>CM051234.1:580915661-585715661 GCA_027917425.1 Gastrophryne carolinensis
AATATTTAGGACAGGGGCATTGGATGACATAAATAACCCGCTGTGATCTACAGTGCAGATGTTTAGTCAATTTGAAGTCCCTTTGTGAATGTAGATCTTTAATCACAGTCGTCTTGACCACAAAGGGACAGACCGTGCAACTGCCGCATGGTCTACTCATTGCTCCATGTGGGGTTTGTAACCACGTAGTAGACGTGGGAAAGTGACTAGTGCAAAGTCGATCTCTCAGACTAGGGGCCCTTTTAGCTGTCAATAAGGGTCCCCCTCCTATCCAGGGTGCCAACTGGGGGTCCGATTGTAGGACTGCCCAGTGTGTTTTCAGAATGTTTCTCATATTGTTCCAATCGCTGTTGTATGTAGTGATGAATCTCACCTGGTTGTCAGCTGTCCTTCTTCTATATGTTAGCAGTTGTTCTCTCGGAGTTCGCAGGGCCCTTTTGGCAGCTCGATCCACAACCCTGCTTGGATATCCCCTTCTCAGAAAGCGGGTTCGCATGTCCTTGACTTCTTCCTTGAAGTTCTCATCATTAGAGCAGTTTCTTCTTAATCTCAACATTTGTCCAACAGGGATGCCCTCTTTGAGTCTTTTCTGATGGAAGCTAGTAAAATGTAGTAAGGCATTAGTAGAGGTAGGTTTTCTATATAGATGGGTAGAAATAAGTCCATCAGCTCCAACTTCTAGGGTTAGATCCAAAAACACGGCCTTCATTGGTGAGTATGTATAGGTCAAATAGATATTCAAGGAGTTGATGTTTAAAGAGGCAATAAACTCCTCACATAAATGAGCTACATACACACACACACACATACATACACACACACATACACACACACACACATACACACACACACACACACACACACATACATACACACACACACACACACACACACACACACACACACACACACACACACACACACACTGTGAGGGAACAATTATGGGGGTTATTTAAGAAACGCTAACGCCAGGTAGTGTCACGTAGCGTCGGGAGAAGCTGGCATGCAGTATGTGAAAACCATATATACGAAAGTCGATCTGGTGAGCGCCTCTGATAGCGTTATGTAGCGTCACAAATATCACTAGCTGCAGCTCAGTGTATAGCGCCGGCGCTGTGTGTTGAACAGCGCCATGTAGAACCTGTCGCTCAGTAGCGCTCTCCCATACATTTCAATAGTGTTTTATTTGGTTGTGTATAAATAGCATTTTCCTAAAGTAATGTTCTACATTTTTGGTTCCAATCATGGCGTGGCCTCTCCTGCCCAGCAACCACTTTTATTGTGATTGTTTTTTTATGCAGAATTGTATGTGCAGGTCGGCCATTGCAGTGTGATTCTCACAGTGATATAACAATGTCATTCCATATGTTTTCGCTCTGGTGCTGGTGTTTATTTGTTTTTTCTTTTATCTTTATCACATAGCTTCTGGCGCTCAATGCTAGTGCACCAAGTTTTAAAGCGTCGACGCTGGTTGTGTGTAGTTTTTTGCTTAAATATGGGCTTCAGCGCCGAGTTCCGGACACACTTAACTGGCGCTACCTATCGTTCACTGCAGTGTTGTCCTATTGTTATATGTAGCATAGTCTTGGGCGCTTTGACCTCGGGACACCACCTAGTCTTCTCAACTGGCTCTGCAGTTAATCAGGGAGAAGCTTCTACAGTGCCCACCAGACATTATATTCATCAATGCTGGACAGCATAGTACAATGTCACTTGTCCGGCCGCTAAGCTAGGTCACAGCGCCAGTCACCTGCTTGCAGGGACCACTTGCAGACGCTCTAAGCGCCGCTACACAGACACTCACATGGCAATACGTGGCGCTAGTCTTAAATTAGCCTCTATATACGGTAATTTCACAGAAACACGCTCCGATTGCCTTGATGTGAGGAAATGTATAGTATAATATAATATATAATTTCACATATAGCCTGCACATTGGAGGTTAGTAAATACAAGCCTGACAGTGCCCCCACACGGGTGCCTCGGCCTCCAAGTACCTCACTGGTTCAGTTCACACCTCCAATAGTCTGGCAGGGGCCACAGCTTGATGAGCAGGAAACTTCCAAGGGCCTCATTAAGGGTTGGGACTATACTCTTGCCGTACCTTGTTTGGTGGGCTTCAGGGTACTCCGCTTATTCTTCCTAGGCCCTCATAGACCCTCAACTGGCTTGCCAAGACAACTCACCCTACCTTCTCAGTGTGAGTGTTATTTCTCTTCCAAAAAATTGTCTCACATGCTGTTTCACTAGGCCCTCTGGTGTGCTGTCCACACTACATGACTCCTTCTGGAACACTCTGAACACACGCTGGCTCTTCACTGACACTCTGCCAGAACACTGCACACACTGGACTGGCTATTCCAGGAGGTGGCAGTACTATATATCACCTCTGATTGTGATGTCACTCCCTCCACAGCAGCCTCTAGTGGTTGACTCTATAACTGCTGTTGTTCCTTATATACAGCTAGGCTGTTTCTGCACAGGGATTTGTTTAATATATTAAGTACCCCTGTTTTTTACCTGGGTTCTTATTGTACCTTACCATTTATATTTTCCCTTCTGACCTGTATATGTATCTATTTATTGTGTCAAATGCACCCCTAAAGCTCTGTTATCTTGATCCCAAACCCATCAGATCTGTGCTCCTTGGTTATATTACATACTACCTGGGCTGGCTTCTGTCCCAATATAGGCCCTTATTTAACAAGGGATAGCGCCAGGTAGCGACTGGTGAGCGAACGGTAATGACGGTCACCGCCACGAGAACGCCGGCTCCCCACCACAATCACACATTTATCAAGCCGATCCTGCTGAGATAGCGACTCATTCATCATTATTCCAGCCTCACCCCACAGCGCCAGTGAGCGAACTTGAACAGCGCCAGGTATGACCTCTCGCTACCTGGCGCTCTCCAATGCATTTCAATGGAACAATCTTTAAATATTAATAATTAATTGTTAATAATTTTTTTTTTTTTTTATGTGAAAATTTCGGTTACCACTTCTGCAATGTTAGATATTTTTTTTAAGGTAAGAAAAAAATGTAAAAAAAATTTGTGCAGAATTGATATTACAGGTCTGATATTAATGTATTCATATTCCAAAATGTTTTTATAAACTTGTTTTTTTGGTTTCCCAAAATATGGTTGTTTGGGGGTTAAAAAACTACTTTTAACCCATCGCCGCCAGCACTCTGGGGTTTAAACATGCATTTCACAGCGCGAGAATTTTTGAAGCGTGATTTGTTAATGAATATGGTGGGAGCCGGTCGCTATGGCCATTCGCTATCATGCGCTCCCATACAGCGCGGAACCTGTCAAATAGCGACTCCTCACCCAATATTCAACATTACTGCACACCGACTGAGTCGCTATCAACAACCGAACAACGGCCAAGCACAGCGACTACTAGCGGGCGCTGTGAAAATACCACTACAGTCGCTCAACTGTCGCTACCTGGCGCTATTAATAAATCAGCCTCATTCGCTATCATGCGCTCCCATGCATTTCACAGCGCGAGAATTTTTGAAGCGTGATTTGTTAATGAATATGGTGGGAGCCGGTCGCTATGGCCATTCGCTATCATGCGCTCCCATACAGCGCGGAACCTGTCAAATAGCGACTCCTCACCCAATATTCAACATTACTGCACACCGACTGAGTCGCTATCAACAACCGAACAACGGCCAAGCACAGCGACTACTAGCGGGCGCTGTGAAAATACCACTACAGTCGCTCAACTGTCGCTACCTGGCACTATTAATAAATCAGCCTCATAATCCTGTATGAAGGGACTGTACCGCATAATCTCGGTGTATCCCTCACACACACCATTCCATCTTACTGCAGAGGAATGCATAAAACTTTAAAGAGATGAGCAACAGGGAAAAAGCATGTCACAGCTTAGATAAAATAGTTAAAGCCTCCTGGCAACTCTTTGTCAGGCAGGTCTGCAAGGACCCTAATCCACTACTGCCTGTGAGATATGAATATGGAGCTGCTCACCTTCCTCATAGAGCTCAGTATGATGGGGGCAAAGAAGGAAGAAACTCAAGTGCATGGCTCAATGATGGTGTGCATGGGGTGCGCTAGTTAGTATATTGTTCTGGTGTGCTAGGACACTCTCAGAGAAGGGCTAGCTCAATGATTGCGTGCAGAGGGTGGCTTAGTTAGCCCTCTCAAAAGAGGGTTTAGGTCTCTTAAAAGTTAGTATTTTCACGCAGAGCACAAGTTCAAATATGTATGTGAAGGTTCTAATTGTGTATCTGTAGTGATACAGCAAGGCAACAACACATTTTTCCAGTCATCTGGAAAAACGCAGACGTCTTGCGCCGCTCCTCAGATATCGCGCTGAGTTTCATTGCAGCCTATGCGGACCAGGCGTCGCGGTGCATGCCAAAAATGGCGCTGTCCGACGGAAGACAATGGTGGAGCGGAGGAATGCCGAGCGTGATGCGACTGGAGAGGTACATTTTATATTTCTGTAAACCAGAGGGGCAGGGAGGGGGCAGGCAAGTCAGGTCTGGGGAGTTTTTACTAAAGCCCCATGACCTCAAATGTTCCTGTGGTCAGTCCTACTGTTCTAGATTTCTATATTATACATTCTAATAATTTAGTTTTACTATTGTTTTACTATATCTACATTATCACCTCGGCGCAATGTATTTTTCTTTTCTTAACTGGGCAACAACAAAACTGAATTCAGAATTATTTGCTGCAGGATACTTCTCATATTTTCTTCTCATTCTTTGCTGCAGATAAAGGGAGATCTGCTTTTTATACAGTAAACGGACCAAAGCCCAGTTTAAATTGGACATGGTGGATTTAGCGCCCATGTATCCTCCTTTGCCACACTTATAAATCATCATAAATATTTTTCCCTATGTGCTTGCTGGCATTGATTTTTCAGAGCTAATTTTAGAGGTTCTTGGGAATTAAGTTGACTCTTTCCTTGACCACTTTACTAGTAGTAAGAATACATGAAGCATAGAAGATATTCATTTCTTCTAAGATACATGGCCATGCTTTTATAGCCCATCCATAATTCCTCAGCTTAGTGTCATAAATTATATTTAATTAAACGATGACTGCCACTTACTAGTGGGCAGGCAATCACTTTCAAGTTTGCAGTTGTACAATATCCTATCAGCTGGTGAAAATCATTGGTTCTCCTGGAGACTGGCTGCTGGAGTAATTAATGATTACATTTATTTTAGTAGTTGGTAGTTGTTTCATATGGTATACATCACATATGCTCAACCTTTGGCCTGGGAGCCATCTGATGTGGCCCTTGACCTGTTGTGGGGAAAGTGGGAGGATAATAGAACTGGTGTGAAAAGGTTAAAAATATAGGCACAGTAAGGATGATTGCAAGGAGAGTGGTAAAGGATGCCGCAAGGCTAAATAAAGGTGGAAGTAGTGGCTTGGAGGAATGTGGTAATATTGCAAGTGCAACATCACCCCTGGGTAAAATCTCTAGCACTATAAACAAGATGATAATTGTTTGTTTAGCATTGGTAGGTTATAAGATAGGGATGATGGGAAAACAAAGATGTTAGAATTTGGTACTAATGGGGGGATAAATATGGGACCCATATATTTGGAGAGGTAAGACAATTACCATGTGTACTGGCATCATGTGGGGATTGTTACATATAAATGGGGCGGTGTGGTGGAAGGACATACAAGTGTAAATAATCAATCCACTTGGGTTTGTGGAGACCGTGGGTTTCCTGATATTCTTAGAACATTTTTTATGCTATTCAAAATGATAAATTTGAAATTCTGACCAGTTTCCAAATTGTTTAAGTGGCCCGCGCTCTTCAAGAAGCACTCCTGGTTGACATGATGTACAAAGAAAAAGTAGTTCTTTGAGGAAAGTAATTATTTAAGGATCAGGAAATGAAGAAAATGCAGTGTTTAAAAAAAGAAAAATGATTTTATAAAGCGCAAAATCATTGTAATAACTTGTATTTTCATAAATTGGAAATGCCTCAATTCCAATTTAAAACAGTACACTCTGTTAATAAGGGGACTTTATGGAAAAGTAATATTGTTAAAATATCGTGTAATGTCTTAATCTATTTCTGTAAATATGACCAGTTGCATTTGACTAGTCATACATTAGTCAGGTAATTCAGGCAGGTTAAGATATCCCTTACAGGCCCAGAGGCTGGTCAGCCATTATTCCGTTCCCCCACCCTAATAAAGAATACGTTTTTCAATCAGATTTCAGAGAACAAATCCTGAGAATGTTCAAATCTAGTTTCACTGGCTGGGAAATTCTGATACGTGCCCACCTAGTGCCCAGCAAATCAGGTTGTGACAAGTTTCAGGGTAGTAAAACTGGCAGGGCAGGCTGGAGATCAAAGTAATATTGGGATATATCTAGGGGAGGAAGGTGGCAGGAGGAGCAGAGAAGGGAGGAAAGAAGGCTGCCAGCTGAAAGGTCTGCTTGTGGGTTCCCATTTCGGGAGGGTAATGTTTTAATGTTGCCTTAATTCCTGTATATGTGTATGCCAATCATATAACTCTGATCATAGCGTGTCATATTTTGTTGTCAGATTGGATTGCATTGGTTTTTTTATCAACAATATATTTCTATATTTTATATTTGTCTCAGTGTTCTTCATATTTTTTAAAAGACCTATTTCTCCCGAATGCAACGGTACCACATATGTATCAGTAGCCCCCCTTTCCTGCCCAGGGAACCCCCAAACTGAAAAGAACACTTTATAACATTTACAAATTAAATACGACTATCCACACTATAAACCCCTTAAAAATGGTGTGGGGTCCCCCTACCCAGCATAACCAACCCAGAGACCAGCTATGCATGGCTTGTAGACCAGGGCGCAGAGGCCAGCTATGGTGGTGGCCCCCGGCCAAAAACTTTAAAATCCCCATAGGCTTCACAGGCTCTTCTGCCCCCCCCTGTGGATGAGTTAATGACAAGTCACCCACTAGCTGCAGCAGGACTTGCCAGCCCCAAAGCCGTGTGAACTGGTATAGGGGTCTCATGGATCCCTTACCAATTCACAAAGGGTTAAAGCTAAAAAAAGACACCACACAGTTAGAAAAAAAATATTTTATTATTTTTTTTAATACTTACCTCCCATGGATCCATCCCCGACCACTGTGTCCCATGCCATCTCAGATCACTCTGGCTTCTGCTCTCCTACTAATGCTGGAAGCCTTTTATACCTGCTGAGTGATTGAAGCCTCTGTGGCCCCAGGCTCTTCTGCTAGTTGCAGGTGACTTGCCGCCCCCTAAGCCTTGTGAACTGTTATATTGGTCTCATGGATCCCTTACCAGTTCACAAAGAATTCAATGTAAATATAAACACACTGACACAGAGAAATAAATTACATTTACCGTATATACTCGAGTATAAGCCGAGTTTTTCAGCCCACTTTTTGGGCTGAAAAAAGCCGCCTCGGCTTATACTCGAGTCCAGGGGCGGACTGCCAGGGAAGACCGCAACCCTGAACCCAACAGATGCTGGAGGGTGAGGGGCGGCCGCTGCGGGTCCCTGCTGTACCCGCTGCTGCCGCCGCCGCCGCTCTCATACACACAAACACGCACACACATTCACACACTGACCTGCACTTCCAGGCTGCTGCGCGCTGGTCGTCAATGGGCGGCGTCCAATGTTTTCATTGGACGCCGGCCATATGGGGCACGCCCACCGACGACCAGCGCGCAACAGCCAGGAAGTGCTGGTGTGTGTATGAGAACGGCGGGGGCTGGTGGCCGCCAGGCGGAGCTGAATGGAGGGTGTTGTGTGCCGAGCGACCAGCAGGAGGAGGAGGGGAGGGGGACCCCGCTGCCCCTCTGCAGGGTAACCTCGGCCAAACCCTGACCCCCGACACCTGCGCGTCTGAGAGCGGCGGCGGCAGCAGCAGCAGCAGGTACCCACAGTGTGTGTGTGTGTGTGTGTGTCTCTTTCTGTGTGTGTCTGTGTCTGTGTCTTTTTCTGTGTGTGTGTCTCTTTCTGTGTGTGTGTCCCTTTCTGTGTGTGTGTGTGTGTGTGTGTGTCTCTCTTTCTGTGTGTCAACTCCAATTCCAATTGAAAAAAGCCGCCTCGGCTTATACTCGAGTCAATAACTTGTTCCATTTTTTTGTGGTAAAATTAGGTGCCTCAGCTTATATTCGGGTCGGCCTATACTCGAGTATATACGGTATTAATTGTTTTTTCTTCTCTACTCACCTCCGATCCTGTGTCCAATGCTGCTTTCCCACGCCGATGACAGATGATGGTGGTGATTGTAGCAGGGCGGGTGGAGGGGTAGGAGATCAGAGCCCCCTGGCCTCCCACCCGCTCTGGACCAGTACTGAGCCGGATCAGAAACTACAAGGAGACGGATGACATCATCCCACTCCTCCCACAAAAAGGCATGGCTATGGGTGGCAGCCAGCACCATCAGAAGCGGGGGGGGGGCCCTGTTCTGTGCCCTCAACTGAAGCCCGTGGAGCCCAGCTGAAGAGAAGACCGGCCGGGGGGATCGGGCAAGGAAGTAAGTGAATGTCAATTTTTTTTTATTTTTCCAGTGAGTGTCAGCGAGTGAAGCTGGGAGACCCTGGGGATCCGATGCCCCCCCAGAGAAAGAGGAGACCCTCAGCTTTCAATCCTTGCTGGAGGTGAGCTTTTTTTTAAATATATTTTTACAGTAACAGGGGAAAATGGTAAGCACATAGTTTAACAGTTGGACAAGCAAGCACATAGAAGCTACGTGCTTGGCATTTAAAGGATTAAATGAAGACAATCTACAGCACCGGTTAACAGTTGCTCATCCTTGCTTTCTGGTCCCGATTTTTGATGCTTCCTAGTATCCTGAACTGAAAAGCTTGTTCTTTCACTACAGCTGTTCCAATGTTCCAGTATACATCCTGGTTTGTCCTCTGACTATGGCTGCTCCACTGTTCCTGTCTACAACCTGGCTTACTCTCTGACTATGGCTGCTCCACTGTTCCTGTGCACAGCCTGGCTTGTTCTCTGACTATGGCTGCTCCACTGTTCCTGTGCACAGCCTGGCTTGTTCTCTTACTATGGCTGCTCCATTTTTCCTGTGTACAACTTAAATTGTTCTCTGACTATGGCTGCTTCACTGTTCCTGCTTAAAACCTGGCTCGTTCTCTGACTATGGCTGCTCCACTGTTCCTGTGCACAGCCTGGCTTGTTCTGACTATGGCTGCTCCACTGTTCCTGTGTACAACCTGGCTCGTTCTCTGACTATGGCTGCTCCACTGTTCCTGTGCACAGCCTGGCTTGTTCTCTGACTATGGCTGCTCCACTGTTCCGATGTACATCTTGGATTGTTCTCTTACTATGGCTGCTCCATTGTCCCTGTGTACAACTTGAATTGTTCTCTGACTATGGCTGCTTCACTGTTCCTGTGTATGACCTGGCTCGTTCTCTGACTATGGCTGCTCCACTGTTCCTGTGTACATCTTGGATTGTTCTCTAACTATGGCTGCTCCATTGTTCCTGTGTACAACTTAAATTGTTCTCTGACTATGGCTGCTTCACTGTTCCTGTGTATGACCTGGCTCGTTCTCTGACTATGGCTGCTTCACTGTTCCTGTGTAAAACCTGGCTCGTTCTCTGACTATGGCTGCTCCACTCTTCCTGTGCACAGCCTGGCTTGTTCTCTGACTATGGCTGCTCCACTGTTCCTGTGTATGACCTGGCTCGTTCTCTGACTATGGCTGCTCCACTGTTCCTGTGTATAACTTGGATTGTTCTCTGACTATGGCTGCTCCATTGTCCCTGTGTACAACTTGAATTGTTCTCTGACTATGGCTGCTTCACTGTTCCTGTGTATGACCTGGCTCGTTCTCTGACTATGGCTGCTCCACTGTTCCTGTGTATAACTTGGATTGTACTCTGACTATGGCTGCTTCCCTGTTCCTGTGTATGACCTCAGTGACATCATTATACGACCATCAGTCGCCTTCCAATAGACCCCTAATCTTGTAATGTCTTCTGTCACATGGTTTTGGCAATACCCATTCCATGTTGCCTGACCTGGGGTTTCCTCTGCAGCCCAGACTGTGGTTGATGCTTAGATTTGAACATTCTTCCCGTTTTGCTATGTTTGTTATTAACAGCAGTTCTTATAGTGCAAGATTTTGTGGGTTTCTCATTTATGTAGTAGCACTAATTAAAAATGGTCTACATTTATTTAGTGTGAGAGAGGTGAGGAGTAATTGTATTGTTTATTACAGAATATGATATAACTCACCATTTCTTGGAGTCCTCACTTTTTACCAGAGTTTGTGGGTGATGGGCGTAGTAGAGGTGTGGTTTAGGATGTGCCTTAATTATGGATCACATGTTCTACGAATATTTGGTCCATACAAGATTTTGATGAAGGAGCAATGCTCAGAAGTCTATGTATTCCACTACCACCATTCAACCAAGAGTCAGATCAGTTGGAAACCACTCAAACAACCATGTCAGCAAAGTGGGACACTTAGGTTTTCCCAGAGTTCATGGAGGGACAGGGGTCCTCAAAGTGGGACTGTCCCACCGGAAGTGGGATATCTGGTCAGTTTAATCTTATATCAGGTTACATACAGGTGCTAAAACCACACACATTTATTATAAAAGAATAATACAATTTCTGGTTGTTTCTGTCATTTAGTATTACACCCTTAACAATATATTTTACTGTGACTTCAACACAAAAATATATTTCATGAGTCAGGACTTCTCATTCTGAGTTCCTGTTAGCAAGATTTGTATCATGGGTTCTACATAATTCTCAAAGATAAATATTTTTCTTATCTATTGCTTTTGAGGTAAGTATCTTTTGATCTTTTAGCTTAGTTATAACTTTTGTGTTAGTCAAATATGTGCGGTTTTAAAACAACAATAAGTACTGATAATTATGCTAAAGATGAACAAACCATCTTTGTAGAGTGGCTGACCAGCCATAATAACATGTTCTATATCAGATATCAGCCGCGTCTGGTACACGGTAGGGAGACAGAATTAGCTGCAGTACCAGCTGCATGATCCTCCAATTGGTCCATAAATAGCACCTCTGTGTGAAGCGCCAAGCAAGTGAGGCTTTCTGGTCCCCTCACACTAATATCTGCCATGGGTACAGTCCACACCCCACAAGCTTGTATCCAGGACAAACAGCTTCTGAGAAGTTCGGTTCACCCCTCACTTTATTATATTCAAAAGGCACATGGTCTCTGAGCGCTCTGGTTTACTGAGGACAACAGCAATCCAGCCCCTCCCTTATTTATTCAAGACAAGTAGCTGCTGAAGGCCTCTCCACTTAGTATAATCAAGAAGAATGTTGTCCCTAAGAAGTCTTTTCACCCCCCACCTGAGCAGCCCATCAACCAGCTTAACCTAAAGTTTTCAGTAGCAAAAAGGCTGTACATCTCTGAAACCCACAATCCCGTTGGCACACAACGTTCTTTCCTCAAAATTTCTACTGCTGGGGCTTCAGAAAGATGGCCGTCCCCATGAGTGAGGACACTGGCAGCAGCTTACAATGTAAAGTTTCCTCACTCATGTGGACAGCCATCTTTCTGAAGGCCCAGCTATAGACATTTTGAAATTTTGATAGAACTTTGGTTAAAAATGACCCGCCACCCTACCCTGGCGCTGAGGCAGGATGTCAAGAAAACAAAAACATACCTTAGCCAGGTGCCCGCGCTGCTCCTCTGGCGCTCCGGATCCTGGGTGATGCCATCTTGGATGGGAGATGCAAAGCCGCATCCCCCGGCTCCATGTGCGCTCCTGCTCGTCCAATCCTTCTTCGTTTGGCCTTCTCCAACCAATGGTATTGACCTGTGGAACAGTACAGTACCCTGAAAAAGGTAACCCTGGAACTTCAACCACATTTTAAAACATTACAGCCACAAACATAACCGTTATTTAGATTTTATGTGATAGATAGGCTGAACAGCCCATCAACCAGCTTCTGACTCTCCCCGCAGCCAATCAGGTCTCACTGCCCCACCCACTACCCACCCTCAACCAATCAGGAAGGGGATTAGGCGGGGCTGGGTTAAGACAGGGGACAGCCGCAAACTGGGAGGACAGCTGCCAGCCCGGACAGCAGGCAGACAAGCGCACAGCAAGCTTTGCCTGCTACACAAGATGGGATTGTTCTGCAACACGGTCTGCTATGGGGTGATGGGGGTTCTGCAACACAGTCTGCTATGGGATGATGGGGGTTGTTCTGCAACGGTCTGCTATGGGATGATGAGGGTAGTTCTGCAACATAGTCTGCTATGGGATGATGGGGGTTGTTCTGCAACGGTCTGTTATGGGATGATGAGGGTAGTTCTGCAACACGGTCTGCTATGGGATGATGGGGGTTGTTCTGCAACACGGTCTGCTATGGGATGATGAGGGTAGTTCTGCAACATGGTCTGCTATGGGATGATGGGAGTTGTTCTGCATCAGTCTGCTATGGGATGATGGGGGTTGTTCTGCAACACGGTCTGCTATGGGGTGATGGGAGTAGTTCTGCAACACGGTCTGCTATGGGATGATGGGAGTAGTTCTGCAACACGGTCTGCTATGGGATGATGGGGGTTGTTCTGCAACACAGTCTGCTATGGGGTGATGGGGGTTGTTCTGCAACACGGTCTGCTATGGGGTGATGGGAGTAGTTCTGCAACACGGTCTGCTATGGGATGATGGGGGTTGTTCTGCAACGGTCTGCTATGGGATGATGAGGGTAGTTCTGCAACACGGTCTGCTATGGGATGATGGGGGTTGTTCTGCAACACGGTCTGCTATGGGATGATGGGGGTTGTTCTGCAACGGTCTGCTATGGGATGATGAGGGTAGTTCTGCAACACGGTCTGCTATGGGATGATGGGGGTAGTTCTGCAACACGGTCTGCTATGGGATGATGGGGGTAGTTCTGCAACACGGTCTGCTATGGGGTGATGGGGGTTGTTCTGCAACACGGTCTGCTATGGGGTGATGGGAGTAGTTCTGCAACACGGTCTGCTATGGGATGATGGGGGTTGTTCTGCAACGGTCTGCTATGGGATGATGAGGGTAGTTCTGCAACATGGTCTGCTATGGGATGATGGGGGTTGTTCTGCAACACGGTCTGCTATGGGATGATGGGGGTTGTTCTGCAACGGTCTGCTATGGGATGATGAGGGTAGTTCTGCAACACGGTCTGCTATGGGATGATGGGGGTTGTTCTGCAACACGGTCTGCTATGGGATGATGGGGGTTGTTCTGCAACACGGTCTGCTATGGGATGATGGGGGTTGTTCTGCAACACGGTCTGCTATGGGGTGATGGGAGTTGTTCTGCATCAGTCTGCTATGGGATGATGGGGGTTGTTCTGCAACACGGTCTGCTATGGGATGATGGGGGTTGTTCTGCAACGGTCTGCTATGGGATGATGAGGGTAGTTCTGCAACACGGTCTGCTATGGGATGATGGGGGTTGTTCTGCAACACGGTCTGCTATGGGATGATGGGGGTTGTTCTGCAACACGGTCTGCTATGGGATGATGGGGGTTGTTCTGCAACACGGTCTGCTATGGGGTGATGGGAGTTGTTCTGCATCAGTCTGCTATGGGATGATGGGGGTTGTTCTGCAACACGGTCTGCTATGGGATGATGGGGGTTGTTCTGCAACGGTCTGCTATGGGGTGATGGGGGTTGTTCTGCATCAGTCTGCTATGGGATGATGGGGGTTGTTCTGCATCAGTCTGCTATGGGATGATGGGGGTTGTTCTGCATCAGTCTGCTATGGGGTGATGGGGGTTGTTCTGCATCAGTCTGCTATGGGATGATGGGGGTTGTTCTGCATCAGTCTGCTATGGGATGATGGGGGTTGTTCTGCATCAGTCTGCTATGGGATGATGGGGGTTGTTCTGCATCAGTCTGCTATGGGATGATGGGGGTTGTTCTGCATCAGTCTGCTATGGGGTGATGGGGGTTGTTCTGCATCAGTCTGCTATGGGATGATGGGGGTTGTTCTGCATCAGTCTGCTATGGGGTGATGGGGGTTGTTCTGCATCAGTCTGCTATGGGGTGATGGGGGTTGTTCTGCATCAGTCTGCTATGGGATGATGGGGGTTGTTCTGCATCAGTCTGCTATGGGATGATGGGGGTTGTTCTGCATCAGTCTGCTATGGGGTGATGGGGGTTGTTCTGCATCAGTCTACTATGGGATGATGGGGGTTGTTCTGCAACGGTCTGCTACGGGATGATGGGGGTTCTGCAACACAGTCTGCTATGGGGTGATGGTGGTTGTTCTGAATCAGTCTGCTATAGGGTGATGGGGGTTGTTCTGCATCATTCTGCTATGGGGTGATGGGGGTTCCTATACTTCATATAAGGAGTGATGGGTAATTCTATTATTCCTTCTTTTGGGCGCTGTGAAAATACTTTCTATTCTGGAAAAGCATCTCCTTTTTTCCTTTTGATTAGAGGTTTTTGGTCTCTTTAGCCCCCTATATTAAAGCAGACCAAAAGTAAAAAAAAAAAAAGAAAGTTTAGTAAATTGCTCCCCTGAAGCCGTCCCTCTGACAAAAACTATTTGAGAGAACTCCATGCAGATGTTCTGGATTAATAGGCCGATTCTTTGCTGCAGAACTGCATGAGAGCAGCCATCTTGTCACACGCAAGCATGCCTGCAGCAGCCCACACCAAACTGAGAGAGATAATTGCCTCAAAAACATGGGCGGCTTATGTATTTTTTAAATAAACACACACACACTGAATAACCACTTGCTAGAGATATTGTGTGAAGGGAAAACTGCAACAATGTTTCTTTATCACCATTTCCTGCAGACCCTCGATTCACCGCACATCATTCAGTCAGTGTATCTTGTAAAATGATACATTTCTTTCAGCTGTGCAGCAGAGCAATGAGTCATCACAGCTAATGGCTTTCTACTAGAAATAAAGGAGGATTGAGTCCATTTTGACTGTGGGACTGTGTAAGCTGGAGTCATGTATGTGGCAAGATGGCTGCTACCATGCAGTTATGCAGCATATAATCTGCCTTCTATTCCATAACATCTGCAGGGAGTTAAGTCCTCTCAAATAATTTGAGTGGGGCTTTAGGGGAGCAATTTACTGAACTTGCTTGTTTTGACATTTGGTCTGCTATAAGTCTAATTAGGCCCCCCACATGGTGGACTGCAACTGTTCTGATTCTCACTAAGTCTCATCCCCCCATACAGCCAGATACATCTGGTTTTGTTCTAATGAGAGCCAAAAGCTTGAAACTTGAAAGGCATGTCCATTAGTGGATGTGAACATGTTAAACTAATCCTTGGCATTGCACACTCAGCAGCTTTGAGTGCCTTGGATGGCTCAGAGACGTAAAAAGATGTTTTGCATAGCTCCACCCACTACCAGAAGTGATGGTTATCGCTATTATTCCTTGTTTTTTGTGCTGTGCAAATACTTTCCGTTCTAGGAAAGCACATTTTTTCTTTAACCATCAAGTCTTTTGGTCTCTTTAGCCCCTTATACTAAGCCTAACATGGATCTCTCCACATGGTGGCTTGCTACTCTGATATATGTCTCCTACACACACTTAGGCCCTTATTTATGAAGGAATAGCAACAGGTAGCGACGGGTGAGCGACCGGTAATGACGGGCACTGCCACGAGAACTCCGGCTCCCCACCACAATCACACATTTATCAAGCCGATCCTGCTTAGCGACATAGCTGAGATAGCACCAGATAGCCACTCATTCATCATTATTCCAGCCTCAGCCCACAGCGCCAGTGTCCGACCTTGAACAGCGACAGGTATGACCTCTCGCTACCTGGCGCTCTCCAATGCATTTCAATGGAACAATCTTTAAATATTCATAATTAATTGTTATTAATGTTTTTTTTTTTTTTTTTTTAAATGTGAAAAATTCTGTGACCACTTCTGCCATGTTAGATAATTTTTTTAAGGTAAAAAAAAAAAAAAGAAATTGTGCAGAATTGATATTACAGGTCTGACATTATTGTATTCATATTACTAAATTCTTTAAACATTTTTTTTTTTTTGGTTTCCAAAAATATGGTGGTTTGGGGGTTAAAAACTACTTTTAACACATCGCCGCCAGCGCTCTGGGGTTTAAACATGCATTTCACAGCGCAAGAATTTTTTGAGCGTGATTTTTTGATGAATATGGTGGGAGACGGTCGCCCTGACCAGTCGCTATCATGCGAACCCATACATCGCGGAACCTGTGAAATAGCGACTCGTCACCCCGTATTCAACATTACTGCACACCAACTCAGTCGCTATCAACAACCGAACAATGGACAAGCACAGCGACTACTAGCGGGCGCTGTGAAAATACTGCTACAGTCGCTCAACTGTCGCTACCTGCCGCTATTAATGAATCGGCCTCCTAGTTTTCTGCTTTTGGGTGAACAAAGTCCTATAGTGATTGATGCACTGTGCTGCCTATCCCTTGCAATGCTTAGAGATGCATTTACTATGGGGGTGAATGAATTGGCCCTTTAAAAATGCATGCATTTCAAACTGAATGTAACCTTTTAATAATCTTTTGAATATCACTTGCAGCAGGAAATTAACATTTGCTGTACGGTATATATAAATTTCCATCAAAGCTGAGATAAAATCTCTGTAGTACAATCACTTCCAGCCCCCTGTATTCCTGGGAGTGGCCTGCAACATGGTATAAAGTGTGCTTCAGAGTTTATTTTATAGCAGACAAGCATTGACAGTTTTTATTTACACTGTGGCCAACTTGTAGGATTAACCACTGAATTACTTGCTCCATCTGAACAAAGGTAAGACCCAATAACCAACATAATGGTTTTATTCTTTGGGGCGATTCAGCACTAGTTGCAAAATGTGCACTTTCTACTCCAAAAAAGTAGTGTACTTTATACACCTGGTGCTCAATCACTCCTTTCACTTTTTTTTTAGTAAAAACTGTAACTCCCTTTTATTGGGGGTCATGCTAATCATTTGGTTAAGCCAGTTTGACTTTGGGTGTGCTTTTAGGTGTGAACTAATATCTGCATCTCCGTGAGCTTTTTAACTTTTAAACACACAAAAAAAGAAAATGTGTGTTCTAAATTTAAAAACAACAGCACCCTATGAGGTCCATTCAGAGCCTAGTGAGAAAACTTCTTTTGGTGAGAAAACTGCCATTCACTTTCATTGTGTACTGGGTGTACATTTTCACCTGGCTCTACTTCAGCCCAAAAGTAGACAATGAAAGTGAATTACAATTTTCTTTCCTAAAAAGGTGTGAGTTTTCTCACCAGGCTCTGAAACAACCCCTATATGGGCTATGCAGAGAAAATCCTATAGGGTGCTGTTGTTGCCAAATGAGTGCAATGTGTCCATGCTCTTCATTGTTCTTGGTTTTTCCTCTTCCTTACTTCGCTTTTTTTCTTTAGCCTTCATCATTCCCAAATTGTTACAAGTGTGTAAATAGCACGGTTGGTTAGGCATATTCCATTCTTTTTTCATTGCAGTATGAAAAGCTTATTAAATAGATATTTGTGCCTATTGGAGCTGCTAAAATATCCTTCTCTAGTTGGGAAAATTACGTAACTTAACCCATCACAGGTGATATTTTGGAAAAGTTAGAACTTTTTTTTGCACTTTTTATTTATTAACTCTCTCTCCTCACAAGGAATTTGAGCCAATTGCTGGTTTAGTGCTCTGCACATTCAAAACAGGGCAACCTGACACCCAAGAACAATTTCAGCCAACCTGGAGCCCTTGGGCAGAGCTAAGAGAGGAGGAGCGAGGACAGAAATGAGAGAAGCTGGGGAGATCTGGGGATTCTTACTGTGCAACAGGGATAGTTTGGCCAGCTCAACCCTAAAGTTCAGCAGATCCTGAAATGCGATAAAAATTGGAAGAGATACTAAACAAAGGAATAAAGACAGTAGCAAGACATGCACCCACGTTAGGAGCCAGATTGGCACCATCCATGATATCTGGTTCTAAAATAACAAATACATGGATCTCTACCTTGGGCATGTATAGATGTGGGAGACCCAGGTGTGGCACATGTCATTTTGTGAAACGGGAAGGAGTTTATCTCTCTTAATAATGCAAAAAGATGTTGAGTGAGATTAGGACCATGGGGTTATGACCTTAAGGAAATATTGTTTACCAAAGAATCCAAATGGATCTTTTTATTAGGAACAAGAATCCCGACAGGCCTGAACTCCTATTTCGATGTGAGTCTAAGTACAGGTTTATAGATCTTATAAGAGACAATATGTCCTGGTTTTAAGATATTAACAAGTTTCCATAGAAATGTTATCCATAGATATAAAGTTACTTTCTGCATTTTGGTATTCAGTGTGATTTATATTTGTCCTATATATGTTTGAGTTCATAGTTATATATTTAATTTAAAATCAATACTAACTTTGAATCTTTTATTAATATTATTGTAATATTTGTCCAAAAAGTGGTAGCCTTGCCGGCTGCATCTAGTACCAGTTAGTGCTGGTCTTAATCCTGGTGCTTGTCGCCGCTCGGGGCGGCGACGGGGAGGAGATGGAGAAACGCTGCATTGTGGAGCTCTCCTCTCCTCTGTCTGGCGGTCAGCAGGGCGATTGCCTGGGGTGGGCAGCTCCCTGACCCTTCGCTACACGGGATTGCTTAGGGGGCAGTGCCCCCACATTACGATCTTCCAGAGCACATTTGCGATAGGTGGCGAGGCCATTGAATGGACAGGTGAGTAATTAAAATATATATAAGGGCACAACATGTGAGCGGCCCGAAATGCAATAGGAGATCATAGATGTGACTGTTGACTTTACATTGATTTTCAAACTTGTGAAGACTTTTACATTGGAGTCAAAAGTTATATTTTAGATACACCAGAGTACCGGACAGTTTTACATTTATGAATTATTTTAAGTAGTCCCCCCCCCCCCTCCCTTTTTTTCTTTACTTGTTATTCCATCTTCTTCATAGAGAGATTTGTGTTATTCCATCTTCTTCATAGAGAGATTTGGAGTAGGGAACGTATATTTTATGAAATGAGATTGTGGAGAGATTAAGAGAGATGCTCCATAATAGGCTGAAGTGTAAAGATTATAAGAAAGTGTCTAGTTATATGAATCATTGAGGGGGTGCTCTTAATCTATAGATGTTTTTCTCTGCTTTTGTAAAATGATGTGCTTTTAAGTAATTTAAAAGAAGAGATTCACCTATGTACAAACTGCTATTATAATATGTACCGGTAATTCTGTCTGTTTTTGATAAAATAATAAAAATGAGAATTGAAACAAAGATTCCAGCCTACCTGCGGCGTCACCTCTCTACCAACAAGTGCTCACCGGTTCCCCGATGTTTAACACTGTTATACAATATTTGTGAATATACTCGTATCAGATGATGCACCGTATTCCAACTATTTTGCTATGTAATGGTATATTAATTTTGATTGTGTTGTATCTTCCCAATAAAGGAATTGTGTTGCCCAGGTCAGATGCATACGCAGAATTATTTTTCCCAGGACAGATGCAGATGAGGAAATATTTTGCCCAGGACAGATGCAAACATAGAATTATTTTGCCCAGGATAGATATAGAATTATATTGGCCAGGACAGATGCAGATGCGAAATTATTTTTCCTCACCTGGCAATAGCTAGCAATAACCCCAGCAGAAGCTGTAGCATCATCTATAGTGTCAGCAAGTTGGGGGCATTAGGTGGGCGACCATTTGCGTGGTGAGAGCTCACAGGACAGAGATACAGTGTCTAGGATTAAGATTAGAGGCAGTAATGATCATTGGATCAAAGTGTACCAGTGCATCACTCGGCAGTGCTGCATACAGGCGCACTTATAATGTTATAAAGTCTGGAACTTTTCAGAGGGCCACATAAAAAGGCTTGGAGGGCCGCATCCAACCCGAGGGCCTTGAGTTGGACATTTGTGAGATAAGAGATGACTGCACAGAGACTTAAAGAGTAAGTCCACTTTCGATTGAAGTGTATATTTTTTGTGGCAAAATGGGGTCTTAAAGGAGCTTAGCTGATCTAGCATTTTTAGATTTTTTTTCTAATGTTAGCAAATATGTGTTTTATCTGTTGCTATTGGCATATACACCAATTGCAGATGTATACCAATAGTTGCATAGAACACTGCTGCTGGGCATGTGTAAGGTTGAAAACTGCTTCCAGAAAACACACGTGAGATAAAATTAAAAAAATGCTATATCAGCTCAGCACCTTGAGCACATCCTTTTGGCACAAAAAATATACATGTTCAAAAATTCCATAGAAAGTCAGCTTGCCCTTTAAGGCAATTTTGACTGTATCAGAAGCAGGGCTCTCATTTTTTTTTTCCCATGCAGTTTAGGAGCGCAACATCTGCATTGGTTTAAGTCCTCTTAAATTGCTTAGGTCAATGGTTGACAGGGGAGGGGAAGCTTTGATTATTTGACTGGAAGTCCGGTGTGTGAATGTGCTGTCTGAGGGGGATTCCCTTCACATTTGGTGTGCTCACCCCCTAAATTGCAGAGGAGGGCGGGGCTTTGAACGTCATGCTGCGAATGTGACTGACAGTTGCACTTGAGTGACGGGCACAAATAAGTTATACAATCCCTAAATATTACTTAGACACATTATAATAGCATTACACAGTTTGCTGTTTAATAGATTGTAAGCAAACATTTATTATAAAAATATAAAAGTGTGCAGCACTTGACAACTTTTTATATAGGGAATAGGGAATTTGGATCCCACCTTATACCCAATCCCTTTAAAAGTGTGAGCGTTCTTCTCCTGTGATTGTCTGACTGACCTGTCAGGTACTAAGTCTGAGTTGGTGAGTCACTGGGACGCGGAGTCTAGGGACAGGTTGGACCTAGGTACAGTCCTAGTAGGTGGAGATAGGCTGGTAGAGAGGCTGTACCCTCTCTACCCTGACTGGGAAAATGTCCTTAAAAACAAAAGCATGGACGCTAAATGGGATGCTTTCAAAGGAATACTTAATTTTCATTGTGACAGATATATACCTTACAGGAATAAAACTATTAGACACACATGTAAACCGATGTGGCTAAATAAAAAGGTTAAGGGGGCAATAAACAACAAAAACAAGGCATTTAAACGTTTAAAGCAGGAAGGGACAGCGGAAGTGTTAAAAAACTATAAAGAAGAAAATAAACAATGTAAACAACAGATAAGGGCAGCTAAGCTGGAGACAGAAAGACTGGTCGCGAAAGAGAGTAAAACTAACCCCAAATTATTCTTTAGCTACATAAACCGTAAAAGGTACAAACCTGAGGGTGTAGGCCCCCTGAAAAGCAAGGAGGGGACCCCTATAGAGGGAAATGAGGAGAAAGCAAATTTGCTTAACAACTTCTTTGCTTCTATATTCACAAAAGAATTTGACATGCCGAGTGAAATGCAAGGGAATAACCGAAACCCTCCATTAAATGTCACTGGTCTAACCAAGGAAGAAGTCCGGCACCGTCTCAAGCAGATGAAAATCGATAAATCACCGGGACCAGATGACATACATCCTCGTGTTTTAAGGGAGTTATGTACAGTAATAGACAAGCCGTTATTTCTAATATTTGTGGATTCCATAACTACAGGGTTTGTTCCGAGGGATTGGCGCTTGGCAAATGTGGTGCCAATATTCAAAAAGGGATCTAGGGGGGAACCTGGGAACTACAGACCGGTAAGCTTAACATCTGTGGTGGGAAAGCTGTTTGAAGGTTTCTTAAGGGATACTATCCTGGAGCACCTTGGGGAAAATGACCTTATTACTCCATATCAGCATGGATTTATGAGGAATCGCTCCTGCCAGACAAACCTGATCAGCTTTTATGAGGAGGTAAGTTCAAGATTGGATCAGGGGGAGTCATTGGATATCATATATCTTGACTTTTCTAAAGCATTTGATACTGTGCCACATAAAAGGCTGGTACAAAAGATGAGAATGCTTGGACTGGGGGAAAACGTGTGCAGATGGGTGGGAAATTGGCTTAGTGATCGGAAGCAGAGGGTGGTTATCAATGGTACACACTCAGATTGGGTCACTGTTACTAGTGGAGTACCACAAGGGTCAGTTCTGGGACCAATTCTCTTCAATATATATATAAATGACATTGGGTATGGATTAAACAGTAAAGTCTCAATCTTTGCAGATGATACTAAGCTGAGTAAAGTAATTAAAACAAAGGAGGACAACAGGCAACTACAAACAGATTTAGATAAATTGGAAGCATGGGCAGTTAAATGGCAAATTAAGTTTAACACAGATAAATGTAAGGTTATGCACATGGGAAGGAGAAATCTGTGTCATGATTACACACTAAATAAAGAAACACTTGGTAAAACAACAATGGAAAAGGACCTAGGGGTTTTAGTTGACAATAAGCTCAACTGTAGTAATCAATGCCAGGCAGCTGCTGCCAAGGCAAACAGGATCATGGGGTGCATCAGGAGGGGCATAGGTGCTCATGACCAGAACATCATTTTACCCCTGTACAAGTCACTGGTCAGACCCCATATGGAATACTGTGTACAGTTCTGGGCACCTGTGCTTAAAAAGGACATATCAGAACTGGAGCGCGTTCAAAGAAGGGCAACAAAGTTAATAAAAGGAGTGCGGGGGCTAGAGTACCCGGAAAGATTGTCCAAGTTAGGCTTATTTAGTCTAGAAAAAAGACGATTGAGGGGTGATCTAATAACTATGTATAAATATATTCGGGGTCAATACAAGGATCTGTCCCACAATCTATTTATACCCCGGAGTGTAACCATAACCCGGGGGCACCCACTAAGGTTAGAGGAAAGGTGCTTTCTCCACCGACATAGGAGAGGATTCTTCTCTGTAAGAGCAGTGAGACTATGGAACTCGCTGCCAGAGGAGGTAGTAATGATGGATACAGTAAAAATGTTCAAAAGTGGCCTTGATGCCTTCCTGGCATGTAATAACATTTCCGGCTATGGCTACTAGACCACTGGAAGGAGATAAACAGGCTGAACTGGATGGACTAAAGTCTTTATTCAGCCTTACATACTATGTTACTATGTTACCCAGGTCGCAACCAGGACTTCAGAAGGAGGTGTGCCAACAAGAGGAGTACTTGCCCTGTGAAGGAGATAGGCTCTCAGCAGCAGGGGCGGGCTGGCCACAGGACAATGCCAGTGGGCCACACTGCTTTGGGGCCAGTTGAGCTGCTGCTTAGCAGAGTGGATTCTGGTGATATCTCCAGTGTCACATTGGATTTCCTATCGTCACCTACTGTATACCAGTTGAAACAATGGGGAGGGTTGCAAGCCACCTGTTCGGCATACAGCAGCTGGCTTGGCCTTAAGCCCACCTGATTACCCAAGCCCACCCCCTCCTGAGCACCTAACCCTTGGAAGAGCTGAGTGCCAATCATCAGGCCCAGTGTTCCTTAAGGGGTGTCCTGGGCATACCTGGAAGAGCACCAGACCTGTGCTGAAAGGCCATAGGGGCTGAAAGACTTGCATGGATTGAGGCTGGGCCCTGGGTTACCAGCCCCTACGCCTTGTGTGGCAAGCTAGTAGCTCCAGAGGGAAGAGGGGGCCAGACATTTTGTTATATTTAAAAAAAAAAAATATTAAAAAAGGGGGAAACACTAAGGCCCTTATTCATCAAGCGATAGCGCCAGGTAGTGTCTGACGAGCGCCAGGTAGCGGCAGCTAATGGCGACTACCGACTCAAGTACGCCCGGCGGCGGTCACAATGACGCATTTATCAAGCAAAATGAGGCTAGCGCCGGCGAGAGCGACGGCTAGCGCGGCATTCATCATGAAGCCGCCTGGACCGAACAGCGACGCTGCAAATTCCCTCACAGCGCCAGGTATGAGCTGTCGCTCCCTGGCGATGTCCAATGCATTTCAATGGAGCAATCTATAATTATTCATAATTAATTGGTATTAATTTTTTTTTTTTTTTTTAATGTCAAAAAATCGGAGAACACTTCTGCAATGTTAGGATTTATTTTTAAGTAAAAAAAAAAATTAAAAAAAATATGTGCAGAATTGATCTAACAGGTCTGAGATTAATGTATTCATATTACAAAATGATTCTAAAAACATGTATAATGTTACATTCAAAAAATATGGTTGTTTAGGGGTTAAAAACTAGTTAATACACATCGCCGCCAGCGCTCTGGGGTTTAAACAAGCAATGGACAGCGACAGCACATTCGGAGCGTGATTTGTTGATGAATATGAAGCTAGCCGTTCGCTCTGGCCATTCGTTGTCAGGCGCTCACATACAACGCTGAACCTGTGAAACAGCGACCCCCCAGCCCGTATTCAACATTACCGCACACCGACTGAGTCGCTGTCATCAAGCTAATGCCGGCCAAGCACAGCGAATACTGGCTGGCGCTGAAAAAATCACGCTACAGTCGCTCATCTGTCGCTACCTGGCGCTATTAATGAATCGGCCTCCCATTCATTCAGCAGATTCTTTCACACCCATTATGTAAAAATTTAAATTGTTGAAATATTATGTAATATATATATGTATATATATTTCTGTCTCTCTATGTATAATTAGTTGCATTTGACCAGTCATACATAGGTCATATATCATACATTCAGGCAGGCTAAGATGTTTTCTCACAAGCCCAGAGGCTTTACAGTCCACATTCTTTTGCCCCACCCTAATAAAAACGGGTTTTCAAATCAAGTTTGGGGGACAGATTCTGGGAAATTAGGCACCACCAGTTTCAGGGTCTGGGAAAAGATCAAGGTTTATCTGCAAAGCAGGTTTCCACAAGTTTCAGGCTAGTGAAACTGGGAGGACAAGTCTGGACATCAAAGGAATATCCTTAACTGTATTGGGAAGATGGCCTTAGAGGGGAGGAAGGACAGAGGTGCCAGGAGTAGAGAGGGCAGAGAGAGGAGGACAAAAGCTGCCAGCATGGAGGTCTGCTTACAGGTTCCACTGTCAGAAGGGTAAATATATCAGTTGCTTGTTAGGTAATGCTCTTAAGCCTGCCTTAACCACTGTATATACATATGCCTGACATATAACTCGCAATCATAGCATGGTGTGCCTTTCTTGTTTTACAAGATTTGATTACATCTTGCATTATTGTACCCCAATATAAGTCTTAACTTAACATTGGTCTCAGTGATGTTCTTTGAAATACCAGATGTCTAAAAGTTCGTACAATATTTTGCTTTTATCCATTGCACTACCACTGGCTAGTTATTATTAATAATATATATATATATATATATATATATATATATATTTGTTTGCATATTTTAGCTGAGCTAGGCAGAATAATATATATTGGTTATAATTGTTTACATATTTGGCCAGACATCCAGGAGATATTATTATTTTACTTATTAAATTGTTTACAATTGATGGTGTTTTGCTTCAAGGGGAAAAAAACTGAACAATTTCACAATTTCACACCTTTGACTGAACTGCTTGCAAACCGGACCCCTGTGATTCTATGATTGTCTTTGATAAAAAAAAAAAATCTTTATTTATATATATTTTGTTTTGACTGTTACTTATAAAACCTTGTGTAACGCAGAAAAGGCTTTATTTTACCATAAATGTTATATTATGTTCTTCTTCTACTATAGGACAAGCATGAGCCGTGTCTTTGTGATCATATTAACCTTGTATTTCCAGACAGGTATGGCAATATAACCTATAAATTCAGTGACTTGACCCCCCAGAAAGCCTTTCACATTAAAGCAAATCAAAACCCATCTTTTTGACTAATATCCCCCTTATCGCTTTACCCACAAGCTGTACCTTTTGGGTGGTTTTGCCATCCTGTCTTCTCTACTTTTTCAGCAACCAATTTAGCAAGGCCAACCACACTGGGTTTTGTTCTGCTTTAAGGCAGTTATTTCAGATCTAAAAATATGAATTGAAAAAACATTTTCCATTTTTTTAAGTCCCCTGTGCCTGAAATGGTTTCTTTTCACAAATAAAATATTTTTCTCTTTAGAAGAAAATACTAACGATAACATATATTTTGTTATCTATTTTATTTTGTTTAATTTATGTTCTTGTATTATTTATATTCTTCTCTAAAAAAATAAGATTCCAAATCTTTTGTATCACGCTTGCTATTCTGGCTATTTTGCAAAGATAAAAACATTTTAGTGAAGTGCAGTTTTTCAGCTTATACATGTTCTCCAACCTGCTCTGGCAATATAGATGGTAACTAATGATAGGGATATCAGATCTACCCCGAGAGCTGACTCGCTAAACCCATCAATGGCGTTCTTTGTCACATCTTTACATTGTTTTGTATTTCGTAATAATCAGTAAGGTCAGAAGCCCATATTTTTAGCTTTTTAGATTTTTAGTATGTTCAGATGCACTCGGTGTTGTACTTTCGTGGCTTTGATCTTAGACATGGGCTCATCCAATGATGAGGATGTGGTAACTTTGGTGTTAGATGCAGGAAGAAGCAGGCATAAGGTGTGAAGATACAGACAATACTACTTCATCTTGTGCCTACTGATATTAGCTGTGGTTTTATAACTTTTTCGTTGTATTACACAGTCGCATTTACCCCAGGATATTCCATGAGACAAAAAGGGCACCTCATTAATTTATTATGCAGATGCCGTGAGACCCAGCACATGGAGTGCCTGATTTGTTATCCAGGCAGTTACCTCTATTAGAAGCTGTAGAACATTTGGCTTGATTTTGGATTACACCAGACCAACAGAAATGACCATAGTCCCTCTTGAATATGTAGCAGCGGAGCAGTGTGACCCAGGCTGTCCGGCCATGCAACGGTGTCATCAATCTATCAGCCTCCATGGCCGTGCTGATGCTTGGGGTGATGCGAACAGCCTATCAGCACACCCAATGGCTAAACCTAATAACACTGGCTGGAGCAGACCATGGGGTCTGATAGACTGGTACCCGGAGTTAACCCGGAGAAGGTGAATTACCGTGCGGCCAGTTCTTTGTTTTACCGCCCGGTTTGTGCTGCCCCGCTGCAGCATATTCAAGTGGGACTATGGTCATTTTTGACCATAGTTCCTCTTTAAAGGCCCTCATGCCTGGATACCTGGATTAGAATGATTGGCCAGCAGGACCTACCCAGCTTCCCATACTGGCCAGCCTTCAAGGCCCTATGGAGTGCTTCTCCAGCTACCCCTTACAGTGGATTGAAACCCATGCAGCCTGTCCCTGGAATCTGAAAGATTCCTGAGTTGCCCACTAGCCTACCCCTGGGGCATCCTATAGCGGGATAAAAACATAAGAACAAGGTTGACGGCAAAAGGAGACCATACGGTCCATCTAGTCTGCCCTTATGTGTATACTGTATGTTTTCTTTACTTTAGGATAGATTTGTGCTTATCCCAGGCATTTTTTAATTTTATTTAAACTTACTGTCGATTTTTCTACTACCTCTGCTGGAAGTTTGTTCCAAGCATCTACTACTCTTTCTATGAAATAATATTTTCCAACATTGCTCCTGATCTTCCCTCTGACTAGCTTCAGGTTGTGCCCCCTTGTTCTATCATTTAGTTTCTACTTAACAACACTTCCCTCCTGAACTGTATTTAATCTTTATACATATTTAAAGGTCTCAATCATGTCTCGTCTTTCCCTTCTTTCCTGTAGACCAGCGTTTTCAACCTTTTTATGCCAAGTACCCCCCAGCCACAAGCAGTTGCAACCAAGCACCCCAAAAAGGGTGGGGGGCTGGGGGAATCGTTGACTAATGTTACCAAAATAAGTAGGTCACTGGCCTTGAAGCGCTTTTTGAAGCAAGAAAGAATAATGTTCAACTGTAAAAATAATATACCAGACCTATCATAGTGACTCTGTTGGTGCACCCTTGAACATTGCTGAGTACCCCCCCCCCCCCCGGGATACGCGTACCGCAGCTTGAGAAAGAGTGCTCTAGACTGTACAAATCAAGTTCTTTAAGTCACATTATGACCCTCACTACCTGCCACCCTACCGCTGCAGGACAGGGGAGTACGAATAAAAGAAACCCTAACTTTATCAATGCGCCGGCCCCGCTCCCCCTGAGCCCAGGAGGCGGCCACAGGAAAGACACAAACCACATCCCTGGGTTCGCACCTGCCCCCATCGCTTATTCACTTGAAAGGCGGACAGAAGCACATACAGAGTCAGGGGATGCAGTTTTGTATCTGTCAGCCAAGATGGCGGCGCCCAGGACCTGACACCTTTGAGCCAACCGGCAATCTCAAAAGGGGCGGGTGGACATTGCCTCAGCGATGGAAACCCCCAGCAGGATCATCCGGCTGCTTCAGCGGAGGGGAGGGGGGCTGGCTGGCTGAGCGGAGCACCCAAAAATGGGTCAGTAATTACATAAACACTTTTTCCTGGAGTCCATTTGCACTTTAACCCAGCACTCTACTAACACAGGCTGATCTACACTGTTTTTGCCACTCCTTCTGATCAGCCTACTATAGTAGTTATTAATAAATAAAACCCATGGTCTGGGCTGCAGGAAAAGAACTAGATCTCTGCAACAGCTTAATTCAGCAGTGCACCAGGTCTACAGGTCTTTCCTATGGCTGTATTTTTAATAATTTTACAGTGCTTGCTTTGCCTAGAATAACAATGGTATATATTTCTATTTCTGAACAGGCCTAGCACAGAGCTGTAATGCCATTCCAAAGTGCCAGGAACCAGCAGGTAAACCATGATTGATTATCAAAAGCCTGTAGGTAGTAATATTTAAGGCAATGAATGAATATACCTTTAGTCAGGGCTGCCAACAGGAATTCTTGGGCCCCCTACAGCTAAAATGTGAGTCGTATTTGGAGTTTTGGGAAAAAAATCTTTCCTTGTTGTTTCCCCTCAATCTCTGAAGCAGTCGAGCACTTTTCTATGTTAACGCTAGGATTTGCCACGAGTAAGCCACAGGAGTCCAATGTAACCTGTAAGGGCACCACTAGAATAAGAAAAACTGTATAATACAGATGGTGCTCCCATAAATCCCCAAACAAATAGCTAAACCAATACAAGAAAAAAGGAAGGGGGATCTAAGTATGGGCACTCACTCTGGAAATATGTATAAAGTGATATGACAAAATTTATTGAAGGTACTAAAGACACTATAAAAAACATATACACAACATATACAGACAAACTGTGCGACCCCTATCAGAAGCCGTGGGCGCACGGCGGAACGCGTGGGCAGCCAGGAGGTCCCGGGAAACTGCTGTTGGTAGTATCATTTTTTGTTTATGTTTGATTGACTGTGTTCATAGTGTGGCTCTGAGCGCTGCCTCTATGTCCCCATTTAATGTGTTTCATTAAGCAGCAACTATGATTACATGCTAGCTGCAGTCTAGCTTGATAGAATCGTTATTACTCATTTGGGGAGCATATTTATTATTTCCAGTATATCCATCATGGGAAATCTTATTATCATGTATTTATTAGGCCATTAGGCTTTGTCTCTTATTATTTTTATTAATCAGGGTTTGTATTTACCCTGATTAGTACACCTAGGTCGGGACTGTCATTTACCTGCACTTGACACTTTACTATATAGATTTGAATTGTATGAGAGGGGGTTTTTTATCTTTATTTATTATCACAGCTTAATTGTGTCCTGAATATTTATGCACTTATCACTTTTCTTATAATATTTATTCTTTTGAGCACTGTATTTATTAGATTGTTATTTATAGTTTATGTATTTGATTCCTTAGGTGTACATTTCATTCCCATGTTGGTGGATTTATTGGCCATTAGGGGGCGCCAGTAGACCACACCCTGTTTATGGATAGTGATTTATATTTAAATATGTTCAGTTCATGATACACAGTATTGGATTGACTTAATATCTTATTATTATACCAGCTTTATAGTTTGCAGTTCCCGGGGACCCACCAATTGTTCTTTTTTATCTTGTCTTGTCTGTATATGTTGTGTATATGTTTTTTATAGTGTCTTTAGTACCTTCAATAAATTTTGTCATATCACTTTATACATATTTCCAGAGTGAGTGCCCATACTTAGATCCCCCTTCCTTTTTTCTTGTATTGGTTAAGCCACAGGAGTCCTCTGCATGGATTGGAGGTTGAGCACAGGTCTTGTCTGCTAACAGTGTGTTCCTGTTCTCCCCGACGTTCCCTCTATTAGGTGCTGGGAGTAAACAAACACCATTATTTTAGTGTTATTACTTCATGTGACTGCTGCCGACCATTCGGGCCCACCTTATAAAAAAGTTTGTTTCTGTGAATGGTTGTCAGCTGTCACATGATTGGGTACCAACCCTGGAACTTAGATGTGGTTAGGGTTAAGAAGCAAACTGTGCTGCCCCCCCAGGCTTCTATTTTTTCTCAAATATTATTATTGTACAATCAAAGGAATTGCACACGTGACTTTTTATCTTTTCATAGATAGAGAATGGCTTGATGGGATCTTTTGTCAATCCGTTTTCAGCAGTGGGGGGTTTGTACTCCAGGTAAACTGTTCTTGGTTGCCTCACATATCTGAATCCAGGAGCTACACACTGCATGTAATACAGTAAGTTTATCATTGGTTTATTTTATGTAAAATTATGTGTAAGGGTAGATTTTATACAAAAGATAATGTGAAACAAATTAGTAAAGCCCTTTATAAATTTTGGGATGTTAGTGGTGTTGGAGATACTGGGCAACAGCTTACAGCGTGTCTCTGTATGTGATCTGCATCTATATTGCTAGGTTAATGCAGTTTATCTTAACCGAGCAGTAGATGGCGCTTTTACATATATTTATGTGCAGTCTCTGTTGTACATTCTCTGCTGCATGTACATTGAGGTCATCTCTATGACTTCTTTTTCCTGTCTAACTTATCCACCGTGTATTCATGTTCCAGTAAAGCCAGTTCCTGTTACACCTCAAATGTCTGGATCTGGATTTGACTCCGCTGCACCCAGCACTCACACTCTGCAAGTGGTCACCTTAACTCAATGGGTCAGGGCCTTTTCTCTCCCAGTACTATTAGAAGGTTAGAACAGTGTAGAGTTGCAGATATTTAACAGTAGAGGAGGCAAAGGAAGTACATTTCGGGGTAGCAGCTTAACATGGTGCTGAATTTAACTGAGGAAAAAAATTCAAGATACATTTTTTTCTCACAAAAACGGTGCTGAATCAGTGCTTTTGACAGCTAGGTTGAAGTGCTTCACATTGCTGAGTTGTGTGAACTGTGACTGAACGCATCATCGCTGGGGCGGTGCTGCTCTGCGAGGGAGCAATATGGCCTGCACCAGTTTGTGTTATGAATATTCCCTCGTAGTATAGGTGCACTTTTAACAGAGAACCACTGTGCAACATAGAACCTGTGCAACACTGGACAATGGAGCTCCTGTTGTTTGGGACCTACTGACATGACTTTATTTTAATCTCAATTTAATTTATTCTATATTTTCAAGGGGCAACAACATTCCTGTTTGTAAGAACTTTACTACAAACAAAACCTTCAAATTAGTTCCCGGACACAAGTTAAAAAAAAAACAAGTAAACACAGTTTGGGTATCTACTTGGATTTCTAATGAAACATGTGAAAAAACGAACATATTCTCTATTATACCAAATGGTAAGTATACTATATCTTGTCTGTTATTTGTCTCGCATCTTTTAAAGTGGCTCAAAATCCACACCGATCGGCCCGGGAATCTAGAAGAAAATCGTGATGCCCCGCTGTGTGAAACCCCCCAGGTCACCCCATTCACTTACCTTGTTTCCCGGCCCCACTATGCGTCTAAGAGCAGTGGCCGCATCCCGCTATTCCTCTAGCAGGGCGCCGTCAGGCTGCTCTTAGATGCGCCGTGTATGGTGTATGATCCAAAACCAAGGGTGAGGTGGAGCAGGACGTACTGTATACTCATAATACAAATTCTACAGGTGAGTAATCACAGAATTGTATTATTCTTAGTATGCAGTATGTCCTGCTCCAGATAGAATACTTACATTCTGGACATCCAATAGCAGTGTCCATAAAGTAGGGTGGGATCCCCAAAGGTAACAGCAGACTGTGAAAAAGTATGAATAGAAGACCAAGTAGCGGCCTTGCAAACTTGTTCAACAGAAGCCTGGTGCTGAAAAGCCCAAGAGGCACCAATAGCACGAGTAGAATGAGCAGTAAGGCGGAAGGGAGGATTCTTCCCCTTAGCAGAGTAGGCCTGAATCACAGCCTGACGGATCCATTTGCTGATAGTAAACTTGGCAGGAGCCAAACCCTTCCTAGGACCAGAAGGGACCACACAAAGAGCATCAGTTTTTCTGAAAGGTGCAGTAGCCACCAGATAGTACTTCAGGCACCTAACCACGTCCAAAGAATGCAAAACCCTCTCCTTAGCGTTACTAGGATTAGGGCACAATGACGGAAGAACAATGTCCTGATTCAAATGAAAGGCAGACACGACCTTAGGCTTGAAGCGGAACACCACCTTGTCCTGGCGTCTCTCATAATAGGGGGGCTGTATGGAAAGCGCCGCCAACTCAGACACACGCCTAACAAATGTGATAGCCACCAGAAAGACAACCTTGAGAGTAAGAATGGCCAGGGCAGCATCCTGCACAGGCTCAAAGGGAGCACCTTGCAAGGCTGACAAAACCAAATTCAAATCCCAAACAGGCACCATAGGCTTACGCGGGGGACGCACATGAGTGACCCCCCTGGAAAAAAGTCATGATCAGAGAATGCTGAGCAAAGGACTTCTGGAAGAAAACAGCCAGGGCAGAAACCTGACCCTTCAGAGTACTGAGTTGGAGCCCCATCTCCAACCCATGCTGCAGGAACTCCAGAATCCTGGCAATAGAGAACACACAACAGGGAAAAGACTTAGACACACACCAGTCAATGTAGGCACGCCAAACCCTGTAATAAATGGAAGAAGAAGACTTCTTCCTAGCCTTTATCATGGTATCAACAACCGAGGTAGACAACCCCTTCTCCATCAAGATGGAGGTTTCAGCAGCCAGGCCGTCAAAGCCAGAGTTTGTAAATTGGGATGGCGTAAGGGACCCTGAGTGAGCAGGTCTGGCACCCTGGGCAGAACATACTGATCTACTGCCAGCTGCACCACGTCTGCGAACCACACTCTTCTTGGCCACCTGGGGGCCACCAGAATTGCTTGCACCCCCCCCCCCCCCAGAGCAATCTTGCGCAGAATGGAGGAAAGACATACAAGAACTGAAAGTCCTGCCATGACATAGCTAGAGCATCCGTGGTCAAGGCCAGAGGATCCTGGGACAGGGAGACAAAGGCCGGGAGCTTGTGATTGTGATGGGACACAAACAGATCCACATCTGGTTGGCCCCAACGGTGACACAAAGATTGGAACACCCTGTTGCAGAGGGACCATTCTCCCTGGTGAGAGGTCCCCCTGCTCAGAGAGTCTGCCAGCAGATTTTCCACCCCCGGAATGTACACCGCTGATATGCAGGGAAAATTGGCCTCCGCCCAGGTCAGGATCAGAGACACTTCCTGGAGGGCCCTCTTGCTCCGGGTCCCTCCCTGATGATTGATGTAGGCAACTGCCGTCTGGTTGTCCGAGCGCACCTGAACAGGCAGGCCCCGAAGGTGATGAGTCAACTGAGTCAGAACCAACCTGATCGCCCGCAGCCCCAAGACGTTGATAGGTGTGTGGGCCTCCTGAGGGCCCCACCTCCCCTGGAACTGCAAGGACTTCCAGAAACCCCCCCAACCTGACAGACTGGCATCCGTGGTGACCTTCTCCCTGGAGGGGGTCAGAAAGGATCTGCCCCCCAACAGGTTCCTGGAGTCCAGCCACCACGAGAGGGACCGCCTGACCAGGGGGGAAAGCGCAAAGACCCGGTCCAGGGACGCAGGGTCCTTGTCCCATACTGACAAGAGGTGGAGTTGCAGAGGCCTCAAATGGAACTGAGCATAAGGGACCGCCTCGAAGCACGCCACTATCAGGCCCACCAGCTGCATTCCCTGCCTGATAGAGGGATGATGACAAGATAGCAGGAACTGGACCTGCGCAATCAGACTGTCCACCTTCCGCTGAGGAAGAAAAATCCTTGCCTGAACTGTATCCAGATTCATTCCCAAGAATGAAGTCACCAAGGAGGGGGACAGAGAAGACTTGGGGTGGTTGATCACCCAGCCAAATGACTCCAGGGTGGACACCACCAGCTGAATATCCAACTCTGATGCCTGATGTAGAGACTGGGAGGTGATGAGAATGTCGTCCAGATAGGGCAGCACGCAGATGCCCTGAAACCTGAGCAGAGACATCACGCCAGCCAGCACCTTGGTGAACACCCTGGGAGCTAAAGTGAGACCAAAGGGCAATGCCACGAATTGGTAGTGTTGATCCTCCAGAGCGAACCTGAGGAACCTTTGATGACCTGGAAATACAGGAATATGAAGGTTAGCATCTTTGATGTCCACAGAGGTCATGAAATCCCCTGGGCGCAGGGAACTGATGGCAGAGCGCAGAGTTTCCATGCGAAAGCGCCTGCACCTGACAAATTTGTTGAGGATCTTCAAGTCCAGGATGGGCCTGACTGACCCATCTTTTTTGGGCACGGTGAAGAGGTTGGAATAGAAGCCCATGCCTTTTTCTCTTAAAGGGACCTGGAAGATGACCTCCAGCTCCAGGAGGCTTTACACTGCCTGCACTAGATCCTGAGCTGACACAGGGTCCTGAGGAATCCGGGAGCTGATGAAACTTGGGGAGGGGGCAGACAGCAAAACCGGAGGACACTACCTCCTGAATCCACCGGTCTGAGACATGAAGCCTCCAGACGTGAGCAAAGTGCTGAAGCCATCCCCCCACCCGGATGGGTGAGGGCGCCCCATCATGCCTGAGGGGGCTTGGGAGAGGACTTAAGCTTGGAGCCCCAGGAGGAGCCAGGGCGTCCCCGTCCTCTGCCCCTACCCCAAAAGTCTCCTCGGGCCGCAGTAAAGGAAACCCCCCTCCCTTGTCTAGCACCATGGTAGGGGGAGGAAAAGGAGCCCTGACCCCGAAAGGGCCGAGATTGCCGCCTGCGCTGGGGTAACCTTCCTCCCTTAGCAAATAGGTCCAGGCGGTCCCCAAACAGGCGTAGTCCTTTGAAGGGAAAACCAGTGAGGGCCTTCTTGGCAGCATTGTCAGCAGCCACTGGCACAGCCAAACCGAGCTGTGTATAGCCACCACAAGGGCAGAGGTTCTGCCACACATTCTAAATGGCGTCATCCAAGGCAGAGAGGACAAAATTCAAAAAAACATCACAACTAGAGAGTGCATTAAACCCGCTAGGGAAGTGGGAGTAATTAACACTAGGACTCACAAGTTAACCAACTAAATAGAGGGAGTAGGGCCAGGAGAAGACAAAGGGGTTCGCCCGTCTGAAAGACATAATCAAAAGAGAGCCGTAAGTATACAATAATTAACAGCGGTAATAAAGCCGCCCGTGAGGGCACTCATGGAGCGCGGTAGGTAGAAGCCCGTCACGCAGCAGCCGGAACCAAGCAAAAAAATGGCGTCGGTATACCTCGAGGGGCGGGCCCGCATGAGCAATGACATGGAACGCGCCAAAGACAGCCCCCCCGAAGAGCGCGAAGCCAACACGTGACAAGCAGCCAATGACGGCGCACCGGCGCCTGAGGTAACGCCGCCGCCAAGCGCGGAACACAGCAAAAAACGGGCGTGGTGGCGGCGGCAATTTCAAGCACAATAAATGTAAAACAAGTCAGCGCGCGACTGACACCAAGCATAATGTAGTGAAGCATAAAAGCCAATACACGTATATACATACACACAAACACACACACCCTTCCCCCCTCTTTCCCCCGAAGGCTACAAGGAGAGTGAGGGAGGACAGCGGCCACTTAACATAGGGCCCACCGATAGACAGGGGCAAGGGCCAATAGTGCGGGAGGATATCCCATAGAGGCTCACCATATGTCTGTACCTTTGGTGGGGGATTGCGGTGGAGCAGCACTCCTAAGCACCTAACAGCAGTGTTGCCTACCATCACCCGACCAGCGCAGCCAAGGATGGGAGGCAATTACTGATGGAACGGGTGGGAATAGTCCTACAGGGCCGCAGGCTAATAGCCCCGCTCACCTGCGAGTAGAGAGAGCCATCTTCTTGTCCGCAGTCCAGACTGCAGAGAAAATCTGGGGATTGTGGGAGGTCCCTGGGTATTTGAGGGGCCGGGAGGAGCCTGTTTTCAATGTCTCTGCAGTCCAGCACCATCTGGCGGAGTAGTACCCGAATGTAAGAATTCTATCTGGAGCAGGATGTACTGTATACTAAGAATAACCCAGGACTAATGAAGGGAACAGACTGTCATGTGACTATCTTCTAGCAAGGGAAGAGGAGGAGACCTGTGGTTGAAGTGGGAAAATGTAAGTACTGCTAGAAGAGTGATTTTAGATGTTGTTTTTTCAATACCTGTCTGTAAGTCTCTGTAAAGACTGTCAACACCTTCAACCCACATTAGCACCCACATTTGAACCCTCAGGACTCAAGAAGACCCCGCACCTACCCTGCCAAGGGACCTCCCACCTACAGTAGGTAGGGGGAGAGTTGCTGACAATATGGCAGACATCAGGATAATGATATTACGTGGTATTACTGTACTAAATAATTATTACTAACTATTTTTTTAGGGCTTGACGGTAGGTATGTGGCACCAAGGTACCTGGCCTTGGTGCAGTAAAGCTGTGTAGTTTTCTCCAGCATCAACTGCTAATGGCAGTCTGCTGCTAAAATTTTAGTATAGCCGAAAGGCTAACCCGGGACGGCTTTACTGGGATGGAGTAGAGCAGGGTGGGACTCCATCCCCACGCTCTAGAGATGGTGGACCTAGTGGAGGGATATGAGGCCACCAGGAACTTGCAAGGGGGCTCTACGGGGAAGGATTCGGGGAAACCCCGGAGGTCCCCGCCCCAGCCCAGGTGAGTGGTGTCCCCTAAACCCCCTCAGGACCTACCCCCCAAAGTCCCTGCCCTGGTGTTGTGTTGGGGGTGTAAGGAGCCGAGACATATCAGAGCCAACTGTCCCCACCAGGGGGAGCCCATGGACATAAACTTTGGTTACCTCCCTTCAATGTATGCCAGGAGGCTGTGTGCTGCCTGTGTCCCTGAGCTTGTGGGGCAAAGTCACCTCTGTCAGGTGAAAGTGGGGGATACCCTGGCTGTGGCCCTTTTGGACTCGGGGAGTATAGTTACCCTGGTGAGACCTGCCATGGTACTGCCCGATGAATACACGGGGTGGAAAACCGGGGTCTTGTGCATACACGGGGACTTGAGAGACTATGCCACAGCACAAGTGACTCTAACCACCGTGTCCGGCAGCTGGAACCACGAAGCTGCCGTCGCCGCTAAACTTCCGTATGAACTTATTATTAAGGCACAACGGTAGGGGTGACCGCCACTACGGTGGAAGGGGGGAGGCAACCCCACTGAGTGTTATGGTTGGAGATGTGGAAGATCTGTCAACAGGTGCAGAGTTGGCCAATCTCCATGTCTCCACGGGTAGTTTTGGTACAGCACAACACCTCAAGAATGTACTTGAGGTGGAAGGTGAGCCACAACAGCCAGGGGCGGAGTTACAGTTTCCTCGCTTTGTGGTTCACCAGGATATGCTGTACCGAGTAAACAAAGTACGTGAAGAGGTTGTGGAACAATTGGTGGTACCCAATCCTTATCGCAAGCTGGTGTTGGATTTGGCCCACCAACATGTTCTGGGGGGACACCTAGGCCAGCAGAAAACTCTGGACCGAATTTTACAACGATTCTACTGGCCCAGTTTGTACAAGGAGGTGGAGAGATATTGTGAGTCCTGCCCAACATGTCAGATGACCAGCCCCTAGCCCCCCCATTACTGTGGTCCCCTAGTTCCTCTCCCAGTTATTGAGGTGCCCTTTGAGTGGATTGCAATGGATATGGTGGGTCCAGTGCCAAAATCCGCTAGAGGGCATCAACATATTCTTGCAATCTTGGACTATGCCACGCGGTACCCCGAGGCCATACCCCTGCAACACATCTCAGCCAAGCTCATTGCTAAAGAGCTTATGGAAATGTTTTCCAGAGTAGGTCTGCCTAAAGAGGTTCTGACCGATCAAGGTACCCCGTTTATGTCTAAGGTGATGAAAGAGCTCTGTAAGTTGTTGCAGGTAAAACAATTGCGGACATCCGTTTACCACCCGCAAACAGACGGCCTGGTAGAAAGGTTTAACCAAACTTTAAAAACCATGTTAAAACGGGTGGTCGCCAAGGATGGGAAGAATTGGGACTTGCTTCTGCCCTATCTGATGTTCGCAGTGCGAGAGGTGCCCCAGGCCTCTACGGGGTACGCCCTTCGAGGTCTTATACGGTCGGCATCCACGGGGCCTGTTGGATATAGCCAAGGAGGCTTGGGAACAGCAACCCACCCCCCACAAAGGTGTGGTAGAGTATGTTACTCAATTACAGGAACGGATAGAGACCGTGTTGCCGCTAGTGAGGGAACATATGGAAGCAGCACAGCGGGCCCAAAGCAGGATTTATAACCGGCAAGCCAGGGTACGGAACTTTAACCCAGGTGACAGGGTTGTGGTTCTGGTACCCACAGTGGATAGTACATTTCTGGCTAGGTGGCAGGGTCCCTACGAGGTGATTGGGAAAGTTGGGGAAGTGACTTACAAGGTACATCAGCCCGGGCGGAGAAAGCCAGAGCAGGTGTACCATGTAAACCTGCTGAAGCTGTGGAAAGACAGGGAGACCCCTGTGGGTGACAGTCCCCGACCAGGTATGTTAGGGGTGGAGCTTCCCATCCCTCAGTCTGCTGTTAGAGAAGCGGTAGTTGAGGTGAAAGCCGGCGACAACCTCTCATCTAAACAGGCCCAGGAAGCCAGGGAATTTGTCAGCAGAAACACGGATGTGTTTTCAGATCTCCCTGGGCGCACATCTGTCATCCAACATGACGTTGTCACGGAACCTTAGGTCAAGATCCGGCTGAAGCCTTACCGGCTAACTGAGTCCTGGCGACAAGCTATCGTGGAAGAAGTGCAGCAAATGCTCCGGTTAGACATGATTGAAGAATCAAAGAGCGAGTGGGCCAGCCCAATAGTCTTGATTCCCAAACCTGATGGTACGTTGCGGTTCTGTAATGATTTCCGCAAACCTTCCGCAAACGAAATTTCTAAGTTCGATGCCTACCCTATGCCCCGAGTAGACGAGCTTATTGAGAAGCTAGGCCAAACCAGGTATTTTTCTGTTTTGGACCTCATAAAAGGGTACTGGCAGGTACCCTTGACTGAGTCTGCCAAGGAGAAAACAGCCTTTATCACACCTGAGGGACTGTTCCAGTACAAGGTATTAACCTTTGGTTTACATGGTGCTCCCGCTACGTTCCAAAGGGTTATGGATATTGTCCTCCGGCCACATTGTCGGTATGCTTCGGCATATTTGGACAATATAAATATCCTTAGTGCGGATTGGGAAAGTCACCTACCCAAAGTCCAGGCTGTAGTGGATTCCCTCAGGAAGGCTGGTTTGACAGCAAACCCGAAAAAATGTGCCTTAGGCTTAGAAGAGACGAAATACCTGGGCTATGTGATTGGGCGAGGAGTGGTCAAGCCCCAGATTAATAAAATAGAAGCCATCCGTAGCTGGCCACGTCCTAACACCACCCGCCAAGCCAAGTCATTTCTGGGGTATTACATGAGGTTCATTCCCAATTTTGCCACCGTAGCGGCACCATTGACAGACCTGTTAAAGGGACACAAGTCTGTCATGGTGAGGTGGAATGAACAGGCCGAAAAAGCGTTCTCCACTTTGAAGTCTGCCCTGTGTGGGTCTCCAGTGGTGGTAACACCCGACTTTAAAAGGGAGTTTATAGTGCAGACCGATGCCTCCGAGGTAGGTCTCGGTGCTGTACTGTCTCAGGAAGTCAACGGGGAGGAACACCCCGTTGTGTATGTGAGTCGCAAGCTGACACCCACAGAGACCCGGTATAGTGTAGTGGAGAAAGAGTGTTTAGCCATTAAGTGGGCCCTTGAGTCTCTTCGCTACTACTTGCTGGGGAGAAGGTTCCGTTTGATTACGGACCATTCTCCCCTCAAGTCGATGTACCAGGACAGGGATGCCAGGGTCACCCGGTGGTTCCTGTCCTTACAAAATTTCAAGTTCACAGTAGAGCACAGAGCGGGACGGATGTTGGGTAATTCGGATGCCCTGTCCCGGGCACTTTGTTTGTCATGTGTCCACCCCCTCAGGATTGAACAAAGGGGGGGGTATGTGGTAAGGTGCAAGGTGCCGTCATTGACGGTAGGTATGTGGCACCAAGGTACCTGGCCTTGGTGCAGTAAAGCTGTGTAGTTTTCTCCAGCATCAGCTGCTAATGGCAGTCTGCTGCTAAAATTTTAGTATAGCCGAAAGGCTAACCCGGGACGGCTTTACTGGGATGGAGTTGAGCAGGGTGGGACTCCATCCCCTACTGAGGTCCAGGTTTTGCGGGCCGCATAAATAGCCTGGGGAGTCAGCTGTGCACTGGCTGTGTCTAGAGCTCACTTGTGGAGTGAGACTCTGTGTGCCTGGCTGGAAGCTCTTATACAGGCTATTTCATGTGGACCCGAGGTGGATTCGGCTACAAGTGTGCAAGCTTGGACAAAAAACTTAAAAGGGCCGTTGCCTGTCTGATGCAATTCTGTGGCATTTTTCCTGAAAAGGTGATGTAACCCAAAAAAGATAAGTTGAACTTTTCGCCTCTGAGCCTCTATACTGCTAACATCCTTCTGTCTACCAGAGCTGATCCTCACAGGCTATTAGAGTTCTCAAAAGGTTATCTATACACTCCAATGAGATGGAAAGCTATCCTCATTTCACAAATACCCCCTCATTTTCAAAGATTTTCTTTTATTTTAATTTTAGTAATCTGCGAAGCTCCAGAAATCGAGTATGCAGCTCAGACTTCTAATTTGTTAAGTATTAAACTGAACAGGAGCGGACAGATTAGATACAAGGAAACTGGATCAGATCACTGGGACACAGTAAGTCAAAATATGTATTCTCTCCAGGCAAATAGGAATCAGGGGGATTATGACCTCACAAACTGGAAGCTGGGTTGCCAGAAAGCAGTGCAGGCATCATAAAAACATGGTGCTTAAGCTGGTTGACTAATTTTTCTATAACCATACCAAAAAAAAGGTTGTATGACAACTGTGAAACCTCTTAAAGTGCACATAAACTCCCCTGGAAAATCTTGGCAAGAAGGGTCCAGGTCTGCAAGGACTCCCGCTGTCCCTGTGTCGCAAATTTATTTAATACTCCACTTTTACCTATGGAACGTTGTATGACGGGGGGGAGCAAGTTACAGCTATACACAGCAACACTCCACATCTATTGTGTACAACTGCTTCCTGTTTCCCATGGAACAAAGCTAGTAAAAGGTACTTCCCTTTTATTTATTTTTACTGTCCATGTGGACCAGGACCCTCCCTGATACAGAGCTGCATGGGAGGATACAGGTCCATTTTAAGGCAGGCACCAGCTTGAAGAGGAACTTCAGAAGCCCTTGAGGTTGGAGGTGTTTATGTTGCTTTAAGGAGTCCCGTTGTTAAGTATGGCGGCCCTGCCGCTTTAAATGGTCCCAAGCATGGTGGTGCCGCCTTAAGAAGCCTAGTAGCTGAAATTTGGAGGGGGCGGAGCTGGGACAAGTGTCAGTGGCAGAGCTGAAGATAGGCCCTGTGAACAGTCAGTGTGGCGGGGGGCGCAATGGGCATGCAGCAGAGCACCTGCTGCCGCGGCATGAGAAGGAGTGTGAGGAGTGCTGCAGTGTGTGTGTGTCTGTGTGTGTGTTTGTTTGTGTGTGGGGGCTTGGCTGTGTGTGTGGGAGCTCAGCTGTGTGTGGGGGGGGGGCTCGGCTGTGTGTGTGTGGGCTTGGCTGTGTGTGTGTGGGGGGAGCTTGGATGTGTGTGTGGGGAGCTTGGCTGTGTGTGTGCTGGGGGGGTTGGCTGTGTGTGTGAAAGGGACTTGGTTGTATGTGTGGGGGGCTTGGCTGTGTGTGTGTGTGGGGGGGCTTGGCTGTGTGAGTGTAGGGGGGCTTGGCTGTGTGTGTAGGGGCTTGGCTGTATGTGTGTGGGGGGCTTGGCTGTAACTTATTTATTATTATTATTATGTAATTATTAGGTGGTGTTGAGGTGTGACTGATGGGCATCGTTTCAGGATGAAAAATGTCCCTTTTTTCTGAAGTTGACAACTATTAAATAGCACTCTCTAGTTCATGTAATACGATATATCTTTAGGCAGACAGGGCCAGAAAGCTACCAGGGAGGGTCATGCTCATTAATTGGTGAAGCCAGTTTGACTTGCCATTTGCATTGCGCCATGGATTGCAGCCTGCATCTCGGTGACCTTTTCGGGGTTAATATACAAAAAAGTGCAAAAAATTGTTTGTCCTACTTTTTCCCCAAAAAAACTCACCTGTACCTGCGATGGGGCATTTTTATAGGTGAGTTACATCATATATCCAATATGGTAAGAATATATTCTTTAAAGTTTGGAAATAACAGCTTCCTATAGAAACTTTTTCGTCATAGCCCATAGAGTGCTGTTGTTTCCAAACTTATAAAAAAATATATCCTTATCTCTTAAGAAATATTATGTATCTCACCTGTAAAAATGCCCCATCACAGGTACAGGTAATTTTTGGGGGAAAAGGTAGAACAAACATTTTTTTGCCCATTTTTGTGTCAAAACACTAAAAAGGTCACTGAACACTCTACACGGAAAGTCACACTGGCTCCACCAAATAATTAGCATGACCCCCATTGAAAAGACAACCTTCCAGGTTACTGTGTTTTCCTGAAAATAAGACTTATATTAATTTTTGTTCTAAAAGATGCACTAGGGCTTACTTTCAGGGTATGCCGTCTATTTCCATAACCAATCTTCATGTGTTATTCATTTTAAAATTGATAGAGCTACCATGATATGACATCCCAACTTCCATACCCACCATGTTCATGGTGGATGTTAATTTGGGGGGGGGGGGGCTTTGGGACCAGTCAGATACTGCTGCAGAGTGTGCAGGGTTAGGGTGAGGTGCGCTGTATACTTATGCAGCTCCACAATATAACAGTGGCTGTCACATCACGTCTGTGCCATATTGGTGTGGTGGGCTGCTAAGTTCAGGGGCGTAGCTAGGGGGGAGCAGGGGGGGCATGTGCCCTGGGTGCAGCAGGTCAGGGGGGACCCAAAACGGGGCCTGAGCACAGGTGGGGGGCGCCATTGCGAGTATTTGCCCCAGGGTGCCAGAAAGCCTAGCTACACCTCTGGCTAAGGTGCAGGGGTACCTGGTGCCCCAGGCAAGCAATAGCCCTGACTGTGATGAAGGCTTTCTTGTGCCCTAGACGATTAATTTATTTGACCCGGCACCTGTAACCAGGGCTTATTTAGGGGGTAGGGTTTATATTTAAAGCATCCTCAAAAATCCTGAAAAATCATGCTAGGGCTTATTTTCGGGGAAACAGGATAGGTCTGGGCAGAGACCAAACACAGACGTAACAGGAGGTGAAAGCCATACTAAGGTCATAATCAAGGAAGTCAGACCCAGAGGTCAATAAGCAAAAAAGCCAGCTCCCCAGCCTCACTCTGCAGGCACGGACAGGGAGATCCCAGGCAATCCTCCTCAGAAAGTAACAATCGCAGTATGTAGTGCAGCCTTACAATAAAATGTAACTTTTAATTAATCCGTTTAAAAATTACCCCATAAGTGGAATAGTGTAGAATCATAATGCGTTTCAAGCCTCTTGGGCTGTTAATCATGTATGGTTAGGAGCCCAAGAGGCTTGAAACGCGTTACGGGTGCTCGGCACCATGTTTGCTGTATCTGGGCCACTTTTTGCTTCAATTTGATTCTACACCATTCCACTTATGGGCTACTTTTTAAACGGATTAATTCAAAGTAAAATGTTATTGTAAGGCTGTACTACATACTGCGATTGTTAGACCCAGAGGTCAAGCCATATCCAGAGGCATAGAGGTAAATACCTGATAGTTAAAACAAAACAAAACCCGGGAATTCGATTTTCCCAGACTTTGTTCCATGCCCCTGGGGCATCCCAACTGTGTGAAACCCCCCAGAAAGCCCACTAAAACTCACCCCCCACCCCTCCTTTCGGCAATCGCCTCTGATTGGACAAGATCCCACGCATGCGCCTTTGGAGCCGAGAAAGGTGAGTTTTTATGGGTGCCCTGGAAGTTTCACACAGCAGGGCATCCCGATTCAGGATGTTCCAAGGAAAAGCCAGCGGCCAGCCCTGGAGTATTTTAGATTCCAGGCCAGCCGCTGGTAGATTCCGCTTCAAACTCCCAACAATGCAAACAAAGCAATGATCTTAATGCAACCTTTACTCAAGCAACCTTTTGTCAGCAGATCAATGCAACAAGTCTCAATAGATCACTGGCAAAAACATCCGCGCCATTGTCATTTGTGGTTCAGCAAAGATGTCTAAATGAGAATTGCTTTCACTGCAAATGGACTCAAGAGAAGAAAATTCCACATAGTAAGTGAGTTCATTGATCGCTTTCATTGTACTATACACTGCTTGTTGAACTTCTTCACTTATTCACCTGCTTGACTCTGCATTACCACCGGCACAGTGCTGCCCAACAGGGCAGGCGTCAGCACTGGGCATACCTGGGCAGGTGCCGGGGCCCCTGCAACGTGGGAGGGCCCGCCTTATTCCCTCTACTCTGGGCAGCCTCTATGCAGGACGCAGGGCTGTGCAGTAACCAGGGCCGGATTAAGAGCATCCGGGGCCTGGTGCTGTAGATTTTGATGGGTCTATTTATCGAAGTATATAAAATGAAAATGCAACACAAAGCAATTTTGTTTAAAGTGGACCAACACCCTCCCATGATCGGCCCGGGAATCTATAAGATTCCCGGACCGATCAGACCCCTGACTGCGGGGCACCCCGATCGGTGGGTGAAACCCCCCAGAAACCCCTAAATCCCTACCTGATCCTCGACGCCTGCCGCCGCCTGCCGCCGCCTCCCGCGCGTCCCTCTAGCAGGACGCGCACCCTGTAAGAGTGACGCGCGGAAGGCGGCGACGAGCGCGCTCTCTTGTCCGTCGCTGCCTCCCGTTAGTCCGTCGGCGGGGATTGGCTGCAGCGGTCACGTGGGAGCGGGGACAGGTGAGTTTTTGGGGCTTTCTGGGGGGTTTCACACAGCCGATAGGGGTGCCCCACCGAAGTGGACCAAAACCCAAGATAGTCAAAACCCTGGGTGTTGGTCCACTTTAAGACAAAGTGCATTTGTCACATGTCTAATGTACATTAAATTACCAGGATAGCTGAATATATGTTAGTGTAGGAAAAATTTGCATATCTTCATAGAGTTTGTTCTTTAGCTAAAAAAAAAAAAAAATCAACTGGCTTTTGGGGGGGGGGGGGGGAGTGTGAAAGAGGTGTAGAGGGTTCGCTATGCCCCCAGACTGTAACACCTATCCCATGTGACGTCACACCCGCAGCTTTTTTGGTTAACACACAGGGCTTGCTACAGGGCTGAAACACGAGGATATCCTTTTTTTTATTATAATAAAGTAAATTTTTTAACCTGGTGTCTGTCTTTTATTCATACTTGTTTTTGTCTTAGTAGTGAAATAGACAGCGTCTATTACTAACCTCCCGTTATTGCCCTGACACCATACCACATCACTGTTTCAGGGAAGAGCCGAGTACTGTCAGGCTGTCCAGTAGCATAATCTGGTGCTAAATCATCCCAGAGCAGACAATGGAAGTGACCAGCACTTTTCTCTCCAAAGACAAGCTCACTTTTTCATCTGTTACTGAATTGTCCTTAAAAAGGAAAGCAAGATAAAGAAAGAGTAAGACAAATAATGGAGAAGAGAAAGAGCATGAAGGAAAGAAAGCAATAGAGCATTGTTGAGAAAGAGATAGAGAGCAAATTGAAAAAGAGGGAAAAACAAAAAGAAGTACAAGGTAGAGGGAGGGAGAGAGAGAGAAAAACAGTGAGAGGCGGAAAAGGGGAGGGAATGAGACAGGAGAAAGAGAGAAAATGTGAGATAGAGAGAAGGAAAGAGCTAGAGCAGGGTTGGGAGAGGAGGGAGAGAGAAAGAAAAAAAGAGAAAAGAGGGAGAAAGAGGGGAGAAAAAAAAGAAACAGAGACAAGAGTTAGAGGGGAGAACAGAAAAAGATAAAAGAGGAAAGGGAAAGTAAGGGGTCAAGTGTGTGAGAGATAAAGAGTAAGACAGAGAGGAGGGGAGAGACAAGTAATCAAAATAAAGAGGGAGAGTCGGAGAAAGAATGGGTGGGAGAAGGGGAGAGAGAAAGAAAGCAAACAAAAAGAGATAGATAGTGAAAATAGATGTGGAAAATAAATATAGAGAGAAGGAAAGAAAGTAGGGGGTGAGAGAGAGAGAAACGAGAGAAGGAGAAAGGGAGTGACACAAGGAACAGAATTAAAGGGTGAGAGTAGGTGAAGGAATGGGAGGAAGTGAGGGAGAGAGAAAAAGAATGGTGAAAGAAGGAAAGAAAGGGGGTGAGAGAGAGGGAGAAAGGGAGTGACACAAGGAACAGAAAGAAAGGCTGAGAGTAGGTGAATGAACGAGAGGGAGGGAGGGAGAGAGAGAGAAAAAGAATGGTGAAAGAGAAAGAGTGAGAGAAGGAAAGAAAGTAAGAGAGCAGGACTGACAGACAAGACAGGGTGCTGCTTGGGAGGGGGGTATATGTGGGTCCCCAGGCACCCCCTTGGCTAGATGCAGGTGCAGCTCCCATCCACCAATCAGAGCGCGAGCTTCACTTTCCCGGGGAAGGAGGCAGGTTGCCATGGCTCCGGACCGTCACTTTAGGAAAGTTACCTTGTCGTAGGCTCCCCAGGATAGAAGCCCGGGCGGGAAGTGCAGCGACATTTCCATGTCAGGACTGTTAGGAAGTCCGCCAGGCTGCGCTCCCAGCGCAATGCGCTCTCTCACGGATGGGGGAGTTCTCCTCAGCTCGGAAGGAACGGCCCATATCAGCTCCCGTACTGTCAAAGCGGAGCGTCCGATTGGCCGGCCAAACAACTGGCATGACGTCAGCGCCTGGGCGGGGAATGGGCGTGGTGGGTGTGTACGAGCTGCTCCAGACGCTGGGCGGGGTGAGTTAGTGCTGGCACGTGCGGGAGCCGCCGCCTCTCCTCAGCCGGAGTCCCGGGTCCTCATCCTTCCTCATAGCCCAAGCTGGGCGTCCGCGTGGGCCGCGTTTGCAGGCTGCTGGGCCTGTTTTAACGTAGGGGCCTGGAGCGGCAGCTCCGTCCGCCCCTACGTTAATCCGGGCCTGGCAGTAACCAGGACAAAGGACTGTCAGCCAGGGGCAGATTGGCCATTGGGAGAGTCTTTCTTTCTGTCAGTCCTTCTATTCAGTGTTTCTTTTTTTTCCTTTTATTATTTTATTTTTGATCTTTCAATTTTTTTTTTCATCTGTTCTTTCTGCCATCCATTTTCTTTTTTATCTTCTTCCCTTCTATTATTTCTGTCAGTCCTTCTGGACCCTGTTTCTTTCCTTCTATTCTTTCCTTCATCTTTTTTTTTCTGCTATTCCTTTTTTGTCTTTCTTTTTTCCTTCTATCATTTTTTTCTGTCTTTCCTTCTATTCTTTTTGGCATGCTTTTCTTTTTTTCTTTTTTTTTCTATTCCTTCTCTTTTCCTGCTTTTTTCTGTCATTTGTTTTATTCTTTCTTTTTTCCATTTCCATTTATTTTTCAGAATTCTCTATTCTTCCTTTTGTTCTGTCACTCCTTCTAATCTTTTGTTAATGTTCTCCCTTTCTTTCTGGCATTCCTTCAATACTATATATTATATTATTTTTTGTCTTTATATTCTTTGGCAGTACTCACCATACATGCAACTTTATCACCATGTGTGGAGTGTTATACCACACCACCAAAGGCCCATTGAGACTCTATCGCCCAATGGCCTGCATAAACCTGGAGTCGGCCCTGATGCCCTGTCATGTACACCTCAGTCTCAACAGTGGGTTAGAGTGACTTCTGCAAGTGTTTTGGTCTAGCAAATAGCCGGCGAACCACATGGCAGGAGTATGTGGCTCACGAGCCAAAGGTTTGGGACCCTGATTTTGTTTAATGAACACAGACAGGGAGTGATGCTACACCTCAGTAGTGGTACAGAGCAAAAAGATGGCTCAACATTCAAGCACCTCCCATTAAAAAATTCATTCTGAAATTCGTAGCCAGACATTACTTCCCCGCCGACCTTAACAAAAAGGTTGTACCTTTTCCATGCTGGTGGTGCATTGTTGGTTCCCTAAAAAAGTATAGCAATGGCCTCTGAACTTAATTAAACTCCTTTTATGGCTCGAAAGTGCTATTTTGAACTCCAGCATTTCCAAATCTTCATAAGTATATTCTCTCCTGTAAATTTTGCGCTGTTTCAGTTTGGGGTGTCTTGTGAGCAGGAAAGAGTATCTATAAATACATATGTGATATTGTTGTAGCCAGGAGGAATGGAGCTTTTACATGCGATATGATTTTCTTAAATAAACCTTTTATTGAAAAACATTTTCTATTTTAAAAATAAATGTATTATTTAATAAAATAATAAAACATATTTGACCCAAAAATATTGTGAAAGCACTCAAAAAAATGACAAACAAGTCAAGTTAAAGCCCAAAATCCCTGGACATTCCTTCAAAAATCACAGTTAAACATGTATTGCGCAAAATTGTTAAAAAAGGTCTCACGACAGAGGGTAGGCTGGCAGCAAATGGGTAAAAGATAATACCCTCCCCCAGTGGTAAGTGCTAAGACAGGACTGGTGGGTTAACAAAATAAAATACCACACCTGACAATGGAATCCAGCACTGTCTTAGATTGGACTTATATATGGACTAGTAATTCTACTACAGGTATTAAGCTGCGCCAGCTGGCCTGGTAGTCTGAAGGACTCTAGTGCTGAATGCTAGCTTGGCCAAGGGGCATCCAAAATTGGGATGCCCTGCTTTGTGAATCATGGGGGTCACCAGTAAACTAACCTTTATCTGCAGCTCCCATGGTGCTGTCTTTGCTGGTGTTCAGGTTCTGGGCTTCCCTGTAGCTGTGGTGCACTCCCATCAACAGTGGAAAAAACCTGCCGCATTGCCCGGAGTTTTTTGCCACTTTAATATGTTTAATATGTTATTTTAATATGTAGTTCATTGTGTGAAATTCCAGAAACGTGTATTTTTATCAATAAAACCACCCAACTGCTTATGTTTTCTTATTCCAGAATTAACAGAAGTCCCGAATATGATGATTACTACAGAGAAATTGTCGTCTGGCAAACAAAGACTGACCATTGAGTGGAAGGTATTTCATTCCCCTGACCTGGGTCAGAAGCTAGTATGGTCAGCAATGCAACATCAATAGTCCAGGTCAATGCCAAAGGAAAATCCAGAGAAAAATCTGTAAGCAAAGGATCTTGGGGCTCCAGGTCACAGTCATGGGCCTCGATTCAGTAAGAGTTGAAAAAAATTCTCTTGGTAGTAAAAAATTCACTTTAGGAGAATAAGAAGACAATGGAAGTCAATGGCAAATGTGTGTCCAGACCGAGGATCTGATGTCACAGTCAGCAACATGGAAACACCACAAAAGCAGACTCTTAAACTGGAATAACACCCCCAACAATTTAGCTGCATCTGGATTGCGCTCCTTTTTTGTCCGTTGTAAATCCCGGTTTTTACTTCAATAACGGTGGCGCATGGGGGGGCTCTGTGGCCAGCAAAAGCGGAAGCTGCTTTGGGCAGAAAACTGGCTGTTTGGAAAAACGCTCCCTGGTCAGGCCACCAAGTTAGAAGCAATGCCCAGCAATGGCCCATTGAGAGGGCACGCGCACCAGGCCCCCTTCTAACTAAGCTTGTACAGGTAGCGTTTATACAGAGAGCGAGAGCACACGCTCACTTGGGAGCCGAATGGTGCTTCCGCTTACGTCAGACACGCAGCCCCCATGCGCCGCTATTATTGAAATAAAAAAAGGGAGCACTTTTATTTTAGCTGAAATCTGGATAGCGCAGGTGCGCAATCCAGATGCAGTAAAATAGAGGGTGTTAATCAGGTTTAAAAATGAATTTGTTTAATGGGCAGCGTACCCCTGACCTAAAAGTGCAATAATGCACTCAGGGTCAACAGATGGGCAAGGCCAAGAAAGAATCACCAAACAGCCTAACAGACAATAAATATATTATATAATTGTATATAACTGGGCACAACATCTGGTGGAGGCCCCAGATACAGTATCTATTTTTCCTTTAATAATAATAGTCCAGCCAAGTAACTGATTGGTGGTTGTCTGGCACCCACCTACTTACTGGAACGTCAGATCGAGTCCCTTGTGCGGGTGGGTGCTGCTCAGGATCTCCTGCTTTGCCATTCTGGGCAGGGAGTAGAGTAGTCACCCGGCTGGTCCAACAGAAAACAGTTCCCTGCATTGAGCTGCCAGTGGCTGTGCTTTGTGGCTTATGTGAAGTGAGCGGCCACCGATTGTCAGCTCTGCACGCTGATGGCAGCTTTGCTGCTCTAGACTCTCCATCTTGCCCTGTGGTGGCCTTGGCTTCCCAGGCACAGGGGGACCCCACTGCCGCCGGTAGCTTTGTTGCTGGCCCCGCAGCCCATTAGACCAAAGACTGATAAGCCTCCTGGACCAGACCATAACCCAAAGGTTGGTGGAGGCCCCCTTTGCAGGGCAAGTGGGGGAGGCCCTGGGGAGCGCAACCCTTCTGCTAGACATCTTTGAGTCAACAAAAAGTTTTTGTTTCACAGTAAATGCAACTACCGGTACATTTCAGTGAGCCTTCCCCCGTAATACTGGCACCTGAGCTAGCCCATAATTTCACTGGGTGTTGTTCCCTGTGCAGGGAGGCATTCTGATTGTTGGTGCCCCCCCTTTCTGCATATTAACACTCAGTAAACCAAGTAATCTTAGCTTTCAATTTGGTCCCTTGCTGTCTAGATACCTAAAGGCCTGCAGACCACCCGACTGCAGCGGCCAATCGTGGGGCATTATTTCTCCAGGTTCACTGGGTGTTAATGCAGAGGATAGAGGGAGGACAGGAAAGAGAGGAGCTGGGGCAGGCAGCCCCTTCACATACAATAAAATCTATGCCTCATGTATATAAACTTGGGGTTTCTGAATTGTTTATTAACCCCTTAATGACCCACCTAACCAGTACATTTGTTTCCCACTTTGCAGTGACATGACTAAATGCAACAGGGCCACAGTGTGAATAATAAATGGGGCTCTGTAAAGGCTCATACAATGTTTTTCTATGTTTTAAAACGGACATTCAACCTGAATAATCTTATATGTTTCCCACACCCTGTACATACAGATTGCTCACATTAAAAAATCATCCTACCTGCACCTACTGCATGTTATGAGCCTTTAAACATCCAAGATGGTGGCCCATGGAGCATCAGGCAGCCTGCCAACAGGAAGTGCCTTCTGACTGCGTCGCTCTGCGTTCTGGGATTGCTGTCCCTTTCCTGACCCCAGCTATGTTCTGTCTGTGCAAAGCACAGCTATAACCCGCCCCCTGCTCTCCTCTCCTCAGTATGTGTGATTCTTTTGACTCAAGATGATGGCGCCTGTATCCTAGAGCCCTCAACAGAGTTGCAGCCCAGTGGGGGGAAAGAATAATAAGTAAGTGACTATAAACTTAAAATATATTAATTTCAGATGCTGGGAAATTGTTTTTTAAGGGTTCGGGCTTTTAATTAAATCATGCTGAAGGTCCGGTTTAACTCTATTAGATGCAGTTGGACATGTAAAGACTAAAACAAATGGTGCTTGCTATCTCTAAATGATGCCAAGTGAGCATAAATAGGAGAAATAAGGGGGAGGAGCCTCCTGGGCCTTAGTGCGGTCGCACCCCCTGCACCACCTATAGTTACGCGCCTCTGCCACTTTGTGTTCCAGACTTCAATACTTTTTGATTCTAGTTAAACATTGCTAGCACCAGTTGTTATGCTCAGGTTACTTATCCCTTCAGTCCATACATTAAGTAGCTACACAGTGCTCCTCCCCTGTAACACTAACACCTAACATTGCCCCTGTGTTACACCTAAATCTATCAGTAACCAATTGCACTAACAAATAAAACAGATTGTTACCCTCTTGGTTAGCCGGGTCAGAAAGAGAACATCAATCCAAAGAAAAAAAACACAGTATACTGTATTTTTCACCCTATAAGACACACTTATTTTTCCCCAAAGGTGGGAGGAAAATGTCAGTGCATCTTATCAGGCGAATGTAAAAACAAAAAAAAAGTAAACTCACATGTTTCGGGCGCTCCCGCATTGCTGACCAGGCTGCCTACCACACTGCAGGAGGCCAGAAGAAGATGGAGGAATTGCGGGCTCTGTTCCCATCCCTGTTATTGCTATAGAGTCAGCGCAGGCCACACCTCCAGGTGTTTGCCTGTGTCCCGGCCAGAAGAGGCAGCGGCAGCAGCTGGAGGCCAGAAGAAGGAGGAGGAGCAGCGGGCGCTGTCCACATCCCAGCCGCTGCTTCTTACTGGCCGGGCCACGCAGACACCCTGACCCATAAAGCGGGTGGGTGTGACCTGCTCTGACTCAGTGCAGGCCACACACCCCCGCTTCACGGAGCTGGGCGCTTGTGTGTGCCTCAGCTGTAAGAAGCAGCAGCGGGGATGCTCCTCCATCTTCTTCTGGCCTCCCACACTGTGGCAGCCTGCCCAGCAATGCAGGAGCACCCGTAGCATGTGAGTTGACTTTTTTTTTTTATCTTCTTATGCCACCTATGGGGAACGAGAGGGGGGCATGCCACACTGTCTATAGGAATGAGAGGAGGGAATGGCACACTGCCTATGGGGAATGGGATGGGGAATGGCACACTGCCTATGGGGAATGGGATGGGGAATGGCACACTGCCTATGGGGAATGGGATGGGGAATGGCACACTGCCTATGGGGAATGGGATGGGGAATGGCACACTGCCTATGGGGAATGGGATGGGGAATGGCACACTGCCTATGGGGAATGGGATGGGGAATGGCACACTGCCTATGGGGAATGGGATGGGGGAATGGCACACTACTTATGGAAATGGGATGGGGGGAATGTCACACTGCCTATGGGAATGGGAGGGGGGAATGCCACACTGCCTATGGGAATGGAAGGGGGGAATGCCACACTGCCTATGGGAAATGGAAGGGGGTGGCAGACTGGCTATAGGGAATGGGAGGAGGGAATAACACACTGCCTATGGGAATAGGACAGGGGAATGCCACACTGCCTATGGGAGGGGGAATACCACACTACCTATGGCAACGGGATGGGGAAATGCCACACTGCCTATGGGGAATGGGAGGGGGGAATGCCACACTGCCTATGGGGAATGGGATGGGGGGAAAATGCCACACTGCCTGTAATGGGGAATGGGAGGGGGCAATGCCACACTGCCTATGGGAAGGGGAAATGCCACACCGCCATATTGAGAATGGGAGGGGGAATGCCACTCTGCTTGTAATTGAAGGGTTCTTCACCTTGCCTATTATTTGGTTCAGAATTTTCCTTCTCCAAATCCTAGGTGTGTCTTATGGGCAGGTGCGTCTTATAGGGCGAAAAATACAGTATATTGGTGGAGGCAAAATGAGTGGTGTCCAAAGGAGAAACAGAAACAAGACTAGCTTCTGAAAAAAGGGCACATTATAAAAATCAAATCTCTATTACAGAGTGTAAGGCTGTGACCAGGTTATGTATTTGTGTGCAAGTGTTAGCAGAAGTGGGGAGTGGAGGGGGGGGGGGGATACCTGTAGGTGTGTACGTCTTGGCAAAAAAATGTCAGTAAGCAATCTTAGTACTGGCCAAGTGCTTACAATATTGAATAATTATAATCAAGTGCGTATCTGTCTACAGAGGGTACGACCGCACCGGGGCCCAGAAGCTCAGGGGGCCCCCATCATTGTTTCTCCTCCCCCTTATTTATCATACTTGTGCTTGCTTAGCATCATTTAGAGACAGGAAGCACCATTTATTTCTGCTATTTCAGTCTTTGTCTGTCAGTAGTTGTCTTGCTGCATACAATCAAGTTAAAAAAGTTTACTGTATGACCCTTGAAAGCGCCTCATTTAATGTTCGCACCAGGGCCTCGTCACATTGAGTTATGCCACTGATTATAATGACATATAATTTCATATATTAGAAATGTAATGCTTTACCCAGACATCTGCTTTTGTCTGTTTTTATACAATGATTTCCTCTTGGTATTTTTTACAGTATACAATGCATAGCTATGTTGATGGATATACTGTAACAGTTCAGAGGATCCCAAACAGCTGTGACAGTGGCATTACCTTCAAAACAAATACAACCAAGTGCCAATTCAACCTCTCCATCACTTTCTTCGAAGTTTCAGTCACTGCTTACAATGAAGCTGGGATTTCACCCTCGGCTAGTGATGTGGTCCATCCTTTGACTGCTCCTGGTAATGTATTCATGTAACTATCATACTACTGGCAACATTGGTGTGGCTTTTGGGACGACAAAAAGCCACACCAATAGGAAATAGGAGGTATGTAGACATGCTGAGGCTGCAGATGTAATCTTAAAATGTACCAACAGTCAAAAATGACTTTATATCTCTTTTAACCCTTTCGTTGCCAGAATTCCTGGAGATTTTGTCACCCTATGTTGCCAGGCAATTTTTCAATATTTCGCACTATATATGCTTCACTGTGATTTTTGCAGGGATTTCCAGGAAAACTACCGGCATAATTTTTTTTTTTTCAGCTGAGTTTGGGCTTTAACATAAAATGTATTGTATGCAATGTTTTTAGAACTCTCTGAATATATATGTGAAAAAAAATTACAAAATTATATTTTTTAAGTGTTCTTGCTTTTTGTTAAATAAATGTACGTTTTTCAAGAAAATCATATTGCATGTAAAAGCCCCATTCCAGGAGACATCCCAAACTGAAAAAAATATTTTATGACATTTTCAAATTAAATACAAATACTATGCGCACTATCAATGGTTAAACCTGTAAAAATTTAACCCCAACTCTCCAGTAAAACCAGCCCGGGTACCAGCTATGGGTGCTGGTTGATCAAGGTGTGGAGGCCGAGCGGCCGGCCCCCGGCCCGGTCAGCCCTCATAGCTCATATGTCCACAGCCCATAGTCCCTACTGCCCTGTGAATTGGTATAGGGGGTCTCAGGGACCCCTTACCAGATCATAAAGGGTTAAATATAAAAAAAAAATGCATATTACCTCCATCTTTCATCGGTGGCTGATGTCCTGCGCCAATCACTGATCAGAGTGCCCTGCCCCACACCTGACCTTCGCTGATCATTGCCGACTTCTGACACTCACTCCTGCTGCCAGAAGGAGTCCTTTATACTGGCATCAAATGACATCATCTCACTACCTTCATTAGATGCCGCCGTGCAGGGCAGAAAAGGGTTGTTCTCTACCCCGTTGAAGACCCCTGGCGGGATCAGAGCCCCCCTGGGGAAAGAGGAGCCCCCCAGCGCTGGATCCCAGACAGAGGATTTTTCTTTTGGGCTACAACCGGGGGGGGGGGGGGGGGTTGGCATTTAAAGGGTTAACACTCTCTGCTGAGTATCTCTGTTTATAATCCTTAGGAACCAAAACCAGGCATTAGGTCCTTAGTAACTGTGCACTTCAGTAAAGTGAGTATCCTATTGGATGAACTGCTGATTTTACACGTTTGTAGCTTTTAATGGTCCCCAATTGGATGTTTTGGGGTTTGTGATGCCCCAGTGCGAAAACCCACCAGTCGTTCGATATACATGACAATGGCAACAGAAAGTGAAAGGTAGCAAAAACTGCTTCCATCAAGCACACAACATAGGAAAACTTTTAAAGAATACTAGATAAGCTCAGCACCTCGAGGGCATCATTTTGGCACAAATAAAATATACACTTTCAAAAATTAAATGGAAAGTAGACCCTTTAAGACAACAATTACACAGCTCACCCTTGGATAGCCGTGAGCCAACCTTCTCAGAGTCCTGATATGCCCTTATGCCCATCTAGTCTGCCCTTATGTAAATGTATGTACTCTTTATCTTAGGATAGATGTGTGCTAAGATAAAGAGTACATACATTTACATAAGGGCAGACTAGATGGACCGTATGGTCTCCTATATGGTCTCCTTCTGCCGTCAACCTTCTATGTTTCTATGCATGCCACGTGGGGCAAGGAACAAAACCAAGGGATAGCCAAAATCATGGTGTAAGACTTTTGGTGACACTGGATACATTTTGCATATCAGGACTCTGAGAAGGTGGACTCACGGCTATCCAAGGGTGTTACCAATTTGTGATGCCCCGCTGTGTGAAACCCCCCAGATCTCCCAGTACAAACTCACCTTTCCAATCAGAGCCATTTGCCGTGCATAATAATGTTCGGCAAGCGGCTCTGCACTCAGCAATCGTGAGTGAGAGCAATCACATCTCCAGATGCGGGTGCATTCCCACTCCCGGCCAATCTAAATAGCTGGGGGCCGGAGCGCGCCACAGGCCAAAGATGCGGTGGATGTGGCTGCCGGAAAAAGGTGAGTTTTGCAGTGACCAGGGGGTTTCACACACAGGTGAAGACCAGCAGCTGGCCCTGAAATCTTTTAAACTTTTACATTGTGCGCTCCCACCACATTTATGGTGGAAGAACAGAATTGTGTGTTGCCTATTCCTTTGTTGCGGCTGCCTTCCACTGTGCCATGGTTTCCTATCTCACAGCGGCGTGAGCACCTAAAGTGCCTAGAGGAGGCAGCGGCGGCGGAGGACGAGGCGGCCGGGTGTGGAAGTTTTGACTATCCTAGGTTTTGTTCCTTCCCCCCGGGGGTGCCCCGCTGTGTGAAACCCACCCAGATCGCTGCAGCAACTCACCTTATCCAGTTCCCACGGCGCGCCTAAGAGCAGCGGCTCTGACGACCGCATCCTCCGCCTTCCTCTAACAGTGCCGCACACTGCTAGAGGGAAGCAGAGGATGCAGCGGTCAGAGCCGCTGCTCTTAGATGCGCTGTGGGACCGGGATAAGATGAGTGAGATCAGGCGATCTGGGGGGTTTCACACAGCGGGGCACCCCCAATCGGGTTGCCCCAGGGAAAGGAGCAAAACCCAGGATAGCCAAAATCTTGGGTTTTAGTCCACTTTAATTATTTGATTGGGCTTCAATGCATGGTTTGATACTGCTATTTTTATGTGGGGTATCTGGCAAACATGGAGTTATACATTTTTTCACTGTGATCTAAACTTTCTATAGATGTTTTTTCGAACACACACACTTTTAATCTTATTGTCATGTTTTTGTTTTTTTTAGAATTCCCAGGAAACATATTTGCAACTTATAAGAATGGCTCCATTTTCCTCACCTGGAGCCCCTTATTTCATGATGATTTCTGTGTCATTGGCTGGGGCACTCAGTATACACAAATGAAAAACGACATTCATATGGGAAAGACTGAGAACTTTTCAATTCCTGGTAACTCTTCTTCATGTTTCTGGACATAAATCATAACAATGATTTAGTAAGAACGTTTAATTGTAACTACACAACATAGATTGTATTTTCTATTAAGCCTTCCCAGGAACCTTGGGTGATGTGGTTTAGGGGCAGCACCCCAAGTAGGGGGGATTTTAATCACTTCCTTTAATTAGGACTCTACTTTTCTCACCTTATCTTAGTACTGAAATACAGCTGGAGCTGGGGTGGGAGGCAACCAGTGGGTCTAATAAAAATCAACATACATTAATATAAAGGTCGATTCACAGCCCTTCTCTAACGCACTTACGCATCAAAAAGTGCGCAAATGTGTAAAATGTTCATATTTTCTGGCCTATTTTCGAGATTCTGGTGTGTTATTTTGGACGTATTTGTGTGTGCGTAAGTGCGTTTTAACCTTTTCGCTTTCAAGTCTATTGCGTGCTGTCCCTGTGTTTTCGCGTTTTAGCATATGATACGTGATTAGCATGATTCACAGCCCTGATTATCCTTGATTCGTCCTTCTGGGCGTGCAAATAAAACGGACTGTTTTCTAATCCAATTACAGGCTCATTTTCCTGGCGGCAGTGCAGTGGTGTGGTACACAAGAAAGTTTGGTAGTGGAGCCTTCTGATGAAGTCGTGGCAGAGTATGTGCGTCTATAGAATTGCGGCTTTCTGTGCATGTGCCTGAGGGAGTTTTAATCGCATCAGCCACGTGTGGATGACGATCGCATGCATGGCGTTGAGCTATTCAAGCTGACCCGACTTAACCGTGTTTCTCTTAAGAAACTATTGGGTTGATTCAAAGAAACATGTAACAGCTTGGATTTGGCTCACGATCATCCTATTTTTCACGTCCGCTCGTGCGTTCGTATGAACTTGCGAGTGATTCAATAAGCAAATACGTTTCTATCCTAAAATATACGTCCGTTCGTATGATATCTCCCGAACTTGCCTCAGTCAGTTGCCAATCGTAAAAATCACGTTCATGTGCTCACCTGTTGCGGCGGCAGCCTGTTTTTTCGGCTGCTTCCATCGTCCACCTCTTCCAATTACTTGCGTTTGCCTCTGGCTTTCATTGGTTTTTGGCCTCTTAGATTCGTGCGTTCGTATGTTTATAAGATCTTGCGCATGCGCACCCTCAACCAGAAACTTACCTAAACCTCTTAGCGCCTGCATCCAACTTCATTTCTCGGTCCCTCAAACTTACCTAAACCCCTTGGCGCTTGCATCCTTCTTCATGTTGACGACCCTAAAACTTACCCAAACCCCTTAGCGGCTGCATCCAACTTCATTTTTAGGTCCCTCAAACTTACCTAAACCCCTTAGCGCTTGCATCCAACTTCATTTTTCGGTCCCTAAAACTTACCTAAACCCCTTAGCGCTTGCATCCAACTTCATTTCTCGGTCCCTCAAACTTACCTAAACCCCTTAGCGGCTGCATCCAACTTCATTTTTCGGTCCCTAAAACTTACCCAAACCCCTTAGCGGCTGCATCCAACTTCATTTCTCGGTCCCTCAAACTTACCTAAACCCCTTAGCGGCTGCATCCAACTTCATTTCTCGGTCCCTCAAACTTACCCAAACCTCTTAGCGCCTGCATCCAACTTCATTTCTCGGTCCCTAAAACTTACCTAAACCCCTTAGCGGCTGCATCCAACTTCATTTTTCGGTCCCTAAAACTTACCCAAACCCCTTAGCGGCTGCATCCAACTTCATTTCTCGGTCCCTAAAACTTACCTAAACCCCTTAGCGGCTGCATCCAACTTCATTTCTCGGTCCCTCAAACTTACCCAAACCTCTTAGCGCCTGCATCCAACTTCATTTCTCGGTCCCTAAAACTTACCTAAACCCCTTAGCGGCTGCATCCAACTTCATTTTTCGGTCCCTAAAACTTACCCAAACCCCTTAGCGGCTGCATCCAACTTCATTTTTCGGTCCCTCAAACTTACCCAAACCTCTTAGCGCCTGCATCCAACTTCATTTCTCGGTCCCTAAAACTTACCCAAACCCCTTAGCGGCTGCATCCAACTTCATTTCTCGGTCCCTCAAAGTTACCTAAACCCCTTAGCGGCTGCATCCAACTTCATTTCTCGGTCCCTCAAACTTACCCAAACGTCTTAGCGCCTGCATCCAACTTCATTTCTCGGTCCCTCAAACTTACCTAAACCCCTTGGCGCTTGCATCCTTCTTCATGTTGACGACCCTAAAACTTACCCAAACCACATAATGTACATATGGCTATATGTTTCTAACCGTGTTTTTTCTGGTTTGTGTAATTGTTTGTGTTTGCGCATATTAGAAAAGACACATTTATGAAGTATTAAAAGATAATTTATTTAAAATTTTTTGGGTGATTTGGGATATTTTTTAGGGAAAATTTTTAGTTTTTATTGGGGTGTTTGTTTGCAAACCCCTTTTTTTTTTTTTTTTTATTTTTTAAATACAAACTTGTTTTTTTTTTAAATACAAACTTTTTTTTTTTTGGAAATACAAACATTTTTTTGGTTGAAAATACCAACATTTTTTTTTTTTTAAAGACAAAATTTTGGGTGGCTTGCCTTAAAAACAGAATTAAATTTTTTTTTTTGTTTTTAAAAAGGCAAAACTGTAAAATCTTTAAAACTCGAACAAAGTTTTTAAAAATTTGAACCAAAGTAGCCAGGACCAAGGGCACTAATCCTCCTCGTCTTCTTCATCTGTTGGCCCCAACGTCGCCTGTATGGCCAGCAGCTCGGCCACCAACTCCTTCATTCTTTTTTTTTTCTCCGCCAAAGTTTTGGGGATCATCCCTGTAACCAATAGAGAAAGAAACATAAATAGGAGTCCCAGACCGGTTTGTATGCTGGAAATAGATTTGGGGTTAATCAAATACATGTAAAGGCATGACATATGTCATTCTTCCAAGGGATACAGTTAATGCATTTCCCACAGGTAAGTCTTTAAACTCCTTAAACCGGACCTTGAACATTATTTAATGAAAACCACTAACTATTCCCAAATGATTCTGCACCAGATCAAAGTCGATTTGTGTTTTTTTTGGATTACAGCGCCGCCATCTGGCCTCTGAAGCATAACACTTAATGAGGAGTGGAGAGTTGGATAAAGTACAGGGGAGTAGGTTACAGTGGTGCGTTGGGAATCCAGAGCATAGCTGGGTTGAGGGAAAGGTCATCACTCACACAATGCATGGCAGCACCTTCCTTTTTTCAATCTGTATCCCATGCTGCCTGTAAATATTGCGCATTCCATATTCCGCAATATTGGTTTGGTTCAGTCTAATAACATGCATTAGATGGGTGAAGGTTGTTTTTCCATGTTTCTAATCTGTAGGTACAGTGTGATGGCTAATTCTTTGGTTCTTACTACAAGTTAGGGTCCTCTTTAAGCTAACGAAGTGCCCACATGAAAGTGTGAACTACACATTGGCTACGCCTTTAGTTATGTGTGTGTTATTAGCTAACCAAACATTAATATGAATAATGGCATGGAGACTTACGGAGTTGGTGGCCGACAGATGGCTGGTTGGGGCCAACAGGCTGCCCTTGGTCCTGGCTCTGCTGTGAAGAAGTCCCTGGAGAAACATGTGACATTTGGTTAGTACTTGTAGAGAGTCACTATTCCCAACATATCTGGCTCCCAGTCTGGCTGACATCACTCACCTTCGCCAGGATCGACTTCCAGCATCTCTGCTGCCTCCTCCTCCACTATTTCACCCGCACCAGAAGCTTCTACAAATACATAATAAAGGATAACTTAGTTTTTGGCCTGCCATGTATATCTTTGTGCCTATACATGAAGAGTGACATACCAGAGCCTTCCCCATGCCTGGCCAGGTATGACTCCACGCCCACGCGGTTTGGCCCCTCCTCTGTGGTAAGGTCCAGGGGCTGGTCTGAGGAGGCCACAGAGGAGGGGTAGGTCCGTCGCCCGGGAGATCCACCACCTTCACTCACAGATGCAGACTCATGCAGCACTGGTCGGCCTGTACGCCTCCGGGTGCGGCGAATTCTGAAATCCATTTCCAACACTACCAAAGAAAAGTCATTATAAATAAAGGCATAACTTAGCCATTTGGAACATATACCATGCAATTGCTTTGTACTTACTTGGGAAATGGATTCCAAAAAACCTCCGCACCCGGGGCATGTGCAGACGTTTCAGGTCCGACCAATGCTGCATTATCTGGGTGTGAGTGAAGGTGGTGCTAGTCACACGGTGGATCTCCGCGATGATCTCCCGGGCGATGTCCCTTTTCTCGCACACATTGGGCGCGAAGTCATACCGGCGCTGAAGCATGATCTGAAAAACATAATGGACACAGAGATTTTACTTTTACACACACACACACATATGTGTTGCATCACAAGTTGAGAATTTAATGTCATTAACACACACATTTCGAGTGGCAGCCATTTTTGGGGAGTGCCTTAAAGAGGACGTTGACTGTGAATGTCAGTCTGGTCTTATGTTATATGTATCACACACCATTGACATACAGATAATAGCCAACATCAAGAATCAGCCCACCTGCATCTATGGCATGTTAGGATGGTTTAAACATCCAAGATGTAGGCTAATGCTTCGGCTTTTGGACCACGTGTGTGGCTTCCCGTTGTGTTTTGATGGCTTAGGAAAACAGTGTTCCTCAAACATCCGCCTCAAGGTCCGAGACAGGCCAGGTTTGCCAGCTAGCCCCGCTACTCCACAGGTTAATTAACTGTTGCTAAGCCGGAGCAATTGGCCGAATTAGGACATCAGCATAGACAGGTGAAAACGTGGCCAGGCTCGGCCCTTGAGGATGAAGTGTGAGGAGCCAGTGATTAAACATTAAGAGACACCAAACTAGTTCCAAACGCATCATTTACATTTAGGCCATCATTGACTATTACATTAAAATGCACAGGCAGCCACTTACCAGCATGAGGATCTCTTCCTGTTGACGGGTGAAGATAGTGGGCGCCATCTTTATGCTTCTTCAAGGCAGCAGATAAGTGAAACCCCAGCGGTTTCCTGGTTCCGCTCGAACGTACGTTCGTACGAGCGCGTAGTCGTGCGCATAGGCGTCACACGCTGGGCTCATTATTTAAAGGTCCCTGCACCCAAAGCTCATTCTCTTTGAGCATTTGTGTAAGATGGCACCTAAAAAGCCTATGAGCAAGCGACCCCAGCAAAGCAAGACCGCGGAGGGCCCAACAACAAGGTCCCAGCAAGGTAGGAGAAAGCTGAGAGGCAAGCCTACCACCTCGGCCCCACCAAGGGACCCTGGACCCTCAGGAACCCAAAAAAGGGGCCCCAAGCCCCGTGCCCCTGCAGCCAAAAAGCAGCCAACTGCAGCACCCACCACCTCTGCCCCCAGAAGAGGCCGCACAAGGGAGCCCACACCGGCCATGGCTTCAAGTAGGGCAGTTCGGCAACCCAGGCCCCGCAGCAGGGCCCGAACCCCATCCAGGGCCAGAAGCCCATCCAGGGCCCGAAGCCCAGCCAGAGGCCGCCGAACCCCATCCAGGGCCCGAAGCCCAGCCAGAGGCTGCCGAACCCCATCCAGGGCCAGAAGCCCAGCCAGAGGCCGCAGAACCCCATCCAGGGCCCGAAGCCCAGCCAGAGGCCGCCGAACCCCATCCAGGGCCCGAAGCCCAGCCAGAGGCCGCCGAACCCCATCCAGGGCCAGAAGCCCAGCCAGAGGCCGCCGAACCCCATCCAGGGCCCGAAGCCCAGCCAGAGGCCGCCGAACCCCATCCAGGGCCAGAAGCCCAGCCAGAGGCCGCCGAACCCCATCCAGGGCCCGAAGCCCAGCCAGAGGCCACCGAACCCCATCCAGGGCCAGAAGCCCAGCCAGAGGCCGCCGAACCCCATCCAGGGCCAGAAGCCCAGCCAGAGGCCGCCGAACCCCATCCAGGGCCCGAAGCCCATACAGGGCCCGAAGAACCCCATCCAGGGCCAGAAGCCCCTACAGGGCCCGAAGAACCCCATCCAGGGCCAGAAGCCCCTACAGGGCCCGAAGAACCCCATCCAGGGCCAGAAGCCCCTACAGGGCCCGAAGAACCCCATCCAGGGCCAGAAGCCCCTACAGGGCCCGAAGAACCCCATCCAGGGCCAGAAGCCCCCGACCTGGCACCAGCCGTGACCAGAGCCCCCGACCTGGCACCAGCCGGGAACATAGCCCCCCAAGAGGGCCCAGAATTGCAACCATGACCACATCTACACCTGGAAGTTCGGTGGCCAGCCACGCAAGAACACCCAGTCCCTTGGCCAGTCCAGTCCAGTCATTGGGAAGCCACCAATCCGGCCATTCCCCTACCCAGCCCCAGGCCATAATGTCACCACATGTGTCTGCACACATGGAGGAGCAGCCAAGCCAACCATCTGGCCGCACATTGCGCCGCGGCCAGTTGAGTGGGAGATTCTCCCATGACCAAAATATGGCATTGGCTAGTGGCCTTACATTATACTATGACGAGCTCTATGGGAGCAAATCCAAACACACCACAAAGCAGCGCAAGATGGAATTGTTTGAAACCATCCTCCGACAAGTAAATGCAGCGGGGGAAGAGAGGAAAGATGTGTCCCAAATTCAGAAGAAAATCTCTGATCTGAAGTATGCTGTACGGCAAAAAGAAATTAAAAGGCATAATTACAGGTAAATAAATGTTTTCGCAAAATATAATGTTTTGGATGTACTGTATGCACCTTTTCTGAGTACCAAACGATTTTCTCTTTTCAGCATGAAAACTGGAGGTGGCTTTCCATCTAAATTGGAGTTTACCCCTGCTGAGGAGATTGTGCTTGGACTTCTCCATCCGGTCGCGGTCGGTGGACATGCTGGTCTAAGGGACACCGACTCACCGACCCGTACCCACGGTGAGTACTCTTAAATCTGCATGTTTGCCTGTTTGCTAAATAATCTACAGTTCACTAGTAACAACATAACGGGATGCCCCTATGGTTTGCCTTGCTTGGCCTCGCACTACTGTGCCTGTTTGTGTCCTCTTTTGGTCCCTGGGAATCACACATTTAGGCCCACAGCCATTATGGCAAAGATCAAATGTCCAATTGGATTGTTAAAGTCATGAAGTTTCTCCAGAAAAGTGATATATTTGGAATCAAACACAAAACACACATCATTATGGATGGGTTGCCTTTTGGTTGTGTGAGTTGTGTTTGAGTTAACAATGTCATTAGCCACCCCCAAACATATCTGACCTAGAGCAGCGAGACTCAACTGGCGGGCCGGGGTCCCAATGCGGACCTTGGCACCAGATTCCCGGACCCCTGCCCAGACAGCCCTGCACTCAGTTACTTCTGTGTTGACGTGCTCAGAGCTGCCCCCTTGATCGGCGATGTAGTGGTTGTTCTCCTGCCCAATGTGATGGCTCCCTGAAACATAGCATTGCAATATGAAGTACTGCACAGGAAGTGGCATTGCAAGGTACACAGTAACTTGGTAAAACTTTCTCTTGGCACAATCGTGTCCCGCTGCCCCTGCTCTGGCCCATCTGCAACAGTCCCCCCATGCCCCCCCCCCCACATAAGCCCCATACATTTGTAACAGATTTGCTCCATCCATCCCATCACCATCAATACGTTAACTCCCCCCTTTAGCCATCCAATCCCTGTCCCCTCAGCTCTGCCCCATCCAGCCCAGCAAGGGCAAGCAGCCTTTATTAGTTGGCACTTTGAAATCTCCAGCCCCTCCACCAGTGTGTTTATTTCTAACTAGACACCCCCTGCGTCAGCACCATGGCCAGACATTCACCTCTCACCACATACCTTGAAATGTGCCTTTCCAACAATTGTTTGAGTACCCCGGACCTAGCGAATGGTAGGCTAAATACCAAAATGTGCGTTGAAAGTTGTATGCTGACTGGGTACACTTCCTGACTTCGAACTGAGGTCAGTTAGCAGTTTTTGCGAGCCATTGCACCTATCTAAACTTGCGTGTCTTTGAACAAATGTCCCCATTGCTCTAGAGTTGAATAAGATTCCAAATAGAGCTATATTTGATTACCTATACCAAAAATGGTTATGTGTGTGTTTACGTGGTTTGTTTTTCTCTTCTTCAGCCCAGCATGATCCCTCAGCAAGGGTAAACTCACCCCCCAGTTTGGTTATGCCTACCAGGTCCGTACAGCATAGGAGCCCAGATCAGAGATTTCCGGTAAGTTAATTTAGTACCATAAATACTACCAAGTGCTTAAGAATGTGTTAAACTGTTGGAATCCCAAATTTGGACGCCAACTTACACTTTTTTTTTTATATGTCCCTACAGACCCGCACACTCATGGAAGAGATCCAGGACATGGAGGAAGATGATGATGTCTCCATGCAGGGCACGTCGGATGACCTCCCCCTGGGTCCCAATTTGGAACTGCTCCATAATGTTTCTCTGGCCAATCCTCAGCAGCAGAGTGAATCTCCATCCATTGTGCATGCACATGGGGAGACTGACACTACAGTCCCCAGTGTTCACTCTGCTGCTGAGGATTTGCAAAGCAGGCCTGTTGCTGTTGAGGGTACGACACCACGCGGCAGGGCACGCCCAAGAGCCAGGGTAATTGTGCGGCGGACTCCTTTACGCCGCCCCACAATTTCCCAGGGGAGGCAGAGTGCCCTGCTTCAATTATGGACCCAACAAAGGGACTCTTATGACGCCCAGCTCGTTACAGAGCGTGAGCAAAGGCATGCCGACATGGTCAACATCCATACCAGTCTACAGGGCATCCTCGCGGAGTTGCGTACCCTCAACAGCAACGTGGAAAATGCAAGTAATGGCATCCAGTCAGCCATGGCTGAGATGACCAATATGCAGAGAAACATTGTGGAGCAGTTTCAAATTCACAATGCTGCCATGGCCCAGGCTAGGTCCCATTCACATGGACCTCCACCTGGACCTCCACCTGGGTATTATGGGCAGCCACCCTATTAAGCCATGGGTGTGTGGGACATCTTTTCTCTTAACCCCCACTGTATTTACTTGTCCTTTGAGGTTTCAAACAATCCATTTTGTGTTGCTCATGCAGGTTGTGTTTTGGATTTGCTCCCATATAGCTCCTTAGAGTAATGCTTAAGGCCACTAGCCAATGCCATAGGTCTATGTGGAGGGTATCTGGCCACTTATGGCTTGAAATATGTATTTGGTTGGTGCTCCTCCTGTTTGCAGACATGTTTGTGTGACATTATGGCCATGCCCAAATATCCCTGGGCACAGGCAATATTAATGACTGGACTAGGCTGGCCTTTGGACTGGGTGTCCTTGTTTGGTTGTGCCACTCACTTCCAGGTGTAGATGTGCTCGATGTTTTTTTTGTAATGTTATCCATTTGTAACCACAGATGTATGTGGAATGTTTTCTGTTAAGCACTATAATTTTTCCTTTTCTAAGTAAAAAAAAATTCTCACTTACAATCCTTGTGGCGTTTTTAGTGGGAACACATTTTAAACAACTTGGGCTAAACCAGATAATTCTGGTTTGAAGAGGTGTAACAATGCAAATCTAAAGCTAAGGAAACTACATGAAATACATTAGGCAAGAATTAAGGTCTAAATTTTTTACTTTGAGGTAATGCCACATTACGGCCAAACAACATATTTAACAAAAAGGATAACACACAGACACACAGAATGTTGAGACACGGAAAAAAGTTAAGTAAAATGCTGCATGATGAGGTTGGCTCGAACAGATTGGCCAGACTCACTGGGGGGCCCCACAAAATTCTCGACTTCATCCTCGACGGCTGAAGAGGGCAGGCTGTCCACATAACGTGGGACACGTTCCAGGATGGCAAAATTGTGCAAAACAGCACATGCCATGATAATGTCGATCACTTTCTTGGGATCATATTGCAGGGCGCCCCCAGTATGGTCAAGGCAACGAAAACGTGTCTTCAGCAGCCCAAAGGCCCTCTCCACAACAGCCCGGGTCTTGCGATGCGCACGGTTGTACGCTTCCTGAGAGGCATCCTGGGGCCGCAGCACAGGCGTCATGAGCCAGGGTAGAAGTGGGTACCCGGAATCACCTTAAACAGAGAATTAAATGTAATCAAAATTAAAAAGGCAACACAACAAACACAAAAAAAATAACATATATCATAATGATGTAAGGTAAAGTTGGGCAAAAAAAAAACAGGGCACATTAGTCAAATAAATCTTTCCACTAATGTATTACCTATTTAAAAATGGCACTTCAATATACCAATTAATTAACAAACATCTGCACGCCCAAGGGTATTTGGAATTTAAAACTATTTTTAGTTTTCAGACATGTTACAATTAGGATGCTGCTGAGGGGCTATCCACATTTATCTGTAAACTACAATGTATGCAGTTTAAGTCCACTTTGACATTTAAAGACCAATAGGACAAAAGGAGCCAAAGCTCAAAGATCCTTTGGTATAAACTCCAAACCAATATATTTAGGGACAAGGAACTTACAGACATCCTAACTAAAGGGAAAACATTCTGAAGGACAAAGCGAGGCAACCATTTTTTTGGGAAGTTCATAATATATGACCCTAGAAAAAGGCATTTTGACGCTTATGTAAAGAATTGAAATACAAACATATCAACAAATACAAGATTAATGCCACATTTAATAACACACAAATAGGACACACTTACCAAGCAGCCATGCCCCCGAAAATTCACCTGCCTCAAATCTCCGAAACAACCCAGATCGCCTGAGGATATAGGAGTCGTGGGACGATCCGGGGTAGCCGGCAAGGACACTCATAAACCGCATGTCCGGACCAACCACGGCCTGGACATTAAGTGAGTGTCCCATTTTACGATTCCTTAAGGCAAAAACATACAAAAAGGGTAATTGATATTTGACCCAAAATAAACAATTAACAACAAAACATGTCTGCACTCTATTGGGAAATACTAATGAAAAGCCTAGATAAAGCAGCTACACAAATGAGGGATAAACAAATATGCTGCCGCAAAGGAAAACAGGTTACATGACACGTTGGGCAACATAATAACCAATCTCAATACCTATATATATACTCGTCGGCTGCCCTAGGTACGAGTGCCACATGTGTGCAGTCAATAGCACCAATAACGTTGGGCATGTCGGCCACATTATAAAACCCAAGCTTAATGGCGTTTCTGGCTGCCATATCATCAGGAAAATAAATATATTTTTGAGTTATGGCAGCCATGCCTTCCAAAAATTTAGAGAGTGCGCGGCTCAGCGTAGGCTGTGACATCCCCACGGAGAGGGCACCCAGCCTCTGGAACGAGCCGTTCGCCAAAAATTGCAGGCAGCCAAGCATCTTGGTCATACCTGAAATTGCATGCCCCTTCCTTGTGGTGCGGGCTAACCATGGCCGCAGCTCACTATATAATTTATGGAGGGAAGCGCGATTAAGCCTGGTCAGCTCGAACAGCTCAACATCATTCATGCTATCGATGTTCATGCGACGACGCAGGGGCAATCTGCTCTCAGACATCTCGATCAACTCAATGCCAAAAAGCATAAGCCCTTGATGTGCCACAAACTCGCTCCGCTCCATCCTACTCCCGAGGCCAAATAGCTGCCGGCAAACATTTCGTAAAGCAGCTCTTTAATGGGCTTCCAAACAATTAGCAATCACCTCTCTGAATTGGTCGCAAGCCCATGTGAAGGACGTAAAAAATAGGATCGGACGCAAATAATACGATTTGAACGGGAAAAACACACGAACTAACGCAAATTATACGATTCTCGTACGAAATGCGTATGTTCATATACGTCTATGCGCGAACGATCGTGCGAATACGAAATGGGCAAAAAAACATGAAAAAATGACTAACACCCACCCAAACTTACGATTCTCGATACGAAATCAATTAACTTTTGCTCTTTGAATCGAGGGGTATATTATGAGTTCTGGCCATGGTTGTTTCAACTTTTGGTGAACGACTCGTTCCAGAGGCTGGGCGCCCTATCTGTGGGTATGTCCCAGCCTACGCTCAGCCACACTGTCAATACATTTCTTGATGGCATGGTTTGGTGGACAAGTATATATGTTTCCCTGACACCATGGTAGCCTGGAATGCGCTTAAGTTGGGCTTTTTACGAGCTGGCCGATATGCCTATCGCCATGGGTGCTATCAGCTGTACTGAACGTGGCACTGGTGCCACTGATCACAGATAAATATCTCTTTAGGTATGTGTTTGATTTCCCTTTGCATCCTTAATGTGTCCTCTCAATCTCTCCTTTCAACTAGTTGCCCTTTGTTCCACTGCTTCACTCTATAGTAAGCCAATGTTAATGAGCAGTTCATTTTGCTTACACAAGTTATGGCCTCTCACCTTACACAATCTGCCAAGTCCCTTTTCTTACTCACCCAAAGAATGCAGTCTTGCCAGTGGCTGTTCATTTCCACTTAGCATCTGTTTTGTGAGTGTAGGTGCGCTTGAATGCTGCTCTGCTCTTTACCTGTGTGCTTTGTGTATTTTGTGCAGGAACAGTAACATGGGCTATTCTATCAATGTTCAGTGTGTGGCGAGTCCTGACCTTCTGTTCCTAAGCGTTATGGCTGGCTTTTCAGGATCCACCCATGACGCCTACATACTGCGCAATTCCAGCCTCTATGCGTGATTTTAGTCTGGCAGGCTGTCTGGCGGGTGGCTGCTTGGTAAGTGTTATTATTATTAGTCCTTTCTCGCTGTTGTTTATTTCTCATGTTGAACTTGTGTATTCGTGCATGTATCCCCTGCCCCCCTTCCATTTCTAATTTGTTGTATTGTTTTTTATTTAGCAGGTGATAATGTGTTTATGATGTATGTTGCTACTTCTTCTCTTATTTTTGTAGGTGATTCTGGCTACCCTCTGTTTCCATGGCTTATGACCCCCATTCTACAGCCTCAGGCTCATGGCAAGATAAGTGGTGGAGAGGGCCTTTGGCTTGCTGAAGACCCAGTTCTGGTGCCTGGACCATACTGGGGGTGCCCTCCAGTACCAGCCCCAGAAAGTGATCAAAATCATTGCGGCATGCATGGTGCTTCACAATTTTGCGCTCCTGAAGAAGGTTCCTCAATATCAGGATGTGTCCCCCTCTGCAGCTCTAATGGATACTTATCGGGGCACAGTGCATCTGGGCAGTCTTGCCTGAACCACATTGTTTCATCCCATTTTAGAATTTTTGTCCATTTTGTTTTTCCCCAGTGTTATGTTTGTGGCATGTCTGTGTATTTCTGAATATGAATGTCATATGTATATATGACTTTTCACCCCCTCTTTTGATGTATTTAGTGAGATTAAACTGAATTACAAAATCATTTATGCTTGTTTTGGTAATTGTTGTCACAAAACTCTGACATACTACTTTTTTGTAACTATGTGGGTTCATATTCTTAGGCTACTGAGATTTCCAAACAAAAACCCAACCAATTTCAACCAACTTCACTGCTGTGGCTTGGCTTAGCACTTTGCCTGGCACTGCTCTGGCTTGGCTAGCACTTTTCCTGGCACTGCTCTGGCTTGGCCTAGCACTTTTCCTGGCACTGACCTGGCTTGGCCTAGCACTTTGCCTGGCACTGATCTGGTTTGGCCTAGCACTTTGCCTGGTACTGCTTTGCCTTGGCCTAGCACTTTGCCTGGAACTGCTCTGGCTTGGCCATGAACATCCATCAGAGCATGGCTTGGTTCAGCTCCCCCCCCCCCCCCCCCGATCTCACACTGGAGACAACAGCCAACCAAACAAGGCAGCACAGATACATTAATGCTGAGCTAAGGGGGTTTGGGGGAGTGCGGACAACTTGCTTAGCTTGACATTGATGGAGGATAGCAAAATCGCCTACACGTTCACCCAGGTAATGCGGCAATGGTCGGATCTGAAAAGAAGAAAGAAGTCCCAGGTAAGGAGATTTTTCTGCCTGCACTTCCCAAGTAAGTGACATTTATTTGCTAAGCACTCACACCTACAACCCAATTAGACAGGGCTGTGTGGAAAATAATGCACTTCTTATCTATTGTCAGTACAGGCAGAGAATCATTCCCACCCGGAAGCGACAAGGCCGGCAAATGCTAGAAATCTCTAGGGGATGTAGGGAGGAACACAGGGGTGCCAGGGTCCTCACCCTCCTCTGAAGGTGAGCCCCATGCTGACCTGGACCAGCCTGCAGAGGAGGAGGCACAGGTGTTGGGCAGTGAGGAAATAGAATCTGTGCCTAATGACTCATGTATGAGCATCACATACAACCACAAACAGGAAGACACACACTAAACACTCACACATATGTGTTAACTTGTGGATTTTTGGGATCTTTGCATCTAGGTGGCCAGGAAGTCCCAGTAGGTGAACAACCAGGGGAGGGACCACCACCACTCCTGCAGCCACAACAATCAGGTGGGTGATGTGCTAAACACAGCACAATCCAATTCACAGCTCTAACACATTTACTAATAGACCCAGAGGAGTGGCAGGTCCCAGCGAGAAGATCCGCGACCAGCCACCAGCCTAGTAAGTTCTAAGTCAAGAGACAATTTAATAACATGGCTTCTTCAACAGGTTTGCAGGAAGCAGAGCCTACTGCTGTCCACAAGCTGGTGAGGGACATCACAGACCTGACCATGGCCATGTGGAGCCCTCCACCTAAGTAAACTGGGAGCCTGCCACATTAGTTTTTAACCCCCCCCCCTTGTATATAGAAACTATATAGAAATAAATAACTAATCTAAAACATTGTGGTGTTTTTCTTTTACTGTGAATTATTGCTAAAGTAATGTGTAAATAGAGGTAAGCACTTAAGAGGAGAAAAGACACTGGATGGGACATTACAAAGTGGTACAGGTAAGCACTGAAAAAACACTGGATGGGACATCACAAAATTGTACAGGTAAGCACTTAGGAGATGAAAAGACACTGGATGACACATCCCAAACAAACACCAAGCAAGGAGATGGTGTAAGGTTGGAGAGAAGGATGGGTAGAGGTAAGCACTTAGGAGCAGAAGACACTTGGCACAGCAATAACGGAGTACTAGAATGCCAGGGCCAGAACACTGGAAAACTATAAAAAAACAGAGCTCGCATATACATACAAGCCTGTGTATGCGTACAGACCATGGACTGCACACACAAAAATGAAGTAGGACCTCGCTGCACAGTGACACATTTTGCAGCAAGATACGTTGAAAAACACCCCAAAAAAGCTGGAGGATGGGATGTTCACGCCAGGTGTACGTGCACCGCACTCGCATGCTTATGCAACAACCACTCCACTTTAAAGTAGAGCTATAATTGTTTGGAATGGTTCTTGGGGGCGAGGATCCCAATAGTCTGAGCAACACAATGGTCTCTATGCAAAATGTGATTCTGATGTGGTGGGGTGTTACATTTTAACCAGCTAGACGTGTAGCTGATGTTACACTGGCTGTGCCCTGCTGCTACATGGTATAGCAGCCAGGTGCACCGCTGTTACAATGTAAACAGGCTCACTGCTGTGAAGTGTGAGAGATCTCTCCATTGTGCTGCTGGGTTAAAAAAAATGCTGTAGCTGTACCTAGTAATGCAAGACATGTGTACCGACTTCTTTGCCACTATGTTGCGCCCAGCAGTAGCTTAGGTAGTTCCAGGAGCTTGTGAATGGTCTACAAATGCAGCAATCTTTAACTTTGCAAGCATAATTTATCTAGTAGCAAGTAATATGTCCCACTAAAGCTGTACATTGATCCAGCATCATATCAGGCTATCCTAGCCATACCAGAATCCATAATAACCGGGAATATTAAAAGTGAGAGTTAAAGCATACCTAAAGCAGCATGTACTGACCCTGGAATCTAAGACTTAAGGGGTGACTGATTCCCACTCTCTGGGGCATCCCGATTTGTGTGAATCCCCTAGAATTATTGTAAAACGTACCGTTCAGCGATCCAACAGCATACGCGGGGCCACAGCAGGATGACTGGCATCCCTTCAGCTGATGCCCTTTCCCAAGCCAGGCTGGCACAAGCATGCACAGCTGGAGGAAAGCACCAGACTAGAGGTGTGCAAGAGACACAATCTTCTCTCATTGTCTGGGAGGCCGCACATGCATCTTGGGATTTCCAGAAAGGTACTTTTTTACAGCAATCTCCAGGGTTTTCCTAAATAAGGATGCCCCTGTTAAGCATCCGAATTTGGGTTTTGGTCCAATTTAAGAGTTCTCTGTTTTTCAGCTGAGCCCATGATCCTTTCTATTTTTGTTATTCCTAAATTAACTGATTTGTGCTTTCTTTTTAGGGCCTTTTGAAAATCTGAAACGTTACACAATAATGATACTCCTCTATGATTCTAAGAGGTGCATGGATCCGAGAGATGAGACCACATTTGGAATCACCTACCTCTACATTGAAGAAGGAGGTATTATTTATCTGGTGCCTAACACTTATAGGGCCTTGTTTAGGCTTGCATACTGCAGGGATTGAAATGGTGCAGAGCACGTCATGGTACCCATAGAGGGCGGCAGAGTGCTTGTTTTTTGAAGCACTATAGCAGGGGTACTCAACTTCTTCTTGTAAAGGTCCATTTAAAGGCACCCGGTGAGAGATGAAGGTCCGGGCAAAGGGGTGGCGGGGTGGTCATTTGGGTGAATAGTTAGAAATCTTTGGAAAATACTTCATATCGCAATGCTAGGGGCAAGTAAGCCATAGCACTGGTAGGGAGATTAAGCACTACATCACACATCAAGGGGGCAGCTCTGAGCACGGCAATGCAGAAGCAACTGAGTGCAAGGCTGTCAGCGCATTCCGACCTTGGTCCGCCAGTTGAGTACCGCCGCACTATAGTGTAAACTCCCAACATAGTGCACCTATCGGTAAACAAACATTTTAATCAGCCTATGCAAAAGCTACAACAGTGTGCACAGATATTGACATAAAACACACACAATAATGGTGGAAAAAATGTATGAGTAATATAACATGCTGTGTAACATGTTCGAATCCAGCGAAAGCTAAATCAGACATCGTTGTACAGCTGTATGCTGGATGTGGAAGTTTATTATTATTATTGTTTATTTATATAGCGCCATCATCTTCCGTAGTGCTTTACAAAGTAGTACGTTTAGAAAAAAATGATAAGTGCTGCTGGGACATGGTAAATTAGACCCCCTGTCATGGCTAAATTCAATCCTGGGCTGCAAATCCTATTATTTACTTGCTGGTGGCACTGTTCCAGTCTTATCACAGCCCTGCGGTTATTAAAGTGGACCAAAACCCAGGATTTTGACTATCCTGGGTTTTAGTCCTTGCCCCCGGGGCACCCCAATCGGGGATGCTCCGATGTGTGAAACCCCCCCAGGTTGCCCGATCGCACTCACCCTTCCTTGGTCCTATGGCGCATGCTCAGATCTGCTCATGTCAGCACGTCTAAGCCTTCATCTAACGCGAGCGAATCCGAGCACGCTGATGGCCGCATCCTAACAGGGAGGATTCAAATGAAGATGAGTTTATGGGTGACCTGGGAGGGGTTTCACACAGCGGGGCATCCCGATTTTGGATGCCACGGGGGAAGGGAATCAATTGGCCCAGGAATCTTATAGATCTCCGTGGGTTTTGATTTTGGTCCACTTTAAGTGTTCATCAGAAGGTGGCTCCCACAGGCTCCCTCTCCTGGGGGATCATCCTCCTAACCTGCACCTGTTTCACCAGCCTATCAACTAGCTCCCCCGGCAAGGAGCCAAGGCTTCAGTATTACTTCAGGAATTCAGGACATACCGTGTTTCCCCGAAAATAAGACAGGTCCTATATTCATTTTTGCTCCAAAATAAGTGCTAGGGCTTATTTTCAGGAAATGTCAGGAAATTGCCAGCTGGCAAGATGGAGGCGGCAGTACAGCAGCTACAGTACAGTACATGCACAGAGCCGGCTGGCAGCGGGGGATTCCGTCATGTGCCTGGCATGGCGGCAGGCAGGGGTAGACAAGCTTACCTGTGTGAGTTGATGTGTCCTCACCCTCCTTTTATGGAAAATGTATGTATAGGATCACAACCGCAAGGCAATGAAGTCTCAGGTGACTAAATAAGACACACAAGTGACTATAAACTATGTACACTCATTAACACATTGTTGTGCCTCATTTGGAAAGCCTCTCCACTTTAGCAGTACTTAATTATGTTTGGAGAGCTTCTTCAGCTCAAAACACAACTTTGCACAAACTGCAAAATATTTATTTTTAATGATCACCTAATTGGGTTTAAAGATGGAGACGTTATCTAGGTAAGGAGAGGACGCTTCTCCAACTTCCGAGAGGGCTATATACTAAACCAAAGAGAGCTCTCATAATATGTGATTGGACATCATCCAATAATATATACATACAGCAATACTGAGATATCTCTGTATCAGAATATAAAAGCCATTCAAAAGCAATGAAGATTTCAAGATAATATTGTATTTTTAATTCAGCAAAAGCAACTTTTAAGGCGCAAATCCAGTGTCTGGGCTCTCATCCAGTCAGCGTTGTTTGCTGTGTATGTTAATGATTGGCATAAGCCTCTTTTTAGACACAGAGCTCGGCAATGGGGAGGGGGCCAGAGTGGGCACATCCTCAGTTCCATTTAAATTGGGGCAAGCTCCTGCTCCCAGCCTATACGCATCAGCCTAGAGATGCAGAGGGTGCAGCAAGCATTGTATATATTACCGTGGACAAAGGTGAGTTTTGTGTTGACCCATGGGGGGTGTTTACACAGCGGGCATCCCAAATTGGGGAGGGCCTGAGGTCGGCTCTGAGGTCTTTTAGATTCCAGGGCTGGCTGCTTTGGCTTTTGTTCCATTTTAGAATGGACTAAAACCTGGGAGTTTGACCTTCATGAGATGTTGCATGCCTTGTGCTTCATCCTGGACCACATTGACGCTGCCTCATTGTACCTCCTCGCCACCCCTGCCTGGCGATATGCTCTACCCTTTGAAGAGCGAGGCCCACATGGACGTGTTCTGAATTTTGAATGTATCATTTTGAATAGCATAACAAAGATTTTCTACAACAATCAGGATACCCACTGTCAACTAGAAGCAAGTGACTGGTGCATTAGTGTGTTTATCGGGCATTGTCTACTAAAGCCATTTGGATGGGGCCCTCTAGTCAGTCTTGCAACGCATAGCTGCTCTGGTCCTGCAGATCCCAGTCTATTGTATTTATCGCTGATATGATGATTTCCACCTCATTCTTTTCATATATATATTTATTAATTTCCATTTGATTTATATATATGTGTATATATATATATATATATATATATATATATATATATATACCATATATTTTCGCCACATAAGACGCACCTGTCCATAAGATGCAACCAGGATTTGGAGGAGGATTTCTAAATCAAATGGTGTGCTAAAATACACCCTCCCAATCACCCCATTTCAGACAGTAGGCAGAATCCCCCCCATCCCCCCATAACAGACTCCACATTACAGGCAGTGAGGGGCATCCCAATTACAGGCAGTGAGTGGCATCCCACATAACAGACAATGAAGGGGCATCCCAATTACAGGCAATGTGGGGCATCACAATTACAGGCATTGTGAGGCATCCCAAATACAGGCAGTGTGGGGCATTCCAATTACAGGCAGTGTTCAGCATGCCCCCCCAAAAAAAATTTACATCCCTGGTGCTCCCAGGCTACTGGCCTGTGGCTCCAACAGCCCGTCTACCACTGACATAGACACACACACATTTTACAGTCTCCGCTGCCTCTGTCTCCACCTACCATATCTGCTCAACGTCTCCATTGCCACCGCTGCTTGTCATACACACACAAGCTCACTATGCAATGGTTTTGATCCACAGGACAGGCTGCTTCAGCAGCTTGTCTACCAACCGACACACATCTTTCTGGCACCTGCCACCTACACTGCCTCTGCTGCCACTGGCCCACCCGTCATATCTGCTCAACGCCTGCCCGTCACATACACACAAGCTCCCATGCGCTGGTTTTGGTCCATGGGAGGGCGTGGCCTGTGACTCTGGCCAGTGACGCTGGCACTCAACAGGCCACGTCCACCCACGGCCCACAACCAGCGCACCGGGGACATGTGTGTGGCCACAAGCAGCGACAGCAGCAGAGGTGGCGTTCAGATTTAGCAGAGGAGGTGAACAGCTGTCGCGAACGCTAGTAAAATGTGTGTGTGTCTATTTTGGTGGGATACAGGCTGCCGCAGAAGCTGCCGGCCAGCAATGTGGGAGTAGCAGAATGTGCGTTTTTTTAAACATTCACCCCATAAGACGCACTAAGTTTGCCCCCAACGTATTGGGGAAAAGTGCATCTTATGTGGTAAAAAATACACTATATATATATATATATATAGTCATTGGTTGATGGTCACTTTTTTCACTTTATATTGTATTATATTGTAATCAGTAATATGTTTCATAGGTGGTTATATTTATTTAGTGAGACTTACATTTGGAGATTCAAATCTGAGGGAGTGCTTTTTTTTTACTAGCATCAGAGACTTTGTATATCTTGGCACCTTTATTTACTTTTTGCTTCCCACTGTTGGTCCCGTTGTGTACATGTTTTTAGTGTTTATAATCTTGTCCTCAGTATGTGGTGTTTGTATATTTATATTTCTGTTGTGTTATATTATTTTTTGCATATGTATATTTTGTGGTTTGATATATAAAGCAGATGAAAAACCACCACAGCTGCTAACTTACGCCAAGGCATCTGATAGCAGGATGCCCCGCTGTGTATAACCCTCAGCGATCTCAAAGGTGCTGGGTGGCGTGGCTTCGGCAGTGGAAAAACATGGTTTTATTTGGTAAAAATAACACTTAGGGGGGAGGGTGGCTTGGGGGCAGGGGGGACAGATTTTTGGGTTTTGCACCGCTTTAATATTAGAAGTGTGGCACAGAGTGTATTTTACCACATTTTACCCAGTATTTTGGTTGTGCAGGTTTTTGGTAGTTTATCTGTACCTGTATAAATTTAACCTACAAGCTAACCATCACTGCTTTAGTTCCCAGGAGTGGTCCACACAATGTAACTGTAAAAAATGTAACAAAGAATTCAGCTGTTGTGGAATGGGAGGAAATCCCTGAAGAGGACTGTCAAGGCTTTTTGCTTTACTACAAAGTATACTGCACAGACACTTCAAGAAACATCACTGAAGGTATAAAAAAAAAGAAGCCATCCAACTGCTGGAAAGCCATTTCTGAGTACAAATTTACAAACATAGCTGTAGTACTAAACAAGGGCAAACCGCCTTAATTTTTTACAACAGATACGGATGTAGCAAACCTTAATTGACAAGCTAAAAGAGGAGGTCCAAGAATATAAACATTCCCCTCCCAGCTCTGTCTCCCCTTGTGCCAAGCCTAATTCAGGCATTAAAATAAAAAATTGCATTATCCCCGGTAAACCAAGAAATCCTACTTTGTTCCCCCTGACAAAATTGAGCCCTGTGGCTGGCCTCTGCGGTCACAAGAGAAGGGGCTCGATTTTGCTTTGAGGCCTAGGAGAAAGGTCAGATTTATCTACTTACCAGGGGTTAATGCACAGGATGGCACTGACAATTGAATCTCTTCAAGGAGGAACAAAACCTAGAATTTTCACATTTAGTACCCCCCTCCACACAGTCCCATACCTCTCCTTTGTAACCACCCTCTCCATTGCCTTTATATGCCTCCTCCATGCATCCCAGGGTTCCCAACCAGTGGTACTATTACTACTGGTGGTACTCAAGAGCCTGTCAGCAAGGTTGTAGTGCAGGGGAGTCAAACTCAAATACACATTGGGACAAACTTGAGATTTATTGACAAAATGTCTATCGGAGGACGCGTTCGGCTCCATTCAGCTTTTCTTAGCTATCTTTCCTTAGTCTTAGCAGACAAGAGCTCTTGTCTGGTAGCAGCCAAATTGAACCACGTGCACTGCCAGCCGCTTCCCCCATTATGTTCGAGCTGGGGACATGGTTGCACCAGCCATTCACAAATGCCTAACGCGGGCACGTGCCCGGCTAAAGAAATAGTGGAGCACAGTCACAGCCCACTGTTAGATCGGTGATCGGAAAGTTTTATGCACAATCCAGGTGGGTTTCAAACAACAGATGTCCCGGGTTGTAAGGGTCAGGGTCCACTTTAATTGGCCAGCCAAAGTCTTTTAGGCTCCAGGGCCAGCCAAATTCATGGTTGGTCCTCTTTAATGCAGCAGGACACTTTCCATGATGGGATGGGATAGGGTACTTTGCCTTCCTTTACCTCAGGCAGACGGGTCAGCTTGACTTCATCCTGTGTAGAGAGAGATGGCAGCCATCTCAGTCTAGCTGGCAGTTGCATTGACCAGCCACTGGGGGAAGTACTTCCCTACTACATCATCAAAGTCCCGTCCCGCCATGCCTCAATCAGGCAGTGCAATCTGGCCACCGAGCGGGCTTGGTAACTAGCCTAAGCAGCACTGGACAGCAAGTGTGGGGCCGTGCGCCTGGTTGAAAGGTAATGCCAGTGACCACCCCAGCCCTATCACTCATAAATAACAGCGTGAAAGCAGGGACAGGGCTCACGAGCCGAATCAGATGACATGGCAGGCCAGAGTTTGACACGTGTGTTGTAGTGAGTGGCTGTTTTGAGTGCCTTACGACCTAGGTACAAGAGATAAAAATAATGAAAGGTGGTACTCGATGGAAAAATGGTTGGGAACTGATCTAGAGCATGGGTGCCCAGCTTTTTTTTTCATCAGTTACTCTATTCTTTAAATATCTCAAGTGCCACCTGGGTAGTATGCATGGGTTGTCAGCACCAAAACAGTGTTAAAAAAAAAGCAAAAACAACTATATCAAGTATATGTAATGCATACAAATGCACATTTTCTATTACCATTTGAAGCCATTTTTAAATGGTGAAAATCAGACTTAACTAAAGAGTACCACCTAATAGGCTCTTGACTACCACTGGTCGGGAACCTCTAATCTAGACTTTCCCAGCAACCACCTATGTCATTGGTTACCTCCATAAGACTTATTCAAGAGTACCAGAACCACCCCAGTCCCTTACTTCATTTTACCCACCAAACTTCCCACCACCAGCTATGCTATATTGATGCCCCCTCCCCCACTCATGTACCAAGCATTGCCTGCCTCAGGCTTTCTATGTGTATATGTATGCAAATATGTATGTACTATGGCAAAAGAATCTTGTACCTATCCTCCAGTCTACCCTCCAGACCTGTATTTAACCCCACTGTAGAACATAGCCCATGTTCTGCCCAAAATAGTCTCAGCATTAAGGCTGTAGGCGGGTGTGGCCACTCCTGCCAAATCATTTGCTCCTACAATACTAAAGCTTCAGTATAATCACACTCCATGATCAGTTGAGAAGCACAATGAGGGCGGGGCAGTAGGGATGTCACAGGCTGACCTGTAAAATTTGGGGCTAATGTTTTGTCTACAGCCCATCACTGCCATTACTTATCAGTCTGGTTAAATGATTCTTTTTAACTTGCCCCAAATACTTGTCGCACACGTTTCCTTAATGTATTTCTTTTTTCTAGAAATGACTATAAATTCTTCAAGTCTAAATATTTACCACATAGAAGAATTAACCAGAAGTCATGAATATGAAATAAAAGTGTCAGGAGTGACAAGTAAAGGAGAAGGACCTCCCAGCACCCCTTTTGTGTTCAGAACCCTTTACTATGGTACAATTTTCTGTTTACATATATGTTTAGCTTTATCATGGTTAGGGATGAGTAAACTCGTCGAAGTTTGGGTTCGAGAAGGACCAATCTGTATGTACAGGGTGTTGCAAAAAAAGATAGTCTCTTAGTCAGGAGGAACGACCACTTGTCCCAAAATTTTTTTGTTGGATTGGGAAATTAATGTAAGTTTATTTTAATTATTTTAGGGGATTCCGGCTATCCGCTTCTTCCCTGGCTGATGACGCCTGTCCTTCGGGCACAGAATGCAGCCCAGGACACCTACAATCGGGCCCACCGAAAAACCGGGCCATTGTGGAGAGGGCCTTTGGCCTCCTAAAATGGCCCATCTCAGAGTTTCCATGCAGAAACTGCCTGTAATTGGAGAATTGCTGAGAACCTGTAAATCCAGAATGGGCCAGAATGACCCATCCCTTTGGGGGATTGTGGAAAGGTTGGTGTAGCGGCCCCTGCCTCTGCCTGTTAAGGACAATCTGCAAGTGACCCCTCAGACCCCGCAGGCCTTGCATGGCCTGCGCCAGTACCTGAACAGAGGCAGGGACCAGGAGTACCTGGGACCTGATAATCTTGGGGGAGACTGCGCAGCAAACTCTATCTTACATCCGGAGGACACTACCTCCTGAATCCACCAGTATGAGGCGTGATGCCTCCTGACAAGAGCAAAGTGCCACAGCCATCCGCTCACCCAGACGGGCGAGGGCGCCCCATCATGCTTGAGGGGGTTTGGTGGAAGATTTAGGCTTAGCGCCACCGGAGGGGCCAGGGCGTTGTCTGCGGCTCCCGGGGCAGGAGTCTGCGCGAGTCCCCGCGAAGGACAGCCCTGGTTCCTGTTTAACACTATGGTGGGGGGGGGTGCCCCTTTCCCGAGGGGGCCGAGACGGCCGCCTGCATTGTGGTGACTTACCCTTCTTACCAAACAGGTCTAGACGGGCCCCAAACAGGCGTAGCCCTCTAAAGGGAAGCCCGGTAAGAGTCTTTTTAGAAGCATCATCAGCACCCCACTGTCGCAGCCAGACCAAGCGACGTATAGCCACCGCAAGGGCAGAAGTTCTTGCACACATTTTAATGGTGTCATCCAACGCTAATTGGATAAATTTTACAAACATATCCCAACTGGAGAGTGCATTAAACACATCCCAGGGGAGATCATCGGGGGGACGAGCAAGCATCTTGCTAATTAGGGTTCTAGCGGCCACGGCAGTAATAGCCGCGGCACAGACCGGGCGCAGTGCCGTCCCTGCATATGTAAAGGCATGGGAGGCCAGCAGATCAATGCGCCAGTCCTCAGCATCCCGAAGGGTAGTATAAGCAGGGGCTGCAATAAAGGGGGGGGTTAGGAACCCCTATGATCGGGGCATCCACCACAGGGGGGGGGGATGACCAACAATTTACCACCTCAGGGGGGAAAGGGTACTTCCTATCCCAGTCCCCTGGGACCCCTGGCAGTTTACTGGGGCACTCCCATTTCTTGAGCACAAGAGTCTGGAAATGTGCCTGCTCCAGGAATTCCAAACATGCTGTTGCTGTATGGAAACACTCCCCTCTCTGCTTGGGAGCCTCACCAGGGAGAGAGATAGCCAGAACCTCAAAGACCTTAATCAACAGATCATCAGTGTCACTCTGGGCCCAGTATTCATGGCCAGAATCGTCATAACTCCCCGGCCCATCAGATGAGCCTGAGTCAGAGAAGAGCTCTCCTTCCTCAGAAGGGGTACAACCACACCGAGTAGTAAACTCCTCAGTTCCCATAGGGAAAACAGCAACATGAAACGTCAAGTGCCGCTTCTTACCAGGGCCCTTGTGCTCTGACAACCTCGCAATAATCTGTTCAGCCGTAGGCCGTCTAGAAGACACAACAGGCTGCGAATCCCCACTTGTATGCGACTCAGCAGGAGTGAGATTTAAGCATGGGGAGATAGGCGAATTGAAACGAGGTGCAGCCACTGGCAGGCCTGATTGCAGAGCCAGTGCTTGCTCGGCACAGGGTACGCAGACCCGTGCCCTGTCAGCATCAGCATGGGGTTGTCCACACGCTATACACAGCTGGTCATGTCCCAGGGGGACCCCGGTCACATAATTCTGAGATGCCTCCATATGGTGATTATTTAGGCTCAATATGCCAGCAGGGATTGACGCTATAAGTAACCCTGGATGCCCCAAAGATCCGCTAGGGATTTTAGTGGAAGAATTTTACAAGGCCCGCTATCAAATACACCAGGCCCGGAGAAGCCAATGGTGTTCACCAGTCTGAAAGACACAATGAGAAAAGAATGGTGTCAGAACCGAAACACTACAATGAGTATAAGCCGCCCGAGAGGGAACTTACGGACCACAGTAAGCAGGAACGTCCCACGCGTCGCGCGCGAACAGACAAAATGGCGCCATGTACCTTGAAGGGCGGGCCAGAGCGAGCCATGACGCGGAGCGTGCCAGACCAGGCCCCGCCCTCCCGAAGAGCGCGAAGTCCAACATCGGCCAATGAGGACACAGAGGTGTCGCCGCCGCACGTTGCGGAACATCCAACGTAAATTTAAAAAAATAAACAGATCGACACAAAAACGAAAATACCATTTTGTGATTACTCACCTGTAAAATGGGTATTATAAGTATGTCACACACCCCGCTTCAGGTTACTTAAATCCTTAAGCATGGGTTATACTCACCGCTAGGTGGCAGTCTTGCAGAGAAGTCCAGAAAAAGACAAGCCCCTCCCGGTCTATACATACCTGGTACCTCCTAACAAATCCCCAGTAATTCAAACAGCAATAAGACAAGGTACCAGGAAAAAAACCAACGGTAACCCTCAATATAACAAAAAAGCTTTACCATATAAAGAACCAGGATACCAAAAAAAGGGCGGGTGAAGCGGGGTGTGTGACATACTTATAATACCCATTTTACAGGTGAGTAATCACAAAATGGTATTATTCTAAGTATGTCACACACCCCGCTTCAGGTTACTTAAATCCTTAAGCATGGGACATCCAACAGCAGTGTCCAAAAAGGGCGGGTATCCAACCAGGCAATAATGCAGAAACTCAAACCACTGCAGCCTGCAGAACCTTGCGGCCAAAATCAGCATCCGCTGAGGCCCGCACATCAACCTTGTAAAACTTGGAAAAAGTGTGAACAGAAGATCAAGTAGCCACCTTACAAACTTGATCAACAGAAGCCTGGTGCTGAAAAGCCCAGGACGCTCCAACCGCACGAGTAGAATGAGCAGTAACACGAAAAGGGGGATCCTTCCCCTTGGCAGAGTAGGCTCCAACAATCGCCTGACGAATCCATTTACTAATGGAAGACTTAACCGGAGCCAAACCCTTCCTAGCCCCACAGGGCACCATGAAAAAGGCATCAGTCTTACGAAAAGAAGACGTAATACGCAAATAGTACTTGACACAACGTACCACATCCAAACAATGCAACGCCCTCTCCTTGTCATTCCCAGGCCTAGGACACAAGGAGGGAAGAACAATGTCCTGATTCAGATGAAAAGCAGAAACCACTTTAGGGAGAAAGTCTGGCTTGAAACGAAAAACCACTTTGTCCTGATGTTTCTCAAAATAAGGAGCCTGAATAGACAAGGCTGCCAACTCCGAAACACGCCGAACCAAAGTGATGGCCACCAAAAAGACAACCTTCTGAGTCAACATAGATAGAGCAATATCCTGCAAAGGCTCAAAAGGAGGAGCCTGAAGAGCAGAAACGACCAAATTCAAATCCCAAACAGGGAGCAAAGGCTTCCTAGGAGGCCGCAGATGCGAAACCCCCTGGAAAAAAGTCTTGACCAAAGAATGGAGAGCAAAAGACCTCTGAAAAAAGATAGACAAGGCCGAAACCTGCCCCTTCAAGGTACTAAGCTGCAGGCCAGAGTCCAGCCCAGATTGAAGAAATTCCAAAATCCTAGAGATAGAAAAGACCCGGCTGGGCAAAGATCTCGCCTCACACCAATCAATATAAGATGTCCAAGCCCTATAATAGATGGAAGAAGAGGATCTCTTCCTGGCACTGATAAGAGTCCGAATGACTGAATCCGAAAGGCCTTCCTCCTTCAAGATGGAGGTTTCAGCAGCCAAGCCGTCAAAGCCAGCGTTGGTAAACTGGGGTAACACAGTAGACCCTGAGTGAGAAGATCCGGCCGAAGAGGCAGCTCGAACTGATCCACCGCCAGACGAACGATGTCCGCGAACCACACCCGTCTTGGCCACCTTGGCGCCACGAGAATGGCGGGAACTCCTTCCAGAACCAGCTTCGCAGAACCCTGCCTAGCATGGGAATCGGAGGAAACAGATAAAGAAACCCCAGGTCCCTCCAGCTCAGAGCCATGGCATCCGCCGCCAGAGCCAGAGTGTCCTGGGATAGCGACACGAATGTCGGAAGCTTGTGATTGTGACGAGAGGCAAACAGATCCACCTCCGGCGTCCCCCACCGGAGACAAAGCGACCGAAACACCTGGGGATGGAGAGACCATTCCCCCCGGCGGGAAGAGCACCTGCTCAGAAAGTCCGCCTCCGTGTTCTCCACTCCTGGAATGTACACTGCCGAGATGCAAGGAACATGAGTCTCCGCCCAAACTAGAATCAGAGACACCTCTCTGTGGGCACCCAGACTGCGAGTCCCTCCTTGGTGATTGATGTAAGCAACCGCCGTCCGATTGTCCGACCGAACCTGAACCGGCAGGCCCTGTAAATGCTGCGTCAAATGAGACAGAACCAACCTGATGGCTCTCAACTCCAGAACATTGATGGGCAAGTGGGCTTCCTGAGGGCCCCACCGCCCCCGGAACCGAAGATCCTTCCAGAAACCTCCCCATCCTGACAAACTGGGGTCCGTGGTGACAGTTTCCCAAAGCGGTGTCAACAATGACCTGCCCTTCAGAAGATTGTCCGAGACCATCCACCACAGAAGAGACTGCCGAACCCGAGGGGACATCCGGAAGGACCGATCCAACGACCGCGGTCGCCGGTCCCAAGACGCCAGAAGATGAAGCTGAAGTGTCCTCGTGTGAAACTGCGCGAAAGGAACTGCCTCGAAAGAGGCTACCATCAACTCCACCAGTCTCATCCCTAGCCGGATGGACGGGCGAGGATTGGAAAGAAGAAGCTGAGCCAAATCCTGAATCAACAGAACCTTGGCCTGAGGGAGAAAAACTCTGTGCTGGCAAGAGTCCAAGGACATCCCCAGAAAAGTCACCACCCTGGCCGGAACCAGAGAGAACTTGGGGTAGTTGATCACCCAGCCGAACCTCTCCAGCATAGACACCACCATGCCGGTGTCCCCTTCCGCTTGACTGAAGGAAGGCGCCATGATGAGAAGATCGTCCAGGTAAGGCACAATGCGAATCCCCTGAGCTCTGAGCAGGGCCATCACTCCCGCCAACACCTTGGTGAACACTCTCGGAGCCGAGGTGAGGCCGAAAGGAAGAGCTACAAACTGGAAATGCCGATCCTCCACCACAAAGCGAAGAAACCTCTGATGAGCTGGGAAAATCGGAATGTGAAGGTATGCATCCTTGATGTCTATGGACGTCATAAAGTCCCCCTGCCGGAGCGAACCGATCGCAGACCGCAGGGTTTCCATGCGGAACTTCCGGGGACGAATAAACCGGTTGAGAAACTTCAAATCCAGGATGGGACGAAACGACCCATCCTTTTTGGGTACAGTGAAGAGATTGGAATAATACCCGCGCCCTACCTCCGAAAGAGGGACCGGGCAGATGACTGCCAATTCCAGAAGATTCCTTACCGCCGCCAGGAGCCCCTGCGCGGCCAAAGGATCTGAAGGTACCCGAGACCTGAAAAACCTTGGAGGAGGACGGGACTCGAACTCCAGCTTGTAACCGGCCGACACCACCTCCCGGATCCACCTGTCCGAGACCTCCTGGTCCCATACCCGGGAGAAGAGTCGCAATCGTCCCCCCACCCGTACGGGTGAGGGCGCCCCCTCATTGCTGAACGGGCTTGACAACCGGCTTGGGCTCGGCGCCCCAGGCGTGAACGGGACGGGCACGGCCTCTACCCCTATTCCAAATGACGCCCCTGGAGGCCGAGAAGCCCGCACCCCTGCCGGCTCTGGCTCCCCGAAAGGACGGATTGAAGGGGGCCGCCCCCCGAAAGGAACGGCGAAATTTCTTGCGCTGGGGTAACTTACCTCCCTTGGCAACAGAATCCAGCTTTTCACCGAAAAGCCTCAAACCCAGGAAGGGAAGAGCCGTGAGTGATCTTTTAGAATTAAAATCAGCCGTCCACTGTCTTAACCACACAGAGCGGCGAATAGCCACCAACAGAGCAGTAGCCCTGCCACACATCAACATGGCATCATCCTGAGCGGCCAGAATAAACGACAAGAAGGATTCACAACGCTTAAGAGCAAGAAACTCATCACCGATAGGCTCAAGATCCACACATAAGTCCCTGACAATAGACCTAACCGCCAAAGTCAAAAGTGCCGAAGCACAAACAGGCCTCAAGACTGAACCCGCACAGACAAAACCATGGCGGGCCAGCTGATCAATCCGGCGATCCTCGCCGTCCTTCAGGGAAGTCGTGTCAGGAGAATGTACAACCGCCGTATTAGACAGTCCCAAGACCGGAGCATCCACCTCGGGAGGGACAGCCCAACGCTTCATCAAGTCCGCCGGAAAAGGATATTTTCTATCCCAGCTAGGCGGTACCCCTACGAGACGCGTAGGTTGCTCCCATTGCTTAAGGACTACGTCCTCGAAATGCTGTTGACTGGGAAATTCCAAGCGCTGCTTGGACACCCCAAAAAGCTGACCCTTAGGCCGAGGAGCAGCTTCAGGCGGATCCAAATCCAAAACCTCAAACATTTGGGCCAAAATGGAAGGTGTATCAGGAAAGGGACCTTCAGCCTGGTCCCCCTCAGCGCCCAGCAACTGCTGGCCCTCCGGATAATCTAATTCCTCAACGAGCTCACCCTCTTCAAGGGGACGATCTGGCCAATCCAGATCCTCAACAACCTCCTCATCGGAGTCCGGCGGAGGCGGAGATAGGTGTTTACGCTTAGCCGGAGCCTTCTGAGCGGCCATGGCGGAAAACATTTTCTCGAGGCTGGCCAAGCGGGCGCACACCTCAGATTGCGAATCCCCACCCATGACAACTTCACACGGGTCCGGAACAGGCGAGGAGGGGAGGGAGATGGCGCGGCTGAGGAAATGCCTGGCAACGGAGTGCCGGACTGGCGCTCAATGTTCCGCTGCGCACATGGAATACAAATAATGACATCATCCCCCGGTAGTGGAGTCCCACACCCCCCACACAGCCTGGACTGCCCCGAAGGACTATTTCCGGTATCTCTGGTAGCCTCCATATGGTGAATTTATGGTATTCGCAGAACCCAGGGATTTACACAGTAAGCGACCCGGGATGCCCCTCTCGTAATTCAACAAAAATATATATATATAGATATATATATAAAAATATATATATAGCCCTGACCAGGGAAATTTAGCAAACAACCCAGGAAGGACTATAAGGCCAACCCCAACTAGCCAGGTATATAAGACCGGGAGAGCCCAGCAGGATGGAATCCCGGATCTGAAAAACAAAGACAAGAGACAACAGTCATATCCAAGAGCAACAAAGCTGGCAAGCACACATAATAGTAAAAACACTGAAATGCCAGGGGCGGGTCAGACTAGCAGAGAAAAAGGGGGACAGGGCCAGGTACATATAAAAAATTATATAAGTATAGCTGTAAAATACTCCACAATTCAATATATCAGAATAGGAAAATCCAGCCAGCATGCCCAGAGCCTGGCTGAATAACCCCGCCATCTCCCCCAGCGAGGGGGGGGGGGTGGGAGTGCAGAAGCCAGCCGCAGCAGCCTGGCCCCGGAAAAAACAATAGCCGGCCTGACCTATACCCACTACCCCTTATAGTAATGGCCGAAAACAGCAAACAAACTATAAGTGAAAGAATCCTACCTGGATCCTGCTGCCAACTTATGAACGCATAGAAATGGCGGCCAGCCAGGGAAGAAGGAGAGGACGCGGGGCGGGCCCAGCAGAAACGCGGGAGCCGCTGTGGCCCCGCCCCTCCCCATCCCGCCAGACACGGCGCGGGCCGCGCGAGACGCGGCCCCGCCCACCACTGAGGCCGAGCAAGCAGCGGGCGCCACAAGGAATGTCGCCCGCAGAGCCCGTCAGGCGGACCGGCGGCACGCATGCCGCCCGGTCCCGCCCGCCAATAAAGTACCGCCAGCAAGCGCATCCACAACCTACGGGCCGGCGGCGCAGCACGCCGCCTGGCCCCGCTCACAGGCAGCAAAAAAAACGGGGGAAACCAGTCAAAGGACGGGCGCCCGACCCGTCCCCAAGTAATAACACAGGGGCTCAGGGAGCCATCAAGCACAGTAGACCAGCAGAGACGGACGGCCAGCCACAGGCCACCCGTCCCTGCCCACTCATACACACACACAACCTTCCATACCCACATACATGAAGGAAAGTTAAAGACCCAAGGAAAAACTAATGGGGATATAAGGGCTGGGGCATCCCACGTCCGGATCACCAACCGGAACACCGCTATGCCCCATAATATAGGGTCGAGTGGAGGAGCTAATCTCCTAGGCACCTTAAGTGCCATCTACCCTTGCCCGGCCTACAGCCTAAGCTGGGAGGCTACCATTAAACAAGGGGATAAACACAAAAAGAGCCAGGCAGAAATAGACCATGGGGGGGGGGGCCGGGGTGATACCCCGGCTAACCTGCAAGCAGGAGACTTCTTTCTTCTGTCTTGTCGCCACCTTGCAGAGAAGAACACTGGGGATTTGTTAGGAGGTACCAGGTATGTATAGACCGGGAGGGGCTTGTCTTTTTCTGGACTTCTCTGCAAGACTGCCACCTAGCGGTGAGTATAACCCATGCTTAAGGATTTAAGTAACCTGAAGCGGGGTGTGTGACATACTTAGAATAGTCTTTTTTTGTCTCTCAGAATCAACCTGTCACGACTGGCTTACCTGCGCCACGTTCCAGCGGTGTCTCCGCCGTCCCGCTGGTTCGTCAGCCGCGCTGGGCGGCTGCTTGTGCTGCTGCGAGCGCGCCCTCCTCCGCCTCCTCCTCTGCCGGCGTCCCCGCAGCAGTTCACGTGCGCACGCGCGAGCACGTCCTATGTATGCCCTCCGGAGGCGCTGCTATCAGCGTGGCCGCCGGAGGAAAAACAGTTAAAGGGCCAATGAGCCCAGGTGGGGTGGGGGGAGTAGACTTTAGGAAGGACAGGGCCAATGAGCCCTAGAAAGTTGTTGGGCTATACGCCCTGGTCCAATCACGTTCTGTATCCTAATGTGCACCAATCACACACCCATTTCCCCCATCCCCAATAATATCTGTTCCTATAAAGGTTTTACCCCGTCAGTTACTCAGCGCCTGTGATAGCGCCTTGTTCCTAGTTTGTCTTTGTATTATACTCTGATTGATCTTCGTTACCGACCCCTGCCTGAACCGACCATTCTCTGTCTGAACTCCGTTGCCGACCCCTGCCTGAAACCGACCATTCTCTGCCTGAACTCCGTTGCTGACCCCTGCCTGAAACCGACCATTCTCTGCCTGATCTCCGTTGCCGACCACTGCTTTGTACCCAGACCTACCTCATCCTACTGTACCGCTGCAATCTCTGATTACCCGGTGTTGACCTCTGGCCTGTCTTTGGACTTCCTGCTAACTCGCTCCAACAATTGGACTCGCTCTGATTCCGCTCCTAGTTATTCGTTCTTCAGACCTCCAACCAGTAAGCTTCCATCCTTTGAGCCATTGAAGTCCCGGGGGCAACCGATCCCGGGCAGGCGTGTACTGTGTCCCGGCAAGCGGGGGCTCCTACAGGTGAAGCTGGCTGGGGAGATTGGGGGTTGAGGGCTTACCTGGACGGTTGGAGTTACCTGAGCGTGACATTAGAGTACCCTGAGCGTGACACAACCCTATTAAGAGGGTCTCCCAAGTGCAGATTTGTACAGACGGGACTGAAAGCAAATGGCACACTTGTTAGGTCTCAGGTGGATTTCAGCATTTTAAGTAGATGTCACTTAAAGCAAGGCCCAGGTGACCAGTTGTGTGTTTGAGACAGATTTGGGCACAAAAATACCATTTTGTGAATACTCACCTGTAAAATGGGTATTATAAGTATGTCACACACCCCGCTTCAAACATTAAAAAGTTACACTTGGGTATACTCACCGCTAGGTGGCGATGTTGCAGAGAAGTCCTGAAAAACAAGCCCCTCCCGGTCTATACATATCTGGTACCTCCCAACTATTCCCCAGTATTCAAACAGCAGTAAAGACAAGGTACCAGGAAAAAAACAATGGTAACCCTCAACTGTAAACGAAAAAACTTCACCATATAAAGAACCAGGATACCAAAAAGGGCGGGTGAAGCGGGGTGTGTGACATACTTATAATACCCATTTTACAGGCGAGTATTCACAAAATGGTATTATTCTAAGTATGTCACACACACCGCTTCAAACATTAAATAGTTACACTTGGGACATCCAAAAGCAGTGTCCAGAAAGGGCGGGTATCCAACAAGGCCATAATGCAGAAACTCAAACCACTGCAGCCTGCAGAACCTTGCGGCCAAAAACAGCGTCCGCTGAAGCCCGCACATCAACCTTGTAAAACTTAGAAAAAGTGTGAACAGAAGACCACGTAGCGGCCTTACAAACTTGCTCAACAGAAGCCTGGTGCTGAAAAGCCCAAGACGCTCCAACCGCACGAGTAGAGTGAGCAGTAATACGAAAAGGGGGATCCTTCCCTTTGGCAGAGTAGGCCCCAACCACCGCCTGACGAATCCACTTGCTAATGGAAGACTTCGCCGGAGCCAAGCCCTTCCTAGGCCCACAGGGCACCACGAAAAAAGCATCAGTCTTACGAAAAGGAGATGTAGTACGCAAATAGCACTTAACACAACGTACCACATCCAAACAATGCAAAGCGCTCTCCTTCTCATTCCTAGGCTTAGGACACAAGGAAGGAAGAACAATGTCCTGGTTAAGATGAAAAGCCGAGACCACTTTAGGAAGAAAGTCCGGTTTGAAGCGAAAAACCACTTTGTCCTGATGTTTCTCAAAATAAGGGTCCTGAATCGACAAGGCTGCCAACTCCGAAACACGCCGAACCAAAGTGATGGCCACCAAAAGGCAACCTTCTGAGTCAGGGTAGAAAGAGCAATGTCCTGCAAAGGCTCAAAAGGAGGAGCCTGAAGAGCAGGAGCCTGAAGAGCAGAAAGAACCAAATTCAAATCCCAAACAGGGAGCAAAGGCTTCCTAGGAGGCCGCAGATGCGAGACCCCCTGGAAAAAGGTCTTGACCAAAGGATGGAGTGCAAATGACCTTTGAAAAAAGATAGACAAGGCAGAAACCTGCCCCTTCAAAGTACTCAGCTGAAGACCAGAGTCCAGCCCAGACTGAAGAAATTCCAAAATCCTAGAAACAGAGAAGACCCGACAAGACAAAGATCTAGCCTCACACCAATCAATATAAGATCTCCAAGCCCTATAGTAGATGGAAGAAGAGGACCTCTTCCTAGCACTAATAAGAGTCTGAATAACCGAATCCGAAAAACCTTCCTCCTTTAAGATGGAGGTTTCAGCAGCCAAGCCGTCAAAGCCAGCGTTGGTAAATTGGGGTAAAGTAGTTGACCCTGAGTGAGAAGGTCCAGCCGAAGAGGCAGATCGAACTGATCCACTGCCAGACGAACGATGTCTGCGAACCACACCCGCCTTGGCCACCTTGGAGCCACTAGAATGGCGGGAACCCCTTTTAGGACCAACTTTTGCAACACCCTGCCTAGCATGGGAATCGGAGGAAACAGATAAAGAAACCCCAGTTCCCCCCAGCTCAGGGCCATGGCATCCGCCGCCAGAGGATCCTGAGAAAGCGACACGAATGTCGGAAGCTTGTGATTGTGACGAGAGGCAAACAGATCCACCTCCGGCGTCCCCCACCGGAGACAAAGCGACCGAAACACCTGGGGGTGGAGAGACCATTCCCCCCCGCGGGAAGAGCACCGGCTCAGAAAGTCCGCCTCCGTGTTCTCCACTCCTGGAATGTACACTGCCGAGATGCAAGGGACATGAGTCTCCGCCCAAACTAGGATCAGAGACACCTCTCTGAAGGCACCCAGACTGCGAGTCCCTCCTTGGTGATTGATGTAAGCAACCGCCGTCCGATTGTCCGAGCGAACCTGAACCGGCAAGCCCTGTAAATGCTGCGTCAAGTGAGACAGAACCAACCTGATGGCTCTCAACTCCAGAATGTTGATGGGCAAGTGGGCCTCCTGAGGACCCCACCGCCCCCGGAACCGAAGATCCTTCCAGAAACCTCCCCATCCTGGCAAACTGGCGTCCGTGGTGACAGTTTCCCAAAGAGGGGTCAGAAATGACCTGCCCCTCAAGAGATTGTCCGAGACCATCCACCACTGTAGAGACTGCCGAACCCGGGAGGACATCCGGAAGGACCGATCCAACGACCGCGGTCGCCGGTTCCAAGACGCCAACAGATGAAGCTGAAGCGGCCGCGTGTGAAACTGAGCAAAGGGAACTGCCTCGAAAGAAGCTACCATCAACCCCACCAGTCTCATCCCTAACCGGATGGACGGGCGAGGATTGGAAAGAAGAAGCTGCGCCAATTCCTGAATCAATAGAACCTTGGCCTGAGGGAGAAAAACTATGTGCTGGCAAGAGTCCAAGGACATCCCTAGAAAAGGCACCACCCTGGCCGGAACAAGAGAGGACTTGGGATAGTTGATCACCCAGCTGAACCTCTCCAGAGTGGATACCACCGTTCTGGTGTCCACTTCCGCTTGACTGAAGGAAGGAGCCATGATGAGAAGATCGTCCAAATAAGGCACAATGCGAATCCCCTGAGCTCTGAGAAGGGCCATCACGCCCGCCAACACCTTGGTGAATACTCTTGGAGCCGAGGTAAGGCCGAATGGAAGAACCACAAACTGAAAATGCCGATCCTTCACCACAAAGCGGAGAAACCTCTGGAGAGCCGGAAAGATCGGAATGTGAAGATATGCATCCTTGATGTCTATGGACGTCATAAAGTCCCCCTGCCGAAGCGAATTGACTGCAGACCGCAGAGTTTCCATACGAAACTTCCGGGGACGAATAAACAGGTTGAGAAACTTCAGATCCAGAATGGGACGAACCGACCCGTCCTTCTTGGGCACTGTGAAGAGATCGGAATAATACCCGTGCCCCACCTCCGAAGGAGGGACCGGACAGATGACTGCCATTTCCAGAAGATTCCTCACCGCCGCCAGGAGCCCCTGCACGGCCAAGGGATCTGAAGGAACCCGAGACCTGAAAAATCTTGGAGGAGGGCGGGACTCGAACTCCAGCTTGTAGCCGGCCGACACCACCTCCCGGATCCACCTGTCCGAGACCTCCTGGTCCCATACCCGAGAGAAGAGTCGCAACCGTCCCCCCACCCATAAGGGTGAGGGCGCCCCCTCATTGCTGAGTGGACTTGGCAGCTGGCTTGGGTTTGGCGCCCCAGTTGTGAACGGGGTGGCCACGACCTCTACCCCTGTTCCAGCTGGCACCCCTGGAAGCCGAAAAGCCCGCACCCCTGCCGACTCTGGCTCCTCGAAAGGAAGGAGTGAAAGAGACCGCCCCCCGAAAGGAACGACGAAATTTCTTGCGCTGAGGTAACTTACCTCCCCTGGCAACTGAATCTAGCCTCTCACCGAACAGTCGCAAACCCAAAAAGGGAAGAGCCGTGAGCGATCTCTTGGAATTAAAATCAGCAGTCCATTGCCGCAACCACACTGAACGGCGGATAGCAACCAACAGAGCCGTAGCCCTGCCACACATCAACATGGCATCATCCTGAGCGGCAAGGATAAACGAAATGAAAGATTCGCTACGCCTGAGGGCAAGAAATTCATCACAAGTAGGATCAAGATCCACACATAAATCCCTGACAATAGACCTAACCGCCAACAATAAAAGTGCCGAAGCACAAACAGGTCTTAAAACCGAACCCGCACAGACAAAACCATGGCGGGCCAACTGATCAATCCGGCGATCCTCGCCATCCTTAAGAGAAGTCGTGTCAGGAGAATGCAAAACAGCCGTATTAGATAGTCCCAAAACCGGAGCATCAACCTCGGGAGGGACAGACCAACGCTTCACCAAGTCTGCCGGAAAAGGATACTTTCTATCCCAACTAGGCGGCACCCCAACGAGACGCGTAGGTTGCTCCCACTCCTTAAGGACAACATTCTCGAAATGCCGTTGACTGGGAAACTCCAAGCACGGCTTGGTCACCCCAAAAAGCTCACCCTTTGGCAGAGGAGCCCCTTCAGGAGGGTCCGAATCCAAAACCTCAAACATTTGGGCCAGAATGGAAGGCGTGTCGGGAACCGACCCCATGGCCTGGTCACCCTCAGCACCAAACAGCTGCTGAACCTCAGGATCGTCTAACTCCTCAATAAGCTCACCCTCTTCTAGGGGACGATCTGACCAATCCAATGCCTCAACAACCTCATCATCTGAGTCCGGCGGAGGTGGGGACAAGTGTTTCTGCTTAGCCGGAGCCTTCTGAGCAACCACAGCGGAAAACATCTTCTCGAGGCTAGCCAACCTGGCGCATACCTCAGATTGCGAATCCCCACCCATGACAACGTCACACGGGGTCCGGAACAGGCGAGGAGGGGAAGGAGATGGTAGGGCCGACGAAGGACCGGGCACCGGGGTGCCGGACTGGCGCTCAATGTTCCGCTGTGCACATGGAATGCATATAATAACATCATCCCCTGGGAGCGGAGTCCCACACCCCCCGCACAGCCTGGACTGCCCCGAAGGACCGTTTCCGGTATCTTTGGTAGCCTCCATATGGTGAATTTATGGTATTCGCAGTAACCCAGGGATTTACGCAATAAGCGACCCGGGATGCCCCTTTAATTTTTTTTTTTTTTTTTTTTTTTTTTTATATAGCCCTGAAATGGGGAAATTTGCAAATATATACTTTAATAAAAAAATGTGGAAAGCCAGGGATGCCCAACAAGACACCCAGCAACACGTCACTAAAAAAGGCTGAGAGGACCCTGACACCACCCCCACACAAGGGGGGCCAGAAACAATAGAAGCCCCCAGCCCATAGACCACTATAACAAAAGGTCAGTAACCAGCCTACCTTAACACTGCAGCGCGGAATGGCGGCCAAGCAAGAGGAGGAAGAGAGAAGAAAGGCGGGCCCAGCAAAACGCTGGAGACACTGCGGCCCCGCCCCTCTCCACCAATCCGGACACAGCGCGGGCCGCGCACGACGCGGCCCCGCCCCCCCTCCACATCCAGAAGCCGCCAAAATAGCAGGCGCCATAAGAGAATGGCGCTCGCACATACCGACAGGCGGGCCGGCGGTGCACATGCCGCCCGGCCCCGCACCACCTCCAGGGGACAAGCAGCGGACGCCGAGAGCCGATCCTCGGCGCCCGCACAGACAGCCCACTGCCAACCCCAGAGATCCTGCAAGAGCAGCGGCCGCCAGGACATGGCGCCCGCACTAGTAATATCAAAAACACAGAGCGGCGGGCCGGCGGCACACAAGCCGCCCGACCCGCCCCCTGCACCACTAAAACACGCAGTCCAGGGAGCTCAAGGAGCCCCCAAACCAATAAAGATCCAGGCAGACGGACGGGCCGGCGCCACTACACACACACACGCCGCCCGTCCCTGCCACAAACGTAAAAACACTCAAAAAGTATCAAACATAACCCAGGCACACATACAAGCCCCCCCCCCCCCAACTAGCGCAGGGAGAAGGGACCAAGCGGGAAAGGGCAAGCCTAATAGGGACATCAGGGCGGGGCATCCCAAATCCGGATCACCAGGCCGGATAACCGCATTGCCCCATAATATGGGATCTAGCGGAGGAGCTCATCTCCTAGGCACTGTAAGTGCCATCTACCCTTGCCTGGCCGACAGCCTAAGCTGGGAGGCTACCATTCAATAAGGGGCTAATAAACAAAAAAGCCGGGCAGAAATAGACCATGGGGGGGGCCGGGGTGTTACCCCGGCTACCTGCAAGCAGGAGACTTCTTTCTTCTGTCTTGTCGCCATCTTGCAGAGATGAACACTGGGGAATAGTTGGGAGGTACCAGGTATGTATAGACCGGGAGGGGCTTGTTTTTCAGGACTTCTCTGCAACGTCGCCAACGTCGCCACCAGCGGTGAGTATACCCAAGTGTAACTATTTAATGTTTGAAGCGGGGTGTGTGACATACTTAGAATATTAGCCCAACCTATGATCACCTTGTGACATCCCCACTGAGGCCTCTAAAACAACTTGCTGGTCAGGGGCGTAACTTTAGGGGGTGCAACCGCACCGGCCCAGAAGGTCAGGGGGCCCCATTACTGTTGCTCCTCCTATTTATTTATCATATTTGTGTTCACTTGGCATTATTTAGATGGGTTTCAGGTGTTCCCCTTTTGTATTTTTGTATGACCTAAGCTTAACTTGAACTGTGATGGTTTGCATATCATATATATTAATAATTGACTATATCCCTCTTAAAGGGTAACAGCTTGAATTGCTGTAATCACCAGACAGCACCACCTAGCGATCAGACTGCATATTTACTTGTTTCTATATTTTTCTATCTGTAGCAAAATGTATTACGCTACTGTTTTGTATTATACACAAGCTTGTAAATATTAAATCTATCACGTTTTTGCATTTGGTGTTCGCTTTTTCCACTCTGCTATTGTATGGTTTATATGTGTGCAGCAGTAGGCACACTTCGGAGAAAACTGAGCCCCCAAATCTGTGTTTCCTATAATTACAAATATTTCCCTATGACTCTGGTGTGCTTGGACTTGAATCATATAAGTACTCAGCAGCCTATCAACTAGCTTTTCCGTGTTCGGGCCAGACGCCGAACTTGTCTTCTGGCTGAAATCCATGTTTGGGAACCCGAACTTGCAAACTTTGGTACAAACCCAAACTTTGCTGTTCTAGTTCGCCCATTGCTAGTCCTGACCCATAGGTTTCAATCTTATGGGCGACATATGACTGGAAGGTTTTTTAGAAATAAAATATAATAGTGAAACATTTTTCACTATCAACAGTGTTTAACGATAGCTGTTCTTTAAGTGTTGCATAACAGTTTTGTATGTGTTGTTTTACAGTGTTAGATTTGTGACGGGTGCACCTGTTACTCACGTACAAACCTCTGATCCCTTACTGATATCAGTTTTTTCTCATTTCATAGCCGATGATGAATTTCAGATCATCATTTTATTAACATCCACTGGATTAATGATTACAGCAGTGACTGCAGTCAGTTTATGTGCTTATATCCTGCACAGGTAGGTCTAGAGTTCTGTAACACATGCAATGTAGTACTAGTCCTAACATGGGTCTCTTCACATGGTGTTAAGGTTTAACTATGAAAATGTAATTGAAACCCTGTTTTTTGTTTCATATCCCTTTTGCTGCCAGCCTACCTGGAGATTTTGTCACCCTCTTTGCCAGACCTTTTTTCAAAATTTTGTTCTATACATGTTCAACTGTAATTTTTGAAGGGACTTCCAGGGATTTCCCAGGAACATTATATATTGTTGTTATCAGCAGAGTCTGGAAATGTCTTGTTTGGCCTTGTTTTAGTGTATTCTCAATATTTTTGGGTGAAATATGTGCAAACAAATGTAAAAAATCTATATTTGTAGTGTTTTTTTGTAACAAAACAATGTAAGTTTTCGAATAAAATCATATTGCGTGTAAAAAGCCTAATTTCTCCTGGTTACACCCAAACTGAAACAGCGCTTTAGGAGATTTTCAGATCAAATACAACTGCTATGCACACCTTGCAGTTAAAAAAACAACCCTTTACATTTGATACACCCCCCACAAACTATTTATTCTCTGGAAGTACCACCTTAAGCTTTCTTGGAGTATCAGACTTGTTGATGTGGGTAAAGTTTTCTAGAAGTAATCACTCAATTAATTATTTGGTTGCACAGGGTTTCCCTAAAAAACATTAAAAAAAAGAACCATCAAAGCCACATTTTCCTAAAAAACAATATGCAAACAAGAAACAGGTTAAATCTGAAATATCAAGGTCCCCCGAACAGAACAATACCCAACATGCATAGGTAATGTTAAGGAAAGAGTTGCCAAACACCCCAAAGTAAAGCATGTGCATAAGGGTAATTTTACTTGAAAGTTTCAGCTCTGCAAACAAAGTGCGCACCTTGTGCTTTTTCAACCAAAACAATCCTTTACATTTGGAATAACCCCCACAAAATGTATATTTCCTAAAAGAACACACATTAAGCTTTCTAGGCATACTCAGCGTGTTGTAGTGGGCTCATCATCATCCCTCAAAGAATTCTTGGGTTGTATAGGGTTTTCCTAAAAAAACAAGCTAAATCTAAAAGCACAAGATCCCTTGAACAGAACAATACCCAACATACTTTTAACCGCCAGTGGGTGATATGTTGGTGGGGAGGCAGGGGATCAGAGGATCCCAAGGCCCTTCCACCCCTCTGGCTAGCGTTCATCGCATGACGGACGGTCAGGCAGGAGCGGTATGATGCCATCTGTCCCGCCCCCAAGAAGGCGGAGCTAGAGCAGCGAAGTCTGAAGCAGGATGGAGAGAGCTTGTCTGGGCCTCTCCCGAAGCCAGAAGTGTGGGTCATCGGAGGCCTACCGGGTGAATAGGAGACCAGAAGGGAGTGATCGCAGACGTAGGTGAGGAATTGTAACTCTTTTTGTATGAAGCGGCGGCGCAAGGGGAAGCTGGAAGCCGGAAGAGCCCTGGGGGGGCCCTCCCATCCTGCCCTGGGGGGGGCCCTCCCATCCTTCCCTATTGTTAAGCTTGCTTTGGAAGTTAAAAACCAAATCACTCACCTGCACAACCTTGGCGGGAGCTCAGCCTATGAAGCCAAGGCACAAAGTGTGACTGATTACTTTGCTGCCACTGGCCACTGGCAAAGCTGCACAGGAGGATAAAAGGGAAAGAAGGAAGGGGTTAGCTGCCACTGGCAAAGCCATCCAATGTGCAGCAGTGGCAAAGCTTCAGCACGATGATTGGGTGACAGTCACTCTTTGCAAGAGCTTCCCAGCTGGTAGCCGCCGCAAATCTTGGATCAGGACATCACATGGTCACTTACACCATAGGATCAGAGTTTACCCTCCAAATCATGCTTAGTGTAAAGGGAGGGATAGGAAGGGAGAGGAGTGTATTTTGTCTGGAACTCCACTTTAAAATCGAAGCCATGTTTTGTAACTGTTAAAATGCAGGAAAACAATACAGGGCATGTTGGGACACTAGAATAATACATGTGAATTAAGGTGATGTATTTTATTATTTCACAGAACAAAGAAAAGGTATTTTCCAAAAATTCCCAACCCTAAACACAGCTACCTTGGCAAGATCAGCGAAGAGACTGCTACACAGGTATGGAATGGAAGGACACTGATGTGTAGTCCTGGCCTGACACATAGTAATGTCCAGGTGCACAGCCAACCTTTGGGGTGTGCACCATTTCCAACCTCTCCATAAGAGGGACTGGAGACTATTCAGACACCCCTTTAGAGAGAAAGCTCTCAGCTGGCTCAGCATGTCTCTTTTGTGCATTGCCTCCACTATTTTTCACACTCTCTTTCTCCCCCATTTTTTTTTCTGTTAACCTTCTTTTTTGCCTTTACCTAATTCTTTCTCTCCTCTTCCACAATCTTCTATCTGTCTCTCCCCATTTCCATCTTCCACAGTCCTTCTATCTCCCTCTATTTACAGTACATATTCCTCTTGTTTTACACCCCTTCCTCTCTTTCAGCATCCCCTCTACACTTTGTTTATTTTACACATAACCTAAAGCTGACCTACATCTCTAGCAACACGGTCATATAAGAGTCCAAGTCTGCAAGGATCCAAACAGACTTAGCCCTGCTGTCTGTGAACTCAAAATGTAATAGAAATTCCTCATAGATCTATGTATAAAGGGGAACAAGAAATTGACCACTGCAGTTCCACAAGCATCCAATGAAATTTGTATGTGTCTGCTTTCCATCACCCTCGTTGGAAGGAGCTTTGTGAGAAAAAGTTGAGTATCTCTCTAATCACAGCTGCTGACGTGGTATTTAGTGTCTCTGTGAAACAGGACCCTCTCTGCCACAGGGGGGTTGCTGATAACCACCACATGCAAAGTGAGCATCAGCGTGAGGATTGTGGGATACTTACACAACTCCTCAGCCTCTGCGTGACCCAGGAATATCACACAAGCCGTCATATGATGTCAGTGTGTATAGGGTTCCCCCTCTCCAGCAAGACCAGCACGGGCACCAGCTATGTGGGCCTAGCAGGTGGCCCCTGGCCCTAAAGACTAACACGAGACACGTCTGCACCCCCCCCCCAACCCCTCCGGCCATTGCAGGAAATCAGGCAGGTGTTTTTCCAAGTCCCCCGCTGGCTAGTATTCTGCCATTAATCCCGTCCCCGTGGCCCTGCAAGGTACGGGAGGCAGCAATCTGGAATGCTGGATCTGCAGTGACCAGCAGCGCAGGACTAAAGGTAAGTATCATTTTGGGTTTTTTTGCCCTGCTGAATGACTTTAAGTGAAAAAACACTTGAAGAAGTCCTTTATTTTATTTTTTTCAAACTACTACTTACCCCCTTCCATCGTCTCATGCCGATCTCAGCCATCTTCAGTAAGTGGCGGAGGCTGGGAGCGGGACAGGGAATCTATGTCCTCTGTTCCACTCACTGTTTCCGCCACTCACTCCCACTGCAGGGAGGGGCCTTATATACCAGTGTGGTAAGCTGACTTCATCTCACTCTGCCGATATAAAAAGCTCCTCCCTGAAGGGGGGAGCGAGCTGCTGGGAGCCCAGCGCGGGACAGAATCTGTTTACTCTGTCCCACTGAAGATACCCACTGGAGGATCGGAGGCCCACCCAAGGATGAGGACATCGCCGGGAACATGGATGAAGGTAAGCTTTGAAATCTAAAATTTATGTGGTTAGCACTTCATGGTTGCCGAGGTGGCTATGTAAATTTCACATGGCTGGCACTTAAAAGATTAAAGCTTTTGGTGACCCCCCAAGCACTCCTCCTTCCCGCTGTGCTAAGCCCGACTGTTAAATTAATAAAACAACTCATGCGATCAATGGAATCCTCCCCAGGAGTCAACGGGGGGCATGGCTCTGCATAGCGTTTCAGTCCTTGGGGCATCCCGAATTGGGATGCCCAGCTGTGTGAAACCCCCCTTAGCACGGGGGGTTGGAGGGGTAAGTGGAGTGTTACAAAATGCTTGGACCATCTCTTTAAATATTCCTAAGAAGGCCGAAATCAGGATTGCTAACCCTTCCAAGATTCTGGACTGCAGCAAGAGCCTCTTACATTTCCCATTTTCTCTTGGCAACCAGTTGGGTTCACAGAGCAGACGAGCTTGCACATTCCTATGCACATAAGCCCAGTTTCCCCATTGATGATGTCATGTGCATTGCAGGAGAATGGATTGGGTGAGTATTTTGCGAGGTTTGGCCCTTCATACACATTCTTAGCCAGAGGAACCTCCCAAATCGGAATCCTCATGAGGAGACATCATTACAAGCAACCTATTGTCATTTTTGGCTATAGATCTGCTTTAAAAATTTTTTTAAAAAACTTCCATTCTAACGTTATTTCTCAAAACTCTTACCCTTTAATTAGAAAATGTTTGTTTTTTTTGTATGGGTTACCATGACCATTAACATTTACAGCTTGTTGGTATGTTGGGGGGGAGGGGCTAATGAATACAAACTTAGTTCCTACACCCCAGTTACACAAAATATTGTCTTGTTTCTTAAAATGCCTTATCAATTAAGTTAGCAAAATCCTAGGGCTTTAATGCTCACCAAGTAACACTACCTAATAGTATATATATATTTCTAGATGAAACTGGTGCAGTTAGGTCCAAGCCAGGAAGAAGACAGAAGCTGGGGAAATATGGATATGGAAGTGATTGAAAAGGTTCCTACAGAGGATATGCCTACAGACTTGGAAACCCAACCAAACTGGTCCCACACGGCCAGTCATTACCGGTGTCAGTGGGCTCCACCTGTACAGACCTCCACGCCACAGGGCTACACCAAAACAACCCCCATGCTGAAAATCCACAGAACAGCCACAGAATCTGCCGCCAGTGCTAACTGAAGCCCATTATTGTAATGGTTTTTGCATTGTCATTTTACCAGTAGAAGTATTTCAACCTGAACAATGGGTGTTACTTGCAAAGGGCATCAAAACCTCCCACTTTCTACTAGTGATGCCTTGCGCTATGCAGCTAAGCATCCAACTTGCTTACCAATACCTGGCTACAAGGTCCATCTGAAGCTGTAAAAAAAAAACAGTAACCCTAAAATTCTCTTTTGCCTTGTGATGTCATCGCTGGCTGCCTGTACTGTGACTTAGTACTGCCCATGCAACTGCCAAACCCAATGGTATCCAGAGAGAATGGTAAGTGGGGATGATCCCATACAGTTTGATTAGATAGGAGGTGGACCAGCCCCGGAGGAGTGGTGGTGGATGGAAGAAGTGGTGGTGGATGGGAGAAGTGGTGGTGGATGGGAAAGCATAAGCAACCAGAGGTCACACCTTCAACAACAAAAACACAGGAGAAGGTAATGAAAAAAAGTTTCTCTGTTATACAGCTACTAAATTCTTGAGCACTGTAAAAATACAATTCTGTGATTACTCACCTGTAGAATTGGTATTATATGTATACAGCACGTCCTGTTCCAGAAGATAATTCCTTACACTTGGGGTATACTCCAGTAGATGGCGCTGGACTGCAGAGACAGAAAAGTGGCTCCTCCCGGCCCCATAAATACCTGGGACCTCCCACAAAATCCCCAGTATTGAAAAGCAGTTAGCAAGAGACCGGGAGAACTATAACCATTATATGAAAATTTTAACATAAAAACAATCACCATAAAGAGGTAACTAAAGATAATGATAACAAGGGTGAGGTGGAACAGGACGTGCTGTATACATATAATACCAATTCTACAGGTGAGTAATCACAGAATTGTATTATTCTAAGTATACAGCACGTCCTGTTCCAGAAGATAATTCCTTACATTTGGGACATCCAAAAGCAGTGTCCGTAAGGTAGGGTGGGATCCCCAAAAGTAACCGCAGACAGTTCAAACCACTGCCGCCTGCAGAACCTTGCGGCCAAAAGCAGCATCAGCTGAGGCCCTAACATCAACCTAGTAGAATGAGCAGTAAGACGGAAGGGAGGTTCCTTCCCCTTAGCAGAGTAGGCCTGAATCACAGCCTGACGTATCCACTTACTGATAGTGGACTTAGCCGGAGCCAGGCCTTTCTTAGGTCCAGACGGAAGCACAAAAAGAGCATCAGTTTTTCTGAAGGATTCAGTAGCCACCAAATAGAACTTCAGAGTTCTGACTACGTCCAAAGAATGCAAAACCCTTTCCTTAGGGTTACTAGGATTAGGACACAGAGAAGGCAAAACAATGTCCTGATTGAGATGAAAGGCAGAAACAACCTTAGGTAGAAAATCTGGCTTAAAACGAAACACCACCTTGTCCTGGTGTCTCTCAAAATAAGGAGGCTTGATGGAAAGCGTCGCCAACTCAGAAACACGCCTAACAGAAGTGATAGCCACCAAAAAGACCACCTTAAGCGTAAGAATGGACAAAAGGGCCCCTTACAAGGGCTCAAAGTGCAAATAACCGCCGTCCTCTGAATGGAAGGCAAGTGAGAGCCTTTTTTGTAGCTCCATCGGCGCCCCACTGTCGCAGCCAGACCAGGCGGCGAATGGCTACTGCAAGTGCTGAGTTCCTAGCACACATCTTAATGGTGTCATCCAGTGCCGATAGAATAAACTTCACAAAGGCTTCGCAGTCTGATAGCGCACTAAACACCCCCCAAGGGAGGTCCTCAGGGCGGTGATCCAGTATCTTTCTGACAAGAGTCCTGGCGGCCGCCGCCGTGATGGCCGCGGCACGAACCGGGCGCAGGGCCGTCCCGGCACACGAGAAGGCGCGTGAGGCCAGTCTGTCAATGCGCCGGTCCTCAGCATCCCGAAGGGTACGGTAAAAGGGAGCAGTCATAAAAGGGGGGGTTTGTGACCCCTATGACCGGCGCGTCCACCACCAGGGGAGCTGACCATAAATTTACCACATCAGGGGGAAAAGAGCACTTCCATTCCCAGGACCCTGGAATCCCTTTAAGCTTACCAGGCGATTCCCATTCCTGGGATATAATATTCCGGAAATGTTCCTGTTCTAGGAACTCCAAGCGCGGCGGCGCTGTATGGAAACTCTCCCTTTTAGGCTTGGGGATCTCCCCAGGAGGAGAGATTGACAAAACCTCAAAAATCTTGATCAGGATTTCATCCGTGTCACACAGACCCCAGGAACCAGGCTCAGATTCATCACGGCCCGCGGGCATCCCATGGGAGGAGCCCGAGTCTGAGAATAGCTCACCTTCCTCAGAAGGGTCAGGGTCATGCATATCAGCAGAATCATATCAGGAACCGGAAAGCCTGGAGGTGTCAGGGACCGCTTTTTACCAGGGCCCATACGCTCTGCCAATCCAGAAAGCACCTGCTCCGCCGTGGACAACGCTCGCGGCACCTCTTGCAGGTCATCCCCGCTGGAGTGGGACTCGTCATGAGTGATATTTGGGAGTGGGGAGACGGGGGTGAGGAAGGGAGGTTCCTCTGTTAGCAAACCTGCCTGTTCTGCACACTGTCCGCAGACCTGTGCCCTGTCAGCCTCAGCCAGGGGCTGGCCACACACTGCACACAGCTTGTCACGTCCCGGAGGGACCCTGGTTCCATAATCCTGAAATGCCTCCATATGGTGATTTTTAAGCAGTATGACGCAGGGAATTATGCAACCCTGGATGCCCCAAAAACCCGCTAGTAATGTGGGAGAATTTGTAAAGAGGACCCGTTGTAATATATGTTAGGCCGGGGCCGGTAACAAAGTCTTGGCTTCTGAAAGACAATAATGGGACAAGGGGAGTGGAGTCAGTGCAACAACCATGCCACCCCGGAGGGCACTTACATGACCAAGGGAGGAGGCGAGCCACACCACGCGCGTGCGCGAAGAAAGAGAAAATGGCGCCAGCGAACCTCGAGGGGAGGGCCAGGCCAGGCTGTGACGCGATACGCGTCATGCCGAGTCTCCGCCTCCCCCAAAGAGCGAGAAGCTCCAACCGACGGCAAGTACCGCAGCGGAGAATAAGTAACATCTAATGCTGACACGCTGAAATTAATCTGCCGAAGCAGACTGATAGTAAGAAAGACAGCTCGCACTGTACAGTGAGGCGCGACACTGACCCCCTGATTAAAGGAACAAGGTCTAATGGCGAATGGGCACTAGGGCTGCCACACACACACACACACACACACACAACCCCCTTTCTTTTCCCCCCGAGTTACGGGAGGAAGCGAGGGGAGAAGCTGACGGTGTCCATGGACTGAGTCTGTGAGGGGCACGGGCAAAAATGCGGGAGGGGCATCCTCTAGAGGCTCACCATCGGCCTGACCGCCTACCCTATGGAGGGGGATTGCGGTGGAGCACGACTCCATTCAGCACACCAGGTGCTACCTACCTTCACCCGACCCGCGCAGCCTAGGCTGGGAGGCATAATTCTTCTGAAGAGGACGGGTGGAAATAGTCCCACAGGACCTTGGGCCATAAGGCCCGCTCGCCTGCGAGAGCGTGATACTTCATGTCTTCGCAGTTCCAGCACTGCAGAGAAATCTGGGGATTTGTGGGAGGTCCCTCGGTATATGTAGGGCCGGGTGGAGCTTGTTTTCTGCATGTCTGCAGTGCACGGCGCCGGAGGACTACCCACATGTTATGACTATTCGGGAGCAGGACGTGCTGTATGCTTAGAATACTCCTCAGCTTCCATAGGAAAGAGAGTAACACCGGGTGCCAGATGCTGCCGCTTAGCAGGAGCCTTACGCGGACCAGAACCAGCAATATGCCTTTCAATGCTGGCTACCCGGGTAGCCAAATCAGGTTGAGACTCCCCACTGGTATGCACCTCACTGGGAGTCAGGTGTAAGCGTGGGGGGGTAGGCAAAGCCAGAGGGGCGCAGCACTAGGCCCAGCCGTAGGTAAACCAGCCGCAGGTAAACCCTGCTGGGCGCAGGGTACACATACCCTGACATCGTCACTTATAGGGGATACCCCACACGCCACACACAGCCGGGCTTGTCCGGAAGGAACCCCGAGCACATTATCCTGAGAAGCCTCCATATGGTGATTATCAAGGCACAACAAGCCAATAGGGATTGACGCTAATAGAAGCAACCCGGGATGCCCCAATAACCCGCTAGGGAAGTGGGAGTAATGGTAAGTAATAGCCCTCCAATAAGAGTTAACACTAAATAGAGGGGATAGGACCGGGAGAAACCACAAAGTTTGACCCGCCTGCAACACATAAGCAAAAGATCCCATAAGCGATATGCAATATAGACAATATATATATATATATATATATATATATATATATATATATATAATAAATCAGCCCACAGGGGCACTTACGGACCGCGATAGTGAGACGACAGGCACACGCAGCAGAGAATTAAAATGGCGCCCGCATATACCTTGAGGGGCGGGCCGCGGAGACCGTGATGCAAAACGCGTCTCCACAGGGCCCCCCCCCCCCGAAGAGCGCGAAAACGCGCCCACCTGACCAGACCAGCCAATGATGGCGCAGCAGCGCCTGAGGCAATGTCGCCGCTGACCACGGAGCGCAGTACAAGCGTGCGGCGCCAAAAGAAACCAGTGCAATCAATTCACAGGGATTAAGACACAACACACACACAATAAATACAAGGACATGCACCCCCCGCCCCCGAGAACTACAAGGGAGAGAGCGAGGGGGAAGCAACCGCCAGCCTAAAGGGAGCCAACTGAGGCGACAGGGGGCATAAAGTGCGGGAGGGGCATCCCATAAGGCTCACCATGGGCCTGTACCGCCTACCCTTTGGTGGGGGACTGCGGTTGGAGCAGCGCTCCTTAAGCACCTGACAACGGTGCTGCCTACCATCACCCGACCAGAGCAGCCTGAGCTGGGAGGCAGTAGAAGGAAACGGGTGGGAATAGTCCTACAGGGCCGCAGGCTAATAGCCCCGCTCACCTGCGAGTAGAGAGCCATCTTCTAGTCATCGCAGCCAGGACTGCAGAGAATAACTGGGGATTTTGTGGGAGGTCCCGGGTATTTATGGGGCCGGGAGGAGCCACTTTTCTGTCCTTGTAGTCCAGCGCCATCTACTGGAGTATATTCTAAGTGTAAGGAATTATCTTCTGGAACAGGACGTGCTGTATACTTAGAACACGTTTTATCTCAGTTTTTGGTTAATATGCTGGTGCCTGTCTGTATGTGATTTGGTTTATTTTATATAAATAAGAAATACCAATATATTTTTAATTTATTTCATTCCATACGATGATGGTACTTCCTGCTTGGGACTGGTGGTGCTATGCCCTGAAGGTGATTTTGCTTGATATCTGCCTACTGTCAAACATAACAATGTGATATGCTTGTACTGTTACCAGGATCTGATTGCTACTGTACTATACAATCTACAATAAAACAAGTGCAGTTCCTCTACCTCCAGAGTAAATCCCAAATCAGTGTTCACTGTGTGGCCAACATTACTTACCAGTTAGATGGGTAATCCAGCACCCTTACAAGAAACTCACATGCTTATATGCGTCCCTCCCCAGGGCAATTATCATTATTTTTTATTTATAAAGCGCCATCATCTTCCATGGTGCTGTACATTGTGGAATTACAAACTAAGTAAAACAAATAACTCAACAAACATGAGCAATAGGAATTAGATGTGACAGAAACAGAGATGCCAACTCACCCGAAATTTTAGGGTGCCTCACGAAATGTACCCCATCACCCGGCTATCCGCTGATATCACCCAGAATTTTAGGGCCCCTGAAATATATTGACACTCCTATGGCCGCCACAGCCTGCTTTCAGTGATTTCCAGTCTCTGCAGCGGTGTCACTTCCTGCCTTGGTTGGCAGGCATTGCCATCCAGACTTAGGGGTGACGCCGCCCAGGAAGACGTGGGCCAGAAGTGCATTTCAGGAGGTGCGGTGCCCAGCCAGCAGAGGCATCATGCACGTGAGACCGGAAACACCGGAGTGGTGGTGTAAAGCAGCAGAACATCGAAAGGTGATCTCGGCCAGAAGTCCAGAGCAATGGGTGGGTGGTGAAAGCGGCGGACTGGCATGTGGCAGTAATGGAGGGTGCAGAAGCGGCACCACCATGGAAATTTTCTTCACAAACCACCATGAATAGGCCATGCCCCAAACCACACCCCAGGTCACGCCAATCACCCAATAAACTGGTCTCCAAGATTAGCATCTCAGAAAATACACAAAAACATAGTCATACTAAAATACTCTAGAAGAGAGGGCTCTGGCTCTGCATGCTTACAATCTAAAGCATAGATGCACAATCTGTGGCCCGGGGGCCTACATGCTTCCCGTACTGCCATCAGTTGTGGCTCCTGGCACCTTTGTCTATCTCAACGTACCATTGCTCACTTTACTTCTGCCCACCTCACCTCTACTTATTTTACCTCTTCCTACCACACCTTTTCTTGCCTCACCCCTGTCTGTAACATGGAGACCTTTCCAACCGTGTGACCCAGTCTCCACCCCTGAATCTCGGGGGAATCCCTGATTAGAGATGCCAAGGGTTCAATAGCAAACGCAAATAGCAATGGTGAGAGCGGACACCCCTGGCGTGTGCCTCGAAGAAGCAATAATTCAGCTGCTGTAACCCCGTTTACTCTTACCCTTGCCTTAGGATTCTTATAAAGCAACTGTATATATTTAATATAGGTTGAGGGGAGGCCGAAAGATAATGCCGCACGACCAAGTCAAAAGCTTTCATTGTCTAGCAACATTTCTAAACAGTCTCCTCAGATTTATACCTGTCGTTCAGCCTGTCATAAAGCCTGATCAGTCCCAATGAGTGAGAGAAATACTGTGTTTAGACAGAGGGCTAGAATCTTAACGAGAATTTTGGCATCCTGATTCAAGAGAGAGATGGTCTATATGAGCTACAGGAGCTAACGTGGGAGAGGGACGGCCCACTCCAGCCCCGCCAGCGAAAGGAGCTGCCAGCTGAAACCCTGGCAGGCGGCAGATGGTGTAACCGCTGCACGCGGGAGAGGGGAGGTAAGACCGACAGAGGAAGCTGATAGCCAGATAGCAGGCAGAAGGCGGGCTGCGCCACTAGAGCAGCCGCGATTCCGTCTGCAGCCGCGATGGCTAAAGGAGTGTGATCAGCATGTGCCGCTTCTACACATGCACCTGACTTCCATGGCGGAGATTTGCTTTCTGAATTTAGGCAAATAAATACAGGTCAGTTACTACAGTTACTTACCTCATCCTTAGTGTGAGAAACCACGTAGCGAGGGTGCGGGATGGAGCTCTCCGTCAGTGTGCCTTACATTTTCATTCCCCTCAGGGAATTTTTTTTTATTTGCTATTTCTCATCTTTTACCTGTTGTTTTTGCTCATATAGATTTCTGCAGCTGTTACTGTATCTGAATTAGGTGTTGTCACTTATGTAATCATAGTTATATTTGTACTTGCACTTTGTATGTTTGGCTGTATAGTGTTGCTGTGTTTTAATTTTAGTCTGCTGGTAAAGACTTTGTTATGAAATGGATGCACCTTGCACTTTCTTCTGACACAGGCCTTTTGGTCTCTCTCTTTTCACTCTCTGTATATTTAATGCTGCTTTTGTGATTGAATATTTATTTTTTGGATATTGTTATTTCCTTTACAGGTTTATTTATTAGCCTGCATATTTCTGTGTAGCCGGGTTTGGCACCTTTATTCCACCGGCTATGGTTTCTTTCTGAAGAAGGCCAGAGGGACTGGCCAGAGGCGCACCGTCCCCTTAAACTGGACCTTTAGCATAATTTCCTGAAAAGCCTATACCCTTAAAAAAACAATTCAACAGCATCTAAAATTAATATATTTTAGTCACTTTTTATTCTTTCCCCCACTGGTCTTCAACTCTATTCAGGACTCTAGAATAGGGGCGTCGCCATCTTGCCTCAGAAGCATCATAAACTGAGGAAAGGAGGGGGCGGAAATGCAGGGGGCGGGTTATAGCTGTACTTTGAACAAACAAAGCAGAGCTGGGGTCAGGAAAAGGACAGCAATCCCAGAATGCAGAGCGACACAGTCAGAAGACACTTCCTGTCTGCAGGCAGCCCCTGAGACTCCATGTGCCGCCATGTTGGATATTTAAAGGCTCAGAGAATGGTGCATTTGGGGAATTCTGCATACTGTCTATAATAGGGTGAGTGGGAGGGGGTATTTACGCACACCATTTGGTTCAGAATATTTTTTTTCTAACTGTTCTCCTCCAAATCCTGAGTGCATCTTATAGGGCAAACAATATGGTATTTCTTATCCTATGCTGGCCTCTAGTGGCCCACCCAAGTAACTACATCTAGACTTAGGGGGGCGAGGGTTAACCACATTACCCAGCATTGTCACTGGCCTGGAGGGGGTTTGGGGTGTTACACATAGCTCAGCAATGCCGTCTGGTGGGGGGAGGTGCACAACAATGCCACTGGCCCAAAGGGCTTGTTCTGTTGTTGTTTTTTAATATATACATAGAAGCCTACCTTTTGTTATCAAGTGTTTTTAATAACAAATGAAAGTAAGATTTTATTAAATATTTTTGTTTAATCTGGATTGCCCTTTTGAAATCTAATGCATACAGAAAATGGGTTTAATGTAAAATATAAAGCAGAATAAACAAAGCTTCTTTGTAAATGTAAATCCTGCTGCCTTTCTCTCATCCTGGTATCAGATTTACCACTTAAAAATACAATTCCGTGAAACTCACCTGTAGAATTGTTTTTGAATATATCCAGTCCAGGTCGTCCCACAAGTAATGACATGTGGGTATTCCGCCCCCAGGGGGCGCTCGGCTGCTAGATCAAAAGCGGTCGCTCCTCCCGGCCCCCTATAAAAGCAGGTGTCTCACTATGATTTCCCAGTGGTTAAACAGCAGTAAGAAAAAGAGACAGGCCGGGAGGCCAAGAAACCATGTTACTTCACATAGCTTCAGCATGTACTCTCTCCAACAAAAAACATAAGGACAACGGTCCAATATAAAAATGGTAATCACCATAACAGGCAAACAAGAGATAAAGAAAACAAGGGCGGGGTGGGACGACCTGGACTGGATATATTCAAAAACAATTCTACAGGTGAGTTTCACTGAATTTTATTTTTCCCTATATCCAGTCCAGGCTGTCCTGGCATGACATGTGGGACATCCAAAAGCAGTGTCCATTAGAGCGGGATCCCCAGTGCGGAACAGCATGTAGTTCATTTCACTACTGCCTGAAGCACCCTTCGGCCAAAGACAGCATCAGCTGAGGCCCTAACATCAACCTTGTAAAACTTGGTAAAGGTATGAACTGAAGACCAAGTGGCGGCCTTACAAACTTGTTCAACTGATGCCTGGTGCCGAAAAGCCCAAGAGGCACCAATAGCTCTGGTAGAATGAGCTGTGATCCGAAAAGGGGGTTCCTTCCCCTTGGCAGAATATGCTTGCACCACCACCTGTCTGATCCACTTACTAAGAGTGGACTTGGCTGATGGCCAACCGTATTGTAAAAACTCCAAGATCCTAGAGATAGAGAATGTGCGACAAGGGAGACTCTTGGATTCACACCAAGCAATGTAGGCATGCCAAACTCTGTAATATATCATGGAAAAAGACTTCTTCCGTGCCTGAATCATGGTATGCACAACCGTGACTGACAGCCCCTTTTTCATCAGGATTGAGGTCTCAATAGCCAGGCCGTCAAAACCAGCGTCTGTAAATTGGGGTGCCGCAGCGACCCTTGCATGAGAAGCCCTGGGTCGTCGGGCATGATGTAGCAATCCACTGACATCTGAACTATGTCCGCAAACCAACTCCTTCTTGGCCAGCGAGGAGCCACAAGGATGGTTGGAACCCCTTCTTAAGCTATCTTGCGCTGCACTCGGCCCAGGAGTGAAAACGGTGGGAATGCATAAAGGAGCCTGAACTCCGTCCAAGGAATTGCCAGAGCGTCTGTTGCAAAGGCCAGAGGATCTCTGGACAGGGAGACGAACCTTGGGAGCTTGTGATTGTGTCTGGATGCAAACAGGTCCACATCCGGCTGACCCCAGCGGAGACACAGAGCGTGAAAGATCTTGTAGCTTAGAGACCATTCCCCCAGACGTGAGGCCCCCCTGCTCAGGGAGTCTGCCTCCTGGTTTTCTACCCCGGGGATGTAAAACGCTGAGATGCAGGGTACATTTTCCTCTGCCCAAGTCAGAATCTGGGTCACCTCCTTGAGGGCTCGCTTGCTCCGAGTCCCGCCCTGGTGATTGATGTAGGTGACAGCCATCTGTTTGTCCGAGCAAACCTGGATCGCACGGCCCCTTAAGTGGGGAGTCAGGCGAAGAAGCACCAACCGCTCTCAACTCCAGGAGATTTATGGGAAAGTGGTTCTCCTGCGGACCCCACTGACCCTGGATCTTCTGCATCTGCCAAACGCCTCCCCAGCCGGTCAGACTGGCATCCGTGGTAACTATCTCCCACCGGGGAGTCAGAAAGAACTTGCCCACCAACAGGTTTCCGGAATCCAGCAACCACAAGAGGGACTGTCTGGCCAGGGGGGACAATGAAAACTCCTGTTCCAGCGACTCCTGCATCTGGTCCCAGCCGGTCAACAGGTTCAATTGAAGAGGTCTCATGTGGAATTGAGCGAAGGGGACTGCCTCTAAGCATGACACCATCGGGCCCACCATCTCCATCCCCAGACGGATCGATGGCCGATGACAAGACAGCAAGGCCTGCACCTGCGTCTGAAGGCCCACCACCTTCTGCTGCAGCAGGAATACCTTGACCTGAGAGGTGTCTAACCTCATGCCCAGGAAGGACCTCACCATTGAGGGAGTGATCGAAGACTTGGGGTAATTGACTACCCATCCTAAATCTTCGAGAGTGGATAACACAGTCCGGGTGTCGCTCTCGGCCTGCTGAAGGGACTGAGCCGCAATCAGTAAATCGTCCAGATAAGGCAACACATGAATGCCCTGATTCCATAGAATAGCCATGATGCCAGTCAGCACCTTGGTGAAAACCCGGGGGGCTGAGGATATCCCGAATGGCAGAGCCACAAACTGGTAATGCTGGTCCTCCAGCGCAAACCTGAGGAACCTCTGATGTCCCTGGAATATTGGGATGTGCAAATAAGCATCCCTGATTTCCACCGTGGTAACCTTGTCACCTTACTTGTGCCTATACCCTATTTAAGAGTAATGTGATGATTTTGAATGCCCCATCTGGTTCCCCTGCCCATATCTATATTTGTATACCCAAAATCTCACGCATCCGCTCCTTCTGCTCAACTGACACCACTAAAATGTTAGTGCATACCTTGGTCATATCCCAACTGGATTACTGCAACATCCTTCTTTGTGGCTTACCAACTAACAGACTGGCACCCCTCCAATCTATCATGAACTCTGCTGCTCACCTCATCCATCTCTCCTCTCGCTCCTCCTGTTCTGCGCCTCTGCCAGTCCCACAGCGAATCCTGTTCAAAACTCTAACTCTCGCCTACAAAGCTCTCTCCAACCAGGCCCCTCCCTACATCTCATCTCTAATCCAACAATATCAACCGCTCTGCTGCTGACCTTCTCCTGTTATCCACCCTGGTCACCTTCTTACGTGCAACTCTAATCTTCTGGAATGCCCTCTCCCGCCCAATCCGCCACTCCACAACTCTCAAAACCTTCAAAGGTGCCCTTAAAACTCACTTATTTAGACAAGCATATAATCTGGTTTAACCAATTTTCTAAAGGGCATATGCCACAAAGCTCAATACTGACTGTTTATGATCCTTCCCCCTTGTCTTCACCCCTCTTCCTTTAGACTGTAAGCTCGCAAGGGCAGGGCTCTCTCCCCTATTGTATCTTGTACTCAGAATATCCATTGTCAACTCTGTAAAACTGCATTTGAATAGTCTATGTACTGTATGTTTCTACCCTGTCTGTAATTACTACTTTGTAAAGTGCTACGGAAGATGATGGCGCTATATAACTAAACAATAATAATAATAATAAATGTGCAGAAGTGACTTGAACAAGAAAGAGAAGAGCGGCATATTTGCATCCAGCACTACTGATAAAGCTTTGGAGTTTAACAAAACAAGTCATGTGACTGAAACCTCTGTCATGTGATGTGTCAGGTCTGGACAGGACTTGAGCGGACCAAAACTCAAAACGGGCAGAAACAGTTCATATAAAGTACTTTCCACAAAACACTGTTCCCACAGTCCCCATTCCTCCCTGCCACATCCAACTGGAGAACATAGAACTGAAATATTCCAGTGTGCATGGCAGCTGCTCCTCAGAGACTTCAGAGTTAGGAATGTATATGTAGCTAAGGCTTCAAATGTAACTCCTTGTAAAATAATTAAAGTAAGAGAACAAAGAAGTAGTTTCCACCAGCCGTTCAAGCTCAAATGCTGCACACAGAAATCACTGTCTAACCTGAAAGAGCTTGGAGTCTAATACAGTGATCTGTTGGAAATGGACAATATGATCCGGTCTATGGGAACGTTCATTAGCTGAGGCTACAGTGTAACACTGCAAGGGCAGAAATGGTCTGAAGGTGGGGTGGGACCGAATCTTTAGTATTGTATTACTAAATACTAGTACCGTATTTAGTATTGTGGGGCAGATACCAAAGTGGTTACTTCCTCCACATCCAATTCAGGGGCACAATGCTGGCTGGGGTGTCTTGGCCGGAGTCCAGGTATTGGAAATACTTGGGAGCCAGGGAACTGAGGTGGATGATAGAACAGGGTTGAGTGAATTTTGGAACAGGTTAAGGGTGTGGTGCTAGCCTAGCTGGTCCCAGAGCGGTGCGGCCCACCAGGAATTCCCCCTGAGTTCTATGGGCAGCCCCCCTCCCTGATATGTCAATATACGAGTTATATACACTGCCTAACAGAGGCTGGAAATCTACTTATTTGTCTTACTGTCAATGTAGATAATACACCATACTGTACATGAAGATCAAGATTCAGTCTGTAGCCAGCAGTATCTACAAGAAGAATTGAACTCCACAGGTAGGCCTCCACAGGGCCCCCAATACTCAAGTAAAATTCTGCACTACTCTAGATTAGATACACATATAAATCTTTTATTGTTTCATATACAAAACTTATTAAAAATACAATTCTGTGAATACTCACCTTGTAGAATTGGTATTATAAGTATGCAGCACGTCCTGCTCCAGGTAATGATTCATAACAGATGGGATTACCTCCGCCATAGGGCGCGTGACTGCAGAGATGGCAAAAAGAGGCCCCTCCCGGTCCCATATATACCCGGGACCTCCCACAAATTCCCCAGTATAGAAAAGCAGTAAGGAGAACCAGGAGAAGCCAATGATAATAAACAGGATAACAATCACCATACAGAGGATCCAAGATAAAGCAATCTGGGTGGGGTGGAGCAGGAGGTGCTGCATACTTATAATACCAATTCTACAAGGTGAGTATTCACAGAATTGTATTATTCTAAGTATGCAGCACGTCCTGCTCCAGATAATGATTCATAACAGATGGGACATCCAATAGCAGTGTCCTTAAACAGGGTGGGATCCCAAACGCAACAACGCGCAGTTCAAACCACTGCCGCCTGCAGAACCTTGCGGCCAAAAACAGCATCCGCTGAGGCCCGAACGTCAACCTTGCAAAACTTGGAAAATGTATGAACAGAAGACCAAGCAGCAGCCTTACAAACTTGTTCAACAGAAGCCTGGTGCTGAAAGGCCCAGGAGGCCCCAACAGCACGTGTAGAATGAGCAGTAACTAGCAGAATAGGCCCTAAAAATAGCCTGACAAATCCATTTGCTTATAGTAGATTTAGCAGGGGCCAGACCCTTCTTGGGACCCGAAGGGACCACAAACAAGGCATCAGTCTTCCTAAAAGGCGCAGTAGCCACCAAGTAGAAATTCAAATTCCTGACCACATCCAGGGAATGCAAGGCCCTCTCCATGGAATTACCAGGATTAGGGCACAAAGAAGGAAGCACAATGTCCTGATTGAGATGGAAAGCAGACAACCTTAGGCAAGAAATCAGGTTTAAATCTGAAAACCACCTTGTCCTGGTGTCTCTCAAAGGGCCGCCAACTCCGAAACATGCCTGACCGAGGTGATGGCCACCAGAAAGGCAACTTTAAGAGTAAGAATAGACAGAGCAGCCTCATGCACAGGCTCAAAAGGAGGGCCCTGAAGGATCAGACAAAACCAAATTCAAGTCCCAAACAGGCAACAGGGGTTTGCGAGGGGAACGCACATGAGCAACTCCCTGGAAGAAAGTCGTGACCAGAGGATGTTGAGCGAAGGATCTCTGGAAGAAAACAGCCAAGGCAGAAACATGACCCTTGAGCGTGCTGAGCTGAAGTCCCAGATCCAAACCATGCTGGAGGAACTCCAGAATCCTAGGAATGGAAAACACCCTACAAGGAAGGACCCTAGACTCACACCAGTCAATGTAGGCCCGCCAGATCCTATAGTAGATGGTAGAAGAGGATTTCTTCCTAGCTCTGATTAGAGTGTTAACCACAGACTCAGAAAGCCCCTCATCCCTTAAGATGGAGGTTTCAGCAGCCAGGCCGTCAAAGCCAGCGTTTATAAATTGGGATGGCAAAGCTGCCCTTGAGTGAGAAGGTCCAGGACCAGGGGCAGAGTGTACTGATCTACTGCCAGTTGAACGATATCTGCGAACCACACCTGTCTTGGCCACCGGGGGGCCACCAGGATTGCCGGCACCCTTTCCTGAGCCAGCTTGCGCAGAACCCTGCCCAGCAAGGGGAATGGAGGAAAAAGATACAGGAGACGGAACCCTTGCCAGGATAGAGTCAGAGCATCCACGGCCAGGGCCAGGGGATCCTGGGACAGAGAGACAAAGACTGGGAGCTTGTGGTTGTGGCGGGACGCAAACAAATCCACATCCGGTACCCCCCAACGGTGACATAAGGACAGGAAGACCTCGCTGCTGAGAGACCATTGCCCCAGGCGAGAGGTCCCCCTGCTCAGGGAGTCCGCCTCCAAATTCTCCACCCCCGGAATGTACACTGCTGAGATGCAAGGAACATTGTCCTCCACCCAGGACAGAATCATGGACACCTCCTTGAGGGCACTCTTGCTCCGAGTCCCTCCCTGATGATTGATGTAGGCAACCGCTGTCTGGTTGTCTGAGCAAACTTGGACCGCCCGGCCTGAAGGTGAGGAGTCAACTGGGCCAGTACCAACCGAACCGCCCTCAGTTCCAGGACGTTGATGGGGGCATGGGCCTCCTGAGGGCCCCACAGCCCCTGGAATTGTAGGGTTCTCCAGAAGCCCCCCTAACCTGACAGACTGGCATCCGTGGTGACCGTCTCCCAACAGGGGGCCAGAAAGGATCTGCCCCCCCAACAGGTTCCTCGAGTCCAGCCACCACAAGAGGGACCGCCGGACCAGAGGGGACAGAACGAAGGCCTGATCCAGAGACAGGGGACTCTTGTCCCAGACTGATAGGAGATGGAGTTAAAGAGGTCTCATGTGAAACTGTGCATAAGGAACTGCCTCGAAGCAGGACACCATCTGCCCCATTAGCTGCATCCCCTGCCAGATGGAGGGATGAGGGCATGACAGCAGGGAGTGAACCAGAGCTTGCAGAGAGTCCACCTTCTGTTGAGGAAGAAAGATCCTGGCCTGAGCAGTATCCAGATTCATGCCCAGGAAGGAAGTCACCCGAGATGGGGATAGGGAAGATTTGGGGTGATTGATCACCCAGCCGAATGACTCCAGAACCGTCATCACCCGCAGGTATCCAATACCGCCTGCTGGAAGGACTGAGAAGTGATGAGAAGGTCGTCCAGATAGGGAAGAATGCGAATGCCATGAGGAGAGCCATGACACCCGCCAGAACCTTGGTGAAGACCCTGGGGGCTGAAGTAAGACCGAAGGGCAGTGCCACAAATTGGTAGTGCCGGTGGCAAACCTGAGGAATCTCTGATGCCCTGGGAAGACTGGAACATGAAGGTAAGCATCCTTGATGTCTATGGAGGTCATGAAGTCTCCCGGGCGCAACGAACTGATCACGGAGCGCAGGGTCTCTATGCGAAAGTGTGTGATGAACTTGTTGAGCAGCTTTAAGTCCAGAATGGGTCTGACTGACCCATCCCTTTTGGGAACCGTGAACAGATTGGAATAAAAACCCCGACCTCTTTCCACAGGAGGGACCTGACAGATGACCCCCAAGCCCAGTAGATTTTGCACCGCCAGAAAAAGTCCATGAGCTGCCAAGGGGTCTAGAGGAATCCGAGAATAGAGAAATCTTGGAGGCTGCCATGCAGCGAACTCTAGCTTGTAGCCGGAAGACACAACCTCCAGAATCCACCTGTCTGAGACCTGTTGTCTCCAGACACGAGCAAAGAGCCGCAGCCGCCCCCCCCACCCGGATGGGTGAGGGCGCCCCTTTATGGCTGAGGAGGCTTCACAACAGATTTGGGCTTGGACCCCCAGGAAGATCCGGAGCGGGCACGACCTCTGCCCCTGCCCCAGAAGTCTCCCCTAGGGCCAGCAAAGGAGACCCCTCTCCCGGTCCTGGACCCTTGGTAGGAGGGAACAAAGGCCCCCGAACGGGCCGCAACTGCTTCTTACATTGAGGGAACTTACCCCCCTTGGCAAACAGGTCCAAGCGATCACCAAATAAGTGCAGCCCCTTAAAGGGGAGTCCCGTGGGGGCCTTCTTAGCAGCGTTATCAGCTGTCCACTGGCGCAGCCAAACAGAGTGGCGTATAGCAACCACCAATGCAGAGGTTCTACTACACATCCTAATGGTGTAATCTAAAGCAGAGAGGACATATGCAATGAACATTTCACACTGTGACAAGGCCCTGAGCTCGGCACTAACAGTATCATCAGGAGCACTTTCCAACAGACCCTTGAGGAGAGACCTGATAGCAACAGCAGTAATAGCAGAAGCACAGACAGGGCGCAGGGCAGACCCCACACAGGCAAAAGCATGGGAAGCCAGCTGGTCAATGCGCCGGTCCTCACTATCCTTAAGAGTAGTGGAATCAGGTGAATGGACTACAGAAGTGTTGGACAACCCCAATACTGGTGCATCCACCTCTGGAGGGGTTGACCAACATTTAACCACATCAGCAGGAAAAGGGTACCTTTTATCCCAACCCTTGGGGATTCCCGAGTGCCGGCCGGGACACTCCCATTCTTTGAGAACAAGATTATTGAAATGGGCCTGTTCTGGAAATTCCAGACGTGGTTTAGCAGTACTGAAAATTTCCCCCTGTAACTTGGGAGCCGCAGCAGGAAGGGAGATAGAAAGCACATCAAAAATCTGAGTTAACATTCTATTGGTATCATCAGCATCCCAATGATCAGTGCCATAGTCAGCACCACTGAATTGCTGATCATCAGATAACTCCGAGTCAGAGAACAATTCCCCTTCCTCAAGTGGGGTATAGTCAGATAAATCAAAAAAATTCTCTGTCTCCATAGGAAAGGCAGACGCACCCGGCGCCACATGCTGCCTTTTAGCCGGGGCCTTACGGGCCGCAGAGCTAGCAATCAGCCTCTCAATGTTAGCCAACCTGGAAGACACATCAGGCTGAGATTCTCCACTAGTATTTAGCTCACTGGGAGTCATAACCAGGCGAGGGGGGAGTGGGTGAGGGTATAGTGGGTGCAGGCCCAGTCACAGATAGCCCAGAATGCAGCGCAAGCGCCTGCTGGGCGCAGGGTACACAGACCCGCACATCATCACTCACAGGGGATGCCCCACACACTACACACAGCCGGGCTTGTCCCGAGGGGACCCCGAGCACAATATCCTGTGAAGCCTCCATATGGTTAAGGTGGCACAACTGGCCAATGGGAATTACGCCGTAAGAGCAACCCGGGATGCCCCAAATGTCCCCAGGGAAGTGAGAGGATTTAACAATTTAAGCCTCTAATAAAGTTATAGAAAGCTAATATAGGGGCCAGGACCGGGAGAAACCTCTTTAATACAGTGTTCTCCCATCTGAAAAACATAATAAAAGAACACCCATAAGCGCACAACAGTGATAAAGGGATAGCAAAAAATAAAGCCCGAAAGGGCACTCACGGACCACGTTAGCAGACACTCCAGGAGGAAGGCAAGATGGCGCTGGAGGGACCTCGAGGGGCGGGCCGCATGAGGGGACGACGCGGAACGCGCCCCCGATAGGCCACGCCCCCTCTGCAGAGTGCACAATTGGCCTGCAGAAGCAGCCAATAGAAAGGCAGGGAAAACTGATGATGATGCGCCACAGGGCGCGCGTTTCAGCGGCGGCAAATTCAAAATGAAGACAGGGCATGGAGACCTAAAAGGGAATAGTGTAAAAGAGCAAAAAGCAATAAAATCACATGCACATCCCCCCCCCCCCCCCCCGAAAGAACAAGGGGAGAGAGAGAGGGGAGATAGTGGATGACCCTTAAGGGGTCCCACCAAAGACCAGGGGATGGGAGGGCAAATGCGGACAGGGCATCCCAATTCAGGTTCACCATAAACTGCACCGTCTACCCTTTGGTGGGGATTGCGGCCGGAGCCCAGCTCCGTAACAGAGCACCAGTGGTAGGTGCCGCCTACCATCACCCAACCAGCGCAGCCAAAGCTGGGAGGCATAAGCAAAAGGTGGAACGGGTGGAAATAGTCCTACAGGGCCAAGGGCTGCTAAGCCCGGCTCACCTGCGAGAAGAGAAGCCATCTTCTGACCTTCGCAGCCGACTGCAGAGAAGGAACTGGGGAATTTGTGGGAGGTCCCGGGTATATATGGACCGGGAGGGGCCTCTTTTTGCCATCTCTGCAGTCAAGCGCCCTCTGGCGGAGGTAATCCCATTTGTTATGAATCATTATCTGGAGCAGGACGTGCTGCATACTTAGAATAAATCTTTTTAAAAAAACATGTAAACACATGACATGACACTAGAGGGCGCTGGTGGCTCAACAGATGGTAACACAATGGTCACATCTCCATATATGTCCCTATATATATCTCACTGGGTCCTATCTATCCCCAAAGTGCTAAGTGCAATGAATAAATTTATACAAAAAATGAATACAATTAATTCAATGTGCTAAAAAGATCAAGAGTAATCAAAATTCATTTGTGAAAGAAAAAATACAATTCTGTGAAACTCACCTGTAGAATTGTTTTTGAGTATATCCAGTCCAGGTCGTCCCAGTGATGACATGTGGGTATTCCGCCCCCAGGGGGCGCTCGACTGCAAGATCAAAGGATGTAGCTCCTCCCGGCCTATAAGAGCAGGTGTCCCTTTATGATTCTCCAGTGGGTTAAAAGCAGTAAACAAAAAGAGGACAGGCCGGGAGGCCAAGAAACCATGTTACTTCACATAGCTTCAGCTTGTACGCTCTCCAACAAAACTTAAGGACTCAATTCCAAGAATAAAAAATGGTGTCGGCTTTACAAACTTGTTCAACCGATGCCTGGTGCTGAAAAGCCCAAGAGGCACCAATAGCTCTGGTAAAATGAGATGTGATCCAAAAAGGGGGTTCCTTCCCCTTGGCAGAATATGCTTACACCACCGCCTGTCTGATCCACCTACTGAGAGTGGACTTGGCTGGTGGCAAACTTTTCCTAGAGCCCTCTGTGGGGACAAAGAGCGGAGACACAGAGCGTGGAAGGTCTTGCTGTTGAGAGACCATTTCCCCAGGCGCAAGGCGCTCCTGCTCAGGGAGTCTGCCTCCTTCCACCTCGTGGATGTAGACCGCTGATATGCAGGGAACATTCTCCTCTGCCCAAGCCAGAATCTGGGTCACCTCCTTGAGGGCTTGTTTGCTCCGAGTCCCGCCCTGGTGATTGATGTAGGCGACAGCCGTCTGATTGTCCGAGCGAACCTGGATCGCGCGAACCCTTAAATGGGGAGTCAAGTGAAGAAGCACCAACCGGATCACTCTCAGCTCCAAGAGATTTATGGGTAAGCGGTTCTCCTGCGGACCCCACTGACCCTGGATCTTCTGAGTCTGCCAAACGCCTCCCCAGGCGGTCAGACTGCCATCCGTGGTCACTATCTCCTAGCGGGGAGTCAGAAAGGCCTTGCCCACCAAAAGAGTCCAACCACCACAAGAGGGACTGTCTGGCCAGGGGGGACAGCAAACATTCCTGTTCCAGCGACTCCTGCATCCGGTTCCAGCCGGTCAGCAGGTTCAATTGAACAGGTCTCATGTGAAAATGGACGAGAGCACCACCAATCTCATTCCTAGACGTATCGACGGCTGCTGACAAGACAGCAAGGCCTGCACCTGCGCCTGGAGACCCAAAACCTTCTGCTGTGGCAGAAAAACCTTTACCTGAGCGGTGTCTATCGTCATTCCCAGGAAAAGACTTTGAGGAACTTTTGGGTTGATTACCCAGCCGAAGGCCTCCAGGGTTGACAATACCCTCCGAGTATCACTCTCGGCCTGCTGCAAGGACTGGGCCGCAATCAGCAAGTCGTCCATATAGGGCAGAACATGAATGCCCTGGTTCCTCAGGATGGCCATGATGCCCGCCAGCACCTTGGTGAACACACGGGGGGGCTGAGGATATCCCGAATGGGAGTGCCACAAACTGGTAATGCTGATCCTCCAGAGCAAACCCCAGGAAATGCCCCTGGAAAATCGGGATGTGCAGATAAGCATCCCTGATGTCCACCGTGGACATGAAGTCGCCTGGCCGAAGCGAGCTCACTGCTGACCATAAGGTTTCACCTCCTGAATTTACTGATCCGAGACGTGCCATCTCCACATATGAGCAAATAGCAGAAGCCGTCCCCCCACCCGGATGGGTGAGGGCGCCTCCTCATGCCTGAGAGGACTTGGCAGGGGGCTTGGACTTGGCCCCCCAAGCGCGATTGGGTCGGCAGCGGGACCTACCTCTACCCCAGGTATCTCTGCGGCCACCTGAAAATGTAGAGCCTCTTCCTCCTCAAAAGGAGCGATAGGCAGATGAGTTCCGTAAGGGCCTAGCAGGCTTCAGTCTCTGAGGGAGTTTACCATCCTTGACCAGAAGGTCCAGACGCTCCCCGAACAACCTGTGACCCACGAAGGGGATACTAGTAAGCGACTTCTTGGCCGCGGCATCAGCCGACCATTGCCGCAACCAGAGCGAGCGGCAAAGCGCAACAAGCAGGGACCGAAATCCTGCCACCAAGTCGGACACCATCGTCCATGGCAGAGACAACAAAGGCAATGAAATCCACGCAGGCCTTGAGGTCCTTATACTCCTCCGCCCGCTTGCAAGCCTTAGTGCTATCCACAAGGCGTCTCACCTTCTTTCTGATGGCCAGGGAGACAATAGCCGTGGCACACACAGGGCAAAACAAAGCACCGGCAAAGGTGAAGTCATGACAGACCAGTTGATCCATGCGCTTGTCAGCCGGATCACGTAAGGAAGCGGTATCAGGTGACGGCATAATAGTGGTGTTGGACAACCCCGACACAGGGGAATCCACTTTTTGGAGGACGAGACCATAGCCGAACCAGCTCCTCAGGGAAGGGATACCGCCTATCCAGGCCCTTAGGCACCGACGGTAGCTTGTTAGGCCTTTGCCAGTCCTTGAAAATCTTCGGAAAGACTCGCCTCGCTCACCTCTTAGCCGCTCTGGGAGGGACAATGTTTAAAGTCTCAAAAACCGAGGCAAGCAACTGCTCCGTATCATCAGGGAGCCACGCATCCTCATCCGAGGCAGAACCAGACAAACTGTCATCCCCCGCAGAATAATCTGCTGTGGAGCGGGAATCATCTGGCAACTCACCTTCCTCCACAGAGCCCAGATCCTCAAAAAGATCGTCATTATTCGAGTAAAAGGGCTCGATGTGCCGTTTCTTACTCGTGGCCTTCCTAGGAGCCATCCACGAAATCTGTCTCTCGAGATTGGCCACCCTATGCGCCAAATCAACCTGGGACCCCCGGCTGGCTTCCCCCTCACTGAGGGCTGAGTGCAGCAGCGGAGGGTCTGGAGAGGCCACAGGCAGTGAAGAGCTAGGGGCAGGAACGCCCGCCTGGTCATGTTCCAAAATGATGCTCCTGGCGCAAGTGGTACAAACCGTGCTGAATCCGCCCAGAAGGCTTGCACTGCACAAGGGGCAGAGCTTCACCCACCCAGATGGGGCCCCCAGCTCACTATCCCCAGATGACTCCATTATGGTGATTAGGAAAAAATTGGCAATGAAGGTTACAAGGCACTAACAGCCCAAACCTATATGATCACTCTTAATAAAAGGAAGGGGGGACCGGGAGGAACCACAACCCTCAATCACTAGGCCCAACCTACAAGAAAAAGAGAGCGGGCCATAAGACTCCCACAAGCGTATGCAGAGTAAAAGCAAAAACAATCGTTAGCAAGAGGGACTCATGACACCGACAGGAGAGCGATATGCAACCAGCAAGGCAGCAGCAGCAAAGTCCGGGAAGAGAGGAGCCGTCCGCACACCGCACACACACACACCTTCCTGGCGCGATCCTCGAGGGGCGGGCCGCCCCGCGATGACGCGAAAAGTGCCAGCGTACAGCTCCGCCCCCCGGCGGCGCAAAACGAGCGCCCGCCCATCACCACAGCGCCAAGGCCGCTGTGGGGACATATATGAAAATAGCCGCCAGAACCGCAAGGGGCCTGTCCGCGGGAGCACAACGGCACCCAAGGCCCCGCAGTGCGCACAACCCGCGCGCCACCACCTGTCATACAGAGCCACGGGAGCAGCACCCCCCCCCCCTCACAGAGTATGTGATGAGGCAAGATGGAGGGGAGGTAGAAGGCAGCCCGAGAGGAACCGGGACGGGGGAGGGGTGCTGCTGGCCCATATCAACAGATTACAGATTACTCTTGATCTTTTTAGCACATTTATTCTTAGTATACAGTACGTCCTGCTCCAAATATAATACTTACACGTGGGATATACCCCGCCAGATGGCGCTGGACTGCAGAGACATCGAAAATAGGCTCCTCCTGGCCCCTCAAATACCCGGGGACCTCCCACAAATCCCCAGAATTTCTCTGCAGTCTGGCTGCGAAGGACGAGAAATGGCTCTCTACTGGCAGGTGAGTGGGGCTATTAGCCTGCGGCTCTGTAGGTCTATTCCCACCCGTTCCACTAGTAATATGCCTCCCAGCCTTGGCTGCGCTGCTCGGGTGAGGGTAGGCAGCACCGCTGTTAGGTGCTTAGGAGCGCTGCTCCACCGCAATCCCCCACCAAAGGATAGGCAGTTCAGGCTTATGGTGAGCCTCTATGGGATACCCCTCCAGCATTAGTGCCCCTTGCCCCTGCCCATTGGTGGGCCCTGTTTAAGTGGCCGCTGTCCTCCCTCATTCTCCTTGTAGCCTTCGGGGGGGAAAGGGGGGGGGGTGTAAATATGTATGCTACGCATTCTGTGTTTTACACTTTATTTTTATTCTGGTTAGTCTTGTGCAAGCCGCTGCCACGCTGACTTGCCTTTACTGTTTTTAAAATTGCCGACGCGCGCTAACTTTGTTCCGCGCTTGGCGGCGGCATTACCTCAGGCGCTGATGTGCCGTCATTGGCTGCTTGCACCTCCTGGCTTCGCGCTCTTCGAGGGGGGGGGGCAGGGTCCTTCTATGGTGCACTCCACGTCATCGCTGATACCGGCCGGCCCCTAGAGGTATACCGACGCCATCTTTAACCTGCTTGTTTGGCCCATGAGCGACGGACCCCTACCTACCGCAGTCCGTAAGTGCCCTCTCGGGCGGCTTTATATTTTTCACTTTTAGTTACTGTGTGCTTACGGTCTAGTCTGCTTATGTCTTTCAGGCAGGGCGAACCCTTTTGGCTTCTCCCGGCCCTGTATTAGTATATATCTTTTAGGCCTTGTTAATACACCCTAGTGGGTTATTGGGGCATCCGGGGGCTACATAGCGTTATTCCCTATCAGCGTATTGCGCTGCTATAATCACCATATGGAGGCATCCCAGGATAATGTGACCGGGGCCCCTTTGGGACAAGACCGGCTATGTGTAGCGTGTGGGCAGCTTCATGCTGACGCTGACAAGGCGAGGGTCTGTGTAACCTGTGCTGGGCAGGTGCTTGCATTGCAATCTGGTCTACCAGTGGCTGCTCCTCGTTTTGCTTCGCCTACTCCCCCAAGCTTAAATCTCACTTCTACTGAGTTTCATACAAGTGGGGATTATCAGCCTGATGTGTCTTCTAGACTGGCTACTGTTGAGAAATTAATGTCACTGTTTTCCCTATGGGAACTGAGGAGTTTTGGAATATTTGTGGCTATTCCCCGCCTGATGAAGGGGAGCGGTTTTATGATTCAGGCTCATCTGATGAGAGACCAAGGGGTCATGACGATTCTGGCTCTGACCCCTGGGCCCCGGATGACACTGACAGATTATTGACCCAGGTTTTTGAGGTTCTGTCTGTAGCGATAACCCTTATCGCCGGATGGCTTTACCGCCCGAGACGTCCTTTTCCCAATCGTAAGAGGTGCTGCTGGAATTCCAGAGTCGTCCGTGAGGAAACAGGAACAGCCCTTACAAGGGCTAGTGAACTGTAATATAGCGTTTCCCCCAATAAGAGACAGAACTCAGTATTGAGGGTGAAGATGAACTGTCTTTATTAGTGCCACTCTAGGCCTTATATACACAAGTCTCCATTGCATGACACACACACTGACCAATAGCAGCAGGGCACACAATCCCTCAACTCTGCCGGTGACGCAATTAGCAATACAATAGACGTCTGTAATACACTCAATCCGAACAATGCCATTGTCTGTGACGTAATCAATCAATACAATGGCAGTCAGAACAATGAATAACGTAATCAATCAATACACTGGCAGTCTGTAACATGCTTAAGAAAAGGAAAGTAATGAACCTGTGTAAAGTCCAAAGGGGCAGAGAGTCTGTCACACTGTCCATCTCTCTCCCTGTTGCGGCCCCCCAGGCAAAGAGGGGAGCTTTTCCATACAGCAAAATCACGTTTGGAATTTCCCGAGCAGGCACATTTCCATAACCTTGTGCTCAAGGAATGGGAGCGACCCAGTAAACTTCCCGGGGTTCCAAAAAGTTGGGATAGGAAGTATCCCTTTCCTGCTGAGGTGGTTAAATGTTGGTCATCCCCCCCTGAGGTGGATGCCCCGATCCTAGGGCTATCTAACACCTCTGTCATGCATTCCCCTGACTCTACTACCCTGCGGGATGCTGAGGACCGGCACATTGACCAGCTGGAATCCCACGCCTTTGCATGTGCGGGGACGGCGCTGCACCCGGTCTGTGCCTCTGCCATAATTGCTGTGGCCACTAGAACCCTTATCATAAATATACTTGATAGTGCCCCTGATGATTTGCCTTGTGAGGTGTTCAATGCACTCTCCAGTTGTGATATTTTTGTAAATTTTGTCCTCTGAGCATTGGATGACATCATCAGAATGTGTGCCAGAACTTCTGCCCTCGTGGTGGCTATACGCCGCTCGGTTTGGCTGCGCCAGTGGGCTGCTGACAACGCTGCCAAGAAGGCCCTCACTGGTTTTCCCTTTAAAGGACTGCGTCTGTTTGGGGACCGCCTGGACCTTTTTGCTAAGGGAGGCAGGTTACCCCAGCGCAGACGGCAATCTCGGCCCTTTCGGGGTCAGGGTTCCTTCTCCTCCCCTTACCGTGGTGCCAGACAGGGGAGGGGGGTTTCCTTTCCTGGGGCGATTTCTGGGGTAGGGGCAGAGGACGTGGACGTCCTGGTTCCTCCTGGGGTCCCAAAGGTAAATCCTCTCCCAAGCCCTCTCAGGCATGATGGGGCGCCCTCACCCATCCAGGTGGGGGGGGGGGGGGCGGCTGCAGCACTTCGCTCATGTCTGGAGGCTTCATGTCTCAGACCGGTGGATTCAGGAGGTAGTGTCCTCCGGTTACAAGTTGGAGTTTGCTGCTGATCCCCCTCCAAGATTCATCAGATCCCGGATTCCTCAGGACCCTGTGTCAGCTCAAGAGCTAGTGCAAGAAGTGCAAGGCCTCCTGGAGCTGGGGGTAATCTGCCAGGTCCCCTTAAGAGAAAAAGGCAAGGGCTTTTATTTCCACCTATTCACAGTACCCAGAAGATGGTTCAGTCAGGCCCATCCTGGACTTGACTCAACAAATTTGTCAGGGGCAGGCACTTTCGCATGGAAATTCTGCACTCTGCCATCAGTTCCCTGCGCCAAGGGGATTTCATGACTTCTGTGGACATCAAAGATGCTTACCTTCATATTCCTGTGTTCCCAGGTCATCAAAGGTTCCTCAGGTTCGCTCTGCTGGATCAACACTACCAGTTTGTGGCCTTGCCCTTTGGCCTCACTTCAGCTCCCAGGATGTTCACCAAGGTGCTGGCTGGCGTGATGTCTCTGCTCAGATGTCAGGGCGTCCGCGTGCTTCCCTATCTGGACGACATTCTCATCACTTGCCAGTCTCTACATCAGGCAGAGTTGGATACTCAGCTGGTGGTGTCCACTCTGGAGTCATTTGGATGGGTGATCAACCACCCCAAGTCCTCACTGTCCCCTTCCTTGGTAACTCCGTTCCTAGGAATGAATCTGGATACAGTTCAGGCAAGGATTTTCCTTCCTCAACAGAAGGTGGGCAGTCTGATTGCACAGGCTCAGTCCCTCCTAGCTTGTCCTCATCCCTCCATCAGGCAGGGGATGCATCTGGTGGGCCTGATGGCGGCATGCTTCGAGGCGGTCCCTTATGCTCAGTTCCACTTGAGGCCTGTGCAACTTCACCTACTGTCAGTATGGGACAAGGGCCCAGCGTCCCTGGACAGGGTCTGTGTGCTCTCCCCTCGGGTCAGGAGGTCCCTCTTGTGGTGGATGGACTCAAGGAACCTGTTGGGGGGCAGATCCTTTCTTACCCCTCCCTGGGAGACGGTCACTACGGATGCCACTCTGTCAGGTTGGGGGGGTTTCTGGAAGTCTCTGCGGTTCCAGGGGAGGTGGGGTCCTCAGGAGGCCCACACTCCTATTAATGTCTTGGAACTACGGGCGATCAGGTTAGTTCTGGCTCACTTGACTACTCACCTTCGGGGCCTGCCTGTTCAGGTGCACTCGGACAACCAGACGGCAGTTGCCTACATCAATCATCAGGGAGGGACCCGGAGCAAGGGGGCCCTCCAGGAAGCGTCTCTGATCCTGACTTGGGCGGAGGCCAATGTCCCCTGCATATCAGCTGTGTACATCCCGGGGGTGGAAAAATCGCCTGGCGGACTCTCTGAGCAGGGGGACCTCTCGCCAGGGAGAATTGGTCTCTATGCAGCAGGGTGTTTCAATCCCTGTGTCACCGTTGGGGCCAACCAGATGTGGATCTGTTTGCGTCCCGCCACAATCACAAGCTCCCAGCTTTTGTCTCTCTGTCCCAGGATCCTCTGGCCTTGACCTTGGATGCTTTAGCAATGTCATGGCAGGACTTTCAGTTCCTGTATGTCTTCCCTCCAATTCCCCTGCTGGGCACGGTTCTGCGCAAGATTGCTCTGGAAGGGGTGCCAGCAATTCTGGTGGCCCCCAGGTGGCCAAGAAGAGTGTGGTTCGCAGACGTGGTGCAGCTGGCAGTAGATCAGTACGATCTGCCCTTGGTGCCAGATCTGCTCACTCAGGGCTCACTACGTCATCCCAAATTACAAACTCTGGCTTTGACGGCTTGGCTGCTGAAACCTCCATCTGGATGGAGAAGGGGCTGTCTTCCTCGGTTGTGGATACTTTGATTAAAGCTAGGAAGAAGTCTTCCTCTTCCATTTATTACAGGGTTTGGCGTGCCTACATTGACTGGTGTGAGTCTAAGTCTCTTCCCTGTCGTGTGTTCTCTATTCCCAGGATTCTGGAGTTCCTGCAGCATGGGTTGGAGATGGGACTCCAGCTCAGTATTCTGAAGGGTCAGGTTTCTGCCCTGGCTGTTTTCTTCCAGAAGTCCTTTGCTCAGAGCCCCCTGATCAGGACTTTTTTCAGGGGGTCACTCATGTGCGCCCCCCACGTCAGCCTATGGTGCCTGTTTGGGATCTGAACTTGGTTCTGTCAGCCTTGCAGGGTGCTCCCTTTGAACCTGTGCAGGATGCTGCCTTGGCCATTCTTACGCTCAAGGTTGTATTTCTGGTGGCTATCACCTCTGTCAGGCGTGTGTCTGAATTGGCGGCACTTTCCATTCAGCCCCCCTACTATGAGAGACACCAGGACAAGGTGGTGTTTCGTTTCAAACCTGACTTTCTGCCTAAGGTAGTGTCTGCCTTTCATTTGAATCAGGATATTGTTCTTCCTTCTTTGTGCCCTAATCCTAGCAATGCTAAGGAAACGGTTTTGCACTCTTTGGATGTGGTTAGGTGTCTGAAGTACTATCTGGTGGCTACTGCACCTTTCAGGAAAACTGATGCTCTTTTTGTGGTCCCTTCTGGTCCTAGGAAGGGGTTGGCTCCTGCCAAGTCTACTATCAGCAAGTGGATTCGTCAGGCTGTGATTCAGGCCTACTCTGCTAAGGGGAAGAATCCTCCCTTCCGCCTTACTGCTCATTCTACTCGTGCTATTGGTGCCTCTTGGGCTTTTCAGCACCAGGCTTCTGTTGAACAAGTTTGCAAGGGTGCTACTTGGTCTTCTGTTCATACCTTTTCAAAGTTTTACAAGGTTGATGTTAAGGCCTCAGCTGATGCTGCTTTTGGCCGAAAGGTTCTGCAGGCGGCAGTGGTTTAAACTGTCTGCTGCTGATTTTTCTTGGGGATCCCACCCTACTTTATGGACACTGCAATTGGATGTCCCACGTGTAAGTATTATATTTGGAGCAGGATGTACTGTATACTAAGAATAATACAATTCTGTGATTACTCACCTGTAGAATTGGTATTATAAGTATACAGTACGCCCTGCTCCAACCCTCCCTTGGTTTTGCATTATCTTGGATCCCCTGTATGGTGATTGTTATTTTTGTTATAGTTGATAGTTTGGATTGTTTAGTATAATCAAATTTTATTGGTTTTGTAGGAGAATAGGGGGGAGGGATACAGAAGACAAAAAAGGGGGGGGCGGGGGGAGGAGGGGGTTACAACAATTATAGTTTCACAATTAAACACAATGACTGATTTTACTACCCGTTCGCCTTAACAAAGGACCGCCACGTCCACTCAAAACATGTACCAACCTAGGATATTTATAGTTCCCTTGTTGCAGGGGTCTTGGAACCTTTACTGTTACTTCAAGGGGAACAGTGGCATTCTCTCTCCCGGCAGGATCGCGACCCCACCCTGCTACTGACTACAGTTGGGTCCTAATGGTAGCACTCTATTCTTTTTGTCTTTCCTACCCAGGCGAATGGGAGTAATGGGATGTAGAAAAGGAGGGGAAGGAGGGCCCCAAGGTCAAGACGCGAGCGAGCAGGTTCTACGTTTCATGGTAGCCAGGCACTGACGGAGGCAAACAACCGAATTCTAAATCTGGTCCAGCCCGGTGGTTGCCCCTCGTGTATTAGGGGCTATACAGTGGTTTGTATCAGGGAAGGGAGGTGCGAGTCTCGGTAGGTTAACCAACCCGCCCAGATCATCAAGTAGCTGTCGGTGGTCTCTTTGTCCCTAGCAATCAGACTTTCCATGTAGCGAATCTGTTCCAGCTCCTGCACCCATTCCATCAGCGTGGGGGGGTTTTGTGACCTCCAATGCCACGGAATAACCGCCCACATGGCTGCCACAAAATGTCTAAGCACATCTTTTTTAGAGCTAGAGATTGAGCTCTGGAAGAGAGACAAGAGTGCCACCTGCGGCGTGTTAGCTGTTTTGGTTCCGGAGACCTGCTCATAAATGGCAAAGATTTGGTCCCATAGGGCTTTAACAGTCGGGCAACTCCACCAAATATGAGTCATGTCTCCCAACTCCTTCAGGCATCTCCAGCACCTATCATTGTGTGACTCGTCGAACCTATGGATATTTGCCGGGCATCTATACCACCTTGTGAGAATCTTGTAATTCCGTTCTTGAGTAGTAGTAGCTGGTGATGTGCCATGTGTGCAAGCGTATATCTTGGTTAAATCCTCTCTTGTGAACCTAAGACCCAGCTCCTTCTTCCATTTGTCAATAAATTTCAGGGGCGCTAAATGGTTCAGCTTGGTAAGAAGCGCATATAGGGAAAATATTACGTGAGTGGGAGGGGTTCCCTGGGTAATTAATGACTCAAGCTCTGTGGGTGGGCTCCGTGCTACTTCAGCTATGTTATTGGCGGCAATGAATGAGCAAAGCTGTCTGTGTAGGAGCCACGATACATGTCCGCCCCTCGCCCTCTCTCTTAACTCCCCCAGTAGTGGTGCCCTTCCATCGCTCAACACCTGTCCCATTGTGGTGTCGTTTGATGCTTCCCAGATAAGGAAACTTTTGGATACAAGCCCAGGTTCAAACGCCGGGTTGCCAAATACCGGCGTTAGAGGGCCGGGTCTGCGTACAAGTTTATGCTTGCTCTGCAGGGGATCCCAGGTTTCCAGGAAGTGCTGCATAAGGAATGGCATGGTTTCCCTTTGCGACTTCGACAAGGGGGCAGCCCACGCGATAGTGGCCGGGCTGTATGGGGAGAGCGATTTTTCTAATTGTACCCATAGCTTATCCTTTGCCCTGTGCTTCCAGTCCACCATCCTCTGGAGAATTGCAGCTGTGTGGTAGGCCTTCAGGTCGGGGAGCCCCGCACATCCTCTGCTCCTAAGCAGGGTCGACCACCTTATTCTCGGTTTAAACACTCCCCAAACAAATTTAGAGAAGAGAGTTCTCAATCTGTAGAAGAAGCTAGTCGGAAGTTTTATAGGGGCCGTTTGGAAGATATATAGGAGTTTAGGCAATATATCCATTTTCAGGCTGTTAATTCTACCAAACCAGGAGAGCGGCCTCTTGGTGTATGAGTTCAGGTCTGCTTCAATTTTAGTAAGGAGGGGGGAGTAGTTCAGTTCATAGATCTTAGAGAGGCCAGCGGGGATTTGGATGCCCAGGTATTGGATGGAGTGGGGTTTCCATTTGAAGGGGAAGTTAGCCTCCAACCGACTCACCTCTTGTCTTGGGAGCGAGATGTTAAGTGCTTCTGTCTTAGAGAAATTAATTTTGAAGTTGCTCACGGCACTAAAGCGATTGAGCTCTTTAAGGACAACTGGAAAGGTGGTGTGTGGGGATGTCAGATGTAACATTAAATCATCCGCAAAGAGGGAAGCCTTGTAGTGACAATTACCCACCCGTATGCCCTTAATATCCGGGTTGTTTCGGATAGCTACTGCCAGGTGTTCCATGGTAAGAACATATAGCAAAGGGGACAGAGGGCACCCCTGATGAGTTCCATTGCTTATTGGAAACGGAGCGGATAAGAGTCCGTTCACCCTGACCCTAGCAGTGGGGGAGGTGTACAGGGCCAGGATTTTTGAGAGGAGACCTGGGCCAACACCAATTTGTTTAAGGGAGGCTGTCATAAAAGCCCAGCTCACCCTATCGAACGCCTTCTCCGCATCACAAGCGAGCAGGCAGGCAGGTGTCTTTGTTTTGGAGACCTGCGATATAAGAGTAAATAGCTTGTTGGTGTTGTCCCTTGCCTCTCTCCCTGGGACGAACCCTACCTGGTCCAGGTGAATCAGACCTGGAAGTATTGGCTGGAGCCTTAAGGCAATAACTTTGGCATACAGCTTAAGATCAACATTGATGAGTGATATTGGCCTGAAGTTTCCACAGATAGTGGTATCTTTCCCTGGTTTGGGTATTACCGAAATGGTTGCCTCCAGGGCCTGACCAGGGAAGGGGCACAGTGCACCAACAGCATTGAAAGTTCTTGTTAATAGAGGAGTTAATTAGGATCTAAATTGCTTGTAAAATTTTGGAGAGTATCCGTCCGGTCCCGGGCACTTACCCGTCGGCGTCTCCCCAATGGCCCGGCCCACCGCTTGTTCTGTAAACGGTCGCTCTAAGGACTCAGCGTCCTCCTGGGGGATTGTGGGGAGAGGGGTGCTAGCTATGTATGCGTCAATTGCCTCAGAGGTCGCTCGGTCTCTGAAATGGGGGGAGGGGGATTGCGGATATTGTAGAGAGTATTGTAGAAGTCTCTAAAGGTGGCCGCTATAGCAGAGGGAGTGTGTACCAGGGTGCCGTCATGTTTCTTAATGGTGGGAACATGCATCGCTGTTGACCTAGGGTGGAGAGTTCTGGCTAGCATTCGGCCACATTTATTTGCTTGAGCGTAAAACTGGGCTTTACCCTTATCCCTATAGCTCAAATAGGCCCGGTTATACAAGTTTTGCAACTTTTCCCTGGCCTCTTGGAGCTCCAGGAGTTGAGTGTTAGTGGGCCTGTTTTTATGCTCTCTTTCCAGGGTGGAGATCCTGTTCAGGGATTCGGTTATTAACGAAGCACGCTCTCTTTTAAGTCTAGCTCCTTGCTTGATAAGTTCTCCTCTGATGACACACTTCAGGGCCTCCCACTGGTAGGGCAAGGGGGTAGAGTCCTCCTTGTGGTCCTCAAGAAAGTGCTTAATGGTTTCCTCAAGGTGTGCTGAGGAGCACACTGTGTCATCAAGGAGACCGTCATTAAGTTTCCACGACCAGCAGGGCAGAGCAAGGCCAGGCAGTCGTACAGAGACGAAGACTGGGGCATGGTCTGACCACAATATGGGTCCAATCCACGCTCTAGGATCCCAGTCCAGGGCATGTTGACTGATCATCAAGTAGTCAATCCTGCTATATGAGTTGGCCGCATGGGAGAAGAATGAATAGTCTCTCCTTGCGCCATTAAGCACTCTCCAAGTGTCTACCAATTGGAGATTCAGCAGGGATTTTTTCAACTTGTTGATCTTGCACATGGACACAGCTGCCTTTCCAGATGATGTATCAATAGATGGGTTAAGGGGGATGTTAAGGTCCCCCCCTGTGAGAATCACCCCCTTTGCAAAATCTTCAAGCAACCTGAGTATCCTGACACAAAAGCCGACCTGGTCTGTGTTGGGGCATAAATGTTCGCTATTGTATATGTTTTGCCAAAGAATTTAACTTTAAGAAACAGGAACCTCCCCTGAGGATCAACCTTCGTGTCAAGAACCTCATACTGTAAGGATCTGTGGAAAGCCACTGAAACTCCTTTAGTCTTGCCCTCTGGATTCGGGGAGTGATACCAAGAGCTGTAGTATCTGGTCTGTATTTGGGGGATGTGTCCCACCTTAAAGTGGGTCTCTTGTAGTAGAGCCACCTTAACTCTCTGCCGATGTAGGTCATAAAGTATCCTAGATCGTTTCTCCGGCACATTAAACCCTTTTACATTGAACGAGCACACTATAAGTTCTGCCATTGTGCGCTAGTATGGCTCGCTATAAGGTCGCTCACTACCCGACCACCTGGGGGGGGGGGGGTTACGGACAAGAGACAAGGGAGTTCAGGGAGTGCATAAGGGAAAGGGTGAGCCTTAGGGCTAGGGGTAGGGGGGGGCTGGGGGGCACAAGCAAAAGAGAAAAAAAGGAGGGGGGGTAAAAAGGGAGGTCGGAAAAATCTAGAAAAATTAACAACTATGTGTAACTTATTACGTTCTCCGCTCTACCCGTCACGGGAGAGAGAAGAAAGGCCTATATTGGGGGGGGTGAGAAGTCACAACCATGGAACAGGAGATACACTTTCCTTAAGGTAAAAACTTTAACCAATGATGCCCACAGGAACATAACCCAGAATCAGCTCAATGTGCCCCGGCCGCCGGCCCCGCCGGGTGACAGCAGGCTAGGCTCTGCTCTCGGCCCGGCTACGAGACCGGAGGCAAGAGGCACAGGGAAGCCGCCACATTTCCTTCGGTCAGGTAAACCTCGTAAATCACACTCTTAACACTTTATAAACTCAACAACTGGACCTGTAGGCCACAGGGAGCCTCTGGTCTGCAACAATATCATCCACGGCCCCCCCCCCCCCGCCAGGCCGGCCCAGGCAGGCGGCCCCAGCGGGAGCGACCCCACCGAATGCGGAGCGCCCCCCCATGGGCCCCAAGGCCCACCCCCGAACCGCCACTAAGTCCGGAGCCGCGGATCGTGTCTCCATAGATGTTTGAGCGCGTGTGTCAAGCTCCGGGCAGCATCCACAGCGAGGAAGCGGCCCGGTCACCCGCAGTCCACGCGGCTCTCATGTTCAGCGGGGGGATCCGTGGCAACAAGTGGAGGCCATCACGAGAGGCGGCTTCATGTTCATATTGTCTGTTCCCCGTAGACCACAGTGTCCAACAAAAACAGGGACGAGGCCCTTAAGCGAGCCGGTTCCCGCGGCCACCTCCCCCGCCGCCCGGCCCCGACGGGCTGCGTGGGCGACGTACGCCGCGTTGTGGCCGTGGAGGTCCCCTGTAGTCAGCCATAAGATCAGGAGACAGCCAATCCTCAACAGGAAGGGGTGGAATTCCCAGAAAAGCAAAAAGATCCGGGATCTGGGGAGGGGAACGCAGCAGAAACGAGCGGCCCTGCGTCTTGACCACCAGGTGGAAGGGGTGGCCCCACCTGTAGGATGCTCCCACCGATTTGATTTTTTCTAGTAGAGGCTTGAGCGCCCGTCGCATCTGAAGGGTGCGCCGGCCGAGGTCCGGCAACAGCGTGACCGTGGCCCCGTGATACGAGGAGGGACCTCTCTCCCACACCTTTCGCATGATTTCCTCTTTGATCTTGTAAAAGAGGATGCGGCACACCACGTCCCTTGGTCGTGTAGGGTCTGTTGATCTTGGACCTGGAGCTCTATGAATTCTATCTATCTCGATAGTTTCATCTTGCCGGCGTCCCAGTAGTTCGTTAAAGATCGATGAGGCAACAGCCTCTAGGTTATTGTGCTCAGGTATCTCCGGGAGGCCCCGAATTCTAATATTGTTTCGCCTCCCTCTGTTCTCCAAGTCATCCAGATGTAGCAGTGCTCCAGTCACATGTTGTGTCGAGTTTGCCTGTGTCTGCTGCATAGTCGCGTATGCCCTTTCCAGGGCCTCCACGCGTTGACCCGTATTCTCCTGAGTTTGTTCTAGATTCTGGACTCTTCCGGTTACCTCCGTCACCGATTTTGTCACTTCGTCAAGTTCCCTCCGGAACAAAGTCTCCATACGGTTAGTGTAGTTTTCGAAGTCCTTCCGTGAGGGGAGAAACTTCAGGAGGACCTCCAGGTTATACTGCGTCGTCGGGATCCGGTCGACGGCCGGGGAGGCAGGCGACGGCGGCAGCGGCGACCCTCGCCATCCGGCGGGCGACACTCCGGGCTGAGATTCCAGGTCCGCACTCGGTGACCAGCTGCTCCGGGGTATAGGCGGCCCCAGGGCCTCCGCGCCGGCGCCTCCAGCGAGGCCCCCAGGTTGTAAGGTGAGCGAATGGCATCCCCCCACATGTAGCGCCAGAGAGTTCACACCGACCGGGTTTCGAGCATCCGCTCCCACATCCAACACTTCTCCTCCAGCGATTACATGACTATGGGGTTGTGGCTCCGCTGGATTTCCCGCATTCACGGGCATATGCTGGGTCTGCTGCAGGGGATGGTACCCCCCCTCCGGCCGAGACAATACAGGGCATCCCCCTGTGGACCCGACCCTCCGGTGTGGCTCCACAGAGGGTGGTCCGGGCTCCCTCTCCCACTCCCAAGCGCTAGACGGCCCGGGCGAGAACGACACACAGCAGTCTGGGGACCTGTCTGAGAAGTCCACCTCCTGCCAGGAGGAGCTATCCAGACATGGAGAGCGTGGGGAGCCAGGGCAAGAACACATCGTGGGTCTTATGGGTGACCCCTTGGCACCTTTCCTATGGGAGGCCTGGCAGGCTGGGATCTCCAGTGCAGATGGCGGGACACAGATTGGGGCCAGTGAGGGGGGTATGGGTACAACTCTCCCCTCTCTCTCCTCTTCACTCAGGGGCTCGTCAGGCTGCATGGAGCCTCTGACGCTGCATCCCGCCTCACCTGTGTATATATACTCCGTGGTGGATCGCTCACTGACAGGGCACCTCTCCTCCTGCTCCTGCCCCGCCACGCGATCAGCTGTCAGCGCTGACACACCAGCATGGCCACATCGCTCCTCCGCCGTCTCCGTCACCGGCCGCGCCGCCGCTCCGGGCTCCCGCCCCTCCTTCTCTCGGCCGGCCGTCACAGGCACTCCCCGCCGATGACCGGCTCTTCCTGCGCTTGGACATGATGAAGTCGGGCACCTGTGGCGGTCAATAACGGGCTTTTCAGGCACTTTGGGCGCAGAGCTCCTTTGCTCACGTCTTTACACGGTCATGGCTAACCACGCCCCCTGCCAGTTTGGATTGTTTACCGTATATACTCGAGTATAAGTCGACCCGAATATAAGCCGAGGCACCTAATTTTACCACAAAAAACTGGAAAATTTATTGACTCGAGTATAAGCCTAGGGTGGGAAATGGATGTGGGCTCTACCCCCGCTGCCCCCAACTTCATAGTCAGTCTGCAGGCTTCCTGCCTCATTCCCTGTGCAGACTTTAGGGCCTCATTCCCTGTGCAGACTTTAGGGCCTCATTCCCTGTGCAGACTTTAGGCCCCCCCCACCGTACCTCAGCTCCTGTGTCTTGTGCAGGGAGGCGGGGATGATCTTCTCCCCCTCCACGGCCGCCATCTTTACCGGTCTCTGCAGCCCTGCTTCTTCATTCATTATGGGCAGGGGAGCAGCTCCTTCGCCGTCCCCTGCTCTGCTGCGCTGTGGGCTGGGATCGGCCACCGCTCCGCTGGAGGCAGAGGGACCGCTCACCGCCGCCTCATGCATACTGGGAGGGGGGGGGGTGTTCACTCACCCTCGATGTCGGCCGCCATCTTGGCTGCGCAAGCCGCGTCTGCCGTCGGCTCCCCGTGGGTCGCTGCGGGCGCCGCCGCCTCCTTCCTCGACATCGGCAAACCCCGCCAGCCAGTGTGCGCCTCCCTGCCATGCAGGTACTCCTCCCAGCACGTAGATGTTTCCGATGAGGGGGATGATGAAAGCGCAGCTTCCGGCTCCCTGCCTGTGCGTTCTCTCTGCCCGGCCGCCGAGCCTCTTCCCGCACTGCCACCACCTCTATGCCATTCGAGCGCCAGGCCACGCCCCCCTGTGTCCAAATCTCCACCTGCACTGCTGATTGGCTGTTGGGCCACTGACTTGAGTATAAGCCGAGGCGGCTTTTTTCAGCCCAAAAAGTGGGCTGAAAAACTCGGCTTATACTCGAGTATATACGGTAATTCTCCTGGCTTCTCTTTAACTGCTTTTCAATGCTGGGGATTTGTGGGAGGTCCCCGGGTATTTGAGGGGCCGGGAGGAGCCTGTTTTCGATGTCTCTGCAGTCCAGCGCCATCTGGCGGAGTATATCCCATGTGTAAGTATTATATTTGGAGCAGGACTTACTGTATACTCATAATACCAATTCTACAGGTGAGTAATCATAGAATTGTATTTCAGCGCCTTTTCTGCTGCTTCATCCAGACCTTGCCTGCCGTTGCAGCATGGACATGGCGCAAGCTGGGAGCATGGCCGCCCCCACCATGGAGAACGCATGCCTGGTCAGCTGGTCCTACTTCCTATCAAGGCCGCACTATCCGAAGTAGGGATAAGGGTGTGCCGAGCCAGACACGACACCGGTTCGTCTACCTCTGGTGGCGAAGACCAAACCGTCTCATCCGGAAAGGGAACTCCATCTGAATATGCCTACGCTTGGCCCTAGCCCTCCCGTATGGGCAGATAGATTTGAGATGCCCCTTCTGACGAAGGCGGCTCACCATGCTCTCCAACTGAGCCACCCTGTCCGCCACATCTGAGGGAGGAACCCCGTCCGTGGTCTGACACTGGGACAAAGATGGACCTGGCAGCCCTCCAGAGGGGGTATCCCGCTACGACGAGTCCTGAAGCCACAGGGGAAACTTGACGATCCGACTGAGGTGCGGAACCTGTCAGCTAAGATGGCACAGTAGTGCACCCAGCGCACAGGGATCCCTCGCCCAAGGTCAGGCGTGCTTAGCACATGGGGCACGCAACACCACTCTGTTAAAATACGAAACCACTGTGACTGATGCCTTTGACATGGTAAAATGGCTGCTCTAACTGCTAAGCAATACAGCTGAGCGCCAGGCCCCACACCCTCCTGCCTGACGACTACTGGTCAGACCTGCCTGCACTACTGGAAAAGCAACCTTCCTGCAGCTAAGATCAACCCACCGACCCCCCACCCTGCAACAACATGAACAAATGTCAGATTCCGAAAGCATCAGTGAAAAGGTTTTGCCTCCCAAAGAGAGCCCTACCTGACCACGGATAGCATGGGACGGCTGCTGCGCTGAAACCGATTCGCAGACCAGGAAACAGTGGGGCAGGGCAGGAGCTCACAATCAACGATCTTGGAATACAGTAGGGACCTCCAGCACCACACAAGATGGCGTTGCCTTGTGCTGTTAGTGAGGAGAAGGAGGACGGGGCCACGGACCTCGCGGATGAGAAAGCTAAGCTTAACCCTTTTCTAACTACTGCAATGTATTAGATGGGGGCTGGACTTTATATGAATTCTATGTTGGTCTTGAGCTGGAAGCGGCAGCTCTTCTGTGCATCCTAACAGCTATTCACTGTTCCAATTGTATATAACTTTTCGTGGACTAATCTCAGTGGAGCTGCAAATTCCCCCTTTTTTCCTTTAGTTAAAAAGGAAAACCAAGAACAGGATAAAAAAACATACCACATCCACCTTTTAGTGCCGCTCTCCAGTGCTGCACTGAAGCATAGGTTACTAACTATGAAGAAACTCAGAAGTGGTTGTTAACCCATTTCAGACTTCACTTTCACGGACAGACCTGGGGTATTTTTCAACAGTAACAAGTTAAAAATCACAAGTTGCAATTGTTTAATCAGGCCTCTAAGTGTTTAATGTGGCAGTAAAATTACTTTTGCACAGTTAATGTAAATTTCCTGTTTTTAAAAGCTATCCAGTATGTGTATTAAGACATGTTGGTGTTCTGTAAAGAAACATATATTAAGCAACATTTGGCACATTGTTCCAAAAAATGGAGTATAAAATGAGTAAATCAAGGGGAGTCGAGTCAAGTCAAGGGGAAGGAGTTATGGTCTTAGCCCTTTACTTAACAAAAATGCTTTCTGGTTTGGCTCGCGACCTAGGAATTTGTGCAGCAAGTCCATGCCATCCACTGATCCTCCGGGTTTCAAGATGAGGTCTCTGTATTTCTTTCCAACCTATGAAAAACAATGCCAAAGGTTCACAAAGCTCAGCATGTAGGGAGATTATCAACCAACAATTATAGAAGGAGAGAAAAAAGAAGCATTGAAGCTATAGGCTACAGTTTACTATTTGATTTTACTCTGTTTCAGCTATATCAACTACTTATACATTTTTTAAGCCCAACTTTGAAGAGTAGAAGGGCGGCCTACTCTTCCTGTTCCTGAGACAGAGCTTGAGTCAAGAAGTAATACAGAGATTTTCATCAGATCCCTGTGCCAGAAACACACCTCTCATACCCACAACAGTCATGGATTTTCTATTAGATAAACTTTATGTTTGTCCACCATGGATAGAAAGTAATGTTGCTCTATCCAATATTTGAAAATACAACCATGCTGAACTTCAATTGTGGAAGGAAAACCTTTATTTTAATTTTTTCAAAATATTTCACAACCAAATCTGTATAAGTTAACAGTCTACACAGCAAGGCTTCCCAACATTTTTTCATCAAGTACCACTTTCCATTTTCTGATTAAATAAAGTACCACTGGGGTGGTGTATGAGCGCGGGTAGTCACCTAAACTCTTAAAAAAGACATAAAAAAACACCTTTTAAAAGTGAGTGAATCACACAAGAAATTGTAGTTTTTTTATTTATGGTGCATATCATGCTTGTGTTGCAGATGGCAGAAGATCAGGTTGGGATACAGATGAAGGATCGAGAACCACCTGTAAGCACCTCAAGAATAATCAGTGGTACTAGTACCACTTGTTGGGAACCCCTGGTCTACAGGGAAGGTAATCCTTGTAATGAACTCTTAGGTGTTTAATTTAGCCCATTACATGGCACTGGATTATAGCCCTCATGATTTTGTAAGTTTGAGCTATTTTAACTAAATGCCTGAACTAGGAGGATTTTGGAATCTAAAAATATGAATTTCAAGCATCTTGTTAGACAGAATAGGTGACTTCTAGTTTATTAGGATCACTTTAGCTAAATATTAAATAAAGCAGCCCATTGTTTCATTTTATTTGTGTGTTTTGTTTTAATAAAACCTATGCTATTCAGTGAATTAAGATAAATGGATGGCGCATATGTAGCATAGATACACAGTGAAGCGTAGGTTGTATGCTGGCCACATAGGCTTTGAAATTCAGAAGACATATCACAGATTTGTTTACAGCTTAGCATTATATATAATTGAAACATAAACTCATTTTGTAAAGTAATGTTTTTCTATTTAACAAATGATGAGTCCAGGTCCACTGTTATACTTTACTTTTGCTGTTTAGGTTTTTTGTTAGTCTTGAGCTATTTTAGTGGAATAAGAATAAGTAGATAGTGTGGGGCAGCTAGGGACATGGTAATTGTGTAATGCTGCACACTCAGGCTTTGAAATGCAGGATAGGTAGCACAGCCCGTTTTAAAACGTGGCACAAATTATAATCAACTCAAAGAAGCTATTGCTTCTAAATCAGTGTGTTCTAAGGTATTCGCAAAGCCGATAAAATGGTAAAAAGGAGGGGGCGTGGACAACTGCCTAAGCCATCTCCTTGGTCTGCTAGAAAAGGCGCGAAAAAACTTTTAGAGGAAGTGAATATTTTCCTCAACTGGAAAAAGATGGCACCAGGTAAAGTACACACCTTCTTTTTCACTTTCAATAAGTTACCAAAACATAGTGATTTTAATCCAATATTGCTACATGAGGATAAGAAATCCCCAGAAGGGTTGTGGGCAGTACTACTAAAACAAATCTTCTCACATGAGGAATTGTGCATTAATAGAAAGAATTTGTTTAATAAAAGCTCAAAACGCCTGTTTATGTTAGCTAAAATACCATGTGTATTTGAAGTTAGGTGCAGGAGGTAGCATCCAGTTTTCATTGTGCAGATTGTTCTGCTACAAATCAACGATTTCTGACAATGAAAAATCAATTGGATAACCAGTATCAATGCACAATTGAAAAAGAGCAAGAGGCAAGGTCTGACTTGTAGGAAAAAAAACTGAGTTGTGTAAATAAAATAAATATATGGAATAAAGAGAAAAGATGAGGCGTAGGTAAGACTTAGTTTCAGGTAGATAAAGCGTCTATTCAAAAGACTATCCCTGATCTGTCTGGGTCTGTTACACCTCAGAAGTCAGAGGCCATGGCTTTTCAGGCCCCTGAGAAACAGGCAAGGCTAGGAATCATGTAGGTAAATCAAGTCCAGGACACTACCAAGTGGGCAGAGTTACCTGTATTTTGGGGCTCCTGCATTCAGTTAATAGATTGCTTGACCTGGGGGCTTCCGTGAAAAACACCTAATGGCTTAGTATCTCTACCTGTGATCTCTCTATCTATTATAACATTTATTGAACTGTAACTTATAGAAACCTATACTTATAACTTTTACACTGCAAATGTAATAACTGCCTGTGCCATTTAAGGTTTTCTGTGGAAACTTTGGTAACTTATTGGATTAGTTTAAGGATATTTACTGTGCTAGTAAACCAGTTTTCAGTTTATACATTTAGTGTGTTGGCTATTTTTTCACATAATAGATTGTATGTGCAAGGCATTTGAGGGAATATTGCTTCTTGCGACACCTCACTGGGTGCGTAAGTAGGGATCATTAGTTTGTATCAAGTCAATGGTCATTGGGCTGATACGATTATTGGTATTTCCTATATTTAAATATTGAGCTCTAATAGAAATATAGGAGATGAATGTGCAGCAAATATTAAATAAATATTAAATATAACATTTCTCCTTCAACAAACAGCGATCATGAGCTCGGGATTCGAAGGTAAGCAGGAAGGAGCCTCTATCTTTTGTCTGCTGATATGAGGTAAAGTCTATGACAGTGGACTTCTTTTTGTTGCCACTCACATCACTGGAAATGTCGCCTCACTACTTTTGTTCACTGGACACAGGAAGATTATCTACCAAAACACAGTGGGCAGGCAACTGCTTGCTCACTCCTGTCCTGACCCAAAACCTTTCTACAGTATATGAAATGGCTGCAACAAAAGAATTGAGAATTTCTACCTCTGGGTTCATTATTCCTTTCAGTTTGAAACAGCTATAGAAGATATCCATGGAGAAGACCTCACTCCACAAGTAGCCATAATACTGTCCATCATATCCCCCAGCCAAGTGGCCAAATGTGGCTGGCATGTTTGTACCTACAAAATGGCAAACAGAGCTTCTTCAACAAAGCAACACATAATCAATATTTCAACAGTGTCTTGTAACATCGAAGCAAGTTTTAGCTACCTTTATGATTTGAAGCTTCCTAAGACATAACCTGACCATACCAGACTAGATGTTTTTCCCTTTAGGAATATAGGCTGGTTTGACCTTTTGGAAAACATTAATAGTAACTAGGTATGACAAGATTTATATTTGTGCTGTTTTAACTCGAGTCGAGGTTACGACTGGGAGATAGAACTACTTTAACCTGAAAAATCCTGTAGGTGAGAGTGATTTATTTTGAGATGAACTGGTTTAGATGAAGAAGATTAGAAGAGCCAGTACTTCAAAGTTGGATCTTTAGCTTGCTGAATATGCCCTAATATATTCACTACTTGAAACTTTGGAGTGTTGGCTCTTGTGGGACCTACTTACAGGGCCGGTATCAGCAACCAGCTAGGTGAGGTAGCTGCCAGGGGCCCCCACAATCTAAAGAGGCCCACTGACAGGGCCAGCCTTTGGGGTGTGCTTGACCAGCGGCGGACTGGAAGGCCACCACCACAGCTGGTGCCTACATCTCCTCAAATGGCAGTGTTCCACACAACGGGGCATCTAATTTAGATTCCAGGGGAGGAAGTGCTGGGTATTGCTCTGCTTTTAAGTTGCCCACCCCAGCCGATTTCCTGGAGCATCCAGTGATACCCTACTGTATGAAACCCCCTGGGATCGCTGGCATACCCACTATGCAAGCAATTCCACCCCTGAGTTTTGGTCTGCTTTACAGGGCATCTCAATTTGCGATGCCCAGGTATGTAAAGAATCCCCCCTGGTTTCGCCATTAACTCAAACTGGTGATCCCACAATGCGTTCGAGGAAAGTAATGAACAAAATCAGGAGAATGTAAATTAGTTTAGAATCCGAGGTCAGGTTTAAAGAGGTTTGGTGCGCTTCAAAGTAGACCAAAACTAGAGTTTTAGTCCAAATTGTATGATCCTTAGAGGGCATCCAGATTTGGGACATCCCTCTGTGACGTGTCACGACTCTTCACCACAAAAGAACCCACTGAGACCATGCCGCCCAAGGACCCACATAAACCTGGAGCTGGCCCTGCCTACCTATGTATCGGTGTCACCATCGAACTGGTGCATCCACTGATCGGATTCTACTATTTAACTTAAGAGTGCGGTTATCACGTTTTGTTATTCAGGAGACTGACAAAGAAAAGCAAAACTTCAGAAACAAGCGAAGATATGGATGAGGAGCTCCAAAAACAGGAGCCAACTGTCCTTGTGGTCAAGCGTGACTAATCATCAGGCAGTGGATTGAAGGCAGGAGACCCCACGCGTTCTGCTGATCCGCTACGGCTTCTCCAGGCCACTGCCTGATGATTAGTCACGTTTGACCACAAGGACAGTATGATCTTTACTTTTTCTTTCCAGTGATTGCTTACTACCTCAGCTCCCTTATACAGCCCTCTGCACTAACAGCACTTTTGTGTATTGGGTTTACATTGGGGGTCTCATCCCCTGCTTTACTTGGTGAATATAGCCTTCTTATCTAGCATTTAATTGATTGCACAGGTTTATGGTCTTAATGAATTATTTGTAGTAATTACCTTTTTATACTTGAATTTTTTGCACAAAGTGGAGTAACTGAACACTCACTTGAGTAATTAGAAATATATAAATATATATATATATATAAAAAATTATTTTTCTTGGGCTATTTGTGGAGCTATTTAATACTGATTTCTGTTTGTACTTTTTGATACCTTGTGGTTTTCTATAATATGGATTGCTAAGTATTTTAGCATCACAGGAATAGTGGATGAATTGATTTTAAGTGTCTTTGTGTTGCATGTGTTTTTGTTTTTGCTATAGTGTAACATTTAATAAAATATTATTATTTTATGGTATTTGTGGAGTTGTGCCCCTTTCTTATGGCCCTTGTCAATTTGGTTTAGCCCATGAAAGCAGGTGTAGATAGTAAAAAGAGGTGGGGGACATGCTGATTTTGGATGCTCCATGTTAATCACTACTGAATGCCAGGGCCGGGCAATATACTCTCCTTTTTCCTTGTTCCTGCGCCGACCACATGTGACAACAGCAAACCTTGCATTTAGTTGGAGCCCATACCATTATCTGGCTTTTTTTAGAACTCAGATTCCAAAAAAGTTGGGGCACTGTTAAAATGTAAAAACAAGAATGCAATGATTTGGAAATCTCACGTTATCAATTATTTTTGATAATGTGATAACGTGAGATGGTCACTGGTTCACTAATCTGAAAAACAGCATCTAAAATTGTGCAACAATTTCAGAAAAACGGCTTTGCAGAAGAGGAGCCTGGTTGCTGAACCAGCATGTCTCATAGACCCCAGGATGGGTTTTGGACCACTTTACCAGACTGTTGTCAAACAAGAGAGAACACTAGACATGGCCCTGTCCCAAGTATTTTGAGATGTGTTGCTGCTATCAATTTATAAATGAGTTATTATTTTTAAATGAAATGGAAAATGTTTTCACCTACTGATATGTGTTCTTTTGTGATTAGAATATAGTTATGTGATTTGGGGTTAACCCCCATATGGTTATGGGGATTTTTTCCTCGAACTGTGCAAGATTGTTGGTCATAAACTGTTAGGCCATACCTGGTGTGGCAGAAATGCCCAGAATCTCCTCTGAAAACTTGGCATATTCCCTGGCTGTGTCACCACATGGCTTTGTGTGAAGGGACTGATCAAGCTTACTCAGAACGATCTGCCGAAGAGTCAGGAGACCTGAAGAACAAAACAGACTTCATATTCAATATATTTATCCAGTTATAAAGAAAGTGTGGCCTGAATACCCCATAAAACAAGTTATAGAATTGCCTCCATCATTCTCTAACTCCTTGCTTCTGTGTCTGGCATTTTTTCTTTTTGTTCCACTTTCTTCAATATTTCTTCTTGGCTTTCCTCATCTTCCTCATTTAAAGTGGACCAGTTCCCTATGCACCTGGCTCTACAGTCTAAAAGATTCCAGGGCCAGTTGAAAGACCTCTGGGATGCCCTACTGTATGAATGCATTCTTGGTGGCTTCCCACACAGGGGCATTGCAAACTGGGATGACCTTGTTAAAGCTGACCAAAAGTCGAATAAAAAAAGTTTAGTAAATTGCTCCCCTAAGGCCCCCATCTGGCAAAAAGTATTTGAATGGACTTAACTCCATGTAGATGTTCTGGAATATCAGGCCGATTATATGCTGCAGAACTGCATGGGAGCGGCCATCTTGTCACACACATAAGCATGGGAGGAGAGCTGTGCCAGCAACAGCCCACACCAAACAGAGCAATAAATGCCTCAGAAACATGGGCAGCTTGTGTATTATGTTATAACACACACACTGAATAACTAGCTGCTGGGAGGATTGTGTGTGTGAAGGGAGAACTGCAACAATGTTTCCTTATCACTATTCAAGGCAGAATCTGGATTTACTGCACACCAGTGTAAACAATCCCCTCGATTCAAAGAGCAAAAGTTAATTGATTTTGGATCGAGAATCGTAAGTTTGGGTGGGTGTTAGTCATTTTTTCCTGTTTTTTTGGCCATTTCCGACTCGCACGAGCCTACGTACGAATGCGTATATGCTCTTACGATCATCGCAAGTTCGTTCCTAAATTTTAGGATCAAAACGTAAAACTTAGGATCAAATCCTAAAACTTAGGATGAAAACGTAAAACTTAGGATAATCGAATGTGTTTAGGTGTGATTCAGAGAACAGTTTTCAAACCTCTAAATACGTTTTAAAAGAAAGCCACTGCCGACACCTTTTAGCAGTCGGATTGCTGTTCTTGAACAGGTTTTTTGGCTATGTGGAGGAGTCTGCGCGTCTTGAGCTCCAATGAACTGCATGTATCAGCATGGCCGAGGCCATAAATTGTATGGCAATGCATACCTGATTCATGTATGCCTTATAAAAGCATTTTAATGTGGACCTTAATTAGTCCTTTGCATGTAAACCTTTATTTTGCAATTTATTTGCGTTAAAGAAACTTATGTCCTTTGTTATTTATTTTTAAATTGATGTACTAGAATAATATTTTTAGATTGCATTTATTGGTGTAGTTGTTTACCTTTGCTTTGTTTAATTATTTAAGCACATCTTTGGTCAGATGCATCACACTTACTGAGGAGAGGAGAGCAGGATAAAGTGCAGGATGTGGGTTACTGCTGTATTTTGCACAGACACAGCAGAGCTGGGGGCACGGAAAGGTCAGAAATCAAAGAATGCAGAGCAACACAGTCACAAGGCCCTTTCTGTTTGCAGGCTGCCCGAGAATACCTGAGCCGCCATCTTGGCTGTTTCTAGGCTCATAACATGCAGAAGTTGCTGGGTGTTTTTTTATATTTGAGAGCAATCTGTATGTAGAGGGTGTGGGTAACCACACACAACATTTTAAGTTGTACCATTTGAAGCCAAAATATTAAAATTAAATCCACAAGTAAAAAATGCAAGTTAACTAAAAATTAAACAAAGTAAGATTTACTTATGCAAATGCATTCATTAATGGTTGGTTACTACAAAATGAATGAAATAAAGAAAAATAAGACCAAATATTTAGAATGCACTTTAATGAGGTAAGTTTGTAGTGTGCAGCCGCAAGATCAGAAGGATTTACGTCCAGGGAAAAAGGGCAAAACCAATGTTGCAACCTGAGAAATGAAACGGAAAATTCAGGATGGAAACTGACATAGGTCTGATTCCCGAACTGCCATACGAACGGACGTAAATTTTAGGATAGAAACGTATTTGCTTATAGAATCACTCGCAAGTTCATACGAACGCACGAGCGTACGGGAAAAATAGGATGATCGGCACCCAAATCAAAGCTGTTACATGTTTCTTTGAATCGACCCTAATATGTATCTTCTATAATTTGACAATTCCTCCAACTGTGCAGCAGAGCAATGAGTCAACGCAGCTGATGATTTTTGGCTTTCTACTAAAAATAAAGGTGGATTGTACTGATATGTGAGGCAATTTTGACTGTTGAACTTTAACTTCGAAGCTGGACTCAGGTATGTGGCAAGATGGGCACTGCCATAAAGTTATGCAGCATAGAATCTGCCTGTTTTTCAATAACATCTGCATGAAGTTAAGCCTTCTCAAATAGTTTATGTCACTGATTTCCAGCATGGGGCTGTAGGGGTGCAATTTACCGAACTTGCTTTTTTCTTACTTTTGGTCTGTTTAAAGTGGACCAACACCCAGGATTTTGACTATCCTGGGTCTTGGTCCACTTCGGTGGGGCACCCCCGATCGGGGTGCCCCGCTGTGTGAAACCCCCCCTAACCCCCCGAAAAACTCACCTCTCCCCGCTCCCAGCGCCGACGTACAAGCCAGGTCCAGGAACGTCTAAGCGGCTGCCGCCGCCTCCCGCGCGTCCCTTTTGACGCGCGCGCGCCCGCGCCGGCCATTCGCAGACGGCCGGCGCGGGCGCGCACACGCCTACAGGGGCGCGAGGGAGGCGGCGGCGGCCGGCCGCCGCCGAAGATCAGGTAAGGTTTTTCGGGGGTTTTGGGGGGTTACACCCCGCGGGACATCCCGATCTCGGATGTCCCGCGGGGTGGGGGGTGATCGGCCCGGGAATCTTATAGATTCCCGGGCCGATCACCCGTGGGTGTTGGTCCACTTTAAGCAGACTAAATCAGTTTTCTCTCTTTTTCCACTCCAGGGCTGCAGGAAGTCTGAAACACATGGGTTAACTATGACTCGAAGGGCAGGGACTGCAAGACAAAATATGTAGTTCCTCCCAGCCTATATGTACTTCTGGCATCTCTCCGCAATCCAGTAATTGAAAAGCAGTAGACATAGCCGCCGGGAGGATAAGGCATCCTAAGAAGCCCTACATCTTGTTGGAGACAAAGGAGAACCAAGATAAGCTCCTCTCTTCTGGAAATAGAGAGAGAAAAAATTACAGGTGAGAATCACAGAATTGTATTTTCTCTCATATTCCACTCCAGGGCATCATCAAGTCAGAAACGAATGGAACCTCTAAAAGCAATGCCCTTACCTTAGGGTGGGATCCCAGGTTGTAACCTTATTCTTTTAAATGAAGAGTAACTAAAAATTAAATCCTAACTGAAACAGACAGAATCTTTACTTCTGTCTAATACCTTCCTACCAAAGGTGGCATCCGCCAAGGCTCTGATATCAGATGGATAAATCTGCCCCTTTTAAGGTGCTCAATAGAAGACCTTCATCAAGACCTTTCTGCAAAAAATCTAAAATTCTGGAGAAAGAAAAGGTTTCTACGAAACCTCTAGATTCGCATTAAGCAATAAATACTCACCAGACTCTGTAGTAAATTTTTGACGTTTGCTTCCTCGCCTGAATCATGGTCTGGAAAAACTCCTTTTGCCAAGATGGAGGCTTCAATAGCCAGGCTGTCAAAGCCATAACTTGTAAATGCCATAGTTGCCCTTTTGTGAGGAGATCTGGATCGTCGGGCAACAGCCAATCGTCGCCTTCTGACATCCTTACTATGTCTGAAAACCAGCTTCTTCTTGGCCAACATGGAGCCACCAGAATGTTCGGGATTCCCCTGCAGGCTATCTTCGTTAGTACTCGACCCAGGAGTGGAAATGTAAGAAACAAATAGAGAAGCTTGAATGCTGAACAAGGAAGGGTCAGGGCGTCTGTTGCTATTGCTAGAGTGTCTCTGAACTGGGATACAAATCTCAGAACTTTCCGATTGTGGCGGGAAGCAAAGAGATTTATGTCTGGGAGCCTCTAGTGCATGCAAGAGGACTGAAAAACCCTCTGACTGAGCAACCATTCTCCCTGATGCAGGAATGCCCTGCTTAAATGATCTGCTTGCATGTTGTCCACTCATGGTGTGTAGATCGCTGAGATGCTTGGAACATGCTTCTCAGCCCAAAGTAAGATCTGGCTCACCTCCTTGAGAGCCCTCTTGCTCCTAGTTCCCCTCTGTTGGTTCATATATGCTACTGCCGTCAAGTTGTTGGTTTGAACCCTGACAGCATGACCCTTCAGATCGGAGGTCCAATGTGTGAGGGACAATAGAATCACTCTTTGTTCCAGGATAATTAGGGGGATCCTACTTTTCCCCGATCCCCACTGTCCCTGGTTCTTTGTGACCCCATGACACCCTCCCAACCCTTTAGGCTGGCATCCGTGGTGACAGTCTTCCATTACTACCGGAAGAAAAGATTTGCTTACCTGAAAAGGCTGAGGATTCAGCCACCAGATTAGGGACTGCCTTGTCTCAAGTAAAAGGGTTGATCCAAAGTTTTCGTAGCTCAATCCCAAATCGAGAGCAATTCCGTCTGCAAGGGTCTTGTGTGAAACTGTGCAAAAGGCACCGCCTCGAAACAAGACACCATCAGGCCCAACAGACACATTCTTTGACGAATCATTGGGTGAGGGCAGGTCAAAAGAGCCTGTACCCTGGAGTGAAGGGAGAGTCTCTTTTGTTCTGGAAGAAATACTTTGGCCAGTTGTGTCTAATGCCGTTCCCAGGAAAGAGATAACTCTTGAGAGCATGATACGCGACTTTGGATAGTTGACTATCCAGCCAGACAGTCTCTGTATCCTTCAGAGTCTCCTGAAAGGATGGGGCCTTGATCAACAGATTGCCTAAATAAGGGATTATTTGTACCCCCTGATTTCTTAGAAGGGCCATGAGCCATGAGGACCTTGGTAAACACTCTTGGAGCTGAAGACAGGCGAAAGGAAGATCCACAAATTGAAAGTGTAGCCAGCCTACTGCAAAGCGCAAGTTTTTTTGATGACCTAGGAAGATAGGGATATGTAGGTATGCATCCCTTATATCTACTGTGGTCTTAAAATCCCCCGGCTGAAGTGTCACCATTGTGGATCTTAAAGATTCCATGTAAAACTTTCTGAGATGGACGAAAATGTTGAGGCCCTTGAGATTTAATATTGGGTGCACGGAACCGTCCTTCATGGTAATTATGAACAAACTGGAGTAAAAAACCTTACCTCTCTGAAAGGGGAATGTGACGGACTACTCCAATCTGTAAACGGCGGATATTAATGCTTCTGCTTTCTACGGATTACGGGATACCCTTGACCAAAAGAACCGCCAAGGAGGTGCGGCCCCCAATTCGATTTTGTAACCTTAGGAAACAAATTCCTGTATCCAAACATGCAGCATGGAGCCACCAAATGGAAGCAAAATGCAGAAGCTGTCCCCCCACTTACAGGAGGGGGTTTTGCCTTATTTCACCAGAAAGATCTTGCCCTATTTTGGAGCTTTGGTTTATTCCAAAATTCTCTTCAGTATCCCGAGGAGGCAGAACCTCTACCCCCACAAAAAGGACGAGAATTAGAAGATCTGAAAAAAGAGGAGTTAGACTTCCTTCCTTGTGGGATTCTAGTAGACCTGCCCCCAGTAGCCTTCTTTACCATATCATCCAAACGACCCCGAACAGGCGCCCCCCCCAGGAAGGGGAATCCCTTCAGGGTCCTCTTGGAAGTTGCACCTGACGACCATTGCTTAAGCCATAACGAACGCCTTAGAGCCACTAGCAGAGCTAAACTTCTAGCATTTAACCTGACCATATAATCCATAAAAGAGATTATGTACCATTTAATATCCATACTGGTCTTAATCAACTGGGAGCATATACCCCGTGAATGACTTGAACGAATCAGAATCCAGTTGCTTTAACGCGCTTCTGCCTGCCAAGGTTGCTATGGATGTGGCGCGGGCTGGCCGCAAAGCCAATCCCACTATGAAAAAAGCATGCAATGCCACCTGATCCATTCACTGGAACCTTTAGGGAGGCACTATCAGAGGATGGAATAATAGCATTACTAGAGAGTTCCAAAACTGGATCCTCCACCTCAGGATGAAAAAAAATACAATTCTGTGATTACTCACCTTGTAGAATTGGTATTATAAGTATGCAGCACGTCCTGCTCCAGATAATGATTCATAACAGATGGGAATTACCTCCGCCAGAGGGCGCTGGACTGCAGAGATGGCAAAAAGAGGCCCCTCCCAGTCCCATATATACCCGACCTCCCACAAATTCCCCAGTTTTGAAAAGCAGTAAGGAGAACCAGGAAGGGCAAATAACCAGTAACAACTTAACAAAGATAACAATCACCGTACAGAGGATCCAAGATAAAGCAATCCGGGTGGGGTGGAGCAGGACGTGCTGCATACTTATAATACCAATTCTACAAGGTGAGTAATCACAGAATTGTATTATTCTAAGTATGCAGCACATCCTGTTCCAGATAATCCCCTCGATTCAAAGAGCAAAAGTTAATTGATTTCGGATCGAGAATCGTAAGTTTGGGTGAGTGTTAGTCATTTTTTCCTGTTTTTTTGGCCATTTCCGACTCGCACGAGCCTACGTACGAATGCGTATATGCTCTTACGATCATCGCAAGTTCGTTCCTAAATTTTAGGATCAAAACGTAAAACTTAGGATCAAATCCTAAAACTTAGGATCAAAACGTAAAACTTAGGATAATCGGATGTGTTTAGGTGTGATTCAGAGAAAAGTTTACAAACCTCTAAATACGTTTTAAAAGAAAGCCACTGCCGACACCTTTTAGCAGTCGGATTGCTGTTCGTGAACAGGTTTTTTGGCTATGTGGAGGAGTCTGCGCATCTTGAGCTCCAATGAACTGCATGTATCAGCATGGCCGAGGCCATAAATTGTATGGCAATGCATACCTGATTCAATACATTTCATGTATGCCTTATAAAAGCATTTTAATGTGGACCTTAATTAGTCCTTTGCATGTAAACCTTTATTTTGCAATATATTTGCGTTAATTAAAGAAACTTATGTCCTTTGTTATTTATTTTTAAATTGATACTAGAATACTATTTTTAGATTGCATTTATTGGTGTAGTTGTTTACCTTTGCTTTGTTTAATTATTTAAGCACATCTTTGGTCAGATGCATCACACTTACTGAGGAGAGGAGAGCGGGATAAAGTGCAGGATGTGGGTTACTGCTGTATTTTGCACAGACACAGCAGAGCTGGGGGCACGGAAAGGTCAGAACTCAAAGAATGCAGAGCAACACAGTCACAAGGCCCTTTCTGTTTGCAGGCTGCCCGATAATACCTGACCCGCCATCTTGGCTGTTTCTAGACTCATAACATGCAGAAGTTGCTGGGTGTTTTTTTATATTTGAGAGCAATCTGTATGGAGAGGGTGTGGGTAACCACACACAAAATTTTAAGTTGTACCATTTGAAGCCAATATATTAAAATTAAATCCACAAGTAAAAAATGCAAGTTAACTAAAAATTAAACAAAGTAAGATTTACTGATGCAAATGCATTCATTAATGGTTGGTTACTACAAAATGAATGAAATAAAGAAAAATAAAAGAAAAAATATTTAGAATGCACTTTAATGAGGTAAGTTTGTAGTGCGCAGCCGCAAGATCAGAAGGATTTACGTCCAGACAAAAAAGGAAAAAGGGCAAAACCAATGTTGCAACCTGAGAAATGAAACGGAAAATTCAGGATGGAAACTGACATAGGTCTGATTCCCGAACTGCCATACGAACGGACGTACATTTTAGGATAGAAACGTATTTGCTTATAGAATCACTCGCAAGTTCATACGAACGCACGAGCGTACGGGAAAAATAGGATGATCGGCACCCAAATCCAAGCTGTTACATGTTTCTTTGAATCGACCCTAATGATTCATAACAGATGGGACATCCAATAGCAGTGTCCGTACATAGGGTAGGATCCCCAAAAGCAACAACGCGCAGTTCAAACCACTGCCGCCTGCAGAACTTTGCAGCCAAAAACAGCATCAGCTGAGGCCCTAACATCAACCTTGTAAAACTTGGAAAAGGTATGAACAGAAGACCAAGTAGCAGCCTTACAAACTTGTTCAACAGAAGCCTGGTGCTGAAAGGCCCAGGAAGCCCCAACAGCACAGGTAGAATGAGCCGTAACACGGAAAGGAGGCTCTTTTCCCCTAGCAGAATAGGCCCTAAAAATGGCCTGACGAATCCACTTGCTAATAGTAGACTTAGCAGGAGCCAAACCCTTCTTGTTGCATCAGTCTTCCTGAAGGGCGTAGTAGCCACCAGGTAAAACTTCAAATTCCTGACCACGTCCAGGGAATGCAAGGCCCTCTCCTTGGAGTTACTAGGATTAGGGCACAAGGAAGGAAGCACAATGTCTTGATTAAGATGGAAGGCAGAGACAACCTTAGGCAAGAAATCCGGTTTAAATCTGAAAACCACCTTGTCCTGATGTCTCTCAAAGTAGGGGGCCTGAATAGAAAGGGCCGCCAACTCTGAAACCCGCCTGACAGAGGTGATAGCCACTAAAAAGGCAACCTTAAGAGTAAGAATAGACAGAGCAGCCTCATGCACAGGCTCAAACGGAGGGCCCTGAAGAGCAGACAAAACCAAATTCAAATCCCAGACTGGCAACAGAGGCTTACGGGGGGGAAGCACATGAGCAACCCCCTGGAAGAAGGTCTTGACAAGAGGATGTTGAGCGAAAGACCTCTGGAAGAAAACAGCCAAGGCAGAAACGTGACCCTTGAGCGTGCTGAGCTGAAGTCCCAGATCCAAACCATGTTGAAGGAACTCCAGGATCCTAGGGATGGAAAACACAAGACAGGGAAGGACCTTAGACTCACACCAGTCAATGTAGGCCTGCCAAATCCTATAGTAAATGGAGGAGGAGGATTTCTTGATCAAGGTATTGACTACAGAGACAAAAAGCCCTTCCTCCATCAAGATGGAGGTTTCAGCAGCCAGGCCATCAAAGCCAGCGTTTGTAAATTGGGATGGCAAAGCCGTCCCTGAGTAAGAAGGTCCGGGACCATGGGCAGAGGGTACTGATCTACTGCTAGCTGTACGATGTCTGCGAACCACACCTGTCTTGGCCAGCGGGGGGCCACCAGAATTGCTGGCACCCTTTCTTGAACCAACTTGCGCAGAACCCTGCCCAGCAGGGGGAATGGAGGAAACAGATACAGGGGACGGAACCCCTGCCAGGATAGAGTCAGAGCATCCACGGACACGGCCAGGGGATCCTGGGACAGAGAGATAAAGACTGGGAGCTTGTGGTTGTGGCGAGATGCAAACAGATCCACGTCCGGCACCCTCCAACGGAGACACAGGGATTGGAAGACCTCGCTGCTGAGAGACCATTCCCCAAGGCGAGAGGTCCCCCTGCTCAGAGAGTCTGCCTCCAGATTCTCCACCCCCGGGATGTACACAGCTGAAATGCAAGGGACATTGTCCTCTGCCCAAGAGAGAATCATGGACACTTCCCTGAGGGCACTCTTGCTCCAAGTCCCTCCCTGATGATTGATGTAGGCAACCGCCGTCTGGTTGTCTGAGCGTACTTGGACCGGCCGGCCCTGAAGGTGAGGAGTCCAATGGGCCAGAACCAACCTGACCGCCCTTAGTTCCAGGATGTTGATAGGAGCATGGGCCTCCTGAGGGCCCCACAGCCCCTGGAATTGTAGGCTTTTCCAGAAGCCCCCCCAACCTGCCAGACTGGCATCTGTGGTGACTGTCTCCCAACAGGGGGCCAGGAAGGATCTGCCCCCCAACAGGTTCCTCGAGTCCAGCCACCACAAGAGGGACCGCCGGACCAGAGGAGACAGAACGAAGGCCTGATCCTGAGACAGGGGACTCTTGTCCCAGACTGATAGGAGATGGAGTTAAAGAGGTCTCATGTGAAACTGCGCATAGGGAACCGCCTCGAAGCAGGACACCATCTGCCCCACTAGCTGCATCCCCTGCCGGATGGAGGGGTGAGGGCATGACAGAAGGGAGTGAACTAGAGCTTGCAGAGAGTCCACCTTCTACTGAGGAAGAAAGATCCTAGCCTAAACAGTATCCAGATTCATGCCCAGGAAGGAAGTCACCAGAGATGGGGATAGGGAAGATTTGGGGTGATTGATCACCCAGCTGAACGACTCCAGAATGGTCACCACCCGCTGGGTATCCCGTTCTGCCTGATGGAGAGACCAACAAGTGATGAGAAGGTCATCCAAATATGGAAGAATGCAAATGCCCTGAGCTCTGAGGAGAGCCATAACACCTGCCAGCACCTTGGTGAAGACTCTGGGAGCCGAGGTGAGACCGAAGGGCAGAACTACAAATTGGTAATGCTGGTCTTCCAGCGCGAACCTGAGAAATTTCTGATGCCCTGGGAAGACTGGAACATGAAGGTACGCGTCCTTGATGTCTATGGGGGTCATGAAGTCCCGCGGGCGCAACGAGCCGACAGCTGAGCGCAGGGTCTCCATGCGAAAGTGCCTGGTTCTGACAAATTTTTAAGTCCAGGATGGGCCTGATTGAGCCAACCCTTTTGGGCACTGTGAAAAGATTGGAATAATAGCCCTGACCTCTTTCCCAAAGAGGGACCTGACAGATGACCCCCATGTCTAGAAGGTTTTGCACAGCCAGAAACAGACCCTGAGCTGCCAGGGGATTTTGAGGGATCCGGGACCTAAGGAATCTTGGGGGCGGCCAAGCAGCAAACTCTATATTGTAGCCGGAGGACACCACCTCCAGAATCCACCGGTCTGAGACCTTTTGTCTCCAGACATAAGCGAAGAGCCTCAGCCGTCCCCCCACCCGGATGGACGAGGGCGTCCCTTCATGGCTGAACGGGCTTGGTGGCAGACTTGGGCTTGGTGGCAGACTTGGGCTTAGAGCCCCAGGAGGCTCCTGGGCGGGCACGTTCTCTGCCTCTGCTCCAGAAGTCACCCCTGTGCCCAGCAAAGGACCCCCCTCCCCGATACCTGGATCCGCGGAAGGAGGGGTAAAGGCGCCTGAACCCCGAAAGGGCCGCGGCTGTTTCTTACGCTGGGGCAACTTACCTCTCTTAGCAAACAGGTCCAAGCGATCACCAAATAGGTGCAGCCCCTTAAAGGGGAGCCCCGTGAGAGTCTTCTTAGCAGCGTTGTCAGCTGCCCACTGGCGCAGCCAAACAGAGCGGCGTATAGCAACCACCAAGGCTGAGGTTCTACTACACATCCTAATGGTGTCATCTAGAGCAGAAAGGATATAAACAATAAAAATCTCACAATGTGACAAGGCCCTGAATTTGGCACTAGAAGCATCATCAGGGGCACTTTCCAGCAGACCCTTGAGGAGAGTCCTGATAGCCACAGCAGTAATAGCAGAAGCACAGACAGAGCGCAATGCAGATCCCACACAGGCAAAGGCATGGGAAGCCAACTGGTCAATGCGCCTGTCCTCACTATCCTTCAGGGTAGTGGAATCAGGGGAATGCACCACAGAAGTGTTGGACAACCCCAAGACTGGAGCATCCACTTCCGGGGGGGTTGACCAACATTTAACCACTTCAGTGGGAAAGGGATACCTTTTATCCCAGCCCTTAGGGATTCCGGGAAGCCGGCTGGGACGTTCCCACTCTTTGAGAACAAGATTATTGAAATGGGCCTGTTCTGGAAATTCCAAACGTGGCTTAGCAGTATTAAACAATCCCCCCTGCTGTTTGGGAGCAGCAGCAGGAAGGGAAATAGAGAGCACTTCAAAAATCTGAGTCAAAAGTCTATTGGTGTCATCAGCATCCCAGGGATCAGAGCCAGGGTCAGCACCACTGTAATGCTGATCATCAGACAGCTCTGAATCCGAGAACAATTCCCCCTCTTCAAGGGGGGTATAGTCAGTCATGTCCAGAAAATCCTCAGTTTCCATAGGGACAGACGCACCAGACGCTACATGCCGCCTTTTAGCCGGGGCCTTACGGCCCCCAGAGCTAACGATCAACCTCTCAATGTTAGCCAGCCTAGAAGACACATCAGGTTGAGACTCCCCACTAGTGTTCAGCTCACTGGGAGTCAAATTCAGGCGAGGGGGAGTAGGTGAAGACATAGTGGGCGCGGGCCCAGTCACCGATAGCCCAAAATGCAGCGCAAGCGCCTGCTGGGCGCAGGGTACGCAGACCCGCACATCATCACTTACAGGGGTGCCCCACACGCCACACACAGCCGGGCTTGTCCCGAGGGGACCTCGAGCGCAATATCTTGTGAAGTCTCCATATGGTGATTATAGTGGGCCAATTGGCCAATAGGAATTACGCTGTAAAAGCAACCCGGGATGCCCCAAAGGTCCGCCAGGGAAGTGGGAGGATTCTACTAATCAGGCCTCTAATAAAGTTTTAGCAACTAATAGAGGGGGGTAGGACCGGGAGAAACCTCTATACAGTTTTTCCCGCCTGAAAGACACAAAAGATGACACCACATAAGCATACAGAATAAACACGTGACAGGGGCACTCACGGACCGCGGTGGAGAGTCACAGGTCACACCAGAGGAAGAGCCCAAAATGGCGCTGGGTACCTCAAGGGGCGGGCCGCAGGGAGAACGACGCGGAGCGTGCTGCCCGATAAGCTCCGCCCCAAGAAAGCACGAAGGCCTAACACGTGACTGGCCAGCCAATAGGGGTGCAGCAGCGCCTGCAGTGACATCACTGCTGACCGCAGAAACGCCGAAAGGCGCGCGCATCAGCGGCGGCAGATTTAAAACAGTAAACTGACAGAGTAAAAGCCCAGGCGCGGAGCCCAGAACAGTGACAGCAAAAAAGGCACAAATACACACTATACGAAACACACACACACACATACCCCCCCCCCCCAATGAGCAGGACAGCGGCGACCAGCTAGCAGAGGCCCACCGAGGACCGGGGAGGGAGCGAGGGGCATCCCAAATCAGGCTCACCATAAGCCTGCACCGCCTCCCCTTCGGTGGGGTAATGCGGTTGGAGCAAGGCTCCTAAAACACCTGTAAAAGGTGCAGCCTACCATCACCCGACCAGCGCAGCCAAAGCTGGGAGGCATAAATGAAGAAATGGAACGGGTGGGAATAGTTCTACAGGGCCACGGGCTGCTCACCTGCGAACAGAGAAGCCATCATCCTTGTCCTTCGCAGCTGACTGCAGAGAAGAAACTGGGGAATTTGTGGGAGGTCCCGGGTATATATGGGACCGGGAGGGGCCTCTCTTTGCCATCTCTGCAGTCCAGTCCAGGTAATTCCCATTTGTTATGAATCATTATCTAGAGCAGGACGTGCTGCATACTTAGAATACATAACCTAATCAGGTCTGAGGAAAAAGGGTGTAGGGGAGCCTATCTGGCTTTTTCCATTCCCTTTGGATAAGTCTGATAAAATGAGATTTATCAGGAAACAGCTGCTTTGGTTTTTCTGGCTTGAACAGCTCCCCCTCCTTTTTCTTGGGAATCTTAGTAGCTGAAATATCCAAAATTTCTAACATAGAAAATATCAGGCTTTTCATCTGCTCTCTAAACTGAGAGCCCCCTGTTCTGAAGAACTTGAATCCAAAATACTCTTCCTTACTGGATGAGAGTTCACCCTCCGATAATTCTTCATTCTCTGATGCTTTCAAGGACCTTGAGACCGGAGGTTCTAAACAGCTTTCTATGTGGGCCAACCTCTTCACATTATCAACCTGGACAATATATCCCTGGTTATCCAAGCGAGGCTGCCGAAGGAGCTGTAAGCTCAGAGGGTTCAGACCAAGAGGGCTTCATAGGAAACCTTTCTGAAGGAGATAACTGCCTGCCAAATTTGGAGAGTACCACGGGTGCACTCAGAACAAATAGGGCTGTCCTCTTCCGGAGGCCTTTGCAGGCACCCCCTCCAAGGGTGCGAAAATTAAAATCTTTAAGTGCTACATACACGTGCAAACACGTAAACAAAATAGTATATTGTGGGAAGAAAGGCAAAGAGAGAAATATTATCTCTATGTTCCCCCCTTCAGGCTCACCAGACAAAAAACTGCGTCCGGTTGCCCCTACGGGTGGGAACTCCAGCCCTTGAGGATCAGCTCTTTTAAAAAATCAAAGTGACACCCTGTAGGCCAGGACCCTGGCACTTACCCCTAAATCACCCTGATCTGCACTGATGGTTAACCCAAGGAGGCATAGGTGAGTCCACCGGATCAGTGGGACCATAGGGGCCTGGAAGCAGATCGGGTTAAATCCCCTGCTTCCTGAGTAATACCTGTAGAAAAAGGAAAAAAAATAAATGAATTATAGGAAAATAAATCCAGGCACACCTTTGCAGTCCAGTTCAACTTCAAGAATGAAATTGGAATGCGGAAAGCAGCTGGAAGTATATACAGGCCGGGAGGAGCCACACCTTTTGTCTTGCAGTCCCCGCCCTTCGGACAAGGATTAAGCCATTCGCTTCCGACTTCCTGACGCCTTGGACTGGAATACAAGAGAAACTGGATTTTGGTCGGCTTTAAGTGATGCCACCATCTTTCTCTTCATACACACCTTTTTCATTTATTTTTATTGTTCCCTCCATAGCCTTATTTTCACATTTCCATCTCCCTTTCCACATTTTCTCTTCTCTTTTGTACTTTTTTTCCCCATTTCATCCATTTCTCTCTCTTAACTCATTTTCTGCATTATATTCCTTTTCTACATATCCTCATATTCCTAACATTCTGGTGTATATAATTTTCCTCTTTCTCCATCTCCAGGGATTTTCTCTTCTTTATCCTTCCTCGTGTCTTTTCTTATCTTAGTCTCTCTAATTATTTAATCCTTCAGCTTCAGATATTCCCCTTTTTTATATATTTTCCACATTTCCTTTTCTCCCTAATTTCCTTGCTCCCTCTTCTCTTTTCCACCCATCACCAATCATCTACATTCCTTTAATCACCCTATTCTTTTGACCTTCCCCATTTCACTCTTTTAAATGTTCTTCTTCTTACATTCTGTTGAACTGGCAGACTCTGACACTCATTCTGTATTACTATTGGTTTTCTAATTTTTAAGTAATTATGCAGCTATGTTTATCTAGGTTACCATATTTTTCCCTATAAGACGCACATGCCCATAAGACGCAGCTAGGATTTGGAGGAGGAAAATAAAAAAAAATATTCTAAACCAAATGTTGTGCTAAAACACCCCATTACGGCCATGTGTGGCATGCCCTAGATGCTAGAGCGGGGACAGTGGACAGGGTACATTTAGGATACTAGCCTCATGATGGCTGGTGCAAGGCGAGTATACATTTCTTTTCACTTTTTTTTTTTTTACATTCAGCCGATAAGAGACTGACATTTTCCCCCCACTTTTTTAGGGGGGTGTGTCTTATAGGGTGAGAAAAACACACACTTACTTGGTCTGTACTGAATTTGTTTTTGATATATGGCAATATGTATCACTTTATAATTATTTTGGAAACCCATGTTTGGCTGGTTTGCATTTCCGATATAGAATTAATTTCTTCTCCCTCTTTTTCACATTCTTTCCTCCTCCTCTCGCTCTTCCACATTCTCTCCTCCTCTCTCTTTTCCACGCTCCTTCCTTCTCTCTTTTCTCCACATTCCCTCCTCCTCCTTGCTCTTTTCCACATTCCCTCCTATGCTTTTCCCCACTCCCTCCTCCACTCTCTTTTCCACATTTCCTTCTCCACTCTCTTTTCCTTGTTTAGCTTTGCCACCTTAATTTTTTTGCATTCCTGTTTTCTATTTCACCTCTTTTTCTGGCTCCAATCATTTCTCTCTTTCTATTTGCCAACTATCCTTGATTATGCTTTTTCACACATTAGCATTATCTCTTTTGAATGTTCCTTTTGTTTTCTATATTCCTTCCATCTTTTCCCCATTTGAGTTTTAATGTATGTATACAGTACATGTTTAAAGTGGCTGATATGCTGTCCTGGGAGTCTAAAAATACAATTCTGTGATTACTCACCTGTAGAATTGGTATTATGAGTATACAGTACGTCCTGCTCCAGATATAATACTTACTATCGGGTATTACTCCGCCAGATGGCGCTGGACTGCAGAGACATCGAAAATAGGCTCCTCCCGGCCCCTCAAATACCCAGGGACCTCCCACAAATCCCCAGCATTGAAAAGCAGTTAACGAGAAGCTGGGAGAATTAAATAACCCAAACTAGTAACTATAACAAAGATAACAATCACCATACAGGGGATCCAAGATAATGCAAAACCAAGGGTGGGGTGGAGCAGGACGTACTGTATACTGATAATACCAATTTACAGGTGAGTCACAGAATTGTATTATTCTTAGTATACAGTACGTCCTGCTCCAGATATAATACTTACTATTGGGACATCCAATAGCAGTGTCCATAAAGTAGGGTGGGATCCCCAAAAAGGTAACAGCAGACAGTTTAAACCACTGCCGCTTGCAAAACCTTGCGGCCAAAAACAGCATCAGCTGAGGCACTAACATCAACCTTGTAAAACTTTGAAAAGGTATGAACGGAAGACCAAGTAGCGGCCTCAGCTTGGTGCTGAAAAGCCCAAGAGGCACCAATAGCACGAGTAGAATGAGCAGTAAGGCAGAAGGGAGGAATCTTCCCCTTAGCAGAGTAGGCCTGAATCACAGCCTGACGGATCCATTTGCTGATGGTAGACTTGGCAGGAGCCAAACCCTTCCTAGGACCAGAAGGGTCCACAAAAGGGGCATCAGTTTTTCTGAAAGGTGCAGTAGCCACCAGATAGTACTTGAGACACCTAACCACATCCAAGTAATGCAAAACCCTCTCCTTAGCATTACTAGGATTAGGGCACAAAGGAGGAAAACAATAGCCTCGATTCAGAGACACATTCGTCCGGACTTCTGTAGCTGTCTGTGAAAGTTTTGGTGGGTGTTTGTAATTTTTGTGCTTTTTTTCGTCCATTTTCTACTCGCACGAACGTTCGGGAATGCGCTTCCGATGAACGGAAGCAAATCGGAATATTTCCGTTAGTTCGGATAATTTTCCAAACAAAATCGGAAATTTTCCGTTCGTTCAGAAAACTTCCGTTGCTGGGATGGGTTTCTGTCTGATTCAGAGAGCTGATTTCCGACGGATCACCACCCTATAAATCCGTTTCATTTCCGATCCACTTACGAGACCTTTGAGGGCTCGGATTGCTATTGTTGAACATGTTTTGTGGCTATGTGGAGGAGTCTGCGCGCCTTTAGCACCAAGGCATTGCATGTATCAGCATGGCCGAGGCCATAAATTGTATAGCAATGCATACCTGAATTAATACATTTCATGTATGCCTTATAGATGCATTTTAATGCTGACCTTAATGAGTCCTTAGCATGTAAACATTTATTTTTCCACACATCCATATAATTGCTATTTTTTTTAGACTTATGTCCTTTGTGAATTATATTTGGATTGTTGAACTTGAATCTTAATTTGTTGTAGGAGTTATTGTTTTAGTTGGTTACCTTTGCTTTGTGTAATATTTTTATATTTGGTTGCAGGAACTGCAAGATGTGCCACTCGCCCTTGCTCCTGATGCCCGTTCTTTGCCTGCAGAATGCGGGCCAGGGGTTCTCTAATCGGGTACTATGCAAAACCTGGGCCGTGGTGGCGAGGGCCCTCTGGCTTTTGAAGTCCAGATTTAGGTGTTTGGACCATACGGGGGGGGGGGGGGGGGCACTGCAGTATGACCCCAACAAGGTTATACCAAAATTTTAATTTACGTTTTTTAACAGGGACCACATGTGCCAGAGTGGCACAACTGAGTGTCAGGGTCCTTCAGTTGGTGGGCGAGATGCAGGAGCTGCGCAACTCGGGGACCACAGATGAAGAATAATGTTCAGTGGCCTGCTATTGCTATGTATTTTGTTTTTTATAGTTGTAAAAATTTTAAATTTTCTAAATTTTTTAAAATGTTATATTTTATGATGGTATAAAAAAAAAAAAAGTTACATTGTCATTTCATTTACAAAATACATTAACACAAAACTAATGGGCCCAGAAATATTTAAAGATGAATTTTCACATGACCGAGAAGTGATTTGGGTAAGTTTTGGGGGGCTAAAATGGAAGAAGAACCTAACCAAGAAGTGGTTTGGGTGAGCTTTAAGGGTCTAAAAGGGAAGATGGAGGATAGTGCTAAGTGGTTTGGGTGAGATTTAAGGGTCCAAAAGGGAAGATGGAGGATAGTGCTAAGTGATTTAGCTAAACATTGTAGTAGAAGTGAGGGTGGCAAATATGTAGGCGAGCACTTTAATGAGTTAAGTTTGTAGTGCGCAGGCACAAGATCGTAAGGATTTCCGTCTGGACGAATATTTATTGAAAAAGGGAAACAGAATCGAACGGGAAACGTAAAGGATTCGTTGGAGGATACGATGGGAAAAGGGCAAAAACGAAAGCCTACGTTGTAACATGTGAAAATGAAACGGAAAAGTCTGGATGGAAAATGACATCCTCGTATTCGTAATCTGCCGTACAAACGGACGGTAACTTTACAGAAGGTTTTCAATGCATGCATAGAATCGCTCATACGAGAACTGAAACATTTCACAAAAAAATACAGATCGGAACTAAAACAGAAGTTTTTTTTTGTCTCTCTGTATCGAGGCAGACACTACCTTAGGCAGAAAATCAGGCTTGAAACGAAACACCACCTTGTCCTGGTGTCTCTCATAGTAGGGGGGCTGAATGCAAAGCGCCGCCAACTCAGATACACGCCTAACAGAGGTGATAGCCACCAGAAAGACAACTTTGAGAGTAAGGATGGCCAGGGGAGCATCCTGCACAGGTTCAAAGGGAGCACCCTGCAAGGCTGACAAAACCAAGTTCAAATCCCAAACAGGCACCATAGGCTTACGTGGGGGACGCACATGAGTGACCCCCTGGAAAAAAGTCCTGATCAGAGGGTGCTGAGCAAAGGACTTCTGGAAGAAAACAGCCAGGGCAGAGACCTGCCCCTTCAGAGTACTTAGTTGGAGCCCCATGTCCAACCCATGCTGAAGGAACTCCAGAATCCTGGTAATAGAGAACACACGACAGGGAAGAGACTTAGACTCACACCAGTCAATGTAGGCACGCCAAACCCTGTAGTAAATGGAAGAAGAAGACTTCTTCCTAGCCTTTATCATAGTATCAACCACTGGGGTAGACAGCCCCTTCTCCATCAAGATGGAGGTTTCAGCAGCCAGGCCGTCAAAGCCAGAGTTTGTAAATTGGGATGGCGTAAGGAGCCCTGAGTGAGCAGGTCTGGCACCATGGGTAGAACGTACTGATCCACTGCCAGCTGCACTACGTCTGCGAACCACACTCTTCTTGGCCACCTGGAGGCCACCAGAATTGCTGGTACCCCTTCCACAGCAATCTTGCGCAGAACCCTGCCCAACAGAGGGAATGGAGGAAAGACATACAGGAACTGAAAGTCCTGCCATGACATTGCTAGGGCATCCACGGTCAAGGCCAGAGGATCCTGGGACAGGGAGACAAAGGCCGGGAGCTTGTGATTGTGACGGGACGCAAACAGATCCACATCTGGTTGGCCAACGGTGACACAGAGATTGAAACACCCTGTTGCATAGGGACCATTCTCCCTGGCGAGAGGTCCCCCTGCTCAGAGAATCTGCCAAGAGATTTTCCAACCCCGGAATGTACACAGCTGAAATGCAGGGGACATTGGACTCCGCTCAGGTCAGGATTAGAGACACTTCCTGGAGGGCCCCCTTGCTCCGGGTCCCTCCTTGATGATTGATGTAGGCAACTGCCGTCTGGTTGTCCGAGTGCACCTGAACGGGCACAGGACTAACCTGATTGCCCGCAGCTCCAAGACATTGATAGGTGTGTGGGCCTCCTGAGGGCACCACCTCCCCTGGAACTGCAGAGACTTCCAGAAACCTCCCCAACCTGACAGACTGGCATCCGTGGTGATTGTCTCCCAGGAAGGGGTCAGAAAGGATCTGCCCCCTAACAGGTTCCTTGAGTCCATCCACCACGAGAGGGACCTCCTGACCAGTGGGGAAAGCACACAGACCCTGTCCAGGGACTCTGGGTCCTTGTCCCGCACTGACAAGAGGTGGAGTTGCAGAGGCCTCAGGTGGAACTGAGCATAAGGGACCGCCTCGAAGCACGCCACCATCAGGACCACCAGCTGCATTCCCTGCCTGATGGAGGAATGATGACAAGATAGCAAGAACGGGACCTGTGCAATCAGACTGTCCACCTTCTGTTGAGGAAGGAAATATACCATTTTGTGAATACTCACCTGTAAAATGGGTATTATAAGTATGTCACACACCCCGCTTCAGATAGTCATTACACTTGGGTTATACTGACCTATAGATGGCGATCTTGCAGAGATGTCAATAAAAAAAGGAAGACCCTCCCGGTCCATAAATACCTGGTACCTCCCACTCATTCCCCAGCATTAAAACAGCAGTAAGGAAACAAAGGGACCAGGAAGAGCCAAAATAACCAGTAACAGTAAGAAAGGTTCACCATATAAAGGATCCAAAATACCAAAGGGCGGGGTGAAGGGGGGTGTGTGACATACTTATAATACCCATTTTACAGGTGAGTATTCACAAAATTGTATTATTCTAAGTATGTCACACACCCCGCTTCAGATAGTCATTACACTTGGGACATCCAATAGCAGTGTCCATAAAGGGCGGGGATCCAAAACAAGGCAATAATGTACCAACTTAAACCACTGCAGCTTGCAGAACTTTGCGGCCAAAAACAGCATCCGCTGAGGCCCGCACATCAACCTTGTAAAACTTGGAAAAAGTATGAACGGAAGACCAAGTAGCAGCCTTACAAACTTGCTCAACAGAGGCCTGGTGCTGGAAAGCCCAGGATGCCCCAACGGCCAGAGTAGAATGAGCAGTAACACGAAAAGGGGGAACCTTCCCCTTGGCAGAATAGGCCCCAACAATGGCCTGGCGAATCCATTTACTAATGGAAGACTTGGCGGGGGCCAAACGTTTCCTAGGCCCGGAGGGCACCACAAAAAGGGCGTGAGTCCTACGAAAGGAAGAAGTAGCCACCAAATAGTGCTTCACACAGCGAACCACATCCAGAGAATGCAAAACCCTCTCCTTGCCATTGCTGGGCTTAGGACACAAGGAGAGTAGAACAATGTCCTGATTAAGATGGAAGGCAGAAACCACCTTAGGAAGGAAATATGTCTTGAAGCGGAAAACCACCTTGTCCTGATGCTTCTCAAAGTAAGGAGCTTGAATGGACAAAGCGCCAACTCCGATACACGCCGAACAGAGGTGATGGCAACCAGAAACGCAACCTTCTGAGTAAGCGTAGAAAGAGCAATATCCTGCAAAGGTTCAAAAGGAGGACCCTGAAAAGCAGAAAGAACCAAATTCAAATCCCAAACTGGGAGCAAAGGCTTCCTAGGAGGCCGCACATGCGTAACCCCCTGGAAAAAGGTCTTAACCAGCGGATGAAGAGCAAAAGACTTTTGAAAGAAAACCGCCAGGGCAGAAACATGCCCTTTCAACGTACTAAGCTGCAAACCCAGGTCCAGACCATGTTGCAGAAATTCCAAAACCCTAGGGATAGAAAACACCCTGCAAGGCAAGGCCCGGACCTCACACCAATCAATATAAGACCTCCAAATCCTATAGTAGATGGCAGAGGAAGACTTCATTCTAGCCCTAACCAGAGTCTGAATGACAGCATCAGAAAGACCTTCCTCCTTCAAGATGGAGGTTTCAGCAGCCACGCCGTCAAAGCCAGCGTTGGTAAATTGGGGTAGAGCAGTGGACCCTGAGTGAGCAGATCCGGCAGAAGGGGCAGATCTAACTGATCCGCCGCCAACCTTACCACGTCTGCGAACTAAACCTGTCTTGGCCACCTTGGAGCCACCAGAATTGCTGACGCGCCCTCTAGGGCCAGCTTGTGCACCACTTTGCCCACCATGGGAAACGGAGGAAACAGTTACAGAAACCCCAGATCCCTCCAGTTCAGAGACATGGCATCCACTGCTAGAGCCAGCGGATCCCGCAAGAGAGACACAAATGGCGGAAGCTTGTGATTGTGACGAGATGCAAAGAGGTCCACCTCCAGAGTCCCCCACCGGTGGCAAAGCGACCGAAACACCTTGGGGCTGAGCGACCATTCCCCCCGGCGAGATGAGCACCTGCTCAGGGAGTCCGCCTCCGTGTTCTCCACTCCCGGAATGTACACCGCCGAGATGCATAGGACATTGCTCTCTGCCCAAGCCAGGATCAAAGACACTTCCCTGAGGGCACGCCTGCTGCGAGTCCCTCCCTGGTGAATGATGTAGGCGACCGCCGTCCGATTGTCCGACCGAACTTGAACCGGTAGGCTCCGCAACTGATGAGTCAAGTGAGCCAGAACCAACCTGATGGCTCTCAGCTCCAGAACATTGATGGGATCGTGAACCTCCTGAGGCCCCCACAGTCCCTGAAACTGTAGATAGATCCTTCCAAAACCCCCCCCCCAACCTGACAGGCTGGCATCCGTGGTGACCGTCTCCCAACGAGGGGTCAGAAAGGGTCTGCCCCTCGTCAGATTGCTTGGTGTCAGCCACCACCGAAGGGAACGCCGCACCCGGGGGGACATCAGAAAAGACTGATCCAATGACAGCGGGGACCCGTACCAGGCCGCCAAGATATGGAGCTGGAGCGTCCTTGTGTGAAACTGGGCAAAGGGAACCGCCTCGAACGATGCCACCATCAATCCCACCAGTCTCATCCCCAGCCGGATGGACGGGCGAGGGATGGATAGGAGACGCTGAGTCAGCTCCTGAATCAGAAGAACCTTGGGCCGGGGGAGGAACACCCTGGCCTGAGAAGTATCCAGAGACATTCCCAGGAACTCCACCACCCTGGAAGGAGAAAGGCAGGACTTGGGATAGTTGATCACCCAGCCGAATCTCTCCAGGGTGGCTACCACAGTCCTGGTATCTAGCTCCGCCTGGCTGAGAGAAGAAGCCACAATAAGAAGATCGTCCAGATAAGGCACGATGCGGATACCCTGGGCTCTGAGGAGGGCCATCACCTCTGCTAGCACCTTGGTGAACACTCTTGGAGCCGAGGTAAGGCTAAACGGAAGAGCCACAAACTGAAAATGGCGATTTTCTACAAAGAACCTGAGAAATCTCTGGTGTGCCGGAAAGATTGGAATATGCAGGTAAGCATCCTTGATGTCTATGGACGTCATGAAGTCCCCTTGACGAAGTGAATAGATGGCCGAACGCAGAGTTTCCATGCGGAACTTCCGGGGACGGACGAACCTGTTGAGTAACTTCAGATCCAGAATGGGACAAACGGAACCGTCCTTCTTGGGCACCGTGAACAGATTGGAATAGTAGCCCAGGCCCTGGTCCGAGGGAGGCACCGGGCAAATGACAGCCATGTCCAGAAGATTTGCTACTGCCGCCCGGAGCCCCTGCACGGCCAGAGGATCTGAAGGTACCCGAGACCTGAAGAATCTGGGAGGGGGCCGGAACTCGAACTCCAGCTTGTAACCGGAAGACACCACTTCCCGAATCCATCTGTCCGAGACCTCTTGGTCCCAGACCCAGGAGAAGAGTTGCAGCTGTCCCCCCACCCGCAAGGGTGAGGGCGCTCCCTCATTGCTGAGCCGGCTTAGAGCCCCAGCTGTGTCCTGGACGGGCACGACCCCTGCCCCGGTTCCAGGAATCACCTCTGGAGGAGGAGAAGGCCAATCCCCTGCCAACTCTGGCCCTACGAAAGGAAGGAGTGAAGGAAGCTGCCCCCGAAAAGGACGACGCTGCTTCTTACGCTGAGGTAACTTACCACCCTTTGCAACCGAATATAATTTTTCTCCAAAGAGCCGCAACCCCACAAAGGGAAGGGCCGTAAGCGACTTTTTGGACACAAAATCAGCCGCCCACTGGCGCAACCAAACCGACCGCCAGATAGCCACAAGCAAGTTCTACTACACATCACCAATGTGTCATCCAAGGCAGCTAGTACACATGACAAAAACAACTCACACCGCTTAAGGGCGGTGAAATCCTCACTAGCCGGGTCAAGCCCGGAAGTAGTCAACAGTTCTCTAACAACCGACCTGGCAGCTACCAATAAGAGCACCGAAGCACAAACAGGCCGCAAGGCCGACCCAACACTGGCAAAACTATGACAAGCCATCTGGCCAATGCGTTTATCCTTACCATCCTTGAGGGTAGTACAGTCCGGAGAATGCAAAATGGAGGTGCTAGACAACCCCAAAACAGGAGCATCCACCTCAGGAGGGGACGACCAGTGCTTCACCGCGTCCACCAGGAGGAACACCTGGAAGTCGAGTAGGCCTCTCCCATTCTTTGAGAATAATGCCATCAAAATGCTTTTGATAAGGGAATTCCAAGCGCGGCTTGGTCGCCTCAAAGAACTCCCCCTTTTGCGGAGGAGCCGCTTCAGGAGGAGAAATAGCCAAGACTTCAAACATATGAACCAGGACCTTAGAGGTATCCAACGAATCCCCCTGACCCTGCTCGGTATCAGCACCAACAAACTGCTGATCATCAGACCCATCTGACTCCTCAAACAGCTCCCCCTCCTCTAGCGGGGGGCAACTGGACCAGTCCAGAGAGTCAAACTCATCCAAATCAAAGGCCTGCGTGGCTGTAGACAAATGTTTTCTCTTAGCCGGGGCCTTTCTGGCCACAGCACTAGAAAACAATTTTTCAAGATTGGCCAATCTGGCGCACACCTCAGAATGCAACTCCCCACCCATGACAACGTCACATGGGGTACGGATCAGACGGGGGGGGGGAGTAGGAGAAGAGACCGGCGGAGCAGAACCGGACGCCGGAGATCCGGACTGCCGCGTAATAGTCCGCTGCGCACATGGTACACAAAGAAATACATCATCCCCCGAAAGGGATACCCCACACCCCAAACACTGCCTGGATTGCCGTCCCCGCCCCAGCAGCCGGGAACTAAAAACAGCGGCGCCAGCAGCACGGGGGCGGGCCGTAGGCGATCGCGCGGACGCCCAGCCCCGCCTCCCGCATCTGAGGGGAAGAAGCTCCCCCGCCGCCATCAGCGCACGAGGCGGTCGGCGCCGCAGTACCACCGTGCTTGAGTACAGTGACAAAAAACAAGCACCCACACACACACACACTGTGACCGAGTGCCCACACAAAACTCCACACATACAATAAAAGACCCAACAACATTTAAGCCCTCAAGGGACAAGGCCCCCCCCCCTCTAAGGGTATCCGGGAGAGGGGGAATCCACGCTAGGGTGGGAGGCCAAGGGACAGGGCATCCCAAGCCAGGATCACCAACCCGGCTAACCGCCTACCCCTTGGTATGGGGGCTCACGGTGGAGCATAGCTCCTAAGCACCATAGGGTGCCGTCTACCATTGTCCGAACCAGCAGCCTGTGCTGGGAGGCAAAGTAAAATCAGTTAAAAGGGATCCGGACAGAAATAGACTCAATAGAGGGGCCGGGAGTTATCCCGGCTACCTGCAAGGAGGAGACATCCATCTTCTGACTTGCTCGCCGTCTGCAGAGATGAAAGACTGGGGAATGAGTGGGAGGTACCATGTATTTATGGACCGGGAGGGTCTTCCATTTTTTATTGATATCTCTGCAAGATCGCCATCTACAGGTCAGTATAACCCAAGTGTAATGACTATCTGAAGCGGGGTGTGTGACATACTTAGAATATCCTTTCCCGAACTGTATCCAGATTCATTCCTAGGAAGGGAGTCACCAATGAGGGGGACAGCGAAGACTTGGGGTGGTTGATCACCCATCCAAAAGACTCCAGGGTGGACACCACCAGTTGAGTATCCAATTCTGCCTGATGTAGAGATTGGGTGTGATGAGAATGTCGTCCAGATAAGGCAGCACGCGGATGCCCTGAAACCTGAGCAGAGACATCACGCCCGCCAGCACCTTGGTGAACACCATGGGAGCTGAGGTGAGACCAAAGGGCAATGCCACAAACTGGTAGTGTTGATCCTCCAGAGCGAACCTGAGGAACCTTTGATGACCTGGAAATACAGGAACATGAAGGTAAGCATCTTTGATGTCCACAGAAGTCATGAAATCCCCTGGGCGCAGGGAACTGATGGCAGAGCGCAGAGTTTCCATGCGAAAGTGCCTGCTCCTGACAAATTTGTTGAGGATCTTCAAGTCCAGGATGGGCCTGAGTGACCCATCTTTTTTGGGTACTGTGAATAGGTTGGAATAGAAGCCCTTGCCTTTTTCTCTTAAGGGGACCTTGCAGATGACCCCCAGCTCCAAGAGGCCTTGCACTGCTTGCACTAGCTCCTGAGCTGACACAGGGTCCTGAGGAATCCGGGATCTGATGAATCTTGGGGCGGGCCAGGCAGCAAACTCTATCTTGTAACCGGAGGACACTACCTCCTGAATCCACTGGTCTGAGACATGAAGCCTCCAGATGTGAGCAAAGTGCTGCAGCCGTCCCCCCACCCCATACCTGAGGGGGCTTGGGAGATGACTTAATTTTGGGGCCCCAGGAGGAGCCAGGATGACCACGTCCTCTGCCCCTACCCCAGAAGTCTCCCCGGGCCCCAGCAAAGGAAACCCCCTTCCCTTGTCTAGCACCGCTGTGGGGGGGGGAGAAAGAGCCCTGACCCCGAAAGGGCAGAGACTGCCGCCTGCGCTGGGGTAACCTGCCTCCCTTAGCAAAAAGGTCCAGGCGGTCCCCAAACAGGCGTAGTCCTTTGAAGGGAAACCCAGTGAGGGCCTTCTTGGCAGCGTTGTCAGCAGCCGACTGGCGTAGCAAAACCGAGCGGCGTATAGCCACCACCAGGGCAGATGTTCTGGCATCCAAGGCAGAGAGGACAAAATTTACAAAAACATCACAACTAGAGAGTGCATTAAACACCTCACAAGGCAAATCATCAGGGGCACTATCAAGCATATTTCTGAGCAGGGTCCTAATGGCTACAGCCGTAATGGCTGAGGCACAGACTGGGCGCAGCGCCGTCCCCACACATGCAAAGGCATGGGACGGCAGCTGGTCAATGCGCCGGACTTCAGCATCCCGCAGGGTAGTAGAGTCAGGCGAGTGCATGACAGAGGTGTTGGATAACCCCAGGACCGGGGCATCCACTTCGGGAGGGGATGACCAACACTTTACCACATCAGCAGGAAAGGGAGTACACCGGGAAGTCTACTGGGCCGTTCCCATTCCTTGAGGACCAGGTTATTGAAATGTGCTTGCTCTGGAAATTCCAAGCATGAAAAAGTTCCCCCCTTTGCCTGGGGGCTGCAACCGGGGGAGAGATAGACAGTACCTCAGAAATCTGAGCCAACAGCCTATCAGTATCATCTGGGGCCCAGGGGTCAGAGCCAGAACCATCATGACCCCTGGGCCTCTCATCAGATGAGCCTGAGTCAGAGAATAGCCCCCCTTCGTCCGAAGGGGTATAACCACATAAATGCCAAAACTCATCAGTTTCCAAAGGGAAAAGAGTGACAGTAGGCGTTAAGTGCTGCTTTTTTGCAGGGGCCTTACGCGCCAAGGTATTAGCAATTAACTTCTCAACACTAGCCAGTCTAGAAGACACATCAGACTGAGAATCCCCACTTGTATGCAACTCAGTAGGAGTGAGATTTAAGCTTGGGGGGGGTAGGTGAAGTGATACGAGGTGCAGGCCCAGCCACTGGAAGGCCAGATTGCAGTGCAAGCACCTGCTCAGCACAGGGTACACAGACCCGCGCCTTGTCAGCGGCATCTGGTGGAGTAATACCCGATAGTAAGTATTATATCTGTAGGACGTACTGTATACTAAGAATAGACTCTAGGGCCACCCGAATGAGAAGTAACTTATGGGCAGCCTGATTTGGGAGGCCTCACTGTGTGAACCCCCTGCAATCGTTCACAATTGCTTAACTTTCTATTTGCTCCCACGCTGTGGACGCATCCCCGGCCATTTAGATAAGCTGCGCATTAATATGCACAACATAAAGCATTGATTGGATGAAAGTATGCAATTGTGCCGTTGGAACTTCCAGGGAAAGTATGTTTATTTGGTGACCCACAATGTATTAATCTAGTAGGACATCCCAAATTGGGATGCCCCAGGGACAAGAAGAGAAACATCCTGGTGATAGGTCTATTTTAAAGAGGCACTATCCTAAACTTTATACAGTTAGCCTTTGGCCTGCCTTGTTTGTAACCCAGTGGCGTCTTCTCCCAAGTAGGAGGATGCTTTTGGTCTTCGCTTTAATCACAAAAACTTTACCTGTATTAGCCAGTCTGGACTCTATTAACTTGTCCAGCAGCTCATCTGGGACCGGGCTGCCATCTTTATAATGTCCTGACAGCCTCTGCAGAACCTCTTTTTCCCACACCCAGTTCTCCAGCATCTGAGATGGCACCTCCACAAAATCAGTTTCCACGTTTGTACCACTAAATCGGGCAAATTTTGTCTAAAATAAAGAAAATCAAACTAGTGTTATTTTATACAGGTAAAATATATTTAACATTTAGTATGATCAGAATGTTTTACAATGATAAATATCTCAGAGAGGTCCTAACAGAGCTTTCAGCACAGACAGAAAGTAGCAGGAGGCAACAAGACACTGATTCTTCCTACTGCACCTCTCTCTCTGTTTCCAGAACCACTTGTTATATGGGTGAGCCAAATTACCAGCACTCTGCTGTAAAGTTAGTGGGGGGCAGTGGAACTTGCAGGTTTGTTTTAAAGAAACTGTACAGACTGGGAACAAACAGCATAGGTGTTTTGTGGCTGAGTTTATCTGTGCCAGCCAGCATGACTTCCCATCTGCTCCAGATTACCAATCCAATGCAGTCAAAGGGGCTTGTAACCTAGGTTTCAGCGGTCAAACTTTCAGCCCTTGGCCATAGTAGGTTACCAGCCCCCATGTGCTTCGGCATAGGTCTGGTGCTCTTCTGGGGATGCAGGTGGAACCAGTAGAAGATCACAGAGCCTTTGCCGATAGGTGGGGGGGGGGGGTTCTCTCAGACCTCCCTGGCCATTGGGGTGAGGGTATTTGGGCAGGGGTACCCAAGTACCAGCTGAAAGAGTGGGGGGGGGGGGGGGACAGAAAGCCACCTGCCCCATTCCCCGCACCCCCATCTGCCAGGGTGTTGCAACACAGAGAAATACTTTATTTCAGCTCCCAATGAAATACTTCATTACAAAATAATACTGTGCAGCCTGTGTCAAGCAAGAATATTATTAATTTCTAGTATCAATGTCATGATTCATGTTCAAGGTGTTGGATCCTAGCTTCAGAATGATTTAACATTCATAACTTATGTCAGTGGCGGCCCCATAGCCCATGCGTGGGTCACGCTTTGACATTTTCCTGCCTCTAGTCCCCAGACGACACTTTATGCTACAACAACCGGGCAAATCCCAGGTCTCTCATTCAGTGAAGTAAAGAGTTTATTATGGTTTAATCATGAAGAAGAGAGCAAACACAGCGCTGTGCACTGATACAAAAATGAGTCAACCCTTAATTAACTGCTGGGAGCCACAATTGAGACCTGGATATCGAATGTCAAGTTACTAATATAGCCGGGAGGCAAAATGAGGAAGGATGAAATCATCTTCTTCTGAAATGTTGGTATAGTGAGCAGCCTCCAAAGGTCATCTAACCCCATATTTTTCATTTTGCGACTATACCAGGCATCTGCTATTTGTTGTTACTGGCACAACTGAAAAGCTAAAAAGCGCACTCACAGCCCAAAGATCCAGGGATGCAGCCACCCAATGTATAAATCAGCAAGAGAGTCAGGCCAGGAAGCAGATAAGGTTTGTGGCGCCCTGGGAGGGGAGTTCACGCAGTAGAGCATCCTGACTTGGGATGCCCCTGGGGAAGGATGGGTTTTTTTTTAGTATCCATGGCTACCCGCGTTTGGTTTTGTTCCACTTTAACAAAATGCTTAATTGAATATGGGGCTTTGGTCTTTTTTAGCCCACTATATTAAGCCTAACATGGGTCTCTCTCTAAAGTTATTTGTCTCCTCTTTAACTGCAATGAAAAAGGTAGACCAGGCAATGGCAATAAAAAGGCAGCAAGCAGCTCACCTGATGCCTTTCCCATGTTCCTCTCCGCCATCTCCTGCTTCACCAGCCGGTGTTCCCTCAATTCTATTTCTCAATGACCATACAAAAAAGTGGTCTAACAGCCACTCTGTCCCCTGAGTTCTCAGTGGAAAAGTCCACAGCAAGCCGCAATGGACACACCACTGTCTCCGACCACAGCAGAGCTGTCTCCAAAATCTGTGCCATGACATAGCCTTCCTAGTCCAGTCAGGCTGAGGAATGGAGATGAAGCTAGCAGCTTGATTTTGAATACACAAGCTATTTACATATAATTTGAGATCCATTTGAGATGCTTTGAAATGGCTCATTTTACACAGTTCCCACTGGCAATGTGGGAGGAAGTTAGCATATGAAAGGACACAGACTTTAAAGTGATTCAGCTGGCACCTAAAAAAAGGATACTTACCTTTTGTCCTACACAGCTGATCAGTGCTAGTCCGGCGTTCAGCCGCCAGGACCTCAACATGTTGACGGGTTTGATGGTGGGTCGGGATTGCGACTCAGGCGCATTGCCACACTCTTCCCATTCATTGCAATGGAAGTATTGGGCCGAGGCCTGACACGTTCCCTCCATTTTAGAAAATGGAGGGGACATGACCACATCCCTGTGACTGATGAGCGTGGTCCGGTCACGGGAATGGCTGGTAATTGGCGTATGAGGCCCTGGCAGCTGTGACGGGGGCTCAGTTCCAGCAATCAGGTGAGTTACTCATGACCGGACTGGCACTAATCAGCTGCGCGGGACAAAAGGTAAGCACCCTTTGTTTCGTCTATGTGCCCACTGAATGACTTTAACGATGTTCTAAGACTGCAATTAATACTGGACATAATGGAGCTGGATTTGTAAGGGATGATGGAGATGCGGTAAGTGCGGGCCTGTGCTGGGGTTTAGACAGTGGGGCATCACAAATCGGGATGCCTCTGCCCCTGGAGTCTTTTAGACTTATGTGCCAGCCCTGGTGGTGATAGGTTCAGTGGGTACTGCCAAGGTATGCAAAAAGGATTGTCAGCTCTACCTTAGTATCAGAAGCCAGAGTCCAAGCCTTGTAGCAGGGTGGCTGCGGCTGCAGGGGGTTCTGCCAGGGTACATTGGGGTACAGGGGAGGTCCCGACAAGGTAATTGTGGGTGCTGTGCAGGGGGACTTCCAGGTTACCTGAAGGGTGCAGAGGGGCTGCCAGGATAATTGTGGTGGGTGCCCTGAAAGGGTGGCTGCCAGGGTAAGTGGAGATGCAAAGTGGGTTTTCCAGGGTACTTAGAGAATGCATGGGGGCGGTCTTCCAGGGTACCTTGCGGGGAAAGGGTACTTGGGGGTGTAGGGCAATGGGTGGATGACAAAAACTGAGCGACTGGAAGAGCCCACGGTGATGCACCCAGCACAGAAACTTGAGCGAGTTCCAAAAATTGAGGTGAGGGCTCTGGACTCCAGCTCAAAAAATCCCCCCCCCCACAGCCAATATTGCTGGGGGGGCGCTGGGCTAAGCACAAAAAATACAATTCTGTGATTACTCACCTGTAGAATTGGTATTATGAGTATACAGTACGTCCTGCTACAGATAGAATACTTACACTCGGGTACTACTACGCCAGATGTCGCTGGACTGCAGAGACGTCGAAAATAGGCTCCTCCCGGCCCCTCAAATACCCAGGGACCTCCCACAATCCCCAGCATTGAAAAGCAGTTAACGAGAAGCCGGGAGAATTAAAACAACCCAAACTGGTAACTATAACAATGATAACAATCACCATACAGGGGATCAAAGAAAATGCAAAAAACAAGGGTGGGGTGGAGCAGGACGTACTGTATACTCATAATACCAATTCTACAGGTGAGTAATCACAGAATTGTATTATTCTTAGTGTACAGTATGTCCTGCTCCAAATAGAATACTTACACTCGGGACATCCAATAGCAGTGTCCATAAAGTAGGGTGGGATCCCCAAAGGTAACAACCACTGCCGCCTGCAGAACCTTGCGGCCAAAAGCAGCATCAGCTGAGGCCCTAACATCAACCTTGTAAAACTTTGAAAAGGTATGAACAGAAGACCAAGTAGCGGCCTTGCAAACTTGTTCAACAGAAGCCTGGTGCTGAAAAGCCCAAGAGGCACCAATAGCACGAGTAGAATGAGCAGTAAGGCGGAAGGGAGGATTCTTCCCCTTAGCAAAGTAGGCCTGAATCACAGCCTGACAGATCCATTTGCTGATAGTAGACTTGGCAGGAGCCAAACCCTTCCTAGGACCAGAAGGGTCCACAAAAGGGGCATCAGTTTTTCTGAAAGGTGCAGTAGCCACCAGATAGTACTTCAGACACCTAACCACATCCAAAGAATGCAAAATCCTCTCCTTAGCATTACTAGGATTAGGGCACAATGAAGGAAGAACAATGTCCTGATTCAAATGAAAGGCAGACACCACCGCAGAAAATCTGTCTTGAAGCGGAACACCACCTTGTCCTGGTGTCTCTCATAGTATGGGGGCTGAATGGAAAGCGCCGCCAACTCAAACACACGCCTAACAGAGGTGATAGCCACCAAAAAGACAACTTTGAGAGTAAGAATGGCCAAGGCAGCATCCTGCACAGGTTCAAAGGGAGCACCCTGCAAGGCTGACAAAACCAAGTACAAATCCCAAACAGGCACCATAGGCTGACGTGGGGGACGCACATGAGTAACCCCCTGGAAAAAGTCCTGATCAGAGAATGCTGAGCAAAAGACTTCTGGAAGAAAACAGCCAGGGCAGAAACCTGACCCTTCAGAGTACTGAGTTGGAGCCCCATCTCCAGCCCATGCTGCAGGAACTCCAGAATCCTGGGAATAGAGAACACATGACAGGGAAGAGACTTAGACTCACACCAGTCAATGTAGGCACGCCAAACCCTGTAATAAATGGAAGAAGAAGACTTCTTCCTAGCCTTTATCATGGTATCAACAACCGAGGTAGACAGCCCCTTCTCCATCAAGATGGAGGTTTCAGCAGCCAGGCCATCAAAGCCAGAGTTTGTAAATTGGGATGGCGTAAGGGACCCTGAGTGAGCAGATCTGGCACCCTGGGCATAACGTACTGATCTACTGCCAGCTGCACCACGTCTGCGAACCATACTCTTCTTGGCCACCTGGGGGCCACCAGAATTGCTGGTACCCCCTCCAGAGCAATCTTGCGCAGAACCCTGCCCAGCAGGGGGAATGGAGGGAAGACGTACAGGAGCTGAAAGTCCTGCCATGACATTGCTAGAGCATCCGTGGTCAAGGCCAGAGGATCCTGGGACAGGGAAACAAAGGCCGGGAGCTTGTGATTGTGACGGGACACAAACAGATCCACAACTGGTTGGCCCCAACGGTGACACAGAGATTGGAACACCCTGTTGCAGAGGGACCATTCTCCCTGGCCAGGATCAGAGACACTTCCTGGAGGGCCCTCTTGTTCCGGGTCCCTCCCTGATGATTGATGTAGGCAACTGCCGTCTGGTTGTTCGAGCGCACCTGAACAGGCAGGCCCCGAAGGTGATGAGTAAACTGAGCCAGAATTAACCTGAACGCCCGCAGCTCCAAGACGCTGATAAGTGTGTGGACCTCCTGAGGGCCCCACCCCCCCTGGAACTGCAGGGACTTCCAGAAACCCCCCCAACCTGACAGACTGGCATCCGTGGTGACCGTCTCCCAGGAGGGGGTCAGAAAGGATCTGCCCCCCAGCAGGTTCCTGGAGTCCAGCTACCACGAGAGGGACCTCCTGACCAGGGGGGAAAGCACAAAGACCCGGTCCAGGGACGCAGGGTCGTTGCCCCATACTGACAAGAGGTGGAGTTGCAGAGGCATCAAGTGGAATTGAGCATAAGGGACCGCCTCGAAGCACGCCACCATCAGGCCCACCAGCTGCATTCCCTGCCTGATGGAGGGATGATGACAAGATAGCAGGAACTGGACCTGCGCAATCAGACTGTCCACCTTCCGCTGAGGAAGAAAAATCCTTGCATGAACTGTATCCAACTGTATCCAAGGAGGGGGACAGAGAAGACTTCGGGTGGTTGATCACCCAGCCAAATGACTCCAGGGTGGACACCACCAGCTGAGTATCCAACTCTGCCTGATGTAGAGACGGGGAAGTGATGAAAATGTCGTCCAGATAGGGCAGCACGCGGATGCCCTGAAACCTGAGCAGAGACATCACTCCTGCCAGCACCTTGGTGAACACCCTGGAAGCTGAAGTGAGACCAAAGGGCAATGCCACAAATTGGTAGTGTTGATCCTCCAGAGCGAACCTGAGGAACCTTTGATGACCTGGAAATACAGGAATATGACGGTAAGCATCTTTGATGTCCACAGACGTCATGAAATCCCCTGGGCGCAGGGAACTGATGGCAGAGGGCAGAGTTTCCAAGCGAAAGCGCCTGCACCTGACAAATTTGTTGAGGATCTTCAAGTCCAGGATGGGCCTGACTGACCCATCTTTTTTGGCACTGTGAAGAGGTTGGAATAGAAGCCCTTGCCCCTTTCTCTTAAGGGGGCCTTACAGATGACCCCCAGCTCCAGAAGGCTTTGCACTGCCTGCACTAGATCCTGAGCTGACACAGGGTCCTGAGGAATCTGGGATCTGATGAACCTTGGGGAGGGGGGGGGCCAGGCAGCAAACTCTATCTTGTTACCGGAGGACACTACCTCCTGAATCCACCGGTCTGAGACATGAAGCCTCCAGACGTGAGCAAAGTGCTAAAGCCGTCCCCCCACGGATGGGTGAGGGCACCCCATCATGCCTGAGGGGGCTTGGGAGAGGACTTAAGCTTGGAGCCCCAGGAGGAGCCAGGGCACCCCCGTCCTCTGCCCCTACCCCAAAAGTCTCCTCTGACCCCAGTAAAGGAAACCCCCCTGCCTTGTCTAGCACCACGGTAGGGGGAGGAAAAGGAGCCCTGACCCCGAACGGGCCGAGACTGCCGCCTGCGCTGGGGTAACCTGCCTCCCTTGGTGTCATCCAAGGCAGAGAGGACATAATTCACAAAAACATCACAACGGACGCAGCGCCGTCCCCACACATGCAGAGGCATGGGACGCCAGCTGGTCAATGCGCCGGTCCTCAGCATCCCGCAGGGTAGTAGAGTCAGGGGAGTGCATGACAGAGGTGTTGGATAACCCTAGGACCGGGGTATCCACTTCGGGAGGGGATGATCAACACTTCACCACATCAGCAGGAAAGGGATACTTCCTATCCCAACTCTTAGGTACACCGGGAAGTCTACTGGGACGCTCCCATTCCTTGAGCACAAGGTTATTGAAATGTGCTTGCTCAGGAAACTCCAAGCGTGACTTAGCAGTATGAAAAAGTTCCCCCCTTTGCATGGGGGCCGCAACAGGGGGAGAGATAGACAGAACCTCAAAAATCAGAGCCAACAGACTATCAGTATCATCCGGGGCCCAGGGTTCAGAGCCAGAATCATCATGACCCCTGGGCCTCTCATCAGATGACCCTGAGTCGGAGAATAGCTCCCCTTCCTCCAAGGGGGTATAGCCAGACAGTTGCAAAAACTCATCAGCTTCCATAGGGAAAAGAGTGACATCAGGCGTTAAGTGCCGCTTTTTTCTCAACACTAGCCAGTCTAGAAGACACATCAGGCTGAGAATCCACACTTGTATGCAACTCAGAGGGAGTGAGATTTAAGCTTGGGGGAGTAGGTGAGGCGAAACAAATCGCAGACTCAGCCACTGGAAGGCCGGATTGCAGAGCAAGCACCTGTTTGGCACAGGGCACACAGACCCGCGCCTTGTCAGTGTCCACATGGGACTCCCCACAAGCTACACACAGCCGGGCTTGTCCCGAAGGAACCCCGGTCACATTATCCTGAGACGCCTCCATATGGTGATTATAGCGGCACAATAGGCTGATAGGGATTAACGCTATACAGCGACCCGGGATGCCCCAATAACCCGCTAGGGAAGTGGGAGTAATTAACACTAGGCCTCCCAAGTTAACCAACTAAATAGAGGGAGTAGGGCCGGGAGAAGCCAAAAGGGGTTTGCCCGTCTGAAAGACATAATCAAAGGGGAGCCGTAAGTATACAATAATTAACAGCGGTAATAAAGCCTCCTGCGAGGGCACTCACGGACCGCGGTAGGTAGAAGCCCGTCACGCAGCAGCCGGAACCAAGCAAAAAAATGGTGTCGGTATACCTCGAGGGGCGGGCCCGCATGAGCAATGACACGGAACGCGCCAAAGACAGGCCCCCCAAAGAGGGGGCAAAAGGGCAGGAGGGGCATCCCATAGAGGCTCACCATATGCCTGTACCGCCCACCCTTTGGTGGGGGATTGCGGTGGAGCAGTGGTGCTGCCTACTATCACCCGACCAGCGCAGCCAAGGCTGGGAGGCAATTATTGATGGAACGGGTGGGAATAGACCTACAGGGCCGCAGGCTAATAGCCCCGCTCACCTGCGAGTAGAGAGAGCCATCTTCTTGTCCTTCGCAGTCCAGACTGCAGAGAAGATCTGGGGATTGTGGGAGGTCCCTGGGTATTTGAGGGGCCGGGAGGAGACTATTTTCGATGTCTCTGCAGTCCAGAGCCATCTGGCGGAGTAGTACCCGAGTGTAAGTATTCTATCTGGAGCAGGACGTACTGTATAGTAAGAATATCCTTACCCACCTGTCGATATTCCTGGGGGGTTAATTATAAAGAATTGACCTGCTGTGAGGGGTCGGCAGGGGTACGGTGGAGCTGGTAATAGCGAGAGATATGCTGTTACACTTAAACCGGACCAACACCCGTTTTTTCTTTAACGGATGTTGGTCCCGCAGACAGCGAATAAGAAAAACCACCTTATCCTGATGCCGCTCAAAGTAAGGAGGCTTCACAGAAAGCGCCGCCAGCTCAGAGACGCGACGCACCGAAGTGATAGCTACCAAAAGGACCACTTTCTGAGTCAAAAAGGATAAAGCAGAATCACACAAGGGCTCAAAGGGAGGACCCTGGAGAGCAGAAAGCACCAAGTTCAAATCCCACACCGGTAGCAAAGGCTTACGCGGCGGACGTACATGGGTAACACCTTGGAAAAAAGTCTTGATAAGTCTATGCTTGGCGAAAGATCTTTGGAAAAAAATTGCCAAGGCTGAAACCTGTCTCTTGAGGGTACTCAGTTGTAGGCCCCACTCCAGGCCATGTTGTAGGAATTCCAAAATCCTTGAGAGGGAAAAAGTGCGATAAGGAAACAACTTAGACTCACACCAGGCAATGTAAGCGTGCCAGAACCTGTAATAAATCATGGAAGAGGATTTCTTCCGAGCCTGAATCATGGTACTTATGACCGAGGCCAGCAGCCCCTTTTCCATCAGGATGGAGGTTTCAGCAGCCAAGCCGTCAAAGCCAGAATTTGTAAATTGGAGTGGCAGAGCAGTCCTTGAGTGAGAAGCCCTGGATCTTCGGGCATGACGTACTGATCCACTGACATCTGGACTATGTCCGCGAACCAGCACCTTCTCGGCCAGCGGGTGGCCACCAGGATGGTCGGTACCCCTTCCTGGGCTATCTTGCACAGCACGCGACCCAGGAGAGGAAAGGGAGGAAATGCATAGAGGAGTCGGACCTCCATCCAAGGAATTGCAAGCGCGTCCGTGGCGAAGGCCAAAGGATCTCTTGACAGAGAGACGAATTTTGGAAGCTTGTGATTGTGACGGGACGCAAACAGGTCCATGTCCGGCTGACCCCAGCGGCGACACAGGGCGTGAAAGATCTTGTTGCTGAGAGACTATTCCCCCAGACGAGACGCCCCCCTGCTCAGGGAGTCCGCCTCCTGGTTCTCCACCCCTGCGATGTAAACCGCCGAGATGCAGGGAACATTCTCCTCCGCCCAGGACAGGATCAGAGACACTTCCTTTAGGGCTCGCTTGCTCCGAGTCCCGCCCTGATGATTGATGTAGGCGACCGCCGTCTGATTGTCCGAGCGGACCTGGACCGCATGACCCCGTAGATGGGGAGTCAACTGAAAAAGCACCAACTGGATCGCTCTCAGCTCCAGGAGATTGATAGGCACATGGACCTCCTGAGGGTCCCACCGGTCCTGGAACTTCAGCGATTGCCAAAACCCTCCCCAACCGGTCAGACTGGCGTCCATGGTGACAATTTCCCAGCACGGAGGCAGAAAGGACCTGCCCACTAGAAGATTTCTCGAGGCCAATCACCATGAGAGGGACTGTCTGGCCAGAGGGGACAGAACAAATTCCTGCTCCAGGGACTCCTGTGTCCGATCCCAAACAGTCAAGAGATTCAACTGAAGAGGTCTCATGCGAAACTGGGCGAAGGGTACAGCCTCGAAGCAAGACACCATGAGGCCCACCAACTGCATCCCCAGACGGATGGATGGGTGTGGGCATGACAGCAAGGCCCGCGCCTGCGTCTGAAGACCCTCCACCTTCTGTTGAGGGAGGAACACCTTGACCTGAGAAGTGTCCAACGTCATTCCCAGGAAGGACCTCACTAATGACGAAGTGATCAAAGACTTGGGATAATTGAGCACCCAACCGAAAGTCTCGAGAGTGGATAATACCTTCTGAGTGTCGCTCTCGGCCTGCTGAAGAGATTGAGCAGCAATCAACAAGTAGTCCAGGTAAGGAAGAATACGAATGCCCTGGCTCCTCAGTAGGGCCATGACCCCCGCCAGCACCTTGGTGAACACCCGAGGGGCCGAAGAAATTCCGAACCGCAGTGCCACAAACTGGTAGTGTTTATCCTCCAAGGCGAACCTCAGGAACTTCTGATGTCCCCGGAAAATAGGAACGTGCAGATAGGCATCCTTGATGTCCACCGTGGTCATTAAGACACCGGGCCGAAGTGAACTCACTGCTGACCGTAAGGTCTCCATGCGGAAGTGCTTGAACCTGACAACCTGTTGAGACCTTCAGGTCCAGAATAGGCACCGTGAAAAGATAGGAATATAATCCTCGACCCCGTTCCTGACGAGGCACAGGACAAATCACTCCGGACGACAGAAGTCGTTGGACAGCCAACCTTAGGCCCTGCGCCGTCAAGGGGTACTGGGAAATTCAGGACCGAAGAATCTTGGAGGCGGCCAAGCTGCCAGCTCTATCTTGTAGCCGGAGTACACCACCTCCTGAATCCACCTGTCTGAGATGTGCTGTCTCCAGACGTGAGCAAAAAGCAGAAGCCGTCCCCCCACCCAGATGGGTGAGGGTGCCTCCTCATGCCTGAGAGGCCTTGGCAGGGGGCTTGGACTTGGACCCCCAGGAGGGACTGGGACGACCGCAGGATCTACCTCGCCCCCAGGAGTCTCTGCGGCCACCAGAGAAGGAAGAACCTCGCCCCCCTCGGAAGGGACGAAAGGAAGAAGCGCCCCGAAATGGCCGTACCTGCTTCCTACGCTAAGGGAGCCGCCCATTCGCCAATAGATCAAGGCGCTCCCCAAAAAGATCACAAAGGCAATGAAGTCCGCGCAAGCCATATGCTCCTTATACTCGTCCGCTCGCTTGCGAGATCTGGCAACCTCCACAAGGTGCCTTACCTTCTTTTTGATGGCATGGAGACAATGGCCGCGGCACAGACCGGAACGCAGACCAGCCCCCACAAAGGTGAAAGCATGGCAAGCGAGTTGATCCATGCGTCGGTCAGCATTATCCCGCAAGGTGGTCGTGTCAGGAGACGGCATAACCGAAGAATTGGAGAGCCCCAAAACAGAAGCATCCACCTACGGGGGACAAAACCATAGACGACTCAACTCCTCCGCAAAGGGATACCGTCTGTCCAGGGCCTTAGGTACCGACGACAAATTATTAGGTCTTTCCCATTCCTTAAAAACCAATTTGGAGAAGTGACCTTGCTCAGGAAAATACAATTCTGTGATTACTCACCTGTAGAATTGGTATTATGAGTATACAGCACATCCTGCTCCAAAGATGATTCCTTACGGTTGGGATTACTTCCGCCAGATGGCGCTGGACTGCGGAGACAGCAAAAAGAGGCCCCTCCCGGTCCCTTATATACCCGAGACCTCCCACAATTCCCCCTGGGAGAAGCTAAAAGATCAACTAAAAAACTTCAACAAGTATAACAATAAACATAAAGAGGATCCAAGGATAAAGAACCAGGGTGGGGTGGAGCAGGACGTGCTGTATACTCATAATACCAATTCTACAGGTGAGTAATCACAGAATTGTATTATTCCAAGTATACAGCACGTCCTGCTCCAAAGATGATTCCTTACGGTTGGGACATCCAATAGCAGTGTCCGTAAGATAGGGAGGGATCCCCAAAAAGGCAACAACACGCAGTTTAAACCACTGCCGCCTGCAGAACTTTGCAGCCAAAAACAGCATCAGCTGAGGCCCCAACATCAACCTTGTAAAACTTGGAAAAGGTATGAACAGAAGACCAAGTAGAGGCCTTGCAAACTTGTTTAACAGAAGCCTGGTGCTGAAAGGCCCAAGAGGCACCAATAGCACGAGTAGAATGAGCAGTAACACGGAAGGGAGGATTCCTTCCCTTAGCAGAATAGGCCCGACACACGAATCCATTTGCTAATCGTAGACTTAGCAGGAGCCAGACCCTTCCTGGGACCAGAAGGGACCACAAACAAGGCATCAGTCTTTCTGAAAGATTCAGTAGCCACCAAGTAGAACTTCAAATTCCTGACCACATCCAAGGAATGCAAAGCCATCTCCTTTGAGTTACCAGGATTAGGGCACAAGGAAGGAAGTACAATGTCCTGATTGAGATGAAAGGCTGAAACAACTTTAGGCAGAAAATCTGGTTTAAAGCGAAACACCACCTTGTCCTGGTGTCTCTCAAAGTAGGGGGCCTGGATGGAAAGCGCCGCCAACTCCGAAACACGCCTAACAGAGGTGATAGCCACCAAAAAGACAACCTTAAGAGTGAGAATAGACAAAGCAGCCTCATGTACAGGTTCAAATGGAGGACCCTGAAGGGCAGACAAGACCAAGTTCAAATCCCAGACTGGTAACATAGGCTTACGAGGGGGACGCACATGAGTAACCCCCTGGAAGAAGGTCTTGACCAGATGATGTTGAGCAAAAGACCTCTGGAAGAAAACAGCCAAGGCAGAAACCTGACCCTTCAGAGTGCTAAGCTGAAGGCCCAGATCCAAACCATGTTGAAGGAACTCCAGAATCCTGGGGATGGAAACATGCGACAGGGAAGGGACTTGGACTCGCACCAGTCAATGTAGGTCTGCCAAATCCTATAGTAAATGGAGGAAGAAGACTTCTTTCTAGCCCTGATCAAGGTGTTAACCACAGAAGCAGACAGCCCCTTTTCCATCAAGATGGAGGTGTCAGCAGCCAGGCTGTCAAAGCCAGCGTTTGTAAATTGGGATGACGTAGCCGCCCGTGAGTGAGAAGGTCTGGGTCCAGGGGCAGAGTGTACTGGTCTACTGCCAACTGCACGATGTCTGTGAACCACACCTGTCCTGGCCAACGGGGGGGCCACCAGAATTGCTGGAACCCCTTCCTGAGCTATCTTTCGCAGAACCCTGCTCAACAGGGGAAACGGGGGAAAGACATACAGTAGCTGAAAGCCCTGCCAGGGCATTGCTAGAGCATCCATGGCTAAGACCAGAGGGTCCTGGGACAGAGACAGAAAGACTGGAAGCTTGTGATTGTGACGGGACGCAAACAGATCCACATCTCGCTGACCCCAATGGTGACACAGAGAGCGAAACACCCTGTTGCTGAGGGACCATTCCCCCAGACTCAGAGAGTCTGCCTCCAGATTCTCCATCCCCGGAATGTACACGGCTGAGATGCAGGGAACATTGTCCTCCGCCCAGGACAGGATCAGAGACACTTCTTTGAGGGCCCCCTTGCTCCGGCTCCCTCCCTGATGATTGATGTAGGCAACCGCCGTCTGGTTGTCCGAGCGTACCTGGACCGGCTGGCCCCGAAGGTGTGGAGTCAAGTGGGCCAGAACCAACCTGACCGCCCTTAGTTCCAGGACGTTGATAGGGGTGTGGGCCTCCTGAGGTCCCCACAGCCCCTGGAATTTTAGGGATTTCCAGAAACCCCCCCAACCTGTCAAACTGGCATCTGTGGTGACTGTCTCCCAGCAGGGGGCCAGAAAGGATCTGCCCCCCAACAGGTTCCTTGAGTCCAGCCACCACAAGAGGGACCGCTGGGCTAGAGGGGACAGGGCAAAGGCCTGATCCAGAGACAGGGGGTCCTTGTCCCACACTGACAAGAGGTGGAGCTGAAGAGGCCTCATGTGGAACTGTGCATAGGGGAGCTGAAGAGGCCTCATTTGGAACTGTGCATAGGGAACTGCCTCGAAGCAGGACACCATCAGCCCCACCAGCTGCATCCCCTGCCGGATGGAAGGATGAGGGCAAGACAGAAGGAACTGAACTTGTGCTTGCAGTGCTTCCACCTTCTGCTGAGGAAGAAAAATCCTGGCCTGAACCGTATCCAGATTCATGCCCAGAAAGGATGCCACCAGGGAGGGTGACAGGGAAGATTTGGGATGGTTGATCACCCAGCCGAATGACTCCAGAATGGTCACCACCCTCTGGGTATCCAGCTCTGCTTGCTGGAGAGACCGAGAAGTAATGAGAAGGTCGTCCAGATAGGGAAGAATGCGAATACCCTGAGATCGGAGTAGAGCCATCACTCCTGCCAGCACCTTGGTGAAAACTCTGGGAGCTGAAGTGAGACCGAAGGGCAGTGCCACAAATTGGTAGTGCTACTCCTCCAGTGCGAACCTGAGGAATCTCTGATGCCCCGGAAAGACTGGAACATGAAGGTAAGTGTCCTTGATGTCTATAGAGGTCATGAAGTCCCCTGGGCACAGCAAGCTGACCGCTGAGCGCAGAGTCTCCATGCGAAAGTGCCTGGCTTTGACAAATTTGTTGAGAAGCTTTAAGTCCAGGATGGGCCTAATAGGACCATCTCTTTTGGGTACTGTGAAAAGATTGGAGTAATAACCCTGGCCCCTTTCTGACAGAGGGACCTGACAGATGACTCCCATCTCCATAAGGCTTTGCACCGCGAGAACCAGAGCCTGAGCTGCCAGGGGGTTTTGAGGCATCAGGGATCTGATGAATCTTGGGGGCGGCCAGCCAGCGAACTCTATCTTGTAACCGGAGGACACTACTTCCTGAATCCACCGGTCTGAGACATGTTGCCTCCAGACAGCGAAGAGCCGCAGTCGTCCCCCCACCCGGATGGGTGAGGGTGTCCCTTCATGCCTGAGGGGGCTTGGGAGAAGACTTAGGCTTGGAACCCCAGGAGGATCCCGGACGGGCACGTCCTCTGCCTCTTCCCCAGAAGTCTCCCCTGTGCCCTGCAAAGGATACCCCTCTCCCCGACCTGGATCCACGGTAGGAGGGATGAAAGGAGCCTGAACCCCGAAAGGGCCGGGACTGTCTTTTACGTTGAGGCAGTCTGCCACCCTTAGCAAACAGATCCAAGCGGTCACCAAATAATCACAGCCCCTTAAACGGAAAACCAGTGAGAGCCTTCTTGGCAGAGTTGTCAGCTGCCCACTGGCGCAGCCAAACCGAGCGCGTATAGCAACCACCAAGGCAGAGGTTCTACCACACATCCTAATGGTATCATCCAAGGCAGAAAGAATATACGCAATAAAAACCTCACAATGCGAAAGGGCCCGAAACTCTGCACTAGAAGTATCATCAGGGGCACCATCCAACACATTCTTGAGCAGAGTCTTAACAGCCACGGCCGTAATAGCAGAAGCACAGACAGGGCGCAGAGCAGTCCCAACACAGGCAAAGGCATGGGAAGCCAGCTGATCAATGCACCGGTCCTCACCATCCTTCAGGGTAGTAGAATCAGGGGAATGTACAACAGAGGTGTTAGACAACACCAAAACTGGAGCATCCACATCAGGAGGGGCTGAGCAACGCTTAACCACCTTAGCGGGAAATGGATATCTCTTATCCCAGCTCTTAGGGACTCCGGGAAGTCTGCTGGGATGTTCCCATTCCTTAAGGACGAGATTATTAAAATGGGACTGCTCAGGGAACTCGGTATGAAACAATTTCCCCTGCTGCTTGGGGGCCGCAGCAGGAAGGGAGATAGAAAATACTTCAAAAATCTGAGCCAAAAGTCTATCAGTGTCATCTGAATCCCATGGGTCAGAGCCAGAATCAGCATAACCCTTAGGCTGCTCATCAGATGACTCCGAGAACAATTCCCCTCTTCAAGGGGGGTATAACCAGCCATATCAAAGAATTCCTCTGCCTCCATAGGGAAAATAGACACACCAGGAGCCAAATGCTGCCTCTTAGCAGAGGCCTTACGGGCCGTAGTATTAGCAATCAACTTCTCAATGCTAGCCAATCTAGAAGACACATCAGGTTGAGACTCTCCACTGGTATTCAGCTCACTGGAAGTCAAATGCAAGCGTGGAGGGGTAGGTGAAGCCACAGGGGGCGCAGGCCCAGCCACCGGTAACCCAGACTGTAGCGCAAGCACCTGCTGGGCGCAGGGTACACAGACCCGCACATCGTCACTTATAGGGGATACCCCGCATGCCAGACACAGCCGGGCTTGTCCCAAAGGAACCCCGAGTACAATATCCTAGGAAGCCTCCATATGGTGATTATAGTGGCAAAATTGGCCAATAGGAATTACGCTATAAAAGCAACCCGGGATGCCCCAATAGTCCGCCAGGGAAGTGGGAGGATAATAGCAATTAGGCCTCTAATAAAGTTTGTGAAACTAATAGAGGGGGTAGGACTGGGAGAAACCTCTTATACAGTTTTTCCCGCCTGAAAGACATAAGCAAGACACCCCATAAGCGTACAGCAATAAACATCAAGATAAAAGATAAGCCCGCCAGGGCACTCACGGACCGCGGAGGGGAGACACCAATCGCGCAGCACGCCTACCCTTTGGTGGGGGATTGCGGTTGGAGCAGCGCTCCTAAAGCACCTGGCAGCGGTGCTGCCTACCATCACCCGACCAGTGCAGCCAAGGCTGGGAGGCAGTTTAGAGAAATGGAACGGGTGGGAATAGTCCTACAGGGCCGCGGACTGTTAAGCCCCGCTCACCTGCGGGGGCCACTTTTTAGTGTCTCTGCAGTCCAGCGCCATCTGGCCGTAAGGAATCATCTTTGGAGCAGGACGTGCTGTATACTTAGGAGGCCGTAAAATAGGACTGGGGAGAGTGGCGCTCGCCCCATCCTGTTCCGCAAAGACGCTCTGGGCGCGGGGAAGACAAATCGCGCTGTGACCGCTCAAAGGGGATGTACCGCACAAGAGACACAGCTGAGCCCGCCCCGAGGGGCCCTCAAGCTTGCTATCCCCAGAAGCCTCCATTATGGTGATTAAAGTCAATTACATGGGCTGCAAGGCACAGACGGCCCACCCGGACAATCCCCATGAAAACAACCCCTAAGGAATCCCCTGGGAAAAAGTAGGGACCACGAAGGGGAACGGGGGGGTGGATAGGACCGGGAGGAACCACAGTACAGAGGAAAATGTAACCAGTCTGAAAACATAAAAGGGGAATACAATGAGCATCCCAAAGTGCATGCACGATAATAAAAAAGGGCATATGAGCAGAGGTATGAAGCAATTAACATGCACATAAGAGACTCACAGACCAAGCGCGATGAACGGACCAAGCGAGGATCGGCAGGCAAGGAGAACTCAGAAGGAGGTTGCCCTGTGAAGGCCAGCGCGCCGAGCCGTGTGCCGTGCGCCGAGCATGCGGGAGGAAGGCGCCGACAAGGCCCTGAATCCGCACCTGGAGGGACGGGCCGCGCCGTGATGACGCGGAACACGTCATTGCGCGCCCCCGCCAACGGGCAGTGCGCAAACTTTGGCTGCCAAAGAGCACAGAAAATGGCGCCCGGAGAGTAACAGGCAGGGGCAGGGAGGGACCACCTCCCCCCGCCACGGAGCGCAGCAATCGCTCGCCCCGTTCAGCGGAGGGAGCGCCGCCGAAGTACGCTTCCCTCGCATACGAGGGCGCCCCCCCCCCACAACTGACAAGCCGGAGAGACGAGAGGAGCAGGAGCGAGGAGGGCGAGTATGAGATAGTGAAGCACCTAAACACAGTAAGGCACAAACACAGGGGGACACTAAAAATAAAGCATGTGGGTAAAGGGTCCAATGTGGTTCCTCCCCCCCCCCAATAGGCTCACCATTGCCTATGGCTGGCTACCCTTTGGGTCAGGGTCTGCGGCCCAGAGCCTAGCTCTGTGAATGCCTGACCCAACGGAGTTCCCCTACCTTCACCCGTTCCGTAGCCAAGGCTGGGAGGCAGGATGGGTCTCCGGAAACTCCTAGAGACCTTTTTTATTTTGGGGATATGGGGTATCTGTAGAGAGACGGTGGTGCAGCATGAAGGACTGGGGTCCGAAAGTGGCCTATGAATCACTCGTGATTACCAGGACCTTGTCTGTTACTGTTTTTAAGATTGTCATATTTACATTAAGCAGATGATTTTAAATGCTGGATTAAAGGTGAAGTTTTACTGAGAGAAGTGCGGACCATCTAATGCGTATTGGTGTAGCATGAAAGAGCTGCGGGAGACAAACAGGGGAGTATTGAATTTTTTATTTGAATTCCTAGACATGGACTTTCCCCTCACTGCCTGCAGGCTTGATCTCTGATAGACCTAGAACTAGATAAAGCAAAGTGCTCTAGCGAGCTAGCAAAAATAAATACCAAGACACTGACCTGAGCACATATTTGATGCATAACGTGACCAAACTCATGGAAATAAGTCTTGACCTCATCATGGCGCAAGAGGGATGGTCGGGTGGAAACAGGTTTGGTGAAGTTTGCCACCATTGCTGCAGCAGACATCATCTTACTTCCATCAGGGAGGAGACAGCCAGGCTGGAGGCTAAAGCATGCAGCATGTCCATACTTCCCTTCTCTAAGGCAAGAAAAGAAAAAAGTCTCTTGGTATGGAAGCAGATATTTCCACTATCCATCACTAATGGATAATTCATTAAATGTGAAACCCACAGTGGTCAAGATATCAGCATTTTTTATGAACTATATGAGCACAAATCCAGAAAACCTACTTTCAATGCCATTTCTGAAAGTGTATTTTTTTGTGCCGAAAAGGATGTCCTCAAGGGGCAGAGCTAGGTTTTTTTTTCATATATTAGCAAACGTGTGTTTTATAGAAGTGGTTTCCATTACCTGCATTCTGTTGCTATTGCGAACTACACACCAAGTCTATACACCAAGATCTACAAGAAGAGAGAAGTGAGCCCTTACACACAGAATACTGCTAAGGTGAGGCTCACACTTACATAAGACCAGAAGCAGTGGTCTGTATGTACAGGGTTAACTTCTCCTTCACTTTTTTGTAGATCTTGGTGTACAGTTTCCAATAGCAAAAGAATGCCAACGAAAAAAAATGAAAAAAATAGATAATAAATTAATGAACTTCCAAAAATGACTTTGAAGGTGGATTTTCCCTCTCAATACCAATTTGAAAAGTGTAACGTTGTATGAATGTGAAGTTTCCCAGACAAAGGGCAGTAAATAAAAATACACTACCAACCCATACAATAAAAAAATATCAACTTAACACCAGCCTTTGGAAGTTGAACCAGCAGTCAGAAATGAAATTGTCTTGACCCCTCCCCCAAGCCTAATCTTCTGGAGCATCCTATGCAATAGTAGAGAAAAAAACATCAACGAGAACCTCTCTCCTGAAATGAGGAGAGTAACCCAAGGTCTCCTGATCCTAGTCTTCTTCTTGTGACATGACATGTCCACATCACGAAATTTCCACCTCTAACACCAGTCTGATTTATGAGGTTAGGACCCACTTGCCCAAGCTGATTTGGGGTTTGCTGCGGAAATTCACAACTCCAAAAATCGAGATTGCAGACATTCCCAAAACATGCTGCAGCACCTAAGACATAATTGGAGAAAATTCCACTATAGATGTTCTGCTTCTGGTGCCATCTTGGTGACTGGCTTCAGGGGTGAACCTCTCTGCTGCCTGCTGCTCTGCCTGGATCGTTCCTATGATAGGCAGCAACAGCGACTCATTGCAGGGGTAGAAAGCGGGTCCACGGCTGCTAAGCAACCAATAATTGCTTAAAAAAACATAACAGCGTGTAGCAGCGATTCCCCAAATTCCACTAAACGAATAATGAGATAATATTAAAAAAAACAAAAACAAGTCCAGCAATTGTTGCCTCTCCTGCAAATACAGGAGCCAACAAGACAGGGATGTGGAGCCTTCTTTTATATATACAATCTCACCATGAACTCTCCATCTTTCCAGACAGATGGAGATTCCATTCAGTTGTGGACAAAAAACATTTAGGTTTGGGGAAAATGTTTTTCCCTTAGTGGAGGTCCACTTAGTGGAAATCTTGTATGTTAAAGATGTCAAAAGTACAAGAAGTCAGCCTTTTGGCCTGCAATTCTATATTTGAGTACCTTCCTTAGTGCAGACTTGTCTCTTAGAGGGGCCACTATTACCACCAAAATTAAAAAAAAAATCTATAGATTCCATGGGTGTTCTCATTAGAAGTGTAAGGGTCAGAATTGAAGAACCACAGGCCCCAGGTCAGAACCAATGGTATCTGTTATGTCTTCCTTGGGGATCTCAAGTTGAAAAAGACAGTCTCAACCACTTTGCAAGCAGCTAAAGTAGTCCAGCTGACCCCTTGGTTGAAACCAAGGGATGACAAAGACCTGGTTTCCCATGCTGCCCAGGTTTCCACCATTTTAGCCAGATGATACCAAAAAGTTTTCTGGGTAGTAGTAAAAACTGGGTGGACTGAGGTAGCACCAGTCAGGGTGTTTCAATGAAACAGCCATGATGGATTGACACACTGGGTCTCCACCAACCAATGCAAAAGTGCTCCTACTACAGGTACAAATTATTATGTGGGACCCCAGGTGTGACATGGTCCCTCTGGAAGAGCTGGACACGATGTATGGAAAACATTGAGCAATATGCAATGCTACCAATGTTCTGAGACACTGACAGCAATTTCTACAGAGGTCTGCTTTTCACTGTTAGTTTACTTGATGCCAACTGTCTGCCTGTCTTCGACCTTGAGTTGCCTTACACTTTGGATTCTGTAATACCGCTGACCCTTGGTCAGACTTCGAAGTACACTTCTGGCTGCTCCCACTCTCCTGATGTTTGTAGGACTGACCTCCCATTACAGATCCAGTCTTCCTGACCATTCTTGTGCGATCTCAGCCCCAGTTCTGTCAAGGTTTGGGCTTCGCCACCTACGGTGACATCCTTTGAGCTTGTCCTGGGGAAAAACTGGGTCAGTTTAGGCATGTCAACCAGGGAGGTTTCTATAGGTGAGTCCATGCTCCAGTACTGCCTGAGAGGTAGAGAACTCTCAGCTGCATGTCTGTAAGGCAGCTCTAACCTGTGGCAACACAGACTTGCTCCGGCTTAGACCTGCTGTAATCCAAATCAAAGAGGAAAGCAAAAGGTTAGTCAGAGTACAATCTCCTGACTGCATGGGTCAATAGCCTGTGTACACAAGAGAAGAGTAAGGGGCCATCACAGGAGATGCCACTGATAGCAATAGCCCAAGTATACTACTAAACAAGTTTAACATGGATATCATCCAAGAAAGACTAAATAATTTAAATGTGAATAAAGCTGCAGGACCAGATGGACTTCACCCAAGAGTTCTTAAAGAACTCAGCTCAGTTATCTCATCACCCCTGTTCTTGATCTTTAAAGACTCACTAACAACTGGTATAGTGCTAAGAGACTGGTGCAAGGCAAATGTGGTGCCCATTTTTAAAAAGGTCTCTAGGTCTTCTCCGGGCAATTACAGACCAGTAAGATTAACATCCATTGTGGGAAAACTGCATGAGGGGTTATTAAGGGACTACATACACTGAATATGTAACTATGCATAATATTATAGGAGCCAACCCACATGGTTTTACTAATGGCAGAAGCTGCCAGACTAACCTGAGTGGCTTCTATAAAGAGGTGAGTAGAAGCCTGATCAGAGGGGCAGCTGTAGATATAGTTTTTGTGAATTTTGCAAAAGCATTGAACTGTCCCCCATAGACACTTATTGGGGAAATTGAGATCTTCAAGATTAGAAAACACAGTTTGTAACTGGATTGAAAACTGGCTGAAGGATCGTGTGCAGAGAGTTGTGGTCAATGATACCTACTCTGAATTGTTACTGGCTGTAGATGGTGTACCCCAGGGTTCAGTGCTGGGCCCACTATTATTCAACTTGTTTATGAACAACATAGAAGATGGATTTAAATGTACAGTCTCTATTTTTGCAGATGACACAAAGATATGTGCAGTCTATTGAAGATCTTCACAAACTTCTAATAACCTGAAGGCCACATATATCATCAGGGGAGTAAAACTGGGAGAAACACTTGTTGAGAAGGATCTGGGGGTACTGGTAGATCACAGGCTAAATAACAGCATGCAATGTCAAGCAGCTGCTTCCAAGGCCACCAAGATGTTATCATGCATTAAAAGAGGCATGGAATTATGGGATAGGGATGTCATTTTGCCTCTTTACAAAGCACTGGTGCGTCCTCACCTGAAATATGCTGTCCAGTTCTGGACACCCGTTCATAGAAAGGATGCTTTGACTATGGAAAGGGTGCAGAGAAGAGCCACCAAACTAATAAGAGGAATAAAGGATCTTAGTTTTGAGGAAAGTTTACGAGAATTAAAGCTGTTTAGTCTTGAGAGGAGATGACTGAGGAGGGACATGATTAACTTAAATATATAAATGAACAATACAAAAAATATGGGGAAACACTATTTCAAGTAAAATCCTCTTCAAAGACAAGGGGGAACTCCCTTCGACTGGAAAAAAGAAATTCAGTTTTCGGTGGCTACAATCATTTTTTACCACAAGAACTATAAATCTGTGGAATAGCGTCCCACATAAGCTTGCTACAGCAGCTTCAAAAAAGGATTAGATGCTTATTCAGAAGAAATTAACATTAACAGTTACTATTGGCTGTTATCAGTAAAAAAACAAAAAAGAAGAAACTAAAAATAAAATAAAAAATAACTTCCCCTACCCCAACACCCTTGGTTGAACTTGATGGACATGTCTTTTTTCAACCGTATTAACTACATAACTATGTACCTTGGATAAAGGTCCAGGTAAAACTGCCCCAAAATTTCACCTGACGCAGCATCATAAACCGAGTAGAGAGTCACAGTTTCATGCCAGACATGTGCATTTTCCATACGCTCAAATCTGAGTCCGAGAAGCTCCTGGTAAATCTGCAAAAGGCTTCCAGTAACTACTTCTATGGGGAAATATTCCCGTAGTTTGTCCTGATCTACAGAGAACTTTGTTTCCACTACACGAGTGAGGTAGTAGTGCAGGTCCCAAGCATGGATTTTATTATCAAACTCCAGGCCTCTGTTTGCACATTCTTCACGCTTCATTTCCAGAATTAACTGCTTCTCTTCTTCGCCTAAAGGCTTTACCTTCATTTTCAGGTCATCTGTATAACATAAAGGGCACGATTTAGATACAACACTATAATGGTGTCCTCTTTACAGCAGGCACGTCAGCATTCCTGGATAGCAGAATGGATGGAACAGAGCTATAGGATGTTGGAGTTGCAGGAGGTTCAGTTGTATTGCCACAACGCAATAACAAGAAGATCAAGAAGGGAAAAGCCCAGCAATAGAGGACACTTAGTGCCCAGTTTAAATCAACTATTAAACTATTAAAGAAAAATAGGATATATGACACAATCAAGTTGAAATCATTTAATTATTACATATGACAGTTCAAAAACATTCCATTTTATCACTATTTTAATAAATTTATAGTAATACTTGAATATATAATTAAATAAACCGGTAAACCTATAAAATGGTTAGTGGCACGATAACCCATAAGAAGATCCCTAGCAATATCAGAGTGGGCAGAAACTGGAAACCGCTGTAATTAAAACTAATTACAAATAAATTGAAATAAACACTTACATATTAATCAATATCAGACAAGCAGCATGACCACATGCTACAATGCCTGGACCGTGTGTGGATGCTGCCATTCTCCTGCTGAATTCTGCACTTTCGATATTGCAATAGGGGTATACTTTTGGGTTTATGGTGCCAATAACAGTTTAATTAAAGGGGAAGCCAAGAATTTTGTATCACTTCACCCACTTTGTAACAGCTTAGCATTTAGCATTTTACCTACTCCCCCTGTGCTAAAGCCCAATTTGGGCAATAACATAAACTACTTACTGGGGGTGGGCAATCTGCATGCAAGCTGAAGCTGGGACCTTAAAGCAAACCTACTCAGAGGGAAGTTTATGTCGTCACCTTCTATCCCCAGCTCAGTGCCCCAAAAGAGCCTGCGTTTCTTTTGTTTACCTCAGCCTTTGCCCAGTATTCATTAATGACTAACAGGAAGTAGTATTATGGTGAATGGAAGCATTATGCTAATTAGTTCAGTTACACCTAAACTGTAACAGGGCTCATTCAGTACTGTAATAATTTTTTTTTTACTTTTTTTGTGAGAAAAAAATTTAACCTTGATTTTTTTTTCCACAGCATCGTTTTTAGCTGTGCAAATGTGTGAAACATTTGCATAGGCAGACATAGTACTGAAGTGCACCAAGGAAAAGAAAGTGAGGGAAAAAAATTCTCATGATGCTGAATCAGCCCTAATGGCAGTTAGGTTGAAGTAAGCAGTTTTATTAGTATATCGCCCAATACAGGTTTAGAAAAGGGGGGGAGGGGGTTTACAAAAAGCTTGGACTTCTTCTTTAAAGCGGACCTTCACTCTGAATAAAAGCATATCTTATATGTGTCCTACACCCTTTACATACAGATTGCTCACATTAAAAATCATCCTACCTGCATCTACTGCATGATATGAGCCTTTAAACATCCAAGATGGCGGCTCATGGCAGCCTGCAAAAAGGAAGTGCCTTCTGACTGTGTTGCTCTGCATTCTGGGACTGCTGACCTTTTCCTGACCCCAGCTCTGCTCTGTCTGAGCAAAGCACAGCTATAACCCGCCCCCTGTACTTTATCCCGCTCTCCTCTCCTCAGTAAGTGTGATTCAAGATGTCAAGATGGCGGCGCCCGTATCCTAAAGTCCTTAACAGAGTTGCAGCCCAGTGGGGGAAAGAATAAAAAGTGACTAAAAACAAAGTATATTAATTTTAGATGCTGGGGAATAGTTTAAGGGTTTGGGCTTTTCAATAAATCATGGTGAAGGTCCGGTTTAAGATCACCAGTTTCTTTATTTTTGTTTTCATTCATTACAATAGATGTATTGAAATAGTGATACTATGGTATAAGCTGAGATGTCTGTCATAAGTTATATGCACTAAAAAATATTTTAGTTCCGATTGTGTTACATATCCTTTTCTGATTGCCCTAAACTTTTGATAAATGACTGGGCATAAATCATCCCCTACTGGGGGGAGGGGTGTTCCCTCGTTAATCTAGGATTTTAATGAGGTTCAAAAGTGCTTTTGATATGTTTAAATTAAAAGTAATAATGAGACTGGGCTGGATGGGGCAGAGCTGAGGGGACAGGGATTGGATGGGTAACGCTGGGAGGACAGGAATAGATGAGGCAGAGAGACTGGACGGGGCAGTGCTGAGGGGACAGGGATGGATGGGGCTGAGGGGACAGGGATGGATAGGGTAAAGCTGGGGGGAACAAGAATGGATGGGAATAGGATGGACGGGGCAAAGCTGGGGGGACAGGAATGGATGAGGCTGAGCGGGGGGGGCAGGGATGGATGTGGTAAAGCTGGGGGGGACAGGAATGGATGAGGCTGAGCGGGGGGGGCCGGGATGGATGGGGTAAAGCTGGGGGGAACAAGAATGGATGGGAATAGGATGGATGGGGCAAAGCTGGGGGGAACAAGAATGGATGGGAATAGGATGGATGGGGCAAAGCTGGGGGGAACAAGAATGGATGGGAATAGGATGGATGGGGCAAAGCTGGGGGGACAGGAATGGATGAGGCTGTGCGGGGGGGGGGGGCAGGGATGGATGGGGTAAAGCTGGGGGGAACAAGAATGGATGGGGATAGGATAGATGGGGCAAAGCTGGGGGGAACAAGAATGGATGGGGATAGGATAGATGGGGCAAAGCTGGGGGGACAGGAATGAATGGGGCTGAGCTGCAGTGGGGGTAAAAGTTTGGATGGAGCAAAGAGACTAAGAAACAAAATGTGTGTACCTTGCAATGCCACTTCCCGATTGCAATGCTAGGTGCCAGGGGGCCATGACACTGGCAGGGAGACTAAGCACTACATAGCTGATCAAAGGGGGCAGCTCTGAGCACAGCTACACAGAAGCAACTGAGTGCAGTCAGAGCAAAGGTCCGAAAATCTGGCGCCAAGGGCCACATTCGGACCCCAGTCTGCCAGTTGAGTATCGTATATTTTATGACAGTGTTGCACACTCTTGGCATACACTTAAAAAGCTTTAGGAACTAGTAAACTTGACTGCCATGGTTTGCAGTAGTCTTTATAAGATTCCCAGAGGTGCTGAGCACTTGGTGGCTGCTTTTCCTTCCCTTTGCAGTTTAATTCATCCCAAACAATCTCTGTTGGGTTATGGTCAGGTGACCGTGGAGGCCAGGTCATCTGATGCAGCCCTCCATCACTTCTTTTGGTCAAGTAATCTTTACATAGTATAAGAGGGTGTGTCCACACTTTTGACATGTACTATATGTCAGCGCTAAACAAATACATCAAATATTTACTTAAAGGGACTGTGTAGGCAAAGTGCATAAACGGTCATTCGGCAGCTCACCTTATCATGGCTGCCCCCTGTATTCCTGTCAAAACGCAGCTTCTCCTAGAAGTAGAAACAGGGCAAAGTGTAGTGGCACAACCCCTGAATTCCTATGCCATAAACCACCAATCATAGGGCTAGGCTGGTGGTCTATTATTCCACCCCCGTTTGTCAGCTCAGCAAAACAAAGCACACTAGTATTATGCAGCCTGAGCAAATACAGCCAGCTCCCATTCCAGCTCTCTGTCTCCTTCCACATACTTGCACGTGGCAACCCTAATAAGCATATGAATATCTGTCAAGTCTAATTAGTGTTTCAATCACTGTTGCCCCTAACTAGCACTAACCCACGGCTGTCTGTGTGCTTGTGATTGTGACTAGGTGTCACAATAGCAGCCTTGGAACAAGACAATATAGCCTGCACCCCCCTCCCTTCCCTATTGATCATCAGACTGTGGACACTGGGAGAGTGGGAGAACAGCCAGGGTGATGAGAATGGCTTTCTTACAGACCCCACCTATTATGCGGCATCACAGAGCTAAGGGCCATGCCCACATATTTCAAAAGAGAAATCATAAGTGTAAACCTTGATATCTTGGCCATTTATTTCATTTAAACAAGGAAACATTTTAGGACAGTGCTAAATGTAGCCCGACACGAGGGTGTAACAATTGCCTTTGCCTTCTGCATAACTTTAATGTTGCCATTTGACAATTTGTAATACCTGACTGGGATCATCCTATTTATATTACTTACTATACTATACTACTATAGCCCCCGTCCGGGCAAACTCTTGGAATAGCACCAATCAGCTGCGTGGGATTATAGGTGAATATGTATTGCTCATTATTTTTTCCTGGGTAGTGCCTTTAGAGTGCTACTGCAGGCAAAGGTATTTGTTACACCATTGTGTCGGGCTACGTTTGGCACTGCCCTAAACGGTTTTCCGCTTTTAAATTGAAAAAGAAATGCCCGAGAAATTTAAGTTTACAGGATTACCATATGATTTCTCTTCTGACAAAAGTGGGTGTGGCTCTTGGATCTGTGATGCTACATAATAATTAGCTCTCTGTGCTGACAGCAATGTGATGAATCTGGAGGAGGAGGGTGAGGGAGGGATGGGAGAAGGTAAGGACCAGCAATCCTGTCCCATTCTGCTGAGCTGATTGGAGATGGGATAAAAACAGAATGTCATTGGCTGAACCTGTAAACCCCGATATCCCGGCCATTTCTTCTACAATTTAAAACAGAAAACAGTTTAGGACAGCGCCAAATGTAAATCGGGATGTCCCGCGGGGAGGAACCCCCCAGGAGGCCCACAAACCTTACCTCAGCCCCGTTCCATCGGCGCATGCGCGAGCCGTGGCCGCGTCTCGCACTTCCCTCTAGCAGGGCGCGCACCCGCGCCGGCCGTTTGTGAATGGCCGGTGCAGGCGCGCTCCCTGTTAGAGGGAAGCGCGAGACGCGGCATCCAGCGCTCAGAGCCGCTGAGCTGGTATGCGCGTCCAGGCGGCCTTGGACGTGCATACCACAGCGGCTCTGAGCACTGTGATTGGCTGGCGCGGTCACGTGGGAGCGGGGAGAGGTTAGTTTTTTGGGGCTTTCTGGGGGGTTTCAGACAGCGGGGCACCCCCGATCGGGGTGCCCCACCGACGTGGACCAAAACCCAGGATAGTCAAAATCCTGGGTGTTGGTCCACTTTAAGTAAGATGCTAGAACTAACCTAGAAACACAGACACATTCTGGGTGTTCTTAGCTGTGTTCAGTTCAAGGACAAAGTCAGCGTGTGTTTGGTATCCCAGCAGCTCAGCTAGTTTTGCCCGCAGTGCAATGAGCTCCTCTAGAATTTGAGTATTCTCCTGAAAGACATAAAAACAAAATGAAGAATTTACTGTACATAGAAAGGGGAGGAGTTAGAACAAACATTTTTTGTACTCTGTATCCTTGTTGAAGAGATTATTAGGCAGTGGCCAGTCGTGCAAGTTCATTCGTGTGGCATGTTCAATTCCTGGTCAGGACATGACTGAAGTACCCTTGAGCAAGGCAACTAACCCCTCAACTGCCCCCCGGGTGCCTCAGATAGGGCAGCCCACTGCTCCGGGCACGTGCGCACTCCCTGCCCCAAGTCTGTTTACTGGTGCATGTCACTTGTGGATTGTTGTTTGTCCCACAGCACGAATGCTCAAAAAATGGAGAACAAATTTCTTTGTGTGCGCACACATACATTGGTCAAATATGCACATTATTACATTAAATTAGATAAATAACAGCAAGGTAATCCAAAGATCCCACACCAATGTAAAGCATAACTTTTAATCAAAATGATGTATAAAAGCATCTCTTCACCCTGGTGTAAAAATGCCCCAACAAGGACTAGGTATACTCTTTTCAGGTAGTATAGCCCTTAAAGCAGATGGAAACCCAGTTTTGGGTTTTCTAAGGAAACCAGGGTTTTCACCGCCGAAGCCATGACTTTTTGAGAGAGCCGATTAGCTCTTTCATAAGTGCCGCTGTGATGAGGTGCACCAGACATTCAGAAAGGCCGCATAGAAGCCGGGGCCGCGCACGGCAGCGGAATTGCATTGCGGTATCCGGTGGGATCCAGTAAGATCACCAATGCCCTGGGGGGGTTTCACACAGCGATGAATGCCCTGGGGGTAAGGCTAGATTCCAGGGCCTGGCTGCACAGGTTTTGAAGCACTTTAATGATATACTGCAACCAGCGCTATGCCACATGTATATAGTTCTAGCTAAATGTTGGGCACAGGGGGATGTGGGAGGGGAAAGACCACCCCTTGTTATATTATCTCACCATATACAATACATAAATTTAACATTAAAAACATTAAACCAACAGCTTTTCGCAGCTCACTCGCCCCATCTGCATGCGTGATACTGAATCATTGTCAACACTTGTCATGCTCCTGCATCCACATTTGCAATGTGGGTGACCTGGGAGGCTTCTTCCTTTCCCCGCATCCCAGCACTGGTTCTGTCTGGACTTAAAGTGGGCCAAAACCTGGGATTTTTACTATCCAGGGTTCTGGCCCACCCTCCAAACTCCAGTTTGGGATGTCCCACTGTGTGAAACCCCACTGTTTGCCAAGTAAACTCTCGTTGGTCCAATAGCACATGGACGGCCTAGTCCAATCAGCTTCTCTGGCCGCACTTAATAATGTGCAGCTGGAGAAGCTGACAGCCACATATATTGGGGTGTGTGGCATCACTTGCATTCTTCGGCTGTGCGCTACCACGACAGCCATTCAACTGCGGCCGCTTTAAGGGTATAGCCCACAGTGCAAAGTACCAGGTAACCCAGGGGCACTTCCTCTTTGCAGGCCACTGGCAAATCCATAGAATGCCATTAATGGGGAAAACCGACCACGGCAGGAGTTACAGACCACCCCCCCCCCCCCTTTCACTCTCATGTCCAAATTAGAAAAAAGGCAAGGGGAAGGAGGAGGAGATAGATACCTTCTCACCACCAGAAACCCTTTATAAAAATCTAAAATATATACCCACTTATCTCAAACCCAACAGCTGTGGCACCTCTCTAGGTTATCTTTCCGCCTGTCTGTCATCCTGTTTCTGGGAGTGTCTCTCTTCTGGATTCTTTAGTCACACTTGGTGGGAAGGCCATATGTTTTTGGACACAGGCTTGATGTTGATGTTATTGACAAAACTGTCAGATGGGGCCTGTACAAAGTACTTTTTATTAAGCCCATTGGAGTAAGTGGCAGATTTAGTGTATTCAGCACATCATTAAAGCTGCCAAGCAAGTAAGGCTGGGTAGTCCCCCAACATCCCATTTTAAGAAATAAAGGTTAACTTCCTCTTTTGTAATAAGGAAATGCTGGTGATTAGGTCAGATGTAATATCTAGGCTAGATAGGATCTGGTCCCTATGAATCGAGAGCCATCTCCTGACAGATGTGGACCAGGCACTGGTAAACTCTTAGACAATGAGCACATTGTGTACCCCTTCCCCCTCCTACGTCCCCCTCTTTTGCGCTCTCTCACTTCTCTCTCTTTCCTTTTTTTCCTTCAGTGGCCCCTGTAACCATTAGCTTCGCTCCTACTTTGCCCTTCTATTTTAAGAGTTTTTTCAGGGAGCCTTTTTCCGCTTTGCGTGCCTACAGGTTACCTTTGCTAGATGTGATGTGAGGACCCTGCAATTTATTTTTGATCAGTTTCATGGAATTAGGTTACATTTTGTATTATCCCTTTAAAACTATTAAAACCTATTGAAAATAAAAAGTAGGCACCTCCTAGCTCATTCAGTGCTACCCTCTCCAGCAACTGGCTTCCCCTGCAGGTGGCCATTGAATTTCTCTGCTGGCAGATCAGATGGACTGGAGAAGCAACAGCCAGCTATGCTCTGTGACAGCCCAACATGTATGGTAAAGGGACATTCCAAGCAAAAAACAAAGGGTTAAAGCAGCCTGCTTTTTACTTTCCTGGTGCTAGCTGGGCCACATCTTTTATTCATTAGCACTTTGCATTCCCTGATAACCCTAATTAAACCTGCTCCCTTCTGCTGACTCCTCTGTGGGGACCTTTACATTGAGACATACTGTACATGGATGCTGCTGAGAAGGCCAAGCAAAAGGGAGACAATTCACTAGAGCTTATTAAGAAATATAAAGCTGGCCGAATAAAAGATGCAGCCCTTCATGTAGAACATGGGCAAAGCAGAAAGCAAGCTAAGTTCACATTTTCCTGGAATGTCATTTTAAAGCAGAGAAAAAACACCAGCTGGGGATTCTAAATCTAAATCAGGATCGGCCCCTGGCTTTTCTACTGGGCATCTCAAATGAGAATGACCTGCTGCCCGAAAAAAAATCACCTTTCCCTGCTCCAACGGTGCATGCGTGGGCTATAGAGCCTTTTGCCTTGCTTCAAACATTGCTGATTGTTTACAATGAGGAGCACAGAATGCTGCATTCTCGGGTATACGGGGGTGCCGCAGTGTGCGCTTCCTACTGATTTCAATCAGAGCCCTTTGCTGAATGACATAGTCAAGGCAAAGAGCTCTGATTGGACAAGAGCCTGCGCATGTGCCATCGGAGTGGGGAAAGGCGAGTTTTAATGGGCGAACTGGGGGCTTTCACACAGCAGGTCATCCCAATTTGGGATGCTCAAGGGGGCATGGAACAAAACCAGGGTTTTGTACTGCTTCATACATCTGTTTTCCGGTAAACCAATATTTGAGAAAAACAAACTGTACGCACGTCCATGCATCTGCTGTTGAAGGCGACCTCCATTTTTCTTCGGGTCTCAGGAATGGAGCACTTTTTAACAACAGGGAAATAGTGTGGATACTGGAGCGTTACTTTATAACCATTGCTGTCTGTCCTCTCCAAGCTGTCAATGAAGTCATCAGGAAGACCCTCTGCAAAATATAAAGGCAATTATTATTCCTGAACTATGTCCCTGGATTCCCAGAGAAAGATGGAGGGTGTCATTGCTGACTTTCTGAAAATGCTTCTTAGCAAGCTGGAAAGATACTCATTTATGTATTCCCAATGTCCCTGCTGCATAGTCACTCTACCTAGCATAGTATGACCTAGCTAAAGGTTTACCAAGTACATAAATAGAGTGTATGTATATTTACACTCCCTCCCCCCCCCCCATTTCTCTGTAGAACAGACCCCCTTTTTTAGAGGGCTACTTCCAGCCTATAGTCATGATGGGAGCCTTGAGGTTTACATTGATTGCACCATGTTCCTGGAGTTAGCAAATTAATGAAGAATTTGGTTGGGCTATAAAAAGGTGGAGATTTAAAGCAGACGGAAGTTCCTTACATAACCCTCCTTGCATTCCTGACCCCTGCCCCCACTCACCCAGGCAGGTTAGGTTATTAAAATGCCAAAAACAAAGACGACTCACCTTGTCTTGGACTTCACCCTGCACGAGCTTAGTGCTGTAGTCCCGTGTCCTGGTTTTGCTGTGCTGCCTGGCAATGACGAGCAATAATTCTTGTCACCCAATACCAGCAGCAGCTGGGTTGATGCTGCCGAATAATCACTCACTATCCCCATCGGTCGCTTAAGATTACCCTGCTTCTGCCATGATAAGTCAGCTTTCTACTAGATCAATCCACCTGAGCAAGGTGAGAGACACAGACTTTTCCCAAAGACCTCACAAGTTCCAACAGGCACAAGGCAAACCTGCCACCCGCTCTCACACTGGTACAAGAAGCCGGGCCGGAGGGTGGGTCTGGTCTAGTCCACAGCACACCCACTGACTTCCATACAGGGAGGTTCCTGGTTTATGGAGGAGGCCATTGAAGACAATGGGAGCACTCGGGACTGTGACCACACCCACCAGGCCCGCTTCTTATAACAATAAAACAAGTGAGGGATGTGTGTTGTGGGAGCGGGTGGCAGGTATGTGGGGAGTCTCTTGTCTGTTGTCACCTCTGGTCTGAGATCTTTTCCATTAATAACAATAGAGCACGCCCTTATGGAAGTGGCATTGCCTGGCACAGAACAGGTGGTGGGTGTAAGCATTTGTGGATACTGCCACTGCTTTACTATATTTTGCACATTCACTTTTCTTAGTGTGGTATTTTTCTTTAACATGGATTTTAAGGTTATTTTGATTTCTTCTGTATTCATCTATATATGTATATAGCTATGTATTTCAAATGGAATATGTAATCATTTTTACATTTTGTATAATATATTTATAATCATTACTTTAGGAAAGGAATTTGAATTTACTTGATTAATTGATACAGTATATGTTATAAATGCCTGCTAAAGGGACAGTCCAGGAAATGGTGATATTAAAGTGGACTATCCCAGTGATTGGTCCTCTTACCTGGGGCATCCTGATTTGGGATTCCTCTCCTTGGGTAACCCCCCATATAGCCCACACCACTCACTTTTCTGCCGTTCCCATGGAGCATGCGGGGGCTCCCGTCCAATCAGCGCGTTATGCCGCGCATACTAATAGTTTCCCTGCAGAGTGTGGGGATAAAACTATGTCCGGCAATCGTTGCAAGGAACTGGTGGAAAGGTAAGTGGCTGTGGGCGACCTGGGGGGCTCACATAGTGGGACATCCAGAATTGGATGCTTAATCGGCTGGCCTAAAGACCTGAAACCAGTCTCTAAAATCTGGGTAAAAATGCAAAAATTGCTGTGAGCCTTTGGGAGAGGGTGTCTGATGAAATGTTCTGGGACTTCACATCTGTTTACGGATGTCTACTGTTTTTTTATGAAAATTTTAAATGAAAATAAATATATAAAAAATGCTGAATTTGCACACCATATCAAGGTGCCTCTGTGAGGTTCTACTCTAATCTAGGACAGCCCTCACATTTGAGGTTGCCTCATACCTTCAGGACTGCAGGTAAAGACCCCCCCCCCCCCAAAAAAAAATTTACTAGAAACACATCTAAAAGACACATATAAAAAAGATGGCAGCTGCTCAACCAATATTTAACTGACCTGAGTGGTGCAAGTGAGCAAGACAAATGGACAGAAATTGGATGGGCAGCTACCAACTTTTTCACCTGAAGCTGGAGAGGAGGTCAACAATTTAGGAGTAGCTAGGCTTTCTGACACCCAGGGCAAAGATTTGAAATGGCGCCCCGCACCTGTGCTCAGTCCCCCCCTTTGGCGCCCCCCTGACCTGCTGCACCCGGGGCAAGTGACCCCCCCAGCTACGTCCCTGCATTAGGATCTGAACTAGAAAACATGAATCTGCGGCTTCGGATCTGAACTGAAAACAAATGCACACAGTGGAAACATTTACCAAGGTCAGCTTTTGTAAATACTAGAAATGTGTTTTCCTCGTTGAGATTTTGATTGAAATCAATACTTAGCTGACTGATCATTTTCTTCAAGCTTTTTATTTCCTTATAGAAACAGGAAACAAATATATTAGAACATTTTCACAATGACAAATTCTTCACAGCAGACAAATGGATGAAGTTAGGAACAGAATGCAGAAGGTCAGATCTACAGATATGCAGGTTTTAAACAGGCAGCATGCCAGGGGACAAGCAGAGGAGCCTTTCATGGGAGGGGTGCGCTGGCTTTGTGCTGGACAGACGTTTTAACATTGCTCACTGAAGAACTGAGGAGGGGCAGTAGGGGGCTCTTTCAGAAGAAGATGAAGTGATAGTTCTAGGTAATATGATTTAACCAGGAGCATCCCTTGTGTGTGAAACCATGCGCCACATTCCCACAAAGAATGCATGGGCTTCCAGTCAATCAAATTAAACTGCCGTGAATTTTAATACTTCTGAATAGATAGATTGCCAGGCACCTCTGGCTGGCTGCTCCTCCCCTGAATATGCATGGGATAGCCGGAAAGGTACATTTTACAACGATCCCAAATCAGGATGCCCTGGAGAGAGGGAATCGGCCCCGGAGTCTAAAAGACTGGGATCTTTTGAGCATCACAGGCATAACACCGGGGATAATTAGCTCAAACATTTTTTCCTTCCATATAACAAACAAAAGATAAAGGCTTTCTTCAGAATACAATTTTAGTAAAGTCCCTTATGTCATTAACAGCCTTTTAGCTTACCTATAGTTTAAGCCAACACTGAGCTCTAATACTGAACAGGCCTCTCAGGCTTCCTTTTCAATTGAGCTCTTTACTGACAGTTTCCTTTTTTTCTTGCAGTTCCTTGGCTTCCTTTAGGTGCTTCTGCCCAGGCATCAATATGTGCATCCAAACACGATGGGCTGCAGGCCTCTCCATGGCCCAGCCCCTGGTGCCTCCTGCTGAGCCTCCAGCTGAGGTTTGTCAGCCTTCCAGAATGGACTAATACTAATCTGGGATACTCTGCCAGCAGGACCCACCCAGCTTCCCTTACTGTAGAGACTCCAGGTCCTATAGAGCACCAGCCCCCTAAAGGGTCAGCAACTTGCCACCCAGAAAAATGTATTTTTGTATTTGTCAGCATCCTGGCAGACAGACGGTTACAACAGGCATAGCCCATAAGCATATCTATACAAATAATTTATAGCTATATTATACCCTATTGACTGTGGAGGATGCCGATTGGCCTGTAGCTGCAATAAAGAAATCCAGGCAGTATTACTATCTACAGGCCATCTACAGTACAATAGGCGATTAAGCTACATTTTTCAGCTTTGCTGTCTGAGGCATTTTGTCAATGGCTATTGACATTTTTTTCTGGGCCAACACTGAACTTTAAATGGACTTCGGGAATCAATAGATCTAAATTAAAAAGAAACGTCAGCAATATCTGTGGCCAGAACAAGCAGGCATGACTAATACAATTCTGTGATTACTCACCTGTAGAATTGGTATTATGAGTATACAGTACGTCCTGCTCCAGATTACATTACTTACACTTGGGTATTACTCCGCCAGATGGCGCTTGACTGCAGAGACAAACAGGCTCCTCCCGGCCCCTCAAATACCCAGGGACCTCCCACAATCCCCAGCATTGAAAAGCAGTTAACGAGAAGTCGGGAGAATTAAAACAAACCCAAACTGGTAACTATAACAATGATAACAATCACTATACAGGGGATCCAAGATAATGCAAAACCAAGGGTGGGGTGGAGCAGGACGTACTGTATAGTCATAATACCAATTCTACAGGTGAGTAATCACAGAATTGTATTATTCTTAGTATACAGGACGTCCTGCTCCAGATTAGATTACTTACACTTGGGACATCCAATAGCAGTGTCCATAAAGTAGGGTGCGATCCCCAAAGGTAACAGTAGACAGGTCATACCACTGCCGCCTGCAGAATCTTACGGCCAAACGCAGCATTAGCTGAGGCCCTAACATCAACCTTGTAAAACTTTGAAAAGGTATGAACAGAAGACCAAGTAGCGGCCTTGCAAACTTGTTCAACAGAAGTCTGGCGCTGAAAAGCCCAAGAGGCACCAATAGCACGAGTAGAATGAGCAGTAAGGCGAAAGGGAGGATTCTTCCCCTTAGCAGAGTAGGCCTGAATCACAGCCTGACGGATACATTTGCTGATAGTAGACTTGATCAGTTTTTCTGAAAGGTGTAGTAGCCACCAGATAGTACTTCAGACACCTAACATCATCCAAAGAATGCAAGACCCTCTCCTTAGCATTAATAGGATTAGGGCACAATGAAGGAAGAACAATGTCCTGATTCAAATGAAAGGCAGACACAACCTTAGGCAGAAAGTCTGGCTTGAAGCGAAACACCACCTTGTCCTGGTGTCTCTCAAAGTAGGGGGGCTGGATGGAAAGTGCCACCAACTCAGACACACGCCTAACAGAGGTGATAGCCACTAAAAAGACAACTTTGAGAGTAAGAACTTCCAGGGCAGCATCCTGCACAGGTTCAAAGGGAGCACCCTGCAAGGCTGACAAAACCAAGTTCAAATCCCAAACAGGCAACTAAGGCTTACGTGGGGGACGCACATGAGTAACCCCCTGGAAAAAAGTCCTGATCAGGAAATGCTGAGCAAAGGACTTCTGGAAGAAAACACCCAGGGCAGAAACATGACCATTCAGAGTACTGAGTTGGAGCCCCATCTCCAACCAATGCTGCAGGAACTCCAGGATCCTGGGAATAGAGAACACACGACAGGGAAGAGACTTAGACTCACACCAGTCAATGTAGGCCAAACCCTGTAGTAAATGGAAGAAGAAGACTTCTTCCTAGCCTTTATCATGGTATCAACAACAGCGGTAGACAGCCCCTTCTCCATCAAGATGGAGGTTTCAGCAGCAAGGCCGTCAAAGCCAGAGTTTGTAAATGGGGATGGCGTAAGTGACCCTGAGTGAGCAGGTCTGGCACCCTGGGCAGAGTGTACTGATCTACTGCCAGCTGCACCACGTCTGCGAACCACACTCTTCCTGGACACCTGGGGGCCACCAGAATTTCTGACACCCCCTCCAGAGCAATCTTGCACAGAACCCTGCCCAACAGGGGGAATGAAGGAAAGACATACAGGAGCTGAAAGTCCTGCCATGACATTACTAGCGCATCCGTGGCCAAGGCCAGAGAATCCTGGGACAGGGAGACAAAGGCGGGAGCTTGTGATTGTGACGGGACGCAAACAGATCCACATCTGGTTGGCCCCAACGGTGACACAGAGATTGAAACACCCTGTTGCAGAGGGACCATTCTCCCAGGCGAGAGGTCCCCCTGCTCAGAGAGTCTGCCTGCAGATTCTCCACCCCCAGGATGTACACAGGTGATATGCAAGGAACATTGGCCTTCCTGGAGGGCCCTCTTGCTCCGGGTCCCTCCCTGATGATTGATGTAGGCAACTGCCGTCTGGTTGTCCAAGCGCACCTGAACAGGCAGGCCCCGAAGGTGATGAGTCAACTGAGTCAGAACCAACCTGATCGCCCGCAGTTCCAGAACGTTGATAGGTGTGTGGGCCTCCCGAGGGCCCCACCTCCCTTGGAACTGCAGGGACTTCCAGAAACCCCCCCAACCTGACAGACTGGCATCCGTGGTGACCGTCTCCCAGGAGGGGGCCAGAAATGATCTGCCCCCCAACAGGTTCCTGGAGTCCAGCCACCACGAGAGGGACCGCCTGACTAGGGCGGAAAGCGCAAAGACCCGGTCCATGGACGCAGGATCCTTGTCCCATACTGACAAGAGGTGGAGTTGCAGAGGCCTCAAGTGGAACTGAGCATAAGAGAACACCTCGAAGCAAGCCACCATCAGGCCCACCAGCTGTATTCCCTGCCTGATGGAGGGATGATGACAAGATAGCAGGAACTGAACCTGTGCTAGCAGACTGTCCACCTTCTGCTGAGGAAGAAAAATCCTTGCCTGAACTGTATCCAGATTCATTCCCAGGAATGGGAAGTGATGAGAATGTCGTCCAGGTAGGGCAGCACGCGGATGCCCTGAGACCTGAGCAGAGACATCACTCCTGCCAGCACCTTGGTGAACACTCTGGAAGCTGAAGTGAGACCAAAGGGCAATGCCACAAATGGATAGTGCTGATCCTCCAGAGCGAACCTGAGGAAACTTTGATCACCTGGAAACACAGGAATATGAAGGTAAGCATCCTTGATGTCCACAGACGTCATGAAGTCCCCTGGACGCAGTGAACTGATGGCAGAGCGCAGAGTTTCCATGCGAAAACGCCTGCACCTGACAAATTTGTTGAGGATCTTCAAATCCAGGATGGGCCTGACTGACCCATCTTTTTTGGCCACGGTGAAGAGGTTGGAATAAAAGCCCTTGCCCCTTTCTCTTAAAGGGACCTGGCTGATGACCCCCAGCTCCAGAAGGCTTTGCACCGCCTGCACTAGAGCCTGAGCTGACACAGGGTCCTGAGAAATCCGGGATCTGATGAATCTGGGGGGGGGGGGGGGGGCAGGCAGCAAACTCTATCTTGTAACCGGAGGACACTATCTCCTGAATCCACCGGTCTGAGACATGAAGCCTCCAAACGTGAGCAAAGTGCTGAAGCCGTCCCCCCACCCGGACGGGTGAGGGCGCCCCTTCATGCCTGAGGGGGCTTGGAAGAGGACTTAAGCTTGGAGCCCCAGGAGGAGCCAGGGCGTCCACGTCCTCTGCCCCTACCCCAGAAGTCTCCTCGGGCCCCAGTAAGGGAAACCCCCCTCCCTTGTCTAGCACCACGGTAGGGGGAGGAAAAAAGAGTCCTGACCCCGAATAGGCCGAGACTGCCGCCTGCGCTGGGGTAACCTGCCTCCCTTAGCCAACAGGTCCAGGCGGTCCCAAACAGGTGTAGTCCTTTGAAGGGAAAACCAGTGAGAGCCTTCTTGGCAGCGTTGTCAGCAGCCCACTGGCACAGCCAAACCGAGCGGCGTATATCCTCCACAAGGGCAGAGGTTCTGCCACACATTCTAATGGTGTCATCCAAGGCAGAGAGGACATAAGTCACAAAAACATCACAACGAGAGAGTGCATTAAACTCCTCACTAGACACATCATCAGGGGCACCATCAAGGATACTTCTGAGCAGGGTCCTAATAGCCACAGCCGTAATGGCAGAGGCACATACCGGGCGCAGCGCCATCCCCGCACATGCAAAGGCATGGGACGCCAGCTGATCAATGCGCTGGTCCTCAGAATCCCGCATCCCGAGTAGTAGAGTCTGGGGAGTGCATGACAGAGGTGTTAGATAACCCTAGGACCGGGGCATCCACTTCAGGAGGGGATGACCAACACTTCACTACATCAGCAGGAAAGGGATACCTCTTATCCCAACTCTTAGGTACACCGGGAAGCCTGCTGGGGCGCTCCCATTCCTTGAGCACAAGATTATTAAAATGGGCTTGCTCAGGAAATTCCAAATGTGACTTAGCAGTATGAAACAATTCCCCCTGTTGCCTGGGGTCTGCAACCAGGGGAGAGATAGACAGTACCTCAAAAATCTGAGCCAACAGCCTATCAGTATCATCTGGGGCCCAGGGGTCAGAGCCAGAATCGTCATGACCCCTGGGCCTCTCATCATATGACTCTGAGTCAGAGAATAGCTCCCCTTCTTCCAAAGGGGTATAGCCAGACAGTTCCAAAAACTCATCAGCTTCCATAGGGAAAAGAGTGACATCAGGCGCCACTTTTTTGCAGAGGCCTTACGCGCCAAGGTATTAGCAAGCAACTTCTCAACACTAGCCAGTCTGGAAGACACATCAGGTTGAGAATCCCCACTTGTATGCAACTAAATGGGAGTGAGATATAAGCTTGGGGGAGTAGGTGAAGCCATACGAGGCGCAGGCCCAGCCACTGGAAAACCAGGCTGCAGCGCAAGCACCTGCTGGGCACAAGGCACACAGACCCGCACATTGTCAGCGCTAATAGGGGACACCCCACAAGCTACACACAGCCGGGCTTGTCCCGAAGGAACCCCAAGCACATTATCGCGAGACGCCTCCATATGGTGATTATAGCGGCACAATAGGTCGATAGGGATTGACGCTATAAAAGCAACACGGGATGCCCCAATAACCCGCTAGGGAAGTGGGAGTGATTAAACACTAGGCCTCACAAGTTAAATAACTAAATAGAGGGAGTAGGGCCGGGAGAAGCCAATAGGGTTCTGCCCGCCTGAAAGGGAACCGTAAGTGACATGTAAATGACAATGGTAAATAAAGCCGCCCGCGAGGGCACTCACGGACCACGGTAGGTAGATGCCCGTCACGTAGCAGCCGGATCCAAGAAAAAAAAAATGGCGCCAGGTATACCTCGAGGGGGTGAGCCGCAAGGACAGTGACGCGGAACGCGCCAAACGCAGCCCCGCCCCCCCCCCCGACGCACCAGCGCCTGAGGCAATGCCGCCGCCAAGCACGGAACACAGTGGAAGCGTGCGCGGCAGTAATTTAAAAAAAAAAAAAAGACAACCAGTGCAACCAAGTCAGCGCGGCGACTGACACCAACCATAAGAACATAATACAGTGAAGCACAAGGCAAATACGCATACACACACACACACCCTCCCCCGAGGGCTACAAGGGAGAGCGAGGGAGGACAGCGGCCACTTAACAGGACCCACCGATAGACAGGGGCAAGGGCAATAGGGCGGGAGGGTATCCCCTAGAGGCTTACCATATGCCTATATCGCCTACCCCTTGGTGGGGGATTGCAGTGGAGCAGCGCTCCTAAGCACCTAACAGCGGTGCTGCCTACCATCACCCGGACCAGCGCAGCCAAGGCTGGGAGGCGCATTACTAATGGAACTGGTGGGAATAGTCCTACAGGGCCGCAGGCTAATAGCCCCGCTCACCTGCGAGAAGAGAGAGCCATCTTCTTGTCCTTCGCAGTCCAGACTGCAGAGAAGATCTGGGGATTGTGGGAGGTCCCTGGGTATTTGAGGGGCCGGAAGGAGCCTGTTTTCGATGTCTCTGCAGTCCAGCGCCATCTGGCGGAGTAATACCCAAGTGTAAGTAATCTATCTGGAGCAGGACGTACTGTATACTAAGAATAAAAATGCCCACACTACTTCTACCTAGACTAGGCCCAGACCATGACCAATCAATGCTATGCCTGAAATAAAAATTTCATGCAACAAACTTGATACAGCTCATGGTTTTGAAAAATTCTTACAGTGAGCAGAAACCCATAACCCACTGCAATAATTGTATTTTCTAGTTTGAAGGTTTGGTAATCAAGAAGCACAACTAGAAGCTTTCACCATCTGGCTCCTTACCCACCATGAGATTCCACTGCATACTACACATGTACCAAATCTCCAGAAACTATACTATAATGAGGGAAGCTGGCACCAAATACTGGAGAAAGAAGGGATCCAAGTTCAACCCAGAAGGTAAAAGAGTGTGTGTGTGTGTATGCGCCAGGCATTTGTGACTGGCCGGCGCGGGCACGCTCCCTGTTAAAGGGTAGCGGGGGATGCGTCCGCCAGCGCGCTCGGATCCGCTCGCCTTAGACAAGCTCTTGGACGAAGGGGCTCCGAGCGCACTGACTGGAAGAGAGGCTGCACATGCACGGTAGGACTGGGGAAGAGCGAGTGAGATCGCATGACCTGAGGGGATGCCCTGGGGGCAAGGACCAAAACCCAGCATAGTCAAAAGCATGGGGTTTTGGTCCACTTTAAAGTGTCTCACTCCCTCCCCCTAGGGCATGCAGATTTGGGATGCCCCACTGTATGAAACCCACCTGAGTCCCCTGGAAATCTCACCTTTTCTCCGATCCAACAACACATGTGTGAGCCGCCATCTGCTATACCTTTAGCAGGGCACGCATCCGCACCACGCATTTGCTATTGGCACACCCTGTTAGAGGGTAGCAGGGCTGCTGGTGTTCTTGGCTCTTCACAGCCCTTGTCTTTTTGACGAGCACAGCCAAGTGGACGAGAAAGCCCACGCATGCACCTTAGGACTGAGGAAAGGGGAGTTTACTGGGTGACCTGTGAGGAAAAGGAAACAGACCACCACTGAGCCTACATCTGCTGATGATGCACCCCACTGCCATCAGTGGAGCAGGCTCCATTGTAAATCGGGTGCAATGGGGGCACATCAGCAGCAGGCGATGAGTGTTGGTGTTTTTTCCTGTTCCCTTTGGCCAGTCCTGGGAGCACACATCAGACACGCCGATAGCAAAGACACAGCCATGTTGTGCGACCCAGGACTAAATGGGATGGAGGCAGCATGAGGGTAGGTGAGTATCTAGAGAAAAAAATTATAATTTAAAGCGTTTATTAGTTTATTTTCAGCATATCGGAGTCAGTTTGCAGTAAACGAGATGACTGGCAACAAGATTAAACAAGCTAAAAATAAGAGAAGTCATTGTAATAAAATGTGCTCAGTATTAAGAAGGTTTTGTATCTTTGGCCCCATTTATTGCGCAGCATTGGTTTACATCACTAAGAATCCAGGGTACGATGCAGTCATTAAAAGGAGCAGCACTTGTACCAGCAGCAGGGAAATATAGAGCATGGGTTTGCCTCTTACTGTCTGTACAGATACAAAATGCACCTTGTCATGAACCATCTGAAAGCTGCCAGAAATATTACCAGCAGCATAGGGATCCATCCCTATTAAAATTATACAAGAAACAAAAAGTGCTCTACCGTTCAGTACTCACACTTTGTACTTCTGGGGAAAGGTGCAGGCCATTACGTTTACCAATCTGGACGGACTTTTCCAGGTAGCGTCGAACTTCAGGTTGAAATTGATTCAGGTCTTGTGTATGCTATGAATATAAAACAAAATAGATGCTAACAAAGATATATAACAATACCAAATTAACATCTTATTTTACCAGAACCTAGAAAAAGAAGCAAACACATTAAAGATAATGGTGGCTAATGCCAGATTTATGGGGGGGAGGAATGCTCAGAACTATTGTTAGAGAGTAAGTTCAGTCAAAAATTGCCTTCAAAGGGAAAGGCGAACGGAAAGTGAGAGGGTGGCCTTGTGCCTGTTGGCACATTAGGTCTAAGGTCAACAAAACCTACCCATCAAATTCTGATAAAACTTCCAGCTGACACATTTTGCATAATATAAAGTCTTATCTAAAGAAGAACAACCCGAAAAATCACATCTTCCCCGTTTCCACGCAGGCAACCAGTGGCGCTTGTCCAATTCAGAGATGAATAGTGCGACAAACGAAATCCCCCTTGCAGCCGTGAGGTGCCCGCGCACAGCTAGAGGTGAGCGGGAAAGTGGCTGGAGAGCAAAGACACGGTGAGTGAAACTGCCAATTGGGGGGTTTCACACAGCGGGGCATCCAAATTCGGGATGCCCCAAGGAGTGGAACTCCTGAAGTATCCAGGGCCTCCGATGTTCCTCTTTAACGAATAACTCTTCTCCATCAGGTCCTAAACTCCATGTGGATATGATCCACCACTACGGGCAGACAAAAAGGACAGCCCAGAAAGCGCATAGTCATCACATGGTTCTAGAAATGGCAATTTCAGCATAGTGACACCATGCAGCCATGGTTAGCCTGCACTCTCTCATTCTGGGGGGACCTCTCTATTTTGATAACAGTGGCCCTTTAAAAAGAAAAAAAAAATATTTTGTCAAATAAGATGAAAACAAAACTGGTTCAGCCTTCCTGCTTCTCATCTTGGCCTATGGTGGCGTCTTTCAATTCTGTCAGAATGACAGAACTCAAACTCTCAAAAATTGACCACCAATCTTGATTAGTTCTAGCTCTAGCTCTATTGCAGTGTGGATCAAAACCTGGCATTTTCACTATCCCGTGTTTTGGTCCTTCCCCCCTGAAGCACCCCGGTTTGGGATGCCCCACTGTGTGAAACCCCATCGTTCGCCCATTAAATTCACCTCTCCTCGGTCCGACGGCCCATATGCTAGTCCAATCAGCTTCGCCGCCATCCACATCCCCGCTCACCTCTGGCTGTGCGGGCATGTCGCGGCTGCAAGGTGGGCAAGGGATGGGGGCGAAGGAGCAAGTGACAGCAACCGTGCTGATTGGCTGAGTGCGCATTCGCTCTCATCCGAGTCTGCGCCACGGGAGTGGAAGGAAGGCAAGTGAAACTGGGCGACCTGGGGGATGCTACCACACAGAGGGCATAGACTCCAGGGACAGTTTTGGCCCACTTTAAAAAGCACTAATAAACTATACTTATACTTACATAAAAATGGAGAATCCTCTGAAATATATCCCCCCTCATAGTCATTTCCACATCAAAGTCGGACAGTCTTTTGTCAGCAAGTGTGCTGGCTGAACGCACCTCCCTGCACGGAGACACATGCTGGGGGAAATCGAGCATGCTTCTTTCCACTGTGGAGAAATAAACCATATAGTTATAGTTGGTACAATATCTGGAAATAAAGCACAAGGTAACTGGTTTTGGACCCAGCACAGACAGTTCTGTAGCTAAATGAAAAATACTGGATATACTCTCCCTACCCTGGAGCCAGCTGATCCAGCGAAACTTCTGTTATTCTCAATCTTGAGCAGCACCTGATGCTCCAGGGCTGGGAGAGATCCCCTGTATGAAACAGCAAGGGAGAGCTGGGGTGTTTTTATTTACTTTGTTACTGTCAATGACCTTAGTCAAGAAGCACTAAAAAACAATTTTAAACCAGTTGCTGCTGTGTGTAACCAGTAGTTAGGACCCCTCCAGTCTGCAAATGAACACTTTCTTTAACATAGACCTATCAGCTGAACAGCCAACCCAGAAGTCTAAAAGTTCTTCACAGATGGCCGACTTCGTAATCCTGTGTGAACGCCCCCCCATATGCCACAATCACTTATCTTTCTGGTCAGCTGCATCCCCTTGCCTCCCTGCAACCAACTGAGGTGTGCTCTCACGGGCAGCAATCCAGATAGGTTGGGGAGGAAGCACGCTGCAGACCACAAGGAAACTGGGGATGAGGGCACTCCCCTTTCCCTATGCCGGAGCACTCTCCAAAACTGTGCTTTATGTCCTGCATTAGTATGCACAGCATAAAGTGCCAATCGGACCAGAGTCGCCCTTATGTCATGGGACTGGCAGAAAGGCGAGTTCTGAGGGGAATCTGGGGGGGGGGGGGGGGGGGGGATTACATAGTGGGGCATCCCAAATTGGAATGCACCATGGACAAGGACCTATCACCAGGATAGTGAAAATCCTCATATAGTTCCACTTTAAATCCTTCCTGGGAATGTCCACCTATTGCAGCTAGTCACACCTTTAACCTCAGTTTGATTGAGCAGTGGGACCATAAACTGTAGCACCCCCTTCGATAGGAGGCACCAGCAGCGGTGGTGTGAATTGTAACCTCGATAACCCCATCAGGAGGATAGAAGATGTGAGTACGGTTAAATGCAGGGCTATTGGTTTTATGTAACCAAGGGGAAGCTGGTTGCATTAGAACCTTCAGGAGCCTTAGGTGTGGGGCATAAACCTTATGATATACAGCTACCTTAGAATGGAGCATTTTCCCGGGTATAATGTGCATCACCTGCATACTCCAGCTCCAGGTCTGCCAGCACTTTCACCGCATTGTCATAGGTGAGGCTCTGCACATCCAGAGCAGCTACAGCATCATAGACGCTCTTGGTCCTGGCGATGAGCTGCTCAGTGTGGCTCTGGATGCTCTCTGGCGACAGGTCCCACCTCAAAACATTCTGGCCTGAGGCCATCTTCAAGGGTTTTGGAATGTCGGAGTTCATGGTCATTTTAAGGCGGGTTTTACTGCCGTGCAACCTGGGAATAAACCAAAGATATCTTAAGGAGGTATCAGTCTAGCCAAGATCTAGCCAAATCCCCCACAAAGCTGGCCGCACAAGGAGGGTTATATAATGTAAGCTATACATTCTTTAGCAGGACATCTAAAGTGAATAAATACAAAGGGAAAACAACTCTCACTGCCCATGGTATTACACAATGTATACAAAAACTCATGAAATAACTGTGTATTATAAATTAATAGATACATTGGCCACCACTAGATACGCAATATCAAATAAATAACCCATTAATGACAATCAACATTATAACCCTTTATATCTATCCGTTTGCATTAGAAAAGTCCTGCATGCTGTGTTTCCAACGCAACTCCATAGAAGCCTATGGCAACGCAACGCAAAAACAAGCAAAATGCAAGCTCAGGTGTGTGGAAGGAGCATTAATAACACACATTAACACAAAACTGAATAACCCCTATCAAAGCTTACCAAAGGTGAATGTAGCAATAAGATGTGTTCAAATCTGGATGCCCCCCCCCCCCCCAAGCCTGTCACGATGCGGCCCCCATACCCATTCGCTAGGAAACAGGTGTGGGACTGCTTTAAGCAGACATCAAGACAAACCTCAAAATACTAAATAAAACCCTCTGGACATCCATGTTTTTTCAATATTGTAATAGTGATTAACGGCAACGTACGGCACCCTGTGTTGCTCCTGGCAGTGGTGGCACCAGAACTAGGATTGCCATCTGGATGGTATTGTTTTTATTTATTTACTTTACTGGTCACTGGCCTGGAAGTGCAGGTATTTGTTTTTTAGTGGTAATTGGGGATGGGAAAATACCTGCAATTACAATAGCCAGTAAAAAACAAAGAGGCAATGCCAGGCCAGCTGACTAAGTGAAGTAAAGTAAAAAAAAAAAGACCAGGTGGCATCAGGTCCAGAGCTGAGCAGGAAGGGAAGCCACCAGGCCTTGCAGCACATGCTGCTCTTTACAGCAGCATCGCAAGCTGGGTGACCTTTTGCTGCTGATGGTGCCACCTAATGCAAGCTCACCAGCAGTCAGCGGAAAGAGAAGTACATCAGGGTCAGGCTTCCCTGCAGTTTGGCTTTAAAGTGGACCAACACCCAGGGGTGATCGGCCCGGAAATCTATAAGATTCCCGGGCCGATCACCTCCCACCCCGCGGGACATCCGAGATCGGGATGTCCCGTGGGGTGAAACCCCCCAGAAACCCCAAAAACATCTTACCTGATCCGCCGCCGCCGCCTCCCGCGCGCCCCTCCAGACGTGCGCCCGCCCGCGCCGGCCCTCTGTGAATGGCTGGCGGGGGCGCGCGCGCGCCGAGAGTGACGCGCGGGAGGCGGCGGCGGCGGAAGCGGCTTGGACGTTCCTGATCCCCGCCTGGACGTTGGCGGGGATTGGCTGCGGCGTTCACGTGGGAGCGGGGAGAGGTGAGTTTTTTGGGGTTTCTGGGGGGTTTCACACAGCGGGGCACCCCCGATCGGGGTGCCCCGCCGAAGTGGACCAAAACCCAGGATAGTCAAAATCCTGGGTGTTGGTCCACTTTAAAGTGGACCCGAAACCCAGGGTTTTGACTATCCTGGGTTTTGATCCTTTCCCCCGGGGGGGGGGGGGGGGGGGCGTTGCAATGCTGTGTGAAACCCCCCAGATCGCCGGTGCCAACTCACCTCTTCCCGGTCCTATGGCGCATGCGCGGCCGCTCATCCAATCAGCGTGCTCGCTCGGAGCCGCTGGCCTTAGACGAAGCTTAGACGACAGTGGCTCCGAGCGCACTGGTGGCTGAATTCCCCGCTTCCCTCTAGCAGGGAGTGTGCCCGCACCGGCCATTCACGAATGCCCGGCGCAGAAACGCGCCCTGCTAGAGGGATAGCGGGGATGCGCCCGCGGGTCGCGCATGCGCCGTTGGGGCTGGGGAGTTACACACAGTGGGGCATCTCGATTTTGGATGCCCTGGGGGAGGGAATCGATCGGCCTGAGAATCTTATAGATTCCCAGGCCGATCGGCGTGGGTTTTGGTGCACTTTAAAGTGATTATCAAGGCAAAAATAAACCTATACCCAGCTTCTGTTGCTTGCAGCTCCTCCACCCAGCTTCTACATTTTAAAACCTACTAAATGCTAAAAACGAGTCACCTATGGCGGCCTCCATCACCATGGAATTCCACCCCCCCCCCCCCCCCCCATTAATTGCAGTGGAGGGTGTGTGCCAGTCCAATTTAGGACGCCTCGTGAAACCCCTGGATATCGGTAGTAATCTTGCCTTTACCACAATCTCATGGTGCATGCATGAGTCAGGGCAGCACCAAGGCACAGCACACCTGATAACATCAGTCTGTTACCCCTGATTGGGATGCCCCCGGGGGTAAGGATCAAAACCCAGGATAGTCAAAATCCTGTGTTTTGGTCCACAAAACAAAACAAACCCACCAGCGGCCGCCCTGGAATCTAAAAGACTCCAGGACTGGCCACTGGCTTCCCCCTGAGGCATCCCAGATCACCAGTTTAGGCTTCACACAGTGGGGTATCCCAATTGAGGTTTCCCCTTGGGAAAAGGAACAGAACCCAGGAAAGTCAAATTCCTGTGTTTTGTTCTGCTTTAAAGTGGACCAAAATCCATCCTGGAGCCAATAAGACTCCAGGGTAGACTTACCCTCTCCCACCTGGGCATACCAAACTGGGAAGCATTGCTGTCTGAACCCCCCCCCAGGGCGGCTTCCAGTACGCTCACCTTTCCCTCAAAGCCACAACGCACAGCCGAAGGTAGGAAGGGATGCCGCTCATGAGTGCGGCTAGGGATTCCTATCAGCTTCTCTAGCTGCACATTAATTAAAAGCTGAACTTTAATATACACGACGGGAGAAGCTGATTGGACAAACGTCTGCGTCTGTGTCGTAGGCTCAAGGAGAGGTGAGTTAGCGCCCAAACCAGGGTGCCCCAGAGGGAAGGACCCGGGTTTTGGTCCACTTAGATCCGAGTAACATGCATATAGAGTCTGACATACTCCCTCTGGGAACCAATCACATGGCGCAGGTCTCCAGTGGCATCCCCAGGAATCCCTTGATGCGTGCACCCCTGACAGTGTATCTAAATGGCTAATAGCGGGTGCGTGCAGCGGAGAGCGCACCAACTGTTTCTATTCGGAACTCATTTCTGAGCATGAATATACATGGTGGAGAGTTCTGATTAATGAGGGCCTGTGCATGTGCTGTGGTGTAGACTGAGATAAGCATCCAGGCGAGATGGTTATCCCAAATTAGGTTGCCCCTGTAAAGTGGAACTAAATCCCAGATTTCCACTATTCTCTTCTGATTTGGGATGCCCCACAGTGTAAAATTCCCCAGAACAGGCAGCCAGCCAATCACAGTCTCGCATTCTGTTAATTCTATGTCGCTGTGCACCACTAGCTGCACCTAGGGTTGCCACATGGTTTTCATTTACTGGCCACTGGCCAGGAGGTGCCGGTGTTTTTTTTTTTTACTGGTTATTGAGGATGGGAAAATATCCGCAATTACAATTACCAGTAAAAAAAAACAAATACCAGCACTGCCAGGCCAGTGAATTAAACCGGCCCTTTATCATGCTTTCATGAAATGCCCAAACCCTTAAAGTGGACCAACACCCAGGCTGATCGGCCCGGGAATCTATAAGATTCCTGGGCAGATCAGTTCCCTCCCCACAGGGCATCTGAAATCGGGATGCCCAGCTGTGTGAAACCCCCCAGGACGCCCCATTCATCTTACCTTACTCCCGTTCCAACAGCGCATGCGCAGGCCGCATCTCGCGCTTCTCTCTAGCAGGGCGCGCACCCGCGCGTGAATGGCGGGCGCGCTCCCTGTTACAGGGAAGCGCGAGATGCGGCCGTCAGCGTGCCTGGAGCCGCTGTGGTTGGCCCGTCCCTTGTCCGTGCATACCACAGCGGCTCTGAACGCGCAGATTGGACGAGGCCCGCGCATGCGCCGTAGGAGCGGGATGAGGTGAGTTTTTTCTGCCATTCTGGGGGGTTTCATGCAGCGGCGTACCCCCGATTGGGGTGCCCCGCGGAAGTGGACCATAACCCAGGATAGTGAAAATCCTGGGTGTTGGTCCACTTTAAAAACTATTCCCCAGCATCTACAATTAATATATTTTAAGTTTTTAGTCACTTACTTATTATTCTTTCCCCCACCAGGCTGCAACTCTGTTCAGGACTCTAGCATATGGGCGCCGCCATCTTGACTCAGTTGCATCACATACTGAGCAGAGGAGAGTGGGATAAAGTACAGGGGGTGCGGTTATAGCAGTGCTTTACTCAGATAGAGCAGAGCTGGGGTCAGGAAAAGGTCAGCAATCCCAGAATGCAGAGCAGCACAGTCTGAAGGCACTTCCTGTTTGCAGGCTGCCTGATGTTCCATGAGCCGCCATCTTGGATGTTTAAAGGCTCATAACATGCAGTAGATGCAGGTAGGATGAATTTTAATGTGAGCAATCTGAATGTACAGGGTGGGGGAAACATACAAGATATGCTCTTATTCGGGGTGAAGGACCGCTTTATATATAAAAAAAATACTGGCCAGGTGGCAAACCTAGCTGCACCCCTGCACCAGGCAGGCTGCCATATTCTTCACAGAAACCGACACCCCAACCGCAATACCAGCAGCAGTAATGGTGAGATCCCCCCAATATGCAGTGGCCGATAGTATTGCCTGGTGCCCTGCAGACGCATGCTGGTTCCTGTAGTGTTTCTCAGGCTGATAATGAAACGATGTGCTGGGTATGGCGCTGGCATGAGCGATGGCGTGGTATGAGGATGGGAGGCATGCGCATATACCTGCGGCCAGTGAACACATACAGGCGAACCGCATACACAGCCGGCACACGGCACCACCGCCACACCGGCAGCATGGCTCCGCGTCACGTGACCCCGGCCACCCGGCATGGCCGGCCTCGCTTTGTTCCTATAGCGGGCGGCCTGGAATACAACGCAAATCACTTCGGGGGTAGCTAAAATAGCCCCGAATGTTAGACAGCATGGCGTCAGAATCGTTAATTTTAAGGAACAAGGTAGTTTAGACACGCATAAATCTTCTCTGTAACGGGTGTATTTGTTCCTATTCTAAGGATGCGATGTGTGAATATAACCCGGGGGGGGGAGTTCAGGAGAAAAGCGAAGGTTACGTTAAGTCAGGAAAGAAACTAAAGGCCTCTTTACCCTTAGTTAAGATGGCGGGTTGGGAACAGCAGGGGGCGGGGCGCTTACGTGAGGGAGAGAGAGTAGCTTTGTATATTATTACCACACACGCTTATAAGATTTACATTTCATGCTTTAAGGATAGAAATTAAACAATGCAACGGGTTTGCTGTTATATTTATTGAAAACGTTGTCCAATTAATAATGTCATAATAAATAATAATGTGCATATGACCAAAGTGTGCTTGCACCTACAAAGGAATTTGTGCTCCAAAATGTATCCATCTGTTGTGCTGTGAGACAAACTACCACACAAGTGAAATTCACAGGTGAACACACTAGGGGGCAGTGAGCTGTGAGCTCATTGCTTAAAGTAAACCAAAACCCAGGCCGATTAGCCCTGAAATGTATATGCAGGGTCGGCGTCAGCACCCAGCAAGCCCGGTCAGCTGCCGAGGGCCCCACCCATCAGGGGGGCCCACTGAGAGCTGGCATAATGTGGTTAAAGAACTGCACACACTTCCTTTCTCTGTCTGCTCCATCCATCCCTGTCTCTTCAGCTCTGCCCCATTGGTTATATGTCACCTCTGCCTCATCCATCCCTTTCCCCTGAGCCATTCATTCATATTCATTGAGCCCTGACCCATATTTCCCTATCCTCTCAGCTTTTCCCCATCCATCCCTATCCCCTGAGCCCTGACCCATTCATCCCTATCCCCTGAGCCCATTCATCCCTATCCCCTGAGCCCTGACCCATTCATCCCTATCCCCTGAGCCCTGACCCATTCATCCCTATCCCCTGAGCCCTGACCCATCCATCCCTATCCCCTGAGCCCTGACCCATATTTCCCTATCCACTCAGCTTTTCCCCATTCATCCCTATCCCCTGAGCCCTGACCCATTCATCCCTATCCCTTGAGCCCTGACCCATCTTACCCTATCCTATGGGCGAGCGGCTGCGCATGCGCCGTAGGTTAGTTGGCAATGGCGATCTGGGGGGTTTCACACAGTGGGGTATCCTAAATCTGGATGCCCTGTGGACAGGCCAGAGGGTAACTAATGATGGTTCCGCACTGTCTATGCCGGGCTCTGTGGGCAAGGAGTGTTATGAGCCATGCATTAACATGCACAGCATAGAGTGCTAATTGAATTAGAGTCTGTACATGCCCCAATGGGTCGTCTTTTAGATTCCTGGGCTGGCCCTGCACGGTTTTGTTCCACTTTAAAGAGGACCAAAACCCACTTTGGCCAGCCGATTCCCTATCCCCACGCATCCCAACTTAGGATGCCCCGCTGTGTGAAATCCCCTGGGATCGCTGATATACTCCCTTAAACGGTGATCCCACTGGGCATACTGGAGGTCCCGGGGGGGTTCACACAGTGGGGCATCCCAAATCAGGATGTAGCAGGGGCTTAGACCAAAATCCAGGATGGTCAAAATCCCAGGTTTTGGTCCAGCTCCACCCTACTGATTGACCAAGCCAGATGACTAGAGGAGCATCTTCAGCCAAGTGAAAGAGCAAGTCTAGTTGCCTTGATGTCTGTAGATGCCCGTTGTAGCCAAGTAGACAGGCGTGTGTGAGGGCTCCTCCAATCAGAATGGATTGCTGTGCATATTTATGGATTGCTGAGCATCTTACACTGGCTGCTCCCTCCACCTGCACACACCCACTTGTCAGCTATAAAGATTTGCCTGGCGGGGCTGCACATATCGGATGGAGGCCACCAGAGAACCTGCACGTGCACTGTGGGAGTTTGGATCCGGGACTGACGCGCGGGGGGCGGCGGCGGCGGCGGCGGACGCGCTGTCTTGGACGCCGCTGTCACCCGCTTGGACGTCGGCGGGGATTGGACGGCGCGGTCACGTGTTAGCGGGGAGAGGTGAGTTTTTTGGGGTTTCTGGGGGGTTTCAGAGAGCGGGACACCCCCGATCGGGGTGTCCCACCGAAGTGGACCAAAACCCAGGATAGTCAAAATCCTGGGTGTTGGTCCACTTTCTCTCCAGGGACAAAAACACACTGTCTGCCCTTCAACAAAGCCCACTAACCCCCCCAAAAAGCAATCTGTCAGGGCCTGAGCTGAAGAGGTGTTGCCCCTGTCCCCATGCTCCCACCTAGTTTAAATGACATAACCAAATAAGAAAAAGGTCTGTTTCCCTATCGGCACTGCAATGTGCAGTCACTTCATCTGAACACCCCAAAGGTCAGCCATGGCTGTAATGATTTGTTCTATGTGCCATGTATTCCACTATAGCACTGACAGTGATTTTGGATTGAATAAAATATATTCAGGAAGAATTTGGGGTAGCAACGAAACAGGCAGCATTAGAAGTGAAAGAACAGAATATATGAGGCTAATGTAAGCAATGTGAAAGTATCAGGGAGGGATCCCATCACGATGGACCAATGATGTGAGAGATGCTGCTTGTCATGCAGCGCCTCCCACTGTGATCCAGGCTGCTCCATTCACTCCACAGGCTGCTGTGAGGCTGCTGCAGGCGTGCATGGTAAGGGATGCTGCTGGTGCTGATGCTGCTGGTGCTGATGCTGCTGCTGCGCATGAGACGGGCTGCACCTTGCACACTGACACATGAACAGGCCTGATATCCCTCACATAACAACAGTAACTACAATTGATGGAGAGAGTTTTCTTCCTGCTCTAGATGTAATGATGCTGTTTACAGCCTATGTGATCACATACATTGGGAGCAGAGTAAGAGCAACTTGCTGAGTGAGCTCATCATTACAGAGCCCAGGGGAGCAGCAGTTATATCTTTGCTGTTACACATGTGTGGGGATGCTGGCAGTGTGAGACGTGACTGTGCATTGCATCAGGTGAGCGGCTCATTTTTTTGGTGTGATTGCCGTGCTAGGAATGCAAAGTCCCCCAGCTGAATACATTTAGTGGGTTGTACAGGATGGAAATCATACCTATGTTGTTTGTTCCATAATATATTATATTCTAATATTAAATACTTGATCTTAAGGTAGGGGGATGAATATTTACATAGTAAATTAGTTGTGTATGATTGTAGTGTATGGAGATAGTGTGGAGGGTTGCTTAAAGCTATTTCCTAAAGCTGTTCAAGTATACAGTTGGTGGTGTCACCCGGGAATAGGTTCTTCTGGGATCCTGGGTGTCCTATGTATGCACGTCAGGGCCGCCTCTAGGTTTGTGGGGGCCCTTGGGCAATAGAGTCTTAGTGGGCCCTAAAGTAGTGAGTCACATGATGTCACCCTTCAGCTCCGATGCCACATATGGGTCATGTCCTGCTGCTGATCGCCCTCCAGTCCTCGTCAGCTGTCACCTGGTTCTTGCCACCTTCTGCACTTCAGTCAATTGCCCTTCATTCCATGCCACCTTCTCCATTGTTGCTGATCATCCCCTGTTGCTGAGGCCAGCTATGAGCATTCGGTGGTTGGGTCCACTGTTAAATAATACCATGGCCAAGTGTGAGCCTGAGTGGGCCCCTGAAGATGCCAGGAGCCCTGGCAATTGGCCAGGTTTGCCCTGTGCTGGCGCCGGCCGCCCTGATGCAAGTGTCTGTATGTGTGTGTGTGGGGGGGGGGGGGGTGTAATGGATGAGGGGTACTCTTACACACAGTTTTGTTGAAGAATAGATGCACACAACTCCCAGCTTTTAAAAAATAAACAGTTACTCTTTATTCATCCACAGCCACGTATGGTACAAATTTTAGTACAGTTCCTCGTAGTACATATCGACCTCTGGCAAAAGATTGACTCTGGCCCACCTGGTGCTGCCACTAACCTCCATCTCTATTCCACCTTTACAACTAAAAAATAACTGTACATCTAACCAAGGGAGCTCTAATTCTATTGCTTTCTGGTTCCTCCCCCTGACTAATTTGTATCTTGCCAGTCACATGCTGCACATGGCTCAAGCCACACTTTGCATGTGAGAGAACCACGCAGTACCCCACTGAACTAGAACAAAGTGGTTTACACTAGTATTTCATTCATCTCTACTCCTTATCTTAAAGCGGTCCTTCACTATGAATAAGAGTCTATCTTATATGTTTCCCACACCCTGTACATACAGATTGTCCACATTAAAAATCATCCTACCTGCATCTACTGCATGTAATGAGCCTTTAAACATCCAAGGTGGCGACTCATGGAACGCCAGGCAGCCTGCAAACAGGAAGTGCCTTCTGACTGTGCTGCTCTGCATTCTGGGATTGCTGACCTTTTCCTGACCCAGCTCTGCTCTGTCTGAGCAAAAGCACAGCTATAACCCGCCCCCCCCGTACTTTATCCCACTCTCCTCTCCTCAGTAAGTGTGATGCTTCTGAGTCAAGATGGCGGCACCCGTATCTTAAAGTCCTGAACAGAGTTGCAGCCCAGTGGGGGAAAGAATAATAAGTAAGTGACTAAAAACTTAAAATATATAAACTTTAGATGCCGGGGTATCGTTTTTTAAACCGGACCTTCAGCGTGATTTAATGAAACGCCCAAACTCTTAAAAAACGGTTCCCCAGCATCTAAAATTAATATATTTTACGTTTTTAGTCACTAACTTATTATTCTTTCCCCCACTGGGCTGCAACTCTGTTCAGGACTTTAGGATACAGGGCCCCCCCTTGTCTTAACTCAGAAGCATCACACTTACTGAGGAGAGGAGAGTGGAATAAGGTACAGGGGGGCGGGTTATAGCTGTGCTTTGCTCAGGCAGAGCAGAGCTGGGGTCAGGTAAAGGTCAGCAGTCCCAGAATGCAGAGCAGCACAGTCAGGAGGCACTTCCTGTTTGCAGGCTGCCTGATAAGATGGCGGCTTCCATAAGCCGCCATCTTGGATGTTTAAAGGCTCATAACATGCAGTAGATGCAGGTAGGATGATTTTTAATGTGGACAATCTGTATGTACAGGGTGTGGGAAACATATAAGATAGACTCTTATTCAGAGTGAAGGTCCGCTTTAAGGGTTTGGGCTTTTCAATAAATTCCCTATGTTCACTATACAGTAAGGCATAACCACTGCCACCTAGTGTCTGAGCTTTCCAGCTAACTGCATTAATTCCTAACACTCCTATTAGAAAGATCAGAACAGAACTAAAGCAGGCATGCAGCTGCCCAAGGATAGAAATGAGACTCAGCGGGAGGGAGGAGCAGGTAAGAGCCCTTTCTTTACATATGGCATATGGAAGCATGGGGTGGGGGGCATGTGAGGCAATATTACTCATAAAAGTTGTACACGTCAACCAAAAGATATATGGGTGGTCAGTCACAGAATGTGGGCAGTCATTGCCAATCAGCCACTGATTGTGGTAGCGAGGGTTAACCCAGTGTTGTCAGTCACAGTTGTGGATGACATAATGGTAAATCAAGGATCTAGTCCATCTCCCAATACATCACATATCCCCACCAACTGGGGGTCCACTAGAAAGCCATACAAAACAGATAGCAAGCCCAGTGTGTCCTGGGGTACACAGACTTCTGTTTGAGAAATGCAGGGGTTCCCAACTTTTTTTTCACCAAGTACCACTTTGCATTTTCAAATGCTCTCAAGTACCACCTGAGTGGTTTGCATGGGTAGTCGTCAGGGCCGGATTATGAGGGGGCGCATGGGGCGCGTTCCCCGGGGCCTCCACCACTTGCCCTGCAAAGGGGGCCTTCACCAAGTTTTGGGTTATGGTCTGGTCTAGAAGGATTTTCAGTTTTTGGTCTGACGGGCCACAGGGCCAGCAACTAAGCTATTGGCAGCAGTGGGGGCCCCCTGCACCTGGGCAACCCTTTTTTTGTTTTTGCAAATCTGCAGCCAAAGCCACCACAGGGCAGGACGGAGAGTCTAGAGCAGCAAAGCCGCCGCCAGCAACGCTCCAGTGATGGGTGGGTGCAGAGCTGTCAGTTGGTGGCCTCTCACTGCACATAAGCCACCAAGCACAACTGCTGGCAGCTCAATGCAAGTTCCCGAGCAGTACGCACTCATGCAAGGGTGGAATCTAATGTTCCAGTAATTAGGTGGGTGCCAGACAACCACCAATCAGTTATATGGCTGGACTATTTTTTATAGGAAGAAATACTGTATCTGGATCTTCCACCAGATTTTTTGCCCAGGGGCCTGCACCACACTTAATCAGGCCCTGGTAGTCGTTTATCTAAACATGTGTTAAAAAAGGCACCAAAAACATTTAAAGCTAATGAAATTCATAAAAATATACATAAATTGTTTCCACTTCCTTTTGAATCAGTTTTGCTTTTATGGAACAAATCAGGTTCAGGTGAAGAATTATCTGCAGCTTCGCCGTGCCTCACCTGAAAAGCTGTCAAGTACCACCAGTGGTTATTGTGCCAGTGGTTGGGAACCCCTGCTCCAGAGCATCCAGGCTTATATTATTAACTTTTTAAAGTAAAACGTTTTACAATCTGAAAGTTTTAGGATCCTTTCAGTATATAGGGTGACTGGGTCCTCCTCTACCCTAATTTAATTCCACTACAACAAATCCTTAGGATTCAACTTCCCACCCCCAAAAAATCAGGTTTTTTACCCAAGTAGCACCTCAACCTAACACAAAGATTTCTTGAAATATCATTTTTATATTTTTTAATATCAATTATTAATCCATGTTCTTAAAAAAACATTTAATTACAACATACTGTATAACATCAATATGTAGCTTATTTCTAGTGCAAACAACTGAACTTGAATGTGGGTTTTACAGTATAATATAAGGTTCAAGCGTTGACGTGTTTCATCAGCTGATTTCTTCAGAACACTCCTTTTTTTTTAAAGATAGAACCTTTTCAGTATATACATAAGTTGGTATAACAGATGTCATTTCATTATATACAGTTTTTGTTACTTCTAGCATTCAAGAACCTCAGCAGTTCTTCAAATAAAATTACGATAATAAATTAAAATAAATTCTCAAAATCCATTTTTTTAATTGTATGTTAAATTATTTGGGAATAAAATTATCTTGATCTATTATTATTTTTCTATTATTTAATAACTTATATTTAATTTTATTCATTTATATTGCATTCTAAAAAGACTTCTCCATATATAGAATTTTTTTGTTATCATGATTAGAACCAAGGTCTTAATAGCACCCCTTCATATACAGCCGGCCCCCCAAATTCGCGGGGGTTATGGGATTTGCCTAGTCATGATTCATGAATACAGTGAATTTGCAAATATCCCTTGTGAAAACAGAGGGCCGGGGGCAGGGCTGGATTATGAGGAGTCACAAAATGCTCACGCATCGGGGCCTCCACCACTTGCCCTGCAAGGGGGGCCTCCACCAACATTTGCATTATGGTCTGGTCAAGGAAGCTTTTCAGTCTTTGGTCTGACAGGCCACAGGGCCGGCAACAAATTGCGGGGCATTTTCCATGAAAGCGCCTAGCAATCGCTAGGTCTGAACGCAGACTTTGTTGTGATTAACCCCTGACCAAGGGGGTAATTTTCTGAAATATGAAATATGTGTGAGGTCTTTCAATATGGTAGAAATATTTTACTCATATTGGAAAATAACAACCCCCCCATAGAGTATTTGCTAAAGTTTGGAAAGCTCTTCTAAGGTGGAAGGTTCTCCTGGATGGAGATTTTGCCACATTTACAATCCCCCCCATTTTACAGAACAGTCTGTGCATATCATATTTTTTGCTCTATGCCAGGTCACTCGCTGTTAAAATACAAGGGTTTGAATTGTTCCCCGTGGCTGTGTGATGCTATCTTGAGTGAATAGCATATCGATTTGTTATTTGAGAGCACGGTCCAGAGAGACCGGCATGTGCCAAATAGACCGCACTTCATTCACTTATAACATCTGCAAGTGTCATTTAGCAGATTAGTTTTTTAATTTAGGGTGCAATGTGGAAAGCTTAGAACCAAGGTCTTAATAGCATCCCTTCATATACAGCCGGCCCCCCAAATTTGCGGGTGTTATGGGATTTGCCTAGTCATGAATACAGTGAATTTGCAAATAACCCTTGTGAAAACAGAGGGCCGGGGGGCAGGGCTGGATTATGAGGAGGCACAAAATGCTCATGCACCGGGGCCTCCACCACTTGCCCTGCAATGGGGGCCTCCACCAACATTTGCATTATGGTCTGGTCCAGGAAGCTTTTCAGTCTTTGGTCTGACAGGCCACAGGGCCGGCAACAAAGCTATCGGTGGCAGTGGGGGGCCCCCACACCTGGACAAGCCTATTTTTGTTTTTGCAAACCTGCAGCTAAAGACACCACAAGATGGAGAGTCTAGAGCAGCAAAGCCGCCAGCAACGCTACAGTGATGGGGGCGTGCAGAGCTGTCAGTCTGCGGCCACTCACTGCACAAAAGCCACCGAGCACAGCCACTGGCAGCTCAATGCAGGCAACTGTTTTCTGCTGGACCAGTTGGGCGACTACACCCCCCATCCAGAATGGAAAAGCAAGAGACCCCAAGCAGCACGCACCCGCACAAGGGACTCGATCTGACATTTCAGTAAGTAGGTGGGTGCCAGACAACCACCAGCCATCAGTTACTTGGCTGGACTATTATTTTAAAGGAAAACAAATACTGTATCTGGGACCTCCACCAGATTTTGTGTCCAGGGGTCCTCACCACACTTAATTGGGCCCTCCCGGGAGCCCACAATGAAGGGCAGGAAGAGGGCAGGGGTTAACAAAGTAAAAGCCCTTACCTTGTCTGAGATCCAATGCTGGTCCCTTCACAGTTCGGGTCCTGGGTGCCACCATCTTGAGGGAAGTGCACCGAGCAGCATTTACTGCACTGGACGTGGCCCCATCTGCACTGGGCGTGGCCCCATCTGCACTGGGCGTGGCTCCATCTGCACTAGGCGTGGCTCCACCTGTCTGCCCATTTAATTTAGTGGGTGGGCGGGAGCGCACAGAGTGCGGGGAATGCTACTCTGTGAAGACGAAGCCCGTGCTGGGGGATGAATAGTGCTGGATCCGGGTGAGGTAAGGTTTTTTTAAATCTTCAAATCCCCCTTCAGCATTCATGAGTAACCGAAACTGCGAATACCAGACTCACAAATTCGGAGGGAGGGCTGTAAAATGTGAAAGTCTAAGCAGCAAGGCGGAAGACTGATCTGTGCCCCAGCCCCAATCTGTTGCCATCTATACTTTAAACAAGTCTGATTTGCTTCATAAATACAAAACTGCTTCAAAAAAATGATGAAAACTGTTTCTGTTTGTGTTCCTACACTTTACATCTTAACCCATATGGGGCTCTTTGGGGCCCCTTTGCCGGAGTGCCTTGGGCAATGTGGCCCGGGTTGGCAGTGGCCCAGTTTTATAAAAAAACATATCCACTAGCAAATCCACACTTAGCATGCATTTTTGAGATTGCAAACTGGGTAATCTCAGCAATGTCGGCTGAAATGACCAAGCCCCCTGTCTTCCCTTCCTGTCCCCAGCCTATCTGAATGGCTGAGCACGTAAGTGGGCCTCAGCTACAGTGAAGCTGGGGATGGCGGCTGCTGTCAAAGACAGCGCCGTGGAGCCGCCAGGAAAAGTGAAATTACAGGCAACCCTGGGGGTTTCGCAAAGCGGGGCATTCCGATTTCAGATTCCCCGGAGGCAGACTAGCGACCATCCCCAGAGTCTATTAGACTCCCACGGCTCACGGCGGGCGCCCTCAGGTCCCTCAGGGTGGGGTGCTCCCCAGCAGGCTGACGCATGGTGCTCGGCATCTCCGCGCTGCTCAAGAAGGTGGAGGCGTATGACGGCTTTCCTGGACACCTCCCTCGCTCTTCGTGCTCACACACCACCGACAACAGACTTTGCTCTGAGGAGATGCCTCTGGGGTAGCTGAGGTTAATGAGGGGCTGGTCAGCCTTACTGGCCAGAACTGACCAGCCTCTGGAAATAGTATGGCCAATCCAGCCAGGGATTCTTGGATAGTCAATCACTCCCCACCGACAGTCTGACCACCCACAGCTCCCTATTGGCCAGTTTCCCCTTAATATGAATCAGGCCTTAGCCACCATGCCCGTGATAGCTTCTGTGCTGAGGGTGTGCTGTGTCTTTTGTGAACTACTACCTGTTGCTGACTCTGCTCGGTCTGACCATCCCTGTCTGCTGCCTGAACTGACCTCTGCTCCATCTGACTACGATTCTGCTTACCCCTTGGACACCTCGTGATCTCTGACTCCACGGTTTGACCTTAGGCTTTCCCTGACCATCCATTTGCTCCATCCCTGTGCCTTTATGTTCAGTGGACTCATATCCCATGTAGACCACGGCTTGCTGACCCTCCTCCTGTGTGCCCTAGGTTCAACCGCCTTCACCCAGAAGCTGGCATCCTTTGCGCTGGCAGAAGCTGGCATCCTGGGGGCAATCATGTCCGGTGAGGCGTATCCAGCGCTCCGGCAATGGGGACAGAAGCAGCGGTGGATTGGGGGTTGCCAGCCCTGCCATGGGTCTCCTGGTTGATACATTGCTAACACAGTGCTATCTGTTGAGTGCCTATGAACAACTCGGACAGCGGTTTCTTAATTTTGGGCCTGTGTAAGCCCTGATGCTCAAGTGATACTGAACAGATGGTGCACTATATGAAAATAATGATTATGCTGTCCATTATTATATAAGTGCAGCAGATAATGCTGAATGTTTTTTTTCTGAAGCAGGAAAGCACAGCTTTTCCTCTCCTCCTGTGTGCCCTACATTCACTTGCCTTCACCTGTAAGCTGGCATCCTTTGCCCTACCTAAGACCTGGAGGAAACCCAGAAAACTGGAGCTTGTCTATAGTCAGAAGCAACAGGGGATTAGGGGTTGCCAGCCCACCCGAAGGTGTTCTGCAGAGCATTACACCAGGACCATGTAGTGTGTGTGCTGTGTGCTAATGTTGCTTTAAATGGTTTTGGTAACTTTCTAAAAACACTTTTGGTCCACTGTCAATATTTCCTAGGGTGCATCCCAATTGGGATGCCCTGTAGTGCGGATCCTTACTGAACACTTCAGGCTGTGGTATTTACTTATCTTGTTCCAGAGTTGCTCAGGAATCACATGGGACCTGAATGGCAGAGGCTGGTTCTCCTCTATCCCACCTTTATGCTAAATGCTAAACTTCTCAGGTCATGTCCATTGATGTCAACATGCTTGGACTGGCCCACAGGGGTACCAGGGTATCCCTCGGTTAGCCTGTAGACTCAAAGGCCCCATCACCAAATGCCTCCCCTGCCCTGGGTCCCCTGGTTGATACAGTGCTAATACAGTGCTATCTGTTGAGTGCCTAAGAACAACATGGACAGCTGTTTCTTAGTTTTGGCCCTGATGCTCAAGTGATACTGAACAGATGGTGCACTATATGATAATAATGATTATACTGTCCATTATTCTATGATAAGTGCAGCAGATAATGCTGAATGTTTCTTTTCTGCAGCAGGAGAGCACAACTTATCCATACTAATTGTAGTAGTCATATTGTGATATTGGGGGTGAATTATGTAAAATTTATGTTAACATTGTATTATATTAAATATAATAATTCGCCCTCCTGAACACTTAGCTTTCTAGAATTTCCAGCTCTTGCATTTTCATGGCTTTCATGATCGCTTATGCCTCTCAATATGGTTTCCTCACCTTGTTCTTTATCTGTCGATGTACCACAAGGACCCCTGGGACCCCTATTTTTCTCAGTTATACCTCAGCAATATACCTCTCAAGTCCAGATCTTTCCTCCCTCCTATCTTGTGTCCCAGACTCTATGACAGCTATGTTTTAAATTATGTCACCTCAAACTGAATATGGACAAAACACAGCTTGTCCTTTCATCATCCAATTCTGCTCCTTCCTCTAATATAACAATACCTGTCAAGGATCTCACAGTCACTGCAGCTCCCCCAGCAGGATGTGAACTCAAGAATATGTCCATCACTTCCTCACACATGACACCACTAATATTCTACTGCATGCACAGATCATATCCTGGCTAGACGAAGACAACACTCTGTTCTGTGGTCTACCAGCTAATAAGCTGGCACCCCTGCAATCTATTCTGGATCCATCCACCTCCTCTCTCACTTCACCTATACTGCTCCTCCTTGTCAGTCCCTCCACTGGCTATTAATATGATTTTTTTTTTTTTGGCTACCAATATCGAGAGAATACTTTAACATTTTTAACCTACAAAGCACCCTCCAGCAAAGCCCCTTCTTACATTTCATTACATATCTAACAATACCAACCTAGACACCCACCGAAGCTCTGCCCAGACTCTCCTTCTGTCTTTAAAGTGGACCTATCACCAGGGTTTTCACTTTCCTGGTGATAGGTCTGTTTTCCTGTGAGTCTCTGTGTGAGACCTGCCAAATCGCCCACACAGCTCACATTTTTGCCCTTCCAGCTCAAGCACCTGTCCAGTCAGTTCTTTATGCCATGCATACTAATACGATGCATAAATCGCTTTTGTGAACAGAGCGCCACCATAGGGAGCAGGTACGGGCACATTCCCAGTCTCCCTGTGGTCTGCAGTGCTCTCCCATCCCCAGCCTATCTAAATGGCTGGACGCAGGAGCGTGCTTAGCTGCAGGGAGGCCGGGGACACGGCCACAGCCCAATAACGAGATGTGGGAGCCTCGGAAAGTTTAGTGATTGTGGGTCTGCATGGGCGGTGTTTCACACAGTAGGGCATCCTGAATTGGTAGGCCCCAGCGGCCCTAGATTGTTTACACCCTAGGACCAGCATTTCAGGTGATAGGTCCACTTTAACTCCTCTGGAATGCCTTCTGCCAAACAATTTGCCACTCCCCAACCAGCCAAGCCTTCAAATGTGCCCTCAAAACTCACCTTTTCAGACAAGCCCATCATCTGTTTAAGCATCCCATAACTTCAGCGACCTTCAAAGCTTCTGCCACCATGCTTGGTAGATAATCCCCCCCACCTTAGATTGTAAACTTGCAAAGGCTGGACATGCCTATTGTACTCCATTGTGTTGTTACGTATATGCTACATCTACATATTACATCTTACCCATAATACCCTGTTTATTATAAGTATATTATTTGTTTTATCCTGTCGGTATTCTGTACCTTATACAGCGTCACAGAAGTTGATGGCACACTATATATAGATAATAGATTTTATTATTATTTATACAGAAGCCCTCAACTATGCGTTGCTTTTTTGTGGCATTCCAAGTACCCACACAGACAATATAGTTTGGCATTATGTCTGTCTGCATGGACCCTAAGTCCGACACTGAGCGGCATCAGGAAGGGCATTCAACTCGTAAATACCACTGCTCTAAACCAGGTTATCCCAACCATTTTTTTTTCTTTTGATTTTCTAAATATCTAAGTACCATATGGGTGGTATGCATGGATTTTCAGTCACTTAAAATAATAGTTTTATTATCATCTTCTGGAACAGCTTTTAGGCAAATCAGGATTGGCTAAAATGTAGCTGGCAAGAGATCATGTTGGTTTTCATTTTCATGGGGTACCACCTCAAGGGATCTCACATACAGTAGACAGCTGAGACAAAGGGACATCTGTCTTTTCCTTAATAAAAAAGGCCTCTCAAAATGTTCAGTGGTTCTGAAATCCTCTTTGTCTCTGAAGCTATTACATTATATTAAAATAAACTAAGAGAATATGCATCTTAGGTATAACATTGGTTGTTTCTTTCTATGATTTAGGTGTAACTGGTCTGCTAAGAACATGTCATCCATCAAGCACCTGGTGTATGCAGTCATCCAGTTTTTAAGAGAGCAGAGTCAGCGGGATGTCTACACCACTGATGAACAAGAAAGTTTAGAAGGTAAATAAATAATTAACACAGCCAAAGCAATATCCAGCTCTATGCTGGAGCATACAGAAAATGCTGTATCCCTGCAGAACCTAATCATTAGGTCATTACATTAATGGCTTTCCTGAAAGGATCATGCATAAATATCTTCCACGTATCACCAGACAAATAGGACTTTCTTTAAAGGGGTTTCTTGGTGTAGTTGTCAATTGTGCGGCTACAGAGGGTACCGAGATTGCAACCATACCTATGATGTCCAGGAGCCCTACTATGACTACTTTACTTTCTTATTTTATAGCTCAGTATTGTAATTACCCCATCTTATTTTTTTTTAGAAACCAGACATTGTGTATGGTGATTAAATTAACTACAGTTAGAAAGGTTTAGCACCCAATCAAGTTGCTGCGTTATTTCAGCCAGCCTGCGAAAGACTTTAGATCATCTGGACTTGATTAGTTGTTAGAAATAGATTTAGTTACTTGTTCCAACCAATTTAGTGGCAGTATAGTATGAGGAATTGACTGGAAAGGTAGAAATTAGGCTAAGCTTTACACTCTAATGCAGCTGCCCCCAACCTATAGATAAGGAGCCACATGTGGCTCACAGAGCCCTGATGTGTGGCTCGCAGGCTGTCTTTTAGACCAGAAGACCAGTGAAATACGTTAGGCAGGATGGCTTACTTGACATTGATTTGAGAACCTCATTCAGTTTGGGTATCCCATTACAGGTAAGTATTTTATGGTGCAGAGGGATCCGCATACACACCAGATGGGCAAATTTGATTATTCTAAGTGCATTATTTCTGTTTTTAAAACTTTTCTAGTTGATGTTTTGCAAGGGTTATACAGATACAGCATTTTTAAGAGTGTTCTCCGTTACAGCAGCCCAATGGAGAGATCACGCTCACTTCAAAGTTAGTTAGGAAGCTGTGAACATTGTAACAGCAAGGGGACAATGACTGTTATGCAATGTAACACAGCAGGGATCTGCCGCTGTTATATTTTAAGAACAGCCATGCACCTGGCTGTTTACAAAGTAACACAGCAGGAAGGGACTGGTGTATTACAGTGTGAAACTGAAGATCTGCTTGTTACATTGTACATTGCAGCAGCAGTGCAAGTTTTTAAACATGCAACGTGAGTTTTTTACTGTCAGTGCTGCTGTCTCTGTAAGATCTATTCAAATCAAATGTGGCTCCACCACATCTCTCTATGCGTAATGTGGCTCTCATTGTAAGAACGTAATATGTTTAAAGTCATCATCAACTTTATACTCACCTTTTGTCCTCCACAGATGATTGCTCCTAGTTCAGTGCTCTAAATCCTACCTGTTCACCAGATTGTGTCCCACACCACGCAGGCCAGATTGTTGGTCACATTGTCATTTACTGCAATGAAGGGGCATTTCAAGACCTCCACTGCAGTAACTTCATGCAAACCTCTTGAGATGGTTTGTGTGGATACTGTTTGCCCCCCTAGCCTTGTGACATCTACCGGTAATTCTACTTGCAAAGAATGGATCACTGCTCACCATTTCTCCACTCAGATGATCCGACCGTGCAGAGGTCCATCTCTAACAGCTGTTGCTGTTTTTATGCCCCTTGTCACATTTCCAGCACCAAGCTTCAACCTGTGCTATTTGCTACCCCCGAATATTCATAACCATCTTTTCCTCTTTCTTGGTGTTGCTATATCCATGTTGAGAGGTGTGTATTTTAGGATTTCTACTGTGTATTGTTAAGCTCCTACTCTGTGACCACTTTATATATGTGTCCCAGCTCAGGCATTGTTGACTTGCTTCAAAATATGGAAGGTTTTTCTTTACCTGTTTATTACTGATATTTATTATATAGTTATTTGTTAAGATAAGTTTGGAAATTTCGACTATTCTATTTTTCTACACTTCTTTTTATTCTCTCTATATATTTGGTATATAAATTAGGAAAGTCACAGTCTTGTTTTTTTTTTATCCCCCCCCCCCCCCCCCGTCCTGACTTAGCTCCAGGGTTATGGGTAGCAAGACGGGATGTTGGCTATACTCACCTGGTGGAGGTCTGGTCTGCAGGTAAAGGGCACCAAAAGCCATAACACACACTGTGGCAGCTGGCACCTCTTTTAAAAGGAGGCACTAGATACAGCGTGTGCTGAGGTTTCTTCCCCTGTTTATCATAGAGACTAAGGGGGCGATTCAGAGTCTGGTGAGAAAAGTAACTTCTTTACTTTAAGAGAGAAAACTGCCATTAACTTTCATTGTCTGGGTATACATTTTCACCTGGCTCTGAATCAGTCCCAAGGTAGACAATGAAAGTGAACGGCAGTTTTCTCATCTTAAAAAAGAAGTGAGTTTTCTCACCGGGCTCTGAATCGACCCCTAGGTGTGTATAACCAGCTGTCGAACAATGGGTGGCCTAAAGGTGGTGTTTTACTATCCATTTAATTGTAACACACATACATAACTTCCAACATTTCAGGGATAGGAGATATGTAACAGTTACAACAATAGAAACACTTTGAATTGGCAAAAGAAGCATTTATTGCTGCAGATCTGCATGTTACATCTCAAAGAGGGACAAAGAGGGACAAATGAGAACAAAAAGGGACAGGAGGACATGTGCTCAAAATAGGGACAATCCCTTCAAATCAGGGACATTTGTGAGGTATGCACATACACCAACACTACAGAACACAATGATTTAGGAAGAAAGCTGAGGGGATTGCTCTTCTGGTCTGTGATGTGGCGTTGACCCTCCTGGGCCCTGTGCTGATTGGGGACGTGACGTGTCATTGACAGTCCAAACCCTCTGGTTACTGGGAGGCCCTGGAAAGTGGACCACTTTACCCCACCTTAGCACCAGCCATGGTTACATTTGAAGAAACAAGGGACAGCGTGTTAGCAGGTAGAGAGTATATGTAAATGACTGCAACGCAATTTGCCAGAACTTCTCGTACTAGCTTTTCCAGTGGCACCCATGGCTCAGCTGTAAGATGAACTCCATCATAAGTTGGCAGAACAGGCAGTGAGGGTTTTAGCCCTTTTTTACATTCAGTGCAATACAAAGGATACGTGTTTATAGTTCTGAATTTTAACTAAGATCCATCCTCGCATAAATGCCTAATCTGACAGAAAAAACAACTTAGTACAGTACAGAAACCTTGTATGGAATGATAGCAACCACCCAGAATTAAAGCCCAACACCAGGCAGAATAAAATGCTTTTGGCAAGTAGTAATGAAGTTTTACTTCTGTTTTTTTCTTAGTTGCAGTACAATGTTTGGAGACGGTTTTTAAGATCGGTCCTGGTGATGTAGATCTGGCTGCACCAAACACCTTGGAGGAAATATTTTCACAAGCGCAACTTAAGGTATTGATTTTAATTTCAGAGCGCTACTTAACCCAAAATCAAGCCAAGGGTTTTTGGTCAAGTGAACGAATTAAGGAGGACCTAAAGTTCCTGATTAAAGTGGACCAACAATCAAAAATGGCTTATATCCCTTTTAACACTTGTCACTGCAGTTAAAGATCTTTAGGAAGCCAAAACCGGGCATTAAACTAGCCAGAACGACATCCATTTTTCTTCAACGGATCGCTCCCGTAGACAGCTAATCAAAACAAGCCCCCCCCCATTAGAATGCCCGTAATCCTCACCCTCCGTACGAGCCAGCGCTGGGAAAGGAGCCCCATGATTGGCCTTCGGCGTTCATGTGGGCCATGATCACGTCCTCGGCGCCGGCCACCGGAACAACCCGCCCCGGGACTCTATTCATGCCGCTGGCTGGTAGTGAAGGTGAGGATTAGGGGCGTTCTGGGGGGTTATGTGTGGGGGGACTCCAGAAATCTGGATGCCCCCTGAGCTTGTTTTGATTAGCTGCCTGTGGGACCAACAGGTGTTGGTCCGGTTTAAGTCCTTTATAATCGGGGGAGGGAAGCAGTTGTAGGTCTGCTTATTGTAAGTAAACAGTCCAAGAACAGTTTATATACTTACCACTTCCAGATTCCAGTGATGCAGGTAAACTGCATCAATGAGCAGCCTGTGCCCCTCTTCTCTACTTATCATTGCCAGCAACCAATGGGGTTCCCTGGGTGCATGTGCATAGATCTCTAGCATTCATGTGCAGAGAGCGGAATGTGTGTACTGTGCTTATCTGCAGTGCTGGAATGCCAAAGTGGTAATTATGGAATTATGGCTTCCTAATACTAATGACCAAGGGGGCATCCCAAATTAGGATGCTTCTGAGGGAGGCTGCTCAGCTGACCTAAAGCCTTTTTTAACTTTAAGACCACCTTAAAGAGGAAGTACAAGCTTTTCGTAACTCCCCCATCCCCAACCAAACAACCCCACTCTCCCCCTGTACTAAGCAGAAGTTTGTAAAACATCTCACCTGATTCTAAACAGAGAATGTTTCCCTAAAACAGACAGTATATGCTTAGTTTAGTGTCCCTGTAGAAGTGTGATGCTCTGCTTTAACCTTTAAAGGTTAAAAAAGCAAAGGTAAATCTTATCAGCTGGCAAAAAAACTGCAAAGAGATCTAACCAACCGTTTAATAAAGGACCTCAATTTGTTTTACAAGCAGGTTTGAGAAGCAACACATGGAGACAAGGTTTTTCCATGAAGCCCTGATCTGATGGCTTCCCCTGGCGCCATAATCCTCTGCATTATCCTCTGCATTGACGGGTCCAACGTTAAAAAGCAACTGCTGGATGACATATCCACAACTTGTCCCAAGACGTGCAGAGTAAATCACTCCTGTATTTACAGCCATCATTAAATGGTTCATTGATAAGGGAACTGTACCTGGATGCCTGAAGGGGACCATAATTGTCCCAATGCCAAAAACACTATCAGCCACTGACCACAATGACTTCAGACCATTTACTCGGACATCGATTGTTATGGAAATCCATGGGAGGCTGGTGCTGTCCTACCTTAAACTGGACCTCCAGCATCTAAAAATAATATATTTTACCTTTTAAGCCATTTACTTTCTATTCTTTCCCCCATTGGGCTTCAACTCTGTTCAGCACTCTAGGATACGGGCACCGCCAACTTGCCTCATAAGCATCACATACTGAGAAGAGTAGATGGGGCAAATATACTAGGAGGGGGGTTTAGCTGTGCTTTGCTCAGATAAAGAAAAGCTGGGGTCAGGAAAAGGACAGCAATCCCAGAATGCAGAGCGGCATAGTCAGAAGACACTTCCTGTTTGCAGGCATCCTGAAACTCATAAAATGAAGTAGATGGGGGTAGGATTTTTAATGTTGGCAATCTGTATGTAGAGGTTGGGGAAACACATAAGATAAGCTCTTATTCAGGGTGAAGGTCCGCTTTAAAGTGGGCCAACACCCAGGGGTGATCGGGCCGGGAATCTATAAGATTCCCGGGCCGATCACCTCACACACCGCGGGACATCCGAGATCGGGATGTCCCGCGGGGTGTAACCCCCCCCAAACACCCCGAAAAACCTTACCTCTTCAGACGCTGCTTCCGCCACCGCCGCCTCACTCGCGCTCCTCCAGACATGCCCGCGCCGGCCGTCTCTGAATGGCCGGCGCGGGCGCGCACACGGCAAGAGTGACGCGCGGGAGGCGGCGGCGGGCGCGATCCCTTGTCCGCCGACGGACGTCACTTGTCCGTCGGCGGGCATTGGACAGCGCAGTCACGTGGGATCGTGAAGAGGTGAGTTTTCGGGGTGTTTGGGGGGGTTTTGGGCAGCGGGGTGCCCCAGGGAAGTGGACCAATACCCAGGATAGTCAAAATCCTGGGTGTTGGTCCACTTTAAGAAGATCACAGCATGCAAGTTTGACCCCTACCAGTTGCTTATAGATCAAACAGGTCTGCTGAAGATACGGTTAACCTTGCAGTTCTGGAAGGTGGAGCAACCTAACTGTAGGTTCTCCGACTGTGTGACCCACATATATGTAGGAAAAATGTCGGCTGGTACATGGTCAAGCGTTCTAAACACACTGCTGAGTCTGGGTTCAGGCTCTCCCCAGAAATTCTAGGGTTAATTAAAAGGGTTAATCACCAGTATCCCACTAATAATGAATGACATGGCATGGGGCCAACTGTGATAATTGAATCCTCTTTTTAAACACAGAACTGGGGAACAGCTAGAAGGGGAAAACAATACCTATAAGTCTGCGGGGCCCATCAGGAAGAAACAGGTAATTCCATTGTATATACATGACTTTTCTGGTAGAGATGCAAGCCTAGATATATACAGACCAATGACATAACTTGAGGGTAACCTAATATTCCTATCCATTAAAGGATGACAAAGCTCCTGATTTGCAGCATACGGGGTGTATGAACCAGATTTCTCTGAGGTATATAAAAAACAATAATCTGTGATATAACCTATACAAATACGAGACATAAAAAGATGAGGAAATCATAAAGAGCACCTGAAACTTCCTTAAGAGGTACATAAGCACAAAGAAAGATATTGTGATGATACTGTAAAAACAAAATGATACTTGATAATACAAATGCTCTCATATAATGAGAATTTTGTTTCTTTTAAATAAGGGCACGGAGGAAGCCAAAGGCGAAACATGTCTGCCCAATCAGGAAGGAATTATGAATCCAACTGATTAACAAGACAGTAGGGTGAAATGTATTTTATACACATCTGAAAAATTATGATCAGTGTATCATGTACATATCAATATGTCTGCACAATATGTAAACATGAATATGATGTAAATAATGAATTTGAGAGCTTAGAGAGTATGTAGCTGTAAACAGATGTATTTTAATGATTAAGGTATCAATAAATCAATTTTTAACATTATAAGGTGTGGTCGAGGTCAAAAGCGTATGTAGAATTTCTGGGGAGAGCCTGAACCCAGACTCAGCAGTGTGTAACCTTGCAGTTGAGTACTCTGGAGCACAATGACTAGCCAGGTACTTAAGCCAGGATCTTATTTGTTGATTTCTCATTAGCTTTCAACACTATCGATCCTTACATTCTTCATGAGAAACTTGGGTACCCCACTTTTTATCATCAAGTGGATAAATAGCTTCCTGATAAGAACTCAAAGAAAGGGTTAAACATGGTCCCTTTTCCTCAGAAAAGACAACAAATACCAGTGTGTACTTACCCTCAGGCTACTCTCCCTGTACACAAATGACTGTTGCTCCACAAACTCCACCACACTTGTGGGCCTCAGAGATGATGATGAATCCACATACAGGGCTCAGATCAAAAATCTAGGCTCCTGTGAGGACAGTGAGGAGGGAAAGATAGTATCTGACACCAACATCACCCATGATCTGAAATGGGACAAACATGCAAACTTTGTTTTAAACCGGACCTTCGGCATCAATTAAAGAAAAGCCCTAACCTTTAAGAAACGATTCCCCAGCATCTAAAATGAATATATTTTAAGTTTTTAGTCACTTACTTATTATTGTTTCCCCCGCTGGGCTGCAACTCTGTTCAGGACTCTAGGATATGTTTATACGTAAGCCAATTGGGCAAAAAAGGCTATAATGCTAGGGCGGCACCGTCCCAAATCCTTACTAGGTGCACTGCCCTGTGGGGAAATGCCCAACACAATACAAAATCCACCCCGGGGTGACCTCAATGGACCCCCAATATATAACCCCACAGAGACTGACTATTGCACTCAAAAATTCAATTAAATGTAAACTTTATTACACATCAGTTTAAACCACATTAAAAACATGGATTCTGTGCCTCAAACATGATTCACCACCAGGGGGAGCCCACCCTCATAAACCCACATTATATGCATACACATTTAACCTAATCATTAAAGTGAATACCCATCAATATATACAATTATGTAAAGTGCAAGTGCCTCTCCAAAGTGCCTCTATCTCAAGTATAACATCCAATACAGAATTCATGACCCATAAAGGCTAACAGTGCAAAGTAGCAAAAAAATAAAACAAACAACAGAGATGTGCTTACAGTATCCAGAAAGCAGTGCGCGCCCCCCCCCCCCCCGGGCTGCGACCAACGCGTTACATTTAGAGGGATTACTGGCCGTGAGCAAGAGTCCGGTGGGACTCGAAACGCGTTGGTGGTGCTTTGCACAGACAGAGCAGGGTTGGGGTTAGGAAAAGGTCAGCAATCCCAGAATGCAGAGCAGCACAGTCAGAAGACACTTCCTGTCTGCAGGCTGCCTGATGCTCCACAAACCACCATCTTGGATGTTTAAAGGCTCATAACGTGCAGTAGATGTAGGTAGGATAATTTTTAATGTGAGCAATCTGTATGTACAGGGTGTGGAAAACATATAAGATAGACTCTTATTCAGGGTGAAGGTCCGCTTTAAGGAAAAATTAGTAGAGTATATTCTTACGCTAGCGAAAATTATGCTATGGCAGCAAAAATCCTACGCAAATTTTTCATCTGCGTTTGTTCTGTGTTCATCCTGCATTGTCTGGTACAGTGGAGCCACCTCAAATATCAAACAACGTTTAAAGTAGACCAAAACCCAGGATTCTCACTATCGTGGATCCCGATTCTGGATGCCCCGGGGGGAGGGAATCTAGTGTCCCTGGAATCTTATTCCACCCAGCCCATCATTCCTTTAAATATTTGCCCTCCGGCCGGAGATACAGAGTTCCATCAACGAAAACCACCAGACACTTATTCCCTTCTTTCCTTTAGCCACTAATATCCTGAACTTGAACTTGAAGTGTTAAATACAGGGTCTTGGAAACCCACGTTTCCTTCTCTATTTATGTGAACTGCTTCTTATGGTATTGTATTGTATTGTATTGATTTGTACTGCAAAATTTCTGCCGTCTCTATGCCAGAAAGAATTCCTTGTATGTATTCTGTATATTCTTGGCGAATAAGCTAAATCTGAAAAAATGGCTAAGATGACTCTGCTGCATCCAGCACTCAGACTCTGCAACAGTACTGTTATCCTATGACTTGTCTGCAATCTTATGTAAAAGATGTGTAATGTTTCAGATCCCTTCATACTTTAATGGCCGAATTTCACTTGTGAATTCAGAATATGCGATTATTATAACATATACCACAAATGGAAAAGAAATACTAGTTGTATTTATCTGAATTTGTGATACTTATTTCTTTTTTTTTTGGACAGGAAAGCTTCAGATTGTTTTTCCAGTTACACAATCATAATATTTCTTTTCACTGCAGAATGAACTGACACCAGCAGAATCTCCGTCCTCATCCTCAGCAGACATAGAAAAGGCAGAGAAACTGAAAGATGAAGGTTTGCAGTCTATTCTATTCTATGCTTTGTATTCCTCACAGTGCCCCCTTCCTATCACTGAACCCAATATGGGGGATGAGGGGGCTGTCATATGACCTGTGCTCCTGACTCCTCTGCAGAAAACATTGGCTGGGATAAAAGTGCCCTAAGGGCCTTGGTGCCCCCTAGGGGCCTTGGCGTCCAGGGCAATCACCCTCCCCTAGAAACAGCTTAGCAATCTTCTTTTCATGAAACATTATGTAATTCACCCTAATTTTAAATTCAGGTAAAAACGATTAATGTTTTTCTTTATTCAGGTAATAACTTCATGAAAGATCAAAACTATGAATCTGCTGTGGAGTGCTACTCTCAAGCGGTTGAGTTAGATCCAAAGAATGCAGTATATTACTGCAACAGGTATTATTTCTATGAGAAATATCCCACATGCCCTCAGTCTGGCTTGTCTGAAGATGTTATTATTACCGTATTTTTCGCCCTATAAGACGCACTTATTTTTCCCCCAAAAGTGGGGGAAAAATGTCAGTGCGCCTTATCGGGCGAATGTAAAAAAAAAAGAAAAAAGAAAATTAAAAAAAAAATTAAAATAAAAAAAAAACTCACCCGTCCCCGGCGCTCCCGCGTTGTCTGCCACACTGCGAGAGGCCAGAGGAGCGGCGGGGGCTCTGTCCTGGCCCTGCCGCTGCGATCACTGTCTTTTCAGGCAGCGATGACAGCGGCGGGGCCAGAGACAGAGCCCCTGCCGCTCCTCCATCTGCTGCCGGGCTCAGAGCACACACGAGCACGAAGGTCCCGGCAGTGGGTGGGCGTGACCTGCACCGACGCAGGCCACGCCCACCCGCTGCCCGGACCTTCGTGCTTGCATGTGCCCAGAACAACAGCAGATGGAGGAGCGGCAGGGGCTCTGTCTCTGGCCCCGCCGCTGTCATCGCTACCTGAAAAGACAGCGATTGCAGCGGCGGGGTCGGGACAGAGCCAGCTCGTGAATGGGGTGGGCGTGGCCTGCGTCGACGCTGCGGCGCAGGCCACGCCCACCCCATTCACGGAGCCGGCCGCTCAGCGCAGCGGTGTCAGCGGACAGGTGAGTTTAACTTTTTTTTTTTTTTAATATGGCGCCTGCCTATACTAATGGGGGGAGGGGGTGGGAATGGGGGGAGAGGGGCCACACTGCCTATGGGAATGGGGGGATGGGGATGCCACACAGCCTTTGGGAATGGGGGGAGGGGTATGCCACACAGCTTATGGGAATGGGGGGAGGGGGATGCCACACAGCCTATGGGAATGGGGGGATGGGGATGCCACACAGCCTATGGGAATGGGGGGATGGGGATGCCACACAGCCTATGGGAATGGGGGGATGGGGATGCCACACAGCCTATGGGAATGGGGGGAGGGGGATGCCACACAGCCTTTGGGAATGGGGGGAGGGGGATGCCACACAGCCTATGGGAATGGGGGGATGGGGATGCCACACAGCCTATGGGAATGGGGGGAGGGGGATGCCACACAGCCTATGGGAATGGGGGGAGGGGGATGCCACACAGCCTTTGGGAATGGGGGGGAAGGGGGATGCCACACAGCCTTTGGGAATGGGGGGAGGGGGATGCCACACAGCCTATGGGAATGGGGGTAGGGGGATGCCACACAGCCTATGGGAATGGGGGGATGGGGATGCCACACAGCCTTTGGGAATGGGGGGAGGGGTATGCCACACAGCCTATGGGAATGGGGGGAGGGGGATGTCACACAGCCTATGGGAATGGGGGGAGGGGGATGCCACACAGCCTATGGGAATGGGGGGATGGGGATGCAACACAGCCTTTGGGAATTGGGGGAGGGGTATGCCACACAGCCTATGGGAATGGGGGGAGGGGGATGCCACACAGCCTATGGGAATGGGGGGATGGGGATGCCACACAGCCTTTGGGAATGGGGGGAGGGGTATGCCACACAGCCTATGGGAATGGGGGGAGGGGGATGTCACACAGCCTATGGGAATGGGGGGAGGGGGATGTCACACAGCCTATGGGAATGGGGGATGCCACACAGCCTATGGGAATGGGGGGAGGGGGATGCCACACAGCCTATGGGGAGAGGGGGATGCCACACAGCCTATGGGAATGGGGGGAGGGGGATGCCACACAGCCTATGGGAATGGGGAGAGGGGGATGCCACACAGCCTATGGGAATGGGGGAGGGGGGTGGCCACACAGCCTATAATAATGGGGGAGGGGGATGCCACACAGCCCATGCTAATGGGGAGAGGGGGATGCCACACAGCCTATACTAATGGGGGGAGGGGGAAAGCCACACAGCCTATGGGAATGTGGGGAGAGGTGGATGCCACACAGCCTATACTAATGGGGGGAGGGGGATGCCACACAGCCTATACTAATGGGGGGAGGGGGATGCCACACAGCCTATGGGAATGTGGGGAGAGGGATGCCACACAGCCTATACTAATGGGGGGAGAGGGGGAGGCCACACAGCCAATGGGTATATCGGGAATGGGAGGGGGGATGCCACACTGGATATACGGGGAATGGGATGGGGGCATGCTACACTGTCTATGGAATAGGGGCATCCCACACTGCCTATGGGAATTGGATAGGGGAATGCCACACTGTCTGTAATGGTGCGTTTTTGGTTTAAATTTTTTTTTTCTTATTTTCTTCCCCCAAATCCTAGGTGCGTCTTATGGGCAGGTGCGTCTTATAGGGCGAAAAATACGGTATATTTGTTGGAGAAACTGTGCAACAGCTTGTTTACATTTCTGACAGTAGATGGCGCTGTTACTAATGCTTATCTGACATCTCTATTGTACATTCTTAATTGTGTTGTATTTTCTGTACATCGAGCTGTGATCTCTGTGGCTGATATGTATTTTCCTGTCTGTGTTATGCACCATATAAGGTGACATTCTCTTACTGCATTCATGTTCCAGTAAAGCGAGTTCCTGTTATACCACTAATGTCTATCTGGATTACGACTCCACTGCACCCAGCACTCACACTCTGAAACAATATTCATATTAGTACATTTTAATATTCTATTTTAAGGGAGAACGTTCACAAAAATCTAGCTTCAATGCACACATTAAAGTCTACTTAGTTATGCCCCATCACCCATTCATACCTAACTGTGGTGCCATCTTGCTCCCGCAAATCGCTTTTGATGGTGAGGGAGCATCAGTCCCTGCAGCTCAGAAAGCTGAATTTGAAGTATGAATCTTAAATTCATCAGTCAAGTGGGCCAAAAGCCATGCCCTGACACTAGATCCCCTACCCCTGGGGCATCCAGAATAGGAATTGCTTTGCTGTGTGAACCCCCCCCCCCCCCATGTTGCCCATAAACTCATCTTCTTTCCCGGTCCAACGACACTTGCGTGAGCAGTGGCCAGATCCCTGCTATCCCTTTAGCAGGGCACGTGTCTGCATCAGGCATTTGTGAAGGGTAGCGGAGTATGTGGTTGTCAACGCGCTCAGGAGCAGATCCCAGTGTACTGATTTTACAAGAGGCCATGCATGTGCCGTAGGACCAGGGAAGGGTGAGTCCCTGATCGAGGTGCCCCCGGGGCAAGAACCGAATCCCAGGATACTCCAAATCCTGGATTTTGGTCCACTCTAAAGCACACCTAGGCCTACAGAACTGCTTCTTGCTCACTTCCCTATATTACTTCCAGGATTGCCTCTGCAGCCTCACTGCCCAGGCTTCATGACAGAACCCAGTGGCCCCACGAATCTCCTAATTCTAATCAAAAGATAAATATGTACATAATAAAGAGGCCCACATGACCATGCTGGCAAGACTAGCATTCAAATGAACCTGTGAGTCCAGTTGACTTCAATGCCAGATCCCCCATTGATCCTTCACTATATACCACTATGCTATGATGTATTCTCTCTATACCACCCAGCATTCACCCAGCTCCCTCATACAGGCTTTCCCCCCAGTACCCTCCTTCAGCTTTATGTCCCATACATCTTGAGATGCCCCCTCCATACAAACCAAGCATCCATAAGGATGCAATTGCATGGTTGTATATTCCTTCAGCACATCTGTCCATCCACGTTCTCTATACATTCAAACCCATGTCTAAGCATTCTCTCTCCCAAAGGTTAGAGGCAGTTGAAGCAGTTATAGATACAAATACCATAATTGTTTGCCTTCAGTCATGTGCTTAAAGCGGATCAAAACCCATTTCACTAACCCCCCGACCCAACACCCGTCCGCCCTGCACTAGTATATTGGTGTCCTGGTTTTCAATTATAACCATGTCTTTCCACCGCAAAATCCTCGCCCAGCAGCACTTTTGAAATCACCGATTGGCTGAGCTCAAAAGTGCTGTATAACGAGGTGCAGCCGGCATCTCTAACTTTATGTTTGGGACCAGACGCTCCAAGGAAGCTGGGGATGTGGCAGCAGTGTCACAGGAGCCACCAGTAAAAGTGAGTTTCATGGTGACCCCGGGGGTTTCACACAGCCGGGCATCCTGCTATGGGATGCCCCTTGGGCAAGCCGGCCCGGGGAGTTTTATCTGCTTTAAGAGGGTTGGGAGGCAAATATACTTGTGTTATTTTTTTTCAGTTATTTATTATTTCCAGTTGAATAATTGCCATTTTGTACACATTTTAGGGCAGCTGCGCAGAGCCAGTTAGGACACCATGAAGATGCAATAACAGACTGTGAAAAAGCTTTATCGATTGATGCAAAGTACAGCAAGGCTTACGGTAGGATGGGGTAAGAGATCATGTGAGATACTTTATATTTTAGTTATTTAGTTTGTTATATACCTGTCCTTGCTAATTCCTTGAATACTCCCCATATGGAGATGTCTCCATCTTTTACCTTTTTAACCCCCCTGTCTGCCAACAATAGGACTTGTGTGTTATTCAGTATAGTTGAATCCTGCTCTACTGTTGGCTTCCTGGCAGGCTGAGAACTCTCCAGAAATAAATCAGCAATTGAGGAGATCGAATAGAGATCTGGGACATATTTGAATCCCTATGTCCCACAGAAACCTGGAGTTACATTGATAAATAATAGTCAATGTAGGCCCGGGGAAGGGAAGGGTGAGTCAGATCGGGCGACCTGGGGGGTTTCACACATCGGGGCATCCCTGATTGGGGTGCCCTGGAGGCAAGAACCAAAACCCAGGATAGTCAAAATCCTGAGTTTTGGTCCACTTTAAAGCACACCTAGGCAAAAAAGTGGACACTGCCTACAGAACGGCAGGCTGAGAACTATCCAGAAATAAATCAGAAATTGAGGAGATCGAATGGAGATCTGGAACATATTTGAAACCCTATGTTCCACAGAAACCCGGAGTTACATTGAAAAATAGTAGTCAAGGTCTCCCCAACATCTACAGTACTCTCCTTTAATAATAGTGCCAAAAAACTGGAACTTCATTGTTTAACCTTATTCTTTATTGTCCTTAATATTTACACTCATAAGAGAGACTCTAAGTTTAAGACAACCACTACCTCTTGCTTTACTCCAAGCCATGTCTCTGCACCCCCACTAGCTTCTTTTTCTCTTCATTCTTTTTTCATCTTCGGGTCCCCCATTATGTGGTGTTTGACATTGAAAGGCTTCCTGGGTAGAAGGCTTTGAGTTGAAGGTGATCCCCCCATCTTCTTACTCAAACCTATATCTGCACCCACACAGGCTTCACTTTCTCTTTACCTCCATGGATCAGATCTCCCTCCATGTGGTGTCTTGAAATTGAATGGCTGTTTTTGAGGTAAGTCTATAAACGTGGATTTTCCCTTTAAGGGGGAACTGCAAACATTTAAACTTTGCTGCGTGTGACAGGACACAAAGAGGCCCGCTGAGACTCAAGGGCCCACATAAACCTAGAGCCGGCCCTGCTATTTCTCTGCACCCCAACATCTTTTTCACCTCATCTTTGTAGATTTGCCCCCCCCCCCCCTCATGTACCAACTTGGAATAAAATGGCTACCTGGGGGAGGCTCTTAGGGGGTTATTTAAGAAGGGATAGCGCCAGGTAGTGCCTTGTAGCGGCAGGCAGCGCCTGGGGAAGGCAGGAAAGTGAATCTGGTGAGCGCCTCTAACAGCACCATGTAGCATCTAGTCCTTTCTCAATTTAACCTCTGGAGCCTCAGCAGCAACGCCTTCCCTTCCAGACACTTCAAACTGACTGGATTTCCTCGAAACAATTTAGCACAGGGGCATCAGATTTCAGCATACCCTGCTGTGCATATGCGCTTGGTAAGCCCAGTAACCAAGCAGCTGTTACTTACCCCCTCCAGGTACATGCCCAATATGCTTGCTATCAGCCTGTTGGGCTCATCCAGGTTTGGCTGGACTTCATCTTGAGTCATAGGAATACACTTTTGTACTAATCCACTTGAGGGGAAAGGAGAAATAGCCCTCCTCTCAAAATCTTATCTAAAATGAAGACTTATTAAAGTGGATCTGTCATTTGCATTCCCTGCAGTGGCAGAGGCATGCTCTCGTTCCCAGCCATTACTTAGACTAGGGACGGGAGCACGCGCCGCAGGGAGACTGAGGATTTGGCCGCCCCCCCCCCTTTCACTATGCCGTGCTTTGTCTGTAAACAGAGCTGCCACAGCCCCCACTACCCGCTACCCTATAACAGGAAGCATGCCCACGCCGGCTATTCACAAATGCCTGGCGCTTGCACACACCCTGCTAAAGAGTGGAGATAGTTGAGATGCAGCCGCAGCTAGCGCATGCGCCGTTGGACTGGGAAAGAAGGTGAGTTTCTGGGGAACCTGGGGGGTTTCACACAGCACCACAGGGGGAGCGAATCCAGCAGCCCTGGAATCTTATAGGTCCTCTTTAACTTTAGTGTGTCCCCTAAAAGGCAATGCTACAGATACTTTATTCCGCCAAGTAGGTACAAGGTACAACCAAGGAGTGCTTTTTTGACATGGAGATACATCAAGAGAGCTATAACAAGTTATTCTAGTTACAAGTTAAACTACCGGATAAAGAGTAATGTCAAATTCTTCAGTCCTACACATATTCCCATTAATTGGTGGGCGCTCAGTCTGACACTGCTTTTATATAGGTGCCACTAAGACAGAGGGGGTGTGTTGGTCCTAAAGCAGCTTCTCTATGGACAGGGACAGAAATGTACCTACAGCTTTCTCCATCGAATGCTTTTCTTAGATTCCCCCACTATTTAGGCTTTTAAAGTTAATCAAAAGACCAGCCAGACATCATATTCTTTCAGCAGCAAGGTGGACAATTGCCAGCTCTTAAAAAGTGCCGGAAATTCCGCTGGGCAAATCATCTACTGGACTCCTATGGAGCATTAGTAAGGGAGAAGTGGACAAATATAATACTGTCTGGAATGGTCAGCGTTGTGTCTTGTCTTCTCAGCCTAAACACTTTAACTGAATGGAGGAAACCTTTATCCCAAGTCTCCCCTCATGTTTTGTGTTGTAGTAGCTATAAATGTGTTTATGTATGAGAATGTGGAAATGTATGCTGTGATCCTTATCTGCACAAATAATGGAAAACCAAGGCAACAGAATATTTTAGGGTAAGTATTTTTATTCTTAGAAATTGGAACAAATTAATATAGAACTATACTAACATAGTATTACATAGAACACATTACTGTCTAATATTTTTATTGTGATATGAATTACATTTATGAACCTACAAAAATCAGAAGAAAACCCAAAATTTTGACTTTCCTGGGTTTGGTTTCTTGCCCCTGGGGCATCCCAATTTAGGATGGCCCACTGTGTGAAACCCCCCAGATCACCAATACAAGCTCAATCTTCCCTGGTCCTATGGCGCATGTGCAGGCTGTCATACGATCAGAGCCATTTGCCTGCATATTTAATGTTCAGTAAATAGCTCTGTTTACAGCAATTGGGTGTGAAAGTGGCCTCATTCCCAGCAGCAGTTAGGCTCCTGTCCCCAGCCTACATGAATTTAGATAGCACAGCCCAAATATACTGGAGATGAAGCAGCTCTCGCTCCCTGTTGCTTACAGCACCGAAGCACCCCAGAAGGGGTTCAAACAGCAGGGCATCCTGATTTGGGATGCCTCAACGGAAGGCCAGCATCTTTCAGGACCAGCCACACTGGGGTTTCTTCCACTTTAAGACCTGATAACAGTCTGTATATACTATGAATGTCCTCTCATGCACGTGATATTGATAATATTATTTCTGTACAGGCGGGCCCTTGGAGCTTTAAACAGATACAAAGAAGCAGTCATCAGCTACCAGAAAGCCTTGGATATAGACCCTGAAAATGAGTCCTATAGGTCCAATCTCAAGATCGCTGAACAGAAGATCAGACAAGGTCCTAGTCCTGTAAGTGCTTTTATTTGGAAGTAACACAAGACACAAATAGGACAGGCATTCAAAATTAGGATGGGGGGGGGTTTCAGGACTACTGAAGTCTGCTTTAAAATGGACCAAAACCCGGGATTTTGACTATACCAGGTTTAGTCATCTGGGATGCCCCACTGTGTGAAACCCCCCAGGTTGCCCAGTATAACTCACCTTTCTCCATCTCACGTCGCATGTGTGGCCTCTCATCCAATCAGCACGCTCAGATCCGCTCACCTCAACTCATTCAAGACTCATCTAAGACTCAGCTCCAGCCAAGTCAAGCGGAGCGGAGTTGAGCACACCGGCGGCCTCATCCCCGCTACCCTCTAACAGGGTGCGCGCCAGTGCAGAGCACTCACAAAAGCCTGGCGCCGGCGCACGCCTGGCTAAAGGTTTAGCCATTGGATCGGGGGGAAAGGGAGTTTACTGGGTGACCTCGCAGGGGTTTCACACTGGGGAGGGAATCAGATTTCTATAAGATTCCAGGGCCGTTAACCATGGGTTTTGGTCCACTCTTGTACCCTCTCCAACCTTCTGTCTTTCTATTTCTGTATTTTCCCCTTCCTCTCTTTCTTATAGTCTCTCCTTTCTGAAATATTTGTTACTACCCTACTCATTTTTCCACATTGGATCATGGATATGTTTCAGGAGGCAAGATGTATTCTAAACTAATACCAGGCGTTTTTATTTCCATAGATAAGCACGGGTTGGGGCTTTGATATGGCCAGCTTAATGAATAACCCGGCCTTTGTGAGCATGGTGAGGTTCTTTCGTATGCACTATATTTTTTGTGTGTTGACCATAAATTAGGATTCAGGAAAGATGGAGACACATAAGATAACTTTAGCTCAGATGAAATATAGTCTGCTACATGTAATGCTATTGTATAACATCTCCCATGGCAGTGTATTAACACCTCATAGCCCCAGTCACGCTGATACAACCAACCCCCTAGCAACATCCTTGTCCTGACAGAGAATGCTGATTGGATATGCACCCAGCACTATTTATTTAGGGAGACTAGTGTACAAGTTATTCTGAATTGAGAGAGACAGTCAGATATAGGGAACAATGCTACACATAGATAATACAGTATAAAACATGTAGTGTCTACATGACAAAGCCTGTTATCCCAATTTATACAGCATAACCCCCTAATCAGCCATCCATGGCACAATGAACATACATTAACAAAAAGTGAGAAAGGAGCAAAAGAGAAAGAACGTGGAACAGTGGAGGGGGGAAATAAATAGGTTATGAAAGGGAAGGAGGGAGGTTAAAGCCTCCAACCTCCCAATAAAGAGGATTATTAGACCTCCATTAGAGTCTATATTCCTCCACAGTTATGGGTGGCGGATTCACAGCCTGTGGACATAGTCAGTAAGTGGGAAAGGAAGTTCCGTGAAGCTCTAGTCATTGTGCTGGGTGACTTAAACCAAGCTAAGCCCAATCAAGAGCTGCTTAATTCTAGCAACATATCTCCTGCTCCACCAGAGGTAGAAACACTCTTGATGACTATTACGCAGTGTTAAAGAGGAACATCAGAGGCACATTAAAAGCCCCTAAACCCTCATTAGCCTGTTGCCCCTCCCTCCTCCGGTTTGCATTTTGGGCATTCTTTACTCACCTTACTGGGGCTTCTGTATTCCCCGTCCCTCGGATTCCGGGTGTCCTCCGTTGGACACTGCACGCAACTCCTGATCTCATGCATCTCATGCATGCAGTGCCGATATAACGTGCTGCTATGGGAGCCAGAGAAAGAGCCGCCAAAGTTGCAGAGCGGTGTTTTTTCAGACCTGCTTCTGGACGAGGCAGAGAACTGACCCTGAAACAGCAGGATGCAAAAGGTATGCAGCGCCCAGGAAGGGGGAGGATGGGAATTAGTTGTAAAGAGTTTTGGTGTTCAAAAGCAGCTTTGAGTCTCAATCTTCAGGAAATTCAACACAGCAGAAAAATGTATAAAGAGACTACAATTAAACCAGACCAACAGCCTTGCACAGTTGGAAAAGAAATCTCCCTTGCTCGATCTGCATGCATGATACTGAATCATTGTCAGCACTTACATTTTCTCCTGCATCCACACTGAAAGCTGAAAAGCCGCCTCACAGATTTTCTAGTGGTAGTGGCCATTTTGGAGGTTCCTTTCCCAGCATCTCAGCCATGCTGCTGCCTGGATTCAACTGACATAACTGACAATGCACAGTAACAGGAAGCCCAGCAGCACTTCCTGTTTGCAAGGCGGCCTGTAGGTCCATGAATCTCTAATTTTGTTTTTAAAATTTACCAAAGCAGGAGTTAGAAAAAGGTAAATTAATTTTAATATGCAGCAATTTAAATTGCCCTGGGGAGGGATCCATATGAGCACTGTTTGTTGTGTTGGTCTGGTCATTCTTGACTATCCCGGGGTTTGGTCCTAGCATTGAGAAGAGGGGTCCTAGGGATTGTATTCAGGTACCTTCCCTAGGAAAACAGGAGTTCGTCCAGTATTTGTTTGTCCCTACTCCATAGAAACGATATATGTTTAAGGGGGTAAGGGTCTACTCCTAGCTCTGGAGGCCCTTAATTGGTGGAGTGTTTTCTCAAAAAATGTGTGTTTACCATAAGATAAAATCAGTATTTATTTCAGCCCAAAGTGGAACAAAACATATATAGGAAACAAACTGTATATAACTATATACCTGCTATACATTATATGTTAGTGCACTGAAGAAGCTTTATTGCGAAACGTCTGCACATCCTACATGTTACTTCAGAAACCTACTTGCTTGCTGCAAAACTGTAAGACAGAATTGTGCTACAGATGGTTAAAACAGACTCCAACTCACTTTGGAGGAAACAGATAAGAGAGTATTATCTGGACTATATACCTGTTTAATTACACTGTATGAAATGTGTGAAAAAAATGTCTATGCGAAAAAATGTGTTACTTAGGTGTATTTTTTTCACATATTTACTATGTAAGGAGTGAAAAACTTGGCATTTACTCCTATATATGTTTTGTTCCACTTTGTGCTGAAATAAATACTGATTTTATCTTATGGTAAACACACATTTTTTGAGAAACGGTCCCAGAAAACACTCCACCAATTAAGGGCCTCCAGAGCTAGGAGTAGACCCTTACCCCCTTAAAGTGGACCAACACCCAGGATTTTCACTATCCTGGGTGTTGGTCCACTTCAGCGGGGCATCCGAGATCAGGATGTGTGAAACCCCCCCAAAAGCCCCAAAAAACATACCTTTTCGGCGACAGACAAGCCGCCGCCACCTCCCGAGCGTCCCTCTTACAGGGCGGGCGCCCGCGCCGGCCATTCACAAACGGCCGGCGCGCGCACTGCTAGAGGGGCGCGCGGGAGGCGGCGGCGGCTGATCCGTCGCCGATAAGGTAAGGTTTTTTGGGGCTTTTGGGGGGGTTTCACCCCGCGGGCGAAAATGGCGAATACCTGCAGCTCCATGTGTATGCGCTAATTCTCATGCACACACAAAATAATAGTGTTCGTGTGCTTGCACTAATCCTTACGAATGTGCGCTGGCACCATCGTTTCCCAAGACTAGGGTGAACTGTTGTTGCATTTAATCCTCTGCTGCCCTCACTGATCATTGGCCTGTTTACCCTATGTACCCCTGTGCTTGTGATCCAGCCTACCCCTGAGTTGGTGTGAGGGGTCTCTAATCCTTTTAGACTTGTCTTCCGGGAAAATCACCACTGAGCCAGCCAATAAGTTCAGACTCCTCCCCTGACTGCATCACAGTTTATGATTTGCATAATAATTAATCTACTTTGCATTTCTGTAGTTTGCAATACTGGGACTCCATCAGCCTGGAGTTCATCTTTTTCCCCTAATCTTCCACAACATGGTGACTCTAGGGCTAATTTCTTAAAGGGGAACAAACCCCAGGATTTTCACTATTTCAGGTTTTGTTCCATTCCTTGGGGATCTGGGATGTCCCAGTCCTACGGTGCAAGCATGGGTTCACATCCAATCAGCACCATATGCCATGCATATTGATGATCGCCAATGCGGAGCTGTTTAGACACAAAGCTCGGCAATAGTGAGAATTGCAGATGAGAGAGAGAGACACTCTACTTACCTTTCACACACTGACCATTGGCCTGTTAACCTGATCCACCACAGTGCTTGTGACCTTGGCTTGTACACCAACTTTACTCGCCTGATCCGGTTCCTTTAGGCACAATGGCCCTTATTTAACAAGGGGTAGCGCCAGGTAGCGAATGGTGAGCGAACGGTAATGACGCTCACCGCCACGAGAACGCCGGCTCCCCTCCGCAATCACACATTTATGAAGCCAATCCTGCTTAGCGACTGACAGAGCGCCAGATAGCGAATCATTCATCATTATTCCAGCCTCACCCCACAGCGCCAGCGAGCGACCTTGAACAGCGACAGGTATGACCTCTCGCTACCTGGCGCTCTCCAATGCATTTCAATGGAGCAATCTTTAAATATTCATAATTAATTGCTATTATTATTATTTTTTTTTTTTAACCCCCTTGGCGGCGATCCCGAGCGTGACTCGGGGTCAATTTGCGCTGTAAGTGGCAGTGACCCCGAGTCACGCTCGGGATCGATTTGGGAGCAAGAGCGGGCGGCGCAGCCTCCTTACCTTCTCCAGCGATGTCTCCGCCGCGATCGCAGGTGAGAGCCGCGGCTGCGGCGTCCCTCTCCGCTTCCGGGTTCCGTCTCTGTGAGCCGCAGAGGCTCATGGGGGCGGAGCCGTGCGTGAGAGACAAATGCAATGGCAACGCTTTCGTTGCCATTGCATTTGTCTATATCGCAACGCCAGGAAGGTTAATGTCAAAAATTCTGTGACCACTTCTGCAATGTTAGATATTTTTTTTAAGCTAAAAAAAAAAAAAAAATTTGTGCAGAATTGATATTACAGGTCTGATATTAATGTATTCATATTACAAAATGTTTTGAAAAACATGTTTTTTTTTTTTCTAAAAATATGGTTGTTTGGGGGTTAAAAAACTACTTTTAACCCATTGCCGCCAGCGCTCTGGGGTTTAAACAAGCATTTCACAGCGCGAGAATTTTTGGAGCGTGATTTGTTAATGAATATGCTGGGAGCCGTTTGCTGTCATGCGCTCCCATACAGCGCGGAACCTGTCAAACAGCGACTCCTAACCCCGTATTCAACATTACCGCACACCGACTCGCTGTCAACAACCGAACAACGGCCAACGGCCAACAAACGAACAACGGCCAAGCACAGCGAATACTAGCGGGCGCTGTGAAAATAACGCTACTGTCGCTCATCTGTTGCTACCTGGCGCTATTAATGAATCAGCCTGTGTGTTAACCCTGTCCAGCATTCCAGCATCTCTTTCCCTGGTTTTACGACTTGCACCTTCCCAGCAGCCCAGTCTGTCTTCAGTGAAGGCAAGGGTTGACCTTAATTTCTGGGTTTCCAGGTTGAGTGTCCTATTTTCAGACTCGGGGCTTCACAGTTGCCTATACACCTGCTCCTGTCAGTTCACAAAGGACTTCCTTGCTTACTCTTTGCCTCATCCAATCCTGTCCTGCTTCTCCAGCACAGCCCTATCCATCCCTGCGCCATCTCGCCATCTCTGCCCCATTTATTCCCGCCCCCCAGCTTTGCCCCATACATTCCTGTCCCCCCAGCGTTGTCCCATCCATCACATCCCCACCCGTCCCCTCAGCTAAGCCCCATCCATCCATGTCCCGGCATCTCTGCCCCATCCATTCCTGGCCTCCCCAGCTTTGCTTCATCCACCCCTGTCCCCTCAGCTCTGCCCCATCCATCCCAGCCTGTGGAATCTATAGCCTCCCCCCCCCAGTGCGCTGATTTCTGACTATCCACCCCCCCCCCCCCATCCGACAAACCCCTGCTCGGACCTTTACCTCTTACCTGATGCCTCTATATGGACCTTTACAAGAAGTGGTTGAGTACCCCTGTTATAGAACATAGTGATGCAATAACGTAGCACGTATCCTATATGACAGTGGAGTAAGGGAAAGGGAATAGACAGATTGTATTTGTGTATAATATAATAGCGTTTCCTGTGCTATTGTGTAGTAATAATATATTTGCACTATTATATTCTCCATGTCCAGGCAGCCGGCTTGATGCAAGATCCACAAGTGCAGCAACTGTGAGTTTATTTATCTACTTTCTTGTGTAGCTATATAATGAACATGCTCTATCATCACCAGATTAAAGGTGTCCCATGATGTGTGTATTGCGTGACAATGTGATCCAGCCTACCCCTGAGTTGGTCTGAGGGGGTCTCTAATCCTTTTAGACTTGTCTTCCTGGAAAATCACCAATGAGACAACCAATAGGTCCAGACTCCACCCCTGACTGCATCACAGTTTATTATGATATAATCTGCTTTGCAGTTCTTTAGTTTGCAATACTCTTATCGGCCTGGAATCCAGCTTTAATTCATACATTCCTTTCTCTGGAATCACTTTAATGTGCCCCAGAATGGTGAATATATACAGGGCTAATTACTAATAGCGGAACAAAGCCCAGGACTTTAACTATCCCTGGCATTGTTCCTTGCTATGTGAAAGCCCCCAGATTGCCCATAAAAGCGTACCTTCCCCCAGGCCAGTGTGGGTTCTCAGCGCTGTATGCCATGTATATGGTGGTATCGGCCGCATCCTCAGTCTATCTGAATGGGGGGCATAGGAGCGAGCCTTAGACAAGAGATGCTGGGGATGCGGCTGTGATTATTTACAAGCAAAGGTGACTTTCGGTGACCTGGGGGGTTCACATAGTGGGTCAACCCAATTTGGGATGCCCCAGGGGTAAAGGCCCTGGGGCCGGCTGGCCAATGGTTTTATTCTTCTTTGAGCCAACTGTCCTCTTTTTAGGTCTGATGGGTAAGTTTATATTGCTACCTGTTTTATTCAGCAAGTGCCTATTGCACTAAATTTAAAGGGAAAGTACAGAGGCACCAATTATGTCAATGGGAGCTGATGCTGTGTCCACCCACCAAGTTGGCGGGTGGCTGACCAGCGATTCATAATCGGGTGGAAAGTTAGGGTGTAGTCTTGATCTGCAGCGATCAAGAAAGTGGACTTACCCTTAAAATCCAAACTCTACATTACTGAAACTTTTGAAATGCTGTTTCGATGGTTTATACAGGCAACAATAACTAATATCTTCAATGTTTGTTTTATTTCAAATTCTTGCAGGATGTCCGGCATGATGTCTAATGCTGGAGGAGGCCCTGCAGCCGGTGTTGGAGGATTAACAGACCTCTCAAGTCTCATCCAAGCGTAAGTCTGGACTTAGGGATTCGTAGATGTCTGCAGTGTGAGTGTGTTGGGCTGTATAGTGGATCCTCCCAGAATTTTCGTCTTAAAGTGTACCTCCAGTCCGAAATGACTTGAGGTCTGCTATAACCCCCACCCTGTAGGCATCATATCTGTCCCACAACAGAACCTGGTTAACATGGAGTTGAACAGAACATGGAGTGCTCACCTCTCCACAGTCCGTCTTTGGCTATTGTAGCCATGGTAATAGTTAATAGGGCCGTGGGCCATGGGGGGGCTGAAGAATTTTTGAAGGTGCCACTTGTCTCAAATGAAGACTGTAATTGAGACAAGTTAGGGAGCCTCATTTCTGCTGTATCACTGCAATTATGCATTATTAATTTGGGAACTGTGCCCATGTTGCACTGTGCCCCACTCCATGTACCTGCACCCCCCCCCCTCCAACAGCTGAGGGGCCCCTGCAGCCGTATACAAATACATAAGATTGCTGTTGCCTTCATTGAATACTTAAAGAGATTGGCAGTGTGACAAGTCTATCCAGCAGAGGAGTAGTTAAGTTTTCTGGCACCTGGGTCAAAGATTCAAAATGACACGCCTACCTGTGCTCTGGGCACCCCTTTGGCGCCCCCCTGACCTACTGCACCTGGGACAAGTGCCCCCCCTAGATACGCCCCTGCTACCCAGGGTAACAAGTTTGCTCATCCTAAAGATGAGAGAAAGCATGTAAGGTAGGTACTGTACAGCCAATATTTTTTGAAAAAGGACCTAACTGGTTTTGGGTTTTTGGCAGAAAATGGGTCTGTGATCTCCCAGGTTATGGGCTGGGGCTGCGCAGACTCTTCATATACGGTTGTGGGTTAGGGGTTCATGGAGTTCTACAGGTTAGTGCAGGGTAGTGGCAAGAGACAGGGAATGTGCCCTGGGTGCAGAGGGCCAGTGGGGCGCTGCATGATATTTTATTATAACCCCGCCCCCCCTGCAAGCTTGCTTTCTCGCATGATTCAGAGACACATTCAAGACAAACCCGCATAAGTGAGAAGTATATGAGAAAGCTGGGAGAGAATTCTCACTTCCACATTACAGTTTACTGAATCACTGTCAGCGAGTTGTAAAAGGTTTTATTGACAAAATCCATGCGGCTATAGCCGTGTGCCCCCCTCCGCATGAGCCAGTTAGGCTGGGCACCAGTCATAAGAGCTGGTAACCCAGGGCTCAGAAGCCACGCCGGCCGCTCCTGGTCCTGCAGGATTACCATCACTTATGCCCTTCGGTATGGAATCCCTGGAAGAGCCCCAAGCCCATATCAAAAGGCATAAGAGCTGGTAACCCAGGGCTCAGAAGCCACGCCGGCCGCTCCTGCAGGATTACCATCACTTATGCCCTTCGGTATGGAATCCTTGGAAGAGCCCCAAGCCCATATCAAAAGGCATAAGGGCTGGTAATCCAACAGGGCCAGGGGCCAGCTAGCATGGCCTTGGAGTCCTGCGTTACCAGCCCCTATGCTTGGTATCTGGGCTAGTTGGCTATTGGGGAGGGTCACTTTTTCTTTTTTTTGGAAAATTCCATATTCTAGAGAAAAAACATTTTTATTGATAAATGCTATAGCCGCCATGGTTTTTATCAAAGAAACAAAACATACCGGTAGCAGCTCTGAGCAGGTGAGGGATGTCCGCACACAAAAACCTGATCTTGCCCAAAAGTCCCCATAAAACACACTTTCTGAATCACACGAGTTTACACTTTTGGAGAGTTCTTGCACTTAAAATTCTCACCCCCAAAAAATTGTGCTCTAGAAAAAATGTCTGAATCATGAGAGAGGGGAAGAGGTGTGAGAGCGTTTTTTTTTTTTTTTGCAATAACTGGGCAAGATTGCATTCTCACTCGGCACCAAATTGAGTCTGTTATGTGTCTCACTCATCAGTGTTCAGGCAGCACTGGTTGAAGTAGCAGACACAGCAGACCAGTGCGCCGATTGCCGAGCACTCCCCCGCGTGGTCCTACTTGTCTGGCAGTGCACTACATGTGTGCAGACAGTTCCAGCTATTCTAGACTCCTGCTGTGACCCAGCCATCCTGGAGGCCTTTTCCATCTGATCTGTGGTCTGTTATTATTATATAGTAAAAGCTCTAAAGAAAAGGGAAAAGAAGAAAGTCCCTAAATATAAATCGGAAAATAATAACAGATTTCCACTAAGAATCCATCTATAATATATTATGTCTTTTCTACTTCCAGTGGACAGCAATTCGCACAGCAAATACAACAACAAAATCCTGAACTTATACAACAACTGAGAAACCATGTGAGAAGCAGATCATTCAGCGGAACTACTGAGGAGCATTCATGACACTTAGCAGGTGTGTGCCAATGACATATACCAATACATGTAATATCATCAACTGTTACATTTTACATTCTGCGCTCATTTCTAAAGCAGCCACTCATCAGACCTGAAGAGACCAAGTGCAGCCATTACTTTGCCCTATTACAATGTCTGTATTAGGGGGCTTAACAAGTCATACCTTAAAGAGGAACATTGGGGGAGGTTAGAGTGGACCAAAACCCAGGATTTTGCCTATCCTGGGTTTTTGTCCTTGCCCCCTGGGGCACCCCCGATCAGGCTGCGAAGACCCCCCAGATTGCCGAAACCAACTCACCTCTTCCCAGTCCTACGGTGTATACGCACCGGCTCGTCCAATCAGCGCACTCGGATCTACTGACGTCGTCTAATCCTTCGTCTAAAGCAAGCGACTCCAAGCATGCTGACTGCTGCATCCCCCGCTTTCCTCTAACTGGGAGCGTGCCCGCGGCGGCCATTCCTGCTAGAGGGATAGCAGGGATGCGGCTTGCGCATGCGCTGTTGGACCAAGAAAGAAGGTTAGTGTATAGGCGAACTCCCCCAAGCCTCACCGACCTGCTGCCCCCCACTCTGGTTTTACTTTAGGATATTCTTTACTCACCTCACCAACGGATCAATTTTCTAGGTCCCTCGGTTTCCGACACTCCGATGGGCGGCACCATCTTGCACCCCATCAGGCACTGCATGCGGCCCCCGATCTCGCACCTGGCAGATGCAATGGGGTTGTCCAAAATCCCGCGAGACTTCGCTGAGCAGCGAGATCACCACGGGACATTGACGGTGCCTCTCCCCTTTATTGTCCGTGCTATTGTCCATGCTGGCCCCATGGTCCTCGATTGTTTGCGCTTTTTGCCTGTGCTGGACCGACAACCCTACTTTTCTGTGCTCCATTCCATGCACTAGGACCCAGATCATCTATTGTGTACCCTGGGGTCCAGAACCTCCATTGTCTGCTATTGGGGTTCTAAGTCCCTCCGTTGTCTGCTATGGGGTCCAGAGCCTTCATTTTCCATCCCTCCATTGCCTGTTTTGCCGAGTACCCTCTGCCCCGCTTTTACGCTTCTCAGGTCTGACAACCCTCAATTGTTGACAATGAAAGCTTTGGGCCCCATCACTAGGGCCCAAAGCTTTCATTGTCTGCATTGCAGCCCAAACCCTCCATTGCCTTCACTGTACCCCAGACCCTCCATTGGTTGTCTTGCTGCATCCCGTCTGCCCCTGTGTTTATGCTTCTCTGGTCTCACCACCACAGGCCTACCTGGGGCCTTGTGTACTCATTTATTATGGGTGCTGCTGGTGATGTGGGTAAATTATGGGCTCTCTATTGAAGACCTGACCTCCTACGCCCCGGGTGGTCAGAAGTTTGCCTCTCTGGTGACACAGGCGGGTTGTTTTATTTTTTCCATATGTTCCTGGTCTGCTACCCTGCTCACCTGTCCCCAGCTAGTGCCCATTTACTATGGCCTCAAGGGAGGAAATGGCTGCATGGCTGAGAATTGCCTCCCTGTCCTGTATCCCAATTACTAAGCCAAGAAATTCCCAAAATCTCCTTAAGTGCTTAGAGATTTAGTTCTCATGGGCAAGATAAGGAAGAGGAATTCCTGACCACAAACTAAAGACTGAGGCTCGTATCAGGTTGACACCCCCTCACTAGTGGTAATCTAGAATCAGGGGCGTACATGCCATAGAGGCAGTGCAGGTACGTGTCCGGGGCCAAGGAATATGGGGGCCTGGCCATGCTACCTGTATATACCACCTCTGTAGAATGTACGTCCAGCACCATACATACTTAGCTACCCAGGCATATGTAGCCCTACACAAATGGAATTGTTTCGAGCGTGCCTGGAGAATTACTTAAATTTTTGTAGAAAAGAACACAAGGCATCAAGACTGAGCATGCAGAAATAGCACTAGCCGAGCCTGAAGCATATCTTAATAATAACAAGACTGGAAATGTAACATCATCTTATATTTGATCAGTTAAAATATAATAATACCATTTTGTGAGTACTCACCTGTAAAATGGGTATTATAAGTATGTCACACACCCCACTTCAAACATTAATTATTACATTTGGGTATACTCACCGCTAGGTGGCGACGTTGCAGAGAAGTCAAGAAAACAACAAGCCCCTCCCGGTCTATACATACCTGGTACCTCCCAACTATTCCCCAGTATTCAAACAGCAGTAAAGACAAGGTACCAGGAAAACAACCATGGTAACCCTCAACTGTAAATGAAACAAAACTTCACCATATAAAGAACCAGGATACCAAAAAGGGCGGGTGAAGTGGGGTGTGTGACATACTTATAAATACCCATTTTACAGGTGAGTACTCACAAAATGGTATTATTCTAAGTATGTCACACACCCCACTTCAAACATTAATTATTACATTTGGGACATCCAAAAGCAGTGTCCAGAAAGGGCGGGTATCCAACAAGGCAATAATGCATAACTCAAACCACTGCAGCCTGCAGAACCTTGCGGCCAAACACAGCATCCGCTGAAGCCCGCACATCAACCTTGTAAAACTTGGAAAAAGTGTGAACAGAAGACCAAGTAGCGGCCTTACAAACTTGCTCAACAGAAGCCTGGTGCTGAAAAGCCCAAGACGCTCCAACAGCACGAGTAGAATGAGCAGTGATACGAAAAGGAGGAGCCTTCCCCTTGGCAGAGTAAGCCCCAACAACCGCCTGGCGAATGCACTTGCTAATAGAAGACTTAGCCGGAGCCAGGCCCTTCCTAGCCCCGCAGGGCACCACGAAAAAGGCATCAGTCTTACGAAAAGGCGATGTAGTACGCAAATAGCACTTAACACAACGTACCACATCCAAACAATGCAAGGCTCTCTCCTTGTCATTCCTAGGATTAGGACACAAGGAAGGAAGAACAATGTCCTGATTAAGATGAAAGGCAGAAACTACCTTAGGAAGAAAGTCCGGTTTGAAGCGAAAAACCACTTTGTCCTGATGCTTCTCAAAATAGGGAGCCTGAATCGACAAGGCTGCCAAGTCTGAAACACGCCGAACTGAAGTAATGGCCACCAAAAAGGCAACCTTCTGAGTCAGAGTAGAAAGAGCAATATCCTGCAAAGGCTCAAAAGGAGAAGCCTGAAGAGCAGAGAGAACCAGACTCAAATCCCAAACAGGGAGCAAAGGCTTCCTAGGAGGTCGCAGATGCGAAACCCCCTGGAAAAAAGTCTTGATCAAAGGATGAAGCGCAAATGACTTTTGAAAAAAGATAGACAAAGCAGAAACCTGCCCCTTCAAGGTATTCAGCTGAAGACCAGAGTCCAGCCCAGATTGAAGAAATTCCAAAATCCTAGAAACAGAGAAGACCCTGCAGGGCAAGGATCTAGACTCACACCAATCAATATAAGATCTCCAAACTCTAGAGGACCTCTTCCTAGCACAAATAAGAGTCCGAATAACCGAATCAGACAGACCTTCCTCCTTCAAGATGGAGGTTTCAGCAGCCAAGCCGTCAAAGCCAGCGTTGGTAAATTGGGGTAAAGCAGGCGACCCTGCATGAGAAGATCTGGCAGAAGAGGCAGATCGAACTGATCCACTGCCAGACGCACGATGTCTGCGAACCACACCCGCCTTGGCCACTTTGGGGCCACGAGAATGGCGGGAACCCCTTCCAGGGACAACTTTCGCAACACCCTGCCTAGCATGGGAATCGGAGGAAACAGATAAAGAAACCCCAGGTCCCCCCAGCTCAGAGTCATGGCGTCCGCCGCCAGAGCCAGAGGATCCTGAGAGAGCGACACAAATGTCGGGAGCTTGTGATTGTGACGAGAGGCAAACAGATCCACCTCCGGCGTCCCCCACCGGAGACAAAGGGACCATTCCCCCCGGCGGGAAGAGCACCTGCTCAGGAAGTCCGCCTCCGTGTTTTCCACTCCTGGAATGTACACTGCCGAGATGCAAGGGACATGAGTCTCCGCCCAAACTAGAATCAGAGACACCTCTCTGAGGGCCCCCAGACTGCGAGTCCCTCCCTGGTGATTGATGTAAGCAACCGCCGTCCGACTGTCCGAGCGAACCTGAACCGGTAAGCCCTGTAAATGCTGTGTCAAGTGAGACAGAACCAACCTGATGGCTCTCAACTCCAGAACATTGATGGGCAAGTGGCCCTCCTGAGGACCCCACCGCCCCCGAAACCGAAGATCCTTCCAGAAACCTCCCCAACCTGACAGACTGGCGTCCGTGGTGACAGTTTCCCAACGAGGAGTCAGGAATGACCTGCCCCTCAAGAGATTGTCCGAGACCAACCACCACTGCAGAGACTGCCGAACCCGGGGGGACATCCGGAAGGTCCGATCCAACGACCTCGGTTGCCGGTCCCAGGACGCCAACAGATGAAGCTGAAGCGTCCGCGTGTGAAACTGAGCAAAGGGAACTGCCTCGTAGGAAGCTACCATCAATCCCACCAGTCTCATCCCTAGCCGGACGGACGGGCAAGGATTGGAAAGAAGAAGCTGCACCAATTCCTGAATCAAAAGAACTTTGTCCTGAGGGAGAAACACTCTGTGCTGGCAAGAATCCAAGGACATCCCCAGAAAGGACACAACCCTGGCCGGAACAAGAAAAGACTTGGGATAGTTGATCACCCATCCGAACCTCTCCAGAGTGGATACCACCGTGTTGGTGTCCACTTCCGCTTGACTGAATGACGGAGCCATGATGAGAAGATCGTCCAAATAGGGCACAATGCGAATTCCCTGAGCTCTGAGAAGGGCCATCACACCCGCCAACACCTTGGTGAACACCCTTGGGGCCGAGGTAAGGCCGAATGGAAGAGCCACAAACTGAAAATGCCGATCCCCCACCACAAAGCGAAGAAACCTCTGGTGAGCAGGAAAGATCGGAATGTGAAGGTATGCATCCTTGATGTCTATGGACATCATAAAGTCCCCCTGCCGAAGTGAGTTGACTGCAGACCGTAGAGTTTCCATACGAAACTTCCGGGGACGAATAAACCGATTGAGAAACTTCAGATCCAGAATGGGACGAACCGACCCGTCCTTCTTGGGCACTGTGAAGAGATTGGAATAATACCTGTGCCCAACCTCCGAAAGAGGGACCGGACAGATGACTGCCAGATCCAGAAGATTCCTCACCGCCGCCAGGAGCCCCTGAGCGGCCAAAGGATCTGAAGGAACCCGAGACCTGAAAAATCTTGGAGGAGGACGGGACTCAACTCCAGCTTGTAACCGGTCGACACCACCTCCCGGATCCACCTGTCCGAGACCTCCTGGTCCCAAACCCGGGAGAAGTGTCGCAACCATCCCCCCACCCGTAAGGGTGAGGGCGCCCCCTCATTGCTGAGAGGATTTGGCTGCTGGCTTGGGTTTGGCACCCCAGGCGCGAACAGGACGGCCGCGGCCTCTACCCCTGTTCCAACTGGCACCCCTGGAAACCGAAGGGCCCGCATCCCTGCCGGCTCTGGCTCCTCGAAAGGAAGGGGTGAAAGGGGCCGCTCCCCGAAAGGAACGACGGAATTTCTTGCGCTGAGGTAGCTTACCTCCCTTGGTAACAGAATCTAACTTCTCACCGAACAGGCGCAAACCCAAAAAAGGAAGAGCCGTGAGCAACCTCTTGGAATTAAAATCAGCAGTCCATTGCCGTAACCACACTGAACGGCGGATAGCAACCAACAGAGCCGTAGCCCTGCCACACATCAAAATGGCATCATCCTGAGCGGCAAGGATAAATGAAATGAAAGAATCACAACGCTTGAGTGCAAGAAATTCATCACAAGTAGGATCAAGATCCACACATAAATCCCTGACAATAGACCTAACCGCCAACAATAAAAGTGCCGAAGCACAAACAGGCCTTAAAACCGAACCCGCACAGACAAAACCATGACTGGCCAGCTGATCAATCCGGCGATCCTCGCCGTCCTTCAGAGAAGTCGTGTCAGGAGAATGCAAAACCGCCGAATTAGATAGTCCCAAAACCGGAGCATCCACCTCGGGAGGGACAGACCAACGCTTAACCAAGTCCGCTGGAAAAGGATACTTCCTATCCCAGCTAGGCGGCACCCCAACAAGACGCGTAGGTTGCTCCCATTCCTTAAGGACAGCATCCTCGAAATGCTGTTGACTGGGAAACTCCAAGCGCGGCTTAGTCACCCCAAAAAGCTGACCCTTAGGCCGAGGGGCCGCTTCAGGAGGGTCCAAATCCAAAACCTCAAACATTTGAGCCAGAATGGAAGGCGTGTCGGGAACAGGCTCCATGGCCTGATCACCCTCAGCACCCAACAGCTGCTGAACCTCAGGATCATCTAATTCCTCAATAAGCTCACCTTCTTGAAGGGGACGATCTGACCAATCCAGGGCCTCCACAACCTCATCGTCCGAGTCCGGCGGAGGCGGGGATAAGTTTCCGCTTAGCCGGAGCCTTCTGAGCAACCACCGCGGAAAACATCTTCTCGAGGCTGGCCAATCGGGCACATACCTCAGATTGCGAATCCCCCCCAATGACAACGTCACACGGGGTCCGGAACAGGCAAGGAGGGGAAGGAGATGGTGCGACCGAAGGAGATGGTGCGACCGAAGAAGTACCGGACTGGCGCTCAATGTTCCGCTGTGCACATGGAATACAAATAATGACATTATCCCCTGGGAGCAGAGTCCCACACCCCCCACACAGCTTGGACTGCCCCGAAGGACCATTTCCGGTATCTTTGGTAGCCTCCATATGGTGAATTTATGGTATTCGCAGAACCCAGGGATTTACGCGGTAAGCGACCCGGGATGCCCCTCTTGTAATTCAATATATATATTTATATAGCCCTGAAAAAAGGGGAATTTAGCAAAAACCCAATAAAAGAAGGTAACGGCCAAACCCAACTAGCCAGGTATCTAAGACCGGGAGAGCCCTGTAGGATGGGATCCCAGGATCTGAAAAACAAGAGACAACAGTCATTCCAAGCACAACATACCACTGTAACACACATATAATAATGTACTGAGATACAAGGCGAGTCAGGCCAGAACCCGAATATATATATATATATATCTAAATGCACTTCAACAGGTGTAGAAGACTAGCTGAAGAACGAGCTAGAGAAACAAAAAAAAAACCACTCCCACCAACATGCCCAGATCCAGGCTGAATAACCCTGCCGCCACCCCCCAGCGAGGGGGGGGGGTCCAGAAGCCAGTAGAAGCCTAGCCCCTTGCGTGGCATGTGGGCGACTTCCTGCACTGGTCCTGTGCCACTCAGGACTGAACTAAAAAAAAGGCGGCCAAACAATGTCCACTTCATCTTATCTGCCACCTATTAATGGGCCTTGAGTGGGATTTGATCCGGATTTCAACAAATGTAAGAAGAAAGGCGAGTAACATAAAAAAACGCCTACCTGGAGCCCCGCAGCGTGAAATGGAGGCCAGCGCGAGGAGTGAAGGAGAGAAGAGGGGCGGGCCCAGCAGAACGCGGGAACCGCTGTGGCCCCGCCCCTCCCCAACCAGCCAGACACGGCGCGTGCCGCGCAAGACACGGTCCCGCCCACCTCCAAGTCCGAGCCGAACAGCGGGCGCCACAGGAATGGCGCCCGCATAAGCCGCCAGGCGGACCGGTGGCACGCATGCCGCCCGGTCCCGCCCGCCTCCAGCATAACAGCCAGCGGGCGCCGAGAAATGATCCTCGGCACCCTCACATCTATCCGGCCCCGCCCACCGAATCCAGTCGAGAGACGGGCGCCAGAACATGGCGCCCGCCCTCAGAGTACAAACGAGCGGCGGGCCGGCAGTACACTAAACACACCGCCCGACCCGCCCCCGCACCAACAGAAAATAATACAGGGGGCTCAGGGAGCCCCCAAGCAAAAGTCCAGGCAGAAACGGACGGACCAGCGCCGCTCAGGCCACCCGTCCCTGCCACACACACACAGACACAACATCCACAGCACACATACATCAAAGCATGGTAAAAGCCAAACCGAGACCTGAAAGTGACATAAGGGCTGGGGCATCCCACGTCCGGATCACCAAACCGGATAACCGCTATGCCCCATAATATGGGGTCGAGCGGAGGAGCTAATCTCCTAGGCACCTTAAGTGCCATCTACCCTTGCCCGGCCTACAGCCTAAGCTGGGAGGCTACCAATTAAAAAGGGGGGTTAATAACAAACAGAGCCGGGCAGAAATAGACCATGGGGGGGGGGGGGGCGGGGTGATACCCCGGCTACCTGCAAGCAGGAGACTTCATTCTTCTGTCTTGTCGCCATCTTGCAGAGAAGAACACTGGGGAATAGTTGGGAGGTACCAGGTATGTATAGACCGGGAGGGGCTTGTTGTTTTCGTGACTTCTCTGCAACGTCGCCACCTAGCGGTGAGTATACCCAAATGTAATAATTAATGTTTGAAGTGGGGTGTGTGACATACTTAGAATAAATAATTTGTTATAGCATACTAAAAAACTAAGTCTTGGGTTTTGGTCCTTGCCCCTGGGGCACATCGATCGGGGATGCCCCGCTGTGTGAAACCCCCCAGGTTGCCTGAACGAACTCACCTCTTCCCGATCCTACGGCGCATGCGTGGCCGCTCGTCCAACCCCCCGCTACCTTTTAACAGGGGGATTGTCCGCGCCAGCCATTCACAAATGCCTAGCGCCGCAACGCGCCCTGCTACAGGGATAGCAGGGATGCGATCGCTGCTCGTGCATGCGCCGTTAGACTGGGAATGAAGGTGAGTTTTCGGGTGACTTAGGGGGTTTCACACAGTTGGGCACCCCAACTGGGGGGATTGACTGCCTGCCCCAGAGTCTCAGACTCCAGGGTGGGTTGTGGTCCACTTTAAGGGGGGGGAGGGTGCATCAACCATGGTTTCTAACACTACATATAATAGAAATAAGGAGGATGTTGTCAGGACTGTACCGAACACCCGTCTGTCTTGAGCTGGTATCCCCCAATCTCCACCGCCTCTTCTGCCTATAGACAAGCCCCCGCTTGTAGGAGACACGGGTAATGCCTCTCCCAGTCGGTTGCCCCCAGGACTTATAGGGCGCAAAGGATACCAGCTTAAGGTGGAGACTGATGAACGGCAGGGAATCCCGAATGAGGATGCCGGATGGCAGAAGTCCAAATACAGGCCGAGGTCAAACCGGGAGGTCACAGGGCGAGGTATCCGAAGGAGGTAACAAAGAGTAGTCAAACGAGCCGAGGTCAAAATCCAGGAGGTCACGGTGCGAGGTATCAGAGGGGTCAGGCAGAATCGTAGTCAGGCAAGCGAAAGGTCAGGGCAGGCAGCAAGCAAGGGAAGTCGAGGTCCAAAAGCCGAATTATAACAGGAGACACTATAACACACATCCAGAACCCAGAGGCTATAACGGGCACTGGGAACCCGGAGCCGAAGGGCTTTATAATAAATGCTGGCCATTGGGGAAAAGGGAAATTGGAGGGAACCAGGGTGATTGGTGCAACACAGGATCATGGGATAGGTCCCAGGAGCTGGACGGCCCAGGCCAGACAGGCCGACCAGTCCCTGGGCTCAATCCCAGGATCCAGCCAGAGACTGGATACTTTAAACTTGCCCCGGCGGGCGCGCTGGGGAAAGCGCCGCCGGGAGGCATAAAGGAGACGTGCTCGCGCGCGCCCCCGCCAGGAGGGGGAAGCGCCGCATCCCCGGGGAGAGTGGCAGGCCCGCGCGGAGCACGCCGCAACGCCGGCACCAGCAGCGTCCCGCGCCGCCAGCCCCCGGACCCCACGACGGCGCTGAGGGGACGGTATCTTTGGTAGCCTCCATATGGTGAATTTATGGTATTCGCAGAACCCAGGGATTTACGCGGTAAGCGACCCGGGATGCCCCTCTTGTAATTCAATATATATATTTATATAGCCCTGAAAAAAGGGGAATTTAGCAAAAACCCAATAAAAGAAGGTAACGGCCAAACCCAACTAGCCAGGTATCTAAGACCGGGAGAGCCCTGTAGGATGGGATCCCAGGATCTGAAAAACAAGAGACAACAGTCATTCCAAGCACAACATACCACTGTAACACACATATAATAATGTACTGAGATACAAGGCGAGTCAGGCCAGAACCCGAATATATATATATATATATCTAAATGCACTTCAACAGGTGTAGAAGACTAGCTGAAGAACGAGCTAGAGAAACAAAAAAAAAACCAGAAGACTCCCACCAACATGCCCAGATCCAGGCTGAATAACCCTGCCGCCACCCCCCAGCGAGGGGGGGGGGTCCAGAAGCCAGTAGAAGCCTAGCCCCTTGCGTGGCATGTGGGCGACTTCCTGCACTGGTCCTGTGCCACTCAGGACTGAACTAAAAAAAAGGCGGCCAGACAATGTCCACTTCATCTTATCTGCCACCTATTAATGGGCCTTGAGTGGGATTTGATCCGGATTTCAACAAATGTAAGAAGAAAGGCGAGTAACATAAAAAAACGCCTACCTGGAGCCCCGCAGCGTGAAATGGAGGCCAGCGCGAGGAGTGAAGGAGAGAAGAGGGGCGGGCCCAGCAGAACGCGGGAACCGCTGTGGCCCCGCCCCTCCCCAACCAGCCAGACACGGCGCGTGCCGCGCAAGACACGGTCCCGCCCACCTCCAAGTCCGAGCCGAACAGCGGGCGCCACAGGAATGGCGCCCGCATAAGCCGCCAGGCGGACCGGTGGCACGCATGCCGCCCGGTCCCGCCCGCCTCCAGCATAACAGCCAGCGGGCGCCGAGAAATGATCCTCGGCACCCTCACATCTATCCGGCCCCGCCCACCGAATCCAGTCGAGAGACGGGCGCCAGAACATGGCGCCCGCCCTCAGAGTACAAACGAGCGGCGGGCCGGCAGTACACTAAACACACCGCCCGACCCGCCCCCGCACCAACAGAAAATAATACAGGGGGCTCAGGGAGCCCCCAAGCAAAAGTCCAGGCAGAAACGGACGGACCAGCGCCGCTCAGGCCACCCGTCCCTGCCACACACACACAGACACAACATCCACAGCACACATACATCAAAGCATGGTAAAAGCCAAACCGAGACCTGAAAGTGACATAAGGGCTGGGGCATCCCACGTCCGGATCACCAAACCGGATAACCGCTATGCCCCATAATATGGGGTCGAGCGGAGGAGCTAATCTCCTAGGCACCTTAAGTGCCATCTACCCTTGCCCGGCCTACAGCCTAAGCTGGGAGGCTACCAATTAAAAAGGGGGGTTAATAACAAACAGAGCCGGGCAGAAATAGACCATGGGGGGGGGGGGGCGGGGTGATACCCCGGCTACCTGCAAGCAGGAGACTTCATTCTTCTGTCTTGTCGCCATCTTGCAGAGAAGAACACTGGGGAATAGTTGGGAGGTACCAGGTATGTATAGACCGGGAGGGGCTTGTTGTTTTCGTGACTTCTCTGCAACGTCGCCACCTAGCGGTGAGTATACCCAAATGTAATAATTAATGTTTGAAGTGGGGTGTGTGACATACTTAGAATAAATAATTTGTTATAGCATACTAAAAAACTAAGTCTTGGGTTTTGGTCCTTGCCCCTGGGGCACATCGATCGGGGATGCCCCGCTGTGTGAAACCCCCCAGGTTGCCTGAACGAACTCACCTCTTCCCGATCCTACGGCGCATGCGTGGCCGCTCGTCCAACCCCCCGCTACCTTTTAACAGGGGGATTGTCCGCGCCAGCCATTCACAAATGCCTAGCGCCGCAACGCGCCCTGCTACAGGGATAGCAGGGATGCGATCGCTGCTCGTGCATGCGCCGTTAGACTGGGAATGAAGGTGAGTTTTCGGGTGACTTAGGGGGTTTCACACAGTTGGGCACCCCAACTGGGGGGATTGACTGCCTGCCCCAGAGTCTCAGACTCCAGGGTGGGTTGTGGTCCACTTTAAGGGGGGGGAGGGTGCATCAACCATGGTTTCTAACACTACATATAATAGAAATAAGGAGGATGTTGTCAGGACTGTACCGAACACCCGTCTGTCTTGAGCTGGTATCCCCCAATCTCCACCGCCTCTTCTGCCTATAGACAAGCCCCCGCTTGTAGGAGACACGGGTAATGCCTCTCCCAGTCGGTTGCCCCCAGGACTTATAGGGCGCAAAGGATACCAGCTTAAGGTGGAGACTGATGAACGGCAGGGAGTCCCGAATGAGGATGCCGGATGGCAGAAGTCCAAATACAGGCCGAGGTCAAACCGGGAGGTCACAGGGCGAGGTATCCGAAGGAGGTAACAAAGAGTAGTCAAACGAGCCGAGGTCAAAATCCAGGAGGTCACGGTGCGAGGTATCAGAGGGGTCAGGCAGAATCGTAGTCAGGCAAGCGAAAGGTCAGGGCAGGCAGCAAGCAAGGGAAGTCGAGGTCCAAAAGCCGAATTATAACAGGAGACACTATAACACACATCCAGAACCCAGAGGCTATAACGGGCACTGGGAACCCGGAGCCGAAGGGCTTTATAATAAATGCTGGCCATTGGGGAAAAGGGAAATTGGAGGGAACCAGGGTGATTGGTGCAACACAGGATCATGGGATAGGTCCCAGGAGCTGGACGGCCCAGGCCAGACAGGCCGACCAGTCCCTGGGCTCAATCCCAGGATCCAGCCAGAGACTGGATACTTTAAACTTGCCCCGGCGGGCGCGCTGGGGAAAGCGCCGCCGGGAGGCATAAAGGAGACGTGCTTGCGCGCGCGCGAGCACGTTGAGTGTCGGGCGCGCCCCCGCCAGGAGGGGGAAGCGCCGCATCCCCGGGGAGAGTGGCAGGCCCGCGCAGCCGCGCGGAGCACGCCGCAACGCCGGCACCAGCAGCGTCCCGCGCCGCCAGCCCCCGGACCCCACGACGGCGCTGAGGGGACGGCGGACCCGGGGACAGCCGGGCAGCAGCCCGCCGGGAGCCACCTGACAGCGCGCCGCGGGACCAGGAACGGCGATGAGGTAAGTGCCTAACATTACCCCTCCCCTCAGGGGAGGGGCCACTGGACCCTCCAAGCTGGGTTTCAAAGGATTCTCTCTGTGAAATCTCTTCACCAAATTCTGCGCATGAACTTCTCTGGCCGGAACCCAAGATCTTTCTTCCGGGCCGTACCCCTTCCAGTCAATTAAATACTGAAGAGAGTTTCTAAACAGGCGGGAGTCAAGAATCCGGGCAATCTCAAATTCCTGATGCCCATCGACTAACACAGGCCCAGAGGAATTATTGGGTTCATGGTTTCTTGCAGGCTTAAGAAGTGAAACGTGAAAAGATTTACAAATTTTCATGGAAGAAGGGAGGGCTAACTGATACGTAACCTGATTGATCTTCCGTGTTATGGGGAAGGGCCCGATAAATTTAGGCCCTAACTTAGCGGAGGGCTGGCGTAAGGCTAAGTTCTTGGTAAGATTAGTCAATGGAGTTACTAGAGAAGAAAAGTTCTTAATGAACCTTCTATAAAAATTAGCGAAGCCCAGGAACCTCTGCAGGCCCTTCAGATCCTTGGGCTGCTCCCATTCTAAGACTGCCTTCACTTTAGACTGATCCATGGATAGACCAGACTTAGAAATAATATAGCCGAGAAACGGAACCTCAGATACCTCAAATTGACACTTCTTTAACTTGGCATATAAACAATTTTCCCTGAGTTTTTGCAACACTATACGCACATGTTTGCGATGTTCTTCCAGGGATGAAGAAAAAATCAGAATGTCGTCTAAATAAACGACCACAAAACGGCCAAGATAGTCCCTAAAAATTTCGTTTACGAAACTTTGAAAGACCGCGGGGGCATTGCACAAACCAAATGGCATTACCAAATACTCATAATGCCCCTCAAGGGTATTGAAGGCCATTTTCCACTCGTCCCCCTGCCTAATTCTGATGAGGTTATAGGCCCCCCGAAGGTCGAGTTTGGAAAACACCTGCGCCCCAACCACCTGTGTAAATAACCCCTCAATAAGTGGCAGGGGATACTTATTTTTAACAGTGACGTTATTTAAACCCCGATAATCAATACAGGGGCGGAGCCCCCCATCTTTCTTTTCTACAAAAAAGAACCCTGCTCCTGCCGGGGAAGATGATGGTCGAATAAACCCCTTCTCTAGGTTTTCCACAATATATTCCCGCATGGCGATGGTTTCAGCTCGGGTTAAATTAAATATTCTTCCCCTCGGAGGCATGGTACCGGGGAGGAGTTCAATAGGGCAATCCCATGGTCTATGGGGAGGAAGTTTGTCCGCCGCCTTTTCAGAAAAGACGTCGGCAAATTCTAAGTACGGAGTGGGAATTCCAGCTGGGGATAGTTGCGCAACCCTGACCGGGAGTTCCAAACAATTCTGAAAACATTGGTGCCCCCACTTTATGATTTGCCCTGAGACCCAATCAATTTGGCTCCCGTAACCATGGCAATCCCAGAATTAAAGGGGTGCTAGGCATACTCAAGACCAAAAAACTAATTACTTCAGAGTGATTAGCTCCCACCTTAAACTGTACGGGAAGGGTTCTGAACTGAACTAAACCTCCAGCCACAGGTGTGCCGTCAATGGCAGAGACCCGGATGGGAGTTGGCAAGAACTGGAGCGTAATTCCTAAACTCTGAGCTAACTCAGAGTCAAGGAAGTTCCCGGCTGCTCCGGAGTCTATGAGAGCCTTCAAATTCAGAAATTTAAAATTAATTTTTATCTGAACTGGAATAAGAACTGGAGACGATACTTGAGGTGATACCTTACAGCCTAGGAGGGCCCCCTCGAAACCCCCTAGGCTCTGGAGTTTCCCGACGGCTTCTTTGGGCATAGTCTGACCATATGGCCGGTTCCACCACAGTACAGACATAGCCCCTCGGATAAGCGTCGACGTCTCTCGACTTCGGTGAGCCTTGTGGCACCCAGTTGCATGGGCTCTTCCGAAGGTTGTGCTACTGGGGCCTCAGACCTTGAAGCTGTCTCAGCATGCGACCCTTTTTCTTGGCGTCTTTCCCGAAGCCGACGGTCAATGCGAATGGCGAGGTGCATTAACTCGTCTAGGGTCTGAGGTTCCGGATAATTCACCAAGGTGTCCTTGACGGAATCAGCCAATCCAAGCCGGAATTGGCCGCAGAGGGCAGGATTGTTCCAGCGGGAGTCTACTGCCCAGCGACGGAATTCCGAGCAATAATCTTCGGCTGGACGGCGTCCCTGGCGAAGAGTACGCAACTTAGCGTCAGCTGTGGCCCCTTTGTCGGGATCATCATAAAGAACCTCCATCGCGGAGAAAAAACTGTCCACAGAGAGACGAACTGGATCCTGGGATGACAAACTAAAGGCCCAGGACTGAGGATCTCCTTGAAGGAGGGAGATAATCAACCCGACCCGCTGCTCTTGTGACCCTGAAGAGACAGGACGGAGCTGGAAGTACAATTTGCAAGAGTCCCGGAAGTTGGCAAATTTTGCCCTGTCGCCGTGAAATTTTTCCGGGAGTGGAATTTTTGGTTCCACAAACATTGCGGCCGGAGTCCCCTGAGGACTGGGGACGTTAGGAGCAGGACGGTTCTCCTGGGCCGCAACCCGATGAGCCAGGTGCTCTACCGCCGCTGTTAAGGCTTGCACCTGTTCCAGGATTTGGTCCATTCTTCAGGCCCGTTATACTGTCAGGACTGTACCGAACACCCGTCTGTCTTGAGCTGGTATCCCCCAATCTCCACCGCCTCTTCTGCCTATAGACAAGCTCCCGCTTGTAGGAGACACGGGTAATGCCTCTCCCAGTCGGTTGCCCCCAGGACTTATAGGGCGCAAAGGATACCAGCTTAAGGTGGAGACTGATGAACGGCAGGGAGTCCCGAATGAGGATGCCGGATGGCAGAAGTCCAAATACAGGCCGAGGTCAAACCGGGAAATCACAGGGCGAGGTATCCGAAGGAGGTAACAAAGAGTAGTCAAACGAGCCGAGGTCAAAATCCAGGAGGTCACGGTGCGAGGTATCAGAGGGGTCAGGCAGAATCGTAGTCAGGCAAGCGAAAGGTCAGGGCAGGCAGCAAGCAAGGGAAGTCGAGGTCCAAAAGCCGAATTATAACAGGAGACACTATAACACACATCCAGAACCCAGAGGCTATAACGGGCACTGGGAACCCGGAGCCGAAGGGCTTTATAATAAATGCTGGCCATTGGGGAAAAGGGAAATTGGAGGGAACCAGGGTGATTGGTGCAACACAGGATCATGGGATAGGTCCCAGGAGCTGGACGGCCCAGGCCAGACAGGCCGACCAGTCCCTGGGCTCAATCCCAGGATCCAGCCAGAGACTGGATACTTTAAACTTGCCCCCGGCGGGCGCGCTGGGGAAAGCGCCGCCGGGAGGCATAAAGGAGACGTGCTCGCGCACGCGAGCACGTTGAGTGTCGGGCGCGCCCCCGCCAGGAGGGGGAAGCGCCGCATCCCCGGGGAGAGTGGCAGGCCCGCGCAGCACGCCGCAACGCCGGCACCAGCAGCGTCCCGCGCCGCCAGCCCCCGGACCCCACGACGTCGCTGAGGGGACGGCGGACCCGGGGACAGCCGGGCAGCAGCCCGCCGGGAGCCACCTGACAGCGCGCCGCGGGACCAGGAACGGCGATGAGGTAAGTGCCTAACAGATGTAGAAAAAAGTTTCCATATACCTTTTCTCCATATATATGAGAGAGAAACACACAGATAAACACATACAAATATAGAAAATACAATTCTGTGATTACTCACCTGTATAACTGGTATTATATGTATACAGTACGTCCTGTTCCAGAAGATATTACTTACACTTGGGATATACTCCTGTAGATGGCGCTGGACTGCAGAGACAGAAAAGTGGCTCCTCCCGGCCCCATATATACCCGGGACCTCCCACAAAATCCCCAGTATTGAAAAGCAGTTAGCAAGAGACCGGGAGAACTATAACCATTATATGAAAATTTGAACAATCACCATAAAGAGGTAACTAAAGATAATGATAACAAGGGTGGGGTGGAACAGGACGTGCTGTATACATATAATACCAATTCTACAGGCGAGTGATCACAGAATTGTATCATTCTAAGTATACAGCACGTCCTGTTCCAGAAGATATTCCTTACACTTGGGACATCCAATAGCAGTGTCCGTAAGGTAGGGTGGGATCCCCAAAAGTAACAGCAGACAGTTTAAACCACTGTCGCCTGCAGAACCTTGTGGCCAAAAGCAGCATCAGCTGAGGCCCTAACATCAACCTTGTAAAACTTTGAGAAAGTATGAACAGAAGACCAAGTAGCGGCCTTGCAAACTTGTTCAACAGAAGCTTGGTGCTGAAAGCCCAAGAGGCACCAATAGCACGAGTAGAATGAGCAGTAAGGCGGAAGGGAAGCTCCTTCCCCTTAGCAGAGTAGGCCTGTATCACAGCCTAACGGATCCACTTGCTGATAGTGGACTTAGCCAGAGCCAGGCCTTTCTTAGGTCCAGACGGAAGCAGAAAAAGAGCACCAGTCTTCCTGAAGGGTTCAGTAGCCACCAAATAGAACTTCAGAGTTCAGACTACGTCCAAAGAATGCAAAACCCTTTCCTTAGGGTTACTAGGATTAGGACACAGAGAAGGCAAAACAATGTCCTGATTGAGATGGAAGGCAGAAACAACCTTAGGAAGAAAATCTGGCTTAAAACGAAACACCACCTTGTCCTGGTGTCTCTCAAAATAAGGAGGCTTGATGGAAAGCGCCGCCAACTCAGAAACACGCCTAACAGAAGTGATCGCCACCAAAAAGACCACCTTAAGCGTAAGAATGGACAAAGGAGCCCCTTGCAAGGGCTCAAAGGGAGACCCCTGCAGGGCAGATAAAACCAAGTTCAAGTCCCAGACTGGTAACATAGGCTTACGTGAGGGACGCATGTGAGTAACCCCCTGGAAAAAGGGGATGCTGAGCAAAGGATCTTTGGAAAAAAATAGCCAAAGCAGAAACATGGCCTTTCAGAGTACTGAGCTGAAGACCCAGATCCAAACCATGTTGGAGAAACTCCAGAATCCTAGGAATAGAAAACACACGACAGGGAAGTGAGTGGGACTCGCACCAGTTAATGTAAGTATGCCAAACCCTGTAATAGATGGAAGAAGAGGACCTCTTCCTAGCTCTGATCATGGTATTCACCACCGAGGCAGGCCTGTCCTCCCCATCCCTCAGTGTAGTAGTGTCAGGGAAATGCATGACAGATGTGTTAGACAACCCCAGAACTGGAGTATCCACCTCTGGAGGACATGACCAACGTTTAACCATCTCAGCAGGAAAGGGATACCTCTTATCCCAACTCTTAGGTACCCCAGGAAGCTGATTAGGCCGTTCCCACTCCTTGAGAATCAAATTATTAAAGTGAGTTTGTCAGGAAACTCCAGATGTGGCTTAACAGTATGAAACAGCTACCCCTTCTGCCGCAGGGCCACGGCAGGAGGAGAGATACAGAGCACTTCAAAAATGTGAGCCAAAAGTCTGTCAGTATCATCTGAAGCCCATGGGTCAGATCCAGAGTCAGCATAACCCCTAAGCTGATTCTCAGATGATTCAGAATCCGAGAATAACTCCCCTTCTTCCAGGGGGGTATACCCATTAATATCAAAAAACTCCTCAGCTTCCACAGGAAAGAGAGTAACACCTGGTGCCAAGACCCAGCAATATGCCTTTCAATGCTGGCAACCCGGGTAGCCAAATCAGGTTGAGACTCCCCACTGGTATGCAGCTCACTGGGAGTCAGATGTAAGCGTGGGGGGTAGGCGAAGCCAGAGGGGGCGCAGCACTAGGCCCAGCCGCAGGTAACCCAGACTGCAGCGCAGGGTACACACACCCTGAGATCATCACTTATAGGGGATACCCCACACGCCACACACAGCCGGGCTTGTCCCGAAGGAACCCCGAGCACATCATCCTGAGAAGCCTCCATATGGTGATTATCACGGCACAACAGGCCAATAGGGATTGACGCTAATAAAAGCAACCCGGTATGCCCCAATAACCCGCTAGGGAAGTGGGAGTAATGGTATGAAATAGCCCTCCAATAAGAGTTAACACTAAATAGAGGGGATAGGACCGGGAGAAACCACAAAGTTTGACCCGCCTGCAAGACATAAGCAAAAGATCCCATAAGCGATATGCAATACAGATAATTTATATAAAATAAATCAGCCCGCAGGGCACACGCAGCAGGGAACTAAAATGGCGCCCGCATATACCTTGAGGAGCGGGCCGCGGAGACAGTGATGCAAAACGCGTCAGCCGCAAGGCCCGCCCCCCCCCCCCGAAGAGTGCGAAAACGTGCCCACCTGACAAGGCCAGCCAATGATGGTGCAGCAGCGCCTGAGGCGATGTCGCCGCCGACCGCGGAGTGTAGTAAAAACGTGCGGTGGCGGCAGCGGCAAAAGAAACCAGTGCAACCAATACAAAAGGGATCAAAACACAACACACAACATGTGGCAAATACATGCACCCCCCCGAGATCTACAAGGGAGAGCGAGGAGAGAAAGCGACGGCCAGCCAAAAGGGAGCCAACTGCGGGAACTGGGGGTGAGGGGCATAAAAAGCGGGAGGGGCATCCCATAAGGCTCACCAAGGGCCTATACCGCCTACCCTTTGGTGGGGGACTGCGGTTGGAGCAGTGCTCCTTAGCACCTGACAGCGGTGCTGCCTACCTTCACCCGAACCAGAGCAGCCTGAGCTGGGAGGCAGTGAAAGGAAACGGGCGGGAATAGTCCTACAGGGCCGCAGGCTAATAGCCCCGCTCACCTGCGAGTAGAGAGAGCCATCTTCTAGTCATCGCAGCCAGGACTGCAGAGAAGAACTGGGGATTTTATGGGAGGTCCCTGGTATATAAGGGGCCGGGAGGAGCCACTTTTCTGTCTCTGCAGTCCAGCGCCATCTACTGGAGTATATCCCAAGTGTAAGGAATATCTTCTGGAACAGGACGTGCTGTATACTTTTTTGCAGTCAAAAGAGGAGCATCCTCTGCTTTTTTATTATATACATTGTTGATCAGTTCTACACCCAGATTTATTATGTTATATTTAAAGCACGGTTAGTGTGTATTAACATCATTCAGAGATGCCAGTCTCAATCTTTTGGAGACTCCAAATTTTGCATGTCTTGGCTGGCTCAATGTGTAACATCTTTGGAGGAAGAATAATGGAGACACAGAAAAGGAAAGAGTGCAGTAAAAGCAGGACAGAAATGTAACAAAAAAGTCAAGGGAAGCCCCACAGATGACCATCGACACCAACACATGAATTCAGTGCAGAGGCCATATTAATATCAAGACCATGGATTTCATAGCAGTCACTGGATTTTACATAACATTATATTGTCACTTCATTTGGCTCATTTTTCTTTTCAGAGTATCCAACCACAGCTCTGATCAATGATAGAGGCTGACAGAAGATGAGAACTGCCAACTTCATCCAGAAGTCTCCATTGCCGCACATGCAGCTACATCACAGCCTAGGAAATTGCAGCACATCATTTAGAGCCAATTTCTATCCACTGTACAATTTGCTGTAAATTAAATGTTTCATGTTCAATGCTTGTTCATACGTGAAACCCATCACTGACTGACTAAAGTTATGTTCAACTGGACCAACACCATTACAAGAATCCGCGCTCATATGCCGGGGCATGCACACGCTTGCAGACAGAATCCCTCCCATATTGCACACGTGGGAATCCTTTGTGGATCCGGACATCCAATCAGCAACTCACATTCTATAAAGCTTACTATGCCCCCATGTATAGTGCAAGTTAGGCAAGGAGTCACTTTGCATTTTTGACAACTCATTTGATTTATCTTCAGAACAATCAAGAGTTCAAGTCAACCAAAACCCAGGATCCACCTGGTGGAAAAGGCAGTTTCACATAGTGGGGCATCCTGCTCCATTACAGTGAATGAAGTGGTCGTGCTATAGTCATTCTGTCTGATGGTAAGGGGGCAGTGCCAATGACTCAAAAAGAAACCGGAGATAATTCTTGGACAGTGCAGGTACCCAATTGGCTAATCAGGTTAATGTGTGAGCACCAGACTACCAGCTGCGGGGACCAAAGGTTAGCATACCTTTGTTATTTTAATTTGGGTAAACACTTACTCTAAAAGACTCCAGGGCCGTCTGAGTTCCACCTCTCGGGGCAGTTTCACTCACCCTCTCCTGGAGCCCTCGCCACATCTGTACACTCCGGCCACATCCCCGCTTACCTCTAGCCGTGCGTGCTCCCGGCCTTTGTGAATGGGTGGCACAGGCATGCCATAGCAGCAAGGTGGACGGGGGATGTAGCTGGCAACTAATCAGAACACGCACTCTCGCCCTAGTCTGCGCCGTGGGAGTGGAAGGAAGGTGAGTGAAACAGGGCGACCTGGGCGGGTACACACAGTGGGACATTCCAATTCCGGATGCCACCACACAGAGAAACAACAAACAAGAAAGTGAAATTCCTGTGTGGTGCTCCTCTTTAGGAGCATCCATAGCTGACACAATTCATCGATAGAGATAACCAAACTTCTTAAAAATTCTGGTGTTTCGGGTTTAAACAAACTCTCCAAAAAAAAAAAAAAAAGTATATAAAAAATAATAATAAGCTCCAGTCCCGTTTCAGCACCAGGCAATGTCCTCATCCCCCGGAGCTGTCCCAAGCTGGTCTCACATTACCGCTCCCTTCCAGAACAAATTTCCCCTACCCCCCCCCCCCCCCCATGGAGGGAAAGCAAGCAGCCACTGAGAGCTGGAGAGACTCCCGATCTCTCCATCTGTCAATGACAGCAAGTGGCATGAGACACCATTTGTATTTTTGCTGAGACCATTGGAGGAGGTAAGTATAGGGGAGAAAAAAAACAAAAGATTTTTTTCTTCTTCTGTGTGTTTTTTACATTTAACTCTTTGTGAACTGGTAAGGGTTCCATGAGACCCCTATACCAGTTCACAAGGGGCTGGCAAGTCACCTGCGACAAGTGGGGTGACTTGCCACTAACCCCTGACCCTATTACCTGTCTCCCCAAAGCCCTGTGAAACAAGCATAGGTCTGCTTTAGGCAAAATAATCTAAAATAGACACATCTCAAAACACCGGATACGAGTGCATAATTCTAATAAATATTTCATACACAGATCCATTTCTTCCATTTTAGTTTATTAGCAGATATTTACAGATTTATATTTATACAGTATATAACAGGATTTAAAAAACAACATTCAAAATGTGATGAAACTTATTTGGTCCTTAAAAAGGAAAATTCTTATTCGAAATGTGAGCGGCCACTAGACTGTAGGATTGGCTTTTAACAAAAGCATGCTGGACAAATGATTAGCCAGGCATAGCACTGTGTACAGGTGACTGATTCAATAAAATCTTTAGAAAAGTTACACCAACAAAACAACTGTAAAGTAACAGGTAACACAATTAAAACTTAAAATAACTTGTGTGTATCCCCACAGGTTGCCATAAAAACTAACCTTCCTGTTGTTCCCTTGGCTCGGGCTGGGCCAAAACCTTGGCTAAGCAGCCAAGTAGAGCCGAAGGGATCTGTTTGCGCCGCCGGCAACATCACCCACTCGGCTTCTAGATGTGGCGTTCCCATTCAGAAAGGTCTGGCGTGGGCACGCGCAATGCTAGATGTCAGTGAGGATGCGGTCACGGCGAGGGTTCCGTGAGAAAGTGAATGGAACAATGGATTCGGGGGGTTTCACACAGCGGGGCATCCCAAATTAAGATGACCCAAGAAGTGAAACTCAGGGGGCCATCCTTCGAAGTTCCTCTTGGATGCTAGATGATAAAAGGTCTGCTAAAACAGGCATTGAAATTTGTTTTCCCCCTGGTCGCTTCTCCTCCTCCTTCCTCCTCCGACAGTGAGAAGGCCTGCTCCCTTGTGACTGGGGGAAGGAGCACACACTGAAGCCGGCCAGGGCAATGACTGGTGAGAAAGCAGAAGACTACAAACTACATAGACTTGAATGAGTATCAGTGAAAGTAATCTAGTGTTTAAACATTAAAAGCAAATCTAGTGACCCGGCTGATCTTCCGTCTTCTAGCGCAGAGTGAGCCACCTACCTGGAACAGGTAAGCAGCTGAATTACTAGGACTTCCCACAAGAGGGGGTAATGGCAGGGCAGCCGGGCAGCTAGTCGGCAGACCATGGCAGCGCCTTTATATCTCTCACATCAGACTTTCTTTCAATCATTGATATGGTTTGGGGCAGGCAAAGCTGAGAAAGTTCTTTTAAATAAATATCTATTTACACTTTTATTATTGGATGTCATTAATAAAATATGGCATAATAAAACATCACATTTCATTAAAAAAAATATGACCCCCTGCTGGCAAAGGAAACCTCTCAAACCATAAAACATGCCTGGTCAATGTGTCATAGTGTGCGCTGGGGTGTAGAGATGAAGGGTTAGGACCTGGGTCCCATTCAGGCCTGGACTCCCAAGGAGACCACACACACCTGAGCAATGTCGTCATACTCGTACGTCCGCTTTAAAAACGTGTCGGTCAGCCGCAATCCCGAGACACTCTGGAGAAGAAAGCGAGGATCATTATAAATAAGTGAATAAATACTATGTGAGCGGTGTTCTTGACTTAAAACTTTTGTATTAAAAAGGGATTTTCCAGGCTAAGGCAAAATAACAAATACCACTTATCTGATTGCAGGCTCAATCCAATGGGTTCCTGTGGGCTGAAGCGATCTGAGTCTGTTGCTATCAGCTCCAATGTTGAGAGAAAGTTGTTGACTGGCCCCTGGCATACATCTAAGCGTCCATCAACGATAATGGGTGGCCACTCATGGGGCGAACCCCCCTGCAGCCAATCACAGAGGGGACCTGTTTCTACTTGACCAGCAGCAGGATGTACACCAAGGTAGCCAGTGTGCTTGTTAGCACTGGACCAAAACCCAGGATTTTGACTATCCTGGGTTAGGCCTTTCTCCCGATGCCCGCTACGTGAAACCCCCCAGATCGCCTTAGGCAACTCACCTATTCCCGATCCTACGGCTGTTCGTCCCACCAGCTCGCTCAGAGCAGCTGACATCATGTCGTCTAAGCTTAGTCTAAGAACAGCGGTTCCGAGCGCGCTGACAGCCGCATCCCCCGTTTCCCTCAAACAGGGAGCGCGCCCACGCCGGACATTCGCAAATGCCTGGCGCAGGCACACACCCTGTTAGAGGAATAGCAGGAATGCGGGCATGGCTCGCGTGCGCTGTTGGACCGAGAAACAAGGTTAGTGTAAGGGGAGACCTGGGGGATTTCACACAGCAGGGCATCCTGATTTTGGATGCCGGGGGGGGGGGGGGGGGGAATTGATCGGCCCGGGAATCTTATAGTGGTGGGATTTTGTCTATCCTGGATTTTGGTCCGATCGGGAGTGCCCCACTATGTGAACCCCCCCCCCCCCCCCCTGCTCTTACGGCACATGCGTAGCCACTCGTTCAATCAGCGCGCTCAGAGTCGCTGGGTAATGCCCGTCAAAGCGACGTCTTACCTCAGCGGCTTCAAGCACGCTGGCGTCCGCATCTTGCGCTTCCCTCTTACAGGGAGCGTGCCCTGCTAGAGAGATGCATGAGATGCAGACGCGGCCCGTGCATGTGCCGTTGGACCGGGATTCAGGTAAGGTTAGCGGGCGTCCTGGGGGGTTTCACACAGCGGGGCATCACGATTTTGGATTGGATTGGCACGGGAATCTTATAGATTCCCAGGCCGATCCCCTTGGGTGTTGGTCCACTGGGGTTGCCAGTAATGTGACCATCCGGCTGGCGCACGTCACATGGCAGTCTTGTGATCAGCCAATTGTCAATCTCAAAACTGCAGGAGGGCATGGCTTTTGCAGGGAGCAATTAAAAGGGGTTTGTTTCATTTTAAAGTGGACCAAAAGCCAGTATTTTCACGCTCCTCAACAATGGTCTGCTTGTGTGTGAAATCCCCGGGATCACCTGAAACCTTACGCAGGTCATCACTTTCTTGTTCACATGTATGGCAGCAGATGGCAGACAACCATGTGACCACCAGCAACCATTCAGGTTTGACGTGGTTTGATCTAGGCAAACCCAGTAGGTTAACGGCTGTCATGTTATCGGCAGCCATACATTGAATGAGGTAGTCGGCTGACTTATATACAAATATAGAGCTGCTTTAATGCCCTGAATTAAAGTGACCCTATACCAAGAAGGGAGGTTTATGTGGTCACCTTCTATCCCCAGCCCAGTGCCCCAAAACAGCCTGTGTTTCTTTTTCTTACTAAATCCTTTTTTCAATATTTATAAAAACACTAACAGGAAGCAGCATGATGATGAATGGCAGCCATATGCTAAATCAGTTAAGTTACAACTAGATTGTCAAATAATGGAAGTTAGTTTGAAGTGCTCCCCAGTGCTGAGCTGTGTGTACTGGAAAGCACCAGGTGCAGGGCTGCTCGGCAAGGGCAAAGGATTTAGTAAAAAAGGAAACAGGCGGTTATGGGGCACTGGGCTGGGGATAGAACTTCCTTCTGAGTATAGGATGACATTATTGATTGCTGGCACCATCTACTGGCTAGAGCCGTCTACTGCAGGCACCGGCTTTCCATGCAGTCCAGGAGCGCAGCATCTGCAAATATTACAAAGCGAAATGCTAGAGCAGTACTTACTTGCAGTCCCTGTACAGACGAGAGCAGCGTCAGTGTGAGGAAGAGCGATGAGCTGGGGTTCAGTTTGCCAAGCTGCCTTCCCGATACGCCGCACCAGTGAATGGAGTTGGTGTTGCACATCTCTAGGATCAGATCCATGGTCCTTTCACTGCTGAAGAAAATAGCGCCCCCTGCATCACTAATCCACATGCTGGCAAATACATCCCTCCATGCCTGTCCAGACACACTACCTGCACCCCACCTTACATAACATAAGTATAACATACTACATACGCTAATACTAGGTTTTCTGCTGATAAACAGAGACCGTATTTTGCACCATAAGACGCACCCCCATGCCCGGGTGATGTAGAAAGAAAAAGAAACTCGCATAACCGTCACTCCCACGCCACTGCCACCCGGAGAACAGACTATGGATGAGTGGCAGTGGGCAGCGTAATGGAAGCCTGCTGCCCCATCGCCGATCCTGGGTGGGGTGTGTACACACAAACCTGGTTCCAAGGAGCGACTGAACGTGGCCTGCACCATGCGTCCGCTGTCAACAGTCATTTGCCACAGGCCATGCCCACACTGCCTATAATGGGGAATGGGATGGGGGGAATGCCACACTGCCTATATGGGGAATGGGATGGGGACGATGCCACACTGCCTATATGGGGAATGGGATGGGGACGATGCCACACTGCCTATATGGGGAATGGGATGGGGGGGATGCCACACTGCCTATATGGGGAATGGGGGGGATGCCACACTGCCTATATGGGGAATGGGATGGGGGGAATGCCACACTGCCTATATGGGGAATGGGATGGGGGGAATGCCACACTGCCTATATGGGGAATGGGATGGGGGGAATGCCACACTGCCTATATGGGGAATGGGATGGGGGGGATGCCACACTGCCTATAGGAATGGGAGGGGGTGCCACACTGCCTATATGGGGAATGGGATGGGGGGGGGAATGCCACACTGCCTATATGGGGAATGGGGGGGATGCCACACTGCCTATATGGGGAATGGGATGGGGGGAATGCCACACTGCCTATATGGGGAATGGGATGGGGGGAATGCCACACTGCCTATATGGGGAATGGGATGGGGGGGAATGCCACACTGCCTATATGGGGAATGGGATGGGGGGGGAATGCCACACTGCCTATATGGGGAATGGGATGGGGGGGAATGCCACACTGCCTATATGGGGAATGGGGGGGGATGCCACACTGCCTATATGGGGAATGGGATGGGGGGAATGCCACACTGCCTATATGGGGAATGGGATGGGGGGGAATGCCACACTGCCTATATGGGGAATGGGGGGGGGATGCCACACTGCCTATATGGGGAATGGGATGGGGGGAATGCCACACTGCCTATATGGGGAATGGGATGGGGGGGAATGCCACACTGCCTATATGGGGAATGGGATGGGGGGGAATGCCACACTGCCTATATGGGGAATGGGATGGGGGGGAATGCCACACTGCCTGTAATAGGGAACTGGGAAATGCCACATTGCCTTTGAAGGGGAATGTGGGGGATGCATAAAAATGGATAAAAGAGCAGATACTATTCACTGCTTACCATCTGGTTTATGGTTGTGGTGCAAGTGGCTGGAAGTACACTTCCCAACAAGAATAAGGCTCAGAGAGGGGAGCGCGGTGAAAAGATAAGCAGGGAGCAACAGTAGCTACTCATTGCCAAGAGGAACAAAACCATCTCTAGAGTCTTGTAGACTCAAATCCGTATGGCTGTCATGGGCACACACAGCCAGAGGGGAGCAGCTGTGCTGATGCCTGCCCCTCCGCCCGCCATTCAGGTTTCTAAGCCGCTCATGATTATGCACAGCATAGAAAGGAGGAGAGCCCACACATTCGTCTGTGAACTGTAATGGGGATTCACACAGACGGTTATCCCAAATTGGGAAGCCCCCTGAAAGAGCAACAAAACCAGGTAGAGTGAAAATCATTTTTGTTCCTCTTTAAAGAGCTGAAACCAGCTGGCTGTTAAAAAAAAAATAAAATTCTGTGATTCTGACCTGTAGAATTGTTTTCTCTCCTCTTCCAGTCCATCACAAGTCAGATACGAATAGATTAACACTCAAGATAAAAAGGTGTGGCCACTCCCGATCTACATATACTTCTGGCTGCCCTCCCATCTCCAGTAATTATATAGTGGTAGGACACAGCCGACCGGGAGGAAGGGAGTTCTCAAGGACATTACCCATGTCTAGGTAGGAAGAGACCTAATCAGATGACCCTTCTTAAGATAAACTTTTTTTTTAATAGTCAACTTTAGGCCCTCAAGGACTAGATATGTTAAACACAGCAGAGGATGGGTGTGAAAGCCTGGAGTGGAAGAGGAGAGAAAACAATTCTACAGGTAAGAGTCATATAGTTGCATTTTCTCTCATATTCCACTCGAGGGCGTCACAATTAAGGTTTGAATAGGACTTCCATAACAGTGCTCTTATATCAGGGTGGGATAGTCAACTATATACCCCGAGCCTGCAAGAGGATTCACCACCGTCTGCAAAAATTTATTGCAAAAGGCAGCAATCATTGAGGCTTTCACGTCTAAATCCGGCCACATATTCGCAGTCCAGTCCCAACTACAAGAATGAGACTGGAGATGGGAGGGCAGCCGGAACTACATGTAGACTGGGAGGGGCCACACCCTTTTATCAGTTAGTCACGCCCTTCGTTCGAGAGTGTTAACCCATTTGTTTCTGAATTGTGATGCCCTGGAGTGGAATATGCAGGAAATCACGGATCTACCGCCGATTTGGCCAGGAGTGAATCCCCGTGTGCTCTGCTTCTGGCAAGAGCTGCAGGGCTTGAAAGTCATTCATCCAATCCCTAAGCAGTGATGGCATGACTGTAGCAGTGATTGAAGGACTAACATGTCACTCAACCTGCGAGCAGCCTTGCTGCAGGGCTGTGCCAATGTCCGAGGGGGGTTTGCAGCAATGAGGCAAGGTCATTTACCTTCTTAATGGCCAAATTAAGCTTAAAATGTATGGGATGGGGGACAGCCAAGGAGCATAGAGGGCATTAAAGTGGACCAAAATGTCACTATTTTGAGCCTTCCCCCTGGGGCACCCGGTTTTGGGTTGCCTGGCTGTGTGGAACCCCCCAGAACGCGTCCAGGCTGTTCCGTGACTGGACTGGCCAAAGATATGTACTCTAAAATGTGAAAAAACAGCCACAAGTCAAAAGGATGTAATAATAGTTTGGAAGATTACCTGCAGTTGGTGATTTTACATGTGATATCAAACGGTTCCTCCAGACTGACAGTATCTGGAATGGTTTCCAAAGAAAGCCTCACGTCCCCATATCCTGGAGCCTGGTAAAATCACACAGAAAGTGTAAGAATTTTCAACGCAGATCTAAAACAGCCTGAACCAAGATGCATTAATTCATTTCTAACATGCCACTAAGAAGAGCCCCCTCTACAACAAGGGGATAACTGCTGAGATAGGTGGACTGCAAATGGGTCAAAAGGAATGACATTGAAATTAAAGTGTTTGACAAGTCAAACGTTAAAAAAATATCAGTAGCTTACCTAACACAGAGTCCCTCCAGCGTTGTCCTTCCTGCTCTGTCTCAGTGAGGAAATTACTTTCTCATTCAGCTTTCAGTCTGCCCCCTGCTTACCTGGTCCATCAATCAACCTTCAGTGGACCAAGAACGGAAACACCCCACACTCCCTGCTCAGACAACTCTCTCTGCAGCTCTGAAACCCCGCCCTCCTCTCACGCTCATCACCATGTGCTTACATCATTTCGCTGTTGCTACACCCACTGTTTCTCTTTTTTTCTCTGCATCCCCAATGCTCTAATACTTTTAAAGATAACTTAGGAACTACAGGGTCTTTTTCAAAACGGATTGAAGTTTAGGGCAGTGGAATGTGTAGCCCGAGACAATAAGACAACAATCCTGGATCCGGGAAGGGTTTCTAGAGGTCTCTGCACACTAACAAAACATGTGACCCAGAAGTCACAGAAATACATTAAAAGGTAAAAAAAAAAACTTCACAAAAAATATATTAAATAATCAACATAAGTATGCTAGATGGCAAGAGCACAGCTTACCCATACACACTGCATCAACCAAACCCAGCTAAAAACTAGTTTCTCTCTTTAACTGGAAGTAAGAAATATCAGGGAACCAAGTTGTACTGCAATATTAATAAGCGGTTAGAGGTGAGCAGTTCTACCCTAAAAAGTGGAATGGTACATTCCAAAACCTGTCACTTTTGGTGTCTTAGTGATCCCCCCTCTACATCTACCATGTTTACATTTCATTTTAATATTACATTATTTTAGAATAGAGCTCCTTTAAGAGACAACTGTGGATCAAAGGTCCGAATAAGTTACATTATAATTCAAGAACTCTTCCGAGCCAAAATGCTAGTATCAGTTTGACAGGTGACAGGGCAAACTCCATGGGGTCGATACAGAGCCTGGTGAGAAAACACGCGCTCTCCGCCTTTCCGGTGGTGGGCTGCATCAGTCTGGCTGCGAGGCACATAAAAGAAAGGACAAGGTAAGTAACACTCGCCCCTAGAGAAGCCGTGGGCACACAGCAGAGCACATGGCCAGTGGGCACATCCACCTGGACCTTATGATTTGGATTGGGCTGTATTTTCCTCTCCTATGTATTGCTTGTAATTTACATAAAATCTTTATGGGGGGTTCTTCAAGAATTCTTATTTGGTCATTGTATATTTGCTCATAAATGTTAGTATTATTCTTTATTAGGATGCATTGTTATTGGATGTTGTTTTGCACATGAGCACTTTAAAGTAAATAGATATATGTGATCATTTTGGATATTACCCTTGCACTGTAGGGAGCGTTAGGAGGTTTAGTTTTTTTTTTTATTTACTTTATTATTATTATTAAAATTATTATTAATAATAATAATATTATTATATAGGATTTGGATATCACTTTTGCACTTTAAGGATCATGGAGAGGCTTATTTATTTATTCACTCTATTATTGCCACCAATATTTGAATAATTATTGAATGTATTATCATGGCCCAGTGTGGAGGTTGTTGTTTTTAATTATGTCTTGTGATGTTTTTTGATGTTATCTGTGTTTTTTAATTAGCTTTGTGATATGCAATAAAATCATTGTTTAATCTATATTACATGGTGTCAGTGCCCCATATCTAGACTCTTCCTAGTTGGTGGTGGTTCCTTTTTTTTTTTTTTTTTTTAAAGAGAAAAAAATTACACCCGGTAGAAAATGAAAGTGAATGGCAGTTTCCTCTCCTAAAAAAGAAGTGAGTTTTCTCACCTGGCTCTGAATCAACCACAATGTGTAAACTCCTTCTGCTGTCTGTTTGGGAAAAGAAACATCACTTGTGTGTTGACCAACCTTTATTACTACCATGTGTCATGCCAATAAGCATGTTGGGAAGCTGTTGACCGCTTAATTTCAGCAACAGCATAGTGCACACAATGGAAGTACCACAGCAGTCAGTCACTGGCTACCTGGCTCAAATGTAAGCAGCTTGGGTTGAGTATTTAGGTGTAAATTTAGGTGAGTAGGAAGATACAGCTCTGTGCCTAGCTCGTACCATTCTCTGTAGCTGGCTGGTTTGTAGTCGGCCTCGTTCCCCCAGGTTGGTTTTCCACACAATGTCCAGCTTGCCAATTGCAGTTACCCCTTTGATGACACCCGCTTTCTCAGCAAATTCTGGCTTTGGCTTCAGGCAATACAAGTACTGCCGAGTATCCAGTGGCTGCAAGTACGTCCTTGTTCCAAATGTGGACAACCTACAACACAAATGTGGTTGGTTAACCTTCCATTGCTCTAGGTTGTTAAGAAAAGGGGTAGTGCTCTGGACAGTTCCTTGAACATTTACAGTCAACAACAGGGGGGTACAGCATTTTTTGATCTAAGGGTCGCATTGTCTCATTGTTTGTTCCATCTTATGGGGGCTGCAATAAACCAGAAGCAAAGAAACCCATACAGTTAAACTGCAGGAACCTTAGATGGGAGAGGTGGAAAATGATGGGCAGAGTTGAAAACGGAAGAGATAAATAGAGGCGAGGAACATGAGATGGGAAATGGTGACACGAGGCAAAGAGACGCGAGACAAAATGAGATAAGCAAAAGTAGAGGTGGGGTGAGCAGAGGCGTTACAGATATTAGCGCGGTAAGAGGTGTGATGGACAACATTGATATGGGAGAAGGTTAGAGGGCAGAGGTGCCAAAACAAACAGGATCATGGGGTGCATCAACAGGGGCATAGGTGCCCATGACCAGAGCATAATTTTACTGCTCTATAAGTCACTGATCAGACCCCATATGTACAATTCTGGGCACCAATGCATAAGAAACACTTATCAGAATTGGAAAACATAGGTTAAGAATAAGTTAGTTATTAAGGTAAAATAATACTATAATCACTTAATTATTCCAACCTTATAAATTATTAAAGTGGCTTAAAACCCACCTAGATCAACCCAGGAATCTATAAAATTCCCGAGCCGATCGATTCCCTCCCCCCCGGGGCATCCAAAATCGGGATGCGCCGTTGTGCGAAACCCCCAGGTCAACTCGTTTACTCACCTTTGTTCCTGCTCCAACAGTGCATGTGTGGGTCGCATCCCGCTATGTCTCTAGCGGGGTGCCCCGGGGAAAGGACCAAAACCCAGGATAGTCAGGAAGGGGATTTTTCTTTAAACCGGACATTCAGCATAATTTAATGAAAAGCCCCAACCCTTAAAAAACTATCCCTCAGCATCTAAAATCCATATATTTTACGTTTCTAATCACTTATTTATTATTCTTTCCCCAACTGGGCTGCAACTCTGTTCAGGACTTTAGGATATGGACGCCGCCATCTTACCTCAGAAGCATCAAATATGAGGAGAGCGGGGGGGGGGGGGGGGGGAGTGCAGGGGGCTGGTAGAGCTGGGGTCAGGAAAACGACAACAATCCGAGAATGCAGAGCGGCACAGTCGGAAGACAATTCCTGTTTGCAGGCAGCCCAAGACTCCATGGGCTGCTATCTTAGATATTTAAAGGCTCAGAAAATGCAGTAGATGCAGGTAGGATGATTTTTAATGTGGGCAATCTGTATGTAGAGGGTGGGGGGGGGATATGCTCTTATTCAGGGTGAAGGTCCGGTTTGATAAATAGGCCGAACTGGATGGATTCAAGTTCCATTCCTACTGTATATTGTGGTTCAACTAAAAGTGGATCTGACACTACAATGATGAGCAACAACATGTAATTCTAAACAAGAAATGTGTAATAATTGTGGTCTAAATCACATATTTAAATGAGTTTGCATGCAAACCATCAAAAATACCATTCTACATGGTGAGAGGTATGTAAAAATTCTCTCAGCTGATGGCATTAACCAGTAGAGAGAAGAGAGACTTAATTGCTGCAGTTTCTGCCATAGGGGGCAATGCCAGAGTTGGACCTGGGAACGTAATTATTTTGCCAAAAACGAAATGGCATAGGTGACATTTTAAATGAATAAATACAAGGAAATATGTTTAAAAAGGCAAATTATTTTGATGGCTTTGTATTTATTTTTACATGACTCATTTGATTGGAGGCTGCAGTTTTGAAGTTCTTACCCCTCGCCACTATTTACCACACAGTTCAGTTCGGTTACGTTGTACATGATGGACGGCTCTAGTGACACCTTCTCCATGAACATGGGGGAGGTGGTGATGTTCTGGATCTGGGCTTCTAGAAACACTTCATCGGTCTGTAAACCACAAAGCAGGTTAGAGGGAAGCAATTGAAACACTAAGAGGACAATATTATACATCTTAAATCAGATTGCCATTTTATTTTATTGGAGGTGATTAGTGTCATGCCTGAAAATCAAGGTTACCACAATTAATGGATGTTCCAACCGGCATCCCAAACTTAAGAATCAGAAGCAAAGTTAGTAAAGGGTGGCAATGGATGTGGGATAGGCTTAATGAGGATATTTGGCTTCTCTATTATGTTTAGGCAACACTTATTCACATGATTTTAAGAGCATTTGTAATCAACATATCCTAATGATCACCAAATGACCACTGGACTAAACAAAAGGGAAGCCCTATGAATAAAAAGTTAAATACACCTTTATTTGGGTGGTTTACGTTGTTTTGCACGTGGCTGGATTCCATTTCAATTCCCAATAGGGAAACTTTTGCTATGAACTTTATACGGTATTATTTGTAGGATTAGATATTTGCAATTGGTCAGATTTCCTCCCCCCTCCCCCCGGAATTTTAGGATATCCACAGGATTAATTCATGGTATAGTGTTCCATAATTTTCATCTCGCATGCTCTGTCCTTATCTATGTATTTAAGGGGGGGTTCACCATTGGGAGGGACAAAGTGTAATGGTCACCCAATTTATCCATCATGGAGCCCTGAAGGATTTAGCAATATATCCATATGCTGCAGGCAAAGCACCTATCCCATGAATCCATTGCCTTGATTTCTGGTGAACCAAGTTCTGCATACGGATAAATATCAATGAGGCAACTGTCAGCAGAATGTGAAAGCTTAGTGGAGCTGGAGAAGGTTTAAAAAAAGCAACGAAACAGAGAAGCAAGTTCATCAACCAAATACTTAGGCGTTAGGGGGTTTTATGGGTCTAAAATAAAACAGCCATGGAAAATGAAATAGATTTGGGCTTGTTCAATGAGGTAGTAAAGAATTCAGCAAATAACAGCAATCAGATTAACACTGAAAAGGGAACCCCAACTGGTTGAAATAAATTACTACACTTGTGCAACAGTGAGCTCAGCCAATGAGATTACAGTATGATAACATGATGTGTCTGTGTCCCTGTTACAAGCAACTAAAAGGGGGAAATGTAGGGATTACATCTTGCAGTCTCAGTAGAAAGATGCCATGTTACTGTGGTTAAGTGGTTCAGAGAAAGAGTTGCTACTTGTCCTCATGAAATATATGATTGGCAATTGGATATAAAAGAACACTGCTCGCCAACAATTCCATGCCCATGTCTGGGCACCTAGGCTGGAGAATTGGGCACTTCCAACTTGGATAGGGCGTTAGCTACACTCCTTGTTCCTCTATTCTGGATTAAATATTTCATTTTTCTCACTTTTCATTCTATTTTTAAAAGGATTTTCATGCAAAAGGTTAATAACACCAGCTTACCTTCCCAAGCATTTTACTTCCTTGACCGTCTCTCCTGCCCCATCCTGCCGATTTGGAGCACCAATATTAGCTCCAGGAGCTAGTGCAGACCGTACCCCTCCATATCGATGGCTTGAATGGCACTTTCAAAGCCATTCAAGCACTGCTAAAAACACAGCCAGGGTGCTGAGAAAGCCTGTGTCTAAAGCAGGATCTTGGGCTCTTACAGACCCAGACTATCATGCTGATTATTAGGCTACTGTACATCACAGCTTCAAGGGCCATGTCCACATGTTACATAAGAGAAATCATGGGGTAAAACTGTAAACCTTGATATCTCTGCAATTATTCTTTAATTTAAAAACGGAAAAGAGTTTTAGGACAGTGCCAAATGTAGCCTGACACAATGCTGTAACAATTGCCTTTGCCTGAAATTTCACTTTAAATTTCGGATTTCAGATGCACAATGACATGGTATTTCTTTATAATTGACCATAATAAAAGTAATAAAGTCTGAAAACAACTTTACTTCCTCAATTATTCCCCCTAATACTGGCATTATTGGGACGTCTCAGATTGGTAGACCCAGCAAAACCCAGTCTCTACATACATACACTCCCCTCTTCCACATTGCATCTAACATATGACGACCAATAAAGTTTGCCAGGTAGGCAGCACAGTGATGTGCCAGGTACACATAGCAAACCTGAATACTGGCTGGCAGTCTCTTATTTTGATCTCTGTGGGATTCCGGAAATGGCAAGCATCAGTGTGCCCGGTACCTGATCTGGAATGCCCCAAACTTCCAGTATCAAGGATAAATGAATGAAGTATATTTCAGATCTTTATCTCTCTTTAAAACAGACCAAAACCCTTTACTCCTGATTTCTTGTCTTTGTGACCCCCCCCCCCCCCCCCAGTATTCTTACCGATCCGGCGATCCCAAGGTGCATGCGCCGCTAGTGGCATCACCAGCTTCCCACGGCTAAAGCGCATTCTGATGCCAGGTATTCCTGAATGGCCAGCTTGGATGCACATACATTGCTGGGTGATGCAATATACTCTGATTTGCTGGTGTCACCTGGCAATCTATTTTAATTGGAAGCGAGGCTGCACATGCACCGTGGAATTGCTGGGGAAAAAATAATTATCTGCTTTCCTGGTGGTTTAACACAGGGGCATCCCTAGACAGGATGACACCCCAGTAAATCAGACCAAAACCCAAGGTGTGTAAAGAACATAGGTTTTAGTCCAAATCTCTGAGGTAATTACATTTTCTTCTAGTTTTTATGGCCCTGGTGTTTGGCGTTTCCCCGCAGCTCCCCTGTCCAGCACCTTCAAAATTACCGATTGAGTATTGCAACATCCATCGAGCCTTATTTACACCTCCCCCCATCTACTTCAATAATTGCAATGGATTGTTAAAAAGTGGGTTCGGCAAGCCCCACCATGATCATGAAGTCATGTTGATGGATGCCACCATGTCTGCCTGGCTCTGGAGGTTGGGACTGCTCTTTCTCCCCCACTAGTAAATATGAAGACGGAGGCACTACATGGAGGAGCTGCAGAGGACTAAAGGAAAGTAATGACTTTTATTAGGTTCATGTCTAGACAGGGACTTTACATAGTTCTGTCAGAGCAGGGTTTCCCCAAGCTAGTCCTTAAAGTGGACCAACACCCAGGATTTTGACTATCCTGGGTATTGGTCCACTTCCCTGCTGCCTAAAACCCCCCCAAACACCCCGAAAACTCACCTCTCCACGATCCCACGTGACTGCGCTGTCCAATGCCCGCCGATGGACAAGTGACGTCAGTCGGCGGACAAGGGATCGCGCCCGCTGCCGCCTCCCGCGCGTCACTCTTGACGTGTGCGCGCCCGCGCGTCTGGAGGAGCGCGAGTGAGGCGGCGGAAGCAGCGTCTAGATAGGTAAGGTTTTTCGGGGTGTTTGGGGGGTTACACCCCGCGGGACATCCCGATCTCGGATGTCCCGCGGTGTGTGAGGTGATCGGCCTGGGAATCTTATAGATTCCAGGGCCGATCACCCCTGGGTGTTGGCCCACTTTAAATGAACCAAATTTCACAATTAGTAACTAATATATATATATATATATATATATATATATATATATATATAAATAATGGAATATCCCAATGGCCTATAAATAAAAGCCACTCAAACAGAAATACTGGAGCATGTGTGCTTGGCTCAAGTGCGACCGCTACAGAACAGATCTCGCATCCAGAGGCTGCTCCTTATGGGCGATTGGAAGGAAGGAACGGAACATCAGAATGGAGCACTAACTAAAAGTGGCGACTCACGGCCACAACACAGATTGCCCAGCCTGGATGGTGGAGTTATTACTTCCAGATTCCAGAACAAAACCTGGGAAAGTCAAAATGAAATAAAGATTACCATTATTACTGCCTCAGTGTATTACTTTTTTTGTTGGGGGGGGGGGCCCTTATTAAATTAAAGGACAACTACTATCGGAAATGTGTGACCTTGTGACCATATTGTGACCTTGCCAAACACTGCGAGAGAAAACTTTTGGAAAGAATTGATACCGGGGTGCTATTATTTACCGCCAGATAAAATTCCATCATATATAACAATTTCCGTGAGTTACTATTAATAGTGAAATTTGGACTGATAACAGTAAGCGCACCTAGGAAAGCCTGGAGAAGATTTTTTTTCTGACTCCATAGTATTCCTTTTTTTATTTATGTGCATTAAACGGCTGTTTTGTGTGTTTTTTACATAGTAGCGTAGCACCCTGAGTGCATGTACATTATATCTTAATTAGAAGAGTAGGACATTCAATTCGATTATATACTAGCACAAGTTTATGATAAGACCCCCCCATAAAAGGAGTACTCCCTTCCCCACAGCAGGACTTTACTCTTGAGGTAGGTGCTCTTGAAATAAGCCCATGCATGTTGAAGACATTCAGAGAGCATCCCAATACACCACCATGCACATCCCCTAAACATTTGGTTGTGATCATGCTTTTCCATTATGCTTTAGTTTCCAAATGAGATTAACTGGTTAACAGGCACAAATGCCAAAATTGAAAAAGAAAGCGCTTTAGAATTAAAATAAAATGATGAAAAAAAATTACCACAGAACTGAGGTCACTCTAACGGGAAAAAAATGAAACAAAATAATTAGAGAAAGAACATGGGTTAAATGTTAAGAAACAGAAAGGCTAGAACATAATACATGCCTAATACAGCATTAGTACGCACTATACATTCAGGACACTTGTACAAATACATCAACTGCCATTAAAAGGGGAATCCGACCACAGCAAAGCACCACTACAACACATTATCAGTAAGAGACTTGAAACCATAATGTAGGAAAAGAAAGCCACCTATCAAGTCTATGGTCAGCCAGGTCAGGCTGGAAATCGAGAACAACAAGCAATTACTTTTGAACAGATTTTCCTCCATTGAGGATATGCCTAGGCCCATCCAAATGGAAAGAAGGTTATTTTTACATCCCCCATTGGGGAAGCCCTTTGAACAAAACCTAGGCAAATCAAATTTAAATAAAGATTACTATTTTACTGCCTCACTTACCTACTTATGTTTGTTGGGGGGAGGGGGCATGTCTGCCCCTTATTAATGAAAGATCAGCTACCATCGGAAATGTTTGAAACTAAGCTAATTTAGGCTGGACATTAAAACATATTTCACTAATATACCGTACATTTTTTTTAACCCCCCCCAATACCTGCAATAGACAATACCATGACTTGCTATGACACAAAGGGGTGGGGGGAACAGGACTTCAGTAGCCTGAAAAGGGACTTTCATTTGTAACACGGTTCAATTTCTATTCATATTGGAAGCTTATGCTCCTAACAGCTCCTTTGCCTATACAATTTAATTTACCTGACAACAGTTTATCGCCAGCTAATATGCAAATCTGATGCTATCTACATAATCCCAAATAAAACTGAGATTTATTATTACTGTTTACCATATTTATAATAATGAAATCCATATGGAATGGTCTTGTCAAGTAGCAGGTGCCATTATGTTTGACAAAATACCTGGAATGATTTAACTGCAGATATCAAATGTCATTTGTTGCTTTGTCTTCAAGGATAACCAGACGTGTCTGATACAAGTCTCTCACTGACAATTGCAGGGGGTGTTTGCTTTAGATGGAATCCACCCTTTAACTTGAAACTAACAATGGACACAGCTATAAAAACTGGAACTGCTCTGCTGCATTTTCCTTTCACCACACAAACACAACCAGCAGGTTATACGATGGAATTTAGTACTTCACATAGCCTGGCTGCAAAAGAAGATGGGGGCTACTCCATTAGTAAAAACACAAGCATGCATTGGGCTTACCGCAGTGTAGAAATATCATGTACACAAGAAAAAACACCCCAATGCACCCGAATATCCATGACTGCACCACTTACCCAAGGTTGGACTGGCCAAATACTTCTTCCTTAATTAAGTCACCAAATTCAAATTTGCTAATTACTACATACAGTGGCTATAAAAAAATTACACACCGCTAGTAAAATGGCAGATTTGTGTGTATAAACCTTGTTCCACTTTTAGTGTCACCTATATCTGAACTCCATTGAAAAGCAAATGTAAACTTTAAAGTGGACCATCACCCTCCCGTGATCGGCCCGGGAATCTATAAGATTCCCGGGCCGATCACCTCCCTCCCCGCGGGACATCCGAGATCGGGATGTCCCGCGGGGTGAAACCCCCCCAAACGCCCCAAATCCCCCTACGTTGTCTTCGGCGGCGGCCGGTCGCCGCCGCCTCCCTCGCGCCCTCTAGACGTGCGCGCGCCCGCAAGAGTGACGCGCGGCAGGCGGCGGCGGCGGAGCCGCTTGTCCGTTGCTGTCAAATCGCTTTTCCGTCCGCGCTGATTGGACGACGCGGCCACGTGGGAGCGGGGAGAGGTGAGTTTTCCGGGTGATCGGGGGGGTTTCACACAGCGGGGCACCCAGATCGGGGGTGCCCCACCGAAGTGGACCAAGACCCAGGATAGTCAAAATCCTGGGTGTTGGTCCACTTTAATTGGTGGGGAAATTAAAATAAAGATGTAAAATAATGCACACCCATAAGGTGGACCAAAAACCGTTTGAAACCCTCCAAGGTGCCTGAATTGCCTTTCCCCTGAGCCCACAGCGCATGTGTGGGCTACATCACTCGCATCCCTCCTGGCCGAACACCCTGCACTTGAATGGCTGTGCATGGCAGCGTGCAGCCGAAGGGAGCGTGTGATGCCGCGCACCACTCGTATGGGCTGATCTCAAACCTGCCATATGACGTGCGCTAGCCGGCTGGTTACCTTTCCCCTGGTTCCGTCTCAGATGCACCGTGTGCATAGCTACAGGGAAGCCGGGGGCTGCAGACCATACAGGAGCTGCTGTGGGGGAGAAAAGGAACAACCCTTTTTGTTTTTTAATTTAGGTTTACAGTTCCGATTACCTAATACTTTGAATGCCATCATTAATTCAAACACTAATTCAACAGTGTTTTTGGGTAGTGGTCTATCAGCATGGCACTCTCACCGATTGTGAGGAAAACTGCAGTGTAATAGTAATAGTGATAGTAATAGTGCTTATAGTGGCCACACATGGAATGTTGCCTCTGCATTTTCCCATCCGTGCACTTGTGAACACACTTCCGAGGACACAAAAGTGAATAAACACTATATTAGTGACTACACACATGTGAATTACACTCAGTGGACACCACAGTGAATAAACACCATATCAGTGACTACACACAGGTGTTTAACACACCAAGGGGCAGTGAGGTGCACCGGGAGCAATTAAGGGTTAGATGCCTTTCTCAAAGGCCCATCAGTCATGTCCCATGACTGGGAATAAAGTTTGCAACCTTCCGCTAACAAGGCTGGTTACCACCATGACTTCCCCACAGTTCTTCTGAGGTGTACAGTTCTCTTAATGTCAACCCTCAGATTATCCGATGGATTCAGGTCTGGGCTCGATTGCAAAACCTTGGATCCCTTGTTAAAGCCATTCTTTTGTTGATGTGGAGGTAGACTTTGGGTCGTTGTCATATTCAGCTTTTTAGCCGAGGAATGAAGGTTTCATACCAAAACTCCCGCCACCATGGTTATGGCCCCGTTTCCAGCTGCAAAGAAAACAGCCCCAAAGCATACTTCTGCCTTCACCATGTTTCACTGTAGGTATGGTGTTCTTTTTGTGATGAGCATGGTTAGCTTTGCACCAAACATGCCTTTTTGAATCATGGCCATCACCTTGGTCTCATCAGCTATAGCATGCTTGTCTCTATAATAAAGGCTTCCTCCATCTTGCCACCCTATCCCACACCCCTGGCATGTGAAGAATTCGGGAGACTGTTGTCACAGGCAGATACAATCAGTACCTGCCATAAAATCCTGCAGCTCCCGAAATGTTGCTGCAGGCCGTTTGGCAGCTTCCTGGAGCAGTTTTCTTCTCGTCTTTTCATCAATTATTAAAGGGTGTCTAGTTCTTGTATATCTAATGTATATTTGCATCAGGTAATGTATATCTAATCCAAGTATGAACATTTTTTCATACTGATACTGTTCAATAGTAAGATCCCTCAAATGTCTTTTAAACTGTAACGATTCCTCTTCATTAGATTTTTTTACACAACAAAACACTTGCCATTATAACAGGGGTATGTAGAATTTTTGTATCCACTGTACAGCAATACAATCTAATACAAACAGGTCCCTAGCTATAGAGCCAATCAGTACATCGATCGTCTAGTCAGAATGTGATGAATGGAAGAAGCAGAATTCTTACTTTAAAAGGCAGATGTAAAGACAAGTTACCACTTTCTCATTAAAAAGGACCAAAACCCACAAAACTTGTGAAATACATTTGGACAAAGCCCCTGCCGATACTCCCTTCTTAGGGATTAGAACTAGAAATGTATATTTTCACTCTCCAAATCATCCTGGAACACTTTTTTTTTGGCTGTTCCTCTCTTTAAGATGGTAGGCGATCAGTCATAACATCATTGCCCCACACAACAGTGGCAACGGAAGAGGCTGAAAACAGGCGGCAATATCTGGGTTTAGAGTGAAGCAGGAGCAGTGAAAACTGGCAAAATGTGCTCTTCATGGGGGGAGCAATTCAGGGGACGCTAGTTACAAATGTGGGTTTTGGTCCGTTTTAACTTGTATAGCAACCAATCATGTGACCACAGGCAAACATTCAGGCATGATGTGCAAGCCCACTGGGCAAACCCGATCGGTGACCGGCTGTCATGTGTTTGGCAGCCAAACAATGACTGAGGAAGTGGTAAGCATTGTCTTTACTTTACTTCCTCTGTAAGACCATCTAGCTAGTAGTGCTGTGGATTACAGCATTATAGAATAGAGTGGAGCTTTGACTCCTAATGGTGCTCCAGTTAGACAGCTTCAGCCAGGTTTGCCTATCCCTCCTCCTCAAAGCTCCCCAGCAGGCCAGGTTTTGCAGATCTCCACACAAACGCACAGGTGAAGTAATTGGTGCAGCAGAGCTATAGAGCCAGATATGTGGTGATCCACAAAACATGAGCTGTTTGTGGTTCTTTGGGAGGAGGGTTGGGGACCCCTGGCCTAAGGGCCCGTTAGAAATGAGTTGCCTGTAGACCTAGTATGTCTCAGTTGGACATATTATATATCCTATATAAGTCCTACATTTCTGTGTAGACAAGGCACATCAGTCCTGCCAACTCTAAGCAGCTGTCAGTGTAACGAGAACAAAACACTAACCGGTTAGCTACTATCATAACATTCTATTTTTATTTGTATAGATTAGAATTCCATCCAATGCAATACAGGCAAGACAACCGGGACTCACCTCTGCGTTATAAAACTTTGTCTTGACGTCCAAAGGTTTGAGAACCTGTGAAGAGACAGAGGAGAACTGATCTGCACTTTCTACACACATCTGTTGCATTTCTAACTGACCAAATCGTAAGGACATCAAATGAATCCTTCTCTCTTACGGGATTAGTTACCACAGGTCTGTATTGTTGGAAACCTTTTTTTGCAAAGTAAGTAAATAGTCCCTCTAAGTTGCTAACACATTGCAAGAACAGTACACTGCATTTTATATGAGTTACATTTTCTAGACTCCTATAGGCAAAGGTGCTAGAATCGCATTACATAGAAAACTTGTTGCACAACCCAGCACACGTGTGAAATAGCTCATTGGAAATAATAGGCATTTCCCTACAGTTGTAATAACACAGCACAAGCTGATAGAACTGAACCTAAATGATGTGCAATAGTTCTGATGATTCATGAAGCACATTTTGCTTGGTGAAGCTTACCTGGAATTTAAAGAACTTTCTGAAATACATCTTCTCTCCAGTCTGGGTGGTGTAACTTACAGCACACACCAATCTAGAGAACAGAAACATAGTGGTTATAAGCAATAGGTTTACTTTCTGCCATTCCTCCAGGTCATGATATATCTGTAGTAATAAATCAAGTCAAATTGACTTGCTGTTGGTTAGCTAGTCATCGCAGAGTCTTTTTTCAATTCATCCTGACATTTGAATTGCCTTTTTTTATTCCTACAGATATACCATGACCTGGAGGAATGAACCCCCCCCCCCCCGACATACCATATGTTTTGTCCCTATTAAGACGCACCTAGGATTTGGAGGAGCAAAATAAGAAAAATAATAGGAAAGATGCAGAATCCCCCAATTACAGTGGCATCCCCCCTCCCATTCCTCATAGGCAGTGTGTCAATGCCCTCCTATTCCCATAGGCATTGTGGCATCCCCCCGTACCCATTCCCACAGGCATTGTGGCATTCTCCCCCTCCCATTCCCATAGGCATTGTGGCATTCCCCCATCCCATTCCCATAGGCAGTGTGGCATTCCTCCCTCCCATTCCCAATAGGCATTGTGGCATTCCTCCCTCCCATTCCCATAGGCATTGTGGCATTTCCCCCTCCCATTCCCATAGGCAGTGTGGCATTTCCCCCTCCCATTCCCATAGGCAGTGTGGCATTTCCCCCCCTCCCATTCCCATAGGCATTGTGGCATCCCCCCCTCCTATTCCCATAGGCAGTGCGGCATTCCTCCCTCCCATTCCCTATAGGCAGTGCGGCATTCTCCCCATCCCATTCCCATAGGCATTGTGGCAATCCCCCTCCCATTCCCTAAACGAGGCAGTAGAAAATGAAAAAAAGTCGACTCACATGTCCGGGCGCTCCCGCGTTGCTGGCCGGGCTGCCACAATGCAGGAGGGCAGAAAAAAATAGAATGAAAAATGGATGCCGGAAGGGGCATCACCGCCGCTCCTCTTCTTCTGGCCTCCTGCAGTGTGGCAGCCTAGCCAGCAACGCGGGAGCGCTGGCACATGTGAATTTACTTTTTTTTTTACATTCGCCCCATAAGGTGCACGCACATTTTCTCCCCACTTTCAGGGGAATAAAAATATGGTATTCACTATAGAGACTTTATTTCACCTGTTGCTATTGTGCTCACTTTTTCCATTATATGATTCTGCTTAAAAATCCTCTAAAACAGGGTTTCCAAGCCAGTGGTCCTATCAGGTGGTACACAGACGTAGGCTGCAGACTAAGCTATACCCCAAACCCATCTACTACCATCTAAACTTTACTCAAGCTGGATTACGCAATCAATAAAAAACTGCTCCAAAAGGCAATGAACATAATTTACTGCATGTGCATTTGTGTGTGTTTTGTGTACCCCCAATAAGAGAGGTAAGAAATCAGGTAAGAAATATTTCAAATTTGTAAGTTAGAAATCCAAATGCATTAGACATATTTACATACTGTCTGAGAAGTTTGTGTGAACATGTGTATTTAAATATAGGTCTTTTTTGGATATTAAAGGGACTGTAAAACCGGTGGTTGGCCCACCGGTCAGAAACCCCCCCAGAACAAAGTCCTTGCGTGATGCCCCTGCGCCTCACATCAGCCATAGTGTAAATTCCCTCTAGTCATTGCAATAGACACGCCCCCTCCAGTGCAATGGACCTATCACCAGAATTTTCACTATCCTGGCGATAGGTCCTTGTTCCAACCCATACCCGCTGTCAGATACCCCCCCACCACAACTTACCTTATTGCGATTCTCTCGTTCAAAGGAGGTTCAATTAGTACTTTATGCTGTGCATACTAATGCATGGTATAATGCGTACTAATGCACGGTACTGTATGCATAATAATGCACGGTATAATGCGTACCAATGCACTGTACTGTACGAATACTAATGCATGGTATAAAGCACTGATTAGAAAGGAGCATCAGCATAGGAAGCTGTGTCTTAAGCTCTCCCGTGCCCAGCTTATCTGAATGGTCGGGCGCAGGAGCGTGCCTCAGCTACAAGGTTCACGGGGATGCGCTTATGGCTTGTGAGTGCAGTGCGGGAAAGCTGCAAAGGTTAGAGATTGTGGGCCTCTGCAGGGGGTTCACCAAGTGGGGCATCCTGAATCAGGATGTCCCAGTGGCAATTAGTTGGATGATGAAGGCGATTGGTCCACATTAAAGCCTAAACAATTTTGATATATTTGTTAAGCGACAGTGCAGCTCTCTTAGTGGGGTACTTGATTGAACTTAGGGGAGTCTCCTGGGGTCTTGTTAAAGTATTGACTGGTTTACCCTCTGCGGACACCTCAACTATATTTGAGAGTTGCAGCAATTTTCTTTTGTTTCATGCTTTTGTTTTAGTTTAGTGTGCTTGACACCGTTTCAGGAGAATGACATTCTATACAGACCACCCGAATGGTACCCCAGAAAATAGAAAGGTGCTTAGAAAGAAAAGTTGTTGAGAAACACTGCTGTAACCCAATGTTATTGTGCAGTTTAGTCTCGCTCATCTCTATTTACATGTGTGTGCCGATTTCTTTCACTTCATGATGAATGACGTCATCTATACAACAGTCTGGTCTAAGTTCAGCCACTACAGCGCTGGATGCAGACAGGTTCAGCCGCTGGGAGCTGGTCTGGAGATCTGCCTGTAGATCAAAAGAAACTTTTAAACATTATGCATTGAGCAAAACTTTAGATGTGAGCTGCCATTTTATGTCCCATTGTGCTGCTCAGCAGGTTTGGGCAGTAAATGCTCAGAAACCGTATGCAGCCTGATAAAAAAAAAAAAAAGTTTTAATACTCACAGTAAAGTTTCTTTCTTCTGGTCATGAGGAGGATGTGGTGTCAGGACTTTTTTCTGAAACAGTGGGTTTTGATGTGGTGTTCACAGAGAAATTTGGAAAAGGTTAAAGTTTTGTTTCGACTGTAAGCTCATCAAAGCTCCTACAGCCACCTGAACCAATTTGTAACAATGTGAACTTCTATAAGGAGTAACCGGGACAACTATAGTAAAGTTAACACCTAAAAGAAACAGTAGCTAAAACCATTACTAGGAAGGGAGCCACATGTTCCACATGACCAGAAGAAAGAACCTTTACAGCGAGTACTAAAACTTCTTTTTCTTCTGATACGCATGGCGGATGCAGCCTCAGGACTTCTCTATTCTGTCAGGAGGGAGACAAAATCATTAGGTCAAGAAGAGGCTGCAAACTTGTAAAATGGAGCAAAAATTGGGAGCACTATCATGAAAAATGGCCCAATAATAAAAATCCATATAAATATGCTGGATGGCGGGAGGAGGGGTCACTTATACACCCAGCATCAGGAAATATCCAGCCAAGTTAGTTTTCGTTATTTTAATGGTAGAAAGAGGAAATCACTGGTGACAGGCTCTCATAGACTAAACCTGTCACCCCTGAATGTTATTCCTACCGGGAGAAGAAAACCAGAAGTTTGGTGGGAGTTTTATTCAGTTGAGGTGTATAAGTGACCCCCCCCTCTCATTAGTCAAAGTGTTTAGATGGATTTTTAAAGTGGACCAACACCCAGGATTTTGACTATCCTGGGTCTTGGTCCACTTCGATGGGGCACCCCCGATCGGGGTGCCCCGCTGTGTGAAACCCCCCCCCAACCCCCCGAAAAACTCACCTCTCCGCGCTCCCAGCGCCAACGTACAAGGACGTCTAAGCGGCTGCCGCCGCCGCCGCCTCCCGCGCGTCCCTTTTGACGCGCGCGCGCCCGCGCCGGCCATTCGCAGACGGCCGGCGCGGGCGCGCGCACGCCTGCAGGGGCGCGAGGGAGGAGGCGGCGGCGGCCGGCCGCCGCCGAAGATCAGGTAGGGTTTTTCGGGGGTTTTGGGGGGGTTACACCCCGCGGGACATCCCGATCTCGGATGTCCCGCGGGGTGGGGGGTGATCGGCCCGGGAATCTTATAGATTCCCGGGCCGATCACCCGTGGGTGTTGGTCCACTTTAATATTACACAATTTTGCGATAGTGCTCCTTTATTCACAGTGTGAAGAATTTTACAGCCCAGCCGATGCCCATTTATCAAATTGTAAACTTAATGCAAGTATGCCCGCTCCCGCCCCATCTGAGAGCCGTGCGCTGAATGACGTACTCACAGCAGGCGACTCTCATTGGACGAGATCCTGCGCATGCGCCGTTGAAGCATTGAAAGGTGAGTTTTACGCGTGCCCTGGGAGGTTTCACAAAGCAAAGCCCCTCAAATTGGGACGTCCCAGGGAAAAGCTAGCAGCCAGCCCTGGAATCGTCTAGATTCCAGGTTGGCTGTTGGTGGGTTTTATTCCGCAGCTAGCCTACCCCGGGGTGCCCCACTGGTTAAAACCCCCCAGGGTGCCAGTGGTCTTACCTGATCCTGGAGGGTCCTGGGATGACATCTCCTTCAGCGCTGCATACCTGGCTTCGATGCGGTCGTGCATGCAAACACTGCTGAGCCAACAGTAGCGCCCAGTTGCACTGGCAGGGCCCCAGAGGATAAGTGATGGACCGAAAAATGGGTGTCCATCTACTTTAAGGTTACAGCTTTCTTGCAACAAACCGTTTGCATTTTTGCTGGTTCCATTTTATTGCAGCTCCTTAAATTGCACCGAAACCCAGGATTTTGACTATCCTGGGTTTTGGTCCACTTCGGTGGGGCACCCCGATCGGGGGTGCCCCGCTGTCTGAAACCCCCCGAAAGCCCAGAAACTCACCTCACCACGCTCCCACGTGACCGCTCCAGCCAATCACAGCGCTCCGAGCCGCTGTGGTATGCGCGTCCAAGGCCGCTTGGACGCGCATAGCAGCTCAGCGGCTCTGAGTGCTGGAGGCTGCGTCTCGTGCTTCCCTCTAACAGGGAGCGCGCCTGCGCCGGCCATTCACAAACGGCCGGCGCGGGTGCGCTTCTCGCGCTTTCCTCTAACAGGGAGCGCGCCTGCGCCGGCCATTCACAAACGACCGGCGTGGGTGCGCGCCCCCAAGAGGGAAGCGCGAGACGCGGCCGCGGCTCGCGCATGCGCCGATGGAACGGGGCTGAGGTAAGGTTTGTGGGCCTCCTGGGGGGTTCCTCCCCGCGGGACATCCCGATTTCGGATGCCCTGCGGGGAGGGATCTGATCGGTCCGGTAATCTTATAGATTCCCGGGCCGATCCCCCCTGGGTTTCAAGCCACTTTAAGGTGGAAACCATAAGACAAGCCGGCCCCTAGAGAACAAAAGGTCTCGCATCTCCGTTTTAGAGGATGCAGCGTCTTTGGCACTTTCCTCCATGTTTGGTGGGAGTGCCGGTGTGTCAAGTGGGTTTACAAAAGAGTATATCACACTGTATATACAGTACTAGGGAGATCAATAGCAAAGGATCCCTGCAAGGCTTTAATGAATGGCAGACTCCGTGACTGCAACAAGTTGGAGCTCCAGCTACTATGCCATTTGTTCACGGCTGCTAAGCACGTAATCACAAAAGCAGGAAAATCCCATATTTTATCCTTTGTAGAGTGCAAAAATTGTAAATGTTATGTGACACGAAAAAAATGTTGCCCTGTCTCAAGACACCACGGCTAAAGTTTAGCAAACCTGGTCTCCATGGCTAGATTATGCCCCCTCTGATGTGGGTCAGGTGTTGTCCCTCTGAGGTCGCTCACAAGGAATATTCACTACCTTTATACCCAGATCCCATCCCCCCTTTATTTTATTTTGCTGTTTTCTTTTCCTCTTTCTCTCTTCTTCCTTCACCTTTTATCCCCTTTTCCTAACCTTAACTCTTTTCTTTTTTTTCCACTCTTATTCATGCAAACCTAAGGCATAAGCCCACACCGAGACCACCATCTTCATTTTTTTTGCCACAACGTGAGAACCTAGTACAGACCCTAGTTCCTGGTGGTGCTGTAGGTGTACAGTATTTACAGGGTCTCGGGTATATAATCCCCAGCAAATTGAATCTTATGATAGATCTTCCCTTGGAAGTGGCTAGCTTTGTAACTGCCTTATAATGTGATTAGGTGTGTCATATGAATAGTTTTGCACAGAAATCTCTAGCATAAGTCTATAGCCAAATGATTCTTTGTAAAGGGACAAAGTATGGGCTGACATCTTAATAAAATCAAGAGAAGATTTCAACATGATGTCCGTTACAGCCTAAGTTTCTATACTGTAGAGATCTTGTTAAAAAATATACTTTTTCAGGGACTCCTGCTGGACACCGGCTACTCTGGGAAGTAGGACCAAAGAACAATCAGGCCTTACTGCAGCTCCCAAAGTGGAGTGTTGAGATTCTAACAAAGATTCTAACTGATCGTTGGATGGATCTTGAGAAAAAGGGTACTAATATTCTCATTAGCAAGGGACCTTTGTCATTTTATCAGGTTTTGCCCATTCTGTAGTGACAAGGGAATCAAATGCAGAAAAACTGGGAAAAAAACATCTTTAGCCCAGCTTTTAGAGAGAATATGGGTGGTCTCCTCTTCTGGTACCTGAGAGACTAGATTTGTTTCTGGAGTTTCTAATATCTCTCTAAACCAGTTAATGGCAGTTTTTACATCAGCCTCAGAGACCGCAGGAGAGTCTTTATCCTCTTAATCAGAGACCATTTCTCTCTCACAAATGGAACAGTCTCCAGACAGAAGACTGGGTTTTTTAGACGTTTGTTTGGTTGGGTTGTCAGAATCTGCAGTAGAAGAAGCCAACCTCTGCTTCTTAGCCCTTTTGCTACAAGTTTAATCAGAAGGAACTTCTGACAAGTGGAAAAAAGACAAAGGAATGGTAAACGGGACACCAGTTGACTGAGAATGAATGCCCGAAATGCAAGAATGTTCTGTGGTCAACTAAAATCCATGTCAGGTAATGCAGGTTAGTGTGCTGTACTATTAGATGGTGGCAATTAAAACATTTCTAGTACAGAAACTGGACCACGAATTTTGGTCACTGGACGCTCATCAGATGGTCCTATAGAAAACTCAGAAGTATCTTGCCAAAACATGCTCCAATATACTTGCAATGGTAGAGACAATAGGCCTTCATAGAAAATCAATATTGTTAAATATTATGTAAAATATATTGTATGGTGGGTAACAGAATGATATTGGTATTGCTCAGTTATTATATAAAAATCCAGAATGTGAGCAGGCCTTAGCAGCCTGGACAAGGAGTAGTTAGGCCAGAAACTGTAGTTGAATTAGCTAATAGCAGCATTTTGAAGCTAAACAATAAAGTCAGTTTCAAATAGAACAAGCAGAGTAAGTTTAGGGGCAACTTCTGGGGAAAATCCTGGAGTGTGAGTAGTGTCAACAGTTTTCAGGCAAGTTTTTAAATTTTGGGAAATTCCAGGAATTCTCCACCTAGAGCCCAGCAAAACGGGTTTTCATAGTTTCAGTCTAGTGGAACTGGGAGGACAGGTCTGGACTTTAAAGAATATCGGGGTATAACTGGCCAGTGACAGGCTAGAGGGGGACGAGCAAGAACCCCAGAGACAGGGAGAGGGGACTCAATTCAGCCTAGAGGGAGAGCTGGGTTCTTTGAATGCTCTTAAAGCGGACCTTCACTCTGAATAAGAGTCTATCTTATATGTTTCCCACACCCTGTACATACAGATTGTCCACATTAAAAATCATCCTACCTGCATCTACTGCATGTTATGAGCCTTTAAACATCCAAGATGGCGGCTTATGGAAGCCGCCATCTTATCAGGCAGCCTGCAAACAGGAAGTGCCTCCTGACTGTGCTGCTCTGCATCCTGGGACTGCTGACCGTTACCTGACCCCAGCTCTGCTCTGTCTGAGCAAAGCACAGCTATAAGCCGCCCCCCTGTACCTTATGCCACTCTCCTCTCCTCAGTAAGTGTGATGCTTCTGAGTCAAGATGGCGGCGCCCGTATCCTAAATTCCTGAACAGAGTTGCAGACCAGTTGGGGGAAAGAATAATAAGTTAGTGACTAAAAACGTAAAATATATTCATTTTAGATGCTGGGGAACCGTTTTTTAAGAGTTTGGGCTTTTCATCAAATCACGCTGAAGGTCCGGTTTAAGTCTAGTGGAATAGGATTGAGGTTTTAATTTTTAACAGATCATACTGATGTTGTTTTGTTTCCATGACTGACCTTTTAATTATAATAATTGTTTACAATGGTATACCGATATGGGATGGTAACTGACTTTGAAAAGCAATGCCCCAAAGGCAACAATATTCTGCAGCGCACTAAAATCCATGGCAAGATGTGATAAAAACATCTTTTGTGCAGCAATTGGCTGAAGAATTTTGGTCCTGTATGTAGATGACTCAGAAGTGTCTTCATTGTTTCAATATACTGGGCAATAGTACACAAATAAGACTCAATTACTCCCTACAGAAGGTAAAATAATCCCTGTTAGACTTACTGGTAATGGTATTTTTAGAAGTTCTTCAGGGCGGCCACTGAGAGAGGCTCCATCCCCCTGGAGAGGAAGCACAAATTGGGGCAACTTTAAAAGCCCCACCCCTTCCTTCCTACCCAAGATCTGTAACTTGTCTGATAAGAGGTCTGGGCAGTAATGCTTAAGAAAAGTGTGAGGTGAAGTTGAGGGCTTCTGCTTATACAAAAGAGAGACTATAAGAGCAAACGCTGGACCGGGAAAGGTGAGTTTCCGGGCGACCTGGGGGTTTCACACAGCGGGGCACCACGATTCTGGATGCCCCAGGGGCAGGGTATCCAGCAACCCTGGAACCTTATAGATTTTAGGGCTGTTCGGGCGTGGGTTTTGGTCCACTTTAAGGGTAGTTTAGATTTGAGGCTTGTTTTAGGATATGGTTTAAAGTAAAACTTCTTTTTCCTTGTAAAAGGTGTGGAAGGCTGGAATATAATAAAAGGCTTCCATTGCTGTCTATACCTCCCAATAAGGGAGTTTATGGCTCACTTCCTGTTGTTCAGTGAACCCAGTTGGTTCCAGCATGTAAGCAGTGTTTGGTTTCACTTTGAAACTAAAGGCCTAACACACAGACTCCACCTCGGAGTCTCAGACCACCCCAGTCTTCTTTCACATCTTCCAGATTGCATCTCATTTGAATAGGACTTCTCTAACACAATAAAATCAGGAAGAGAATCCTGCCCCTTGAAATCAAAAGGCACCTTCACATCTATGCGCAGCTTAGTGGCACGTTGTGGGAAATTCTGCATGCAGCCTTTGCCCTGCAATGTGATCACAATGCAGCCCATAGATGTCTATGAGCAGCACAGGTAAAGACCATGTATTGAGGGCAGGTAGGTACTGGGCCATCAGTTCCGGTCAGTGCCCAGGAATCTGAAAAAGCCAACTCTGGGTCCTTCAAATTCTACTGCTGCTGCCTACATCCACCAGGTGCCACCATTAGGTGGCAGGAAACAGTGGTGTAGTGCAGGGCCACCTATAAGGTCGGCTCTGTGCCACAATGGAGGTAATAGAAAAGTACAGAGTAATGTACTGTGCTGCACATGCAATGTTGTAGAAATGCACAATGTGAAAGGACTGTAACAGTTAGCAGCTAAAGTTTCTGGGGAGTGAAAATAGTTGCTATGGTCTCATGTTACCATGTTACCATGTTACAAAGGGCTAATTTAACATTTTAAAGAGAAACACCACCTGGGTATAGTTCCTGTCAGGTGCAGGCATCCTGACCTGGGATGCCTTGTTGTGTGTATCACCGTGGTTTGCTGTAAAAGCTCACCTATCTGGCGTTCTAATGGCGCAGGGGCGGCCGAAACCAAGCGCACCGATTGACTGTGCCCTGCTCAGCCAATCAGCGCACTCACATTCGCTTGGCTCCCTTCAGCTCTGAATGAAGCAAAGTGCACTGCTGGCCGAATCTCGCTCACTTCCTAGCGGTGGGCACACTGCCCAGGTCTGACACGGGTACGCGCACAACAGAGAGATGAGTGGGGATTCAGCTGCGGCGCAGAGACGTGGTGAGAGCTGGGGAACAGGTGAGTTGAACCAGGGGGTTTCACAGTCTTTTAGTTACAGGGCCTCCCAAGGTCCACTTCATAACTAAACAGGCAGTTAAACAAGGATTTGGATGCAATTTTTTAGTGTTAACCTGACCTACCTTGACTTGTATGTCTTTGACTATCTGGTTACTGTCGTTGTGAACGCTGATGTAGCTGGAGAACGTTTCACCCAGAAATATGTTTCTTCATTGACACATGCAAAAGAAAATAAACAGAAATGTCAACCAAGATATTAATAAAATTAGAAATACCATGTACTCCCAAACCCCAGATCAAGGTTTCAAACCACCTATAAGGGCCAGCATTTTCTATAGGCTCATACAACTGTGCTCTGCATTACAGATGGTTTGTAGGAGTTGTATTCCAGTTACAGCATCCCAAACCCAGGTTTTTTACCACCTAGGTTTTAGTCCATTTTATAGGGGCATTTGGATTTTACAGCGCATGTGTGAGCCTCCTCTAATGAGTATAAATTGGCATGTATAGGTATGCACAGCAATGAATAAACATTGCATTTTTTGATGCCCAACCTGGGAGCTTACACATATGGGTGTTAAAGTGGACCAAAACCCAGGATTTTCACTATCCTGGGTGTTGGTCCACTTCAGCGGGCCATCCGAGATCAGGCCCTCTTACAGGGCGCGCACCCGCGCCGGCCGTTCACAAACGGCGGGCGCGCGCACTGCTAGAGGGGCGCGCGGGAGGCGGCGGCGGGTGATCCGTCACCGATAAGGTACGTTTTTTTGGGGGGGGGGGGGTTTCACCCTGCGGGACATCCCGATCTCGGATGCCCCGCGGTGAGGGAGCCGATCACCCCTGGTGTTGGTCCACTTTAAGGCTATCGGTCCACTTTAACATGACCTTGCACAATCTACCTGCCAGGAAGTAAACAAGTTGACCATCACATCATTACACTGGTTAAAGAGATTACATAGATAGACTGTGCATTGATGCCTGTGAGGACATGAGGCAAATAGTTTTTTCTCCATTTTTGCCCATGTGTGAAATTCCAGGGATTGTTGTGGAACCCTTGGCACATGTGCGGGCCAAAGCGGAATCCCTGCAGCTGCTGAGCACTCCTTTGTCCGGCCTATCTGAATTGTGTAGTTCAGGCACATGCAGCCAGGGAAAGGTTTTTTTGGGCGACGCCCTCTTCTCCATACAGCTTTCTAGGCCACTCATAAATATGAACACCATAGAAAGTGGATTGAAGAACAGCCAGCACATGCTCCATGGGATTGCCAGAGAGGTTAGAATTCTGTGCTTTCCCTTTTGTTTCACAAAGCGTGGCATCCCAATTCACGATGATCCCTCAAAGACAAAAAAAACGGTGAGTGAAAGTCATGTGTTTTGTTCCTCTTTAAAGTGGACCAAAACCCAGGATTTTGACTATCCTGGGTTTTGGTCCTTGTCCCCGAGCACCCCACTGTGTGAAACCCCCAAGTCGCCGAAACAAACTCACCTCTTCCCGCTCCTCCGGCGCATGTGCGGCCGCTCGTCCTGCTCGTCGTCAGCGCACTTGGATCCGCTGACGTCCCTTTGTCTAAGGTCAGCGGCTCCGAGCACGCTGGTGGGCGCATCCTCCGCTACCCTCTAACAGGGAGCGTGCCCGTGCCGGCCACTTACAACTGCCTGGCGCAGGTACGTGCCCTGCTAGAGGGATAGTGTGGATGCGGGCGCGGCTCACGCATTGGACTGGAGAAGAAGGTAACTATGGGCGACCTGGGGGGTTTCGCACAGTGGGCATCCCGATTTTTGATGCCCCATGAGATGGGAATGAATCAGCCCGATTGATTCCCTCCCCCTGGGCTGATCGCCGTGGGTATTGGTCCACTTTAAGCAGATAAAGTGACCCTGAAGTCAAAAATGACAGGAAGGCCAATCACCTCTGCTCTACATGTGGTTCTGCAGCTACACATGATTGTCAGTGACCAATAGGGTTGTGCAAGCCCAATCTATAAACCTCACTGGGGACACCAGGGGATGGGGAACCAGCGGCTGGCAGCCAATCGGCACTGCATGTTAGTCACCTGCCATCAGTCACTAAGGAGTTGATTGGCAGCAGGGGGTTTATGGAATGAGCATCCACCACTGATGTGCCATCCCTGGTGGATGCCCAAATGCCTGCTTGCAGTTGGTCAGGCGAGCACTCTCAACATGTGGACAGGCTACGCCTAAAGAACTGACTGAACTTTTGGGGTGCCAGGAAAGTGAGGTTGGTAGTGGATGCACCAGGGCAACTTAAAGCGGACCAAAACACACTGAACTTGTTAAATACATTTGGCCAAAAACCCTGCAGATACTCCCTTCTTAGGAAGTAGAACTAGAAATGGATATTTTCTCTTTTCGAATTGTTCCAGAACACTGTTCTTTTGCGGTTCCTCATTGTAATATGACATGGGACCAGTCATTGCATAGATGTGGCAATGACATAATTGCCAAACACAACATTGACAATGAATGGAGGAGGTGGGGCCTTACAGCTGAAATAGGCGCCATTATCTGGGATTAGAGTGAAGCTGGAGCCACGTAAAGTGGCTGTGGATGCTAGTTAAAAATGTGGGTTTTGGTTTGCTTTAAAAGGCAATCCCTCTTAGACTCCAGGGCATGATATGTAAGGTGGTTGGTCCCCTTTAAAGTGGCTCAAAACCCAGCTTGTTCAATCAATTCCCTCCCCACGGGGCATCCAAAATTGGGATGCCCCGCTGTGTGAAACCCCCAGGTCGCCCCATACACTTACCGTCCCTACTATCCCTCTAGCAGGGCGCGTGCCCGTACCAGCAGCTGGGTTTAGACGCCGTCTTAAATAGAGTGACGTCAGCGGCTTTGAGCGTGCTGATTGGACGCGCGGGCGCGCATGCACTGTAGGACCGGGATGAGGTGAGGGGGTTTCATAAAACCCAGGATAGTCAAAATCCTGGGTTTTGGTCCACTTTAATTTTCAATCAACCCCCCCACCACCACACACACCCATACCAGATGATTTATAAATGTGTATTTTATAACATACTAAAACTATACTGTCATTCATCTTACCCAAAGTTCTGCGGCAGGGTCAGCATTTCTCCCAGCATGATGATTTCTGCTCCTTTTACGGTGGAGGGATCATCCTTCATGAGGTTATTAAACAAATCACCTACAAACAGAACAGCCACCGATGAAACACTAAATTCATACTTATTGCCTGGATTTACTCCCATTCACTCTAAGGCTGCTTTCACACTGGGGCGAGGTGTAGCCATTACTGCAAAAACGTCACTAGCAGGGCTTTAGTTCAGGCGAGTGGAAGGTTAATGCGCCCGTAGAGGTCTATGGGACGCATCTAAGCGATTCATGTTCACCCCACAATCGCTGCAGTGTGACAGCACCCTAAAGCAGTGCTGCCCAACCCTGTCCTCAAGGCCCATCTGCAGGTCATTCATTTTTTGGAGCTCCAACTGGGCAACTATGGCACTGCTACTACTAACAGGACTTGTTTGAGGGCAGCATAGGGAAGCCCTGCACTAGAGATTATAGCAGTAGGCTTCTATAGCAGATCAAAAGCCTCCAGGGCAGGCCCTGAAATCTCAAAGACATCTATGGCTGGCCACTAATCTGTCCCTGGGGCATCCTATGTCAAGATGCCCCGCTGTGTAAAACTCCCAGGGTCAATATTGGGTGAAATACCCAAGTCGGCTATCCTCAATCTCCTTAATAATGCATAAAAGTCCTCAATATCCTTAATAATGCATAAAAGTCCTCAATATCCTTAATAATGCATAAAAGTCATCCCCCCTCCCCCACCCAAAAGAGAAATTGTATGTGCAGCCCCTTAATCTAATTAATTATACTAACAGGTCTCCTTAAAAAACACATAAACACATGGATACGTGCAAATAAAGTGCAATGTGCTTCAATAAGTGTTATCAATAAAAAATATACTTGATAAATCTATATGAGTCTAGGGGGGGGGGGAGATAAGGGATTGGCAGGAAATCCCACTAACTTTTGTGGTGGGTTCCTGTCTTATCCCCTTCTCTCGTTTGTGCCCTTATTTTACAAGGTTGAGGAGCCCTCTATATACATAGTTATGGGGAGACCCTGTCCTATCTACCCTTCACCTTTCCTTTTGTCCCCACAATAAAGTGGGAGCGCAGGGGGAGGAAAAGGGAGAGAGAACGCGGTCAAAAAGGACAGTTTGGGTCCTTTGTTGCCAACCTTGTTGTATTGTTCAATTAGATACAGTAATAAAACGTTATCCTAGTCTCAATAATATTAGGTACATGTATCAACAGATCCTGCAAAGTAATAGTAACTTATCTATAAGTTGAAATGTATGTCTAAATTAAGTTATAAATTAATTACTTATATTTGGATTATAACTTAATTTAGACATACATTTCAACTTATAGATATACAACAACCTGATTGATAACTGGAATACTACATAGTAGCCACCATATAAAAAGAGTAAGTGCACTTGTAGTAATAACCAAATATGTAAATGATGCATGTAAACGACTATATATATATATATATATATATATATATATATATATATATATACACACACACACACACACACACACTTTTTATATTACATTACAGTTTTAAATGGTGTACTGAAGAAGCAACAACTCTGCGAAACGCGTCTACACCACCCCGTTATTAACATGGGTATAAACCTCTTGCTACAACACTGAGGACCACTTGCTACAAACTAAGAACTTGCTACTAAACTGATTGTAACAGACATTGGTGTCACTAAGAACTGAATACATTTTGTGTTAAGCTATTACTTTGCAGGATCTGTTGATACATGTACCTAATATTATTGAGACTAGGATAACGTTTTATTACTGTATCTAATTGAACAATACAACAAGGTTGGCAACAAAGGACCCAAACTGTCCTTTTTGACCGCGTTCTCTCTCCCTTTTCCTCCCCCTGCGCTCCCACTTTATTGTGGGGACAAAAGGAAAGGTGAAGGGTAGATAGGACAGGGTCTCCCCATAACTAAATCTATATGACCAATACATTTCCAAACCACAGGTAATGCTAAGTAAATATTGCAAAAATATAGAAAAAAAAACTACTATAATATAAATAACCTTTCCATTAGTATAGCCCAGAAAAATATAATTAATGTATATACAAGTTATTCCTAAATAAATCCTCTATATAAAGAGAAAAATCTAGCAAGGCAATCCAAACTCATAAGTTATAGTAAGAAATTAATAGAAGATACCATGGAGGGAGGGGGGGGGGGGGGTTGGGAGGAAAAAATATTGCACAAACTAATGTGCCTAATACATAGCTACCGCCAATAAGTTCGAAAATATATGGTCCAGGTCGGCAGGGATGCAAGCTCACCTTTGATATGCTTTAAACTGGACCTTCACCACCATTTAATGAAAAGTCCAAACCCCTCAAAAACTATTCCCCGGCATCTAAAATTAATATGTTTTTGGTTTTTATTTACTTAATTTTTATTCTTTCCCTCGCTGGGCTGAAACACTGTTCAGGACTCTAGGATACGGGTGCCGCCATCTTGCCTCAGATGCATCACATAGGGAGGAGTGGTGAGGGTGCAAAGGTGCAGGGGGCGGTGCTATAGCTGTGCTTTACACAGACAGAGCAGAGATGAGGTCAGGAAAGGGACAGCGATCCCAGAATGCAGAGCGGCGCAGTCAGAAGACACTTCCTGTTTGCAGGCAGCCTGAGACTCCACGTGCCACCATCTTGGATGTTTAAAGGCTCAGAAAATGCAGTAGGTGCAGGTAGGATGATTTTTCATGTGAGCAATATATATGTTCATGGTGGGGGAAACATAAGAGACTCTTATTCAGGGTGAAGGTTCGCTTTAAATTAATAGTCTAGACTAGTCTAGTATTTGTAAAAATACAAAAGGGATACTCACCCTCTGTATCTGTCCGCTGGTATTCCGGTGCTGCCACAATTACCGAAGTGCCTGCGCTTGGACTATTACTTTAAAATGACAGTACTGCATGAAAATAGAATATCCCCTCACATCCCTTCCCCCGATATAAAAAAGAAATGAAATGAATTGCCTCCTTGCCTAAATGCTCGATCCCACAGAGTCCTGCAGGCTACAGTCACCCAACTTCAGTATTGTCAGCTTAAATTCCCACCTGGTCTTAGGTGCACATCCCTGCTGACAGGCAGCCATGACATGAGCACCCACCACTGATACACCCACCACTAATACACCCACCACTAATACACCCACCACTAATACGCCCACCACCGATACGCCCACCACCGATACGCCCACCACCGATACGCCCACCACCGATACGCCCACCACCGATACGCCCACCACCGATACGCCCACCACCGATACGCCCACCACCGATACGCCCACCACCGATACGCCCACCACTGATACGCCCACCACCGATACGCCCACCACTGATACGCCCACCACTGATACGCCCACCACTGATACGCACCCTGCTGTGAATGTTCTCAAGGGTCAATGGCTCTGAAATGAGACAGCCGCAGCATTCAGGTCTACATGAAATCCAGCCTGCAGTTGGGGAGGTAAGTGAACTTTTTATGAGCTTTTACTACCCCTTAAAGTGGACCAACACCCAGGGGGGATCGGCCCGGAAATCTATAAGATTCCCGGACCGATCAGATCCCTCCCCGCGGGGCATCCAAAATCGGGATGTCCCGCGGGGAGGAACCCCCCAGGAGGCCCACAAACCTTACCTCAGCCCCGTTCCATCGGCGCATGCGCGAGCCGCGTCTCGCGCTTCCCTCTAGCAGGGCGCGCACCCGCGCCGGCCTTTTGTGAATGGCCGGTGCAGGCACGCTCCCTGTTAGAGGGAAGCGCGAGACGTGGCCTCCAGCGCTCAGAGCCAGCTGAGCTGGTATGCGCGTCCAAGGCCGCTCTGAGCGCTGTGATTGGCTGGCGCGGTCACGTGGGAGCGGGGAGAGGTGAGTTTTTTTGGACTTTCTGGGGGGTTTCAGACAGCGGGGCACCCCCGATCGGGGTGCCCCACCGAAGTGGACCAGAACCCAGGATAGTCAAAATCCTGGGTGTTGGTCCACTTTAAAGCAGATCATATCTTACATGTTTCCCCCATCCTGTACATACAGATTGCTCACATTAAAAATCATCCTACCTGCATCTACTGCATGTTATGAGTGTTTAAACATCCAACATGGCGGTTCAAGAAGCATCAGGCAGCCTGAAAACAGTAAGTGTCTTCTGACTGTGTCGCTCTGCATTCTGGGATTGCTGACCTTCCCCTGACCCTATCTCTGCTCTGTCTGTGCAAAGTACAGCTATAACCCCCCCCCCCCTGTACTTTATCTTGCTCTGCTCTCCTCAGTATGCGATGCTTCTGAGTCAAGATGGCGGCGCCCGTATCCTAGAGTCCTGAACAGAGTTGCAGCCCAGTGCGGGAAAGATTAATAAGTAAGCGATTAAAAACGTAAAATATATTAATTTTAGATGCTGGGGAATGGTTTTTTTAAGGGTTTGGGCTTTTCATTAAATCATGCTGAAGGTCCGGTTTAAAGTGGACCAAAACCCAGGATTTTGACTATCCTGGGTTTTGGTCCTTGCATCCGGGACACTGTGTAAAACCCCTCAAGTTGCCCGAACAAACTCACCTCTTCCTGGTCCTACAACGCATTTGCGGCCGCTCACCAAATCCGAGCTTGGCGACGGCCGCATCCCTCACTACCCTAACAGGGAGCGTGCCAGCGACAACCAGTCACAAATGCCTGGCGCAGGCTCTTGCCCTGCTAAAGGGATAGTGGGGATGCGGCCGCTGCTCACGTGTGCGCCATTGGACCGGGAAAGAAGGTGAGTTTTCGGCCGACCTGGTGGGTTTCACACAGCGGGGCATCCCCAATCAGGGGGCTCGATCCATCCAACGTGGGTTAGGTCTAATAATGCAAAGGCTGTAATTAGGTCTTGGCTTATTATACACACCTGGCAGGTCTCGCTCTTCACATGTCACTGGAATATTGGTGAATAAAGTTGGTTTTGTGAGGCGCATCACTGAAAAGATGAAAAGGGAAATAAGTAACGTCACAGCAAAATCTTTAGGCTGACAAATGTCATTTACATTCAATGACAACTATTATTATAAAACATGCACATGGGGTTGTCAAGCCGACAGTTCACATATGAACACAGTGTTGCTTTAAAGTGGATCAAAGCCCATGAAGGCCGGCCATGCAGTCTATAAGATGCCGTATGAAACACCGGCAATTGCCCTAAGAACTCACCTTTCCCGGAGATCCCCAGTTAGCAGGAAATGAAGAAGAAGCGCATGGGACAGGCATCAGGTGAGCTGCTTTATGACTGCCATCGGGTTTGCAGTACAAAACCCACGCAGATATAGATTCCCGTGCCGATCAATATCCTACCAGTGGCGTCCAAAATCGGGATGCCCCGTTGTGTGAAACCCCCCAGGTCGCCCCATTCACTTAACTCGTTTCTCGGTCCAATGGTGTATGCGTGAGCCGCTGCCGCTTCCCGCTATCCCTCTAGCAGGACGCGTGGCCGCTCCAGGCATTTGTGAATGAACGGCGCGGGCATGCTCCCTGTTAGAGGGAAGCGGGGGATGTGGCTGTGAGGGCGCTCAGAGCCGCTGCTCTTAGACGCGCAATGGGACTGAGAAGAGGTGAGTTGGTCGCGGCATCCTGGGGGGATTCACACAGCGGGGCACCCCCCATCAGGGTGCCCCAGGGGAAAGGACCAAAAACCAGGATAGTCAAAATCTTGTTTTTTTTTTGGTCCACTTTAAAGCAGAAAAAAACCCAGGAATGTGACTATACCAAATTGGGATGCCCTGCCGCGTGAAACCCCCCAAAATGCCTTTCACTCACCTCTTCCTCATTCCACCAGTGCATGCCCTTGCTCTCGCCAGTGAGATGTATGTCGCGACTATATCATTTGGCAAATGGATCTCATCGAATAGAATGGGGAGTGCACACTCCTGTCCCAGGCTACCTGAATGGCTGGGGTGGGAGCGTGCGCACGCTGCCGCTGCCCCATTCACATTTGGCTGTTTGCCGATTTACATAGTCACGGCAGACAGCTTTTACTGGACGAGAGCCTGTGCATGTGCTGTTAATGTGGGGAAAGGAGAGTCTTTATGGGCACCCCAGGAGGTTTCACACGGTGAGCCATCCTGATTTGGGATGCCCCAGCAGCCGGCCTTAGAATTCGAGGGCTCAGGATCCGAATCGGGATGCTGTTCCGGGGCGAGTTTTATCCTGCTTTAAGCCTCTCCTCCCACCCACCCCGGGTACTTAGGCTGTGATTTCCTCCAGCACCCCTAATGGCAGCATGGCAGAACAGCATGCCAACCTGTGAAGCCTCGTGCAGCCAAAGTCACCAGCTAACTTGTGTGTCCCTTTAATGAATAAAACAGAAGGTCCATGAAAAGAAAGGACACATGGCACAAAAAATGTATTTTGGTTTATTTGAACATTGAACAAATCGATACAATGTACTGGTAATGCACAACCTCAAATAGACCCTCCCTTCCCAAGGACAGATATCTCATTGTGGACATAGGAAGGTGACAGAGAAAGGTGAGCAGCAGACTGTGGCGAATGTGTAACAGCATATCAGAGTGGATTTGGGGGTGATGAGCACAAGGACCTCCTGAAAATTTGGATATATAAAGGGCAAGATCTGCTGCGCGTGCTTTTTTTTTTCTTTTTAAACAGAATTTATTTACACTGCACATACAGACAAAGAACAACAGGATTTACCCATAATCCTTGGCAATAGGCGGAGAAATGCAAATCTCTTTTTACCTTTAGGCTCTCTCAAGTGCCCAAAAAGAGATGACTGGGCGTGCAATGCTTGATAATATCTTCTAGCATTTCCCCAGCCGTCACTTGCTACTTATGGACAGGTGTCTTGGGTTAGTGACCCTCATAAGCACAAGGCGGAAACGGATGCCATGTAATACTTCTGTTCTAGGAAAGCACTATTTACCTTGTACCCTTAGATGGGAGGCTTTTAGGCCCCCGTTCAGTAATGTGTATGAGCTGAACACATTTATAATAATAGGACTGGATAGCATTCTTGCTGCACATGGTACAGATTTTAAATTATCTTTGCACTGAAAACAAAATTGCATGGAATGATTGTGATACACGGAATGAGGAGAGGGTTTTGCAGGATTGGGAGGTTAAAAGGGTCAGCAAATCAAACCTCCTGAAAAAAAAAAAAAAAGTGTTTATATAAAGTTTTGGCTTTTGATCTTTTCAAAGAGCCCCCCAGTATAGTCACAGAAATATCCCAACTTTTTCTGGGAAAATTCAGGTGAATTGCAATAGGGGCCTACCAGGTGCCACATGCACAGAAGCCTTAGTTATTGTCCAGTGGCCCAAAACAGCCTGTGCTTCTTGTCTTACCAAAGCATTTGTCCAGTAATCATAAAAACACCAACAGGATGCAGGCTGATGTTTGAATGGCGGTTGTATGGCTCACCGGTGCTCTCCAATGATTATTCATTCAGTTACACACAATCCAGCATTGTGGGTCAGCCTTGTCAGTTAAAATAACTGCAATAAATCTGAAAGCACCACAAACTAAACTGCTACATACACTTCAGCAAACATGAGGGTATAATGGGGCGCTGCAGCATGGCCAGGGAGTCATACGGCCGCTATTCAAACATCAGGAGTCATCTAGTTAGTCTTTCTATGAATATTGGGCAAAAGCTTATTAAAAAAAGAAACACGGGCTGTTTTGGGGCACTGGGCTGGGGATAGAGGACAACATGAACTTCCTTTCTGGGTATAGGATCACTTAAATTCCATCCTGGTGAGAGATTAAACTAAGTTTAAAAGGAAGGACCATTTTTAGTGGACGTATACGGGACCCTATATCAGAACTTCTGACCAGCATGAGGCTTACCTGCAGCATCTATCGCTGTCCTAAGGGCCCAACATATCAGTGAGCTCCACACCGGTTCCTGGACAGATGTGAGAATGTGACCAGGCCCACAGGCACCTTGGCACCTCAGTCTGGGCTTGTCCTCTATACACGCAGCTGTTGTGGGACACTTGTGTGAAGCTCACAGAGATCTTGGGCCCAGAATAGTGATAGATGCTATATAGATAGATGCTATATGTGGGATACTTTCAAAGTACTGGTCGCGAAAGAGAGTAAAACTAACCCCAAATTATTCTTTAGCTACATAAACCGTAAAAGGTACAAACCTGAGGGTGTGGGCCCCCTGAAAAGCAAGGAGGGGACCCCTATAGAGGGAAATGAGGAGAAAGCTAATTTGCTTAACAACTTCTTTGCCTCTATATTCACAAAAGAATTTGACATGCCGAGTGAAATGCAGGGGAATAACCGAAACCCTCCATTAAATGTCACTGGTCTAACCAAGGAAGAAGTCCAGCACCGTCTCAAGCAGATGAAAATCGATAAATCACCGGGACCAGATGACATACATCCTCGTGTTTTAAGGGAGTTATGTACAGTAATAGACAAGCCGTTATTTCTAATATTTGTGGATTCCATAACTACAGGGTTTGTTCCGATGGATTGGCGCTTGGCAAATGTGGTGCCAATATTCAAAAAGGGATCTAGGGGGGAACCTGGGAACTACAGACCGGTAAGCTTAACATCTGTGGTGGGCAAGCTGTTTGAAGGATACTATCCTGGAGCACCTTGGGGAAAATGACCTTATTACTCCATATCAGCATGGATTTATGAGGAATCGCTCCTGCCAGACAAACCTGATCAGCTTTTATGAGGAGGTAAGTTCAAGATTGGATCAGGGGGAGCCATTGGATATCATATATCTTGACTTTTCTAAAGCATTTGATACTGTGCCACATAAAAGGCTGGTACAAAAGATGAGAATGCTTGGACTGGGGGAAAACGTGTGCAGATGGGTGGGAAATTGGCTTAGTGATCGGAAGCAGAGGGTGGTTATCAATGGTACACACTCAGATTGGGTCACTGTTACTAGTGGAGTACCACAAGGGTCAGTTCTGGGACCAATTCTCTTCAATATATATATAAATGACATTGGGTATGGATTAAACAGTAAAGTCTCAATCTTTGCAGATGATACTAAGCTGAGTAAAGTAATTAAAACAATGGAGGACAACAGGCAACTACAAACAGATTTAGATAAATTGGAAGCATGGGCAGTTAAATGGCAAATGAAGTTTAACACAGATAAATGTAAGGTTATGCACATGGGAAGGAGAAATCTGTGTCATGATTACACACTAAATAAAGAAACACTTGGTAAAACAACAATGGAAAAGGATCTAGGGGTTTTAGTTGACAATAAGCTCAACTGTAGTAATCAATGTCAGGCAGCTGCTGCCAAGGCAAACAGGATCATGGGGTGCATCAGGAGGGGCATAGGTGCTCATGACCAGAGCATCATTTTACCCCTGTACAAGTCACTGGTCAGACCCCATATGGAGTACTGTGTACAGTTCTGGGCACCTGTGCTTAAAAAGGACATATCAGAACTGGAGCACGTTCAAAGAAGGGCAACAAAGTTAATAAAAGGAGTGCGGGGGCTAGAGTACCCGGAAAGATTGTCCAAGTTAGGCTTATTTAGTCTAGAAAAAAGACGATTGAGGGGTGATCTAATAACTATGTATAAATATATTCGGGGTCAATACAAGGATCTGTCCCACAATCTATTTATACCCCGGAGTGTAACCATAACCCGGGGGCATCCACTAAGGTTAGAGGAAAGGTGCTTTCTCCACCGACATAGCAGGAGATTCTTCTCTGTAAGAGCAGTGAGACTATGGAACTCGCTGCCAGAGGAGGTAGTAATGAGGGATACATTAAAAATGTTCAAAAGTGGCCTTGATGCCTTCCTGGCATGTAATAACATTTCCGGCTATGGCTACTAGACCACTGGAAGGAGTTAAACAGGCTGAACTGGATGGACTAAAGTCTTTATTCAGCCTTACATACTATGTTACTATGTTAGTGGTTTCGATCTGGGGTCTGTTGAGAAGGTCCACAAAACTGGCTTGACCTTTAAACCCTCACCCTGCATGTTACTCACTGGCTCTCGGCATTATGGATTGAAACAAGGCAAATGGAGGACAAGTTTGAAATACAACTTACATGATAAAGTTAAAAATACAATTCATACTTTCAAAGGTAAAAGAAATACAATTCATATTTAAAGCGGACCGAAACCCACTGAACTTGTGAAATACATTGGGCCAAAGCCCCTGATGATACACCATTCTTAGGGTGTAGAATTAGAAATAGATATTTTCGCTTTTTGAAATGCCCTGAAACACTTTAATTTTTGCTGTCCACATCTGTAAGATGGCAGGCGATCAGTCATTACATAGGTGTGGCAAAGACATCATTGCCATACACAACAGTGGCAATAAATGGAGGAGGTACAGCTTTACAGCTAAAACAGGCGTTATTATCTGATGCAGGAGCATTGAAAATTGGCAAACAATGCTTTTCAAGGGGGGGAGCAAGTCAGGGGATGTAAGTTAAAAATGTGGGTTTTGGTCCACTTTAAGTTAAAAATACAATTCATACTTTCAAGGTAAAAAAATATAATTCATATTTTTAAGTTAAAAAAACTATTTATACTTTCACATTAAAAATACTATCAACACTTTCAAGGTAAAAAAAATACAATTCAAACAAAATGTCATTGGCTTGCTATTATGCAAGGTGTTCAATGGGATTGTATAACAAGTATGACATCACATGACCAGGAGTCTATAGGGCAGAATAAAAGAGAGACATTGTCCCCACACATCTACAAGCTCAGAATAATCCCGTGCTTGCGTACAAACAGGTCCAGTTTGCCGGTGAGCTTGATTTCAGATCGGAGCATGGTCACCACATGCTCACAATAGCGCAAGTCGCAGAATATCCATATCTGGTTAATATCTCTTTGCAATGTGGCATTGCAGCTTGGAAGGACCTTGTGTCTTAAAAGTCGGCTTAGCTTCCTCCAGACCTCATCCAGACTCAGATCTCCACAGACAGAAGGTAAAATCATCCATCTCCCCCTGTGGAAAAGATTCAGGTTGAACTTCTCCAGGATGCTCTTCAGTTCCTCGGACGGCGGGACAACAGCATCCCCACTCTTGGCTTTCTGAGTGCAAATACTCCACGTCCTCTCTCTGGAAACATTGCTATTCTTAACTGGTGGGTCAAAGGTGAAGCCATCATCATGTTTGGAGGACACTGTCTGCTGTTCACCATGTTCTGTGCAGACGTTTGGCTGGAACTCTAAAAGATCAGGTGTAGGATCATAGCAGATGAATGATTCCACATCCAGTGGATCGAAAGGGCCGTAGCCAACTTTGGAAGAGAAATCTATTTCAGGAGTAGGAGGACATCTTTGAGGCTTCAGTATAAAGCTGGTGACATAATGTGGGAACCAAGGAGCAAACTTTGGCAAGCACCGGACTGGAAAGTCTTCTAAACTTCCAGCGCCAATCTTGTGTAAATCCTCTGGTGTGACTTCTGAAGGGCGATAATGCAAAAGAACTTCCATCTCATAAGGTTCAACAAGTCAAACTCTTCTTCTGATGGGAAATGCATGTAGAATGCAGGTTGTCGGCCGTGAAGCTGCAGCTAGCACTCCTAACATAGCAGTATGCTCCATACTGCGGCCGCTTTCAGGTTGTCAGATTACACATGGTCTTCTTCAAAACTTCACAAAGACTGGCCCTGACGGGATGGTGCAGCACAGTGTTCTGGATTCCAGGTTATCCCAAGCGATGTGGACCTGAAGCAGAAGTATTGCAGATAGTACTTGCGAGGGCCAACATCTTAACTAACAAAGTCCAAGATCCTATTGGTAAAAGCCAGCGGCATATCCCAATTAATTACCTACTAAACAACAATAAGCTTTGTTACCTGCACATGTGGGTGACTCATCTGACACTAGATAGACAATTTCACAAAGAGATGATGATGAGATTAGCCGCCATGCTCTCTCTCCCCCCCCCCCCCCCCCCCAGTGCCTTGCACTTTATTCTTGTTAAAGGGTAGGATTACAGATTTCCCCCAGATTAACACTCAAATTGTCTGAGTTTCTGCCATCTGTCTATATACCATGAATACAATAGACACCTATATTCACACCTAGCTGATGGAAGCTACCTCAATAGCTTGGGTGTTTTCTGAGCTGCAACTCATTTCCCCTTGAAAAGGAATCCTTGAATTCCTAATTAGGTTGGCCTCCGGCTCAGCCACTCAAATACATATTAGACATGGCCTCTGGAAGAGCGGTGTAACTCTTGAAATATGTCAGTTATGACTTTATTAATGAGAGAATCTTATTCAGGATTATAAGACCTTTCATTTGATATCAAACATGTGTGTGTGTCATCCAGAGCCTGATAATCCACATAGTATCATATTCTGTATGATGTGTATTTGGTGTTTAGGTTCATTTAACTAAGAAATTAATGGGGGTTATGAATTTCTTGGTTACAGTATAACATGCATATTGTGGGAGTTATACCCTTTATAGAATTTGTATAAAATCTCACAGAGGCCGGTTGTGGGCAGATCATTGCAGACACACCCACGAGGCTGGGAATGCTGGCCACACCCCCTAGTGTTGGTAGATTAGCGAGACTGCTGGGACGACTAGTTAGCCAATGAATGGACTCGAGACCTGAAGCAACCATGATGGCTAAGTGCTGAATATCTCTTGCTGTCTCTACATTATCTCTCTCTCACCATTATAACATTTATTGTACTGTAAACTTACTTTATCTAACATGTCATTTATGTAACAACTGCCTGTAATATCTAAGATGATCTACCTGGGGAAACTTCATGAACATATTGGGTTATGAAGGTTATTTACTGTGCTGGTAAATTAAACTCGTTTTAATTTATACATCTTACTGTGTGTGTGGTGGATAATTTCTCACACAACAGCCTGTAGTTGCAAATTATTTAAACCGGACCTTCAGCGTGATTTAATGAAAAGCCCAAACTCTTAAAAAACGGTTCCCCAGCATCTAAAATTAATATATTTTACGTTTTTAGTCACTAACTTATTATTCTTTCCCCCACTGGGCTGCAACTCTGTTCAGGAATTTATTTAGGATATGGGTGCCGCCATCTTGACTCAGAAGCATCACACTTACTGAGACGAGGAGAGTGGGATAAGGTACAGGGGGGCGGGTTATAGCTGTGCTTTGCTCAGACAGAGCATAGCTGGGGTCAGGTAAAGGTCAGCAGTCCCAGAATGCAGAGCAGCACAGTCAGGAGGCACTTCCTGTTTGCAGGCTGCCTGATAAGATGGCAGCTTCCATAAGCCGCCATCTTGGATGTTTAAAGGCTCCTAACATGCAGTAGATGCAGGTAGGATGATTTTTAATGTGAGCAATCTGTATGTAAAGGGTGTGGGAAACATATAAGATAGACTCTTATTCAGAGTGAAGGTCCGCTTTAAGGTATTAAATATTTCTTCTTAGGATATTTCACTGGATGTATGAGGACAGCTTCAGTGACCATTGGTTTGTATCAAAGTAGTATATTAATCTCTAGTAGAAATATTGGAGATGAATGTGCAGCAAATATTAATTTAAATCATATTTTCCTATTTCAATTCTACTCCAATGATTTTATACGTAGCGGATATACTGCCCCTATTTATTGGATGGGAATAGTAATCACTGCTTATATTTGTGGAGAACCCTTCAGAAGCAGCTTGCAGCTGCGACACGCGAGGGTCACATGACTAGATTAGGGTTGCTATCATATTATCGTGTGATGTAGTATTAATGTTTATCGTTTCATTATAATGGTTAGAGCATTTGCATTTAGTGCACATACAGGAGAGTGTTCCCCTGGAATGGATTGGATTTGCACTGACAGATTTATATGCCCCATAGTCATATTTTTTGTTATTTTATCTACATCAAAAGAGGCAGTCATGGCCTGGCGAATAAAGTGGCAAAAAAAACCTTCCTGGTTCCCCCCAGTCAGTGACACCCACCTGCCATTTTTGAAATTTCAGATGCCCCAGAGTGCAGCATAGTGACCGGCCCTGGAGTCTTTTTGACTCAAAGACCACGGCGTGCAGCAGCAGAGGGTGGCAGGTTCAATTCCCGGGTGAGGAATATGTTCGACAAAGGCACCTGACCGCAAACGCTCCGAAGGCACCGTGGATAGGGCAACAATGTGTTGATTGGTTTGTAGTTGGTCTTACTGCACTGATGGGTAAAATTAGGCACACTGGTCATATATATGCACAATACACCTTATACAAAAGTGGACCAAAACCCTTTTTCACTATCCCGGGTTTTGGTCTTCACCCCAACCTGGGATTCCTTACTGTGTGTGATTGGCGGCTGATTTTTACAACCCCCTCCCCAGGGAAAACACCCTGTTAGAGGTTACTGGGGATGTGGCCGCCGGCCTCTTCTAAGTTAGACTCGGCCCTTAGCCAATTCTGAGAAGCACAGGCGAGCGTGCAGATTGGATGAGAGCCTGTGCATGTGCCACATCCCCAATTCCGGCATCCCGAATCAGGATAGTCAAAACCCAGGGTTTTGGTCTACTTTAAAGCAGAACAAAACCCTAAGTCGCTAGCCCTGGAGTCTAAAAGATGAAATCGGGATGCTGTGTGAATCCGCAAAACTCACCATTGCCAACGGCTCCCATGGCAATGTAATTATCGGACGGCCACGACCCTATTATCTCTGGGCTGAGGCACACTCATGTGTCCAGCCATTCTGATAGAATGGGGGCAGTAGAGCACCCCCAGGGTATAGGGCACTGGGGATACGTCTGCTCCCGCATTTCATTTCCGAGATCTCTTATAAACAGAGCCACATTTTTAATAATTAATATGCAGAACAACGATTGGACATGCGCCTTAGGACTGGGGAAAGGTGAGTTTGTATGGGCGATCTTGGGGGGTTCACACAGTGGGGCATCCCAAATCAGGATGCCCCTGGGACATAGAACAAACCCAAGATAGTCAAAAACCCAAATTGTGTTCCCCTTTAAAGTGGGTTTTGGTCCTTTTGGGGGTGCCCTGCTACGTGATCCCCCCAAATCGCCGAAGCCAACTCACCTCTTCCCGGTCCTACGGCGCATGCATGGCCGCTCGTCCAATCAGCGTGCTCGGAGCCGCTGATGTCACATCGTCTAAGCCTTCTGCTAAGGCCAGTGGCTCAGAACGTGCTGACGGCCACATCCCCCGCTTCCCTCTAACAGGGAGCGTGCCCGTGCCGGCCATTAATAAATACCTGGCACGGGCACGCACCCTGCTAGAGGGATAGCGGGGATGCGGCTCCCGCATGCGCCATTGGACTGGGAGACAAGGTGAGTGTATGGGGCGACCTGAGGGGTTTCACACAGCTGGGCATCACGATTTTGGATGCCCCGAGAGGAGGGAATCGATTATATTCCCAGGCCAATCGCGGTGGGTTTTGGTCCATTTTAAAGTGGAACAAAAGCAGAGAATTTAACTTTCCTGGGTTTTTTTCCGAGCCCCTAGGGCATCCCGAATTGAGATGTCCACTGTGTGAAACCCCCCCAGATCGTCCACTAACACATGCGCAGGCTCTCGTCCAGTCAGAGCCGTTTGCCCTATGTGATTCAGGTAAGGCCTCTGATTTAAACCAATGGGGAGCGGGTTGGCGTGTGCGTCCTCCAGGCTCAGCCTATCTGAATGGCTTGGGTGGGCGGGAGCGCGCTGCCACATCCCCTGCATCCCTGTCAGCATGCGCCCATTGTAAACAATCAGAGCCTTTTACCGAAAGGCAAACGGCTCTGATTGGAGGAGAGCCCACGCATGCAAGGGTGGAAAGGGGAGTTATTACGGGCACTCTGGGGGGTTCACGAATCGGGATGCCCCAGGGAAAAGCTTTCGGCTGGCCCTGGAATCTTTTAGATTGCAAACCGCTGTGGGTTTTGTTCGAATTTAAAGTGGACCAACACCCAGCGTGATTGGCCAGGGAATCTATAAGATTCCCGGGTTGATCCAATCCCTCCCTGCGGGGAAACCAAAATCGGGATGGCCGCTGTGTGAAACCCCCCAGGACGCCCAGAAACCTTACCCGATTCCCGGTCCAACGGCGCATGCGCGGGCCGCATCTCGCGCTTCGCTCTAGCAGGGCTCGTGCGCGCTCCCTGTTACAGGGAAGCGTGATATGCGGCCGCCACTGTGCTCGGAGCCGATGTGTCCTGGGTGTTGGTCCACTTTTAAAAGGACCAAAACCCAGGGCCACCCGATGCAAAATGCCCTGCTGTGTGAAACCCCCACAGGACACCCTGCAAAACTCACCTTTCCCCAGTCCTGCGTTCTATGCGCAGCCTCTCACCCAATCAGCGCGCTCAACTGCGCTGACGTCAAACTGTCTTGGACTCATAAAATGAGCGGACCCTAGCGCACCGGCTACCCTCTAGCAGGAGACATGCCCACACCAGTCATTCACAAATGGCCGGTTAATGGTATAGCGGCCGTTGTTCACTTATGTGCCATGGCTCGGGGGAGAAGATGAGTTTACTGGGTGACCTGGGGGTTTTTACACAGCGGTGCATCCCGAATCAGGCTATGGAGTCTAACAGACTCCAAGGTGGGTTTTGGTCCACTTTAAGCAGCTTTTTTTTCTGACCTCAAGCAAACCTAAACTCTAGAGGCAACTCTGTGCCGGGCTGCAGGTCGGTAAGGGCTCTGCTCCCGCTGCCTGGGAGCCCCGGATTTAGGAGACACCAATCTGTTTCCTCATACAGCTCTGGGGACAGGAAACAGCGGCACACAGCAGGGCAGCACGTCCCCTAGTGGAGGAGATGTGATTGGCACAGTGTAGGACAAAGTGAGGATGTGTAATGCAGGGCTCGCTGATGAGGTGAAGGGTTGGGTTAGGGTCACTGCATGGCACAGAATTGCAAGCAGGGTTTAAGTCAACATTAAAGAAGTCTTTAAACACGGGCCGTATCCGGGTAACCCGCAGGGTCAGACCGGAAGCAGCCTGGGAGGGCGCCAGAGCAAAATAACAATATGCATAATATGAGCCCCGCACTCGCCCGGTACCTTTGAGGGCCAGCAGATGCTCCTGCTTCGGTTGGTTAACGTCCATCATTACCGGACCGGCCCCGCTCGTGCACACTGACAGCTAGCTAGTACGGATCGCTAGACGGACCACAACGACGCGCATGCGCGATCTGCCCCAGAGCTTGTCAGCGCCCTATCGCCGATCCGGTCACGTGACACTGCGACCAGGAATATACAGGCCGGTATGCCTGGATGTGTGTGTAAGGAATGGGCGGCCTGGGCACGCTGGCACTTGTAGTGCAGCCGGTCACACCAGTTTTCTCTCATTACTGAGGTGCGGGATAGATAAAACAAAGACACTAACTAACCCAAACCTCAGTGAGATACCTTTTCCGACGATGCTGAAGTTGTTTTTTTATTCAGCAGTTTCTTATTCGCACTGATCTGTTTGTTTATTTCACGCCTTATAAAGGAAAATGTCCGTTAATGATGCCACTAATTCTATGGAGCACTCTGAACAATATTGCATTAAAAGTTGCACAAATCTTGAATTAGCTGGCACAAAAATGGGCAATAACGAATGTGATTATAAGGGTTAAATGGCTTTGGGCCACTGATGGTAGAGCGTCGGCGAACGGAGGGTGACCCTCTCCATGAAAACAGTCGAGTTCTACGTTGTTATGGATATAAAAGTGGGCACGATGGCCCCGATTCAATAAAGGTAGAAAAAAAATTCTCATGGTAGTAAAAGATTCAATTCATGAGAAAAAAGCCTGAGAATTCCACTGTTGCTGAATCACCAGATAGGAAGACAATGAAAGTCAATGGCACTTTTTTACTCCTAAGAAACGTAGAGAACTGTTTACTACTTTCTTTACTGTAGTAAAAGCTGCCATTGACTTTCATTGTTTTCTTATCTGGTGATTCAGTAACAGTGACATTCTCAGCCTTTTCTCTCATGAATTGAATCTTTTGCTACCATGAGAATTTTTTTCTACCTTTATTGAATCGAGGTCATTGTCTCTTTTCAAATAACAGTGAATAAGTAACAGGGGTTAAAATGTTTTTTTTTTCTTTAACAAGTGTTGGTCCTGCTGTCAGCCAATAACAATAAGCTCTGGAGCCCCCCTTGCACATAACCACCCCGAACACACGCCATAGGCCACAGCGCCAGCCACCGGAACGGCCTGCCCCCGTGACCAGTCGTGGGACTCGGCGCTGGCTCGTAATGAAGGTGAGCATTATGGGTGTTATGTGCAAGGAGGGCTCGAGCATTCTAGATGGCCTCCCAAGCTTGTTGTTATTGACTGACGGTGGGACCAACACCTGTTAAAGAAAAAATGGGTGTTGGTCCGGTTTAAATGGCTTTGGGCTTCACATTGCCAACTGACAGGGTTACCTCCCTGCACTGCATACAGTTGAGTTCAGCCTGGCCCAAAGCCATTTAACCGCTTGAAACCAGCTGTTACTTATTCGCTCCATTGAAAAGAGACATTGTGCCCATTTTGATGCCAGTTTTATGGCCAGAGCTACTTTGGGCCAGGCTGAACTAGACTGTATGCCTTGCAGGGGGTCCCCCTCTGTCAGTTGGCGCTGTGCCATCAGTGGCCCAAAGCCAATAAACCCCTTAAAAACAGCTGTTACTTATTTTCTCCATTGAAAGAGCCATTGTGCCCACATTGATGCCAGTTTTATGGCCAGACAATTTTGAGCCAGGCTGAACTGGACTATATGCCATGCAGGGGGTCACCCTCTGTCAGTTGGCGCTGTGCTATCAGTTGCCCAAAGCCATTTAACCCCTTGAAAACAGGTTTTACTCATTCACTCCTTTTAAATGAGACATTGTGCCCACTTTGATGCCAGTTTTATGGGCAGAACTACTTTGGGCTAGACTGTATGCCATGTAGGGGGTCACCCTCTGTCATTTGACGCTGTGCTATCAGTGGCCCAAAGCCAATAAACTCCTTGAAAACAGCTGTTACTTATTCGCTCCATTGAAAAGAGATATTGTGCCCACATTGATGCCAGTTTTATGGCCAGAATTACTTTGGGTCAGGCTGAACTGGACTGTATGTGGTGCAGGGGGTCACCGTCTGTCAGTTGGTGCTGTGCTATCAGTGGCCCAAAGCCATTTAACCCTTATAATCACATTCTTTATTGCCCATTTTTATACCAGCTAATTCAGGATTTGTGCCACGTTTAATACCATATTGCTCAGAGTGCTCCATAAAATTAGTGGCATCATCAATGGACATTTTCCTTTATAAGGATACAGGAAATTTAAAAAACGTCAGTGCGAATAAGAAACCAACATTCAGCATTGTCCTTGTCCAAACTCAATCTGGCAGGTCAGGAGACAATTGCACACCTGTGTTGCAACTGCAACTAGTCCAATAGGAGACATGGGGGTTTATTCATCAAGCCATAGCGCCAGGTAACGTCTGGCTGCGACAGGTAACGAACGGTGACCGCCAGGCGCTGTACGCAATACCACATTTAACAAAGCGAATCTGGTGAGCGACACGTAGCGACCGATTCATCATCACAGACGGCTCAGCGTATAGCGCCGGAGCTCTGGCTTCCAGAGCGCCTGGAATTACCTGTCGCTACCTGTCGCTCTCCCATACATTTCAATGGACATTCCTTTTCTTCTGTTTAAACAGGCTTTTATTTATTTATTTTTTAATTATTAAATCATTGTGTCACCTCTCATGGCCTAGAAAAAGTCATTTTTGAAAACGTTTTTGATTTATAATATTTTTATGCAGAATTGTCCTTACATGTCTGGTATTAAAGTGTTCATGTCACAATGTAATAACAATGTAATTCCATGTGTTTTCGCTTTGTTACTAGTGGATACATGTTCAAAAACAGACTTTAATCACACAGCGTCTGGTGCTCTGGGCTACAACAACCCGATTTTGAGCGCCGGGGCTGTGTGAGGCTTTTTTTTATGAATATGGTGTGAGTCGGTCGCACTGAGCTGGCGCTACCATTCGTTCCCATACAGCGCTGTACTGGTGTTAGAGCGACTCACACAATATATTCATCAATACCGGCCAGCGACTGAGACGCTCTGAAACAGCGAACCATGGCCGAGCACAGCAACTACTAGCGGTCGCTCTCAATGCCTCGCTACAGATGCTCATCTGTCGGTACCTGGTAATGAATCAGCCTGATGTTTCATTGCAATGTGCAGCTATTTCCTGCCTTGCCCTGTCCTCCACATTATATGTCTGAATTTGGTTTTCTAAGAATCTTTTAACTTTAGTGTCTTCCAAAATCAGAATCCTCCCAGGCAAGAGGATGGAAAAAACACAGGATTTGATCTCAGGTTTGGGTCTTGCCCCTGGGGAATCCCGAAATTGGGATGTCCTGTTGTGTGAAACCTCCCTGAGTCCCGGCTACCTGAGTGGAGGACCCAAGAGGGGGGGCATCCAGATTACTAGAGCCCCCCTCCCATGCGCAATACCCCAAAATCCTTACCTGTACCCTGATCCTCGGCCAAATGCGCTCTTCCAATTGGCCCCCGGCTGTCATGTGGAAACAACACTCTGGATTTTTACTTTCCAGGGTTTTATTCCTCTCTGACATGGGGTTCATCGCTGTGTGTAAGCCCTGGAAACAACTGTAAAAGCTCATCATCTGGCAATCCCATTGCACATGCACAGCTCGCTGACCAATCAGCGAATATGCTCCATTTATACCTTCCTTAGCCGACCTGGCATCAGACTGACTAGGAAAGCTGGCCCCACCTTGTCATACCCACCAGCACTCAGAAATAGTTGCAGCGATGCAATGTGCCAATGGATTTCCAATAAAAATATTGAAACAGAAATGCCTGCACACATCTCATACGCCCACACCACAAGCGTTTGCCAACCGGATTTCCAGCTACAGAGTTCACCTGGGAAACCCAGGGCTTTCACACAGCGGGGCAAGCTGAATTGGGATGCCCTAGGGATAAGGAACTCATCATTTCAAACTCTAGGGAGGCCATTGATCCTTTATAGATCAGAAGTGACCCTGTGCCAGCTGCCAGTATGTTACTGTGGCAGCCATAGCGAGGCTACAAGTGAGAGCGCACATAGTGGAGCAGTGCCCATTACCAGCTGGTGGGAGGTCCAGCAGGGACTAGGCAAGTTTTTATTTTAATGCCCCACACTGCCTAGGCAAATGGCGGGGTGTCACACAGTACATACACAGCCTGAGCAGGCCTGCACAGATGGCACGAGACCATCATTCAAAATAGTTTGCTGGGCGTAATTATTCACCACAATCAATTCTGATAGTCCGGGAGCATGGAGAGGTAAGAGATCTGGGGATCCCTGCGTTTTCAACCATTTTACTCTGCTGTATATTTCTCCATGGCTTCCCAAGCACTCGCCTTTCTTGCGATCCCACGGCACATTTGTGTAGGTAACCAATTGGTGTGCTATGCTCCATTCAGCTTCTGCTATCCGCTCTAATTGGCACCACTGGCTGCACCCCCCCCCCCCTTCCACGTCCTGTGGGATCACAGGCTATGTAGGCTTCCCAAACTGAGATGCCCTAGTGAGATAGAATTGTCCTGCTCTGCAGTTTTATAGACTTCAGGGCTTGCTAATCAGGGCAATGTTCCTCCTAAAAGGGTATCCCAAATCGTAATGCCCCAGGGAAATGGAATTGCCCGCTCTGGAGTTTTATAGACTTCAGGGCTAGCTAACCAGCCGATGCTCCTCCTAAAGTGGGTTTCCCAAATTGGAATGCCCCAGGGAGATGGATTCGGCCCGCTCTGGAGTTTTATAGACTCCAGGGCTGACTAAGCAGGCTGATGCACTTCCTAAAGTGGGTTTCCCAAATTGGGATGCCCCAGAGAGAGGGAATAGGCCTTCTCTGGAGTTTTATAGACTCCAGGGCTGGCTAAGCCCTAAAGTGGACCAAAAGTCCATAAAAGTCTATAAGACTTCAGGGCCAGCTGATTCCCTCTCCCCGGGGCATCTTGATTTGGGATGCCCGCTGTGTAAACCCCCCACCGGATCCCCATTAAGACTTTGTCAGCTAAGAAGAGGCGAGCACACTGATTGGCTGCACCATTGTATCGGTGGCCAGGTAGCCGGGATCCAGGGGGTTTCACACACTTCTGGGATGCCCCAGAAGCAAGACCCAAACTTGAGATAGTCAAATCTGGTCCACTTTTAACACTTGCCCGGTGGGGGGGATCCTGATTTTGGAAGGCACTAAAGTTAAAAGATTCTTAGGAAACCAAATTCAGGCATATGATGGGGGTCAGGAAATAGCTGCACACTGCAATGGAGCGTGTGTGCAGTTGTTTCCTGTCCCCATCAGATGGAGCTCAGGCAAGGTTAGTATCTCACTGATAACATGGGGGGGGGGGGTTAGTTAGTGTCTTTGTTTCAGCTTTCCTGCCCCTCCATAATGAGGGAAAACTGGTGTGACCGCCTTGCTGCACTACAAGTGTCAGCGTGCCCAAGCCGCCCATTCCTGACACACACATCCAGTCTCCAGTCAGGGATACTTCCTGTGTGTGTAACCATGACTCAGTGTTGGTAGATCTAAACATCAGGCCTTAAAAAGACAGCTGAAGAGTTAGGGCAGACCTAAACCCTTTCTGGCACAAATTGTGGCACCCTACACACACACACAGCACTGCATGTCCCTAAGCTGTAACCATGTCACTGCTGGAGGGAGCTCGGTGAGAAAAAGGTGTCTATTCATCGGGGTGCTTACCAGTGGTGGTTGGGGTGCAGCCTGGGTGCCATCAGCGCTCTCCCTGGTGACATTATGTCCACTTTAAACAGGACCGGCTCCAGGTTTGTGGGCAAGAGTATCAGTGGACCCCAAAGTATTGAGTCACATGATGTCACCTTTCAGCTCCACTGCCACAAATGGGTCTCCTGCCGCTGATCGACCAACAGTCCTTATTGCCTTCCCTATAGCCACCAATCGCCCTCCCGTCCTTATTGCCTTCCCTATAGCCACCAATCGCCATCCCGTCCTTATTGCCTTCCCTATAGCCACCAATCGCCATCCCGTCCTTATTGCCTTCCCTATAGCCACCAATCGCCCTCCAGTCCTTATTACCTTCCCTATAGCCACCAATCGCCCTCCAGTCCTTATTGCCTTCCCTATAGCCACCAATCGCCCTCCAGTCCTTATTGCCTTCCCTATAGCCACCAATCGCCCTCCCGTCCTTATTGCCTTCCCTATAGCCACCAATCGCCATCCCGTCCTTATTGCCTTCCCTATAGCCACCAATCGCCCTCCAGTCCTTATTACCTTCCCTATAGCCACCAATCGCCCTCCAGTCCTCATTGCCTTCCCTATAGCCACCAATCGCCCTCCAGTCCTTATTACCTTCCCTATAGCCACCAATCGCCCTCCAGTCCTTATTGCCTTCCCTATAGCCACCAATCGCCCTCCAGTCCTTATTACCTTCCCTATAGCCACCAATCGCCCTCCAGTCCTTATTACCTTCCCTATAGCCACCAATCGCCCTCCAGTCCTTATTACCTTCCCTATAGCCACCAATCGCCCTCCAGTCCTTATTGCCTTCCCTATAGCCACCAATCGCCCTCCAGTCCTTATTACCTTCCCTATAGCCACCAATCGCCCTCCAGTCCTTATTACCTTCCCTATAGCCACCAATCGCCCTCCAGTCCTTATTGCCTTCCCTATAGCCACCAATCGCCCTCCAGTCCTTATTGCCTTCCCTATAGCCACCAATCGCCCTCCCGTCCTTATTGCCTTCCCTATAGCCACCAATCGCCATCCCGTCCTTATTGCCTTCCCTATAGCCACCAATCGCCATCCCGTCCTTATTGCCTTCCCTATAGCCACCAATCGCCCTCCAGTCCTTATTACCTTCCCTATAGCCACCAATCGCCCTCCAGTCCTTATTGCCTTCCCTATAGCCACCAATCGCCCTCCAGTCCTTATTGCCTTCCCTATAGCCACCAATCGCCCTCCCGTCCTTATTGCCTTCCCTATAGCCACCAATCGCCATCCCGTCCTTATTGCCTTCCCTATAGCCACCAATCGCCCTCCAGTCCTTATTACCTTCCCTATAGCCACCAATCGCCCTCCAGTCCTTATTGCCTTCCCTATAGCCACCAATCGCCATCCCGTCCTTATTGCCTTCCCTATAGCCACCAATCGCCCTCCAGTCCTTATTACCTTCCCTATAGCCACCAATCGCCCTCCAGTCCTTATTGCCTTCCCTATAGCCACCAATCGCCCTCCAGTCCTTATTGCCTTCCCTATAGCCACCAATCGCCCTCCCGTCCTTATTGCCTTCCCTATAGCCACCAATCGCCCTCCAGTCCTTATTACCTTCCCTATAGCCACCAATCGCCCTCCAGTCCTTATTGCCTTCCCTATAGCCACCAATCGCCATCCCGTCCTTATTGCCTTCCCTATAGCCACCAATCGCCCTCCAGTCCTTATTACCTTCCCTATAGCCACCAATCGCCATCCCGTCCTTATTGCCTTCCCTATAGCCACCAATCGCCCTCCCGTCCTTATTGCCTTCCCTATAGCCACCAATCGCCATCCCGTCCTTATTGCCTTCCCTATAGCCACCAATCGCCATCCCGTCCTTATTGCCTTCCCTATAGCCACCAATCGCCCTCCAGTCCTTATTACCTTCCCTATAGCCACCAATCGCCCTCCAGTCCTTATTGCCTTCCCTATAGCCACCAATCGCCCTCCAGTCCTTATTGCCTTCCCTATAGCCACCAATCGCCCTCCCGTCCTTATTGCCTTCCCTATAGCCACCAATCGCCATCCCGTCCTTATTGCCTTCCCTATAGCCACCAATCGCCCTCCAGTCCTTATTACCTTCCCTATAGCCACCAATCGCCCTCCAGTCCTTATTGCCTTCCCTATAGCCACCAATCGCCCTCCAGTCCTTATTGCCTTCCCTATAGCCACCAATCGCCCTCCCGTCCTTATTGCCTTCCCTATAGCCACCAATCGCCATCCCGTCCTTATTGCCTTCCCTATAGCCACCAATCGCCCTCCAGTCCTTATTACCTTCCCTATAGCCACCAATCGCCCTCCAGTCCTTATTGCCTTCCCTATAGCCACCAATCGCCCTCCAGTCCTTATTGCCTTCCCTATAGCCACCAATCGCCCTCCCGTCCTTATTGCCTTCCCTATAGCCACCAATCACCCTCCAGTCCTTATTGCCTTTCCTATAGCCACCAATCGCCCTCCAGTCCTTATTGCCTTCCCTATAGCCACCAATCGCCCTCCAGTCCTTATTGCCTTCCCTATAGCCACCAATCGCCCTCCCGTCCTTATTGCCTTCCCTATAGCCACCAATCACCCTCCAGTCCTTATTGCCTTCCCTATAGCCACCAATCACCCTCCAGTCCTTATTGCCTTCCCTATAGCCACCAATCACTCTCCAGTCCTTATTGCCTTCCCTATAGCCACCAATCACCCTCCAGTCCTTATTGCCTTCCCTATAGCCACCAATCACCCTCCAGTCCTTATTGCCTTCCCTATAGCCACCAATCACTCTCCAGTCCTTATTGCCTTCCCTATAGCCACCAATCACCCTCCCGTCCTTATTGCCTTCCCTATAGCCACCAATCACCCTCCCGTCCTTATTGCCTTCCCTATAGCCACCAATCGCCCTCCAGTCCTTATTGCCTTCCCTATAGCCACCAATCGCCCTCCCGTCCTTATTGCCTTCCCTATAGCCACCAATCGCCCTCCCGTCCTTATTGCCTTTCCTATAGCCACCAATCGCCCTCCCATCCTTATTGCCTTCCCTATAGCCACCAATCGCCATCCCGTCCTTATTGCCTTCCCTATAGCCACCAATCGCCATCCCGTCCTTATTGCCTTCCCTATAGCCACCAATCGCCCTCCAGTCCTTATTGCCTTCCCTATAGCCACCAATCGCCCTCCCGTCCTTATTGCCTTCCCTATAGCCACCAATCACCCTCCAGTCCTTATTGCCTTCCCTATAGCCACCAATCGCCCTCCCGTCCTTATTGCCTTTCCTATAGCCACCAATCGCCCTCCCATCCTTATTGCCTTCCCTATAGCCACCAATCACCCTCCAGTCCTTATTGCCTTCCCTATAGCCACCAATCACCCTCCCGTCCTTATTGCCTTCCCTATAGCCACCAATCACCCTCCAGTCCTTATTGCCTTCCCTATAGCCACCAATCGCCCTCCAGTCCTTATTGCCTTCCCTATAGCCACCAATCACTCTCCAGTCCTTATTGCCTTCCCTATAGCCACCAATCACCCTCCAGTCCTTATTGACTTCCCTATAGCCACCAATCGCCCTCCAGTCCTTATTGCCTTCCCTATAGCCACCAATCGCCCTCCAGTCCTTATTGCCTTCCCTATAGCCACCAATCGCCCTCCAGTCCTTATTGCCTTCCCTATAGCCACCAATCGCCCTCCAGTCCTTATTGCCTCCCCTATAATCACCAATCACCCTCCCGTCCTTATTGCCTTCCCTATAGCCACCAATCACCCTCCAGTCCTTATTGCCTTCCCTATAGCCACCAATCACCCTCCAGTCCTTATTGCCTTCCCTATAGCCACCAATCACCCTCCAGTCCTTATTGCCTTCCCTATAGCCACCAATCACCCTCCAGTCCTTATTGCCTTCCCTATAGCCACCAATCACCCTCCAGTCCTTATTGCCTTCCCTATAGCCACCAATCGCCCTCCAGTCCTTATTGCCTTCCCTATAGCCACCAATCACCCTCCAGTCCTTATTGCCTTCCCTATAGCCACCAATCGCCCTCCCGTCCTTATTGCCTTCCCTATAGCCACCAATCGCCCTCCAGTCCTTATTGCCTTCCCTATAGCCACCAATCGCCATCCCGTCCTTATTGCCTTCCCTATAGCCACCAATCGCCATCCCGTCCTTATTGCCTTCCCTATAGCCACCAATCACCCTCCAGTCCTTATTACCTTCCCTATAGCCACCAATCGCCCTCCAGTCCTTATTGCCTTCCCTATAGCCACCAATCATCCTCCAGTTCTAATTACCTCCCCTATAGCCACCAATTGTCCTCTAGACCTTGTTGCATTCTCTACTGCCACCAATCACCCATCAGCCAATACTGCTTGCTCCGCTGCCACAAAAGACTCCATCGTTGCTGTCACCTGGTTCTCACCACCTTCTGAGTTTCCATCAACTGCCCTCTGTTCCATGCCATCTTCTCCATTGTTGTTGACCATCCCCTGTTGCTGAGGCCAGCCATAAGTAGGTCTGTGCACAACACCCAGCATTTGGTGGTTCAGATCCACTGTAAATAATACAATGGACAAGTGGGAGCCTGAGTGAGCCCCTGAAGATGCCAGGGGCCCTGGCAATTGCCCAGGTTTGCCCTTTGCTGGTGCCGCCCCTGACTTTAAACCCCAATAGCTTCTTTGGCCCACTTTATTAAAATGGACCAGCCTTTTATTAAAGCGGGCACCCCCCCTGCACACAATCTGCCACCCCCCTGCACACAATCTGCCACCCCCCTGCACACATACTGACCTACTGTACCATAGGCACTGCGGAAGCACAAATAATCTGTTCTGTGACCCCCCACATAGTCAGACATGCACACTTATCTCCTACCCCCACTATACTTGGTTCTGTTCCTCATGTCTGGGGCATCCCAATTTGGTATATGTATCCCCCAGATCACCTGTAAATATACTTTAGCATTGATCCCATGGCGCATGCACAAGTCACCATTCAATCACCTGCTCAAATTCTATTCAGCTTTTGCTTCGCCACTAAGGTTGCGTCACAGCCGGTATTTTTAGTAACCTGTCAGTAATTTTTGGGTAATTGTCTGTATTTTTGTTATTGTTAACACACAGGGCGAGGGGTTGAATCCCAGCCGGTCCATTACTTTATAGCACTCTGGGGAAGCACGCTGTGTGATTGTTGGCTGTTGCGCTTTAGAAAGTGGAACATAAGGTATTTGAAGTGAAACTATGATTCTACTTACATTTTACAAAACCGCGCCCCCACAAGACCATGCAAACATATACGCTCCTATTCATGGTGAAGGCCCGGTTTAAGTTGTCAAGTGCACACATTTATAAATTTGTAATAACTGTTTGCATACATTCTAATAATCAGGTTCAGGAGGGAAGTGTTTTTAAGAAGAAGCTTAATGATAGAACAAGGGGGCACAACCTGAAGCTAGTCGGGGGGAAGATCAGGAGCAATGTTAGAAAATATTATTTTACAGAAAGAGTAGCAGATGCTTGGAACAAACTTCCAGCAGAGGTAGTTGAAAAATCAACAGTCACTAAATTTAAACATGCCTGGGATAAGCACACATCTATCCTAAGATAAAGAGAACATACAGTATACACATAAGATACAGAGAACATACAGTATATACATAAGATACAGAGAACATACAGTATACACATAAGATACAGAGAACATACAGTATACACATAAGGGCAGACTAGATGGACCGTATGGTCTCCTTCTGCCGTCAACCTTCTATGTTTATCACCAAACTAAACAATTAAACTGTGTCTAAGCAATAATAAACCGGACCTTCAGCGTGATTTAATGAAAAGCCCAAACTCTTAAAGTGGACCATCACCCTCCGGTGATCGGCCCGGGAATATATAAGATTCCCGGGCCGATCACCTCCCTCCCCGCGGGACATCTGAGATCGGGATGTCCCGCGGGGTGAAACCCCCCCAAACCCCCTTACCTTAGCTTCCCTCGCGCCCCTCTAGACGTGCGCGCGCCCGCGCCGGCCGTCTGTGAATGGCCGGCGCGGGCGCGCGCGTGTCAAGAGTGACGCGCGGGAGGCGGCGGCGGAGGAGCCGCTTGTCCGCGGCTGTCAAATCTCTTGTCCGTCGGCGCTGGGAGCGGGGAGAGGTGAGTTTTTCGGGTGATCGGGGGGGTTTCACACAGCACGGCACCCCGATCGGGGTGCCCCACCGAAGTGGACCAAGACCCAGGATAGTCAAAATCCTGGGTGTTGGTCCACTTTAAAAAACGGTTCCCCAGCATCTAAAATTAATATATTTTACGTTTTTAGTCACTAACTTATTATTCTTTTCCCCACTGAGCTGCAACTCTGTTCAGGAATTTAGGATACGGGCGCCGCCATCTTGACTCAGAAGCATCACACTTACTGAGGAGACGAGAGCAGGATAAGGTACAGGGGGGGCGGGTTATAGCTGTGCTTTGTTCAGACAGAGCAGAGCTGGGGTCAGGTAAAGGTCAGCAGTCCCAGAATGCAGAGCAGCACAGTCAGGAGGCACTTCCTGTTTGCAGGCTGCCTGATAAGATGGCGGCTTCCATAAGCCGCCATCTTGGATGTTTAAAGGCTCATAACATGCAGTAGATGCAGGTAGGATGATTTTTTATGTGGACAATCTGTATGTACAGGGTGTGGGAAACATATAAGATAGACTCTTCTTCAGGGTGAGGGATTGTAGAATTTATTTGTGGCAGGTCTCCTACGAACTGCTACAATTTTAACAATTGGTTCTGTAGAACCAGGGGGAACCTGCTGAATCCCACCCTGGGGATTAGTATAGAGTAGGGTTGGTAATTAAATGTTGCAGTGAGCTATACTCATCTGGTCTACAATGGGGTCAGTGTCAGAAGGAGGACCAGAAGCTGCAGCACACGCTGTAGCAATGGGCGTCTCTTACTGAAGATGATGCATGCGGCATCTGTGGGACACAGTTTTGCTGCACCATAGGGTAATAGTACAGTACAGGTCCTGTTTTAAAGCAGACCCATACCCTCTGTAATGGGTGGAACCTGGGACCAGGGCAGGCGTCAGCACTGGGCATACCCAGGCAGGTGCCGAGGCCTTTTCACCTTTGTAGGGCCCTTCTCATTCCCTCTACCCTTTGCAGGATGCAGGACTGTGAGCCAGGGGGCAGATTAGACATTGCAGCAGCCTTTCTTTCTTTTTTCTTTGCATGAGTCCTTCTATTCTTTGTTTCTTTCCTTCTATTTCTTTCTATCTATTCTTTTTTCCTTACTTTCATCTGTTCTTTCTGCCATTCCTTTACTTTCTTCTTCCCTTCTATTATTTATGTCAATGCTTCTATTCTTTGTTTCTTTTCTTCTATTTCTTTCTATCTATTCTTTTTTCTTACTTTCATCTTTTCTTTCTGCCATTCCTTTACTTTCTTCTTCCCTTCTATTATTTCTGTCAATGCTCCTATTCTTTGTTTCTTTCCTTTCTTATCTTTCTTTCTATCTATTCTTTTTTCTTACTTTCATCTTTTCTTTCTGCCATTACTTTTCTTTCTTCTTCCCTTCTATTATTTCCGTCTGTGCTTCTATTCTTTATCTCTTTCCTTCAATTTCTTTCTTTCTATCTATTCTAAGTTTTCAAGTTTTTTCCCCTATTACTTTTCTTTCTTTCTTCTTCCCTTCTATTATTTCTGTCATTGCTTCTATTTCTTTCCTTCTAGTATTTATATTTCTTTCTTTTCAGCTATTCTTTGTTTCTTTTGTATGTTTGTTCTGCAATTACTTTTCTTTCATCTTTCTTTTTTCCTGCCATTCCTTCAATTCTTTGTCATCCCTTCTCTTTCTTTTTTCCTGTCAGTCCTTCTATTCTTTTCTTCCTTCCATCTCTTTTTTTCCATTCCTTCTCCCTCTCTTTCCAGCTTTTTTTCTGTGATTCCTTCTATCCTTTGTCAATATTTCCCCCTTTTTCTGTCAGTCCTTATATTCTTTTTTCCTTCCTTCCATCTCTTTCCTATTCCCCCCCCCCCCTCTTTCCTGCTTTCTTTTCTGCCAGTCCTTCTATTATTTCCTTACATGTCTTTTTGTCTAGCATCCCTTCTCTCTCTCTTTCCTGCTTTTTTTCTGTCAGTCCTTCTATTCTTTCCTTACATTTTTTTTGTCTAGCATTCCTTCTCTCTCTCTTTCCTGCTTTATTTTCTGTCAGTCCTTCTATTCTTTCCTTACATTTTTTTTGTCTAGCATCCCTTCTCTCTCTCTTTCCTGCTTTTTTTCTGTTAGTGCCTCTATTCTTTCCTTACATCTCTTTTTGTCTAGCATTCCTTCTCTTTCTCTTTCCTGCTTTTTTCTGTGATTCCTTCTATCCTTTCTGTCAATATTTCCCCCTTTTTCTGTCAGTCCTCCTATTCTTTTCTTACATCTCTTTTTGTCTAGCATTCCTTCTTGCTCTCTTTCCTGCTTTTTTTCTGTTAGTGCTTCTATCCTTTCCTTACATCTCTTTTTGTCTAGCATTCCTTCTCTCTCTCTTTCCTGCTTTTTTTCTGTCAGTCCTTCTATTCTTTCCTTACATCTCTTTTTGTCTAGCATTCATTCTCTCTCTCTTTCCTGCTTTCTTTTCTGCCAGTCCTTCTATTCTTTCCTTACATCTCTTTTTGTCTAGCATTCCTTCTCGCTCTCTTTCCTGCTTTTTTCTGTCATTCTTTTGAGGAGCCCTTTTTTTCTGTCATTCATTCATGGTCTTCCTTTGTTTATGGCGTTCATTCTATGGAGTCATACCACACTGCAAGGGGGCCATTGACACTCTATCTCCCAAGGGCCCACATAAACCTGGAGCCAGCCGTGCTTGGGGCAATCAGAAAAAGAGCAAACGGTACTTTATAAAGGTTGGGCACCCCTGTCCTGGTTTATTATTCCACAGAACTGAGAGTGGCATGTAACTGGCCGCACTAAACTCCGGTGACGTGTATGTTTGCCAACACTAAACATGGCGGCGACGGTGCACTGACGCGAATTGACGCACTAGGTTCGCTATAAGCAAAATTCGGGCGAGACCATTTGTCTGTGTAGGGGGCATCGCGGCGACCCAGCAGGCAGATAATGGCGGCTAGCGCTGCGCTCCTGGGCAGGGTGTTTGCATAGAAGCTAATAATTATGTATGTGTATATTCGGGTAAGGTTTTGCCGGGTAGGCCGGTGTGAGGTGACCGGGCGCCCCTGCAGCACAGTGTAGTCCCCCCCGGGCGCTGTTACGGAGGCCAGCCTGTCAATATGGCTGGAGCTGCAGCTGCCGCTGTAAATCGGTTGGGCTCTGCCGCCAGGATGGAGGGCATCACCCGGCACTGCCGCCCGGGACCCGGAGGAGCTGTGAAGGTGAGGGGTGAGCGGGGAGAATGGGCCCAGCATGGAGCCTTGTCTCCTGCATGATGGGGCCTGCACCACGTCATCGCACTGAGCATCTCTCTGCAGGGCACTACATGTACCAGCATGCCCCCCCCCCACTTCTGTATGGGCAGCACAGATGCAGCAAGGTGGCCTCTAATCTGCAGCACTGAGCAGCCTGTGTATGACCCCCCTTCTCTGTAACAAGCTGATGTGCACTGAGGCTGGCTGGTGACACCCAGGGCTGTGCTGTGAGATGAAGCTTATCCATGCAGCAAATGACATGACATGCTTCCCAAACAGCACTAAACCAGACAATTCTAACTGTAGGAAAAAATTCATGCATTGGGGCATCCCAAATTGGGAAGCCCTATAAAGAGGGAGACCGCTGTTCCTAGACTCTATTATACTCTTATAGACACTAGGCCTGCGGTTGATCCTCTTCAATGCAGACCAATGCCCAGGATATTCACCTCGGCTTTATAGGGGCTTCCTGATTTAGGATGCCCCTGTGTGTGAGACGCCCTGGTTTGCCTGGTAACTCAATCCCAGTTCCCACTATGCATGTGCGGGATCTCTTCCAATCAGCATTTATTGTTGTGCATATAATAAAATCCAGGATCCAGATTTGAGTTGTCCTGCTTTGTGCCACCTCTGAAATGCCAAGTCTGCTTACATCTGCAGGGTTTCCATCATTAATGAGCGGCATAGAGAGCTGCATGAATGGAGGGCATCAGGCATCCCTGCGGCCTCTTCCGTCCTGCTGTGTGTATGGGTGTCAGCCATTCAGATCAGCCAAAGGGATGTGGCGTGAGATCATCTGGAAAGGTAACGGGGGGGTGACATCTTGGGGCATTAAAGTGGACCAAAACCCACGCTGTATAGATTCGCGGGCTGATCGATTCCCCCCCCCCCCCCGGGGATGCCCCACTGTGTGACACCCCAAGGTTGCCCCATACGTTTATCTTGTTCCCCGGTCCAATGACGCATGCGTGAGCCGCGGTCGCATTCCTGCTATCCCTCTAGGCATTTGTGAATGGCTGGTGCGGGCACGCTTCCTGTTAGAGGGGAGCGGCGGATCTCCAGGCGCTCTGATTAGACAAGCAGCCATGCATGCGTCGTAGGACCAGGAAGAGGCGAGTTGGCATTGGGGGGTTTCACACAGCGGGGTGCCCCGGGGGAAAGGACCAAAACCCAGGATAGTCCACTTCAATGATAATTCTGCATTTGTTCCTCTTTAAAGTGGAACAAAAGCCAGGAATTTGACTTGTTCCATGTCCCAGGGGCATCCTGAATTGCTGTAGTGTGTGAATCCCCCCTGGGGTGCCGGTATTCACTCACCTATCCCTGCTCCAACGGCACATGCGCCTGCTCTCATCCAATCGGAGGCGTTTGCTACTTTTATTTCATTTGGCAAACTGCTCTTATTGACTTACACTGACTTAAATGGGGAGAGCAAGCAGCCGCACATGCTTCTGCCTGAGGATATAGGGGATGCAGCCGCTCTCGCTTCCTAATGAAAACAATCAGAGCCACTTCCCAAATGACACTTTCATGGCAAACGGCTCTGATTGAACGGGAGCCTGCGCATGTGCCATTGGCCTGGGCAAAAGTGAATGAATTTCGGCACCCCAATTCTGGATCCCTCAGGAGAAGGCCAGTGGCTGGGTTTCTTTTAGATTCCACAGGCAGCCGGGCTGGGTTTTGCTGCGCTTTAATAAGGGTGGGTATGACACCCCACAGCCATAGTTCAGAGCCTATAGTTTTGGAGCAGAACATTGGTGGGGTTTTCTTGGCTTTGTAGCTTTGGCTGATTCCAGCCAGTGCAAACAGTGTGACCCAGGTGGAATTTTCCCAGGTCATCCTATGGCCAGTCCGCCTCTGCCTGAAAACTGGGCTTAGTGAAAGGTGAGGCTGGCACTTAGGGTGTCTTTGGCCAGAATGTGCCGACACTGGTGTCTTCAGATGGGGGATGCCACCATGTGGTGTCAGGCTGATCTCTCTGCTGTAGCCTGTTTATCCAGCGTGCGGTCATATAAAATATTTATATCGCCATCTTTTGTTCTGGAACGTGCAGGTCCTGGAATGTGGCGTCTGCGAAGATGTCTTCACACTACAAGGAGACAAAGTTCCCCGACTGCTGCTGTGTGGCCACACTGTCTGCCACGACTGTCTGACCCGCCTGCCCCTCCATGGCAGAGCCATACGGTGCCCATTCGACCGGCAGGTCACAGAGCTGGGTAATGTTCCTCTATGTGTCCATGTACATCCGCCCCCCGTTTTTTTATTTTTTTTTTTACTTTGTTGTCTACATTTGCATTGCCTAGAGAATATTTTTGCATCTCTTCAAATATTCTCATCACTATACTAGTTATTTTATCATTTAATATAGGAGAGGGTGGAAAAGGGTACAAGTTGAGTTCCAAACCCTATCCACAAACGCTTCTATTGTGTGGTTACCACTTGTCTGCACAGTAATCCCAGCCACATGCTATGTTTCCTGTATTTAAGAGGACCTAAAGTAAAAAAAAAAAAAAAAAAAAAAAAAGATTTATGTCCTTTTTACTCACACATTCCCTCTCAGCAATCCCGAGACAGTGCAGTGTTTACTTACCTTCTTCCATGTTCCCTTCTATGGCTGCTGTTTTGCTGCCCCCCCCTCCTCATATAACAGCTGGCAGCCACTTGGATTCCCTAGGGATTGCAGTGAATGGAGTGGGAAATGCATAGTTACATAGTTAATACGGTTGAAAAAAGACATATGTCCATCAAGTTCAACCAAGGGTGTTGGGGTAGGGGAAGTTATTTTTATTTTACAGGGGAAGCTATTTATTTTATTATTGTCTTTATTTTTATTTTTTATTGATAACCGCTACTAGTAACTGTTAATGTTATTTTCTTCTAAATAAGCATCTAATCCTTTTTTGAAGCTGTCAGCGGTTGATGCTGTAACAAGCTTCTGTGGGAGGCTATTCCATAGATTTATAGTTCTTATGGTAAAAAACGATTGTCGCCTCCGGAGACTAAATTTCTTTTTTTCCAATCGAAGGCAGTGCCCCCTTGTCCTTAGAGAGGATTTTACCTGAAATAGTGCTCCCCCATATTTTTTGTATGGTCCATTTATGTATTTATACAAGTTAATCATGTCCCCCCTCAATCGCCTCCTCTCATGACTAAACCGATTTAATTCTCGTAATCTTTCCTCATAACTAAGCTCTTTTATTCCCTTTATTAGTTTGGTGGCTCTCCTTTGCACCCTTTCCAGAGTCAGAGCGTCCTTTCTATGAATGGGCGCCCATTGTGACTGATGAGGAGATGAAGCCACAGCAAATACCAGGGGTTCAGGGGCACATGCTTTCTGTGGGACTACATGAGCTTTCTGGTGACCAGACCACGTAGAAGCCCCTGCAGGGGAGAAAAGTTGGGTACTTTATTTATTTTCCATGAATCAAAACCAAAAACACTATCCTTTTATCACAAGTAGATGATCACACCTAGTCCAGTGCTCTGACACTTCCAACGCATTCACTACAACGGACGTGCTAGGTCTTAACATGCTTGCTCTATTGCAGTGAAAAGATGGGATGTTCCTGTGACCGGTGTGAGTATAGTGTTTTTTGTTTTGATATCCTGATAATTACCGGTACTTTATCGAATGGTTTAACTGCTACACTTTTTTCCTTTTTATATACATATTTCCCCCACTACAGTTGCCCTTTGAGTATAATTGAGGCTTTACTGCTACACTTTTTTCCTTTTATATACATATTTCCCCCACTACAGTTGCCCTTTGAGTATAATTGAGGCTTAGATTCACACTAAATAAACTAGATTCTTCCTTTTTTTTTTTTTCTTCTATTAAAAATGTTGCTGATGTATTTTCTTGTTATGGACAGGAGATTCCGGTGTGTGGGGTTTAAAGAAAAACTTTGCTCTGTTGGAACTTCTTGAAAGGCTGCAAAATGGGGCAAGTGGTCAGTGCGGCTCTTCAGAGGAGTCCATAGGAAGCTCCGGAGAGGTAGGTTGGGTTGTATGCATGAATTCCATTTTTGCAGGATGGTTAAATGGGAGGGTTGGTAGGTAAGTTGAGAAACAGTCGGTGGTTGCCACCATGTCGCGTTTAAGGGACCAATCTTGTGATTAGAGTGTTGCAGGTTCGATTCCTGTCTGGGACATGACTGAAATGCTCTTGAGTCACCTAACTCCCCAACTGCTCCGTAAATAGATCAGCCCCTCTGTTCCAGACATGTGTTTGTCTCTTTGCACAAAGGGGTTTAATGCAGAGAAAACGTACCTAAATAATGTTTATGTGTGGTTGTGTAGACTTTTGTGAAGTTTTTAATATTTCCTTAGCATTTATTTTTAACTTCATCAAGCCTTCTGGGTAGGCTTATGAGCAGTGCTCGCCTGCTTCCAGTGATGAGGGTGTAGGTGCCCTTGTTGGCTGGCACCATATGGCATGCTGTTGTTTCATCCCTGAAAAACTAAGAGGTGAATGATCAAAAGTGATTTCTGCACAGTCCTGATTCAGGGCTGAACAGCAATGGGCTTGTGGTGGGAATAAATCTTGGTTAATTTATGTAGGAACCCTTTAACATAATCCCTGGTATAGTGCTGATCTGTGTGGAGGCAGCAGAGCAAGGAGCACCCAGCAGCCTGGATTAGATTCCTCTGTAATAGTAAACCTGGGTTCAAGAGGTCATGGGAAGACCGTTTGGGTTGCATTGCCTGTGTCTCTTGTGTTATAAGGAGAAGGACTGTTTCTTTTGCCAAATGTAAACCTTTAAATAGGAACTATGGTCAAAAATAACCATAGTCACTCTTAAAGTAGACCAAAACCCAACTCCATTGGCCTGGGAATCTAGAAGATTCCTGGGCCGTTCGATTTTTTTTTTTTTTTTTCCCCCCCAGATCGCCCAATTCAGTTACCTAATTTCCCGCTCCCACGGCACTTCTAAGAGCAGCGGTGGCATCCCGCTCTCCCTCTAGCAGGGCACGTGACCCTGCCAGGTATTTGGGAATGGCCGGTGCGACGCGGGCACGCTCCCTGTCAGAGGGAAGCGGAGGATGTGCCCGTCAGAGCCGCTGCTCTTAGACATGCAGTGGGACCAGGAAGAGGTGAGCTGGTCTCAGTGTTCTGGGGGGTTTCACACAGTGGGGCACCCCCGATCGGAGTGTCCCCGGGGAAAGGGCCAAAACCCAGGATAGTCAAAATTCTCGGTATTGGTCCACTTTAAATATGCAGCAGCGGGGCAGCACGACCCTGGCTGCTCTGTTGTGCATTGGTAGTGGTAAAACAAAGAACCTGCCCCCAGATACCTGCCACTTTAACGATCCTCTTCTATGGCTGCCATTGAGCAGACAATCAGCCTCCACGCCCAGCGCTGATTGGCTTGAGTCGTGCTGCACATTAAAACCGGACCAACAGCCTGGCACAGTTGGAAACAAAAGGTAGTGGCCATTTTGGAGCTTCCTCTCCCAACATAACCGACATAACGGAAAATGGACAGTAACAGGAAGCCCAGCAGGAGATAGAAAAAGGTAAATGAATGTATAACAATCTGAATTGCCCTGGGAAGGGAAGCATATGAGCCCTGTTTGTTGTGTTGGTCTGCTTCAAGTAATTTTTGACTGTTGGTCCGCTTTAAGGACTATGGTAATTTTTTTTACCATAGTTCTGCAGGGTTGTCAAACTCAAATTCACAGTGTGCCAAAATGAGAAACTTGGACAAAGTTGCAGACCAACCTTTTATTGAAAATGTTTACAATCGAGGATGCTTTTCCTTCTCGTTCAATGTAATGATGGACCTTTTTTATGGTAACATACTTAAAGAGGAACTTCAGAGGCCCTGGAGTTTAAAAGAAGCTGCTGTCATGGTGGCAGCAGCTAAGCCTTCAGGGGCAGAAAACCGGGCCCCAGCATGATGTCGCCGTATAAGCTTGTGGCGACATCCAAAAGGTAAGCAGGGCCCAGTGAGGTGGGGGGCTTGGCCATCATTCCCTTGCCATCAGTCACCGCGAGCTGCCAGGCCCCCCCTCCATTCACTGCAATAGAAGGGGGTGTGGAAGCTCACCATGACTAATGGCTGGGGCCCTGCCATGCCGGAGGGAGTCAGGGAGCGAGAGTGGCACTGTACATGGTGGCGGGGGACATATATCCAGCCTTTCAGATGAGAGCTGCAGCTCGGACTAGGAGCAACTGTCTGCATGGGAGAAAGGGTAAGTATAGCATTTTTTTTATATCTGGCTAAAAGTGTACTTTAAGTAGGTTGGTTGCCTTCTTTATTATGCTTAACATGGGTCTGCTAATGTGCCCCCCCCCCTATCACTGGACCAGAAAAGCATTCCTACTGCCCACTTGTCCCTGCCCCCTCCTATGCACCATAGGCACCAGCTAAGAAAAGAGGCCTCACTGAGAATCTTTAGAACATTACCTCCCTTTACAAGTCCCATAGTCTCTGTATCCATGAGATTAGCTGGATGAGGTTCCATATTGGACTACTACAGTCAGCAAGGGGAATTGAAACCCAATAGATGTCCCTCTATTTTAACAATAAAACAAACCCTTGCTGCCTGTCATGGCCCCTTATATTCCCTCTGTCTACTGCGTATTCTGGTGCCATGAATGTGATTACTTTATAAAGAGGGATCAGCACCACCCTTACTATAATAGACAATAGGGAGTGCACTAATTTGCTCCGTAACACTATACAATCAAAGAAACCTCTTAATGGAGCCGAATATAAGGCAATACAACCTAGTTATATAAAAATATACATTTTATTCAAGTTTCTATTACAGGGTAAGCCACCAAATACATAAAAACATACAAACACACAAAGGACATGATTAAAAGACTACAAAAGCCTGTCTATCCTGGACCCAATATAATAATTGAATTATATTATAAGTTTATCTATAGCTAATATCCTAACGGGCTGGTATACCAGTTAAATTTCGCACTAAAGGATCCCTCTTATTAATTCACGAGTCCCTTCTTTTTTCACCATGCAATTACTACACAATAAATTCTAAAGATTAGCAGCAGGTGAATCGCACAAAGTCTACTCTCACTAGACAGTTAATATAACAGAGTGTAAGAAAGTACTAATTGATATATTTTACTAGACATGTGAACCATAAAGTGCCAAGTGCAACAAAATAAATTATTAAAAATAAACCTAAAGTACAACTAATAATACCTAAGCTCAAATTTAAAGTCACAAAGCTGTGTAACAATTATATTCATATGATAAAGATAAACATATCTCTTGGGCAAATATCACTTCAACAAGGAAGCTGAGGAAATAAATGGACAAACCAGAATAGGTGGGAAGCTAATAAAGCAATGCCCATGGAAAAGAGGAGGGATAAACAAAACGGTCAAATCAATGCATGTTTCATGATCTCAAAGTGAAATCTAAATATCGTTCATACATGTTCTGAGTTGGGGTCCAGGTTGGCAGGAATTCTGCCCGCGCGCTCCGCCGCGTGCCCACACATTCTGATGAATGCGATTACAGCTCGGTCACATTGCTAAGATTGATGATCTTGGAAACACAGTCTAGATGAAATTTCTATACTCAAATGCTGCATCTATACCAGCCGTACTCAACTAGGGGACCGGGGTCCTAATGCGGACCTTGGCACCAGATTTCCGGACCCTTGCCCTGATGGCCCTGGATTCAGTTGTTTCTGTGTTGCTGTGCTCAGCACTGCCCTTTTCACTCGATCTGCGATGTAGTGCTTAGTCTACCCGCCAGTGTCATGACTCAGGAACCTAGTGTTCTAATATAAAGCCCAGTTTCTCTGCTCCATCCAGTCCTGTCCTCCCAGGTTTGCCCATCCAATCCATCAGCTCTGCCCAATCCAGACCAGTCTCTCTGCCCCATCCAGTCCTGTCCCTTCAGCCCTGCCGTTCAGCCCAGTCTCTCTGCCCCATCCAGTCCTGTCCCTTCAGCCCTTCCCGTTCAGCCCAGTCTCTCTGCCCCATCCAGTCCTGTCCCTTCAGCCCTTCCCGTTCAGCCCAGTCTCTCTGCCCCATCCATTCCTGTCCCCCCCCCTCCCCCGTTTTGCCCATCCAATCCCTGCCCCCTAAGCTCTGCCCAATCCAGCCCAGTCTCTCTGCTCCATCCATATCTGTCCTCCCAGTTTTGCCCATCCAATCCCTGCCCCCTCAGCTCTGCCCCATCCAGTCCTGTCCCTTCAGCCCTGCCCATCCAGCCCAGTCCCTCTGCTCCATCCAGTCGTGTCCCCCCAGTTTTGCCCATCCAATCCATCAGCTCTGCCCAACCCAGCCTAGTCTCGTCTCTCTGCTCCATCCATTCCTGTCCTCCAACTTTTGCCCATCAAATCCCTGGCCTCCCTGTTTTTCCCCAGTGCCCAATAGGATTCTTGGGGTGCCTCCCTAGTGCACTGATATATAACTATCTATTCCCCTGTGACAGCCCCCTGCCCGAACCTTCACCTCTCACCAAATGTCTGTAAAGAATTAGTTGAGTACCCCTGATCTATACTCTTTAATTTTTGCTTGTTTATTGCAGAGTATAGTCCGCTGTGATGAAGATGAAGCCCATGTGGCTTCGGTATACTGCACAGTGTGCGCCACCCACTTGTGTGCCGACTGCTCCCTGCACACCCACTCCACAAAGACACTAGCAAAGCACCGGAGAGTCCCTTTAGCCGACAAGCCGTATGAGCGGACCATGTGCTCCCAACACCAAGTCCACGCCATTGAGTTTGTCTGCTTAGAAGATGGCTGCCACACCAGCCCGCTAATGTGCTGTGTGTGCAAGGAGTATGGGAAGCATCAGGGTCACAAGGTAATGTACATTCTACTACTAAAATGAAATGTCACAATGTGTCAATTTTATTCCTGGTGGGACTCGGTAATATGTGTTGTACCGTGTTAGCCATTGAGAATAAAATTAAAGTAAACAGAATTAAACTTTCATCTTTCTCCTGTTCTGGAACGGCCACTGCACAGACCTCACATACTGGTGCTGTGAGTAGGAGATATGTGTGTGCAGGTGGCAGGTAAGTGGGGTGTCTCGTGCCTGAGGGCTCCCCTGATTTGATCTATATGAATGCAGACTTACCCTTTAAAGTTTGCATATAGCCAAGGCAATAAATTACCCAGAGCCATGTTGATCCAAATCTGACTAGGGGGGCAGGGGAGAACATCCAGAGTACCCATGCTGTGGACTGTTGGGGGAAGCTTGCGCTGTTGAGTGTCACTACAAGAGATCTTGTATTATCAGTCTGTCTTGGGTGCAAGGTGAGTACTGTATACTGAGTGCTAACTAGAGATATTTCTTTTTAAAGCACGCTGTTCTGGAGACGGAAGCGAGCCAGATTCGAGCCTCCATTCTGGATATGGCACATTGTATAAGGAGCTTCACAGAAGAAATCTCTGAATATTCCCGAAAGCTCACAGGCATTGTCCAGCAGATTGAAGGCGGCGAGCAGATTGTGGAAGATGGCATTGGGATGGCGCACACCGAACATGTATGTACTGAATTTACATTATATTTCTATTCTCTTCACTCAGCCACTGTGAGTTGAGGATAAAATCGAGCTTGATCTCCAGTATTTTGCTGTGTTTTGCTCACCTTGTTGGATTTGGTTGCCAGTCAAAACCATAATATGCACAATACTTGAAATCCTTCAACTCAAAAGGCCCCATATGAACTGGGAAAGAAAGTGCAATTGGAACAAACACGTGCAATTCTCTGGCTCTCCTTCCTTTTTTTTTCCTCTAATGCCGTCCTACCTTCCTCCTCTCTCTCACGGCACTTTGGTAGTGCGCGCAACTTACCAGCTATGGCCACTAGACCTCTAATCAACAGGCTGAACTGGATGGACTCCATTACTTTAAGCTTGTAGTTTTCTTCTAGGTAAAGCAAAGCACATGCTTGGCAGGATCCTTTTTCAGTTGTAGGTGAATAAGTAGCTCCTCCTCTCACTATCCAGCATGTTTATATGGATTTTTTTTTTTTTATTCTTTATTTTTGACAAGGATTTTATATATACAAAATTAGAATACAACAACAAGGGAGAAATGGGGGGGGGGGCAAAATGCAGGAATGGGTCATAGGGGGAAAGGGAAGGAAAAAAGGGGGAGTGAGGGATCAACAGTGCTCAGCAAAGTACACATTCCATGAACAATGCTTCCACACATGCAGTTTAATCATCGGCATTTTATATTAGCCCGTGACTCTAATGTCCGGAGTCCCAGCGACAGGACCCGGATAGGTGCCGAGCGCGCTACCGCTCCTGTCAGAGCAAACGCGGGTCGTACGAAACAGAGGCCCAAAACCTGTGGAGGGTCCGACCCAGGGAGACGGGCCCCAGCCCAACACAGCAGCTCAACGGGTCTACCGCTTCGCAGGCATCAACATCACACTACTCGGAGAGCAACCGCCTGAACTCATTCGACTCCTGGAACAACAACCAGGGCATCCAGGTGGACCTGTAGCACTCGTCCCTATCATTTAAGGCAAGGGTCAGATCCTCCATCTTGCTGATATGTAGCACTTCCCTGACCCAGTCCTTCACTGATGGGGGGCTCTTTTGCTTCCAAAACCTGGGGATCACTAATTTAGCTGCATTTATCAAGTGGACCTGTAGGGATCTTTTGTATTTCCCCACCGAGCGAGCCGTCAGGTGCAGCAAGACCCGCGCCGGGTCGCGGGCCTCCAGGGTCGGGTCTCCTATTATCTTTGAATTTATATGGATTTTTAATACACAATGCACCGGTATAAAAGACCCCTCCCTGCAGCAGGAGTGAGTGGCGGAAGCCAGGTGCGAGACAGAGAACACAGATGCTCTGCCCTACTTCTGCATATCTTTTCATGGTCTGGCTGGGCCACGGAATGGTCTCCCAGCTTCAGAGTGAACATCAGGCAAGTGACTATTGCCCCTTATCGGTCTCAGCAAGACGCCCCCTGTCAAACTTTGCAAGGAATACTGTGTGACTGAGTGAAGTGAAAAGGGAATTTTATGTTTATTCCTTACCGTAATAATTCCTCTCTCCTAAAGAGGAACAACACACCAGAATTTTCTTTTTGGGGTGTTACTTTCAGTGGGGGCAAGCCATAGTTCATAAGCCAACCCAACATTGTAACCAAGCTGCTACCAAACAGGCGGGTGCTGTGTGACCGAGTGAAGATAAAGAGAAAAAAAAATTACAGTAAGTAATACATAAAATTCCCTTTTTCAGTTTGTGGTCTCCTGGGCAGGAAAGGGTGTCTACTGATACTTATGTGGTTCCCTTATAATCGTAACGAAGCACTTTATACACTTTTTTAAATAGTTTATTTATAAGAAGTTTCAGCAAGTTTTTAAACATACATTGACAAATGAAAACCGATGCAAACATTTTGCTTTATGAGATGTGCTGAAAAAAAACCTATATATAATTTTCCTGGAAATTCTGCAAAAATCACAGTTGAACTTATATAGTACAAAATGCTTCAAAATAGCCAGGCTCTGAAAGGGTTAACACAGATATGTAAATGAGCCTGCATATCTCCTGTCTGACCCTAGCGGTCTCCGACTTTCTATCAGATTATATAAGCAGGTTGTGATGGTTTTTATTCCTCCAAATTTCCTAGGTCCCAGGGACAGCAGAAAATGCCCGCTCCTGTGTCCGAGCCTACTTCTCAGATCTCCATGAAACCCTCTGCCGCCAGGAGGAAATGGCTCTCAGTGTGGTAGACGCTCACGTGAGAGAGCAGCTCATCTGGCTGAGGCAGCAACAGGAGAACATGACCATCTTGTTGTCTGAGGTGTCCACCGCTTGTCTCCATTGTGAGAAGGCCTTGTTACAGGTATGTTATGTATTGTAGTGTATGTCACATGTACATTAAGCGGTGCCCCCCTGCACGTTAAACCAGAGAAATCTTCTCCTCTGTCCCATGGTGAAATTGAGCAGTGCCATTGGCCGTCTCGATAACGTGGCAGGTTTCTTCCAGCTATACGGCACCCACGTGACCACAGGGCCAGTCACAGAACTTGATGTCACTGAGCGACTGAGGGAAAAGCTAAGATTTCTCCAGTTTAACTAGGTTAATGCGCAGACAGATGCCCCCCTGACGCTTGGAACAACATCTATTTTGTGAAATATGGGTGGTGGTCTGGTTTAAACCGGACCTTCACCATGATTTATTGAAAAGCCCAAACCCTTAAATGATTCCCCAGCATCTAAAATTAATATATTTTTAAGTTTTTAGTCACTTACTTATTATTCTTTCCCCCACTGGGCTTCAACTGTTCAGGACTCTAGGATACGGGCGCCACCATCTTGACTCAGAAGCATCACACTTACTGAGGAGAGGAGAGTGAGGTAAAGTGCAGGGGGCGGGGTATAGCTGTGCTTTGCTTAGACATAACAGAGCTGGGGTCAGGAAAAGGTCAGCAGTCCCAGAATGCAGAGCAGCACAGCCAGAAGGCACTTCCTGTTTGCAGGCTGCCTTATGTTCCATGAGCCGCCATCTTGGATGTTTAAAGGCTCATAACATGCAGTAGATGCAGGTAAGATGATTTTTAATGTGAGCAATCTGTATGTACAGGGTGGGGGAAACATATAAGATAGACTCTTATTCAGAAAGAAGGTCCGCTTTAAGGAGTTGTTTAAAAAGGAAAAAAAGAAAGTTTGATTATGCTTTGTCATGGAATATATGTCACATCTGTAGGAACTGTTTGAGTTTGAAGGTTCCTGGACTATTCCCACCATTGCATTGGCATGCTTCAGCCACCGTGAATGATGTGGTGGGCCCATGTCTACTATTTTGCCAATGGGGGGTGCCCCGCTGTGTGAAACCTCCCCAGTTCACCGAAAGCAACTCACCTCTGACGTCACGTCTAAGACGAGCGGCTCCGAGCGCGCTGACGGCTGCATCCCCCGCTACCCTCTAAAAGGAAGCATGCCCGCAGCTCACACATGCGCCGTTGGATCGTGAAAGAAGGTAAGTGTATGGGTTGACCTGGGGTGTTTCACACAGCGGAGTATCCAAATTTTGGATGCCCCGGGCGGAGGGAATCCTGGGCCAATCGCCGTGGGTTTTGGTCAGGGTGGATTTGATTTAAATCTATCTGATTTAAATCACGATTTAAATCACTAGTCAGTAAGGCTTGATTTAAATCAGTGATTTAAATCAAAGTTTCTACCTAAACTAGTTCTTGCTATTTTAACATGCAAGTAGATGAAGATTTTTAGAATCACTTTTTATATTACTTTTTTCTCCCCAGTTTAATAGGTTAATCATTCATATTTGGACACCACTGTTCTGTTGTACTTAGGAAGGAGAAAAATAATCCTGACCTTAATAACAATTTAAATAGATTTATTCAACTGAAACAATAACAACATTACAGCATAAGTTATTTGCTTAAACAAACATCCATGTTTTGTTAACTAATTTGGCTAAACAAAATATATATATTTTAAGAAACTTAGACTGTCAGCCCAGCCGACACATGAAAAACTTAAATCCTACTGTCCCTGCTGTCCTCTGTAGCTCACTAGTCATAGGTTTGTAGAACAATAGGATTAAGGTCTTTTTCTCAACTCTGTTCATGTTGTAACATTTTTGCTGTGAAGAAGAGGCTGGGACCTCTGCGGAGTCCAATTCAGTTTTGAGAACTGCGTAAGTAAAGCGAGCGTCTGTGATAATATAGGAGAGAAACTGCCCACTAATCCTACAGAAACCTCTGGAAGAGCATGGCATTGTGAATGTTACACATATACAGCCTTTATTCTACTGAGTTAAACAACTCAGCTTTATCTCATGATGGAAGAACCTTTGGATGGTAAAATATTTTCCTCAAAAAGCAGTTTATTGAAAAAAATCCGATTTAAATCAAAAAAATCCGATTTAAATAAAAAAAAATCCGATATTTTATTTTTTTTTTTTTAAAAAAACATTGATTTTTATCCACCCTGGTTTTGGTCCACTTCAATTTCAGGACCTGGTATTTTTTTATAGTACTGGAGCTGGACATAACGGCTCCAGGAGATGAAGGCTGAGGTGTTTTTATTTTCCCTATATACTATATCCGGGCTAGCTGTAGAGACTCGTGCAGTAACCCTCGCTGTTTTTGTTTTATCTTCGTTTTAACTTAATTAAAACAGAACAAAACCCAGCTTTTTGATTCTGGGTTTGTCCAGTGCCCTGGGGGCATCCCTAACTGGCCTTGCTGTGTAAAAAAAACCCCAGAACACCTCTTCCCATCCAACGGCGCATGTGTGGGCATAGGCTGCATCTGGAGGAGCGGTGATTGGCTGATTGAGGCAGTGGCCCTAGAATCGCAGGCTGGGGGGGGTGCTCAGGGAAAGCAGCAGGATGTCAGCGTTTTAGAGAATGCCAGAATCCAAGAGGTAGTGAGTGGGGGAGGGATGTTCTGAGAGAAACAGAAAATACCTTTTTGTTCCTCTTTATCTAGCTACTGAGTTAAAATGAACATCCAATCAAAATGAAGGTGAACTTACACCCTCTCACACAAAGCGTAAAAAAGACCGATACTTGTGCTTCTGCGTCGGCAGTCACTGAATGGGCGGGATCACTTTTTTGTTGGTGACTAGTGAAGGATGGGTTACCTAGAGAACTTGGTTGGGTGCTGGCATGTGGGAACATGGAGCCAGTGAGTCATTCTGCCTACTTTCGGGTCTCCTTTACGTACAGTACTCGCTGCTTGTGTGACATGACTCTGTCCTCTTGTGCAGGATGACTGCAGGGTGGTCCTGGCCAAGCAAGATATCACCCGCCTGTTGGAGACGCTACAGAAGCAGCAGCAGCAGTTCACTGAACTGGCCGATCACATCCAGTTGGACGCCAGCATCCCTGTTACATTCACAAAGGTAAAGTGAAAATCATCCTGTGTGGTGAGTTGTCCAGGTCATATTCGTGAAGTAAAGAACTGCCAAAGCTCTTCCAAACAACCCCCCCATTTTTTTTTTTACTCCCACCAACTGATGCGAATGCAACAGAAACTGCACTATTCAGATAAGCCTTAGGCCACCCACTTCATGGTCTTGAGACCCTTTGGAGCATTTGCCACCATGCTACATACTAGTAACCCAGCTCCTTATTGCCCCCCTTATCCTCTAGATCAGTGGTGCTCAACCTTTTTATGCCAAGTACCCCCTAGCAACAAGAAGTTCCAAACAAGGACCCCAGAGGGGTGATTATTTATAAATCGCACCAACATAAGGCCATAGGTCTTGTGGCACTTTTAAAGCAAGAAGGGATTAGGTTTCACTTGTAAAATAATATACCAGACCAGTCAGACACCCCCTGAAGGTTTGCCCTGAAACACTTGCATACCCCCTGGGGTTCCTGTACGGCAGCTTGAGAAACAGTGCTCTAGATCAGTGCCCCCCCCAAACCCTCTCCTCCAGAGCCACCAATGGGTAATGATTTGTGGATCTTCACATAGCGGCTCTATAGCTCTGCTGCTGCCGTACTTCATTTGACCTGCTGGTGGTTTCAGAGGGGAGGGTTGGGGAACACGTCTCTAGATTGAAAGCTTGCAAGGGCAGGACCCCCCCACTCCTATTTCACTCCTGTATCAATGTGTATTTGTATAATGTGTCTCCTCTGACCCATAATACCCCGTGTGTTAGAAATACAGAGCCTTGGAAAAGTATTCACACTGTCGAAATTGGGTCCCCATCCGCTTTACAAAAGGTCCATTTGAAACATAGAAACATAGAAGGTTGACGGCAGAAGGAGACCATACGGTCCATCTAGTCTGCCCTTATGTGTATACTGTATGTTCTCTTTATCTTAGGATAGATGTGTGCTTATCCCAGGCATGTTTAAATTCAGTGATTTTTAATTTTTAATTTTTCAACTACCTCTGCTGGAAGTTTGTTCCAAGCATCTACTACTCTTTCTGTAAAATAATATTTTCTAACATTGCTCCTGATCTTCCCCCCGACTAGCTTCAGGTTGTGCCCCCTTGTTTTATCATTAAGCTTCTTCTTAAAAACACTTCCCTCCTGAACCTTATTCAATCCTTTCACCTATTTAAAGGTCTCAATCATGTCCCCCCTCTCCCTTCTTTCCTCCAGACTGTACAAATTAAGTTCTTTAAGTCTCTCCTGATAAGTTTTAAGTTTAAGTCCTTCCACCATTTTCGTTGCCCGCCTTTGGACCCGTTCTATTTGAATAATGTCTTTTTGCAGGTAAGGTCTCCAGAACTGCACACAGTATTCTAGCTGTGGCCTTACCAGGGCTCTATACAGCGGCATCACAACCTCCCTCTTCCTACTGGTGATGCCTCGAGCTATGCAGCCGAGCATCCTGCTTGCTTTTCCCACTGCCTGGCTACACTGTCCACTCATCTTGCAGCTATCAGTAATCGGTACCCCTAAATCTCTCTCCTCCGAGGTCCTGGCTAACACAGTGCTGCCCATACGGTACTCAGAGCAGGGATTCCTTCTACCCAAGTGCAGGATTTTACATTTAGAGACATTAAACTCTAGTTTCCACAGTTTTGACCATCTATCCAGTAAAGCTAAATCATTTTCCATGTTGCAGACACCTCCAGGAATATCCACCCTATTACTAACCTTTGTATCATCAGCAAACAGACAAACTTTTCCTACCGAGCCTTCTCCTATGTCACTTACAAATATATTAAAAAGAACGGGGCCCAGGACAGAGCCTTGCGGCACATCACTTGTAACTCGCCTTTGTTCAGATTTGTTTGGCCCTTTAATGGCCAAATCCACCTCAACCAATGGAGGCTGGACTTGCGCTTTAAGGTCACAAGGCAAATGTAACCCTTTGATCTTTTGTACTGGTGTTTCTGTGCTATTAATTGATTGTCTGATGGACATTGACCTGTTTGTGGAGACAGTCCAGCCAATGGCAATAGCTAGCAGCTCATCTGAAGCCTGTCCCATGTGCCTCTCCTCCATTTCCGGCAACGGGTGGTTGGCCATTATGTCGATTGCCTGGACTGTCCCTGTAAATTCCTCTTAAGGTTTTGAAATGTTACCTGTGCGTTCTATAAAAACGTATAATAAAGCAGATTCCTATTTTTAGTTCTTTATTCTTTTATAAAAGGTTTTTTCAATGTTCTACATTCTAATCATTTTTTTAAATATTTCAATTAAAGTGGAACAAAACTTGGGTTTGTTTACTTTCTTCCCGAGTTCTGTTCTGCTTCTCCAAAACGGATGCTGTGTAAAACCCCTCAAATTGCCTGATTTGCTTACCTCCGCTCGGTCCAGCAATGCATGTGTGGGCTCTAGTCCAATCAGAGGCGCTTGCTGTGATGATGTCATTTGGCAAGCGGCTCTGATTGGGATGAATAGTGAGCGCACGCTCCCGCGTCCCCCACATGCACAACGCCGGTGATGTGGGAGCACGTGCCCTCCATTGTCAACAATCGGAGCCGCTTGCCAAATCGCGTCATTTCAGCAAGTGTCTATGATTGGACAGCACAAGCGCCATTGGACTAAGGAAAGGTCGGTGTGTATTGGCGCCATGGGAATCCCGATTCGGGCTGCCCCCAGGGAAAGCCACTGGAGTATTTTACATTCAGCTCTGCCTTATTTTCCTCCTGTGGAATGTAACATAAACCTGTGTTAGGATTGAGCCCCCAGACCTGAGATTTACTTATCAGCACACGGTTTCCAAGTTTCCTATATTGTGTGTCTGTGATCCTAAAGTAGGAGGGGCTTTGCTGGCCTTGTGTAAAAATTAAGGACTATGTGTCCCAGCATCCCTCCACTGTAAAAGCTGAGATAATCTGAACTTTGGCTAAATCACACAGCAGTTATTCCCTCCCTAGCTATGAGCACTACCGGTAACAGTTTAGCTACTGGAACACAAGACTGTGATCCCCTTATCTACAGAGTTTGAATTAGAGCACATGGGGTTAAACCCGTGGTCTGTGCCTTAGGCAATCAGATGATTAGCAAGCCAGAGTCAAGTCTCGGACATGTACTCCAAGAGACCACTTTGGTGCACGCTGCTAATATAAACACATTGTTGCTATGGAAAACTGTTTTCTTTTACAACAGAGTTGCATAGCTAAAACAAAACCTCATTTTGGCACACAATAATAGAAACTTTAAAACATGCCATCGAAAGTGGAATTTCATTTGAAATCCCCTGTATTGCAGGAACTGACAGCCAGGCGGGCAGGTTTTCAAGCAGTGGGAGCGCCTTATAGGAAGGGGAAGGGTGGGCTTTTGTGCTGAACATTCAATGACCAACCAGCAGGGTGGTTAAACCGGACCAAACTGGTACAGTTGGAAAAGAAAGGTAGCGGCCATTTTGGAGCTTCCTCTTCCAGCATCTCAGCCATGCTGCTGCCTGGATTCAACTGACATAACTGACAATGCACAGTAACAGGAAGCCCAGTAGCACTTCCTGTTTGTAGGTGGCCTGCAAATGCATGAGCCACCATTTTGTTTCTAAAATATACTACAGCAGGAGTTAAAAAAAAAAAAAGGGTACATTCATTTGTATGTGGAGCAATCTGAATTGCCCTGGGGAGGAATACATATGAGCACGGTTTGTAGTGTTGGTCTGGTTTAAACCTAACCTTCGGTATCATTTAATGAGTAGCCCAAACCCTTTAAAAGCTTAAATAGGTCGGGGAATAGTTTTTTGCCACTTTATTATTCTTTCCCCCACTGGGCTGCTACTCTGTCCAGGCATACGGGCGCCGCCATCTTGCCTCAGAAGAATCACATACTGAGCAGAGGGGAAGGGGAATAGGCAAGTGCAGAGGGGCGGGGTTATAGCTGGGGTCAGGAAAATGACAGCAATCCCAGAATGCAGAGCGGCATATTCAGAAGGCACTTCCTGTTTGCAGCCAGCCTGAACCTTCACGGGACGCCATCTTGGATGTTAAAAGATTAAAAAAAACGCAATAGGTGCAGGTAGAATGATTTTGGCCAATCTGTATGTAGGGGGTGAGGGAAACATACAAGATAGACTTTTATTCAGGGAGAAGGTCCGCTAAGTCATTTTTGACTGTTGGTCTGCTTTAAGTAGAGACTTTTGGCTCTGAGTCCTGTATCTTATTGGTTATTTGTATTTTAGGACAACCGAGTTCATATTGGCCCAAAAATGGAAATCCGAGTAGTTACTCTAGGCCTCGATGGAGCAGGAAAAACAACGATTTTATTTAAACTTAAACAGGATGAATTTATGCAACCGATTCCAACAATCGGTAAGTTCCATTGGTTTTATGCATAGTGATCCAAGCTCTGTGCAAAGACAATAAATATATATTATTTAATTGGTGGTTATTGCCCTGTTATTGTGTTATGTGCACTGTGAAGCTGCTTAGTTGCAAAGGATGTCATTTACATAAATTTAAATAGACACAGAGCGTACTAAAAACAATGTAGCAGGATAAAGTCCAATCAAAACAATATCCCAAAGTGCACGTGCCAGATGCTTAATGTATTCTCATCTGAGTTCAAGTGCGAAATCCACAATACTTCTTTAAAAGTGTGATATCCCAAAGTGCATGTGCTGACTCTTTGCAGCGTGCTCCTATCACCCGGTAGTGCAAAATTCTTACCGAATGATGGCAGATAAATGGCTCTGAAAACTATAAAGGTGGTGACAAACAAATCATTCCACAGATCCTTAAAGTGGGCCAACACCCAGAGGGGATCAGATCCCCAGGACGCCCAGAAACCTTACCTTACCCCCGTTCCAACGGCGCGGGCGCATCTCGCGCTTCCTTCTAGCAGAGCGTGCACCCGCGCCGTCCGTTTGTGAATGGCCGGCGCGGGTGCGCTCCCTGTTAGAAGGAAGCGCGAGACGCGGCCTCCAACGCGCTCAGAGCCGCTGTGGTTGCCCGTCGCTTGTACGTACATACCACAGCGGCTCTGAGCGCTCTGATTGGACGAGCGCTCGCGTAGGAGCGGGGTGAGGTGAGTTGAGCTGGGCGTTCTGGGGGTTTCACACAGCGATCGGGGTGCCCCGTGGAAGTGGACCAAAACCCAGGATAGTGAAAATCCTGGGTGTTGGTCCACTTTAAAATAGCAGCAGGGGAATTAATTCATAAACTCCTGCTCAATACTCCAGTCGATGCTCCTTTACATCTCCAAGGCAGCGCTCATAGTCGGGATATATTACACCCTATAGTTACTCCACAAAATGCATGTAACGGAAATAAGACGAGAAGGAGTAGTGCAATACGTTTAAAAGCCCTTAAGCACGTTTAATTAAAAAGCCACATTTTGCACTCACAAAAGCATAGGCTTTTAAAAACGTGAAAAATTAGATGCAGCAGCAGCAGCAGCTCTCACCACTCAGCTTCAATGCTCATAGATCTTGCAGCACCAGGGGCCCTCGTCACTGGTAGCCAAGAGAGTAGTCCAATGATCATAATAGGAGTTGTCCAGGAATAGTAGTTTTGTTGGTTTTCGCCTTAAAGTGGACCAACACCCAGGGGGGATCAGCCCGGAAATCTATAAGATTCCCGGACCGATCAGATCCCTCCCCGCGGGACATCCGAGATCGGGATGTCCCGCGGGGAGGAACCCCCCAGGAGGCCCACAAACCTTACCTCAGCCCCGTTCCATCGGCGCATGCGCGAGCCGCGTCCGCGTCTCGCGCTTCCCTTTAGCAGGGCGCGCACCCGCGCCGGCCGTTTGCGAATGGCCGGCGCAGGCGCGCTCCCTGTTAGAGGGAAGCGCGAGACGCAGCCTCCAGCGCTCAGAGCCACTGAGCTGCTATGCGTGTCCAAGCGGCCTTGGACGCGCACTGTGATTGGCTGGAGCGGTCACGTGGGAGCGGTGCGTTTTTGGGGCGTTTCACACAGCGGGGCACCCCCGATCGGGGTGCCCCACCGAAGTGGACCAAAACCCAGGATAGTCAAAATCCTGGGTGTTGGTCCACTTTAAATGCCAATGCAAAAGTATTATTTGTGTATGACTTGAGCGCCATCTGGTGACTACTCCTTGCTATTGCTAAGAAGCTTTTCTGCTTGTGTATCAGAACTCATATACTCTGCAATCATCTAATTCTAAAGCGATTCCTGTGTATAGGAGACTGTTTGTACATAGATCTTTTATACTATTGAGCACTTTTGACATATCTTAACTACTGCTCTGGATGTATGTGTATATAATTTTATATAATCTCCATATTTTTCTCGCCATAAGACACACTTTTCCCACCCAAAGTGGGAGAAACTGTTGCTGCGTCTTATGGGGCAATTTTAAAAGAAAAATAAAACGCAACATACATTCCTGGCCCCCCCATCGCTGTTCAGCTTCTGCAGCAGCCCAGGCACATGCACGCACCCCTTACAGGCATCCGCCGCCAGGGCCACAAACACATGTTCTCGGTGTGCAGCGCTGGCTCCCCACCTTGGATAAGTGTGGCCTGTATAGGATACAAGCAGTGCTACACTCCGGGATCGTGTATGGCGGCGGAGAACGCTGGTAAGATGTGTTAGCGGTGCGGCAGGGTGTATGGGGGGGATGCCACTCACTCCCTGTCATGGGGGGGAAAGCCGCTCGCTGCCCCTGTGGGGGGGGGGGAAAGCCACTCACTGCCCCTGTGGGGGGGGCAAGCCGCTCGCTGCCTGTAATGGGGTGATTTGGAGGGGGTGGTAAGCTTAAGTTTAAGCACACTATTTGGTTCAAAATATTTTTGTCTTAAAGGGCAACAATACAGTAACCAATTAGTGTCCAATCCCCCCTCTCCACTTATGTGGGTATTTATTAATCGAGTGAGAATTTTCAAATACTTGTGCTCCCCATAAAGCATTTGTATTGGTTCAGTAATGCTTATAGGAAATATCTGTCACCTCCTGCCTATGGCCTCTGGGTATAGAACACCCCTGCTGCTCCTTCTGCCATAGCTTCTCCTCAATGAAATGGATACTGGAGATGCAGGAATTGGCTGGTAGCACATAGAGGTCACCTCATCCCCACTCCTCCCCCATTATACCGGCTTGATAAGACATTTTTAACATGGTATCATTTCTGTGAAGAACCAGCACTCCGGATGTGATGTACGTCAAACGATTATATTATACATCCAAATAGACAGTGAATGCAGAAGTATGCAAATAAGTCCAATCTTACATAGGTTGTGTGTCGACGTTTCGGGGTGCACTAGGGCCCCCTTCCTCAGGACCAACCAAATGTCAAAATAACCATCAAACAAAAAATGTTTTTAATATAATTAGTTTGACGTACATCACGTCTGGAGTGCTGGTTCTTCACAGAAATTGGATTGTGCGGCGCCTCCGCGAACCATGCAACCACATATGGAAGAATGGTATAAGTGCGACAGTTCCCCCCAAAACATTTTTTTAACATGGCAGCCTGATTATTCTTTGTTCTTCTGCAGGTTTTAATGTTGAAACTGTTGAATATAAAAACCTGAAGTTTACAATTTGGGATGTTGGAGGCAAACACAAGCTGCGACCCCTGTGGAAGCATTATTACCTTAATACTCAAGGTAGGTGCTGCACATTCATCTTGTAATGCCATGAATCTTGTGTTCAGTACCTGAGGGTGCGTGCTACATAATGTCGCCACAATGATGCTGTAAGGGTGGAGTCATACGGCTTTGTGCTGTAGTGTGGGGCGGGCGGGGGAGATGTATGTATAACATTAGTCCCAGCTTGCTTTGAGGGGGTGAGGACAGCAAGGGCACTATATACTGTGCAGGACTCACCCTGTCTCTGCATATTGCTCCATTGCTCTGCAGCAGAATGCAGATGAGGGGGGAGTATAACAGCCTGTGCTTTCAGTGCTGCTCCACCACACACATACACACACACATACACGTACACACACACGTTTTCCTGGGGCACTTCAGCAACACACAGGGGGCGCCATGCTTACAGCCAGAAAGCAGGGTCTTCCTGGGGCTAGTAACTGCCCTGCATCCTGATATTCAATATCTGCCTGCGTATTCTAGAGCTGACCTCTTCCTCTGTCTGCCTGAATGTTTGCATCTTTTCCACATCCTTCCCTAACATTTCTACAATCTCAGGTTTTGTTCCTCTCCAGTGGAGCAACCCAATTTGATTGTTACCTGTCTGGTGATCCCACAGCACACGCTACTCCGATTAAAAGCCAGGGCTCCATTTTGTTTAGACATCAGAGCGGCTCATTAAAGCTCCCCTTTAGCTGATCATACCTACTACAGCCATTTAGAAAGACCTGGCAAAGGTATCTATATCAGCCTGGGGGAAGCCATGGATGCAGCCAAGGCCGGTGGAGTTTACACAGTGATCTGGGGAATTTCACACAGTGGAGCATGTGTGAGTGACACTACTTGCGGCTGGATGCCCTGCTTGTCACTGCCCCCCCCCCCCCCCCCGAATCCCCTGTTTTCTACTTTGTGCAGCAGCGCAAGGGCTTTCTGAATGGGTCGCACTGGTACAGCCGCAGATAGAAACTGGCCAGCGCTGCACTCTGTTCCCTTTGCTCTGCTTAGTCACTTAGCTTAGCCGATAGCAGAGCTGAAGGAAAGCAAGTGAGACTGAGCGGGTAGCTTGGCCACTTGGCACTCTTGGTTTTGTGCCTGCACCATCGGAGCAATGGCGGGGATACACACAGCAGGGCATCCCAAATCGGGATTCTTCTACTGAGAGGAACAATACCTGGGAGAGTGAAATTTAAGGGTGGTGGTCCTCTTTAAAGTGAAAAAATACTGGGGAATTCAATGGGGAGTGCGCTGCCACACCCCCTGCTCCTGTCCCAGCATATCCGAATGGCTGGGGTGGGAGTGCATGCACAACACGGGGGATGAGGCGGTGCACGCTTCCCACTGTAAACCAGAGCCGAATTACATACTCGCATCAGGCGACTCATTAGAACCAGAGCCTGTATATGCGCCGTTAGTCTGGAAAGGTGAGTTTTTATGCGCGAACGGGAGGGTTTCACACAGACACACACCGGAGAAAAGACAGCAGCTGGCCCTGGAATCTTTTAGATTTTTGTTCCACTTTAAAGGAATCAGCTATTTTACATCAAAGACGTCTGAGGTGACCAGGCCAGAAATGATCAGAACACAATGTAGCCTCTCCTGGGTCAGGATCATTTTATACCCAGCCAGGGAGGCAGGTGAACATCCATTGTTCATGCTTAAAGAAGTCTCAGGATTCTTTCTTTCTTTCTCTCATAGCTAAGGAAGTCTCCCAACTACTAATCCTACAGCCCTATTTTCTGTCTTTTGCAGCTGTTGTGTTTGTAATAGACAGCAGCCACCGCGACCGGATCACCGAGGCGCACAGCGAACTCGCCAAACTGCTTACAGAGAAGGAACTGCGAGACGCTCTGCTCTTAATATTTGCCAACAAGCAGGTAACTGCACAGCATGGAAAAAAAATGAAGCACAGTTGTTCCATACCAACCCCCCTTCCTCCACTAATTACATCTCCTGTCATCTGTCACTTGCCAACCAAAGTGTGGCACTGGTCACAGAATGCCCAGCAAATACCTGGGTGCCATTGCTGACCCGCTGTCCTGTGTCATCCCTCTGCAATGATCCTACACAGGGACCAAGAACCAGCCTGGAAATTTACTGGTTCCATCCAGTCCATGAGCAGCTGAGCCCCGCCCCTAGGGTGCGTCCAAGATGGTCAATGAGTATATTAGTTAAGGCTATAGCACTTCAGGGGCAGATCATGGTCAGGCTTAGAGTTAGTACTGAACCTGTAATACTTTAGGGGCTAATACTATGGGTTATAAAAATGGGGGCTGGGGTGTCCTTTCCCTGGGGTACAATTGGGTCTGGGTGAGATGGTAGCCCAGTTGGCCCCAAAGCTGTGTGGCCAACCAGAGGATTCTGCCTGTGCTTCCTGTGGCGTGAAGTTGTAGGAATCCTTATCCTGACAATTAACCTTCTTTGGCTTTTTGTTTTTTTATGCTCTTGACATTTTTATTGCTTTTTGCCTTCAATATTTAATTGTTATATTTGGATAAAGTATAGCATACAGATAAAGACATTTGCTGTCAGTAACAGACTGCTCAGTGTTTTGGTGTTATCAAAAATGGAGTTCCGCTTTATTTCCGTTCTGGTACTGAGTAGTTTACAGGTGAGATAAAAAGAAACCTGAGAGGGCTGAATAAGAACCATGGATAGGGGGCGAGGGTAAGAGGGTCCCTGACCTATCTTGTATGAGTCATCAGGTACTGTATTAATTTAGTTTTAATTGTGAGAGGTGAGCGTATATTTCGCACCATCATTTTTCATGTGTATCATTTAGTATGTTAGTGGGCGTTTCGTTTATGAAAAACCTGTCTTGACTTCACCTCCGTCAGGAAGATGAACTGCTTCTTCCAGAGGCCTTTTCTTTGGCCTGCTTAGTGGCCACTAAGCCACCATGGGGCAGGTCCACCATATGTGGGGTACATCTCTTTTATCAGTGTATACCCTCACGCAGTTACCTGGGCAGACTGGGTAGATTCTATTGAGTCCATCAGGTACTAAGTTCCATTGGAGGAGTACGTTGTGTGCCAACTCCATTGATCGAGCATCTGGTGGTCCATTTTTCCAAATGCTCATCCATTCCTCATGCTGTTGTCTCCCCCAGCCCATGACATTTTTACTTCAAACAAACAGAACAAAAGGACAACAGTTATACAGTTATACAGTTATGGGGGAAATAAAAACCGAAGGGTAAGGGGGGGGGGGGGAATAGGAAGGGAGGGAGGGAGGGGGGGTACAAGGCTCACTCAGTTTGTCTAGACATAGTATATAAAATACAGCTACTACATCACCGCTTATCGACAGGCGCAATTCGGGCACATTTCCATCCGTGGCGCTACAGTAGAGCAAGGGGTAATGTCGCCTCCGCCTCCGAATTATGATATGGCCTGTGTCTAAGTAAGAGGAGCGGGGTATGGGGGGCGAGGGTAATGGACACGCTATATTAGCTCTGAGGGTTGGGGCAAGGCCGGGCCAAGGAGGTGGGGCCGTGTCTCCCCCGACCAACCCGCCAGACCCCGAGCGGCCTCAGCACTGCCCGGGCAGGGGGGGGGGGGGGGGGCAAGGCCGCCCAGCCCTATGTCGGGTTTGCTAAAGCAATGCTGGGAGGTGTGACACCCGATAGATCATCCAGCTCATCCAGGTGGTTGTACATGCCCATGACATTTTTAATGCTTCCTATTGGCAGGGCAGCTAGTTAGAGGACCTCCAAGCAAGAGATACTGGAGGTCCACTTGCTTTAATAGCACAGAGGAATCCCCATGGGAGAAGCCCTGCCACTCTGTCTGCTGTCTGGCAGCCTCGGCCTCCACAGATGGCACTCACTTCTTATGCATCTCTTGCTGCCCACATGACCACAGCTAGCTGGTCAGGCGTGCTCAGTGGCCGCACCTTTCACTGTGTAGCTGCTGGCGGTCACGTGGACAGAGACCATGCAAAACAACATAGAATAGATAATATCTGGGTGCAAACCTAAAACAGTGATGGGGTTGGTCTGCTTTTTACCTTGCTACCTTAAAGGTCTAGTGGCACCATAGACCTGTAGCTAGATCCGGTCAGGCATGTTTATAAGACACCAGGCCCTCCATTGTCCTACTTTCTCCATTAATGGGGGTTATGATGCAGGAGGCTGGTGAACTTTAAGGTGGACCTCCATAAACAAATGAAGATCTGCTTCGCTCCATAGTGGGAGGCATTCTTATGAGATTGCAGCCCTGCAGCCATCAAAAAGATGCTCAGCAGAGGTGCTCACTTTAATGGCCTACTGGCCACTGGGGTTCGCTGGGTAGGCTTGCAGTGCTGTGTGGACATGCACCTGGGCCACCAAGGGTCATCAATAACCATAAATGCAGGTGTGTACCTCTGCTCAGACCTGGGCATCCTGTTTGTTGCCACACAGCAGGGCATCCCAAGTCGGCGCATATAAGTGAAGACATTACAGCAAAGTTTTTAGGATGCTGCTTGGTCAGGTATTCCTCATTATCCATGTTGGCCCGTTCATTGATTGGGCGGGTTGCTTATGGCAAGAGAGAGGGGAGGACCTCTCACCTCCTACCATTGGCTCCTCATGGCACTGCAGCAGTTGAAGACCCTACAGATTTAGATAGGGGTGAGTGGACAGGTACCTTTATACTTTTTTTGACTATACATTTGTTTTCTTTGTGCCCCTTCTTATGTCAAAAACTAAGAGTTGTATTGCCTTTTAACTTTGGCCTCCCCTTCTTTCTCCAGGATGTTGCGGGTGCCCTCACGGTGGAAGAAATGACGGAGCTCCTGAGCCTTCACAAACTGTGCTGTGGCCGTAGCTGGTATATCCAGGGCTGTGATGCGCGCAGTGGTATGGGCCTGTACGATGGCCTTGATTGGCTCTCCCGACAGCTTGTCGCCGCTGGCGTGCTGGATGTCGCCTGAACATCTGCCCACCTTACATCTGAATTCCACAATTTATCTGTTACATCGTCCAGAATGTCTGCTTACGTTGGTGGCTAATGTCGTCTCATGAGCAGTTTGTATGACCTGCTGTTATTTAGCCTGGAGTACATGGAGTGTCCACTCTTTGCGGGCTTTATGATAGGCAGTGCCAACAAGGGGCCCCTGTCATAGCATCACCCATACAGGCCAGGAAGGCTGCAGGCAGCTTTTGTTAGACGCGCCAGTGCTCATGTGACAGGAACCTGGAAACCTGCAGCCTGTTATGTGTAGCTTGATACAGTAGAATACACAAGCTTCTGACCTCTTGTAGTTAAGTTTCCAGCTAAGCAAATGTACAGTATGACATTGACCTACAACATCACTGTAACTATTGGAAAGCTTCTTAAAGTGGACACTGTCCTATAGACATCACTGTAACGAAAGCTCCTATATGTCATTTAATGGTAGCATCTGCCAGAATGGCTACTGGATGTTAAGCAATGTCCCTTCAGGCAGCTAAAAACAAAGACCGCAAACAACCTAGAGATGATTTATACCTAAAACATCCCATAATTTGTGTCTCGGTACTTCAAAATAGGCATCCACTCCATTGATGCCTCTTTTCAGCTACATATAAAATGCTACGGGCATTAATGTTTTCCATCCTGTTGCCTGTACTTATTGCGCTTTCCATGACCAGTGGGAGCTTTAATAGTTTTTTTTTTTTTTTTTGATGGGTCTGCTTTACCATCATTTTTGAGGAGCTGTGATTCTTGACAATGTGAGACTGTGAATATTATAACGTGTGCTCTCACTCTGGTCAGTGGTTCATCCTTATTACATTAACAGTCTAATGTTTACACGACGGCCACAGTATTCATCTTTCAGTTCAGCCCCAAAAAACCCAAAGACAAGGTGGACGCTTGGCCCTTCACAGCATTTTCTCGGCTCAGCTTTTGATTCCACCATGATGTTTGGTGGTGGAGGTACGGCCAGGAGGATGCAGCTCATCTGTTTACATATCAACCGCATAGTAAGTAGTTAAGATGTTTTCTAAGCGCCACAGTGAGCAGATGACAAGTGCACTTTAAAGCAGGTTAGTATTAAATAGTCACTAGTAGTTGGGGCCTGGTGAAGCCTTGCATGTGTGAACCCTTGATCCTGTGGTGTCTGCACTTTGCTTCCAGTGGTAAAGCTGTGATGTGGCTAATAAAGGTGTCCTTCCTCCCCTGTAGCCGTGTAATACAATGTAAATGGTCCTGTGGCCCCATTACTGCCTGATTTCATTAAAGGTGACCTAACCTGAGATGCCTCCTGTTTGTATGACTACAACGTATGAAATAGCAAATGCATTTCCTTTTTTTTTTTTTTTTTTTTTTTTTTTTTTACAGGCAATAGGAGAAATTGAAAAAGGTGCATCAATGTGAGAGTCTTTATTGTAACCCATATTTGCCTGCCCATGCTGAGAATGACTGCAGCAATGTGACATGCAGGCTGTGTCTGGGGGGTATTTGCAAGATGAGTTGGTCAATGCCTCTTGGAGAGCCACACAATTACAGAAGACAATGGTCTTTTATTGTTCCTGTCTCTATAAGCTAGCGCAGGGGTCCCCAACCTTTAACATAAAAGCCTAATTCAGCCCCGAGCTGACTGTTAGTGTGCCTTTTAACCCACTTCTACTCCCTATAATACTAATATTGTCCTGCATGAGCCGATCCCCAGCCCTAAAGAGGTTAAACATAGACTTTAAATTCTCTGAATTGCCCTTCCCCAGGGCACACCTAGCCCTGACATCTAATTGGCCATAAGCAGTCTGCTTGGGGGGGGGGGGGGGGGGGCATGGCACCTTTGCCCAGTTTCAGGGATACTGTTGTTGGCAGTGCAGGTATCCCCCCCCCCCCCCAGCAGTGGTTAGAGGACCTCTCATTCATGAATGGTGTTCCAGTTTACTCATTCCTCTTCAGATGGCGCTGTAGACTGCTTTGCTGTTGCCACAGTGCTCAATCATGAAAATGACATTTTAAAGTGGGCATAAACCCTCCCTGCTTCACAGGAATTCTAAACAGACCTAACAAAGAGTGCAGCTGTTTTCAGGTCCCCAGACAGATCGCAGAAGAAAGGCAAGTATCCTTAGCAAAGCTCATGGGCCTTATGAGGGGGTCCTGCACCAAGCTGCCAGAAAGGCCTGACTTTAAAGATGAGCAACACTCCACAAAAACCTCAAGATTGCCCGATTGAGTCAACACTTGTGGACGTGCCAGCCTTGCGTCACTGCATTTCAGTCCCATCCCTGGCATACCACTTGCTATGGTTGTGCCCATGCCAGGCATTTTGTAATGGGCAGCATGAGTGCATGCACATCTAGATATGGAGATGCAGTCAGTGGAACTCACTCCATTCTATTGCAAAGTCTGCTGCAAAAGAAATCTGAATGGAACGGGAGCAGAGTCTCCTATCGATCCACATAGCAGGGAATCCTGAATCAGTTTCTTGGGTGTTGGTCCTCTTCAAGCCATCCTGATTTGGGGTGTCCATTGTCTGTCCTAAAGCAGCTATACTTACCAATCTATCCAAGGCAGCTACTGCACATGGCTTCACACATAGCAGTCTCCATCAATCAGGTGTGTTTCTCATTCTTGCGCCTCCTGACAACCTTGTACATGTCAATCAATAACTATAGCTGTAGGGGGAGGTGCTTGGGTGGGGTGGATGCAGCCCTCCAGCATATTTGGATTAAGCAACAGGTCTCCTGCTGTTACAACCATCAGGTAGGAACCCAGGTCCACTTTGGGCATAGGGTGGATCTGTGATTTTTGTGTATTGTGAAAAGCTAGTCATGCATTCTGCTGAGGGACAATGCAGTTCTGAAGCGCTACTGCATTGTACGACGTAACAAGCAGGACAGAAGTCCTGCTGTTACATTGTAAAAAAAACAGCCAGCTCCCTGTTGTGTTACATGGTAATAAGCCACATGCCTGACTGTTTCCAAATCAACATAGGCTGTTCCCTGTAGTGTTACATTCTATAACATCCAGGGACCCTGCTATTCTAATATATACCGCTTAATATCAGACTGCAGTGGGTGAGCGATCTTACTATTGCACTAATGCGGCAGAAAGATCACTCTTAAAAAGGGACCATCCAGTCTAAATAACACTTGTGGTTCATGGGAAGCTGTGATGGGATTATTAGGGCATGCTGCCCCAGTGACTTCTATAGAAAGGAGGGGGTGCTTTGCCTCATGTACCAATACAAGACAATGAGGCAGCAGCCACAGGTAATCCCATCATGGCTGCTCCCATGAACCTCAAGCGTTCAGACAGGACTGGGCCTTTAAAATCCTTTCAGAACAGCAACTAGAAATGGTAAAAAAAAATGCCCTCAAGTACTTGAAAAGCATCAAACCTGGCTATCCAGTGTGAATGTGGATCCCTGTGCCCCACAGAATACTTCCCCCAAGCAAGGGGTTACCCCATTACTAAAGAGGTTACCGTAATAGGAAACACGGAGTCTCAATAGGGCACTGAAAGCAGTGACTGGTAAGCCATCATGCTTCTCTGCCTCCCTTAATCTGCATTAATTCCCATGCACAGAGCTGACAATGCCAGCCCTGGACACAATGTCTCCCCAGCCTCAATCGTGTGCAAGACCTCCTCGAGTCTTCTGGTTCAGCAGACAGCCACACAAAAGGGGCCCACGAGGCACATTTGGCTCCCGAGCTACAGTTTGTGGACTCCTGCTTTAAACCAGCCCTTCAGCATCATTTAATGAAAAGCCCAAAGCTTTAAAGATCTCCCAGTATCTAAAATTAATATTCTTTACATTTTTAGTCACTTATTCTTTCCCCCACTGGGCTGCAACTCTGTTCAGGCATCTAGGATACGGGCGCCGCCATCTTGCCTCAGAAGCATCACATACTGAGTAGAGGAAAGTGGGATAAACTACAGGGGGTGGGGTTATAGCTGTGCTTTACACAGACAGAGCAGACCTGGCGTAAGGGAAAGGTCAGCAATCCCAGAATGCAGAGCGACACAGAAGACACTTGTCTGCAGGCAGCACGAGATCCCATGGGCTACCATTTTGGATGTTTAAAGGCTTATAAAATGCAGAAGATGCAGGTAAATTTTTAATGTGGGCAAAACATATAAGATAGGCTCTTATTCCTGTTTAAATGAAGTGCACAGTAACCCAATACTATCTATAAAGATCTTTCAATTTTATTTCTTTTCTATAAAACGTCAGCAGAACAGGTTACTAACCCGAGCATCTGCCAAGCAATAAAAATACCTTATGTACATATGCCACAGAATGAAAAACACAGCCAATTATTTCACAGTGATGCTTATGATGGTGAGGTCTTCATAAGGCTTATCCGTCTTGGGGTTTACTTTGGCGTTGGAGATCCTCTGGACGACTTCCATCCCTTTGGTTACCCGCCCGAATACCGTGTGTTTGTTGTCGAGCCAAGGCTGTGAGAGGAGAAAAAGACCATTATCCAAGCGGGAACCCGCACACAACCGCTTGCTCGTCATGGACACGCGGCTTCAGCTTTCATATAGCACGCCAGTGGGACGCACAATATGTTAGCGGTCTGGTCAGGCAGGAGCAGCCAGGGCTTGAGTGTTACACGCCAATACACAGTAAAAAAAAAAAAAAAAAAAAATTACATACACATGCGAGTTATGGTTCTGGGAAGCTGGTGCTAGTTAACTGAGGGACCTACTGTGAGCAATTTAAACTTCATGCAGGCCCCAAGTAGAACAATCACTACGGATAGTGGAGTCATTCGTCAATTAAAATATTAGGAAGAGATAAAATAAAAGCCATATGAAGTGATTAATACTGGATGAGATCTACAAAAGACAGGGTTTCAGCATGTGTATTTGCAAAAGAAAACAACTTTTTTTATTTTTTAAACTTTTCTGGGCCCCCCGAATTGGGATGCCCCGCTGTGTGAAACCCCCCAGTTCGCCCACGCCAATGTAGGCTCTCATCCAGAGTCCTTTGCCTTGACTAAGTCATTTGGCAAAGCACTGTGATTGAAAATCAATGAGGCACACACACTGCTGCATCCCTGGTGCCATGCATGCTCTCATCCCAGCCTATCTGTATGGCTGGGTTGGGAACGTGTGATTTGTAAATAATCAAAGCCAGAGCAAAATGGCAAACTGTTCTGATTGGATGAGCGTTTGTGCCTGCACCGCTGGAACGGGGAAAGGGGAGTTTCACGGGCATCCAAGAGAAGCAAAGGGTTAATGCCCCAACCTCTACTGGTCACATATGAAAACGGGGTGCTCGGCCCGGGCTGTCCTAAATAATCCGTAAGAAAGGTGAAGGGTTCACACTCCATTATTAGAGATGATTTTAGTAATTATAAGGACGTTTTACTTTATGAACAGCAAACCTCTACAAAAGAAATTCTGTGACTGTAGAATTGTTTTTGTTCTTGCATGGCACGGCCCGCTTCGGTATTCATAACAGTTGGGTTATTCCGCCACAAGGTGGCGCAGTGGTACTGCAGAAAGCTGTGGCATCTCCCGGCCCCCTATAAAAAGGGGGATCAACCATAGAGTTCCCAGCATAGACAAGCAGTGAGACAAGAAGCCGGGAGAGAAGTAAAAAATGTAAAAAACCCCAATTAACTTGGATCAATCACCATAAAGAGGCAACCAAGAATAACGATAACAAGGGTGGGTCGAAGCAGGCCGTGCCATGCAAGAACAAAAACAATTCTACAGGTGAGTACTCACAGAATTGCTTTTTTCTTTATTGCATGGCACGGCCTGCTTCGGTATTCATAACAGTTAGGACATCCAAAAGCAGTGTCCAAAGTAGGGTGTGATCCCCAAAGAGTAACGGCCAGTAGTTCAAGTCACTACCGCCTGAAGCACCTTGCGGCCAAAAGCAGCATCCGCTGAGGCCTTAACATCAACCTTGTAAAAGTATGAACAGAAGACCAAGTAGCGGCCTTGCAAACTTGTTCAACAGAAGCTTGGTGCTGAAAAGCCCAAGAAACACCAATAGCACGAGTGGAATGAGCAGTAAACCTAAAGGGTTGAACCACCGCCTGACGGATCCACTTGCTGATAGTGGATTTAGCCGGAGGCAAACCCTTTCTAGGTCCAGAAGTGAGAACAAAAAGAGCGTCAGACTTCCTGAAAGGCTCAGTAGCGACCAAATAAAACTTCAGAGCCCTGACAACATCCAGAGAATGCAGTGTCCGCTCCTTGGAATTAGCAGGATTAGGACACAATGAAGGCAAGACAATGTCCTGACTGAGATGAAAAGCAGACACCACCTTAGGCAAGAAATCCGGCTTAAGCCGAAACACCACCTTATCCTGATGCCTCTCAAAATAAGGAGGTGTGATGGAAAGCGCCGCCAGCTCAGAAACTCGCCTTACAGAAGTGATAACCACCAAAAAGGCTACCTTAAGAGTCAGAATGGGCAAAGCAGCCCCACGGATAGGCTCAAAGGGAGGACCCTGCAGAGCAGACAACACCAGATTAAAGTCCCAGAGTGGTAGCATAGGCTTACGAGGTGGACGCACATGAGTAACACCCTGGAAAAAAGTTTTAACCAACCGGTGGTTGGCAAAGGATCTTTGGAAAAAAATTCAGAGCTGAAACATGGCCCTTGAGGGTACTCAGTTGAAGGCCAGAATCCAAACCATGTTGCAAAAATTCCAGAATCCTGGGAATGGAAAAAAACAGACAGGGAAGAGACTTGGACTCACACCAGGCAATGTAAGCATGCCAGACCCTGTAATAGATAAAGGACTTCTTCCTAGCCCGAATCATGGTATCCACAACAGAGGCAGGCAACCCCTTCTCTGTCAAGATGTAGGTTTCAGAAGCCAAGCTGTTAAAGCCAGCGTTTGTACATTGGGATGGCGTAGCCGTCCCTGAGTGAGAAGATCTGGATCCCTGGGCAAGACGTACTGGTCTACTGCCAACTGCACGACATCTGCGACCCACACCCTTCTTGGCCAACAGGGGGCCACCAGGATGGCCGACACCTCCTCCTGAGCAATCTTGCGCATGACCCTGCCCAGTAGAGGGAACGGAGGGAACACATAGGGAAGCCGAAAATCCATCCAAGGCATTGCCAGTGCATCCGCGGCGAAGGCCAGAGGATCCTGTGACAGGGAGACAAATCTGGGAAGTTTGATTGTGACGGGACGCAAACAGGTCCACATCCGGCTGACCCCAGCGGTGACACAGGGAGAGAAACACCTGGTAGTTGAGGGCCATTCTCCCAGACGAGATGTCCCCCTGCTCAGGGAGTCCGCCACCTGGTTCTCCACCCCCGGAATGTATACCGCTGAGATGCAGGAGACATTCTGTTCCGCCCAAGACAGTATCAGAGACACTTCCTTGAAGGCTCGCTGGCTCGCTTGCTCCCTCCCTGATGGTTGATGTAGGCAACCGCCGTCTGGTTGTCTGAGCGGATCTGAACAGCCCGACCCCCGAAGGTATGTGGTCAGGTGGGACAGAACCAACCTGATCGCCCTCAGTTCCAGGACATTGATGGGAGCATGGGCCTCCTGGGGGCCCCCCAACGACCCTGGAACTGTAGGGACTTCCAAAAACCCACCCAGCCCGTCAGACTGGCATTCGTGGGGATAGCCTCCCAGCACGGGGGCAGGAAGGTCCTGCCCACCAGAAGATTCCTTGAGTCCAGCCACCACGAAAGGAACTGCCTGGCCAGGGGAGACAGAGCAAATTTCTGATCCAGGGACACAGGGTCCCGATCCCAAACTGACAAGAGGTGCAACTGAAGAGGTCTTATGTGAAACTGAGCAAAGGGGACCGCCTCGAAGCAGGACACCATCAGTCCCACCAACTGCATCCCCAGACGAATTGAGGGATGAGCACACAAGAGCAGAGCCCGTGCCTGCTTCTGAAGGCCCTCCACCTTCTGCTGAGGAAGGAACACCTTGACCTGGGAGGTATCCAGAGTCATGCCCAGAAAGGACCTCACCAAGGACGGGGACAGTGAAGACTTGGGAAAATTGATCACCCAGCCGAAGGACTCCAGAGTGGAGATCACCACCTGGGTGTCCTGTTCGGCCTGATGAAAGGACTGAGCCACAATGAGGATGTCGTCCAGGTAGGGAAGGATGCGAATGCTGGTTCGCAGCAGAGCCATCACTCCCGCCAGCACCTTGGTGAACACCCGAGGCGCCGAGGTGATACCGAATAGTAAGGCCATAAACTGGTAATGCTGATCCTCCAGCACGAACCTCGGAAATCTCTGATGACCTGGGAAGATAGGTACATGAAGATAAGCATCCTTGATGTCCACGGTGGTCATGAAGTCGCCCGGGCGAAGGGTACCTACAGCAGAGCGTAGCGTCTCCATGCGAAAATGTTTGCATCTGACAAATTTGTTGAGGCCTCAGATCCAGAATGGGCCTCAGAGAGCCGTCCTTTTTGGGGACCGTGAAGAGATTGAAATAGTACCCCTGACCCTGTTCTTGATGGGGCACCGGACAAATGACCCCTGACTCCAGCAGGCATTGAACCACCAAAAGTAACCCTTGAGCTGACAGGGGGTTTAAAGACATCCGGGATCTGATGAATCTTGTAACCAGAGGACACCACCTCCTGAATCCACCGGTCCGAAACGTGGAGCCTCCAGATGTGAGTAAAGAGCCGAAGCCGTCCCCCCACCCGGATGGGTGAGGGCGCCCCCTCATGCCTGGGGGCCCTGGGAGGAGGTTTGGGCTTGGAAACCCAGGAGAGACCAGGGACGTCCACGGGATCTGCCACGTCCCCATGACTCTCGGCCAAAACATCAAGACGCTCACCAAAGAGCCGCAGCCCCGCAAAAGGGGAGCCCAGTGAGAGCCTTCTTAGCAGCAGCACCATCAGCTGCCCACTGATGTAACCAAACAGAGCAGCGCATAGCCACCAAAAGTGCAGAGGTCCTACCGCCCAGCCTTACTGCCATGGATGATGCTGTAAGGATAAATGCAACAAAATCAGAGCAAAGCAAGAGGGCCCTATAATCCTCCCTCCTCCTACTAGTCATAGCGCCATCACAGAGACGCTTGAGCAGTTTAAGGGCAATAGCAGTAATGGCAGCAGCACAGGCCGGGCGCAGTCCAGCCCCCACACAAGTAAAAGCATGGCAGGCCAGCTGATCCATGCGCCGATCCTTGCTGTCCTTCAGGGTCAGTGACATGGTGACATCATTTCCGGCAGTAAGGCAGAAATGAAAAGAGGCATGTCTCCTCTCCTTGTGTTCAGAACGCAGTGGAACAGGAGAGATAGACCCTCGCGGCAGGGGTGTTTGGTAGCCGGCACGCCTGGAGCATCTTCCATGGCAGTAAGGCAGTAAGGATAGATTCAACAAAATCAGAGCAAAGCAAGAGGACCCTATAATCCTCCCTCCTCCTACCAGCCATAACGCCATCACAGAGACGCTTAAACAGTTTCTTAAGGGCAATAGCAGTAATAGCAGCAGCACAGGCCGGGCGCAGTCCAGCCCCCACACAAGTAAAAGCATGGCAGGCCAGCTGATCCATGCGCCGGTCCTCGCTGTCCTTCAGAGTGGTAGTGTCAGGAGAAGCATGACCGAAGTATTAGACAGGCCTAGCACGGGAGCGTCCACCTCAGGGGGACAGGTCCAACGCTTTACTATATCAGCAGGAAAGGGATACCTCTTATCCAATCCCTTGGGCACAGCGGCCAGCCTGTTAGGACGTTCCCACTCCCTAAGCACCATAGAAGTAAAATGGCCCTGCTCAGGGAACTCCAGACGCCGTTTACCAGGACGAAAGCTCCCCCTGCTTTCTTTTAGCTACCTCAGGGGCAGCAATGTGCAAATTTCAAAAATATGTGATAGCAGATTATCAGTGTCCTCAGGGTACCATGATTCCATGATCATTGCCGATAGGGGATACCCTACCCTGGAACACAGCCGGGATTGCCCCGAAGGACCCCAGAGCACGCTATCCCCAGGAGCCTCCATATGGTGATTAACACAGGCGCAATAGGCCAGCGCTGGGTAAAGGCCAATACAAAAGCCACCCAGGATGCCCTCCCACGGGATGCCCCCAGATAAGCAAAAATGGGTGTGGGGATGAGGGGGGAGGAAGGAGTAGAGCCGGGGAAAACCACAACCCACTGGTATCCCGCCTGAAAGACATAAGTAAAAACGTCACATGAGCATCCCGCAGCACATGCCCCACGAGACCAATAAGAAACCCCCCCCAAGGGGGACTCACGGACCAAGGACACCGCAGGGTCACTAAAGCACAGACCGCAGGATGAAGCGACACACCGGAGGAAACAGTGCTGCAGCCCAGAAGGGAGAAAATACAATTCTGTGAAATACTCACCTGTAGAATTGGTATTATACGTATACAGTACGTCCTGCTCCAGATATAATACTTACACTTGGGTATCCTCCGCCAGATGGCGCTGTGCACTGCAGACATGCAAAAACAGGCTCCTCCCGGCCCTTCATATACCTGGGGACCTCCCACAAATCCCCAGCATTGAAAAGCAGCGAACAAGAAGCCGGAAGAATTTAACCACCGAAACTGGTAACAACAACAATGGTAACAATCACCATACAGGGGATCCAGAATAATGCAAAAAACCAGGGTGGGGTGGAGCAAGACGTACTGTATACGTATAATACCAATTCTACAGGTGAGTATTTCACAGAATTGTATTATTCTAAGTATACAGTACGTCCTGCTCCAGATATAATACTTACACTTGGGACATCCAATAGCAGTGTCCATAAAAGTAGGGTGGGATCCCCAACAAAAGGCAACAGCAGGCAGCTTAAACTACTGCCGCCAGCAAAACCTTGTGGCCAAACACAGCATCAGCTGAGGCCCTAACATCAACCTTGTAAAACTTTGAAAAGGTATGAACAGAAGACCAAGTAGCGGCCTTGCAAACTTGTTCAACAAAAGCCTGGTGCTGGAAAGCCCAGTAGGCCCCAATAGCACGAGTAGAATGAGCAGTAAGACAGAAAGGAGGACTCATTCCCTTAGCAAAATAGGCCTGAATCACAGCCTGGCGGATCCATTTGCGGATAGTAGACTTGGCAGGAGCCAAACCCTTCCTAGGTCCAGAAGGCACAACGAAGAGAGCATCAGTCTTCCTGAAAGCTGCAGTGACTACCAGGTAATACTTCAAACACCTGACCACGTCCAAGGAATGCAGAACCCTTTCCTTGTCGTTGCTAGGATTGGGACACAATGAAGGAAGAACAATGTCCTGATTCAAATGAAAGGCAGACACAACCTTAGGCAGAAAATCCGGCTTGAAGCGAAACACCACCTTGTCCTGGTGCCTCTCATAGTACGGAGGCTGAATGGATAGAGCAGCCAGCTCAGACACACGCCTAACCGAAGTTATGGCCACCAAAAATGCCACCTTGAGGGTAAGAACAGCCAGAGCAGCATCGTGAATAGGCTCAAAGGGAGCACCCTGCAAGGCAGATAAAACCAAGTTTAAATCCCAAACGGGGACCATAGGTTTACGAGGGGGACGCGCATGAGACCCCCTGAAAGAAGGTCTTAACCAAATGATGCTGAGCAAAGGACTTCTGAAAGAAGACGGACAGGGCAGAAACCTGACCCTTCAGAGTACTGAGTTTTAGGCCTAACTCCAAACCATGCTGTTAAGAACTCCAGAACCCTAGGGACAGAGAACTCCCTACAGGGAGACCTAGACTCACACCAGTCAATGTAGGTACGCCATACTCTATAATAGATAGCAGAAGTCTTCTTCCTAGCCTGCACCATAGTACCTACCACAGAGGCAGACAAACCCTTCTCCATCAAGATGGAGGTTGCAGCAGCCAGGCCGTCAAAGCCAGCGTTTGTAAATTGGGATGGCGTAAGGAGCCCTGAGTTAGCAGATCTGGCACCCCTGTCAGATCGTACTGGTCTACTGCCATTTGAACCACGTCTGCGAACCACACTCTTCTTGGCCACCTGGGGGCCACTAGAATCACAGGTACGGGAATGGTGGAAATACATACAGGAGCCGAAACTCCTTCCATGACATGGACAGGGCATCCGTGGCCAAGGCCAGAGGATCCTGGGACAGGGATACGAAAGCCAGGAGCTTGTGGTTGTGACGGGATGCAAACAGGTCCACATCCGGTAGACCCCAACGGTGACACAGGGACTGGAATACCCTGTTGCAGAGGGACCACTCCCCCTGACGGGACGTCCCCCTGCTCAGAGCGTCTGCTAGCAGATTCTGCCCTAGCCTCGAAAGGGCTGAATCTGCCGCCTGTGCTGGGGTAACTTGCCTCCTTTGGCGAAGAGGTCTAGACTAGTGGTCCTCAACCCTGTCCTCAAGGCCCACCAACATGTCATGTTTTTTGGATCTCCAAATAGCCAGCTCTATTGCTCTGCAGCTGCACTAATTACTCCACCTGTGCATCTTTGTGGAGATCTGCAAAACCTGGCCTGTTGGTGGGCCTTGAGGACAGGGTTGGGGACCACTGGTCTAGACGGTCCCCAAACAGGCGCAGCCCCTCAAATGGAAGCCCAGTAAGGGCTTTCATAGCGGCATTGTCAGCAGCCCACTGGCGCAAACAAACCGCGCGGCGTATAGCTACCGCCAGGGAAGAAGATCTGGCACACATCCTAATAGCATCGTCCGATGCAGACAGGATAAAGTTTACGAACACATCACAGTTAGACAGTGCATTGACAGTATCAGGTGGCAACTCATCTGTGCCATTGAGTGCATTCCTGACCATGGCCCTGAGTGCTACTGCCGTAATGGCTAAGGCACAAACCGGGCGCAGAGTCGCTCCCCCAAATGCAAAGGCATGGCATGCCAATTGATCAATACGCCGGTCCTCAGAGTCCCGCAGCGTAGTAGTGTCAGGGGAGTGCATAATAGAGGTGTTGGACAACCCTAAAATAGGAGCACCGACCTCGGGGGGCGATGACCAGCACTTAACCAAGTCAGCAGGGAAGGGATACTTCCTATCCACACTCTTAGGAATCCCGGGAAGTCTACTGGGATGTTCCCATTCTTTAAGCACGAGGCTATTGAAATGGGTTTGCTCGGGAAATTCCAGACGAGCCTTAGCAGTATGAAAAAGCTCACCCCTTTGCCTGGGAGCCACAACAGGGGGAGAGATGGACAAAACTTCAAAAATCTGAACCAGCAGTCTGTCAATACCATCCGGGGTCCAGTGCTCGGAACCAGACTCGTCATGACCCCTTGACTCCTCGTCATATGACCCTGAGTCAGAGAACAGCTCCCCTTCGTCCGAGGGGGTATGGCCGTAAGGATGCAACAACTCATCAGATTCCATAGGGAAAAGAGCAGAGTCAGGTGTTAAATGCCGCCTCTTTGCGGTGGCCTTACGCGCTAATGAGCTAGCAAGCAATCTTTCAACACTGGCCAGTCTAGTAGCCACATCAGGATGAGAATCCCCGCTTGTATTGGGGGTTAGACTCAGGCTTGGGGGAGTAGGTGAAGTGAGGCGAGGTGCAGGCCCAGCCACTGAAGAGGCGGGAAAAAACCGATAACGCCTGCTGTGCACAAGGAACACAGACCCGTGCATTGTCACCGCTGCTAGGTAAGACCCCACAAGCTACACACAGCCGGGCTTGTCCCGAAGGAACCCCGTTTACAATATCCTGGGATGCCTCCATATTGTGATTTAATCGGCACAATAGGCCAGTAGGGATTGACGCTGTAAGCTACCCTGGATGCCCCAATAACCCGCGGGGAAGTGGGAGTAAATTTAATAGTCTCAACCTGGAGCTACACTGGGCCGGGAGAAGGCACCGGAATCTACGGTCTGAAAGACAAAGGGAACAAGAATGTCAGAGCCATGCGCAAGGGAGTCATAAAAAGTAAAATAAGGTCGCCCGCGAGGGCACTTACAGACAGAGGGGGGAGGACGGTCTTCACCACGCGCGCGCGCGAGTAAAAATGGGGCCAAGAGAACCTTGAAGGGCGGGCCAGGGCTGACCGTGACACGGAGCGCGCTAAGCCAGGACCCCGCCCCCCCCCCCCGGAGAGCGCGAAGCTCAAAAAAACGCGTAGCCTATAGACAGCAGGGCAGTAACGCCTGAAGTGAATTGATCGAGTGGATTGCCTCAAAAGAGCCACTACAAGCTAAAAAAGAGACGCCGCAGCGCCTGCAAAGCCGCCGCCGCCATGCAGTACAACCATATAGGAAAGACACGGCGACCAATACAAGATAAAAGGCCATAAGAGTTTAATAGGGTACACTGAGGCCGCCATACTCACAAACCCCCCCCCCTTTCTTTCCCCCCTAAGCTAAGGGGGGAACGAGGGAGGATGGCGACCCTTTACACAGGGTCCACCGCTACACGGGGCGTGGGACAAAGATGCGAAAGGGGCATCCCCTAAAGGCTCACCATCAGCCTAAACCGCCTACCCTTTGGTGGGGGACTGCGGTGGAGCAAGGCTCCATAAGCACGCATGGTGCTGCCTACCTTCACCCGACCACCGCAGCCCAGGCTGGGAGGCACATCACAAATAGGACGGGTAGGCCGCAGGCTTTAATAGCCCCGCTCACCTGTGAGAGAGTGATACTTCATGTCTTCGCAGTCAGCACTGCAGAGAAATCTGGGGATTTGTGGGAGGTCCCCGGGTATATGAAGGGCCGGGAGGAGCCCGTTTTTGCATGTCTGCAGTGCACAGCGCCATCTGGCGGAGGATACCCAAGTGTAAGTATTATGTCTGGAGCAGGACGTACTGTATACTTAGAATATCCAGACTAATCCAAAATGGCGCCTGCAGAGGTACCTCAAGGGGCGGATCGCGGGGAGAAGACGCGATACGCGTCATCCCCCGACCCCGTCCCTCCCGAAGAGCGTGAAAATGTCGCCCACGTGACCCGGCCGGCATGACGACAAAGCAAAAACGCCACAGGTTATAGCGCCCACAGCCGAGGAACGCAGTACAAAGCGGCGTGGCGGACAAAAAACACACTGTAAACGCCAAAAACACCACAACACCACTCGCCGCTAACACCCGCCCCCCCCCAAGAAAGTCAGAGAGGGGGAGGGGGGAGAGAGAGAGGCGAGAAGTCAGCAGCAAGTATCCAGGCCCGGAGGGGGGGGGGGGGGGGGGCCCTGAAGGAAAGGAACACAGACTTGCAGGGCCGCAGGCTTGGTAGCCCCGCTCATCTGTGCAAGAGAGAGAGACATCTTCTAACTTCGCAGTTTCACTGCAGAGGAAACACTGGGAACTCTATGGTTGATCGCCCTTTTTATAGGGGGGCGGTAGATGCCACAGCTTTTTGCAGTACCAATGCGCCACCTCGTGGCGGAATAACCCAACTTTTATGAATACCGAAGCAGGGCGTGCCAGGCAATAAAGAAAATCATGTGTAATATCGGACTTAGCAACAAAGGATATTCATGGGTTCTCTGATGCGAGGGAAAGTTAGGAAAAATTATAATATATATATATATATATATATATATTATATGAATTGGATCAGTAAATGGATACCTGAAGTCGTTTTTTTAAAAAGGCAAGGCAGACCCACAACTAGTTGCTGGGATTTAGAGGTATAACGCAGTTATACTGGAGGTAGTAAAATAAAAAATAAAAATAACTGGCCGATGTCTGACATACAGGCACACTCTGTCCAATGGTTTCCCAGGGAGAAAACACAAAGAACTGAGAAGGAGAGGAAGTGGTGGGGCTTTTAAACTCTGTTCATATTTTGTGTTTCCTCCCAGGGGGTGGAGCATAATCTCTCGATGTGGTCAAGCTGAAGGACGACTTGGAAAAGGACAATTCACTTTATAAAATGCGGACCCTTCACCTTTCTTACGAGTTTTTACGGGCGTCCTAAGGGGGGGGGGGGGGGGTTCACACAGCGAGCATCCCGATCTGAGATGTTCAGTGGAAAAGCCAGCGTCCAACCTGGGAATCTTTTAGATCCGCTGGTTGTTTTTTGTTCCGTGCCCTGGGGGCATCCAGTTTTGGGTGGCCCGCTGTGTGAAGCTCCCAAGTTTGCCCATAATAATTCACCTCTTCCCAGTCCAATGTTGCACATGCGGGCCAATCAGAGCAGTTTGTCGTGACAATGCACTTCGATTAGTTATCTATATTCATGCAAAGGGGTAGAATACACAGAAATATAAAATACTTACAGTTGGTACCACCGTCAGAAAAAACTGGGAACCATTGGTGCCAGGTCCAGCATTAGCCATGCTGAGGGTGTAGGGCCGGTCATGCCTTAGAGTTGGGTGGAACTCATCCTCGAACTCTCCACCCCAAATACTTTCTCCACCCATTCCGGTTCCAGTGGGATCTCCTGTCTGAATCATGAACCCCTGTGAAGAAAAATAATACAAATCTGTGATTACTCACCTGTAGAATTGGTATTATGAGTATACAGTACGTCCTGCTCTAGATAGAATACTTACTATCGGGTAATACTCCGCCAGATGGCGCTGGACTGCAGAGACATCGAAAATAGGCACCTCCCGGCCCCTCAAATACCCAGGGACCTCCCACAAATCCCCAGCATTGAAAAGCAATTAACGAGAAGCTGGGAGAATTAAAAACAACCCAAACTAGTAACTAGAACAATGATAACAATCACCATACAGGGGATCCAAGATAATGCAAAACCAAGGGTGGGTTGGAGCAGGACGTACTGTATACTCAGAATTGTATTATTCTTAGTATACAGTACGTCCGTCCTGATCCAGATAGAATACTTACCATCGGGACATCCAATAGCAGTGTCCATAAAGTAGGGTGGGATCCCCAAAGGTAACAGCAGACAGTTTAAACCACTACCTTGCGGCCAAAAACAGCATCAGCTGAGGCCCTAACATCAACCTTGTAAAACTTAGAAAAGGTATGAACAGAAGACCAAGTAGCGGCCTTGCAAACTTGTTCAACAGAAGCCTGGTGCTCTCCTTAGCATTACTAGGATTAGGGCACAATGAAGAAAGAACAATGTCCTGATTCAAATGAAAGGCAGACACTACCTTAGGCAGAAAATCTGGCTTGAAGCGAAACACCACCTTGTCCTGGTGTCCCTCATAGTAGGGGGGCTGAATGGAAAGCGCCGCCAACTCAGACACACGCCCAACAGAGGTGATAGCCACCAGAAAGACAACTTTGAGAGTAATAATGGCCAGGGAAGCATCCTGCACAGGTTCAAAGGGAGCACCCTGCAAGGCTGACAAAACAAAGTTCAAATCCCAAACAGGCACCATAGGCTTACGTGGGGGACGCACATGAGTCACCCCCTGGAAAAAAGTCCTTATCAGAGAATGCTGAGCAAAGGACTTCTGGAAGAAAACAGCCAGGGCAGAAACCTGACCTTTCAGAGTACTAAGTTGGAGCCCCATCTCCAACCCATGATGCAGGAACTCCAGAATCCTGGGAATAGAGAACACACGACAGGGAAGAGACTTAGACTCACACCAGTCAATGTAGGCATGCCAAACCCTGTAATAAATGGAAGAAGACTTCTTCCTAGCCTTTATCATGGTATCAACAACAGAGGTAGACAGCCCCTTCTCCATCAAGATGGAGGTTTCAGCAGCCAGGCTGTCAAAGCCAGAGTTTGTAAATTGGGATGGCGTAGGGAGCCCTGAGTGAGCAGATCTGCCACCACGGGCAGAGTGTACTGATCTTCTGCCAGCTGCATCACATCTGCGAACCACACTCTTCTTGGCCACCTGGGGGCCACCAGAATTGCTGGCACCCCTTCCAGAGCAATCTTGCGCAGAACCCTGCCCAGCAGGGGGAATGGAGGGAAGACATACAGAAACTGAAAGTCCTGCCATGACATTGCTAGAGCATCCGTGGTCAAGGCCAGAGGATCCTGGGACAGGGAGACAAAGGCCGGTAGCATGTGATTGTGATGGGATGCAAACAGATCCATATCTGGTTGGCCCCAACGGTGACACAGAGATTGAAACACCCTGTTGCAGAGGGAACATTCTCCCTGGCGAGAGGTCCCCCTGCTCAGAGAGTCTGCCGGGAGATTTTCCACCCCCGGGATGTACACAGCTGATATGCAGGGAACATTGGTCTCTGCCCAGGTCAGGATCAGAGACACTTCCTGCAGGGCCCCCTTGCTCCGGGTCCCTCCCTGATGATTGATGTAGGCAACTGCCGTCTGGTTGTCTGAGCGCACCTGAACAGGCAGGCCCCAAAGGTGAGTAGTCAACTGAGCCAGGACTATACTGATCGCAATAGCTCCAAGACGTTGATAGGTGAGTGGGCCTCCTGAGGGCCCCACCTCCCCTGGAACCGCAGGGACTTCCAGAAATCCCCCCAACCTGACAGACTGGCATCCGTGGTGACTGTCTCCCAGGAAGGGGTCAGAAAGGATCTGCCCCCCAACAGGTTCCTTGAGTCCATCCACCACGAGAGGGACCTCCTGACCAGTAAAATCCTTACCTGAACTGTATCCAGATTCATTCCTAGGAATGAAGTCACCAAGGAGGGGGACAGAGAAGACTTGGGGTGGTTGATCACCCATCCAAATGACTCCAGGGTGGACACCACCAGTTGAGTATCCAATTCTGCCTGATGTAGAGATTGGGAGGTGATGAGAATGTCGTCCAGATAAGGCAGCATGTGGATGCCCTGAAACCTGAGCCGAGACATCACGCCAGCCAGCACCTTGGTGAACACCCTGGGAGCTGAGGTGAGACCAAAGGGCAATGCCACAAATTGGTAGTGTTGATCCTCCAGAGCGAACCTGAGGAATCTTTGATGACCTGGAAATACAGGAATATGAAGGTAAGCATCTTTGATGTCCACGAAGTCATGAAATCCCCTGGGTGCAGGGAACTGATGGCAGAGCGCAGAGTTTCCATGCGAAAACACCTGCACCTGACAAATTTGTTGAGGACCTTCAAGTGCAGGATTGGCCTGACTGACCCATCTTTTTTGGGCAAGGTGAAGAGGTTGGAACAGAAGCCCTTGCCCCTTTCTCTTAAAGGAACCTTGCAGATGACCCCAAGGGCCAGGAGGCCTTGTACTGCCTGCACTAGCTCCTGAGCTGACACAGGGTCCTGAGGAATCCGGGATCTGATGAATCTTGGAGGGGGGCAGGCAGCAAACTCTATATTGTAAACGGAGCACACTACTTCCTGAATCCACCGGTCTGAGGCATGAAGCCTCCAGACGTGAGCAAAGTGGTGACGCTCCCCCCCCCCGGACGGGTGAGGGCGCCCCTTCATGCCTGAGGGGGCTTGGGAGAGGACTTAATCTTGGAGCCCCAGGAAGAGCCAGGATGTCCACGTCCTCTGCCCCTACCCCAGAAGTCTCCCCGGGCCCCAGTAAAGGAAACCCCCCTCCCTTGTCTAGCACCACGGTAGGGGGAGGAGAAGGAGCCCTGACCCCGAAAGGGCAGAGACTGCCGCCTGTGCTGGGGTAACCTGCCTCACTTATCAAAAAGGTCCAGGCGGTCCCCAAACCTGCATAGTCCTTTGAAGGGAAAACCAGTGAGGGCCTTCTTGACAGCGTTGTCAGCAGCCCACTGGCGTAGCAAAACCGAGCGGCGTATAGCCACCACAAGGGCAGATGTTCTGGCACACTTTCTAATGGTGTCATCCAAGGCAGAGAGGACAAAATTTACAAAAACATCAAAACTGGAGAGTGCATTAAACACCTCACAAGGCAAATCATCAGGGGCACTATCAAGTATATTTCTGAGCAGGGTCCTAATAGCCACAGCCGTAATGGCCGAGGCACAGACCGGGAGCAGCGCCGTCCCCACACATGCAAAGGCATGGGATGCCAGCTGGTCAATGCGCCGGTCCTCAGCATCCCGCAGGGTAGTAGAGTCAGGGGAGTGCATGACAGAGGTGTTGGATAACCCCAGGACCAGGGCATCCACTTCGGGAGGGGATGACCAATACTTTACCACATCAGCAGGATACTTCCTATCCCAACATTTAGGTACACCGGGAATTCTACTGGGACGTTCCCATTCCTTGAGCACAAGGTTATTGAAATGTACTTGCTCAGGAAATTCCAAGCGTGACTTAGCGGTATGGAACAGTTCCCCCCTTTGCCTGGGAGCTGCAACAGGGGGAGAAATGGAAAGAACCACAAAAATCTGGGCCAGCAATCTATCAGTATCATCCGGGGCCCAGGGTTCAGAGGCAGAATCGTCATGACCCCTGGGCTTCTCATCAGATGAACCTGAGTCGGAGAATAGCTCCCCTTCGTCCGAAGGGGTATAGCCACAAAGATGCCAAAACTCATCAGTTTCCATAGGGAAAAGAGTGACATTAGGCGTTAAGTGACGCTTTTTAGCAGGGGCCTTACGCGCCAGGGTATTAGCAATTAACTTCTCAACACTAGCCAGTCTAGAAGACACATCAGGCTGAGAATCCCCATTTGTATGCAACTCAGTAGGAGTGAGATTTAAGCTTGGGGGGGTAGGTGAAGTGTAACGAGGTGCAGGCCCAGCCACTGGAAGGCCAGATTGCAGCGCAAGCACCTGCCCGGCACAGGGTACACAGACCCGCGCCTTGTCAGCTTCAACATGAGTCTCCCCACACGCTACACACAGCCGGGCTTGTCCCGAACCCCGGTCACATTATCCTGAGATGCCTCCATATGGTGATTATAGCGGCACTATAGGCCGATAGGGATTAACGCTATACAGCAACCCGGGATGCCCCAATAACCCGCTAGGGAAGTGGGAATAATTACACTAGGTCTCACAAGTTAATCAACTAATAGGAGGGCCAGGAGAAGCCAATGGATTCACCCGTCTGAAAGACACAATCAAATGAGCCGTAAGCAGACAATAATAAAAAGGTGGTAATAAAGCCGCCGGCGAGGGCACTTGCGGACCGCGGTAGGTAGAGGTTCGTCACGCAGAAGCCGACCAAGCAGACAAAAGAGTCAGTATGCCTCGAGGGGCGGGCCCGCACAAGCGATGACGCGGAACGCGACAGACAGGCCCCCCGAAGAGCGAGAAGCCAACACGTGACAAGCAGCCAATGACGGCATGCCAGCGCCTGAGGTAACGCAGCCGCCAAACGCGGAACATAGTGAAAAAAGGCGGCAATTTTAAGTATAGTAATAGTAAAATAAGTCAGCGCGGCAGCTGACACAAAGCATAATGTAAAAAAGCACGAAGCCAATACATGTATAAACATACACCCCCCCCCCCTTTCCCCCCGAAGGCTACAAGGAGAGTGAGGGAGGACAGCGGCCACTTGACATAGGGCCCACCGATAGACAGGGGCAAGGGGCAATAGTGCGGGAGGGGCATCCCATAGAGGCTCACTATAAGCCTGAACCGCCTACCCTTTGGTGGGGGATTGCAGTGGAGCAGCGCTCCTAATCACCTTACAGCGGTGCTGCCTACCATCACCTGACCAGGGCAGCCAAGGCTGGGAGGCAATTACTGATGGAACGGGTGGGAATAGTCCTACAGGGCCGCAGGCTAATAGCCCTGCTCACCTGCGAGTAGAGAGAGACATTTCTTGTCCTTCGCAGTCCAGACTGCAGAGAAAATCTGGGGATTGTGGGAGGTCCCTGGGTATTTGAGGGGCCGGGAGGAGCCTATTTTCAATGTCTCTGCAGTCCAGCGCCATCTGGCGGAGTATTACCGGATAGTAAGTATTCTATCTGAAGCAGGACGTACTGTATACTAAGAATATATAGACATTATGTACAACCTGCCTGTGCACACAGGAACGTGTTCTTGCATTAGTTGCACAGTAGGGGGAACCACTCACATGTAATCACAATTCATCTGAGGTATAACATATGACAATACTTGTAGTGGACGAGCACCTGGTGTCAGCAGTACATCTCTAGGGCACAAACACCAAACTACTCTCACAAAAAAAAAATAAATAAAAGATAATATTGCAGACACCCAACTTAAGGGATTTTTCCTAAAGTAAGAACAGTGGCATCTTTTCTCACATTTGCACGCTATCCTTCCTGTGACTCACAGAGCATGTGTAATATGGTAATGGGGGGGATCATACATAAAAACCAAAAATGACTGGTGATGGGTTAACAATAGTGATGGGCGAACCCGAACTGCATAGACGTTCGGGTCCCTAATCCTGGATTTCAGCCAGAAGCCCGTGTTCGAGTTTGGCGTCCGTCCCGAACACGGAAAAGCTGGTTGCCCATCAACCAGCTTCACCTAAGGTTGATGCAGCAGGAAGCTGCTGTAATTCATTTCTGCCCGATCATCCACTGTCAGCGTTGGCGGAGCATCGGCATTTGAAACTGGCTCCAGCCAGAGCTACGAAAAGATGGCCGCTGGCTTCCGTTGGACATTCCTAATGCTGGCACTAGAAGGGTCCTCACTCATGGCTTAACCAATTTTCTAAAGGGCTTGTGCCATAAAGCTCAATACTGACCGTTCGTGATCCTTCCCCCCCTCGTCTTCACCCCTTATCCTTTAGACTGTAAGCTCGTAAGGGCAGGGCTCTCTTTTCTATTGTATCTTGTATTCAGAATATCCATTGTTAACTCTGTAACACTGCATCTGAAATAGTCTATGCACTGTATGTTTTTACCCTGTCTGTAATTACTTTGTACAGCGCTATGGAAGATGATGGCGCTATATAAATAAATAATAAATAATAATAGTAATGGGAGCCGATGGCCATCTTTATATAGCCCCGGCTAGGGCCAGTTTCATACGCTCCTGCAGCCGCCGCTCCGCCACACAGACAAAAGAGCATTAGGCAGAGACTAGTTACAGCAGCACACTTCTGCTGCACAATCTGCACCCACCCCTCTACCACAGCCCCCTTCCCCAAAGTTCAGATCCCTCCAAGGAGGAAGAGGAAATCACAGAATAAAGCCTCCCATCCCATAAATGCCTATACTGGCCACATCTTTTCTAGAAATATCCAGTAGTGATGGCCCCATGCTGCTAATGTAACCAGCTGGCTCAGGAGGATCAGCCAATGAAAATGTATCTGAAGGCTGGTGATTGTAGAAAGGCAAGTCTGACCTCGAAAGTTTGCCACATATTCTCTTTAATGTCCAAGTAGACAATATACATAAATAGGTTTATGGCCATATATGGCAATAAATCAGATGCTTAATTGCTTTACTGCTGGGGTTTTAAAATTAATTAACTGTTCCTGTTAAAGCCCCAGTTGAACAGACTTCATATGTTTAAAGTGGACCAAAACCTGGGATTTTCACTATGCTGGGTTTTGGTCCGTCCCCCTGGGGGACCCCGGTTTGGGATACCCCACTGTGTGAAGCCCCGTGGTTCACTGAGGAGGGGAATGTTCACACCTCTCGTCCAATCAGCTTCTACAGTGTGCATATTAATATGCGGTTAGAGAAGCCAAATTAAATCAGGCATCTCTCGCATTCCTTCGGCTGTCCACGGCCACGCATTGCCATTCAGTTGTGTTAGGTGTGGACAGGCATGCAAGTGATGAAGCCACCGACTGTGCATGCACGCGGGTTCATTGGACAGTTAAGGGTATAAGGTGACCCGGAGTTTTCATTCAGCGGGGCCTCCCGAATCGGCCCTCTCCACACACACACACACACACACACACACACACAATTTCAGCATTGCAGGCAGGGGTAAGTGTGTAACGCTCATGCTAGAGGTACAATCTATCAGCCCTGGAGCTTTGGAGCCAGGGCATAAAGAAGACAGCCTGAGCCTTTTACATTCATGTTAGAATGGATCATTATACACTTTTTGTTAAAGGACAGCTGTCTCTCAAATTAACACTCAAATAGTAGGTTAACATCCTGCCATGTCGATAAGAAAACAGACCATGCCCAAGAATTACAATAGACTATATTCACACCTAGCTGCCACTTACTCTTGAAAAGGAATCCTTGAATTCCTAATTAGATCCCCAGACAAAATGGACATTTGGGCATTAGATGGCATTTCTGGGAAGCATTGTAACTCTTGAGATATGACTGTTATGACTATATTAAAGTGGACCAACACCCAGGATTTTGACTATCCTGGGTTTTGGTCCACTTCGGTGGGGCACCCCGATCGGGGGTGCCCCGCTGTGTGAAACCCCCCAGAAACCCCAAAAAACTCACCTCTCCCCGCTCCCACGTGAACGCCGCAGCCAATCCCCGCCAACGTCCAGGCGGAGGGCAGGAACGTACAAGCCGCTTCCGCCGCCGCCTCCAGCGCGTCACTCTCGGCGCCCGCGCCGGCCATTCACAGAGGGCCGGCCCGGCGCGGGCACGTCTGGAGGGGCGCGCGGGAGGCGACGGATCATGTAAGGTCTTTTTGGGGTTTCTGGGGGGTTTCACCCCGCGGGACATCCCGATCTCGGATGTCCCGCGGGGTGGGAGGTGATCGGCCCGGGAATCTTATAGATTTCCGGGCCGATCACCCCTGGGTGTTGGTCCACTTTAATGAGAGAGTCTGATTCAGGACTATGACATGTATATGTTGTCCAGAACCTGATAATCTACATAGTATTGGACCCTGGATGATATATATTTGATGTTTGGGTTCATTTAACTAAGAAATTAATGAGGATCATGAATTCCCTGGTTACAATATGATAACATGCATATTGTGGGAGTTATACCCTTTATAAAATCTATATCTAATCTCATAGAGGCAGGATGTGGACAGACACCCCCACAAGGCGGAGAAAGCTGGCCACTCCCCCTAGTGTTCAATAGATTAGGAAGCTGTGTGCAGGGGGAGGGAGAGAATGGATGAACCCCTTCAACCATGATGGCCATGAAACCATAAGTATCTGTCTCTGCATTATCTCTCTCTCGCCATTATAAATTAAACCCATTTTAATTTATACATCTTACTGTGTGTGGTGGATAATTTCTTAAACAATTTCTTACACAATAGATTGTAGTTGCAAAGTATTCAAGGTATTAAATATATTTCTCATTGGGACATGTCACTGGATGTATGAAGACAGCCTCAGCGGCCATGGTTTTGAACCAGATAAGCGGCCGCTGGGCTGATAGGATTGTTAGTATTTGTAATATAAATATTAATCTCTAGTAGATATATTGGAGATTAATGTGCTGCAAATAATATAAATCATATTTTTTCCTTTTTCACTTTCATAAGATCACAGTTTGCAGATCACACTGTAAAGTGTATTGTACTCACTTTGATAACGCGGTGAAATACGTGACTGTTGTAGTAACCATTGCGGCTGTGCACACAGAAGTTTTCCACAGTTTTAGGGCACCTACAAAAAGAGTAACACATTACGTATGATCAAGCAGGCCATATGCTTTACTTACACACAAAAGAAGATCAATTAACAGTCTGTCCATACAAAAAAGGAAAAAAAAAAAAAAATCTAAATTTGCCTTTAGTCCCCAGTAGTCTTTAAAGAAGAACAAAACCCACCAGCAGCCAGCCAGCCTGGAATATAACGTTCCATGGCCGGCCGCTGACTTTGCCCTGGGGCATCCCGAATCAGGATGCCCCACTGTGTGAACCCCCCAGGTCAATGGTAAGCTTACCTTTTCCTGGTCTAACGGCACATGTGAGGGTTCTCATCCGATGAACCACCATTGTTTTGAATGGGGAGCCAGTGAGAGCAGTTTGCTAAAAGAGGTAAACACAGCAAACAGCTCTCGTTGGCTGAGCGCCCAAACTGGTCCTTCAGAATGATTTAATGAAAATCACAAACCGTAAAAAACTATTCCCCAGCATCTAAAATTAATATATTTTACGTTTTTAGTCACTTACTTATTCTTTCCCCCACCGAGCTGCAACTCATAGTATTTACTATGGCGGGGACATGACCAAGTATGCCAAGACTTGGCACTCCCCCCTCTGTTGTAGTGAACCTTATTCCAGGGAGGATGTGCCTTCCTTGCCCCCCTCTGTTGTAGTGAACCTTATTCCAGGGTGGATGTGCCTTCCTTGCCCCCCTCTGTTGTAGTGAACCTTATTCCAGGGAGGATGTGCCTTCCTTGCCCCCCTCTGTTGTAGTGAACCTTATTCCAGGGTGGATGTGCCTTCCTTGCCCCCCTCTGTTGTAGTGAACCTTATTCCAGGGTGGATGTGCCTTCCTTGCCCCCCTCTGTTGTAGTGAACCTTATTCCAGGGTGGATGTGCCTTCCTTGCCCCCCTCTGTTGTAGTGAACCTTATTCCAGGGAGGATGTGCCTTCCTTGCCCCCCTCTGTTGTAGTGAACCTTATTCCAGGGTGGATGTGCCTTCCTTGCCCCCCTCTGTTGTAGTGAACCTTATTCCAGGGTGGATGTGCCTTGCTTGCCCCCCTCTGTTGTAGTGAACCATATTCCAGGGTGGATGTGCCTTCCTTGCCTCCCCCTGTTGTAGTGAACCATATTCCAGGGTGGATGTGCCTTCCTTGCCTCCCCCTGTTGTAGTGAACCTTATTCCAGGGTGGATGTGCCTTCCTTGCCCCCCTCTGTTGTAGTGAACCATATTCCAGGGAGGATGTGCCTTCCTTGCCCCCCTCTGTTGTAGTGAACCATATTCCAGGGTGGATGTGCCTTCCTTGCCTCCCCCTGTTGTAGTGAACCATATTCCAGGGTGGATGTGCCTTCCTTGCCCCCCTCTGTTGTAGTGAACCTTATTCCAGGGTGGATGTGCCTTCCTTGCCCCCCTCTGTTGTGGTGAACCTTATTCCAGGGTGGATGTGCCTTGCTTGCCTCCCTCTGTTGTAGTGAACCTTATTCCAGGGTGGATGTGCCTTGCTTGCCTCCCCCTGTTGTAGTGAACCTTATTCCAGGGTGGATGTGCCTTCCTTGCCCCCCTCTGTTGTAGTGAACCTTATTCCAGGGAGGATGTGCCTTGCTTGCCCCCCTCTGTTGTAGTGAACCTTATTCCAGGGTGGATGTGCCTTCCTTGCCCCCCTCTGTTGTAGTGAACCTTATTCCAGGGTGGATGTGCCTTCCTTGCCCCCCTCTGTTGTAGTGAACCTTATTCCAGGGAGGATGTGCCTTGCTTGCCCCCCTCTGTTGTAGTGAACCTTATTCCAGGGTGGATGTGCCTTCCTTGCCCCCCTCTGTTGTAGTGAACCTTATTCCAGGGTGGATGTGCCTTCCTTGCCCCCCTCTGTTGTAGTGAACCTTATTCCAGGGTGGATGTGCCTTCCTTGCCCCCCTCTGTTGTAGTGAACCTTATTCCAGGGAGGATGTGCCTTGCTTGCCCCCCTCTGTTGTAGTGAACCTTATTCCAGGGTGGATGTGCCTTGCTTGCCCCCCTCTGTTGTAGTGAACCTTATTCCAGGGTGGATGTGCCTTCCTTGCCCCCCTCTGTTGTAGTGAACCTTATTCCAGGGAGGATGTGCCTTGCTTGCCCCCCTCTGTTGTAGTGAACCATATTCCAGGGTGGATGTGCCTTCCTTGCCCCCCCTCTGTTGTAGTGAGCCTTATTCCAGGGTGGATGTGCCTTGCTTGCCCCCCTCTGTTGTAGTGAACCTTATTCCAGGGTGGATGTGCCTTCCTTGCCCCCCTCTGTTGTAGTGAACCTTATTCCAGGGTGGATGTGCCTTCCTTGCCCGCCTCTGTTGTAGTGAACCTTATTCCAGGGTGGATGTGCCTTCCTTGCCCCCCCTCTGTTGTAGTGAGCCTTATTCCAGGGTGGATGTGCCTTGCTTGCCCCCCTCTGTTGTAGTGAACCTTATTCCAGGGTGGATGTGCCTTCCTTGCCCCCCTCTGTTGTAGTGAACCTTATTCCAGGGTGGATGTGCCTTCCTTGCCCCCCTCTGTTGTAGTGAACCTTATTCCAGGGTGGATGTGCCTTCCTTGCCCCCCTCTGTTGTAGTGAACCTTATTCCAGGGTGGATGTGCCTTCCTTGCCCCCCTCTGTTGTAGTGAACCTTATTCCAGGGAGGATGTGCCTTGCTTGCCCCCCTCTGTTGTAGTGAACCATATTCCAGGGTGGATGTGCCTTCCTTGCCCGCCTCTGTTGTAGTGAGCCTTATTCCAGGGAGGATGTGCCTTCCTTGCCCCCCTCTGTTGTAGTGAACCTTATTCCAGGGTGGATGTGCCTTCCTTGCCCCCCTCTGTTGTAGTGAGCCTTATTCCAGGGAGGATGTGCCTTCCTTGCCCCCCTCTGTTGTAGTGAACCTTATTCCAGGGTGGATGTGCCTTGCTTGCCCCCCCTCTGTTGTAGTGAGCCTTATTCCAGGGAGGATGTGCCTTGCTTGCCCCCCCTCTGTTGTAGTGAACCTTATTCCAGGGTGGATATGCCTTGCTTGCCCCCCTCTGTTGTAGTGAACCTTATTCCAGGGTGGATGTGCCTTCCTTGCCCCCCTCTGTTGTAGTGAGCCTTATTCCAGGGAGGATGTGCCTTCCTTGCCCCCCTCTGTTGTAGTGAACCTTATTCCAGGGTGGATGTGCCTTCCTTGCCCCCCTCTGTTGTAGTGAGCCTTATTCCAGGGAGGATGTGCCTTCCTTGCCCCCCTCTGTTGTAGTGAACCTTATTCCAGGGTGGATGTGCCTTCCTTGCCCCCCTCTGTTGTAGTGAACCTTATTCTAGGATGGATGTGCCTTGCTTGCCCCCCTCTGTTGTAGTGAACCTTATTCCAGGGTGGATGTGCCTTCCTTGCCCCCCTCTGTTGTAGTGAACCTTATTCCAGGGAGGATGTGCCTTCCTTGCCCCCCTCTGTTGTAGTGAACCTTATTCCAGGGAGGATGTGCCTTCCTTGCCCCCCTCTGTTGTAGTGAGCCTTATTCCAGGGAGGATGTGCCTTCCTTGCCCCCCTCTGTTGTCGTGAACCTTATTCTAGGATGGACTCCTTGTGTAAGAGGTTTAAAGACCTGTGGCAGCCCTCCGATTTCAGCAAAGCCAGACTCTAGTCAGTTTCAAATTTAGTTTGGTGGTGTTGGGGGTATGGGAAAACAATGATGGTACCTAAGCCATGAGCAGGCTGCAGCCCTGTAGCTTCAGTACTGCCGTTCAGACTCCACAATTACCCGCATCTTGAGCTCCCCGACGAAATGCGGCCCCGCAACTGGCTGTCAGTGGTCAGGTGTGTGACCAGTAGCTGAGAAAGAGAAATACCCACGTGACCACCAGCGGGCATTCCCAGGGCTGCGTCGATATTCAATATTGTGAAATTCCCAAACCGTAAAAAACGATTCCCCAGCATCTAAAATTAATATATTTTATGTTTTTAGTCACTTACTTATTCTTTCCCCCACTGGGCTGCAACTCAGTTCAGGACTCTAGGATACGCACGGCGCCATCTTGACTCAGTAGCATCACATACTGAGGAGTGGAGAGCGGGATAAAGTACAAGGGGGTGGGGTTATAGCTCTGCTTTGCGCCAGACAGAGCAGAGCTGGGGTCAGGGAAAGGACAGCAATCCAAAAATGCAGAGCAGCATAGTCAGAAGACACTTCCTGTTTGCAGGCTGTCTGATGCTCCATGAGCCACCATCTTGCATTTTTAAAGGCTCATAACATGGGCAATCCCAGGGCTGCATCGATATTCAAATAAGGATTGTGGCAGTCCATGCACAGACATGCTCCAGCAATCTGGATGCCCCCCCCTTTTCAAGGTGCATAATGCTTTAAATGGCCATTGCTTTAGTGAATTCAGGCACTGCCACAGATGTGGCACTATTAGCAAACATTTTCCAAGCCTTGTTCTCAGGTACACACCGCCATGGGCACTTAAAACAGCAGAAGCCAGGCATTTATAACCCCCCTACTGGTCACATGTTCACCACCATTCCATAACATTGCATACAATAGTTTAGCTATAAGGTGTTGCATTACTTACTCCACAGGAAAGAGCTTGACGTGGATATCGCCCATGCTTGTGTGGATGATGGCGCTGTCAGAAACCCGTTTCGGCCCATCCGCCTGGGTGGCAGCCATGACTTCTTCTTTTGACGGCTTCTCATTGAAAACATCTCTGTCGGATTCGGCACTTTTTGTGTCTTCTGGCTCTCGCTTTGTGAACTGAAATCCCAAAGGAAAAGCAGATTTAAAACGACAACATAAAATAGCAATGACATAAGCTACGATAGCGCTCCATAAAGATAATAAAATTAATAATAAACCATAATAATTAGGGGTGTGAATTGGCAGGATCTGGCGTATATATACACACGTATCGCGATACACATATGCGATATATCCCAAAGATATGTCTCAAAGACAATATTTTGCGATTTTTTTTTTATATTAAATTGTAATTTTTAATTGGAAAAAAAATATGACATAGGATCCCCCTTCCCAGGGGGGGGGGGGATTTTTGGTGGAATTTTAAGGTCCCCCTTACCCCGCCTGGGCACCGGCTATGGGGGCTTGTAGAACAGGGAGCAGGGGCCAGCTTTGGTTGGCTTTGACTGAAGAGCCCAAGGGGGGGGGGGGGGGGAGATAATCGGAAGCCCCCCAGGCGAAGAGGAGAGCCTTCTGGAACGAGCAAGAGGTTTTTTTTACTTTACTTTCACTGTAGCAAGGGGGGGGGGGGGGGGGCAGGGGAGACCGAATAGATTCTGGCATTGCCTAATATCGTAAAACTTGACAGAATCGATATTTTCTGACACCCCTATACATCTCACTCCAGACCGCTCCAAGGATCATATCAAGATGAAAATGGAGGTTCTATGCATATAAGCTGGGGGCGGTCCTAAGGATTAACCGCCAGCACTAACCACACAGATAAGCACTCCAATCACCATTCAAACAAATCCGACAGAAAGGCCCCCCGACAGTTCTGGACTTCCACCTAGTCAGACCTCGTGATATGGTTTTAGCTTCTTTTCAACTCCAATTAATGGGAGCATCATGGAACTGAGCACTGTTAGACAACAGAAAGTGGTTGTTTGACAGCAAAGGATGGGTTAAATTACAGCTTAGCAAAACAAAGTAAAAATCTAAAGGAGATCAGGGCCAGGCTGCACTTGATTAAGTGTATTCACGTCCCCCAAAACCTGCTGAGAATCTCCACTCTAACAATGCCATCCAAACAGCGCTCTGCTATGTGTCCGGCCTGGCGTGTGTATGAAAGCATTTATCACAGGAAGCCTGCACTCCATGGGAGGACTGTAAATTTCACTTTCCTCTCCGCGTTCTGTGGTTTGGTGCATGTGTCCCAACACCCTCCCCAGCAAGTTCCAGAAACTCTTCACGGCAGTAGGGGGAGAAGACATTTGTGGACCTGATGTTTAACCTGCGTGCCCTTACAGTCTTGGAAACGGAGCTTCTAAATCATCATTAGCCAAGATTAATGACAGCAATAAAACTCAAGTCCTGGAAACTAAGTTCCAGGTACGGCCCCATCACTAAACCTCTTCAAAAAATCTCAACATCAATATATGTTCATATAGAATACTACATAGCATAGTGTAAATAAGGGGACTTTATGGAAAATCAATATTGTTAATAATGTTGCATATTTAAATATAGGAATATACAGCAAAATAGTTTACAATACCAGCATGCACAGGTGGCCGGGCAGGAATTGTATTCCAATCAGATAGGATCAGCATCCTGAGACAATAAAGCAATAAAATCCAAATAAAGGTGGGGACTAGGAGAACACAAAACTTATGACCAGGGTGATAAGAGGGGAGAAAGACCAGTCATCAAAGAAGACCAGAGATCAAATGCTTGTTTTGTGTATAATTGAGGGGGCAGCAGGGAGGAAGGGGATGGCTTGCACCTCAGGCAGGGGAGAGAGGCAAGGAGGAGAGTCAGGAGAAAGGAGGAATGAAGGCTGCCCGCTGAAGAGGTCTGCTTGTGGGTGCCCATTTCAGGACTTAGCTGGATTCCGGGATAGGCACATTTTTTTTTTTTTGACAACTCCACCACCCACACCAGGGGAGGGATAGCCAGTCACTGGACTTCCACTTTAAAGTGGCCCAAAACCACAGAATTTGACTATCCTGGGTTTTGGTCCGTGCCCCGCTGCGTGAAACCCTTCCAGGTCGCCCAGACAAACTCACCTCTTCACAGTCCTACGGTGCATGCACGGCCGCTCGGATCTGCCCTCGTCCCATTCGTCTAAGCCTACCTGCATCTGCTGCATGTTATGAGCCTTTAAACATCCAAGATGGTGGCTCATGGAGCGTCAGGCAGCAAGTAAACAGGAAGTGTCTTCTGTGCCGATCTGCATTCTGGGATTGCGGACCTTTCCCTGACCCCAGCTCTGCTTTGTTTGTGCAAAGCACAGCTATAACCCACCCCCTGCACTTTAGTAAAGATGTTGGTGCCCGTATCCTAGAGTCCTGAACAGAGTTGCAGCCCGGTGAGGGAAAGAATAATAAATTGACTGAAAATTTAAAATATTAACTTTAGATGCTGGGGAATAGTTTAAGGGTTTGAGATTTTCATTGAAATCGTGCTGAAGGTCCAGTTTAAGCCTTCGTCTAAGGCAAGTGGATCTGAGTGCGCTGGCGGCCTCGGGAAGGCGAGTTTATGGACGATGGGGTTTTACACAGCAGGGTATCTGGATTCTCTATTGCCCTGGGGGGGGGGAGGGGGGAATCAATTGGCCCAGGAATTTTATAGATTCCTGGGCCGATCTGCCTGGTTTTCGGCCCACTTTAAAGTAATGAGGGACACTGAGAAACATGATTGGGATTTTAGGTCATAATGATGGCCAGGACTTTAGAAATGCAGTCCTGACCTTTGCAAAGATACCTTACTTCACACACTCCCCAAACCTATCCCAAATGAGAAAGAGTGGCACTACATTTTATATCCAAAATGTATAAAGTTTTAATTAAGGATAAGTCCTCAAAAACATACACTGTACACTTTAAAAACACATAAAACATAGACAGACCTAAGGAGGGGGGGGGGGGGGGACTTCACTGCTGTTAATAAGCGACCTATTGATGAAAAATGGTATTAAAGTGATAATAGGGTCTAAGGCGTCCCTTACCCCGCTAGTAAAAAACGCAATTCTGTGAGACTCACCTGTAGAATTGGTTTTGCTTCCAAAAGCAGTGTCCAATATGGGCGGGATCCCCAATGCGGAACAGCAGGTAGTTCATTTCACTACCGCCTGCAGCACCTTTCGGCCAAAAACAGTGTCAGCTGAGGCCCTCACATCCACCTTGTAAAACTTGGTAAATGTATGAACTGAAGGCCAAGTGGCAGCTTTACAAACCAGTTCCACCGAGCCCCGATGCTGAAAAGCCCAGGAAGCACCTATGGCTCTAGTAGAATGAGCTGTGATCCGAAAAGGGGGTTCTTTCCCCTTGGCAGAATAGGCTCTTACCACCGTCTGTCTAATCCACTTACTGAGTGTGGACTTGGCTGGTGGAAATCCATTTCTAGAGTCTTCCGCTAATACAAAAAGCAAATCCGATTGCCGGAAAGATTCAGTAGCAGCCAGGTATTATCTTATGGCTCTAACCACATCCAAAGCATGTAGAGTCCTTTCTTTAGGATTAGCCGGTGCTGGACACAAGGAAGGTAAGACAACTTCCTCATTAAGGTGAAAAGGAGAAACGCACAGAGGTAATCGCTTCCAAAAAAATCACTTTGAGAGTCAGCATAGTCAATGTAGCGTCATACAAAGACTCGAAGGGGGCACCCTGGAGAGCAGATAACACCAGATTTAGGTCCCACACCGGTAAAACTGGTTTACACGGTGGGCGGACATGAGTGACCCCCTGAAAAAAGGTTCTGATCAATCTATGATTGGCAATAGACTTCTGGGAAAAAAATGGATAGGGCCGAGACCTGACCAGTGAGGGTGCTCAACTGGAGGCTCAAGTTTAGACCATATTGCAGAAACTCTAGAATTCTAGAAACAGAATATTTTCGGCAAGGAAACTTCCTGGCCTCACACCAAGCAATATAGGCCCGCCAAACTCTGTAGTATATCATGGAAGAAGTCTTCTTCTGTGCCTGAATCATGGTGTGAATAACCGTGGCCGATAAACCCTTCTCAGTCAGGATGGAGGTTTCAACAGCCAAGCCGTCAAAGCCAGCCTCTGTAAATTCGGGTGCCGAAGCGACCCCTGTGTGAGGAGCTCCGGATCGTCGGACATGAGTCTGTTGACATCCTTACTATGTCCGCAAACCAAATCCTCCTTGGCCAACGAGGAGCCACCAGGATGGTTGGTACCCCCTCCTGGACTATCTTGCGTATTACTCGGTCCAGGAGAGGAAATGGAGGAGAAGCATACAGAAGATTGAACCCTGTCCAGGAGATTGCCAGGGTATCTGTTGCTATGGCCAGAGGGTCTCTTGAGAGAGATACAAACCGTGGAAGTTTGTGATCCCCAGGAAGGATCTCACCGTTGACGGAGTGATATGCGACTTGGGGTAGTTGATCACCCAACAGAAACCTTCCAGAATTGACAGCGCGGTCCCGGGTGTCGCTCTCGGCCTCCTGAAGGGACGGGGCTAAGATCAGAAGGTCGTTCAAATAGGGTAAGACACGAATACCCTGAACCCTCAGGATAGCCATGAGGCCTGTCAGCACCTTGGTGAACACCCTGGGAGCTGAGTGGAGTGCCACAAACTGGAAATGCTGACCATACAATGCAAACCTCAAAAACATCTGATGCCCCGGAAAAATAGGGATGTGTAGATACGCGTCCCTGATGTCCACCGTAGTCAAAGTCGCCGGGCCGAAGCGACCTCACATCCGACCGCAATGTGTCCATGCGGAAAGCCTCACCCTTATAAACTTGTTGAGGCCCTTTAGGTCCAAGATCGGCCGCACCGATCCTTCTTGGGAACCGTGAATAGGTTGGATTAAAAACCTTGACCCTCCTCCTGCCGGGGCACGTGACAAATCACCCCTGTCCGCAGGAGGTGCAGAACAGCGGCTCTCAAAGCCTCCGCTTTTAGGGGGTTTCGGGATGCCCTTGACCATAGAAATCTTGTGGGTGGTCTGGCTGCCAGCTCGATTTCGTAACCCGACGACACCACCTCCTGAATCCAAAGATCTGAGACGTGATTTCTCCAGATTGGAGCAAACAGCAGTAGCAGTTCCCCCACCTGTACGGGTGAGGGCGTCCCCTCATGCCTGTGTAGATTTTGCTGAAGGTTTGGGCTTAGATCCCCAAGCGGGATTGGGCCGACTGCGGGACCTATATCTGCCCCAAGAATCCTTGCGGATACTGGAAAAGGAAGATCCTCTTCCCCCTCAAAAAGGACCGGTAAGAAGAGGAGTGCCGAAAAGGCAGAGTAGGTTTCTTTCTCTTAGGGAGCTTACCATCCTTGACCAAAAGGTCCAGCCGCTCCCCAAACCGCTAACCCCCCACAAAGGGTAAATTTGTGAGTGACTTTTTGGCAGCCGCATCGGCCGACCACTGCTTCAACCACAGCGAACGGCGTAATGCTACAAGCAACGCCGAAGTCTTGGCACCTAGCCTGACTACATCATCCATGGCAGTAACAACAAAGCCGATGAAATCCAAACAAGCTCTGAGTTCCTTGGAATCCTGCACCCGTTTGAGAGACTTAGTCTTAGCCACAAGCTGCTTAACCTTTTTCCTCGTGGCTAGGGAAACAATTGCCGTGGCACACCGCAGGGCGTAGAAGCTAATGATGTTACAAATAGCTTAAAGTTATACATGTTTCTATAGTTGACTTGAGATTTCCCTACTTTCTACATGTGGTTCTATATTGTGTTTGAAAAAACATCGCTGAAAAGTTGCAAATGCGTTTTTGGTGGGATGGGGATCTCCTGTGTCTTGACCCCTTCCGCCGGTCTTGAGCTGTGCTGTGAGGGCCGTCACTCCCGGGGTAAGCTTACGTTAACTTGATGCTTGGCTGCTCGCCGGGGTCCTCCCCCTTGGGGCCTGCGAATGTTCTGGGGGGGGGGGGGGGGGGGGGGGGGAACGGACCTCGGATGGCGATACGCCTCCCCGTGGTGGCGGCGGCCGGGCTGGGTGTACGGGCCTTCTCCTGGGAGGGTGGGCTGCAGTACCGGCTATTGGACGTGGGCCCGCCCTCCGTGGGAGACATGGACGCGTATGGATACCGGGGGGACCCACTCGGACTCTTGGGCTGGTAATATGGGTGATGGGATGTCTGACGGGTGGACGGGAGACCGTTATACACGGGCGCTTCTGCCCTCCGGGTGTGTCGCTTGGGCTCCCTGACCCACCAGTCGATGACTATCTCCATACCGGGAGGCCGGTGAGTTGGTGCTCCCTCCCCCCTGGATGCGACTTGGTTCCTTGGGGGCCTTCCCCTCCGGTCCTGTTGGGCCAGCCCACACATCTGACACGTTCCCCGCCCCCCCGACTTTGGGGGAGTGGAATGAATAAGGACCGGTCGGTGTGGGTGGAGATTTTAATGACAAGTTAGTGGGATCCTGAGTATATCTTTAAGTACTTAGATGCCTATTTGCTGCTGCCTACCAGTTCATACACACATGGGGACTTGGGGGAGCCAGCAGTGGTGGGAAGAACCTTAGAGATCCCCTGAATATTTTAGTTCTTCCTTGTTTGGCCTCCATATTCCCCCCAGAACTCCAGACATTGCCTTGGGTTGATATCCGGAAGTCCCCCAAGAAGTGTGGAGTTTAACCCCCTACTTACCAGTTATTTTTTCAAGAAGCTGGAGTTTAAGGGCTGTTTCAGGATTTTCGTTGGTGTTGTTTGTTTTGGTGTTTCCTTAGTGTATCCTCTCCCTTTACCCTTATCCTATCTTTCCCCTTTTCCTTGCTATTCGTCATTCTATTTTCCTCACACCTCTTAATCTCTCTGACCCTATTATGGAGGGTTTTTTGCTTCTGCCCGAGCAATCTATGGATCCGGCGTCCACGGGATTGAGACTGGTGTCCCTTAACTGTAGAGGACTTAATATTCCAGAAAAGCGATCCGCGGTGATGACGGAACTGAAGCGGATGAAAGCTCAAATTGTTCTCCTTCAGTAGACTCACTTCAAAGGGGAAGCCTCTCCGAGACTATCTCCCAGACAATTCCCGCAGTCATACATGAGTTCATCTCCCACCTCTAAGTCCAAAGGAGTGGCGATTTTGTTATCCAGGGACATTCCATTCCAGTACCTAGAGTCCTCCAGAGATGAGGAAGGGAGGTATATCATGGTCAAGGGGACGATCAGAGGAGAACTGTTTACCTTGGTGTCTGTGTATGCTCCTAATAACAGTCAGGTGGATTTCCTCATGGAGTTTCTCTCCAAATTAGGAGATTTTCAGGAAGGGAACATTCTCCTGGGAGGGGACTTAAACATCACCCTAGACCCGCTTATTGACTCTTCCTCAGGTAAGTCCTCCATTCCTTATAGGGGACTGAGAAGGGTGAGACAGGCGATCCATAAAGATGCAGCTGTGTGATGTCTGGAGGATATTTAACCCTACAGGCAGAGACTACACACATTTCTCGCAGACCCATTCAACCTATGCAAGACTGGACTATATTTTCACATCTCATTGTTTGCTACCAAGAGTGCTGCACCCTACCATAGGGGTGGCGTCCCTATCGGACCATGGCCCAGTAGGGATGGCTTTATCTTCTCGAGAGGACTGGAAAGGCACCTGGAATTGGCGGCTGAACGAGACTCTCCTAAAAGATCCGGTGACGAAGCGGGCGGTACAAGACGCCCTCTCGGATTACTTTCGCCTAAACTGTTCAGATGAGATAGCTCCCATGACAGTCTGGCAAGCCCATAAGGCGGTTATAAGAGGAGTTCAGCGTTTGGCACGCCGCTGCTCGCCCCCCCTCACCCGCGAGGAGCTCGTAGGGCGCGCCCCGGAGCAAGGATGCCGCCATCGATGAGGGAGCGAGGGTGGTAAATATATGGGAGGAGAGGCAGCAGAGACCGCTCCCCGCTGTAGGCCCCTATGGCGACAGAGCTCTCTCTGCCGCTCCCCCACGCCAGTAGTAAGCACAAGCACGCACATTACACAAATAAAAAAAAAAAAACATGTGGGAAGAAGGGAGGGAGATATATAAAAATATCTGACCTGAAGCCCAGAGCATAAATGCCCTGACAAACGCCCCAGACCCCGGCGTTTTACCCTACCGTCACGGATCCCTGAAGAAGCCAAAGCTGCGGAGGCATCAGATGGGTCAGAGGAATCCATGGAAATAGTCATGCAGCAAGCCGACAGGTTAGAGGCCCCGCTTTGCTGCTAAAAGCCCTGAGAGAGAATTAGCGATCTTCACAGTTCCACTGCAAGAAGTAGACTGGGCTTGGTTAAGAGACAGCTGCTATTTATAGGGGGCCGGGAGGAGCCACACCTTTGATCTTGCAGTCCACGCCCCTTCAGGTGGAGAAGTCCCAGATGTAAAGAATAAAGGACGGCCTGAAATGGATAAGAAAAAATGCTGTGCCCACTATCTAATCACATATGGTGATATCTCTCTCTCTCTCTATATATTATATATATCTATCTATAAAATCAAAAAAGTGCTGTTTTAAATAATAAGGACCAACCAGGTAGGGAGGAAGCAATAAGCCACAATAAAAAAAGAAAAAGAAATCTCACATGTTTACAATTATGGTGCAAACCAGCAGTACAGACCCCCCGCTCGCCACCTACGCGTTGTGTGACGTCACAGCGTCAATTCCTCAGGGCGAATAGGCACTCCCCTGTTGCTTGGGTGTCCATTGTATGTTCATCTATCCCTTTGTGTGCACACACCTGCTACACATATTTACAGCTAGTGCGGTCCAATATCTGTTTTAGTTTACTTTAAAATACAGTAATGTCAAGCTTACAGGCAGCACCTACCATATAAAAACGATTCTTCTTGAAGGCAGTGCACACAACTGTGGGGTCAGGCTGGATGTTCATGAGGACGGGATTATCCGAAGCCTTCATCTCTATAGTGGTAGCCGCACGGTGCTTCTTAGCCGCCCCCTGGAACAGCGCGAGCTGCATCACCCGGATGTTCTCCTGCTTGCCAAGGATGCGCACACACCTGAAGGAAGAACACCGACCATTACAGACAGGAAGGCCTTGTCCATCTAACTGCAGAGCCAGGGAACAACTGCTGCCATTCAACAGTAGCTCACACATACAAGTCCATGTCTAGTCCCCAGTTCTCAACATTACACCTTACCCTGGAGGCCTTCATTTGCTTTGTGTTGTACATCATATTAGGAAAATAGATTTCTTTCTGCTCAAGCAAAACAAATCTATTACGAACTGTATAACAGCCGAGGAATGCCGATGATTAAAGAGTACCTTCACCCTGAATAAGATCATATCTTATGTGTGTTTCCCACACCCTGTACATACAGATTGCTCACATTAAAAATCATCCTACCTGCATCTACTGCATGTTATGAGCCTTTAAACATCCAAGATGGCAGCTCATGGAGCATTAGGCAGCCTGCAAACTGGAAGTGTCTTCTGACAGTGTTGCTCTGCATTCTGGGATTGCTGTCCTTTCCCTGACCCCAGCTCTGCTCTATCTGTGCAAAGCACAGCTATAACCCACCCCCTGCACTTTATCCCGCTCTCCTCTCAGTATGTGATGCTTCTGAGACAAAACGGCGGCGCCCGTATCCTAGAGTCCAGAACAGAGTTGCAGCCCAGTGTAGGAAAAAATAAAAAAAGTCAGCAACTGAAAACATAAAATATATTAATTTTAGATGCTGAGGAATAGTTTAAGGGTTTGGGCTTTTCATTAAATCACGCTCAAGGTCCGGTTTAATGTATTTTAATGTTTTTTTTATATTGTTTAATAAAAAACATACTTTATACCAGATGTGCCTCTCCTGATCTTTTAGTCCACTTTGTATTTTTGGACGACCTAGGGCAAGGGGGGGTGGTATTTCCCACCCTATTTCAAGTCAAACTACAGACATTGTTTTAGTTTTAAAGTGGACCAAAACCAAGGATTTTAACTATCCTGGGTTTTGGTCTTTGCCCCCCGATCGGGGATGCCCCGATGTGTGAAGCCCCCCCCCCCCCCCCATCGCTCTGACCCTTTCCTGGTCCTACCACGCATGCACAGCCTCTCATCCAGTCAGCATACTTAGATCCGCTCCTGCCCCCCAAGGGATCCGGATCCGAGCGCACCAACGGACACATCCCCCGCAACAGAGAGCGTGCCTGCGCCGGCCATTCAAAAATGCCTGGCGTGGGCCCACATCCTGCTAAAGTTGGACCGGGAAAAAAGGCGAGTTTCCGGGCTACCTTGGGGGTTTTACACAGCGGCGGAACCTGAATCTGCTGCGGGGGAAGCGAGTCTCAGACTCCAGGGTGGGTTATGGTCCACTTTACAGAATCTACCACTAATCTTTATAAAGATCTGCAAGGATTCATGTAAAATTGTTTGCAGCGTGCAAACTCCCTTCTCTACACTCAGAATAAGTCTGTGCAAGTGCGAAATAACCAGCACAGCAGGGGTTAAAGTTGCTAAATCTTCATTACTCACGAACGGTTAAACACAAATCCACGTCTCTCAAACAAGTTGAATCATGGCCGACGTTTCAGGGGTGCACAGTCCCCCTTCCTCAGGGCCGTGGAGCAAACAGATGACCATTCCATAAAGAGTTAAGCAGAGGGGGGAGAGGAGGCAGGGTTTTGTCTCGGCCTGGCCCCGGAGGTAAGTATTTCCATGCAATTTTTTTGTTTTTCATACTTAACTTTATTGTTATAATGCCGATATGGCATACATTTTTTTATTATTTAACGCTTTATTGCACGTGTTTGCTATAATGTCATCCATGACGTCAGGTGGGAATTTCTTTCCCCCCTTTACTTAACTCTTTATGGAATGGTCATCTGTTTGCTCCACGGCCCTGAGGAAGGGGGGCTGTGCACCCCCGAAACGTCGGCCATGATACAACTTGTTTGAGAGATGTGGATTTATTTGTGCGTTTACCGTTCATTCATGAATAATGAAGATTTAGCAACCTTAACCCCTGGCACCCACTAATCATGTGGTAAGAGTGCAACTGTCACTTCGGAATTTAAGAATAAGTCTGTGGCTTAGTTGCAGCCAGTCAGTCCCATCTTGGATGGAGTGTTGGGCCTGAGGTCCTCCACACCAGAAGCAGGAAGGTGAGGTGAAGCTTGAGAATCCCCCAGCAACACATGGTGCTGACATGAAGATAGAGGATTCTTTTTTCAACCAAATAAAGCTGCACATGAAGCCTTTCATGGTGGATGAAGATTAGCTCCAGCACAGGCCCACAAATAAGAGTTGTCAGGCGTCAGGAAACAATTTTGCCAGCAAACAGATGTTTGTATCTAGTCGGGCCTGTCCCGCACATGCTGGAAACCTATGGACACACCGCGTGAAGCCCGGCAAATGCTGCATAGGATTAGCTATATAACATTGTCACAGTACATTAATAATCATTTACAGGGAGGATCAAATCCAGGCTAACTTTAATGAACAGCTACCTGGAGACCACAAAGCTGCTTCTCGGCAACTTCTGAACTCACATCTGCAGTTCTACCCCACATTCCCCCCCAAAGTGGGGAAAGTTGTCAGTGCGCCTTATCAAATATAATTATATATATATATATATATATATATATATATATATATATATATATATATATATATATCTCTCTATCTCTGCTCCTCTGGCTCCTCACAGCACGTGAGATGGTCTCACATTCGGTCATTGATACATAAAAATTGGCATGACTTGCTCCTCAGACCGGGGCATTTGAGAAAAGCAAGGGATGCCAGTGGTTAGAAAACTACAGCAAGTAATGGACGGAAATTTAAAGAAACCAGAGGCATAGAATGAATCTGCATCATGGGAGCGAAGGTAAAGGAGCTTTAGGTAAGCTGGGGCATCACTCACCGGTTGGTTTCCACATTAATCACTTTAATGCCAAGCATGGTCCCATAAAGCACAAAGTGGCCGGTCTCATCAAAAATGATGTTAATGAGCTTTATGGAATCCACCTTCTCCAACTCCCGCTCCACTGCCATGCGCCTCCCAAACTCCATGTCCGGTAGCTGCTGTCTTCATCTGCTGCAATTCTGTAAACATCTGCCAAGATACAAAAATGGATTTCAGTCAGGTTCTCTAGCCGCACATTAATATGCGAGGCTGGAGAAGCAAATGGGCTAGAGTGGCTACACCTGCACTGTGGGCTCGAGGAGAGGCGAGTCTACCCCGCGTTCTGTGTGGTTTCAAACAGTGGGGCATCCTAAACCAGGGTGCCCACAGGGGGGGGGGGGGGGGGGGGGTGGGGGGGGAGCCAAAACCAGGGATAGTGAAAATCCCAGGTTCTCCCTAATTAGGACAAAAAAGAAACATCTCCATCCAGGTTCCAGCTCTGGGGTCTTCTCATTCCCCGGGGACCACCAATTGGGCTGGGGTATTCAGCAGGGGCAAGAACACCAATTGTCTGCCCCGCACTCGGCTCCCGACAGCTTGCACGCCGCAGGTGGGGGCTTTATATACCAGTGAGAGAATAACAATGCTGAAGTTGTTTTTTTTATCCGGCAGTTGCTTGTTTGCACTGAAATTGTTCTAATGTGCTAACTTCTTATAAAGGGAAATGTCCAGTTATTCTATGGAGCGCCCTGAGTAATATTACGTTAAAATTGGTACAAATCCTGAAATAGCTGGTACAAAAATGGGCATCAAAATGGGCAATAAGGAATGTGATTATAGGGGTTAAATCGCTTTGGGCCACTGATGTCATAGAAACCTAGAAGGTTGACGGCAGAAGGAGACCATATGGTCCATCTAGTCTGCCCTTATGTAACTGTATGTACTCTTTATCTTAGGATATATGTGTGCTTATCCCAGGCATGTTTAAATTCATTTAATTTACATTTCTCAACTACCTCTGATGGAAGTGTGTTCCAAGCATCTACTACTCTTTCTGTAAAATAATATTTTCTAACATTGCTCCTGATCTCCCCCCCCCCCCCGACTAGCTTCAGGTTGGGCCCCTTGTTCTATCGTTAAGTTTCTTCTTAAAAACACTTCCCTCCTCAACCTTATTCAATCGTTTCACATATTTAAACACATGTCACAGCGCTGACAGAGGGGGGGACCCCCTGCAACGCATTTAGTAGAGTCCGGCCTGGCCCAAAGTTGTTCTGCCCATAAAACTGGCATTAAAATGGGCACAAAGGCTCTTTTCAATGGAGCGAATAAGTAACAGCTGTTTTTAAAGGGGTTAAATGGCTTTGGGCCACTGATAGCACAGTGCCAACTGAAAGAGGCCCCCCCCCCCCTTTATGGCATACGGTCAAGCCCAGCCTGGCCCAAAGTTGTTCTGGCTATAAAACTGGCATCAATGTGGGCACAATGCCTCTTTTCAATGGAGTGAATAAGTAACAGCTGTTTTCAAGGGGATAAATGGCTTTGGAACACTGATGGCACACGCGTGTGTGTGTGTCCTCACATCTAACGCTTTGTGAACTGGAAAGGGGTCCTTGAGACTCCTATACCAGATCAAAAAGCAGGAGGGGCTGGCAAGTCACCTACCCCCCCTCCCATTACCTGCATCCCAGAAGGACAGGGGGTGTAGAAGAGCCCAGTGTCCACGTGGGCTGCTAGCCTTTAGGACTGGAGGCTGTCCACTCCGCCTCCTCGCCCTGGTCTACCAGCCCACATAGCTTATGCCTGGGCCAGCTTTGCTAGATGAGGTGCCTCTCCACCTCTTCTAGCAAAGCTGGCCCAGGCATAAGCTATGGCATGCCATTTAAACAAAAAAACCTGAGGGTTTATTCCTTCATAGTTAACTGCAAGGGCTCTTTATGTTTTGGGCTGTCTCCTAGGCAGAAACAGGCGTCTACAGATACATATGTGGTCCTGTTGTAATTGGCAGAAATAGGGCTTATACACAATTTTCTTTTTACAATTTTCATTTAAAAAAAAGCTACAATATTTTAAAAAATAGAATTTACGTGTTTTTCCAAATATTTTAACCAACATTTTTTAGAAAAAGTACTGTAAAAATTCAAAACAATTAACGTTCACAATATATAATTTTTCTGGAAATTGCTGCAAAAATCAGTTAAACATATATAGTGCAAAATGCTTAAAAATTGCCTGGCAACAAGGAGAAACTGAAAGGGTTAAGGAGCTGGCACAGCTGTATCATCTCTTCAAGGAGTAAGGTTAGTAAATGTTTTTTACACCAGGGGTGCCCAACCTTTTTTCGCACCACTTTCAATTTTCCTAATTATCCCAAGTACGACCCTGGGCGGTCTGCATGATCACCCAAAAGACCATTTAAAGACTAGATGGCAGCAGATCAGGTTGGGGTACACTGTACAGGTCAGTCGGTTGCTAAGGTCCACTTGAAGGGAGCTCTCAGGCCACTGGTTGGAGACCCCTGTTTTAGACCAAGAAAATGTTTGTTACACCACATCTGCTATTTAACAACCAGCACAATACACGGCCTGAAAAATCACTTCCATACCAGGAACCAGTTCCATCTGCCAGGAATTAGAGGGCAGTTGGCTCAGGACAACTTCTCACTGCTAAACAGCTGTCAAACTATTCATACAGGGAACATGAAAAGCTCTCCACATGCTGCTGCTCTTAGACATTGTGCAGATGCATGTACAGGGAACATTAAAAGGCTTTGCCCTGTGCTATGTGGGATGCCCCTAGACAGGGCCTCAGCAGTATGAGCCTTGTACTCCAGAGCATCTGACCGAGCTATTGCCTGGAATGCCCCTACAGCGGGCCCATCACCAGAAGACAGGCAGCAGCTTAGCCAACAGTGTGCGCAATACAACTCTTTCAATAGTTATTACAGGAAGACTGTGTCACAGACCTATCTGTGGATATTAACGTTGCCTCTGCCCACTTCATATGTCCAACCATAGAGAGGCGTCCTAATTGTGGTAGCCTCTGGTCACCCTCCTGGTGAAACAGTGCTGCTCTTCAGTTACCAGGGCGTTTCCCACAAAGCTGCCTGGCCATTAGGGCTCCTGATATGCTGCACCTGGCTGGATGGTTTTGAGTAGTGGCCAGCCCCTCAGCTAGGGGCAGCAGGATTTTTTTTAATTGTTTCTCTTGGTACTGGTGACCCCCTACCCCCCACCCCCATGTTCCACAGTTGCTTTCTTGGACTGGAGCCTCTGGCAAGGGAGGAATACAGCTCACCGCATCGGCTTCCGCCTACTGGCCCTGCAGCATCGGAAACCAAAATGGTGAGCCTCCTCCAACGCGTCCAGAACTATGAGGGACTACCCTGACCACCACTGTATCTCAGATGAAGCTAAAAAGCTCCAAGGCTCACCAGGTTTCTTCAGGCATCTCCTGAAGCTGAACACAAACAAATAAAAAGTAGTCTGCTGTTCAGCCGTTTCCTAGGAGGAAACACAAAATCTGAATTGGAGAGGAAGGGGTGGGGCTTTTTGAGGAAGGGGTATGACCCATGTTAAATTCCAATACACCAATAAGATTACTAAAAGGCGCTAAACTTTCTAATATACTATTCCATAATTAACTAATAGATATAGACCAGACAATGGCATGAATCAGTAATTTCAATTTATATACATAGTTTCTTTAAAGTGTACTTCATGTCAATAATATAATCTAAACCAATGTATATAAATTAAAATGTATGCATCCCTAGTTTCTTATTTTTACTGTTGTATATGCCCCCTTTTTATCCTTTCCCTGTAAAATTACTAGAAATTAGTCTTGCCCCAAAAAATTCCTAGTATGTATGTCGATATATACCGAATTTCCGCTCTATAAGACGCAATTATTTTTACCCAAAAAGTGTGTGTGTGCGTCTTATCTTGCGAATGTAAAAAAAAAAAAAAAAAAAAAAAATTTACGTATCCACCATCTCCATAGTCGGCACTGCCTGCCGATTCCAGAAACAGTGACATTCTCAGGCTTTTTTCTAATGAATTGAATTTTTTTTACTACCATGGGAATTTTTTTCTACCTTTATTGAATCGAGGCCTTAGTCTACAGGAGGGGTGAAACACTATTAAGAGGATGTACATCTGAGGGGAGCTGGAAGGTTTCTGCACCACACTCCCTCTCTGCTTCTCCCTCTCTACCACAATGCTTCTGGATGACTCTTAACCAAGACGCAGTCATTGTTCAGGAGCCCATAGCCATTAGCCATTAGGCTATGTCGGCTCGTAGCCTGCAGGGCGCATTCTACAAGCCCCCATAGCTGGTTCCCGGGCTGGTTATGCTGGGTAGGGGGGACCTCACGCCACTTTTTGGGTGGATTTTTAAGGGTTTTTAGCCCTTAAAGTTTCAAAAAAAATTGAATTCCTCCAGGAAGGGAGACACTGTCATTTTTTAAAATTAAAAAGAAAATGCAATATATATCGTTTTTGAGACAGAATCAGGATATACTGTATCGTCATATGTGTATCGTCAGATTCTTGCCAATTCACACCCCTAATTCTTATACAAAACACAGATCAGGGTGCCCCGGGGGAAAGGACCAAGACCCAGTATAGTCAAAATCTTGGGTTTTGGTCCACTTTAACAAATTCCAGACGCTGTGTCATATTGCAATCTGGGATTGCTTACCCTGCCACTCAAGCCCCTGTCAATCTGGGACTTTGCTGGATCTATCGCTAGGAAATACAGAATGGTGAAGCAATCCAAAAAGGTACTGCCTGGCTGTGGGGTGAGGCTATGCCTGAGGAATGCGGTGGATACTAGTAAACAAATGGGTTTAGATCTGCTTTAACCTACTGTCGTCTGAAACTTGCAGAGTACCTTTGAAGGCTTTCTATTATGGAGTTTAAAGAGGGGTCTCCTTTAAGTTTACATGCATAAATTGGACCTATGCTTTAGTGACAGGTCCTCATAATGACCAACACCAAGTGAAAGGTTAGAATGTAGTCTGAAGTGGCTGAAAAGACAATTTTTAGCCCACTGTGTCAGGCTGCGTTTGGCAAGGTCCTAAACTGTTTTCTCTTTTTAAATTGAAGGAGAAATAGCTTGGATACCGAGGTTTATAGGGTCACCTCATGATTTCTCTTCAGAAGGAAGTGGGAGTGGGTCTTGGCTTGGTGATGCTGCAAAATAATCAGCATAATCTGTAAGAGCCCGATATTGTGTTACTATACATATATATCCTTTAGACTGTAAGCTTTCAAGGGCAGGGATCGCTTTCCTATTGTCTGGTGTGCTCACAACATTTTGTTTCAGTATATAATTTGTATTGGTCCCTGTACAGTATGTTTTATCTTGTCTGTGATTTTACCTTGTAAAGCAACAGGAGATGATGGCGAATAATAATCATTATATGCAGGTATAAATGAAACAATGGTGCAGGGAGAGGTTTGCAGGCTCCATTGTCTTACAGCGGCAGGCAACTCAAGTGCTAATTAGGTGTGACTGATTAAAATACGAATCACGATTACAATCACTATTCATGTACTAATAAGGGTTGCAGCGGCTAAGCTGCCAAATGGGGGTGGAGCTATTGAGCACCAGGCAAGGCGTGCGATTGGTGGTTTATGGCAAAGGAATGCAGGGGGGAGTGCCACTACTCTTTGCCTTGTTTATAGTTCCAGGAGCAGCTACATTTTGACAGAAAGGGAGAAGGCAGCCATGACGAGGTAAGCCATTAAATGACTATGTATGCACGTACCAACGGTCAGATTTATCTGACAACTGCAGGTACAGTAAACTAGAGCGGTTTTTCAAGACAGTAAAAATACGAGACTCAAAACAAAAACAACTGACTGAATATTTGGACAGCTGCTTCTATTTTGCTGCATTCACCCACGGCCTGGTCGATAGCACTTCACAGCCCAGCTTAGTACAAACCCGTTTACTGTCACAAGGCTGAAAGTTCCTCATCGATTAACAGCGGGGGACAGATACGGCATCAGCGGTGGATGCAGACATAGGAAAATGGGATTTAAATTAATATTTGCTGCACAGTAATTAATCTCCATTATTTCTACTACAGATTAATATTATAAATATTGCAAATACTAATGATCATATCATGATATGGAGAAGACAGATGGCAGAAATTCAGACTCACATACTATTTGAGTGTTAATCTGGGGGGACATCTGCAATCACATCCTTTAACACAGATGTGAATATGGGTATGAGAGCTAAACGCCTTCTGCATCGATACAGCTCTGTGGAATAGTCTGTGGCCTCTCAGGCAAGTAATCAGCGCGTAGGTGACACAGACTGTGGGCTTCCATAACCTTTCATGCTGCGAGGAAACCCAAATCGCCCATCTAGGGAACGTTCTAATTAGGTTAAGAGTCAGTTTAGAATGTTTAGCTCCACTTTAAATATCTGGGATAGGACAATAGGCTTAGTGGGTCACATTCAGAAGTAGAGCTACATTTTTTGAGAAGAGTAAAAATACTCCTCCCAACATATTGGAGATGTACTTTTAGCCTTAAAGTGGACCAACACCCAGGATTTTGACTATCCTGGGTCTTGGTCCACTTCGGTGGGGCACCCCCGATCAGGGTGCCCCGCTGTGTGAAACCCCCCCGATCACCCGGAAAACTCACCTCACCCCGCTCCCACGTGGCCGCGCCGTCCAATCAGCGCGGACGGACAAGCGATCTGACAGCAACGGACAAGCGGCTCCTCCGCCGCCGCCTCCCGCGCGTCACTCTTGACGAGCGCGCGCCTGCGCCGGCCATTCACAGACGTCCGGCAAGGGCACGTCTAGAGGAGCGCGAGGGAGGCGGCGGCGGCAGGAGCCGAAAACAAGGTAAGGGGATTTGGGGCGTTTGGGGGGGTTTCACCCCGCGGGACATCCCGATCTTGGATGTCCCGCGGGGAGGGAGGTGATCGGCCCAGGAATCTTATAGATTCCCGGGTCGATCACGGGAGGGTGATGGTCCACTTTAAAGGAGCACGCAATTTGAGTTAAACCAGAACTTCACCCTGAAAAGGAGCATATCTTATATGTTTCCCACACCCTGTACATACACATTGCCACATTAAAAAAAAAAAAAATCATCCTATCGGGATCTACTGCATTTTCTGAGCTTTTAAACATCCAAGATGCCGGCTCATGAAGTTTCAGACTGCCGGCGAACAGGAAGTGTCTTCTGACTGTGCTGCTCTGCATTTCGGGGTTGCTGACCTTTTCCTGACCCCAGCTCTTCTCTGTTTGTGCAAAGCACAGCTATAACCCCGCCCCCTGCACTTTTGACCCCTCTCCTCAGTATGTGATGCTACTGAGCCAAGATGGCTGCGTCTATACCCAAGAGTGCTGAACAAAGTTGCAGGCCAGTGGAGGAAAGAATAAAAATTGATTAAAAATTTTAAATATATTAATTTTAGATGCTGGGGAATTGTTTTTTTTAAGGGTTTGGGCTTTTCTGAAGGTCCAGTTTAATTAAAATGAACAACAAAGTCATAATGAAAAATCTGATTACTTACACTTAAAGATTCATCAAAAACTCTCATTAGCTTTCCAGTCAAGAAGCGAAAGATGCGCACTTTCCTGTCGGCCCCGACAGTGGCCATCTTTGTACCATCCGGGGAGAAGTTTATTCCAGTCAGACATGTTTTGCACTTGGCAAACTCATACAAGTCAGTGTCTGTTTTGTATTCCCAACGGACGTTATTGGGAAATGCGTATCCTCGAGGAGGTCCGGTCCAGTACTCCATCATCCCGCTTTTGTCTGATGACACCACTACTTTAAATACTGGGTTCAATCGAATCGCCGTCAGGGGAGAGGAGTGCATCTTATCGAAAATGTGCAATGGTTTACTATCCCCCCGACCATCATAAATAAAAATCTTCCCCGTGCTTTTCTCAGAACACGCCACTGCCGATATTGCATCTCCAGGACAGTATACCCAGTCCGACTGTCCGGGGTGATACCTAAATGCAACAGCACAACAGGTTCATGAATCAGGGTTAATGGAAGACCATTATAACAGTCACATATACACATCTAATAACGCTGCAAAGTATGAATAATTCCAAGAAAAAAAAAGCAACAAGTGTTTTTTTTTTTCAGCTTGACCCTTCTAAAAAAGAAAAAGGAACTGAAACACCCAGACATGGAGCAAAACAGAATTGCCATCCAATAGCAAGACATTCATAGAATTAACCACTGTGCCAATGCTACATATACACTTTGATTCAATAAACTTTCCTTAAAAGTGGACCAAAACCCAGGATAGTCAATTGTTTTGACTATCCTGGGTTTTGTTCCATTCCTCGGGGGGCACCCCGACAGCTGTGTGAAACCCACCAGGACATCACAGCCAACTCGCCTCTTCCCGGTCCCATTCCCTTATTGGGTATGCACCACCTAGACAATCATACACTGAGCAGGTGCCAACTACAGGGACCTAATGACCACAACCCTCTGTATCTGGTGGAACCCCAGGGCTGGCCCACCAATCGGTCCACAAAAATGCTAAATCTAATATCCAATTTATTAGAGCATAGAGTATAAATACATAATACTACATACACACAACAACATATATACAAACAATTAAAAAACACATAATAAAACCCAAAAAAGTGGGGAGGAACTTCAGGGCTGTACTAGTGCCAAATAAATAGTCAATTAATAATACATACAATATTCAATATCAATGGCGTACATCACAATGTGCAAAGGCGCTTATAGGAAGTGCTGAGTGCATAAAGTGCCTAGTGCCTACTTGTATAGTTTCCTATCTATTCGTGGTATTATACACTGCTAAGAACTTGCAGTGCTCACAGCAAATCAACAACCCGTGCAACCATACAAAAACTAAAATACAAAGAACGTGCCATGTGCAAAAAAGAAGTGCATCTACCCTGAGGCTAAACCTACAAAGTGCTGCTATAGAATCCGATAAGCGCCATCCACATGTGGTGTATACTATATAGACATCTGATCACAGTGTGCAGTGACAATGCACAAATCACAAAAAAGAAAAAGAGCCCGCAGTCCTCACCGGCGCGCTGCGTGGTCCTCCACCACTTCGCTCGGGTGTCTTCCCGGTCCCATGGCGCATCCAAGAGCAGCGGCTCTGACGGCCGCATCCTCAGGCTCCCTCTAACAGGGAGTGTGCTTGCGTCGGCCATTCACAAATGCCTGGCGCGGGCATGCGCACTGCTAGAGGGAAGCGGATGATGCGGCCGTCAGAGCCGTGGGACCGGGAAGAGGCGAGTTGGCTGCAGCGATTGTTATATATAAAATGTGGTAATGGGGTGGTGTGTGGCACGGTGTAGTGAAAGCAAATCTGATTTTTTAAATTCTTAAACTTATTGTCCACTCATGCCTTGCTTTGACTTTGCATCTGCATAAGTGTGATAAGTAAAGTTGCGTCTGTCCAAGCTGTTTACACAGCCCTTGCTTCTCTCCCTCTCGGCTGGTTGGCGGCGCTGGATGCTGCCTACTAGCAACAAACAGAACAAGAAAGGAGAAGCACAGGCTGCAGCAAGGGTGTAAATCATTTACAGTGCTATTAGGGCTGCATGTAGGGGCTGGTCTCCGGGGAATGGCCGGACTTGCAGGGGCACATTCACAAGCATGTTAAAGTGTTTGGCAAGTCAAAAATAAATATCAATAGCTTTCATTTCATTGAGTGGCTCTAGTGCTCTACTTCAGTGGTCCCCAACCCTGTCCTCAAGGCCCACCAACAGGCCAGGTTTTGCAGATCTCCACAAAGATGCACAGGTGGAGTAATTAGTGCAGCTGCAGAGCAATAGAGCTGGGTATATGGAGATCCAAAAAACATGACATGTTGGTGGGCCTTGAAGACAGGGTTGAGGACCACTGCTCTACTTCATCTGTCTTGCGCTTTCGTGAGGAAATCACTTCCTCATTCAGTCCCCACCCCGCTGATCTGGTCCCTCAATCAACCTTCGGTGGACCAAGAATGGAAACACCCCTCACTGCCTGCCCAGACATCCTGATTGGCTGCCTGTTTCTGCAGCTCTGAAACCCCGCCCACCTCTCTCTCCTCTCAGTGTGCTTACATTACATCACTTGCCACACCCACTTTTTCTCCTGATCTTTTCTATTATTTTCCAATGCTCTAACACTTAGGAACTACAGGGTCTTTTAAAAAACGGATTGAAGTTTAGGACAGTGCAATGTGTAGCTTGAGACAATAGGACAACAATTGGGCTTGCATTTAATACAATTTTAATAATGTGGAGGGCGGAATAGGGGTGGGTAACACAGGGCGGCAGCCATTAGGCTTATAACAGAGCCTGGGGAGAGGTATCTGCATTGGGCAGCAGCATTTTCACATGCTTAAAGCGGACCTTCACTCTGAATAAGAGTCTATCTTATATGTTTCCCACACCCTGTACATACAGATTGCTCACATTAAAAATCATCCTACCTGCACCTACTGCATGTTATGAGCCTTTAAACATCCAAGATGGCGGCTTATGGAAGCCGCCATCTTATCAGGCAGCCTGCAAACAGGAAGTGCCTCCTGACTGTGCTGCTCTGCATTCTGGGACTGCTGACCTTTACCTGACCCCAGCTCTGCTCTGTCTGAGCAAAGCACAGCTATAACCCGCCCCCCTGTACCTTATCCCACTCTCCTCTCCTCAGTAAGTGTGATGCTTCTGAGTCAAGATGGCGGCACCCGTATCCTAAATTCCTGAACAGAGTTGCAGCCCAGTGGGGGAGAGAATAATAAGTTAGTGACTAAAAACGTAAAATATATTATTTATTTTAGATGCTGGGGAACCGTTTTTTAAGAGTTTGGGCTTTTCATTAAATCACGCTGAAGGTCCGGTTTAACCCGTTTCTGGGGACAGGTCCAGGCAGCCAGAGATAGAGAGAGGATTTCCTCTTCTATACCAGCCACAAGGAGCAGAGGTACCGCCAACAGGTATTCTGCCTCTCAATTTTGTTTTCTGTATCAAATGGAAAAATCCCTTCAAAATTGAAGCAAATTACATAAATGGTCACATTGCTCTATTTAACATTTTAGGTCCAGATCATGGACCTATCATTCTGAAATAAAGCAAGAAACTGTCTACATATTTATGAGAAGGCAATTTACTGAATCAAGTCCACTATAACACTTCTTTCCCATTCAAACTGTATGTGCACCTATGGCATGGAATACCAACCCCAGCTTTAGCATGTTGATCATGTCAAAGTTGACCACGTCAAAGACTTTCATTGCTTGATCCTCTCCCACTGTGCAGAGAAGAGCCCCCTCGGAACTGGCTGAAATACTCTCTATAACACCTGCAATAAGACAATATGTGGATCAACAATGTCATTTGGAGCTACACAGATAAAGCTATTAAAAGATAATATATTCTATATAGTTTTTTTTTTTTTTTTGAGTGGTGAAATGCGTGGCACGGGCGGTAGAACAACACTTAAAAAAACGTGGGCCACCAGTGATCCCAATCGGACAGGGAGATTGTTATGAATTTTATTTTTTGTTTAAAGTGGACCTATAACCTCCCTCCTCCAACCAATCTCTGCTCCATTTAGAAAACAAGACGCAGAGAAGCTTTTTTTTTCTCACCGCAGTAGCCACACACAGCAGGTTGAGTTTGAAATAGACGATTGGCTGATCTGAAATGCTCCGACTGATGCGAACGAGCCAGGTGGCCTCAACCCCAGCCTATCTGAATGAGTGGGAGCTAGGAGCTGGAGGGCATCTCAGCTAAGGGGCAGCCGGGGATGTGGCCACTGCCTGCTATCAAGGTGTGGGGGTTCCAGGAAAGGTAAGATTAGCAGGCAATCTCGGGACTGGCACAGGGCATTATCCACTTTAAGTATTGACGTGGACTGGTCACAATATGCAGCAGCAGAAGGAGAGTAGAGTTTTTGACTGAAGCTCTGCTTTCTGAAAAAAAAAAAAAAAGTCCCACCCTTAGAAAGGTGGGGGTTACAAAGAGAAAGATCCCTTACCTTATCCAGGGGCCTGCACCGCTCTCCTGGTTCTCTGGATCCTGGATGCCGCTATCTTGCAGAGCAGCCCCGCCGGCCCATGCACGCTCTCATCCACCCATTCAAATTAATGGCCAGCAGGAGCGTGGACCTGGGGGATGCAGCCTTGTCCTTTTCCGTGGCGGCTGACCAGAGACCAGGGGAGTTACACTGGGCCAAAGAGAAGGTAAGGGGTCTTTTTTTTCTTTCTAACCCCCCCCATCCTCAGCGCCAGGGTAGGGTGGCATTTATAACCCATCACTGCACCCCCCCCCCCCGAAAAAACACAGCCACATGACTTGCCACCAGTGATCACATGTCCCGTTCTCAAAATGTCACTTTGCCGGCCATTCACACACCTGTGGAGGGAGGGGGGGCGGGCTGCAGCAATCAGGATCCCCCCCCCCCCCCCCCCCCCCCCCCCCCGAGAGCAGACTAACACCCATTTTTGTATATTAGGTGTTGGTCCAGTTTAGGGTGGGGAGTCTACGCATGTATGAGTGCACCATTACAAACAAAATATAACTTACCTATATGACTACGAAAATGTTTCACAAACTCAATTCCTTCTTCCACTTTTTTCCAGAACTTTACATGTCCATCATGACTGGCCGTTATGATAAAATCTGTCCTGTTTACAAAAAGCAGAAACAAAATGGTCTCTCCTCTCGGTCCCCCAAGACATTGAAATCTCGCTATGGCAATGGGAGGCGTTAAGGAAATTAGCGCTGGAGGGACAGGGTGGTCGTAAAGGATGTGGGCTTACGCTTGTTATGCCGTACTCTATCTCTAAACTTTGCTTGAAATGTTGTTTTGTTGCTATATTTTGTAAAAATTAAAATTTAAAGCGGACCAACAGTCAAAAATGAAAAATCAGACCAACACAACAAACAGTGCTCATATGCATCCCTCCCAAGGGGAATTTAGATTGCTGCACATAAAAAAAAAAAATGTACCCTTTTCTAACGCCTACTGGGATAAATTTTAAAAACAAGATGGCTGCTCATGGGCTTGTAGGCCACCTGCAAACAGGAAGTCATGCTGGGCTTGCTGTTACTGTGCATTTTAGTTACCGTATATACTCGAGTATAGGTCGACCCGAATATAAGCCGAGGCACCTAATTTTACCACAAAAAACTGGAAAAGTTATTGACTCGAGTATAAGCCTAGGGTGGGAAATGCAGCAGCTACCAGTAAATTTCAAAAATAAACTAAAGACTGTGACAGCAGAGACAAATGACGCTTGCTTTATCTAAATGATGCTAAGTGATCACAAATGATAAATAAGGTGGAGGAGCAACACTGATGGGGCCCACTGACCACCTGGGCCCAGTGTGGTTGCACCTCCTGCACCCCCTCTAGTTATGCTCCTTTATATGGCCCCCCCCCTATCCCTGGGGCATCCCACTTGTGTGAAATCTCTCGTCCACCGAGAAAATGCTGCTGGTGCAAGGAGCGACTGGCATCCCCGGCTACTGCACGCTCACTAGCTCTGCCTATATGAATGGCTGGCACAGCCGGAGGGAGCAGGCAAAGGGAATGCGAGTCTGGGCGAGAAACTGCACATGGAGTAAAGGAGAAATCTAGCAGCACTGGGGGCTTCACACACAGGGTAAATACCAAATCTGGGTGTTTCACCGCAGAACACATTGAATGTACTGCTTTTGTACTGGACCTTGGCTTGCCCATTTAGTTGCTGCCCTGAACTAGTCATGGTTAAACAATATGCTGGTAGGTGTGGGTTGCTCAGGGGTTAATAAGCCCCCTCTCCCTCCCCGCACTCCTTGCTGACAGTGTTACCTCTCTCCAAGTAAACGAGCAGCCTCCGCTCCCGCCATCCACTGCCTGACAAGCTGCGCAGAGGCGGCTGGGAGAGGGTGACGTCACTCCCAGCAGCGCTGCTCGTGGAGACGGTGGATGGCAGAACCGGAAGCTGCTCGTTTACTTGGAGAGAAGTAAAGATTGTCAGCAAGGAGTGCCGGGAGGAAGGAGGGTGAGGAGGAGGGCTTATTAACCCCTGAGCTACCCATGCCTAGCAGCGTAGCGTTGTGACTGTCCTTCTGACTCGAGTATAAGCCGAGGCGGCTTTTTTCAGCCCAAAAAGTGGGCTGAAAAACTCGGCTTATACTCGAGTATATACGGTATGTCAGTTGGGAAAGGAAGCTCCAAAATGGCCACTACCTTTCTTTTCCAACTGTGCCAGGCTGTTGTCTGGTTTAAATAATGAGTTTAAAAAAACTCCCTGAAAAACTACCTGCTCCAAGAACAGTTTTACCCCATTGCCATCAACCATCTGAATAAAAAAGCATTTCCGAACTGACAGTGAGTGATGCTAGTATACATTGTGTATCCCTTTCCCTGCATAGTAAGGCAGCTAGACCAGCTTGGGGCCTGTGATTCAGCCCCCCCTCCCTCTATTACTTGTAACCTGCCGAGACAAATTCCTTGTGCAATCTCTGTATATGTACGTGGCGAAATGAAGGGATTTGTATTGTAAGAGACCTTTTATATTGATGAGGAATATACATGAACCTAAACCTAACCCTTACATCAAGCCCTATCATTTTTCTCAATGATAAGAGATCAGCATAATTCAAACCCTTAGCTGTAATGGGACATGACACAGACATTTACCTAAAAAAATGTGTATTTTGGATGATCTTTAGCAGCAGAAAGTCCGCCTAGCGGTAAACTTACTTGGTGCATACAATGTGTGTGATGACATCCCGATGCATGTAGCTGCGCTCATACATGGAAGCACTGGGAAGGTTGTCCAGGTAGACATGTTCAAACTCCAGGACTGCAAAGGAAACCAAGACATGTTAATGTAAAATGAATCTCAGTTATTGATACAATCCCCCCAAAATAACTTTAATCACTGTATTAACAAATGAATAAAGAATAGAAGAAAGAATAGAGAAACGCCTGATCAGGCTTCCTTTTCAGTTATAGCTCTGCCTAAAAAGCAAAAATAAACCTGGGATTTCCTGTCCCAAAGTGGGATGTGTGAAACCCCCTGGATCACCCAGAATAACTGACCTTTTCCTGGCCCTGTGACACATGCACAGGCTATCAACCAATCAAGACCACTTGGCGTGCATATGTAATGCTCCGCAAATGGCTTGGTTTATATGCAGAACTTTGGTAATCAAGAGCGCAGCGGATGCCACCCCAGGAGCGTTGGCGCGCCCTTGCCCCCAGCCTGTCTGAATGGAGGGAGGCCAGAAGCAGGTGACTCTCTTGCGGCACCCCAGGGAGTGGGGGGGGACATACACCAAAGCATCCCAATCTGGGGGGGTGGGGCTAAGCGGTTGGCCCTGACACCTAAAAGAGGTGTGCTGAGAGGGTTTTGTTACACTTTAAGGAGGAAGACTAATAATAAATGACTGGACTTAACTCTATTATGATAGGAGCAAGGCTCAAAGCTGGCTGCCCTGAATCTCAGAGAACGTGGTCGCTGGATATTCACCTCCTATAGGATCCTTTCACGGTGGCCATAGACCAGTCTGTCAGGCTTTAATGGCTGGCGGTTGCACAGTGACGTGCATGGGAACCAATGAGCCTGATCAGCTTGTGGTGGTCACGTGCAAGTGTTTGGCAGACCCATTCTTTGGGTTACAAGAGCCTGATTCGGGCTGCCCCCACTGCTACATTCTAGACTGGACTTCCTCTTTAAATGTTACTGACATACAAGGAGCTTTTATACAAGCTTCAAAGTGCATGGCAGTCCAACCAAAGAAACTCCCCTCACCCAGGCTTTAAGCCCCATTACATGAATACAAATAAGAATCTTGCCTGCAGGGTTTGGGGTGCCTGATCTCCCACCCGGAGAAGCTATTCCACCTTACAGGCTGCTTAGGATGTTTCTACAGCAGCCACTGCAAATGCAGGAGGTTTCTTGCATGCAGAAACAGGCTTTTTTTTATTTTTTATTTAAAGCAAAACAAAACCGCAACAGGGCACTGGCTCCAAATCGGGATGCCCCTCCAACCCCGAGTCGCAGCAAAAGGCAACAAATACTGGCCTTCCTCCGGGACATTCCAGATCAGGATGCCCCGTGGTGTTAAACCCATCGCCTTTCCACGGTTCATCGTTGCATGTGAAGGCTCTTGTCCAATCAGAAAAGAGCTTGATTGTTTATAATTGGGTGCGCACGCACGCCGGCTGGGATGTGGCAGTTTGCACTCCCCATTCAAGATAATTATTGACCTTTGCCTAAGGATGTAAACATGGCAAAGGGCTCGGATTATCAAGAGCCCGCACATGCACCACTAAACCAAGGTGAGGTGAGTTTTACTGGGCAAACTGTTGGGTTTCACACAGCAAGAATTCCCAATTCAGGATGCCCTGGGGGGGGGGGGGGGGGCACAGAACAAAACCAGGGGAAAGTCAAAACCCAAAAGGACAGCCCTGGAATATAAAAGATTCCAGTGCTGGCTGCTGCCCTTCCCCCCCTGAGGCATCCCAGATATGGACGCCCCAATGTGTGAATCACCTTCTTCCTGGTTCCCTCGCCAATATGAACACCATTCAGATAGGCTGCGGGGGGGGGGGGGGGGGGAGCGCATCCGATTGCCACAGACAGATATATACTGAGCATTGCATGGCAAATGGCTCAGATCGGATGAGAGCCCGCACATGCACCATGGAACTGGGGGAAAGGTGAGATTTTCTGGGAAATCTGGGGCATTTCACGAATCAGGATGCCCCTGGAGCAGGGAACAAAACCCAGAATAGTCATCCTGTGTTTGTTTCGCTTGAGCCCATTGTGGAAGAGTTTATAACCCAAGTCTATGTAAAAGCAGGAGAAGCTTTAGTACTTAGTGCAGAACCAGATCACAGAACAAAACAAAATCACAGCACTGAAAAGGTTGCAGTCTATGAAGCCCCTAATGCCTCCTCAGGCCTCTGCAGTGCTCTGTGGGGATCACAATCAGAGGCTGCAGAACTACATATCCAAGCATGTCTTCTGGGCACAATGCATGGCAGGGCATTGTGGGACTTATAGTTCCCGGGCAGCTGTGTCAGTCACCTCTCCTCTTCTTGGTGTGAGAAGCCTCTGCCGGCAGCGGGCCCACCCAGCTTTCCTCCTCTTCTTCTTCCTCCTGCACCTTTGGCGCCTCTTTCTCGTGCTTCTGAGGCTCGTCATGCCTGGGCCTCTTCTCGTCCTCACTGCTGGAGGAGGACGATGAGGAGGAAGTGCTGCTGCTACTAGAGCTGCTTCGACTTCTCCGGGCTCGACGCTTTCTCTCCGACATGTTTCTCTCACGACGTCAGCAGCCTGCGACTCACACGCGCCGCAGCCTGCTGATGACGTCACGACCAATGAGAGACAGCGGCGCGCAGTAAACCGGAGACGAGTCTTCCCGGTCAGCTGGCTGGATGTCCACCTTGCCTGAACGGCACCAGCTGTCACCATGGTAACTGCGGTCTTGCTAGGCGCCAGGGCTCTGAGAGGAAGCGCAGCGACACATTGGTTGCTACAGGTTATACGCTCTGTGGTGATAGAAACATGGAGGCTGCCATTGCCTGACCACCTTCCCCCTAGGCTGCAGGTGTGGTCACACGCCGAACTCAAGCACAGCCATAGGAAGGAAATACGTGCTCCTGGTTATATGTAGGGGAGGCAGTGGCAGCCCCTGTGTTTCTCTCCTCGCAGGCCAAAACCCCTTGTCTTAAATTAAAGCGGACCTTCAGCATCATTTCATGAAAAGCTCAAACCCCTAAAAAACTATTCCCCAGCATCTAAAATTAATATATTTAACATTTTTAGTCACTTACATTTTATTCTTTCCCTCACTGGCCTACAACTCTGTTCAGCATTCTAGGATATGGGCGCCACCATCTTGGTTCAGTAGCATCACATACTGAGGAGAGGAGAGGAGAGGGTTCAGGAGAGGGTTCAAAAGTGCAGGGGGCGGGGTTATAGCTGTGCTTTGCACAGACAGACCGAGCAGAGCTGCAGTCAGGAAAAGGTCAGCAATCCCAGAATGCAGAGTGGCACAGTCAGAACACACTTCCTGTTCTCAGGCAGCCTGCACCTCCATGGGCTGCCATCTTGGATGTTTAAAGGCTCATAACATGCAGTAGATGCAGGTAGGATGATTTTTTAATGTGGGCAATCTGTATGTACAGGGTGTGGGAAACATATAAGATATGCTTTTATTCAGGTGAAGGTCCAGTGTAATGTGCCTTTCTGGTGCTCCCATGGCACGATCCCCGACTGAGGCTGCATCCCCAGCTTCCCTTTATCTGAGGTGCGATCCATTGCCCATCCAAAAGCAGATCTGTTTGCCGAACATTACATATGCAATGAAAATGGCTCTGATTGGATGAGAACCCGTGCATGCACCACAGGAACAGGGAAAGGTGAGTTATCAGGGCTGTGGAGTCGGTAGATAAATGTTCTGACTCCGACTCCTCTGTATTAAATGTGTGAATGTATTTTATACATTCCTTGAAGGAAAGAAAGGCAACATACATGTCATTACGTATAGCAGAGAGAGGTAGTTGGGCAGAAGCTGCCTTCTCCTTTCTGTGTGCTGATCTTCTGCTGAAGATAGGGCAGAGGGAGGATCCAGAAAGGGGCCTTTATTATAAAACATGATTTCCCTAGTAGAATCCCATAGTCATGTTTAAAGTTTAAGCTAACAATCGAAGTTTACAAGTTTTTATAGCCTTTTGCTGAATGACAGCAGTTTTTCCAATGGTACAGCTTCAGTCTTGAACTATTGATCCTCCATTCCCTTCACTTATACAAGTGTCTCTAGTCCTGCAAAAAACATATTTACTTAATCCCTTATCAGTGAGAGGCTCGGTTACCCATAGGTTCCCTGTAACAGCAGAACACAACACTATGCAAAGTATAAATATTGCCGCTTCTAATTGTGCGTTGCGTGCCATATAGTGAAGCACATGAAAAGCACGCTTCTTCACGGTCACTTAACGTGTTCGTTTTGCGGTTACGTGATGCACTGCATGCATTGGTCTTTATTCTTACAATAGAGAAGTCATTAATTATAACTTTTTGTGAATTGGGACATTTAAACTTGCTTAATCAAAATTTAGTAGGAGTCGGAGTCGGTGCATTGTTTGCCGACTCCGACTCCAGGTACCCAAAATTTCCTCCGACTCCACAGCCCTGGTTGTTATGGGTGACTGGGGGGTTTCACATAGCGGGACAGGGAACAAAACCCGGGATAGTCAAAAACCTGAGTTTTGTTCCGCTTTAAAGAGAAACTTGGCTTTGGAGTCTAAAAGGCTCCTTGACGCATCCTGAGTTGGGAAGACCCGCTGTGGGCAACCCCTGGATTTACCATTCCACTCCACTTCTCCCGGAGCCCTTTGTGCCACAGCCGCATTATCGCTCACCTCTAGCTGTGCGTGCACACACGCCAGGCCCTTCTAAATGGCTTGTCCGAGCACGCCACAGCTAGAAGCTGGGCAGGGGATGTAGCGCACTCTGCTAAGCAGCTTAGCCACTGACAAAACAGAAGGGAGCAGAGTGAACTCGAGTGTGCTAGCTAATTAGATAAGTGGGCTAAAACTGTAGTAAAACACAGAGCTGGTAGTAGGTGATAACTCAAGATTCAACAGTCCCACAGCGCATGCACCTCCACCGTGAAGTCACCAATAAAGCTGGCCTCTTACCAAATAAATGATGACAATGGGCATATAAGGATCAGCAATTAGACTCAAACGTCCACGGCTCCACACTGAGGGGGTATAGCTTCCAATGCCCAGATGCAGTTTTGCAATGCTTTAATTTCCTCAGGTATGCACCAAAGACCAGCCGGTCGAATGATTAACCATGTGGGAGATAAATAAAACCATCTAGTGCAGAGCGCTCATTCAAATAAAGACTAATATTTAATAAGAAATGCTTTTGGCTCCAATCTTGTTTCCCAGCTGAAGCCGCTACGGCGGTGAAACGTATGTAGAATAAGAACAAAGGCTGCGCATTTTGTTTACTTTAAGGAACCCTGGCGGTGAGAACTGTTGGCTTCTGTTGTATTTGAGATACGCTGTTTTTAATCTTATATTTGTGAGTGCATTTCTTATTAAATATTAGTCTTTATTTGAATGAGCGCTCTGCACTAGATGGTTTTATTTATCTCCCACATGGTTAATCATTCGACCGGATGGTCTTTGGTGCATACCTGAGGAAATTAAAGCGTTGCAAAACTGCATCTGGGCATTGGAAGCTATACCCCCTCAGTGTGGAGCCGTGGAAGTTTGAGTCTAATTGCTGATCCTTATATATCAGAAGAGTCTCGGTGAAATCGGGAAAAGCTTTAGTACTAAGGGCAGAACCAGAGAAAAACCACAGCAATGAAAAGCTTGCAATCTATGAACCAGATTAAAACACGTAAGTTCTGGCTGCTTGCATGTCCCCTGGGACTTCCTGATTTGGGATTCAGGATGCCCCCACTGTCTAATCATACGCTCCCCCCCGATTCCCTAAAATCATCTACCTTTCTATTGCATGATCACAGGCTGCGGCCGCATCCCCAGCTTCCTCTAATCTAAGGTGCCCTCTATTGCCCATCCAATTCCCAGCTTCCCTTTATCTAAGGTGCCCTCTATTGCCCATCCAATTCCCAGCTTCCCTTTATCTAAGGTGCCCTCTATTGCCCATCCAATTCCCAGCTTCCCTTTATCTAAGGTGCCCTCTATTGCCCATCCAATTCCTAGCTTCCCTTTATCTAAGGTGCCCTCCATTGCCCATCCAGTTCCCAGCTTCCCTTTATCTAAGCTGCCTTCCATTGCCTATCCTATCCCAAGCTTTCCTTTATCTAAGCTGCCTTCCATTGCCCATCCAATCCCCAGCTTCCTTTTATCTGAGGTGCCCTCCATTGCCTATCCTATCCCAAGCTTTCCTTTATCTAAGCTGCCTTCCATTGCCCATCCAATCCCCAGCTTCCTTTTATCTGAGGTGCCTTCGATTGGCCATACAATCTCCAGCTTCCCTTTATCTGAGGTGCCTTCCATTTTCCATCCAATCCCCAGCTTCCCTTTATCTAAGGTGCCCTTCCCTGCCCATCCAATCCCCCCCGATTCCCTTTATCTGAGGTGCGCTCCATTGCCCATCCAATCCCCAGCTTTCCTTTATCTAAGGTGCAATCTGTTGCCCAGCCAATCCCCGGTTTCCTTTTTATCTGAGGTGCGCTCCATTGCCCATCCAATCCCCAGCTTTCATTTATCTAAGGTGCAATCTGTTGCCCAGCCAATCCCCAGGTTCCTTTTTATCTGAGGTGCACTCCATAGCCCAGCCAATCCCCTTTATCTGAGGTGCACTGCATTGCCCATCCAATTCCCAGCTTCCCTTTATTTGAGGTGCACTCTATTGCCCATCCAATTCCCAGCTTCCCTTTATCTGAGGTGCACTGCATTGCCCAGCCAATCCCCAGCTTCCTTCTTTCTGGGGTGTACTCCAGCACCCAGGAATTAAGATTGGCTGGGGCAGGAGCACGTCTCAGACTAGAGGGAGTTTCAGGATGTAGCCAGCGGGCTTGTTTACGTCATCCGGTATATTTAAGATCAGCCAATTGCCTATCTCAAATCTGCCACACACTATTGCTGCCAGTGTTAATGATGGATAAGGGTTTCTGCCCTCCCAGGCCGGTTTGGCTTGAGTCCCATTTCAAACTAGGGGTCTAGCCATCACATAAAGTTTATAGGGAGGCTGGCTGTATGCAGTGTGTATTGTCTGTGCTCCCAATCCCCAGAACCTATAATTTAATGGCTCGGTCTCTTGTTTAACTTTAATTTCCTATATAGTCTAAAGTACTTGTGCTCTGTTCAAACTAGGGGCCAAGCCGTTACATATAGCTTAAATTGGGGGTCCCAGGCATTGGTTCTGTATAGGGCCCACAAATTCCAGATGGTGTTGCTACACCAGCCCAAATCGGAATGCCCCTGCAAAGTGGACCAAAACCCAGGACAACAAGGAAATGGGGGAGGTTCGCCCACCCTGTGTATCGGAACTGGCATCGAAAAACCCCAGTACTCGCCTATTTCTGTGTTTCTGTACAGCATCATAAGCCTATTTCCGTGTTCCTTTAGAGCACGTGTCAAACTCCAGGCACCGCATGCGGCCCTCCAAGCCTTTTTATGTGGCGCTCTGACAAGTGGCAGATTTCAACAACTGGTTGCCACCCTTTTTATCTGGCCTGGTCCTTCCAACACTGTCAGTTCATCTTGTGCGGTGTCTATAAAAGCTGCTGGCAAGCTGGGGGAGAACACACTAATGTCCGCAACTATTCCGTGTCTCTGTGCAACCAGCTCTCGCCACACAAGGGAAGCCCACCTTATCCATCCTACTTACTGCCACAGCAGAGGGTGCTACATCAGCTGTAGGGTTTATTGCTAAAATAATTCAGCGCCTGCATCTGTCCTGGCAAAATAATTCGGGGTCTGCCTCTGTCCTGGCCAAAGTGATTCTGTGGCTATCCTGGGCAAAATTTCTGATTGCCTGCATTTTTCCCTGCATCTGTCCTGGCAAAATAATTCGGGGTCTGTCTCTGTCCTGGCCAAAGTGATTCTGGGCAAATTTTCTGATCGCCTGCATTTTTCCCTGCATCTGTCCTGGCAAAATAATTCGGGGTCTGCCTCTGTCCTGGCCAAAGTGATTCTGGGCAAAATTTCTGATTGCCTGCATTTTTCCCGGGCAATTTGTTCTGTGTCTGCATCTATCCTGGGCAAAATATATCCATGTTGGCATCTGTCCTGTGCAAATAAATTCTGTGGCTATCTTGGGCAGTGTCTGCATCTGGCCTGGGCAAAATATATCCACACTTACATCTGTCCTGGGCAAAGCAATTCAATGTCTGCATCTGTCCTTGGCAAAATAAATCTGTGCCTATAAACAAAGATTTGAATGGTTATGTTTGCATTTTGTTTTGTGTTGGTTATTAACTGGCCCTTTGAAGGCTACCAGAATGCTGATGTGGCCCTTGATAAAGATGAGTTTGATATCGCTGCTGAATAGTATCATAAGCCTATTTCTGTACAGCATTATAAGCCAATTAGTGTTCTCAGCTCCATTCAGCTTCTGTTAGGTGCTCTGACATCAGACCAGTGAGCAGGCTGAATGGAGCAAGGTGCACTGCTGTCCGCATCCCCGCTCCTCTATGCTAAAATTCCTGGTGCCGGCAACTCCCCTCATGCAGTCATAGCTGGGATGTGGTTGTGCATGTGCCATGGGATTTTACTCTGCAACCCAGGGGTTTCACAGAGCATGGAATCCCAAATTGGGATGTCCCAGGAATGGAGAAATCGATAGGCCAATTTTCCCATTCCAAAGGCAAACTTGGGGGCAAGAGTTCCAATTTAAAAGGAACCTATTTTTGACAGGTGGTTTGCTTTCGCCCAAACCTCTTGCTCCCATTTACAAAACTTCTCTCGAGCTGTACCAAATCTCTGGCATGCCCTAACCTAACAATTAGTTTAAGTCACAACATCAAAAGTTTTAGACACTCCCTAAAACACACTTTAGTGTGTCCTACCACATCCCCTAATCTACTGTTCTTCTTTAAAGTGGACTAAAACTCACGCCGATTGTCCCGGGTATCTATAAGATTCCCAGGCCGATCGATTCCCTCCCCCCGGGGCATCCCCGTTATGTGAAACCCCCTGATCGTCCCATACACTTACCTTGTTTCCTGGGCCAACGGCGAATGTGCGAGCCGCATCCCCACTATCTCTGTAGCAGGGCGTGTGCCCGCGCCGGCCATTCACAAATGCCTGGCGCGGGCACACTCCCTGTTAGAGGTTGATTGGACAAGCGCATGCACTGTAGGACCGAAAAGAGGTGAGTTGGCATTGGCAATCTAGGGAGTTTCACACAGCGGGAGAGTGGATCAAAACCCAGCATCCTGGATTTTGGTACACTTTAATTTTCTACATAATTTACTCGGCTCATGATGCTCTAGCTATGCACCACAAGCACTAAATAAGCTTGTGGCTGGCCCATACAGATATGTAAATCCCCTTATTTCTGCTAAGATGGATGCACTGTGGCACAAAGCACTCATTACATTTTGTGTCACCCCCATTCTCCTCTTAGATTGTAAGCTTGTTTCAATTTCCCGTTTTTATGTCCTGTATTACTCTGTATATATATTAACCCTCTGATTTTTTTTCAGATTCTTTATTTAAAGATTTATCAGTTTTAAAACATTACATACAGTTAAATATACAGTGGTAAACATGAGGAAAGGGGGGAGAGCATCCGGGAACACCATATTCAAAGCATAGAAATCAACACAACCATATATAGGACAACTGCCTCCGTCGCATCTTACATGGTGGGAAGGAACCGATACTACTGCTCTGTTGGTGGCTATTCGTCGTTCAGTTTGGCTGAGACAGTGGACGGCTGATTTTAATTCTAAAAGATCGCTTACGGCTCTTCCCTTTCTGGGTTTAAGGCTTTTCGGTGAAAAGCTGGATTCTGTTGCCAAGGGAGGCAAGTTGCCTCAGCGCAAGAAATTTCGCCGTTCCTTTCGGGGGGGCGGTCTCCTTTAATCCGTCCTTTCGGGGAGCCAGAGCCGGCAGGGGTGCGGGCTTCTCGGCCTCCAGGGGCGCCAGTTGGTCTAGGGGTAGAGGCCGTGGCCGTCCCGTTCACGTCTGGGGCGCCAAGCCCGCTCAGCAATGAGGGGGCGCCCTCACCCGTACGGGTGGGGGGACGGTTGCGACTCTTCTCCCGGGTATGGGACCAGGAGGTCTCGGACAGGTGGATCCGGGAGGTGGTGTCGGCCGGTTACAAGCTGGAGTTCGAGTCCCGCCCTCCTCTAAGGTTTTTCAGGTCTCGGGTGCCTTCGGATCCTTTGGCCGCACAGGGGCTCCTGGCGGCGGCAAGGAATCTTCTGGAATTGGCAGTCATCTGCCCGGTCCCTCCTTCGGAGGTGGGACGCGGGTATTATTCCAATCTCTTCACTGTACCCAAAAAGGATGGTTCGTTCCGTCCGATCCTGGATTTGAAGTTTCTCAACAGGTTTATTCGTCCCCGGAAGTTCCGCATGGAAACCCTGCGATCTGCGATCGGTTCGCTTCGGCAGGGGGACTTTATGACGTCCATAGACATCAAGGATGCTTACCTTCACATTCCGATCTTTCCGGCTCATCAGAGGTTCCTTCGCTTTGTGGTGGAGGATCGGCATTTTCAGTTTGTAGCTCTTCCGTTCGGCCTCACATCTGCTCCGAGAGTGTTCACCAAGGTGTTGGCGGGAGTGATGGCCCTGCTCAGAGCTCAGGGGATTCGCATTGTGCCTTACCTGGACGATCTCCTCATCATGGCGCCTTCCTTCAGTCAAGCGGAAGGGGACACCAGCTTGGTGGTGTCTATGCTGGAGAGGTTCGGCTGGGTGATCAATTACCCCAAGTCCTCTCTGGTCCCGGCCAGGGTGGTGACTTTTCTGGGCATGTCGTTGGACTCTTGCCAGCACAGAGTTTTTCTCCCTCAGGCCAAGGTCCTTTTGATTCAGGAATTGGCTCAGCTTCTTCTTTCCAATCCTCGCCCGTCCATTCGGCTAGGGATGAGACTGGTGGGGTTGATGGTGGCCTCGTTCGAGGCAGTTCCCTTCGCGCAGTTTCACACGCGGACGCTTCAGCTTCATCTCTTGGCGTCTTGGGACCGGCGACCGCGGTCGTTGGATCGGTCCTTCCGGATGTCCCCTCGGGTTCGGCAGTCTCTTCTGTGGTGGATGGTCTCGGACAATCTTCTGAAGGGCAGGTCGTTTCTGACCCCGCTTTGGGAAACTGTCACCACGGATGCCAGTTTGTCAGGATGGGGAGGTTTCTGGAAGGATCTTCAGTTTCAGGGGCGGTGGGACCCTCTGGAAGCCCACTTGCCCATCAATGTTCTGGAGTTGCGAGCCATCAGGTTGGTTCTGTCTCACTTGACACATCATTTACAGGGCCTGCCGGTGCAGGTGCGGTCGGACAATCGGACGGCGGTTGCTTACATCAATCACCAGGGAGGGACTCGCAGTCTGGGTGCCCACAGAGAGGTGTCTCTGATTCTTGTTTGGGCAGAGACTCATGTCCCTTGCATCTCGGCAGTTTACATTCCAGGAGTGGAGAACACGGAGGCGGACTTTCTGAGCCGGTGTTCGTCCCGCCGGGGGGAATGGTCTCTCCATCCCCAGGTGTTTCGGTCACTGTGTCTTCGGTGGGGGACGCCGGAGGTGGATCTGTTTGCCTCTCGTCACAATCACAAGCTTCCGACATTCGTGTCACTGTCCCAGGATCCTCTGGCTCTGGCGGCGGATGCCATGGCCCTGAGCTGGAGGGATCTGGGGTTTCTTTATCTGTTTCCTCCGATTCCCATGCTGGGCAGGGTTCTGCGAAAGCTGGTTCAGGAAGGAGTTCCCGCCATTCTCGTGGCTCCAAGGTGGCCAAGGCGGGTGTGGTTCGCGGACATCGTTCGTCTGGCAGTGGATCAGCTCGATCTGCCTCTTCGGCCAGATCTTCTCACTCAGGGTCAGTTGTGTTACCCCAGTTTACCAACGCTGGCTTTGACGGCTTGGCTGCTGAAACCTCCATCTTGAAGGAGGAAGGTCTTTCGGATTCGGTCATTCGGACTCTTATTAGTGCTAGGAAGAGATCCTCTTCTTCCATCTATTATAGGGCTTGGAGATCGTATATTGACTGGTGTGAATCTAGATCTTTGCCCTGCCGGGTCTTTTCCGTTTCCAGGATTTTGGATTTTCTTCAGTCAGGGCTGGACTCTGGTCTTCAGCTGAGTACTTTGAAGGGGCAGGTTTCTGCCTTATCTATCTTTTTTCAGAGGTCATTTGCAAGCCATTCTTTGGTCAAGACTTTTTTCCAGGGGGTTTCGCATCTGCGGCCTCCTAGGAAGCCTTTGCTCCCTGTTTGGGATTTGAATTTGGTTCTTTCTGCTTTTCAGGCTCCTCCCTTTGAGCCTCTGCGGGATATTGCCTTGTCTATTCTGACTCAGAAGGTTGCCTTTCTGGTGGCCATCACTTCTGTTCGGCGTGTTTCAGAGTTGGCGGCCCTGTCGATTCAGGCCCCTTATTTTGAGAAACATCAGGACAAGGTGGTTTTCAGATTCAAGCCGGACTTTCTTCCTAAAGTGGTCTCTGCTTTCCATCTTAATCAGGACATTGTTCTTCCTTCTTTGTGTCCTAAGCCTAAGAATGACAAGGAGAGTGCGTTGCACTGCTTGGATGTTGTACGTTGTGTCAAAGTTCTATCTGCGTACTACGGCTTCTCTTCGTAGGACGGATGCCTTCTTCGTGGTGCCCTGTGGGCCTAGGAAGGGTTTGGCTCCGGCCAAGTCTTCTATTAGCAAATGGATTCGTCAGGCGATTGTTGGAGCCTATTCTGCCAAGGGGAAGGATCCCCCTTTTCGTGTCACTGCTCATTCTACTCGTGCTGTTGGTGCGTCCTGGGCTTTTCAGCACCAGGCTTCTGTTGAGCAGGTTTGTAAGGCTGCTACCTGGTCTTCGGTTCACACCTTTTCAAAGTTCTATAAGGTTGATGTGCGGGCCTCAGCGGATGCTGTTTTTGGCCGCAAGGTTCTGCAGGCTGCAGTGGTTTGAGTGTTTCTGCATTATTGCCTGGTTGGATACCCTCCCCATTTTGGACACTGCTGTTGGATGTCCCATGTTAATGAATTAATGTCTGAAGTGGGGTGTGTGACATACTTAGAATAATACCATTTTGTGATTACTCACCTGTAAAATGGGTATTATAAGTATGTCACACACCCCACTTCACCTGCCCTTTTTTGGTATCCTGGTTCTTTATATGGTGAAGTTGTGTTTATTCACGGTTGAGGGTTACTTTTGTTTTTGGTCTCCTGGTATCTTGCCTTTATTGCTGTTTGAATACTGGGGAATTGTTAGGAGATACCAGGTATGTATAGACCGGGAGGGGCTTGCTTTTTCTGGACTTCTCTGCAAAGCAGCGCCACCTAGCGGTGAGTACCCATGTTAATGAATTAATGTCTGAAGTGGGGTGTGTGACATACTTATAATACCCATTTTACAGGTGAGTAATCACAAAATGGTATTTTTGCCATTTCCATGAGTGGGAAGGGTTTTCCAACGCTAGGTGTGCCCGGTCGACCAGCTCAAGGGGAGTAGGGAAAAACAATGGGACTTAAGGGGGGTAAGGATAGAGGCAAGGGGGTAGAGGGGGGAGGGGGAGGTCTAAGGTATTAGGTGTATGGGGAATGAGTAATGTGTAGGGTGGGGTATGGCGTGTGGGACGCATCTCTTGGTTGGGACCGAATAGTTTCTTCCCTTGACAAGTGACGCAAGAATTTGTTCTATCCACATACATCCTGTATGGGGCAGGGTGAATCAGCAGATCGGTCGAGGACCCTATACTATCAGCCAAACAGAACTTCTCTCGCCCAGTCTTTTACAGAGGGGTTTTTGTTTTGCTTCCAAAATCTGGGTATTGTTTGCTTGGCAGCATTTAAGAAGTGGATCAGTAGGGTTTTCTTATATTTCCCTGTCGGTACCTTTGTTGAGTGTAGGAGCCCTGCACCTGAGCCCCTGTGAGCTGTGTGACACCGGGTAAGACTTCCCCCAATACTCCTGGATCTTTGGGCATGTCCAGAGAATGTGGAACAATGTCCCTCGCCTCTCACCACATTTCCAACAACTTGGGTCCACTGTACTGAACATCTTCCCCAATCTATCAGGGGTATAATGCCACCACGTCAGCAGTTTGTAGTTGGCCTCTTGGATTCTCATGGCCTCTGAGGATTTATGTGCCAACTACGCTATTTTAGTCCTTTCTTTGTCATCTATTGTTCTGGCCAGGTCAATTTCCCAGTCTCTCCAGAATGAAGGCGGGGGCTCCTGTCAGCCTATGAGGAGTGAGTACAGTCTAGAGATCAAGTGGGGGTATGGTTGCTTATCTAGACAAATCTTCTCAAACTCTGTGTGACCCCTGGTGTTTTCCTTCTTGTAGCCCATCCGGGACAAAATTGATTGAAAACGGAGGAGTGTCCAGGGGTCAAGATTCCTCCAGCTTAACTCCCAGGTCTCTTATGTCCGCCCAAATCCTTCATGTTATCAGGTCGCTGCCCCTTAGCTGGCTCACCCTTCCCCACTCCATGAGGGCCGATCTAGAGCTGTCCTGTAAGAGTGCAGGGTTATCTATTAGTGTGATCAAGGGGGTAGGCCAGGGGGAGATTTCTGGGTGCTTCCTATGGCGCCGAAAGACCTCTAGTGTGGCTGCCACGGTTGGGTGTGCTCTCAATCCTGACCTATATGTTTCCTTGTTCCAGACTGTTATGTCTAATGGGGCTCAAGCTGGACCCACCTCTTCGAATTTTTACATGTGTGCCATTCACAGATTCTTTGCAAATGAGATGCTACCCGGTAGGAATGAATGTCTGGCAACGCCATACCCCCTAAATGTTTGGGCCTGATTAATAACTGGCGTCGAAGCTAGACAAAACCCCACATGATCTTGTCTAGCTTCTTGAAGAAGTGCACGGGGATAGATATCGGGAGTGCCTGGAATAGGAATAGGAGCCTCGACAGGATTGACATTTTGATTATGTTTACCCTGCCCATCCACGAAAAGGTAGGGGAATCCCATCTGTCTAGGTCTATTTTATTCTCCGAGACAAGGAAAGGAAGTTCAGCTCTAGAATCTTTGACAACTGGTTTATCAGTTGAGTGCCCAGATATGTAATCAAGGTCTTTGCCTATTTGAATGGGAATGTTTGCTGAAGGTTCCTAGCCACGTCTCCCGGAAGTGATATATTTAAGGCTTCTGATTTTTCAAAATTAATTTTAAAGAAAGACAGCCTACCATAGACCTCAAACTCCTTTATCAGCACCAGCACGGTGATCGTGGGGTTCGAAAAGAAGAATAGAAGGTCGTCTGCGTAAGCCGTGACCTTGTGGGTGTCACCCCCAATTTTCAAGCCCCCTATGTCAGTGTTTTCCCTTATTCTACATAGGAATGGCTCCAGGGATAGAGCGAACAGCAAGGGCGATAAGGGACCTCCCTGGCATGTACCGTTGCAGATATGAACCGTGGCCATTAACCTTAACCCTTGCAGAGGGTATTGTGTAGAGGGCGCCGATGAGCTTCCTCATATTGTCCCCTAGGCCTATGTGCTTAAGTGTTACCCTCAGGAAAGGCCAGCTCACCCTGTCAAAGGCCTTTTCTGCGTCCGTGGATAGGAGCATCTAAGGCGCATCGGAGCTCTGTGCTGTATATATGGCACTAAGTGCTCACACCACATTGTCCCTAGCCTCCCTCCCCAGCACGAAACCTGTTTGGTCCAAGTGAACCACCTGAGCCACTACCGGGGCCAACCTGTTAGACAGGATCTTTGCGTACAATTTCAGGTCCGCATTGAGGAGGGAGATGGGGTAATAGCTCTTACACGACAGGGGATCTTTTACTGGTTTATGTAGGACAGAAATGTGCGCCTCTAGGTATCTGCTTGAGAACGAGTCCGGGGCCTCCGGGTCCGTTATCGAGTTCCACGCTTTAATCATTCAAGGGCCCAATATTGAGGCAAAGGTTTTATAGTACTTGGCGGAATATCCATCTGGGCCCGGGGCCTTTCCTGAGGGGGTTTGTTTGATCGCCTCTAACAGCTCCTCTACCACAATCGGGTCCTCTAACAGTGCCGCAGAGCATTTCATTTAAAATGCTTCTTCTGTAGGAAGACTATTTTCGCCTTACATCTGCTTAGTTCCTGTCTTAGGATCGTTCTTTTTTTCCGGTATGTAAAGTCCCTTGACATTCAGGGAGACTATTTTTATTGGGCCCATGATAATCTAAACTCACAGAGTGAGGGGGTGAAGCCTATGAAGCTTCGTTGATTGATTACCGCTATGTGTCCCGTGTCCGGTCCCAACGGGGGGGGGGGGATAGGTGAAGGTTCTAACGTATAGTTTGGGGAAGGATAAAAAGGGGGATAAACACAGAAGGGGAAAACAAGAAAATGGTTAACTATAGGACTACTGAGTAGTCAACAGGAGGTCACCTTATGAAGGGACCTTCGTAACTGGTGCTGTTTACTTTCCCTCACGCTTCCTCCGAGCCTCCTATGGGCTGAGTCAGCCTAGTACTATCCTTTCACCTCTGGGGAGGCAAGTAGGCCTCCACAGGGGGGTGCACCAAATACTCCGGGAAGGTGGAGGAACAAAAGCCGGGACAGCACAGGGGGAGACGCACTATATCTACTGCCTCCTAATGTTACACCACAGGGTATTGTTAATAAAGTGGCGGGGGGGAGACAGTGCAAACCTGCCGCAGTGCAGCTCAAACAGCCTTACGGCTGATGTACACCGTGTCAGCCCCGAGGGGGGGGGGGTCGGGCGCCGCGGACAACACTACAATAAAACATATATCAAACATTGCAAGTAAGGGACAGGGCGCCAGCCCCCCGGTCGCGTGTCCGCTTCCCGGGAGACCAGCAGCCGAGAAAAGAACTTTTTAGGAACAACTGAAAACTTCAAATGTCGTCCTACCGGCGCTCCCCAACCGCCACCCGCCGTTTCACACCACCAGAATGGACATTAGAAAACAAGGTCATTTATAGCTCAGGGCGAACGGCAAAGGGGCCGGTGCGGCCCAGCCGGGGCACCTCACGGCCGCCACCGGTGCCCTCTCGCCCCCCTCTCGGCGACACGAGGTACGCACACATGAGGTATGCACACCTCGAGGTATGTCCGCAGACCTGCTTCTCAATCAGAAGCTTCTCCAGCAGTGCCTTTAGATCTACTGTCCCGCACCATAGCTGAAGCCCCTACGGGGCTTGCCAACACGGGGTGACTTTGACGGATATGTCTCCAGGATGGAGGGCACCATAAAGAGAGAGCTTGCATCCCTGCAGGGGGCAGTAGCTGAGGTCACACAGAGAATAGATTTGGCGGAAGCCTCCCACAGATCCCTAGAAACGCGTATGACGACACTCGAGCAACAGCAAGCAGGGAACAAACGCCTTCTCTCAGATCTGTTCCTAGCCCAAGACGGCATAGAGAACCGCAACCGTAGAAATAACTTGCGCCTTCGAGGGGTCCCGGAGTCGTTGGGCCCGAAAGATCTTTAAGCAACAGTCGTCTCCATCTTCAATGAGCTTCTTGGCCTTTCGGTTACTAACCGTATAGAGCTAAACCGAGTGCATAGAGCTCTTGGCCCCCGACCCACCGACGCTGGAAGGCCGAGAGATATAGTCTGCAGGGTCCATTTCTTCAAGATCAAAGAAGACCTGCTCCGGAAGGCGTGGGAGAGGGGCCCAATAGAGTTCAGAGGGGCCCAGGTCAGCATCCTTCAGGATCTTTTGTGGAGGACACTGCACATGCGGAGACTCCTGAAGCCGCTGCTTGAGACCATCCAGAGGCAGGGCACTTCATATCGTTGGGGTCATCCCTTTCAACTTCTGGTCCGAAGGGGCGGGGGCTCTTTGTCCTCAAGGCCCCGAGTCAACTTCCGGACTTGTTTCACTTCTTGGAGGCCGCCTCAGTGGACATCCCAGATTAGACAGCGCCCGACCTAGCAGTCTATAGCAGGCAATTGCCGCAGCACTTTGGTGGAGGGGAGCGAGGGGGTGCAGACGGTAGATGCAAGAAGTCCCTGTTGCGTTGTGCCGGCCTCCACTGTTGCTCGCCCTGAGCTATACAGACCCTGGTTTCCTCTTGTCCACTGTGGTGCGATGTGGTGACGGGCGGCGGTTGGGGAGTACCGGTAAGGCAACTCTTAAAGGTTGCGTTGTTCCTGATGAGGCGATTTCCTCGGTCGCGGGGCCCTCAGGCCGCGTTAGCGCGGCCGGAGGGCTGGTGACCTGATACCTACTTGAAATATTTTACTTTAGGCAACTGCCATGGCGCCTTGGCTGGGTGGTCCCCTGGGTGGTCCGTTATCGAGTTCCACGCTTTAATCATTCAAGGGCCCAATATTGAGGCAAAGGTTTTATAGTACTTGGCGGAATATCCATCTGGGCCCGGGGCCTTTCCTGAGGGGGTTTGTTTGATCGCCTCTAACAGCTCCTCTACCACAATCGGGTCCTCTAACAGTGCCGCAGAGCATTTCATTTAAAATGCTTCTTCTGTAGGAAGACTATTTTCGCCTTACATCTGCTTAGTTCCTGTCTTAGGATCGTTCTTTTTTTCCGGTATGTAAAGTCCCTTGACATTCAGGGAGACTATTTTTATTGGGCCCATGATAATCTAAACTCACAGAGTGAGGGGGTGAAGCCTATGAAGCTTCGTTGATTGATTACCGCTATGTGTCCCGTGTCCGGTCCCAACGGGGGGGGGGGGGGGGATAGGTGAAGGTTCTAACGTATAGTTTGGGGAAGGATAAAAAGGGGGATAAACACAGAAGGGGAAAACAAGAAAATGGTTAACTATAGGACTACTGAGTAGTCAACAGGAGGTCACCTTATGAAGGGACCTTCGTAACTGGTGCTGTTTACTTTCCCTCACGCTTCCTCCGAGCCTCCTATGGGCTGAGTCAGCCTAGTACTATCCTTTCACCTCTGGGGAGGCAAGTAGGCCTCCACAGGGGGGTGCACCAAATACTCCGGGAAGGTGGAGGAACAAAAGCCGGGACAGCACAGGGGGAGACGCACTATATCTACTGCCTCCTAATGTTACACCACAGGGTATTGTTAATAAAGTGGCGGGGGGGAGACAGTGCAAACCTGCCGCAGTGCAGCTCAAACAGCCTTACGGCTGATGTACACCGTGTCAGCCCCGAGGGGGGGGGGGGGGTCGGGCGCCGCGGACAACACTACAATAAAACATATATCAAACATTGCAAGTAAGGGACAGGGCGCCAGCCCCCCGGTCGCGTGTCCGCTTCCCGGGAGACCAGCAGCCGAGAAAAGAACTTTTTAGGAACAACTGAAAACTTCAAATGTCGTCCTACCGGCGCTCCCCAACCGCCACCCGCCGTTTCACACCACCAGAATGGACATTAGAAAACAAGGTCATTTATAGCTCAGGGCGAACGGCAAAGGGGCCGGTGCGGCCCAGCCGGGGCACCTCACGGCCGCCACCGGTGCCCTCTCGCCCCCCTCTCGGCGACACGAGGTACGCACACATGAGGTATGCACACCACGAGGTATGTCCGCAGACCTGCTTCTCAATCAGAAGCTTCTCCAGCAGTGCCTTTAGATCTACTGTCCCGCACCATAGCTGAAGCCCCTACGGGGCTTGCCAACACGGGGTGACTTTGACGGATATGTCTCCAGGATGGAGGGCACCATAAAGAGAGAGCTTGCATCCCTGCAGGGGGCAGTAGCTGAGGTCACACAGAGAATAGATTTGGCGGAAGCCTCCCACAGATCCCTAGAAACGCGTATGACGACACTCGAGCAACAGCAAGCAGGGAACAAACGCCTTCTCTCAGATCTGTTCCTAGCCCAAGACGGCATAGAGAACCGCAACCGTAGAAATAACTTGCGCCTTCGAGGGGTCCCGGAGTCGTTGGGCATGAAAGATCTTTAAGCAACAGTCGTCTCCATCTTCAATGAGCTTCTTGGCCTTTCGGTTACTAACCGTATAGAGCTAAACCGAGTGCATAGAGCTCTTGGCCCCCGACCCACCGACGCTGGAAGGCCGAGAGATATAGTCTGCAGGGTCCATTTCTTCAAGATCAAAGAAGACCTGCTCCGGAAGGCGTGGGAGAGGGGCCCAATAGAGTTCAGAGGGGCCCAGGTCAGCATCCTTCAGGATCTTTTGTGGAGGACACTGCACATGCGGAGACTCCTGAAGCCGCTGCTTGAGACCATCCAGAGGCAGGGCACTTCATATCGTTGGGGGTCATCCCTTTCAACTTCTGGTCCGAAGGGGCGGGGGCTCTTTGTCCTCAAGGCCCCGAGTCAACTTCCGGACTTGTTTCACTTCTTGGAGGCCGCCTCAGTGGACATCCCAGATTAGACAGCGCCCGACCTAGCAGTCTATAGCAGGCAATTGCCGCAGCACTTTGGTGGAGGGGAGCGAGGGGGTGCAGACGGTAGATGCAAGAAGTCCCTGTTGCGTTGTGCCGGCCTCCACTGTTGCTCGCCCTGAGCTATACAGACCCTGGTTTCCTCTTGTCCACTGTGGTGCGATGTGGTGACGGGCGGCGGTTGGGGAGTACCGGTAAGGCAACTCTTAAAGGTTGCGTTGTTCCTGATGAGGCGATTTCCTCGGTCGCGGGGCCCTCAGGCCGCGTTAGCGCGGCCGGAGGGCTGGTGACCTGATACCTACTTGAAATATTTTACTTTAGGCAACTGCCATGGCGCCTTGGCTGGGTGGTCCCCTGCTTTATTGTGCCATTTGGGGGTGTTGTCAGGTAGGGTTGGGGGTCGGAGCCGGACTGTGGCCCACCAGGTTTTCCGCCGCCCCCTCCTGCCGCCCGGTGCACCTCCGCTATGACAGTGCGGAGGTGCCGATCAGCGGTCTGAGGCTCCTCCGCCTCCTCCTCACCTCCGCTCAGCTGCTGCGGCTGCCGCTCCGGATCGCTGGTAGGGTGAGTCACTTCGGGGTCGGTTTCCCCGTCGTTGCGCCCTGATCCCATGCTTTTTCCAGCGATCCTGCAGCAGCCACATAGACGGTGCACAGAGTGGCATCCACAAATCTGTGTGCTCTCCCATTCGCCTACTTGATGGAATGGGTCTGCCTGAGATGGCTGTGCCCAAGAACCGAAGCATCAGGAGAGCAGCGCTGGATCCCGGATGCGAGATAAGCTGTTTTTTCATCGTAACGCCCCATCGGCCCACCTCAGCATCTTGGGTGGTGTTAGGGACACTGTATTTCCCTCTGGTGTGCACCCCTGGGGGGCAGAATGTACCTCTCAGCATATAATGCTCACGAGGCATCACTAGAACTGTTGTAGCCCTCCATCATTTAGGTCACAATACAAACATTTTCCAAACCAGAATAAAACCTGGATGAGGTCACTGTTCATATCTAGTGCCAATAAAATGCCAATATTTTTAATTTTTTTTCTACTAACCTCTTGTTCTGTTTGTAGGACGATCTGGATGAACTACTTAAAGAGGTGAGTGACTTCTGACAGCTACATACAGTGGTTTCACAATTGCCTTTTCCTTCTGTATCCCTGTAATAACAGGGAGGTAAGCACACCTCCAGAGTACAGTAATGAGAATATTTTTTTAAGTAAATTACCACTAGTATATCAACATAGTACATCTATAGTAGGAAGCATGCACACCAAATAAGTTTTAGAATTGTATTTTTACACACAGTAATCTATATATACAACGGTACAATCCATCAATATACATATGTTCAGTTCAAGAAAAAGGATACAATATGTGCATAGCTCAGATCTGAACTTCAGACCCTCTGCAAGTGTGTAGCACTGTCCCTAAATAGACGAATATAAAAATCAGATTGAATCTTTTCTTTAACTCTACAAAAAGGCTGAAGGACTATAAGTGTAGCAGTAGCAGTGTATCTCGCTGGAATACCTCCAACAGTATAGTAGATAGTTTCTGTACTCCAATGGGTCTTTATGTATTCAGGTCTCTGTGTTGAAAGTGTCTATAGCAGAGGTGGGCAATTACTGTATTTTTTCCATGGGGCCACATGAGAAACTAAAAATATTGTGGAGGGCCGGGCCAAAAGGCTGAACTCAATTCTGCATAATATTAATTGTATTTCTTTATAAAAAGCAGTAAATTCTTTTGGAAAACCCTGCATTCAGCATCCACCTTTCTTTTTTTAGCTGGCATTTTGATGGCTAAAGTCCTCTTGTGACAATGATTATGTGCACTTAGCTGACAACTGGAGGAGAGGGTGATACCGGTTGGTAGGATCGACATAAAGGGGGGGGGATATCGCCCCACAGATGTCAGTAGCTCACCCTTCCACCACACTGGGTAGAGCAAATGCACTTCCCTTCCCCTCCTTCCCCTTAAGCTTAGCAGCAGCCCGAGGATGGCTTACAGTCAGGGCACTTATGAGTCCCACCCCTCCACCCAGGCAAGATGGCGCCAGAGCCTACCTCCTTCTCCTCCCCTGGTTGGGCTCTTCTTCACTGTTGGGTGCCCACCCGTCCCTCTTCACAGCGGGTCGGCGCCTCCCACACTGTACACAGGCGATCACTTAAGCAGCAGCCGTCTGGGAGAACGCGCCAGACCCAATGAGCCGAGCAGCAGATCGGCTGCTGCTTAACTGATCTGTGTACAGTGCGGGAGGCGCCGACCCACTGCAAAGAGGGACGGACGGGCGCCTCGCAGGCAGCATGAGCGCAGGTATGCCGAATCAAGAGCGGAGGGACTCCACCAGCCAGCTCAGCCCGGGCCGGTCAGAGCCAATCAAAGGGCTGTATACGGCCTCCGAGCCTTACAATGCCCAGGTCTGGTATATAGTCATACAGTTATGGATAACAACGTGTGTAGTCTAAGATGCCCTTTTGCCTGGGCATCATTCTGGACTCCTCTCTCTTATTCACTCCCTAGCTACCTCCTGTCATCTCCAACTCAAATATATCTCCTGCATCCATCCCTTCCTCTCACCTGACACCACTAAAATGCTAGTACATGCCATGGTTATCTCCTGACTGCACTATTGTAACACCCTCCTCTGTGGTTTGCTAACAAACAGACTGGCACCCCTCCAATCTGTTCTAAATTATGCTGCTCGCCTCATCCACCTTTCCTCACACTTCTTCAGCGCTGCCTTCCTCTGTCAATCCCTCCACTGGTTACCTATCTCCCAGAGATAGGTTCAGTTCAAACCTCTAACACTTACCTACAAAGCTCTCCCTACATTTCATCTCTGATCCCGCGTTACCAACCCAAGCGCAACCTCCACTCTGCCGCTGACATTCTCCTGTCTTCCTCCTTGGTAACCTACTTGCACTCCTGCCTTCAAGACTTCTCCCTTGCTTTCCCACTTCTCTGGAATGCAGTTCCCCGCTCAATCCGTCACTCTCCATCACTCCAAGCCTTTAAAAGTGCCCTCAAAACTCACTTCTTCAGAAAAGCAAATAACCTGGCTTAAGCAACTCCTATAACCTTCAAATGGCACATGCAGCCCAACTCAAGCTCTACCACTTGTGATCCCGCCCCATTTGTCTCCACCCCCATCCTTTAGACTGTAAGCTCGCAAAGGCAGGGCTCTCTCCTATTGTCTCCTGCACTCACAACACTTGGTTTGAACTGTGTGGCATCTAGTTTTGTATTGTTCCCTGCACTATTTGTTTTATTTTGTCTGTAATCATACCTTGTAAAGCACTACGGAAGATTATGGCGCTATATTAATTAACAATAATAAGATCAAAGGCATTCATTAGTAAGCCATATAGTCGGTATTTTCATCATATGGATTAGATCAAAGGTAGATACAGGGCATATGTCCAAATCATGACCTCACATCAGTAAAGAAATATGTACATAACAATAGCAAAAAGGTGAGATTATTACCCCTATATGAAGGAGGGAACAGTTTTGGATGCCCCTGGGGTAATCGCTAGTCTGCACTGACATTTCAGGGCCTTACTCCTTTCCTCATGTTAGCGATCTAAATTTGATTTTGTCTTATTCAGGGATAGTGCTGTACACTCTCAGTGGGTCTAAATTTCAGGATTGAGTTATGTACATATTGTATTTTCTTGAACTGTACACACATATATAGATAGATTTATAGTACTTCTGTATGTATAGATTACTGTGTGTTTCACTAATACACTTTTTACTTGCATCAGAAATAGTTTTGTGGTGTCCATTTTTCCTGTTACTATACAAATTTACCAAACACAATGTAGTGTGGGGCCTAAGTTATTGATCTTCATCATCATCTATGTGGGCAGCATTAATGATCTGTGCTGGTGTATTCCTGACAGCTTTTTTTCTTGTGTAGACGGAGCTGCTGGCGCGGCACATGTCCTCATACCAACATGATTTGCCTCCTGACCTTCAGTCTGACACACAAGTCAGTGAAGAGACTAAGAATGAATTAATGCAGCAATGTGAGGACCTCTGGGCAGAACTGGGACAGGTATGTGTATTAAAAGGGCTTGGTGTGATGAAATGTTCTTATTTCTATTTTGGAGTGGATAAAGCTCAACTACAAGCAGAATATTATTTAAGTTTAGACACAGCTAGGAAGGGTAATGATGATAGTGCATCTGTCACAAGGAAGGCTGGGGGTGACCAATGGAGGACGCACTGCATTGAACATCAGAATCCATAGGCTGGTCGAGACGTTGATGCAAATGTAACGTAGGGATGGGGCTATATTTGGGGAAAAAAAATAAAAAGCAGAAACTGGTGACTATATGGTACATGAGGAGGCTTATGTATTTGCTGATTAGTGATGGAGGTTCTTTTAATGTAATGCTTGTTTATTCTTAGTATACAGTACGTCCTGCTCCAGATAGATTACTTACACTTGGGCTATCCTCCGCCAGATGGCGCTGCACTGCAGAGACATGTAAAACAGGCTCCTCCCGGCCCCTCAAATCCCCAGATTTCTCTGCAGTGCTTACTGCGAAGACATGAAATTATCACTCTCTCGCAGGTGAGCGGGGCTATTAGCCTGCGGCCCTGTTGGACTATTCCCACCCGTTCCTCGTGTGATGTGCCTCCCAGCCTGGGCTGCGCTGGTCGGGTGAAGGTAGGCAGCACCATGTGTGCTTAAGGAGCGCTGCTCCACCGCAATCCCCCACCAAAGGGTAGGCGGTATAGGCTGATGGTGAGCCTTTATGGGCTGCCCCTCCTGCATTATTGCCACATGCCCTGTGTAGCGGTGGGTCCTGTACAGAGGGCCGCCATCCTCCCTCATTCTCCCTGTAGCCTTCGGGAGGGAAAGAAGGGGTGGGGGGTGTGGGTGAGCGTGTAGCGTGATTCGTGCATACAGCGTTTTGTCATGTCTTTTGACTAGTATATGTGGTGTCTGCCGCCGCCGCCGCGCTGACGTGTCTTTTTTTACTATTGCAATGCCGCCGCCGCCGCCGTTTCCTTCATTTGGATGTTCCACGCCGAGCGGCGTTACCTCAGACGCTTCTGCGTTATCATTGGCTGCTTGTCTGTGGGCTTCGCGCTCTTCGGGGGGGGGGGGGGGGCCTGCACTGTAACCAAGTTGATGTACCCTTAATGTGTTTCTCAAATAGGCTTGGGGAGAGTTTTTTACCCAGTGTTGGTGGTTTTCTACTCACTACTCTAACACCCTTTTGTACCACCTCTCGCAATTGAGGGTCACCATTCAGAATTGGAAGATGCTTCTGAATGATCTCACGGATTTTTGGGAACTCCTCACTATATGATGTCACCATAGTCACTTCATTGTTATTTTTAAACGGTGACGATAATTTTGAGTGGGTATTTTGTGTATCCTGACCCGACCCCATCATAAACTGTCTCTCGGCCCGCTCTGGGCCGCCCTTCGAGGTACTCTCGGCGCCATTTTGTCAGTTCGCGCGCGCGTGTGGCGGTTATACTTACCGCGGTCCTTAAGTGCCCTCGCAGGCGGTTTTATACTCATTGTAGTGTGTTTGGTTCTGACCCCCCTTCTTCCCACTGTGTCTTTCAGACGGGTGAAGCCATTTGATAGTAGGGCCTTGTATAGTTACTCCCACTTCCCTAGCGGGTCATTGGGGCATCCAGGGTTGCTTATAGCGTAAATCCCTACTGGCATATTGTGCCTAATAATCACCATATGGAGGCATCCCAGGATAGGTTACCGGGGTCCCTTTGGGACAAGACTGGCTGTGTGTAGCGTGTGGGCAGCCTCATGCTGACGCTGGCAAGGCGCGGGTCTGTGTACCCTGTGCTGAGCAGGTGCTTGCATTGCAATCTGGCCTGCCAGTGGCTGCACCTCGTTTCACTTCACCTACTCCCCCAAGCTTAAATCTCACTCCTGTTGAGTTGCATACTAGTGGGGATTCTCAGCCTGATGTGTCTTCTAGACTGTTTGAACAAAAGCAATTCCCGCACTGCCAATTTGAATCACTATAGGATTCTGGATGCTGGTTAGGGAGGGGTCAACCCTTCAGGGTCAAATACATCTAGAAGAAACAGGTGGTGAATAACCAGCCCAATTCACCAGTGATTCAATGTGATTTTGCTGTATGGAAAAGCTCCCCCTTTTGCCTGGGAGCCTCAACAGGGAGAGAGATAGACAGAACCTCAAGGTCTGGGTCAATAATCTGTCAGTGTCATCCGGGGCCCAGGGGTCAGAGCCAGAATCGTCATGACCCCTTGGCCTCTCATCAGATGAGCCTGAATCAGAAAAGAGCTCCCCATCATCAGACGGGGTATAGCCACACAGATTCATAAACTCCTCAGTTCCCATAGGGAATCAGTAACATCAAGTGCCGCTTCTTACCAGGGCCCTTACGCGCTAAAGACGTCGCAATAACCTGTTCAACAGTAGCCAGTCTAGAAGACATCTAGAAGAAACAGGTGGTGAATAACCAGCCCAATTCACCAGAACCCCCCCTCCTATCTATGCAGATAGACCGCTCAACAGAATAAGATTAATACAGAATATTTATTATGAGCCGAAAAAGAAAGACATACATTTAAAATACATAATTAAAACCCCAACCGTGCGGTGTGGCGGAATGTAGTTGGACTATTTCAAGTCATATATTGAGTTGAACCCAGTATCTACAAATATGCACAATGGGACTATTTCTATAGCACTCTCTGAGGGGTAGCTCCCGTGGCATTTATTAGATACTTCAATTTGTATAGATACTGTTAATACAATCATGTTAATACAATCATGAAAATGTAAAATATCCTTGTAAATAGTCCCATTGTGCATATTTGTAGATACTGGTTTCAACTCAATATATGACTTGAAATAGTCCAACTACATTCCGCCACACCCCACGGTTGGGGTTTTAATTATGTATTTTAAATGTATGTCTTTCTTTTTCGGCTCATAATAAATATTCTGTATTAATCTTATTCTGTTGAGCGGTCTATCTGCATAGATAGGAGGGGGGGTTCTGGTGAATTGGGCTGGTTATTCACCACCTGTTTCTTCTAGATGTCTTCTAGACTGGCTACTGTTGAACAGGTTATTGCGACGTCTTTAGCGCGTAAGGGCCCTGGTAAGAAGCGGCACTTGACGCCTAATGTTACTGATTCCCTATGGGAACTGAGGAGTTTATGAATCTGTGTGGCTATACCCCGTCTGATGATGGGGAGCTCTTTTCTGATTCAGGCTCATCTGATGAGAGGCCAAGGGGTCATGACGATTCTGGCTCTGACCCCTGGGCCCCGGATGACACTGACAGATTATTGACCCAGACCTTGAGGTTCTGTCTATCTCTCTCCCTGTTGAGGCTCCCAGGCAAAAGGGGGAGCTTTTCCATACAGCAAAATCACATTTGGAATTTCCAGAGCAGGCACATTTCCATAACCTTGTGCTCAAGGAATGGGAGTGCCCCAGTAAACTGCCCGGAGCTCCAAAGTGTTGGGATAGGAGGTATCCCTTTCCTGCTGAGGTGGTTAAATGTTGGTCATCCCCCCCCCCCCCCCCCCGAGGTGGATGCCCCAATCCTAAGGCTATCTAACACCTCTGTCATGCATTCCCCTGATTCTACTACCCTGCGGGATGCTGAGGACCGGCGCATTGACCAGCTGGCTTCCCACGCCTTTACATGTGCGGGGACGGCGCTGCGCCCGGTCTGTGCCTCTGCTATTTCTGCTGTGGCCACTAGAACCCTTATCAGAAATATGCTTGATAGTGCCCCTGATGTTTTGCCTTGTGAGGTGTTTAATGCACTCTCTAGTTGTGATGTTATTCTTGGTGTGCCACACACCCCGCTTCACCTTTAATATTCTTCACGATTGGGTTAACTCACCGCCAGGTGACGCTGTGCAGAGAGGAAGTCTTGTAACGAGCCCCCTTCCGGCCTATATATACCTGGTACCTCCCATTTATCACCAGTGTTTTTCTCTCTGCTTGACGACAAGACAGAAGATTGAAGTCTCCTGCTTACAGGTAGCCGGGGTCTCACCCCGGCACCCCCTTTTTGGTCTATTTCTGCCCGGTTTTTGATTGTTTGTACCTTTATGGTGGAATGGAAGCCTCCCAGCCTAGGCTGCTCACTGGGCAATTGGTAGACGGCACTATAGGTGCCTAGGAGCTTATCTCCTCCGCTCGACCCCCTGTTTTGGGGGCAATGCGGCTATCCGGCATGGTGATCCGGAAATGGGATGCCCCTGACTCTCCCGTTACGGTCCCTTCTCCCTTCACTATGGGGGGGGGGTAGAGGGTTATGTGTGTTTCACTGTGTGTTTTTTATTGCATTTGTGTTTTTTACTTATGTACACTGGTCAGGCTGCACCGCAAGAGTGCGTTTGGCCTGACTAATCCTCCTCATAGAGCTATCCTTGGGCAGGTCTTTTTAAGCAACTGCTGGCCGGCATGGGCAGAATTTGGGTCAGCTTTAATTGGCGGCCGGGGCGGGCTGCGCTGTGGCAGGCTGGCTTAATAGCGGCCTGAGCCTGTGTGGGTCACAGCTCCCCTCCCCCCTGGTCTCCTCTTTGTTCGGCCGCCATTTGGCGGCCCGCGTGTTTAGCCTGGGCTGCGCTGCTAGTTTCCCCCCCTCCCCCTTCCTTTGCTGTGGTTGCCTGTTGTAGTGGCTCATCTGGAAGTAATCCCTTGATGAATTGGCCGCACTGTTCGGGCTTGAAGGGGGCGGGCCCCAGTGACGTGGGAACGGGGGCGTGGCTCGCTGCCGCACATGGGTCTGTTTACTTTTGGCCTCCTATTGCTGCTGCGTTTTTCGTTCATGCTGCTGCTGCTGCTTTCTGATCATTGCTCAGGTAAGCGGCCTCACCTTGTGTGGGGCCGTCTAGTGTTTATTAAAAGGTTATAATAATTATAATTTTATAAGATAAAAGTGGGAAAATATTTAAGAGGATGTTTTTTTTTTTATTATGGATTAAATAGAGGGCAAAGTTTTTCCTTTGCTTATTTAAAAGCACCTTGGTGCTGTGCATAAGTATTGTTGCATGTTGTCTGGGGGTCTGACTGTTGGTTTTCTTCCCCTACAGATCCTGGGAATCCCTGAATAAAGCGGTCTCCCGGTTCTATATTACTTGGCTAGTCCTTTTTAAAAAATAAAAAGAAATTGGGATATATATATATATATATATATATATATATATGATTATTAAGGGGATCTTCATTAGAAATTAAATCCTCCCTTCCGGGACATTTACAATAAGGGGGCATCCCGGGTGGCTTATGCCTTAAACCCAAAAATTTGCGAATACCATAAATCACCATATGGAGGCTTCCGATATTACCGGAAATGGTTCTTCTGGGCCATCTAGGGTGTGCGCAGGATGTGGGACTCCGCTCCCAGCTGATGATGTCTTTGTATGCATTCCTTGTGCAAAGCAGAGTATTGCGCGTCAGTCCGTTGCTCCGGCTGCTGACCCGTCGCAACATCCATCATCTCCTACCTCTCCCTCCCTGTTCCGAACCCCGCGTGACACTGTCAAGAGTGGGGATTCGCAATCCGAGGTGGCGGCACGGTTGGCCAGCCTCGAGAAAATAGTGTCCGTTAAAGCAGGGTCAAAAGCCACTGCGAAACGAAAGCACCTGACTCCGATACCTCCGGCTTCACAGGATGAGGTATGTGAGCCTGTGGAATGGTCCGATTGCTCCCTGGACGAGGAGGGAGAATTCCTGCTGGAGTCAGATGAGCCTGCAGATCAGCTTGAGGCTGATGCTATTGGCGATTTGTCGGCGGGGGTTTCCCTTGACACCCTCTCCATTCTGGCTCAAATGTTTGAAATTTTGAATTTAGATCCGCCTGAGGCTGTCACCCTGCCAAAGGGTCAGTTGTTTAGAGCCTCAGCCGCGTTGGGTTTTTCCCAGACAACATCACTTTGAGAGGGTGGTGCTTAAGGAATGGGAACATCCCACGCGGTTAACTGGAATCCCTTCCAGTTGGGAAAAGCGTTATCCTTTTCCACCAGAATTGGTGAAGCTTTGGTCCGTCCCTCCTGACGTCGATACCCCTGTGCTAGGGCTCTCCAGCACGGCTATGGTGCAGTCTGCTGAGACCACTGCCCCTAAGGATGGGGAGGATCGTCGGATTGACCAGTACGCTCGCCATGGTTTTATTTATGCTGGGTCAACGATGCGCCCGGTGTGTGCTTCGGCGCTTCTTCTATTGGCGGTTAGGTCTGTAATTCAGGAGCTGTGTGTGGATCTCGATCCCACTTGTAAAGAGTTTTCTGCGCTCAGGCAGTGTGAGTCTTTTGTTTTCTATATTCTATCCGCTCAGGACGATGCGCTGGCTATGAGTAGCAAGACAGCTGCAATGCTGGTGGCTATTCGTCGGTCAGTGTGGCTGCGTCAGTGGTCGGCGGACTCAGCTTCTAAAAAGGTGCTCACAGCTCTCCCCTTTTTGGGCTTGCGACTGGTGAAAAAATTGATTCAATCGCAAAAGGTGGTAAAATGCCGAAACGCAAGAGGCCTCGTCGTCCCTTTAGGGGGGCAAGTTCTGGTAGGCCTTCATTTCGGGGATTCAGAGCGGGTAGGGGGGCTTCCTTTCCTGCTACCAGAGGTGCAGGTTGGACTCGGGGGAGGGGCCGTGGCCGTCCCGCTCAGTCCTGGGGCACCAAGCCCAAGCCTGCCGGTAAGCCCACTCAGCAATGAGGGGCTGCCCTCACCCGTGCGGGTGGGGGGACGATTACGACACTTCTCCCAGGTTTGGGACCAGGAGATTCCGGACAGATGGATCGGGGAGCTAGTGTCGTCCGGTTACAAGCTGGAATTCGACTCTCGCCCTCCTTCACGGTTCTTTCAGTCTCGGGTGCCCATCGATCCTTTGGCCGCACAGGGGCTCCTGGCGTCGGTAAAGAATCTGTTAGAGATGGCGGTCATCCGGCCGGTTAGAGATGGGCCTCGGTTTTTATTCCAATCTTTTCGCAGTCCCCAAGAAAGACGGGTCAGTTCGTCCCGTCCTGGACCTGAAATTACTCAACAGGTTCATCCGTTTTCGGAAGTTTCGCATGGAAACCTTGCGTACGGCCGTCGGTTCCCTTCGGCAGGGGGACTTCATGACGTCCATAGACATCAAGGATGCTTATCTTCATGTTCCCATCTGCCACGCTCATCAACGTTTTCTTCGATTCGTGATGGAAAATCAGAATTATCAATTCGTGGCACTTCCGTTTGGCCTTACCTCAGCTCCAAGAGTGTTCACCAAGGTGCTGGCAGGGGTCATGGCCATTTTCAGGTCTCGGGGCATTCGTGTCGTACCTTATTTGGACGACCTTCTCATCATGGCTCCGTCGCTCAATCAATCGGAGACAGACACCAGCATGGTGGTCTCCACGCTGGAAAGCTTTGGTTGGGTGATCAACTTCCCCAAGTCCTCCCTCGCTCCGGCCAGGGTGGTGTCCTTTCTGGGGATGCAGTTGGACTCTCTTCAACACAGAGTGTTTCTCCCCCAGTCCAAAATTCATCTGATTCAGGAGTTGGCTCGGGTCCTACTTTCCAATCCTCGGCCGTCCATCTGTCTGGGGATGAGGCTGATAGGGTTGATGGTCGCCTTTATCGAGGCAGTTCCTTTTGCTCAATTTCACACGAGGACTCTTCAGCTTTATCTGTTGGCGTCCTGGGACCGGCAGCCTCGGTCGCTGGATCAGCCCTTCCAGTTGTCCTCCCGGGTCCGGCAGTCCCTCCAGTGGTGGTTGGTCTCGACCAATCTTGTGAAGGGCAGGTCTTTCCTGACCACTCTTTGGGAAATTGTCACCACGGACGCCAGTCTGTCGGGATGGGGCGGATTCTGGAAGGAGCTTCAGTTCCAGGGGCAGGGGGGACCTCAAGAGGCCCACTTACCCATCAATGTTCTAGAACTGAGAGCCATCCGTCGGGTTCTTGCTCTCCTGACTCAACACGTTCTGGGCCTTCCGGTCCAGGTGCGTTCAGACAATCGAACAGCGGTTGCTTACATCAATCATCAGGGAGGGACTCCCAGTCTGAGTGCTCTGAGAGGTGTCCCTGATCCTGACCTGGGCAGAGGCCCATGTTCCTTGTCTCTCGGCGGTATACATTCCAGGAGTGGAGAACCAGGAAGCGGACCGGTTGAGCAGGGGCTCTCCCCGTCTGGGAGAATGGGCTCTCCATCCTCAGGTTTTTCGCTCACTGTGTCTCCGATGGGGGGACACCGGAGGTGGACCTGTTTGCCTCTCGTCACAATCACAGGCTCCCGAACTTCGTGTCGCTCTCCCGGGATCCTCTGGCTCTGGCAGTGGACGCCATGTCCCTGAGCTGGGGGGGATCTCGGATTTCTATACCTGTTTCCTCCGATACCCATGCTGGGCAGGGTGGTTCGGAAGTTGGCTCTGGAAAGGGTGTCCGCCGTTCTCGTGGCCCCAAGGTGGCCAAGGCGAGTGTGGTTCGCAGACATCGTTCGGCTGGCAGTGGACCAGTTCATTCTGCCTATTGGGCCCGATCTGCTCACTCAGGGTCGGTTGTGTTACCCCAATTTACCAGCGCTGGGTTTGACGGCCTGGCTGCTGAAACCTCCATCTTGAAGGAGGAGGGTCTTTCAAGACTCTGATCAGTGCCCGGAAGAGGTCTTCTTCTATCATCTACTATAGGACTTGGAAAGCCTACATCGCTTGGTGTGAGATGAGATCTTTTCCTTGTAGGGTCTTTTCGGTCTCCAGGATTCTGGAGTTTTTACAATCAGGGCTGGACTCTGGTCTTCAGCTAAGTACGTTGAAAGGGCAAGTTTCTGCCTTATCTATCTTTTTTCAGAAGCGTTTTGCGCTTCAGCCTTTAGTTAAAACTTTTTTCCAGGGGGTTACGCATGTGCGGCCTCCCAGGAAACCATTACTCCCGGTTTGGGTTTTGAATTTGGTTCTTTCTGCTCTTCAGGCTCCTCCTTTTGAGCCTCTGCAAGATATTGCTTGTCTACCCTGACTCAGAAGATTGTCTTCTTGGTAGCTATCACTTCGGTCCAGCGTGTCTCAGAGTTGGCGGCCTTGTCTATCCAGGCGCCCTACTTTGAGAGGCATCAGGATAAAGTGGTCTTTCGGTTCAAGCCAGACTTTCTTCCTAAGGTTGTTGTTGTGCCCTGTGGACCTAAGAAGGGTTTGGCACCAGCCAAATCTGCCATTAGCAAATGGATACGTCAGGCCGTTACTGCGGCCTATTCTGCTAAGGGGAAAGTTCCCCCTTTTCGTATCACTGCTCATTCTACTCGCGCCATTGGGGCGTCTTGGGCTTTTCAGCACCAAGCTTCTGTTGAACAAGTTTGTAGGGCCGCCACTTGGTCTTCTGTTCATACTTTTTCTAAGTTTTACAAAGTTGATGTACGGGCCTCAGCGGATGCTGTTTTTGGCCGCAAAGTTCTGCAGACTGCAGTCATTTAAGTTATGCTTCACCTGGCCTTGTGATGCCCATCCCTTGTGGACACTGCTTTTGGATGTCCCAATCGTGAAGAATATTAAAGGTGAAGCGGGGTGTGTGGCACACCAACAATATCCATTTTTCAGGTGAGTACTCACAAAATGGTATTTTTGTAAATGTTGTCCTGTCAGCATTGGATGACACCATCAGAATGTGTGCCAGAACTTCTGCCCTCGTGGTGGCTATGCACGCTCGGTTTGGCTGCGCCAGTGGGCCGCTGACAATGCTGCCAAGAAGGCCCTCACTGGTTTTCCCTTTAAAGGACTGCGTCTGTTTGGAGACCGCCTGGACCTTTTTGCTAAGAGAGGCAGGTTACCCCAGCGCAGGCGGCAATCTCGGCCCTTTCGGGGTCAGGGTTCCTTCTCCTCCCCTTACTCTGATGCAAGAAAGGGAAGGAGGGTATCTTTCCCTGGGGCCCGGGGAGATTTCTGGGGTAGAGGCAGAGGATGTGGACGTCTTGGCTCCTCCTGGGATCCCAAAGCTAAATCCTCTCCCAAGCCTCCTCAGGCATGATGGGGCGCCCTCACCCATCCGGGTGGGGGGGCGGCGGCAGCACTTCGCTCAGGTCTGCAGGCTTCATGTCTCAGACCGGTGAATTCAGGAGGTAGTGTTCTCCGGTTACAAGTTGGAGTTTGCTGCCGATCCCCCTCCAAGATTCTTCAGGTCCCGGATTCCTCAGGGAACCTGTGTCAGCTCAGGAGCTAGTGCAAGCAGTGCAAGGCCTCCTGGAGCTGGGGGTCATCTGCCAGGGGCCTTTAAGAGAAAAAGGCAAGGGCTTTTATTCCAACCTATTCACAGTACCCAAAAAGGATGGTTCTGTCAGGCCCATCCTGGACTTAAAGATTCTCAACAAGTTTTGTCAGGGGCAGGCGCTTTCGCATGGAAACTCTGCACTCTGCCATCAGTTCCCTGCGCCAAGGGGATTTCATGACTTCTGTGGACATCAAAGATGCTTACCTTCATATTCCTGTGTTCCCAGGTCATCAAAAGGCCCTCCGGTTCGCTCTGATGGATCAACATTACCAATTTGTGGCCTTGCTCTTCGGCCTCACTTCAGCTCCCAGGGTGTTCACCAAGGTGCTGGCTGGCGTGATGTCTCTACTCAGATGTCAGGGTGTCAGCGTGCTTCCCTATCTGGATGACATCCTCTTCACTTCCCAGTCTCTACATCAGGCAGAATTGGATACTCAGCTGGTGGGGCCCATTCTGGAGTCATTTGGATGGGTGATCAACCACCCCAAGTCCTCACTGTCCCCTTCCTTGGTAACTCCATTCCTAGGAATGAATCTGGATACAGTTCAGGCAAGGATCTTCCTTCCTCAGCAGAAGGTGGACAATCTGATTGCACAGGCTCAGTCCCTCCTAGCTTGTCCCCATCCCTCCATCAGGCAGGGGATGCAGCTGGTGGGCCTGATGGTGGCGTGCTTCGAAGCGGTCCCTTATGCTCAGTTCCACTTGAGGCCTCTGTAACTTCACCTATTGTCCGTATGGGACAAGGACCCAGCGTCCTTGGACAGGGTCTGTGTGCTCTCCCCCCTGGTCAGGAGGTCCCTCTTGTGGTGGATGGACTCAAGGAACCTGTTGGGGGGCAGATCCTTTCTTGCCCCTTCCCGGGAGACGGTCACCACGGATGCCAGTCTATCAGGTTGGGGGGGTTCTGGAAGTCCCTGCGGTTCCAAGGGAGGTGGGGCCCTCAGGAGGCCCACACATCTATCAATGTCTTGGAGCTGCAAGCTATGAGGTTAGTTCTGGCTTGCTTGACTACTCATCTTCAGGGCCTGCCTGGCCATTGGCGCTCGGACAGCCAGACGGCAGTTGCCTACATCAATCATCAGGGGGGGGCCCGGAGCAAGAGGGCCCTCCAGGAAGTGTCTCTGATCCTGACCTGGGTGGAGGTCAATGTCCCCTGCATATCAGCGGTGTACATTCCGGGGGTGGAAAATCTGCTGGCAGACCCTCTGGGCAGGGGGACCTCTCGCCAGGGAGAATGATCCCTCTGCAACAGGGTGTTCCAATCTCTTTGTCACCGTTGGGGCCAACCAAATGTGGATCTTGTTTGCGTCCCGTCACAATCACAAGCTCCCGGCCTTTGTCTCCCTGTCCCAGGATCCTCTGGCCTTGACCTCGGATGCTTTAGCACTGTCATGGCAGGACATTCAGTTCCTGTATGTCTTTCCTCCATTCCCCCTGCTGTGCAGGGTTCTGCGCAAGATTGCTCTGGAGGGGGTACCAGCAATTCTGGTTGCCCCCAGGTGGCTAAGAAGAGTGTGGTTCGCAGACGTGGTGCAGATGGCAGTAGACCAGTACGTTCTGCCAGGGGTGCCAGATCTGCTCACTCAGGGCCCCTTACGCCATTCCAATTTACAAACTCTGGCTTTGACGGCCTGGCTGCTGAAACCTCCATCTTGATGAAAAAAGGCTTGTCCGCCTCGGTGGTTGATACCATGGTGAAGGCTAGGAAGAAAACTTCTTTTTCCATCTATTACAGGGTATGGCATACCTACTTTGACTGGTGTGAGTCTAGGTCTCTTCCCTTTCGGGTGTTTTCAGTTCCCCAGGGTTCTGGAGTTCTTACAGCATGGGTTGGAGTCGGGTCTCCAACTCAGTACTCTGAAGGGTCAGGTTTCTGCCCTGTCTGTTTTCTTTCAGAAGACTTTTGCTCAGCATTCTTTGATTAAGACCTTTTTTCCAGGGGGTCGCTCATGTGCGTCCCCCACGTAAACCTGTTTGGGATTTGTACTTGGTTTTGTCTGCCTTGCAGGGTGCTCCTTTGAACCTATGCAGGATGCTGCTCTGGCTGTTCTTACCCTCAAGGTTGTCTTTCTGGTAGCCATTACTTCGGTCAGGCGTGTGTCTGAGTTGACGGCTCTTTCTATTCAGCCCCCATACTTTGGGAGACACCAGGACAAGGTGGTGTTCCGCTTTAAGCCAGATTTTCTGCCTAAGGTATTGTCTGCCTTTCATTTGAATCAAGATATTGTTCTTCCTTCTTTGTGCCCTAATCCTAGCAACGCTAAGGAGAGGGTTTTGCATTCCTTGGATGTGGTCAGGTGTTTGAAGTATTACCTGGTGGTCACTGCGTCCTTCAGGAAAACTGATGCTCTTTGTGTGGTCCCTTCTGGGCCCAGGAAGGGTTTGGCTCCTGCCAAGTCTACTATTAGCAAATGGATCCGTCAGGCCGTGATTCAGGCCTATTCTGCTAAGGAGAAGAGACCTCCCTTTCGCCTTACTGCTCATTCTACTCGTGCTATTGGTGCATCTTGGGCCTTCCAGCACCAGGCTTCTGTTGAACAAGTTTGCAAGACCTCTACTTGGTCTTCTGTTCATACCTTTTCAAAGTGATGTTAGGGCCTCAGCTCATGCTGTTTTTGGCCGCAAGGTTTTGCAGGCGGCAGTGGTTTAAACTGTCTGCTGTTACCTTTTTTTCTGGGGATCCCACCCTACTTTATGGACACTGCTTTTGGATGTCCTAAGTGTAAGTAATCTATCTGGAGCAGGACGTACTGTATACTAAGAATAATACAATTCTGTAAAATACTCACCTGTAGAATTGGTATTATAAGTATACAGTACGTCCTGCTCCACCCCACCCTTGGTTTGGCATTATTCTGGATCCCCTGTATGGTGATGGTTATCATCGTTATAGTTACCAGTTTGGGTGGTTAAATTCTCCCGGCTTCTTGTTCACCGCTTTTCAATGCTGGGGATTTGTGGGATAATCCCGACTATGTGTGGGTTGTGGGGTATCCCTTACGGGGGAGAATGTGCTTATTTGCATACCATGTGCGCAACAGGCCATAGCGCTGCAGTCGGGACCCCAGGCGTCTGGGTCAGTGCCGCCCGCCTCTCCTACCTCACCCCGCATCATCCGTACCACAAGTGACACTGTCATTAGTGGGGAGTCGCACCCTATGTATGTGCCAGGCTGGCCAACCTCGAGAAAATTATTTCTAGCTCAGTGGGCAGAAAGGCCACTGCTAAGAAAAGGCATCGGTCACGGGCTACGCCGGTAATTGATTTTGATGATTATGACTCACCTGATTGGGCTGATTATTCCCCGCTTGAGGAAGGGGAATTGTTTGAGGAATCTGAGACTGAGGAATTGCAGTTCTTTGATTCTGATGCCGGGCAGGCGCTGGGGGATGCTGTTGATACCCCCAGGGTCCTGAACCATCTGGTAGAGGTTCTGGATATTTCCCCACCAGCGGAGGCTCCTCCGAAGAAGGGGAAATTCTTTGGGTTCTCTAAGCCCCGCTTGGAGTTTCCAAATCAGGATCATTTTGACAGCATGATTCTTAGAGAATGGGAGAAGCCATGTCGCCTTCATGGTGTTCCTCCTGGGATGGGATAGGAAGTATCCCTTTCCGATGGACGCGGTAAAGCGCTGGTCTTCCCCTCCCGAGGTTAATGTGCCCATTCTAGGATTGTCCAACACCTCCGTTGTACATATTCCTGACGCCACTACCCTGGCGAGGACAATCGCATTGATCAGATGGCATGTCATGCTTTTGCCAGTGTGGGTTCTGCCTTGCGGCCTGTCTGTGCATCGGCACTCGTGGCTGTGGCCACCAGGTCGGAGATCAGGGACATGTTAAATGGGTCCCAGCTCAGCCCGGACAGCGTTGAATTCACAACCCTTAAGAGGTGGGAATTGTTTATAAATTTTGTTCTGTTGGCTATGGACGTCACTATTACCATGTGTAGTAGAACTTCGGCCTTGTTGGTGGCAATGTGCCGATCGGTCTGGCTGCGCCAGTGGGCGGCTGACATTGCGGCCAAGAAGTCACTTACAGCCTTGCCCTTTTTGAGAACGCGGCTGTTTGGAGACAAATTGGATTCTGTGGCGAAGGGTGGGAAGCTACCTCAGCGTAAGAAGCTGCATCGCTCCTTTCGGGGGGCAAGCTCCTTTAATCCTTCTTTTCGCGGTGCCAGAGGGGGCAGAGGTCTTGCCTACACTGGCTTTAGAGGTGATTCCTGGAACAGAGGTAGAGGACGTGCCCGTACAGCCTCTATCTGGGGTTCCAGGCCCAAGCCCGCTGCCAGGCCAGCTCAACAATGAGGAGGCGCCCTCACCGTTGCGGGTGGTGGGACGGCTGCGGCTCTTCTTCCAGGTCTGGGCCCAGGTGGTCACAGACAAGTGGATATTGAAAGTGGTCTCGTTTGGGTACAAACTGGAGTTCGAGTCCCGCCCTCCTCCCAGATTCCTAAGGTCTCGGGTGCCATCGGATCCTCGGGCGGCGCAAGGGCTCCTGTTGGCTGTAAAGAATCTCCTGGACATGGTGGTCATATGCCCGGTGTCTCTTTCAGAGAGAGGCCGGGGCTATTATTCCAACCTCTTCACGGTTCCCAAAAAGAATGGACCCATAAGACCCATCCTGGATTTGAAGCTTCTCAACAGGTTCATCAGAACCAAGAAGTTCCGCATGGAGACTCTGCGTTCAGCCATCGGTTTCCTTCGTCAGGGGGATTTCATGACGTCCATAGACATCAAGGATGCTTACCTTCTTGTACCAATTTTCCCAGCACACCAGAGATTTCTCAGGTTCGTGGTGGGAGATCAGCATTTTCAGTTTGTGGCCCTCCCGTTTGTGCTGACCTCGGCACCAAGGGTGTTTACCAAGGTTCTGCCGGGCATAATGGCCCTGATCAGAGCCCAGGGCATTCGCATTGTGCCGTATTTGGACGACCGACTCATTACAGCTTCTTCCCTCTGCCAGGCGCAGTTGGACACCAGGACGGTGGTGGTGACGCTGGAAAGGTTCGGATGGGGATGGGGCGTCTTCTCTCTCCCCATCAAGGGAGATCTCCTTTCTGGGCATGAATCTGGATACCAGTCAGGCCAGAGTGTTCCTACCTTAGCCAGAGGTGCAGAGGGTTCAGGATCTGATACGTGTTCTCCTGACCAACCCTTGCCCTTCCATTCGGCTAGGGATGACTCTGGTGGGTTTGATGGTGGCCTCCTTCAATTCCACATGAGGTCGCTACAACTCCAACTATTGCTGAAATGGGACGGATGTCCACAGTCCTTGGATCAGCCATTTCTGATGTCTCCCAGGGTTCGGCAGTCCCTTCAGTGGTGGCTGGAATCAAGCAATCTGAGGAGGGGCAGATCGTTCCTGGCCCCTCGTTGGGAGATGGTTACCACGGATGCCAGCCTGTTGGGCTGGGGAGGTTTCTGGAAAGATCATCAGTTCCAGGGGTTGTGGGGTCCTCAGGAGGCTCACAACCCCATCAATGTCTTGGAGCTCAGAGCTATCCGCTTGGTTCTGTCGCGTCTGACACTTCACCTACAGGGTTTACCAGTTCAGGTTCGATCAGACAATCATACTGCGGTAGCTTACATCAATCACCAAGGAGGGACTCGCAGCAGGAGTACCCTCAGGGAAGTCTCTCTGATTCTGACATTGGCGGAGAGCAATGTTCCTTGCATCTCGGCAGTATACATTCCGGGAGTGGAGAACACGGAGGCGGACTCCCTGAGCAGGGGATTCTCTCGCCGAGGGGAATGGTCTCTCAACCACAGGGTGTTTCGGGCCCTGTGTCACAAGTGGGGGACTCTGGAGGTGGATCTCTTTGCCTCTCGGCACAATCACAAGCTCCCAACCTTTGTATCTCTGCCTCAGGATCCTCTGTCCCTGGCAGTGGATGCCTTGTCCCTTGCTTGGAGGGATCTGGGGTTTCTGTACCTGTTTCCCCCCTTCTCCATGGTGGGCAAGGTAGTGCGCAAGCTGGCACTAGAGGGGGCACCAGCAATTCTGGTGGCCCCAAGGTGGCCAAGACAGGTTTGGTTCGCAAACGTCGTAAGATTGGCGGTAGATCAGTACAGGCTGCCCCTGTCTCCGGATCTGATCTCTCAGGGTCAACTACGTTACCCCAATTTACAAACGCTTGCTTTGACGGCGTGGCTGCTGAAACTTTCATCCTGAGGAAGGAAGGTTTGTCTGAGGCGGTTATTCAAACCTTGATTAGAGCTAGGAAGAGGTCTTCCTCTACTTTTTACTATAGGACTTGGCGGTCCTATATTGACTGGTGTGAGGCTAGGGCCTTACCTTGCAGGGTGTTTTCAATTCCTAGGATTTTGGAGTTTCTACAACACAGTCTGGATCTGGGGTTCCAGCTCAGTACTTTGAAGGGTCAGGTTTCTGCCCTGGCTGTCTTTTTTCAAGACTTTTTTCCAAGGGGTCACTCATGTTCGGCCCTAAATTTGGTTCTTTCGGCCCTCCAGGTGCCTCCCTTTGAACCCATGCAGGATGTGGCTCTTTCTGTGCTTACTCAAAAGGTTGCCTTTTTGGTGGCTATTACCTCTGTTCGGCGTGTCTCTGAGTTGGCGGCTCTGTCTATTCAGGCCCCTTACTTTCAGAGACACCAGGATAAGGTGGTTTTTCGCTTTAAACCAGATTTCCTTCCTAAGGTGGTTTCTGCTTTCCATCTCAATCAGGATATAGTTCTCCCTTCCTTGTGTCCTAAGCCTAGCAATGACAAGGAGAGGGTTTTACACTCTTTGGATGTGGTTCTTTGTGTAAAGTACTATTTGGTTGCTACTTCTCCTTTTCGTAAGACGGACGCCTTGTTCGTGGTGCCTTCTGGGCCCAGAAAAGGTTTGGCGCCCGCCAAGTCTTCCATTTGTAAATGGATACGCCAGACCATTGTTGGGGCCTATTCTGCTAAGGGGAGGGTTCCCCCTTTTAAGATCACTGCTCATTCTACTTGTGCTGTTGGGGCTTCCTGGGCTTTTCAGCACCAGGCTTCTGTTGAACAAGTTTGTAAGGCTGCTACTTGGTCTTCCGTTCATACTTTTTCCAAGTTTTATAAGGTTGATGTGCGGACCTCAGCGGATGCTGTTTTTGGCCGCAAGGTTCTGCAAGCAGCAGTGCTTTAAATTGGTGCATTTTTTTGCTGTACATGGATCCACACCCATGACGGACACTGCTATTGGATGTCCCATATGTCATGAATAGTGGAAGCGGGGTTTGTGACATACCATTTTGTGATTACTAACCTTTAAAATGGGTATTATAAGTATGTCACACACCCCGCTTCATCCCGCCCTTTTGTATTCTGGATCCTTTATATGGTGAACTTTTTTATGGTTAAGAACGTTTTATTAGCTCTTCCTGGTCCCCTTACTGCTGTCATATACTGGGGAATGTGTGGAAGGTCCCAGGTATTTATGGACCGGAGGGGCTTCTTTTTTGCATCTCTGCAGAAGTTCTCCCTCTACTGGACCATAACCCATATGTCATGAATAGTGGAAGCGGGGTGTGTGACATACTTATAATTAAAGGTGAGTAATCACAAAATTGTATTATTTCACTTGAGTATTATGTGGTCACTGCTACCCTTGCTTCACTCTCCCTGGGGAGATCTCGGGGGGGGGGGGGGGGGGGGGGGTGGCATGTCAAGCAACTGAATACTCACTTGATTGTGCCAGAATTGATTTTGTTGTATCCGGCACGTCTTGCTTAATGTGTTTTACTGGTAGTCGCCGCCGCACGCTTGTACAGCGCTCCGTGGACGGCAGCGACATTTCCTCAGGCTCTGCCGTGCCGTCATTGGACGGCCGGATCATGTGGGTGCGATTCTCGCTCTTCGGGGGGAGTGGCTCTGTGGATGATGTTTTCCGCATCACTTCTCTAGCGCCCCGCCTCTCGACGTATTTGCGCATGCCATTTTTTGCCTCCCTCATGCTGCGTGTCTGCTGCTTCCTACCACGGTCCGTGAGTGGCTTGTTATGTATATTTATTTTTTATTGGTATTTTCTTACGGGAATGTCTTTCAGGCAGGTAGACCTCATTGTGGTTTCTCCCGGTCCTCCCCATTTTAGTTTGGGCTATTACTATTATATCTCCCACCTCCCTAGCGGGCTCTTGGGGCATCCCGGGTTGCTATCATTAGCGTTAACCCTTATATTGGTCTATTGTGTCACCATAATCACCATATGGAGGCTTCTGGGGATAATGTGCTTGGGGTTCCTTCCTGACAAGCCCGGCTGTGTTGTGTGTGAGGTATCCCCTATAAGTGATGTCAGGGTGTGTGTTCCCTGTGCCCAGCAGGTACTTGCGCTGCAGCCTGGGTTGCCTGTAACTGGTGCGGCGCCCCCTCTGGCTTCGCCTACCCCCCCACGCTTACATCTGACCCCCACGAGGGGCATACTAGCGGGGAGTCTCAACCTGATTTCGCTGCACGGATGGCCAGCATTGAAAAACATCTTGCTGGGTCTGCCCCGCGTAAGGCTGCTAAGAAGCGGCATTTAGCACCCGCGGTTTCCCTCTTCCCTGTAGAAGATGAGGGCCCTTACTCTCAGGTCCCTACCCCCTTGAGGAGAGGGAATGATTTTCTGATTCAGAATCCTCTGAGGAACAACCTAAGATTTACGGTAGTACTGGGACTCCATTTGGGGAAGAACCGTGGTCACCTGATGACACTGACAGATTGCTGAGTCATATTTTTGAAGTGCTTTGTATTTCCCCTCCTGCAGTGGCTCTGCAGCAGCAGGGCGAGCTTTTTCATACGGTTAAGCCACGCAGGGAGTTCCCTGAGCAGTCTCACTTTAATAATCTGGTGCTCAAGGAATGGGAACGGCTTAGCAAGCTGCCAGGGGTGCCTAAGAGTTGGGACAAGAGGTATCCCTTTCCTGCTGATGTTGTTAAGCGTTGGTCATGTCCTCCCGAGGTGGATGCGCCTGTTCTCGGGTTGTCCAATACATCTGTCATGCACTCTCCTGATACCACTACCCTGCGAGATGGGGAGGACCGACGCTTGGACCAACTGGCCAGTGACCCCTTTGCCTGTGTGGGGACGGCGCTGCGCCCGGTTTGTGCCTCTGCTATTACGGCTATTGCCATTAAAGGGGTGCTTAAGTGTCTCTTGGACGGGGCATCTGAAGATGCAGGTAGAGAAGCGTATAGCTCTCTCCTGCTTTGTGAGGAATTTGTTGCATATATTCTTTCTGCTATGGATGATGCCATTAGAATGTGTGGTAGAACTTCTGCCTTGTTGGTGGCTATACGCCGCTCTGTCTGGCTACGTCAGTGGGTAGCTGATAATGCTGCTAAGAAAGCTCTCACTGGTTTCCCCTTCAAGGGCCTGCGCCTCTTTGGTGAATGCTTGGATTTGTTTGCCAGGGGTGGTAGGTTACCTCAACGTAAAACGTTCTTAAAATCCCGGATGGCTCAAAACCCCCTGTCAGCTCAGGCTCTGTGCCTTACTGTCCAAAACCTTTTGGAGTCGGGGGTCATCTGCCATGTGCCTTTGAGGGAAAGGGCAGAGGCTACTATTCCAATCTTTTCATTGTTCCCAAAAAAGACAGGTCATCAGACCTATCCTGGATTTAAAGTGCCTCAACAAATTTGTCAGATCCAAACACTTTCGCATGGAGACTCTGCGCTCAGCTGTCAATTCACCACACCCGGGCGACTTCATGACCTCTGTAGACATCAAAGACGCTTACCTTCATGTACCAATCTTTTCAGGTCATCAGAGATTCCTCAGGTTCGCTCTGGAGGATCAGCACTATCAATTTGTGGCCTTGCCTTTCGGTATCACCTCGGCTCCCAGGGTATTCACCAAGGTGCTGGCGGGCGTACTGGCTCTGCTGAGATCTCAGGGCATTCGCATCCTTCCTTACTTGGATGACAATCTGATCACGTCTCAGTCCTTCCAGCAGGCCGAGCTGGATACCCAGATGGTGGTGTCCACACTGGAGTCCTTCAGCTGGGTGATCAACCACCCCAAGTCTTCCCTGTCACTGTCAATGGTGAGGTCCTTTCTGGACATGACTCTGGATACATCTCAGGTCAAAATCTTTCTCCCTCAGCAGAAGGTGGAGAAACTTCAGGCCCTAGCCAGGCTTCTTATGTCTTCCCCTCATCCCTCTCATCCCCTGCAGGGGATGCAGCTGGTGGGCCTGATGGGGTCTTGCTTCGAGGCGGTTCCATACGCTCAGTTTCACATGAAACTCCTTCAAATTCACCTCTTGTCAGTTTGGGATCGGGACCCTCGGTACCTGGATCAGGTGCTGGTTTTGTCCCCTCTGGCCAGACGGTCTCTCTCGTGGTGGCTGGACTCAAGAAACCTTTTGGTGGGCAGATCCTTTCTGGCCCCGTGCTGGGAGACAGTCTCCACAGATGCCAGTCTGACAGGTTGGGGGGCTTCTGGAAATTCCTGACATTCCAGGGTCAGTGGGGCCCTCAGGAGGCCTCCACCTCTATCAACATTCTGGAACTGAGGGTTGGTTCTCGCCCAATTGACTCCACACCTTCGGGGTCGGGCGGTTCAGGTCCGCTCGGAAAACCAGACGGCGATTGCCTACATCAATCATCAGGGAGGAACCCGGAGCAAGAGGGCCCTCAAGAAAGTGTCCCTGATACTGTCTTGGGAGGAGGAGAATGTTCCCTGCATCTCAGCCGTGTACATCCCAGGGGTGGAGAATCTGGAGGCAGACTCCCTCAGCAGGGGGACTTCTCGTCTGGGAGAATGGTCCCTCAGCAGCAGGGTGTTTCGCTCCCTGTGCCACCGCTGGGGTCAGCCAGATGTGGATCTGTTTGCGTCCCGTCACAATCACAAGCTTCCAGTCTTTGTCTTTGTCACAGGACCCTCTGGCCTTGGCCATGGGTGCCCTAGCAATGTCTTGGAAGAGCTTTCAGCTTCTCTATGTGTTTCCTCCTTTTCCTCTGCTGGGCAGGGTGCTGCGCAAGATTGCTCAGGAAGGGGTGCCAACCATTCTGGTTGCCCCCTGTTGGCCAAGAAGGGTGTGGTTCGCAGACATCGTGCAGTTGGCAGTGGATCAGTATGCTCTGCCCAAGGATACAGACCTGCTCACTCAGGGGCATCTACGCCATCCCAATTTACAAACGCTGGCTTTAACGGCCTGGCTGCTGAAACCTCCATCCTGATGGAGAAGGGGCTGCCTGCCTCTGTGGTTAATACCATGATTCGGGCTAGGAAGTCCTTGTCATCCATTTACTATAGGGTATGGCATGCTTACATTGACTGGTGTGAGTCTAAGTCATTTCCCTGTCGGGTGTTTTCTATCCCCAGGATTCTGGAATTCCTGCAACATGGTTTGGATTTGGGTCTTCAACTTAGTACCCTCAAAGGTCATGTTTTCTTCCAAAGATCCTTTGCTCACCATCGTCTGTTCAAGACTTTCTTCCAGGGAGTTACTCACGTGCGTCCGCCACGTAAGCCTATGTTACCAGTCTGGGATTTGAACTTGGTCTTATCTGCATTACAGGGGTCTCCCTTTGAGCCTTTGCGTGAGGCCCCTTTGTCCATTTTGACTCTTAAAGTACTTTTTGGTGGCTATCACTTCTGTTAGGTGTGTTTCTGAGTTGGCGGCGCTTACCATCAAACCTTCTTACTTTGAGAGACACCAGGACAAGGTGGTGTTTCGTTTTAAGCCAGATTTTCTGCCTAAGGTTGTGTCTGCTTTTCATCTCAATCAGGACATTGTGTTGCCTTCTCTATGCTTTAATCCTAGTAACCCTAAGGAGTGGGTTTTACACTCTCTGGATGTGGTCAGGACTCTGACGTTTTATTTGGTGGCTACTGAATCCATCAGGAAGACTGATGCTCTTTTTGTGCTCCCGTCTGAACCTAAGAAAGGTCTGGCTCCAGCTAAGTCCACTATCAGCAAGTGGATCCGTCAGGCTGTGGTACAGGCCTATTCTGCTAAGGGGAAGGAGCCTCCTTTCCGCCTTACTGCTCATTCTACTCGTGCTATTGGTGCCTCTTGGGCTTTTCAGCACCAAGCTTCTGTTGAACTCAAGTTTGCAGAGCCGCCACTTGGTCTTCTGTTCATACTTTTTCTACGTTTTACAAGGTTGATATTAGGGCCTCAGCGGATGCTGCTTTTGGCTGCAAAGTTCTGCAGGTGGCAGTGGTTTAAACTGTCTGCTGTTACTTTTGGGGATCCCACCCTACCTTACGGACACTGCTATTGGATGTCCCATGTATAAGGATTATTCTGGAACAAGACGTGCTGTATACTTACAATAACACAATTCTCTGATTACTCACCTGTAGAATTGGTATTATACGTATACAGCACGTCCTGTTCCACCCCACCCTTGTTATCATTATTCTTATTTACCTCTGTATGGTGATTGTTCATATGTTCATTTTTGATTCTTGTTATTATTGTTCTCCCGGCTTCTTGTTAACTGCTTGTCAATACTGGGGAATTTGTGGGAGGTCCCTGACTTATATAGGGCCAGGAGGAGCCACAAGCTGTTTTCTGCAGTCCAGCGCCATCTTGTGGATGTATTACCCATGTGTAAGGAATATTCTGGAACAGGACGTGCTGTATACCTATAATACCAATTCTACAGGTGAGTAATCACAGAATTGTATTTTTGCACGATTTTCTTATATGGCTACACTATGTGTGTACACTATGTGTGAGCGCCCGACCCCCCCCCCTCTTGCTATCAGCTGAGAGGGACCAACATCTGTTAAAGTAATAACGGTGTTTGTCCGGTTTAATGCCCTGCTATGCTCGGTGAACCTAACTGGTTTGTCTGCAGTCACATACAGTACAGGGAGGTCGCTGCACTTTACAGCTGTGCTATGGGTAACCTTTTATATTCTTGGCCTTTCTCCTTAAATCTCACTTTTAACATCATGGGGCATCCCAAATGGTGAAAGTCTTAAAATGGTTTTGGTATGCTTTAAGCAGATGGCTTTCTTCCCCTTATGTTGTTTTGCTTAGCTACATGTCAGGGGATCTGTGGTCATAGCTCACTGATTAAAATGCTATTTTCATGTTCTTCTGTGGAATCCATAAATGTCACCAGTGGTGGAGCACGTGTGTGGAATAGTTGTGGAATCAAATCACCTGCCTTGATCCACCAGTAAAGCTGTCATCACATCAGGAATCTGCCTGGCTCGGGATGCACCCTTGGCTCCAGCGTGCGGATTAACTCCAGGCCATTCCTGGCCAGGTTTTTTTTACAGCAAATCTCCTGCCTGCCAGAAACAATAAAAATCAGGCTTAATGTAAAAGAAAAACCCTTCTTACCTGACTCTCAGCTTTGCAGTTCTTTGGATTCCAGTTTTGCAAGGACTCCTACATACACGGTATTATTTTTTTAAAGGTCAGCTATCACCCCCCCCCCCCTCCAAAAAAAGCCCCAAATACAACTTGGTTCTCCACAAATGGGGGGGGACAATTGGAGTGGATGGAATGGGCCACTTCTCAAGCCTGTCCCTCCCTCACTTTAAATCGCGGGGCTGCATTTCCCCAAGGGAGCAAGTTGTCAGCTAAGGATTGCGGGCTTTGCAGAGCTCGAACGAAGGGGGTGGGGTGTTGGTCCAGAAGAAGCTCTATCATAAGATTATGAATTATCTTGTATAATCCTTAGAAGTACCGTATAGTAACATAGTATGCAAGGCTAAAAAAAGAATTGAGTCTATCCAGTTCAGCCTGTTTTTTAGAGGTCTAGCAGCTATAGCTGGTAATGTTATTACATTCAAGGAAGACATCTAGGTCACTTTTTAAACCGGACCTTCACCGTGAATAATAGCCTATCCTATATGTTTCCCTCACCTTATACATACAGATTGCTCTCATTAAAAATCAAGCTACCTGCATCTACTGCATTTTCTGAGCCTTTAAACATCCAAGATGGCTGCACAAGGAGTCTCTTCTGACATTGTGGGATTGCTGTTCGTTTCCTGACCACAGCTCTGTCTGTGCAAAGCACAGCTATAACCCACCCCCCTGTACTTTTGCCCCCTCTCCTATTCTCGGTATGTGATGTTTCGGAAGCAAGATGAAAGCGCCCACATCCTAGAATTCTGAACAGAATTGCAGCCCAGTGGGGGAAAAAATAAAAAGCAAGCAACTAAAAACTTAAAATCTATTAATTTTAAATGCTGGGGAATAAGTTTTAAGGGTTTAAGCTTTTCATGAAATTATGCTGAAGGTCCGGTTTAATTCCTTTTCCTCATGACTACGTCCTCTGGCAGCGAGTTCCATAGTCTGACTGCTCTTACAGTAAAGAATCCCCTCCTATGCCAGTGCAAAAAGCTTCTTTTCTTTAACCTTAGCGGATGCCCCTATGTTATAGCTACAGTCCTGGGTATAAATAGATCATAGGACAGATCTTTGTATTGACACTTTTCAGAAATAGGGAATGTAAGTAAAGTGCAAGTAAGAGGTTAAAAAGTAAAAAAAAAAAAGCCCACCAGTGGCTGGCCTGGAATCTAAAAGATTCTGGGACCGGCCACTGGCTTTCCCTCGGGACATCCCAGATCAGGATGCCCCACTGTGTGAAAACCCCCCAGGGCGCCCATTACAAACTCAACTTTCCCTGGTCCAAAGGCACATGCGTAGGCTCTCGCCCAATCGGAGCTGTTTGGGATATGGGGAAAGCCACCAGGGATACGGGGGATGTGGCAGCGTACGCTCCCCATTAAATTTAATCGGAGCCCTTTGCTGAAAGGCTGTAAACACGCCAAAGTGCTTTGATTGGAGAAAAGCCTGCGCATGCCCCATTGGAGAAAGGAGAGGTGGTTTTGCTGGCTAAACACAGCGGGGCATCCCAATTCCTAAGCAAATCTCGGGCACGGAACATAACTGGGGGAAGTCAGATTCCTGGGTTTTGTTCCGCTTTAATGGAGACCAAAGTGTACACGGGGGTGGGAGAATGGGATTGCCCTTAAACGCCCCATTTGCCACTAAACCAATCAACTGTGCTCTGAGCGGCACTGGAATCTGAATGAAGCGAGCGCTGCCAGACATATCACTAGATGTGGGTGTGCCAGCCATTCAGAAATGCATGCCAAGGGTACGTGCTCCAGCTACAACTATAGTGGGCATGCGGCTGTGACACTGAGATGCGGCGAGGGTTCAGGGAAGAGGTGCGTCTATCGGGCGATCCCCGGAGTTTCACAGAATTTGGGATGCCCCATAAAAAAGGTAGACCACTGCCCCAAGAGTCTAAGGGTTGATTTAGCACCAGATTAGAAGTCCCTCTTTTTAGAGAGAAAACTACTATTTCCTTTCATTGTCTTCCTTGGGTCTGATGCAAATTTTAATCTGGTGCTGAAGCAGCTAAAAGATGGGCAATGGAAGTGAATAATAAAAAAGAAAATGTTGTTATGGTACTGGGTCAGCCAGCGAGCAAATCAATGCATTTCAACTTCAGTACGGTCATTATAGCTATACAGCAAACCATAGAGATCCAACAAAGTACCTCCTCCGAACTGTCTTCTATTGGTTAAACCGGACTTTCATTAAATTATGCTGAAAAGCCCAAGCCCTTAAAAAAACTATTCTCCAGCATCTAAAATTAATATATTTTAAGTTTTTAGCTGCTTACTTATTATTCTTTCCCCCACGGGCTGCAACTCTGTTCAAGAATCTAGGATATGGGCGCCTCCATCTTGACTCAGAAGCATCACATACTGAGGAGAGCAAGATAAAGTACAGGGGGGTGGAGGTATAACTGTGCTTTGCACAGGCAGAGCAGGGGTGGGGTCAGGGAAAATACAGCAATACCAGAATTCAGAGCGGCATAGCCAGAATACACTTCCTGTTTGCAGGCTTTCTGATGCGCCATGAGCCGCCATCTTGGATGTTCAAAGGCTCATACCATGCAGTAGATGCAGGTAGGATGTTTTTTTAATGTGAGCAATCTGTATGTACAGGGTTTAGGAAACATATAGGATATGTTCGTCAGGGTGAAGGTCCGCTCTAAAGAAAAATCTTCTATATTCCCAGGAGATACAGACTAGATGAAAGTATAAGAAGAGAGGGGTCCCCTTTAAACACTTTGCCTTTTCATACACAGTACCAGAACAAGGTGATGGTTCTTGATGAAGAGAAGTTGCCAGAGTCTGATGTGCAGGTAAGACAAACGGGTATCTTATTATTATTGTTACCTGCATTTTATGTCTCTGTTATGCAAATGCTACATATCAACAATGTATATCAAAGAGGATCCTAACAATGCAAGTAGAAATGTCTTCAGTTGCAGAGGATCTAGTGCAGGCTGCAACCATTAGGCTCACAACAGCTCTTAGTTGCATCACTGCTTTTAGAAATCTCCCTGTCCCCTTAGTGGAAATTTTATTTGAAGGACAAATATCATTAAAGGGACAGTCCAGGCAATGGCAATGATAAGACAGCAAGGAGCTCACCTGAAGCCTGTGCCAGTTGCCTCTCCTCCATTTCCTGCAGGGCTCCAAAGTTTGCTCTTCATTTCCTAATCAAGCTGCCGTCCAGTCCCTTGGTGTTGCTGGCTGAGCGAGCCTGGCAAGTGTGATCTTTGTGGCTTGCTTATAGTGAGAACGTCAGGAGACAAAAGACCATTTGAAGGTGGTCTAGGAGTAATAGAAAGCATTTGTATACAATGAGGGCCGTCTGCAGAATGACATCAAAGCAGGCGGTTCTCATTCGTCTGCCCCCCCCCCCCCCCCCGAACACTGAGGTTCTTCCATATGAATGGGTGGATGGGGCAGAGCACTGAGTGGGGGAAGCTGGTCTGTGCTTCCTCTCCAAGATGGTGGCACCCAGGACCCGAAATGCCAGGAGAGCGGGGCTGGATACTGGGCGATGTAAGTTTTTTTGTTTTTTTCTTTGCTGATATTTACATTTGACATTTCTGTTTTGTTTTATGCCTAGCTGTATCTGCTTATGCTGAAAGTAAAGGCCCTCACAGCAGAATATGAACAGTGGGAGAAAAGAGAACCCGAAAGTGAGTATTTACAAAATGAAGAACACATGCATGGACATAAATAGCTGTTGTAATGATGAGCTGTGACAACATCGGACCCTCTGAAGCAGTGGAGCATGCATAAACCTTCATAGAAGTGTATAATTACTTTGTGCTAAAAGGATAGAAGGTGCTGAGCTGATCTAGGGTTTTATTCTTAGTATACAGTACGTCCTGCTCCAGATAGATTACTTACACTTGGGTTATCCTCCACCAGATGGCGCTGCACTGCAGAGACATGTAAAACAGGCTCCTCCCGGCCCCTCAAATACCCGGGGACCTCCCACAAATCCCCAGATTTCTCTGCAGTGCTGACTGCGAAGACATGAAATTATCACTCTCTCGCAGGTGAGCGGGGCTATTAGCCTGCGGCCCTGTTGGACTATTCCCACCCGTTCCTCGTGTGATGTGCCTCCCAGCCTGGGCTGCGCTGGTCGGGTGAAGGTTGGCAGCACCATGTGTGCTTAGAGAGCGCTGCTCCGCCGCAATCCCCCACCAAAGGGTAGGTGGTATAGGCTGATGGTGAGCCTTTATGGGATGCCCCTCCCGCATTATTGTCCCATGCCCCGTGTAGCGGTGGGTCCTGTACAGAGGGCCGCCATCCTCCCTCATTCTCCCTGTAGCCTTCGGGGGAAAAGAAGGGGGGGGGTGTGGGTGAGCGTGTATCGTGATTCGTGCATACGGCGTTTTGTCATGTTTCTTTGTACTAGTATATGTGGTGTCAGCCGCCGTGCTGACTTGTCTTTTTTACTATTGCAAATGCCGCCGCCGCGCGCGTCTTTTCCTTCATTTAGATGTTCCGTGCCGGGCGGCGGCATTACCTCAGCCACTTATGCGTTCTCATTGGCTGCTTGTCTGTGGGCTTCGTGCTCTTCGGGGGGGCCTGGCTCGGCGCACTATGCGTCACGAGGTACTCGCGGCGCCATTTTGTCAGGTCACGCGCGCGTGTGTGACGGTTCTACTTACCGTGGTCCGTAAGTGCCCTCGCGGGCGGCTTTATACTCTTTTTAGTGTTTTGTTCTGACACCCCCTCTTCCCATTGTGTCTTTCAGACGGGTGAATCCATTGGCTTCTCCCGGCCCGGTGTAATTGATAGTTGGGCCTTGTATAATTACTCCCACTTCCCTAGCGGGTCATTGGGGCATCCAGGGTTGCTTATAGCGTAAATCCCTACTGGCATATCGTGCCTAATAATCACCATATGGCGGCATCCCAGGATAATGTTACCGGGGTCCCTTTGGTACAAGACCGTCTGTGTGTAGCGTGTGGGCAGCCTCATGCTGACACTGACAAGGCGCGGGTGTGTGTACCCTGTGCTGAGCAGGTGCTTGCATTGCAATCTGGCCTGCCAGTGGCTGCACCTCGTTTCACTTCACCTACTCCCCCAAGCTTAAATCTCAATCCTGTTGAGTTGCATACTAGTGGGGATTCTCAGCCTGAGTTGTCTTCTAGACTGGTTACTGTTGAACAGATTATTGCGAGGTCTTGCCGCGTAAGGATATAAGAAGCGGCACTTGACGCCTAATGTTACTCTTTTCCCTATGGGAACTGAGGAGTTTATGACTCTGTGTGGCTATACCCCGTCTGATGAAGGGGAGCTCTTCTCTGATTCAGGCTCATCCGATGAGAGACCAAGGGTTCATGACGATTCTGGCTCTGACCCCTGGGCCCCGGATGACACTGACAGATTATTGACCCAGATCTTTGAGGTTCTGTCTATCTCTCTCCCTGTTGAGGCTCCCAGGCAAAGAGGGGAGCTTTTCCATACAGCAAAATCACGTTTGGAATTTCCAGAGCAGGCACATTTCCATAACCTTGTGCTCAAGGAATGGGAGCGCCCCAGTAAACTTCCCGGGGTTCCAAAGAGTTGGGATAGGAAGTATCCCTTTCCTGCTGAGGTGGTTAATCATCTCCCCCCGAGGTGGATGCCCCGATCCTAGGGCTATCTAACACCCCTGATTCTACCACCCTGCGGGATGCTGAGGACCGGCGCATTGATGAGCTGGCCTCCCACGCCTTTGCATGTGCGGGGACGGCACTGTGCCCGGTCTGTGGCTCTGCTATTACTGCTGTGGCCACTCGAACCCTTATCAGAAATATGCTTAATAGTGCCCCTGATGATTTCCTTAGTGAGGTGTTTAATGCACTCTCCAGTTGTGCTGCTTTTGTAAATTTTGTCCTATCAGCATTGGATGACACCATCAGAATGTGTGCCAGAACTTCTGCCCTCGTGGTGGCTATACGCCGCTCGGTTTGGCTGCGCCAGTGGGCTGCTGACAATGCTGCAAAGAAGGCCCTCCCTGGGCTTCCATTTAAGGGGCTACACCTGTTTGGGGACCGCCTAGACCTTTTTGCTAAGGGAGGTAAGTTACCCCAGGGCAGACGGCAGTCTCGGCCCTTTCGGGGCCAGGGCTCCCTTTCACTCCCCTACCGTGGTGCTAAACAAGGAGAAGGGGTGTCCTTCGCGGGGGCTCGTGCAGATTCCTGGCACAGGAGCAGAGGACGACGTCCTGGCTCCTCCTGGGGGGCAAAGCCCAAATCCTCTCCCAAGCCCCCTCGGGCGTGATGGGGCGCTGCAGCACTTAGCTCACGTCTGGAGGCATCACGTCTCAGACTGGTGGATTCAGGAGGTAGTGTGCTCCGGTTACAAGGTAGAGTTTGCTGTGAGGCCTCCCCCAAGATTCATCAGGTCCCGGACCCCCCAGGACCCTGTCTCAGCTCAGGTGTTGGCGCCGGTCGTGCAAGGCCTTCTGGGTCTGGGGGTTATTTGCAGGGTCCCCTTAAGAGAAAGAGGCAAGGGGTTCTACTCCAACCTCTTCACAGTTCCCAAAAAAGATGGGTCAGTAAGGCCAATCTGGATTAAAGATCCTCAACAAATTTGTCAAGAACAGGCGTTTTTGCATGGAAACTCTGTGCTCGGCCATCAGCTCCCTGCGCCCAGGGGACTTCATGACGTCTGTGGACATCAAAGACGCTTACTTTCACATCCCTGTGTTTTCAGGACACCAAAGGTTCCTCAGATTCGCGTTGGAAGACCAACATTACCAGTTTGTGGCCTTGCCATTGGCCTCACTTCAGCTCCCAGAGTGCTCACCAAGGTGCTGGCGGGGGTGATGTCTCTGCTGAGGTCAAGGGGCATCCGCGTGCTGCCCTACCTGGACGACATACTCATCACCTCTCGGTCTCTACAGCAGGCAGAGTTGGACACTCAGCTAGTGGTGTCCACCCTGGAGTCCTTCAACTGAATGGATCCGTCAGGCTGTGATTCAGGCCTATTCTGCTAAGGGGAAGAGTCCTCCCTTTCGCTTTTCTGCTCATTCTACTAGTGCTTTTGGTGCATCTTGGGCCTTCCAGCACCAGGCTTCTGTTGAACAAGTTTGCAAGGCCGCTACTTGGTCTTCTGTTCATACCTTTTCAAAGTTTTACAAGGTTGATGTTAGGGCCTCAGCTGATGCTGTTTTTGGCCGCAAGGTTTTGCAGGCGGCAGTGGTTTAAACTGTCTGCTGATACCTTTTTTGTTGGGGATCCCACCCTACTTTATGGACACTGCTATTGGATGTCCCAAGTGTAAGTAATCTATCTGGAGCAGGACGTACTGTATACTAAGAATAATACAATTCTGTGAAATACTCACCTGTAGAATTGGTATTATAAGTATACAGTACGTCCTGCTCCACCCAACCCTTGGTTTTGCATTATTCTGGATCCCCTATATGGTGATTGTTATCATTGTTATAGTTACCAGTTTGGGTGGTTAAATTCTCCCGGCTTCTCGTTCACTGCTTTTCAATGCTGGGGATTTGTGGGAGGTCCCCGGGTATTTGAGCAGCGCCATCTGGCGGAGGATAACCCAAGTGTAAGTAATCTATCTGGAGCAGGACGTACTCTATACTTTTAATACCAATTCTACAGGTGAGTATTTCACAGAAGTGTATTTTTTTCTCTTATGATAATATGCGTTTTATGGAAGCGTTTTTTCTGGAATCCAGCACGGGTTGCTTCATCTGTAATTCTTCACATTTGGGTAAACCGCCACAAGGTGGCGCAGTCAACTGCAGAAAGACTTGTGGCTCCTCTCGGCCCATAAAAGGGCAGGAATTTCCCAGAGACCCCAGAGTTTTTCTGCAGTCCTGACTGCGAAGACAGAAGATTTTCTCTCTCTGGTTATTCGCAGGAGAGCAGGGCGTCCCAAGCCTGTCGGCCCTGCAGGCCTATTCCCACCTGTTCCGGACCCATTCCGCCTCCCAGCCCCGGCTTACGGTTCAGGTGAAGGTAGGAGAACACCTGGGGTCGGGTGTTCACAGAGCTCTGCTCTGGGCCGCAGACCCTGTACCCAAAGGGTAGCCAGCCGCAGGCTAATGGTGAGCCTGGATGGGGGAGGGAGAAACCACCCTTATTGTGTTCCCACATGCTTTATTGTTATTGGTGTCTTTCGTAGTGGTTGTGTTTTACTGTGGCTGCTTTTTGCTTGCCTGTGGGTTTTGGAGCTGTGATGCATTCCCCCCCCCCCTCCCTTCCGTCCGCCCCCCCCCCCCCCCCATGACGCGATGCGGCGGGGAGAGAAAAATGCGGCCGTCTGTGCGTGGCCCGTCACGGCGTTGTAGCTTGCCATGCTTTCACCTTTGTGGGGGCTGGCTTGCGCCCGGTCTGTGCCACGGCTATTGTTGCCATTGCTTTTAAGAAGAAGATTAAGCGCTTTGTTGAGGCTGCCAGATCTCGCAAGCGAGCCGGCGAGTATAAGGACCTTTTGCTTTGCGCTGATGATGCTGTCCGGCTTGGTGGTAGGGCTTCGGTCCTGCTGGTCTTCCCTTTACGGGACTCCGTCTTTTTGGGGAGCCCCTTGATGTATTGGCTAAGGATGGTCGGCTACCTCAGCGTAGAAAGCCTTCTCGGCCCTTTCAGGGGTCTTCTTCCTTTCGTCCTTTCCGAGGGGGAGGTGGGGCCTCCTTCCCTGGCGGTCGCAGGGAATCCTGGGGGCGAGGTAGGGCTCGCGGTCGTCCCGGTCTCTCCTGGGGGTCCAAGCCTAAGCCCCCCACCAAGGCCCCTCACCCATCTGGGTGGGGGGACGGCTTCGGCTCTTTGCTCACGTCTGGAGACAATACATCTCGGACCGGTGGATTCAGGAGGTGGTGTCCGCCGGCTACAAGATAGGGCTGGCAGCTTGGCCGCCCCCAAGATTCCTTCGGTCCCGGATCTCCCAAGATCCCTTGACAGCGCAGGGCCTGAGGTTGGCCATCCAACGTCTTTTATTGTCTGGAGTGGTTTGTCCTGTGCCTCTTCAAGAACGGGGTCGGGGGTTCTGCTCCAATCTGTTCACGGTGCCCAAGAAGGACAGTTACCTGAGGCCCATCCTGGACCTAAAGGGTCTCAACAGATTTGTCAGGTTCAAACACTTCCGCATGGAGACCTTTATGACCACTGTGGACATCAAGGATGCCTATTTGCACGTTCCTATCTTCCTAGGGCATCAGAAGTTCCGGAGGTTCGCTCTGGGGGATCAGCACTACCAGTTTGTGGCCTTGCCGTTCGGTATCAGTTCGGCCCCTCGGGTGTTCACCAAGGTGCTGGCGGGTGTCATGGCCCTACTGAGGAGCCAGGGCGTTCGCATTCTTCCTTATCTGGACGACCTGTTGATTGCGGCTCAATCTTTTCATCAGGCCGAGAGGGATACTCAGGTGGTTGTGTCCACCCTAGAGTCCTTCGGTTGGGTGATCAATTATCCCAAGTCTTCGCTCTCGCTGAATACTTCTCAGGTCAAGGTGTTTCTTCCTCAGCAGAAGGTGGAGGGTCTTCAGATGCAGGTGCGAGCCCTGCTGTTGTGTCCTCATCCCTCCATCCGTCTGGGGATGCAGTTGGTGGGACTCATGGTGTCTTGCTTCGAGGCGGTACCTTTTGCCCAGTTCCACATGAGACCTCTTCAGTTGTACCTCTTGTCTGTTTGGATCGGACACAGGAGTCCCTGGAGCAGGAGTTTGCTCTGTCCCCTCTGGCCAGACAGTCCCTCTCGTGGTGGTTGGACTCGAGGAATCTTCTAGCGGGCAGGTCCTTTCTGCCTCTGTGCTGGGAGATTGTCACCACGGACGCCAGTCTGACCGGTTGGGGAGGGTTTTGGCAATCGCTGCAGTTCCAGGTCCAGTGGGGCCCTCAGGAGGCCCACACGCCCATCAATCTCCTGGAACTGAGAGCGATCAGGTTGGTTCTCTTCCAGTTGACTCCCCACCTACGGGGTTGTGCGGTTCAGGTCTGCTCGGACAATCAGACGGCTGTCGCTTACATCAATCATCAGGGTGGGACTCGGAGCAAACTGGCCCTCAAGGAGGTGTCATCAGGAGGTCCCTGATATTGTCTTGGGCAGAGGAGAATTGTCCCTGCATCTCAGCGGTTTACATCCTAGGGGTGGAGAACCAGGAGACGGACTCCCTGAGCAGGGGGACCTCTCGTCTGGGGGAATGGTCCCTCGACAACAAGATCTTTCATGCCCTATTTTGCCGTTGGGGTCAGCCGGACATGGACCTGTTTGCGTCCATGCTTCAAGCTTCCAAGATTTGTCTCTCTGTCAAGTGATCCGCTGGCCTTCGCCACGGACGCTCTAGCCATTCCCTGGACGGATTTCCGGCTCCTCTATGCATTTCCTCCCTTTCCTCTCCTGGGTCGGGTGCTGCGCGAGATAGCCCAGGAGGGGGTACCGACCATTCTGGTGGCCCCCCGCTGGCCGAGGAGAGTGGTTCGGGACGGGTGGCAGCGGGCTGACACTTTGGCCCGGACTTAGCACTGACAGCCCCGTCTAGGTTAGAGTGTAAGCTTTGCAAGATCCAGGTGCCTATGCGCGAGTCACTTGCCAGGCAGATTTGCCCAGCCGGGTGACGTCGCATCCGCCGCTTTCCTCTTCAGGAGACTGCGAGGTTCTGGTTGCTATGCTCCAAATCGTAAGCTATGTTTTGTGGGGGGAACCTGGAAAGAAAGTTTGCATATTTTCATACAAGCTTCATTTTTATGGCAATTTAGTGACTCTTGCTTAGGCTGCCACACTAGAGAAGAATGCTAATATATGAGATGATTCATTCCCTGAACAGTCCTGAGATACCCCAGCTATAAGTGATGACCACAAAGCCTCTAAGCCTCTTAAATAGCTTTATTTCTCCAGACAGCCACACCACCCTGCTGCATGGCCTTGTGCTCCTATAGTGTGATCTCCCATTATGGTCGGGTATGTTTATCCATCTGTTCCCATCCTCTGACAAGACAAAAAAAATCAATATCTCGGTACATATCGGGATATTTTGTATCGAGATACTTATCTATCGCCAGATTCTTGCCAATTCACACCCCTAATTGGCAACCTACACCAAGAAGAGAGAGGTCTGTGTCTTCTTGATGTACATATTTGGTGTACAGTAGGTTGCCAATGGCAACAGATTGCAGATAGTGAAAACTGCTTGCATAAAAAAAACATTTTCTAACATTGGAAAACATTTTAAAATGCTAAATCAGCTCAGCAACTTGAGGGCATCCTTTTGGCACATAAAAATATACACATTTTAAAAGATTCGAGCGAAAGTGGATTTACCCTGTTTCTGTTTCTGCTATTTAAATCGGACCAACACTTTTACAAGAACCAGTACTCGTATACCTCCCTCCCAGGGCAATTCAGACTGCTGTGCATAAAAAATTTTTCATATTCCGCTCCAGGGCGTCAGGAAGTAAGAAACAAATGGGGTTAACTCTAGTCCAAAAGGCAGGGACTGCAAGATAAATGGTGTGGTTTCTCCCGGCCTATATATACTTTCGCTTCCCCCTGCAATGCAGTTTCATTCTGTTGACTGGACTGGACTACAAGGCCCGCCCTTCGGACGAGAGTCAAAGTTCTGGCAGGTCTCATTGTCCTTCTACGGAACCAGGTGATGCAAATAATATCTTAGATGATCTTTGAATCAACGCCCCATCCTTTCAGGAGGCCTTGAAAGATACAGAGACTGTATTAACAATTTTGGAAAGCTTTGGCTGGATAGTCAACTATACAAAATTGCATATCATTCCCTCAGGGGTTATCTCCTTCTTGGGAATGACGTTAGACACAGTTAAGGCCGGAGTTTTTCTTCCGGAATAGAAGAGACTCTCACTTCAGGCCAGGGTACAGGCTCTCTTGACCTGCCCTCACCCAACGATTGGTGTCTTGCTTTGAGGCAGTGCCTTTTGCACAGTTTCACACAAGACCCCAGGCAGAATTGCTCTCGATCTGGTATCCAACCATGGAGACTCTGGATCACCCCCTTTCCATGTCACATTCAGCAAGGCAGTCTCTAGCCCGGTGGCTGAGTCCCCAGCCTTTTCTGGTGGGCAATGCCTTTCTTCCTGTACAATGAAAGACGGTCACCACAGATGCCAGCCTAACGGGTTGGTGGGTGTCATGGGGTCACAGACGATCCAGGGACAGTGGGGGACATCCAATAAACATCCTGAAACTTAGAGTGATTCTGCTCTCTCTCACACATTCCAAGCTGAGGAGTCATCCTGTCAGGATTCAAGCCAACAACCTGACGGCGGTGGCATATATCAATCATCGGAGGGCACCAGAAGCAGGAGAGCTCTCAAGGAAATGAACAGAATCTTACTCTGGGCCAAGAAGCATGTTCCGTGCATCTCTGCAGTACACATACCAGGAGTGGACAACATGCAAGCCTATCATCTAAGCAGGGCAGTATAGGATCAGGGAGAATGGTCCCCCAGTCAGAGATTATTTCAAGCCCTATGTATGCACTGGGGGCTTCCAGGCGTAGATCTCTTTGCGCTCCGCCACAATCGAAAGGTTCAAAGATCTGTATCCTCATCCAGGGACCCTCTAGCTATAGCAACAAATTCACTGACCCTGCCCTGGTCAGCAATCAGGCATTTCGATGCCTTCCTTCCGTTTCCAGTACTAAAAAAGTACGGCCCGCAAGGGAGTCCCGTCCAATTTGGTGGCACCCTGTTGACCAAGGAGCATCTGGCAGATAAACCAAGAGAAAGAAGCTCACAGGCCTGTAACATTGTGTCTGTAACTTGCCTACCCTGACTTTTGAGTAAGGACACAACTGGGATCTAAGATTCTACAGAGATCCTCTCTATAGATGCACCCATATTTAGTATATTTTTCGGGATAGTATTAGGATTCCAAACTAAGCAGCTAAAGACTATAGCAGGGAAGAGATGGTTGTGTAGGATTCCCCTGGTCCCCTTTGGCAAAAATGTGCTTTATGTGGTTTTACAACACAAAATCTGATGTTACTTCATAATGTCCTTAGTATCCAACACAACTGATCTACTATGATCTATGGAATTTCCCTGCTTCCCCTTTACCCTAGTGTGTGTACCCTCAAATTTGCCAATCTCCCCTTTCTTGGTTCAATGATTCCTCCTAGTGGCATTGTCATGAAGAGAGGTCTAAGGGTAAACATTTTTACTAACCCCATAGCCTCATCATTCCTGAGAACAGATTTTATTGACACACACACACACACACACACACACACACACACACACACGTGATTATGCAGCCACCACCTGGCCTGCCAAGCCAACAACTGACTGCAATACACACAAATCCCTGTTGCTGAGATATTGGTCCTGTCTTTTCCAAATACAAGAATTGTTTGACCGACCAATCTAATCTAGACCTAGTCAGATCACCAGACAATTATTGAGAAATGAGGGCACAGCCGCATACAGCGCATCCGCGCACAGATTAGAAGAAATCCGCGCACAGATTAGAAGAAATCGGACAAACATAAATTCACTGATAATGACATGCAACCCTCCCTCCTAAGAGCTGTGAATTCTTAGCTGTGCACACAAAAGGCAACTTTTATGACATGTGATTAACTGTGATACATTTTATATGTGGGCAGTGCTAAAACTTACAGTGAATAACTATTATAAAACAAACTCAAATATTTACTTATAAAATATGGGCAAATATGAAAATATTCAAATACTATGAAAATAAAATTAGGAGGAAATACACTTTACTCTTGAACAGTAGAGGTTTTCCCTGTTAGTGTGAGTACACCAGAATAGTCCAGTAGTCGTCTTGTTCAGTAAGTGACCCCAAAGAGATCACAAAAGATTTTTGCTCATTTGCCGAATTTATTAAACATCCGAAAGGGCAGCATATGCCTGAGACCTCCGGGCTCCTCCCACCAAGGGGAACACTTGACCACCAGCCAGAATAAAGTCTTGACTCCTCCCTCCATTCCCCAGTTGTTGTAGAGATCTGAAAGAGAGAAAAGAAACAGACCCACAACTCCAATCTATAATCCATAAATAAACCAACTCCACTTTCGTATGTTTAGAAAAAAAGTTACCAGGTACCCAACTTAAGTTTACTCAAAACATCCTTCGGGCAGCATACGCCTGAGAGATAGGCGAGTACTACCTCGTTGGGTGGGAAGAACAGAATGGAGGATACTTCTGCCACAAGACTGATCCTTCTAGGACAGAAGATCCAACCCATAGCGTCCAGCAAAAGAACACCTTGCTGAGGACCAAGCGACTGCAATAGCTCGCCTGCTCAGCCCAAGATGTAGCATCACCTCTTGTCAAATGAGATGTGATACCATAAGGCCTGATATAAACTAGAAAAGCCAAATCCTGTAAAAGTCGACTAGAACACTCTTGGTCCGTCCATGCACCCACAGTTGGTTCTCCCTAAAAAGGTACTTCCCAAATGTGTATAAGAATATCATATTGAAGCTTCCTCCTCAGAACCGACAGAAGGAACATTCCTAGCATGAGATGAGATCTAAAAAAAGCAAAAGCTCCAATCTCAAAATACTGGATCTGGGAAAAAAGGCTCAAAGGGGAACCCCTTGATCCTGAATGAATAACTTAACCCCAAAGTTGTTAGGGTAAAAATAAGGACTAGCCCAGGGCTAGAGTCAGCCTAGGGGCTAGAGTCAGCCTAGGGGCTAGAGTCAGCCTAGGGGCTAGAGTCAGCCTAGGGGCTAGAGTCAGCCTAGGGGCTAGAGACAACCTAGGGGCTAGAGACAACCTAGGGGCTAGAGTCAACCTAGGGGCTAGAGTCAACCTAGGGGCTAGAGTCAACCTAGGGGCTAGAGTCAACCTAGGGGCTAGAGTCAACCTAGGGGCTAGAGTCAACCTAGGGGCTAGAGTCAACCTAGGGGCTAGAGTCAACCTAGGGGCTAGAGTCAACCTAGGGGCTAGAAAAAAAGCCCAGGACCTGAGGAGACCAAGGGTTAGAGATGGCCCCGGGTTATAGGCAACCTAGGGTTAGAACAACCTAGGGTTAAAGACAATCCTAGATTAAAAAGACCGCCAGATTAGGGCCTAGGGACCCGAATGGATAACACCAATCTAACCGTAAAATGCATAGGCTAGACTGAAATACCGTGCAAGGGCTGAAGCGTCCGCCCCTACTGCCGGATCTAGAAAAAAAATTTGGTCAGCTAGTGACTACTTGCCGAGGCAATAATATATATCCGAACGATCCCTTAGAAGACTCTAGAATTGACCTACCTATTCTGACTCCCTCAAATGAGGGCATTCAGAAAAAAACTGCCACATGATGCAACATTCCTACAGCTGAAGGAGACTCGGGTCTTCATCTAATCCAAAAAGGATTTCTAATGCGACCCCCATTCAGCGATGAACCTCGTTCTCTTCTGATGGTTAATGTATGCTACTGTTGTAGCATAGTCTAACCTCATCTGTCATTCTTCGCGGCGGCTCACTAACCCCAAGAAGAGGTATCTGCAGTAACCAACCTCTCTTTTGGGGTCCCAGCTATAGCCTCCCTTGACCGAGACGTGGAACATTATCTTCCCACTCATTCCGGGAGCCGTACTAGCTGCTCAGGACATGTACCTCATAGTACTTAAAAGCAAGTGACATCACCTTACTTCGGGAAGACCAATGTCAACAGTCCTAACACCCTCATGGCTAGTGTTATTGGAGATGCTGAACTGGCACAAAGGAATCAACGGTTTCCTGAAGGGCCAAAAAACCTTTGAGAAGGAGAAAGAGTCCGACAAAGTTGTTGACTTCCGACCAATAAATCATTATCTGAGAGGGAACCAGACTAGAACCCTAAAGATTTAGAATCCAACCGAGCTGAAACACAGCTCTAAACATGAACTGAGGCTCTAAGGTATCTTGATTCTGAAGTGGACAAAAAAGTAGCAGATCATGCCCGTAGTTTTTGCCCCAAAATCCTTGTATAATTCTTGGACTGATCCCAGCCCGAAAGGGAGCAATAAATTGGAGGCGCAATATCCAGCTCTGTCTTTACTGCGAATCCGAAAAATGACTGAGCCCGAGGCTCATAGGAACCCGCCAGGCATTCCCCAGATCTATTAAGACCATAAAACAACCCAGTGGAAGCATGCCTATGGAACATAGAGACTGAAATTCTAAAAAAACAGAATTAATCTCCCTCCAAAGCCTCCACCACCAGGAAGATAGAGAAATAAACCCCTTCCTTGCTGGTGAGGGGGAACTGGGATATGCCCTGGCTCTGAACGTTAGCCGACTTCTGAATATCTGATCGTTCCTCCAACTTCACGGGTATAGGGGAGACCCAGACTCTGACCGTGTGGTACAAGTAAATTCCACGTGAAACCCCTCTTTTATGCCCCCAGAATGGAAGGGGCAACACAAGATATTCAGGCCCCAACCCGAGACATGGCATCATAGCTCCTCGGGTTTGGGTTAATAGGTTCCAGACCGAGTGGAATCTTTAAAACCCTCCTTACTAGCAGAAGAGGTATAGGAGGACGGTACCCCCTGGTTCTTTAGCAGCGTCCCTGTATGAAAGGAGCATCTAACCAAAGGAGCTCCAAAAGAGCACTTCCTTCAAAAAATATTGCACAAGACTCATCTTTGACCTCACACCCGGGTCCTCAACCAGAGAATGCTGTGAACGGATACGATAAAGCCATGTTCTTTGTTCCCAAAAAAACTAATGGCACTTGACACCAAAAGCCATAGCTGAAAAGGGATTTCATAACCCCCCCCCCCCCCCCCCTCAGACCAGTCCTTTTCAACAGTCCTTTCATTGTTGAAGCAGAAGGTCAAACTTCCAATCATACAAATGGAAGCCAATAGGTCCAAAATATTAGATTCCACTTGTCAGACCTCTTAGAGCAGTGAAACAATATTATTATTATCTAGGAGATCACAAAGGACCCAAAATCTTCAAAGGCTAACCCTGCTTCTCCTAGAGACTTTGGCACAAAGACCTCCAACTTAGGGCATTTTCCCAAAACTCTGAATACTCTTCTGTAAAAGGATATGCAAGTTAAAGACCCCTTAGGGTCCAAGTATTGACCGGGCCCGAATCCTTTTCTTCCATCCCCAAGGATAGGAAAGTCATAAGAAAGGCAAGGTAAATGTTCCGGAGGGAATAGTACCTTCCACTGTTTAAAGCCCTAAAACTGGCCTGATCCCCCCCCCCCCCCCCAGGAGGAGAACTAGAGCAACCAAATCGTCAGGGAACTTCCTGATTGCCCGAAAAATTATTAATTAGATCCCAAAATGTAAAAAATATGGGGTCCGGTCACCCCGGCTTCTTCCAAAAAAATCATCCTCCGTAAGAGGGGAAAAATTTACTTACCCCCCTTTGAATAAATCAAAGAATAGGATCTGGCCTAAAATCCCCATAGGTTATCTCGGGCCCCAGGTAAGAAGAATAGCCTTCGTGACCGAGAAATGGACCCCCTGCTAGAATATAGTACCGGAAATAATACTTCTTAGATATAATACTAATATAATAATACTTCCTAAGACTTCGGTCTTAGGCCCGCATCGATTTTTAGACTGTTTTGTTTCACCATGACAGAGGCATCTGGGGTAATTTGGTCTGGTACCTTAACAGATAGGGTCACCCCATGTTCTGTATGCATGCTGAATACACTATGGTGGTACTCGCTAAGTTTGAAAGACAACTATCTCCTTCAGAGGGGTTTCCTAGAGAGACTTGTGGCACTGGGCCCTCCTAACCTAGAGCTCCTTTGGCAGCCCAGCTTCGCTTGGACAACCAGGGTAATAGTGTCCAACGGGATATTGTGGAGAGGTTGGCCCGCATAGAAAGCCATTTAGAACCGCCGGTACCAAGGAAAGCATTAGAGAAATGGGAACATAGTTTCCTCTGATTCTGAGGAGGATATATATGTTTCCATAGTTTCATGAGGGGTTATCGGAGGGTGAACTTTCTTCGAGCAGGGAAGAGTATTTTGGATTTAGGGTCCTCTACACAAGGGAGCTTTCTGTTTTAAAGAGCAGATGGAAGGTTTGATTAGTTCCATTTTAAAGATTCTGGATATCTCAGCTCCTAAGGTTCCCAAGAGGAAGAAGGGATGTTTGTTCAAGCCAAAGAAACAGAGGCAGCTGTTTCCTGAGCAAACTCATTTCTCCAGTCTTATCCAAAAGGAATGGGAGAAGCCGGAAAGACACCCTTCCATTCCTAGAGAGCTGATCCGAAGTATCCTTTTCCCTCCATTCTGATTCATTTATGGTCTCTCCCTCCTGTGGTAGACGCTCCAGTTTCAGGTCTCTCTACTACTACTATTATGCCATCCTCTGATAGTACCTCCCTAAAGGATCCAGCGGATAAGTGCATAGATCAGATGGTACGTCATGCCTTTTCTATTGCCGCATCCATAGCATCCCTAATGAGTAGAATATTGTTAAAGCAACTGTATTTTAAGACCCGTTCGGGACATTCACGGAATGCATGCTCCCTGTTGATTAAGACTAGTGTGGATATTAACAAGTATGTAATCTCTGCTATGGATAATTTGGTTAGGTTAAGCACCAGAGGTTTAGCTCTGTTAGTTTAAGGCATTCATTATGGCTAAAGCAATGGTCAGCAGATGCTGCCTCCAAGGAGACCCTGTCGGGACTCCCCTTTCAGGGGGAGCATTTTGATGATATGGTAAAGGAAGCTACTGGAGGTAAGTCTATTAGACTTCCACAAGCATGAAGTCTAACCCCTTTTTTCTCAGGTCCTTCAATCCCTGGCCCTTTCGAAGGGGGTAGAGGTTCCGCCTCAGGATAGCAGAAAGAATTTTGGAACAGACCAAAGTCCCCTAACGGGTTGGGGGGTTTCATGGAGTCTCAGACGATCCAGAGACAGTGGGGGCCAGGGGGGAGCTAGCTCCCCATAAATATCCCGGAGCTGAGAGCGATTATTTTGTACCTCACACATTGAACTTCCGATCTGAGAGGTCATCCTGTCAGGATTCAGTCTGACAACCTGACGGTAGCAAATATCAACCACCCGGGGGGCACCAGAAGCAGGCGAGCTCTCAAGGAGGTGAGCAGGATCTTACTCTGGTCCGAGAAGTATGTTCCGTGCATCTCAAATATCCACATACCAGGAGAGGCCAATCATCTAAGCAGAGCGGGCCTGCATTAGGCAGAATGGTCCCACAGTCAGGGTTTTTCAGTCCCTTTGCATTCGCTGGGTGGTCTCCCCTTTTCATCTTAATAAAGCAGTGGTTTTTCCCTCCTTATGTCCTGCTCCAGTTAGCCATAAGGAGAGGGTTCTTCATTCTCTGGATGTAGTGAGAGCACTAAAATATTATATCTCTTGTTACATAAGCCTTCCATGAGACTGACTCCTTATTTATTATAGCTGAGGGGCCATGGAAGGGTCTTCTGCCAGCTAAGTCTACCGTTAGCAGATGGACTAGACAAGCTGCACCAGGCCTCAATGGAATAGTCATGCAATATTGCTGCATACTTTCATATTTTTACCAAATTTTATCAAGTAGATGTTAGAGCCTCGGCGGATGCCGCCTTTGGTAGGAAAGTATTACAGACAGTAGTAAGCTAGAGGTTTGATTTTGGAATAGCTTACTCTTCATCAAAAGGGTAAGATTTAATTCTAAAAGCAGTACCCTTACTTCAGGATGGGAGCACAAGAAGTCCTATTTGTTACTGATTACTGAAGGCCTGGAGGGGAATAGGAGAGAAAATACAATTCTGTGATTCTCACCTGTAGAATTGGTTTCTCTTCTCTATTCAGAGCGTCAGACCCTCCCTATCTGCTGGGTTACTATATCCATCCTTCAGATGTCTAGTCCTAGTGGATCTTGTAAATAGGGAGGAGCTTATCTCATCTCTCCTTTGTCTCCAACAAAGGCATAGGGCTTCTTAGGATGCCTTATCCTCCCGGGCGACTGTGTCTAATGCTTTTCAATTTCTGGATTGTGGAGGTGTGGCTTTGAGGAACCACACAAGAGCTAACCCATTTGTTACTGATTACTGACACTCTGGAGTGGATATAGACGTGAAACCAATTCTACAGGTGAGAATCACAGAATTGTATTAACGCATAAATGGCGACTGGCCAGAGTTTGGCTGGCCCTGGAGTCTTAGACTTTTTTACTCACTTCCATGTTCCTGGCCCTGGGCAAGGCTATAACTTAAGGTGAAGTGGCCTCAGTGCGAGCCTGTCATTTAGTTAAATTGGAGACAAAAATTGTGCTCCTTTTTTCTGTACGTGAATGAGATCACAAATATAAGAAATAAGGCATAGAAATAATCATGGAGCCCCCTGACTTTATGGGTCCCAGTGCGGCCGCATCCTCTGCACCCCCTATAGTTGCTGGTCCTGGGCCTATGACATACAACATCCTGGCGATTACCTGGCTGTAACTTCACTATACTGATAGTTACAAGCCATTGGGGAACACCACTGTTTCCCGAAGCGGTCAGAGTAAGCCTAAAGTGGTGGTTAGATTCTCTAGTACTCCATGGCAGTCATTGGAGACAAAAGGTCCCAGTTATCGAAACAGATTCCAGTGCTAGGGCGTGGGGCACATCTGACTCTCACCACAACCAGGGGCATAGTTGGGCAGAATTTATATTGAATCATCAAACTACAAAGAATAGCAGTTGCTTACTCACTGAGCATCTTCGATTACCAATTCCATAAGTGGCATATCTGAATCACCAGGGAGCTACCGCATCAGTAGTCTTGGATTCCTGCATAAGGGATTCGAGTTAGGTCTAGCCGTAAATATTTGAAAGACTCGGCCTTCAGGCTTATCAGTCTTGTTAGTCAAAGGTCTAAATTTGTTCTCCATCAGAGCAGTTTTGACTTCCTGGGGTGAAAGATCAGAAGCTTTCATAGAAGAATTTTGCTGAGCTACTGCTAGATCTACACCTCACACCTTCCATAAGCACTACCTTTTATCTGACAAATAAGCCCTGGTAGAAATCAACTGCTGGCGGTATCCCACTCTTAGAATCTTTATTTCTTTCTTCATGAATTCACTCTTACCTACCATGTAGGAAGTACTGGAGATAATTAGAAAATGAAAAGTAGTAGATGATAAATAAGGTTGGGGACCCTGATCTAAATTCAACAACTTCTTGGTCACTATGGGGCATCTTGCTAGTACAAAAAAAACATTTTAGGTGAAAAAAGCATGAGAATATCACTGCTGCTGAATCACCAGCTAAAAAGACAATGGAAAGGCAATGGCACCTTTTAATAAAGTAGTAAAAAGTACCTTTGCCGGAGGCGTGTCCCGACATGGTGGAGAGAGTACGCACCTAGCCTGGCTCCTGCTTCCCCCGACCCTATTTTGAGGACTTACCAAGTGCTGGAGGAGCCCGTTTCACAACGCTCAAGAAGCAGATTAAGAGGAGAAAGAAGAGACAGATGAGCCGTCTGATCCTTAGAAATCCCTGGGATGCAGGAGAAGAAGGAGCGTCACGCAAGATAGAGCCGGCCGGCGCAGGCTGGAGGACCTCAGACAGTTCCTCTTGCAACGGCGCAGGCAGTGAGAGCAGCCTGGAGGGCTGGAGACCCGTCGGCGGATCCCTCGCCGAAGGAGGTGAGGCCGCGCATTTCAGCGCTGAAGAACCAGCTGCCGGTGACAGCGGGGGCATAGCGGAGGCGAGGGGGGGGAACCACTGAGGAGCAGTGCAGTGCCTCTTCCTCTGAACACCAATGCGCAGTGGAGCAGATAAAGGCTCCAGAAGACACAGTGCCCGTTTCTCAGGCTGATCCCCCAGACAGAGGGGGAGCAGTTTTTAGCCCACAATCCCTGGGGACCCGGTACAGTGAGGCAGTGCTGACCAGGGCACAGAAGTCAGGAAGTAATTTGCCCGGCAAACACATACAAGGGCTGGAAAATTTTGCTTTCAAACCTAGGGGAGGGGCCCTCACGCTCGGGACCGGAGTGTGGACAGAGCCCAGCCATGGGTTCAGGATGCCCCCTAGAGGCCCTCCCACAACGGAAGGCGAGACAGCATGAAGACCGGCCGGTGAGACGGTCTGTGGGATTACCTGCATCTCCTCTGCCATCCTCTTCTGTAGGCATCCCAACTAAGTGGGGAGACAGCCCCTCCTTGATGTCGCCCGCTTCTGTAGGCACCCCAGCTAAGTGGGGAGACAGCCCCTCCTTGATGTCGCCCGCTGAGCCCCTGATCACCCCAACGCCTATTCCGAATGCGGTTCAGGTTTGGGACGGGACGCCCTCAGAATGGCTGGCACTGAAGAAGGGACTGAGGAAGAGATTCACCTTGAAACTATCTCCCTCTTGAAGGGCATACCGTGGTATGAGGCGGGCCAAAGCGAGAAATAGCGGCCGTCCGTCAGCAAGTATCGGAGGTAGAGCACAGAGTTGACGTCCTGGAAACAGACCGGTCAGCAACTATTAGCCGCCTTCAAGCGCTGGAGGATAGATGCGACAGACAAGAAATGATGCTCCGGGAGTGCCACCTCCACGTGGACGATTTAGAAAATAGAAGCCAAAGAAATAATTTGAAGCTGAGGGGCATCCCGGAAGCAGCGACCACGGAGGATGTCAAACACATTGTCTCTTCCATCGTCAACAAAGTCTTAGATAGAGACCTATCCACGCCCATTGAGTTGGATAGAGCTCACAGAGCTCGGGGGCCCAAAAATGCAGATCCTGCCTTCCCTCGGGATATAGTGTGCAGAGTCCACCTTTTTTCACTAAAAGAGGAAATTTTAAGGAAAGCCTGGAACAAAGGGACTGTGACCTACAATGGAGCAACAATCAAGATTCTTCAAGATCTTTCTAAATGAACCCTGCAGATGAGGAGAAGCCTGAAACCCCTTCTCGAGATCATCATAAATAAAGTTGCCAGCTATAGATGGGGATATCCGTTCCATTTAATTGTGAAAAATGTGCAAGGATCGTTCTTGCTGAGATCCCCTCAAGACCTAGACGGTCTCTACTCGTTTCTCCCCGGTGATCCTATCAGCATCCCTGACTGGCTGGACCCAGAGATGCCCCCGATTCTGTGGTGCCCGACGAGTGGAGCACGCCGTGGCCCCAAAAAACTTCCGAGAGCTCAGACGCCTTGGTTTCCCGTCACGATCTTCTAGGATGTCGTCAAGATAGTCGATCAAAAGAGGGATGGAAGACACTCGGCGGCTGGGGACTCCTAGAGATGGTACCGTCCCCCCCCCCCCTCTCCTTCCCCCGGTTCGCCCGTCTGGGGAGAGGGAGAGGATGATGGCTTGACGGCAACACTCGTGGTCGGTGAGAGGCACCTGAGGTGCACCCACAATTTGATGGTTCGGTTTTATTGTAAAGTTTTATTAGAGAGTTTTCCACAGTTATAGATTGTTATACTATAGTTCTCCCGGGTCATACTCCCTCGTATCTTTGGCCCTGCTTGCTACCACTGTAGTGTTCTGTGGTGACTTTCCTATGGCTCGGTTTTCACACTGTAATTGTAACATTGGGTCGGGGACGCATAGGCGTGGATTCCGTTTTTTTTTCTCCCTGTGACGGCCACAGCACCCCCAATAGGCCGGTTTATTTGTCTCTTTGTGCCCAAAAAGCCCAAATTCTTCCTGTAGAGGAAAAGTTACTTTGTGCCCATTTTCCCCTCCCCCTTAACTGACTCACCTCCCCCCCCCCCCTCGGCCCCTCCCCCCCTCACCAAAGGGAATCAACCCCGTCCAAAAGCTTGTCAATTTTTTTTTTTTTAAACTGGACCTTCAGCGTGATTTAATGGAAAGCCCAAACTCTTAAAAAATGGTTCCCCAGCATCTAAAATTAATATATTTTACGTTTTTAGTCACTAACTTATTATTCTTTCCCCCACTGGGCTGCAACTCTGTTCAGGAATTTAGGATACGGGCGCCGCCATTTTGACTCAGAAGCATCACACTTACTGAGGAGAGGAGAGTGGGATAAGGTACAGGGGGGTGGGTTATAGCTGTGCTTTGCTCAGACAGAGCAGAGCTGGGGTCAGGTAAAGGTCAGCAGTCCCAGAATGCAGAGCAGCACAGTCTGGAGGCACTTCCTGTGTGCAGGCTGCCTGATAAGATGGCAGCTTCCATAAGCCGCCATCTTGGATGTTTAAAGGCTCATAACATGCAGTAGATGCAGGTAAGATGATTTTTAATGTGGGCAATCTGTATGTACAGGGTGTGGGAAACATATAAGATAGACTCTTATTCAGAGTGAAGGTCCGCTTTAAGTGCAGGTCTCTGGGCCCAACCAGGTCACTAAGTGACGGGTTGAGCGACTTCTAGTAGGTATGGTGGAGATACGTATTGTATATCTCAGTGCAAAGGGCTTGAATAGCCCAGAGAAAAGGGCCTTGGTGTTAAGGAATCTTAGAAGGCCTAAGAGCGCAGGTAGCATTTGTGCAGGAAACCCACTTCAGAGCTAGTTACCCTCCCTCATTCGGGGACAGATACTTTCCGAGGGCCTACCATAGCCACTCTCCGGACTCCAGATCCAGAGGGGTCAGCTTCCTGTTAGCCGCGGCCCTTCCCTGGGAGCTGGAGGATTATAAAGCGGATGAGGAAGGAAGGTGGGACTTCCTGAAAGGGAGGATTTCCGCCTTTCATTATAGGCTGGTTAATGTGTATGTCCCAAACGTCGGTCAGGTTGCCTTTTTGGAACATGTTCTGAATGCACCGTCATCCTTCAGGGAGGGTGAGTTGATTTTGGGAGGAGATTTCAACATAGCGCAGGACTCACTCATTGACACCTCCAGAGGTTGTCCCCACGAGTCCTACGCTAGGTTGAAGCGCTTAAGGCAGACTCTAGCCCTCCACTAGCTGGTCGACCCCTGGAGGATACACCATCCAAATGAGAGATTACACATTCTACTCGGCGCCTCACGGATCATACTCGAGGATAGACATGTTCATGGTTCCTCACGCCTCTCTGTGTCGGGTTGCGGATGCCACCATTGGTAATATTACAATCTCCGATCATGCCCCTATCACTCTCACTGTCACTTGCCCCCACCCAATTCCTAGGAGCTGGTCCTGGAGGTTGAACACCTCCCTTATGGAGGACCAGAATGTGCTAGAGGAAGTGCAAAAAGACTTAAGAAACTTCTTCTCAATTCTACCCCAGAAATAAGCCCAGGTGTCCTTTGGGAAGCGCACAAGTGTGCCATCAGGGGATCTTTCATTAAAAATACACTTTGCCCACTTAAAGTGGACCAACACCCAGGATTTTGACTATCCTGGGTATTGGTCCACTTCCCCGGGGCACCCCGATCGGGGGTGCCCCGCTGTGTGAAACCCCCAGAAAGCCCCAAAAAACGTACCTCACCGCCGACGGACAAGCAGCTTGCCCGTCGGCGCCTACCGCGCGTCACTCTTGACATGTGCGCGCCTGCGCCGGCCATTCAGAGACAGCCGGCGCGGGCGCGCGCACGTCTAGAGGAGCGCGAGTGAGGCGGCGGCGGCAGAAGCAGCGGCTGGAGAGGTAAGGTTTTTCGGGGGTTTTGGGGGGTTTACACCCCGCGGGACATCCCGATCTCGGATGTCCCGCGGTGTGTGAGGTGATCACCTCAGGGTGTTGGTCCACTTTAACCGCCCTTAGAGAGAAATTGAAGTTGCTTTGCTGTGATAAAATTAAGGCACAAATGAACAACTGCCGGAGGATATTTTACAAATATGGCAATAAATGTGGCAGGCTTTTAGCGAGAGCCCTGCGGGGCCAATCGAGTCAGGTCATATGTCCCTAGGATTAACACTGCTGAAGGTCGTACTGTGCACCTAACCGGAGATATTGGGGAGGCTTTCCGCAAGTTTTACGAAACCCTCTACAATCTCAGGGTGCTGACTGTGAGGCGCTCCTGGCGTGATACATTGGAGAGTCGGGTCTGCCTAAATTACCAAGGGAGGTGTTAGAGGGGCTTGAAGACCACATCTCTGCATTAGAGCTCCAAAGGGCGGTAGCGGGAGCGGCAGGTGGGAAAGCCCCTGGCCCGGATGGCTACAAGAACTTTTTCCCTCTCTTGGCCGCCAAATTACTAAAGGTTTTCAACCTTTCGTTCGCTCTCGACAAGAGCGTTCATTACAGTAATCCCTAAAGAAGGAAAGGACCCCACCCAATGCGCTAGTTATAGGCCGATCTCGCTCTTAAACACAGATTTAAAGGTCCTAGCATCCAGGATTGCCCCACACCTACATCAGGTTATTGGGCTTGATCAGGTGGGGTTCATGCCGCACAGAGAGGCGAGAGACAATACCATAAAGGTCTTAAGTCTGATCCATATGGCGCAGAGCAAGGGGACCCCTACTCTACTGCTTGCGACTGGCGTCGAAAAGGCATTCGATAGAGTGGGATGGGAGTTCATGCAGGCCACACTTAAGCATGTCGGTTTTGGCCCCAATGTTATGAGCTGAATCGGGTGCCTATACAGTTCCCCGTCCGCTGCGGTAAGGGTGAATGGCTGCGGTAAGGGTGAATGGCATTCTCTCGAGATCCTTCTGAATTTCTAACGGGACAAGACAGGGGTGTCCACTCTCTCCCCTCATTTATACTCGCCCTAGAACCGTTTTTCTGTAGGATCCGTAGGGGCGTTGAAGGTACATCCACCCACTATAAGGTAGCCGCGTACGCGGATGACCTAATCTTCAGCCTGACATGCGCAGAGGTATCCCTCATGAACTTGATGGCAGAGCTGTCACAGTACGGAGAGCTTTTGGGGTATAAAATCAACCTCCAAAAATCTGAGGCTCTCAACATAAACGTCCCCACTGAAAGATGGGCCAAGGAGAGCATTACGTATCTGGAGAGCATTACGTATCTGGGGACCAGGATTGGGAAGAACCTATCAGACGTTTTTGCCAATAACTTTCCACCTCTATTGAGGAGATTTGAGGAGGAAACAGCCAGGTGGTCAAGAGGGAAAATATCCTGGTTTGGCAGCTGTAATGCCATAAAAATGAACCTGCTCCCTCGGCTGCTCTATCTTCTGCAGACACTCCCAATCTTGGTCCCTCAGACCTTCCTTCAGAAAGTAAGAGCTCTCTTTGTCAGATTTGTTTGGGGGGGAAAGAAACCAAGGCTGAATAGGAACGTGCTAGCCAGGAGTAAAGAGAACGGTGGGTTGGTTTCTCTGATCTGGTCATATACCATGCAGCGGTACATCTGAGTAGAGCGGTGGACTGGTGCCTGCATAGGGGGCACAAACCATGGGTATGACTGGAGCAGGAGTTCTCAGCGGCTCCTCTTGCCAATATAATTTGGTTGGATGGGAAGGGCAATGAACAAGCGGTGAAACACCCCACTATAGGTGGTTACATTATAAAATTTGGCAGAAGCACATGGTACACCCAGATATATCTCCGGCTCCCTCCCCACTGTATCCGATACTTGGAAATCCAGGTTTCCCCCGGAATGCGAGGGACCATCGCCCAGGACATGGTCTAGGATGGGTGTGTGCAGGGAAAAGCATTTTTGGGTAGGGGAGGGTTGGTGTGACCTGGAAGCCCTTGCACAAGAGAAGGGACTGCCGGCATGGACTGGCTGGCAGCAAACCCAGCTCTTGCACTTTATTCACTCACGTCGAGAATTCACAGGGGTATTGAGGAACACCACTCCTTTTGGGGGGCTTTGCTCTAGTGCAAAGGCAACCAAGCATACGCTCTCCTACATACATAAATTATTGACATCTCCTTCTGGGGATGAGGGGCTTCCCTTCCTTGGGAAGTGGGAAGAGGACCTGGAAAAAACTTTACAGAGGAGCAACGCAGGAGGCATCTTGCCGCCCCGCACAAGACCTCCATTTGCACTAAAATACAGGAGTGCAATTAAAAGATTCTCATGCGCTGGTACAGAGTGCCAGTATTGATTAACAAATGGCAACCGGAGATACCCGCGGAATGCTGGAGGTGTGGGGTGGCAAGGGGGAACCTGTTGCACATCTTCTGGAGTTGCCCCAAACTCAAACCCTTCTGGGATGCAGTGAGGGAGGTGGTGGGTAGAGTATCCGAAACAAGCGTACACGATAACCCAGCTACCTGTCTTCTACATCTTTCTGACAACCTTTGAAAGTTTATAAGAAGTCTATATTGTGTCATATGCTTAATGCAGCCAAGGCGTGCATACCCCTAGCTTGGAAAAAGGTGGAACCTCCCTCGTTAGCAATGTGGGTCCTAAAGGTTAATGAACTCATGCGCTTCGAGAGTGTTATTCTGTTCAGAGAGAATAGATTTGAGAAGTTGACCGCCACCTGGTATGAGTGGCTCAAGTTCTCTGAGTCAGACAAATGCAAAGCCATCCTAGCGGAGACCCAGAGGCCCGCACGGCACCCACCCCATCCTGCCCTCTCCCGTTATTCATTAATTATAGTTCCGCTTCAGATCTTTGCCCCAGATGGATCTGTTGCTAAGTTTTTGACCGAGTAACTACAAATTGTGTACAAAATTAGGAAGAGTCTTTATTGTATGATATACAGTCCAGAAATGTGCACTTACAAGCATTGTTGATAAAGAATTTTTTTTTTTTAAAAAGTACCTTTGCCTTTCATTGACTCCCTAGCTGGTGTTTCGGCAACGGTGAAACTCTCAGGCTTTTTTCACCTAAAGTGAGTTTTTTTTACTACCAAGAGACTTTTTTTCAACTCTTACTGAATCTACCCCTATATTCTTTAAACCGGACCTTCACCATGATTTATTGAAAAGCCCAAACCCTTAAATGATTCCCCAGCATCTAAAATTATTATATTTTAAGTTTTTAGTCACTTACTTATTCTTTCCCCCCACTGGGCTGCAACTGTTCAGGACTTTAGGATACGGGCGCCGCCATCTTGACTCAGAAGCATCACACTTACTGAGGAGAGCGGGATAAAGTACAGGGGGGCGGGTTATAGCTGTGCTTTGCTCAGACAGAGCAGAGCTGGGGTCAGGAAAAGGTCAGCAATCCGAGAATGCAGAGCAGCACAGTTAGAAGGCACTTCCTGTTTGCAGGCTGCATGATGTCCCATGAGCCACCATCTTGAATGTTTAAAGGCTCATAACATGCAGTAGATGCAGGTAGGATGATTTTTAATGTGAGCAATCTGTATGTACAGGGTGTGGAAAACCATATAAGATGTGCTCTTATTCAGGGTGAAGGTCCGCTTTAATTGTCATGTTGTTTCTTTTTACCCTCTCATTATATAACACATTGTGTCAAAAACATTTGTATCGGACCAGTCTAGGAAAATCGTTGTAGCCTCTCTGAATTGCTCTTATGGGAAAACCCTGTTCTAACCATGGAAAATGAGTGTTTATTCATTTCGACTGAAGTAACTTTCTGGACAATGTATTTTTTTAATAGGCAGATGCTCTTTTTGTTTAATGACCCCCAATAACCTTCAGTGATTAAGTGAATCCAAGGGTAGAAAACCTAATATTTTCCTGAGCCCCGCACATAAGCTTCTGTGCTGCTCTGTCTGGCTCTCAAGTTATATGTCTTTGCGCACTCTGGCTTAAAATATCTTAGTAATGTTTCCCACAAGACCTGCCCTTTATTCGATGACCTCAACAATCTGATGAGCATACATATGAATTTTATGGAGACAGTGAGAAAAGATTTAACAAGAATAGATTGCATCCCCCTTCCAGACTCTGCTGTCATAGAAAAAAAAGTCACATTTTCCTTGTTAACTGCACATTTTTAGTTGGAAATTCCCCACGACCTCCCAATTAAAAAAGGCCTCCGTGATTGAAATCCCTAATTTATCTGTCACATCCAACATCGTGGCTGATGCGGTCATGGTTGGCACTCATCACACGTCTCTTGATTTCATAGACAGTGAGGAAATTGAGAAGACGTCTTCTGTCAATATGTTCCCATGGAAACAAAAATATTAACTACTATTTATTTTTTATGTTTCTTAGTAATCTCCCAGAACCAGGAAATTCTGCTCGCCGCTGGAAAAGAAGAGGTAACCCCCCTCATTGCATTTCCCATAAGCAGTTGGGCTTATTTGGCAGACTGGTGTTGGGAAGAATTTGAAGCCATTTGACTTTTGCTGTTAGAATACTTATTGATTAGATTGACTTTTCCATACAATCATTTCTATAAGCAGCACTCTGCTCAGCCACTTCCTTTTAGCGCTCCAGCAGTAAATTGCCCAGAAAACATACTGTGCTTGGCTGACATCGGCGCTCCGGCGAGCTATAGCGGAGCGCCGCAACACATTTCAGCCATGGTTTCATGAGCTCATGTCACAGTTCATAAAAAAAGCATTTTCTTTTATTATCACTGGAAATTGCCTGATGAAACCCCTGACCTGTCAGGGAATGATATCATGTTTTTGCATGAAGCCTTTTGTCCCTATTTACGTGGAACTAGTTATTCATGTGTAACACCTTGCTCGGAGATTGCCTGCGGTTATATTAGGAAAGTTTAGGGATAAAGAGACCCGTCGTTTTAAAGCATGCCTTTTCTTATTGAGGCAGAAATTTCCATCCTGTAGAAGTACAAGATGCTTAAAGTGGACCTGCACCTATGAGACCTGCCCTCCTCTCTATAAGATTGCTGCCTCATCATAGGCATTGGTGGCTGAAAGGGTGATGTGGCCTCCTGTGCCTCCACACAGGGGATATCTGGTGCTGAGCTGGTGAATACTTTTGTTTTGCCTTAAAGTGGACCAAAACCCACGTGCCAACGGTTCTGAAATCCCTTGATTCCTTCCCCCCCCCCCCCCGAGCATCTAGAATCGGGAAACCACCCAGGTCACCCAGTACTCGCCCTCTCCCCCGATCCAACTGTGAATGCGTGAGCAGCGGCCTCTCTCTGATATCCCTTTAGCAGGGCCCGCTCAGGTATGCTTCCTGTTAGAGGGTAGGGGGGGGTGCAGCTGCCGGACGCGCTCTGGTCCGCTCCCTTAGGTAGAAGGTTTAGACGAAGAGACAAGAGCAGATCCGAGCGTGATGATTGGATGAGAGGCAACGCATGCACTGTAGCACTGAGGAAAGGTGAGTTTGATTGGACGATCTGGGGGTTTCAGACAGCGGGCCATTCCTAATTGGAGTGCCCCAGGGAAAGGGACCAAAACCCAGGATAGTCAAAATCAAGGGTTTTGGTCCACTTTACGCAGGCTATCCACTTGGGAAAATTTCCGCTCAGAACCCCAAAGCCCTCATTCCCCCTCACCCCCTATTTCCAAATTTGCCAGGTCCCCTCTGTACTGGATGTCCAGGAGCTGCAGCTTTTGCTCCAACATTCACTCAAACAAAATGACAAAAGCTTATATTTTTTATGTATAAAACTATGTAAAATGTTTTAATGTTTGTTTTTGTTTTTTTTGCAGCTGCAAAATGTTGATCAGGGTCTAGAAATGATGCTTTCCTACGTCCGTGCCAAGAACAAGAAGCTGAAAAGTGATCTAGAGAAGTATGCTGAGGAATATAAAATCCATGTAGTATATAGCATGTGGTTACATGGCTCGCCACAAAGCTCTCCAGTCTAATCTATGAAGTATGGGGCTCTACCTGCAGGTCCCCTCTTAGTTCTGGGCCATGGGGCACATATGTTTAACCTATTGGAAGTCCAGCATCAGGCTATTACATAAAGTGCAGTTGCTAAGCATTTCCTCATTAAATGTGTAGAAAAACCTGCTGCCAGCTATTTAGGCAAAAATTAAACAAGCCCTTGCTACAGTTATTCAAGCAGAACAAAACTTAATTCTGACTATCCCGGGCTTTGTTCTATGTCCCAGGGGTAACCTGATATTGGATGCCCCGCTGTGTGATTCCCCCCAGTTCACCCAGCTTAATTTTTCTTCCAATCCATTCCAGGCCGTCCTTAATCATTACGATTGGGTATATCCTGCCCGGAGGGCGTAGACTGCAAGATAAAAAAAGGTGTGGCCCCTCCCGGCCCCATAAGTAGCAGCTGCCTCTAATCAAAGACCAGTTTCATTCTTGCAGTTGATGTAGACTGTGAAGATCGCTTGGATTTCTCTCTCTGAAGATTAGGTATTGGCAGCAAGCGGAGGATACACCGTGTCGGCTTCCTGCACGGCCTTATTCCCACGGATGCCTCTGACCCAACTCTATGCCTCACCAGCTTTTGCTGTTTTGGGGTCCTTGAAGGTAAAGCGAAGCGCCGGGGTCGAGTGTATACGCTCTGGGCTGCAGGCTTTCTTTAAAAAGCGAATCAGGTTTTTGTCTGATGAGCCTGATTGGGGGGACCAAGGGATTTTCCTTTGTTTTTTTTTGCTTTTCTTATTGTTTTTATTGCTCTTTCCCATGTGGTTAAGCTGGGGTTGTTGGCCAGCAAAAAGGGGCTGCTCTGAGCCACTGCACGGCCACCCTCAAGTGGACCTAAACCTTTTGGCAGGTCATTTTGTTTGTTTTTTAATACTGTTTTATGTTTAAATCTATACTATTATAGATTGAGAAAGGACAAATATAATATTACTATATAATTTATATATATGGTGGTTACCCCCCAGAGGACTCGCAGTAGTCTTGACAGTAGTGACTGTCGAGAACTGTTATATACTAGGTCTCGGATCCCCAGGGTCGCAGACTAGTATTATTAAATTCACCATGACGGAGGCATCTGGGGTAGTTGGATCTGGTCTTACCAGATTTACCCCATGTCCAGTATGCATGCAGTGGCACTGGACAAGGATAGTGTGCAGGGATTATGCTACGGTTGTATTGGATAGGGAGACAGTTGTCTCCTTCCTGAAGGGGGCTCTGACCCCTGTTGCCAGTGCTTTCTGAGACTGAAAAACCTCCTTTGCAGCCTGCATGCGGACCTAAACCTTTAGTGAGGCTACTAAGAAGGTTTAGAAAAAAAAAGATTCCTCTGAGTGTTTTGAAGAGAATATTGTGGCTGCCATAGTCTCCTTCTGAGTCTTTAAACTGGGTCGGCAGCCCTCAAGTGGTCCTAAACCTATAGAGAGTCATCATGGAGTATTGGCTACTAAAAATGTTTTAAAGAAAATAATTTTTCCTCTGAGTTGAAGAGGATATTGTGGCTGTCATAGTCTCCTTCTGAGTCTTTAAACTCTGTTGGCAGCCCTCAAATGGTCCTAAACCTATAGAGTCATTATGGTGTATTGGCTTCTAAAAAGGTAATAAGAAAAAAAATGAAAGAAAAATGTTTCCTTTAAGGAAGAGGATATTGTGGCTGCCATAGTCTCCCAGGAAGTTATCCGTTGGGGAGAATTCATCCAGTAGGGACTTGGATTCAGACACAAGGGGGTGCTTGGTTAAGGAGAAGATGGATGGTTGATTTCCTCCATTCTGGAGGATGTTACGGGGCATACGCATTATTATAATCTGATCAATAGGGAATGGCGGAAGTCAGGTTGTCTTCCGGCCATTCCCAAAGTACTAGATACAATGGATCCCTTTCCTTCAGATCAGATTGATTTATGGTCTCGCCCTCTGGTGGTGGACGCTCTGGCCAGGTCTCTTTAAGGTTTTGGTTATGCCATCCTCTGATAGTGCTTCTCCAAAGGATCCAGCGGATAAGCACATGGATCAGGTGGCATGTCATGCTTTTATGGGATCGACCTTGCGGCTGGCCTGTGCTACATCCATAGCATTTTTTTGGGAGCAGGGTCGTTCACGGAAGACATGCTCCCAGTTGATCAAATCCAGTTGGCTCTAACAGGTATGTGATCCAGGCTATGGAGGTTTGATCTGGTTAGGTGCCAGAGGCCTAGCTCTGGTGGTCGCCTTAAGGTGTGCTTTATGGCTTAAGCAATGGCCAGCTGACATAGCCTCTAAAAAGGAATATGACGGGACTCCCCTTTAAGGTGGGGCGTCTGTTTGGGGAGTGCTTAGTTGACATGGTAAAGCATGCTACTAGTGGTAAATCATTTAATCTGCCACAGAAGCAGAAGTTTAATACTGCTTCCGCAGGGCCTCTAATACTCCGAGGTTCCGGCTAGAGGTTCGGCCTCTTTGGGATACCGAAGGGTTTTTTTTTGGAATAGGACAAAGTTCCAAATTAAGGAAACAGGTGTATGGCAGAATAAAGCCAGACCCCCTTCAAAGCCTGCTCTTGCAGGTGTGGGGGGAAAGCTTCTGCATTTGGCTCATATTTGGAGGCTTCATGTAACAGATATTTGGATACAGGAAGTTGTATCCTCAGGTTACAAAATCAAATTGGGAGCCATACCTCCTTGGAGATTCTCTTGGTCAGGGGTATCCCGAATTCCGCAGAAAGCAGAAGCATTGAGATCTGCCGTATTATGGAGTTGTTGATCCACAGTAAAGTTACTCCAGCCGGGCAGTGTATATATATGGATGCATACCTACATTGCTGTAGGTGGCCTACATCTTCAAATTGTGGCGTTACCCTTCGATCTATCATCAGCACCAGGGGTGTTTACCAAGATGTTGGCAGGTCTCATGTTTTCTCTTAAAAAGTCAGGGTATACATATAATCCCTTACTGAGACTATCGGTTGATATGGGCCCCATCATGTCAGGGGGCCCAGAAGGATATACAGACTGTTTGATCTGCATTGGATAACTGACTATCCAGTGGAATTCTTCCTAAGTGAAATATCATTTCATAGCCTCAAGAGTAATTCTTTTCTGGGAATGCCTTTAGACACGTCTCAGGCAAAAGTGTTTTTCCAACGCAGAAGCGACTCTTACTTCAGGCCAGGGTACAGGGTCTTGCCCTCACCCGGCGATTCATCAAGGAATATGTTTGTTGGGCCTGATGGTATCTTGCTTTGAGTCAGTACCTTTTGCACTGTTTCACACAAGATCCCTGCAGATGGAATTGCTCACAATCTGGGATCGAGACCCACACACTCTGGATCACTCTTTTTGCATGACACCGTCAACAAGGCAGTCTCTAGCCTGGTCCTCAGCCTCTTCAAACTGGCAAATTGTTCCTTCCAGTACAGTGGCAGATCATCACCACGGATGCCAGTCTATCTGGCTCGGGGAGTGTCATGGAGTCACAAACGATCCAGGGACAATGGAGTCCGAAGGAGAGCAGACTCTCCATAAATATCCTGGAACTGAGAGCGATTCTATTGTATTTCAGACATTGGACATACCATCTGAAGGTGCACCCCGCCTGGATTAAAACGAGAAACCGGTTCCATGTCTCTTGGTGGTACACATACCTGGAGTGGACAACTTGTAGGCCGATCATCTCAGAAGAACGGTCCTGCATCAGAGGGAATGGTCTCTTAGCCAGAGGGTTTTTTAATCCCTATGCATGTGCTGGGGGATCCCAGATGTAGATCTCTTGCATCACGGCTCAGTCGGAAGGTCCGAAGTTTGTCTCAGCCCAGGGATCCTCTAACAATAGCAACAGATGTCCTGACTATTCTAAGCAGACAGCACGTCCTGCTCCAGACATAGTCCTTACATGTGGGTATACCTCCGCCTTCAGCGCCGTGCACTCCAGAACATGAAGAAAACAAGCTCCTCCCGGCCCTACATATACCGGAGGACCTCCCACAAATCCCCAGTTTTCTCTGCAGTGCTTGAACTGCGAAGACATGAAGTATCACGCTCTCGCAGGCGAGCGGGGCTTTATAGCCCGAGGCCCTGCGGGACTATTTCCACCCGTCCTCGTCGTGAACTAATGCCTCCCAGCCTGGGCTGCGTTGGGTCGGGGGAAGGTAGGCAGCACCTAGTGTGCTTATGGAGCTAGACTCCACCGCAATCCCCCTCCATAGGGTAGGCGGTTAAGGCGTATGGTGAGCCTTCTATTGGATGCCCTCCCGCACTAGTGCCCCTCGCCCGGTGTAGCGGTGAACCCAGTATACTGAATATCACTGTCCTCCCTAGATTTCCCCGTTAGTGGGGGAAAAAGAGGGGGGGGGGGGTCGTGTGTACGACGGCTAATCCTTGCCCTCATCACACTAGTCAACCATTGTCTTATTGGTCCTTGGAGTCAGAGCTGCGCTTCACTCTCAGCCTTTTGCTTTCCTACTGCGTCTTCATGTATTACTCGGCGCGTGCTTCAGTTTCATTCTATTGACGCTTTGCGTTCTATCACTGTATGCACCCTGTGAGATCTCTCTGAGGTGATGTCTCCCTGACAACATCTGTCGCTTCTGATTGGCTGCGCGCCTTCGAGCTTCGCGCTCTGGGGGGGGGGGGGCGTGGTTCGGTTTGGCGCGCTCCGCGTCATCGTCCGCTCTGGCCCGCCCTTCAAGGTTCGCTTGGCGCCATTCCTTCTCACATGCGCGTGGTGAAGACGGTCCTCCCCTCGCTGTTCTGTAGGTGCCCTCATCTCTCAGACCATGGACTTCGGTGGCTTCTCCCGGCCCGGCGTAGAGTCTGGTCCAGAACCTTTTAACAAATCACTCCCACTTCCCAGCGGGTGTTTGGGGCATCCAGGGTTGCTTTACAGCGTCAATCCCTACTGGCATATTGAATATAATAATCACCATATGGAGGCATCTCAGGATATCGTGAACGGGGTTCCTTCGGGACAAGCCCGTCTGTGTGTAGCTTGTGGGGTCACACCTAGCAGTGGTGACAATGCACGGGTCTGCGTCCCTTGTGCCCAGCAGGTGCTAGCTGGCCTCCCCACCTCTTCTGAGGCTGGGCCCGCGCCTCGCCTTGTTTCGCCTACCCCCCCAAGCCTGAGTCTAACCCCCAATACTAGCGGGGACTCTCATGCTGACTTCGCCGCTAGACTGGCTAGTGTGGAAAGTTTGGTCGCTGGCTCCTTGGCGCGCAAGGCTACCGCTAAAAAGCGCCACCTGAATCCTGAAGCCACAATTCTTCCTGTAGAATCTGAGGATTTACATTTGTCTTATGCACACTCCCCCTCAGAGGAAGGGGAACTGTTTTCTGACTCGGGGTCCTACGACGATGAGTCCAGGAGTCAGGATGAATCTGGTTCTGATCTTTGGTCCCAGGATGACGTTGATAGATTGCTGGCCCAGATCTTTGATGTGTTATCCCTCTCTCCCCCGCCTGCGGCTCCTCGGCAAAGAGGTGACCTGTTCCATACCGCTAGGGTGCGGTTGGAGTTTCCTGAACAAACTCATTTTAATAATCTTGTCTTAAAGGAGTGGGAACATCCCAGCAAACTCCAGGGGGTTCCTAAGACTGTGGATAAGAAGTATCCATTCCCTGCTGACCTGATCAAGTGTTGGACTTCGCCGCCCGAAGTCGATGCCCCGATCCTTGGTCTGTCCAATACCTCTATTATGCACTCCCCTGACACTACTACGCTGCGGGATCTGGAGGATCGGCGGGTTGATCATCTGGCATGTCATGCCTTTGCATTTGGGGGAGCCTCGCTCTGCCCAGTTTGCGCCTTAGCCATCACGGCGGTGGCGCTCAGGACTGTGGTTAAGACTGCTCCTGAAGGGGCGGATGACTTGCCATCTGATGCCGCCAATGCTTTGGTCTGCTCTGGTGGTAGCCATACGCCGTGCGGTCTGGTTACGCCAGTGGGCAGCTGACAATGTCGCCAAGAAGGCCCTTACGGGGCTTCCTTTCAAAGGGCTGCGCCTGTTTGGAGAAAGGTTAGATATCTTTGCTAAAGGGGGCAAGCTGCCCCACCGCAAGCGTCAGATTCGGCCCTTTCGTGGCCCAAGCTCCCACTCGACCCCCTATCGTGGGGCTAAACAGGGAAGAGGGGTGTCCTTCGCCGGAGCTCGCACAGATTCCTGGAACAAGAACAGAGGACGCTGCCCCAGGTCTTCCTGGGAGCTAAAGCCCAAAGCCCCTCCCAAGACCCCCCAGGCATAAAGGGGCGCCCTCTCCCGTCAGGGTGGGGGGACGTCTACAGCATTTTCAGCATGTCTGGAGACGCCACGTCCCAGACCGGTGGATTCAGGAGGTAGTGTCCTCCGGTTACAAAATAGAGTTTGCTGTACTGCCCCCTCCCAGGTTCGTCGGGTCCCGAACCCCACAGGAGTCTTGATGCTAGCGGGGCAGAACCTTCTAGACCTCGGGTCATTTGCAAGGTCCCCTCAAAAGACAGAGGCGTGGGGTTTTATTCCAACCTGTTCACAGTGCCCAAAGAGGACGGGTCAGTCAGACCCATTCTGGATTTAAAAATCTTAAACAGATTTGTGAGAAACAGACATTTTCGTATGGAAACTCTGCGCTCGGCCATTGCCTCGTTGCGCCCAGGGGACTTCATGACATCTGTGGACATCAAGGGCTTACCTACACGTCCCGGTATTCCCAGGGTATCAAAAGTTTCTCAGATTTGCTCTGCTGGATCAGCATTACCAGTTTGTGGCTCTGCCATTCGGTCTTACGTCGGCTCCCAGGGTATTCACCAAGGTGCTGGCAGGAGTAATGTCTCTGTTGAGACTAAAAGGCATACGAGTGTTGCCCTACCTGGACGATATACTCATCTTATCTCAGTCTCTGCAGCAGGCAGAGCTGGACACGCGGTCGGTGGTGACCACCCTGGAGTCCTTCGGCTGGGTGATCAATTACCCAAAGTCCTCTCTGTCCCCCTCCTCAGTCACCCCGTTTCTGGGGATGTTTCTGGATTCAGTTCAGTCAAGGATATTCCTTCCTCCACAGAAGGTGACAACGCAGGTGAGGTTCCTGCTCTCGAGCCCTCATCCCTCCATCAGGCAGGGAATGCAGTTGGTGGGCTCGATGGTGGCAAGCTTCGAGGCGGTGCCCTTTGCACAATTCCATTTGAGAACTCTGCAGCTTCACCTTCTGTCAGTTTGGAACAAGGACCCAGCGTCCTTGGACGAGATCTGGGTGCTTCCCCCCTCGGTCAGACAATCCCTGGTGTGGTGGCTGGACCACGGGAACTTGACAAGGGGCAGATCCTTCCTGGCTCCCTCCTGGGAGACGGTCACAACGGATGCCAGCCTCTCGGGCTGGGGGGGATTCTGGAAGTCCCTGCGTTTCCAGGGGAGGTGGGGCCCTCAGGAGGCCCATCTACCCATCAATGTCCTGGAACTCAGGGCGGTCAGGTTGGTGCTGGAACAATTGACCCAGCACCTGAAGGGTCTGGCGGTTCAGGTACGCTCAGACAACAGGACGGCGTTGGCCTACATCAATCATCAGGGAGGAACCCGGAGCAAGGGTGCTCTCCAGGAGGTGTCTCTGATTCTAACATGGGCAGAGACCAATGTTCAATGCATCTCGGCTGTTTACATTCCGGGGGCGGAAAATCTGCTAGCAGATGCCCTGAGCAGGGGGTCGTCCCATCAGGGGAAGTGGTCCCTCTCCAACTCGGTATTTCAGTCCCTGTGTAACCGTTGGGGTGTCCCAGACGTGGATCTGTTTGCGTCCCGTCACAATCACAAGCTCCCGAGCTTTGTATCCCTGTCTCAGGATCCTCTGGCTCTGGCCTCGGATGCTCTGTCAATGTCTTGGAGGGAGTTTCGGCTCCTGTATGCGTTTCCACCAATTCCCCTTCTGGGCAGGGTGCTACGCAAGATCGCTCTGGAAGGGGTACCCACGATTCTGGTGGCCCCAAGGTGGCCAAGAAGAGTGTGGTTCGCAGACGTGGTTCAAATGGCAGTAGATCAGTACGATCTACCAAGGATTCCAGACCTCTTAACTCAGGGGTCTCTACGCCATCCCAATTTACTAACTCTGGCTTTGACGGCTTGGCTATTGAGACCACCATTTTAAAGGAAAAGGGTTTGTCCGCTTCTGTAGTGGCTACCATGGTCCAAGCCAGGAAGAAGACCTCTTCTGCTATATATTATAGGGTATGGCGTGCCTACATTGACTGGTGTGAATCCAGGTCTCTTCCCTGCCGGGAATTCTTAGTCTCCAGGGTGCTGGAGTTTTTACAACATGGTCTAGACTTAGGTCTGAAGCTTAGTACTTTGAAGGGCCAGGTTTCGGCCCTGTCTATCTTCTTTCAGAAGACCTTTGCCCAGCACTCTCTTATCAAGACTTTCAGGGGGTCACTCATGTGCGCCCCCCTCGGAAACCTATGGTTCCTGTTAGGGATCTGAATTTGGTTTTGTCGGCCCTGCAGGGTCCTCCTTTTGAACCTATTCACGCCCTTTCGTGGCCCAAGCTCCCACTCGACCCCCTATCGTGGGGCTAAACAGGGAAGAGGGGTGTCCTTCGCCGGAGCTCGCACAGATTCCTGGAACAAGAACAGAGGACGCTGCCCCAGGTCTTCCTGGGAGCTAAAGCCCAAAGCCCCTCCCAAGACCCCCCAGGCATAAAGGGGCGCCCTCTCCCGTCAGGGTGGGGGGACGTCTACAGCATTTTCAGCATGTCTGGAGACGCCACGTCCCAGACCGGTGGATTCAGGAGGTAGTGTCCTCCGGTTACAAAATAGAGTTTGCTGTACTGCCCCCTCCCAGGTTCGTCGGGTCCCGAACCCCACAGGAGTCTTGATGCTAGCGGTGCAGAACCTTCTAGACCTCGGGTCATTTGCAAGGTCCCCTCAAAAGACAGAGGCGTGGGGTTTTATTCCAACCTGTTCACAGTGCCCAAAGAGGACGGGTCAGTCAGACCCATTCTGGATTTAAAAATCTTAAACAGATTTGTGAGAAACAGACATTTTCGGATGGAAACTCTGCGCTCGGCCATTGCCTCGTTGCGCCCAGGGGACTTCATGACATCTGTGGACATCAAGGGCTTACCTACACGTCCCGGTATTCCCAGGGTATCAAAAGTTTCTCAGATTTGCTCTGCTGGATCAGCATTACCAGTTTGTGGCTCTGCCATTCGGTCTTACGTCGGCTCCCAGGGTATTCACCAAGGTGCTGGCAGGAGTAATGTCTCTGTTGAGACTAAAAGGCATACGAGTGTTGCCCTACCTGGACGATATACTCATCTTATCTCAGTCTCTGCAGCAGGCAGAGCTGGACACGCGGTCGGTGGTGACCACCCTGGAGTCCTTCGGCTGGGTGATCAATTACCCAAAGTCCTCTCTGTCCCCCTCCTCAGTCACCCCGTTTCTGGGGATGTTTCTGGATTCAGTTCAGTCAAGGATATTCCTTCCTCCACAGAAGGTGACAACGCAGGTGAGGTTCCTGCTCTCGAGCCCTCATCCCTCCATCAGGCAGGGAATGCAGTTGGTGGGCTCGATGGTGGCAAGCTTCGAGGCGGTGCCCTTTGCACAATTCCATTTGAGAACTCTGCAGCTTCACCTTCTGTCAGTTTGGAACAAGGACCCAGCGTCCTTGGACGAGATCTGGGTGCTTCCCCCCTCGGTCAGACAATCCCTGGTGTGGTGGCTGGACCACGGGAACTTGACAAGGGGCAGATCCTTCCTGGCTCCCTCCTGGGAGACGGTCACAACGGATGCCAGCCTCTCGGGCTGGGGGGGATTCTGGAAGTCCCTGCGTTTCCAGGGGAGGTGGGGCCCTCAGGAGGCCCATCTACCCATCAATGTCCTGGAACTCAGGGCGGTCAGGTTGGTGCTGGAACAATTGACCCAGCACCTGAAGGGTCTGGCGGTTCAGGTACGCTCAGACAACAGGACGGCGTTGGCCTACATCAATCATCAGGGAGGAACCCGGAGCAAGGGTGCTCTCCAGGAGGTGTCTCTGATTCTAACATGGGCAGAGACCAATGTTCAATGCATCTCGGCTGTTTACATTCCGGGGGCGGAAAATCTGCTAGCAGATGCCCTGAGCAGGGGGTCGTCCCATCAGGGGAAGTGGTCCCTCTCCAACTCGGTATTTCAGTCCCTGTGTAACCGTTGGGGTGTCCCAGACGTGGATCTGTTTGCGTCCCGTCACAATCACAAGCTCCCGAGCTTTGTATCCCTGTCTCAGGATCCTCTGGCTCTGGCCTCGGATGCTCTGTCAATGTCTTGGAGGGAGTTTCGGCTCCTGTATGCGTTTCCACCAATTCCCCTTCTGGGCAGGGTGCTACGCAAGATCGCTCTGGAAGGGGTACCCACGATTCTGGTGGCCCCAAGGTGGCCAAGAAGAGTGTGGTTCGCAGACGTGGTTCAAATGGCAGTAGATCAGTACGATCTACCAAGGATTCCAGACCTCTTAACTCAGGGGTCTCTACGCCATCCCAATTTACTAACTCTGGCTTTGACGGCTTGGCTATTGAGACCACCATTTTAAAGGAAAAGGGTTTGTCCGCTTCTGTAGTGGCTACCATGGTCCAAGCCAGGAAGAAGACCTCTTCTGCTATATATTATAGGGTATGGCGTGCCTACATTGACTGGTGTGAATCCAGGTCTCTTCCCTGCCGGGAATTCTTAGTCTCCAGGGTGCTGGAGTTTTTACAACATGGTCTAGACTTAGGTCTGAAGCTTAGTACTTTGAAGGGCCAGGTTTCGGCCCTGTCTATCTTCTTTCAGAAGACCTTTGCCCAGCACTCTCTTATCAAGACTTTCAGGGGGTCACTCATGTGCGCCCCCCTCGGAAACCTATGGTTCCTGTTAGGGATCTGAATTTGGTTTTGTCGGCCCTGCAGGGTCCTCCTTTTGAACCTATTCACGAAGCAGCTCTTGCTGTTCTCACGCTCAAGGTGGTCTTTCTGGTAGCCATTACCTCGGTTAGACGTGTGTCTGAGTTGGCTGCCTTGTCTATTCAGCCTCCCTACTTTGAGAGACACCGGGATAAGGTGGTGTTTCGCTTCAAGCCAGACTTTCTGCCTAAGGTGGTGTCTGCATTTCATTTGAGTCAAGATATTGTACTTCCTTCCTTGTGCCCTAATCCTAGTAACCCTAAGGAGAGGATTTTGCATTCCCTGGATGTGGTTAGGTGTGTCAAGTCTTACCTGGTTACCACTCAGGCATTTAGGAAGACAGATGCTCTCTTCGTTGTGCCTCACGGGCCTAGGAAAGGTTTGGATCCCGCCAAGTCTACCATCAGTAAATGGATTCGTCAGGCTGTGATTCAAGCCTATACTACTAAGGGGAAGACTCCCCCCTTTCGTCTTACTGCTCATTCTACTAGAGCTGTTGGGGCTTCTTGGGCTTTTCAGCACCAGGCCTCTGTGGAGCAAGTTTGCAAGGCCGCTACCTGGTCTTCGGTTCACACCTTTACAAAGTTTTACAAGGTTGATGTTAAGGCCTCAGCTGACGCTGCGTTTGGCCGCAAGGTTTTGCAGGACGTAGTAATCTAAATGGCTTGCTGTTGCCTTCTGTTGGGGATCCCACCCTTCTTTACGGACACTGCTATTGGATGTCCCACATGTAAGGACTATGTCTGGAGCAGGACGTGCTGTATGCTTAGAATAATACAACTCTGAAGTACTCACCTGTAGAGTTGGTATTATATGCAGACAGCACGTCCTGCTCCACCCCACTCTGGTTTCACTTTGTTCTGGATCCCCTGTTTGGTGATTGTTATACTTGATATGTTTTTGCCAGTTTTTGGGTGGTTGTTTCTCCTGGCCTCTCTTTCTCACTGCTTTTCAATGCTGGGGATTTGTGGGAGGTCCTCCGGTATATGTAGGGCCGGGAGGAGCTTGTTTTCTTCATGTTCTGCAGTGCACGGCGCTGAAGGCGGAGGTATACCCACATGTAAGGACTATGTCTGGAGCAGGACGTACTGTCTGCATATAATCCCAACTCTACAGGTGAGTACTTCACAGAGTTGTATTTTTTCTTTCTATAAGAAATCATTAGGCCACTGTTATACATCTAAGCTTGTTAATAATGAGAATGCTTCCCTTAGAAAGCTTATGTTAGAACTTCAGGAGGAGGTTAGAGAAAGGGTTAAGACTAATAAGGTTACTATTTTTGTCAGGGGTTGTTGCAACCCCTCCCCCATCCCTTCTGCAGGAGATTCAGGATTTGCCTACTTCTGTTTGCTCCGGAGGGATTTTTCGTATGTCCACTGATCGGTTGCTTGGTCTCCTTAGTCAAGTTCACCTAGAAAGTACCTAAAAAGAGGATCAAGCGTTCTCTTCACCCGTCAATATGTACTTAAACCAGCACTATACTCAAGTCACCACTTCCTCGTTCATGGAGTATGGCACCAAATGGCAGTTAAGCTGGTAACCAATGGAAACCATTTAGATTTGATGTACAATCCCACTGATAATTCTGGATTGGTCACTGGCACTCACACGATTGCTAGCCATTTGTGAATGAGGAAGTGGTTACCATATAGGATGGCTTTAAGGGTAGCCTGTGCTAAATTTTTTTTTTTTTTTTAAGAGGACCAAAACCCACCCTGCGGTAGGTATACTCCCTCAATCCAGGGCACCCAATATTATTACCTTTTCCCCCTAGCCCACAGTGAATGCGCAGCCAGCGCCTGCATCACTCGCCTCCCTTCTCAGCTGTGAATGGCCCGTTGCAGTTGATTTGCTGTGCAGGGCCTTGCACAGCTGAAGAGAGCCAAGTGATGCTAGCACTGCGGCACTGTGTGCTTACTTACCTTTCATTCAATAGTCTCATCAAGAGATTTATTAAGGCTGCTCCGAGATTGTCTATTACCAAAGCCCTTAGAGTGGCCCTTTGGGACCTGAAATTTGTGTTCACGTTTCTCACAAGACATCCTTTTGAACTGCTTTAGGAAGCATCCCTTAGGCATTTACCCTGGTTTTTCTCATAGTTATAACATTTGCAGGATGTATAGGAGAACTTCAGGCCCTGTCAATTTTCCCAGCTTGCATTAAGATTCTGGATGATAGAATCGTCTACTGCTCTGGAATTTGTTCCTAGGTTTGCGACCCAGTAGCAGGAATTTAGAAATTGGACTGCCTTCTTTTTGTCAGTCCCCCAAGAAATAAGTGAGAGGAAAAGTTTGACATTTTGAACATTTAGAGGGCCTTAGTAAAGTACCTGGGAGTTGCAACAGGATTTAGACAAGAAATGAGTACTAGGGGTGTCTTCCCAGATTGCATTAAGATTCTGGATGATAGAATAGTATAGTCTACTACTCCAGAATTTGTGACTATGGTTGCGACCCAGTAGCTAGAATTTAGAACTTGTACTGCCTTCTTTTTGTCAATCCCCCAAGAAATAAGGAAGAGGAAAAGTTTGACATCTTGAACGTTTAGAGGGCCTTAACAAAGTACCTGGGAGTTACGGTCCAAGAAAAGGTCACAAAGCAGCCAAGGGAACGCTAGCTAGGTGACTTAAAGCCGATCGCAAAAAATGGCTCAATGATAAAAATCCATATAAATTTGCTGGATGGTGGAAGGAGGGGTCACTTATACACCCCTCATCAAGAAATATCCAGTCAGGCTTGTTTTTCTATCTTTTAATGGAGGTAAAAGGACATCCGGGGTGACAGGCTCTTTCACCCCTGATAGACTAAACCTGTCACCCATGGATTTTATGCCTACCATGAGAGAATAAACCACAAGTTTGGCAGGAGTTTTATTCAGTTCGGGTGTGTAAGTGACCCTTCCTCTCATTAGCTGAAGTGTTTAAATGGATTTTTAATATTACACAATTTCTCGATAGTGCTCTTTTAATGAGTAGAAAAAATGTTGAGCAATTGCTGCCCCCCGCCGCAGTGCCGTCTGAGGCTGCTGCCTCGCATGGCCTCATTACAGGTGCAACCTTGTGAAACAACCATATACGAAGGTGTCAAAAGTTCTAGTTTGCGTCTTTGTTTTATTTTTTTTTTTTTATGAAAAGTTTTTTATGCTCCGTTTTTTGTGGCTTTTAGAGAACAGCGCTGGTTGAATGAGCAGCAAGAGGCAGTGGATGCCATAAGCACCAAGCTGGAGGAACTGAAGAATCAATCTGCAAATTCTTCAGATAACAGGTATAAAACAAACATACTAACTGTAATGTGAAATGCTTATAGAATCTTCAGTCTTCCCAGAAAGAAAAGACAAATTCCTTCCAAAAAATGGATTGTACGGCAATTACATCTTTATTATTTTATGTCAGTTAATCATTTAAACACACACACACACACACACACACACACACTGACACAGACTAAATTGTTGGTGCCCTTATGTTACAGAAAGAAAAGCCCACAACGATCACTGAAATAACTTGAAATTGACAAAAGTAATTATACATTTATTTTCCTAAAAAGCAACTTATGTAAATTGGACATTGCTTTTTAATTGTGGCTCAACAGAAACCTTTTTTAGACTGATACACACAAGTTATGGTGTTTCTGGAAAATATTAAAGGGACTTTAAACCCAACAGAAATAATAAGGCAGCAAGCAGCTCACCCGATTTTTGTGTGCCTTTCCTCCCTTTGGCGCCCCCCCCCCTCAATTCCATTCCTCCGGGACCATGTAAAAAAGTGGTCTAACAGCCACTCTGTTACTTGATGCGAGTGAGCATGGCAAGCCACAGCTGTCCCACAGTTGTCTCTGACCACAGCAGAGCATGCTCATGACTTCCCAGCTCAGCCATGATCCAGAAATTGTAGCAAAGACATTAGCTTCACTTAGAATACATAAGGTATTTACATATAATTTCAGAGGTAGTGATGCTTTGAAATGGCTAATTTTTTACACTGTTCCCAAAGGGGGTGAGGTGGGAGGAAGTATGTGTGGGCCTGGACAGGGACTTTAATAGTCTAACCATTAATTGTAATTAGTACTATGGGTGTCTTTCAAACTTGTACTCCATCAGGCTTCCTATTTAAAGGGTGAATATTCGTCACTGTGCTGCTTGGTATCCTGTGTGTATCACACTGAAAACATAACTAACAAACTAAGGAGAGATTTGTCTGAGGAGAAAAGAATATTATATACAAACATGTTAAAGTTAACTATCCCAAGTTTTACCCCGATTTGGGATGCCCCACTCTGTGAAACTCCCCGGGTTGCCCAGGAAAGTCCACCTTTCTCTGGCCCTGCTGCGCATGAATGTACTCTTGTCCAATCGGCGCACTTGTTCATTTCGTCTAAGACTCGGCTAACGGTCGAGTTCAGCCGAAAGAATAGAGCACGTTGGGGGCTGCATTACCGCTCTCCTCTAACAGGATGCGTGCCCGCACTGGCCATTCCCAGGTGCTTAACTCACTGCAGCCCTGGTTCATGCATGCGTAGTTGGATTGGGTCGAAGGTAAGTTCTACCGGGGATTCGGGGCAGGGTTTCACACAGCGGGGCATCCCATATCTGCATGCCCCTGGGGGAGAGAATGAGACGACCAGTCCTATAGACTTCAGGACCGCTTTTGTTCATCTTTAATGGTGGCGGCCATTAGACCAATCTCCAAATAACTTGAACTACAGTAGCACAAATTATTCAGAAATGTAAGGTCTATGGGACTGTAGCCAAACCCCCTGGACATGGTTGGAAGAGGAAAATTTAAGACATGGATAATACGAATAGTTACCTAGAACATCTTACAAAGAGATTATAGGTGAACCCTGAGGTCAAGGTACAGATCGCACCATCCATCGCTGTCTTTGCCAAAGTGGACTTAATGGAAGGTGACAAGGAGGGAACCGTTACTGAAAGCAAATAATTACAAAGCAACATGCCGGAATTCAAAGGTTAAGGTCATACCATTTATTGGCTAACTCAGTAAATTGATAATTCAAGCTTTCAAAGCAATTCAAGCTTCTTCTTCAAGTATAGTACAGATCTGTAACTCAGACACGCATTTATACAGAAAAGTATAAAGGAGCCACAATTGTTTGTTTTAAAGAGGACCAAAACTTACATTTTTAACTAGCATCCCCTGAATTGCTCCCCCCATTAGAAGCACCTTTTGCCCATGTTTTAGCTGTAAAGCTCCGCCTCCTTCATTCATTGTTATTGTTGTGTGTGGCAATGATGTCATTGCCACATCTATGCAATTAATGATCACCTGCCATCTTACAGGAAGGGACAGCAAAAAAAACAGTGTTCCAGGATGATTCGGGCTTTGGCCAAAGTTGTAAATTCGTTAGCTGGGAAATAAGAATCCGGGGGATTATGACAATTAATGGTGAGCTGATAATAATGGGAGGGGGGAGAGAGTGTGTGCAATTTTTATTGCTCTTAGTCACATCACCTCAGAAAGTCTGTTTAATATCAGACCTTGTGGTGAATCCAGAAAATTGATCTGTTGAACTGCTGAATAAAGCTGTTGTTGCTGAGATCCAGCCTCTTCCAGCTCTTCCTTTTCATTTATTCATGACTACTTTTTTATTTTTAGCAAATAGCCTGTGCAAAGTAACAGGAACCAGGCAGACATGCAAAGCAGATATCAGCTGTCCTCCCCTCACACTCAAACATTTGTGTGTCCGACTTAGTCTAATACATTCACAAATAAATAAAATGCATGGTCGGAGCTACATCTCAACAACAGCTTGATTCAGCAGCACAGCGGTAGGACATGGAGGAGGCGCGGTTATAGTTTGGGGCTGCTTTGCTGTATCTGTCACAGGGTGTCTTGAATTTGTGCAGGCTACAGTGAAATCTCAAGGCTATTGGGTCATTCTGGAGCCAAATGTGCTACTATTCAGAATACACTGATCTACACAAAAATGTTTCTATCCCTAAGGGTTTTAGCTTGGTCACCTTCGCCAATGAACACTACCCTTGTTTAAGGGCAAGAAGTTACTGTTGGGGGGTGTGCAGGGCCGGCGCCAGCACAGGGCAAACCTGGGCCCCTGGCATCTTCAGGGGCCCACTTAGGCTCACACTTAGCCGTGTTATTATTTTACAGTTTAACTCAACCACTGAATGCTGGGTGTTGTGTGCAGAGCTGCTCATGGCTGGCCTCAGCAACAGGGCATGATCAGCAAGGAGGTGCCATGGAATAGAGGGCAATTGATGGAAGCTCAGAAGGTGGCGAGAACCAGGTAACAACTGACAAGGACTGGAGGGTGATCAGCAGAGATGACCCATTTGTGGCAGCGGAGCTGAAAGGTGACATCATCACTACTTTGGGGCCCACTAAGACTCTCTTGCCCAAGGGCCCACACAAACCTGGAGCCGGCCCTGGGGGTGTGCATCAAACTGATGCTGCTATTGCACCCTCTCCCATGCTGCAGCCTATGACGGCTAAATAATCATAATATTGTAAAAACTCACTGCCACAGCCCAGGCACTTCCACCGCTTGAGCCGCTGATGATCTGGGATTCTGCCCAATCCTGGGCCATATGCCACTCGTCTTGGTGTACCGCTACCTGCGTTGATTCCCGAGCCACTCCCCGTTTCTTGCCGTGCCTCCATCCGGTGGACCTCTTGCTGTCCCTTCACACAGCACTTCCTCCCCAATTACCAATTATGTCTTTTTTATTACAGTGTAAAGACAGTGCACAGACAGAAATTGGAGTGAGAGTGGACGCATCCCCTGTAGCGCATTTATATAGGCTGGGGGCAGGAGCGTGCACACAGCCCAAAGATGCTGGCCATGCAGCTGACTGTGTTTACATTGGTGAGGGAGCCCAGATGCATGTGATTGTTGCGACACCTGAGTGTGGGATCACACAGCAGGGTATCTCGATCTTTTAAATTCCGGGACCGTGCCTTGAGGGTTTTGTTCCTCTTGAGTTTGCTCATAAGGAATGGGCTTAAATACCCTTAGACAGGTTTAGAAGTCTCATTGAGAGATTACAGAAATCATTTGTAGCCTTATAAGGTTGTGCAGCAACATTTTAAAGGGGCAACCCAGGCAAGGCGATAATAAGGCAGTAAGCAGCTCACATGATGCATGTCCCATGTGCTCTTCTCCTCCATTTCCTTCAGCTCAGGGTAGAAATCTTAGCAAGGCTGCAAAGTTTGCCCTCCTTTCAATTTCATTCCTCCAGGACCACGCAAAAAGTGGTCTCACAGCCACTCTGTTGGAGCTCCTAGTGTCAGCGAACACAACAAGCCACAGTGTCTCTGACCACAGCAGAGCATGCATATGACTCCACGATGACAAGTTGTACGCAGCTCGGCCATGCCCCAAAAATGACAGCAAAGTCAGCCACTTCACCTAGAATGCATATGGTATTTATGTATAGTCATAGATTACTAAATGGCTCATATTCTAAGTATACAGCACATCCTTCTCTGCAGTCGGCGCTGCGATGACAAGAAGATGGCTCTCTCTACTCGCAGGTGAGCAGGGCTATTATCCTGCAGCCCTGTAGGGCTATTCCCACCTGTTCCTCCTTTTCATGCCTCCCAGCTTTGGCTGCACTGGTCGGGTGATGGTAGGCAGCACCGCTGTCAGGTGCTTAAGGAGCGCTGCTCTGACCGCAATCCCCCACCAAAGGGTAGGCGGTATAGGCCCATGGTGAGCCTTATGGGATGCCCCTCCTGCGCTATTACCCCTCGCCCCCTGTCCATCTGTGGGCTCCTGTTAGGTTGGCCGCTGCCCTCCCTCAATCTCCCTGGTAATCTTGGGAGGGGGGGGGTGCTGTGTGTGTGTCTGGGGCCCTTAGGAGGCCCACACCCCTATCAACATTCTGGAACTGAGGGCGATCAGGTTGGTTCTAGCCCGCTTGACCCTGCACCTTCGGGGTCGGGCTGTTCAGGTCCGCTCGGACAACCAGGCGGCAGTCGCCTACATCAATCATAAGGGAGGGACTCTCAAGGAAGTGTCTCTGATCCTGTCCTGGGCAGAGGGCAATGTCCCCTGCATTTCAGCTGTGTACATTCTGGGGGTGGAGAATCTGGAGGCAGACTCTGAGCAGGGGGACTTCTTGCCTGGGGGAATGGTCCCTCAGCAACAGGGTGTTTCACTCTCTGTGTCACCTTTGGGGTCAGCCAGATGTGGATCTGTTTGCGTCCCGTCACAATCAGAAGCTTCCAGTCTTTGTGTCTCTGTCCCAGGACCCTCTGGCCTTTGCCGTGGATGCTCTGACAATGCCCTGGCAGGGATTTCAGCTACTGTATGTCTTTCCCCCGTTTCCCCTGTTGGGCAGGGTTCTGCGAAAGATAGCTCAGGAAGGGGTGCCAGCAATCCTGGTGGCCCCCTGTTGGCCAAGAAGAGTGTGGTTCGCAGACATCGTGCAGCTGGCGGTAGATTAGTACGCCCTGCCCAAGGATCCAGACCTGCTCACTCAGGGGCGGCTACGCTACCCCAATTTACAAACGCTGGCTTTAACAGCCTGGCTGCTGAAACCTCCATCTTAATGGAAAAGGGGCTGTCTGCCTCTGTTGTTGACACCATGATCAGGGCTAGGAAAGGGTCCTCTTCTTCCATTTACTATAAGGTTTGGTGTGCCTACATTGACTGGTGTGAGGCTAGATCTCTTCCCTGTCGTGTGTTTTCTATTTGCCAAACTGAGAGAAATTTACCTCAGAAAAGGGATCAGCTTATCTGTCATGTTACACACACTCACTCACACTAAATCAGCAGCTGCTGGAGGGGATGAATGTGACTGTATAACAATCAATGTAAGTCAATGGCCTCTGCTATTACAGAGTTGTTTACAGTGTTGATACAATGTTTTAAGAACTTCCTATAGTATTCTAAAGTATTATTTTCAGATTTAGGGTAATTTTGGAGGACTTCTCTCAGAAGCAGGGCTGTCATATTTGTGGCAAGATGGCTGTCCCTATGCAGTTCATTAGCGTAGAATCTGCCTGCTATCCCACAACATCTGCATGGAGATAAGCCCTCAAATAGCTTACATCAATGGTTGCAAGAGAGGGGGATTAGGGGAGCAGTTTACTAAAATTTTTGACTGGAGGTCCGCTTTATCATGTACAATTACTTTTGTCAGTCTCAGGATATTTCTGTGGTCACTGTGGGTTTTTCTTTTTTTTACAATGAATAAATATAATAAAGTGCCAAGTGATATACACAGCTCATCTGAATATGATGTATGGCAATGATGTCCGTACAGATGACTAATGGCCTATCTACTGTAGAAAACACAATGGCACGTAGGTCATGTGCATATACAGCACCAATACCTCACAAACTGTGGATTGCAATAAATAAACAGAATTCTATGTTACAATAGCAAACAATAGGATACCAGAGCTACCACATGCATTCCATTGTGGTCACCACTTTGCCAGGCAGCCTTGTCCATGGCCACTGAATAAATGGTAAAGCAGCTGCTACGTGTTAGAAACATACAGCTCACTTATATGGATCACGTGAGGTGAATGCATTAATTGGATAAAGCAAAGAAATAGGTAAGTGGATACGAGACCATCAATTAATTAGTTGTCTCTTATACTATTTGGGTGAGGGGGGGCACTTCCCAAAAATATGTTACCCTTAAAAAAGACTGGCCCTGATCAGCCCATGAGCTCTTTAGCCTCATCCATGGAGCTTCTTTGCTGAATAATAAGGGTTTATCAGCTGATGCTTTAGCATTACAGTAACAGAACCTATACAGGGTGGCTATGTGATAACTGAGGGTACTGAAACTTTAATACTGTTGGGGATCATATGACTGGGATGTTATGGCCTCCACAGTCATGATTCTGGGGCTATAGCATGGCAGGGGCAGATCATGCGACAGGGAAGGGTATGGGCCCCACAGTCATGATGCTGAGGCTATAGCATGGCAGGGGCAGATCATGCAACAGGGAAGGGTATGGGCCCCACAGTCATGATCCTGAGGCTATAGCATGGCAGGGGCAGATCATGTGACAGGGAATGGTATGGGCCCCACAGTCATGATGCGGAGGCTATAGCATGGCAGGGGCAGATCATGGACTGAGGTTTGAGAAGATTTAGATACAGGGAGTGGAGGGGGTTTAGAAGAAGCAATGTATATGCTACTGGTAAGATGGGCTGCATACAGGAGGCTATACCCTTGCCCAAGTGGCCCTAAAGCAGTGTGGCCCACCGGGCCCTCCCTGTGTATTCTTAGTATACAGTACGTCCTGCTGCGAAGACATGAAGTATCACTCTCTCGCAGGTGAGCGGGGCTATCAAAGCCTGCGGCCCTGTTGGACTATTCCCACCCGTCCTCCCTGTGATGTGCCTCCCAGCCTGGGCTGCGCTGGTCGGGTGAAGGTAGGCAGCACCACGCGTGCTTAACGGAGCCATGCTCCACCGCAGTCCCCCACAAATGGGTAGGTGGTTTAGGCTGATGGTGAGCCTCTAGGGGATGCCCCTCCCGCACTATTGCCCCATGCCCCGTGTAGCAGTGGGCCCTGTACAAAGGGTCGCCATCCTCCCTCGTTCCCCCCCGTAGCCCGGGGGGAAAGAAAGGGGGGGTTGTGGTGCTCTCAGTGTATGTTTACACGCTTATGGCCTTAGTACTGTCTTTGACTGGTATTCCTGGTGTCAGAGCCGCGCTGTTGCATTTTTATTATGTATCTGTCGCCGCCGTGCGCACTTCTTCCCTTACTGGATGTGCTGCGGCGTCTTCATTGGCAAATAATTTTTCTAAGTGTGTCATACACTTGGCTCCTCATGACAACGTTGAAACTATCTCAGAGCTTTGCGCTCTTCTGGGGGGGGGGGGGGGACCTGGTTTGGCGCGCTCCTCGTCACAGCCGCTCTGGCCCGCCCTTCGAGGTTCGTTGGCGCCATTTTGATGCTGGTAGCGGTCCGCCTCCTCCCTTGGTCTGTAAGTGCCCTCGCGGGCGATTTTCATGATCCTCGATCACTGCGCATGGTTCTGACACTGGTGAACACCATTGGCTGCTCCCGGCCCGGTGTAAAATTATAGCGGGCCTTGTAATACTCTCCCACTTCCCTAGCGGGTCTTTGGGGCATCCAGGGTTACTTTATAGTGTAAATCCCTACTGGCATATTGTGCCTTGAATAATCACCATATGGAGGCATCTCAGAATTATGTGATCGGGGTCCCTCCGGGACAAGACCGGCTGTGTATAGCATGTGGACAACCCCATGCTGATGCTGGCAGGGCACGGGTCTGTGTACCCTGTGCCGAGCAAGCACTGGCCCTGCAATCAGGTCGGCCAGTGGCTACACCTATCTTCAATTCGCCAGGCTTAAATCTCTCTCCTGCTGAGTTGCCTACAAGTGGGGAATTGCAGCCTGCTGGGCCTTCCAGACTGCCTACGGCTGAACAGATTATTGCTGGGTTATCGGAGCGAATGGGCCCTGGTAAGAAGCGGCACCTGTCGCCTCATGTTTCTGTATCTTCTATGAGAACCGTGGGGTTTACTGCTCCGTGTGACTATACCCTTTCTGATGAAGGGGAGTTGTTCTCTGACTCATACTCATCTGATGAGAGCCCGAGGAGTCATGACGATTCTGGCCCTGAATAAATACTGGGGCCAGTGTGACACTGACGACTTGTTGATTAAATTCTTTAAGGCACTGTCTATCTCCCTCCCCGCTCAGGCCCCCAAGCCTAGAGGGGAGCGTTTCCATACTGTGACCACACATTTGGAATTTCTAGAGCAGGCTCATTTCCATGCACTTGTGCTCAAGGAATGGGAATGCCCGAGTAAACTTCCAGGGGACTGGGATAGGAAATGCCCTTTTCCCCCTGAGGTGGTTAATTGCTGGTCATCTCCCCCCGTGGTGGATGCGCCGATCATAGGGGTCCCTAATCCCCCCTTTATTACAACCCCTGCTTATAGTACCCTTCGGGATGCTGAGGACCGGCGCATTGAGCTGTTGGCCTCCCATGCCTTTTCTTGTGCAGGGACGGCGCTGCGCCCGGTCTGTGCCGCGGCTATTACTGCAGTGGCCGCTAAAACCCTCATCAGAAAGTTGCTAGATCATCACCCCGAGGATCTCCCCTGGGAGGTGTTTAATGCACTCTCCAATTGTGATGTATTTGTAAAATGTATTCTATTAGCGCTGGAGGACGCTATCACAATGTGTGCAAGAACTTCTGCCCTTGCGGTAGCTATACGTCGCTTGGTCTGCCTGCGACAGTGGGGTGCTGACGATGCTACTAAAAAGACTCTTACTGGGCTTCCCTTTAGAGGGCGACGCCTATTTGGGGCCCGTCTGGACCTGTTCGGTAAAAAGGGAACATCACCCCTACGCAGACGGCCGTCTCGGCCCCCTCGGGGCAGAGGCACCCCTCCTCCCCCCTACCTTAGTGTGTCCTTCCGGGTTATTCGTACTGACTCCTGCCCCACGAGCAGCAGACAACGCCCTGGGCCCTCCGGAGGGGCTAAGCCCAAATCTTCCACCAAACCCCCTCAAGCATGATGGGGCGCCCTCGCCCGTCTGGGTGAGGGGATGGCTGCAGCACCTTGCTATTATCAGGAGGCATCTCGCCTCATTCTGGTGGATTCAGGAGGTTGTGTCCTCCAGATACAGGATAGAATCTGCTGCGCGGCCTTCCCCAGTTTTATCAGGTCCCAGGTACTCCTGGTCCCTGCCGCTCTTCAGTTGCTGGCACAGGCCATGCTAGGCCTACGAGGGCTGAGGGTCTCTTGCAGATTGCCCGTAACAGGCAGAGGCAGGGGCCACTCTACCAACCTTCCACAGTTCCCTAAAAAGGATGGGTCGGGCTGGCCCATTCTGGATTCACAGCAACTCTCTAATTACAGGCAGTTTATGCTGGAAACTTTGAGTTGGGCCATCAGCAGCTTGCGCCCAGTGGGCTTCTTGCCATCTGGGGAACTCTAAAATGTTTGTTACATCCCTGTGACTTCAGGTCCCCGAGGCTCTTCAGGTTCGTGTTGGTAGTCCAACACTGCTAATTGTGGCCTTGTTATCTGGCCTCTCTTCAACTCCCAGAGTGATCTCTCGGGTGCGGACGATGGTGATGTCTCCGATGAGACCAAGGGGCGTCTGCGCGATGACTACCTGGACGCCCTTTCTCACTTCCCAGTCTGCGTCAGGATGGATGCCCGGCTGATGGTGTCCATTGGGAGTCATTTGGATGGGGGACCTTCACCCCAAGTCCTCATTGTCCCCTTAATTGGTAATCCCATTACCAGGAATGAATCTGGATCAGGTTCTAACGAGAATCTTCCCTTCTCCGCAATGAAGTGGACAATTTGGTCACATGGGCTTAGTCCCTAATTGCTGTCCCGGTCCCTTCACCAGGCAGAGATGCAGCTGGTGGGCCCGTTGGTGTCTTGCTCGGAAGAGGTCCCTTATGTTCAGTTCCCCTTGGACCCTTCGGTGACTTCTATTGTTAATACAGGACAGGGATCCAGCATCCCTGGAGTAGGGTCTGTGGGCCTTCCCACCTGGTAAGAAGTTTTCTCTTGGAGTGAATGATCTCAGGGAACCTGTCCGGGGGCAGTCCCTTCTTACCCATTCCTGGAAACGGTCTCCATGGATGCCAAACTATCAGGTTGAAGGGGGAGGTTTTCTTCTGAAACTCCCTGCGATTCTGGGGGTGGTGGGCCCTTAGACGGTCCTTACGCCTATTGATTTTGAAACAGTTGAGCTTTTGCAATGGCTCTGCCTCGCTTGAATACTTCCCTTCTGGGCCTGTCAGTTTGGGGGCGCTTGGTCTGTCTGACTACAGTGTCCTACAGTAACCATTGGAAGGGGCCTGGAGCTGGTGGACCCTTCAGGAAGCATCTAGGTTCCTAATCTGGGTGGAGACAATGTTCCCTGCATATCATTGATATTCGCCCCGGTGCTACCCCTCTGCAACAGGATGTGCTAATCCCTGTGTCACTATGGGGTCCAATCAGCTGTGGATCTGTTGTGTTCCATCACTATCACAGGCTCTTGGCCTTTTGTTTCCCTGTCCCAGGATCCTCTGGCAGTGGTCCGGATGCCTTAGTAACGTCATGACTGGACGTTCGGTTCTGTATGTCTTTTTTCCATTCCCCCTGCTAGGCAGGGTTCTGTGCAAGATTGCTCTGGTAAGGGACCAGTGATCCTGGTCGCCCCCAGGTGCCCTAGTAGAGGGTGGTTATGGTACCAAGGACAGTAGTTCTGTACCTTTTGCCAGGAGTGCTAGCTAGGCTCACTCAGGGCTCCCTTTAAGTCACTCCAATCTATAGTTTCTGGCCTAGTCGGCCTGACTGCTGAAACAACCATCTTGATGGAGACAGGCTTATCTGTCTCGGTGTTTTGAGACTCTGGGAAGGCTATGAGCAAGTTCTTCCTCTTCTTCCATCTGTTGTAGGGTATGACATATCCATATTGATTGGTTGTGAGTCTAGGTCTCTTCCCTGTTGGGCGTTCTCGGTTCCCAGGGTTCTAGTGTTGTTTGCAGCATGATTTGGAGTTGGTTCTCCAACTCAGTACTCTGATGGGTCAGGTTCTGCCCTGTCCACCTTGCCTTAGTAGCCTCTGGTTCAGTCTTCCTTGGTTAGACTTCCTTCAGGGGGTACTCATGTGCGTCCCCCATGTAATCCTATGGTCCCCGTTGGATTGAAATTGATTTTCATTCTGTCTGCCTGCAGGATTTGTTCCTTGGTCCTATTCAGGATGCTGTCTGGCTGTTCTTACCCTCAAGGTTGTCCTTCTGGTGACTATTACCTTGGTCAGGCGTGTGTTAGCGGGCGGCTCTGTTTACCTGGTCCCCATTCCTTGAGATACACTAGGATAAGGTTGAGTTCCTCCTGAAGCCGTCTGCATCTGGAGCTAGTTCATTGATTTGAGATATTGCTATCCCTGCTGTGCCTTTTTTTTAGCAACGCTGAGGAAAGGGTTCTGCCCTCCTTAATCAGGTGTTGGAAGTTTTCCTTGGTAGTCTCTGTGTCCTTAGGGGAACTTATGTTCCTTGGGGCCTGTGGTCCTTACATCCTGAATGTGCTCTATCCCTTCTGCTCTCGGGAGTTGGGCGGCTTGGTCCTGGTTATTACCTTAATGGATGTTCCTCCTAGTCCTTGGTTCGGTCCATTGGCTTCTGCCGAGCCTACTGTAGCTACTGGATTCGTCAGGCTGTTACTCAGGCCTATTCCAGCAAGGGGAAGATTCTTCCTTGTCGCCACAATTCTTTTCTACTTGTGCTGGTTGCCCTTGGGCTTTTCAGCACCGAGCTTCTATTGATCTGGTTGGCTAGGCCACTACCATTGGCCTTCTGCTCATACCTTTTGCAAGCTTCTTATAAGGTTGATGTTAGGGCCTCAGCTCTTGCTGTCTTGGTCGTACGGTTATGCAGGTGACAGTGGTTTTAAACTGTCTGCTGTTGTCGTTTTTTGTTGGGGATCCCACCCTACTTTATGGACACTGCTATTGGATGTCCCAAGTGTAAGTATTATATCTGGAGCAGGACGTACTGTATACTAAGAATAATACAATTCTGTGAAATACTCACCTGTAGAATTGGTATTATTTGTATACAGTACATCCTGCTCCACCCCACCCCGGTTTTTGCATTATTCTGGATCCCCTGTATGGTGATTGTTATCATTGTTATCATTACCAGTTGTTCTGGGTGGTTTTAATTCTCCCGGCTTCTTGTTCACTGCTTTTCAATGCTGGGGATTTGTGGGAGGTCCCTGGGTATTTGAAGGGCCGGGAGGAGCCTGTTTTGCATGTCTCTGCAGTGCAGCGCCATCTGGCGGAGGATAACCCAAGTGTAAGTATCATATCTGGAGCAGGACGTACTGTATACAAATAATACCAATTCTACGGGTGAGTATTTCACAGAATTGTATTTTTCATTGCCAGTCCGCCTCTGGGCCTTACCATATATTTGCTGAAACTACAAATCATAAGCAGGCATCTACATGATTACTGAGGCAGAGGATCATCCAAACCTTGACACTCTTCTTCAGAAGGCCACATGCCTGGCTAGCCGGCAGTTCGGATTCATGTTTCATGTTCTTTTTTGCATGTTTTAGAAGTGATTGTATTAATTTTTTTAAACGTGATTTAAAAATTCTTGGGCCCTTAACAGGCTTCAGTCATTCCATTCCATTCCTTATGTGCACCACCGTAACTAAGTTTTATAGTTGTTATGGTGGTGCACATAAGGATTCACTCACAGCAACTGGCAGAGTACAGCGTATCAAGTGGATGAAAGAGGAGCTGTGGACAATCGTTGCTGCATTAGTAAACCAACCCTGAGAAGAAACATCTTGGGATGGGTGGTCAAGAATAATCACATTGATTGAGTTTACCCTATACAATTATTTATGGAGAGAGATATTTAAATTACGGTGTGATAAATGTAATAGTAGTAGGTGTATTTTTCTTTGATATTACAGGAATGTGTTTTTATGTAAATTAGTAGTGTCTTGTGTGCAACCTTCTTCTTCTTCCCTCTACACGCTGTTTCAGATCAAGGCAGGTTAGCTCGGGGGGATGCTAATCGGACAGGCCAGTGCGACTCCAGATCCTAGGGTGGCGCCTCCACTGCTGATATCAGCCGTATCTGCTGGGAGACATGGCCACTGGACGGGGAAGCGCTATAGCGCTCGCTCCGATGCTGCCTAATTTACCTTCCCAGCTGAGAATGCTGCCATTAACCCATTCTGGAGCACAAGATTGTTTTTCTTCCATCTGAAGGGGTTGAATTATAGCAGAAAGGGTTAATCTTGTTTCTGCTTCAGCCAATCAGATGATTAGCAAGCTAGAGTCTGTATTTTTAACACACCACTTTGATGTACATTGATAAGATAAACACATTGTTGCTAGGCATAACGTTTTTCCTTTATAACACAGAGTTGACAACAAATAGAAACGGAAAAAAATTAACAGATAAGCTTAGCACATTGACATAATTTTGGCACACAATAATGGAAACTTAAAAATGCCATCAAAAGTGAAATTACCCTTTTAAAGAATTGAAGTGCAAACGGAAAGTGAAAAGAGAGAGTGGAAAAAGGGAGAAAAGAAGAAAAAAAAGATACGACATTGGTTAGGGGGAAAAATGGATAAATAATCCTATAAATGAAAAAATAGGCCTATGATTGAGTGGGATTGTTTTGTAATCAGCAGCTTCTACACACTTTAATGAAATGTTCACTTAAAGAGGATGTCCAGACTCCTCAGCGCCGGGGGGCTTACTCTGCCCAGGATCCAGTGTGGTTATCCCAGTGCATCGGGTCCTGGGTGCAGCAATCTTGGACAGGCTGCACAGAGCGACATCCCCTGCTCAGTGCACACCCTTGCCCTCCATTCACTTGAATGGTTAGACATAAGCATGCATAGAACAGGGGATGCCACTCTGTGCAGCTGCTGTAGAAGCACCAGTAATCACGCTGGTCAGGGAGGCAGGGTGGGGGGGGGATACTTTGGAGACTGGGTATGCACTTTAAAAAAACTTCCAGTTTGAGTCTTAGTTGTGAATGCATGCTGTATTGTCTATGCAAAATATGCCGGTGTCTCTTTTTATGACCCCATTGTTGTTTTTCTTTTTAAACATCTAGCTTGCACCAGGAGCTGAAAGCAAAGCTGAAGAAAATAGAAACCTACAAGGATGAGCTACTGGCTGCTCTTGGAGACTTTTTATCGGAGCACTTCCCTCTTCCTGAATTACATGCAGCAGATGCAAAAATAAGAAAGGTAGCTCTGCTCTTGTGTTACATTGGGTGGGTGAGGGGATTGGTTGTGGCTAATGCAGTCTGGCTGTAGACCACTCAGTAGACCTGCAATGGGCCCATAACTGACTGTCCTTGTAAGACTAAGATTGTGGAACTAATGTGGAACTTCATACATGACATACGTGAACTTCACACATAAATTGCAAGGCACTAACTACATCTGGTTGGACAACCTACATAGTGGGGCTGGAAAATTAAATCCATCCTGCTAGAGATACCTACTGTAAACTCCTCCTCTTATCAGAGTCATGGTGACCACTCCAGACAAATACTTTATTCAGGTGCTCGGGAGCCTGCAATGTCGCTCTGTTTGCTTAATAGTGAATCGAGCTGGTATCCACATCTTGTGATTTGGCTACTGCTACTAAGTAAGTAGTGGGCTGGAGTAGTTATGTGACCCCCCCACCAAAGGGTAGGCGGTATAGGCACATGGTGAGCCTTATGGGATGCCCCACCCGCACTATTGCCCCTGTCTATCGGTAGGCCCTACGTGGGTGGTCGCTGCCCTCCCTCTCTCTCCCTTGCGTTCTCGGGGGGGGGGGGGGGGGGGGGGGGCTGAGTGTGTGTTTTGTACATTCACTTGTTTGTTGGTGTGCTTGGTTGCCTTTAGTTCTGTCATCGCACAGATTTGGTTGCACTGGTTGCTTGTTGAATTTGCCGCCGCCGCGCATGCTTCTATGGTGTTCCTTGGTCGGCGGCGCCATTAACTCAGGCGCTGCTGCGCCATCATTGGTTGAATTTGTCACGTGTGCGGTTTCGCGCTCTTCGGGGGGGGGGGCAGGCCTGCGGACGGCGCGTTCCGCATCACTGTCTCCGCGGCCCGCCCCTCGAGGTATGCTCGGCGCCATTTTTGCTTCTTCGTGCTGCGTGGCTGGTGCCTACCTACCGCGGTCCATGAGTGCCCTCGCGTGCTGTTTGTATATATTTTTAATGTCATGTATGCATGTCGCTTACGGGGTTTTTTGCTTATGTCTTACAGGCGGGTCAAACTCAATTGGTTTCTCCCGGCCCTACCCCCTCTATTTAGTTTATTAAACTTATTGAGGCCTAGTGTGCTATTTCCTCGCACTTCCCTAGCGGGCTATTGGGGCATCCCGGGTTGCTTTTATAGCGTGAATCCCTATCGGCCTATTGTGCCGCTATAATCGCCATATGGGGGGCGTCTCAGGATAATGTGCTCGGGGTTACTTCGGGACAAGCCCGGCTGTGTGTGGGGTGTCCCCTACAAGTAATGTACAATTATAAAGCACGGAGCAATAAAGGACGAAACGTGTTAGGAGGTAGGAGACGGCGGCTACGGGACGTTTTTTATCTATTCTATGATTGGCGTCCTCACTAAGGATTGCATGGAATTAAGGGAAGAAAGGACTCCCTCCTGAATTGTATTTCTATATACGCTCATGTAACCTCAACAAAATTGTGAGTGCATTTTTATCTATTAAATTAGTCTTTTTAAAAAAATCCTGACGGGGTTGCACTAGATTTCTTTGTGCTTTTTTAAACATATGAATGGATCCTACAAATGATCGTGAGGAGTGTTTAAACTTCAGATTGAAGCATTGAATTTTATGGAATTTTCCACTAGCTGAAGTTGATTTAAGGCTTTCTGATTTCATAAATCTGGTAAGCGCATATCTGTGGAGGTGGCGGGCACGTGTGTCAAGACCTTTTTTGTGGATGTGCATGAACCGTGGGATACTTCTAAAAACATTTCTAAAAACTTTTTCTTGTGGTTATAACAAATTTTGTCCTTTATTGCTCCGTGCTTTATAATTGTACATTGCTGTGGGACTTTTTTTTGGATGAAAAGCTTGGCACGTTGTAGCAAACTTCTGAAAGAACATTTTATCTGAAACTTTTTTTATGTTTGTAAGATTTTAGCGCGGTGTTTTACTATATATCTTTTATTGTCCCCTACAAGTGTTGACAATGTGCGGGTTTGTGTACCTTGTGCCCAGCAGGTGCTTGCGCTGCAGCCTGGTTTACCAGCAGCTGGGCCTGCGCCACGTATGGCTTCACCTACTCCCCAAAGCTTAAATTTGAATCCCAGTGAGCTGCATACCAATGGGGAGTCTCAGCCTGATGTGTCTACTAGACTGGCCAGTGTTGAAAAGTTGCTTGCTAATACTATGGCGCGTAAGGTCACTCTTTACCCTATGGAGGCTGAAGAGTTCTTTGATCTGTCTGGTTATACCCCCCTGGAGGAAGGGGAATTGTCCTCTGACTCAGAGTCATCTGATGAACGGCCCAAGGGTTATGAGGATTCTGGCTCTGATCCCTGGTCCCCAGATGATACTGATAGGTTTTTGGTTCAGATTTTTGAAGTGCTTTCTATCTCTCCCCGGCAGCGGCTCCTAAGCAATTGTTTCATATTGCTAAGCCACGTTTAGAGTTCCCTGAACAATCTCATTTTAATAATGCCGTGCTCAAAGAATGGTAGCGTCCTAGCAGGCTCCCTGGAGTCCCTAAGAGTTGGGATAAGAGATATCCTTTTCCTGCTGATGTGGTAAAACGTTGGTCATCCCCTCCAGAAGTGGATGCCCCAATTCTGGGTTTGTCTAACACCTCTGTCATGCATTCCGCTGACTCTACTACCTTAAAGGATAGTGAGGACCGGCGTATTGATCAGCTGGCTTCCCATGCTTTTGCCTGCGTGGGGACGGCGCTGCGCCCGGTTTGTGCCTCTGCCATTACAGCTGTGGCTATTAGGACTCTGCTTAAAAGTGTCCTAGGTGGAGCTCCTGATGATGTTTCTAGTGAAGAGTATAATGCACTCTCGCGTGAGGTATTTGTTGCTTATGTCCTCTCTGCCTTGGATGATACCACTAGGATGTGTGGCAGAGCCTCTGTCTTGGTGATGGCTATACGCCGCTCGGTATGGCTGTGCCAGTGGGCAGCTGACAACGCTGCCAAGAAGGCTCTCACTGGTTTTCCCTTCAAAGGCCTATGCCTATTTGGGGACTGGCTGGACCTGTTTGCTAAGGGAGGCAGGTTACCCCAGCACAGAAGGCAGTCTCGGCCCTTTCGGGGCCCGGGCTCCTTTTCTTCCCCCTACCGTGGATCCAGAACGAGGAGAGGGGTCTCCTTTACTGGGGCCCGATGAGATTTCTGGTGTAGGGGCAGAGGACATGGACGCTCTGGCCCATCCTGGGGCTCCAAGCCTAAGCCTTCCCCCAAGCCCCCTCAGGCATGAAGGGGCGCCCTCACCCATCCGGGTGGGGGGACGGCTTCAGCTCTTTGCTCATGTCTGGAGGCTTCATGTCTCAGACCGGTGAATTCAGGAGGTAGTGTCCTCCGGTTACAAGATAGAGTTTGCTGCCTGGCCGCCCCAAAGATTCATCAGATCCCGGATGTCTCAGGACCCCATGTCAGCTCAGGCTCTGATTCTGGCTGTGCAACGCCTTCTGGAGCTGGCGGTCATCTGTCAGGTCCCCTTACGAGAAAGGGGCAAGGGTTTTTATTCCAGCCTTTTCACCGTGCCCAAAAGAGATGGGTCAGTCAGGCCCATCCTGGACTTGAAGATCCTCAACAAATTTGTCAGATGCAGGCGCTTTCGCATGGAAACTCTGCGCTCTGCTATCAGTTCCCTGCGTCCAGGGGACTTCATGACCTCTGTGAACGTCAAGGATGCTTACCTTCATATTCCCATCTTTCCAGGTCATCAAAGATTCCTCAGGTTCGCTCTGGGGGATCAGCACTACCAATTTCTTGCATTGTTCTTCGGTCTCACAGCTCCCAGAGTATTCACCAAGGTGCTGGCAGGAGTGATGGCTCTGCTCAGGTCTCAGGGCATTCGCGTTCTGCCCTATTTGGACGACATTCTCATCACTTCTCAGTCCCTCCAACAGGCAGAGCTAGATACTCAGCGGGTAGTGTCCACCCTGGAGTCATTTGGCTGGGTGATCAACCATCCCAAATCTTCCCTGTCTCCCTCCTCTGGGAATGAATCTGGATACAGTTCAGGCAAGGATTTTTCTTCCTCAGCAGAAGGTGGACAGATAAAAGGTATCCCTTTCCCATTGATCTTGTTAAGAGGTGGTCATTTCCCCCTGAAGTAGAAGCTCCCGTGCTAGGCATGTCCAATACTTCGGTCATGCCTTCTCCTGACACTACCACTTTGAGGGACGGAGAGGGCCGGCGCATGGATCAAGTGGCCTGCCATGCTTTTACCTGTGTGGGGGTTGGCTTGCGCCCTGTATGTGCTGCCGCCATTACTGCTATTGCCCTTAAGAAACTGCTTAAGCTTCTCATTGATGGCACAACAGCTGGTAATTGTGGGGGAGGAATATAGGACTCTCTTACTTTGCACTGATTTTGTGGCCTTTATCCTTACTGCTATGGATGATGCTGTGCGGCTGTGTGGAAGGACCTCTGCGCTCTTGGTGGCTATGCGCCGCTCTGTCTGGTTGCGCCAGTGGGCAGCTGACGCGGCAGCAAAGAAAGCTCTCACTGGCCTCCCCTTCGTGGGGCTGTGGTTGTTTGGAGAACGTTTTGATGTTCTAGCCGAGGATGGAAGGCTGCCTCAGCGTAGGAGGCAGTCTCGGCCCTTTCGGGGGTCCTCTGCCCCCCTCCCTTTTTTTCGCATTCCCACAGGGGGCCGTGGTTCCCTCCTCTCCAGTGGTCGCAGAGATTCTTGGGGCCGTGGCAGAACCCGTGGTCGTCCCGGTCTCTCCTGGAATCCCAAGTCCAAACCCTCTCCCAAACCCCCTCAGGCGCTCTGGCGGTTCATTGCCTGTTAGAGTCCGGAGTCATTTGTTTGGTGCCTCATCAAGAAAGAGGTCAGGGGTACTATTTCAATCTTTTCACGGTCCCCAAAAAGGACGGCTCTCTGAGCCCATTCTGGATCTGAAGGGCCTCAACAAATTTGTCCGATTCAAACATTTTCGCATGGAGACGCTGCGCTCTGCTGTCAGTACCCTTCGCCCAGGCGACTTCATGACCACTGTGGACATCAAGGATGCTTATCTTCATGTGCCTATCTTCCTAGGTCATCAGAGATTTCTAAGGTTCGAGCTGCAGGGTCAGCATTACCAGTTTGTGGCTCTAACCTTACCTTTTCACCCCGGCACCTCGGGTGTTCACCAAGGTGCTGGCAGGAGTGATGGCTCTGCTAAGGAACCAGGGCATCCGCATCATTCCTTACCTGGACGACATCCTGATTGTGGCCAAGTCTTTTTTCCTCAGGCCGAGCGGGACACTCAAATGGTGGAAGGACTTAAACTTAAAACTTATCAGGAGAGACTTAAAGAACTCAATTTGTACAGTCTGGAGGAAAGAAGGGAGAGGGGGGGCATGATTGAGACCTTTAAATATGTGAAAGGATTGAATAAGGTTCAGGAGGGAAGTGTTTTTAAGAAGAAGCTTAATGATAGAACAAGGGGGCACAACCTGAAGCTAGTCGGGGAGAAGATCAGGAGCAATGTTAGAAAATATTATTTTACAGAAAGAGTAGTAGATGCTTGGAACAAACTTCCAGCAGAGGTAGTTGAAAAATCAACAGTCACTGAATTTAAACATGCCTGGGATAAGCACACATCTATCCAAAGATAAAGGGTACATACAGTATACACATAAGGGCAGACTAGATGGACCGTATGGTCTCCTTCTGCCGTCAACCTTCTATGTTTCTATGTAAATGCTGGGAAACGGTCACCACGGATGCCAGTCTGACCGGCTGGGGAGGCTTCTGAAAGTCCCTGTGGTTCCAGGGTCGGTGGGGCCCACAAGAGGCCCATGCTTCCATCAACGTCCTGAGGGCGATCAGGTTGGTTCTTTCTCGCCTATCCACTCACCTCCGGGGTCGGGCTGCTCAGATTCGCTCAGACAACCAGACATCAGGGAGGGACTCGGAGCAAGCGAGCCTTCAAGGAAGTGTCCCTGATTCTGTCTTGGGCGAAACAGCATGTTCCCTGCATATCAGCGGTCTACATCCCAGGGGTGGAAAACCAGGTGGCGGACTCCCTGAGCAGGGGGACGTCTCGTCTGGGAGATTGGTCTCTCAACAACCAGATGTTTCTCTCCCTCTGTCACCGCTGGGGTCAGCCGGACGTGGACCTGTTTGCGTCCCGTCACAATCACAAACTTCCCAGATTTGTCTCGGTCTCAGGATCCTCTGGCCTTTGCCACGGATGCCTTGGCAATACCGTGGACGGAGTTTCAGCTTCTCTGTGTTCCCGTTTCCTCTCCTGAGCAGGGTCATGCGCAAGATAGCCCAGGAGCGGGTTACCAGCCATACTTGTGGCCCCTTGTTGGCCAAGAAGAGTTTGGTTCGCAGATGTCGTGCGGTTGGCAGTAGACCGGCACGTCTTGCCCAAGGATCCAGATCTTCTCACCCACGACCAGCTACGCCATCCCAATTTACAAACTCTGGCTTTAACGGCTTGGCTGCTGAAACCTCCATATTGATGGAAAAGGGTTGCCTGCTTCTGTTGTTGATACCATGATTCGGGCTAGGAAGAAGTCCTCGTCCTTTGTTTATTACAGGGTCTGGCATGCTTACATTGCCTGGTGTGAGTCCAAGTCTCTTCCCTGTCGGATGTTTTTCTATTCCCAGGATTCCGGAACTCTTGCAACATGGTTTGGATCAGGGCCTTCAACTTAGTACCCTAAAAGGCCATGTTTCAGCTTTGGCAATTTTTTTTCCAAAGATCTTTTACCAATAATCGGTTGGTTAAAACCTTTTCTCATGTGCATCCACCCCGTAAGCCTTTTCTACCAGTCTGGGATTTGAATCTGGTGTTGTCTGCCCTGCAAGGGCCTCCCTTTGAGCCTATCCGTGATGCTACCTTTTCTATTCTGACCCTTAAGGTAGCCTTTCAGGTGGCTATCACTTCTGTAAGGCGAGTTTCTGAACTAGTGGCACTTTCCATCAAACCTCCTCCTTATTTTGAGAGGCATCAGGATAAGGTGGTGTTTCGGCGTAAGCCGGACTGCCAAAGGTTGTGTCTGCCTTTCATCTTAATCAGGACATTGTCTTGCCTTCATTGTGTCCTAATCCTGATAATTCCAAGGAGCGGACTCTGCATTACCTAGATGTGGTCAGGGCTCTGAAGTTTTATTTGGTCGCCACTGAGCCTTTCAGGAAGTCTGATGCTCTTTTTGTTCTCACTTCTGGACCTAGAAACGGGTTTGACTCCGGCTAAATCTACTATCAGCAAGTGGATCCGTCAGGTGGTGCTTCAAGCCTATTCTTCTAAGGGAAAGGAACCTCCCTTTAGGATTACTGCTCATTCTACTCGTGCTATTGGTGCCTCTAGGGCTTTTCAGCACCAAGCTTCTGTTGAACAAGTTTGCTAGGCCGTTACTTGGTCTTCTGTTCATACTTTTACAAGGTTGATGTTAAGGCCTCAGCGGATGCTGCATTTGGCTGCAAGGTGCTTCAGGCGGTAGTGACTTGAACTACTGGCCGTTACTCTTTGGGGATCCCACCCTACTCTGGACACTGCTTTTGGATGTCCCAACTGTTATGAATACCGAAGCAGGCGGTGTCATGCAATAAAGAAAAAAGCAATTATGTGAGTACTCACCTGTAGAATTGTTTTTGTTCTTGCATGGCACGGCCCGCTTCGCCCCACCCTTGTTATCGTTGTTCTTGGTTGCATCTTTATGGTGATTGATCCAAATAAATTGGGTTTTTTTTTACCTTTTTCCCATTTTTTACTTATTCTCTCCCGGCTTCTTGTCTCACTGCTTGTGTACGCTGGGGAACTCTATGGTTAAGCCCGTTTTTATAGGGAGCCGGGACAAGCCACAGCTTTTCTGCAGTACCACTGTGCCACCTTGTGGCGGAATAAACCAACTGTTATGAATATCGAAGCGGGCCGTGCCATGCAAGAACAAAAACAATTCTACAGGTGAGTACTCACAGAATTGCTTTTTTCATCACCCTGTCTGTGTTTTTAGCAGTGCTTGAATTCAAGCCATCTATGCAGAGGGGGGCCTGATTTGAACTAGTTCCTCGAGCCAGTATTGGTGGCCCACATGGGTGGGGTGGGGCTGGAGGGGCAGATGAGAAAGTAACTTTTCCTATTCACAACACCGAGCTGAGAGGATGCACAGCGCTGGAGGAACGCTGGCAGGGTAAGCTGCTGTTAATTACTTTTATCCTTTTGCATGAAAAATCCCTTGAACCTGGTATTCAAAGTGTCTATCCATGCAAAATAAAAATAATACATTTGTTTGTGGGACATCTTGTGGGCTCGATCCCCTGTAGTCCTGCAGGTTGAAGCAGTGCAGTTTCTGCACCACCCGCTATGAGTATAACTCTGCTCCTGGTGCATATAATTTATTAATTGCTGACACTCAAGAAGCATCATGGCTGTCTTGTGTACGGGTCATTCAGCCTGCAGGACAATAGCTTTCAGGGAGTTAGATTGTTTTTTTTCAACTTGTATAGACATGGACTATTTACAATTGTACAACGCATGCATATGATCTCTAAAATAAAACTATATTTAGCCAGATATTATTTACAGCTTGAGCTTAACTTTTTTTTCTTGTTATTATTTTCAGACTGCGACTCAGGAGCCACAAGTGAAGTGGGTACCCTTAGAAGATATAATAGAGGTAAATCTTTGTGTTTTTTTCAGTTCTCCAGTTTCTATTGTTATACTGATTTGTCATTTTGTCACATGTAACCCTTTCTTATATTACTTATATCACTGTCCAACAGCTCCATCTTTTGTGTGTTACTTATGCGCTGATCCTGCAACCAATGTTTTCTAAGTATACAGCATGTCCTGTTCCAGAATTTTCCTTACACATGGGTAATACATCCACAAGATGGCGCTGGACTGCAGAAAACAGCTTGTTGCTCCTCCCGGCCCTATATAAGTCAGGTACCTCCCACAAAATCCCCAGTTTTAATCTGCAGTCTGGACTGCGAAGATAGAAGATGGCTTTCTAAATATGCAGGCGAGCGGGGCTTACCAGCCTGCAGCCCTGCAGGACTATTACCCCCCGTTCTGGACCCACTGCCTCCCAGCCTCGGCTGACTGGTTCGGGTGAAGGTAGGACAGCACCCGGGTTAGGTGCTTGAGGAGCGCTGCTCCGACTGCAGTCCCTGCTTTGACAGGTTAGGCGGTATACGCCTGTGGTGAGCCTTGTGGGATGCCCCCTCCTGTTCCCGGGGGTTCCCCTTTAATCCCTACCCCCCTTAGGTATCTGCCCCCTTCTCTCATTTTGTTTCACTGAGTAGCCCCCTTCCTTCGCTCTCCCTGGAGATCTCGGGGGGGGGGGGGGGGGGGGGTGCGGTATGTCAAGCAGCCTGAATGTTCACTTGCTTGTGCCAGAATTGATATATTCTCAGTGTGCCACACACCCCGCTTCCCCTTTAATTCTTACGATCGGGTTACTCCACCAGCAGGTGGCGACGTTGCAGGGAGAAGTCTTGAAAACGAGCCCCTTCCGGCCTATATATACCTGGGACCTCCCACCCTCCCACTTAACACTAGTTTTTTTCTCTCTGCATGACAAGACAGAAGAAAGAAGTCTCCTGCTTGCAGGTAGCCGGGGTCAAACCCGGCATCCCCTTTTGGTCTATTTCTGCCCAGTTCTATTGTGCTGTTTATGCCTAGTTAAACGGAAGCCTCCGCTGGATGCTGTTACCAAGGATGGTAATTTGCCTCAATTCAAGAAGCCTCGTCGCTCCTTTCAGGGTGCGAGCTCCTTTAGTCCCTCCTTTCGAGGAGCCAGGGCGGCCAGAGGGGCTTCCCTTCCCGTTACCAGGGGTGTAGGTTGGTCCCGGGGAAGAGGTCGTGGCCATCCCGGTCAGTCCTGGGGCGCCAAGCCCAAACCTACTGCTAAGCCCGCTCAGCAATGAGGGGCTGCCCTCACCAGTGCGGGTGGGGGGACGATTGCGACACTTCTCCCTGGTTTAAGGCCGCGAGATTCCGGACACATGGATCTGGGAGGGGGTGTCGCCCGGTTACAAACCGAAGTTCGAGTCTCGCCCTCCTTCACGGTTTTTCCTGGAAATGGCGGGCATCCTGCCGGTGCCGCGCTTAGAGGTGGGCCTCGGTTTTTGCTCCATTCTCTTCGCAGCCCCCAAGAAGGACGGGTCGGCTTGCCCCGTCTTGCATCTGAAGTTTTTCAACCTTCCCAGGTCCTCCCTTGCTCCAGCCAGGGTGGTGTCCTTTCTGGGAATGCGGTCGGATTCCGGTCAACACAGGGTGTTTCTCACTCAGCCCAAAATTTGTCTGATTCAGGAGTTGGCTTGGGTCCTTCTTTCCTACCCTCGGCCGTCTGTTCTGGAGCTGAGAGCCTTCCGTCTGGTTCTTGCTCTTTTGTCTCATCAGGGTCTGGGCCTTCTGGTTCAGCTTCGCTCGGACAATCAAACAGCGGTTGCTTACATCAGTCATCAGGGAGGGACTTGCAGTCTGGGTGCCCTCAGAGTGGTGTCCCTGATCCTGACCTGGGCGAAGGCACATGTTCCTTGTCTCTCAGCAGTCTGCAGTCCGCTCCGGTGGGGGACACCGGAGGTGGTCCTGTTTCCCTTTCGTCACAATTGCAGGCTCCCGATCTTTGTGTCGCTTTCCCAGGATCCTCTGGCTCTGGCGGCGGAAGCCATATCCCTGAGCTGGGGGGACCCGGGGTTTCTGTACCTGTTTCCTCCGATACCCATGCTAGGCTGGGTGGTACGGAAGCTGGTTCTGGAAAGCGTGTCCGCCATTCTCGTGGCCCCAAGATGGCCAAGACGAGTATGGTGCGCAGACATCGTTTGGCTGACAGTGAATCAGCTCATTCTGCCTCTTCGGCCCGATCTGCTCACTCAGGGTCAGCTGTCTTACCCCAGTTTACCAACGCTGGTTTTGATGGCTTGGCCGCTGAGACCTCCATCTTGAAGGAGGAGGGTCTTTCTGACTCGGTTATTAAGACTCTGATCGGTGCCCGAAAGAGGTCTTTTTCTATCACCTACTATAGGACTTGGAAAGCCTATATCGCTTGGTGTGAGGTTAGGTCCTTGCCTTGTAGGGTCTTTTCGGTCTCCAGGATTCTGGAGTTTTTACAATCAGGGCTGGACTCCGGTCTTCAGCTGAGTACTTTGAAAGGGCAGGTTTCTGCCTTATCTATCTTTTTTCAGAAGCGTTTTGCGCTTTTTCCTTTAGTTAAAACTTTTTTCCAGGGGGTTACGCATGTGCGGCCTCCCAGGAAACCATTACTCCCTGTTTGAGACTTGAATTTGGTTCTTTCTGCTCTTCAGGCTCCTCCCTTTGAGCCTTTGCAAGATATTGCTTTGTCTACCCTGACTCAGAAGATTGTCTTCTTGGTAGCTATCACTTCGGTTCGGCGTGTCTCGGAGTTGGCGGCCTTGTCTATTCAGGCGCCCTACTTTGAGAGGCATCAGGACAAAGTGGTCTTTCGGTTCAAACCGGACTTTCTGCCTAAGGTTGTTTCTGCTTTTCATTTGAATCAGGATATTGTTCTTCCCTCCCTGTGTCCTAAGCCTAAGAATGACAAGGAGAGGGTTTTGCATTGTTTGGATGTAGTACGCTGTGTTAAGTACTATTTGATTATTACTTCTCCTTTTCGTAAAACTGATGCCTTTTTTGTTGTGCCCTATGGGCCTAGGAAGGGTTTGGTGCCGGCCAAATCTTCCATTAGCAAATGGATACGTCAGGCCATTATTACGGCCTATTCTGCTAAGGGGAAAGTTCCCCCTTTTCGTATCACTGCTCATTCTACTCACGCCGTTGGAGCGTCCTGGGCTTTTCGGCACCAAGCTTCTGTTGAACAAGTTTGTAAGGCCGCTACTTGGTCTTCTGTTCATACTTTTTCTAAGTTTTACAAGGTTGATGTGCGGGCCTCAGCGGATGCTGTGTTTGGCCGCAAAGTTCTGCAGACTGCAGTCATTTAAGTTATGCTTCACTTTGCCTTCGGATACCCATCCCTTGTGGACACTGCTTTTGGATGTCCCGATCGTAAGAATTAAAGGGGAAGCGGGGTGTGTGGCACACTGAGAATAATACCATTTTGTGAGTACTCACCTGAAAAATGGATATTGTCAGTGTGCCACACACCCCGCTTCACCCGCCCTTTTTGGTATCCTGGATCCTTTATATGGTGAAGCTTTTCTTTATTTTGAGGTTACCGTTGGATTTCCTGGTACCTTGTCTTTCTGCTTTTTAAATCACTGGTGTTGAGTGGGAGGTCCCAGGTATATATAGGCCGGAAGGGGCTTGTTTTCAAGACTTCTCCCTGCAACGTCGCCACCTGCTGGTGGAGTAACCCGATCGTAAGAATTTAAGGGGAAGCGGGGTGTGTGGCACACTGACAATATCCATTTTTCAGGTGAGTACTCACAAAATGGTATTTTTCTGACTTGGTTGGCCTATGCGCGACGGACTCCTACCTACCGCGGTCCATAAGTGCCCTCACGGGCGGCTTTATCTGCTTTGTTACGATGTGCTTAAGATCTTGTCTGCTTATGTCTTTCAGGCGGGACGAACCCTTCTTTGCTTCTCCCGGCCCTGTTTTAGTATATTGCTTGTGGGCCTTGTAAAAATTGTACTCCCACGTCCCTAGCGGGTTATTGGGGCATCCAGGGTTGCTATATAGCGTTATTCCCTATCGGCGTATAGCGCCGCTATAATCACCATATGGAGGCATCCCAGGATAATGTTACCGAGGTCCCTTTGGGACAAGACCGGCTGTGGGCAGCCTCATGCTGACGCTGACAAGGCGCGGGTCTTTGTACCCTGTGCTCAGAAGGTGCTTGCATTGCAATCTGGCCTGCCAGTGGCTGCACCTCGTTTCATTTCACCTACTCCCCCAAGCTTAAATCTCACTCCTGTTGAGTTGCATACTAGTGGGGATTCTCAGCCTGATGTGTCTTCTAGACTGGCTACTGTTGAACAGATTATTGCGAAGTCTTTAGCGCATAAGGCCCCTGCTAAGAAGCGGCACTTGACGCCTAATGTTACTGTTTTCCCTATGGGAACTGAGGAGTTTATGAATCTGTGTGGCTATACCCCGTATGATGAAGGGGAGCTCTTTTCTGATTCAGGCTCATCTGATGAGAGACCAAGGGGTCATGACGATTCTGGCTCTGATCCCTGGGCCCCGGATGACACTGACAGATTATTGACCCAGATTTTTGAGGTTCTGTCTATCTCTCTCCCTCCCTGTTGAGGCTCCCAGGCAAAGAAGGGAGTTTTTCCATACAGCAAGATCACGTTTGAAATTTCCATAGCAGGCACATTTCCTTAACCTTGTGCTCAAGGAATGGGAGCGCCCCAGTAAACTTCCCTGGGTTCCAAAGAGTTGGGATAGGAAGTATCCCTTTCCTGCTGAGGTGGTTAAATGTTGGTCATCCCCCCCCCCCCCCCCCCCCGAGGTGGGTGCCCCGATCCTAGGGCTATCTAACACCTCTGTCATGCATTCCCCTGATTCTACTACCCTGCGGGATGGCGAAGACCGGCATATTGATCAGCTGGCATCCCACGCCTTTGTCTGTGCCTCTGCCATAACTGCTGTGGCCACTAGAACCCTTATCAGAAATATGCTTGATAGTGCCCCTGATGAATTGCCTTGTGAGGTGTTTAATGCACTCTCCAGTTGTGATGTTTTTGTAAACTTTGTACTATCAGCATTGGATGACACCATCAGAATGTGTGCCAGAACTTCTGCCCTCGTGGTGGCTATACGCCGCTCGGTTTGGCTGCGCCAGTGGGCTGCTGACAACGCTGCCAAGAAGGCCCTCACTGGTTTTCCCTTTAAAGGACTGCGTCTGTTTGGAGACCGCCTGGACCTTTTTGCTAAGGGAGGCAGGTTACCCCAGCGCTGGCGGCAACCTCGGCCCTTTCGGGGTCAGGGTTCCTTCTCCTCCCCTTACCGTCGTGCGAGACAGGGAAGGGGGGTATCTTTCCCTTGGGCCCGGGGAGATTTCTGGGGTAGAGGCAGAGGACGTGTACGTCCTGGCTCCTCCTGGGGTCCCAAAGCTAAATCCTCTCCCAAGCCCCCTCAGGCATGATGGAGCGCCCCCACCCAGACGACTGCAGCACTTCCCTCACATCTGGAGGCTTCATGTCTCAGACCGGTGGATTCAGGAGGTAGTGTCCTCCGGTTACAAGTTGGAGTTTGCTGCCGATCCCCCTCCAGATCCCGGATTCCTCAGGATCCTGTGTCAGCTCAGGAGCTAGTGCAAGCAGTGCAAGGCCTCCTGGAGCTGGGGTTCATCTGCCAGGTCCCCTTAAGAGAAAAAGGCAAGGGTTTTTATTCCAACCTATTCACAGTACCCAAAAAGGATGGTTCTGTCAGGCCCATCCTGGACTTCCTGGAGACTCTGCGCTCTGCCATCAGTTCCCTGCGCCAAGGGGATTTCATGACTTCTGTGGACATCAAAGATGCTTACCTTCATATTCCTGTGTTCCCAGGTCATCAAAGGTTCCTCAGGTTCGCTGGATCAACACTACCAATTTGTGTCCTTGCCCTTCAGCCTCACTTCAGCTACCAGGGTGTTCACCAAGGTGCTGGCTGCGTGATGTCTCTGCTCAGATGTCAGGGCGTCTGCGTGCTTCCCTATATGGACGTCATCCTCATCACTTCCCAGTCTCTACATCAGGCAGAGTTGGATACTCAGCTGGTGGTGTCCACTCTGGAGTCATTTGGATGGGTGATCAACCACCCCAAGTCCTCACTGTCCCCTTCCTTGGTAACTCCATTCCTAGTAATGAATCTGGATACAGTTCAGGCAAGGATCTTCCTTCCTCAGCAATAGGTGGACAGTCTGATTGCACAGGCCCAGTCCCTCCTAGCTTGTCCCCATCCCTCCATCAGGCAGGGGATGCAGCTTCGAAGCGGTCCCTTATGCTCAGTACCACTCGAGGCCTCTGCAACTTCAACTATTGTCTGTATGGGACAAGGACCCAGCGTCCCTGGACAGGGTCTGTGTGCTCTCCCCCCTGGTCAGGAGGTCCCTCTTGTGGTGGATGGACTCCAGGAACCTGTTGGGGGGCAGATCCTTTCTTGCCCCTTCCTGGGAGATGGTCACCACAGATGCCAGTCTGTCAGGTTGGGGGGGGGGTTGCGGAAGTCCCTGCGGTTCCAGGGGAGGTGGGGCCCTCAGGAGGCCCACACACCTATCAATGTCTTGGAGCTGTGAGCGATCAGGTTAGTTCTGGCTCACTTGACTACTCATCTTCAGGGCCTGCCTGTTCAGGTGCGCTCGAACAACCAGACGGCAGTTGTCTACATCAATCATCAGGGAGGGACCTGAAGCAAGGGGGCCCTCCAGGAAGCGTCTCTGATCCTGGCTTGGGCAGAGGCCAATGTCCCCTGCATTTCAGCTGTGTACGTCCCGGGGGTGGAAAATCACCTGGCGGACTCTCTGAGCAGGGGGACCTCTTGCCAGGGAGAATGGTCCCTATGCAGCAGGGTGTTTCAATCTCTGTGTCACCGTTGGGGCCAACTAGATATGGATCTGTTTGCGTCCCGCCACAATCACAAGCTTCCAGCTTTTGTCTCTCTGTCCAGGAATCCTCTGGCCCTGACCTCGGATGCGCTAGCAATGTCATGGAAGGACTTTCAGTTTCTGTATGTCTTCCCTCCAATTCCCCTGCTGGCCAGGGTTCTGCGCAAGATTGCTCTGGAAGGGGTGCCAGCAATTCTGGTGGCCCCCAGGTGGCCAAGAAGAGTGTGGTTCGCAGACGTGGTACAGCTAGCAGTAGATCAGTACGCTCTGCCCTGTGCCAGATCTGATCACTCAGGGCTCACTACGTCATCCCATATTACAAACTCTGGCTTTGACGGCTTGGCTGCTGAAACCTCCATCTTGATGGACAAGGGGCTGTCTTCCTCAGTTGTGGATACTTTGATTAAAGCTAGGAAGAAGTCTTCCTCTTCCATTTATTACAGGGTTTGGCGTGCCTACATTGACTGGTGTGAGTCTAGGTCTCTTCCCTTTTGTGTGTTCTCTATTCCCAGGATTCTGGAGTTCCTGCAGCATGGGTTGGAGATGGGGCTCCAACTCAGTACTTTGAAGGGTCAGGTTTCTGCCCTGGCTATTTTTTTTGCTCAGCACCCTCTGATCAGGACTTTTTCCAGGGGGTCACTCATGTGCATCCCCCACGTAAAGCTATGGTGCCGGTTTGGGATTTGAACTTGGTTCTGTCAGCCTTGCAGGGTGCTCCCTATGAACCTGTGCAGGATGCTGCCTTGGCCATTCTTACGCTCAAGGTTGTGTTTCTGGTGGCTATCACTTCTGTCAGGCTTGTGTCTGAGTTGGCGGCGCTGTCCATTCAGCCCCCCTACTTTGATAGACACCAGGACAAGGTGGTGTTTTGTTTCAAACCTGATTTTCTGCCTAAGGTAGTGTCTGCCTTTCATTTGAATCAGGATATTGTTCTTCCTTCTTTGTGCCCTAATCCTAGCAATGCTAAGGAGAGGGTTTTGCACTCTTTGGATGTGGTTAGGTGTCTGAAGTACTATCTGGTGGCTACTGCACCTTTCAGGAAAACTGATGCTCTTTTTGTGATCCCTTCTGGTCCTTGGAAGGGTTTGGCTCCTGCCAAGTCTACTATCAGCAAGTGGATTCGTCAGGCTGTGATTCAGGCCTACTCTGCTAAGGGGAAGAATCCTCCCTTCCACCTTACTGCTCATTCCACTCATGCTATTGGTGCCTCTTGGGCTTTTCAGCACCAGGCTTCTGTTGAACAAGTTTGCAAGGGTGCTACTTGGTCTTCTGTTCATACCTTTTCAAAGTTTTACAAGGTTGATGTTAGGGCCTCAGCTGATGCTGTTTTTGGCCGAAAGGTTCTGCAGGCGGCAGTGGTTTAAACTGCCTGCTGCTGATTTTTCTTGGGGATCCCACCCTACTTTATGGACACTGCTATTGGATGTCCCAACTGTAAGTATTAGCTTTGGAGCAGGACTTACTGTATACTAAGAATAATACAATTCTGTGATTACTCACCTGTAGAATTGGTATTATGAGTATACAGTACGTCCTGCTCCAACCCACCCTTGGTTTGCATTTTCTTGGATCCCCTGTATGGTGATTGTTATCATTGTTATAATTGATAGTTTGGATTGTTTAATGCTCCCGGCTTCTCCTTAACTGCTTTTCAATGCTGGGGATTTGTGGGAGGTCCCTGGGTATTTGAGGGGCCGGGAGGAGCCTATTTTCGATATCTCTGCAGTCCAGCGCCATCTGGCGGAGTATATCCCAACTGTAAGTATTAGCTTTGGAGCAGGACGTACTGTATACTCATAATACCAATTCTACAGTTGAGTAATCACAGAATTGTATTTTTCTAAATAGTTTCCACCTCAATATGATCCCTGTATTTCTCATCATCTTGCATTGTCTGCCCTTCTCTGTCTCACCAGAGACCTCTGCTGGATGTGGATAGGGTGGTAAAGTATTGTCTTACTACATGCACTTTGCACTATTGCACTTTCTTTTGGCAATCCCGGGTCGCTGTGACATTAACTGAGGTTAATCAATCCCGGGTCGCTGTGACATTAACTGAGAAAGGGAAGCTTGATGTCTTTTTATAATGATTTGTTGGAGACTTTGTATTGTGGATCTCTAGATCTAGAGAGTAGCTCTAATCACAAAGAATAATGTGTTCCAGATAAAAGCACTACATGGTGCTATTATTTAAAGAAAGCTGTTCCTTTTTGTGTTCGACTCTACACTTGCGTAATAGCTATGGAGGAAACAATATGTGTATAAATACATTCAGTAATCCTAAAAGTCTCACATAAATTTGTACTGACCGCTACTGTTCTTCAGTTTTCCAATCTAATTTACTGTATATCTAGCCTGTCACTAGATTGTACAAACCTTATGTACTAAAATTCAGGGATTATGTAGCTTTTATTATTTTTCAAGTATACAGCACGTTCTTTACTCTTGGGATATCCCGGCCACAAGGTGGCGCAGTGGACAGCAGAAAGACTTGTGGCATCTCCCGGTTCCATAAAAGGACAGGAACCTCCCACAAATTCCCAGTTTCCTTCTGCAGTCTGGACTGCGAAGATAGAAGATGGCTCTCTATATTACACAGGCGAGCTGGCTTATCAGCCTGCGGCCCTGCAGGACTATTTCCACCCGTTCTAGACCCACTGACTCCCAGCCTCGGCTGCCTGGTTCGGGTGAAGGTAGGACAGTGCCAGGGTCAGTTGCTGGAGGAGCGCTGCTCCAACCACAATCCCTGTACCTACAAGGGTAGGCGGTTCAGGCTTATGGTGAGCCTTGTGGGATGCCCCTTCCTGTCTTATTGTGGGCCTTCCCCTGCCCCCCCTCCTCCCTAGCTCAGCATGCCTTGGGTGCGCCTACCATTGCTCTTCCCTGCCTCGCTCTCTCCCTGGGGGGGGGGGGGGCATGGTAGGCGGTGCTGTTTCACATTGAATATTCTTAGTATACAGTACGTCCTGCTCCAGATATAATACTTACACTTGGGTTATCCTCCGCCAGATGGCGCTGCACTGCAGAGACATGGAAGAACAGGCTCCTCCCAGCCCTTCAAATACCCAGGGACCTCCCACAAATCCCCAGATTTCTCTGCAGTGCTGACTGCGAAGACATGAAGTATCACTCTCTTGCAGGTGAGCGGGGCTATCAAAGCCTGCGGCCCTGTTGGACTATTCCCACCCGTCCTCCCTGTGATGTGCCTCCCAGCCTGGGCTGCGCTGGTCGGGTGAAGGTAGGCAGCACCATGCGTGCTTGATGGAGCCATGCTCCACCGCAGTCCCCCACCAAAGGGTAGGCGGTTTAGGCTGATGGTGAGCCTCTAGGGGATGCCCCTCCCGCACTATTGCCCCATGCCCCGTGTAGCGGTGGGCCCTGTACAAAGGGTCGCCATCCTCCCTCGTTCCCCCCGTAGCCCGGGGGGGAAAGAAAGGGGGGGGTGTGGTGGTCTTAGTGTATGTTTACACGTTATGGCCTTAGTCTTGCCCCGGACTGGTATTCAGAGCCGCATTTTACTGTGTATTTGTCGCCGCTTTTTCTAAGTGTGTCATACACTTCGCTCCTCATGACAACGTTGGAATCTATCTCAGAGCTTCGCGCTCTTCGGGGGGGCGGCGACCCGTTTTGGCGCGCTCCGCGTCACAGCCCGCTCTGGCCCGCCCTTCGAGGTTTGCTTGGCGCCATTTTGATGCTGGTCACACGCACGCGTGGTAGCGGTCCTCCTCCTACCTTGGTCTGTAAGTGCCCTCACTGGCGATTTTCATGATCCTTGATTACTGCGCTTGGTTCTGACACCCCTTTATTTCCTTTTATGTCTTTCAGACTGGTGAACACCATTGACTTCTCCCGGCTCGGTGTAAATTATAGCGGGCCTTGTAATATTCTCCCACTTCCCTAGCGGGTCTTTGGGGCATCCAGGGTTACTTATTGTGTAAATCCCTACTGGCATATTGTGACTTGAATAATCACCATATGGAGGCATCTCAGAATTATGTGACCGGGGTCCCTCTGGGACAAGACCGGCGGTGTATAGCGTGTGGACAACCCCATGCTGATGCTGACAGGGCACGGGTCTGCGTACCCTGTGCTGAGCAAGCCCTGGCCCTGCAATCAGGTCGGCCAGTGGCTACACCTAGCTTCAATTCACCTATCTCCCCAGGCTTAAATCTCTCTCCTGCTGAGTCGCCTACAAGTGGGGAATTGCAGCCTGCTGGGCCTTCCAGACTGCCTACGGCTGAACAGATTATTGCTAGGTTGTCAGAGCGAATGGGCCCTGGTAGGAAGCGGCACCTGTCGCCTCATGTTTCTGTATGTTCTATGAGAACCGAGAAGTTTACTACTCCGTGTGACTATACCCCTTCTGATGAAGGGGAGTTGTTCTCTGATTCAGGCTCATCTGATGAGAGGCCGAGGAGTCATGATGATTCTGGCCCTGAATACTGGGGCCATTGTGACACTGACGACTTGTTGATTAAATTCTTTAAAGCACTGTCTATCTCCCTCCCCGGTCAGGCCCCCAAGCCTAGAGGGGAGCGTTTCCATACTGCGACCACACGTTTGGAATTTCTAGAGCAGGCTCATTTCCATGCCCTTGTGCTCAAGGAATGGGAATGCCCGAGTAAACTTCCAGGGGACTGGGATAGGAAATGCCCTTTTCCCCCTGAGGTGGTTAATTGCTGGTCATCTTCCCCCGTGGTGGATGCGCTGATCATAGGGGTCCCTAATCCCCCCTTTATTACAACCCCTGCTTATAGTACCCTTCAGGATGCTGAGGACCGGCGCATTGAGCTGTTGGCCTCCCATGCCTTTTCTTGTGCTGGGACTGCGCTGCACCCGGTCTGTGCCGCGGCTATTACTGCAGTGGCCGCTAGAACCCTCATCAGAAAGTTGCTAGATCATCACCCCGAGGATCTCCCCTGGGAGGTGTTTAATGCACTCTCCAATTGTGATGTATTTGTTAAATTTATTCTATTAGCTCTGGATGACGCTATTAGAATGTGTGCAAGAACTTCTGCCCTTGCGGTGGCTATACGTCGCTTGGTCTGGCTGCGAGAGTGGGGTGCTGATACTACAAAAAAAGACTCTTACTGGGCTTCCCTTTAGAGGGCAACGCCTATTTGGGGCCTGTCTAGACCTGTTCGGTAAAAAGGGCAAATCACCCCTACGCAGGCGGCCCCCTCGGCCCCCTAGGGCAGGGGCACCCCTCCTCCCCCCTACCTTAGCATTAAACAGGAACCAGGGGTGTCCTTCCGGATTTTTCGTGCAGACTCCTGCCCCACGAGCAGCAGACAACGCCCTGGCCCCTCCGGCAGGGCTAAGCCCAAATCTTCCACCAAACCCCCTCAAGCATGATGGGGCGCCCTCGCCCGTTTGGGTGAGGGGATGGCTGCAGCACCTTGCTCTAATCAGAAGGCATATCGCCTCATTCTGGTGGATTCAGGAGGTTGTGTCCTCCAGATACAAGATAGTGTTTGCTGCGCGGCCTTCCCCAGTTTTTATCAAGTCCCAGGTACTCCTGGTCCCTGCCGCTGTTCAGTTGCTGACACAGGCCAATGCTAGGCCTGCGAGGTCTGAGGGTCTCTTGCAGATTGCTGTAACAGGCAGAGGCAGGGGCCGCTACACCAACCTTTCCACTGTCCCCCAAAAGGATGGGTCGGCTGGATTCACAGCAATTCTCCAATTACAGGCATTTTCTGCATGGAAACTCTGAGATGGGCCATCAGCACCTTGCGTCCAGTGGGCTTCTTGCCGTCGGGGGGAACGCTTAAATGCTTATGTTTACATCCCTGTGCTTTCAGGTCTCTGAGGCTCTTCGGGTTTGTGTTGGTAGTCCAACACTGCTAATTGTGGCCTTGTTATCTGGCCTCTATTCAACTCCCAGAGTGCTCACTCAGGTGCTGACGATGGCATCCGCGCGATTACCTACCTGGACGTCTTTTCTCACTTCCCAGTCTCTACCCGGCTGGTGGTGTCCATTGGGAGTCAATTGGATGGGTGCTCAATCACCCCAAGTCCTCATTGTCACTTTAAATGGTAACTCCATTACTAGGAATGATCTGGATTAGGTTCAAATCAGAATCTCCCCTTCTCAGCAATAAAGTGGGCAATCTGATCACATGGGCTCAGTCCCTCATTGCTGTCCCGGTCCCTTCACCAGGCAGGGATGCAGCTGGTGGGGCCGTTGGTGACTTGCTTGGAGGAGGTCCTTTAATGCTCAGTTCCCCTTGGATCTTCTGCGACGTCTATTGTTAATACAGGACAGGGATCCAGCACCCCTGGAGCGGGGTCTGTGGGCCTTCCCACCTGGTAAGAAGGTTCTCTTGGAGTGGATGAACTCAAGGGACCTGTCTGGGGGCAATTCTTCTTTAAAAAAAAAAAAAAAAAAAGCCCCTTCCTGGAAACGGTCACCATGGATGCCAACCTATCAGGTTGAAGGGGGAGGGTAGGGCTGCGATTCTGGGGGTGGTAGGGCCCTTAGAAGGTCCTTACGCCTATTGAGGTTATAAACTGTGAGCTTTTCCAGTTGGTTCTATCTCGCTTGCCCACTTCCCTTCTGGGCTTGCCAGTTGGGGGTGCTCGGTCTGTCTGATGACAAATGTCCTACATTAATCATTGGAAGGGGCCTGGAGCTGGCGGACCCTCCAGGAAGTATCTATGTCCCTTTTCTGGGTGGAGACAATGTTTCCTGCATATCAGTGAGATTAGCTCTGGTGGAGCCCCTCTGCGACAGGATGTGCTAATCCCCGTGTCATTATGGAGTCCAACCAGTCTTGGATCTGTTGGGTTCCGTCACCTTCACAGGCTATCGGCCTTTGTTTCCCTGTGCCAGGATCCTATGTCAGTGGTCCGAATGCCTAGTACCGTCTTGACAGGACGTTCGGTTCTGTATGTCCTTCTCCATTCCCCCTGCTAGGCAGGGTTCTGCGTAAGATTGCTCTGGTAAGGGGACCAGTGATTCTGGTGGCCCCCAGGTGCCCTAGTAGAGTGTGGTTGCAGACACGGTACTGAGGTCAGTAGTTTTCTGTACCTTGCCAGGAGTGCCAGCTTGATCACTCAGGGCCTTTACGTCACTCCAATCTACACTCCCTGTCCTAGTCAGCCTGTCTGCTGAAACATACCTCTTGATGGAGACAGGCTTATGTGTCTCGGTGTTTGAGACTATGGGAAGGCTAGAAGTAAGCTTCTTCCTCGTCTTTTTCTATCTGTTGTAGGGTATGGCATACCCACATTGATTGGGGTGAGTCTAGCTCTCTTACCTGTTGGGCGTTCTCGGTTCCCAGGGTTCTAGTGTTGTTTTCAGCATGAATTGGAGTTGGTTCCCCAACTCAGTATTCTGATGGATCAGGTTGCCCTGTCCCCCTTGCCTTAGTAGTCTTTGGTTAAGACTTCCTTCAGGGGGTACTCATGTGCGTCCTCCATGTAATCCTATGGTCCCTGTTGGGATTGAAATTGATTTTCATTCTGTCTGCTTGCAGGATTTTGTCCCTTGGTCCTATTCAGGATGCTGTCTCGCTGTCCTTACCCTCAAGGTTGTCCTTCCGGTGACTGTTACCTTGGTCAGGCGTGTGTTAGCGGGCGGCTCTGTCTACCTAGCCCCCATTCCTTGAGATACACCAGGATAAGTTGGAGTTCCGCTTGAAGCCGAACTCTCTGCATCTGGAGGTGTCTTATGTTCATTGATTCGAGATATTGTTATCCACGGCTGTGCCTTTTTCCTAGCAACGCTGAGGAAAGGGTTCTGCATTCCTTATACAGGTGTTGGAAGTTTTTCCTTTGGAGTCACTGCGTCCTTTAGGGGAACTGAGGTTCCTTGGGGCTTGTGGTCATTACATCTTGAATGTGCCCGATCTCGTCTGCTTTCGGGAGTTGGGCGGTTTTGGTCCTGGTTATTACCTTAATAGATGTTACTCCTGGTACTTGTTCGGCCTTTTGGCTTCTGCCAAGTCTGCTGTAGCGATTGGATTTGTCAGGCTGTTACTCAGGCCTATTCCAGCAGGGGAAGAATCTCCCTTGTCGCCTTGATTCCTTTTCTACTCGTGCTTGATGCCTCTTGGGCTTTTCAGCACCGGGCTTATGTTGAAATGGTTGGCTAGGCCGCTACCCTTACAGGCATATGGCTGGGCCAGTCCCTCGTAAGGATTCTGGCAAGAAGCGGCATTTAACTCCCGCTGTTTCCCTTTTTCCTGAGGAGGATGAGGGACAGTTTTCTTTCCCTGGCCTGTACCCCCTAGAAGAGGGGAAGCTTTTCTCTGATTCTGATTCCTCTGAGGAGCAGCAGGAGGTTTATGGTGGTACTGGGTCTCCTTTTGGAGAAGACCCATGGTCTTCAGAGGATACTGACAGGCTGTTGGCTCACATTTTTGAAGTACTGTGTATTACACCTCCTGTCCCAGCTAAAAGGCAGCAGGGTGAGCTTTTTCACACTGTTAAACAACGCTTGGAGTTCCCTGAGCAGATCCACTTCAATAATTTGGTGTTCAAGGAGTGGGAACGTCCTAGCAGATTGCCCGCGGTGCCTAGAGTTGGGACAGGAGGTATCCATTTCCTGCTGATGTGGTTAAGCGATGGTCGAGTACCCCCGAGGTGGATGCTCCCGTGCTTAGGATGTTCAATACCTCGCTCATGCACTCCCCTGACACTTCTACTCTGAGGGATGCTGAGGACCGGCGTGTTGATCATCCGGCCTGTCACGCATTTGCTTGTGCGTGGACTGCGCTGCGCCCTGTGTGCGCTTCTGCCATCACTGCTCTTGCTATTAAAGGGCTACTCAAGTGCCTTCTGGATAATGCCTCGGATGCCAATAGGGGGGAGGAGTATAGATCCCTCCTGCTTTGCTAGGAATTTGTGGCATTTATTCTTTCTGCTATGGATGATGCGGTCAGGATGTGTGGTAAGACTTCTGCCCTTTTGATGGCTATACGCCGCTCTGTTTGGCTGCGTCAGTGGGCAGCTGATAATGCTGCTAAGAAGGCTCTCACTGGCTTCCCCTTTACTGGGCTACGGCTTTTTGGGGAGCGCCTGGATCTGTTTGCCAAGGATGGTAGGCTGCCTCAACACAGGAGGCAGCCGCAACCCTTTCGGGGGGCTGGTTCTTCCCTTCCCTCCTTCCGTGTTCCCAGGTTCGGTCGGGGTGCACCATTTGCGGGGGCACGTAGAGACCCTTGGGGCCGGGGTAGAGGCCGTGGACGCCCCGGTCTGTTATGGGGTCCCAAGTCCAAATCTTCCCCCAAGCCCCCTCAGGCATGAGGAGGCACCCTCACCCATTCGGGTGGGGAGGCGGTTGCGGCTCTTTGCTCACGTTTGGAGACTGCGCGTCTCAGACCGGTGGATTCAGGAGGTGGTGTCCTCCGGGTACAAGATAGAGTTTGCAGCCTGGCCGCCCCCAAGATTCATCAGATCCCGGATGGTTCAAAGCCCCCTGTCAGCTCAGGGCTTGCGGTTCAAAGCCTTTTGGATTTGGGTGTCATCTGTCCTGTGCCTTCCCAGGAAAGGGGCAGAGGCTTTTACTCCAATCTGTTCACGGTTCCCAAAAAGGATGGGTCCCTGAGGCCCATCCTGGATTTGAAGCGCCTCAACAAATTTGTCAGGTTCAAGCATTTTTGCGTGGAGACTTTGCTCTCGGCAGTCAGTACCTTGCACCCGGGTGATTTCAGGACTTCTGTAGACATCAAAGATGCTTACCTTCATGTTCCTATCTTTCCAGGTCATCAGAGATTTCTCAGGTTCGCTCTGGAGGATCAGCACTACCAATTTGTGGCCCTACCTTTCGGTCTTACCTCGGCTCCTCGGGTCTTCACCAAGGTGCTGGCAGGGGTGATGGCTCTGTTGAGATCTCAGGGCATTCGCATCCTTCCTTATCTGGACGACATTCTGATTGCGTCTCAGTCCTTCCATCAAGCCGAGCTAGATAACCAGATGGTGGTCTCCACACTCGAGTCCTTCGGTTGAGTGATCAACTATCCCAAGTCTTCTCTGTCTCCGTACTTGGTGAGGTCCTTTCTGGGCATGACTCTGGATACATCTCAGGTCAAGGTTTTTCTGCCTCAGCAGAAGCTGGAGAGCCTGCAGACGCTGGCACGGTCTCTAATTTCTTGCCCTCACCCCTCCATTCGGCAGGGGATGCAGCTGGTGGGTCTGATGGTGTCATGCTTCGAGGCGGTTCCCTATGCTCAGTTTCACATGAGAACTCTTCAGTTGCACCTCTTGTCAGTTTGGGACCTGGACCCTGTGTCCCTGGATCAGATATTTGTTCTGTCCCCTCTGGTCAGTCAGTCCCTCTCATGGTGGCTGGACTCAAGGAATCTCCTACTAGGCAGGACCTTTCTGCCCCCGTGCTGGGAGACTGTCACCACAGATGCCAGTCTGACAGGTGGGGGGGGGGGGTTTAGAAGTCTCTGAAGTTCTAGGGTCAGTGGGGCCCTCAGGAGGCCCATGCTCCCATCAACATTCTGGAACTGCGGGTGATAAGGTTGGTTCTTTTCCAGTTGACTCCGCACCTTCGGGGTTGGGCTGTTCAGATCCGCTCGGAAAGCCGGACGGCGGTTGCCTACATAAATCATCAGGGAGGGACTCGGAGCAAGCGAGCCCTCAAGAAAGTGTCTCTGATACTGTCCTGGGAGGAGAATGTTCCCTGCATATCGGCAGTTTACATCCCGGGAGTGGAGAACCTGGAGGCAGACTTTCTGAGCAGGGGGATGTCTCGGCTGGGGGAGTGGTCCCTCAGCGACAGGGTGTTTCACTCTCTTGCCACCGCTGGGGTCTGCCGAATGTGGACCTGTTTGCTTCACGTCACAATCACAAGCTTCCATTCTTTGTCCCTCTGTCTCAGGATCCTCTGGCCATTGCCACGGATGCGCTAGCAATGCCTTGGAAGGGGTTTCGGCACCTCTATGTGTTCCCTCCGTTTCCTCTGCTGGGCAGGGTGCTGCGCAAGCTAGCCCAGGAAGGGGTGCCAGCCATTCTGGTGGCCCCCTGTTGGCCAAGAAGGGTATGGTTCACAGACATTGTGCAGCTGGAAGTAGATCCGTACGTCCTGCCCAAGGATCCAGACCTGCTCACTCAGGGGCAGCTGTGTCATCCCAATTTACAAACGCTGGCTTTGACGGCTTGGCTGCTGAAACCTCCATCTTGATGGAAAAGGGGTTACCTGCCTCTGTTGTTGATACCATGATTAGGGCTAGGAAGAAGTCCTTCGTCCTTTATCTACCTTTATCTACCAGGCATGCTTACATTGCCTGGTTTGAGTCCAGATCTCTTCCCTGTCGGGTGTTTTCCATTCCCAGGATTCTTGAGTTCTTGCAACATGGTTTGGATTTGGGCCTTCAACTTAGTACTCTCAAGGGTCAGCTTCAGCTCTGGCAATTTTTTTCCAAAAATCTTTTGCCAGTCACCGTTTGGTTAAGACTTTTTTCCAGGGGGTTTCTCACGTGCGTCCACCACGTAAGCCTATGTTACCAGTTTGGGATTTGAATCTGGTGTTATCTGCTTTGCAGGGTCGTCCCTTTGAGCCTCTCCGTGAGGCCGCTTTGCCCATTTTGACTCTTAAGGTAGCCTTTTTGGTGGCTATCATTTCTGTCAGGCGTGTTTCTGAGTTAGCTGCGCTTTCTATCAAACCTCCTTATTTTGAGCGACACCAGGACAAGGTGATGTTTCGCCTGTTTAAGCCTGATTTCTTGCCTAAGGTTGTGTCTGCTTTTCATCTCAATCAGGACATTGTTTTGCCTTCCTTGTGTCCTAATCCTGCTAATTCCAAGGAGAGGACTCTGCATTCTTTAGATGTGGTCAGGGTTCTGAAGTTTTACTTGGTCGCTACTGAATCTTTCAGGAAGACTGATGCTCTTTTTGTTCTTCCTTCTGGACCTAGGAAGGTTTTGCCTCCGGCTGAGTCCACTATCAGCAAGTGGATGCGTGAGGCGGTGGTGCAAGCCTATTCTGCTAAGGGGAAGGAGCCTCCCTTCCGTCTTACTGCTCATTCCACTCGTGCTATTGGTGCCTCCTGGGCCTTTCAGCACCAGGCTTCTGTTGAACAAGTTTGTAAGGCCCCCAACTTGGTCTTCTGTTCATACTATTCTTAGTATACAGTACGTCCTGCTCCAGATATAATACTTACACTTGGGTTATCCTCCGCCAGACGCGCTGCGGCGTCTTCATTGGCAAATCATCTCCTCTAAGTGTCCCATTCACTTCGCTCCTCATAACAGTTTGTATCCACCTCAGAACTTCGCGCTCTTCGGGGGGGCGGGGACATGGGTTGGCACGCTCCGCGTCGCTGGCCGCTCTTGCCCGCCCTTCAAGGTTTGCTTTGGCGCCATTTTGATGCTGGTCGCACACACTCATGGTGGCGGTCCTCCTCCTCCCTGGGTCTGTAAGTGCCCTAGCGGGCGATTTTCATGATCTGTGTTTACTGCGCATGGTTCTGACACTCTTTATTCCCATTATGTCATATGTCTTTCAGACTGGTGAACACCATTGGCTTCTCCCGGCCTGGTGTTAAATTATAGCGGGCCTTGTTAAATTCTCCCACTTCCATAGCGGGTCTTTGGGGCATCCAGGGTTACTTATTGTGTAAATCCCTACTGGCATATTGTGACTTGAATAATCACCATATGGAGGCATCTCAGAATTATGTGACCGGGGTCCCTCCGGGACAAGACCGGCGGTGTATAGCGTGTGGACAACCCCATGCTGATGTGTGCAGGGCACGGGTCTGCGTACCCTGTGCCGAGCAAGCACTGGCACTGCAATCAGGTCGGCCAGTGGCTACACCTAGCTTAAATTCACCTATCTTCCAGCAGATGTAGTTGAAAAAACAACAGTCACTGAATTTAAACATGCCTGGGATAAGCACACATCTATCCTAAGATAAAGAGAACATACGGTATACACATAAGTGCAGACTAGATGGACCGTATGGTCTCCTTCTGCCGTCAACCTTCTATGTTTCTATGTTTCTATCTCCCCAGGCTTAAATCTCTCTCCTGCTGAGTCGCCTACAAGTGGGGAATTGCAGCCTGCGGTCCTTCCAGGCTGCCTACGGCTGAACAGATTATTGCTAGGTTGTCAGAGTGTATGGGCCCTGGTAGAAAGCGTCACCTGTCGCCCCATGTTTCTGTATGCTCTATGAGAACTGAGGGGTTTGCTACTCCGTGTGACTATACCCCTTCTGATGAAGGGGAGTTGTTCTCTGACTCAAGCTCTTCTGATGAGAGGACGAGGAGTCACAATGATTCTGGCCCGGAATACTGGGGCCAGTGTGACACTGACGACCTGTTGCTTAAGGTCTTTAAGGCACTGTCTATCTCTCCCCCCGGTCAGGTCCCCAAGCCTAGAGGGGAGCGTTTCCATACTGCGACTGCACGTTTGGAATTTTTAGAGCAGGCTCATTTCCATGCTCTTGTCCTCAATGAATGGGAATGCCCCAGTAAACTTCCAGGGGACTGGGATAGGAAATACCCTTTTCCCCCTGAGGTGGTAAATTGCTGGTCATCACCCCCCGTGGTGGATGCGCCGATCATAGGGGTCCCTAACCCCCCCCCCCCTTTATTACAACCCCTGCCTATAGCGCCCTTCGGGATGCTGAGGACCGGCGCATTGAGCTGCTGGCCTCCCATGCCTTTTCTTGTGCCGGGACGGCACTGCGTCGGGCCTGTGCCGCAGCCATTACTGCGGTGGCCGCTAGAACCCTCATCAAAAAATTGCTCGATCATCACCCCGAGGATCTCCCCTGGGAGGTGTTCAATGCACTCTCCAATTGTGATGTATTTGTGAAGTTTATTCTATTGGCGCTAGATGACGAGATTAGAATGTGTGCAAGAACTTCCGCCCTTGCGGTGGCTATTCGTCGCTTGCTCTGGCTGCGACAGTGGGGTGCTGATGATGCTACTAAAAAGACTCTTACTGGGCTCCCCTTCAAAGGGCAACGCCTATTTGGGGCCCGTCTAGACCTGTTCGGTAAAAAGGGCAAATCACCCCTTCGCAGACGGCCGTCCCGGCCCCCTCGAGGCAGGAGCACCCCCCTACCTTAGTGTTAAACAGGAACCAGGGATGTCTTTCCGGATTTTTGGAGCAGACTCTTTCCCCACGAGCAGCAGGAAACGCTCTGGCCCCTCCAGCGGGGCTAAGCCCAAATCTTCCACCAAACCCCCTCAAGCATGATGGGGCGCCCTCGCCCGGCTGGGTGAGGGGATGGCTGCAGCACCTTGCTCTTATCAGGAGGCATTTCGCCTCACTCTGGCGGATTCAGGAGGTTGTGTCCTCCAGATACAGGATAGAGTTTGCTGCACTGCCTTCCCCAGTTTTTATCAGACCCCAGGTACGCCTGGTCCCTGCCCCTGTTCAGTTGCTGGCACAGGCCATGTTAGGCCTGCAAGGTCTGAGGGTCTCTTGCAGATTGCCCGTAATAGGCAGAGGCAAGGGCCGCTATACCACCTCCCACAGCCCCCCAAAGGATGTGTCAGGTGGCCCATTCTGGATTCACAGCAATTCTCTAATTACAGGCAGTTTCCTGCATGGATACTCTTGAGTTTGGCCATCAGCACCTTGCGCCCAGTGGGCGTCTTGCCGCCTGGGGCACTCTTCAATGCTTATGTTTACATTCCTGTGCCCTCAGATCTCTGAGGCTCTCCAGGTTCATGTTGGAAGTCCAACACTGTTAATTGTGGCCCTGCTATCTGGCCTCTCTTCAATTCCTAGAGTGTTCACTCAGGTGCTGTCGATGGTGATGTCTCTGATGAGACCAAGGGACGTCCGCGCGATGTTTACCCGGATGCCCTTCCTCACTTCCCTGTCTCTGCATCAATATAGTTGGATACCCGGCTGGTGGGCCATTGGGAGTCATTTGGATGGGTGTTCAATCACCTCGATCCTCGCTGTTCCCTAAAGTGGTAACTCCATTAATAGGAATGATTCTGGATCAGGTTCAAACCAGATTCTCCCCCTTTCAGCAATTAGGTGGGCATTCTGGTCTCATGGGCCCAGTCCCTCACTACTGTCTCGGCTTCTTAACACCAGGCAGGGATGCAACTGATGGGCCGTTGTTAACTTGCTCGGCAGGAGCCCGAGCAGCTAAAGAGGTCCCTTATGCTCAGTTTACCTTGAGCCGTCTGCGACTTCTAGTGGTAACATAGGACAGGGATCCAGCACCCCTGGAGCAGGGCCTGTTGGCCTTCCCTCCCGTATGACGGTTTTCTCTTGAAAGTGGATGAACTCGAGGGACCTGTCTGGGGGCAGTTCCCTCTTGCCTTTCCTGGAAACGGCCACCATGGATGCCAACCTTTCAGATTGAAGGGGATGGTTTCTTCCAAAACTCCCTGCGATTCTTATGTTGGTGGGACCCTTAGAGGGTCCTTACGCCTACGGAAGTCTAAGCAGTAACCGTTTTTCAGTTGGCTCTTCTCGCTCGACCGTTCCCCTTCCGGAATTGCCAGGCTGGGGGTGCTCGGTCCATCTGATAACAGGCGTACTACATTAACCATTGGAAGTGGCCTGGAGCTGGCGGACCTTCCAGGGAGTGTCTATGTTCCCTTCTGGGCGGAGACAATGCCCCCTGCATGTTAGTGATATTAGCTCCGGCTAAGCCCCTCTGTGACAGGATGTGCTAATCCCTGTGTCGTTATGGAATCCATCCAGTCGTGGATCTGTTGGGTTCTGTCACCTTCACAGGCTATCGGCCTTTGTTTCCCTGTCCCAGGATCCTATGTCAGTGGTCCGGATGCCTTAGTACCGTCTTGACAGGACTTTTGGTTCTGTATGCCCTTCTCCATTCCCTCTGCTAGGCTGGGTTATGCGGAAGATTACTCTGGTAAGGGGACCAGTAATGCTGGTGGCCCCCAGTTGACCTAGTATAGTGTGGTTGCAGATATGGTACTGTGGTCAGTAGTTCTGCACCTTGCCAGGAGTGCCAGTTGATCACTCAGGGCCCCTTTACATCTCTATAGTTCATGGTCCCTGGCCTAGTAGATCTGACTGCTAAAACATACATCTTGATGGAGACAAGTTTAGCTGTCTCGGTGTTGTGGCTATGGGATGGCTAGGAGTGAGCCTCTTCTGCGTCTTCTTCTATTGTTGTAGGGTATGGCATACCCACATTTATTGGGACGAGTCTAGTCCTCTTACTTGTTGGACGTTCTCGGTTTCCAGGGCTCCAGTGTGGCCTTCAGCATAAATTGGAGTTGGTCCCCCAGCTCAGCTCTCTGATGGGTCAGGCTCTGCCCTGTCCACCTTGCCTTAACAGTCTCTGGTTCAGTCTTCCTTGGTTAAGACTTCCTTCAGTGGGTGCCCATGTGCGCCCTCCATGTACTCCTATGGCCCCTGTTGGGATTGAAATTGATTTCATTCCACCTGCTTGCAGGTCGTCTCCTGGTCCTATTCAGGACACTGTCTGGATGTCCTTACCCTTAAGGTGGTCCTTCTGGTGACTGTTAACCTTGGTCAGGCATGTGTTAGCGGGCGGTTCGGTCTACCTAGCCCTCATTCCTTGAGATACACCAGGATAAGGTGGAGTTCCGCCTGAAGCCGGATTCTCTACATCTGTAGGTGTCGTATGTTCAATTACCCGAGATATTTGTTTTCCACGGCTGTCCCCCTTCCTTGCAACGTTTAGGAAGTGGTTCAGCATTCCTTATACAGGTTTTTTTTTCTTTAGAAGTCACTGTGTCCTTTAAGGGAACTGAGGTTCCTTGGGGCTTGTGGTCATTACATCCTTAATGTGCTCTATCTCGTCTGCTCTCGGGAGTTGGGCGGTTTGGTCCTGGTTGTTACCTTAATGGATGTTACTCCTGGTACCTTGTTTTTGGCCTTGGCTTCTGCCAAATTCATTAGCTATCGGATTGTCAGGCTATTACTCAGGCCTATTCAGGCAAGGGGAAGAACCTCCCTTGTTGCCTTGTTTCCCTTCTACGCGTGCTTGATGCCTCTTGGGCTTTCAGCACCGGTTTTGCTGTTGAACTGATTGGTTAGGCCACTACCATTGGCCTTCTGCTCATACCTTTTGCAAGTTTTTTACAATGTTGATGTTAGGGCCTCAGCTCATGCTGTCTTGGCCGTCTGGTTCTGCAGGTGACAGTGCTTTAAACTGTCTGCTGTTGACGTTTTTTTGTTGGGGATCCCACCCTACTTTATGGACACTGCTTTTGGATGTCACAAGTGTAAGAATTATATCTGGAGCAGGACGTACTGTATACTAAGAATAATACAATTCTGTGAAATACTCACCCGTAGAATTGATATTATTTGTATACAGTAGGTCCTGCTCCACCCCACCCTGTTGTTGCACTTTTCTGGATCCCCTGTATGGTGATTGTTATCATTGTTATCTTTACCAGTTGTTCTGGGTGGTTTAATTCTCCCGACTTCTTGTTCACTGCTTTTCAATGCTGGGGATTTGTGGGAGGTCCCTGGGTATTTGAAGGGCCGGGAGGAGCCTGTTTTTCCATGTCTCTGCAGTGCAGCGCCATCTGGCGGAGGATAACCCAAGTGTAAGTATTATATCTGGAGCAGGACGTACTGTATACAAATAATATCAATTCTACAGGTGAGTATTTCACAGAATTGTATTTTTTACAAGTTTTACAAGGTTGATGTTAGGGCCTCAGCTGATGCTGCTTTTGGCAGCAAAGTTCTTCAGGCTGCAGTGGTTTAAACTGCACGCTGTTGTTTTTGGGGATCCCACCCTACTTTACGGACACTGCTTTTGGACGTCCCAAGCGTAAAGAATATTAGTGAAAGAGGACGTGCTGTATACTTGGAAAAATACAATTCTGTGAGTACTCACCTGTAGAATTGATTTTGTAGTATACAGCACGCCCTGTTTCACCCTTCCCTTGTTTACATTTTCTTGGTTACCTCTGTATGGTGATTTGTTCAAATTTTTGGTTGGGGTTCCTTCATTTCTGTTCTCCCGGCTTCTTGTCTAACTGCTTTGTAACACTGGGAATTTGTGGGAGGTTCCTGTCCTTTTATAGGGCCGGGACATGCCACAAGTTTTTCTGCAGTCCACTGCGCCACCTTGTGGCGGGATATCCCAAGCGTAAACAATTTAGTGAAACAGGAAGTGCTGTATACTACAAAATCAATTCTACAGATGAGTACTCACAGAATTGTATTTTTTACAGAATGTAGCATTTTTACAAAAAAAATGGTCAGGGATACCCCTTCCATCTGGGAATGGCTTCAAGAAGTGGAGAATATCAGGAGGATGGAGGCGGTGGGGTTAGAAAGGAGAGAGGACGGGTCCTATAAGTATGTCAGAACGTGGGCCTTATGGGAGGCTTCTGAGGTAGTATCGGGTGGAGCAATTACTGAGGAGGCACAAGTGGATGGAAAGAGCAGAGGATGGGACTTGGATGGGGGTTTTACCCCACGATTTATTGGTTGACACCTAGGTTCGAGATCGGGGCCCTGTGGTCCAAGGTCCCCTGTTCCCTGCTTCCTTTTCCTTCTTTTTATCTCTTTTTTTTCCTCTCCCCCCCCCCCCCCCCTCTATTGGGAGGGGGATACAAGATGGGTGATGCATGCTTTCAAGGGGAGTGCCGTAACACAGAGACAGTATAGAGATTACTGAATTAGTGAGCTTTATGCCCGAGTGTTCATTGTGCTTCTTGACCCCCCAGGGGACGATCTTCAACTGCAATGGATATAGACTAGTGTGTAAGCACGGGGTGGGCTAGGGCTATAGTTATTTAGCTGATAAAGCAACTTATTGTAGCTGATTCAGATTGACACACCTGCCTTGTATGTTGTGCTTTCCTTTGTTTTCCTGTCTTAATGGAAATATAAATAAAGATATATTTGCAAAAAAAAATGGTCAAACGATATTTGACATTCTTTAAAGTGAACCAAAAGTGGCCCTGGAGTCTATTACCCACTTCCTGGGGCATCATGATAAGTAGAAACCCCACCGAATCCCTGATAAAGCCTACTTGATCCCTCCGATCCAACTGTGCGTATGTGTGTCACAACCGCTACAATTTTAGCCAGGCATTTGTTAATGGCCGGCGCAGTGCAAGGCTAGTTGGGATGCAGTCGACGACACGCCCAGGCTCCATTTGGCCCTTAGCTGACAAGACGTCTAGCCTGCTAAGAGAAGCGGAAGTAAGCCAAGCATGCAGATTGGCTGTGCACCCGCGGATACACCATTCGTCTGGAAAGTTTTAGCTGTGATCAATGGCATTTCACATAGCAGGACATCCCAACTTGGGAAGCCAAAGGGACAAAGACCAAAACTCTGAGTTTTGAGTATCAATTTAAAACGCTGTTTAAGAGATAGATAAATAGATAGATATCTAACATTGAGGAAGCAGGTAATGAATGCTGAAGAAGGTTAACATTCCCCCCCCCCCCCCCCCCTTCAGTACACCTCAATACATATAAAGAAAACCACTGTATTGGCTAAAGATTGGTTTATTGGTCTCAGTGGACTTCATGTATACTACCTACTTTAGAACTGGGAAGGTCGGGTATACCACGCAAGCATAGGCAACCAGCCTCTACTATTATTATAGGTATTGGGTTTATAAGACCAGAATAGAAAGCACAAGGAGTCCTGTACAGCTGATAAGCAAGGTAATTTCAAAAATGTCCCACATGACTAATACTGGGCAATCAGTTTTGTGGATTGGGTGTGTTTTTAGTATTTCAAGGGGGTTTAGACTGAGGGCACCCGAATTTGTATTCTTGAAGGAGACCAGTAGAAAAAACTGGCTAGCTGAAGTACATTGCTATTCTATAGCATGCATTTATAGTATTCTACGTCATTGGATAGGTGAGTGTGTAGTATTGGTTCCAACTGGAGGTTTTCCCAAATCAGGATGACTTTGGGACCAAAAGTCTATTCTGACTTTTGGTTTTGATTATAGAACCTCCAACCAAATCCCCACTCTTGGTCCAGTGCTAGGGCAAATTTAAGCAATGGAAAAAAAGAAACAACTCCCCTGATTACCATGATTCCCCTCCAATCCAGACAGGGGACATGCACTGTACCTGGAAGCTGTACATTAAGACATTGAGCGGCAGGCCTGTCATCCAAAATCTAGATCTGCATGGTCTGAAACGCGTAGATGGAGGATCCTACCCTATAACTTTTTTATAGGATTGCCTGTATTTGAACTGGATTTTAATCGTTGGAAAAAAGTTTACTTTGGAAAACTTTGGAAAATTTTACTGCAAAACGCTGGCTGGCTTTCATGTGGATCCCATGGTTTCAGGGTCTGCTGGTATTGGGTGACTGACCTGTGACTCAAGGTCCAGTCATGGCTGACTTGTGGTCTGTACCCCTGCCTCCCTTGACTTGGATTGCATGAGGGTTGCGGCAATAAGGTTTGAATTGTTTTGTTATTAACGTCTAAATCAGGCTTCGAGCCGGGGGAGGGTCTTTTAAAGTGATACTGCAGGCAAAGGTAATTGTTACACCATTGCTTTTGGCTACATTTGATACTGTACTGTCCTAAACTTTTTTCCGTTTTTAAATTTAAGCAGAAATGGGCCAGATATGGAGGTTTACAGGTTCAGCCAACAACATTCTCTCTCTGATTCGGTCCCCTAATCAGCTCAGGAGAGCCGGACTGGGGCTTCCTGCTGCCTCCTCCAACCCTTTCCTTTGCCGCCTCCTCCCACCCCTCCATCCGCTGACGCCTCCAGATTCTTCACGTTGCTAATTATTATGCAGCATCACAGATCCAAGGGCCATGTCCACTTTTATCAGAAGAGAAATAATGTGAAAATGTAAACCCTGCCTGCATGTAAACTCTGTCATTTCTTCTTCAATTTAAAAGCGATACATAAAATTCAGTGTTTAGTGTGAAAGCATTTATACAATAGGAACTTTTACTGTGAAAAAAAATGGGACAAACATTACTGTATAGAACACCTTCAATCATATAAATACAGGTAATGCCTTGCCTCTAAGAGAAAATGGTAAATAGATTAAGGTGGTAAACCACTACAGATATAACACCCTAGGCATGGGTTCCATGCCTAACAATGCTGTTCAGTGTACATCTTGTGCTATGTATGCACTTCTTGATCAATCGGTCGATGGTGAATATATATGCCCCGGATGCCTGCGAATCTCTGATTTGGAAGCCGTGATTCACGATCTAAATAAGCGATTGGCAACACTGAGAGAAATTGTTATCATGCAAAAGAGTCTGGATCTCACTGATCTGGCACTACATGGCTCAGGGGAGGGGGAGGGTGGTAGTATGGGGGGAGAGGAAAAGCAGGAAAATGAGGCAGCTAGCTGGATAACAGTTAGAAGGCGGGGTAGGGGTAAAAGTTACAGGGAGGCTAGCCCTGAACAGGCACCTCCAAACAAGTTTGCCCGGTTGGCAGATGAGGAGGATGTTAGCTCAGGAATGGCAGAGCTGCAGCAAGACACATCTGTCGGCTCCAGTAAGGAAGGGAGGGGAAATGGGAGAACAGGGCAGGCAAGACAGGTGCTGGTAGTGGGTGACTCTATTATTAGGGGAACAGACAGGGCAATCTGTCACAAAGACCGGGATTGCCGAACAGTGTGTTGCCTTCCTGGGGCAAGAGTACGGCATGTAGCGGAGCGGGCTGACAGATTGTTGGGAGGGGCTGGCGTGAACCCAGCGGTCATGGTGCATATTGGCACTAATGACATAGGAAGAAGTAGGTGGAAGGTCCTAAAAAATGATTTCAGGGACTTAGGCCGTAAGCTTAAGGCAAGGACCTCAACTGTAGTATTCTCAGAAATACTACCAGTACCAAGAGCCACACCAGAGAGGCAGCGGGAGATTAGAGATGTAAACAGGTGGCTCAAAAATTGGAGTAAAAAGGAGGGGTTTGGGTTCTTAGAGAACTGGGCCGACTTCACAGTGGGCTACAGGTTCTTTGGCAGGGATGGGTTGCACCTCAATGGGGAGGGTGCATCTGTTCTGGGGGAGAGGATGGCTAAAAGGTTAGAGGAGTGTTTAAACTGAGCATTGGGGGGGAGGGTAAAAGCTATTACAAAGGGGAAGTTAGGAAAGAAAGTGACAGTGGGTGTAGACATGAAACTGGGGGTGGAGAGGGGGGAGGGGTTAGCACATCTAGCAGGAATAAGGGCAATATACAAAATTATCAAAATTGTCATAAGCATTTGAAATGCATGCTTACAAATGCTAGAAGCTTGACTAATAAAATGGATGAGCTAGAACTGATAATAACAGAAGAACAATATGATATAGTGGGGGTAACAGAGACCTGGCTGGATGAAAGCTATGACTGGGCAGTAAATTTACAGGGATACTGTGTGTTTAGGAGGGACCGTAACAAACGCAAAGGGGGTGGAGTCTGCTTAATTGTAAAATCCTCTCTACAGCCTGCTCTGCGGGAGGATATATGTGAGGGGAATGACCATGTGGAGTCGGTATGGGTAGAAATACATGGAGGGAGAAACAAAAATAAAATACTGATGGGGGTTTGCTATAAACCTCCAGATATATCCGAATCCATAGAAAATATGATGCTAAGGCAAATAGATATAGCCGCTAAAATAAATGAGGTAGTGATTATGGGGGACTTTAACTACCCAGATATAGACTGGGATGCTGAAACATGTGTTTCGCAGAAAAGTAATAGTTTTTTATCTAAAACAAAAGATGGCTACCTTTCCCAACAAGTACAAGCTCCAACAAGGGGGAAAGCCATATTGGACCTAATACTAACCAATGTACCAGACAAAGTAATAAAGGTACAGGTTGGGGGACACCTTGGAAGCAGTGATCATAATATCATTAATTTCCAATTAGCAGTCACTAGGGTGCCTTATCAAGGAGTCACAAAAATGCGGGACTTCAAAAAGGCAAAGTTTGACCAACTTAGAGATGCCCTACACTGCATTGACTGGGAAAATGTCCTTAAGAACAAAAGCATGGACGCTAAATGGGATACTTTCAAAGGAATACTTAATTTTCAGTGTGACAGATATATACCTTACAGGAATAAAACTATTAGACACACATGTAAACCGATGTGGCTAAATAAAAAGGTTAAGGGGGCAATAAACAACAAAAAAAAGGCATTTAAATGTTTAAAGCAGGAAGGGACAGCGGAAGCGTTAAAAAAACTATAAAGAAGAAAATAAACAATGTAAACAACAGATAAGGGCAGCTAAGCTGGAGACAGAAAGACTGGTCGCGAAAGAGAGTAAAACTAACCCCAAATTATTCTTTAGCTACATAAACCGTAAAAGGTACAAACCTGAGGGTGTGGGCCTCCTGAAAAGCAAGGATGGGACCCCTATAGAGGGAAATGAGGAGAAAGCTAATTTGCTTAACAACTTCTTTGCTTCTATATTCACAAAAGAATTTGACATGCCCAGTGAAATGCAGGGGAATAACCGAAACCCTCCATTAAATGTCACTGGTCTAACCAAGGAAGAAGTCCGGCACCGTCTCAAGCAGATGAAAATCGATAAATCACCGGGACCAGATGACATACATCCTCGTGTTTTAAGGGAGTTATGTACAGTAATAGACAAGCCGTTATTTCTAATATTTGTGGATTCCATAACTACAGGGTTTGTTCCGATGGATTGGCGCTTGGCAAATGTGGTGCCAATATTCAAAAAGGGATCTAGGGGGGAACCTGGGAACTACAGACCGGTAAGCTTAACATCTGTGGTGGGCAAGCTGTTTGAAGGTTTCTTAAGGGATACTATCCTGGAGCACCTTGGGGAAAATGACCTTATTACTCCATATCAGCATGGATTTATGAGGAATCGCTCCTGCCAGACAAACCTGATCAGCTTTTATGAGGAGGTAAGTTCAAGATTGGATCAGGGGGAGTCATTGGATATCATATATCTTGACTTTTCTAAAGCATTTGATACTGTGCCACATAAAAGGCTGGTACAAAAGATGAGAATGCTTGGACTGGGGGAAAACGTGTGCAGATGGGTGGGAAATTGGCTTAGTGATCGGAAGCAGAGGGTGGTTATCAATGGTACACACTCAGATTGGGTCATTGTTACTAGTGGAGTACCACAAGGGTCAGTTCTGGGACCAATTCTCTTCAATATATATATAAATGACATTGGGTATGGATTAAACAGTAAAGTCTCAATCTTTGCAGATGATACTAAGCTGAGTAAAGTAATTAAAACAAAGGAGGACAACAGGCAACTACAAACAGATTTAGATAAATTGGAAGCATGGGCAGTTAAATGGCAAATGAAGTTTAACACAGATAAATGTAAGGTTATGCACATGGGAAGGAGAAATCTGTGTCATGATTACACACTAAATAAAGAAACACTTGGTAAAACAACAATGGAAAAGGACCTAGGGGTTTTAGTTGACAATAAGCTCAACTGTAGTAATCAATGCCAGGCAGCTGCTGCCAAGGCAAACAGGATCATGGGGTGCATCAGGAGGGGCATAGGTGCTCATGACCAGAGCATCATTTTACCCCTGTACAAGTCACTGGTCAGACCTCATATGGAATACTGTGTACAGTTCTGGGCACCTGTGCTTAAGAAGGACATATCAGAACTGGAGCACGTTCAAAGAAGGGCAACAAAGTTAATAAAAGGAGTGCGGGGCCTAGAGTACCCGGAAAGATTGTCCAAGTTAGGCTTATTTAGTCTAGAAAAAAGACGATTGAGGGGTGATCTAATAACTATGTATAAATATATTCGGGGTCAATACAAGGATCTGTCCCACAATCTATTTATACCCCGGAGTGTAACCATAACCCGGGGGCATCCACTAAGGTTAGAGGAAAGGTGCTTTCTCCACCGACATAGGAGGGGATTCTTCTCTGTAAGAGCAGTGAGACTATGGAACTCGCTGCCAGAGGAGGTAGTAATGAGGGATACATTAAAAATGTTCAAAAGTGGCCTTGATGCCTTCCTGGCATGTAATAACATTTCCCGCTATGGCTACTAGACCACTGGAAGGAGTTAAACAGGCTGAACTGGATGGACTAAAGTCTTTATTCAGCCTTACATACTATGTTACTATGTTAATAAATGCTAACCTTCACTGATAGAGCTATACATTGTTATGGAACATGACCAAAACAGATTTTGTTATTTTTTCAGACTCTCATCACCAAGCTGATGGATTCGCCTCATGATCCCTATATTCAAATTAAAAAAGAATTTTGGCCTCCCTACATAGAAATGTTACTCCGATATGGAATTGCACTGCGCCATCCACAGGATTCAAGCAGAATACGCCTGGAAGCCTTCCACCAGTGACCTGGTAGCACAAGCCTGGCCAGTATTTTAACTGGCTGAAGGCTTAGAACAGTAAGCAAGGGAGGGGTTTCAAAATACTCTACCAACCATGATGACTGTGATCAAAACAACTTATTTGGAGGCAGAAGTTGCTCATGGCTTCTAGAGGAACATTTATGCTAAGGTGCAATTAATGGTCACTCTTTAGGATCTCTCAGTGACCACAGTCACACTGCCTTAAAATAGTTCTGGATCATGAACCTTTTTCATACATTAACTTATGTAATATATTTTCAGCAATTGGTCTATTCATAGTTTCAAAAACTCTAATGCACACTGATTTTTAACCCAAAGTCAGGGTTCACTTTAGACAACGGTGTTTTTCAGAACCATTTATCTTCATAAAATGAATATTGGATGGACCTTGCTGTAAAGCAGAACAAACCCCAGGATTTTGACTTAGGTTTCTTTGCCCCCAGGCCATCCAAAATTGAGATGCCCTGCTGTGTGTACCCCCCCCACCCAACTTTTCCCTCAGTAAAGCTTGCCTCTGCTCAGTCCAATGGCATATGCACTTTGCCGTGTTTACATCCTTTGGAAAGGTCTATCTGAATGGCTGGGGCAGGAGCGCATGGACAACCTGAAGATGCAGGGGATGTGGCCCCTCACACTCCCCGTTGCATATGGCACTGATTGTACAAGAGCTCATGCATGCACTGTTGGACCAGGGAAATGGTAAGCTTTACTGGCGATCTGGGGGGTTCACTCAGCCCGGCAAACCTTAAGGCATGGCCAGCGTGCTGGATTTTGTTCCGCTTTAAAGTCATTGTTTTTGTTATTCTTTTTTTTTTAATCAAATGTATATTTTTCTGAGAGCTAATAATAAAAATTAGATATGTTGTGTATTTCTGGATTTTTATACCATATCCACAGCGCGGGGTATTTCCCCGGGGGCATACCAAATATAAACAGCATAGTGTGAAACCTGCTTAGTCCAGGGATTCCATGGTGGTATGATGGGGGTAATGGCTGCATGCTCCACGCTGCTGCGGTATACTCTATGGACTAGGTTAGTGTCACATTGCAGAGCATCCCAATTTTAGATGCCTCTTGTAGGGATTGCATACTTGTCTGGCTCCCAACAGCATCCCTTGCACTGCTTCACTTGGTCTCGTTTATCTGTGAGCCCTTGGGCATTTCTCACTATGACTCTGTATCTCAACCCCTGTGGATCCTGGCATCTTTTTGGATGCAGAAACACCTTCTAATTATGTACCATAAAAGGCTGTGCTGAGGTCAGCAGGCAGGGCAACAGTATGTTTAGGATAGTCTGGGGTTAATGTTAGGAGCTTGGTGGGTCCATTAGCCAAATATGGGCTCACTGGCCTGTGGCTCTGATTGGTTGTTTGCTATATAAGACTGGCCTCTTCGCAAACACCCGCGCATGTCATTTCACTTAGTATGTGCATTTGTGAAGGTGTGTGCTCTGAAGCCCTGTAGCCAGACCACAGCTGTTGTGCCAAGCCCTGTTTTGCTGATCACTGCTATGTCCACCCGAATGCTTTCACCGCTGCTTCCCGGACCAATGGGTACTAGCTGCTAACTGTGGGGCCCAAAGTGAGTCAAGGGTTTTAAACGGTTTCCAAAATGTGCTGCCATCTGTGGTTCCCTGTCATAGCAGGAGCACTAGCACAAGGTCTGCCATCTTTGACAGGGTTAAACCAGCAGTTCTGTCAAACCTCCAAGTTCTAAGGCTGGTTTTGGAATTTGTCATGGTCCCTGCCACAATGACCATTATTGACTGCTTAGTCAATCACTGTGCAGCAGCACCACTATGATGCACTGATTGCCATGCTAAGTCAGCTCAGAAGCAGACCTGTACAGTACTGCACCTACGGTACAGTGGGATCGAGCATTAAGCAGGTAAGTTATGTTTTTATTTTAAATCGGGCTCAGCACAAGTTGCTTCTGTGTTGCCATGCTCAGAGCTTGATCGACGATGTAGTGCTTAGTCTCCCTGGCACCTAGCATTTCAATATGAAGTACTGCATGGGCTGGAAGTGGCATTGCAAGGTACACACAAACTTTGTTTCTCTGCCTTTTTGCTCCACCCAATCCTTTCCCCCCGCCCAATCTCTGCTCCATACCGTCTCATCCCCTCAGCTCAGCCCCATCCATTTTTCCCCCTTCCATCCCATCCCCATCTATTGTCCCCCCAGATTTGCCTCATCCAATCCCTGTCAACTCAGCAGTGACCCATCCAGCCCAGTCTCTCTGTCCCACCCCCTCTTTAGTAGGCAGTGTGGCAGAATCCCCCTCATCCCTCTATAGCAGGCAGTGTGGCAGAATTACCCCCCCCAACCCCTCTATAACAGGCAGTGTGGCAAAATCCCCCCTATCCTTCTATAGCAGGCAGTGTGGCAGAATTCCCCTCCATCCTCTATAATAGGCAGTGTGGCAGAAACCCGGCATCCCTCTATATCAGGCATACAAAAACATAGAAAACTCCATATCTTTCAGTGCTCCCATTCTTTTCTGGCATGTGGGCATGGCCATACAGTCATCCATGAATGTGCGCTAGCCGTACATAGTTTACGACCACTCACTAAAGCTAGGGCTTCGGCAGTGTGATCACCGGTGCGGCAGCATGATCAGTGGCATGGGAGGGTGTTAGGTATGGAGTGTTCTATTTGTGTATGTGTTTATAGCGCTACACCCATCCACCAGAGCTAGGACTGCAGCACTGTGATCAATGGCAGAGGAGCGCTGTAAGGTATGGAGTTTTCTATTTGTGTGTGTGGAGTGGCAGGCATTGGAGGACCGGCCATCGAGCAGAGAGCAAGTGTAAGTTTAACTGCTTCCTGGCCACCTGGCTGTCTATCCTCCATCGTACGACCTCACGCACATACACAGTCGCCCCATAAGACGCATTAACATTTTCCCCACATTTTGGGGGGTGGGGAATGCGTTTTATGGAGTGCCAAAATATGGTATTTGGTGAAGCTATTGTGACTTTGGACACCGTTTGTTTTCACAATTGCCCCCGCATGGAAAGTTTGGCTTGGAGGCAGAAGCGCACCAAGACGGTCACCAAGGGGTATTGCAAAGAGGCAGAGACAGACTGGGAACAGTCACAGGTTAGATAGGTACTGTTTGGGAAAGTGTAGTCCAGTTTAAATGCAAAGTCCAAGGGCCGACGGATATGGTTAATGAGCTGGTACAGGCCAAGGTCAGAGGACAGGCAGATTCTTGGTGGGTGTACCTGTTAGACAGTCTGTCCCACCTGATATGTTAAAGATCATAAAAATAAAATTCTGTGAAACTCACCTGTAGAATTGTTTTTGAATATATTCAGTCCAGGTCGTCCCAGAAGTAATGACGTGGGTATTCCACCGCTAGGTGGTGCTCGACTGCAAGATCCAAAGCTGTCGCTCCTCCCAGCCCCCTATAAAAGCAGGTGTCTCACTATGATTCCCCAGTGGTTAAAAAGCAGTAAGAAAAAAGAGAAAGGCCGGGAGGCCAAGAAACCATGTTACGTCACATAGCTTCAGCATGTACTCTCTCCAACAAAAAACCTTAAGGACAACGGTCCAATACAAAAATGGTAATCACCATAAAAGGCAAACAAGAGATAATGAACAAAGGGCGGGGTGGGACGATCTGAACTGGATATATTAAAAAACTATTCTACAGGTGAGTTTCACAGAATTGTATTTTTCACTATATCCAGTCCAGGTCGTCCCAGTGATGACATGTGGGACATCCAAAAGCAGTGTCCATATAGGGCGGGATCCCCAGTGCGGAACAGCATGTAGTTCATTTCACTACCGCCTGAAGCACTTTTCGGCCAAAGACAGCATCAGCTGAGGCCCTAACATCAACCTTGTAGAACTTGGTAAAGGTATGAACAGAAGACCAAGTGGCGGCCTTACAAACTTGTTCAACAGATGCCTGGTGCCGAAAAGCCCAAGAGGCACCAATAGCTCTGGTAGACAGAGCTGTAATATGAAAAGGGGGTTCCTTCCCCTTGGCAGAATATGCTTGCACCACCGCCAGTCTGATCCACTTACTGAGGGTGGACTTGGCTGGTGGTAAACCTTTCCTAGAGCCCTCTGTTAGGACAAAGAGCAAGTCCGATTTCCTGAAATATTCAGTCGCAACCAGGTAATACTTAACGGCTCTGACCACATCCAAGGCATGGAGGGTCCCTTAGCCTTAGTCGGTGCTGGACACAAGGAAGGCAATACTACTTCCTCATTAAGATGAAAGGGAGACACAACCTTAGGCAAAAAATCAGGTTTAAAACGAAAAACCACGTTATCCTTATGCAGCTCAAAATAAGGAGGCTTCATACAAAGCGCGGCCAGCCCAGACACGCGACTCACCGAGGTTATCGCTACCAAAAAGACCACCTTGAGGGTCAAAAAAGGCAAAACAGCATCGCACAAGGGCTCAAAGAGAGGCCCCTGGAGAGCAGCAGGCACCAAATTCAAGTCCCACACTGGTAATACAGGCTACATGGTGGACGTACATGGGTAACACCCTGGAAAAAGGTCTTGATCAATCTATGATTGGCAAAGGATCTCTGGGAAAAAAAGGCAGAAACCTGGTCCTTGATGGTGCTCAGCTGGAGACCCAAGTCTAAACCGTGTTGTAAAAAACAAGATCCTAGAGATAGGGAAAGGGAAACTCTTGGATTCACACCAAGCAATGTAGGCATGCCAAACTCTGTAATATTTATACAAAATAGCAGGCACAGCTTTGAATATTGATAACTGAGCGTGCTGCCCGACCCCTCAAGCTACTAGAACAAGGGCCAAACCAAATTGACAAGGGTCATAAGAAAGGGGCACAACTCCACAAATACCATAAAATAATATTTTATTAAATGTTACACTATAGCAAAAATAAAAACACACATACAACACAAAGACACTGTTAAAATCAGTTCATCCACTATTCCTGTGATGCTAAAACACTTAGCAATCCATATTATAGAAGACCACAAGGTATCAAAAAGTACAAATAGAAATCAGTATTAAATATATACACATTTTTTTTTTTTTATATATATATTTCTAATTACTCAAGTGAGTAATTAGAAATATAAAGAAAAAGTAAAGATCATACTGTCCTTGTGGTCAAATGTGACTAATCATCAGGCAGTGGATTGAAGGCAGGATGAAGGCACTTTTTCTTTCCAATGATTGCTTACTACCTTAGATCCCTTATACAGCCCTCTGCACTAACAGCACTTTTGTGTATTGGGTTTACATTGGGGGTCTCATCCCCTGCTTTACTTGAATATAGCCTTCTGATCTAGCATTTGCACTTTAGATTTGATTGATTGCACAGGTTTATGGTCTTGATTAATTATTTGTAGTAATTACCTTTTATACTTGTATTTTTTCACAAAGTGGAGTAATTGAACACTCACTTGAGTAATTAGAAATATATAAAAAATATATATATATTATTTTTTTTTCTTGGGCTATTTGTGGAGCTATTTAACCCTTTAAGTGCCAGCCTACCTAGATTTTTTTTGTCACACTCTGTTGCCAGACTTTTCACGTTTTTGCGCTACACATGTTCAACCTTGATTTTTGAAGGGATTTCCAGGGATTTTCCAGGAAAATTATTTTTTCAGCAGAGTCTGGGCTTCAACATGAAATGTCTTGTTTGGCCTTTATTCTAAGTATGTCACACACCCCGCTTCAAGACATTCATTACATGTGGGTATACTGACCTGTAAATGGCGATCTTGCAGAGATGTCAATAAAAAAATGTAAGACCCTCCCGGCCCATAAATACCTGGGACCTCCCACTCATTTCCCAGTCTTTCATCTCTGCAGAGGCGAGCAAGTCAGAAGATGGATGTCTCCTCCTTGCAGGTGGCCGGGATGACTCTCAGCCCTCTATTGTTCTATTCCTGCCCGGATTCTTTTATTTATATTACTTGCCTCCCAGCCTAGGCTGCTGGTCCGGGCAATGATAGATGGCACCCTAGGTGCTCAGGAGCCGTGAGGCCCCATAACAAGGGGTAGGCGGCTAACCGGGTTGGTGACCCCGGTTTGGGATACCCCGTCCCTTGGCTCCCACCCTAGCATGGATTCCCCCTCTCCCGGATACCCTTAGGGGGGGGCGAGTCCCTTATGGATCATCTTTATTAATTATAATGTGTGTGTGTGGTGCTTTACAGTGCATGGCTTTACCCAGAACGGCGCCGGCGTTTGTCATGGCGGCTCTCAGGTGCCCAAGAGGAGCTTTTTCCCCTCAGGGCGGGGGGGCGGGCCGGGCGCTCGCGCGCCTACGGCCCGCCCCCGTGCTGCGGGCGGCGCGTTTCAGGTCCCGGCTTCTGGCCGGGCGGGGCCGGGCGCGACGCGCTGGCCCGCCCTCCCTCTTCCTCTGCCTACGCGCCTTTTCCTTCCTACTGCCAGGGACTCCGGAGGTGGTGACGGTTGGGTGAGTGGCCTTGGGCCCAATTAGTTTTTCCTTATTGATTATGCCCCTCCTTGGGGTTGCTTTGCAACGCTGCTGTTATTAACCCTTTGGGCAATTGCTATGTAGGTCTGATTGTGTGTTTGTTTGTGTGGTACAGGTGGACCATCGTTTATATTAAAGGGGGGTTCTCCCGGTCCTAGGGTCCCTGGTTAAATTTAGGTGTCTGTAAATTCCTCCCACTCGGGACTTAAAGGGGCATCCCAGGTTGCATTACTGCGTAATTCCCTCGGGGCACTGTACATATATATATATATTAAAAATCACCATATGGAGGCTTCCCCGGATACAGGGCTTGTGCCCCCCTCGGGGCAATCCAGGCTGTGTTTGGGGTGTGGGGTATCCCTTTTGGGGGATGATGTATTTCCTTGTGTACCCTGTGCGCAACGGTCCATTACGCGGAAGTCCGGATCTCAGGCGTCTGGTTCTGCTCCGCCAGTCTCCTCTCCGTCTCCCCCTCACTTGACACGTACCCCATGTGATGTGGTCATTGGCGGGGAGTCGCAATCTGAGGTGTGTGCCAGATTGGCCAATCTTGAAAAATTGTTTTCCAGTGCCGTTGCTAAAAAGGCCACGGCAAAGCGAAAACATTTGTATACAGCCATGCAGGCCTTTGATATGGAGGAGTTTGACTCCCTGGATTGGTCTGATTGTTCCCCGCGTGAGGAAGGGGAGCTGTATGAGGAGTCTGAGGGCTCCGATGACCAGCAGTTTGTGGGTGCTGATACCGAGCAGGGCCAGGGGGATTCCTTGGACACCTTTAGGGTCCTGGCTCATATGTTTGAGATCCTGGCTATTTCTCCCCCCGAGGCGGCTCCACCGCTGAAGGGGGAGTTCTTTGAGGTGACCAAGCCACGCTTGGAATTTCCTTATCAAAAGCATTTTGATGGTATCATTCTCAAGGAATGGGAGAGGCCGACTAGGCTTCCGGGTGTCCCTCCGGGTTGAGACAAAAAAATCCCTTTCCGGCGGACGCGGTGAAGCACTGGTCGTCCCCCCCCCGAAGTGGATGCTCCTGTTTTGGGGTTGTCCAGTTCCTCAATCCTGTAATTCTCTGGAGTGCACTACTCTCAAGGATGGTGAGGATAAACGCATTGACCAGATCGCTTGTCATGGTTTTGCCAGTGTTGGGTCGGCCTTGCGGCCGGTTTGTGCTTCAGCGCTTTTATTGGTAGCTGCCAGGTCGGTTGTTAGAGGACTGTTGACCTCTTCCGGGCTTGACCCGGCTAGTGAGGAGTTTGCCGACCTTAAGTGCTGTGAGTTATTTTTGTCCTTTGTGCTGTCCGCCTTGGACGACACATTGGTGATGTGTAGCAGAGCTTCGGCCTTGCTTTTGGCTCTCCAGCGGTCGGTTTGGTTACGCCAGTGAGCAGCTGATTTTGTGTCCAAAAAGTCGCTTACGGCCCTTCCCCTTGTGGGGTTGCGGCTCCTTGGAGAGAGATTGGATTCGGTGGCAAAAGGAGGTAAGTTACCTCAGCGTAAGAAGCAGCGTCGCCCCTTTCGGGGGGCGGCTTCCTTCTCTCAGTCCTTTCGTGGGGCTAGAATTGGCAGGGGTTCGGCTTTCCCCTCATCCAGAGGTGATTCCTGGCCTAGGGGCAGGGCTCGGGCCCGTCCAGGACATAGTTGGGGCTCCAAGCCTAGAGCCGCTGCCAAGCCGGCTCAGCAATGAGGGGGCGCCCTCACCCTGGCGGGTGGGGGGACGGCTGCAACTCTTCTCCCGGGTCTGGGTCCAAGAGGTCTCGGACAGGTGGATTCAGGAAGTGGTGTCTTCCGGTTACAAGCTGGAGTTCGAGTTCCGGCCCCCTCCCAGATTCTTCAGTTCTCGGCTGCCGTCAGATCCTCTGGCCGCCTAGGGGCTTCGGGTGGCAGTAGCAAGTCTCTTGGACATGGCTGTCATCTGCCCGTTGCCTCCCTCAGACCGGGGCCTGGGCTTCTATTCCAATTTGTTCACAGTGCCCAAGAAGGACGGATCCATTCGTCCCATTCTGGATCTGAAGTTGCTCAACAGGTTCGTTCGTCCCCGGAAGTTCCGTATGGAAACTCTGCGCTCAGCCACCCACTCACTTCATCAGGGGGACTTCATGACGTCCATAGACATCAAGGATGCTTATCTGCATATTCCAATATTTCAGGCACATTAGAGATTTCTCAGGTTTGTCGTGGAAAATCGACATTTTCAGTTTGTGGCTCTTCCGTTTGGCCTTACCTCGGCTCCAAGGGTTTTTACCAAGGTGTTGGCAGGAGTGATGGCCATCCTCAGAGCCAGGGGTATCCGCATCGTGCCTTATCTGGACGATCTTCTCATCATGGCGTCTTCCCTCAGTCAGACGCAGCTGGATACCAGGACCATGGTGTCCACTCTGGAGAGTTTCGGTTGGGTGATCAACTATCCCAAGTCCTGCCTCTCTCCCTCCAGGGTGGTGTTCCTGGGAATGTCTCTGGATACTTCTCAGGCCAAGGTGTTCCTCCCCCGAGCCAAGGGTCTTCTGATTCAGGAATTGACTCAGCGTCTCCTATCCATCCCCCGCCCGTCCATCCGGCTAGGGATGCGACTGGTGGGATTGATGGTGGCATCATTCGAGGCGGTTCCCTTTGCCCAGTTTCACACAAGGACGCTCCAGCTCCATCTCTTGGCGGCCTGGGACGGGTCCCCGCTGTCATTGGATCAGTCCTTTCTGATGTCTCCCCGGGTGCGGCGTTCCCTTCGGTGGTGGCTGAAACCAAGCAATCTGATGAGGGGCAGGTCTTTTCTGACCCCTCGTTGGGAGACGGTCACCACGGATGCCAGCCTGATAGGTTGGGGGGGGGATTTTGGAAGGATCTTCAGTTTCAGGGACTGTGGGGGCCTCAGGAGGCTCACAATCCCATCAATTTTCTGGAGTTGAGAGCCATCAGGTTGGTTCTGGCTCACTTGACTCATCAGTTACGGGGACTACTGGTTCAAGTTCGGTCGGACAATCAGGCGGCGGTCGCCTACATCAATCACCAGTGAGGGACTCGCAGCAGGCGTTCCCTCAGGGAAGTGTCTTTGATCCTGGATTGGGCAGAGGGCAATGTCCCATGCATCTCGGCAGTGTACATTCCGGGAGTGGAGAACACGGAGGCGGACTCCCTGAGCAGGGGGTCATTTCGCCGGGGGGAATGGTCGCTCAGCCCCAAGGTGTTTCGGTCGCTTTACCACCGGTGGGGGACCTCTTTGCCTCTCGTCACAATCACAAGCTTCCGGCATTTGTGTCTCTCTCGCGGGATCCGCTGGCTCTGGCAGCGGATGCCATGTCTCTGAACAGGAGGGATCTGGGGTTTCTATACCTGTTCCCTCCGTTTCCCATGGTGGGCAAAGTGGTGCGCAAGCTGGCCCTAGAGGGCGCGTCAGCAATCCTGGTGGCTCCAAGGTGGCCAAGACAGGTTTGGTTCACAGACATGGTAAGGTTGGCAGAGGATCAGTTAGTTCTGCCCCTTCTGCCGGATCTACTCACTCAGGGTCCACTTCTCTACCCCAATTTACCAACGCTGGCTTTGACGGCGTGGCTGCTGAAACCTCCATCTTGAAGGTGGAAGGTCTTTCTGATGCTGTCATTCAGACTCTGGTTAGGGCTAGAAAGAAGTCTTCCTCTGCCATCTACTATAAGATTTGGAGGTCTTATATTGATTGGTGTGAGGTCAGGGCCTTGCCTTGCAGGGCGTTTTCTATCCCTAGGGTCTTGGAATTTCTGCAACATGGTCTGGACCTAGGTTTGCAGCTTAGTACGCTGAAAGGGCATGTTTCTGCCCTGGCGGTTTTCTTTCAAAAGTCTTTTGCTCTTCATCCGCTGGTTAAGACCTTTTTTCCAGGGGGTTACGCATGTGCGCCTCCTAGGAAGCCTTTGCTCCCAGTTTGGGATTTGAATTTGGTTGGTTCTTTCTGCCTTGCAGGGTCCTCCTTTTGAACCTTTGCAGTATATTGCACTTCCTACGCTTACTCAGAAGGTTGTTTTTCTGGTTGCCATCACTTCTGTTCGGCGTGTTTCGGAGTTGGCAGTCTTGTCCATTAAGGCCCCTTACTTTGAGAGGCATCAGGACAAGGTTGTTTTCCACTTCAAGCCAGATTTCCTTCCTAAGGTGGTCTCTGCTTTTCATCTTAATCAGGACATTGTTCTACCCTCCTTGTGTCCTAAGCCTAGCAATGACAAGGAGAGGGTTTTGCATTCTTTGGATGTGGTCCGGTGTGTGAAGTACTATTTGGTGGCTACTTCCCCTTTTCGTAGGACTGACGCCCTTTTTGTGGTGCCCTCTGGGCCTAGGAAAGGTTTGGCTCCCGCCAAGTCTTCCATTAGTAAATGGATTCGCCAGGCCATTGTTGGGGCCTATTCTGCTAAGGGGAAGATTCCCCCTTTTCGTGTTACTGCTCATTCTACTCCTGCTGTTGGGGCATCCTGGGCCTTCCAGCACCAGGCCTCTGTTGAGCAGGTTTGTAAGGCTGCTACTTGGTCTTCGGTTCACACTTTTTCCAAATTTTACAAGGTTGATGTGCGGGCCTCAGCAGATGCTGTTTTTGGCCGCAAGATTCTGCAAGCTGCAGTGGTTTAGTTTGTGCCTTGTTGTCTTGTTTTTGGATCCCTGCCCTTTATGGACACTGCTATTGGATGTCCCACATGTAATGAATGTCTTGAAGCGGGGTGTGTGACATACTTAGAATAATACCATTTTGTGATTACTCACCTGTAAAATAGGTATTATAAGTATGTCACCCACCCCGCTTCACCCTGCCCTTTTGTATTCTGGATCCTTTATATGGTGAACCTTGTTAGTTTTAATTGGCTTTCCTGGTCCCTTTACCTTACTGCTATCTTTATACTGGGGAATGAGTGGGAGGTCCCAGGTATTTATGTGCCGGGAGGGTCTTACTTTTTTTTATTGACATCTCTGCAAGATCGCCATCTACAGGTCAGTATACCCACATGTAATGAATGTCTTGAAGCGGGGTGTGTGACATACTTATAATACCCATTTTACAGGTGCGTAATCACAAAATGGTATTTTTTTGTGTATTCTCAATATTTTTGGGTGAAATATGTGCAAAAAAATAAAAACTATTTTTTACAATTTGTAGTGTTTTTTTGTGATGTAAGTTTTTTTTGTGATGTAAGTTTAACAAAATATTATTGCGTGTGAAAGCCCTATTTCTCCCGGTTACAACGGTACCACATATGTATTGGTAGACGCCCTTTCCTGCCCAGGAAACTCCCCCAAACTGAAACAGCAGTTTAGGAGATTTCAGATAGGATACAACTATGCAATATGATTGCATAGTTGTAAGGGCTTAACTTAAAAAGATGACGTAGGATCCCCCTTACCCAGCATTACCGACCCGGACCAGCTATGGGGGCCTGTAGAACAGGGTGCAGGGGCCAGCGTTGGTGGCCCCTGGCCCTGCAGGCTACTAGCGCACATAGCCACTAAGTGGCCCGGGCCCTACTGCCCCCCCCCCCCCCCGGCCATTGGGGATGCAGATAATGGGGGGGCTGGGGGTTATGGCAGGTGATTGCCAGCCCCAGAGCCTTGTGAACTGGTATAAGGGGTCTCATGGACCCCTTACCAGTTCACAAAGGGTTAAGTAAAAAAAAAGACACCAGACAAAAAATTATTTATTTATTCTTTTTTCACTTATACTTACCTCTGATTCCGTGTCCCGCGCCGCTGCAGATGACACTTGACGGTAGTGATCGGAGCAGGGAGGGTGGGAGGCAGTGAAATCAGAGCCTCCCTGCCTCCCACCCTCCCTGCTCCGACCGCTACCGACAAGTGACAGTCGGAGCCCAGGTGCCGGTATACGAGGAGCGGGATAACGTCATCCCGCTCCTCCCACAAGTGGGCGGGGCCAACGCCGGCCGAAGAGGATGGTGAGGGCCCGTTGCTGGGTCCTCACCCGAAGAGTGGTAAGTCCAGGGGGGGATCGGAGCCCCCCCTGGTGAAGAGAAGACCCGGAGAGAGCGATCGTGCTGTCAGGTGAGTTTGTGTCAATTTTATTTATTTTTTTTTCTTTCAGATGGTCTGGGGGGGGGGGGGGGGGGGGCTATCCTGAAGATCAGAGGCCCGGGGGCTGATTATTGAAGAGAATCGCTGGCACTTTCAAACGAGGGGTCGGGTAAGTCTGTATCTTTATTACTTTTTTTTATGGGGCTCTAAAGTCAGCTACGTGTGTCTCACGTAGCTGGCACTTAACGCTTGGAGAGGCAGCTACGTGAGACTCACGTAGCTGGCACTAGAAGGGTTTATACTGATTTCTATTTGTACTTTTTGATACCTTGTGGTCTTCTATAATATGGATTGCTAAGTATTTTAGCATCACAGGAATAGTGGATGAATTGATTTTAACAGGGTCTTTGTGTTGCATGTGTGTTTTTATTTTTGCTATAGTGTAACATTTAATAAAATATTATTTTATGGTATTTGTGGAGTTGTGCCCCTTTCTTATGATCCTTGTCAATTTGGTTTGGCCCAAGCGCTGTAATATATCATGGAAGACGACTTCTTCCGTGCCTGAATCATGGTACGCACAACCGTGGCAGATAGGCCATTTTCCATCAGGATTGAGGTTTCCATAGACAGGCCGTCAAAGCCAGCGTCTGTAAATTGGGGTGCCGCAGCGACCCCTGTGTGAGAAGCTCTGGGTCGTTGGGCATGATGTAATGATCCACTGACATCTGAACTATGTCCGCAAACCAACCAGGAGCCACCAGGATTGTTGGGACCCCTTCCTGGGCTGTCTTGCGCAGCACTCAGCCCAGGAGTGGAAACGGAGGAAATGCATAAAGGAGCCTGAACACCATCCAGGTAATCGCCAGAGCGTCTGTGGCGAAGGCCAGAGGATCTCTTGACAGGGAGACGAACCTTGGGAGTTTGTGATTGTGTCTGGACGCAAACAGGTCCACATCCGGCTGGCCTCAGCGGAGACAGAGCGTGAAAAATCTTGTTGCTGAGAGACCATTCCCCCAGACGAGAGGCCCCCCTGCTCAGGGAGTCTGCCTCCTGTATTCTAAGTATACAGTACATCCTGCTCCAAATATAATACTTACAATTGGGTTATCCTCCGCCAGAGGGCGCTGTGGCACTGCAGACATGCAAAAACAGGCTCCTCCCAGCCCTTCATATACCCAGGGACCTCCCACAAATCCCCAGATTTTTCTGCAGTGCTGACTGCGAAGACATGAAGTATCACTCTCTCGCAGGTGAGCGGGGCTATTACAGCCTGCAGCCCTGTTGGACTATTCCTGCCCGTCCTCCTTGTGATGTGCCTCCCAGCCTGGGCTGCGCTGGTCGGGTGAAGGTAGGCAGCACCATGGGTGCTTAACGGAGCCATGCTCCACCGCAGTCCCCCACCATAGGGTAGGCGGTTTAGGCTGATGGTGAGCCTCATAGTGGATGTCCCTCCCGCATTATTGCCCCATGCCTCGTGTAGAGGTGGACCCTGTTTAGAGGGTCGCCATCCTCCCCCGTTTTCCCCCGTTTTCGGGGGAAAAGAAGGGGGGGTGTGTGTGTGTGACGGTCTCAGTGCATACTATTCTCAAGATTATGGCCGTATTTGCCCCGGACCCGCATATCACCATATGGAGGCATCTCGAAATTTTGTACCAGCGGTTCCCCCGGGACAAGACCCGCTGTGTATAACGTGTGGCTACCCCCACTTCGGTGCTGAGAGCGCACCGATCTGTGCACGCTGTGCCGATCAAATACTGATCCGGCTGCCAGGATCGCCAGGGGCTGTTCCTCGCCCTAATACTCCTATTCCACCAGGCTTAAATCTCGTTGCTGACGAGTTACTTACAAGTAAGGAGTTACAGCCGGCTGCAGCTTCCAGACTGCCCGCGACTGCCCAGACTATTACAGGGCCGACAGAGCGCTCGGGCCCTGACATGAAGCGGTCCTCTACGCCCTCAGTTTCTACCGCTACTAAGGGATCGGCGGAGTCCGCTACTCCGCGGGCCTGCACCACTTCTGAGGAAGGAAGGTTGTTCTCGGACTCGGGCTCATCCGACGAGGAGCCGAGGAGTCATGGAGATTCTAACCTCGAAGACTGGAACCATTTTGATACCGTTGGCTTACTGAGTAGAATCTACTGTACCACATAAAGAGTTTATAGATAAGTTATTGAAGGTAGGACTCAATCCCTGGATAGTTCAGTAGATTTCCAGTTGGCTGAGGGATCGGTATCAGAGTGTTGTTGTAAATGGTGTGCAATCTGAACAAAGGCGAGTTACAAGTGGTGTGCCGCAAGGCTCTGTCTTGGGCCCCATTCTTTTTAATATATTTGTAAGTGACATAGGAGAAGGCTCGGTAGGAAAAGTTTGTCTGTTTGCTGATGACACAAAGGTTAGTAATAGGGTGGATATTCCTGGAGGTGTCTGCAACATGGAAAATGAGTTAGCTTTACTGGATAGATGGTCAAAACTGTGGAAACTAGAGTTTAATGTCTCTAAATGTAAAATCATGCACTTGGGAAGAAGGAATCCCTGCTCTGAGTACCGTATGGGCAGCACTGTGTTAGCCAGGACCTCGGAGGAGAGAGATTTAGGGGTACTGATTACTGATAGCTGCAAGATGAGTGGACAGTGTAGCCAGGCAGTGGGAAAAGCAAGCAGGATGCTCGGCTGCATAGCTCGAGGCATCACCAGTAGGAAGAGGGAGGTTGTGATGCCGCTGTATAGAGCCCTGGTAAGGCCACAGCTAGAATACTGTGTACAGTTCTGGAGACCTTACCTGCAAAAAGACATTATTCAAATAGAACGTGTCCAAAGGCGGGCAACGAAAATGGTGGAAGGACTTAAACTTAAAACTTATCAGGAGAGACTTAAAGAACTTAATTTGTACAGTCTGGAGGAAAGAAGGGAGAGGGGGGACATGATTGAGCCTTTAAATATGTGAAAGGATTGAATAAGGTTCAGGAGGGAAGTGTTTTTAAGAAGAAACTTAATGATAGAACAAGGGGGCACAACCTGAAGCTAGTCGGGGGGAAGATCAGGAGCAATGTTAGAAAATATTATTTTACAGAAAGAGTAGTAGATGCTTGGAACAAACTTCCAGCAGATGTAGTTGAAAAATCAACAGTCACTGAATTTAAACATGCCTGGGATAAGCACACATCTATCCTAAGATAAAGAGTACATACAGTATACACATAAGGGCAGGCTAGATGGAGCGTAAGCTCTCCTTCTGCCGTCAACCTTCTATGTTTCTATGAATCTTTAAGACCCTGTCTATCTCCCTCCCCAACGCGGCTCCCCAGCCGAGAGAGGAGCGTTTCCATACAGCGACACCGCGCTTGGAATTCCTAGAGCAGGCTCATTTCCAGGCTCTCGTACTCAAGGAATGGGAACACCCCGGTCGGCTTCTAGGGGCCCCAGGGGACTGGGATTGGAAATACCCCTTCCCCCCTGAGATGGTTGATTGTTGGTCTTCACCCCCTGTGGTAGACGCTCCGATCATTGGGGTTCCTAAACCCCCCTTTGTGGCAGCTCCTGCTTACTGTACCCTTTGGGACGCCGAGAACCAGCGCATGGATAAACTGGCTTCCCACGCTTTTTTCTGTGCAGGAACGGCGCTGTGCCCGGTCTGTGCTGAGGCCATCACTGCAGTGGCCGCCAAAACCCTCATCGGACAGATGCTTGAGCATCACGTTAACGATCTCTCCTGGGAGGTGTTTAAGGCACTTTCCAGTTGTGATGTATTTCTAAGATTTATCCTTTTAGCTATGGCTGACACCATTAGAATGTGTGCGAGGACTTCCGCCCTTGTGGTGGCGATGCGTCGCATGGTCTGGCTGCGAGAGTGGGGTGCGGACTATGCTGCTAAAAGGACTCTTAACAGGTTCCCCTTTAAAGGGCATCGCCTGTTTGGGGCCCGTCTGGACCTGTTTGGGAAGAAGGGCAAATCATCCCGGCGCAGGCGCCCGTCTCGCCCCCCTCGGGACAGGGTCACCCCTCCCCCTCCATACCATAGCGTTAAACAAGAACCGGGGGTGTCCTCCCGGAGTTGTAGCACAGACCCCTGCCCCACGAGCAACAGACAACGCTCTGGGCCCTCCGGCAGGGTGAAATCTATATCTTCCACCAAATCCCCTCAAGCATGATGGGGCGCCCTCGCCCGCCTGGGCGAGGGGACGACTGCGGTGGGGACGACTTTCTACCTCTGGTGGTGGTTTAGGCTCATGTGTTTAAGACATCGTCTTACTTTTGTGCCTTATTCCTAGTAACTCTGCGGCACGGGGATTTATTTTCCCTCATCAGGTGCTGGAATCCTTTTCCTGGATTGCTTTTCTGGTCCCTTAAGGTGACTGATGCCCCTCGGGGTTTGTGGGCACCTACCTCTGTATGTGCCTGATCTTATCTGCCTCCAGGGGTTACGCGGCCTTGGCCTAGCCTTTACTTGGATGGTTTTTCCTTCTGGTCCTAGGGAAGATTGGCTTCTTCCTGGATTGTTTGTTAGAGCTTGATCTTGTCAGGCTGTTGCTCAGACCTATTCCTTTGAGGTGCTGAGTTTCTCTCGCCTTCTTCTGTTTCTACTGGTGAATAGGTATCCTTTGGCCTCTCATCACCAGGTTTTTGTTGTACAGGTTTGCTAAATGGCTACCTTGGTTTCTGGTTCATACCTTTTTCATGGGTTTTTACTATTTGACGCTGGAGCCTTTGCTCCTGTCGCTTTCGGTGGCGAGGTTGCAGGTTACAGTGCCTTGACGGCCTAATGTGCCTTTTTTGTTGTGGATCCCACCCTATTTTATGGACACTGCTATTGGATGTCCCAATTGTAAGTATTATATTTGGAGCAGGACGTACTGGATACTTAGAATAATACAATTCTGTGAAGTACTCACCTGTAGAATTGGTATTATATGTATACAGTACGTCCTGCTCCACCCCACCCTGGGTTTACATTATTCTGGATCCCCTGTATGGTGATTGTTGTTATTGTTATCATTACCAGTTGTTTTGGTGGTTGGTTTCTCCCGGCTTCTGGTTCACTGCTTTTCAATGCTGGGGATTTGTGGGAGGTCCCTGGGTATATGAAGGGCCGGGAGGAGCCTGTTTTTGCATGTCTGCAGTGCCACAGCGCCCTCTGGCGGAGGATAACCCAATTGTAAGTATTATATTTGGAGCAGGACGTACTGTATACGTATAATACCAATTCTACAGGTGAGTACTTCACAGAATTGTATTTTTACTACCCCGGAGATGTAAACCGCCGAGATGCAGGGAACATTCTCCTCTGCCCAAGTCAGAATCTATGTTACCTCCTTGAGGGCTCGCTTGCTCCGAGTCCCGCCCTGGTGATTGATGTAGGCGACAGCCGTCTGATTGTCGGAGCGAAGCTGGATCGCACGACCCCTTTATTGGGGAGTCAAGTGAAGAAGCACCAACCGGATCGCTTTCCGCTCCAGGAGATTTATGGCCAAGTGGTTCTCCTGCGGACCCCACTGACCCTGGAGTCTCTGCGTCTGCCAAACGCCTCCCCAGCCAATCAGACTGGCATCTGCTGTTACTATCTCCCACCGGGGAGTCAGAAAGGACTTGCCCACCAACAGGTTTCTGGGGTCCAGTCACCACAAGAGGGGCTGTCTGGTCAGGGGGGACAGTGAGAACTCCTGTTTCAGCGACTCCTGCATCCGGTCCTAGCCGGTCAACAGGTTCAATTGAAGAGGTCTCATGTGGAATTGGGCGAAGGGCACTGCCTCAAAGCATGACACCATCAGGCCCACCGGCTTCATCCCCAGACGTATCGACAGCCACTGACAAGACAGCAAGTTCGGTAGGTTATCTTATCTGAAGATAAATTATGATAAATCGGAGGCCCTAGGGGTGAATATCACGAGGGAGGAAGAGACCCGCTTGAGGGCATCTTTCCCATTTAGATGGCCACCCTCAGCCATTACATACATGGGCACTAAAATAACAAAAAAGATGGATGGAATCTACGCAGCACTTAAAAACGACTTAGCGAATTGGGACCTCCCTACCTTCTCTTGGTTGGGTAGGATCAATATTCTTAAAATGACAGTCCTACCAAGGATACTGTATCTGCTCCAGACTCTCCCGATTCAAATCCCCAGAGCATACTTTAAATCCCTCAATTACATTTTTATTAATTTCATCTGGCAGGGGCGCAAATCTAGATTGCGGCTACAGCTTCTCTTTAGGCCTAAACAGTCGGGGGGGGGCTTGCCTGCCCAGATCTCCTGCGGTATTGGCAAGCGGTTCATCTCCAAAGAGTTTTAGACTGGCGCCACCATGGAGCAAGAAAGAAATGGGTGGACCTGGAGGCAACCTGGCTCCATTCCCCACTCAGGGATGTGCTGTGGGCAGTTAGGAGGGGGAAGCCCCGCTGCAGGGATCACCCGCTTATTTCCGCCACCCTTGGAGTCTTTGATAAATTAAGGGACAGACAGTATATATCCCCGTGGCCGACCCCACTGGTCCCGCTGGTGAACAACCCGTCCTTCCCCGTAAATATTCTCCCTCGTCTCCGCGGGTGCTTTGTGGAAAAGGGGATCCCGAGAGGGATGGACCTCGTCCTACCCTCTGGATGGGCGCGATTGGAGGATCTGCGGGATAAATGGGACACTCAACTGCTTGACCAGTGGCTCTTGTTCACATTCCAAAGCTTCCTACTGAGTTTAGGGCCTAGACAGGCGATGCTGAGGAATCTCACCCCTTTTGAGCATCTAGCAAGGGCGAGGGAACCCCCTGCGAAGCTTATCTCTCAGCTGTATGCTCTTCTGGGGAGTGAAGAGGCCGGTGAGGCTCCCCGATTCTGTGCGGACTGGGAGAGGGACCTGGACAGACAAACAGTGGAAATACATTTTCCTAGCAACGCATAGAACTTCCGTCTCCTCCAAGATCCAAGAAGCAAATTACAAGTGCCTCACGAGGTGGTATTACACTCCGGAGAGATTGCATAGTTTTTCCCCGTCCCATTCTGACGAGTGCTGGAGGTGCCGGAGAGCAGTGGGAATGCCCCAAGATCGCACCCTTCTGGCGAATGGAGGCCGGAATCTCAAGGAAATTCTGGGCTACCCGGTGGCCTGTGACCCTTCCCTGCTCCTCTTGCACTTGGCAGACACTCCCTTGAAGACTTATAAGAAATCACTTCTGAGACATCTTGTAAATGCAGCCAGGGCGATGATTCCCAGGATGTGGAGATCTGAGGTGATCCCCTCGGTGGGGGACTGGGTCGGGGAGATTAACCACATAATGGAGATGGAGGAGCTCACCGCCAAGGTCCATGAGAGTGCAACGCAGTTCTTTTGGACTTGGACACCGTGGTTTATCTTCAAAGAGACAGAGAGGTTTAAGCAGCTTGTGGTCCCTGACCCTCCTCCCTCTGAGACCTTGGGTACGGCGGGCACCTGAAACCGCTGTGGTTCGGTGGCATCCTCACTTAACAGCAATGCATAAGCTATGTGTGCGCCGGTCAACCCCGGAGGAAGCGTAATGATAAGCTAACCACCCCCTGGCTTGTCCCCCTCTCCTTCCTGGCTTTCCTTCCTCCCTCTCCTCCCCCTCCCATACCCCTTTTCTTCCTCTTTCTTCTATTTTCTATTTTTTCCTCTCTTTTCTTCCTCTCCTTTTTCCCCTATCTTCCATATAGTATTTGTTTGATGCACTATGGCCCCAGCTATGTCTCCTGATTACTTGTACTTGCGAGATGGCTCTGTATATCTGCAAATGCTGTACTTTCTTACTTGTCTCTTTATTGAAAATAAAAATAAAAAATTAAAAAAAAAAAAAAAAAAAAAAGACAGCAAGGTCTGCACCTGCATCTGAAGGCCCAACACCTTCTGCTGTGGCAGGAAAACCTTGACTTGAGAGGGGTCTAACGTCATGCCCAGGAAGGACCTCACCATTGAGGGAGTGATCGAAGACTGAAGTGAAGTGAACAGATTGGAGTAGAAGACTTGGCCCTGTTCCTGATGAGGCACAGGGCAAATCACCCCTAACCACAGAAGGTGCTGCACAGCCATTCTCAGGCCCTGTGCCTGCACTGGGTTCTGGAATATTCGAGACTGAAAAAATCTTGAGGGCGGCCTGACTTCCAGCTCTATTTTGTAACCGGGGGACACCACCTTCTCAATCCACCGATCCGAGGCGCGCTGTCTCCAGATGTGCGCAAATAGCAGAAGCTGTCCCCCCACCCGGATGGGTGAGGGCGCCTCCTCATGCCTGAGGGGCCTTGGCAGGGGGCTTGGACTTGGATCCCCAGGAGGGATTGAGTCAGCCGCGGGACCTACCTCGTCCCCAGAAATCTCTGTGGCCACCTGAAAATGAAAAGCCTCTTCCTCCTCGAAAGGAGCGATAGGCAGAAGAACCCCGAAAGGGCCGCGCAGGCTTCCGTCGCTGAGGGAGTCTACCATCCTTGATCAGGAGGTCCAGACGCTCCCCGAACAACCTGTGCCCCACAAAGGGGATACTAGTGATCTACTTTTGGCCGCGGCATCAGGCGACCATTGCTGCAGCCAGAGCGAGCAGTGAAGTGCAACAACAAAGGCAATAAAATCCACACAAGCTTTGAGGTCTTTATACTCCTCCGCCCGCTTGCGAGACTTAGCAATATCCACAAGGCGTCTTCTTTCTGATGGCTAAGGAGACTATAGCCGCGGCGCACACAGGGCGAAACCAAGCACCAGCAAAGGTGAAGGCATGACATACCAGCTGATCCATGCTCCTATCAGCTGGATCACGTAAGGAAGCAGTATCGGGTGACGGCATAACCGTAGTGTTGGACAACCCCGACACAGGGGAATTCACTTCGGGGGGGGGGGGGGGCGGGACCATAGGTGGACCAACTCCTCAGGAAAGGGATGCCGCCCCCCCTCACAGCGCAGCAGCCAAGATGGAGGGGAGAGAGGAGCAGGGGAACTCGAGGAAGCGAGGGAGGTAAGAGCCATACAGTGCATCCAACTCATCAAGGGGCTACTTTCAGAGCCACAACGAAGACAGTGCAATGTAATTGAAAGTCCACCAAACACAACACATAATAAAGCTTGTGGGGCAGGGAGGGTATAAACCCCGTGGGCATAAGGGGTTCCCCCCCCATAGGCTCACCATCAGCCTATAGCCGGCTACCCTTTAGTCCGGGTCTGCGACCCAGAACCTAGCTCTGCCGAACGCCTGACCCCGGCGTTCTCCCTACCATCACCGTCCCGATCAGCCAAGGCTGGGAGGCAGTAGTGGGTCCACGGGATCAGTGGGAATAAGGTCGCAGCGGCCGACGGTTAGGAGGCCCCGCTCAGCTGCAATATGCAGGAGAGAGTATCCAACGATCTTCAGCAGTGAGACTGCAAGATGAACACTGGGGAATCATAGTGAGATACCTGCTTTTATAGGGGGCCGGGAGGAGCGACAGCTTTGGATCTTGCAGTTGAGCGCCACCTAGCGGTGGAATACCCACGTCATTACTTCTGGGACGACCTGGACTGGATATAGTGAAAATGAAATAAAGAAGGAGTGGCTTGGATCAGACTGTCAAAGCGGTGATTCTAAGACTAGATTCAAAGAATGGGTAAGCTAATTTGGAGTTCAGTAAAGAGCTTAGGCACATGCTGGTAATGTAGATCAACTTTAGTGGCAATATACACACAATATTAAGGTATATATACAGTATAGACATAATATCACATAGTATCACATAATATATTATACATTATATAGTGATTTCATGTAGAATACTGGATAGTATGCTACGTCGGTGTGTAAGGCTTAATCTGTGGATTTTACTCAACGTGTTTTTTGCCCTAGATGAGGGCTGCATCAGGCGTTGCATCCATGAAGCTAATATCTGCCACATGCCCCAAGTTTGGGGATGTCCTGCTGTGTTAGCAGGGTTATGTAACTGGTGATATAGTCAGTGTTTGTAGCAGAATGTAGCAGTACAGGGTTATAACCCAGTGTTGTAGCAAGCAGTTCAGTTATATAGCAAGTGGGCAGTCTAGACACCCTTGATTTTTGATTTATTCATTTGTAAGTTGGCTGGTGGGGGTTGTTTTCGTATGTGCCTGGTTTCTAAGCCATAAGCTAGCCGTGGCTCAGCCGCTGCCTTATAAAGGTACATTTGCTAGCATGGCTGTAGGTGGCGATCCTGTGGGTAGCTGGCTTCCTGAATGTAATGGCGTGCTGATTAAGCCAGCGTCATACACCTAAACAGTGAGCAGAACTGTAGTCAGGAATAACGAGGTCATACATGTAGAGCCCTTGCTAAACCTCCATAATAAGTCTCTGCTATATCATATTTTAATATGGTCAGCAGAGGAGAGAAACAGGTGCAGGATGAGCTGCAACATTGTAATATTACAATCGGAGATGGTAACAACAAGCTCTGAGCAGGGCTGCTGTATGAAAAGACCTAAAAACTTCAACTCCCACGATCCTTAGAGAGTTGAGGGAACGTGGAAAGACTACAAGATCCATAATTCCAGGGTGCTGAGCTGGGCCAGCGGAGACTTTTTCCTGAGAAGAGCCTGAGGGTGGCCTGCTGGTGAATCTCACCCTGCTGTTGAAGACTTGGCAAGCTGGAGTGGAAGCAAAAGTGAATATTTAGACTTCTCATTGTACTTCATCACAGAAATATTTCCATTTCCCCTATATTTGTGAATAACCTCCTATACTGGACTGTTTCTAAACCGACTAGGACTAGATCAGTGTACTGTTAGATTGCTGGCTAAGAGTCCAAGGAAAACTATTGCAACTGCTTGATCTAAGAGGAAGATTAGTTTTCTCAGAGACTTGGTGTCAGTGAATACGTCTTCTGCTTTTACCCTGTTTAGTGGAAATCTCACCATGTACACACACACAGTACCAATAGCCCAAGCCAGTTATAGAAGTTGAATAGGAACTGTTATACATTTTCTAGAGATTTCACTGTTCCTTTGTTGCAGCTATAGAAACTGAAGTTAATTAACACAGCCTGGAACTTTCTACAAGTTGTTCTTAAAAAGAAGATGTACGTTATTCAAGAAGAGTTTGATGCTCACCCAGCAGACATTTGTACCTATCTTGAAACCAAGATTAGTCCAGCCAGCTCAGGGGGAATTTACAGTAACGGTATTTCTTATCTGTCAAGAGGATTTCTTATATCAAGGCCTAGTTTACCGCTGTTGGAATTTCATTCTCTTGCTTCACTTCTGGTCACTGTAAATTTTTCTCTGCAATATATTTTTCTTTCCCAGCGCTGGGAAAGGAGTCCCGCAATTGGCCGCTGGGCGGACACGTGGGCAGATTACAGCCCAGCGGCCAATTGCGGGACTCCTATCCCGACGCTGGCTCGTAATGAAGGTGAGCATTACAGGCATTCTGGGAGGTTATCTGCGAGGAGGGCTCCAGAATTCTGGGTGCCCCCCCCCCCCCAAGCTCATTGTGATGAGCAGACAGCGGGACCAACACCCTTTAAAGAAAAAACGGGTGTTAGTTCGGTTTAACTATTGGTTTGCCACTGCGTATGGAATGTATGTTGTGTGTGCATTTGCGCTAGCATTAAATCTATACTGATGATAATGATAAAGAGTCCAAAAACACGAAACATATCCCAGATCCAGCCACGGGTGGGTTACATACACATAAAAGTAGATCAGATGAGTAGTCAGGAGATAGCCAGGTTGTTCACATAGAAGCAGATCAGTTTCTGAAGTCAGTAAGTCACAAGAAAATTGACCAGCAGGTATCATGGCCAGAGACAGGATGCTTTTTAAAGGCAAATGCTCAGATCTGCACCGATTATGTCTGTTCCTGCCACTGGAGTTCAAAGTGCACTTGCTTTATTTTGCACTACTTTGCGCAATCTTGTGCCTAGAGAAGAACGTGCATACACAGGAATCGTGAAATCCTGAACCACACTGAATTCAGTATTCAGAAAGGACATGCTTTATCTTGGGTCATCCTGAGATGGGGGAAACCAGCTCCCTCTTGTGGCGGTTGCTGAAACTGCACAGTTCATGACTGTGATCTTCTGCTGTGCTGGCAAAACCCAGTGAGTGGTCAGTCTGTGAAGCAAAAAACATCATAGCTGCAGGATCTAATCCAACCTCAAGCTAATCTACATTGCTTTTCAATTCCTTATCAAATGTTATAAACCTACTTGTTCAAGACACTGGTACTGCATTTCCCCAAAAATAAGATGGGTGTTATATTAATTGTTGCTCCAAAATATGCATTTCTTGGCATTCCAGCTACTCTCTTCCAAGGTCCGCTGCATTGCAAGTGTAGCGGTTTGCTTCTCATGGCAACCAGAAGCAAAAACAATGCTCTCATGTATGCTCAGGAGCCATGGCAGACTGGGGCCACAAATCATCCCTGGCTGGCCCGAGACATCCCTGCTGAGCCCCCCCCTCCCCAAACCATGATGCCAGGGATATAGAATCAGGGGCTGCGGTTCCTTGGCTTGTGGGTACAGTAAGGCTGGGTACAGGGGGCTGAGAGGGGGACTAAGGGAGCAGGGATTGAATGTGGGTGATAAAAGCAGAAGCCCAACTGGCCCCAAAGCAGTGCGGCCCATGAGGCATTGTCCTGGGTCTCCCTATGTTTACGCCCCTGCTTAGGAGTGAGGTGACTCCAGTGGGACTACTTGATATGTGATCATGTTAGGCCTTTTTTCAGGGAAACGGGGTAGTATAGTGGGTATCTCGCATGCACTTCTCAGACCAAACACTTTCATCTTGACAGCGGACAAATCCACAAGGCCATATACAGCCCCTGGAAGGACCGGCCTTGTGCTAGTGGCCCTCATCCTTTAGGATCTGTCAAGGAAAACCTCTCCTATCTATGGAAGGTAGTCTCAGTGTCAGTATCCCATTTGCCAAGTGTTTACTAGATTCCCTTTGCCAAATTTATGCCCAGATCCGAGTCAGAAGAGCCTGCACACACTAGTGTAAAGTTCCTGCGGATTGCACGAGTCAGCCCGTGCAATGTCATTTAAAAGGATCGCCAGAACATTGTTGGACTATCCTCGTGGATTTTGCCACCATCTGCTTCCTGTTTTTCTAGTTTACCTGTGTACGACCCAGATTACCCTTTTGGCCTTGACTGCACTTCTGGTTTGACCATCGCCTTTTTTTATTGTCTATGAACCCCTGCTACCAGCCTGAACTCCTGCTTATTTTACTGCCCAAGATCCTGTGCTTTACTACCTTGGACCTTTGGCCTGTTTATATGCTTAAGAACCTTCTCCCCTGTCCATTGACCCTGAACCTTCTTGGTCGTCTTCTGCACAACAGAGGTGTCACCTGCACTGACACTGGAAGCCTGGAGTCCAGAGCTCCTGCAGTTCGGGGCTCAGCTTCCCCTGTTGCAACCCTTCACTCACAAGTCGGGACTTCACTAAAGTGGAACTCCAACTACCAGGTAGATTGAACCTGACATTCAGTGAAGACTGAGACTGGGTAGGCATCGGAGTGAGAAAGTTAACAATACTATAGCTATCAGCAGAGGTGTTGCCCTGCAGTGACACTGGAAGCCTGGAACTCCTGCTGTTCCTGCTGTTTTGTGCCTAGCTTCCCTTATAGCAACCCTTCACTCACAAATCAGTATTCTTAACTATAGTGGAACTCCAAATACCAGGTATGTCAAACCTGACACTCAGTGAGGACCAGCTTCACAGGCTGAGTAGGCATCGGAGTCCGCAAGCTATCAATGCCGGAATATCCTAGAAGGGATATGTCATTACAGCCTTCTAGGTAGCTCCATATCTCATCTGTAAAAACTGATGAGCAAGCTTACCCGACAGACTGGGGATCTAACCAGAAGAAGGGGCTCCTTCAGAAACAGGCCTTGCTATGTTTAGGATCACCTATTGCAGGACCTGTTTGTCCCACTCATACACAAGGTTGTAATAATAAATAGCCAAGATAAGAGATCGGCTAGCTCTTGTGGTAGGTACTCTGTGATCCAGTTTTCATCAGGGAAAATGTCCTTTGGTTACACCTGTTTTACAGTTCTTGAGCAAGGGTTCTACTTTGGTTTCATGGTCGTTCAAGAATCAGATACGTCCAAGTGACATGTCTTGCATTGCTCTACCTTTCCCTCTACAAGGTTCGTGGGCTTTAAGTTATATCTCCTATGATTGATATTTTCCATGCCATACAATAACCAAGGTTGTAGGTGTGATGTGACGTTGGAAATAGGTAGTACCGGACCAGGGATTGCTAACTTCAACCTTATGCATTAGGTTTGAGTTAAAAATCCATTTCTTGCAGAAGGTTGTTTTTTTCCATCACTATGGTTTGCATGATTCAGGCCCCAAGAATGGTCTGAATACAATGAGGTGGGACCTTTTTGCTCTTGCTTTTGAGCCGAGCTAACATTTCAGAGTTACCAACTTTTTGGGACCCATTCTACATCACACCATGAGACTAAAGTGGTATTTTTTATTTAATAGCCCCCAAGTCCACCATCAGTAATGGTTACAAAGAGCAACCATTCAGGATAAGCCCAAGGCCACCTGATCTTCTGAGTGCTTCAGAAAGGATGTTGCTGTGTGCCATGGGTCATCATTTCTCGGAGACTTACTAGATAGTAGTTCATGTGTTGGCTGATAATTCTCATGTCCACTGTTTCTCCATATTCCCATGGTGACTGAATGTATTGAGTTGATATCCAGTGTAGCTCTCACTTTTTTAAGCAGCTGAACATATAGATTATTCCCACCCATGCTTTTTACTGCTTTTGGACATCTTTTTGTGGGAATTTTAGTAGACTTAACCTTTACAATCCCTTTCTCTTCATCTTAACTCCCTTACACAGCACCTTTCCTTTGTGGTATGGCTGTGTTCGTGCATGGTTATGATAATCTGTTTTCAAACCAATATTGGGTTTTGGTCTCACTAGACTCATGTGTATCTTACCTGGTTGAACTGCATAGTTGATGTGTAGGTTCCCTCCAGGTGCTCTTTTTCACTGCTTTCTATTAACTGATTTGAGTAACATCCTCACTGCAGGAGGAGTTGAAAGGGCTTGGGCTTTTTTGTGACTGAGTGGTAGATTTACTGTGATACTTCCTTTCTCTTCATCATCAAAATTCTCTTATGTGTTCTAAGCAAATCCACTTTCTTCTGTATCACTTCTAGGTTTTTGCTGAGGTGGGAAAGGCATGTCATGGCGCAGCTTTGGGTCATGAGCATGCTCTGTTGTGGTCAGAGTCAGCTGCGGACCACTGTGGCTTGCTCACATGCTCACACTGAGAGCTCCAAGGGACAAGAGTGGTTGTTAGACCCATTGTTAGCCCTCCTAAGTGTTCAGGGGAAAATAGAGCCACCACGGGACAGAAGCTCTATCTGGGGTAAACTGAAAGTCCTGAGCAGCGTGGGTTTATCACTAATAACTGACTGTTGTGGTAGTATCATAAACCATGCTCACATAATCATGTGCTCGAAAAAGGATTGATTAATAGCAGCGTGTGAGTATTATTTTGGGAATTATCCATTAGTGTGAAAATGGTGTTGCTATTCCCCCTTTGGTCACTAGATGGGAGTATAAGACCACAGATGACAAGAGAATTTAGATAAGGCTCTTAAGATATCTGTGTTGGAATCCCCTTTATTGTGAGCCACGTGACATAAGATACATTTGGGGAACAACAGGAAACTGCTGAGATTTATTGGGAGGTTTTTGTAGGGAAAACTACCAGCAATATTGTATAGAGCAGAGGTATTATAAGGAGAGGCCAGGGGGATAGGCATGGATATAACCATGTTAAGACTGGAGTAGCCTCCCCATGTGACACGGCTGATGGGGCTACTACAGAGAAGAGGACTGGGTGCAGTTGGAATCGAGTAGGAGGACATGGCTCCTAAAACCTACAGGTCTGAACTGCATCCAAAAGACTTTATGTGCTATGGTTGAACCTGTGGATTAGCAACCTGGGCTTGTATGCCCTGGAGGTGGACCTGTGATATCGAGGACTTGCAATACTCTGTACCTATCAGACACTGGATATTGCTAAAGCTGGTGAGGAAACCGCTGACTGTACTGCATTGTACTCTTCATTATATTCTGAATTTAAGATATTTTTCTGTTGGACTTTGTCTTTAATAAACTGCTTATTATTTCCACTAAGAGCTGTTTCCAGAGTCATTGCCATTAGCACCCCAGATCCTGACAAGTACTTTTCGGTTATAGCACACACTACCGGGATTCCTCACTGGGGGTACTACTGCGGAGATAAGTGTTTGAAACACAATTTGTTAAATCCAAGAAACTAGCTGAACTAAAATGTAATTTATTCTCCCAGCCAAAGTGGCCTTTCACTGGAATCATTACTGAAAAAAAATCCATCTGAGAGCGAGACATTTATTGCAGCAGCGAGCAGGCATTTGTCGGCCAGAGCGGTGAGGCCCAGCGAGTTTGGTCATGATAAACAGATGCTGGCTGCCAGTCATGTTGTGCAGCTGATGTTACGCGGTGATCTGCACATGACCCCGCAACGTCTGTACAGGAAGGCCATAATACTCAGTCATCTTATAAAAGTCTACTTACAACAACTCTCTCTGTCTTCCTTTATTTTCGCACAAAGTTTACAGTTATGAAACACGTTTCCTCTCTACCTTCTCCCAGCCAGCTCACCCGGAGTCGTTCAAAGTCCCCCGGGTCCGATTCGTGTGATCAAGGCACTAAAGCATCAGTTTATTGCATACCTCCGAAAGGCACTAATAAGTCGACTTGTTTTAAATTGTTTCCAGGTTACACAATGAATGTTTCAAAGGGTCTCACAAATGTACAAAGCCCCGTAATTATGATCACTGTGTGAGACAAAAACGATCTTTGTGCTTATGAGGAAAAAAAAAATTACACTTTTCAATGAACACAACTAGCACAGACTGACTCATTTGGTGAGCGGAAATTCATTAGAAGTGCTTGTTGCTTTATGTAGTTTGCAAGCGAAATATTCACCCTCCCAGATATTTTCCAGCCTTTGCACAGGCCCATTTTTGTTGGTTCTGAAATATTTGGTGTCCATGACATGGAGCAGACTTGCTCTACCTCTGCATGAGAGTGAGCCTGAGACTCTGCATGAAGGGCCACCGCTTGGTTCTACTTATATGGTATTTTTTAATAATAGTATTAAGAGTGATCAAACCTAAAGAAGTGCATCAATTTAAATCTGACCAACAACCTTACAAGAAACAGTTACCTTTTTGTAACTCCTGCAGTGATAACCCCCCCCCCCCCCTTAATGGCATGCTAAGGAGCTGAAGCTAAAAGCAAAGAGGAAGTGCTGCTGGTTTTCCTGTCACTGTGCATTGGGAGTTACATCATTTAAATTAAAATGGACCAAAACCCACCCTGGCATGTATGAGACTCCAGGGCAGGTATACTCCCCATGGGGGATCCAGATTCAGGATGCCCCGCTGTGTCAAACCCCCCCAGGTACTGCGAAAACTCACCTTCTTTCTCGGTCCAACAGTGCGTGCGCGATCAGCGGCCGCATCCCCACTATCCCTAGCAGGGTGCGTGCCTGCAGTAGGCATTATTAAATGGATGGCGCAGGCATGCTCCCTGTTAAAGGGAAGCGGAGGATGCGATCGACAGAGCCGCTGCTCTTAGACACGCCGTGGGACCAGGATCAGGTGATCTGGGGGGTTTCAAACAGCGGGGCACCCCGAGTCGAAATCCTGGCTTTTGGTCCACTTTAAATGATGCTGAAGGTCCAGTTTAAGGCAGCTGGCATGCTGGGAAAGGATCCTGCAGGATGGTGACGTTAGAGCGTTGAGTGTATGCAGGAGCAAATGTAATTGCTGACAATGATTCACTATCATGCATGCAGATGGGGCAAGTGAGTTTTGAGGAATTTTTTTTTCCCCAACTGTGTGTTGCTCCAGCTAAGAAACGCTATACTCCTACCTGACCACCCTTAGGCCTGGTCCCACTAAGGACCATAAAGCAGAACTAAACCCAGTGCAGCCAGACCTGGAATCTTTTAGATTGCTGCTAGCCATCCCCCAGGGCAGCTGGGTCCCTCTGTGTGAAACCCCCCAGTTCGCCATTATCAGCTTACCTTTCAAAGGTCCAACAGCGCATGCGCAGGCTCTTGTCCAATCAGGGCCGTTTGCCCTGCCTTTGTAATTCGGCAAATGACTCAGATTTACAATGGGGAGAAAAATGTATTAAATGCCGGGACAGGAGCCTGCGCTGCTGAGGATGTGGCCGCTCTTGCTCCCCATTGAAGCCTTTTAGAACCCTTTGCCGAATGCCAGTCGCAACAAATGGCTCTAATTGGACAAGTGCCTGTGCATGCGCCATTGAACCGGGAAGAGCTGAGTTGTATTGGGTGATCTGAATGGTTTCTTTACAAAGGTTTTTATTGAGGTTCAGCAGATAGTAAAGACAGCATGGATACATACAAATGCAATAGAGCATGACATGAACAGCATAATATGACTTGGTGACATAATTAATACTTCATAAAAGGTACAATAACCCAAATAAACCCTAAGGAAGACATTTAGTATCAAAGGAGAACTATACCGATGCGAAGATCTTAATCAGCATAGTAGAGAGTGTTGCTTAGAAAACATAGCCTTGGACTATAATTGTTGCTTTCTAATACACTCTTATGAAAATGAAAATACTCTCATGTAAACAGTAACTGCTATATAGGAGAGCTCCATTACATCGTAACACTTACTCATTGAACCGTAAGATTAAGTTTTAAGATATAGACAGGGTGACAAATACATAGACAACTAGACAAAACTCGGAAACACAGGGAAAGAGGGGGAAGGAAAGAAGTTGGGTAAAGGTGGGTGAGGGGGAACGGCTCCCGGGTTGAGGCGAGGGGTGGATACACCAAGAAAAATGAGGGCCCATTCAGCAAAAGGATTGGGGGACAACCTGTCTAAATCGGGAATATTGGATCCGCACTTCCACCTCCAAAACCTGTATGCTCTATCCATGGTTGCCAGGTGTCATAAAATCTGTCATATAGATCCCTAGAGATTGCCGTTAACTTCTCATTGCACATGATATCAGCTATCCTGCCCCTTATCTCAGCCCATGGGATGGTGGGAAGCGTCCAACACCTTGCGATCTTTACTCTGACCGCCGAGAGTATATGGAGAACCAGGCGCCACTGGTGTAGGTGCCCATCTTTAAAGAAAGAAGGGCTTCCCAGGGGTTCCCATGGGCCACAATTCTTAGAATGTCGGAAATAAGTGTATAACATTTTTGCCATATCTCTTGAGCTATTGGACATTCCCACCACACATGAAGCATCGTACCTCTTAGCTGACATCCCCTGAAACAGAGGGGGGAGGAAGAGGGGAAAAACCTATGAATGCGATCAGGGGTATAATACCATCGAAACATGATTTTGAAGGCATTTTCCTGGGTAAGGGCATTATAAGAGATTTTATTGGTGTTTCTCAGGATTATGTGCCAGGTTTTTAGGTCTTCTCCTCACCCAATTCCTCCTCCCACCTTACCATGTAGTTATGTTTCTTCGTAGGGGCTGGGGTTACCAGGGATGTGTATAGGCTAGATATCAGACCCCCCAAGAAGTGATCCCGAATACACCTTCTTTCAAATTTCGTAGACCTAAAGGGGGGGGGGGAGGAATTCTTCAGAAGATTATTAACGAAGTGTTGTATCTGAAGACATCTAAATACCTCCGCCGGAGGGAAGTCAGCATTAGATGACAGACACTGTAAGTTTTTCAAACCCTTCGAAGTATACAAGTGGTCAACCAGAGTGTAGTTATTCCTCCTCCACCATCTAAAGTTCTGCTGATGGGAGATACCTGGCGGGAATGCAGGGTTACCCAAAAGGGGTAAATGAGGAGAAGAGAATATATGTTTCGTTGTGTCCCATATAGTCAGCGAGAATTTTAGGAGAGTGGGTAAGGGGTCGGGTCTGGAGGACCTGGGTATCCAGAGTAGAGAGGCAGGCGCCGTGCGCCCACAAACCGCCGCGTCGTTAAGAACCCAGATTGGTCTGTACCGAGGCGCATGCAAGAGTACCAATGGTGCGATTTGTGCGGCCACGTAATATTTACAAAGGGAAGGAAAAGACAGGCCTCCATCCTCCTTCTTGCAGTACAGTATGTCTCTGCTAATTCTAGGTCTGGATTTCTTCCAGGCGTACGAGAGAATTTTCCTCTGGAGAGACTCCAGCTTTCCCCTGGGTATCGCAACTGGGAGAACTCGAAAAAAATATAAAATCTTCGTCATTTTCAGGGCAGCAATCCTACCCAGCCACGACAATCTCAGGAACCACCAGGACTGTAATAAAGAATCAAGGGATCTAAACAACTCTGGATAATTTGCCCCATAGAGTGCATCCAGGTTATTAGTCAACTTGATACCCAAATAAGACAACTTCTGAACCCAAATCCACTTAAAGTTCTGTAAGAGGAGTTTCTTAGTCCCTTCGGATAGTGAGACATCCAGAGCCATGGACTTGGAAGAATTAAGCTTAAGCCCCGAGATTCTACCGAAGTTCTCCAAGATAGCAATAGCATTCGGTGCCGAGACATGGGGGGAGGAGAGCATAAGGAGCATATCATCGGCAAACAAGGATATCTTTTGGTCTCTTCCTCCACATGGTATGCCCCTTACTGAAGAGCTCTGCCTAAGTTTCTCCGCTAATGGTTCAAGCGCAAGGACGAATAATAAAGGGGATAATGGACAGCCCTGCCTGGTGCCCCTTTTTATCTGGAAGGCCTGGGAGCTGTAACCCACGTATCTCACCGTGGCCGTGGGGTTAGAATATATAGCTGAGATCCAGGAGAGGAGACCCGGATCTGAATGGTTTCACACAGCGTGGCATTGCAGTTTCGGGATTCCCCCGGGGCACAGAACAAAATCCAGGATAGTCAAAATCTCAGGTTTTGTTCTGCTTTAGGAGGTCCAGCTCCAAATCACCACACTCCCAATTTGCCCCTGGCTTGCACTTGGGCTTCCATCGCCCCTGCTACCAATCAGTGTGGTAACCTGCTCCCTTGTGACCAGGAACACACATTGAGGCCAACCGAGGAGTGCATTATCAGCACCTGAACAGATACCAGACTGCTTTAGCACACATTGAACCTGCAGGCAGTCAGGCAAGTGTAGCTTTTTTGACTTAACTATTAAATCACAGAAAAATTATGTTTTGAAAATTGAACACTGAAGAAGCATAGTCCATAGAGAGGTTCCAATATGCTGATCCCAAGTTTTACCTATTATACATTTGACCACATTTTGCAATTGCAGATTTCCCGAGTAGGGTGGAGGTCCTATACTGCCCCAGCAATACAAGCTCCTCTGCCAGAAATGTAATCATCCCAAAATACTTCACTCCTGCAGCTTGTATACTTTGTCGGCACACCCTGTTGGAGCAGTAGCTTTTCCGCATTGCTTCATGCCTCCCCCCACATTCACCCCCAGTGAGTACCACCTTTTGGTTAAAGTGGACCAAAACCCACGCCGACCTATAAGATTCCCGAGCTAATTGATTCCCTCCACCTGGGTCATCCAAAATCGGGATGTCCCGCTGTGTAAAACCCCCCAGGTCGCCCTATACACTTACTTTGTTTCCGGGCCAATGGTGCATGATCGAGCCGCGGCCACATCCCTGCTACCCCTCTAGCAGGGCTAGTGCCCGCACTAGGCATTTGTGAACAGCCGGTTCCTGTTAGAGGGGAGCGGGAGATGCAGCCGCCAGCGCGGCTCCAAGCGCAATGATTGGACAAGTGGCGGCAAATGCGCCATAGGACCTGGAAGAGGTGAGTTGCACTCAGCGATCTGGGGGGTTTCATACAGTGGGGTGCCCCCGGGGGAAAGGACCAAAAACCAGGATAGTCAAAATCCTGGGTTTTGGTCCACTTTAAGCAGGGAGTCTTTTCTTGCTGTGGAGGTTTGCTTTGGATTCATCTTCAGCTTTTTAGCAGATACCTGATAGTCTTGTAACAAAATTGACTCATATTTGGAACTGTTTGTAATTCCTTCCACCTCAACTAAAGCCCCAGTTCCAGCTGCTGAAAAACAGGCCCAAAACATAATTCTACCTCCATCTTGCTTCTCTGTGACTGATATAATTTTGGTGATTCACAGCATTATTCAATTTGCACCAAATATTTAATATTATTATATAATATTTAATTGTAACCAAGAGGTTTAGCCTTGGTCTCATTAGGCTATACTACATTTTCCCGCATGATTTTGGCAGGTTTGTTCTAGAGCAGAGGTCCCGAACCTATGGCTCAAGACCCACAGGTGGCTCATGGACCCTTCCTATGTGGCTTGCCAGTTGTTGTGCTAGAGAAGATCATTTGTGGAGGTCACACTGTTAAAGCTAGAGGATACATGAAGTCCTTGACTTGGCATTGTCAATGCTATGCATTGGGTTAACCCTTTAAGTGCCAGCCTACCTGCAGCATTTCCCGCTCCCTGTTGCCAGACGATGTTTCACTATTTTGTGCTACACATGTTCAACTGTCATTTTTGAAAGGATTTCCAGGGATTTCCCAGGAAAATGATATATTGTTTTTTTCAGCAGAGTCTGGGCTTTAACATGAAATGTCTTGTTTGTATTTTTTAGGTGTATTCTCAATATTTTTGGGTGAAATATGTGAAAAAAAAATTAAAAAAAGTATTTTTTTACAATTTGTAGTGTTTTTTTGTAATAAAAAATGTAAGTTTGTCAATAAAATTTTATTGCGTGTGAAATCCCAATTTCTCCCGGTTACAGCGATACCACATATGTATAGGTAGACACCCTTTCCTGCCCAGGAGACTCCCCCAAACTGAAATAGCGCTTTAGGGGATTTTCTGAAAAAATACAACTGTGATATGCGCTATGCGGATGCAGAAAATGTAGTGGATCCGCACTTCCTTAACCCTTTTGTTGCCAAGCACGTAACACCTACGTGCTGGCTTGGCTGGGCCTTAAGTGCCAAGCCCGTAGGTGTTACGTGCTTGACTTTCCTCGCTTCTAGTTTAAAAAATAAAAATCAAAAATACTCACCTGACCCCTTGTTGGATCCGGCCGGGTCTCCTCTTTAATTTGGTGCCATCCGATCCCCCGTGGGGGGTCGGATGGCTCCAGGAGAGCCCCCGGAATAGGCCGCCCCCCCCCCGCTTCTGCAGCAGCAGCTGCTAACTGTAAAAAAAAATAAAAAATAAAAATGACATTCACTTACCTGTGTGTGCGCTGGCTCCCGCTGTCCCTCCTCTTCACCTGGGGGGCCTCCGATCCCCCCCCAGGACTTACCGATCTTCAGGAGAGAGCCTGGGAGGCTCTCTCCTCTCTTCTTCACGATGGTGGCCGCCATCTTGCCTCTAAGCCCCGCCCCCTTGGGGGCGGGGCTTATGACGTCATCCCGGTCCCGATCACCGGCTTCAGCTTTCTCAGCTTCTCAGATGCCGGTGATCGGTGCCCTGGAAGGAGGTGACAGGAGATCCTCTGATCTCCTGCCTTCTCCTTCTCTGGATGCCGATCACAGGCATCTGTCAGCTGAGCGGCGAGGGACAAGAGCTTGCAATCGAAGGTAAGTACAGTTAAAAAAATTTTTTTTTTTTTGAATAAAATACTTTTTATTATTGTGTGGTGGTTTTTTTTCACATTAACTCTTTGTGAGCTGGTAAGGGGTCCATGAGACCCCTTATACCAGTTCACAAGGCTGGGGGGGTGGCAAGTCACCTGCCCTAGCGGGTGGCTTGCCATTGACCCCCGCACCCCCATTACCTGCCTCCCCAAAGGCCAGGGGGGGGCAGAAGAGCCCGGGCCCACATAGGCTATGTGGGCTCGTAGGCTGCAGGGTGGGGGGGCCACCAAAGCTGGCCCCCCCACTCTGTGCCTACAAGCCCCCATAGCTGGTCCCGGGCTGGTTACTTTGGGTAAGGGGGACCCCACGTCATTTTTTTTTTTGGATTTTTAAGGGTTTTTAACCCTTAAAAATCCAAAAAAAAATGGGGTCCCCCTCCCCGGGAAGGGGGACCCTATGTCATTTTTTTTTTTTAATTAACCATTTGTCATCCAGCAGCTATAAAAGGCTTCTGGGCAGGAAAGGGTGTCTACCTATACATATGTGGTATCGCTGTAACCGGGAGAAATTGGGGTTTCTCACGCAATAAGATTTTATTGACAAACTTACATTTTTTATTACAAAAAAACTCTACAAATTGTAAAAAAATATATTTTTTTTAATTTTTTTCACACATTTCACCCAAAAATGTTGAGAATACACCTAAAAAATACAAACAAGACATTTCATGTTAAAGCCCAGACTCTGTTGAAAAAAACAATATATAATTTTCCTGGGAAATCCCTGGAAATCCTTTCAAAAATGACAGTTGAACATGTGTAGCGCGAAACAGTGAAACTCAGTCTGGCAACAGGGAGTGGGAAATGCTGCAGGTAGGCTGGCAGCGAAAGGGTTAAAAGATGAGTACTTTATTCCAAGAAATATTTAAAATCATCAGTGTCTCCAAGACAGATCAAAACATCCAAAGCAAGATAAAACCATTAAAGATTTGGGCAGAGAAAGAGAGTGGGGCCCTCTGACGCGTTTCAGGTCTTTCAAAGGCCCTTAATCATAGACTCTCTTTCTCTGCCCAAATCTTTAATGATTTTATCTTGCTTTGGATGTTTTGATCTGTCTTGGAGACACTGATGATTTTAAATATTTCTTGGAATAAAGTACTCATCTTTTAAGGAAGTGCGGATCCACTACATTTTCTGCATCTGGACTATTGGGGCTTGGGACTGCCCCGGATCGAGCACCCTTTCTTTACCTGGAGTGCGGAAACTTTCCTTGTTTTGATATGCGCTATGCGCTACTGCACCTTGCAGTTTTACCAGAAAAACAACCCTTTACATTTGAAATACCCCCAACAAACTATATATTCTCTGGAAGTACACACCTCAAGCTTTCTAGGTGTACTGGGCTTGATGTGCCCATAGTTTTCTGGAAGTAATTCCTCAATGTATTCTTTGGTTGCAAAGAGTGTCCCCAAAAAAAGGATAAAAAAGCAGAATCAAAGCCACATTTCCCTAAAAAAAACTATATACAAACAAGAAAAAACAAGTTTAATCTGAAAAAGCAACATTCCCCGAACAGAACAACACCCAACATGCATAGGTTCTGTCAAGGGAAGATTTGCCAAACACCCCAAAGTAAAGCATGTGCGTAACGGTAATTTTACTTGAAAATTTCAGTTCTGCAGACAAAGTGCGCACCTTGCGATTTTTCAACCAAAACAACCCTTTACATTTGGAATATCCCCCATAAACCATATATTCCCTGAAAGTACACATGTTAAGCTTTCTAAGCTTACCTTATCTAGGTGTACTGGGCTTGATGTGCCCATAGTTTTCTGGAAGTAATTCCTCAATGTATTCTTTGGTTGCAAAGAGTGTCCCCAAAAAAAGGATAAAAAAGCAGAATCAAAGCCACATTTCCCTAAAAAAAACTATATACAAACAAGAAAAAACAAGTTTAATCTGAAAAAGCAACATTCCCCGAACAGAACAACACCCAACATGCATAGGTTCTGTCAAGGGAAGATTTGCCAAACACCCCAAAGTAAAGCATGTGCGTAACGGTAATTTTACTTGAAAATTTCAGTTCTGCAGACAAAGTGCGCACCTTGCGATTTTTCAACCAAAACAACCCTTTACATTTGGAATATCCCCCATAAACCATATATTCCCTGAAAGTACACATGTTAAGCTTTCTAAGCTTACCCAGCTTGTTGTAGTGGGCTCATCTTTCTGGAATTAATTCCTCAAAGAATTATTTGGTTGCGCAGGGTTTCCCTAAAAAATGTATAAAAAAGCTGAATAAAAAACACCTTTTCCTAAAATATAAATATGCAAACCAGAAAACACAAGCTAAGTCTGAAAGCGCAAGGTCCCCCGAACAGAACAATATCCAACATGCATAGCTACTTTTAAACCTTTTAATTGCCAGCCTACTTGAGATTTTGTCACCCTCTGTTGACATGTCATTTTTCCCCATTTTGCGCCATGTTTTGCGCCATTTTTGCTGTAATTTTCAGGAAAATTATATTTATATTTTTTTGCAGCAGAGTTTAGGCTTTAACATGAAATGTCTTGTTTGTAAATTTTATTTTGTTTTTTACAATATTATTAAGTAAAAAAAAAATAAATAAATAAATAAAAACATTTTTAGAAAATTGCCTCCTTTATTTTAAATAAAAAATGTATTTTATTAAGGAAAAGCATATTGCATGTGAAAGCCCCATTTCTACCGATTAGAACGGTACCACATATTTATCGGTAGCCCCCCGTTCCTGCCCAGGAGACCCCCCTAACTGAAACAAGTAATCTATAACATTTACAAATAAAATACAACTACCATCCACACTACAAAGGGTTAAATCGAGAAAAAAAATGACATAGGGCCCCCCCTCCCTGGGGGGGGACCCCATTTTTTGGGGGGGGATTTTTAAGGGTTAAAAAATTGACATGGGGTCCCCCTTACCTAAAGTAACCAGCCCGGGACCAGCTATGCAGGGCTTGTGGAAACAGCCACAAGCCCACATAGCCCGTGGGCCCGGGCTCTTCTGCCCCCCCCTGGGCTTTGGGGAGGCAGGTAATGGGGGTGCCAGGGGTTAATGGCAAGTCACCTGCTAGTCACAGGTGACTTGCCACCTCCCCCAGCCTTGTGAACTGGTATAGGGGTCATGGACCCCTTACCAGTTCACAATGGGTTAAATGTAAAAAAAACCACACACACACAAAAAGAAAAAAATATTTTTTTTTTTTTTTTTTAATACTTACCTCCCATCCATCCTGGAGCACTGTGTCCCTCGGCGATCACTGGCTTCTGCTCACCTGCTGGAAGCCTTTTATAGCTGCTGGATGACAGAACACAAAGGGTTAATTAAAAAAAAAATGACATAGGGTCCCCCCTCCCAGGGAGGCGGACCCCATTTTTTGGGGGATTTTTAAGGGTTAAAAACCCTTAAAAATCCAAAAAAAAATGACGTGGGGTCCCCCTTACCCAAAGTAACCAGCCCGGGACCAGCTATGGGGGCTTGTAGGCACAGAGTGGGGGGGCCAGCTTTTGTGGCCCCCCCACCCTGCAGCCTACGAGCCCACATAGCCTATGTGGGCCCGGGCTCTTCTGCCCCCCCCTGGGCTTTGGGGAGGCAGGTAATGGGGGTGCCGGGGGTTAATGGCAAGTCACCCGCTAGGGCAGGTGACTTGCCACCCCCCCAGCCTTGTGAACTGGTATAAGGGGTCTCATGGACCCCTTACCAGTTCACAAGGGGTTAAATGTTGAAAAAAACCCACGCATTAATAAAAAGTATTTTATTAAAAAAAAAAAAAAAATTTTTACTGTACTTACCTCCGATTGCAAGCTCTTGTCCCTCGCCGCTCTGCTGACAGATGCCGGTGATCGGCATCCAGAGAAGGAGGAGGCAGGAGATCGGAGGATCTCCTGTCACCTCCTTCCAGGGCACCGATCACCGGCATCTGAGAAGCTGAGAAGGCTGAAGCCGGTGATCAGGGCCGGGATGACGTCATAAGCCCCGCTTAGCGGCAAGATGGCGGCTGCCATCGAGGATGAAAGAGGAGAGAGCCTCTCGGGCTCTCTCCTGAAGATCGGTAAGTCCTGGGGGGGGATCAGAGGCCCCCCAGGTGAAGAGGAGGGACAGCGGGAGCCAGCGCACATGCAGGTAAGTGAATGTCATTTTTTTTTTTTTTTTTACAGTTAGCAGCTTCTGCTGCCAAAGCGGGGGGGGGGGGGGTGGCGGCCTATTCCGGGGGCTCTCCTGGAGCCATCCGATCCCCCACAAGGGATCGGATGGCACCAAATTAAAGAGGAGACCCGGCCGGATCTAACAAGGGGTCAGGTGAGTATTTTTTATTTTTTAAACCAGCAGTGGGGAAATTCAAGCACGTAACACCTACGGGCTTGGCACTTAAGGCCCAGCCAAGCCAGCACGTAGGTGTTACGTGCTTGGCAACAAAAGGGTTAATGCCAGGTAGCCTGGTTAAAGTCAGGTAGATGGTGAACCCAGTTGGTTGCCAGTGGAGAATTGCTGATACTGGGATTCAACCACAGTGAGTTTTAAATGCTATTTCTCTGGTTTCCTAGGAGTTATTAGGTTGTGGGGCATCACTGATAGACATGTCCTGTGGGAAAGAGAACTCAGCATTAAGTCATATTTAAGAGCTCAAACTTTTCTGGGTTGAATGTGGCTCTCGTGTTGGAGACCCCTGATATAGGGTTTGACAAATCCTTGCTGGGCTTGGATTTTATTCTTCATAAAAATCTGTCTTCGCACCGTACCCCACAGCCCAGACATATGAAGTATACAGGATATTGTTGTCACACGCATTACATAATCGGTATTTGCCAGAAATGTCTGCATCTCTTTTAATGTTGCTGTAGACCTCATGTCAGCCAAATTTTATCCACTTCTTCATGATCGTCTTCACTGTATTCCGTGGTATTGTAAGAGAGTAAAGCAAATGTCATTACATAGAGACTGTTGTTCTGTTGTTTTGCCACAAGGGGCCACTGTTTCCCCCATGCAGCTAAGCTATGCTGGAGCTTACACTCAGAGAGAGGAAATGAGTCAGCTTGTCGGGGATGAAGAAGGGAAGCAGAGAGACCTCCATCTTGTGACAGCAGAGGAAGACCGTGTGGGAGCGAGGCCTGTGTGTCGTGCAGAGACCAGTGTTATAGAGGGACTGAACGCTATCCTGATCCTTGCCGAAAGCGGAGAACTTTTCCAGGACGGCTGCTGAGTGCTGTGTTAGGAGCCAGCCTGCTGTTCTTCAGGGTTGTGGACGAAGCCTGTTGCGGCCCAGCTTCGAGACTGGATGCAACCATCAGACCCGGGTCAGTAATCTAACATAAGAGCATGCTTAACTGAACAGACTGAGACTAGGCCTTTTAGTTAGTTTTACATAGACCAAAAGTGTTCTTCCCTGTTTGCTGTCTGCTGCGGATTTTTAGAACTCAAAGGAACATTTTTCCCTGTGAAAGCTGACAACTGCGCCACATCTACATCTTCAGGAGGTGAGTTGTTTTTCTGGTATTTTATGGTTATAGGATTGTAAGCTGCTGTGCTGTACCACCGATGACCCCTCAGTGTGCACCCACACAAACATTTGTTCCAGCCCTAGGGTATTAATAGGTATGGTGGGACGTTCAAGTGCACCCACTAGTAGGTGAAATTACCAGTGCTTTCTGCAACATCTACTCAGGGTCATCTGGCTGTGTAGCACAGGGGTTCTCAGCCCAGGCTGAGTGTGTGTAAACAAGTTTTATTGTTCATCCCATCTGTCCTTTTTTTGAGTGGGGTTTGATACGCTATTTCAGTAAAAGTTTGATATATCAACGCTGGTGTCAGTGTCGCTTTTCCCGCACGTGGCTTCGCTGTATGCTGGGGAGCTCACACCGGTACAAGGCTTACATCTTGGTGTAGTCGGCAGGATACAGCGTCTGCTATGGATGGGAACGCGGAGGGAGATCTTCCCCTGGCGCCAGTGGCACCGGATCAGGACCCACCTCAGAGTACGCCTGCGCAAGGTCAGCCTAGCTGTAGCGCTATGTCCGCCCCAGTAGGATATATCCCGGTGGGGGCGCTGTTGTGCCATCTGCCAACATTTGACTGCAAAAACATGACATTGCAAGACTGGACGAAGAGGGTGCGGAGTGCAATCAAAATGTGTAATCTAACCCCCGAACTGCAGGCAGAGGTTGCGCTGGGAGCGCTTGAGGGCGATTTTAGGCGGACTGAGATGGTGAGGCCCAAATCTGAGAGGGATACCCTAGAGAAAATATTGTCCCTGCTGGAGATAGCACAAGGGGGCCTTGCTAAAGTGGTACAGCTAAGGAGCCGCTTCTTCAACCGCCCGCAGCAAGAGGGAGAGACTGTGATGCAGTATTTTAATGCCCTCCAGGAAATGCTTAATGAAATCCAGTGGCGAGACCCAGGGGCCATGGGGGCCTTTCGTGAAGTGGACCAACTGCTGAGGGATCAGTTCATAGTGGGACTCTCCATTAAGTTCCTGCAGGATAAGCTGCGCGAAATGACCCGGGTGACAGCTGACATGTCATGTTGACATGTCTACCAGGCTGCTGTGGAGAGAGAGGAAGAGCATATACCGGTGGCAGCGAGAGCGGTGAGCAGCACTCAGGCTCCTAAGGAACATCCGGGGTCCGAAGAATCTGAGTCCATAAAGGAAGTGGCCCTGCGAACTCAATTAAGGGAACTGCGGTTGGAGGTGTCCCAGATGAAGACAGAATCTTCCCAGCCCCCAGAAGTGACAGCATGCCACACCACCCCACGCATGAGGAATCAGTTGCGGGGACCTGTCAGAAGAAGTTCGCTCTGTTGGGGTTGTCGGCAGTACGGCCATATAGTCCAAGAATGCCCCAAACTGCTGAGAAACTTCTGACCGCCACAGTAACTGGGCGCCCTGCGGCGGTACGTCAACAGCTAAGCCCCGTGCAGAAGGATCATGACCTGTATGCCAGCAGCCCCGTCATGGAAGCCGAGTTGGAAGGTCATAAGCTACGCTGCCTAATTGATACAGCATCAGAGTGCACCCTTATGCCCCTACAGTTCTTTGAAAGACACTTTGGACATATGATGGAGCCGGAAGATGGAAGTGTCATCAGGCTGACGGCTGCCGACAATAAGGAGATGGATGTCCGAGGGATAGTCTGGATGCAGGTCCGAGCGCTTGGGCAAGATGTTGGCAAGAAGCGGGTCGTGCTGGTGGACCATTCTTCTCGGAGCGGGATGGACGTGGCGCTGGGTATGAACGTGTTGAGAGACCTAGACAATCAGCTCTATGCCAGAGAAGGGCCAAAGTATTAGCAACGGGGCACCACCCACCGGCTGACTCAGAAGGTTCTTCAACAGATGGTGAGAAGCTGTAGTCTGCAAAAGAGTAACCTCTCCGGTCGACCTGTCGGAAGAGCGAAAGTGCCAGGGGCAACTCTGGTGAAGATTCCACCGCGACAAGAACGAATATTGATGCTGCCGGTGGGGGCTGGACGACGACTGAATGGATTAGAGGTCCTGATCGAGCCAGCCCACCAAGAGGAACCCCAGGCTCGCCCATTGATAGCTCGGGCCCTCGCTATTGTGACAAATGGGTGTGTACTGGTACGCTGCTTGAATGTTGAAGACTGCGAGTTAACCGTCTCTGGCAACGCCGTCTTGGCAGACATTTATGTGTCCTAGGGGGGTATTTCTCGACGGAAAAGCTTCACTCTACAGCCTGACGGAAGAGCAGCCTGGACTTATGCTGTGGAGGTCCAGCAGAAGGAAGCCCCGACAGAGGAATGGAATCGTAGAGTGATCATGACCCGATTGGGGGTAGACTGTAAGGCTCTGGCTTAACAGAAGTTGCTGGAAGATACCCTCTGGTAATCCCCACAGGCGATGCTGCACCAATTAGGGAATGTTGCCGGCAGATCCCACCCAATATGTATCAGAAGGTAAGGGATATGGTCGCCAACATGCTAGAAAATCGGGTCATCCAGGAGAGTCAAAGTCCTTGGGCAGCTCCATTAGTCTTGGTGAGAAAGTAGGATGGGAGTCTCCGGTTCTGCGTGGACTATCGGAAATTGAATGCCCAGACCGCCCGGGAGTCGCTATCAGACTTGGGCCAGGCGAAGTTTTTCTCAACCCTCGATCTGGCCAGTGGATATTGGCAGGTACCGGTGGCGAAGAAAGACAAAGCGAAGACAGCTTTCATCTTATCTATGTGACTGTATGAGTTTAACCAAATGCCATTCGGCCTTAGCAATACCCTAGGGACATTTCAGCGGTTAATGGAACACTGTCTGGGGGACCTCAATTTTGAGTCAGTATTGATATACCTGGATGATATAGTAGTGTTTGGGGCCTCCGTTGAAGACCACCTTCAGAAGCTGCGACAGGTCCTAGGACGACTGCGAGACCACAGGCTCAAGGTCAAGCCAAAGAAGTGGCAAATGGTTTGCCAACAAATAGAGTACTTGGGACATGTGGTCACCTCCGAGGGGGTAAAACCGAACCCCCAGCAAGGTGGATGCCGTCCAGAAATGGCCCCAGCCGAGGACACTACGAGAGGTACGGGCATTCGTGGGACTGGCCGGCTACTACAGGAGATTTATACCCAAATTCGCGCAGTTGGTGAGCCTGTTGAACAAGTTAAGGGGCACCGCAGGAGGTCCGAAGAATCGTCCTATTGGCTGTGGGACCCGGCAACAAGAGGCCTTTGCGGAGGTGAAGGAGGCGCTAACCAGTACCCCGATTCTGGCTTATGCGCGGTTCGATACCCCATTCCTGCTGTACACTGATGGAAGCCTTCACGGGTTGGGAGCCATCTTATCCCAAGTCATGGATGGACGCGAGAGAGTCATTGCCTACGGGAGCCGGTCTCTGAGGGAATCCGAGCACAACCCTGACAACTATAGCTCCTTCAAACTGGAACTGTTGGTGCTGGTATGGGCCATGACTGAAAAGTTCGCAGAATACTTGACGGGTGCAGAAGTGACAGTGATGACGGACAACAACCCGTTAGCCCACCTGGAGAATGCCAAGCTGGGTGCTCTAGAGCAGAGGTGGTTGGCTCGCCTTTCCAAGTTCCAGTATCGCATCAAGTTCCAGTCTGGTAGAGAGAACAGTAATGCCGATGCACTCTCCCGAGTCCCCGTGGGTACCCCGCCGCAGAGGGGCGACGACGAGTTAGAGGACATTGAAACTCCTGATCTTGGTAGATTACCCATGCTCCACGACTTGGCACATTCAAGTGGGGTGGCATCCGGGATGCCCATGATGTTGGGGAAGACAATAGCTGGTTGGGAGAAAGTTCAGAACAGCTGGCCAGACCTGTGGAAAGCGAAAGAATGGGTCCGGACCAAGACCTGGCCTCGGCCATAAGACATGGCTCGTTTGACTCCAGAGGGCCAAAAGTTACTGAGGCAGTGGGATAAGGGCCTCCTGTGTCGGACCATATACCTACAGACAGAGCTGCAGTATCGACAACAGATTGTAATCCCCATGTCTTTGGGACCGGAGGCTGCCCGGGAAGCTCATGAGAAGGGTGCCCATTTTGGGAGCGAGAAAACATTTAAGTGGCTCCATCTGGTGTACTGCCCAGATCTGGCAGACATGGTGGCCGAGGCTTGCCTGAAGTGGCGACCTTGCGGCTTGAGCAAGAGTGCTGAACAACGGGCACCCGTCCAGGCCATTCAGACTTCAGCACCGTTAGAACTTCTGATGATTGACTATGTGCAGATTGGATACTCTACCTCGGGACACTCGAACTGTCTAGTCATGATGGATCATTTCACAAAGTATGCGGTGGCTGTAACCAGACAGCGGTTTGGATCTCCACTTAGAATACACTCAGACCAGGAAGCATGTTTCTAGGGCAAACTGATGAATGAGCTGTACCAATTGTATGGAATCGAACGCTCCCGCACCACCCCGTACCATCCCCAGGGAAATGGGGCGCGTGAGTGCTTTAACCGCACTTTGCTTCAAATGTTACGGACTTTGAAGGACGGCCAAATGGCTCGGTGACCCGAATATTTACTCGAACTGATGTGGGCCTATAACAACAGGGTACACAGGACCACCGGATACTCCCCACATATGCTCATGTTTGGGAGAGCCGGATGAGAGGTGATAGACCTCCACATGCCCGACCCAAAGGAACCACCACCGTGAAGTACCACTGCATGGATGCAAAAGCACCGCCTACGACTGAGAGTGGTCCACAAAGTTGTAGGGGAGCGCCTGAGGCAAGTGGTGCACCCCGACCCAAGACCAGTGCAGAGGGATGGGTATGCCCCGGGTGATCGAGTGATGGTCAAAGCCAAACGACTGTCTGGGAAGCTGGATGGGTGGTGGGAGGTGGTTCCATATGTGGTAAAAGGAGGATCGACCCTGCCATTCCAGTCTATGAGGTGGAGCCAGTAGGGACTGGGGGACCCCCACGTAACTTGCACCGTAGCATGCTAAGTCATTGTAACTTTGATGAGCCAGCGAACATAGGGGATGCCTCCGCATGCTTCGCGTACTGGGGAAAGCTCCTCAGAGGAGGAAGAAGAGTGGTGGGTCGCCCCTGCTCTGGTACCCACCGGCGTCCCAGGTGGGTCTGGTTTGCCACCCAGAGAGAGGGCTGAACAAATGGTGGTCTCTCCTCTGATCGAGATGCCTGATGTACCCCATACCCCTGAGGCCTCCACTTTGAGAAGGTCAGCGAGGTCCAATGCTGGTGTGCCCCCACAGTGCTATGCCCAGGAGGAGTTTGTATGGGGAGGGTTGCCGAGGACGACAACCTCTAGTGGGGTGGCATGTAAGAGAGTAAAGCAAATGTCATTACATAGAGACTGTTGTTCTGTTGTTTTACCACAAGGGCCGCTGCTTCCCCCACGCAGCTAAGCTATGTTGGAGCTTACACTCAGAGAGAGGAAATGAGTCAGCTTGTCGGGGATGAAGAAGGAGGAAGCAGAGAGACCTCCATCTTGTGACAGTAGAGGAAGGCCATGTGGGAGCGAGGCCTGGGTGTCGTGCAGAGACCAGTGTTATAGAGGGACTGAACGCTATCCTGATCCTTGCCGAAAGCGGAGAACTTTTCCAGGACAGCTGCTGAGTGCTGTGTTAGGAGCCAGCCTGCTGTTCTTCAGGGTTGTGGACGAAGCCTGTTGCGGCCCATGCTTCCAGACTGGATGCATCCATCAGACCATCAGACCCGGGTCAGTAATCTAACATAAGAGCATGCTTAACTGAACAGACTGAGACTAGGCCTTTTAGCTAGTTAGATTTTAGGTTAGAATTAGGTTTTACATAGGCCAAAAGTGTTCTTCACTGTTTGCTGTCTGCTGCCTGGATTTTAGAACTCAAAGGAACATTTTTCCCTGTGAAAGCTGACAACTGCGCCACATCTACATCTTCGGTCAGTGGATTTTTCACTCATCCATTAGCAACATCGTTCTTTTAGGTTTTGTGCTAGTGCTGGGGAGGGGAGTTGTTTTTCTGGTATTTTATGGTTATAGGATTGTAAGCTGCTGTGCTGTACCGCCGATGACCCCTCAATGTGCACCCACAAACATTCGTTCCAGCCATAGGGTATGGTGGGACGTTCTAGTGCGCCCACTAGTAGGTGAAATTACCAGTGCTTTCTGCAACATCCAGGGTCATCTGGCTGTGTAGCACAGGGGTTCTCAGCCCAGGCTGAGTGTGTGTAAACAAGTTTAATTGTTCATCCCATCTGTCCTTTTTTTGAGTGGGGTTTAATACGCTATTTCAGTAAAAGTTTGATATACCAACGCTGGTGTCAGTGTCGCTTTTCATGCATGTGGCTTCGCTGTATCCTGGGGAGCCCACACCGGTACTCGGCTTATACAGTATATCTAATGCCTTGGAAATGGTTTTGTAATCTTCTGACTGATCACTTTCAACAATGTGATCCCTTTGATGTGCTGTAAGCTGTTTACAGACCAGGGCTTTTGCTATAAAATGCAACTAAGCACCAGAATCAAAATCATAGCAGTGGTGTACTGACTATTCAAAGCTGCATTGTGACATTCTCAGGGGGCATCCAGTTTGCTGGAACCTCTCTGCACATTAACCCTCGCAATCCTTACCTGAACTTCAACCCCCCCGGTCTATGTGCGGGGGAGGGGGGTGGTTGCAGCAATAACTGTCTCAATGCGGTCCCACAACCATTACGTATACAATGGGAGTGGGACTCCTTTAAATGTGATTGGCTAGCTCTGAACAGGACTGCGACCCCAATTATAACAGGGTATCACACTTTTGCAACCACATTAGTTGAGTAGTGTTATTTTTTGTGTCCTTAAAGTGGACCAAAACCCAGGATTTTGACTATCCTGGGTGTTGGATGGGATGGCTCTTCCCGGTCCTACAGTGCATGCGCAGCCACTCGTCCAATCAGTGCGCTCGGAGCCGGTGACATCACATCGTCTAAGGCCAAGTGCGCTGGCGGCCCATCCCCCAGCTTCCTTTTAATAGGGAGCATGCCTCCGTCGGCATGGGGATGCGTCCTGCAATGAATAGCGGGGATGCAGCCGTGGCCGCGAATCACGCATGCGCCGTTGGACTGGGAAACAAGATAAGTGTATGGGGTGACCTGGGGGGGGTTCACACAGCAGGGACTCCCAATTTTGGATGCCCCGAGGGGGAGGGAAGCGATCGGCCCAGGAATCTTATAGATTCCCTGGCCGATCAGCCTGGGTTTTGGTTCCATTTTAAATGATTACAGCTTGTGAAATTGTAGACATTTTTGGTCACACTGAAGGTGAATATAGGTCTAAAATGATGATTCTTGGTCTGATTATTTAACTTGCTTAAAACCTGCCATTGAGGAGGAGTGTGTAGACTGTACATCATCCTCTACATACAGTATCTATAGTAATAATCATCTGGCACCTGAACTTGCTTTGTTTTGCATCTCGCTGCCTTTCTCTATTCATATAGATTTACATAATCTATAGTTTCTCATAAGTCCGGGTCCAGCATGTAGGTACTGAATAGGGAAAACTGATGGCCATTGTTAAAAGCCAGCACATCCCTCCTCCCTGATGTGTAGAATGTGCTCTGTAAAAAGTCATTTGATCCCAGCATCTTCCTGGCACAACATGCTCTGTGCAGGTGCGGTAAATGTGTCTCCAGTTGTTGAAGTCTAGCAAAAACTAATTTTCTTTTATGAGCCTGTCTTTGTAGCTCTTTTTCTTGGACCAAAGAAAATGATAACACTACAGTGTAAAGCTGAAGTTCATGGTAACAGATGTTCCTGCACATCCTTAGTGGCTTCTCATCTATTGACTTTACTGGCTTCTTCAATACATGTGTAACTACTGATTGTGTGTATATATGTGTGTGTACACACACACACACACACACACACACACACACACACACACACGCACACTTCTCTCCTGCCTCTTTCCAGGTTGCATTGTCCATTGTCAATCCATCATACCCTTCCTCCTCTACCCCTTCACTGACCAACAGTCAAAAATGACTTAAACCAGACCAACACAACAAACAGTGCTCATATGCAGCCCTTTCCCTCTGATTGCTGCACATAAAAAAAAAAAGATTTTACCTTTTCTAACTCCTGCTGTGGTTAAAACAAAAAATAAGGTAAAAACGGGTGTTGGTCCGGTTCCATTTTAAGAAGTGGTTTGCTGTACTGTACTTCTTGTTTTGTATTAACTCAGTGTGTGACCATGTCTTTAGTGTCACCTGCTGTTCCAGGAACCAGGGAGTACAACGCAGTGTACAGCGGGGACACCTGGATTACATTAGGAGTATATAGTCTTGTATGCTTTTCCACAGCATTGCACACTCTTGTGAAGCCAAGCGATTTGGATATAGCTTTAAGATGCAGAAAGGGATCATTTGCATGGGCCTGCCTACTGAAAGGGATGCTGGAAGAATTTCCATTATCTTTGGCTTGTATGCCTCATGCAAATACTTTCTATTTTAGGAAAGGTCTCTCTGCCTTGTACCTTTTAACAGAGGCAATTTAGAGTTAAACTGGACCAACAGCCTGGCACAGTTGGAAAAGAAAGGTGGCAGCCATTTTGTAGCTTCCTCTCCCAGCATCTCAGCCATGCTGCTGCCTGGATTAAAATGACATAACTGACAACGCACAGTAACAGGAAGCCCAGCAGCACTTCCTGTTTGCAGATGGCCTGCAAATGCATGAACCGCCATCTTGTTTTTAAAATTTACCTCAGCAAAAGTTAGAAAAAGGTAAAATAACTTTTATGTGCAGCAATCTAAATTGCCCCGGGGAGGGATGCATATGAACACTGTTTGTTGTGTTGGTCTGGTTTAAGTCATTTTTGACTGTTGGTCCGCTTTAATCATCCTGTACCACCTAGCATGGGTCTCTCCCTAACCAGGCCTATGACTATGTTCCTCGGCCTAAAACTGGTTGGGCTGGTGACCATTATCTCATGTCTTTGGGTAGCTGTAGAACTCTATTTCCCAAGAAAGCAATCACTCCTAATCACATAAGCTGACTTATCGAGAAGTTCTAATGAGATCTGAATTGTTTCTCTGTGGGTATACGTTTCAGAGGGCTGTGTAATACCTCTAACATATTGCAGACACAAGACATATGGATTGATATAAATCTGGAGACAATCTTAAACCTCGGCCTGTTGATTTTTAAAACACTCTGCACAGGAAAAGCCTCCTGCAGGTGGGTAACATTTCAGCCTCGCTCATACTGGGCCTAAGAATCACAGCTCTGTTTTGTCTGGGACTGTCAAGCTGTGAGTGCTCTGCATTAAGCAAAGCGTAACTGCTGCAACGTTCAGGGCGCCTAATCGACAACAGACTTTGGCCTACATCTTGCTTTATGGAAGTCAGTGGTTAGCTGTCAAATGTGCTCGACTACAATCAGCATTCCAGCCATATTGTTCTGCAGCTGGACGCAGGGAAAGAATGGAGCCGCCTCCTTCCCAGGGTTTGTTCGCTCGTCATTTTTGAAGTCCCATATTGCACCAAGGTGAAAAAAAAAACCTTAAAACCTGAGGGGTTTCCTTTCCAAGGACAGGATTTCCAAATGCTGGCCCTTGCTGTGCAGTTAATTTCTCACAACACCAGGTTTTGTTTTAGTTCTTGGAGACAAAACAACTTTCACATGTTTTATTACTCCAGAGGGACGTTAGGAGATCGCTCATTTTTTAAAGGCCTAGGCTGCCGTATGGGCTGTGCTGCCGCAGCTGCCTCCGTGTTAGTGAGGACCACAGCTATGGTGTACAATAGTGTAGCCGTCCTTTTACTAGCATTTTTAATCTAATTTCAGAGTTTTTTGTTGTAATAAAAATGTTACCAGAAAAAAAAAGTGAAGATTCAAAGGGGGCATTTTAGCAGGACCAGGCATCCCTCCACAGGGCAGATAAAATAAATGTACATTTTTGTAATTGCCATAATTGATTTTTCCCCCTCAGTGGCATCCTATGGATCTGCTTGTGGCCTGCAAAGAGGATGTGCGACTTTCCTGCCACGTTGCAACTGGGTTATCTTGGTTAAAGTGGACTAAAGCCCATGGCCATTGTAATAATAAAGTTCAAAATAACCAGCTCACCCAGTACCAAACAGAAGCCAGAATCCAGAGATCTCTTGGTGCAATCTCATAGGTGATTTGAGCAGTGAAGCGTCCAGCTTATTGGTAAAGTAAAACGTAGCTTTTAATCCAAGATTTACAAATCCACACAAGGAAAGTATTCAGTTTATATCTTCCAGACCAGGTACATGATGAATCCCACTACAGAGACCTTGTAACGCGCTTTGGGCTGAACGCAGCCCTTAATCAATAAAGCCCATGGCCATTGGCCCTGAAATCTAGATTTCAGGGCCGCTAGATTCCATCCCCCCCCCCCCCCCGGGCCATCCGGGTGCACTGCTGTGTGAAACCCCTCAGGTTGCCTGGTATACTCTCCTTCTTCCCCAGTTTATTTAATTAAAGATTCTTGTTATAATTTGTTATATTTTGTAGTGCGGCAGCAAATTATTATGGAGCATTGTTTTACCCTAGTGGCACAGCGTTATCCGTCCTTTATCACTTAATTGCGGTCGCTTTAGTGATTTCTTGCTCAATAATTGCTCCGTCTAAATGGGCCATAAGTGTTTGCTAGTGTCCATATGGCTGGGGCCTCCTTGCCCAGGATGACACCAGAGCTCAATGACAGTCATTGACTTTTTCCTGAGGCTGGGCAGCCCGATTTTAGGCCTGCTGGCCTGAACTTCTGGATGGTGTTGATTGGTCAGCAGGACTCACTCAGCTGTCCTTGCTGGCCAGACTCCATATCCCTAAGTGCATTACTGGCTAGCTTTAGATATGCCATTCACATTGGAGAGTTAAAGTTCCCCAGACCTGGCTTCGCCGCCCCCCTGCCCCTCTGGTTTACAAAACAGTTAATGTAAATGTACCTCTCTGGTCACATCGAGCTCAGCATCCCTGCGCTCCCCCAATGTCCTCTGTCAGGCAGCGCCATCTTGAAATCCCAACATGCACTGCATCACCCCTCAGATCTTGCAGATGCGCAGTGTCATAGCATAGGCTACAATGACACTGAATGCAGAAGAGCGCAAGATCTGAGGAGTAGCACGGGACAGTTAAAGAGAGGACGGCTAAGCCTGCAGCCTTCACTCTGGGAAGGCTAAGGGGGTGAGGGGGGTGCAAAGGGGCCAGGAATACTGCCGGATGTCGGCGTTTTAGAGAATGCCGACATCCAAAAGGCAGTAAGGGAGGGGGGAGGGATGTTTAACCCTTTAAATGCCAAGCACATAGTTTCTACGTGGTTGCTTCTCCTACCCTTAAGTGCCAAGCACGTAGAAACTACGTTCCTGGCATTTCCCCCTAATAGTTAAAAAATAGAAAAAAAAACACTTACCTCTGGTATCCACGTGTAGCTGCGGGTCCCCTCTTCCTGGGGGGGGCATCTGATCCCTCCCCCCTTACCTCCGCGCCCGATACCTCTGTCCGGGTCTCCTCTTCACATCTCTTTGTGTGTGTGTGTGTGTGTGTGGTTTTTTTTTTTACATTTAACCCCTTGTTAACTGGTAAGGGGTCCATGACCCCTATACCAGTTCACAAGGCTGGGGGGATGGCAAGTCACCTGCGACTAGCGGGTGACTTGCCATTAACCCCCAGCACCCCCATTAACTGCCTCCCCAAAGCCCAGGGGGGGCAGAAAAGCCTGGGCCCATGGGCTATGCGGGCTTGTAGCCTGCAGGGCCAGGGGCCACAAAAGCTGGCCCCTGCGCCCTGTTTCTACAAGCCCTGCATAGCTGGTCCCGGGCTGGTTACTTTGGGTAAGGGGACCCCGGGAGGGGGGACCCTATGTAATATTTTTTCTCGATTTAACCCTTTGTAGTGTGGATGGTAGTTGTATTTTATTTGTAAATGTTATAAAGTACTTGTTTCAGTTTGGGGGTCTCCTGGGCAGGAACGGGGGGCTACCGATAAATATATGGTACCGTTCTAATCGGTAGAAATGGGGCTTTCACATGCAATATGGTTTTCCTTAATAAAATACATTTTTTATTTAAAATAAAGGAGCCAATTTTCTAAAAAAAAATTTATTTTCTTTTTTTTACTTAATAATATTGTAAAAAACAAAATATAATTTACAAACAAAACATTTCATGTTAAAGCCTAAACTCTGCTGCAAAAAAATATATATATAATTTTCCTGAAAAATCCAGCAAAAATGGCGCAAAACGGGGAAAAATGACCTGTCAACAGAGGGTGACAAAATCTCAAGTAGGCTGGCAATTAATAGGGTTAAAAGTAGCTATGCATGTTGGGTATTGTTCTGTTCGGGGGACCTTGCGCTTTCAGACTTCGCTTGTTTTTTCTGGTTTGCATATTTGGATTTTAGGAAAAGGTGTTTTTTATTCAGCATTTTGATACATTTTTTAGGGAATCCCTGCGCAACCAAAGAATTCTTTGAGGCATTAATTCCAGAAAGATGAGCCCACTACAACAAGCTGGGTACGCTTAGAAAGCTTAACATGTGTACTTTCAGAGAATATATGGTTTATGGGGGATATTCCAAATGTAAAGGGTTGTTTTGGTTGAAACATCGCAAAGTGCGCACTTTGTCTGCAGAGCTGAAATTTTCAAGCAAAATTACCGTTACGCACATGCTTTACTTTGGAGTGTTTGGCAACTCTTCCCTTGACAGTACCTATGCATGCTGGGTATCGTTCTGTTCGGGGGATGTTGCTTTTTCAGATTAAACTTGTTTTTTCTTGTTTGTATATAGTTTTTTTAGGAAAATGTGGCTTTGATTCTGCTTTTTTATTCTTTTTTTAGGGAAACTCTTTGCAACCAAAGAATACATTGAGGGATTACTTCCAAAAAACTATGGCCACATCAACAAGCCTGGTACACCTAGCAAGCTTGAGGTGTGTACTTCCAGAGTTTGTTGGGGGTATTTCAAATCTAAAGGGTTGTTTTTCTGGAAAAACTGCAAGGTGCGCATATTGCATAGCATAGTTGTATTTTATCCCTAAATCCCCTAAAGCGCTGTTTCAATTTGGGGGAGTCTCCTGGGCAGGAAAGGGTGTCTGCCAATACATATGTGGTACCATTGTAACTGGGAAAAATTGGGATTTCACACGCAATAAGATTTCATTGACAAACTTACATTTTATATTACAAAAATACACTACAAATTGTAAAAAATAGATTTTTTTTTATTTTTTTGCACATATTTCACCCACAAATATTGAGAATACACCTAAAAAATGACAAACAAGACATTTCATGTTAAAGCTCAGACTCAAAAACAATATATAATTTTCCTGGGAAATCCCTGGAAATCCCTTCAAAAAATCACATTTGAACATGGGGAGCGCATAATAGTGCAAAATAGTCTGGCAACAAAGGGTGACAAAATCTCCAGGTAGGCTGGCACTTAAAGGGTTAAAGAGAAACATCAGACCTTTTCTTCGCTTTAATGGCCTTTTTCATATCCTCTGATGACGCGTCCTCTGATGACAGCTGAGAGCGGCGCCGGAGCGTGGAGGCCGGCGCCGCTCTCAGCTGTCATCAGAGGACGCGTCATCAGAGGGCGCCTGAGAGCGACGCCGGCCTCCACGCTCCGAGCATGCAGGTAAGTGTTTGCTTTTTAAACAAATGCCGGCATGGTGGGAGCGGACAGGCCGGCTGCGCTGTCAGCGGGCCGGCTTCCGCCGCCCGCTGACAGCGTAGCCGGCCTGCCCGCTGCCACCATGCCGGCATTTTTGCTTAAAAAAAATGCCGGCATGGTGGGAGCGGGCAGGCCAGCTGCGCTGTCAGCGGGCCGGCGGTGGCCCGCTGACAGCGTAGCCGGCCTGCCCGCTCCCACCATGCCGGCATTTTTTTTTTTCTGATGAGCGATTCATAAAAGTTCGATTCGGGCGAACCCAAATTTCTTGGGGAAATTCTGCGAATCGCCCGAATCGAACTTTCAAGAAGTTCGCTCATCTCTAGTTATATTATAGGCCATCTAACACTGGACACTTTTATAACTATTGTCACGTAAGCCTATAATTAGCCCTCGATACAATGCGCACCTTTAGCCAAAAGCACCAGGGCTACATGTCATCAGCCTTTGTCTAAGTGCCCCAAGTATTAGGCCAATAGTCTTTTTTTCAAATATAATTTTTTTAAGAATACGGGTAACCAGGGTCGGATTAAGTGTAGTGGAGGCCCCTGGGCACAAAATCAGGTGGAGGCACTAGATTTTTTTTCCTTTAAAATAATATTCCAGTCAATTAACTTGTCTGGCATCCGCCTACTTACTGGAACGTCAGATCGAGTCCCTTGTGCGAGTGCGTGCTGTTCGAGAACTACTGCTTTGCCATTCTGGGTGGGGGGTAATGTAGTCACCTAGCTGGTCCAGCAGAAAACAGTTCCCTGCATTGAGCCTCGAGCAGCTGTGCTTGATGGATTATGTGCAATGAGCGGTCACCGATTGACAGCTCTGCACACACCCATCACTGTAGCGTTGCTGGCGGCGGCTTTGCTGCTCTAGACTCTCCGTCCTGCCCTGTTAAGGCTTCGGCTGCCCCGGCACGGGTGGCCCCCATTGCCGTCGTATTCTGCAGAAGGGCCAGCTCCAGGTTTATGCGTGCCCTTGGGCTATAGAGTCTCAATGGACCCCTTTGCGGTGTGCTATGATACGCCATACATGGTAATAAAGTTGCATGTATGGTGAATTCTGCTAAAGAATAGAAAGAAAAAATAACAGAAGTGAAGAAATGAGACTGCACCGACCTGATTACTTAGGGTCAATTGCAGTGTGCACAAAGTGGTTTTAAATCCAATAACAAAAAACCTGAAGGTCCCACACCTTCCAAAACACCACCTACATAATCTGGCACCACTGCAATAGTATAATAAAATGTTATTTTATTGATAAAGATAGAAACATGATTACAAACACTAAAGACTCATTAAAAAACACTAACACAAACATTAGTACCAGGGAAGGGCAGAATCTTACACAGAAGGAAAGGGGCAGAGGGCTGGGGATTACATCTCCAAATATTATAATGAGTTATAAAATTTAATTGTGCAACCCGGCTCATACATATCAAAGTGCTATAGTGCAAAGTTAATTTCACAAATATATGTACATTGAATCCATATTTATATTACAAATACCACTAATCCTAAAAGCTTAACCTAAAACTGTATGGGTTAGGCCCTATCCACCTATAATCTATTGTGCCAAAAGGACAAGCCGGAGAGAACCAAGAAATAACCACTCATAAACCACAGAAATAAAGACTTATAATCCACACGACCACCAGCCCACAGCCCCTTCGTCTACGCGTTGCGTGACGTCACAGGCGTCACTTCCTGTGAAATTAACTTTGCACTATAGCACTTTGATATGTATGAGCCGGGTTGCACAATTCAATTTTATAACTCATTATAATATTTGGAGATGTAATCCCCAGCCCTCTGCCCCTTTCCTTCTGTGTAAGATTCTGCCCTTTCCTGGTACTAATGTTTGTGTTAGTGTTTTTTAATCTTTAAAAAAGTTTGTAATCATGTTTCTATCTTTATTAATAAAATAACATTTTATTATACTATTGCAGTGGTGCCAGATTATGTAGGTGGTGTTTTGGAAGGTGTGGGACCATCAGGTTTTTTGTTATTAAAAATAACAGAAGGAAAAGAAGAAATGACAAAAAGAAAAAAATTAAGAACAAACGAATAAGGGAAATGACAGAAAAAGTAAGCAGGAAAAGAGAGAGAAAAGGAATGCCAAAAAGAAAGAATAAATGGAAAGAAATAAAGAAGTGTAAACATGAATGGAAAGAAAGAAAGAACAAAAGCATAGAATGAATGCGAAACAAAGAATAAAAGACAGAGAAAAGCAGGAAAGACAAAGCGAAGTAATGGTAAAAAAAGAGGAGATGGAACAAAATAAATAATAGATAGAGCAACAGAAGAAGGAATGACAGAAAAAATAGAAGGAATGGCAAGCAGAAAAAAACAGATTAAAGATTAAAAGATTGGTTGCTGTTTTGGATGTTCCGGGATTTGTGGGCAATGTCGCCTTGTGGTGGCCACTTTGGCTCCGCATTTCATGCACCTTGCTAGTTGCTTGGTGCGACCGAGTGCTCGGTCTGGAGGATGAAGTGTCCTCATGCCGCTGTGGCCTTTTGGTCTTGGCCTCCTTTGCTAGTGTTTGCTTTGCGCCCTGTTTTTTGGGTGCCATGCTGACAATCTCAAGGAGAATGAGCTGTGTGTCCATGACCCTTTAAATACTAATGACTGTGTATGACGCTTACGCGGAACTCGGAAACCGCTGGGGCATTACTTATCTGCTGCGGACAAGAAACAAGATGGCGCCCACGATCTTCACCCGCCAACAACAAGATCTGATTATGCTTGTAAGTGTATTGTAAGGACGTTGATTTGCCATCTAAATGCATGCCTAGGCCTTAAGGAAGCGCAGGAAGAAACAGTGGTTTTTAAAAGTTATTTAAACTCCGTGCCAAACAGAAGTTAGTGCGCACATGTGTGAACCAACTCACTTGCATCTAGAAGGATAGTTTCAGGCTAGAAATGTGTTTGGGAATGTCATTTAGTCAACTGATCTAATTGTGACAGATATTTGTATGCAGTTTGATCTAACAACTATTTTTTTTGGTGTTTTTTAGACGATGCTTCAGCGCAGGTACGACTACCTGCCCAACGCATTCAAGAAGAGGAACGTTGCCCTGGAGATCGTGGCCCGGATCCAACAGGAGATCGACACCACCTTCACCCACACTCAGATCATGCAGCACTGGTCGGACCTGAAACGACTCCACATGCCCCGGGTGCAGCGATTTTTTTGGTCTCCATTTCCCTAGTAAGTACATAGCGATTGCATGCTAGATGTAACTAATACAGAAGGTATAATGACATATGGCCTATAATGACATATGGCATAATGACATATGGCCTCATGAGTTAGCTTGCAACCTAATAATCATTCCATCCACAGCTGTTAAACATGTATTTCCAGAACAATATTATTATTTTCTGTTTTTAACAGACACCGCACGTGCCAGATTGCCACAAATCAGTGCCACAGTGTTTCGGTTGGTGGGCGAGATGCACGATTCGTTGGGGACCACAGATGAAGATTAATTTTCTGGGGCCTGCCATTGCTTTGTATATAGTTTTATCTATTTTATTGTTTTTAGCCACATTTTAAATTTTAAAAAAAAAAGCTTGTATTTGCAAAATTAGAAAAAAAATGTACTAAAAAAAGGCACAAAAAATATGCCATTAATTATTAAAAAAAAAAAAAAAAATTGTTTCTGTGTCATTTTCTTTTCTACATACATTCATTAAGGGTTGGTTACAACAAAACGAAGGCAAAAATCAAAATTTAGATGTGAAGAATCACCAGACCGCGAAGTGATTAAGGTAAGCTTTAGGTGTGGGAAATGGAAGAAGAATGAGACCGCAAAGTGATTAAGGTAAGCTTTAGGTGTGGGAAATGGAAGAATGAGACGGCGAAGTGATTAAGGTAAGCATTAGGTGTGGGAAATGGAAGAATATACAGACTGCGAAGTGATTAAGGTAAGCATAAGGTGTGGGAAATGGAAGAATATACTGTCCGCGAAGTGATTAAGGTAAGCTTTAGGTGCGGGAAATGGAAGAAGAATGAGACCGCAAAGTGATTAAGGTAAGCTTTAGGTGTGGGAAATGGAAGAAGAATGAGACCGCAAAGTGATTAAGGTAAGCATTAGGTGTGGGAAATGGAAGAAGAATGAGACCGTGAAGTGATTAAGGTAAGCATTAGGTGTGGGAAATGGAAGAATATACTGTCCGCGAAGTGATTAAGGTAAGCTTTAGGTGCGGGAAATGGAAGAAGAATGAGACCGCAAAGTGATTAAGGTAAGCATTAGGTGTGGGAAATGGAAGAATATACAGACTGCAAAGTGATTAAGGTAAGCATAAGGTGTGGGAAATGGAAGAAGAATGAGACAGCGAAGGGATTAAGGTAAGCTTTAGGTGTGGGAAATGGAAGAAGAATAAGACCGCAAAGTGATTAAGGTAAGCATTAGGTGTGGGAAATGGAAGAAGAATGAGACCGTGAAGTGATTAAGGTAAGCATTAGGTGTGGGAAATGGAAGAATATACTGTCCGCAAAGTGATTAAGGTAAGCATTAGGTGTGGGAAATGGAAGAAGAATTAGACCGCAAAGTGATTAAGGTAAGCATTAGGTGTGGAAAATGGAAGAAGAATGAGCCCGCAAAGTGATTAAGGTAAGCATTAGGTGTGGGAAATGGAAGAATATACAGACCGCAAAGTGATTAAGGTAAGCATTAGGTGTGGGAAATGGAAGAAGAATGAGACCGCAAAGTGATTAAGGTAAGCTTTAGGTGCGGGAAATGGAAGAAGAATGAGACCGCAAAGTGATTAAGGTAAGCTTTAGGTGTGGGAAATGGAAGAAGAATGAGACCGCAAAGTGAATAAGGTAAGCATTAGGTGTGGGAAATGGAAGAATATACTGTCCGCGATGTGATTAAGCATTGTAGCAGAAGTGAGTGAACAAAATATGTAGACAAGCACATTAATGAGTTAATTTTGTAGTGCACAGGCGTAAAGTCGTACCGATTTTCGTCTGGAAGTTTATTTTTGGAAAAAGGAATTCAGAATCGGGAAACGTAAATCATTCGTTCAAGGCGACATTGGAAAAAGCCCAAAAACGGAAGCCTACGTTGTTTTGTGAGTAACCTAAACGGAAAACGAAAGCTGAAAAATTCTCGTTGGCATACGGATGGACGAAGACTTTACTGAAGGCTTGCGATGCATGCTTAGAATCACGTTTACACATACGAGAGCGGGAAAATTAAAAAAAAAAAAACATCGACAGAAAAACGAAAAACTTTTTATGTCTCTGAATCACCCCTTATGTAGGTGTATGATCTAGTCTGCAATCACTCTGTACCATCTATCGTATGATATTTCTTTGTATGTTCGGCTCTGTAATCTGTCTGTGTACCGTATGCTCAGCAGTCTCCCTGTATATTGTAAATGCAGTTACCATGTAGCTCCCCTGTCTGTAGCACCCGTGATATTTATTTTCTCTTTCAGCCCTAAGATCACTCCTTTCCAGGCTTTGTTTGGCATCATCCACCAATTGAGTAGATAGTCTTTGATGATGGACCTTGATCCATATTCTTTATACGTAGCTGTTGATGATGATGTCAGATGTCGCCTAGCAACAACGAGAGTAAGGCTAGTCAGTCACAAGTACCGGAGAAGCGGCTATGCCCACCGCCAGAACATTTGCAAGGAGACGAATACCCAAAAGGTAAGATATCACTTGTTTGGAACCTTTGTTTAAAAATGTAAAGTGGTAGCAATATGTGCATCTCGGGTGCTAACTATGAGGTATAGAATGCTGCCTGGACAATGATTTTAAGTCACATAATATAGCCACACTCATTTATATATTTACCTTCTTGAAGGAGTTTTTGAAGCTGTTCAAAATTGTCAGGTATCTCAGATCCAAGCCAAGACCCTTGTTTAGATCTATTTGTCACACCTTTACTGGTCCCATGGTTCTGTTGGGCTCTTGAGACTCTCGATATATGCCCCCTGGCCATGCCCATTGCATACATCTATATGTAAAGGCACACAGCCTGGTTTTACAAAACACAACATAACTGTATGCGTACATTAAAATACATGCATAAAATTGTGATATTTATGAGGTCAATGCACAGTGGTGATAAACAGGCAAAAATCTATAAACACACACCTGTCCGTGCTTTGAATCTACAAAGCTGAGTGCTGGAGCGGCAGTTTACACACTATAACATATTCAGCCTCACTCTGCATAAGAAATGCGGGACATATAAGGAGCCTGAAGGACTAACTGCTAGAATCAATTCGAAGATTCATTTCTGCATTTTATTGCTTTGTAAGATTGAATGTCTGGATCACAGTTTATTAACTAAGTAATAGAAAAAACAAGTCAGAAAAATATAATTGTGCTGATTCTACAGGCTGCAGAATGTCAAGAACTACAGGACTTGTAGAGTTTTTTCTGTTGTTATTAGAAGAGAAGGGAGGTGTTGCCAGACTAACCCTAATGTGTTTAGAGCAGGGGTGCACAACTTTTTCCTATTATAAGGGCCACATTGTCTTATTTGGTAGGAAGAAAACCATAAGAGTGTCCATGACCAATGCTGAAATGTCCACGCGTTTCGGGCAGATCTCGCCCTTAATCATCATCATCATCATCATCATCATGAGGCACCTTTCTATGACTTTGCGAGGTTATTATTTGGGTAAAGGATTTGGAGCAGGCCAATTTGGAATGTCTTACATTGTCTTATTGTTCCACTTCAAGGGGTCTCAATAAAATGTAAGCAAAAACGCAAACAGTCTACTGCAGGCAAGCTATAACCTTAAAGTGGACCTTCAGTCAAAAAATATTATTGTGTATTGTTAAATCATGTCTATTATCCCAGGAAGTTGATGATTGTTTTTAATTGTCTTGTGCAACAGTTTGTTTATTTGTGCTTTAGGACCTGTGTTTTCTTAGTTTGCCCTATTTTGTTTTTCAAAAAACACATTTACATTTGCCAGCTGAATGTGATTTTATTACATTTTTTAAATGACATACATATACTTTATGGTAACAACCAGCCTAGAGCCTATAAGACTCTTGGGCCAGTTGGGCCGGGATGCCCTGGTGTGTGAAAACCCACGGGATCATCATAAAACCACCTACAGGGATGTTTATGCTAATATGCTGCTCATTAACAGGGCCAGATTACGTGTGGTGGAGGTCCCAGATTTTCCCCTCAGTATTTTTTCCTTTAAAATAATAGTCCAGCCAAGTAACTGATTGGTGGTTGGCTGGCACCCACTTACATAATGGAACATCAGATCGAGTCCCTTGTGCCACCCTTGTGCGGGTGCGTGCTGCTTGGGAACTCCTGCTTTGCCATTCTGGATGGGGGGTGTAGTCGCCCAGCTGGTCCAGCAGAAAACAGTTCCCTGCATTGAGCTGCCAGCGGCTGTGATTGGTGACTTATGTGCAGTGAGCGGCCCCCGATTGACAGCTCTGCACCTATCACTGTAGTGTTGCTGACGACGGCTTTGCTGCTGTAGACTCTCCGTCCAGCACCGTGGCTGCCACCAATAGCTTCTATACCGGCCCTGCAGACAGTCAGGCCAAAGACTGTTATGCCTCCTGGACCAGACTATAACCCAAAGATTGCAGGGCAAGTGGTGGAGACCCCGGGGCATGCGTCGCTTGAACCCTTCTCATAATCCAGCCTTGCTCATTAATATGCATGGCATAGGACACCAATTGAAGGAGATCCCACACATGCTCCATAGGATCGCTGGAGAGGTAAGGACACCAGATGCCCCTGGGGTTTTCCCACAGTGGGGTATCCCAAATTGAATTGAATTAAGTGAAAATCATGGGGGTTATTTCTCTTTTTAAAACAATCAATTAAATAGAATTAAATTCTTCAAAATACACAGTTTATTGTGTTGTTATTATTATTATTGTTATTATTTATTATAAGGGGTTTATCTTGTTTTTGTGCTTTATATAGGGATGTATTGGTTTAGATATCTTGACACTAAAGTGTAAACCCCCTTTTGCTATTACTGTCCCAACATCTTTCACGCTGGTCGGCTTGAATCAGGATCTATATTTCAACCAAGCAATACAAAAGATACAAAGGAAAACCCAAAAGTCACCTTATTTTGCTGTAGCTGGAGGCAAATTCTTTAATATTGTCTAGCAACTGTGTCTGCTTGTCTCTGCTGTGGATGTTCGCAGGCAGCCATTTAAGTCTGCTTGGTATGGTGCATGAGCAAACCAGGGATGCTGCCGTGGGATTTCCAACCAGGGAAGTGGTCAGGGCAGTGTCAGACAAGACATAATTCATTGCACGCCCAGGACCGGGCAAAGAGGAGAAATAAGTCCATACTCTCTGCTTCTTACATTAGCATTGCACAGGCTGCTTTGAGGGTAGGATTAGCAGGCTCCCCCATTGGGGGTGTCCTTATTCCAGCCATCCTGTTTTCTTCAGTCAGTCAGTTCTCCATATTGGGCTCAGTCATGGGGAGGGGGTACTGCCTGCTGCTATGGTAGAGGCACAGTATGACAAATACCTGTATAGGACAGCAGCTGCACCATAGGATGGGAGAGGAGGAGGCAGATTTTTTTTTCTTCATGCATTGAGCACTATTTTGCCTAAACTGTGTCACGCTGCTGGGGCCCATACTGCTGCAAGCCTGATCCCAAGGGTCGCAGACATGCTGTCCCATGTCGCAATCAGCCGGCTGGGGACACCGGTACAGTTGTTTGATTCCAGGACCGCCCCACAAAATGCAGGACACTTGGGTGGTATGGCCTCAGGTGCTCTGTGCCCTCAAAAGGAAGCACAAGCCTGGAGCCAGGGGGATCTTAAAACAGGGTACAACATATATGGAGTACTGTATATTACAGTATTACAGGTCCTCTTTAATCTGCAAATTTTAAAAAGTGAATATTTGGTCTTTGTGTTAACAGCCATCACTGAATAAAAATAAATGACTGGTATTGTTTTTCATAGGGGAACCTGGCTTGGGATTAGATATTTCTCCCTTCTCCACTAAGCGCTCACAAATGTGCCAGATGATCTTTTCTTTCTGCAGATAAAATTTATCTGACATCTATACATAAAGCCTACATGTGCCCAATAAACATGTCTAGACCATGGACATGCTTTTGTCTTTCCCTTTTATAGGTTTTCTGCTGTATGGCAGCGTTCCACCAACATTTCTATAAAATCAGCAACATTGCTGAAAAAAAGGCGATGTGTATATTTTACGGTCACAGCATTGCTTAGAAATTCTAGACATTTCTCGCTGCACACTGATTCCGCGGGGGTCACTTACAAACCACAGAGAGCGAGAAAGCACAACACATAGGGACTGCATTAGAAGAAACCAGACATGTCTGCTGCCCAGAGCAACTCATAGACTGCTAATGATGGATCTAGCTTTTCAGCAGAGACATGTAGAGTGATCTCAAAATGTTGGAGCTTGGTGCAAAAAAAACCCAGTATTTTTCGTCCTATAAGACGCACCATTTCCGTCCCAAAAGTTGGGGGAAAATTTCAGTGCATCTTATTGGGTGAATGTAAAAAAATAAACCCTGCGGATGGGCAGGGTAAATAATACTGTCCGCTATCCCCACTCTGGCGTCCGGCGCTGCCACTGCCTCTCGGGCCGGTGCGAGCTGACACAAACACTCCGGTGCGCGCTGGTACCTGAGTGTTTGCGTCAGCGTGTGCTGATACCCAAGAAGCAGTGGTGTCGCCGGAAGCCAAAACGGGGGCAGCGTTCATGCAAGTATAACTTTTTTTCTGGGAGGGTGATTCTTCCACAATGTTTATGGGATTGGGGGGGGGATGGCACCCTGAATAAGGGGACGGGGGGAAATGCCACACTGCCTATGGAGATGGAATGGGGGAGTGCCAGACTGCCTGTGGGAATGGAATAGGGGGAATGCCACACTGCCTATGGGAATAAGAGGGGGGAATGCCACACTGCTTATGGGGAATGGGAGGGGGGAAATGCCACACTGAATAAGGGGATGGGGATGCCACACTGCCTATGGGAATGGGGGAATGTCACACTACCTATGGGAAATGGGAGGAGGGAATGCCACACTGGCTATGGGAGGGGGTTATGCCACACTGCCTATAGGGAATGGGAGGGGGGAATGCCACACTGCTTATGGGGAATGGGAGGGGGGAATGCCACACTGCTTATGGGGAATGGGAGGGGGGAATGTCACACTGCTTATGGGGAATGGGAGGGGGGAATGTCACACTGCTTATCGGAAATGGGAGGGGGGAATGCCACACTGCTTATGGGGAATGGGAGGGGGGAAATGCCACACTGAATAAGGGGATGGGGATGCCACACTGCCTATGGGAATGGAGGAATGTCACACTACCTATGGGAAATGGGAGGAGGGAATGCCACACTGGCTATGGGAGGGGGTAATGCCACACTGCCTATAGGGAATGGGAGGGGGGAATGCCACACTGCCTATAGGGAATGGGAGGGGGGAATGCCACACTGCTTATGGGGAATGGGAGGGGGGAATGTCACACTGCTTATGGGGAATGGGAGGGGGGAATGCCACACTGCTTATGGGGAATGGGAGGGGGGAATGCCACACTGCTTATGGGGAATGGGAGGGGGGAATGCCACACTGCTCATCGGAATGGGATGAGGGAATACCACGCTGCCCATGGAGAATGGGAGGGGGGAATGCCATGCTGCCTGTAATGGTGTGTTTTAGCACAACATTGTATGGGATATGCTGCTGCCATTTTATTGTTGGCCCTTAAAATGAAACAATAAGACAATAGGGCTGATTCATAGCCTTCTCAAAACCATTTGTCTCGAAATGTGTAATTTTCACATTTTTTCTGCATGACTACGTGTACGCATGATGCAGAGCAGCCATCGGGAACGTTCCGTTTACTTTTCGTAGCTGCAAAAGCCATCGTGAATGGCTGTGTATGGTTCTCGCAGCGTACGCGAGAGGACGAGGTTTTCGTTTACATTGCTTTGTAATCCTCGTCTACTAGCGTTTTTCAACGTAGAATTTCAATGTCCCGTGATATTCAGCTTGCATTTTTCTCAAAATATACGTAGTAACGTAATTTTGATGTAGATCCTGCTATGTCTGCAGGCATGTACGCATGCGCGCAGCTTATTAACTGATTCATGTCCCCAGTTTTAACTATTCCCTCACTTCTGCTCCCATGCTTACCTTAACTCCCTTGTCAGTGTTTATTCTCCTCTGTCCAACTCTATTAATGCTTACCTTAACCCTTGTCACTGTATGTTTTCCTCTATCCAATACTTTACCCAGGGCTAGGTCCCCTTGGGACATTTTAGGGCTTAGAACTATGACCACGCCTTCTAATACTATAAAAATATATGCTTTTATTAAATATGTTTAAAATACTCATTACATTGAAATGACATCATTTACATCCATATGTTTGAACACATTCTTATCATATCACGTCTGTACTCCTTGCGGAACCTTTCATGCATCTATATTCCAACATTTCCTCTGTGGGCATGCATCTACATTCCAATATTCCCTCTATGGGCATGGGCAGACATGTAACATGTTTCGCCTAGTTTGGCTTTCTCAATGCCCTATACATATGACAGACAAACGTTTCATATTAGTAAATTAGGATGTTAGTTTACAGCAATATACTGTAGATGATGAGGTAAGATTAAATACCTGGTATGATATTTCATCATGTGGCCTCTCATTTATGTACATCATGCAATTTCCCCTAGGGGAATTGGTGGTGCGCCAGTGCCCTTTCACCCTATGGAGATTATTAATTTAGTGTTTAGTATTGGTTATTACATACATTAACCTCATTCATCATTTTGTGGCTATATCGACATTGCCATGCTAAAATACCTGTTGGTGATGGTCTCCCCTTTAAAAGATTGTCCAGCTGGTACCTAATTGGCGTATCTTTGGAGTTATCACAGAGAACCTATGTAGTAATCTGAAATAGACAGGGTCGCATTCATGAATGCCCATTACTTACATATCCCTGCTATATTACTGTAACATATGAAGTCAGAGTACTTGAAAAGATTGCCATACCTTTAATATCTATGCTGCATCGGGCAGCCGCGGCGGCGGGGGACAGTCCACAGAGCAGCGCCCATGCACGGCCCCCAAGCGCGCTGTCCCGTCCGGGCTCTCTTTCAGCCGCAATTATGTCCTGCACAAAAGGATACTCACCCGCCGCCGCGCCAGCGATGCTTCTTATGCGTTCCAGCTCCTGGTGCGCATATGCCTCAACTTCCGGCTTCCGCCGGATATGACGCATTGTGTCGCTGGTCTAGCTCAGTGGTCTACAATGGCGGCGCCATTTTGTTGGCGATCTGCCATTTTGTTGGAGACTCGCCTCCATATCTAACACCTTGATAATCGACAGTGTGTGAAAAGGAAAACTATTGAATCTGAATGGCGAACCGCCATTTCTGTATAGTATGCCTCAAAATAGGGGACAATGTTTTACATATGAGCCTTCCCTTTTGCATTTATGATGGTATATACCTATTTTTGGTAGAATTATATTTTTTTATCTTTTTTCTTGAGCCAGAACTGCCCGATTACAGCTGTGCCTATAAAGTGGTAATATAGCTTCAACCTGTACTCAATTGGACCTGTGTATTTCCAAATCCTGGTGTGGATGGCGCTCCACCATTTCTCCTTTGGTTTACAAAGTTATTATGATACACACAAATGAATATCATACATTACATATCTACGATGCCATAGATGTGCCATATATTACATACATCATCGTGGCTGGTTACTCTAATAAGGCCTCTCTATAAGGGCCAGTTGTGTGTATCAATGAGATTATAAATCATGCATCTGTTTATTATTCTTTGGGGGTCATCCTACACCTGTCAAATGACCCAACACCTGCTCCCATGTATTCCTGAAATCTCTATCCTTGCTTGGATCTTTTAATTAGAGATAAGAAGCGAAACTTAAGGTTTCATTGAGGCCAGGGTAGCGGAATGCTCCCAACCTGTAGACCCACCTCGTCTCCAATTGGAGGGTCTTTTTTTCAATGTCTCCTCCCCGAGCTGAGGGATGTATCCTGTCAAGTCCTCGCGGGTCCTTATTGTGAAATCTAAGGAAGTAACGACTTATTGGTTTTTTTTGAGACACTATTCTTATGTTGTATTGGTGTTAATAGGTTCTTTTTTTCAAAGGACGGTTAGTTTTGCCTACATAAAAACACTTACAGGGGCAGATTAGCAAGTATATCACATTGGCAGTGTTACAATTTATGAAGTGGTGCAATTTGTGTATTTCTCTATCTCCTATTGATGCTGAAGGGCCTATTTTTATATGCTTACACATATTGCATCCCCCACATTGATATGTGCCTTTGGTCTTACAACATTCCTTTTTTTGGTTCTGTTCATAATGGCTATGTACAAGGGTGTCCCTCAAATTTTTTGAGCATCTATAAATGACTCTCTCTGCTTTTGGTAAGAAGGTATTTAAGTGTCGGTCGTTTAGTAATACTGGCCAATGAGCTCGTAATATATGTTGTATCTGGCTATGGGCTTCGGTTTATGTCATGATTAGGGTAGGTCCTGAATGTTCTTTATTTCTGCTGGGTCTGTATAATAATTCCTGCCTGTCCATACTTTTTGCCTTCCTATAGGCTGATCTTAATACCTGATCTTTATACCCTCTCACCCTATGTCTTGTCTGTATTCTTTCAGCTTCCCTTTCAAACAGATCCATTGTAGCGCAATTGCGCCTCGCACGGATGAGTTCCCCATATGGGATGCTCCTCAATAAATGTGCTGGATGCGAACTACTGGCCCGTAAGATATTGTTTGCCGATGTCTCCTTAGGGTATAAATTTGTGCTTAAATGGCCACTGTGATCTTTTATAATTTCCAAATCCAGGAAGGTAATTCTATGTTGGTCATATAACTACATGTGAATTTGAGATTGACATAATGGTTATTTAATTTCTCCACGAATCTCACAAGTTCCTGCCTCGGTCCCTCCCAGATGACCAAGATATCATCTATGTACCTGTGCCATGCTGCTACATGGCACAGGTACTGGGCCATCTCGTCCCCACTCCACAAACCCCTCTCCCACCACCCCAGATACAGGTTCGCCTCTATCCCAATATTTTCATGCTTACCTTAAAGCGGTCCTTCACTTTGAATAAGAGTTTCTTATATGTTTCCCACACCCTGTACATACAGATTGCTCACATTAAAAATCATTGTACCTGCATCTACTGCATGTTATGAGCCTTTAAACATCCAAGATGGCGGCTTATGGGACATCAGGCAGCCTGCAAACAGGAAGTGCCTTCTAACTGTGCTGCTCTGCATTCTGGGATTGCTGACCTTTTCCTGACCCCAGCTCTGCTCCGTCTCTGAGCAAAGCACAGCTATAACCCGCCCCCCTGTACTTTATCCCACTCTCCTCTCCTCAGTAAGTGTGATGCTTCAGAATCAAAATGGCGGCGCCCGGATCCTAAAGTCCTTAACAGAGTTGCAGCCCAGTGGGGGAAAGAATAATGAGTGACTAAAAACTTTAAATATATTAATTTTAGATGCTGGGGAATCGCTTTTTAAGGGTTTGGGCTTTTCAATAAATCATGGTGAAGGTCCGGTTTAATTTCTTTTAGTCTTTATATATTTTGGAATTCCTTGTGGCTTATTTTTGATTTATGTGCATAAGTGGATTTATAAACTCATTAATTAGATTGTTAATAACAATAAATGATAGACATCAGAAACATTTTAAAGATATTAAAAATGTATTACAATTTTTTTAAACCTTATTTATTTATTTTTTTATTATAAATTATTTTTCTATATTTTTATATTTTATTTTTCGGGTGCGCAATGCAACCTGATATCTGACATGCAGATGCATAGAATGCCGCGTAGCTGCAGACGCTCATATTCCTCCACGTAATCCGCCTCCATCACACTGCAACTCACACAATGACAGCAAACTTTCACCTGGAAATACAACCCGTAAGTTTAGCGGAAACACCCTTGTTTTATTGGCCGTGTTCGAAAAAACAATCAAGGCTCGGAATCATGCGAAAGCCCATACCAATACCGTAACATTCCTGAGAAAGCAAACTATTTACGCGAAATATACGATCCTCGAATATGCTTATTCGTGTTAACGTAAATGCACCTACGCATGAAAAAAGACACGAAAATCCCATTCATGGCTGCAAAAACTCACCAAAAATACACAAACACATGTGAAAGTGAACGAAAAGGAGGCTGTGAATCAAGTCTAATGTGACCCTTAGACCAAAAAAGGTTTTGCACCCCTGCTATATAGAGAGGTAAAGTGAGGAGTGGTGAAGAGATGCAGCACAGTCACCTTTGTATATGCTTTTATATATATGCAGTTGTGGGCATAGATGAGGCTGGAAGAAGTGGGCAGGGGTGTAGGAAAAGGTGAGGCGAGCAGAAGTGGTAAGAGGTGAGCATAGGTAGGCATGCAAAATGAGTAGAGGTAAGACGAGCAGAGGTTAGTCAAAGTGCTCTGTGTCCTGAGGTATCAAAAATGTAAATACCTAATGTAAACTACAGACGATAAGCCCTGCGGACATAAGGGAAGAGGGTTTTTTTATACGAAACCCTGAATCTCTGATATTATGGGGTTGGATTAATACCTGGACATGGGCAGCTTACACATGTTGAAAGGCACTATCAATGATGAGCAGTATCTAGAGGTTTTAGAACAACATATGCTCCCATCCAGAAAACATCTCTTCTAGGAAAGGCCTTGCATATGTCAGCAAATACTTCATCCATCACAACAGCATTGCTTTGCAAGCAAAGACTACCTGCGGTCCAGACCTTTCACCAAAATAAATCATTTGGTGCATTATGAAATGAAAACTCAGGACTCTTGAGTAGCACTGACGCAACAAGTCAACAAGTAATTTGATCTTTTGCAAGGATTTTACTAATTGTCTAATACAGAGCTGATGATGGCTCACATAGAATATGTTATTACTGTATTTATAGAATAACTAATTACGTTTAGGATGTTTGAAATAAAAAGTAAATGTTTCTACGATACATATGTCATTTTGGTGCTGAGGTTTGGTTCAGTGTCATCGGGAAGAAACTGGTACTTCCTGAAGTCATTCTTCTAATATTATGTATCTGGTGCCCATCCCTATACCAGCCAAATACTATAAAATAATATGGATAGCCCGCAGTGGATGGGAACATATTGTAGGCCCCATCAACTAGAGTTTTTGTTGTAATGGAGAATATAGACATAAGCACTTAGATGGTATTGTTTGATGTCTGATGGTCAAGAGTGTGACTCTATACTTCTTCATTTCCATTATGTAAGTTGCTTTAAGTTATACTTATATGGCTGTTGGCAAAGGAGTAGGGCATTTGCAAAAAGGAAAAATATATATGACCCTGCTGTGTGAATCATCCCAGAGCACCACAGAATTCAACTACTGCCTGCCACCCTCGGCAATATAAACATCTGATGGCCGCATCTCCGCATCATTGGGCTGTAAGCGCACTCATGCCCCCAACCATTCAGATAGGTGTATAGGGATAAGCACAATAGGGATACGCCTGTTGTGCTCCAGATTGCAGAGGCTCAGTGTGTAAACAGAGACACTAGGAGAGCATTACATATGCATGACAAACGGCTCTCATTGGATGAGAGCATGTGCATGTGCCATAGAACGGAGGAAAGATGCATTTGTGTGGGTGTTTTCGGTGGTTTCACACAAGGCATGCCTCTGGGGCTTGGAACAAAACTCAGGATAGTCAAAATCTTGGATTTTGTCCCGCTTTAATGGGACTCTCAACCCAACAGCAATGAAGTCAGCAAGCAGTTCATCTGATACCTGTCCCATGTGCCCTTTCTTCCATTTCCTGCAGTGCATGGTGGAAGCTGTAGCAGACCTCCAAAGTTTCCCCCTTCTTTCATATTAATTTCTCCACAAAGTGGTCCCACAGCCATCTCTGACCACAGCAGAGCATACCCATGACTCATAAAGCTGCACAATAACCCACCCTTCCCCACCACAGCTCAGAAATTACAGCTAGGGGTAATGTAAGCTCAAATTAGAGTCCTTTTCGCTGGCCTTTGAGTGTTTACTGGGAAAATGGCCATGAGCAGCCTCTTTGATAATCTATAATTTCCAAGGTGTAGGTTATGTCAGACTTACAGTTAGGTCCATAAATATTTGGACAGAGACAGCATTTTTCTAATTTTGGTTCTGTACATTATCATAATGAATTCTGAACAAAACAATTCAGGTGCAGTTGAAGTTCACACTTTCAGTTTTAATTCAGTGGGTTGAACAAAAAGATTGCATAAAAATGTGAGGAAATAACGCAATCCATTCATTTCAGATGTTCGAAAGTAACTGGACAAATAAATAATTGTAAATAAAATGTCTAATACTTGGTTGAAAACACTTTGTTGGCAATGACTGCCTGAAGTCTTGAACTCAGACATCACCAGATGATGTGTTTCCTCCTTTTTATTCCTCTGCCTTTACTGCAGTGGATTTCAGTTGCTTGTTTGTGGGCCTCTCTGTCTGAAGTTTAGTCTTTAACAAGTGAAATGCTGCTCATCTGGGTTGAGATCATGTGACTGACTTGGCCACTCAAGAATATTCCACTTTTTTGCTTTAATAAACTACTGGGTAGCTTTGGCTTTATGTTTTGGGTCATTGCCCATCTGTATTGTGAAAAGCAGACCAATCAGTTTGGCTTATTTGCCTGGATTTGAGCACACAGTATGGCCTTGATTAACTAAGAGTTGAAAAATGTCTCATGGTAGTAAAAAATTCAAGCAATGAGAAAAAAGCCTGTGTAAAAAGGAGTAAAAAGTCCAATACTTTTCACAGGAGTAAAAAAAAAAGTGCCATTGATGTTCATTGTTTTCCCATCTGGCGATTCAAGGTGAAATTCTCAGGTTTTTTTCTCACGATTTCAATGAGATGAGAAATGTTTTCAACTCTTAATGAATCAAGACCTATAGGGTCGATTCAAAGAAACATGTAACAGCTTTGATTTTGGTGCCGATCATCCTATTTTTCCCGTACGCTCGTGCGTTCGTATGAACTTGCGAGTGATTCTATAAGCAAATACGTTTCTATCCTAAAATTTACGTCCGTTCGTATGGCAGTTCGGGAATCAGACCTATGTCAGTTTCCATCCTGAATTTTCCGTTTCATTTCTCAGGTTGCAACATTGGTTTTGCCCTTTTTCCTTTTTTGTCTGGACGTAAATCCTTCTGATCTTGCGGCTGCGCACTACAAACTTACCTCATTAAAGTGCATTCTAAATATTTGGTCTTATTTTTCTTTATTTCATTCATTTTGTAGTAACCAACCATTAATGAATGCATTTGCATAAGTAAATCTTACTTTGTTTAATTTTTAGTTAACTTTTTTACTTGTGGATTTAATTTTAATATTTTGGCTTCAAATGGTACAACTTAAAATTTTGTGTGTGGTTACCCACACCCTCTACATACAGATTTGCTCTCAAATATAAAAAAACACCCAGCAACTTCTGCATGTTATGAGTCTAGAAACAGCCAAGATGGCGGCTCAGGTATTCTCGGGCAGCCTGCAAACAGAAAGGACCTTGTGACTGTGTTGCTCTGCATTCTTTGATTTCTGACCTTTCCGTGCCCCCAGCTCTGCTGTGTCTGTGCAAAATACAGCAGTAACCCACATCCTGCACTTTATCCCGCTCTCCTCTCCTCAGTAAGTGTGATGCATCTGACCAAAGATGTGCTTAAATAATTAAATAAAGCAAAGGTAAACAACTACACCAATAAATGCAATCTAAAAATATTATTCTAGTACATCAATTTAAAAATAAATACCAAAGGACATAGGTTTCTTTAATTAACGCAAATATATTGCAAAATAAAGGTTTACATGCAAAGGACTAATTAAGGTCCACATTAAAATGCTTTTATAAGGCATACATGAATCAGGTATGCATTGCCATACAATTTATGGCCTCGGCCATGCTGATACATGCAGTTCATTGGAGCTCAAGACGCGCAGACTCCTCCACATAGCCAAAAAACCTGTTCAAGAACAGCAATCCGACTGCTAAAAGGTGTCGGCAGTGGCTTTCTTTTAAAACGTATTTTGAAAACTGTTCTCTGAATCACACCTAAACACATTCGATTATCCTAAGTTTTACGTTTTGATCCTAAGTTTTAGGATTTGATCCTAAGTTTTACGTTTTGATCCTAAAATTTAGGAACGAACTTGCGATGATCGTAAGAGCATATACGCATTCGTACGTAGGCTCGTGCGAGTCGGAAATGGCCAAAAAAACAGGAAAAAATGACTAACACCCACCCAAACTTACGATTCTCGATCCGAAATCAATTAACTTTTGCTCTTTGAATCGAGGGGTATGTCTCTGAATACCTCAGAATTAATCCGGCTGCTTCTGTCCTGTGTCACATCATCAATAAACACTAGTAACCCAGTGCCACTGGCAGCCATGCATGCCCAAGCCATCACAATGCCTCCACTGTGTGTTACAGATGATGTGCTATGCTTTGGATCATGAGATCTTTTTCTTTCCATTGTTTTGGTAGAGGTCGATCTTGGTTTTATCTGTCCAAAGAATGTTCTTCTAGACCTGGGTTGGCTTTTTAGATGTTTTTTTTAGAAAAGTCCAATTTAGCCATTTTATACTTGAGGCTTATGACTGACCTTGCACTGTGAAGTGAACCCTCTGTATTTACTTTCATGCAGTCTTCTCTTTATGGTAGATTTGGATATTGATCTTGGAGAGTGTTGTTTTACTTGATTGGCTGTTGTAAAGGGTTTTTTATTCAACACAGAAATTATTCTGCGATTATCCACCACTGTTGTCTTCTGTGGGCGTCCAGGTCTTTTTGCATTGCTGAGATCCCCATGCTTTCTTTCTCAGGATGTATAAAACTGTAGATTTTGCCGCTCCTAAGATTGCAGCAATTTCTTGGTTTGGGTTTTTTTCATTTTTGCAGCTTAGGATGGCTTGTTTCCCCTGGATGGAGAGCTCCTTAGACTGCATGTTTTCTTCAGAGCAAAGTCTTCCAAGTTCAGGCACCACACCTCAAATCAATTCCAGGCCTTTTATCTGCTTAATTGAGAATGACCTAACGAATGAATAGCCCACACTTGCTCATAAAACAGACTTTGAGCCAATTCTACAATTACTTTAGGTCCCTTTAAAAGCAGGGTGGCACAGGTTAAGGAGCTTAAACTCCCAAACCCTTCATCCAATTTAATGTGGATACCCTCAAATGAAAGATGAAAGTCTGGACTTTATGTCCATTATATAACTATACCCTGCATATGTTTCAGTAAAAGTAAAAAAACTAAATTTGTTTCAGTGTTCAAATATTTATGGACCTAACAATATATGTGGTGGGACTGGGTGCCTAGGGCAAAGTGAGCAAAAATAAAGTCCTGCTTGGAACAGACAACCACTGGTGAGGCAATTTTTGGAAACAGTATATTCCAGACCTGCAAAGCAGACAACACATCATCCCACCACAGAACTAGTTCATTTTACTTCATAGATTCTGACCTCTGCACCTTTTTCTTTCTGTTGGAAAAATCCTGTTCTGAGCACACGCTGAATTGTGATGTGTGACCACAAACACAAGGATAGGTACAAAAAAAGAGAAAAAAAAATGTTGGAGGAGCATATTGTGTGGTCCCAGAACTCTCATGCAAGTGACTCATCCCACCTGTGCTGATTTTCTAAAGGCTGATGCCTGGAACATCCAACTCTCTCTCTCTCCATTGCTGTTATTCTTCTGTCTTGGCTTAGCCCACCTTGGAAATTCCATAACCGAAATATCAAAGAAGATTAACTCTTACTCTGTCAGGCAGCTTGCCATCACCAAGCATCAAGGCCTACACACTCTATTTGTTGCAAAATAATACATTTACCGTGGAGCCCCATTTTCTTTAACTAAACTAAGACTAAACTAATCCCATCTCTCTCCATATTCTCTTTTTCTGCAAAGGACAAAGGAAAAAAAGATGAAATGCACAGGCAGAAGGCCCGATTAGATAGGATACAGAGCGCTGGATTAGGAGAGATCATCTGCAGGGAAGGACTTAAAGGGTTTGTTTATTCAATCCACCAATGATTTACACTCCCACCGCACCAAAAAACAAAAAGCCAACTTATCTTAATAGTGTGCAGTATGCTGGCCCATACTCTTGTAACAACGCACCACTATATATCAAAATCTATATACTTTTATTGAAGTCGAGAACACACACTATACATATAGACAATTATTAAAAAACAATAAAAACACAGACACAATAGAAGGCGGTGCCACTTACATAGCCCCATAAACTCACATAAACTACTATTAAAATATTGCACATAATGATCACTACATCCTGGTAATCCTATTTGATATACCAAATACTTTTTTCAAACTTAACCCCTGAAAGTGCATGTAACAATATACATCCCACACAATCCCCCACAATAATCATTAAAGTGCATGTGCCATTAATAAATGTATAAATACATACTAAGTGCAAATAGCCATAAATTATAGAAGCGGTGCCTTCTACGGACTTTGGCCTACTGGTGACTTAATGCTACCGTATTTGCCGGCGTATAAGATGACTTTCTGCCCCTGAAAAACATGCTTCCAAGTGGGGGGGTCATGCATGGGTGACCAGGGCCGTATTTGCCGCAATTTGGGACTCCTCCACCAGCAGCGCCGCTCGCTCGCCCCCCAATCATCTATAATTAGGTCGTGGGCACCCGCGCGCGTGCCCCCCACTGTGCCGATCGGCACCCTGCCGCCCATCAACCCCCCCCCCCCCGATCACCTGTCAAGGGGCTCTCACGTGCGAGCCCGGGGTCTCCATGCTGATCTCGGAAGCCGCCCGCCCTTACCGCCTCCCCTCCAATCAGCTGCTTCGGTGGCCCGCCCCCTCCAGGAAGCAATGCCAGCGCGGGACTAGAGAAAGGCAATTAGGCTCCGCCCACCTGCTGATTCAAACTCGTGACCAGGGCTGATTCAGACTTGTGACTTCAGCAGAGACCTGAGGACCGCGGAGGAAAAGGTAAGGAGGGAATATAAATATATTTTGTTAAATATTTTTTAAAAATGCATAATAGATGATGATTTTGTCATGAGTGTGTGTGTGTGTGTACAGAAACCATGAAAACATTTTTTTCCCAGTTGGCCGTGGGGCTCCAGCACGCACACCCGCATGGCCAGCTGGCGTCCTTCCCCAGGGGCATCCCGCATGGGCGCCGATCAAACTCCTCAGTGCCACCTCCCCATCATCTGTGATTTGGTCGCAGGCACCGAGAGTGCACCGTCCATGACTGCAGAAACCAGGGGTGGTGTTGCTGGTGGAGGAGTTTGATCGGCGCCCGTGCGGGATTCCCCTGGGGAAGGATGCCAGCTGGCCAGATTTACTTGTTGGTAGCGGGGCATGTGCGCGGGAGCCCCATGGCCAAACTGGGGAGGCGGCCGTCCATGACTGCAGAAACCAAGAAAACATTTTTTGTCCAGTTCGGCCGTGGGGCTCCCGCGCGCATGCCTGTGTGGGTGCACTTGCCCCGCGATCAACAAGTAAATCTGGCCAGCTTACCCAGGGGCATCCCGATTTGGAATATCCGGGGGGGGGGGGAAGATCAGAGGCCAGCCCCCACAATACCCAAAGACACTCACCTCTTCCAGGTCCAACGGTGCATGCGCAGGCTCTGGTCCAATGAGAGCGGCCACTGTCACTGTGTAATTGGGCAGGTGGCTCTCATTAGAACTAATGGGGATCCCAGCCTGTTGAATTACGCAGTGGCGGTGAGCGTCTTTCATTGGACCAGAGCCCGCGCATGCACCATTGAAGCCAGGTAAGGTAAGGGTTTACTGGACTTTCTGGGGGGTTATACACAGCGGGGTATCCTGAACTGGGATGCCCCGCTGTGTAACTCCCCCGAGAAGCCCCGCTAAAAATGTAAACTAAAGCAAATCTGATGTTCTTTCATGTTTTATTTGGTGTGTGGAAGGTGTGCGGAAGAGGGAGTAGTCTTATACGGCGAGTATATAACAAACTCTATATTTTGAGTGGAAATGTTGGGGGTTCGTCTTATACGCCCAGTCGTCTTATAAGCCGGCAAATACGGTACTTAAATAATTTATTGATTAATCCTTCTTTCCTTCCCTCTGGTCCTCTCTTTGCAATTTGGCATATGAATTATTGGCAATTGGGTTTTGGGTTATTTATTGATTATTGACACATTTTTAGATTTTTTAGATTCATTTATTTATCGTGAATTGGGATTCCCTGCTGTGTCAAACCCCCCAATTTGCCCATAAAAACTCACCTCTTCAATGGCGCATGCATAGTCTCTCGTCCACTGAGAGACGCCTGCTATGACTACCTAATTTAGCAGATGGCTCTCATTGTTTTGAATGGGGTGCATGCAGGTAGGCTGAGGAGGGAGCGCCTGCACGTTCCTATCTGAATCGCTGGGTGAGCAAGTGTGCTTCGGCACGCCTCCGATCGCTGGTCCGGGGTCCTGTGTGTGTGATTTTAAGGGCTTACCCCTTCATAGTTCGCATAGTAGTTGTTTGTCAAGAAATGTTCTTTTCAGTTTAGGGAGTCTCCTGAGCAGGAACGAGTGTCTACCGATACATATGTGGTACGGCTGTAACCACTTTTACACACAAAATATTATGAAAGCTCCGAAAGAAATTAGAAACAAGATTTCATGTTATAGCCCAAACTCTGCTGAAAAAAATGTATAATTTTCCTGGAAATCCCGACAAAAATCACAGTTAAACATGTATAGAGCAAAATGGTGAAAAAGATTAAATTGTAACAGAAAATCTAACCTAATCCCTTTTCAATGACAATCTGTTTAAAGTTCTACTTTACTTAATATTTTGAACTGTATCTATTTTGTGAATGCCATACTGCCTGCTGGATAGATTGGTGTGAGCATGCAAGAACCCTCATGCTATTATTCTCTCTTTCAACTGTCACAGTCCATTTGGCTCTTTATTCCACATTAGTGTAACAAGTAAATAATTGGCATACAATTTTAGAGGAGTCTTGGTAAAAGAGAAAGCCAGAACTGTCAGACTGTACAAGCCTTGTTCTTCACTAATGCTCAATGTAGCACCATAACTCGTAGCCTGGCCTTTTGCTAGATTCATTAGGACACAGATAAAACTTTTTTTTATCATGATGTAAATGTGTAAATATCTCATATTTATATGCTGTATTTATATGTGCACATGTTGTGTCAACCAGGGACCAGTCTAAAGGACTCCAGGGCTGGATGAAAATCCTTTCTAGGGGCATCCTGATTTCGAATGCCCTGCTTTGTAAAACCCTCAGGATCCCCTGTAATCACCTTGATCCTCACTCTATTGAGGTAAGCACAGGCCTCCAGCGGCATCCCCAGCATCCCTCCACCCGATGTTCTCACAGCCTCGCCAGGCGCATCTGAAAAGCTGATGATGGTTATGCACAGCTGTAGGGAGCAGCCAGCTAGAGTCAGTCAGCAATCAATTAATTCAGAATAGATTGATGTGCATTAATATACCTACCAATCTATTTTGATTGGAGAGCCTGTGCTTGTTCACATATGGAGTGGCGATATTTTGGGAGATCCAGGGGGGGTTTCACAAGCACAAATTAGGATGCCGCTGTAAGGTGGACCGGAACCCAAATACTGTGTTTTTGTCCTTTTTAAAGTAGACACAAACCTTTGTGTATCCTTCCACAACACACTGCTGCACTGATACTCTATGGGCTCTAGCTTTCAGGTATCTTTAATTGAGGAGGCATTCTAGATGCTCCAGGGGTGATTGTTGAGTTTTGGACTGCTTTAAAGCCAACCAAATGCCAATTGAGATGGCCGTGGGGTCTACGATGCTGGTCAATGCCCTGTCCACCAGGACTGACCTGATTTGTTATGCCTTGCTCTGTAAAACCTCGCCCTGTATACTGATCCTGCAATCCCACGGTGCATGTGCGGATACCAATGGCAGCTCCAGGACTCCTTTGACTGATGCACGATCCCGTGTCAGGTATTTGAGAAGTAGAGGTTAGCATCCATGGGAGCATGGAGCAAATACAGACAATCCACAGGGGAATTGTGATGCCCCAGTGAAGTTGACCACAACTTGGTGAGTGAAAAGCCTGGGTTTTGGTTTGCTTTAAGCATAAAAACTTTTGTGAATATTAAACACCTTGCATAAGTTTCTTCTCAAGAATACAAGAAGCCATGTTAGATCTCTTTTTAAGTAACAAAAAAGCATAAAGAGGAAAGGAAGCTCGGGGGGGGGGGGGGGGCACTATTCACAATCAATGAAAAGGTGTACAATCCAAGAACAGTAAAGATAAGTAACCGGGAATTACAGCACGGACATACATGGGACGCTGTTTATTTGCTGCTACAAGTACTGCTAAGTATCCCTTTAATCATTTTTTCTTTTCGTTTGTGCACTATTGCCACTTTGTATTATATGGTCTTTATAATTGTTGGCATATATTTGTGGCACTATCTCAAAAACCTTGCAATTTCAATAGGGTTGTTATTTTAGATTATGTATTTGAGGATGTACTTTTGTAGCACATTTATGTTTACATCATTAGCAATCAGCCAGCTTATATTGGTCCCTGTATTTTGATTTTAGGTGTGTTGTATATTCTGTCTTTAAAATACATGTGTGTGTGTGATCATGCATTTTGTGTGGTGCAGCCTATTTGTAGCATAAGCATAAGGTTTTATAATTATCCCATATCCCCCCTGCTAGATCAATCTGGAAACTTCAAAACATTTTACAGCCAATGGGGAATCTATGACACAGAAAACATACAACTATATATAAACATAAAGGCTCCCTAGAGCAGCTCTCCACTAACAGAGGCACAGCGCTATACACAAAAGAGGGAGAAAAAGAGACATTTGAAGCGTATGTGCAAAAAGAGAAAGAAAGAGAGAAGATAAAGGGAATGTGAGAAAAAGAAAATGGAGGGATTGTGAGAAAAAGAGGGAGATGCAGAGGTTGAACAAAATGTGCAAACAGAGAGAGAAAGAGAAAGATAATGGAAAATCATACTCACCTTAAGAGATTTTCCTTTCCTGACGCACTCCATGGCAGCATACTATGGGTTAACAGTCTCCACCCTTAACCCTAATAGGGTCTACCTTACAAAAGCTTGGCCCCGCCCCTATCCCACATTCCTAATATATAGTCCGAATACCCAGGGTGGGTCATATGCAGCCATGGAGTGTGCCAGGAAAGGAAAATCTCTTAATGTGACTATCATATGTGAGTATGATTTTTCTGGTGCTTCCATTATGTCATACTATGGGAAATAGGAAGCTTAATCAGGGGACTGCTTAACGATCTTTAATTATAATCATTCTGTAGCATATCACAGTTAACTGCACTGCAATAGAACTCTTTGACCAAACTTAAGGGTCATAAATCTGGGTAAGTCAACCTGGTAGTGTCTGACAAATGTTTTAGTGGACGACCAGGACGCCGTCTTACAGATGTTCTCGAGAGAAGAACCAACATTTGCTGCCCACAAGGTTGATACTGCCCTGGTAGAGTGGGCAGTAATGCCAGATGGGGACTGGAGTCCCTTAGCCTTGTAGGCCTTTTTAATGGTCTTCGTGATCCACGTGGCCAGCGTTTTGTTGGACTGGATTGGTCCCTTATTCCTCCTGAAGGGGATGACAAACAAGTTTTCTTGTCTCCTGAAGGATTGTGTTTTTTAGATATATTGCTTTAGGCATACGCTCACATCTAGGGGATGAGTGGCACCTTCCACTGTGTCAAAAGGGGAGTACTCTTCTAGTGGAAAGAAGGGGGATCCCGTAAGGAATTCTAAAACCAAGGACAAATCCATGTAGAATAACCACTCTCTTGGGGGGCCGGATGTTGAGGACCGCATTTATAAAGTGCATCACCGATTGCTGATATCTGGCCTTTCAAAGTCCTGAGACCTAGGTCTTTCTAGATCTAGGCCGGACTGAAGAAAATCTAGCATCTCCTGGACTCCATGAGATGAGCTGTCAGCTCCACTCAAACAAAGGCTTTCAAGGCTTGTAGGTACTTCTTATTTGTAGAAGGTTCCCTGGCTTTTTGCAACGTAATAATTGCATTTGCCGAACAGCCCAATCTCGTCAACCTGTTCCTTTCAGCAGCCATGCCAATAAATTCAATCTCTGTAGAAATGGGTGAATCTCCTGCACCTGCGTTAGAAGTAGAGGGAAGGGCTATAAAAATTTCGGACCTTGATGACTTAGTCGTAGGACGTCTGGGAACCAATGGCACTTGGGCCAATGAGGACTGTTATAATGCAAGATCTTGAATGCTTCAGCTTCAGTAGGTACCTGACTTTCAATGCGATCAAAGGGAAAGCATAAGCCAGAAGAAAATCCCAGCATTGAACAAGGGCGTTGAGCTTCCTGGCATGGAAACCTCAAGAAGAAGGCTTGAGTCTTGTTGTTCCGGGGGGGTGCAAAGAAATCTATTTCTTCTCAAGGACCATTCTTTATTATCTATCCTGCATCTCGAGATCATGTCTATCACATTGTCCTTGCCAGGAAGTTAAGTGGGGGCAACTGGTGGGATGCATTCTTCATTGCCCATTCCATAATAGGGGCCAACTCCTTGCCTTCTGACATAAGAGCATGTCACATTGTTGTCCAAGTGCAACAGTGCAAGTGCTGCTTTGATCTGTAGCAGGTTGAACACTGTGTTCTGAGTGTCAGCTGTCCACTGACCTCTCACGGTTAGGCCCTGAGATGTCACTCCCCTAGTGAATTAACTCACCTCCGAGGCAACTACATTCCATTCTACTGGTAGAAATGAGACAGGGTTGGTTTTGCTTGGAACAAACTTCCAGCAGAGGTAGTTGAAAAATCAACAGTCACTGAATTTAAACATGCCTGGGATAAGCACACATCTATCCTAAGATAAAGAGAGCATACAATATACACATGGGCAGACTAGATGGACCGTATGGTCTCCTTCTGCCATCAACTTTCTATGTTTCTAGGGATTCTTAGGTTCTGGTCTTCTAAACACCACAGTAGGGATGACATCATCTGGCAGTTCAGTGTTATCTTCTGATGCATTGTTTCAGGAATCCCCATTAAAATTAGCTCATGTTCCAGAACTCCGCTGCCATTTTAATATCCTGCAGAGTTGTCAGGATCTTGTCCGGGTCTACTTTGCTCTGGACCGCATTTTCTATATCTGTGTCCCAGACTTTTAATGCTCTGGAGACAGCTGCTACTGCCAGAACAGGCTTACAAGCAGTGACAACGACCGTGTAAGTCTTCTTTAGATCCAGGTCAATTCTTCTTTCAATAGGAAAGGAAACATTGGCTTCCACAGTCAATGTCAAGTGCCTTGCTAGCCTGCTCAGCAAGGCATCGACCAATGGTGCGTTGTCCCGCATCCTAGTGTCTTCCGTCTTAAAGGGGCAGACTGTAGTGTCTGTTCTATTCTTGAAGGCTTGCGTTTTTTCACTAGAGCTCCACTTCTTCCTAGCAGTCTTCCCTAGAGCAAGCATGAAAAGAAAAGAGGCTTACGTTTTGCCTAACTGGGGAAAGTATGCATCCTCCTGCGGAGATTGCTGAGGCTGGTCTTAAAAGCCACTTAAGAGCCTCTTTAATGACCTTAATGAATGGGTCCAAGAAGGTGGACTCAAAGCTCCATCTGAGGGAGGTGCCGTCTACGGCTCCTCTTCTGTAGGTTGCTTCTCCACCTATTCCTGTGATTCCTTGGATACAAAAACAGTGGCAGGGCAGTCGCCTCTCTCCTGCTCCCGAGTGTCCATTTCTGCCATGATAATTTGCTTAATAGTAGACAGAGTCTCTATAGGTTCTAGGTCATGAGGGATAGACTCCTTAAAGCAGACTGCATAGACTTTTTTCCCGGGGATTATGACATTGTCACACATCCAGCATTCACGTCTTGCAGTGTGCCTATAGTCCTTGTGGCTATGCCTGCGTCTCCCTCTGGAGAGGGATCTTTACTGTCTGCTAGGCCTTCTATCTCCCCTGGAGCGGGATCCCGATCGTCTGCTAGGCCTTCCATACCCCCTGGATCTTGATGTCTCTATCTTTTTGTTCCTTGAACAATGTCTAGAGGAGGAAGATCTGGATCTGTCCCTCCTTTTGTGTTTTCTCCCTTTAGGCTTGGGAGATCTCCTATCCTGCGTCTTTGCGGTTGACACCAACAGACCTGCATCAGATTCTCGCCCAGCACTGAAAACATAGGAAACTAATGAGTAACATAAATCACATATGTGATGTAAGCAGGAATTTTTCTACCTTGCGTGGATACTCTGCCTTCCTGCAGCAGTGCTGGGTGACTCCATGCCAAAGGATAAGCATAAATGAGTCATTAGACACATAGTATAGCATTTTAACATTCACCCCAGGAGAAAGTACTCACACTCTTGAAGGTAGCATCAGGGTTACTAGCAAGCAGCAACAGCCGGCTGAACCCTTAATATACAGCCACGGCAGGCTGTAATGTCACCAATGGGCATTCCCAAGCTTCTCCTCCGCAAATCTAGGCTCCCTGCCTTGTTTGTGCTTATGAAAAAATGGCAAGCTGCTCTGGGAATGTTAGTGTGGGCAGCCCCAAATCGGCCCACGCATCAGTCTCATTTAAGTATTAAGCAACAAACATGTCTAACAGAAAAACAGAGGTTTAATCGCATATATCTGCAGATACATGTTGAAGCCTCACCACTCCAACAAAGCTCTGTGTGTTTAGGGTGGTCCCTACTCTATGCTGAAACACTTCCTGGATCCGCCATTACCCACACAGAGCCCCAAATGCTACTACAGCACCTTCACAGGGCAGCCTTTCTCCTGCTAGATAGCGACTTCTAAATAAGGGGACCAGGACCTCCAGAATGAGGTAGGGGACAGACAGTGTGGAGTTGGAATGCACTTTAGCTGGTAAAGCTAGTTGCCATGGATGTAGAAACTTCTTAATATATAGCCGCAGCAGGTTGCTTGTGTAAAGGCTCTTTCACTGAAAGCAGAAAACATATATGTAAAGGAGCATAAACATACCATATACTCACATGGTCTTAAGGGTATGAGTACAAAGAAATGAATGTGGATTAGGGGCGGGGCCAAGCTTTTGTAAGGTAGGTCTTATTAGGGTTAAGGGTGGAGACTGTTATCCCATAGTATGACACCATGGAAGCACCAGGAAAAAGGGAATGTGAGAAAGAGAGAAAATAGAGGGAATGCGAAAAAAAGCAAGGTGCAGGGAATGTGAATAAGATTGAGAGAATGTGAGGAAGAGGGAAAGATGGAGAGGGTGTGAGAAAGAGAGAAAGAAAAAGAGAATGCTCTATAAGTGAAATATGGGGGAAGTGTGAAAGAGAGAAATAAGAGGGAATGTGAAAAAGAGAAAGGGTGAAGGGGATGTGAACATAAAGAAAGATGGAGATAATTTAAAAAAAAGAAGAGTAAGGTGGAGGGAATATACAAAATAGATAAAGATTGAGGGATTGTGAGTAAGAGAGAAATATGGAGGAAATGTTAGAAGAGAGAACAATGGAAAGAATGTGAGAAAGAGAGAGAGAGAGAATGAAAGAATGTGAAAATAGAGAAAGAGTCTGCCTAAAATACTTCCCTCTCGAGGGTGTGTCGCCGGCGTTTTCCCCTATGTTCCCTGTACTGGGGAATCCTGCGTTCCCGCCAGGTATGGAGGGGATAACGGCGGAGAGATGGGTGGGGGGGGGGGGGTGTGAGCAGGATCAGAAACTTTTATGCCCAGGGGAGATGGGAGTCTTTGGAAGGGCTTGCGCAATCACGGGATCTCCCTGGTTGGGACGGTTGGCAGCAAATTCAAATCCAACACTTCTTATCTTCACTTAAGCAACAGGTTAGGGAGCTCAGGGAGCCCACTCCGTTTGAGAAGCTCTGTGAGGAGAGGGGTCCCATTCAACACGTTCTCTCCTACGCCTACAAACTCCTAGTGGGCCCCCGAGATCAGGACCCCCTGCCCTCCTTAGAGAAATGGGAAAGGGACCTGGGTATCACCTTCACGCCACAACAGAAAGATGCGATCGTCCGCCTGACCCATAGAACGGCCACCTGCACAAAGTATCAGGAGTGTAACTATAACATTCTGACAAGATGGTATAGGGTCCCAACCCGTCTGCATAAGTGGCTCCCGGATGTGTCCCCCCTCTGCTGGCGCTGCGGTAAAGAGAGGGGAGATCTCCTTCACATATTTTGGTCATGCCCCAAACTGGTGAGTTTCTGGGAGAAGGTTAGGGACACAATGCAGCGTGTGACTGAGGGGGTGATCCCAACGGGCCCGGCCTTCTTCCTCCTTCACCACTCGGAGATGCCCAATAAAAAGTACCAGCGATCTGTCTTTAGCCAGATGGCTAATGCCGCGAAGGCATGCATCCCCGCGCTCTGGAGAACCCAGGCACCCCCCACCATCTCCTGGCTACATAGGGTGGCAGAGATCGAGAGATTTGAGGGCCTGATCGCTGCACGAACAGAGTCTACCAAGAGCCACCGACTCAAATGGTTTAGCTGGGTAGAGTTCACGACCACACGGGACTACAGGGCCCTTATAGAGGACAGCCTCTGACCGGCCTGGTACTCCGCCCTCCCTCTGCCGCGCACCTCCCCGTCCTTGCTTCCCCTCCTTCCAGCTCCCCTTTCCCTTTCCCAGGAGGTCTGTCTCCCCTCCCCCCTCTCCCTTGCCTACCCCCCTCTCTGTGACCCTTACCCCCTGCTGTCTCGCAGCTTTAAATAGTTAAGATCTCCAACCTGTCGAGCTTCCTTTGAACATTGGGGCATTGGGTCCCCCTAGCCTCGGGAGGGACGACCCCGGTATACCATTGATTTTTTTTTCCACCATATCTACTTGACAGCGGTTAACATTTAACAATGGATGCAAAATGAGACAGATATTGTATTGCTTTCATTTTCTTTATTGCTGTTATAACGTTCTGTAATGTAAAAGTGAAAATAAAGAATATAAAAAAAAAAAAAAAAAAAAAGAAAATAGAGAAAGAAAGAGTAAAAAAAGAATGAGGGAGGTAATGTGAGAAATAGAGAAAAATAGAGGGAATGTGAGAAAGCGAAAGATGATGGAAATGTGAGAAATTTGAAGCAAACGAGCGAAAAGGAGAATGATGAAGGGAATAGGAGAAAGAGAGAATGTGAGAAAGTGAGACAGGTGAAGGAAAAGTGAGAAAGAGAGGACTATAGAGGGAATGTGAGAAATAGAGAAAGATGGAGGGAATGTGATGAAGTAAGACAGATGGAGGTAATGTGACAAAAATGAAGGGTGGAAAAAAGAGAAATAAGGTTTTGTTATATCCAAAACTCAATGGAAGCAGCAAGTCTGGTGTTCAACCGGCGCCCCTAGGATGACTGTGCCCTGTGGGGTCGCTCCATCTGCACACACCAATGGCCGACCATGCAGGTAATCCCTGATCCAGCCAGGCAGCTACAGTCCTATGTTCAGAAAGTGGTCAGCCATAGCACCCTCTCATGCTTTTATGCAGAGGCTAGGCCCATTCATATGAGAGAGAAGGTCTTGGCTTGCCGATTCTGTCCAATATTTCCATGTATGAAAGCCCTTTTCCCAGGAAGCTGACCCTTGAGGAAACGGTTTGCTCCATCTGCTACTTCTTGAAACAGTTAGGGTCCGTCTTTGATGATCCACGCAGGAGAGATCTGCAGGAGTTATGTTTTAGATCTAGCATAAACCCTGTGACATATGATTTAAAGTCCTATATGACAGGCTTAGCATTCAGGTCAACATGTGGCATACATTGCACAGGCCTATCTATCTTACCGGCTGTGTGCTCTTCCTCGTAGAGTAAGAACAATGCTCCTGCCCTCCACTCCAGGAGACTCGGTGGCATTATGCCAACAGGTCCTTTTGTTTAGGATGCAGGAAGCCTGAACGTCAAGAGCTTTTATGGCTGTGCACCTTTTCTTTTTACAATCACAATGCGCACCTCAGGGAAGCATTCTGAAAGGCCCACCCAGAAGGGAACAATGTGAACATTTATTAGGACCCCTTGAATGCTGTTGGAGGTAATCACTCATATAAATGCCACAAAGTGACATTTATTAGACACAGCAGCTATAGTTGTGGTATGGTTTTTATTTCTTTAAAAAATGGCCATCTGTGACTTGGTATAAGCACCTGGCGGTTTCCATAATAGTGTCCTGACTTCCATTCATTTTAGATGGAAAACATAAAAAGGTGAAAAGCCTCTAATGAGCAGAAAAAAGACATGCTCCCCCCCCCCCCCCCGACACACACACGAGTAGATATGCATACTTTTATATATAAATATATTAACAATCATGTTATTGAGATTTTAGAGAAATGTATCTAGAAAAGGCCAAGAAGTTGTGAAAAAACTAAAATACAGGTGACTGTTAAGGCAGTAGTGGCAACATTTAAGAAAACTTACAAAAATATTGATTCCAGCAACAGCATGCAAATCTTATAGGACTATAAGTTCATAATAAAAGTATTGTCAAGCACACACACCACCAGACTGCCGTAATATGGGGCAGTGACCAATCCAATACAGATGGTGACCTAACAAAGTTAGATCAAAACCCTGTTAACCTAGCTCTAGAGCAGGTATGAACAAACTGCAGCCCACACTGCCATCAGTTGTGGCCCACCTCAACATCACCTTTTCCAGCCACAGCCCTGTGCATATATTTCCACCTTAACATTTCCTGCCTTCACCTCTGCCCATCTCACCTCAAATCACATTATCTTTACCTGCCTGACTCCTGCCCACTTCTTCCCACCTCACCTCTGCCCACCTGACCTTTTTCCACCTCACCCCTGCCCACCTGATCTTTTTCCACCTCACCCCTGCCCACCTGATCTTTTTCCACCTCACCCCTGCCCACCTGATCTTTTTCCACCTCACCCCTGCCCATCTGATCTTTTTCCACCTCACCCCTGCCCACCTGATCTTTTTCCACCTCACCCCTGCCCACCTGATCTTTTTCCACCTCACCCCTGCCCATCTGATCTTTTTCCACCTCACCCCTGCCCATCTGATCTTTTTCCACCTCACCCCTGCCCATCTGACCTTTTTCCACCTCACCCCTGCCCACCTGATCTTTTTCCACCTCACCCCTGCCCACCTGATCTTTTTCCACCTCACCCCTGCCCATCTGATCTTTTTCCACATCACCCCTACCCAGTTTTTCCCACTTATATTCACCTCACCTCTGCACCTCACATTTGAAAATACATAAAAGCATATATATGTTATAACTCCTACCCACCGCACCCCTGCCCAGCTGACCTCTTTTCCACCGCACCCCCTGTCCACCTGACCTTTTTCCAACTCACCCCTGTCCACCTGACCTTTTTCCACCTCACCCCTGCCCACCTGATCTTTTTCCACCTCACCCCTGCCCACCTGACCTTTTTCCACCTCGCCCCTGCCCACCTGACCTTTTTCTATCTCACCCCTGCCCACCTGATCTTTTTCCACCTCACCCCTGCCCACCTGACTTTTTTCCACCTCACTCCTGCCCACCTGATCTTTTTCCACCTCACCCCTGCCCACCTGATCTTTTTCCACCTCACCCCTGCCCACCTGACCTTTTTCCACCTCACCCCTGCCCACCTAACCTTTTTCCACCTCACCCCTGTCCAGTTCTTCCCACTTATATTCACCTCACCTGTGTTCATCTTTGCATATACTTAAAAGCATATATATGTTATAACTCCTACCCACCTGACCTTTTTCCACCACACCCCTGCCCAGCCGACCTTTTTTCCACCGCACCCCTGCCCACCTGATCTTTTTCCATCTCACCCCTGCCCACCTGACCTTTTTCCACCTCACCCCTGCCCACCTGATCTTTTTCCACCTCACCCCTGCCCACCTGACCTTTTTCCACCTCACCCCTGCCCACCTGACCTTTTCCACCTCACCCCTGCCAAGTTCTTCCCACTTATATTCACCTCACCTGTGTTCATCTTTGCATATACTTAAAAGCATATATATGTTATAACCTTTACTGCAGTAAACTGTTGTGTTTTATTGTGGCCCCCTGAAGCAGAACAGGGCTGGGTTACAGCTTGTCCCCTATCACCTACCCATTGTATCGTCCATATACCCACCTGAGGAATCGATCTCACAGTGCATGCGTGGGCTAGAGTGGCATCCTTAGCACTCCTCTTGCAGATACATGCACCCGCCAACAGCGTATCTGAATAGCTGGTGCCAACTGTGTGCAGCAGATAGGAGCAACCAGCAGGAGGCACCTGGCAAATCATTCAGAACTCATTTACGGTCATGAATGTACACGGTGGTGAATTCTAATTAGACGAGTGTCCATGCATGCGATATGAGAGCATGGATCTAAGTATTGAACTACTTTAAAACATGATGATAGCAGGACAGTTTCCAACTCTTAGTGGAAGAAGGAAGCAAATCTGCCGCCCTCTTTAACCATCCTTTGGTGCTGCTGCTGTCCCATACAGTGTGTGCCATGCTCTGCCAGTTCTTAGCAGCAGGCAGGGGTGGAATGACCATAGGGAGACCCAGGAAAATTCCTAGTAAGCTGCACTGTTTGAGGCTGGCTGTGCTGCTGCCCCCATTCAATCCCTACCTCCCTATATTCTGGTCAATACCCACTCCTGCCTTATTATCTTCTCCTACAATACTAAAGCTGCATCTGTCGTAGCAACGCTATGGCTTCAGCTTTGGACTGCACATGTTGACCAAACAGGAAGGGGAAGTTGTGTTCCGGTTACAGGCTGGCCAGGGGCTGGTCAAATCCCCAGCTGATTTTTAACCCCAGTGCTGCATTTCAATGCCTGAGCCCAATATGTGGTAATGAGAGGCCTTCTATATGGCTGGCAACACTAACAGTGGTCCTTCTGCGCAAAACAGGATGCCTGAAATAATTATTCCAGGCATCCCCCCATACCCCTGCCTTGGCAACCAGTGTACTCACTCTACTCACCTTACCCCCGTGTCTCAGATTTGTAATAATCTGAATGGTTACCAGTGGCCACGTTATTGGCTGCCACCGCTGGAGCGGGAGTGGGAAGTGCTAGTTTGTTGGGGTGAGATGTAAATCCCAAATCAGGATGCCCCCAGGCTACAAGAGTTAAGGGAAAAAAAAACATCTTTTTGACATCAATCTCTCTTCAAGTTCCAGATACCCTAAAGGCTGAAATGCATAGAGGTGGTATGAAAAAAAAAATGAAACAAGGAAAGAAAAGGGAGACATAGGAAAGAAAAAAAAAAGAACACACAAAAATAAAATAAACTGGAAAAAGAAAAGGCAGAAAGGAACGGATGGGAGGGAGGATGAGGAATGAGCAGGATAACACAACTCAGATGTGTCTCTTTGCACAGGATACAATAATACAAGTACCAGAAATGTTCCTACTATCATTATGTGAAATGTTGTCCACCAAGATGGCAGAAAAAGCCATAAATTGCAGTCCAGGCTGAACAAGGACTCTAAGGGTGAATGCTTATTAAGAATATAGGCAACCTACTGTATATTGACCGATTCCCCCCTCATAACCCACAAAACGTAATATCTTGGCCTCTATCTGCAGGCTTCAGCCAATGCCATATGCCATAATGGCAGCGATGAGTTGCTGTGAGGGTGGTGGAAGACATAGATATAAATTTTATAACTTGCCAGCTGTCGGCACAATTGCAAATGCCTTTTTGACAGAACCATGCCGTTTGTCTCAGAAGGCAAATGCGACCAAGAGGAGCGACACCCTGTGGGTACATATGTAGGCCAGTGTCAGACTGTGGTGCCCTTGTCCCATCAGTAGAATGACTCTGGGGGCCCACCCTACAGTTTGGGATGGCCTTACGAACATCTCCCACTCGGGAAGCCCAAGTTAAGGCAGCACATACCTGCAACTTCTGCATTCTCTTGTTGTTGTCCCATCTGACTACCAGCAACCTATCACTTTTGTCCAACGGGATCACAGATCAGTGGTGGAGGATCCCAAGAAGTGGAGGCCCCAGGCCGGAGCCCCTTGTGCCAAGTGCTTAACACATCCCTGTGTATTTCCAATGGTACACTATGTCTATAGTGATCTATAATGCTCTCAGTTTTAGGAAATGAACAAGCAGTATGAATATTTTCATGTGGAAAAAAACTTGTATGATAATATACAACTGCATAAATGTGTTTTATACTAAAATAACTATTAGGAGATAAAAGGGATTCCTGGTGATGGTTTTATCAGGATTGTAATGTGTACTATATTCCTCTCTGCCACTCATTACACTGTGTCCTTCTGGGCCCCCCTAACAAGGCCCTCTGTCCATTATGCTCCCTCCCTTTCTTTTTATCCGTCTTGCATGTGCCCTCATCTTGCCTCATTGCCCCAATGCCTCAGTCTGTAGAAGGAAAGAGACTGAAGGAAACGTAGAAGAAAGAGATGACGTAAAGTGTAAAAGAATGCTGAAGAAAAAGATAGGCAGAGAAAACCTGGAAAACAAAGAGAGACAGAGGGAACATGGGAAAGTGTCACAATGGGAGACCTGGTCCTACTCACCTGCGCTGGAGGGTGCGCACTTGTCCCTGCGAGTGTGCGCAGGCTCAGGCGAGGTGTTTGTGGTCATGTACGTGAATGGTACGCTGGTCTGCACATCTCCAGACAGCCCCTGACCCTGTGTGTTCTCCGCGCATGTGCGACAGGCACTTCCCAGGCACCTAAGGCCCTTTAAAAGGGGGCCTGCAGCACTAGTAAACTGGCTACAGATCTTCTTGGGGTGACGCTTGCTTCTGTTCCTGTGTGACTTCCTGGCCTTACTTCTGGCTTTGGATCACGACCCGCTCCAGCTCTGGCCCTCTGGCTCTTGGATTACGACCCCACTCTGGCTCTAACCCCCTGGCTTTGGACACTGATCTCTCTCTGGCTCTTTACCCCTGGCTTGGATGATTACCTGTTTTGGCTCTGACTGGAGTACGGCTTTCCCTGGCTGTGGACTCTCTGGCTTCCCTGCATCAGTTTCCCTGAAAACCCGGACTGGACTTTTCCCATATTTGGGCTCACTGACCACTGACATCAGTAGTGGGACCCTGACGAAAACCAGATATGTTGCCAGACTCTCCACGCTGAAACCAGTGCGTGGTGTAGCACTCCAGTTACTCCCTGCTGGCTCCCCTCAGTTACAGCCAGCTTTAACTCCCTATTGCTTTCCAGATCTTCAGCAGTTCCTGCCCAGTGTTCCTGATTCTGTATCATCCTCACTCATGACACTCTGGCCCTCCCCTTTGCTGAGTTTCCCCAATCTCCACTATCTGGGGAGGTCACAGGCAGCTGGCAGCTGTCTGTATCTACATCGGTCTGGTCTCCGGAAAGGTACATGACAGAAAGGGAGAGAGAAATGAGGAAATCACAAAATAGAGAGTCTCACTGGGATGGTTGTAACCACCACAGCCCCCTTTACTAGAGCCTGTGCTAAGATTCACTCATTCTTTTTAAAACACCCTCCCTGTGGCCCCAGTGCTTTCCTGCATACTGGTGTAGGAAAATGGGTCTTGTGACATAATCCTTTGTCACCACCACTTTATACGGAGCTAGCTCACCAAAGCATTGCCTGGCACACCCATCCTGCCATAGCGAATATTGTGACACTGGGCATTCACTGTTATAGCAGTGTGGGGTCAGACCCCGAAAGAACTGATGCGTGGAGTTGATGCCGCAGGACATTTTCTCCAAAAAGGGTTTCAAATTGTCAGTCTACAACAAAGCTGCAAAAACGAGGTGCGTATGGCCAGGGGCGGGCGTATCATTTCTGGGGCCTCATGTTCTGTCTGGGGCAAAATCAAAGACAAATTTTGTATAGCGAAATACAACATTAACACACCTTGTCTGGGATGTAGCCATGGCCTGCTTTGCATGGTATGCGTGGTTCGTGGTAAGCATGGTGGTTACGCACGCCACTGCGCATGGGCTTTTTTATTGGCATGGACCTTCCTTGAAATACTAATTTCTCCATGCCTTTGTAGGAATAAAATCAAGGCAATTGCACTCGTGAAGAGCTTTCACTAGTCATTGGACTGGCTTTCTCAATTGTGAATGCTGGTGAGATGACTAGCAAAAATCCTTCAAGAAATAATGACAGTAAGTTCAGTTGTCTTGTTTTATTCCTATAGATATGCCATGCCCTGAGTGAATGAGAACCTTCACAGACATAAATCCTAAACACTTTTCAATAGCAGGCTACCACACATTACAATATTATTCTTTGATTTATTTTATTATTGGTCATCTGATTATTGGGAGCAAACACTTATCTAATCATGCATCTAACGAGTTGGCACCAACTGCAGTCGACTTCGGCTTCTAGTCCCTTCTGTTTCGTGAGACACAGCCTGACCAAGATGAGTATATCAGACTGAAGGGCCGGGTGAAAGGATGGACACAGTTAATAAATATGCCCCTAATAATGTCGGCATTACATTACACATGTTAAATCTCTCTTTGAGTTTCAATATGAGTATAATATTTGAGTATGAATCTTTTTTTGTATCCTATTGTAGATAATTCTCTATATTAAATTCAGCCTGATTCTTATAACATTTTGCTGTGCATCTCTATAGCATAGCATTCCCTCTTTTATTATAAGAGATGATTTCACTTAAACATAACTTCCCATTGAATGGGCTACATCACCTAAAGACAGAGAAAACACTAGGTGGCGCTCCAGGAACAAGGCATCTGGCTCTGCACAGCGCAGGTTTCCTCTCCCAGCATTACTGGACATGCTGCCCTTTCTCGCTGGATGCTTTAGTGGTTTAGCTCAATGCACAGAATAATTCAGCTAAAAAAAAGAATCCTTCTTTTTAAAAGAGTTGCCATCATTCTCTATGGGGTCGATTCAAAGAAACATGTAACAGCTTTGATTTTGGTGCCGATCATCCTATTTTTCCCGAACGCTCGTGCGCTCGTATGAACTTGCGAGTGATTCTATAAGCTAATACGTTTCTATCCTAAAATTTAGGTCCGTTCGTATGGCAGTTCGGGAATCAGACCTATGTCAGTTTCCATCCTGAATTTTCCGTTTCATTTCTCAGGTTGCAACATTGGTTTTGCCCTTTTTCCTTTTTTGTCTGGACGTAAATCCTTCTGATCTTGCGCCTGCGCACTACAAACTTACCTCATTAAAGTGCATTCTAAATATTTGGTCTTTTATTTTTCTTTATTTCATTCATTTAGTAGTAACCAACCATTAATGAATGCATTTGCATAAGTAAATCTTACTTTGTTTAATTTTTAGTTAACTTGCATTTTTTACTTGTGGATTTAATTTTAATATTTTGGCTTCAAATGGTACAACTTAAAATTTTGGGTGTGGTTACCCACACCCTCTACATACAGATTGCTCTCAAATATTAAAAAACACCCAGCAACTTCAGCATGTTATGAGCCTAGAAACAGCCAAGATGGCGGCTCAGGTATTCTCGGGCAGCCTGCAAACAGAAAGGGCCTTGTGACTGTGTTGCTCTGCATTCTTTGATTTCTGACCTTTCCGTGCCCCCAGCTCTGCTGTGTCTGTGCAAAATACAGCAGTAACCCACATCCTGCACTTTATCCCGCTCTCCTCTCCTCAGTAAGTGTGATGCATCTGACCAAAGATGAGCTAAAATAATTAAACAAAGCAAAGGTAAACAACTACACCAATAAATTCAAATGAAAAATATTATTCTAGTACATCAATTTAAAAATAAATAACAAAGGACATAAGTTTCTTTAATTAACGCAAATATATGGATGTATTGCAAAATAAAGGTTTACATGCAAAGGACTAATTAAGGTCCACATTAAAATGCTTTTATAAGGCATACATGAATCAGGTATGCATTGCCATACAATTTATGGCCTCGGCCATGCTGATACATGCAGTTCATTGGAGCTCAAGACGCACAGACTCCTCCACATAGCCAAAAAACCTGTTCCAGAACAGCAATCCGACTGCTAAAAGGTGTCGGAAGTGGCTTTCTTTTCAAACGTATTTAGAGGTTGGAAAACTGTTCTCTGAATCACACCTAAACACATCCGATTATCCTAAGTTTTAGGTTTTGATCCTAAGTTTTAGGATTTGATCCTAAAATTTAGGAATGAACTTCCGATGATCGTAAGAGCATATACGAAATCGTACGTAGGCTCGTGCGAGTCGGAAATGGCCAAAAAAAACAGGAAAAAATGACTAACACCCACCCAAATTTACGATTCTAGATCCGAAATCAATTAACTTTTGCTCTTTGAATCGAGGGGTATGTGTGCAGTATTTTCTCCATTTATAATGACCCAATCACTACTATGTACTTGTAATGGCTGTAGTTTTGCTGGAATACCTCTCTGTATAGTTCTAATGCAGTTCTGGCAAATTTTGGCGAGGATAGTCTTTTAGTCAGATTAGGTACTTAAATAAACTGACCCAATGTCCCACTTTGAGACATTTGTCCCACTGCCCTCTCTGGGGGTGTCTAAGGGCACCTAAATGTCCCACTTTACTGATATTAGTGGTAAGACTGTCGCACTGAATCCAGCGGAGGCCTAGTCCCAGCTCATTGCCTGAGCATCAGTAGTGAAATGTATGGATTGGGTGAGCATCAGGTCCAGGGCCGGATTATGAGGGGGATGCAAGGGGCGTGTGCCCCAGGGCCTCCACCACTTGCCCTGCAAAGGGGGCCTCCACCAATCTTTGGGTTATGATCAGTCTTTGGTCTGACGGGCCGCGGAACCGGCAACAAAGCTATCAGTGGCAGTGGGGGGCCCCCGCGCCTGGGTGAGCCTTTTTTTGTTTTTGCAAACCTGCAGCCAAAGCCACCACAGGGCAGGACGGACAGTCTAGAGCAGCAAAGCTGCCATCAGTAACGCTACAGTGATGGGTGCGTGCAGATTAATCCGACCCTGATCAGGTCAGTCACCAACGTGCTTTACAGACCAGAGATATCCAAGTTGTGATTAAAGTGGTTGTTTGGGGGGGGCAAAAACTTTAATCACCCCTACACCTACTTACACACAAAGGAGGAGCATAGTATGTTGCGGATATATGTTCCTCAAAAGCCCGTGGATAAGCCACAACCCCAAACCCATTACCCTGTAAAGTGGTCAGTTTAACCAAGTGTCTCTATTAATGCTAAAATCTAACTTAGGATAATGTATTACCATGTTTCTGTCCAAGGAATTTGCTGTATATATATATATATATATGGGCAGGCTGGCCATAGAGAAACCTGGGAGAACTCCTGATGGGCCGCTCTAATTTGGAGCCGGCTGGGCTGCTGCTTTGAACACACTTATCCACTCCCCGCCCCTCTAGTCTCTCCATGAGCCACACTGTACCCAGCCAAGGATGCTTCCAATGTTATAGCCTGAGCATCGTGTGTGAGGACCACACGCACCCGTCACAGTATCTGTGCCTACAGTATTAAAGAGGATTTTTACTCTCTACGTGGCATTCCGATTCATGGTGAAATTCCATGGATTGACCATAAAAACTCACCCTCAAATGGTCCCACAGTACATGCGCTGGTTGATTCCTGACCCACCCTACTGACTTACCTATCCCACCCACCTACCTGCCTACTTATCCAACCCATCTACCAACCTACCCACCCGCCAGCTGACCTACCTGCCTACTCACCTGAGTATCTACATGTCTACCCACCCACTAGGCTACCTAAACCTACCTTAAAGAGGAACAAAACACACCAGCGGCTGACCTTGAATATAAATGATTCCAGGGCCAGCAATTGGATTTTCCCCGGGGCTTCCCTGCAGTGTGAAATCCCCAAGTTCACCCACTACAACTTACCTTTCCACACTCCAACAGCGCATGTGCGTGTTCTCATCCAATGAGGGCCGTCTGCCGTGACTACTTCATTCAGCAGGAAGCCCTCATTGTTTTAAATGGGAAACACACTGCCACACTGTGCGTGCTCCCGGTCCAGCCATTCAGACCCATTCAAGTATATAGGAGTCACCTGCTGAATGACGCAGGCATTGCAGACGGCCCTCATTGGAGCCTGCACATGCGTCAATGGAGCATGGAAAGAGTTGTTGTAGACAAACTGGGGGATTTCGCACTGCAGGGGAATTCAAATTCCAGGGTTTTGTTCTGCTTTATAGTGGACCAAAACCTGGGATTGTCACTATCCTGGGTTTTGGGGCACTAGTAATACATACCTTGCCGGCATTCCTACGGTGCAGGTGTGACTATCCTCCAGTCAGCTTTTCCGCCTGCACATGTTAATGTGCAAAAAAATATTGTATCTGGGGCCTCCACCAGATTGTGTGCTCAGGGGCCTGCACCAGTCTTAATCCGGCCCTATTTAGCACAAAAAATGGGTGTTACTTTGAATTGTGTGCATGCCATCATTTGTTCTTTACACTTTTTTGTTCCTCTGTTTGAATCACGGCCTAGAAGAGGTCAAATCTGGTTGCGTGCTTGTGTCTCTGGAAAGTAACAACTGAGCGAAATAACCTCAAATTGCGTAGAAAAACCGCCAAACATCTGAGGAACATTGTGCTAATTAACAAAGAATTTCAAATAATGGAGTGAAAGACTTTAATTACAGTGAAAAAAACACCTTATCTAGACCTTATGTTAAAGGGGAACTCTGGCATTAAATCCAGCATTCTGGCATTCAGTCATCTCTAAAGCGAAACTAGCTAATATTAAAAATCTATAAAGCATTCTGGATAATGAGAACAGGAGTTACTTTTTATTTATACAGCCCGAGTGATTTAAATCCCTCTTTAGTTGGCCTGATACAGAAGAACTGAATACAGTAAAGAGAGAAAGACTGAAGTAACTTAAAAAAGAGGGACAATACAGAAAAAAGAAAGAGGGAGTGTGGGAATGTGGCAAAAAGAGTAAAAAATGGAAAGTACTGTGGAAATGACAGGGAAACAAATGGGATGTGAAGAAGAGGAAAACAGGAAAAGAGAAAAGGAAGGAATGGATAAAAAAGGGGGAAGAAGAAAATGTGAAAACTGAGAAAAAACGAAAGAATGTGGAAAATAGGGATAAGGAGAGAATGTGGAAAATAGAAGAAAAAAGAGGGAATGTGGACAAGAGAAGGAAAAGGAGGGAATGAGGAAAAGGCGATATGTGAGATGTGTCATTGTCTTCTTTCCACATACCCTTCTCATCCCTCTATTTTTCACATTCCCTCTATCTTTCTATCATCTATCTATTATTTCTATGTGCTTTCACATTCTCTTTCATTTCATTCCTTCTCTGTCTCTCCATTTGGCGCTACCTCTTGGGGGTCATGCTAAAGATCTAGTGAAGCACGTTTGCCTTTGGGTGCACTTTTAGGTGTGAACTGAAGTTTGCATCTGAGTGAGCAGAACAAAACCCAACAGTCTTTTAGATTCCAGGGCTGGCTGCTGGCCCAAATTTGGACGCCCCACTGTGTGAACACCCCTGGGGTTCCACATAACTCACCTGCTTTCCGGCTCCCTCACCGATGTAAACATTGTGTGGCCACATCCCTGTATCTTTTGGCTGTACGTGTGCTCCCCCAGCCATAGAAGGCATTGGAAGGGGAGCCATTTGCCAGACATTACATATGCACGGCAAATGGCTCTGGTTGGATGAGAGCCTGCACATGCACCGTAGGACTTGCAAGAGATGAGTTTTACTGGGTGATCTAGGTTTTTATGCACAGTAGGGCATCCCAAATGGGGATGCCCAGGGGGCAAGAAACAAAACCTAGGATGTTCAAAATACCAGATTCCATTTAAAACACACTAAAAAATTTTTTCACAAAAGTCATGTACCCTGGTGATGGGGGTCTTCATCATTTTTCTAATGAGGTAAAGATATTTTAGTTTTTCAGCTTGGGAACAAATAACACCCCTTAGCAGGGGCATAGCTGGGGGGGGGGGCACTTGCCCTGTGTGCAGCAGGTCATGGGGACACCAAAGGGGGGCCTGAAAACAGGAGAGGGGCACCATTCGAATCTTTGCCCTGGGTGCCAGAAAGTCTAGCTTCTCCCTATGGACTATACTCAAAAATGCCAGACTTAAAGAACTTAATTTGTACAGTCTGGAGGAAAGAAGGGAGAGGGGGGACATGATTGAGACCTTTAAATATGTGAAAGGATTGAATAAGGTTCAGGAGGGAAGTGTTTTTAAGAAGAAACTTAATGATAGAACAAGGGGGCACAACCTGAAGCTAGTCGGGGGGAAGATCAGGAGCAATGTTAGAAAATATTATTTTACAGAAAGAGTAGTAGATGCTTGGAACAAACTTCCAGCAGAGGTAGTTGAAAAATCAACAGTCACTGAATTTAAACATGCCTGGGATAAGCACACATCTATCCTAAGATAAAGAGAACATACAGTATACACATAAGGGCAGACTAGATGGAGCGTATGGTCTCCTTCTGCCGTCAACCTTCTATGTTTCTATGTTTTTGCATAGCCTATAGAGTGCTGTTGTTTCCAAACTTTAAAAAGATATACTTACCTCATACCTTACCTCAAAATGGATGCACCTCACCTGTAAAAATGTCCCATCACTGTGATAGGATATTTTTGGGGGAAATATTAGAACAGAAATGTTTTATAGAATATTTTTGTGTAAAAAAACTCACTCATATGTAAGCTTCAGTTCACACCCAGGGGTGCTTCACCAGAGCGTTGGCAGGACCCCCATTGTCTGAGTATTAATGAATGTGTGTCTCTGTTTGGGGATGCCACCCTGAAATCCCGCCCAGCCCTGGCTGAGATAATTAGATGCTAATGGCTGCTTGGAAGTGCCTTCATTTTTCTACACAGTTCAAAGGCAAGCTATTCTCTTCTGACATTCTGTATCTTGTAAAGACTTGGAGCTTCTAAATTGTTAAGCACTTGACATGATGGACAACAAGTGAAATCAAAGAAGAGGCCTCGACATTCATGTGACATCTGTAGTAATTACGAAAACATCCCTAAACGCCTGTGGCCATGTGTAAACCTGCTGGACTGTACGAGTTGAATATAATTATGGGCAACATGGAAGTCACAAGAAAACAAGATCGCATATCTGACTTGCCCCTGGAGGAGGAAACTGATCACTACCAAGCCTTTGTTTGATTGACGTAATTTAAGCGCAGTAATAACTATAATTGGACGTGTGATTGTTGTGTACATACAGGCTTTCACTGAGTGTCACAGTTCAAAAAGCAATCACGTACAATGACCTAGTTATTAGTGCAAGTAACCGTATGGCTGGGCCAGCTGCGCAAATGCCTACTGGAAAAACTCCGGAGCACAGCTGAATGATGCGGGCAGCTGCCAGCAATTGGTGCTTTTATCACCAATGGGAGGGGGCGCTTCCATTCCCAGATTCATGGGGAGGTAAAAATCTCAATAGACTGCACAACTTTTGGATCGAAGGGAGAAGGGAGTTGGCACATCCCTTCTCTGCTCTGCGCCAAGATACACTCAATCCTCACTAAAAATCCCCCATGACTGCCTCTTCCCCCCAAGTTTCTCCCTCCCCCTTCCCACATACCTGCTCTCATTGTGCATCTGATCCCATGTTTTGCCCCTGCAATGCTGTGGGAAGTGAGGGGGCATACCAATACCCATCACAGTACCCTACAATACTAAAGTTTCAGTACGGTCACTTTAAGAGTAGCCATGCCTACTCCTCCCCATGTTTTGCTCCTACAGCACTATAGCAACAGCTGATAAATGCAGCTTTTGATAGGCTTGAAAGCACCCTGGAGACTCAGCAGCTTATGGGCCAGTCATGGTCAGTAACTACCCAGGCAGACCCCAGTCCGCCTCTGCCAAGATTAGAGACATTGTCGGTGGACCTGTATGCAATGAGAGGGAGATTGCCACATCAACACAACAAACAAAAATGCGGTCAATGCCTCAGTAGAATACATCTGCACCAAATTGAAAAACACCTCCACCATAAAATCTATTAGATTTTATCATAGTCATCATTTAACCCCCACCTAAGGTGAAGCGGACTGTTAGTCAAAACTTGTGTTTCAATTTGTTTAACGATACAATAAAAATTTTGTTTTAGAAATGTATTTGTATTTGTATAATTTGTCAGTTTCCCAGTTTCTGTTGGACGCACTGTGACTAAGTAACAAAATATCTAACAGGTACTAGCAGAAGGAGTACAACAGCAATAGAACATAAGATATTCACATTTGGGGGGAAGGGGGATAACTATTTATCAGCTGGTTCTAGGTATAAGGGGAGGGGTAAGGAAAAACTGGTGATTTCCACATAATGGTAAAACCTTATTGGCTTGGCCACCAGGGGACAGGTAGGGAAAGGGAACATGGATTGATTAACACTGCCTGATATCCAGGTTAATAAATTGTAAACCAGGACAGGTCTCCTCTCACCGGTGAACCGTCCTGGTTTGATGGTGACCCACCTGCAACTATAACCTTATATTTAGAGGGGGTTTGGAGATCGCTGGTCCAACTATGTTAAATCCCATAAAGACTTTCTTAGGATTGGGTCCAATACCAATATTTGACAGGGACCCAGCTCTCTCACCACACCTCTAGTTTAGTTTAAACATGCTTTTATTGTAAACCTTTATAAACAAAGGATCCATGTGGATCCACAAGACATATGTTTTCCATACAATCGAATAAAAACAGTTAGTTATACAGCAGTAGATTTCATCCTGGATTTCCTTAATAGCAGTTTTCTAATAAAATAGCGTATTTATCATACTGGAATGGCAGTAAGGGCAGACATGTTTCGCCAAGTAGGCTTCTTCAGTGCCCTAATATGGAAATCACAAAGTATATTGTCAAAAATATGTTATCTCATTTCAAATTATGCTACATTTACATATGGACAAGCAGTGACACAACAATAGACCCAACTAGTTTGCATTTTAATTTGTTCGTTGATAACCTTATATATACTGAAAACCATCTAAGATTCATTAACATCGTGTGCATTCTATTATATAGTTAACTGGTCTCATTAGATGGCCCACCTGTTCTCTGACATTGTGGGTCCGTACTTGTGGCCCTAGAGAGGGTGGAGCACTTCCTCTTGCTATAGTTGAAAGCAAATGAAGCCGAATCCGTATATAATGATATTGGCTGGCCTTTTAAGAAAAATTAATTGAAAGTTATAAATGACAAGGAGATTAAATTCAAAATGATTATATTTTGTGCGTTACTATTTTAGGCACAAATTACCTGTTTTTTAACGTAAGCTGTGTGATACAGCCCCTCTATGGAGATCTGTGTTAATTGCTGAAAATGTATATGTAATCCAGCCACTCTGTGGAGATTCATGTTGGTTTCCAAGAATAATACAAAGTTATCTGTTGCTGCTGTTCAGTCCCAGGCTATGGGGAGGTAAATGCCGTCTATAATAGACTATAGGGTACCTTGTGGGTCCAGATGATACTGCAATAGCCCCACAATGGAGTCCCGCACGCGTCGTGCTGTTCCAAAGGGTGATAGTGCCCATTTAAGAACAATGTTCCGGCAGCCTCTCTATGCGGCCGCTGTGTGTGTATGCCTGTACTTCTGGCGCGTGTGTGCGTGCTGACTCCCGGCACGCGTCTGTCTGTCCCCATAGGGGAGCGCTGATATTCACACTCCGGCTTCGAAACCGGAAGTGACGCTGCGCGCACCGTCCCCTCACCAAATGCCCGCGTAACGGCGGCGGCCGCGGCGGTACTATGTATAATGGATCTAATTAACAATAAACTAAATATAATTATTATACTATTGTGAGCCTGTTGTGTGTTAGCCCTGTTCCAAATATCAATTTAAGATCAATATAGTATTGTTTTCGGATTAGCTATGTATTAGAACATATTACTTAGAATACATTGCCTGTTAGGTGAGAGGCATTGCGGGGCTCTGTATCACAGCAGACATCCTCAGTTCCCACAAGGAATCCCTACATGGACCTAGGTAGATATCTATCCCATATGGCCCTATGCTGCGTATGGGGGCCCCCCCATCTCTCTCTGGGCCACATATACGCTAATATGAAATATTACACATAAAAGGTATATATATAGATTACATACACAATGATGTCTACACAAAAAAGAATTATATATGTATGTTTGAAATTTATTTCTGTACTGTACATATGACATAAAGGTAATTCTGGAGACTGAGATGTTTGTCCATACCATATTATAACCTCCTGGATTCAGGTTGTTCACCATAATACCCTCCTTATTCCCAAATACGATGTTATAATTCTCAATTTCTGGGTAGGACTCTGGATATAACCCTTATACTAATTAAAGGTACGGAGCAAAGCTTAAAGTTTTGTTTCAGCCTGGGAATTTATGTGCCTGAAGGCGGAAGATCCAAAGTGTTTCTAGTCTAAGGGTGATTTTTTTCAAGATTACCCACCCATACCGATGGATGTATCCTATCCAGGCTCTGAAATTTTAAAGTAGCTGGATTGCTGCTATGGTGTTACATAAAGTGACGTCCTACCGGTAATGGTGCTCAACTCTCTTTTTAAGCGGACGGTTGGTCTTGCGAACATAAAATCTACCGCATCCACATATTAGAAGATATATAACATGGTATGTATTACAATTTATGAAATGCCTGGTTTTGTACTTGTCTTTCTGATTCAACATAATTCCTGTCCGGGATAGAATGTATTTGCACATACTACAGTGATATCCAGGTTCTAATGAATTGTTTATTAGGTGGTGTGTCTGGAGTGGGGGCAGAGGCTTAGCTGCGCTTTCTGGCACCCAGGGCAAAGATTCAAAATGGCGCGCCCCTCCTTCCACCTTTCACACCAATTCCTGTTTTGAAGAATAAGAGTAAAAATAATCACCTTGTCCCTGCAGCAGCCAGGAGCAGTTGCATGGCCAAAGAGAATCTAGGACCTGCCATGGCCTCTTACTCAGCTAATTATAGCTGCAGCTGCACCAGGGCACCACAAGGAGGATTGCAGTAGGTATTTTTCCCAATTCTCAAAATTGCTGAGGGACAGCGAATAGGGTGGGGAAGGCTGGCAAGGAAAGACTGGAAGCTTTGTTTAAAGCGGCTCTCAGAAGATCTAACAAGCCTCGGTCCTAAATGAATTGTACCTACCCCTCCAGTGAACACCAAGAGAGGCTTTCTTTGGGGGGGGGGGGGTGCATAAATATCCATTGTATGCCAGCACACACACACAGGAACCAGTCTCCATGCAGTAAGGCAAACAAGCTGTGAGTGCAGACAGGGCAATAGAGGAAAAAAGTATCACTCTACTGTGGTCTATGGGGAATAGGGTCAGCAAGAGGAGGTGGGTAAAGTCCCTGCATCATAGCACCACAACCCCCACTACTACCCCTATGCCTTCCTGTGCCCTTAGACCTAAATATGAATAAACACAGTGCAAGCAAACTCCTTCAGATCTTAAAGGTGGAGCAGTGTGCAAAAATTGGTATAAATAAATTGGTATAAAATTTGAGAAATGTATCTAGGATCCTTATTGGATTACTAGTATAATTCCCTGAAGATAATCTAAATTTAGGAAAGGATGTCATTTGCTTGCTGGGGGTTAATCTGCTTGCCAAAAGTGACCCTATTTTATCGCTTGTTAAAACGTAGGTTTATACCAAAGTTTTTTCAACCTTAGTTGTAAGAATCAGGTATAACACCAGTCTAGTCTGGTTAATTTTATGTAAAAGATCCTTGTGTGGATTTGACTTATAATTTTTACATAGTTACTTTAATGATGCTTCATTTTATTTAACCCTTTAAGTGCCAGCCTACCTAGAGTTTTTGTCAACCTCTGTTGCCAGACCACTGCCTCGATTCAAAGACACATTCGTCCAGACTTCCGTAGCTGTCTGTGAAAGTTTTGGTGGGTGTTAGTCTTTTTTTTGCTTTTTTTCGTCCATTTTCTACTCGCACGAACGTTCGGGAAAATGTGTATATGCTCTTTCAATGAACGGAAGCAAATCATTTCCAAACAAAATCGGAAATTTTCTGTTCGTTCAGATAACTTCCGTTGTTGGGATGGTTTCTGTCTGATTCAGAGAGCTGATTTCCGACGGATCACCACCCTATAAATCCGTTTAATTTCCGATCCACTTACGAGACCTTTGAGGGCTCGGATTGCTATTGTTGAACATGTTTTGTGGCTATGTGGAGGAGTCTGCGCGCCTTTAGCACCAAGGCATTGCAGCATCAGCATGGCCGAGGCCATAAATTGTATAGCAATGCATACCTGAATCAATACATTTCATATATGCCTTATAGATGCATTCTAATGCTGACCTAAATTAGTCCTTAGCATGTAAACATTTATTTTCCCACACATCCATATAATTGCTATATTTTTTTAGACTTATGTCCTTTGTGAATTATATTAGGATTGTTGGTTACCTTTGCTTTGTGTAATTATTTTATATTTGGTTGCAGGAACCGCAAGATGTGCCACTCGCCCTTGCTCCTGATGCCCGTTCTTTGCCTGCAGAATGCGGGCCAGGGGTTCTCTAATCGGGCACTATGCAAAACCTGGGCCGTGGTGGCAAGGGCCCTCTGGCTTTTGAAGTCCAGATTTAGGTGTTTGGACCATACGGGGGGGGGGGGGGCACTGCAGTATGACCCCAACAAGGTTATACCAAAATTTTAATTTACGTTTTTTAACAGGGACCACACGTGCCAGAGTGGCACAACTGAGTGTCAGGGTTCTTCAGTTGGTGGGCGAGATGCAGGAGCTGCGCAACCCGTTGGGGGCCACAGATGAAGAATAATGTTCAATGGCTGCCATTGCTATGTATTTTGTTTTTTATAGTTGTAAAAATTTTACATTTTCAACATTTTTTACAATTTTATATTTTATGATGGTATAAAAAAAATGTTACATTGTCATTTCATTTACAAAATACATTAACACAAAACTAATGGGCCCAGAAATATTTAAAGATGAATATTCACATGACCGAGAAGTGATTTGGGTGAGCTTTAAGGGTCCAAAAGGGAAGATGGAGGAGAGTGCTAAGTGGTTTGGGTGAGCTTTAAGGGTCCAAAAGGGAAGATGGAGGAGAGTGCTAAGTAATTTAGCTAAACATTGTAGTAGAAGTGAGGGTGGCAAATATGTAGGCAAGCACTTTAATGAGTTAAGTTTGTAGTGCGCAGGCGCAAGATGGTAAGGATTTCCGTCTGGACGAATATTTATTGAAAAAGGGAAACAGAATCGAACGGGAAACTTAAAGGATTCGTTGGAGGATACGATGGGAAAAGGGCAAAAACGAAAGCCTACGTTGTAACATGTGAAAATGAAACGGAAAAGTCTGGATGGAAAATGACATCCTCGTAATTCGTAATCTGCCATACGAACGGACGGAAACTTTACAGAAGGTTTTCAATGCATGCATAGAATCGCTCGAACGCTCATACGAGAACGGAAACATTTCACAAAAAAAACAGATTGGCACGAAAACTGAAGTTTTTTTGTGTCTCTCTGAATCGAGGCTCATGTTTCACTATTTTGCGCTACACATGTTCAACTGTGATTTTTTTAAGGGATTTCCCAGGAAAATTATATATTGCTTTTTTTCAGCAGAGTCTGGGCTTTAACATGAAATGTCTTGTTTTGCTTTTTTAGTGTATTCTCAGTAGCCCCCCCGTTCCTGGCCAGGAGACCCCCCCAAACTGAAAAGAGCAAATAAAATACTATCTACATGATAAAGTTTGTGGGGAGCCCAATTTTTTGTGCATTTTAAGGGTTAAAAATCCACAAAAATTATGTGGGGTCCCCCCTACCCCGCATTTCCAGCAGGGGGATCACATATGCAAGGCTTGTAGAACAGGGCACAGGGGCCAGCTTTGGTGGCCCCCTACCCTGCTGGCTACAAGCCTGCAAAGCTTAAATTGGCTCCGAGCCCTTCTGCCCTCCCCCCGGGTTTTGGGGAGGCAGGTAACTTGCCAGCACCCAGCCTTGTGAACTGGTATAGGGGTCTCATGGATTCCTTACCAGTTCACACAGAAAATAAAATGACATTTATTTTTTTTTCTTCACTCACCTCCGATCCTTCGCTGTCCCCCGGACGATCATGTCCGATGGCAGCTACTGGGTGATCGGTGGTGGGAACCGGAGGGGCAAGGGATCACAGGATAAAAAGAGGACCAGGCCGAATCGATAAAGGGTCAGGTGAGTTTTTTTTTTTTTTTTTTGCCCGCTAGCAGGGGTAAATGCCAGGCCTGTGAATTTTACGTGGGTCAGAGTGGCAACCACATTTACGGGCTTGGCACTTAAAGAGTTAAGTGCTTCCGAATTCTTCCTTTTCCAAGTATACAGCACGTCCTGTTTCACAAGTATTCTTTACGCTTGGGATATCCGCCACAAGGTGGCGCAGTGGACTGCAGAAGAGACTTGTGGCATCTCCAGCCCCAAAAAAGGACAGGAACCTCCCACAAATTCCCAGTTTCCTTCTGCAGTCTGGACTGCGAAGACAGAAGATGGCTCTCTATATTATGCAGGCGAGCGGGGCTTACCAGCCTGCGGCCCTGCAGGACTATTCCCACCCGATCTGGACCCACTGCCTCCCAGCCTCGGCTGCCTGGTTCGGGTGAAGGTAGGACAGTGCCAGGGTCAGGTGCTGGAGGAGCGCTGCTCCAACCGCAATCCCTGTACCTACAAGGGTAGGCGGTTCAGGCTTATGGTGAGCCTTGTGGGATGCCCCTTCCTGCCTTATTGTGGGCCTTTCCCTGCCCCCCTTCCACCCTAGCTAAGCATGCCTTGGGTGCACCTACCGCTGCTCTTCCCCGTCTCGCTCTCTCCCTGGGGAGCTCTCTGGGGGGGAGGGTTAGCGGTGTGGTTGCACATTGTATTTTGTCTATTTTTAACTTGTATCGTCCGCACTCACCGACGCGCCGTTTTCTACGGCGCTCCGCGGCTGGCGGCGACATTCGCTTCATGTGTTGCTGCGATGTCATTGGCGCTGGGAGGTCACGTGGAGCGCGATTCACACTCTTCGGGGGGCGGGTCCCGCGGATGACGCTTTTTGCATCATACCTCAGCGGCCCGCCCCTCAAGGTCCTTGCAGGCGCCATTTTGTTTGAAGTTTTGTCTTCCCCTGACCTGTAGTACTGCGGCGCGCTGCTGGCCTGCCTGGTTGTGCGATCGGCTTTTTGGTACGCGAGTCCCCTTCGGGGTTGTGTTGTGCTCTTGTCACCACATGGGGATGTTATGTGTGGCTTTCTTATGTCTTTGAGGCGGGATTAACGTGACTGTGGTTTCTCCCGGCCCTCTTCCCCTTTGCATCTCCCACCTTCCCTAGCGGGTTTTGGGGCATCCCGGGTGGCTCTTGTTAGCCTTAACCCTATACTGGCCAGTGTGCCCACTCTAATCACCATATGGAGGCTTCCGGGGATAATGTGCTTGGGGTTCCTTCGGGACAAGCCCAGCTGTGTGCCACGTGTGGGGTATCCCCTGTGAGTGATGGTGTCATGGTATGTGTGCCCTGCGCCCAGAAGGTACTTGCGCTGCAGTCTGGGTTGCCTGCTACGCTGCCCAGCTCTGCGCCCCCTTCTACATCACCTACCCCCCCGCGCCTGCATTTGACCCCTAGTGAGGGGCATGCTAGTGGGGAATCAAACTATGACTTGGTCTTGCGGGTGGCCAGCCTGGAAAGGCATATGGCTGGGCCAGTCCCCCTTAAGGCTTCTGGCAAGAAGCAGCATTTAACTCCTGCTGTTTCCCTTTTTCCTGAGGATGAGGGAAAGTTTTCTTTCCCTGGCCTGTACCCCCTAGAAGAGGGGGGACTTTTCTCTGATTCTGAGTCCTCTGAGGAGCAGCAGGAGGTTTATGGTGGTGCTGGGTCTCCTTTTGGAGAAGACCCATGGTCTCCTGAGGATTCAGACAGGCTGTTGTCTTACATTTTTGAAGTACTGTGTATTACACCTCCTGTCCCGGCTAAAAGGCAGCAGGGTGAGCTTTTTCACACTGTTAAACAAAGCAGCACTTCCCTCACCTCCATGGCTGCTCCCAGCCGGCTTCCCCCTCCTCGTGCTGCTTCCTCGCATGGTCAGGTGCGTGCACGTCCCCGTCCATTAGAGGGCACGCGCGACGGATTCCTGAAATTTAAAGGGCCTGTATAGCACTGATTGGTGCCTGGTCATCCAATCCTGCATCTACTTCCCCTATTTAAGGGGCACTTCCTTTTGCATCAGTGCCGGATCTTGGTCTTCCTTTGCATGCAGAAAGTCTGTTGTTTTCAGGATTGCTCACCCATCTACCGACCTTTGCCTGTCCCCGACGCTGAACCTTCGCTGCCCGTCCCGACCTTGGCTACTTACCTTCGACCTCGAGATTTTGCTGCCAGCCCTGATCTCTGCTTGAACTTTGACATCGCCTTTTGCCTGCCTCCTTTGTTTCACCCATCACCTCGGCTGTGTGGCTGAGCCGCTGTTGGAGGGTAGCGACCTGGGGGTCACTCGCCGCTGCAAGACCAACCCAAGAGAGGCGTCCCTAGGTGTGTGTGCTACCTCTCCACGGCTTACGGTTCCTGTACAACTTACCGTCGCAGTTACTGTCTCCTTAAACCTGACTGCCTTTTTGGATTCAGGCTCTGCAGGAAACTTTATTGAGGCCTCCTTGATTAATAAATATAACATCTCTGTGAACCGCCTCGCAAAGCCTCTATTCATCGCTTCGGTTAATGGTGACAGGCTTGATTGCACCGTGCGTTATCGCACAGTACCCCTCCTTTTAAGGATTGGACTTTTTCACTAAGAGAATATTGAGTTCTACGTGCTCCCTCATTGTACCTCTCCGATTCTTCTCGGCCTACCCTGGCTTCAATGTCACGACCCCACTCTTGACTGGAATACCGGCGATATCAAGAGTTGGGGTGCAGGCTGCTACAAGAGGTGTTTGAAGTCCATTCCGGCCAGACCTGTGCCTGCCTCTGCTCCACCTCTATGACCCTATGATTGTCCTATCGACCTCTTGCCAGGTACTCCTCTTCTCTTCTAATCTCTTCTAATCCCGAAGAACAAGTTGAAGAGAAGGACCTCCAAGGTTGTATTCTCTGGAATACTGCCAGTGCCATGCGCTACACATGAAAGACAGCGGGAGCTTAGAGAGTTAAACGCATGGCTCAAGTCCTGGTGCAGGGCAGAGGGATTTGGGTTCCTAGAGCACTGGGCTGACTTTTCATTGGGGTACAAACTGTATTCTAAAGATAATTTGCACCTGAATGGAAGGGGGGCTGCTGTGCTGGGTAAGAGGATACTAGAGGGGGTGGAGAGTTATTTAAACTAGTGATGAGGGGGGAGGGCAAGAGTGAAAATAAAAGTGAAGACAGGTTACTTAGGGGACAGCATATGATGGTGGGTGGAGAATTAGAAGGGGGGAGGACTGCTATGATGGATAAGGAGATCCATGAGTTGCAAACCAGCAGTAAAAAATTAGACGGGTGCATTACTGCAGGAACTAATACTATACCCCAATGTGTCAAACTAGATAGGAACATAAAGTGTATGTTCACAAATGCCAGAAGTCTGGCAAGTAAAGTGGGGGAGCTTGAGGCTCTGGTGCTGGCAGAGAATATTGATGTTGTTGGTGTGGCTGAGACATGGCTGGATTCCACACATGACTGGACTGTCAATCTACAAGGTTTTGCTCTTTTTCGGAAAGACAGAGCAAAAAGGAAAGGGGGTGGCGTGTGTCTTTATGTAAAGCAAGAACTCAAAGCATATATTAATGAGGGGATACTAGCAGAAGATTGTGAGGATGTAGAATCCTTGTGGGTAGAAGTAGGGGGCGATATAAACAATGCTAAAATACAGTTTGGTGTAATCTATAGGCCCCCAAATATAACTGAGGAAATAGAGGGTCAACTGCATAAACAGATAGAGCGGGCATCACAGGCTGGTACAGTGGTGGTGATGGGGGACTTCAACTATCCAGGAATCGACTGGAGACATGGTTCTGCTTCCACTACAAGGGGGAGAGCATTCCTCCGCTTGCTACAAGATAATTATATGAATCAGTTCGTGGAGGCACCAACTAGAGGTGATGCTATTCTAGATCTTGTAATATCAAATAATGATGACCTGATGGGGGCAGTAACAGTCCGTGAAAATCTTGGTAACAGTGACCACAATATAATTGTATTTAACATAAACTGTAAGAAAGATTTTCTTCCTGGGAAGGCAAAAACATTAAATTTTAGAAAGGCCAACTTCCCCAGGCTCAGAGCTGCACTCAAGGACATAGACTGGGAGCATCTGTTCAGGAATAAGGATACAGATGCCAAATGGGAGTGCTTTAAATCAATTGTGAATAGCAACGTTGCAAAATGTATTCCTACGGGTAACAAATATAAGCGGCTAAAGTTAAACCCCTCATGGCTGACACCTGCGGTTAAAAGGGCAATAAAGAACAAAAAAAGGGCATTTAAACATTACAAGGCTGAACTCTCAGCTGTAACACTTGAACAGTATAAACTAGTAAATAAAGTGTGTAAGAAAGAAATAAGGTTGGCAAAAGCACAAAATGAACGAGATGTGGCCAAAGAAAGCAAAACAAACCCTAAACGATTTTTCAAATATATTAATTCGAAGAAAACTAAATCAGAACAGGTAGGTGCCCTAATTAATGATAATGGGGAAATGGTCACTGGGGATGAAGATAAGGCAGAGCTATTAAATGGATTCTTTAGCTCTGTGTACACAAGAGAAGCGCAAGGAGCCAACACAGGAGATGCCACTGATAGTAATAGCCCGAGTATAATAATTAACAAGCTAAACGTGGATATCATCCAAGAAAAACTCTATAATTTAAATGTGAATAAGACTGGAGGACCAGATGGACTTCACCCAAGGGTTCTCAAAGAACTCAGTTCCATTATCTCGTCACCTCTGTTGTTGATCTTTAACCCTTTAAATGCCAGCCACGTAAATTTTACGTGGTTGCTTCTCCTGGACTTAAGTGCCAGCCACGTAAAATTCACGTGCCTGGCATCTACCCCTGCTAGTGGGCAAAAAAAAAAAGAAAAATACTCACCTGACCCCTCGTTAGATCCGGCCGGGTCTCCTCTTTAATTTGGTGCCATCCGATCCCCCGTGGGGTCTCGGATGGCTCCAGGAGAGCCCCCGGAATAGTGCCCCCCCCCCCGCTTCGGCAGCAGCAGCTGCTATCTGTGAAAAAAAAAAAAAAAAAAAAATGACATTCACTTACCTTAGGTCGCGCTGCCTCCCGACAGGTCTCTTCTGCACTGGGGGGGCCTCCGATCGCCCCCCCCTGGCTCTTCAGCTTCAGGGGAGAGCCTGAAAGGGCTCTCCCCCCTCCTGCTCCGACGGGCGCCGCCATCTTGTGATAAGCCCCGCCCCTTTGGGGGCGGGGCTTATCGCGTCTCCCGCTCAAGCTCCGCCCCTTTGGGGGCGGGGCTTATCACGATCCCGGCTCGAAGCCCCGCCCCCTTTGTGACGTCACTCACCGGGTGTCGTCCGGGCTCCCGGCTGTTTATTCAGATGCGATCATGCTGGCCACAGGAGCAGAGGGGCAGGTGATCAGATCATCACCTGCCCCTCTGCTACTGCAGCCAGCATGATCGCATCTGTCATCACATCGAGGGACAAAGGAGCTGACGATCGGAGGTAAGTAAAGTAAAAAAAAAGTTTTTATTTTTTAATAAAATTTTTTATTAAAGTGTCAGTGTGTTTATTTTTACTGTTAACCCCTTGTGAACTGGTAAGGGGTCCATGAGACCCCTTATACCAGTTCACGAGGCATCCCCTATTACCTGCCTCCCCAAAGCCCAGGGGGGGGCAGAAGAGCCCGGGCCCACATAGGGTATGTGGGCTCGTAGGCTGCAGGGTGGGGGGCCACAAAAGCTGGCCCCCCCACTCTGTGCCTACAAGCCCCCATAGCTGGTCCCGGGCTGGTTATGACGGGTAGGGGGGACCCTACGTCATTGTTTTTTTTAATTTTAAGGGTTAGGGTTAGGGTTAGCCTAACCCTAACCCTTAAAATTCAAAAAAAAAATGAGGTCCCCCCCCCCTGGGAGGGGGGACCCTACGTCATTTTTTTTTTTTAATTTTAAGGGTTAGGGTTAGCCTAACCCTAACCCTTAATTTTTTTTTTATAAATGACGTAGGGTCCCCCCTCCCGAGGGGGGGGGGGGACCCTACTTCATTTTTTAAAAAAAATTTAAGGGTTAGGGTTAGCCTAACCCTTAAAATTCTGCCAAAAAATGGGTTCCCCCCCCCCCTTCCCGGGAGGGGGGATGCTACGTCTTTCTTTTTTTTTTTTAAAGTGGACCAACACCCAGGCTGATCGGCACGGGAATCTATAAGATTCCAGGGCCGATCAGATCCCTTACCGCGGGGCATCCGAAATCGGGATGCCCCGCTGTGTAAAACCCCCCAGGACGCCCCATTCGCCTTACCTTATCCCCGTTCCAACGGTGCATTCGGGGGCCTCCGCCGCCTCTCGCGCTTCTCTCTAGCAGGGCGGCCGTTTGTGAATGGCCGGCGCGGGCACGCTCCCTGTTAGAGGGAAGCGCGAGATGCGGCTGCCAGCGTGCTCAGAGCTGCTGTGGTTGTCCGTCCCTTGTCCGTGCATACCACAGCTCTGAGCGCTCTGATTGTACGAGCGCTCGCGCATGCGCCGTAGGAGCAGGGTGAGGTGAGTTTTTTTATACCTTTCTCGGGGGTTTCACGCATCGGGGCACCCCCGCGGAAGTGGAACAAAACCCAGGATAGTGAAAATCCTGGGTGTTGGTCCACTTTAAGGGTTAGGGTTAGGTTAACGCTAACCCTTAAAGTGGACCAACACCCACGGGTGATTGGCCCGGGAATCTATAAGATTCCCGGGCCGATCACCCCCCTCACCGCGGGACATCCGAGATCGGGATGTCCCGCGGGGTGAAACCCCCCCAAACACCCCAAACTCCTTACCTTATCTTCGGCGGCGGCCGGCCGCCACCGCCTCCCTCGCGCCCCTGTAGGCGTGCGCGCGCCCGCGCCGGCCGTCTGCGAATGGCCGGCGCGGGCGTCAAAAGTGACGCGAGGGAGGCGGCCGCGGCGGCAGCCGCTTAGACGTTCCTGATCCTCGCTTGTACGTCGGCGCTGGGAGCGGGGAGAGGTGAGTTTTTCGGGGGGTTAGGGGGGGTTTCACACAGCGGGGCACCCCGATCGGGGGTGCCCCACCGAAGTGGACCAAGACCCAGGATAGTCAAAATCCTGGGTGTTGGTCCACTTTAAAATTCCTCCCCAAAAATGGGGTCCCCTGGGAGGGGGGATCCTACGTCATTTTTTCTTTAATTTTAAGGGTTAGGGTTAGGCTTAGCCTAACCCTAACCCTTAAAATTCCCAAAAAAACGGGCCCCCCCCCCCTGGGAGGGGGGTCCCTATGTCATTTTCTTTTTAAATTAACCCCTTGCGTTTATAGTGTGGATAGTAGTATTTTGTTTTTAAATGTTATAAAGTGCTATTTTCAGTTTGGGGGGGTCTCCTGGGCAAGAATGGGGGGCTATCGATACATATGTGGTACCGTTGTAATCGGGAGAAATGGGGCTATCACATGCAATATGGTTTTCATTACTAAAACAAATGTTTTATTTAAAATAAAGGAGACAATTGTTTAAAAAATATTATTTTATTTATTTTTTTTGTTTTTTTTACGCAAAAATATTTAAAAAACAGCAGAAAAATTACAAACAAGACATTTAATGTTAAAGCCTAAACTCTGCTGCAAAAATATATATATATATATTTTCCAGGAAATTCCGGCAAAAATCACGGTTAAACATGGCGCAAAATGGGGAAAAATGACCAACAGAGGGTGACAAAAGTTCAAGTAGGCTGGCAATTAAAAGGGTTAATAGTACCTATGCATGTTCGGTATTGTTCTGCTCGGGAGACCTTGCGCTTTCAGATTTAGCTTGTTTTTTCTTATTTGCATATTGATATTTTAGGAAAAGGTGTTTTTTATTCGGCTTTTTTATACATTTTCTTGTGAAACCCTGTGCAACCTAAGAATTCTTCAAGGGATTACTTCCAGAAAGATGAGCCCACGACAACAAGCTGGGTACGCTTAGAAAGCTTAAAATGTGTAATTTCCGGGAATATATGGTTTATGGGGGATATTCCAAATGTAAAGGGTTGTTTTGGTAGAAAAAGCACAAGGTGCGCACATTGTCTGCAGAGCTGAAATTTTGAAGTAAAATTGCTGTTACGCACATGCTTTACTTTGGTGTGTTTGGCAACTCTTCCCTTGACAGGACCTATGCATGCTGGGTATTGTTCTGTTCGGGGCATGTTGCTTTTTCAGATTTTCTTGTTTCCATATAGTTTTTTTTAGGAAAATGTGGGTTTGATTCTGCATTTTTATTCTTTTTTAGGGAAACCCTGTGCAACCAAAGAATATATTGAGGGGTTAACGCCAGAAAACTGCACCCATGTCAACAAACCTGGTACGTCTAGAAAGCTTGAGGTGTGTACTTCCAGAGAATATATAGTTTGTCGGGGGTATTTCAAATGTAAAGGGTTGTTTTTCTTGAAAAACTGCAAGGTGCGCTTAGCGCGTAGCATAGTTGTATTTTATCTAAAAATCTCCTAAAGCGCTGTTTCAGTTTGTGGGAGTCTCCTGGGCAGGAAAGGGTGTCTACCAATACACATGTGGTACCGCTGTAACCGGGATAAATTGGTGTTTCACACGCAATAAGATTTTAGTGAGAAACTTACATTTTTTATTACAAAAAAACACTACAAATCATAAAAAATAGTTTTTTGGGGGTTTTTTTGCACATATTTCATCCAAAAATATTGAGAATACACCTAAAAAATTACAAACAAGACATTTCATGTTAAAACCCAGACTCTGCGGAAAAAAACAATATGTCACTTTCCTGGGAAATCCCTGGAAATCCCTTCAAAAACCACAGTTGAACATGGGGAGCGCAAAATAGTGCAAAATGGTCTGGCAACAAAGGGTGACAAAATCTTAAGGTAGGCTGGCACTTAAAGGGTTAAAGACTCACTAGCAACTGGTATAGTGCCAAGGGACTGGCGCAGGGCAAATGTGGTGCCCATTTTTAAAAAGGGCTCTAGGTCTTCTCCGGGCAATTACAGACCTGTTAGCTTAACATCCATTGTGGGGAAATTGCTTGAGGGACTATTAAGGGACAACATACACGAATATGTAACTATCCATAATATTATAAGTGACAACCAACACGGTTTTACTAAGGACAGAAGCTGCCAAACTAACCTGATTGGCTTCTATGAGGAGGTAAGTAGGAGCCTGGACAGAAGGGCGGCAGTGGATATAGTTTTTCTGGATTTTGCAAAAGCATTTGATACTGTCCCCCATAGACGCTTATTGGGGAAATTGAGATCTTCAGGATTAGAAAACGCAGTTTGTAACTGGATTGAAAACTGGCTGAAGGATCGTGTGCAGAGAGTTGTGGTTAATGATACCTACTCTGAATGGTTACCAGTTGTAAGCGGTGTACCCCAGGGTTCAGTGCTGGGCCCACTATTATTCAACTTGTTTATAAACGACATAGAATATGGAATTAAAAGCACTGTCTCTATTTTTGCAGATGACACAAAGATATGTAGCACAGTGCAGTCTATTGAAGATGTTCACAAGCTTCAGGCTGACTTGGACACATTGAGTGTCTGGGCATCCACTTGGCAAATGAAGTTCAATGTGGAAAAATGTAAAGTCATGCACTTGGGGTCTAATAACCCGAAGGCCACATATGTCCTCGGGGGAGTAAAACTGGGAGAGTCACTTGTTGAGAAGGATCTGGGGGTACTAGTAGATCACAGACTAAATAACAGCATGCAATGCCAAGCAGCTGCTTCCAAGGCCACCAAGATACTATCGTGCATTAAAAGAGGCATGGAATCACGGGATAGAGATGTAATTTTGCCTCTTTACAAGGCACTGGTGCGCCCTCACCTGGAATATGCCGTCCAGTTCTGGGCATCCGTTCATAGAAAGGACGCCCTGACTCTGGAAAGGGTGCAAAGGAGAGCCACCAAACTAATAAAGGGAATGAAAGATCTTAGTTATGAGGAAAGATTACGAGAATTAAATCTGTTTAGTCTTGAGAGGAGGCGATTGCGGGGGGACATGACTAACTTGTATAAATATATAAATGGACCATACAAAAAATATGGGGGAACACTATTTCACGTAAAATCCTCTCTAAGGACAAGGGGGCACTGCCTTCGATTGGAAAAAAAGAAATTTAGTCTCCGGAGGCGACAATCGTTTTTTACCATAAGAACTATAAATCTATGGAACAGCCTCCCACAGAAGCTTGTTACAGCATCAACCGCTGACAGCTTCAAAAAAGGATTAGATGCTTATTTTGAAGAAAATAACATTAACAGTTACTACTAGTGGTTATCAATAACAAAAAATAAAAACAAAAAAATAAAATAAATAGCTTCCCCTATGAAATAAAAAAATAACTTCCCCCTACCCCAACACCCTTGGTTGAACTTGATGGACATATGTCTTTTTTCAACCGTATTAACTATGTAACATCACCGCCACGTCCGGCAAGTCCTGTCTCGCCTCTGCCTACACCGCTTATACGCCAAGTTGGAGAAGTGCATATTTGATCAGACCACTCTACCATTTCTTGGGTACATAGTTTCTGGTCGAGGTCTCCAGTTGGACCCCAGCAAGTTAAAGGCAGTGTTGGACTGGCCACGCCCTACTGGCCTACGGGCTATCCAATGCTTTTTGGGCTTCACTAATTATTATCGCCAGCTTATTCCCCACTTTTCGACTATAGTTGCACCTATTGTGGCTCTTACGAAGAAGAACGCCAATGCCAAGTCGTGGCCTCCTCAGGCTGAAGAGGCTTTTAATACACTTAAAAATGCCTTCTCTTCTGCTCCAGTGCTTTCAAGACCAGATCCAGCTAGACCTTTTGCCCTTGAGGTAGATGCCTCCTCCATTGGAGCTGGAGCTGTGCTTACTCAAAAATCTGCTACTGGCAGGACTCTCACCTGTGGTTTCTTTTTGAAAACGTTTTCTCCGGCAGAGAGGAATTACTCCATTGGAGATCGGGAATTACTCACCATCAAGTTGGCATTGGAGGCGTGGAGACATCTCTTGGAAGGTTCTGCCCATCTTGTTACCATCTTTACCGACCACAAGAATCTGGCTTACTTAGAAACTGCCCAGCGGTTAAATCCTCGACAAGCCCGATGGTCGTTATTTTTCGCCCGTTTCAACTTTAAAATCCACTTCCGTCCAGCCGCCAAGAACATCAGGGCGGACGCCCTTTCTGGCTCTTCAGACGTCTCCGGGTCAGAATCCACTCCACAGCATATTATCTCTCCTGAATGCCTAGTCCACTGCCCTGGGCGGAATTTTCATATAACTTTAAGGATTCTGAAACTACAAGGAAAATCCCCGTTCTTTGTGATGTACGGTCGTCATCCTCTTCCGCCTCTGCCCTTGTCCACGTCTTCTGAAGTACCCGCTGTGGAAGAACTCACACTAGTGTATGGTGGATTTTTCCACCATCTGGCAAGAAACTCAACGTGCTCTTTCTCAAGCTTCCGCTCATACGAAAATTTGCGGTGATAAAAAGAGAAGAGCTCCTCCTGTTTCCTCTCCTGGAGATAAGGTGTGGCTTTCGGCGAAATACATCCACTTCCGAATTCCCAGCTACAAACTGGGTCCCCGCTTCCTGGGTCCTTATAAGATCAAGCAACAGATCAATCCGGTTTGCTATAAGCTTCACCTTCCAGCATCTCTTCGTATCCCTAACTCCTTCCACGTCTCTCTTTTGAAGCCAGTAGTTCGCAATAGTTTTTCTCTGAAAATCCTGGAACCCGCTTCAATTTCTGGTACTGTGGACGTTTTCACGGTGAAAGAGATCCTGGCCTCTAAGGTCTCCAGAGGCAAAAGATATTTTTGGGTTGATTGGGAAGGCTGTGGTCCAGAGGAAAGAAGAGGGGGAGACCCAAGGGGTACTGTTAGGGCAAGCGCTGCGCGCCCATCTCGCAGCTCTTCCCTCACGCAGCACTTCCCTCAGTCCATTTCTATGTTTCTATGTCTATGTTTCACCTCCATAACTGCTCGCCACCGGCTCCCTCCTCCTCGTGGGGGGAGGAGTATAGATCCCTCCTGCTTTGCTATGAATTTGTGGCATTTATTCTTTCTGCTATGGATGATGTGGTCAGGATGTGTGGTAAGACTTCTGCCCTTTTGGTGGCTATACGCCGCTCTGTTTGGCTGCGTCAGTGGGCGGCTGATAATGCTGCTAAGAATGCTCTCACTGGCTTCTCCTTTACTGGGCTATGGCTCTTTGGGGAGCATCCGGATCTGTTTGCCAAGGATGGTAGGCTGCCTCAACGCAGGAGGCAGCCGCGGCCCTTTCAAGGGGCTGGTTCTTCCCTCCCCTCCTTCCGTGCTCCCAGGTCCGGTCGGGGTGCACCATTTGCAGGGGCACGTAGAGACCCTTGGGGCCGTGGTAGAGGCCGTGGTCGCCCCGGTCTCTTATGGGGTCCCAAGTCCAAATCTTCCCCCAAGCCCCCTCAGGCATGAGGAGGCACCCTCACCCATCCGGGTGGGGGGGGGGGGGGGCGGTTGCGGCTCTTTGCTCACGTTTGGAGACTGCGCGTCTCAGACCGGTGGATTCAGGAGGTGGTGTCCTCCGGGTACAAGATAGAGTTTGCAGCATGGCCGCCCCCCAGATTCATCAGGTCCCGGATGGTTCGAAATCCCTTGTCAGTTCAGGGCTTGCGGTCCAAAGCCTTTTGGGTTTGGGGGTCATTTGTCTGCTGCCCTTCCAGGAAAGGGGAAGGGGTTTCTATTCAAATCTGTTCACTGTTCCCAAAAAGGATGGGTCCCTGAGGCCCATCCTGGATTTGAAGCGCCTCAACAAATTTGTCAAGTTCAAGCATTTTCGCATGGAGACTCTGCGCTCGGCGGTCAGTACCTTGCGCTCGGGCGACTTCATGACTTCTGTGGACATCAAAGATGCTTACCTTCATGTTCCTATCTTTCCAGGTCATCACAGATGTCTCAGGCTCTGGAGGATCAACACTACCAATTTGTGGCCTTACCTTTTGGTCTTACCTCAGCCCCTCGGGTCTTCACCAAGGTGCTGGCGGGGGTGATGGCTCTGTTGAGATCTCAGGGCATTCGCATCCTTCCTTATCTGGACGAAATTCTGATTGCGTCTCAGTCCTTCCATCAAGCCGAGCTGGATACCCAGATGGTGGTCCCCACGCTCCAGTCCTTCAGTTGGGTGATCAACTACCCCAAGTCTTCTCTGTCTTCGTCCTTGGTGACGTCCTTTCTGGGCATGACTCTGGATACATCTCAGGTCAAGGTTTTTCTGCCTCAGCAGAAGGTGGAGGGCTTGCAGACGCAGGAACGGTCTCTGATTTCTTGCCCTCATCCCTTCATCCGGCAGGGGATGCAGCTGGTGGGCCTGATGGTGTCATGCCTCGAGGTGGTTCCCTATGCTCAGTTTCACAGACCAGTTTTTCAGACCTTTGTTCTGTCTCCTCTGGTCAGTCAGTCTCTCTCTTGGTGGCTGGACTCAAGGAAGCTCCTAGTGGGCAGGACCTTTCTGCCTCCTTGCTGGGAGACTGTCACCACAGATGCCAGTCTGACAGGTTGGGGGGACTTTTGGAAGTCTCTGAAGTTCCAGGGTCAGTGGGGCCCTCAGGAGGCCCATGTTCCCATCAATATTCTGGAACTGCGGGCGATAAGGTTGGTTCTTTTCCAGTTGATTCCACACCTTCGGGGTCGGGCTGTTCAGATCCGCTCGGACAACCGGACAGCGGTTGCCTACAACAATCATCAGGGAGGGACTGGGAGCAAGCGAGCCCTCAAGGAAGTGTCCCTAATTCTGTCCTGGGCGGAGGAGAATGTTCCCTGCATATCGGCAGTTTACATCCCGGGAGTGGAGAACCTGGAGGCAGACTCCCTGAGCAGGGGGATGTCTCCGCTGGGGGAGTGGTCCCTCAGCGTGAGGGTGTTTCACTCTATGTGCCACCATTGGGGTCTGCCGGATGTGGACCTGTTTGCGTCACGTCACAATCACAAACTTCCATTCTTTGTCTCTCTGTCTCAGGATCCTCTGGCCATTGCCACGGATGCGCTAGCAATACCTTGGAAGGGGTTTCGTCTCCTCTATGTGTTTCCTCCATTTCCTCTGTTGGGCAGGGTGCTGCGCAAGGTAGCCCAGGTAAGGGTGCCAACCATTCTGGTGGCCCCCTGTTGGCCAAGAAGGGTGTGGTTCGCAGACATCGTGCAGTTGGCAGTAGATCAGTACGTCCTGCCCAAGGATCCAGATCTGCTCACTCAGGGGAAGCTGTGCCATCCCAATTTACAAACGCTGGCTTTGACGGCTTGGCTGCTGAAACCTCCATCTTGATGGAAAAGGGTTTGCCTGCCTCTGTTGTTGATACCATGATTAGGGCTAGGAAGAAATCCTCGTCCTTTATCTACTACAGGGTCTGGCATGCTTACATTGCCTGGTGTGAGTCCAAATCTCTTCCCTCTTGGGTGTTTTCTGTTCCCAGGATTCTGGAATTCTTGCAACATGGTTTGGATTTGGGCCTTCAACTTAGTACCCTCAAAGGTCATGTTTCAGCTCTGGCAATTTTCTTCCAAAGATCTTTTGCCAGTCACCATTTGGTTAAGACTTTTTTCCAGGGGGTTTCATGTGCGTCCGCCATGTAAACCTATGTTACCAGTTTGGGATTTGAATCTGGTGTTATCTGCTCTGCAGGGTCGTCCTTTTGAGCCTCTCCGTGAGGCGGCTTTGCCCATTTTGACTCTCAAGGTAGCCTTTTTGGTGGCTATTGCTTCAGTCAGGCGTGTTTCTGAGTTGGCGGCACTCTCCATTAAACCTCCTTATTTTGAGCAACACCAGGACAAGGTGGTGTTTCGTTTTAAACCTAAGGTTGTGTCTGCTTTTCATCTCAATCAGGACATTGTCTTGCCTTCCTTGTGTCCTCATCCTGCTAATTCCAAGGAGAGGACTCTGCATTCTTTGGATGTGGTCAGGGTTCTAAAATTTTACTTGGTAGCTACTGAATCTTTCAGGAAGACTGATGCTCTTTTTGTTCTTCCTTCTGGTCCTAGGAAGGGTTTGCCTTCGGCTAAGTACACTATCAGCAAGTGGATTCCTCATGCGGTGGTGCAAGCCTATTCTGCTAAGGGAAAGGAACCTCCCTTCCGCCTTACTGCTCATTCCACTCGTGCTATTGGGGCCTCTTGGGCCTTTCAGCACAAGGCTTCTGTTAAACAAGTTTGTAAGGCCGCAACTTGGTCTTCTGTTCATACTTTTTCCAAGTTTTACAAGGTTGATGTTAGGGCCTCAGCTGATGCTGCTTTTGGCCGCAAAGTTCTTCAGGTGGCAGTGGTTTAAACTGCCCACTGTTGTTCTTGGGGATCCCACCCTACTTTACGGACACTGCTTTTGGACGTCCCAAGCGTAAAGAATACAGGACGTGCTGTATAATGGAAAAATACAATTCTGTGAGTACTCACCTGTAGAATTGATTTTGTAGTATACAGCACGCCCTGTTTCACCCCTCCCTTGTTATCATTGTTCTTGTTTACCTCTGTATGGTGATTTGTTCAGATGTTTGGTTGGGGTTCCTTCATTTTTGTTCTCCCGGCTTCTTGTCTAACTGCTTTGTAACACTGGGAATTTGTGGGAGGTTCCTGTCCTTTTATGGGGCCGGGAGACACTACAATTCTCTTCTGCAGTCCACTGCGCCACCTTGTGGCGGATATCCCAAGCGTAAAAAATACTTGTGAAACAGGACGTGCTGTATACTACAAAATCAATTCTACAGGTGAGTACTCACAGAATTGTAATTTTCTTTCTGCTTGCAAATTTGATTAGAACCTCTCTGATATATACCTTATGGGCAGCCCAGTTTAATGAAGGAGAGGTATATATAATTTTCCTAGAAATTCCTGCAAAAATCACAGTTAAACATAGCACAGAATTGTGAAATATGACCTGTCAACAAAAGGTGACAAAATCTCAAGTAGGCTGGCAGTTAAATGGGTTAAAAGTACCTAGTTGGGTATTGTTCAGTTTTTTGGAAAATGTGGCTTTGATCTGCTTTTTTATTCTTATTTAAGGGAAACCCTGTGCAACCAAAAAAGTCATCGAGGCATTACTTTCAGATAACTGTGCCCACATCAACAAACCTGGTACGCCTAGAATGTAACGCATTGATTTTGAAGAGCACTGCAAGGTGCGCATAGCAGTTGTATTTTATCTGAAAATCTCCTAAATTGCTGTTTCAGTTTGGAGGAGTCTCCTGGGCAGGAAAGAGTGTCTACCAAAACATATGTAGCGTGTACCGTTGTAATCGGGAGAAATTAGGCTGTTACACGCAATATGATTTTATTGAAAAACGTAATTTTTTATTAAAAAAAAACACTACAAATTGTAAATATATATATATATATTTTTTTTTTTGCACATATTTCACCTAAAATTTTGAGAATACACTACAAAAAATGAATAGTATAGCTCAAAATAGGGGAAAATGGTCTGGCAACAGAGGGTGACAAAATCTCTAGGTAGGCTGGCACTTAAATGTTTTTTTCTTGTGGTGTTTCTTTTCTCTTTCCATTTTCATGGTTAGCATGAATTCCATGTCTTATCTGATACTCCAAAACCCATTTAGAAAAGAAAGGTTCCATACAAGGCCTTTGATGACTTTGGTACATTGATTTCAAATGATTACTTTACTAAGAAAACCAGAGGAGCAGCAATTATAGTAAGCCATAACTGCCAATTAGAAGTAAATAAACAGTACCTAGCAAAAGGAGCACAGACTATTATCCTTGTTGGAAAATTATATAGCCGGGACTGTACAATAATTAACAGCTATGCCCCAAACCAGGGCCAAGCCATCTACATTGCCCAAACGGTCAACAAAATAGAGCAGTTAAGAAAGGGTAGATTGATTTTGGGCAGAGACTTTAATCTAATCTCTGAACCAATGTTAGACTCTACAGATCCAACGAGAAAAAGAGCAGATACAATGGCAAATCAGCAAATTATAAATAAAATCAACACTTTCAACTTAATCCATGTGTGGAGAAGTATGCACGGAAATGAAAACGATTTTTCATGCTACAATAAAGCACATAATACATATTCAAGAATAGACTACTTTTTTGTTCAACATGCAGAATCTTCATGAAATTCAAAACTGTGAAATAGGACTACAGAGTATTTCTGATCATGCCCCCATTACAATTTCTATCTAAGCCCCTAAGCCAGGGATTGTGGGTTTGAGTCCCATCTGTGGGGATGACTGATACTTTATCTAAGCCCCAGTGGCCTAATGGATAAGGCACTGGCCTCCTAAGCCAGGGATTGTGGGTTTGAGTCCCATCTGGGATGATGACTTATACCTTAAGCTATTACAATTTCTATGTCGATGGGCAGTGGGCATCAAACAAAATGACCATGGGTTTCATACAAGGAAATACTGGAAAGCAAAGAATATATGAATACTCTGAGAAAAGATCTGGATGAATTTGTTAAGTTTAATGATAATGGTGTTATGCCAGAGGATTAGCAATAGCATTATTGGCTAAAGAATATAAAAAACAAAATAAAATAACCAGCTTACTAAATAAAATTAAAGTATTAGAGCAGGAACCCAAGAAAAACTCGACAGAAACCATATATGAGGCACTGAAAACAGCAAGAGTGGACCTGGACAAACTATTCAGGGAACAGGAGAACACTTGGATCTGGCATGGGACAGAAGAGCAACTAATGTTATTGCAAAATTTAGCAAGAAGATGGAACAACGGTATATTTGCAGAAAGAGGTAAAATCTGAATTTTATAAAACATGAAGGATTTATAATATAAAAAGCCAAACTAAGCCAGATCAGGAAGATTGTGTCGGCTATCTTAAGTCAATACCTTTTCCCAAAATTGATAATGAGGTTTCCCAGTCATTAGAATGCCTCTTTCTAGGGAAGAAGTCTCTTTGACTATCCATACCAACTGAAAAATTGGAAAGATGCCGGGGAGGACGGATTCCTATATTATAAATATTTTAAATCTTAATTGAGTATATTGTAAAGCTATTCAACTCTATTGATAATATGCAACCCTATAGCCCGCACAGATGTGTACACCGCTATAATAAGACCGATCCCCAAGATGGAGAAAGATACAACAAAATGCAAAAACTTTAGACTGATTTCGCTGATTAATATCGACATGAAAATCTATTCTGTCATAACATGTCGGCGTCTAGAAAAGATTGTACCCCAAATCATCTCCCATAACCAGACTGGATTTATGCCAGGTAGAGGGGTCCAACAGAATTTTGTGGTAGCAATATCAGCTCTAAACAAGCTGAATAGGAATGGAACTAAAGCGCTCATAGATAAACTCAAAGCTGAAAAGGCATTTGACTGGGTATCACAACAGTTCACAGAAGTACTCCTAACGGAAATAGCAATAAGTCAATCCTTTGCCACCAAAATTGTGACAATCAGTCATGCTCAAATTAACAAAAATGCATCCTTGATAGGATATTGCTAAAAAATGGGCCCTGTCCCCGGTATTCAATCTGCATTTGGAGGCCATTATCAGAAAAATAAATGTGGATCAGGAGGTTATGGTACTGGATTTAGGAAAGGATAGATTTAAAATTGCAGCCTACACTGATGACTTAATGCTAACAAGTCCTAGGACCTCCCTACCTAAGGCCCTCACTCTTACTGAAGAATTTGCTGAATACTCAGTTATAAATAATCAATTATAGTTACCAATAACCTAAAAGAATCAGGAAGTAGTCACACTAAAAAATATGGTGGAACTTCAGTGGGAGAATAGATACCTAAGTATCATGATCCCTAAAATCTTAATGATCTATAAACTACAATCCACTATTAATTTGGCTACTGGAAAACCCTTAAAGGCCAATTCCACTTTTGATGGCATTTAAAAAATTTCCATTATTGTGTAGTAAAATTATGTCTTCAACGTGTTTAAAGCTTATCTGTTATTTATTTACATTTTAATTTGATTGCAACTCTAAGTTATAACAGGAAACAGTTTTCCATAGCAACAATATGTTTACCTTAGCTATGTACACCAAAGTGGTACATATATAGACTTCCTCACACTAGCTTGCTAATCATCTGATTGGCTAAGGCGTGGATGACTGGCTTAAGAAATTCCACTGAAATTCAACCTCCTCAGTTTGGAAGGATCACAGTCTTGTGTTCCAGTAGCAAGGGCTAATGGCCGGGTTTGCAGCTGGATAGGTCATTAGGCTGCTTAGACTTATGTATGGGGGGGAGGGACCTAACTATTCAGTCAGTGCCCCTATTAGGGACTCCAGGCGGGAAGGGGCTTGATTGTTGTCTGGTTATTTGTGAGTCCGTCTCCCTACTGTAAAAGTAAGAGGTTTAGGGGGGAAAAGGGGAAATTTTCCCCTCCCTAAGGGGGGGGGGGGGGAAACCCTTTTGAGGGGGAGTTTGGACTCTTTTGGAAGGTGTCCTATTCCTTCCTGTGGATTGTAGTAAAAAATACAGTGATTTTTAAGTAAAAAGGGTAATCACTTTTTGTAGGCTTTATATTTAAGATATTTGTTAGTAACAGTGAAAATAACAGTTTGTAGCAAGTCTAATAAAACTTTCAATCATATACCAGGTAACTGGTGCATATACAATTAACACAGTTAATTATATTTATATCAATACATTCAGTTTGTAGCAAGCAGATAAATGAACATGGCTGATTACAGACGCGTTTCGCAGTTTGTCGCTTCTTCAGTGTAATGTGCCAATAAATCTAAAACATGGTTGAAAATAAACATCAATGTTGATTCAATAAGTTGATGAGCATTTGTTTTTGTAACTAAGTATAGTTACTGTACCTGGTGCCTGTTGCTGGCAGGGGGTCTGGAATATATACGGTAATGGTTGATGGGCACGATGTTGCCTAGTGATTTGCATTGAATATGTGTATTAGGTGGGGAATAGTATTAAGCAATAAGTATATAAGCAAAAAGCATTAGTATGTAAAATTGGTCAAGTACCTTTAGGTTGTTTGCTGTTTGTTCCTTTAAGAAAAGGTAATGGTTTGGGCTGTATTGCAGATAAGGGTTCAGTTAAAATGCTGGGAACAAAGTACTTACTGTGAAGGTAAACTTGCAGGTATGTAGAACACCCGTCCTGTCTGGGGCGGGCGGCAGCGTCACTGTTCTATGGATGTGTGTTTGGATGTGAGCGCCATGGCTGTTTATAAGGGGGTGGGTTGTGACATCGCCTGGGGGCCAATCACGCTACACTGGGGTCCTATTGGTTCCCCAGGTATGACGTGCGCTCCCCGGTGGATGATGGGAACAGGCGGGGAGGGCGCATTGAGCAACCGTACAGGACGGAGCTCTCATTCGCCACTTCCTGCTTGGCCCCCTTCTCGTTCTGTCTACCTGCTGGGCTGCGCCATTTTGATGGTTAGAGTGAAATAAGTGACTGCGATCGCCATTTCTGTGTAGTCTAGATGGCGGTGGCCATCTTGTTAAGGTCTAGTGTAAGAAATAGCTGGCTGTTAGTAGCGGTAGCCATTTTTTTGTAGTTTCCCTGCTATATCCTGCTATCGCATTTTTTTGTCGTGCAGTCCCCGTGGCGGTAGCCATTATACTATAGTTTATTTTGAAATAAGGTTAGCAAAGATAGCGGTGGCCATATTGTTGTAGTCCTTAAAGAGTATTATGTGTTATTTCAGAACTTCTGCCAGCAGTATTGTACAATTTTTGTTTGTCAAATGATTAGTTATTTACTAGTGGTCCATTAGTGGACACATAATGTGCGTTATCTATAAAAAAAAACATCAATTTAAACAGTATCGTGTGCATTTGTAATAGAACCTGTGTCTAGGGGGATGTTATTACTAGTCCTGCTCTGGGTATGTATGTTTTTCTTCAAGAAAGCAGCCAGAGGAATCCAACAGAGGTTACTGGAGAGAGGGTACCCGAAAAAAACTCTTAAGATGGCATACCACAAGACTCTACATAGAAATAGAACTCAAATGCTTAACACTCCGAAAAAAGAAAAACATACATACCCAGCATACCCGACACTAGTCTTGACCTATAATCAACAACATCGAGAGATACGAGACATTCTGCAGAAACATTGGTATATAATGAAAAATGACCCAGATATCGGCAACCTCATTCCCGAACAACCCAAGATTACTTACAGAAGAACCAGGTCAATTAAAGACCATATAACTCACAGCCACTATTCCACGTCAACAAAGAAAAAGTGCTGCGAAACCAAGGGAACATACCGCTGTGAAGGATGCACCTCGTGTCAATATATTTTAAAGAACAAGAGGAAGGATCACATTAATCAAAATATTTTTCCTGCCATAATATATTTTCCTATTGCAGTGTCTACCAATCACCTTGCGAACCGAGTTCTTTAAGGTCATTCAAAGATCTACATCCAGTTTTCTATGGAGAAATAGTAAGCACAGAGCTATTATTTGCTAAACCGATCATAAAAATAAGGGCAGGTTGGGTGTCCTGAAGTATAAAATCTACTACTGGGCAGCACATGCACAAAGATTGGGTACATGAGCGAACGCTCACTGCTGCAAAGACTGCACCAAGAAGGAATTGGACACAACCTCCTTGAGTGAAATTCTGCCACCTAATGCTGATAACAACAGTCACCCCTTCATCAGGACAAGTTTTAACACACTTACGCACAAAATAAAAAACACACTGAGAAAAAATAAACTGAAGCAGGTTAGAGAATATTAAATCTGGGATCCGCTGAGGGGCTCTAATGAACTTTACATTCAAGCAGGTTTGGAGAATGATTCTCAATTTAAATTCAACCCAAAAAAAGCCTTATCTCTACCCTGAAGTTGCCTAAGACAGTGGTACCCACCACTCCACTTCAGGAGCTTTTTCTGGCAAGGGATTTCTTCCCAAAACAGCTATTAAAATATTATGTTATGAATATCAACATCCAGTGCCAGAATAAAACGTCATATAAAAAGAAAATGGGAGATAAACAATATCACATGATTGGTGGGAAAGGTCTACAAAGTGAATATATATGTACCCCACCATTCCCTACCCATGCCATCCTTCCAGTGTTGGTGGTGCGGAGAGGTGACCAGAACTTTTGTACATATATGGTGGAAGTTCAGACATATCCTCCAACTATGGCAAGATTTAGCTAAATATATTAAGAAATTTGGGAATTTGGATTTAAAAATAACAGCAGAGCTTTATTAAACATAAAAAGTGATAAGTTGGAGGACGAATATACTAAGATTATAAGCTTTCTGATAGTATCCACTAAAGAGTTTATTGTATCATTTTGGAGTACCCAACAATACCCATAATGCAACAGTGTTCATGCAGACTGATAGCCAGACTGGAGACAGAGTGGGCTATGCAAAGAGAAAGCCCCTCTAATCCAGGCACTGAGAATAAATATTAGATTGCAACATAGGAGATGAGGGAGGGGGTAGGGAATGGTCTAGAATGGGGAGTTGGAGGTTAGGGAGGGAGAGAAGAGGAGAAATAAAGGGTATGAGAGGAAAGGGGGGAAGAGGTAATGAAAAACAGGCGAAGGCATGTGGGGTGTAGCTAGGCTTTCTGACACCTGGGGCAAAGATTTGAAATGGTGCCCCCATCTGTGCTCAGGTTCCCCTTTGGTGCCCCCCTGACCTGCCACTCCCGGGGCAAGTTCCCCCCAGGCACGCCCCTGGTGGGCATGGTTCTTTTTATTCTATCACAGGTGTAACCCCGGTCACATGCTCCATGGCTCTCCTGTCCATAAAAGAGGTTATTGAGCCAATGCCCCGCCAGTCCATGCACTCCACTAACACCATTTAGTCCAAGACTATCCGGCATCCTGCATTTAGTGGGGAAGTCCTCCCCATAATGTCAGCAAAGAGGGGCATCCCAAAAGTGGGCCATCTGGTCAGTTTATGTACATTATGCTTGACTACTCATATTCACTTCATTTTTTACTTTCCCATATAAATTATACACATGGCTTTTTAGCAGTATCATCTCTGTGTATATTGGAGATTTTTCATTTGGCATTTTTTTTTACATTGTTCAATTTTTTTTCTTCTTATAAGTGTGGTGTGTATGGCACCTTTAATGTATAATTGTGAATAGCGACCATTTGTGATTTTTTATAGTGTGTATGTCCATCTAAATGTGCTGCTTCTTTAGGTTTTTGAGTAATTTGTAATTGGTGTTTTAAAAAATGCCGTGATAAAGTAATTACCATAATTCTTTCATATAGCTGTTCATTTGCTGGTTTGTTTTTTCAGGGTGTTTTTTATGTGCCATCACCTTGCGGCGAGGCGGTGCTGATGATTGGACTGGATGTGATCTGTCAGTAGAGTTGCATTACAGAGGCAGTATACACCCAGGCATTTGCTAGAACAAGCGCAGCCAGCCAGGTAGTGAAAGTGTTAAAGCTGAAAAAGGAATCTGTCTCAGACAATGATGGCAAAAAAATGGCTTAAGTTCAAGGAAATAAAGCCTGTACCAGACTGCATGTGTTTATACTGTGTCAGACCAGCCACAGCGAGGTACATGACGTCCAGTCGCTCTAAGGACACTGACTGGCTGACTCTTTCTTCATCGCCCATCCAGAGGGAAGAGAAAAGGACTTTCTATATTAAGGGGGATCAAGCAGACCAACCCTTAAAGTGAACCAAAACCCACCAAACTTGTAAAATTGATTTGGCAAAAGTCCCTGCCGATATTCCCTTCTTAGGGCGTAGAACTAGAAATGGATATTATCACTTTTCGAATCATCCTGGAACATTGTTTTTATTTGCTGTCCCTCTCTGTGAGATAGCAGGCGATCAGTCATTGCATGACATCATTGCCACACACTTTACAGCTAAAACATAGCCATTATCTGGGATTAGAGTGAAGCAGGAGCACGAAGAATTGGCAAAAGGTAATACTCATGGGGGGAGCAATTCAGGGGATGCTAGTTCAAAATGTGGGTTTTGGTTCGCTTCAATCAGTTTTGCATGTTTAAAGAGGAACATCGGACTAAAAACAAAAAGGGGCCAATTCCCTTCCCCATCGGCCCCTACTTACCTTTTGAATGTCGCCGCGGCCTGCTGCGAAACGGCGCCACCCATCGAAAGATCGGCGGGATCTGAGGGACATAGAAGACGGATCCCCCAGGGAGGTAAGTAAAAAATGCCCAGTGGTAAAACCGAAGGGGGGGGTTTTAAAGAGGACCAAAACCCACGCCCCATGAGACCTGGAATCCAGAATCAGCCCGGGGCATCCAGAATCAGGATGCCCCAATGTGTGAGACCCCCTAGGTCACCCGGAAACTGTCCCTTCTTTCCCGAACGGCGCATGCGCAAGCTGCGTCCCCCCATCTCTTTAGCAGGGAGCGGCCGCCAGCGCACTCGGATCAGCTCGTCTTAGACATGCTGATTGGACGAGACGGCTGCACATGTGCCGTAGGACCAGGGTAGGGTGAGTGAGATCGGACGACCTGGGGGATTTCATACAGCGGGGCATCCCCAATCAGGGTGCTCCGGGGGCAAGGACCAAAACCCAGAATAGTCAAAATCCTGGGTTTTGGTCCACTTTAAAGGGTCTCTTGAGGCAAGTGGATTTGGTCATGTTCAGGAGTCTAGATCCTTTTTAGGTCCCATCAACATTTAAACGGCTTAAAAGGACTGTCCATGTAATTAAAAAAAACCTTACTTATCAGTCCTAGTCCAGTAAAACTTAAAAATAATGTGGGACCTGAAACGGACCAATTGTCAGGTCCCTGTCAGCCCACAGATCACTAGCAAAACAGCTTAAATGTAAAAAGACTTGGTGTTCGCTCCAGCAGGTAGTCCGCTTACCCATCTGCTAGCTGTCTTTTGCTTTCAGCTCAGCCCAGCAAGTGTAGTGCTGTCATGTGATTAGAGCAGTCACAGGGTTAGTGTGAACACATGATGCATGAACGCCTCCTAATTGGCTCCTACCTGCTTTATAAGGAAGTGCCTTGCACCAGGAAATTGCTGGATTGGCTTTGGAGCTTCTCAGCTCCCGATGTCCTGTTTTCCTGGACTGTGTTTACTCTTATTGGCTTCCTCGTTTTGACCCTTGGTTTTGGACTTTGTTTTCTCGATCACTCTTCGACTTATTTTCTGGTTTTTGACTACGGCTTGTTTTGACCTGCTGGTCTTTCATATTTGATTCTCACCACCTGCCCTTTGACCCCAGCCTGGATTTTGACCCTGCTTTGCATACATACATTGCCTCCTATCTACCTACAGCCATGCCCAGTATTGGCAGGTGGACGACCTGCGATGTCCTGCAGCTCAGCCTGTCCTTCCTTGCATAGGGCTCCAGTAATGACCAGGGCATCGCGTAGATCCCGGGACCTGGTACATCTGGGCATTCAGTGGCTCCACCCATTGGGTTCTCCTGGCTTAGCATCTGACACCGATATAGTAATATCTACGTTTCAAACCACCCAGGGATGGTGGAGTCTTGTCCGTTTTTCTGTTGCTCACCAGTTAGATTGATCAGAACTTATTCAACATGGGTTAAATTACATTTCCTTTATTCATTATTAGTGTTCTCAAAAAGATTAAAAAATAAGGCAGTTACGCCTTAATCCAGAAACCTTAATCCAGTATTGTTGTAGATGACAAATAAAGTTGTTAAACTGTTCGTATATGCTTTGATTGTCTTCATCAGGGAACTTGTTCAAACAATCTATCAAATATTTAGATTTACAATAAAAAACAAGTGAACTTGGGTATTTGGGGAGACATACTTGTCAATTTGTTGGTCTAGATATATACATACTTACATGGAGAGTATTTCAAGTACATTTACATGGTGCCAAAGAATGACTCAGTAGCAACCAAATAAAACTTCAGGGCCCTGACAACATCCAGAGAATGAAACGTCCGCTCCTTGGAATTAGCAGGATTAGGACACAGAGAAGGCAAAACAATGTCCTGATTGAGATGAAAAACAGACACAACCTTAGGCAAGAAATCCGGCTTAAGCCAAAACACCACCTTACCCTGATGCCGCTCAAAATAAGGAGGTTTGATGGAAAGAGCAGCCAGCTCAGAGACTCGCCTAACCAAGGTAATGGCTACCAGGAAGGCCACCTTAAGAGTCATAATGGGCAAGGCAGCCCCACTGATCAAAATGAGGCTCAAAAGGAGGATCCTGCAGAGCAGACAACACCAAATTTAGATCCCAAACCGGTAGCATAGGTTTACGTGGTGGACGAACATGAGTAACTCCCTGAAAGAAAGTCTTGAACAACCGCTGATTGGCAAAAGACCTTTAGAAGAAAATTGCCAGGGCTGAGAGTACTAAGTTGAAGGCCCGAATCCAGGCCATGTTGCAAAAAATCCAGAATCCTGGGAATAGAAAACACCCTACAAGGCAGAGACCTAGACTCACAACAGGCAATGTAAGCATGCCAAATCCTATAGTAGATAAAGGATTTCTAGCCCTAATCATGGTATCAACAACAGAGGCCGGCAAACCCTTATTCATCAAGATGGAGGTTTCAGGAGCCAAGCCGTTAAAGCCAGCGTTTGTAAACTGGGATGGCACAGCCGTCCCTGAGTGAGCAGATCTGGATCCCTGGGCAGGACATACTGATCCACTGCCAACTGCACGACGTCTGCGAACCACACCCTCCTTGGCCAGCAGGGGGCCACCAGAATGGCTGGTACCCCTTCCTGGGCTATCTTGCGCAGCACCCTGCCCAGCAGAGGAAGGGGAGGGAACACATAGAGGAGCCTAATCTCCGTCCAAGGGGCGCATCTGTGGTGACGGCCAGAGGGTCCTGTGACAGGGAGACAAACCTGGGAAGCTTGTGATTGTGGCGGGACGCAAACAGGTCCACATCCGGAAGTCCCCAGCGGTGACACAGGGAGTGAAATACCTTGTTGCTGAGAGACCATTCCCCCAGCCGAGACATCCCCCTGCTCAGGGAGTCTGCCTCCAGGTTCTCCACCCCCGGAATGTAAATCGCCGAGATGCAAGGCACATTCTCTTCCGCCAAAGACAGTATCAGGGACACTTCCTTGAGGGCTGGCTTGCTCCGAGTCCCTCCCTGATGATTGATGTAGGCAACTGCCGTCTGGTTGTCCGAGCGGATCTGAACAGCCCGACCCCATAGGTGTGAGGTCAGCTGAGCAAGAACCAACCTGATCGCCTTCAGTTCCAGAACATTGATGGGAGCATGGGCCTCCTGGGGGCCCCATTGACCCTGGAACTGCAGAGACTTCCAAAAGCCACCCCAACCTGTCAGACTGGCATCTGTGGTGACAGTCTCCCAACGCTGGGGCAGAAAAGTCCTGCCCACTAGAAGGTTCCTTGAGTCCAGCTACCACAAGAGGGACTGTCTGGCCGGGGGGGACAGAGCAAACTCCTGATCCAGGGACACAGGGTCCCGATTCCAAACAGACAGAAGGTGCAACTGAAGAGGCCTCATTTGAAACTGAGCAAAGGGGACCGCCTTGAAGCAGGACACCATCAGACCCACAAACTGCATCCCCTGCTAGATGGAGGGATGGGGGACACAAGAGCAGAGCCCGAGCCTGCTTCTGAAGGCCCTCCACTTTCAGCTGGGGCAGGAAAACCTTGACCTGAGAGGTATCCAGAGTCATGCCCAGAAAGGACCTCACCAAAGACTGAATCAAAAGGACAGCCTGGGCGCAAGGCCCACACACCGTGACGTCATTACTGATATTCCCACACATGGAACACAACCGGGATTGTCCCGAAGGACCCCCAAGCACGTTATCCACAGAAGCCTCCATATGGTGATTAATACAGGCGCAATATGCCAGCACAGGGTAAAGGCTAATAAAAGCCACTCGGGATGCTCCCCCGAGGGATGCCCCCAGAATCAGTAAGGGGAGATGAAGGGGGGGAGGAAGGAGCAGGACCAGGAGAACCACAACCCATTGGTGTCCCGCCTGAAAGACATAAGCAAACATACATATGTATCCCACAGCCCATGCCCCAAGGATAACCAAAAACCCCAGAGGGGACTCACGCACCAAGCAGGACAAGGATCGCCAGCCGCCAGAGGAAGCGACGCAGGCAGAAATCATAGCCTATGGCTGGCTACCCTTTGTGGTACAGGGTCTGTGGCTTGGAGCAGCGCTCCTTGAGCACTTGACCCCAGTGCTCCGCTACCTTCAGAGGGTCCGGAAACGGGTGGAAATAGATATGCAGGGCCGCAGGCATGGTTGCCCCGCACACCTGCGCATAGAGAGAGAGCCATCTTCTATCTTTACAGTAAGCACTGCAGAGAACAACTGGATAAGTCTATGGTGATCCCGTTTCTATATGGTACCGGGCGGAGCCACAACTCTTCTGCAGTGCCACTGCGCCACCTTGTGGCGGAATCTCAGATGTTATGATTTTGTGAAGCAGGCCGTGCCATGCACTAGGAAGAATAGTTTTATGGTAGTTTTTCATTTGTTTATATATACTGTATTGAACTTATTGTTGTTTAATTATTTTAGATTTTTGATCAAATTCATTAAATGCTGCCTTACCTAAAATAAAAAAATAAATTGAAACAAAAATGATAACAAAATTATCAATAATAATAACATTCTTTTTGTTTAAATAATAATACACTTCTTTTGTTTATATAATAATTTTACATTTTTCTAAGAAGTAGTTCAATCTAGAGTCCAGAAACCCAGTCATTAGCTTTATGTCTGTGTCAATAAAAGAAATTGGTCGGTAATTCCCACAATTAGTGGGATCTTTGCCACTCTTTGGAATTACTATAATTCTCGCATGTAGATCCTCCTTCAGAATGTTTTCCAATGCTCTGATGCTGGTAAACCAGCTAACCAGGTGTGGGATTAAAATATGACAAAACTTTCTATAATAGAGGTTAGAAAATCCATGTGGACCAGGTGTCAAGTTGACCTTTACTGTCTTAATCAACATTAAGACCTCTTCTAATGTGAATTCATTCTCCATTTCTTGTTTGAAGTTCTTCGGGATTTTTTCAATCCCAGAGCTCTTCAACCAGGATTCGATGTAAGACATATTCACCTCCTGACCCAGCATATAATCTTGTATAAAACTGGAGAAAAACTCTGCATGAGGGTCCCGTCCTGTTTGTTTATTCTAGGAATAGTCATTATTCTGACCCTATTTATAAAGAAAAACCTAGCTCTACTCCAGTGTATATTTTTCTAATTTTTTTAATTATTAATCTGAACTCGCAATTTGTATATCTAGGTCAGAAGGTATCTATTAGGGTGGGTTTTATGTTTTTTAACTGATATATTTCATTCTCTGTTCTGTTCCAGTTCTGATTGTGAATGTTTATTCAACACTTCACTTGGTTAATTTCTTTGATGGTCTCTTGGTTTCCTAAATAGGGACTCATCCAACCTCTATCTATTACTTCTGGACGTAACCCAATAGTCCTGAACCCTAAATCCTCTTGGTATTAGCTATCATTCCTTTCTGCGACAATCGGGAGCAAGATTGGCCGAATCCCCAGACATGTGTGCGCTACCGCACCAGCATATTGTGTGTAAGTGTGCTTCAGCCAAGAGAAGTTGGGCATGCGGCCACTGATGTTTACATCAGTAAGGGAGCCGTTGGAAAAGGTGAATTTAAATGGGGGGGGGGTGCTCACAGCGGCCAGACCAGGAATCTTTCTCATCACCCTCAATGGCAGCATGCAGCTCACCTGATGCCTGCACCATGTGCCTCTCCTCTATTTTCGAAAGCTGTAGCAGTGCTCCAAAGTTTGCCCTCATTTCAATATCATTCCTTCAGGTTTTCCACTCAAAAAAGTGTTCTAACAGCCCCTCGGGTCCCTTGGTGCTCTAAGTTTGAGCAAGTATAGCAAACCAACGTGGTCCCACAGCTCTCTGACCACAGCAGAGCATGCTCATGTCTGCACCGTGAAACACCGTTCTCAGCTCAACCATGACCCAGAAATGTAAAAGAAAAAATGGAATTACTAGAATACATAATGTATTTACATATAATCAGGGATATTGAGATGCTTTGAAATGGTTAAATAAAATAAAACCCACCAGCGGCCGACTTGGAATCTAAGGGTTGGCTGCTGGCTTTTCCCTGGGGCATCCTGAGTCACATTTTCCCAATCCAACGGCCCATGTGCAGGCTCTTGTCCAATTATTACTGATTACAATGGAAAGCGCACTGCTACATCCTCTGCATCCCTGGCAGCATACATGTACTCCCTCCCCAGGCGTTCAGATAGGCTGGGATGGGAGCAAGCATAGGCTGGGATGGAAGCAAGCATAGGTTGGGAATATGAGGGATACGGCAGCGAGTACAGCCCATTCATTTCCATCAGAGCCCTTTGCTGAAGGATGTAAACATGGCAATGGGGCCCTGATTGGGTGAAAACCCATGCATGCGCCATTGGAGCAATAAAGAGTGAGTTTCAGTGGGCTTTCTAGCACAGATCAGCTTTGGGAGAGAAAAGGTAAGTAATTTTTTTCACTTGCTTGTAAAGGCACTTTCATAGTGGTATAAGCTGATGGCTGAGCATGAGGGAAATTACAGATGTTGTGTTGTCACCTAATAGAGCAGTTCTACTGGTGAGGTGCCGATTTCATTCAAATGAGCCACTTAGTATAATATATGTTTGGAAATAACAGCAGCCTATACGGGTTATCAAAGAGAATAAAAATGAACCTCTCCAAACATGTGCTGGCTTTCCCATAGGGTGTTGTTACATCTCCTGTAAAACTTCCCCCTAACGCAAGGGCATGGGAATTTTACCTAAAATCAAAAGAGATGTTTTAATTTGTGTGTTGAGTTCCAGTGGCTCCCTAAACGCTTTGGATACCAAAGATTCTCTGTTGGCTTTGTTGGGTGGACTCTGCCTGTGTATTCCAGGAGGTTAAGTGGTTGGCTTACTGTAGGTGTCTGTATCAAATCTTTACCAATTTAAGCTGCTGATGATGAGACGAGATATTTTAGGCATTTTTTTGCACAAACAATACATATCTATATAACAGCTATCAACCAGAACCAGAACAGGACAGCTAAGCTTGACCCCCCTTCCCTCCACATTTGCCTGTCTGAACAATAAGGAATAGGGGCTTCTTCAGATTCCTGAGCTAATCTGACCAAACTTCTGTTTATCCAGAGCAAATACAGATAAACAAAAACCAGAGGGGCAAGATGACAGTGCACCAGTGTTACAATGACAGCTCTGGCAGGGTGACCGGCAATTAAAAGGGGTCAACTACATACCAGCATTGAAGGAGGAATTTAATCACTATGTAAGCCTTCCTGTAGCGGCGTCAAGCCCAGAATGGCAAAGCATTAGGGGCACTTGGCAACTAGCGAATATGTCACTACTGCAAACAAGGGTGAACCCTGTATGTGTGAGACCTAAGGGATGCTGGACATGTCTGTTACCAACAGCTGAAAGCAGAAACTATACACAACAAAAACCAGCCCAGGATATTACAAGCCCCTGGCCGTCCCAAGACATCCCTGCTGAGGCCCCCCAACTATGATGCTGGGGCTATAGCATGGGGGGCTGGGGCTTGGGTTGTAGGTACAGTGGGGCTGAGGGGAAAAGGGGGCAGTGATTTAGAGGCTAATTTAAGACTAGCGCCACGTATTGCCATTTGAGCATCTATGTAGCGGCACTTAAGAGCGTCCGCTGCAATCGGGTGATTTAGAGGCTAATTTAAGACTAGCGCCACGTATTGCCATTTGAGCATCTATGTAGCGGGTGTCTGGTGCTATAACCTAGCATAGTGGGCGAAAATGTGATGCTTTAGTATCCTGTCCAGCGGTGATAAACGTGATTTATGTAGAAGCGCTCTCCCTCAATAAATGAATGTAGTGCCCCTAGGAAAAGCCACACAGAGCAATGCCACATATAACAACAGGACAACGCTGCAGCGAATGATAGGTAGAGCCAGTTAAGTGCATCCGACGCTCGGTGCTGAAGCCCATATTTAAGAAAATCAAACATAAAACCAACGATCTAGTGTCGAGTGCCGGGCGCTATATGAAAAAAGTTTCTATACATATATACACCAGCACCATCGCGAAAACATATGGAAATAAAATTGTTTTAACACTGTAACAATGACACTACAATGGCAGAGCTTCACATACAATTCTGCATAAACAAAATAAAAATGTAACAATATAAGTGTTCAGTTGCTGGGCAGGAGAGGACACACAATAATAATATCCTCAAATTGAGAAAAATAATTAAAATGCTAATTAATCCCTATACCAGTTCACAAGGCTGGGGGCTGACAAGTCACCTGCGGCTAGCATTAACCCCCGGCTCCCCAATTACCTGCCTCCCCAAAGCCCACGGGGGGCAGAAGAGCCCGGGCCCATGGAGCTTGTAGTCGGCAGGGTGGGGGACCTCCAAAGCTGGGCCTTGCGCCCTGATTTACAAGTCCCCATAGCTGGTCCCGGGCTAGGTATGATGGGTAAGGGGGACCCCTTGTCATTTTTGGGGGGATTTTAACCCTTAAAATTAAAAAAAATGGGGTCTATTCTATGTCATTTTTTTTAATTAACCCCTTATGTTCTGTCGCCCAGCAGCCATAAAAGGCTTCCAGCAGCAGCAGGTGAGCAGACGCCAGATTGATCAGCGTGGGACACAGTGGCCGGGGATGGATGGGAGGTATTAAAAAAAAAAAAATATATATATATATATATATATATTTTTTCTCCTCGTCTGTGTTTTTTACACTCAACCCTTTGTGAACTGGTAAGGAATCCATGAGATATACCAGCAGATAACTTGCTGTTAACCCCAGCCCCCCATTACCTGCCTCCCCAAAGCCAAGGAGGGGGCAGAATGGCCCATGTTTAAACCCTTTATGTGTGGATAGTAGTTATATTTTATTTGTAAATGTTATAAAGTGCTCTTTTCAGTTTGGGGGGTCTCTGGGCAAGAATGGGGGGCTACCGATACAAATGTGGTACTGTTGTAATCAGAAGAAATGGGGCTTTCAAATGCAATATGGTTTTATTTAATGCAAATGTTTTATTTAAAATAGAGACAATTTTCTAAAAAATATTTTTTTGTTTTTTTTACGCAACAGTATTTAAAAATAACTGTAGAAAAATTACAAACATTTCATGTTAAAGCCTAAACTCTGCTGCATATATATATATAATTTTCCTGGAAATTCCTGCAAAAATCATGGTTAAACATGGCGCAAAATGGTGAAAAATGACCTGTCAACAGAGGGTGAAACAACTTCAAGTAGGCTGGCAATTAAAAGGGTTAATAGTACCTATGCATGTTGGGTATTGTTCTGTTCGGGGGACCTTGTGCTTTCAGTTTTAGCTTGTTTTTTCTTATTTGCATATTGATATTTTAGGCAAACATGTTTTTTATTTTGCTTTTTTATACATTTTTTAGGGAAACCCTTTGCAACCTAAGAATTCTTCGAGGGATTACTTCCAGAAAGATGAGCCCACTACAAGAGGTACGCTTAGAACGCTTAAAATTACCGTTACGCACATGCTTTACTTTGTGGGTGTTTGGCAACTCTTCCCTTGACAGTAGCTATGCATGTTGGCTATTGTTCTGTTTGGGGGACCTTGCTCTTTCAGATTTAACTTGTTTTTCTTGTTTGCATATAGTTTTTTTTTTTAGGAAAATGTGGCTTTGATTCTTGTTTTTTCCTCTTTTTTCGGGAAACTCTGTGCAACCAAAGAATTCATTGAGGGATTACTTCCAGAAAACTACGCCCATGTAAACAAACCTGGCACGTCTAGAAAGCTTGAGGTGTGTACTTCCAGAGAATATATATTTTGTTGGGGGTATTTCAAATGTAAAGAGTTGCTTTTCTTGAAAACCGCAAGGTGTGCATAGCATAGTATTTTATCTGAAAATCTCCTAAAGCGCTGTTTCAGTTTGGGGACCCAGTCTCCTGGGCTGGAAAGGTATGTGGTACTGCTGTAACCGGGAGATATTGGGATTTCACATGCAATAAGATTTTATTAACAAACTTACATTTTTTATTACAAAAAAAACACAAATTGTAAAAAAATAGATTTTTTTAAAAAAAAGTTGCACATATTTCACCCAAAAGTATTGCGAATACACTAAAAAAAAGGCCAAACAAGACATTTCATGTTGAAGCCCATGCTGAAAAAAAAACAATATATACAATTTTCCTGGGAAATCCCTTCAGGAATCACAGTTGAACATGTGTAGCGCAAAATAGTGAAACGTTATCTGGCAACAGAGGGTGAGAAAAACGCTAGGTAGGCTAGCACAAGATGAAAAGAGGTGATTTACATGGCTCTGCCCATTGCAAGGAGCAATGGGTAATTCTACTATTGCCTGTGTTGGCCACTGTGTAAATAATTTCCATTTTAGGAAAGCACCTCTTTTCAATTACCTTTGAGTAGAGGGTATTTTGGTCTCTTTAGTCCCCCTATATTGACTAACATGGATCTCGCATCATGGAAATACAACCTTAAAAACAGAAAAGTCATCAACTGAAGATAACTTACAATTGGAAATATGCATTACAAATGCCCCGTGACAGCCTTTGAACATCTTCAGTGAACTTCTCTACCACTACACATGCTTTTGTAGTCCATACACCTGTTTTATCACTTTTAGCTCCCCAGTCTGATTGTGGCAAGCTCGTAAAAAGCTGATATGAAGAAATGGCATTATGTTTAAAAACGGGAGATGCTGGTTGAGGAAATAGTGTATGTGTCTATTCCAGTGGGGCAGTGAGTTTTGCTCTGCGTCCATTATACCACCTTGTGTTATGCTGTATCTGCAGTTAACCTCCCTTTTGCCTCCATCTACCTTCCTTAAGTCCCTATTTGCATGGTCTCTGATGAGTGAAAGGTGCTCTCCATCCAGTACCGGACCACCCTTGCCTTCTTGGTGGTACAGGTGGATTGTCTGTTTTTGTCCTTCTGTTCCCAGTAAGCTATCTAGCTCCCCTGGTCCTGACAGTCACCTCTGACCATGGCCTCCAGGAAGGAATTCACTGCCTGGCTAAGAACCGCCTCCCTGTCTTGAGAACCGGCTCCTAAACCAGTAATTTCCCAACCTACCTTGAATGCCCAGCGATAGACACCCACTAATTTGAATTTAACACGGAATCCTCGGCCCAGGACAGAAGTCTACAGAACTCCACAGGATTGAGTCTTATAATTTTTTTTCAATTTGGACTGTCCCTTAAAGAGGAGCAACACCCATGGTTTTCAATTCCTTGTGTGTTGTTCCACCTGGTGGGGGCATCAGAATTTCTCCAAAACTCACCTATTCCTGGTTCCCACGCGGGCCACTTAGAAAATCAGCGGCACTCGTTTACTTCAAATTTCCTTTGTCTCTCAAAGCAGAAAGAAAATCTGACTCAAGTGAGAGCCACATCCTCGCTCATCAAATGCAACACACGCACATACAACTCAAAACCAACCGTATGTAAGACAAATAGGAAAAAAGCTAACAAAAACTACCTTGCCTGTAACCAGTGATATGGTAAAGGATGGCCATCATCAGCGAACACGCCGATGTGTTGTGTGACCGCCTGTATATTCGCAAGGTTGTTATCTTAACACCAACTGAACAATTATCTTATGTCTTTTATCAAGTTAATTCATACTTGGTATACATGTTTTGTTATAGCCATATCAGTGTGTCTATGTTTTTATGTAGTGCCAAAAAACTTGCCCTACATATCATTAAATAATTGCCTGTAGTGTCCTGTTGGCCATCTGTCCTGTTTCCTCTTCCCTAAGGCTGCAACGGCCACAGGACTGTGCTGGGTCTTGTGCAGCCTCAGCCAATGGGAGCTTGGAAACAGGCTCACTATTTGGTACCGGACTCCCAAACTCTGCGTGGCTGGCGGCTTTATGTGTATGGTGACATTGCCCACCTGCCTCCAGTTCATGACCAGCTACTGTTCCTGTCTGCCTATGTGAATGCCCATTCCTGGTCTGTGCCCCTGTTCCTAGTCCAAGCCTGTGGTACCCCTGAGACATCTTGTAGTCACCATGGCTACGGCCTCTAGAGAGGAATTAGACTCATGGCTTAGAGCTGCCTACAGCTCCCACATCCCAATCCCTAAACCAGGAAAGTCCCAAATTTCCCAACAATCTAATTTTCCTGGGTCTGACATCTGCCTTTTACTTTCATGGATCTCTTTCTGTTTCTGATTCTGTTTTGGTACTCACCAAGTCTCACTCCCTATACAGCCAGAAACATCCGCCCTAGTTCTGATGAGAGCCTAAAGCTCGAAACGTGTGTCCACTAGTTGGATGTGTATGGCTGTGTAAATTTAAAGTGGACCGTCACCCAGAGGTGATCGGCCCGGGAATCTATAAGATTCCCGGGCCGATCACCTCCCTCCCCGCGGGACATCCGAGATCGGGATGTCCCGCGGGGTGAAACCCCCCCAAACACCCCAAATCCCCTTACCTTGTTTTCGGCGGCGGCCGGCTGCCGCCTCCCTCTAGACGCGCGCGCGCCCGCCAAGAGTGACGCGCGGGAGGCGGCGGCGGAGGAGCCGTTTGTCCGCGGCTTGTCCGTCGGCGCTGGGAGAGGTGAGTTTTTCGGGGGGTTCGGGGGGGTTTCACACAGCGGGGCACCCCGATCGGGGGTGCCCCACCGAAGTGGACCAAGACCCAGGATAGTCAAAATCCTGGGTGTTGGTCCACTTTAAAGCTAGTCCTTGGCATTGGATGGCACAGAGACATAAAGAGATGATTTGCATAGCACCGCAGGCTGCAAGGATAGATGGGTAATGCTCTCTGTCCTTGTATTGGGTACTGTGCAAATATTTTCCGTTTTAGGAAAGCGCCTCTTTTCCTTTACCTGAGTAGAGGGTTTTTGGTCTCTTTAGCCCCTTTATATTAAGCCAAACATGGGTCTCTCCACATACTGGCTTGCGATGGGCAGATTCCTGTAATTGTCACTGTGCAGCAAGGAGCAAGCTATGTTTGACATCTGAAGCAGTGTTTACAGTGAGACACTACATGTCTTTCACTGCCCATTGGGTCAATGTTTGAGCAGCAGCTGTGAAGCTATAACATCACGGAAAGGCCAGGTGCTCTGGACACCTCCACTTTTGGGCAGATCTGGTTCCCTGGTCAGGCTCTTATCCAAATCCTCCTGAACAGACACTTGCCTAACAGTTAAAGGGTAGAGTGTTGCTTCCATGCCCTCCTTTATGTTTTCAACCTGAAGCGCATTCATGCTGTCCTGCCCTTGATGAGCCTGCTCAATAGAAGCCACACAGCTAAGCCCCTGCTCCTCTGCATGAAGCAACACATTTCCCAAAGGATATCTGCTAACCAACTACAGATGTGTCTTGTAGTTATTGCCAATTACAGGAACATTTGTCAATCATATACATTTTCTCTGCATGTCGATTTCCTAAATTTGGTGGTGCAATAATTCTAACAGACATGTAGAAGCTTGAAGGAGGTGTTGGCCATGGCCAGGAGAGTGGCTGGCTGCGCATATTTAACTTTTCTAAGTTGGCTATAAACTCCCTCCTGGAATGAGCTGCTTGATCTTTGATAATCCAACTCACTGGTATTCCAGCTGGAAAACACTGGATTGCCTGTATGAGCAGCAGTACCCCACAAATTATTCCACCACGTACCAAACCACTGGCAGCATTTGTGAATTTCAGGTCAGTTGTTGGCAGCTTATCAGGGACGTGTGTTGCCTACTCTGGCCCTCCAAAGAAGCCACCAGATTTGTGAGCAGGGACAACTGCAGAAATAATGGGTAATTCCACTTTTGATGGCATTTTTAAAAGGTTCTGTGTGTGCCAAAATGATGTCCTCAGGGTGCTGAGCTTATGTTTCTCTCTTTTCTATTTGTTTGCAATGCTGTGTTGCAGGAAATCATTTTTTCTTTATTTTAAGAATTCTTTTAAGAATATAAAAAACTTAGAAACAGTATGCTAATTAAATCACATGTGTGATACAGGTCTGAGGGCACAATCCTAACAGAAATCTTTATTTTACATTCCAAAAGAAGAAAACAATAAGACAGAACACCAAAAACCGTGAAAATACAATTCTGTGATTACTCACCTGTAGAATTGATATTATGAGTATACAGTACGTCCTGCTCCAGATAAGATTCATAACACATGGGTATTACTCCGCCAGATGGCGCTGGACTGCAGAGACATCGAAATTGGCTCCTCCCGGCCCCTCACATACCCGGGACCTCCCACAATCCTCAGCATTGAAAAGCAGTTAACAAGAAGCCGGGAGAATTAAAACAGAACCAAACTGGTAACTATAACAATGATAACAATCACCGTACAGGGGATCCAGGATAATGCAAAACCAAGGGTGGGGTGGAGCAGGTTGTACTGTATATTCATAATATCAATTCTACAGAGTAATCACAGAATTGTATTATTCTTAGTATACAGTACGTCCTGCTCCAGATAAGATTCATAACACATGGGACATCCAACAGCAGTGTCCATAAAGTAGGGTGGGATGCCCAAAGGTAACAACAGACAGGTCAGCCCACTGCCGCCTGCAGAACCTTGCGGCCAAAAGCAGCATCAGCTGAGGCCCTAACATCAACCTTGTAAAACTTTGAAAAGGTATAAACAGAAGACCAAGTAGCGGCCTTGCAAACTTGTTCAACAGAATCCTGGTGCTGAAAAGCCCAAGAGGCACCAATAGCACGAGTGGAATGAGCAGTAAGGCGGAAGGGAGGATTCTTCCCCTTAGCAGAATAGGCCTGAATCACGGCCTGACGGATCCATTTGCTGATAGTAGACTTCAGACACCTAACCACATCCAAAGAATGCAAGACCCTCTCCTTAGGATTACTAGGATTAGGGCACAAGGAAGGAAGAACAATGTCCTGATTCAAATGAAAGGCAGACACTACCTTAGGCAAAAAATCTGGCTTAAAGCGAAACACCACCTTGTCCTGGTGTCTCTCAAAGTAGGGGGGCTGGATGGAAAGCGCCGCCAACTCAGAAACATGCCTAACAGAGGTGATAGCCACCAAAAAGACAACCTTGAGAGTAAGAATGGCCAGGGCAGCCTCCTGCACAGGTTCAAAGGGAGCACCATGCAAGGCAGACAAGACCAAGTTCAAATCCCAAACAGGAAACATAGGCTTACGTGGGGGACGCACATGGGTAACCCCCTGGAAAAAAAGTCCTGATCAGAGAATGCTGGGCAAAGGACTTCTGGAAGAAAACAGCCAGGGCAGAAACATGGCCCTTCAGAGTACTAAGTTGGAGCCCCATCTCCAACCCATGCTGCAGGAACTCCAGGATCCTGGGAATAGAAAATACACGACAGGGAAGAGACTTCCTGGAGGGCCCTCTTTCTCCAGGTCCCTCCCTGATGATTGATGTAGGCAACTGCCGTCTGGTTGTCCGAGCGTACCTGAACAGGCAGGCCCCGGAGGTGATGAGTCAACTGAGTCAGAACCAACCTGATTGCCCGCAGTTCCAGAATGTTGATAGGTGTGTGGGCCTCCTGAGGACCCCACCGTCCTTGGAACTGCAGGGACTTCCAGAAACCCCCCCAACCTGTCAGACTGGCATCTGTGGTGACCGTCTCCCAGGAGGGGGCCAGAAAGGATCTGCCCCCCAACAGGTTCCTGGAGTCCAGCCACCACGAGAGGGACCGCCTGACTAGGGGGGAAAGCACAAAGACCTGGTCCAGGAACGCAGGAACCTTGTCCCATACTGACAAGAGGTGGAGTTGCAGAGGCCTCATTTGGAACTGAGCATAAGGGACCGCCTCGAAGCAAGCCACCATCAGGCCCACCAGCTGCATTCCCTGTCTGATGGAGGGATGATAGCAGGAACTGAACCTGCGCAATCAGACTGTCCACCTTCTGCTGAGGAAGAAAAATCCTTGCCTGAACTGTATCCAGATTCATTCCCAGGGAGTCACCAAGGAGGGGGACAGAGATGGCTGATCACCCAGCCAAATGACTCCAAGGTGGACACTACGAGCTGAGTATCCAACTCTGCCTGATGTAGGGACTGGGAAGTGATGAGAATGCCGTCCAGGTAGGGCAGCACGTGGATGCCCTGAGCAGATACATCACTCCTGCCAGCACCTTGGTGAACACCCTGGGAGCTGAAGTGAGACCAAAGGGCAATGCCACAAATTGGTAGTGTTGATCTTCCAGAGCGAACCTGAGGAACCTTTGATGACCTGGAAACACAGGAATATGAAGATAAGCATCTTTGATGTCCACAGACGTCATGAAGTCCCCTGGGCGCAGGGAACTGATGGCAGAACACAGAGTTTCCATGCGAAAGCCCCTGCACCTGACAAATTTGTTGAGGATCTTCCAGTCCAGGATGGGCCTGACTGACCCATCTCTTTTGGGCACGGTGAAAAAGTTGGAATAGAAGCCCTTACCCCTTTCTCGTAAGGGGACCTGACAGATGACCCCCAGCTCCAGAAGGCTTTGCACCGTCAGCACTAGAGCCTGAGCTGACAAAAGGTCCTGAGAAATCCGGGATCTGATGAATCTTGGGGGCGGGGGGGGGGGGGGGGGGAGGCAGCAAACTCTATCTTGTAACCGGAGGACACTACCTCCTGAATCCACCGGTCTGAGACATGAAGCCTCCAGACGTGAGCAAAGTGCTGAAGCCGTCCCCCCACCCAGATGGGTGAGGGCGCCCCTTCATGCCTGAGGGGGCTTGGGAGAAGACTTAAGCTTGGAGCCCCAGGAGGAGCCAAGGCGACCACGTCCTCTGCCCCTACCCCAGAAATCTCCTCGGGCCCCCGTAAGGAAGACCCCCCTCTCCTTTCTGGTACCACGGTAGGGGGAAGAAAAGGAGCCCTGACCCCGAAAGGGCCAAGACTGCCGCCTGCGCTGGGGTAACCTGCCTCCCTTAGCAAACAGGTCCAGGCGGTCCCCAAACAGGCGTAGTCCCTTGAAGGGCTTTCTTGGCAGCGTTGTCAGCAGCCCACTGGCGCAGCCAAACCGAGCGGCGTATAGCCACCACAAGGGCAGAGGTTCTAGCACACATTCTAATGGTATCATCCAAGGCAGAGAGGACATAAGTCACAAAAACCTCACAACGAGAGAGTGCATTAAACTCCTCACTAGACACATCATCAGGGGCACCTTCAAGGACACTTCTAAGCAGGGTCCTAATAGCCACAGCCGTAATGGCAGAGGCACAGACTGGGCGCAGGGCCGTCCCCACACATGCAAAGGCATGGGACGCCAGCTGATCAATGCGCCGGTCCTCAGCATCCCGCAGCGTAGTAGAGTCAGGGGAGTGCATGACAGAGGACCCAAGGATGGGGGCATCCACTTCAGGAGGGGATGACCAACACTTCACCACATCAGCAGGAAAGGGATACCTCTTATCCCAACTCTTAGGTACACCGGGAAGCCTGCTGGGACGCTCCCATTCCCCGAGCACAAGGTTATTAAAATGGGCTTGCTCAGGAAATTCTAAACGTGGCTTAGCAGTATGAAACAATTCCCCCTGTTGCCTGGGGGCCGCAACCGGGGGAGAGATAGACAGAACTTCAAAAATCTGAGCCAACAGCTTATCAGTATCATCTGGGGCCCAGGGGTCAGAACCAGAATCATCATGACCCCTGGGCCTCTCATCAGATGACTCCGAGTCAGAGAATAACTCCCCTTCTTCCAAAGGGGTATAGCCAGACAGTTCCAAAAATTCATCAGCTTCCATAGGGAAAAGAGTGACATCAGGCATTAAGTGCCGCTTTTTTGCAGAGGCCTTACGCACCAAGGTATTAGCAAGCAACTTCTCAGCCATACGAGGCGCAGGCCCCGAGCACATTATCCTGAGACGCCTCCATATGGTGATTATAGCGGCACAATAGGCTGATAGGGATTCGCGCTATAAAAGCAACCCTGGATGCCCCAACAGCCCGCTGGGGAAGTGGGAGTAATTTACACACTAGGCCTCAAAGTATAATAACTAAATAGAGGGAGTAGGGCCGGGAGAAACCAATATAAGTCGGCCCGTCTGAAAGACATAAGCGAATAGAACCCCGTAAGTGTCATGTAAAATGACATAGGGTAAATAAAGCCGCCCACGAGGGCACTCACGGATTGCGGTAGGTAGATGCCAGTCACGCAGCAGCCAGATCCAGAGAAAATGGCGCCGGGTATACCTCGAGGGGCGGGCTGCGGAGACAGTGACGCCAACCGCGGGCCCCGCCCCCCCGAAGAGCGCGAAGCCACACACGTGACAAGCACCCAATAACAGCGCACTAGCGCCTGAGGTAACGCGTCCGCCAAGCGCGGAGCACAGTGGAAGCGCGTGCGGCGGCAAATTTAAAAAAGCAACCAGTGCAACCAAGTCAGCGCGGCGACTGACACCAACAAAAAAAACATAATACAGTGAAGCACCAAGGCAAATTCACAACCCCCCCCCCCCCCCCCCCGAGAGCTACAAGGGAGAGCGAGGGAGGGCAGCGGCCACTTAACATAGGACCCAACGATAGAAAGGGGCAATAGGGCGGGAGGGGCAACCCATAGAGGCTCACCATATGCGGTGGAGCAGCACTCCTAAGCACCTGACAGCGGTGCTGCCTACCCTCACCCGAACCAGCGCAGCCAAGGCTGGGAGGCACATTAATAATGGAACGTGTGGGAATAGTCCTACAGGGCCGCAGGCTAATAGCCCCGCTCACCTGCGAGAAGAGAGAGCCGTCTTCTTGTCCTTCGAAGTCTAGACTGCAGAGAAATTCTGGGGATTTGTGGGAGGTCCCGGGTATTTGAGGGGCCGGGAGGAGCCAATTTCGTGGTCTCTGCAGTCCAGCGCCATCTGGCGGAGTAATACGCATGTGTTATGAATCTTATCTGGAGCAGGACATACTGTATACTAAGAATAGAGAGATTTCCTTCAAAGATACATGTTCTGGGGCAAACACCCACTCAAATGTAACAGGGTACAGAGGAAGACACTGTGTTCACTGCCCAGGGGCTGTTATAGACCAGGAAGAAATGGGAGTAGCAGAAAACTGCCGTTTTAGGTAAAGCCTTTTTCTTTGCTTCCTGGACAGTAGCTGAACTGGGAAGGGCAGCTTTAGAACCCTTGCACATGCCCTGCTGTGGTCAAAGACAGCTGCAGAACCACTGTGGCTTGCCATACTCGCTCACCCTGAAAGCAGAAAGGGACAGAGTGTCTGTTAGACCACTTTTTTGCATGGTCCAGAGAGAATGAAATTGGAAGCATGGCCTTAGGCGTGAGTAGGTAGGAACCAGAGGCTTCCCTATTTAGGGGTTTTTAGATCACGTTTAGGAGGTAAGATAAAAGGAACTGAACTGTTTACAGGTTCACCCCCCCCCCCAGCCCTGCTTAGCTTTTGGATGTTGCCGCCAGCTGATATGGCAACATCCTGCTGTTCGAGGGTCCAGTCCTCTGCCTCCCACCAGCTTAGCTGCTGCTACATGACAGCAGCGGCTTAAGCCGCACTCCTGTTTCAAACGCAGCTTCTAGCAGCTCTTTCAAGTCTGGCGGCTTTTCCTTGGGCCCACATTGCAGCTCACTGCTGGTAGGCGTGAGATTGGGAGATGCACACAGTGCCAGATGGGAGACAAGATGGTGCTGCCCTACTGAGGTTGCCTGGAATCCGAAGGGACCCAGAAGATGCCCCAAAATGCCCCAGCAAGGTAAGTACATAATGTCCAAAATGTCAAACGGGCGGGGGTGGCAGGACGCCCGTAAAGCTTACCTTAAACATGAGCCTCCGCCAGAAATCCAGCACAGTGATTGGGCGCATGGTGCTCATGTGGCCAGGCCATTCCAGTTGGCAGAACAATGGCGGAGCTTGCTACCCATGTGACCAATCACTGCGCTGGATTCCTGGTGGAGACTCATGGTTAAGGTAAGCTTTACATGCATTCTGGGGGGGTTAGGTGTGGGGTGCTCCAGAACTGTGTTATAGCCGTGATACCAACACCCCCACCGCCACGGGTGTTGGTCCACTTTAAAAGTCAAGGTTTATGGATTCCTCCCTTTCTACAAACTTAGGAGAGGTGCATGTGAGCAGCTTGCTGCCTTATTATTGCCATTGGGTTTACAGTCCCTTTAATCATTTAGCACATGTCTAAAAATCATCTTTTTGCACCCCCCCCTCCTTAAAGTGGACCAACACCCAGGATTTTGACTATCCTGGGTTTTGGTCCAGTTCGGCGGGGCACCCCGATCGGGGGTGTCCCGCTCTCTAAAACCCCAAAAAACTCACTTCTCCCCGCTCCCACGTGACCGCGCCGTCCAAGCGGGTGTCAGCGGCGTCCAGGACAGCGCGTCCGCCGCCACCTCCCGCGCGTCACTTTCGGCGTGCGCGCGCCCGCGTCTAGAGGGGCGCGTGGGAGGCGGCGGCGGATCAGGTAAGGAGTTTGGGGGTTTTCTGGAAGCTTTCACCCCGCGGGACATCCCGATCTCGGATGTCCCGCGGTGAGTGAGGTGATCGGCCCGGGAATCTTATAGATTCCTGGGCCGATCACCCCTGGGTGTTGGTCCACTTTAAATAGGGGTCACATTAAATGTTAAAAGTTCCCATTTTTAAAATTAGAGATCACATTTAGAAATTATCTTGCTTTAAAAGACTAAAAGTAGCCATAGCACCATGATTTTTAGGTCTAAAATAATGTTTGTGGATGTCGCTTACGTAAACGATTTTGAGGAATGTGTGTCCCCATGGAAATGGATATAAAAAAGGTATAACAGCTAAATAGCAATCCAGTCCTTCATAACTTTCTCTATCTGTCTCCACAAACTCACCTATACTTTTTTCCCCCTGCACCTTGGAACTGCCCACCTGACATTTGCTACCCTGGGAAGTGGCTATGCAGGACTGTGCAGTAATCAGGACTAAGGACTTTCAGCCAAGGGCAGATTAACCATTGGGAGAGGCTTTCTTTCTGCCATATGTTTTTATTCTCCTTTCTTTCTATTATTTCTATCAGTCCTTCTAGTCTTCATTTCTTTACTTATATTCTGTTCTTCCCCTTTTCTTTCTTTCATCCATCCTCCTATTAATTATTTCTGTAATTTCTTTTTTTCTGTCAGTCCTATTTTTTCTATCTTTACTTCCATCTCCTTTTCTCCCATTCCTGCTTTTTTTTTCTCATTACTTTTATTCTTCCTTTTGTTTCTGCCATCCATCCTATGCTTTTGTTCTTTCCTTTCTATTTTATATTTCTTGTTAATCTATTTTTTTCCTTTATCCCTTTTCTATTTTTTCTGCTACTCCTTCCAATCTTTTGGTCTTTACTTACTTTCTGTCATTCCTTCTATTATTTTTTGTTTCTTTTTTTTTAGCGGTACTCACCATACATGCAACTTTATCTCAATGTATGACGTATCCAGGGCAGTTTCTAGGCAAAACTGTGCTCAGTGCAGGAAGGAAAAATTCTGTCCCCTCCCCACCCATCTCAAGGTGCTGCTATCCCATACCCATATATTTTTCTGTACCTTTTCCTTAGCAGAAGGGGGTGCCCCCTCTCAATGACTGGGCCCAATATGGAGGAATGAGGGGCCTGTCTTATAGCCGGAACCACTAACAGTGGCCCTATCGCATCTGCAGAAATCTGGATGGCTGGTATAAAGGCATCCCCTACGGCTTTGGTGCCCAGGGCGACCGCCTTGCTTGCCCTCCCCTAGAAATGGCTCTGGGAGTATAACACCACACCCCAAGGGGCCCTTCGAAACTCTATCACACATAAAGCTGGAGCCGGCCCTGGCTTGCAGGTATGTGCTGACAACTGAAGGTATAGCAGGTATTCATCAGTGGAACACACATGAGCAGACATGTCAAGTCACCTGATTTTCCAGGTAGTCAGCCTGTTTGACCCCCCCTCACCCAGTTAGCAGCTCAAATCACCCTTCAATAGGGCTAACTGCCTCCCAGTGCCAAGGCAGAATGAAGGCTGACTTTACATAGGCTCGCGAACTGTTCTAATGTGGGGGGTGTCACTTTGAGCCCCACTTACTATTCAGTGTGAGCAGCCCGTCTGCTTGATAAACATCTGTGATTGCCAGCAAGCTTTTGTCTGGATTGCTTCTGCCCATCAATGTATTATAATATAGTATATTATTGCTGGCAGTGACATTCTTCCATAGCCCGGACTTAGGCTTTAAATGCTGGGTGCATTTTGAGCACAATTTTGGAGGTCTTGTAAAAAAATATTTGCTCCACAAAAGCCCACAAGTAAGCCACACCCATCACCCTGCAAGCAAGTCTCCAAGGTTGGCATCTCTGCATGTGCCATAAGATTGCTGGTCTTTCACACAGCAGGGCATCTGAAGTTGGGATGCCCCTCGGGGAGGGAATCGGCAATGTTCCTCTTTAGAGGGTACATGTGGGGAACTGCCAAGGAAAATGTAAGTATATCTTACTCACAGTGGGGGGGGGGCGAGTTCTGGAGTGCCATATCTCCTGACTGTCCCTGATTTGGAGGGACTGTCTCTGGTTTGAGTCCAAGTTCCCGTGTCCCTTGTTGTTCTTCTTTGAAGTTTAGTATGCAGATCTGCAACAATAAATAATTCATTAGCCTATTCAAAGTGTTTAGATTGTTATAACTGTTACCACCTATCAATCAATGAGGGCGTGTGGCTTAACTATTGTCCCTCTTTCCCACCCTGAAAAGTTATAAGGTATGGAGTTCCATACCTATCAACTTTTCAGGGTGGAAAAGAGGGACATTTGTTAAATTAGGCCACGCCACCTCATTGAGGGATGGATAGGAGATACGTTTGTACAGTTAAAACAATAGAAACACTTTAAAGTGGACCAACACCCAGGATTTTGACTATCCTGGGTCTTGGTCCACTTCGGTGGGGCACCCCCGATCGGGGTGCCCCGCTGTGTGAAACCCCCCCCGAACCCCCCGAACAACTCACCTCTCCCCGCACCGACGGACAAGCGATTTGACAGCCGCTTGTCCGTGGCTCCTCCGCCGCCTCCCGCGCGTCCCTCTTGACGCGCGCGCCCCCGCGCCGGCCTTTCACAGACGGCCGGCGCGGGGGCGCGCACGCCTAGAGGCGGGTTTGGGGGGGTTTCACCCCGCGGGACATCCCGATCTCGGATGTCCCGCGGGGAGGGAGGTGATCGGCCCGGGAATCTTATAGATTCCCGGGCCGATCACCCGAGGGTGATGGTCCACTTTAAATAGGCAAATGAATCAATGATGCAGATCTGCATGTTACACCTGAAAGAGGGACACATGAGAATGAGGGACATGGACTCAAAAGAGGGACAGTCCCTCAAAACCAGGGACACTTGGAAGGTATGGTCCTGATGTCACAAATTGGCCGGTGAAGAATTAGGTCCCCTTTAAAGCGGGCCTTCATCCTGAATAAGAGCATATCTTATAAGTTTCCCACACCCTTTACATACAGATTGCTCACATTAAAAACCATCCTACCTGCATCTACTGCATGTTATGAGCCTTTAAACATCCAATATGGCGGCTCATGGAACGTCAGGCAGCCTGCAAACAGGAAGTGCCTTCTGACTGTGCTGCTCTGCATTCTGGGATTAAAAACAATAAAGAAGTAATACCGCGCTGCTCAGAGGATGAAAGGGTAGCTCAACGTGTAATATAAAGGGTTCCTCACCCTAGACAAATAATTCACATAACCAAACACAGTGCTAATAAATGTCCACAGTGATGAAAAAGATCCACACGTGTCTTCCACAAAATGAAGAATCCACCACCAATAGTACAAGCTTCTTACCAGATGGCCAATAAAAAAGTACCAAACGATGATTCCTTGATAAAATCTTGATCTCAAATGAATTAATTTGAATTAGTTTGGAGCCATCAATAACAAGTCGTCAACCAGGCAATTGGGTATAGGTAGATTCTGCATCAATCTCCAGGCCTATATTCATAAAGGGATTCTGCTCTGCATTCTGGGATTGCTGACCTTTTCCTGACCCCAGCTCTGCTCTGTCTGTGCAAAGCACAGCTATAACCTGTCCCCCTGTACTTTATCCCACTCTCCTCTCCTCAGTAAGTGTGATGCTTCTGAGTCAAGGTGGCGATGCCCATATCCTAAAGTCCTGAACAGAGTTGCAGCCCAGTGGGGGAAAGAATAATGAATGACTAAAAACGTAAAATATATTAATTTTAAATGCTGGGGAATCGTTTTTTAAGGGTTTGGGATTCTCAATAAATTATGGTGAAGGTCCGGTTTAAGCGTCAATATTCCATGGAAGCAGACACACAGAGAGCACAGTAGAAGCTCCAAGCCCCGGGGAGGAGAGGAGAGGAGGGGCGGCACATGCAGGGGCGCTCGGTGTCCCTCTTTCTCACCTGAGACACACAGGAGGCGGGCGGGCGGTGTCTGGGAGGCTCAGCCATGGCTGAGGGGGATAAGCCGGGGGCCGGACAGGGATAGCGGGCTCCAGACCCTCTCAGTCCCCATCCCCCTCCACGTGACGGGGGCGCGCGCGCGCATGAGCATCGGGCCGGCATCGTGACGTCACCGCAGCCCCGCCCACGGCTAGCTGCCACTGCCAAACTGAGTGAAGTAAAGTTGGCCGGCGGCTGATAGAGCGAGAGCTGTGCACTGAGTGTCCGCTCCGGCTGCGGCTGCCGCTCTCTGCCCCCAGCACACAGCACACACATGCCCGCCACTGCCAGCCAGCCACTGCCATGACTGAGCCCCGCTGCCCCCCGCCTGCCCTCACACTCCTCCTCCTGCCATAGACGTGCTCCTAGGATGGTGCCACCGGGACACCTCTGCTGGATGCTGCCACTGCTGGAGAATGGGACGCCCGCTGTGTGCCCCGGGGGAGCGCGCTGACTGACTGCTGCTGCTGCCTCACACCATGCCAACGGTAAGGGGGACCTGCCTACTGCCAGCCATAGGACTACTGCCCAACTCCTGACATGCTACTCAACTGCCCCCTACCTGCATCTTCATCATCTACTGCCCCCTACCTGCGTCCACATCTGCTGCCCCCCATCATCTGCTGCCCTCTACCTGCATCCACATCTGCTGCCCCCTGCCAGCATCATCATCATCAACTGCCCCTGTCTGCATCCACATCTGCTGCCCCCTGCCATCATCATCAACTGCCCCTGTCTGCATCCACATCTGCTGCCCCCTGCCATCATCATCAACTGCCCCTGTCTGCATCCACATCTGCTGCCTCCTGCCATCATCATCATCAGCTGCCCCTGTCTGCATCCACATCTGCTGCCCCCTGCCAGCATCATCATCATCAACTGCCCCTGTCTGCATCCACATCTGCTGCCCCCTGTCAACAGCATCATCAACTGCTCCCTGCCTGCATCCACATCTGTTGCCCCCTGTCAACAGCATCATCAATTGCCCCCTGCCTGCATCCTCATCATCTACCCCCTGACAACAGCATCATCGACTGCCCCTGTCAGCATCCTCATCAGCATCATCTGCCCCCTGCCTGCATCCTCCTCCTTAACTGCCCCCTGCCTGCATCCTCCTCAGCTGCCCCTTGCCTGCATCATCATCTAGCCTCCGCATACATGCATCATCTAGCCTCCGCATACATGCATCATCTAGCCTCCGCATACATGCATCATCTAGCCCCTGAATGCATCATCTAGCCTCCGCATACATACATCATCTAGCCTCCGCATACATGCATCATCTAGCCTCAGCATACATGTATCATCTAGCCTCCGCATACATGCATCATCTAGCCTCCGCATACATGCATCATCTAGCCTCCGCATACATGCATCATCTAGCCCCTGAATGCATCATCTAGCCTCCGCATACATACATCATCTAGCCTCAGCATACATGCATCATCTAGCCTCCGCATACATGCATCATCTAGCCTCCGCATACATGCATCATCTAGCCTCCGCATACATGTATCATCATCTAGCCCCTGAATGCATCATCTAGCCTCCGCATACATGCATCATCTAGCCCCTGAATGCATCATCTAGCCTCCGCATACATACATCATCTAGCCTCCGCATACATGCATCATCTAGCCTCCGCATACATGTATCATCATCTAGCCCCTGAATGCATCATCTAGCCTCCGCATACATGTATCATCATCTAGCCCCTGAATGCATCATCTAGCCTCCGCATACATGTATCATCATCTAGCCCCTGAATGCATCATCTAGCCTCCGCATACATGCATCATCTAGCCTCAGCATACATGCATCATCTAGCCTCCGCATATATGCATCATCATCTAGCCCCTGAATGCATCATCTAGCCTCCGCATACATGCATCATCATCTAGCCCCTGCATGCATCATCATCTACCCCCTGCATGCATCATCATCTACTCCCTGTCTTCCTCATAATGTGCCCCTTGCCAGCATCATCTTCTGCCCTGCATTTCATCCCCAATATCATCATCATCATCATGGACAACCTCATGATCATCTGCACTGTTTCCCCTTTCACCTGCCTCCTCTGTCTGCGCAGCATGCCCGCTGCTATCAGTCATCACACTCCTTATCTGCCTCCTGCCACCTGTCACCACTATTATTATAATTCCCTGCAGTGCATGTCTGCTGTCATTCTGACCTGCCCTCACACTGCATGCCCCCTGTCATTGTCACCTGCCACTTTCCTGGTCTATGTCATCATTAGCCACTCAGCATGACCCTCATGAATTGCACCTTTTCATCCTCGTGATCTGCCCCACCACTGCATACTCGCATGCCTTCATGTCATACCCCACTTTCATCATAGTCTTCTGACATCACCTCCTCTGCCACCCCGGCACTTCATGGCCTCTCCTCATCCTCCCTGCCATCACCACTCTGGACATCCCCCAGCACACTTTTCATTCACTCTCCAGGCAGCGCTGTCTGAATGGCAGGTTAGACCTGTCACCAGTGTAGTAGTTATTAGGATGACTGGGTGGTGGTATTACAGCATGAAATGGGGTGCCTTGCTCCTATTGGTCATTATTTCCACTCAGCTCAGATGTGTTGTGTGAAGAGCATTATCATCATTCACTTGAATCTTTTAGAATTTTTATTATCACTGTTATCTCTTTCTTTAATTTGTAACGTGACTTTTATGTGTGGTTTTTCGTTGTGCTAACGGGAGCATTTCAGACTATTCCTTTATAGTTCCCAAATGTTTGTGATGTCATTGGTCATTATGTATATCGTCACCTAGGATTGTGTCACTGCACATAGTATATATCGAGAGGAGCATACTAATATTGCTAGAAAAGTCTATGGACCCGCTGATGCTGGTTATGGCAGAGGTACATAGCTCAATCCAGTTGTTAATGATGTTTTATTAGAGGAGCACTGCACAGTCAAATGGAGGAACCAAGCATGATGGTTATGGTGGTGGAGCATAGTCCCATCAAGTTGGAGAAGCACATGATTTTTGTGGCAAGTAGCATAGTGCAGTTTGGGGGAGCTGCTGCTGCTGATTATGGCATAGGTGCATACTATGTCATGTTACTGGTGATGATGTTCATGGTAAAAAAACATAGTCTAGTCCAGATTGAGGCGCTAATGATGAAGGTCTAGTCTAGTTAGAGGAGCTGATAATGATGGTTGTGGTAGAGGACCATAGTCCAGTCTAGTTGGAGGAGCTGATGATTGTTGTGGTGGAGGACCATAGTCCAGTCTAGTTGCAGGAGCTGATGATGATGATTATGGCAAAGGAGCATATTCCATTTCGGAGGAGCTAATGATGAATATGATAGAGATGCATAGTCTGGTTGATTGGAGAAGCTGATGATTATGATAATGGCAGAAGATCATAGTCTAGTCCAAATGGAGGAGCTGATGACTATGGGTATGGTAAAGGATCATAGTCCAGTTGGAGGAGCTGATGATGGTTGCAATGGAGGACCATAGTCCAGTCTAGTTGCAGGAGCTGGTGATGGGTATGGCAGAGGAGCATAGTCCAGTCCAGCCGGAGTAGCTAATTGGAATAATAATTGCTTGGCTTCATGATCAGAGTTGACTGTGATAACTGTTATGATTGTCACAGTTGCTGGTTTGCCAATTCTGTCACTGAGGTCAGCCTGTCTGTAATCGATACTATTTCTTCTGACTTCAGGGCTGCTTCTGTCACTGCTTACTGTCATAGTATAGCTGACTTGGATTAATGACAATTTATACACACTTTTGTCTAAAATGATATATTGTGTGCACAGGCTGTAGAAATCTTGAGGAATATTGTCTCGTAACTTAACTGGCCATTACACATTACACAGGGATTGCATAAAGAGAGAAACTTTCAGTGCCCCGGTGGAAAAGAAGCCGACGTCTATGCTTCATGCAAAAAAAAAAAAAAGAAGTTGTCTGCTTAGGAAGTCAGACAAGTGCATAGTTTGTGTCTGGACTCGGAGTGGCAGCATTAACGTGCGTGCTTGATCTAATGCTCTAGGATATGTTAAGCTCTTAATAGACTAATCAAAGAGATGTAAAAGTGTGGTTTTGATTTCCTTCTGGCCACTTGGAATTGGCGAAGCTCTTTGCACCAGACCGGCTCAGATTTGTCTGTCGGAGATATAGATGTTGAGCGTTCGTAAGAGCAGACGGTTCAGCTGCATAAACGAGTCTATATAGAGGGGTTATGTGAGGTTGAACCCCATGCTAGCCATCCCCCCTCTCCTCTCCTCCTCCTAAGCACAGTATTTGGGGGCCAGTGATCTACAGGTCCTAAAAGGTCCCTGAGCCTGTTAGAAATACTTTATAGGGTTATTAGTGGATTTTATATCTCTGTCTGGCATGCTGTAGGTTTTAAGTTAAATCTGGAAGTGCTCCCTTGTATGGATGTAACCTGGTCATCCATAGACTTAAAGGAAAACTCTCTTTTAGGCAGTTTATTTTTTTGTTCTGCCTTATTGTTTTCCTCTTTTGGAATTTAAAATAAACACGCGTGTTAGGATTGTTTCTCCATACCTGTGATTTACTTATCAGCATGCTGTTTCTATATTTCTTATATTCCTGTAACTCTGTGTTCCTAAAGTGGGAGCAGCTTTCTGGTCTTGGATGAAGCCCTTACTATAGTTTCTGACTACAAATCCCAGAATCCTTCCACTGTAACAGGTGAGCTCATTAACAGATTTGGCAAAATCGAGGAGCAGTAATGACCTCCCCAGCTGAGAATGCTGCCAATAACCCTTTAACTACTGGGACACAAAATTGTGATCCCCGAACTGAAGAGCCGAAGAGGTTAAACCTGTGGTCTCTGCCATAACCAATCAGATTATTAGCAAGCCAGAATCAGGAAGTCTCAGATATGTAAACTAAAAACATTACATTGTTGCTAGGAAAAACTATATTTTGTCACACAAAAATGGAAAAATGCCATTGAAAGTGGAATTGCCCTTTAAAGACCCCAATGTGTGCGCTTTATTAGTGCTTGGATCATTCATTGGATGGGTAAAAAGCTGGAGTTGCATAGTCATATTTATTTGTCATTACTTCAGCCAAGCCAAACTCTAAATATCCTTAACCATGAACAATGTTTTCTCCATGAGAGGGAGTATTTGGAAAATTTGGAATATCACTTACAAAACCTTCTTTTACATCTATTTACAACTTCTTTCTGGCTCATCTCAGCTCTGCAGGAGCCTGACAATGAAAGGCCACTTGACCTTTAAAAATATTCTTTTTACTTGTAGTTTTTAAGTCTGCTCTTATACTTGATACGTGGGTATAATCTGGTGGAATTACTCATCTTATAAAATGGTTGTGTAGAAGTTTTGAATAAAGTGGGGTGGTGGTGATAAATAAGTACAAGATCCTCCCAGGCCCAAAGTCGGGCAAAAAGCTTACCTGCTCTACACTCGCAGGGCAGAAGCATGGCATGGCCCTATTTTGGGCTTCAGTGTGTGTACATTCTTCCCAAGTTCATGTTGGGCTGTGCATGTTCTCTAATGTGCCTCTTGGAAACAAATCCGTTCTCACCATGCCTGCGCTCTGCCTCGCGTTTCTCTTGGGGAGTGCCTGCGCTCTGCACAGCGTTCCTTTTGGGGAGTGCCTGCAATCTGCTCCATGTTTCTCTTGGGGAGTGCCTGCGCTCTGCTTCATGTTTGTCTTGGGGAGTGCCTGCGCTCTGCCCCGCGTTTCTCTTGGGGAGTGCCTGCGCTCTGCCCCGTGTTTGTCTTGGGGAGTGCCTGCGTTCTGCCCCGTGTTTGTCTTGGGGAGTGCCTGCGCTCTGCCCCGCGTTTCTCTTGGGGAGTGCCTGCGCTCTGCCCCGCGTTTCTCTTGGAGAGTGCCTGCGCCCTGTCCCGCATTTCTCTTGGGGAGTGCCTGCGCTCTGCCCCGCATTTATCTTGGGGAGTGCCTGCGCTCTGCCCCGCGTTTGTCTTGGGGAGTGCCTGCGCTCTGCCCCGCGTTTCTCTTGTGGAGTGCCTGCGCTCTGCCCCGCGTTTCTCTTGTGGAGTGTCTGCGATCTGCCCTGCGTTACTCTTGGGTAGTGCCTGCGCCCTGCCCCGCATTTCTCTTGGGGAGTGCCTGCGCTCTGCCCCGCATTTATCTTGGGGAGTGCCTGCGCTCTGCCCCGCGTTTGTCTTGGGGAGTGCCTGCGCTCTGCCCCGCGTTTCTCTTGTGGAGTGTCTGCGATCTGCCCTGCGTTACTCTTGGGTAGTGCCTGCGCCCTGCCCCGCATTTCTCTTGGGGAGTTCCTGCGCTCTGCCTCGCGTTTCTCTTGGGGAGTGCCTGCGCTCTGCCCCGCGTTTCTCTTGGGGAGTGCCTGTGATCTGCCCCGCGTTACTCTTGGGGAGTGCCTGCGCTCTGCCCCGCGTTACTCTTGGGGAGTGCCTGCTCCCTGCCCCGCATTTCTCTTGGGGAGTGCCTGCGCTCTGCCCCGCGTTACTCTTGGGGAGTGCCTGCTCCCTGCCCCGCATTACTCTTGGGGAGTGCCTGCGCTCTGCCCCGCGTTTCTCTTGGGGAGTGCCTGTGATCTGCCCCGCATTTCTCTTGGGAATTACTCATCTTATAAAATGGTTGTGTAGAAGTTTTGAATAAAGTGGGGTGGTGGTGATAAATAAGTACAAGATCCTCCCAGGCCCAAAGTCGGGCAAAAAGCTTACCTGCTCTACACTCGCAGGGCAGAAGCATGGCATGGCCCTATTTTGGGCTTCAGTGTGTGTACATTCTTCCCAAGTTCATGTTGGGCTGTGCATGTTCTCTAATGTGCCTCTTGGAAACAAATCCGTTCTCACCATGCCTGCGCTCTGCCTCGCGTTTCTCTTGGGGAGTGCCTGCGCTCTGCACAGCGTTCCTTTTGGGGAGTGCCTGCAATCTGCTCCATGTTTCTCTTGGGGAGTGCCTGCGCTCTGCTTCATGTTTGTCTTGGGGAGTGCCTGCGCTCTGCCCCGCGTTTCTCTTGGGGAGTGCCTGCGCTCTGCCCCGTGTTTGTCTTGGGGAGTGCCTGCGTTCTGCCCCGTGTTTGTCTTGGGGAGTGCCTGCGCTCTGCCCCGCGTTTCTCTTGGGGAGTGCCTGCGCTCTGCCCCGCGTTTCTCTTGGAGAGTGCCTGCGCCCTGTCCCGCATTTCTCTTGGGGAGTGCCTGCGCTCTGCCCCGCATTTATCTTGGGGAGTGCCTGCGCTCTGCCCCGCGTTTGTCTTGGGGAGTGCCTGCGCTCTGCCCCGCGTTTCTCTTGTGGAGTGCCTGCGCTCTGCCCCGCGTTTCTCTTGTGGAGTGTCTGCGATCTGCCCTGCGTTACTCTTGGGTAGTGCCTGCGCCCTGCCCCGCATTTCTCTTGGGGAGTGCCTGCGCTCTGCCCCGCATTTATCTTGGGGAGTGCCTGCGCTCTGCCCCGCGTTTGTCTTGGGGAGTGCCTGCGCTCTGCCCCGCGTTTCTCTTGTGGAGTGTCTGCGATCTGCCCTGCGTTACTCTTGGGTAGTGCCTGCGCCCTGCCCCGCATTTCTCTTGGGGAGTTCCTGCGCTCTGCCTCGCGTTTCTCTTGGGGAGTGCCTGCGCTCTGCCCCGCGTTTCTCTTGGGGAGTGCCTGTGATCTGCCCCGCGTTACTCTTGGGGAGTGCCTGCGCTCTGCCCCGCGTTACTCTTGGGGAGTGCCTGCTCCCTGCCCCGCATTTCTCTTGGGGAGTGCCTGCGCTCTGCCCCGCGTTACTCTTGGGGAGTGCCTGCTCCCTGCCCCGCATTACTCTTGGGGAGTGCCTGCGCTCTGCCCCGCATTTCTCTTGGGGAGTGCCTGCGCTCTGCCCCGCATTTCTCTTGGGGAGTGCCTGCACTCCGCCTCGCATTTCTCTTGGGGAGTGCCTGCACTCCGCCTCGCATTTCTCTTGGGGAGTGCCTGCACTCCACCTCGCATTTCTCTTGGGGAGTGCCTGCACTCCGCCTCGCATTTCTCTTAGGGAGTGCCTGCACTCCACCTCGCATTTCTCTTGGGGAGTGCCTGCACTCCGCCTCGCATTTCTCTTAGGGAGTGCCTGCACTCCGCCTCGCATTTCTCTTGGGGAGTGCCTGCACTCCACCTCGCATTTCTCTTGGGGAGTGCCTGCGCTCTGCCTCGCATTTCTCTTGGGGAGTGCCTGCGCTCTGCCCCGTGTTTCTCTTGGGGAGTGCCTGTGATCTGCCCCGCGTTACTCTTGGGGAGTGCCTGCGCTCTGCCCCGCGTTACTCTTGGGGAGTGCCTGCTCCCTGCCCCGCATTTCTCTTGGGGAGTGCCTGCGCTCTGCCCCACGTTTCTCTTGGGGAGTGCCTGCACTCCACCTCGCATTTCTCTTGGGGAGTGCCTGCGCTCTGCCCCGCGTTTCTCTTGGGGAGTGCCTGTGATCTGCCCCGCATTTCTCTTGGGGAGTGCCTGCGCTCTGCCCCGCGTTACTCTTGGGGAGTGCCTGCTCCCTGCCCCGCATTACTCTTGGGGAGTGCCTGCGCTCTGCCCCGCATTTCTCTTGGGGAGTGCCTGCGCTCTGCCCCGCATTTCTCTTGGGGAGTGCCTGCACTCCGCCTCGCATTTCTCTTGGGGAGTGCCTGCACTCCGCCTCGCATTTCTCTTGGGGAGTGCCTGCACTCCACCTCGCATTTCTCTTGGGGAGTGCCTGCACTCCGCCTCGCATTTCTCTTAGGGAGTGCCTGCACTCCACCTCGCATTTCTCTTGGGGAGTGCCTGCACTCCGCCTCGCATTTCTCTTAGGGAGTGCCTGCACTCCGCCTCGCATTTCTCTTGGGGAGTGCCTGCACTCCACCTCGCATTTCTCTTGGGGAGTGCCTGCGCTCTGCCTCGCATTTCTCTTGGGGAGTGCCTGCGCTCTGCCCCGTGTTTCTCTTGGGGAGTGCCTGTGATCTGCCCCGCGTTACTCTTGGGGAGTGCCTGCGCTCTGCCCCGCGTTACTCTTGGGGAGTGCCTGCTCCCTGCCCCGCATTTCTCTTGGGGAGTGCCTGCGCTCTGCCCCACGTTTCTCTTGGGGAGTGCCTGCACTCCACCTCGCATTTCTCTTGGGGAGTGCCTGCGCTCTGCCCCGTGTTTCTCTTGGGGAGTGCCTGTGATCTGCCCCGCGTTACTCTTGGGGAGTGCCTGCGCTCTGCCCCGCGTTTCTCTTGGGGAGTGCCTGCGCTCTGCCTCGCATTTCTCTTGGGGAGTGCCTGCGCTCTGCCCCGCGTTTCTCTTGGGGAGTGCCTGCGCTCTGCCCCGCTCGGCCTAAAAGATCTATGTGGACCATAGATCTGCATACCTGCATGTAATGTTTTTTCCTTCTCTTATATTTTGATTGTGTTAATTTCTTCCAGTCGCGCACTGTACAGGGTAAGGGAGCATAGAGAAGGATTGTTATTATCTGAGCTGCCGGTGTGTACGGCAGATTGGGATGGTGCCAGATGTCTGGGTCACACGCTTTTTATCCAAATAGATTTAGCGCTGCTGATGGATGGTAAAGGGAAGATCAGCTGGAGCTTGGCTAGACATTCACCCCCCCCCCCCCCCCTTCATGTGGTTTTCTCCATTCTGTTAGTGAAAAAAGGCACTTCATGGAGATTTAAGAAGGAAATGGGCATTTAGTGATGCTGTTGCTCCATGTAGAACTCATTAAAGCAAAGTTGTCATAATTGTCTGCTCTCCAAAACTTTTGCTGTAAAATAACTATATGCAGTCCATCATCAGCCACTTAGTAAACCATTGCAATGTATTTTTAATCCTGTCGAGTGTGTGGCCTCTCACATGTGGGCCTTAAAAGGGGGCAGCCAGTGTATGCTTAGAATAGATTTCATATGCAACACTCATGGACTTCATCCATTGCTGTCAGTAGGATTTTAGCACCTTCCATGCAGTCAGTAGGATTTTAGCACCCTCCAGGCAGCCCTTGTAGAGAGATCATTACGCTGGTTCAACTGTTCAGCACTCATAGGCATCAAAACATGCCTGCCGTCTACACTACACGTTATTAATTGGCCTCCGATGTCCAAAGGCAACATGCCACTATAATAATAACTATTAAGTCAAGGGTGGTCAGTTGCATAAGACTTTAAAAGAGCTGGTATCGTTGGTGAAAAACCTCAATCGACATTGATCCAGCAGCATCCTTATATCTGTGAAGTGCATCCTGTCTTCAGGTTGTATTAATGAGATCTTGGCAAAAACTTTGCCATTAGAGATTGTGCCTAGGTCCCCATAGGAGAAAGAAAAATGATAATGAACCGTTTCACACTCTTCCCTCCTCATCCTCCTTGTGTCAGCAGAATCCAGAATCCTTCCCTCCTGTCTAAGCTGACCCACAAAAATCTAACCAAGAATCAGAAGTGACAGGTCTTGAACGTACCATTGTGCTTCTACAGGGGACAACTGTTGAACTGTTACCCGACTGATGTTTGGCTGTATGAATTTTTTTTGTTCAATATGTCTTTATTGGAAACAAAGAGAAAAGCAGGTACAACAAATACAATAAAGGAGTGCCTCTTTAACACAGTCAGAGTATTCAGTGCCTATACATACAGTTACAACAAATACCTGAATCAATAGTGACTGTCCACTGAGTCCACCCTCCCCATGCCAGAGGCGCGGGAGGAGGGAAACTCCCAGGGGCCCAGCCCTCCAATCGCGCACAGAGCCCCCCCGACGCACCCCCACCCCACCACCCCCGCCCACGGCGAGAATGCCCCGGGTCTTTATTTAATAGTCAGAGATTCCAGATCGACCCAGGGGCCCTCCCCTAGGACCACTTTCCAACCACCACACACCAACAAGCCTTCAGGGCACATAGAAGCAACCTGCAGGGTATATTAGGCAACTCCAGTTAGGAAAGAAAGTGCGGAAGAAAAGAGATAGTATCCAAAGGAAAAAAAAAAGAACGAGAGATTGTATGGAAATACAATCTCACGCACCGAAGGATACTGTACTGGGGGGGGGGGGGGGGCAAGGGGGACCAGGCAGGGTGGGGAGGCCGGCCCGCGAAGAGGTGCCGCCCAGATTCAAATTTAGGGCCAACCATCAGGGCCCAGGAGAAGGTGATTGATGCCTCTCCTCAGCAGCGCCTCTATCGACCCGCCTGTAGTGAGGACAGGAATGCACTGAATTCAGGCGTGTTGAGGCTCATCAACCATATTGTCCATGTTATGTTCAGTTTCTGCCTCCCGCTTTCATCCCCCTCCAACATTAATTCCTCCATTCTTTTCCACCTCCTGCACCCATTCCATGATTCCTGGTGCATCTCGGGTGCGCCAATGACGCGGGATCACCAACCTTGCTGCGGTAAGCAAATGTCTCAGTAGTCCCCGTTTTGCTGAGGAGGCTGGCCCTGGGACCATGGAGAGGAGAGCGACCTGAGGGTTATTGGGGACACCTTCCAGCATCAAGAATTTGTATATGGAAAGTACACTGTCCCAGAACTTATGTATCGTAGGGCACTCCCACCAGATATGAAGCATTGTACCTTCCGCACCGTCACACCTCCAGCACGAAGCCGAGTCAGCCCCCCCGAACACTTATACCAACGGGACAGGATCTTGTAATTTTTTTCTTGTGCTCTGCATGCCACAGAGAGTTTGTGTGTTAGCATAAAGGATTTAGTCCTTTAGTTTATCTCACAACCCAACTCTAGCTCCCACTTTCTAGTGTATCCAGGCCGCTCCGAGGTCCCCTCCTCAGCTTGTAGGATCCGATATGTCAGAGAAAGGGTGTGTGTGGGTATCGAATCCGCCCTCAGCAGGTTCTCAAAAGTAGTCAAGGGTCGCAACAAGGACAACACAGGATCGTGGGACCTAAGGAAAGTCACCAATTGTCGATGGAGCAGCCAAGATATCCCCCCCCTCTCTGCCCTCCGACCGAAGTTCCTGGAGACTTGGAGGGCGCTCGCCCCGCAAGGTATCTCCAAGCCGAGTCCCCTGTGCCCTATCCCAAATCAGAAACCTTTCGGCTCCCACACCGGGGGGAAAAGCGGGGTTGTCAAAGAGGGGCGTAAATGGGCCCAGTCTGTTCGACAGATTTCCTTTTTTTAAGCTCCGAGTCCCAGGCAGACAGCAGCGAACGTGTCAGGACCGACAAGGTGTGTGCCCTAGGTCGCAGCCTAGGGTCTAACCACGGGAGCGATGTAAGACCCAAGGGAGACACACCTTATCAATGGCCACCCAATGTTTATCAGACCTATGGTGGAACCAGTCCGACATCCTGGTCAAGATCGCCGTTGTATGATACAACTTAAGATCTGGCAGCCCCAGACCCTCTCTCTCTTTAGTTCTTATTAGGACTGAATAGCTGATCCTCGGCCTCCTATTGTTCCAGATGAAGTTGAGGAGTGGTGATTTAAGGGCTTTAAAGTAACCCCTATTCGGTACAATAGGGATTGCTTGGAAAATGTAGAGAAAACGCGGCAAAATATAAATTTTTGCTATATTTATACGACCCATCCATGAGTACTGGGATTTGTTGTACTGTTTAAGGTTCTCTAGGGTCTTGGAGAGTAGCGGGGCTGGCTGTATCAATTTTAAACTAATGCTTGGTATTGTACACTGTGTAAAGAGGTGATTTGCCCACTAAAAGGAGCGTTGGGTAAATCTACCAGCGAAATACCTGGCTATTCGTCATCTTATCAGACTCACTGGATCGGCCTCAATCCTCACTCTAACTTGTTGCCCAGAAGGTATACGTCCTATTTACTTTCCTCCCCAATTTTATGTGTGCCATGAAGAGTATTTTCATCCATCCTGCGTGGCCCATTGGTTACAACTGATGCTTAAGACAGACATGATTTGTGGTTCCTATTACGTTGGTGCTGACTGTAAAGACATGTGAAAGGCATATTGTTTAAATATGCACAATATGGGAAGTAAAAATGTCACCAGACTTTGTGGTTAAACTGGACCTTCACCATGATTTATTGAAAAGCCCAAACCCTTATAAAATTATTCCCCAGCATCTAAAAATCCTCTCTAAGGACAAGGGGGCACTGCCTTCGATTGGAAAAAAAGAAATTTAGTCTCCGGAGGCGACAATCGTTTTTTACCATAAGAACTATAAATCTATGGAATAGCCTCCCACAGAAGCTTGTTACAGCATCAACCGCTGACAGCTTCAAAAAAGGATTAGATGCTTATTTAGAAGAAAATAACATTAACAGTTACTATTAGCGGTTATCAGTAAAAAAAAATAAAATAAAAACAAAAAATAAAATAAATAGCTTCCCCTGTAAAATAAAAATAACTTCCCCCTACCCCAACACCCTTGGTTGAACTTGATGGACATATGTCTTTTTTCAACCGTATTAACTATTTAACTATGTAACTAAAATTAATATATTTTAAGTTTTTAGTCACTTATTATTCTTTCCCACTCTGGGCTGCAACTCTGTTCAGGACTTTAGGATACGGGCTCCACCATCTTGACTCAGAAGCATCACACTTACTGAGGAGAGTGGGATAAAGTACAGGGGGCGGGTTATAGCTGTGCTTTGCTCAGACAGAGCAGAGCTGGGGTCAGGAAAAGATCAGCAATCCCAGAATGCAGAGCAGCACAGTTAGAAGGCACTTCCTGTTTGCAGGCTGTCTGATGTCCCATGAGCTGCCATCTTGGATGTTTAAAGGCTCATAACATGCAGTAGATGTGGGTAGGATGATTTTTAATGTGGGCAATCTGTATGTACAGGGTGTGGGAAACATATAAGACTCTTATTCAAAGGACCGCTTTAACTTGTTTTTCAAATCGCAGGTTACATTTCAAATAGACAAATCAATGACGGGGATGCTCATTTTTTTCTAAGTTTAAAGTGGTCTCACACCCTGGCCGGTATTGTGGCTCTGTGCATCGTACCCCACATCCCCCAAAACTCACATTTTCATGGGCTAGATGAACTTGCAGCCAGTCCTGGAACCCTGTGACGGCCAGCGCCAATTTGCTTTAGCCCTCTGGTACCCCCTAGCCCTGCCCCTTTACCAGCCTCTATGCCCTTCAGTATGGGTCCATGGTTCTTTCAGGGGTAATTGGGTCATCCAGCTCCTCTGCACCACCGGTACCCGAACTGTGGGTAATTGGACAGGGAAATCAGCATGTCACCTGCTGGTGTCTGCAGGTGACAAGCCACCCTCCTCTACCCTGGGAACTGTTATAGGGGGTCCCCTGGACCCCTTACCAGTTCACCAACCATAGTACAAAATAATACAGCCCACAAATAACCTTTTAATAGCATAATAACAGTTAATAGTTTGAAATCACCTACCTACTAATATGTGTGTTCTTCTTTGGGTCCCCTCGCTGGGGTCTTCTGAAGGTGGCGCCTACCTTTGACACAGGTCCCTCCTGCTTCCTTCCTGGCTACCAGCATAAAATGATGACCGGGAGCCAGGCAACGAGTCTTCGGCCCCCAAGGATTCCCCCCCTCCCCCCTCCCCGTGACTAAATACGTCACTGGAGTGGAGAGGTATGGAGCGGGATTTCTGCGGGGTATCCCCCTCCATACATCAAAGTCACATGGGGCAGATATCAGAGGGGCTCCGCCTCTCTAGTTTAAAAGCTCCGCTCCTCCGGAATTGGCTTTTACTGTGTGTCAAGGCAGGAGGAGAGGGGACCTGTTTCTCCATTCACTCCAAATGCCGGGTCATCCGAGATAATCCAGGGCTTAAAGGCACTGCCTTTCTGCACCCGCCTGCCTATTGAGGGTGCAAGTAATGTGACAGGGGGGTTAAGCAAGCTGCCCTAATGTCAGGCAGGTGACTTGGCGCTTCCCTGCCCTTTGAACAGGTATAAGGGGGTCCTTTTGATCCCCTTACCAGTTCAAAAAAAGTAAAAAAAAAATCACACACCAAAAAAAAAAAATATATATTTTTTTTATGCTGTGACTTTAATGTTCACAGTTGAGTCACAATTGGGGAGCCAAGGAAATTTGGTGCTACCACAAATGCGCTGAGCTACTTGGTGTGACACCTTTATGGCCTCTGAAATGCTGCTCTGTTTTCTATTAGATGATCCTCCCTTTTTTTTTTCTTTAATTCTTAAAGTTGGAAGCTGACAGCTCTGTTTGGAGCCTGTGGCTCTGCGGCCTCCTCTGTCATCTTGCTGTCTTTGGTATGCTGTTTGAACTGTGACTGAGCATCACCGCAGTGGTGAGGTCATCCCTGTGTTATCTCCAGGGCCTTGAACACACATAGGTACACCAATTCCAATTTCATCACTTTCTCTTACAAAGCAAGATGATAAAGACTGATTCACAGTTTATAAGGTCACAAAAGCACATTTCCCTATCGGGAGTGCATGACTGTGCCTTCCTAATGAACTGTGAGTGGCAGCGGTTTGGTAACTTTTTTTTCTTTTGTACTTCTAAAGAATCTTTAAATGATTTTGATCATTTAAATCTTTAAAAGGATTTGTCGTGCATATTAACGTTTGGCAAACGGCTCTGTGCTTGTCAATCGGAAGTGAGGTCCCGAGCCTATCTGAGTGGCGGGGACAGGAGCTTGATACATCCCAGTTCACTTGAAGGTTGTGAGCAGTGAGCAGGCTAAATGTAAAAACAAATCCTTATTTGCCTGCCTGCCGTGCAGAGGAGTCATCCTATTGTGCTGCTGAATAAAGCTGGATTTCATTTATTCATGACCACTCTTTTCTGAGAAAGCAAATTAACAGCTATCAACTGTTTAAGAGCAACAACACCCCTGGTATTTTACTCTCCTGGGTGTTGTTCCTCTAAGGTTGGGTATCCCAACTTGGGATGCCCCACTGTGTGTATCCCCACATGTTGCCATGAAAACTCACCTTTCAGGCGCTCCCATAGCGCTGTTTCCCGGCGAAACCAGGCGAGCTGATTGGCTGACCGGCCACCACAGCCAGCCAGCGCCCTTGATTTCGATTGGGTGAAGGGAGCCGAAAGCACCAGCGGCTGTATCTGCTACTCAATTCCTAGCTTTGGGCATGTCTGTACCGTCCATTCAGAAAGGCCTGGCGCAGGTACACAAACAGCTAGAGGCCAGAAGAGATGAGGCCGCAAGGTATTTGGGACCAGATAAGTGAAATGGGGATCTGAGAGGTTCACACAGTGGGGCATTTTATTTCAGGATGCCCCAAGGAGTGGGACTCGGGGTGGCCATGGAGTCTTCTAGACTCCAGGGCCTTTGTTGTTCCTCTTCAAGAAAGTAATCTGTTTTGGCTATGATTTTAGCCATTGCACGTTTTTAGCTATTGCCAGTGCAAATGCTTTCAAGCTGCGAAATTGTGATTACGGTTTCTAGGAAGGTTCTCTCGCAGTGCACTGTTCCTATGTGGAATTGGCCTTAGGAAAGCGCTGATTAGCTGGCAAATGGTTGGGCCAGACCTGTTACTCTAAATAACAAATACCGGTAGCATACCTCCCAACTGTCCCGATTTTCCCGGGACGCCCTGCGCTGTGGCGGTGTGCCCAGGGCCGCAACGATGCCGGCATCTTCTGTATAAACACTGGCCGGCGCGAAGATGACTGACTTCCTGGCTTGCAGGTGAGCGCGCAGGGGGCTGGGTTGGGGATAAAGAAAAACTTACGCAGGCTGGCATGCAGGGGTGAAGGCAGCTGACATTGCTGGAGGATCGGAGCTGGAGGGCGTGACATGGGGTGTGGCCGGGGCGTGGCATGGGTGTGGCCGTGGGTGTGGTCGGGGCGTGACTTGTCCCGCTTTCACATTTTCAGAAGTTGGGAGGTATGCCGGTAGCTACATTTACTTTGTTGGGTCTAGAACTGGTGGTCTGCCTCTTTGTGAGCTATCCCGATTAGGGATGCCCTGCTGTGTGCATCCCCAGGAAATGCCTGGTATATTGACCTCACAGTCAATCCCATGGCGCATGTGCAGGCCACATCTGTGCTCACCTCTATCTGAGGTGCGTGCCCTCTCCATGCATTTCTGAATGGCTTGCACAGGTACACAGAGGAACAGCCATCAGCTCCATTCCACTTTTCTTGCTGCTCTGATTGCAAGCTGGCGATTGCCTCCCAGCCCACACATGTGGTGTGAAAGGTAAGTTTACAGGTGATCTGGGGGGCTTCACATAGTAGGGATTCCTGGGGGAGGAAGAACAAAAGGTTTTGGACATAGCTACCCTTTAAACCTGTGCTGCAGTAATCAGTTCTCAGGCTCTTGGCTGATATTTTTTGGAGGTAATGTCTTGAGGCTCTTAATAGTTTAATCACAATGTTGTTTGTACAGTCTACATATGTTCTATTGCAAAGAAATAGAAAGCTCCTGTAGGTGAGAAACTGACACAGCCGGTTTAATGGATGCTCAGCTGCTTGGATTGCAGAGAAGCAGAAGAATAGACTGTAAAACAGCTGTGCACAGGGAGTGGGCTGTCTGCTCCCATGTCGTCGTTTGCACAGTTGACACATTAGCTGCGAACATTTCAAGTTTTATGGTAACCTTTAGCAGACTAAAATGCATGTGTTACAAATATAAAAGGCTTTGCTTTTAAAGGCAGAGCAGTGCCTAAAAAGCTTTTGGACCTTTAGGCTAAGCTGTATGACTCTTCCTGGTAGGGAAAGTCCTCTAAAGTTCTGTTTGAAACGAAAAAATATCTTGCCATTTTCTAAAATGTGTCTTAAGCTGCTAATCCATATGGGTTCTGATCTTTTTTTTTTCTTCAAGAATCTGACGTCTTAAACATTCCATCCACTATCAGTGCCCTTTACTGCCTACGAAAGAGTAGACACATAGAGAATAGTGGTTGGCAAAAAAAAAACAATGCTCCGACTAATGCGATCAGACAGATGCAATGCTTATTCATTATTGCTTTAGGAAAGCGATTTATTGTTTCCATTGGACAGAAATGTTCCTCAGGTTAGTTTGTGTTTATCAATATATATTCAGAAGGCGCTCAGTAGTTAAACCGGACCTTCAATATCATTTAATGAAAAGCCCAAACCCTTAAAAAATTATTCCCAAGCATCTAAAATAAATATATTTTAAGTTTTTAGTCGCTTATGTTTTATTCTTTCCTTCGCTCGGCTGCAGCTCTGTTCAGGACTCTAGGATATGGGTGCCGCCATCCTGCCTCGGAAGCATCACATACACTCGGGAGAGGAGAGTGGAATAAAGAGCAGGGGGTGGATTATAGCCGTGCTTTACACAGACAGAGCAGAGCTGAGGTCAGGAAAAGGACAGCATTCCCAGAATGCAGAGCGACACAGTCAGAAGACACTTCCGGTCTACAGGCTGCCTGTTGCTACATGAACCGCCATCTTGGATGTTTGAAGGCTCAGAATACGTACTAGTTGCAGGTGAGATGATTTTTAATGTGGGCAATCTGTATGTACAGGTTGGCAGAAACATTCAGGGTGAAGGTCCGGTTTAACAGAACAGCAGTGTTCCCAGAAAGTGGACTGCACACCACCACTCAATAATACAATGTTTTCTATATATATACTGGTTGCAGGCTTCACTTTTACGATTGGTTCAATGGTCTCATATTCCTTAATTAAAACAAGTGTTACTCCAACTCTATCCCCAGGCTAATGCAGGCAATAATTAGATTTAAATAAACTGAGCTTGTTGCCCCCCCACGTGCCACCTGTTTGGATCATGGGCATTGGGACAAGTCATCCAGGTCTGCTTTAAGGCCCTCTCACAGAGCGGGGCTACTCACCACCTTGCCACTGGTAATCCTATATGGCAGGACCAATCTTGGCTCATCTACTCCTTCTCTCACAGCCTTTACAATGCACACTGCTTTCCTGTAGGTCAATCCAATCCGCAGTCAGTAGATAAGCAAACGCCAAGGACTCCAGCAATATTCCTCACAGTACTTTATTCTGTGCATGGTATTACACTCAGCACAGCACCTAATTTCGTCATTGACGTCATCGGGGTGATCTATGCCAAGAAAAAGTTCTGCATTCAAACACGTTTCTTTGAGCACTAGCGTTGTATTCAGCTGTAATTTGCTTAATTATGCCCCTCCTATTGGTCAGACAAAGTCTTGAAATCTTCCTCCTGACCCCTTGTGTGAAAGGTTTTTACAAAGTTGCATTAGAAAACCCCACAAGGTTCTCAGTTCTATAATAAACTAGCCACCTACTCTAGAACCGATAACCATGCGATGTTTGAAGTTGCTCAAATTGCTAGATCAGCATTTTCTGCTGAAGCTGACCCATGGGAAACCTGCTTATTTGATTTTGCTACACTCCGGGGTCTCCTTTATCATTTCCAAACATGGAGGGGCCTGTCATGAAAGGACATGTGTTATATAACCATTGTATCTAGATATTTACAAACCATAGCCTGTTAAAGTGGACCAACACCCAGGGGGGATCGGCCCGGGAATCTATAAGATTCCCGGACAGATCAGATCCCTCCCCGCGGGGCATCCGAAATCGGGATGTCCCGCGGGGAGGAACCCCCCAGGAGGCCCACAATCCTTACCTTACCGGCGATCCAACGGCGCATGCGCAAGACGCGGCCGCGTCTCTCGCTTCCCTCTAGCAGGGCGCGCTCCCGCGCCGGCCCTTTTGTGAATGGCCGGCGCAGGCGCGCTCCCTGTTAGAGGGAAGCGAGAGACGCAGCCAATGACAGCGCTCTGGTATGCGCGTCCAATCGGCTTTGGACGCGCATACCAGAGCGGCTCTGAGCGCTGTCATTGGCCGGACGAGGTCACGTGGGAGCGGGGAGAGGTGAGTTTTTGCGGCGATCAGGGGGGTTTCACACAGCGGGGCACCCCCGATCGGGGTGCCCCACCTAAGTGGACCAACACCCAGGATAGCGCTGTGTGAGTGTGCTGATTGGCTGAATGTGCCCTGATTCACAGGGACACTAAACTAACCTAATCTATCTTTTTATGTCATCTGTGATTCCTGCATTAGAGAGACACTCCCCTTTTTTCAGTAGAGTACAGGAAACTGCTGCACACACGTGGCGGCCGTAGCTTTTCCAATAGGAGTCCTGCCTCACACTAGTGTGCAGCTGTCCCCCATCATACTTCCATGTCAGATTTTGACTTCCTAGGGATCTTTTACTCTAAGGGCATCCCAAATCGGCCCACTTTAAGCTTTGGCTTATTTGCCTCTTTTGGGTTGTTTTCACCAATTAAAGAAATGCCTTTTAGCCTGGCCTTGTTTGCTCTTGCTCTTTTCCAGAACAGTGTTCCTCTCCTAAATATCCCTTCTTGTTGAGTGCTTCCCCAGACTTCCTTTTGGCAGCGGTTACAGAAGGGGGAGCTTGGTCAAGAATCTGTTTCCAATATTTACTATGCAAGAGAGAAGAGAAAAAATGTGTGTTCAGTTCAGATTTTTTTTTTAAAATAGAACAGAAGCATTTGCAGCAGACGTATGTCTAGAGTATAGCGAGCGCGCTGGATGGATACTCAGACGTCTAGAAAAAAAAAAAGGGGAAATCGGCAAAGAATAGCGTACAGTATCAATGCACTGGGGCATAGGCAGCCATATTTACCTTGGAGGCAGCGTCCTAAATGCATACAGATGTGGACAGCAACCTTTATGAGAACAGGTGGTGTCTTTCCTGAATTCTTTTTCTAAGGTAATCCTTTTTTTGGGAGACTCAAACATGACCCTCGTTCACCCTTGGTTTATTCCACTTGATTGTCAACAGAGATAAATACCTGGCGTGAAAGCCTTGGCAGTAAATCATTGATGCTCATTAACCTGTTCACTTTTAGCGTGAGACCTGAGCTTTTTGCTTGCCTTTCAGACAGTCATTTGTCATTGTTGACATTTCAAGATGGAACTTGTGGAATCCCAGTAAAGCCCATTGTGGCCATGCCAGCACTGACCCTCAGGAAGCTGATATGTTGTGTACTATACAAATAGAATGCAGAGACTCTTGGGTGGCATTTCCTTGTGTGCCAGTTCAAAGCAGGGATTTACACAAATGCAGATCACTTGCTACCGGTATTGTACTGTTGGCCAAAGGGGACCAAAAAAGTACACTAGCAGGCCTAAAGTTTGCTGGCCTGCGACTGCTGCAGTGTTTGGCTGACATATGCGTCATTGATGATTTCCTGTGTCACAGAGCTGCAATTCTCTGCTTTGATGACCAGGTGATTTTTTTTTTTATTTAAAGTGACCCACCAGTCAAATTAGACTGGGCGGGGGGAGGGAGCATCCAATTTAGGGATGCCCTATTATAAAAAGCAGTGCCGAGGGGGCGTGGCCGAGGCATGGTAGTGGGAGGACGTCCACAGTGATCCCCACTATCCCCAGCTTAAAAGTGTTTTCATGGAGAAATTCCCATACCCAATCCCCCACAGTAATGGGGAAACGTGGAGGACAGAGAAATGGCTCTCGAGCGGAGGACAGACAAGCCATCACCCGCTTTCTGAGAGCTGAGGAACCAGAGAGCTCATGCTGGAGCAAAATGGCGCCGGAGCGCATGGAAGATGGAGGGGAGAGGAGCAGCAGTCGGCTGCGCAGCAGTTCCGCTGGAGGAGAGAGATCGAGCGCGGGCAGAGGAGGGAGCTGATCTCCCCCTGCGGCAACAACCAGGGCTGTGGAGTCGGAGTCGGAAGTACAAAAAACTGAGGAGTCGGAGTCGGAACATTTATCTACCGACTCCACAGCCCTGGCAACAACAGCAGGGCTGTCACCACCCTGCGCTTCTCGAGCGGGCGGGGAGCGGAGCAGAGGACCCCGCCGCTCGCAGCGGATGGCGGCCGCACAGGAACGGAGGCGCCGAGAGACGCTGGCGGCGGAAGAGCCGCCGGACGAGATGCCCGCAAAGGTACAGCGGGAGGCGGGCAGGCGCTCACTGGGTAACGTGGGGGCCCATTTGGCAAAGGACTTGGGGGGGCCCGGAACACAGTCCAGCGTTGCGGCGGGGAGCTGCACCCTGTCCCTCCAGCACTGAGGCCATCACCCTGACATCCCCCTGCAGCTTGAGAGACTCTCCACATGCAGTGCTCCCTCTCTGCCCCCAGACACCTGCAGACAGCTGGAGAGAGGAGCTGCTGAGCCCAGCACAGAGCCCCAGGGAGAAGAGCAGCCCTCCACCACTTAAACGGCAAGCCGCAGGCACCTACAGGCCCCATCCACACTGTCCCCCCCTTCGATCAGCCCAGGGAGAATGGGGCAGAGACCCGGAGGACACCCTTTATGACCAGGAACAGAGAGGAGCCAGGTTCCATGGAGAGAGGCCTTGTCTTCTTCTGTTACCGGGGCGCAACGGATTACATCTCCTGACGGGCCATTTACCTACCTGGCTCTACTCCAACCCAGAGAAGAGGGATATGACGCGTGTCCCTGGGGCTCGAGGGGGGGAAGCCCCCAGTCCTCACGTGGGATGCCCGGCTCGCCATTTAGCACATAACCCAGATCCAACCCTGCGGATCCGCGAAGCAGAGAACGAACGCATTGAGTAATGGTCCATGCCCCACAGCAGAACCCGGATCCCGATCTGCGCTCACTCCTCCTCTCACTCCCCACTAAATCCGATATGGAGGCAAAGCGGATTTGGAAGCAATGATCTCCAGAATAGAAAAAACCTTCCGGAAAGACCTGGGAACCGTACAACACAACGTGGCAGCGGTAGAAGACAGAGTGTCTGCTTTGGAGAATGCAAGAACCTCGACAGAGGAACGCCTAACCCGCCTGGAACAGACGAACAGGCGGAACAACCTACGCCTTCGGGGGATCCCTGAAACACCCCAGTTCGCGGATCTGGAATCGATCGCCACGTCGGTTTTCAACAAGCTCCTGGGGGCTCTTCCGGGCACCGCTATAAAGATGGACAGAATACACAGAGTGGCGAGCCGCCCACCGGGCATCCCAGATGGCCCCTGGGACGTCCTATGCAGAATACATCACTTTAAGATAAAAGAAGAAATTCTAAAAAAAGCATGGGAGGCGCGGCAAATCGCACACGATACACATAACCATCCTTCCGGACCTGGCTCGTTCCACGCCCTGGATGAGAAGACAACTGAAGCCACTCCTTCAGAAGATAAAAGATAGTGGCGCAGTGTACAGATGGGGTTACCCTTTTCATCTCATTGTCAGAAAAAAAGGAGGTTCTTTTACACTGCGGGCCCCCGGAGACCTGGACAATCCTTTTGCGTTTCTTGACGCCGCCCCTCTGGAAGTCCCGAATTGGCTCGACTTCCCTACGTTTTAACCCTTGCCGCAGAGGATTCGACGTCGGAGGGCCCTGATCGGCCGCGGGCGGCCGCGACGGGGAGACATCCCTCCCCCCGTGGCCGAGTAGCATTCAGGACTACCTTAACGCAATGCAGTGTACTCGACCTCCTCGGCCGGACTTTCTCCCCACTTCGGGACGGGCCTCTGGCGGACTTTCACTTTCACCTTCCACCGCACCTGTGATCAAGGAGGATCGATGCTCCCGGCTACAGGGTTTGAATAGAGCATCTAGGGAATAAAGACTGTTGTGATTTCTGGGTTCCTGGCTCCGCCCCGCGCACGCCCCTCCCCCTTCTGTTCCTGTAGCACCATTGTGGTGCTTGTCCGGATGCCCTCCGTGATGGCTGGGCTATTGCTCGCCCTGGGGGGGGGGGGGGGGCGGGGGTTGAGCAGAATGTATGACGGCCCCTGAATGGGTGAACTTGGATGGGTTGTTGATACTATACCCTGCGGGTGCGTCACACCGGGTGGTGGGCTGCAGTCGCTCGTGGAAGCCGGGGCCCCCGCTGGCTGCCTCGGCCGGCACCCGCTGTTGGACCCGCATGTGATCCTAGGGCGGATGTGTTGGGAGAGGGCCACGCTTTATTGAGCGTGCCCTCGATGCTCTTCAGACATTCTCGGAGGGCGTCTTGATTTTTGGCAGCGATCTCAACGTGGCCCTGAAACCATTGCTGGATGCATCCAGGAAGGCTTCTCATCTATCGTTCTCGGCTCTTAGGAGACTAAAAAATTCCCTGCGACTCTCTCAACTCATGGACCCGTGGCGTCTACAAAACCCTTGAGGTCGAGACTATACCTTCTACTTGGCACCTCACGACTCCTACTCAAGGTTAGATTACCTCCTCTTAGAACACAGATACCTGGAGATTGTTCAAAAAAGCGGAGATTGATCCTATCCTGATCTCTGACCATGCCCTGATCTCACTGTCCGTAAAACTCCCTGAGCGGTTGACCAGGCCAAGTACCTGGGTGCTCAACGAGTCGCTACTTCAGGAGCAGATCCTAAAGGAGGAGATTAGGAAAGAACTACAGACATACTGCTGGTAGACCCAGGTGAGAACCACAGGTGAGAACCACATACCGAACTTCATTTCGGCATGGGAGACGGAGCTCGGGGTCACATTCACCCCACCCCAAGTAAAGAAAATGCTGGAGCTAGCACAACGGGCCTCAATAAGTAACCAGTATCAAGAGGCGGGCTACAAAATACTGAGTCGATGGTATAGGTCGCCACAGACACTACATCGTTTCTTCCCGTCAGTGCCTTCCCTATGCTGGAGATGTGAGAGAGACATAGGCTCCCTCTCGCACATTTTTTGGGGATGTACAAAAATAAGAGGCTTCTGGGAGGAGATTGTTAGGTGGATCCATAAGATAACAGGAGAGCCCATAGAACTCTCACCGGAGGTCCTCCTCCTGCATTCCACCAAAGCCTCTGTAAAAAAGTACAAGAAATCCTTGACAGTTCACTTGGTAAACGCTGCCAGAGCATGTATCCCCGCCAGATGGAAGTCGACTACCCCATTAACCATCGGCTCTTGGATTAGGAGGGTGGAAGACATCAGACGAATGGAGGACCTGACAGCTCTCCTTCAGTGCACTGAGGAGAAACATAGACTCCGGTGGATGCAGTGGTCCCTAGTCATGGAATCAGTCGAGGGCAGGATCCTGAGGGACGAGACCTGAGGTAGCCGGGAGACGTTCGGGGACCGTTGTTGAGCGGGAATGCTTGATCCGGACCAGGTGATACGTCCCTTTGCCCGCGGCGGCTCCCTTCCTCCACCTGATCGTGGAGACCTGGGCCTCCCCCCCTGTTCCCCCGCCGCCCCCCGCCCTTTCCCCTGTCTGGGCCCCTCATGGAGTCGTGGACACAGATGCACCCTGTGGGGGTGTGGATGGGGGAGCGGGGAACTTTTTCCCCTTCGTCGGTGGGGGGGCGGGGGTTGCCGGGGGGGGGGAGCATTGGGCTAATATGGGACTCAAGGCTGCCTGTGCCCTCCCCATCCTGGTGCCTGTCCCCCCTACCTACCTACACTTTCCCTCCTGTCTTGGCTCTTTTTCACTCCCCTCTCCTCTCTCCTTCCCCACACCCTTATTCCCCATCCGAACACATCTTCCTCCCTTCCTCTTTCCAATTAATATTGGAAAAATGGAGAGGCGGGGGCGATGAGACACAATCCTATACTGGGTTCTAGTTGACCGGCAGGCCATGCACAATAGAGTATTAGTCAAACGCTGTGATGTAGGATTTAAATGTTATATTATAACTGTAATGCTCGGTAGCTGTGTCCGAAATGTCTAATAAGCTAAATATGATCTGTCTTTTTGCCTTTGCTCTTTTCAATAAAGATTTATTGATAAAAAAAAAGCAGTGCCGAGATCCTGCAACCTTGGGCAATCTGTTTCTGTAGCTTAAATTCTGACCCATGTGACAGCCCAGTAGCCAGGGAAGGCTCAGCGGGCGGCTTACAGAGTTTTTCCTCTCTAAAAAAAAAAATATATATATATATTGCTTGGTGAACCCACTGAACCCCCCTGAATTGTTGCTTGGCAGCTCCTGTGCTGCCTATTGTCCTGGGCTGAGTATTGGATCCAGCGTGGGTGCCGTCCCATGGCATTTTGACTTGTACTGATTCCATTTGGAATCTGACATTGTTCTTGTTGTTGCAGGGTGGGTCAGGTCTATAAGCTGCCGCTCCAGCTGTATTGCTTAGCAGTTAGAGCAGCCATTTTACCATGTCGGAGGCATTAGAGGCATCGGGGTTCCGTATTTTAACAGAGGGTAGTGTTGCATGTCCCGCGCCTGACCTCAATGAGGTCCCCCTGTGCACTGGGTGCAGTACTGTCCTGAACGGCCTTACGCAGTTGGCAGGTTCTGCGCCTCAGTCGGATCGTCCAGTTTCCCCTGCGGCTTCAGGCTCGGACTCGTCGGAGCAGGATGCCCCCTTGAGGGGGGCTGTCAGGTCCTTTTGTGTCCCAGGGTACACCCACGGATGGGGTTACTTCCGGAAGCTGTGCATAAGCCAGGTAACCCTCTGTATCACCCAACAGAACAGAGAAGCTTATTGAAGCAATATTGGAGGTTCTGCACCTCTCTACTCCTCGACCAAAGTGGCAGAAGAAGGGTGAACCCTACAAGTGCCAGAAGGTCAGGCAGGATTTTCCCAGGCTTGCCCATTTCAACAGGCTGGTGGCAAAGGAGTGGGAGAAACTGGATAAGCCTCTGTATCTTCCTAATGTTCTGGACACCAAGTTCCGGATGAGATGGTCAGGGTTTGGTCTTCACCACCTGAGGTAGACGAACCGGTGTCAGATGTGCCTCAGCAAACCCATTATCCCTACTTAGATAGTGTGACCTTGAGAGACCAGCTGGTGAGGCATGTATTCTCCATAGTGGGGTCGGCCATGCGCCCAGCTTGCGCCACGTTCATGGCTGCTATGACAGGCAAGGTCTGAAAGAAGCAGCAGAGCAGGCATTTGCGACATGGAGGTTTGCATACCTTTGCAGTTCGTTTTAACTTTTCTGCTATGGAGGTCTTCAGATACATTGAGGGGGCTGGCCTTGCTGGTCACTAAGAATGCGCTTATTGCCCAGCCCTTTTCAGGGGGGGGGAGCATATTTTTGGTGAGCCTCTGAATGATCTGGTCGGGAAGGCGACTGGTGGGAATTCAACTAGGCTTCCACAGAATCAGAAACTGAGGACCTTGTTTCGCAGGTTGCCGAATTTTCGCCTATTCCGGAATTTTGGAGGTTCTACAGACTTCAGAAACTGCAAAGATTTTTTGGGTAAGCTAAACCCACAGGGGAAACCTAGACCCCCAAGGGGCCAGCTGGCCCCAGCCCCCTGCCAAGCCCTCTTAGGGATGGTGGGGCGCCCTCTGCCAATCGGATGGGGGGAAGGCTTTTGCACTACGCGCCGGTGTGGAGAGAATGGATAGCTGATGCTTGGGTCTGCAAGGTTGTTTCTTCCGGATACAAGATTGAGTTCGGGACCATGCCTCCACACATGTTTGTGGCATCCAAGCCTTCCCGCGTCTTGCTGGATCGGATAGATGTAGTACCTGTGCCCCCCTCAGAGTGGGGCTGTCATCCTGACCACAGACACCAGTCTGATGGGTTATGGGGGTGTTCTGGACAACCAAACAGTTTAGGGAGCACAGCCTTCAGTGTGTTGGAACCAAGGGCGATTCTGCTGGTTCTTAGGCATTGGTCTGCGCAGATCCGGGGCTTTCCGATCAGGGCACAGTCGGACAATTCCACGCCTGTGGCCTACATAAACCATCAGGGGGGTACCAGTAGCTGGCAGGCATTCCAGAAATGGAATGCCTGCATCATTAGATGGGCAGAAATTCACGTTCCGTGCATCTCAGTGGTTCACATTCTGGGGAGTGGAGAATCTGCAGGCTGAATATTTGAGCAGGGCGACGGTAGTCCAGGGGGAGTGGTCCCTTCACCAGGGAGTGTTTCAAGCTCTCTGCGACCGGTGGGGCATGCCGGAGATGGACCTCTTCGCATCTCGCCACAATGAGAAGGTCCAGAGTTTTGTGTCCAGGTTGCAAGTCCCCCTGGCTGTGGAGGTCTATGTGCTGGCCTTCAGGGTACAGCCTTCGCTATGCATTGCTGCCACTGCCACTTCTGGGTCACATGTTGAAGAAGGTCAGCTGCAAGCAGATTCCTATCATCCTGATTGCCCCACACTGACCCAGATGGGTGTCAGCCTGGCGGTGGAGCCCCAGTGGTGACACCACAACCGCCCAGATCTTCTGTAACAGGGTCCTCTGTGGCACCCCAATTCTCCAGCACTGGGTTGGCTGTTGAGACCTGTATATTGGAGGAGAGGGGTTTGTCCGCTGTGGTAACTCAGACCTTGATTCAAGCACAGAAACAGTCATCATCTAGAATTTACTATCGGACTTGGAGGGCCATCGTGTCTTTGTGCGAATCTAAGAGCCACTCCTGTAGGAGGTTCTCAGTACCCAAAATGTTGAAGTTCCGGCAGCAAGGCCTGAACGCTGGCGTACATTCCAGCATCCTTTAAGGGCCAGGTCTCGGCCTTGTCCATTTTTTTTTCAACAGACGATCACGGAGCATAGGTTAATCCCCACTGTCATGCAGGGTGCTGCGCATATTCGGCCTCTGCAGCAGTTGATAGTTTCGCCCTGGGATCAGCACTTTGAACCCATGGCTTCCCTGACAATGCTCACATTGAAGGTGGCTTTTGATCATGCAGCACCAAAAAGGTGCCCAAGGTGGTCTCTCCCTCCCATCTTAATCAGGAGATAGTGCTACCCTCCTTGTGCCTACGCTCCACTTGCCATAAGGAGCGACTGCATTCCATCAATGTGGTCAGGACATTAAAATATTCCTTGTCCACTACTTGAGAGGTATGTGAGACGGATGTCTTGTTCTTGATACCAGAAGGATCAAGGAGGTGCCTGGCGGCTGCCAGGTCCGCTTTTGGCAGATGGATCATGCAGGCGATCATACAAGCCTACACCTACAAGGGGAGGGAGGTGCCCTTCTGGTTCAACGATCACGCCACCAGGGCGTTTGCCACGTCTTGGGCTTTCCAAGACCAGGTGGTTTGGCGGAACAGGTCCACCATGCGGTGACCTCGTCATCTATCCACACCTTCACCAAGTTTTACAGACTTGATGTCAGGGCATCTGCCGATGCCGCTCTGGGGCGTAAGGTGTTGCCGATGCTGGTGAACCCGTCTCCGGTGCTCTAAGCTTGAAGTGTCAGTGCCGTTGTTATTGGTTAGGTTGACGCAGTCGACAGTTAGCTGTTCTTGCATGGTCCCTGCCATCGGTTGATGCCTACTACAGGTTTTAGTTTTGTTGCATGGTTTTCTAGTTGTGCGCAGGTTAGTGTTCTCCACTCCTGGGGATGTGGGTAAACTGCTTTTTAATAAACTGAGGAGATCCTGCCACAGCCTGCCATATATAGACTGGGAGGAGCTAGTTTTTTTTCTATCTTGCAGTCCCCGCTGCTAGTTGTGCTCCAGAATGGAAGAGAACGAGAAAGGAAAGTTACCGGTGAGTACACAAATTTCTCTTTTTTTTGCATCTTCGTTTTCATGTCTTCTGCCACAAGGGTGGAGCTTTTGGAGGGACATGGAGGGGATTTCCTGGGGAATCTTCAGCCATGTCCCTCCCCCTGGTTTTTCTGGTTTCCACCCCCAACCGAAGGACTAACTGACTGGTTTACTTGTGTAGCCATTAATCTGTCCACTGCATGCATGGATGTGATAGGAACTTTTTATAGCATAAAAAAATATTGCAGATTACTATGTTCTTATGCTGTTTTAGTAGAAGTGGCTTGGTGTATAGATGTCCCTGAATCCTAAATTAGCTGTGCACTTCACCAACAAAAGAGTACTAGCACCCCTGACAAATGAGATTTCATGGTTTTCTGTCTCTTTTGGTAGACCACTAATTACTTTAGTTAGGCACATCACAGAAAATGCAATCTGACACTGCTTTTTCATCATCGACTTTCCTTCCACGCCGATAAAAAGACTGCTGCTGAGAATGCTTGGCAACATTTCAGCCCTAAATTGCATTATAAAATAAAATTTGATCAGAGATTTGGAGAGCTTTCTGGTTATTCTGTTTTCATGAATTGTAACACAAGTTGCCGGTTAACATTGCACATTTGTCTAAACAGTATTCATAGTGTTTCGTTACTGAAGAACCTGTTTCATTCTAAAGAACCAGTATACCAATAATCTGCAGAGGGGCAGTGTAAGCCTCAGTGGCTGAGACTGAATGATTAACTGTTATCTTGTCTGTACTTCATTAGAAAACACAAGGGAGACTCTAATGGCCATTAATGAAGATTTTGTTGTCCACCAAAATCTAGACTTGGTGATTAGGAGAAATGCCAGATACTACATATCATCATGAAAACCTCATCCAAACCAGTACCTTATCTCTGCCCCGCATGGCAGTGATAGAAGCCCAATACCCATTCCTGATTTATCTGCTCCCACAATCCCTCATTTTGGCCCCTGGCTCATGGCCACATGTGGCCATTATTGACCATGTGGTTTCATCTCCATCACACTGTGCAAGTCCACTCCACTAGCCTCACTGGCTGTGTGTACTCACATGGGGCCTCAGTAAGATTGTACTTTAAGATGCCCCCCGCTGCTTAGTCCTGTCTTATTTGACATTGAAATATGAATTTATTATGACAGTAAATTCAAAGTAGAGTATGGATTGCTACAGTCCAGGTTTGAATGCTGACCATCCTGATTAAAAATGCTGAAAAAGCATGGTGATCATTTTACACTCCTCCTGCTAGACTAGAGAGTTTGAACAACCAAATATTCAATCTGACAGGGCCCCTCCTTTTCCCCTTGTAATTCTGCAACCTCCATAATCCATCTGACTTCTTTATTTTTTGTGAAGGTAGGCAGTAATAATAGCTTGTTTTACAAAATAAGAAGCAAACCCTTATCCTCTCTTCGATGTTTGGATACAATTAGAGGTCTGCTTAAAGTACCTAGTCCAACTCTATCCCTGGATTTTGCTTTCTCACCCCCAGGCGATGACCTGCAGCTCTCCTAAATCCAAGCAAGCACACAAATCATTTTGGGGTGGAACCTGCTGGAAAGATGCTGAAGGTGTTGGTTCACTTTGCAGCCTAGGTATGTTTCCAAGTTTTTGCTTCCTAAAATATAGTCAAGGAGGTAAGTGCTGAAAATGTTGATTCGAGTTGGCAACCAGGGTATTATGCCAAAGTTTTGGAAGGGACTTTATCAAATAGATAGGAAGTAAGTGCTGGCGATGTTGGTTTGCTTGATACTGCAACCCAGGGTATGCTTCCAACTTTGGACAGATTTCGCCTAATTTTGCCACAGTGGTCCTCATAAGAACTTGGTTTCCTACTGTTTAAACAAAGACTTCTAAAATGTAATCCTAAGCTTCCACATGATTGACATGCTATCTAAGATCTCCACAGGAAAGAAAAGAGTTTACTTGGTGATTAAGATCTGTCCTGTGCTGGAAGCTTGCACACAGTTTCAGAAGTAAATGAAGACTTTAGTGTTCTCTTGTTGAGACAGGTTTAAAGTGACATCACTGCTGTTTTCATTTCAACATGGGAGATTAACTATTCCCTTATGTGTGCCTGAGAGACCCCCAGCAATTTATGATTATAAATTGTGCTTTTCCAGACATTCCGCTCTGGTTTCATGACACAGCTGGAACCTTATACCAATAGTATACTTTTATTTTTGCTTTATTTTGTGAACACCAAATGGAATATTGCCTGCATAACAATGCCAGACCACACAATGCTGCATACAACTTTCTGTGCATTGTGTCACTGCAGATTTAGCTGTTGACAGCACGCTTGCGGAACTCTGCAGACAAATGTTTACAAGGACACTGGAGTATATTTCTTTGAAAAGTGAGTTTGAGATAATCCCCAACACTGCTGACCACATCCAAGAGCTAGAAGTCAATCTTCTGCTTTTGCATGTAGTCCATTGTGGCAGACTCCTGTGGATTGTAGAGTCTTACAGCAAGGTTGGACATTTTTCTAAAGCAAAATAAGAGGCTACAATCCAATTAGGGAGAGATCCAAGGACAAGCAACCCCACATAAGGATTTACTCATGTAAGGTTTGAAGCGGACCAAAACCCATGTTTTAACTAATATCCCACATATTCCTTACTCTACAGGCAGTACCTTTTTGGCTGGTATTACTATCCTCCCTTCTGTCTTTTTCCAGCAATAGATCCGACAATTTCCTTGAAGACCCAGTTTGGCAGGGGTATAAGTATCAGGACCAACATTTACTGGATTGCATCTTGATCCCGTTCCTGTGAATTGAACATAATTTTAATTTAAACTTGCAGTTATGGGCGCTCTTCCATTATGTATGCTGACCCTCAGGGCTATGTTCTGATGATGTAGGAGCCCAGAACTCCAAAAACAGGGTTAACAATATGTCAGAGTAAGTGAAAATGATGGCAGGAGATATTGGCTAAGTTTGCATGGCAAAAACAAGAAATTATTTGCATGGCAAAAACAAGCCTTACTACTCATAAAACCATAACTTCCAGCCATGTGGCCTCTAGCCAAAAACTTGTGTTCACAAGTAATAAGTAACATCTGTGTATTAGACAATATACCCAAGCATGGCATGCCTCTTTGTGGCATTAGCTATAGGCTGTACATTAGTAGGTTCAAAATACAATCCCATACATAAAAAGCACAGAGCTATAAGTGAATTACAATGTAAGTCCTCTTTAAAGTTCCTCCAACTTTTCTTCAAATCAGTAAAGTGACTTTTCAATCATTTCTTGTGTTGTCCCACCACCAAAAGTATGCTCTTACCAGAGATGGTCTGATCAAACTCTGAATTAAGGTCATAGGGGACACTCTCCAAACGTTTCCACAGCGACAGATATGATTCCACCGTTAGATGTATATATGTGACCAACAAATATCCGGCCTCATTTTGGCTCCGTACTTACACAGAGGATGGAGCCCGAGGCGGCAGCAGAATCAGGGAGGGGGGAAGGCAGTGGCGTAGTGTTGGGTGTCAGGAACACGTTGCTCAATCCAAATACAATCAAAGGCTTGCTGGTGGGGGCAGGGACCTCACCCGCCTCCTCTCTCTCCCGGTGTACATTAGTAAGGCTTGGGGTGGCGTTTGTCCAGAAATGGCCACCCACCAGCTCTGTTGCCTTTATTATGTAGCCCATTTCGGGGGAGGGGGGGTCAGGGACTGTCAATCAGATCTTTTCATAGTTAGATCTGGGAAGTTAATTAGTATGCCATACAAGTCTAATCAATATGTCTGCATCTTGACCTATATATTTTAAATATCTAACAAAGAATTGGGAAAGGGGGAGGGGGGCACTCATATCACACATTCACACTTTGTTATGAAATGGGGGTGGGTATAGTCCCTGCCATTTCCTGTTAAATGTAGGTTTTATTAGGATAATGCTTGTTGCAGGCCCTCCATCATAAGATTATAAACCATGGAGAGTATGTGGGTCAGGGGCTCTCGCTAATGCAACATTTGCTCAGAGTTAATTAAGTCTCTGAACTTTGTTTTATCCATAAAAGTGTTTTAAGAAAGTTTTTAATTGTTCCATTTCTAACCACGAGGGTTGTCTCCCCTCACCTCTCAACTGTAATTCAACACATATTTTTATCCCTGCTAGGTCCCGTGTCTGGGGGTATTCAAGGAAGCGCTCAGAGAGCGAGTGCGGACATGCCCCTCTCCTGCTTATTCCCCTAACCTGTCAACCAGTCTACTATTCTCGTTAGGACTGACACTCTCTGGTATAGTTCCACATCAGGACGTCCTGCTCTCTCTCCTTTCTTTGGTAGTGTTCATTTTTGGTAACTCAGCCTTGGTTGTTTGCCTTCCTAGACAAAGTTGGTGAAATAAGAGCACAGAGTAGGGAAGAAGGAACTGGCAATTTTTATTGGGTTTGTTTGGAAAGTGTAGAGGCATCTGGGCACTATGTCCATATGCAGGACATTTATCTTGCCAAACCAGGATAACTCCTATTTTGAGTACGAGTCTAGCACTTTCTTGGTGAGTGGGAGGAGATGTTCATAGTTCAAGGAGTACAACAAGCTATGGTCTGCTGGGATTTTTACACCCAGGTATTTTAATGCACCCGTACACAATCTTAAGGGAAAGTTCCCCTGCAATTGGCTAGCGAGAGTGGCAGTTATGCCTTGTCCCATTATATATCCGGATTATGGGGACAGGATCCCGTTTGCTTGAACCGTAGCTGATGGGCTCTTATACAGTGCCCGGATCTTGACTGCCAGCCCTGGTCCTACTCCAATCTGTATCAGTGTAAGATCAATAAAATGCCAGTTAGCCTTCTCAGCGTCTATTGAGAGCAGGCACATTGGGGTTCCCGTCTTCCTGCCGTGAGAGCTAAGCAGCATGGTTTTAATCGTGTTGTCCCTGGCCTCTCTTCCTTTAATAAAGCTAACCAGGTCTGTATGGTTGGAGGAGAGTAAAGGCTGTAGCCTGTTGCCAATCATTTTGGGGCAGGATTTTACATCTGTATTGATCAATAAAATAGGCCTGAAGTTGGAACATAGTGTATGATCGCGGCCTGGATTGGGGGTGACTGTAATATATGCCTCCATTGATTGGTCAGGGAAATCACAGTCATTGGATACTGCGTTACAGCACTTGGACCAAAACCCAGGATTTGGGTGAAAACGCCTCAGATGGCCGAAGGTAACTCGCCTCTTCCGGGTCCTACGGCGCTTGTGCGGCCGCTCGGCCAGTCAGCGCATGGAGCCGCTGTCATCATGTCATCTTAGGCTTCGTCTAGGCCAGCGGCTCCGAGCATGCTGCCAGCCGAATCCCCCGCTTCCTTCAAACAGGGAGTGAGCATGCGCCGGTCACTCACAAATGTCTGGTGTGGGCACGCGCCCTGCTACAGGGATAGCGGGGATGCAGACACATCTTGCACAAACGCCGTTAGACCGGGAAGCAAGGTAAGTGTATTGGACTACCTGGGGGGGGGGGGGGGGAATTTGATCTTATAGCATATTCAGGATTATGAGGTCTTTGTAATATTTATAGAATTTCGTGGTGAACCTATCAGGGCTGGGCTCTTTCCCACTGGTGAGGCCACAATAACTGCTCTCAGCTATTCCATCATAAACAGTTTCTCCAACAGTGCACTGTCCTCTAAGGATATATTCAAGTGCTGTTATCAGAGTGCTGTCTCTGATATATACTGTATCATGTTTTTGCATATTGATCTTGTGTTTGTACTGTATCATGTTTTTGCATATTGATCTTGTGTTTGGTGGGAATTTCAATCTGTATTTTATACAGTTGTACATAGTGTCTTTGGAAAAGTTCTGCTATATGCTCAAGGTTGTGGACGGCTGTACTCAAGGCATCTTTGATGTTGGGTATATAGGCATGTGATTGCTTGGGATGTAGCAGTCTGGCCAGGTGGTGTCCACATTTATTACTAAATTCATAGTGAAATTGACTTGCGCATTTTCACTGCCTAGAGTGTTTTGGTCAAGTAACTTCAATAGGGCATTCTTTTTATCAGTAATCTTGATCAGGAAGGTGGGGGAAGGAGTCTTTTTATGTGAAGATTCAAGCTGGGAGATCTGTTGCGAGAGTTCACTAATTTTTGAGCTTCTTTCCCTTTTTAAGTCTCATCCCATGCTGAATGAGGATATCCCATAAGGTAAATTCCAGGGCCTCTGTATGGGGGGATTTGTTGGTCTCTCTCATGGTCGGTTTGGAAATTTTGTATTGCCATTGCGATGGCCCCCGAGCACACTGAATCATCGAGTAAGTTGTCATTTAGTTTCCAGGGGCCCCTCACTGGACATGGTAGTTCTAAAGACATTTACAGAGGGGCATGGTCGTACCAAACTCTAATGCCAATATGGGAGCTCGTGACCATTGCAAGGCATGTTGGCTTACGAAGAAGTAGTCTATTCTGCTGTAAGAGGAGTGCACATCTGAAAAGAATGTGTAGTCTCTGTCCTTGGGGTGATGCATCCTCCAGATGTCCACCAATCGCCTACTTGCCAGCATTTGTTTAAAAGATCTTTGTCTAGCATAAAAGATTGCAGATTTCCCAGATGATGTATCCAATGAGGGCTCGACAGCCATGTTAAAGTCTCCCCCCTACTATAGTAATCCCTTCCGCAAAGTCATCCAACTCTTTAAACATCTCTTTGAGATATGTGGCCTGGTCTGTGCTAGGTAGGTATACGTTAGCCAGGCTGTACATCATGTTTCAGAATTGAATTTCTCCCATATTCCATTCCAGGATGTCACCGAATCGGATACAAATGGTTTAAGAAAATGAACCCAAACTACTTTCGGGGTTCAGGGCGTGAAACCACTGTGTGAAGTATTTATCTTTGTATAAACATAACACTTCTGCAATTGCATGGATCTCTTTCTTCAGGATATTAAACCCTTTTGTATTAAAAGAGCATAGTTTCAGCAGAGGCGTCTTTTTAGGTGGCGTCGTCTTTCACACTTTCTCTATCAATGGGATAGTGAAAGGTGAAGGAAGGGATAGGGGAGAGAAACACAAAAAGACAGCCAAGAACACATTTATAATCATTTCAACTTCTATAGTGTGTAATAGTTAAACCATATAACTTAGTTTTCAAAACATATCCTTATGACAGATGGACAAACTCTAATAGCATGAGGAAGAAATCTCCCTACTAATCTATCCTTCCTCTCCAAGCACTCCAATCAGTGAGAGGGGGTAGATGCCTACTGTGGGGGTCAGCGATTCAGCACGTCTCAGCCTGAGACCCACCTGGGCGTTGGCTGAGTAATTCTGAATTAGCAAGTAAATGTTAGTACAAGGAGGAAAGGAAGAGAAAGATTTTTTTTTTGTGGGGGGCAACCTAGCCTCCCAGAGTTAAGTCCTTAATTTTTTCGTTGTTTAGCGTTTATTTTGTTGATGGTTGATGATTCGGTCGTCATTCTCTGGACTTCCTCTGATCCAAAGGTTGGGAACAGTCAACTAGCAACCAATCGGGGATATCTATGGCCTCTCTTCGCAGAATCCTGAACAGGTCAGGAATGTCTCTTTTTGAGTGAACCGTATATATGGAATTATTCTTTTGGACAATCAGATGGAATAGGTGCCCTATTTATAGGTAGTTCCTGCTGTTTTGATTTTCTCCAGTAGGGGGTGCATGGTGTGCCTCATGTTTTAAAGTTTCTTGAAATGTCCGGGAGGATTTGGATCTGTGCTCCCTGCCACTTTATTCCCCCTCGCTTCCAATCTTTATTAATTATTTCTTCCTTGAGCCCGAAAGGTTGTATACACACAATACGTCTTGTGGCGCATTCTGAATAGCTGTGGTCTTCTGGGCACTTTGTGGGCCCGGTCAATGATTATAGGGGTGTCTCTTGGTCTCTCTACGAGAGCATTGAAAATTGCAGTTGCCAATTGTTTCTAGGATGCCCCTGAGTTTTATGTTGTTCTTGCAACTTCTGTTCTCAAGGTCATCTAAATGCAACTTTAAGTTAATAGTTTGCTGAGCTTGACTGTCTCTAGAGCCTTCCAGTGCCCATCTCTGTTTAGTGATCTTTCATTAGAAGAAACCCTGGAATCGAGGGTGTCTGTTTTGTTATTGGAGCTCCTCTATGTCTTTATGAACTGCCCTCTCAATTCTTAGAGCCATGGTTTCTAGGTATTCTTTAGTAACTAGAGTTTTTAGGTCCTCTTTAGTAGCTAAAAAGATAGGGGTTCTTTCAGGTCCGCGGCCCCTAATTGACCATCTGGGCTTTTGACTGAAGGCGTTATGGAAGCCGGGGACATATGTCCACTTATCCGGTTGTTTGTCTGAGTTGGTTGTTTTTCACTGGGACCTGGTTCCAGAGAGCAAGCTCCACTCGTGTGGTATACTAGCTCTGGGCTATCCATCTGGAATGTTTTTGAGCTGGGGGTTCTGATCAGTCTGGGTCATCTGAGAGGGCATCAGATCTGGAAGTACTTTGATTTGAGGGCTAAGTGGATACCCTAAGTGGATACCCTCTTGTATCTCCCTTCTCCTCTCTTTGTATGTATGACTTGATGGTTTTGCTGGTATTTTGAGGCACAGACAGCGCTTCCCACCTTTCTCTGTTACAGCTCTCGCCCCCCGCCACCTTATTCGCTGCCACCTCTCTTCACATTGCCCCAGCCTCTGGTGGCTACCTGAGCCTGGATCAGTCTGGCCAGGGCTCTAGTCATGTGTTTGCACCAATGTCGCATTTAACCTGATTGAAATGCATTCTGTCACACTACCAACCATGTAGAGAACCTTGTCATGTGTAATTAAAAACATTCAAATTTTACTTTCGCTGTTTTTAATCCCACTTTTTTATTCAACCAAATCTTGTTCTTGTGTTTCTTAGCCCAAGCAAACCCTTTTAGGCGTGCTGTGTTATCAGGTGTTGCTGAGCTGTGCCATGACTCCCTGCTTCTGAAGGTGTCATCTGCACTGTTGAACTGGATGCTTGTTCTACTTGATCCCTGGTGCAATTAGTCTTCTGTCATGCTGCCGATTGACCACTGTGTACCTTTCATCTGATACCGCTGTTCAAATGGGCCTGCCATGTTTTTTTCTGTACTGTTTGATTGTGTAAGCTATTGTGTTTTGGAAGCATTGTTTTAGTTGTTTCTCTGCTATTTTAATTATATCTGCGTTGTTGTAATACAAGTAACAGGTATTTCCCAGCTTGCATTTAGCAGAAAGTCTGCAATTAAATTAGTACAGTTTATTCACTAAAGATGTAAGTTTTCTAAACCCGTAGACTTCTTCTTCATGCTTAAAGTGGACCAACAGTCAAAAATGACTTACCGGTAATTTTCGGCTTAAATCGAAAACACAAGAAACAGTGCTTATATGCATACCTCCCCAGGGCAATTTAGATTGCTGCACAAAAAAATGAATTTACCTTTTTCTAACTCATACAGGGGTACATTTTAAAAACATAGTGGTGGCTCATGGATCTGCAGGCTGTCTCCATTTACTGTGCATTGTCATTTATGTCAATTGAATCCAGGCAGCAGCATGGCTGAGATGCTGGGAAATTGACGCTACCACTAGAATAAAGGTGAGGAGGCATTTCAGCCTTCAGTGGGTGCAAAAGCAAATGTAAGCACTTACAATACTTCAGTATCATGTGTGCAGATGGGGCAAGGGAGTTTTGGGGTATGTTCTTTTCCAACTTTGCCAGGCTATTTGTCCGGGTTTAATACACAACAATTTACGGCTTCACATTTATAAAAAGCAACATATCCAAATGTTTTTCTCTTGACACAAGGGTAATACTGACCTTTAAATAAATAAAAAATATTTGGGACATGCATATAATGAACAGGAGCATTTTTGATTGATTTTGCTATTAAGAAGTCCAGGTACAGTATTCATTATACTGCAATCAGGAGGGTGAGTTTGGGGAATTTTCACATTTTTTATTCTCTTGGTGATATAGACTATGAAGTTTTGGTTCCTCTCAGATAGTGTGATCAAAACATCCATTGGTTTATTTTCGTTCAGGTAATAATGGCACAATCTTTTTCCTGTTACCTTAAGTACCACCACAGTAAAACTTCCTGGGAGGGTGGTGGTCCAACCTAAAGAGCTATATCTACCTGACCCATTATCCCAAGAGGCTCCATCCCTGCAGTTTGTTTTCTTGGCGTGTATCGGGAGTAGTAGCCTGAACTTCCCCCATTTTTCACCCATTGGAGCCTTGAGTACCCTCATATGGAAGCGTGAGTACCATTGGTGATACTAGCACTATTGGCCGTGAATCTCTAACTAAAAAGTCTTTTGATTAAACTGGACCAAAAAAACATATTTTAGTTTTGGTCTGTTTATTAGGTCTCCAAGAGGACATCCCGCTCCACCTGATTGCTACTCGACAAGTTTGCTGTTTAATTGTTGTTCTGGCTAGAAATTTTAGTTGTGGGGCTAACTGGGCTAACCCTGAAAAACCCATTTATATAATCAATTTACGTTTATATGAGTCAATTGGTGTTTGCTCCAATGTCCCCCTCCATTACAATTAGCCTGCATCTGATGATATCTGACTTTGGGTTGAGCTTTTCAGTTAATCTGTCTTGAGAATGGCAACTTCAGGGAATGCCCACATTTCCAATTCTAAAACATCAGTAAAACTGTAGTATGCTGCTTTTGCTGATTTTCTTTAAAGTTTCCTACCACAGAATGCTCAAACTGACTATAAAAGCCTGAAAAGTACCAATCCTCCCTTTTTCCTTAGATTGTTCATTTTTTCACTTTTATCATGTTGTGAAATCAAATGCCTTTCCGTTCCAAAAAAAGAAGGTGGGGGGAGTAAATTAAATAATTTTTCCTTTTGCCGCTAATGAAAAATGAGCTGTCTGGCCTTGAAACGTTATTTAGGTTAGCCTATTATGTTTAGTCTTTCAAATGTTTATTTAGGCTATGATGAACAACACTGGTTTAATTGAATTACCCCATATTTTGTAACATAAGTTATAACCACCAAGTCTTATTGCTGTGGGGTTTCTCTCCTTTATTTTTCTTTTTGCTCTTACTGAAGTCGTGTAGAATAGTGCGAGTCAAATTTTTACTTTTTTTTTCTTTTCTGCAGGTACAGGAATGGCCCACTCTCATTAAGTTTCCAGTTTAATACTTCTGAAACTGCGCCAAAGGATTACTGTGTTTGCTGGTTCTAAAACTTTCATGAATTTTTAAAAATCTGACTGAGGAAAAAATGGACACGCGAGCAGGAAAAGAGATGGCCTTGTGTAAAAGAGCAGATCTTCCTTTAAAAATCCACTGATTTAGGTTGGTGGCAAAAAAGGGAGGACAAGTACATGGACCTGTTATGGTGCCATTTTGGAATAGAATTAATATTATAGGAGAGAGGTAACCATAAACGTGCAAAGATTCGAAAAAAGAAGAAGTGGTGTTCATTTTCTACTGTTCCGAATTATGGAACTTTTGTGGAAGACGTTAACCTGGATATTGGGCCTTGTCATGGTTTCATCGGAATCTTACAGGGACCACAGACTCACCTATAGTTCTCAAGGTAGGAAGTTCAATTCAACTCCATCTGTGACTAGCAGGTGAACTGATCAGTTCTGGAACAAACGGCAAACCGAAATAAACTTTTTTGAGGAATGAGAAGCAAAACCTGGGATTTGTCAGAGGAGGTTCACATATGTGATGTGGGATCAAGCTATTTTTACAGCCAACAGCCGGTCATCCTAGTTTGTCAGAAGGACTAATCCTGGGATACCTAAAAGTACTTTAATTATTATTTAATATTATTCATTAAAATGTTCCCAGATTCAGTCTTTCTCCCAAATCAGAGTGCCCTGCGGTTGACCTCAAACGTAACTTGACCCCACGTGAGATATGTGGGCCTCCTCTGACAAGAGATGAATACCATACATATGAATGAATTCCCCCCTCCGCCATTCAGATATGACTGCACACACAGCAGATGAAGGAGTGCTGCCAGAGAAGCTGTGGGTTTGGGGAATGAGGTAAGTGGGGAGGGCTTTCACCCGGCCTTGGAGTCAAGGGTTTTGAACAATCCAGGCTAAAACATTACAATACTCAGATTTGCTCCTCTGCATCCTTTACATCCTAGATTTTGAGTACTGTGGCATACAGACCTGTTCTACTGTTCAGAACAAGTTTTAGAGCCACCCCCAACTCAGTAAGAGTAACTTCAGCACACCCAGTCTATTTACTGCAGTGCTTGGCGCTTTGGCTACAGTAAGTAGAGGATGCTCTGGGATTTGGGACCTGGTAAATTTTTTTTTCTCAGTGTATTATTATTTTTTGGACTAAACAGAGACTTTACGCCCCCCAAAAAATTGCAACCCATCTGGTATTAAAGTGATACAAAACTCTAGTTACTCGGTCCACTTTTAATTTTTTTCAAGGGGCATCCGGATATAGGATGACCCAAAGTGGGGCATCCTTTAATGATTTGTCAGCAAAACTATCCTCAAATTTTCTTTGAACAAGTTTTCATGGCTAATAAAAAAACCTTTCGACAGTTAATGCCCAACAGGCTTTTTTTATGTTGTTATGCTATTCCAGGTCATGTAGTACAATTCCTGGTTTACACCTCTATTTCTGAACTAATTGCTATGTGCAGCCCGAGGCTAAAATGTTATTAAGGTAGCTGTCTACTAAAGGATCTAATGGTTTGTCATTAAATGACAAGACACCTTAGAAAACTACTTTTTCCACCTACAATGTTTACAGCTAGTAAGAGCATGTCAGGGGATCACCCTTTTGCCCTTATGAGATAGTAACTAGTAGCTTTGATGGAATGTAATGGTTGCCTTGTATTGTAAAGCAAGGAAAAATGGTTTAGGCCCAATCTAAACAGGGCTGTCTTTTGACATTATGAATCAATCTACATCAATATAAACTACACAGGTATGATCAAGGCTATAATAAACAAATGGTTTACCTTGCGGGTATATACATAAAAAAATTAAATCCCTTAAAGGGAATTTTCAGCCTTTGATTAAGAACATATGGTGATGCAACTAAGCATCATATTTTTTTTTCCAGCATAGTGCCAGGAAGAGAAAATCAATATCGATATTCCAAGTATGTCTCACACCCTGCTTCGGAATGATTAATAACACGTGGGTTATGTCCAGTAGAGGGCGGACTTCTGCAGAGATGACTAGAAAAAAGAAGCCCCTCCCAGTCCATAAATACCTGGGACCTCCCACACATTCCCCAGTCTTCGTCTCTGCAGACGGAGAGCAAGTCAGAAGATGGCTGTCTCCTACCTTTGCAGGTAAGCCGGGTTTACACCTGGCCAATTTATCCCCATTTCTGTCCGGACCTTGTTTTAAATAGATTACTATGCCTCCCAGCCTCGGCTGTAGGTCCGGCCGAGGGTAGGTTACACTTTAGTGGTGTACTAACTAGGGGCCATGCTCCTCCGTGAGACCCCCACCAAGGGGTAGGCGGTTTGTCAGGTTGGTGACCCTGACATGGGATGCCCTGTCCGTATTGAAACCATCGCTACATATCTATATGTAGCTATTGGCTTCCCCTCCATTACTCCCTGTTCCCGGATAGTAGGGGGAGGGGGGGCGGTCTTCCATTGTTCCCCCATATAGTTGTCTGTCAGTGCGTTTGTGTTTTTACTTCACGCTCTGGCTACTGCCAGCGCATGGGTACGTATGTGTGTGTCAGTGTATGAATTGTGTGTCTCTTGACTGCGGCCCGCACGCTCGCTATTTAGCGGCGGCGGGCCGGTTACACTATGGCTGGTTACTTTTTGCCCGGCTCTGCAGCATGGCTGGGGAGCGCGGCTCTCCTTCCTCGGTTCAGGGGAGGGGGCGGGGCCTGGTGCTCTGTGCGCCCGTTACGGCCCGCCCCCCTCCTTGGACGTGTCTTGCGGCTCTCAGCCCTATTGGCTGGAAGCCGGTCTGGCGTTTTCCCGGGTCGGGAGGGGGCGGGGCCATGCGCGGCGCGCGATCCGCGCTGGCCCGCCCTTCTTCCTGCTGTTCTCCGGGTGTTGGACGCCATTTCTTGCTGCCGGCTGATTGTGAGTGCCCCTTGGTTCTATTATTGTTTTCTTAATTGTGCTAGTATTACTGCGCCCTGGTGGCCTGGGAATTCCGCATTTATTTTCTGCATTTGTTATCCGGCATTACCATATCTCGTGCGGGTGTGTGATATTATGTTCTGTGTATATATATGTATATATATATATATATATATATATATATATGTGTAAATGGATGTCTTATGCCTGCATATGTTTGTGCATTAGGATGCCTCTGGGTGAATATTCTTAGAGGTCCCTTATTGTGTCTTTTAGGTGGGACTACCTAGCCTTTAATACAAAAGGGGGTTCTCCCGGTCCTTAGGTCCCTTGTTGTCAAATTGGGGTTCCCTTTTGTCATTGAAAATCCTCCCACTAACGGGCGCTAAGGGGCATCCCGGGTAGCTTCATAGCGTAATTCCCATTTGTCATTGCGACTACCCTTAAAAATCACCATATGGAGGCTTCCCAGGATACCGGGCTCGGGATCCCTTCGGGGCAACCCTGGCAGTGTGTGGTCTGTGGGGTATCCCTTGTGGGAGACTATGTGCAAATTTGTATACCATGTGCACAGCAGGCCATTGCGCAGCAATCCGTGCCCCGTACGGCCGGGTCGGCTCCGCTGGCCTCATCACCTACGCCCCCACGCCTGGCTTTGACCCCAAGTGACGTTGTCATTAGCGGGGAGTCGCAATCCGATGTCTGTGCCAGACTGGTCAACATTGAGAAGATGATTGCTAGCTCTGCGGCCTGCAAGGCCCCAGCTAAGAGACGGCATTTGGCGCTTGCCGCGCCGGCCTTTGATAATGACGATTATGATTCGATTGATTGGTCTGTTTATTCCCCGCTTGAGGAAGGGGTATTGTTTTCAGACTCTGAAGGCTCTGACGATCAGCAGTACCTGGATGCTGATGCCGGTCCGGAGCGCAGGGCTACCGTGGATACCCCCAGACTCCTGTCCCGTATTTTTGATGTGCTTGCTATTTCCCCTCCTGCGGAGGCCCCTCCACAACGGGGGGAATTTTTTGGTACCGCCAAACCTTGTTTGGAGCCCCCGGATCAGAAGCACTTTAACTACCTGATCCTTAAAGAATGGGAAAAACCTAGCCGGCTCCATGGTATTCCTCAGGGGTGGGATAGGAAGTATCCCTTCCCTGTTAATGTGGTTAAGCGTTGGTCGACACCCCCAGAGGTCGACGCTCCCGTACTGGGATTGTCCACTACGTCGGTTGTGCATTACCCGGATTCCACTACCTCGAAGGATAGTGAGGACCGACGTCTCGACCAAATGGCTTCACATGCCTTTGCTTGTGTGGGTTTGGCCTTGCGCCCGGTTTGTGCCTCTGCTCTCACGGCCGTGGCTACTAGAGCGTTAATCGGTTGGTAAACCTGTTGGATGGCCCCCATCCGAATCCTTCCAGTGAGGAATTTTCAGCCTTGTCGCAATGTGAGATGTTCATTGCCTTTGCCTTATCAGCTTTGGATGATACTATCCGTATGTGTAGCAGGACCTCGGCGTTGCTTGTGGCTATACGCCGATCGGTCTGGTTGCGCCAGTGGGAGGCCGATATCGCTGCCAAGAAGGCGCTCACAGGGCTTCCCTTCGTGGGTTTCCGCCTGTTTGGTAAAAATTTGGACTCTGTGGCTAGGGGAGGTAAGTTACCTCAGCGCAAGAAGCAACACCGGCCCTTTCGGGGCTCAGGCTCATTCAATCCCTTTCTCTGCTCTCGGACGAGCAGGGGAATGTCCTTCCCTGCGTTCAGAGGAGATTCCTGGGGCAGGGGCAGTGGACGCGCCCGACCCGGGACTTCCTGGGGTACCAAACCCATAGCCACTGCCAAGCCCGCTCAGCAATATGGGGGCGCCCCTACCCTCGTGGGTGGGGGGATGGCTGCGGCTCCCCGCACAGGTCTGGACTCTGGAGGTCACAGACAACTGGATCCTGGAGGTGGTCTCCTATGGGTACTCCTAAGGGTACTCAAGCTCCTAAGCTTGAGTTCGCTTACCGGCCTCCTCCCTGATTTCTCAGGTGTCGGGTTCCTGCGTAACCTCGGGCTGCACAGGGACTTTTTCTGGCGGTGCAAAACCTTCTTGATATGGGGGTCGTTTCTACGCCCCCCCCCATAGAGAGAGGTCAGGGTTACTACTCCAACCTCTTTACGGTGCCCGAAAAAGGATGGATCCATAAGGCCCATTTTGGACTTAAAGTTTCTCAACCGGTTCATCTGAACCAAGAAATTTTGCATGGAGACTCTGCGCTCTGCTGTCAACTCCCTTTGTCCTGGGGACTTTATGACCTCATTAGACATCAAGGGCGCTTAACTTCATGTGCCGGTCTTCCCGGGACACCAACGGTTTCTCAGGTTCGTGGTAGGCGATCAGCACTACCAGTTTGTGGCTCTCCCCTTTCGGGCTGACTTCGGCGCCCAGGGTGTTCACCAAGGTGTTGGCAGGTGTAATGGCCCTTCTCAGAACCCAGGGCATTCGCATTGTGCCTTATCTGGACACCAGGACGGTGGTGACAATGCTGGAGAGGTTCGGGTGGGTAATCAATTACCCCAAGTCCTCTCTCCCTCCGTCAAGGGTGACTTCGTTTCTGTGCATGAATCTGGATACCATTCAGACCAGGGTGTTCTTACCCCAGCCAAAGGTGGATGTTATTCAAGCACTAATTCGTCTCCTTCTGTCCAACCCTTGTCCGTCCATCAGGCAAGGAATGAGACTGGTGGGATTGATGGTGGCTTGCTTCGAGGCAGTGCCTTTTGCTCAGTTTCACAGTTTGAGACCTCTTCAGCTCCATCTTTTATCGGCTTGGGACAGATGTCCTCTTTCCTGGATCAGTCCCAGTTCTGTCTCCTCTGGTCCAGCGGTCTCTTCAGTGGTGGCTGGACCCGAAGAATCTTCTGGGGGGCTGATCTTTTCTGGTGCCCCGTTGGGAAACGGTCACCACCGATGCCAGCCTGTCGGGCTGGGGGGGTTTTGGGAAGAAGCATCTGTTCCAGGGGCTGTGGGGTCCTCAGGAGGCCCACATCCCCATCAACATTCTGGAGCTGAGGACGGTTCGGTTGGTGCTGTCGCACCTGACGCATCGCCTCCAGGGCTTACCGGTTCAGGTTCGATCCGACAATCGGACTGCGGTCGCTTACATCAATCACCAAGGAGGGACTCGCAGCAGGAGTGCCCTCCGGTAAGTGTCTCTGATTCTTGCATGGACCGAGAGCAATGTTCCATGCATTTCAGCAGTGTCACAATCACAAGCTCCCTGCATTTGTGTCTCTGTCCCAGAACCCCCTGGCTCTGGCAGTGGATGCCATGTCTCTGTCATGGCGGGATCTCGGTCTCCTGTATCTGTTTCCCCCCTTTCCCATGGTGAGCAAGGTGGTGCGCAAGCTGCTTCCCGAGGGTGTGCCAGCAATCCTGGTGGCCCCAAGGTGGCCAAGACAGGTATGGTTCGCAGACGTCGTGCGGCTGGCGGTCGATCAGTACAGGCTGCCTCTGGTTCCGGATCTGATCTCACAAGGTCAGCTTTGTTTCCCCAATTTACAAACGCTGGCTTTGACGGCGTGGCTGCTGAAACCTCCATCCTAAGAGAAAAATGTTTGTCTGAAACTGTTGTCCAGACGTTCGTTAGAGCTTGGTAGAAGTCTTCCTCTCATATCTACTACAGGACCTGGCGTTCCTATATTGCTTGGTGTGAGGCCAGGGTTTTTCCTTGTCGGGTGTTTTTCCATCCCTCGAATTCTGGAGTTTCTTCAGCATGGTCTGGACATGGGGTTTCAGCTTATCACTCTTAAGGGGCATGTGTCCGCTCTGGCAGTTTTCTTTCAGAGATCTTTCGCTCTTCATCCTTTGGTTAAAGACCTTTTTTTTTCAGGGGGTCACTCATGTGCCCCCTCCTCGCAAACCCATGTTACCTGTTTGGGATTTAAATTTGGTGTTGTCTGACCTTCAAGGTCCTCCTTTTGAACCAGTGCAGGATTCTGCTCTATCCATTTTCACCTTTATAAGTTGCCTTTTTGGTGGCTATCACCTCTGTTCGACGTGTTTCGGAGTTGGCGGCTCTGTCCATTCAGGCCCCCTACTTTGAGAGACATCAGGACAAGGTGGTTTTCCGTTTTAAACCAGACTTCTTGCCAAAGGTTGTCTCTGCCTTTCACCTCGATCAGAACATTGTGCTTCCTTCATTGTGTCCTAAACCTAGCAATGACAAGGAGAGGGCTTTGCACTCTCTGGACGTCGTTAGATGTGTAAAGTACTATCTGGTGGCTACTTCCCCATTCCGGAAGACGGACGCCTTTCTTTGTGGTGCCCTCTGGGCCCAAGAAGGGTTTGGCGGCCGTCAAGTCTACCATTAGTAAATGGATTCGTCAGGCCGTTATTAGGGTCTATTCTGTTAAAGGGAGGGATCCCCCTTTCCAGATCACTGCTCATTCTACTCGTGCTGTTGGGGCTTCCTGGGTGTTTCAGCACCAAGCCTCTGTTGAACAAGTAGTAATGCTGCTACTTGGTCTTCTGTTCATATTTTTTCCAAGTTTTATAAGGTTGATGTGCGGGCCTCAGTGGATGCTGTTTTTGCCCGCAAAGTTCTGCAAGCTGCAGTGGTTTAATTTGTGCATTATTGCCTGTTGGGATCCCCGCCCATGTTGGACACTGCTATTGGATGTCCCACGTGTTATTAATCATTCCGAAGCAGGGTGTGAGACATACTTGGAATAATACCATTTTGTGATTACTCACCTGTAAAATGGGTATTATAAGTATGTCTCACACCCTGCTTCGCCCCACCCTGAGTTGTATCTTGGATCCTCTTTTTCGTGAACATTTTCGCTCATAGGTTTTATTGGCTCTTCCTGGTCCCCTTACTGCTTTCTTATACTGGGGAATGTGTGGGAGGTCCCAGGTATTTATGGACTGGGAGGGGCTTCTTTTTTTCTAGTCATCTCTGCAGAAGTTCGCCCTCTACTGGACATAACCCACGCGTTATTAATCATTCCGAAGCTGGGTGTGAGACATACTTATAATACCCATTTTACAGGTGAGTAATCACAAAATGGTATTTTTTCCCTGCCTCTGGTGTCAGATTCCCTCTGCCCCAGTACCCAATAAGTCAGCAATCTCCCTTGCACAGGAACTCCATATCCATGTCAATTTGAGGCACACAGACCATCTCCAGACATCCCAGACAACCCCCTTGTTTGCTGGCCTTGTCCCTGCTGTCTGCCTCTGCCTGGCTTGGACATTTCCTGTTTGGTACAGGACTGAACCCATGGGAAGAGCTGCTCCTGCTGCCTCTCTCTAGTCTAGGGATGCAGCACCTGCAGCCCAGGGGCCACATGCAGCTCGAATTTGCAGCCCCCAGCACCCCTAGGGAGTTGGCGAGCAGAGCCTGCCTTGCCTGCAGGGCAAGCAGCTGGCCACTAGAAGGCAGTGTATCGATAATTCCCAGAGCAAGAAGTAAGGAACCAATGACCCTTTCTGGAGATGTGGGTGACACAAATGTGCTACTGGTATCTTGAGATGCCAGTGTAGGTTCTACTTCACCTTTTCTTACCTTTTTCTACCTTACCTGTGCTCACATCATCTCTGTTTATCTCTGCCTACTGCTACTTGCCTCTTCCCACCTCACATCTTCCCCAACTTGTGCCATCTTAGCTCTGCTCACCTCTTCCCACCTCTCCTCTGCCCACTACTTCCTATCTCACCTCTGTCCACTTCTTCCCACCCACCTATAGCCACCTTTTCCAACCTCAACTACTGCTCACCTCCTGTCTTAATTGTTTCCCCTTTGCCCACCTTTCTTCTAGCCCACCTGCTTTACCTCACCTCTACCCACTTCTTCTAAACTGTATATGTTTACTGTTTACTGTTTAATAAGGCAATACGTCACTTAGTGCAAACAAAGCGTTAATCCCTGCGCTTCACAGGCTATAATAAATAAAACGTAGCTTTTAATGTTGGTCCATTAAAATCCGATAAAACAGCTCACATGGAGGAAGAAGAGAGGGACAGGCAATGTTGGCAACGCATTTCGTGAAAAAGTCCCTTTCTCAAGCAGAATACGGCCCTTAGACCAAAATTGTTGTACAGACTTGGTTTACAGTTGCCAATAGCAACAGATTGCATGTAGTGAAAACTGCTTCCATAAGCGTTTTATTTTTTGCTAAGATAATAAAAGCTCAGCACCTTGAGGACATCCTTTTGGCACTTAGTAACATACACTTTGAATAATCCATCCAAAAGGGCTTTTAATGTAAATATCACTTTCCTAAAACAGAAAGTATTTACATAGCACAGTGATTTTCAACCGGTGTGCTGCGGCACACTAGTGCGGGGAAAGTTCCCCAAACTAAGGTGCCCCCTGTTCCCCGGCAATGCGCAGCGATGCGGCTTCCGCACAAGGAACAGGGCCGTATTTGCCTGCGAGGAAGGCACTGTCACTTACCCGCCAGTGGATCCGGGGGGCGGGGGCACTGAGCGGTCGCACGCTTCCCGCGAGGAAGGCATTTTCCAGCTAGTGGAAGGTATTCTAAACTGGTATGCTCCGCTGGGTAACCCCCCCCCCCCCCAGAAGCCCCATTTCACTCACCTTGTCCCAGAGCCCTCACCACATAACTGCACAGCGGCCGCATCCCGGCTCACCTCTGCCCGAACCTGCGCTTGGCCTTTCTGAATGGGTGCACCACCCACACGTCCACCGCACATGCAACGGCTGATAGGTGAGCGGGGAATGCGGCTGGATGCGCACTCTGCTCCCTTTGGCTGCTTAGCCTTCAGGGGTGCCAAAGGGAACCAAGTGAAAGGCGCTCAGGCTATCAATCAGTGCGCTCGTTCTGACCCCAGTGTGGGCTGTGGGAGCAACAGGAAGCAGGAAGGTGAGTGAATAGGGCAACCTGGGAGGGTACACACAGTGGGGCATCCCAAATCAAGATGCCCTCACCGAGAGGAACAACACCAATTGAAACAAGTGAAAATCTTTAAAGTGGACCAACACCCAGGATTTTGACTATCCTGGGTTTGGTCCTTTCCAGATCGGGGTGCCCTGCTATGTGAAACCCCCCAGATCGCAAGTTACAACTCACCTCACCCTGCTCCTACGGCGCATGCGCGGGCACTCGTCCAATCAGCGCGCTCTGAGCCGCCGTGGTATGCGCGTCAATGAGACGTCTTACCGCAGAGGCTCCGAGCGCGCTGGCTGCTGCATCTCACGCTTCCCTCTAACAGGGAGCGCGCCCTCGCCGGCCATTCACAAATGTGAATTCACAAATGTGAGCTGGGCTTCTCCAGCTTGACTGCGATAAAAACTAAAAACAGGGAGAGACTGAGAACTGTTGAGGAAGAGCTTCGTGTGTGTCTTTCCACCATTCCTGCCAGGATATCCCTTTTGTGTTCATCGAAACAGGCCCAGGTTTCACACTGAGTGGTAAGAAATACATTTAGAATCTATATTATTAACTATATGTATAGTATGTACTGTTTTAGTGTCATTTTGTGCCATTTTGGTTGGTGGTGTGCCGCGGGATTTTTTAAGTATAAAAAGTGTGCCGCGGCTTAAAAAAGGTTGAAAATCACTGACATAGCACATAGCGACCAAAAACAGGCTATGCCTAGTATTCTTAGTGAGTAGGCGGGGCCATGCAAATAACCCTCTAGTTTCTATACTACCACTAGTGCTCAGCAAGAACTGGTTGGGTGACCAATGCTTTATTATATCTTCTAATATTTACACAGCCATCACTTACTACTTGTGGGCACCTGTTTTGGGTGTGTGGACTGTGGAATTTTATCAATATTAGTGTTTTATGTATCCATGGGTTTATTCAAGTTGTTTAGTATAGCCCCAATTATAGCTGTGTAGTTATTCCAAGTATGTCACACACCCCGCTTCCAATATTCATGACATGTGGGTTATAGCCAGTAGAGGGCGAACTTCTGCAGAGATGACAGGTCCATAAATACCTGTGACCTCCCACACATTACCCAGTAACCCAGATTTACCCACATTACCCAGACGGCGAGCAAGTCAGAAGATGGCTGTGTCTCCTCCTAGCAAGTAAGCAGGGGTCACCCCCGGCCAATTTGTCTCTATTTCTGTCCGGACCTTGTTTATTTAAGTCCCATATATGCCTCCCAGCCTTGGCTGAAGGTCCGGGTGACGGTAAATTGCACCTTGTTTTAGGGAGCCATGCTCCCCCGTGAGACCCCATTTTGAGGGGTAGGCATTATCCAAGTTGGTGATCCTGGTTTGGGATGCCCTGTCCCTGATATTCCCTTTTACCTTATGGTGTGGGTTTCTTCCCCCCTTCTGGGTCCCCCTGTGTCCCTCTACTGGGGGGGGGGGGCTTTCCTCCTTATTTCACAACCTTATTTTATTTTTGTATGTGTGGTGCTTGTGCTTCACTTGTCTCTTTTTACGTTAGGCCTTTTGGCCGCCTTGGAGGCTGTTCTTTTGTTGGGGAAGCTTCTTCCCCTCAGGTGCGCTCGGGCAGGGGGCAGGGCCGGACGTTCGGCGCGCTCACCGCGGCCCGCCTCCCTCTGCCTCTGGCGCCGTTGCGGAGCCCAGCTATTTGCTGGGATCCGTGTCTCTCAGTTACTGAGGGAAGGGGGCGGGGCCAGGCGTGGCGCGCGATCCGCGCTGGCCTGCCTCTCCTCTCCCTCTCTCTCTCTCAGGATCGCTGGCTGCCTGGTCGCCATCTTCCTGGCCGTGAGTGCCCTGCGGGGCCCCTATACTTTTTCATTGTTTATTTGCGCCCCGTTCTAGCGTGTTGGGGCAGCGCAGATCATGTCTTCTAATTATGTTTAGATAAATGTGTATATAGATATATGTATATATTTTTATATTGTTTGTACAGACATGTGCATGATTGTGTGCCTTCTCATGGCCCCTTCCCAGCGTGTCTTTCAGGAGGACTCCCTATCGATTGCATTGAAAGGGGGTTCTCCCGGTCCTAGGGTCCCTTGGAGATAGATTGGGGTCCTACAAATCCTCCCACTAGGGACTTAAAGGGGCATCCCAGGTAGCTCTTGTAGCGTAATTCCCTCGGGTCATTGCGACTACCTTAAAATCACCATATGGAGGCTCCCCAGGATACCGGGCTCGGGCTCCCTTCGGGACAATCCCGGCAGTGCGTGGGTTGTGGGGTACCCCTTACAGGGGAGAATGTACTAATTTGCACACCATGTGCTCAACAGGCCATAACACGGCAGTCGGGGTCCCAGGCGTCTGGGTCCGTGCCGCCCGTCTCATCGCCTACCCCACCCCGCCTTATCCGTACCCCAAGTGACACTGTCATTAGCGGGGAGTCGCATTCTGATGTATGTGCTAGGCTGGCCAACATCGAAAAATTGATTTCTAGCTCTGCGGCCAGAAAGGCCCCAGCTAAGAGAAGGTATCCATCGCCGGCCGTGCCGGTACTGGATTTTGATGACTATGATTCCCTTGATTGGTCTGATTATTCCCCACTTTAGGAGGGGATATTGTTTAAGGAATCTGATGCTGAGGATCAGCAGTTTTTTGATGCTGATGCTGGGCAGGCGCTGGGGGATGCCGTGGCACCTCTGTTGTACATTCTCCAGACGCCACCACTCTTAAAGATGGTGAGAACAAACGCATGGATCAGATGGCGTGCCATGCCTTTGCCAGTGTGGGTTCAGCCTTGCGGCCTGTTTGTGCCTCGGCGCTCACGACTGAGGCTACCAGGTCTGTGGTTAGGGACCTGTTGAGTGGTTCCCAGCTTAATCCGGCCAGTGATGAATTCACAGCCCTTAAGCGGTGTGAATTTTTTATGACTTTTGTTTTATCTGCTATGAACGACACAATTATTATGTGTAGTAGAACCTCGGCTTTGCTGGTGGCTATTTGCCGATCGTTCTGGTTACGCCAGTGGGTGGCTGACATTGCGGCTAAGAAATCTCTCACATCGCTACCCTTCCTGGGTACGCGGCTGTTCTGGGATAAATTGGATTCAGTGGCGAAAGATGGAAAGTTACCTCAGCGTAAGAAGCAGAGTCGCCCCTTTCGGGGGGCCGGCTCCTTCAATCCTTCCTTTCGCGGTGCCAGAGCAGGCAGAGGCTTTGCCTACTCTAATTTCAGAGGTGATTCCTGGAACAGAGGCAGAGGCGCACGTCCAGGCCTTAACTGCCAAGACAGCTCAGCAATGAGGGGACGCCCTCACCCTTGCGGGTGGGGGGACAGCTGCGGCACTTCTTCCAGGTCTGGGTCCAGGAGGTCACAGACAAATGGATCTTGGAAGTGGTCTCTTCCGGGTACAAACTGGAGTTCGAGTGCCGGATGTCATATGCCCGGTGCCTTTCTCAGAGAGAGGCCGGGGCAATTATTCCATCCTCTTCACGGTTCCCAAAAAGGATGGATCCATAAGACCCATTCTGGATTTGAAGCTTCTCAACAGGTTCATCAGAACCAAGAAGTTCCGCATGGAGACTCTGCGCTCAGTCATCAATTCCCTTCGTCAGGCGGATTTCATGACATCCATAGACATCAAGGATGCTTACCTTTATTTACCAATCTTCCCAGCACACCAGAGATTTCTCAGGTTTGTGGTGGGAGATCAGCACTTTCAGTTTGTAGCCCTCCCTTTCAGGTTGACTTCAGCACCAAGGGTGTTCACCAAGGTGCTGGTGGGCATAATGGCCCTTCTCAGAGCCCAGGGCATTCGCATTGTGCCGTATTTGGACGACCTCCTCATTACGGCATCCTCTCTCAGTCAGACGTAGCTGGACACCAGCTTGGTGGTGGCGACGCTGGAGAGGTTCGGCTGGGTGATCAACCATCCCAAGTCTTCTCTCTCCCCCTCAAGGGAGATCTCGTTTCTGGTCGTGAATCTGGATACCATTCGAACCAGGGTTTTTCCTACCTCAGTCCAAGGTGCAGATGGTTCAGGATCTGATACGTTTTCTCCTGTCCAAACCTCATCCTTCTATCCGGCTAGGGATGAGACTGGTGGGATTGATGGTGGCTTCCTTTGAGGCAGTTCCCTTTGCTCAGTTCCACATGAGGTCGCTCCAGCTCCATCTATTGTTGGCCTGGGACAGATGTCCGCAGTCATTGGATCAGTTATTCCTGATGTCTCCCCGGGTTCGGCAGTCCCTTCAGTGGTGGCTGGAACCAAGAAATCTGATGAGGGGCAGGGGCTGGGGAGGTTTTTGGAAGACACATCAGTTCAAGGGGCTGTGGGGTCCTCAGGAGGCTCACACCCCCATCAATGTCTTGGAGCTGAGAGCTGTTCAGTTGGTTCTGTCATGCTTGACGCATCACCTACGGGGCTTACCGGTTCAGGTTCGATCAGGCAATCGAATTGCGGTAGCTTACATCAATCACCAAGGAGGGACTCGCAGCAGGAGTGCCCTCCGGGAAGTTTCTCTGATTCTTGCATGGGCGGAGAGCAATGTTCCATGCATCTCAGCAGTGTACATTGCGGGAGTGGAAAACACGGAGGCGGACTCCCTGAGCAGGGGATCCTCTCGCCGAGGGGAATGGTCTCTCAACCACAAGGTATTCCGGTCCCTCTGTCACAAGTGGGGGTTTCCGGAGGTGGATCTCTTTGCCTTACGTCTCAGGGGGTCACTCATGTGCGGCCCCCTAGAAAGCCTTTGGTGCCCGTTTGGGATTTGAATTTGGTTCTGTCGGCCCTCCAGGGGCCTCCTTTTGAGTCGGTGCAGGATGTTGCACTTTATATGCTCACTCAAAAGGTTGCCTTTTTGGTGGTTATTAGCTCTGTTCGGCGTGTCTCTGAGTTGGCGGCTGTCTATTCAGGCCCCTTACTTTGAGAGACACCAGGACAAGGTGGTATTTCGCTTTAAGCCAGATTTCCTTCCTAAGGTGGTTTTTGCCCTCCACCTCAATCAGAATGTAGTTCTCCTTTCCTTGTGTCCTAAGCCTAGCAATGACAAGGAGAGGGTTTTGCATTCTTTGGATGTGGTTCGTTGTGTGAAGTACTATTTGGTGGCTACTTCTCCCTTTCGTAAGACGGACGCCTTGTTCGTGGTGCGCTCCGGGCCCAGGAAAGGTTTGGCGCCCGCCAAGTCTACCATTAGTAAATGGATACACCAGGCCATTGTTGGGGCCTATACTGCCAAGGGGAAGGTTACCCCTTTTCAGATCACTGCTCATTCTACTTGTGCTGTTGGGGCTTCTTGGGCCTCTCAGCACCAGGCTTCTGTTGAACAAGTTTGTAAGGCTGCTACTTGGTCTTCCGTTACTTTTTCCAAGTTTTATAAGGTTGATGTGCGGGCCTCAGCGGATGCTGTTTTTGGCCGCAGGGTTCTGCAAGCTGCAGTGGTTTAAAATGTGTGCATTTTTTGTCGTATTGGAAACCCCACCCATGATGGACACTGCTATTGGATGTCCCACATGTCATGAATATTGGAAGCGGGGTGTGTGACATACTTGGAATAATACCATTTTGTGATTACTCACCTGTAAAATGGGTATTATAAGTATGTCACACACCCTGCTTCATCCCGCCCTTTTTTGTATTCTGGATCCTTTATATGGTGAACCTTTTATGATTAAGATTTTTATAATTGGCTCTTCCTGGTCCCCTTACTGCTTTCCTATACTGGGTAATGTGTGGGAGGTCCCAGGTATTTATGGACCGGGAGGGGCTTCTTTTTTTCCTGTCATCTCTGCAGAAGTTTGCCCTCTACTGGCTATAACCCACATGTCATGAATATTGAAAGCGGGGTGTGTGACATACTTATAATACCTATTTTACAGGTGAGTAATCACAAAATGGTATTTTTGTTTAGGTTGCTAAAGTAAAACCTGTCAATGGAAAACCCTGGACAGAGCTTAGGTGTTTTGATGTTTTAGGACTTGGACGGTAGGTATGGGTTGTCTGTCACCTAAAAGTGTGTTGCAATGCACAAAACAATTCATGAAATTCACAAAATTGAACATAGATAGTTTTGGTATTCTTTAAGGTCAGTTTTGTATTTGGTATGAAATCCAAGCTTGGGTTAAGATATATGGCAGCAGATCAGGTTGGGGTACAGAATCCGACAGCAGTCTTACCAAGTACCACCTGATGGGAGCTTAAGTACCAGTGGTTGGATACCCTCTGTTCTAGAATCTATTGCAATGGAAAAATGACACCTTACGGTTGATTTAGCACCATGAGGACTTTTTTTATATATGTTTTTTTATATATGTTGTATATCATAGACTAAAGGACTAGTGGGCCATATAGTAATCCAGAGTAATGCTGATCATTGGGCCATTTATTGAACTAAAATAATGCTGCTTATTGGGCAATATAATGATCTAAAATAATTCAGATTATTGGGCCATGTATAGATCTAAAACGATGCCGATATAGTATATAGTGATGATCATTTATAAAGGTCGGTGTTATGAATAATGGCGTATGTTATGTTCCAGTATGTACTACTCCCAATCACTCTTGTTTTCCTTTGCATGGTCCCTCTATGGATTGGTCTGGCTTACTTTCACAAAGGGGAGTTCCTGTCTTACCTTGAACATTACCAGATGACGGTTCCTATAAGGGTTGACCGCCATGGGGACTTTGTCAGTTTTACTGTGAAGAATGAGAAACACTCGCGGAGGAAGAGGAGTACAGAGCAACACCAAGAAGCATCTAAATTATTTTTTAAAATATCTGCCTATGGCAAGCACTTTCACTTGAACCTGACTCTAAATAAGGACCTGGTTTCCAAACACTTTACAGTAGAATACTGGGGGAAGAACGGGCCCGAGTTTAAACATGATTTCATAGAGAACTGTCACTACACGGGATATTTACAGGACCAAAATACTACAACTAAAGTGGCGCTGAGCAATTGCAATGGCTTGGTGAGTATTTATTTTTATTTGATGTGTTTCAACCAAGTTGTACTTGCAAATGTGAGCTTTATATGTTTGTTATTGATGTTGTTGTATGATTTGTGAAACCTACAATGTGCTATTTTGAAGAGTTTTTTTACGGTGTTCATGTGAGTGGTAATAGTTCAGCTTACAGCGGTTCCACACCCATTTTCAGCTTAAAGTGGACCATCACCCTCGGGTGATCGTCCCGGGAATCTATAAGATTCCCGGGCCGATCACCTCCCTCCCCGCGGGACATCCGAGATCGGGATGTCCCGCGGGGTGAAACCCCCCCAAAACCCCCAAACCCCCTTACCTTAGTTTCGGCGGCGGCTGGCCGCCGCCGCCTCCCTCATGCCCCTCTAGGCGTGCGCGCGCGCGCGCCGGCCGTCTGTGAATGGCCGGCGCGGGTGCACACGCGTCAAGAGGGACGCGCGGCAGGCGGCTGTCAAATCCCTTGTCTGTCGGCGCTGGGAGCGGGGAGAGGTGAGTTTTTAGGGTGATCGGGGGGGTTTCACACAGCGGGGCACTCCGATCGGGGGTGCCCCACCGAAGTGGACCAAGACCCAGGATAGTCAAAATCCTGGGTGTTGGTCCACTTTAAAGTGGTTGGCAAGTCAAAAGTAAAAAAAAAAAATTATAATCAGCTTACTTTTCATGGAGTGGCTCCAGCGCTGCCCTTCCTCTCCTGTTTGCCTCCCTAGTGAGGAAAATCACTACCTCATTCTGGTTTCCATCCCCACCCCGGCTGATATGGTCCACCAATCAACCTTTGGGGGACTAAGGAGGGAAATACCCCCCACTCCCTGGCCAGTGGCTGCTTCTCTCTGCAGCTATGAAACCCTGCCCTCCTCTCAGTGTGCTTACATTACATCACTTTTGCCACACCCACTGTTTCTTCCCATTTTTTCTCTGCATCTCCAATGCTCTTATACTTATACTAATAGTTTAGGATCTACAGGGTCTTTTTGAAAACGTATTGAAGTTTGGGACAGTGCAACGCGTAGTCCAAGACAAGACAACAGCTGGCATATTGTGGCCCCATGATTGGTCACCAGTTTTCAGCAATCTGGATGCTCCCCTTGGCATGTCACAATATGTGACACACACCCTTTCTGTAGTGTGTGAGACTGCTTTAAAGAGGATCAATCACCAGGATTGTTACTATCGTCAAGATCTTTACTACCCTGCTGATAGGTCCTTGTCCCTGGGGCATCCTGCTTTTGAATTTTCAGTTTGTGAAAGCCCCCAGATCACTCTCAGAACTCACCTTTCCGCTGGTCCCATGGCACATGTGCAGACTCTTGTCCAGTCAGCGCTGTATGCAGTGCATAATAATACAAAGCGTACAGTTTTGATCAAGCACACCTCAGTCGCAAGATGCTGGGGATGTGCCCGTGTGCGATCGGCGGGGTTTTAAACAATAGGGCATCCTAAAATGAGAGTTAATCGGCCTGTTCTAGAGTCTTTTAGGGCCAGCATACACGGTGATAGGTCCACTTTAAAGTCAAAAGAGCCTTAAAAGGTGCATACAAAACATGCTTCCTGGCCCATTTACCTGTATGGGCCTGAAAACTGTAAAGCCCACCTTTCTAACCTATGTAGGAGTGGGCTGACCCTGCTATCCCAATTGGTGTATGTATGTTTTACTTCCCCCCCCCCCCCCCCGGTCAGCCAAAAAACAGTCCTCAGCATGAAATTAATTAACGAATCCATTGAAATGAATAGACAGGCTGATTCATTACTAGCGGCAGGTAGCGACAGATGTAGCAGGCATTTCAGAGCACCTGCTAGTAGTCGCTGCGCTCGGCCGTGGGTCGCTAGTTCAGAGCGCCTCAGTCGCTGTGCAGCATTGTTGAATACGTTGTAGGGAGTCGCTATATGATGAGTACAGCGCTGTATGGGAGCGAATGTGACCGACTCACACCATATTCATCCAAATAACAGCCTCACACACCGCCAGCGTTCAAAAATGCTTTGCTGTAGCCCAGAGTGCCGGAGGCTGTGTGATTAAAGTCTGTTTTTGAACACATATCCTCCAGTAACAAAGCGAAAACATGGAATTACAATGTTATAACATTGTGACATGAACACATTAATGCCAGACCTGTAATGTCAATTCTGCATAAATTTATAAAAAATGGAAAAAGTTTTCAAAAATGTCTTTTTCTAGGCCAGGAGAGGTCACAACATTATTTGAGAATAATAAAATTTTTTTTTTATAAAAAAACCCCGTTTAAAGAGAAATAAAAGAACGTCCATTGAAATGTATGGGAGAGCGATAGGTAGCGAGGCGTAAGACGTGGCGCTCTGCAAGGCTGAACGCCAGCGCTGTACACTGAGGCTGGGATATTGATGAATCTGACGCTACATGGCGTTATCCCAGTCGCTGAAAATCCGCTTGATAAATGTGTAATTGCGTGCCATGTCTGGCGTTCACCTGCCGCTACCTGTTGCTACCTGTCACTACCTGTCATTTACAAGGCACTACCTGGTGCTATCCCTTCATAAATAAGGCCCAGAGTCTTAAAGTTGCTGTGACTGGGGGGCGGCAGTTTGGCACGGATGTGTGTAATCCTCATACAAAGCACCTCAAGAGCTTGAGGTCTGGTCAATTTTAGTACCCAAACCCATGAAATTGGCACAACCAGGGTGATTGCCTTGTATTCTCTTCTGATTAAATATAAGTTGTATACTTATATAATTGCATAATTCTAATTATATCATTAAAAGATATAATGTACGATTTACACAATTACTGTAAAAGCAGAACAAAACCCAGGAATTTATCTTTCCTGGGTTTAGTTCCCTTCCCCCGAAGCATCCTGAATCGGGATGCCCTGCTGTGTGAATCACCCCAGAATGCCGCTATTAACGCACCCTTTCCTTGTTCCAATGGCGCATGTGCGGACTCTTGCCCAATGAGAGCTGTGACTATGTCATTTGGCCAAAATACCCCACAGTGTACACACCCCCCCAGCCTAGTTGAATGGCTGGGATGGGAGCTTGCAGGGGATGCTCGCTCCCAGTTGGCATCCATAAGAGCTGTTTGCTATATGACATAGTCACAGCAAATGGCTCTCATTGGACGAGAGCATGCGTCGTTGGAGCGGGCACAGCGAGTGTTATGTGCGCTCCAGGGGGTTTCACACAGTGGGGCACCCTGAATCGAGATGGCCCAGGGAAGGCCAGTCACTTGCCCTGAAGTATTTGGCTGTATGGGGAGTGCGAAACAGAGTCTCAAGCCACTATGTCCAGTTTGTTTTTAACTTTTTAACTCCTTACTTTGCCCCGGGATCCAGTGCTGTCACCAATGCAATGGCATATTGGGTATACTGAGCTGAGCAGGTGGGCCCACATGAGGGATGCCACTCTGTACAACCACTCCTAGATGACTGTGCCCAGAGCTGATCACCAGGAGAACGATGCTGGATAGCAGCCAAGGTAAGACTTTTTTTTTTTGTTGTAACCCCTTCGTCGTGTCTCAGTGCCAGGGGGGAAGGCAGGACAAAGGTGCTAAAAAACTAGACTTCCGCTTTAAAAATTGGGTTGGATTACTGGCAGGGGAGGGCAGAAAGGATTCTTGGTGGCCTGCAAGGCTTCCGGGCTGGCTGGGCTTGTATAGGCCCCAGCATGCAAACAACCTCTAGCCTGAAGAGGGGCTGCTGCTTTTACTTCCACCATAATCTTCCTTCCCCTGTATATCCAGACCCACTGTACCTACCAGTCAAGACATCCCAGCCCATGACCTGCCCCTACAATGCCATGGCCCATATTTATCAGAGCTATACTCCTGCATTCCTTTCTGCTACAAAACTTAAAGCAGACCAAAACACACATTTTTAACGAGCACCCCTTGAATTGCTCCCCCCATAAGGAGTACCTTTTTCCAATGTTCACTGCTTCTGCTGCACTCTAATCCCAGATAATGACGCCTGTTTTAGCTGTAAAGCTCCACCTCCTCTGTTCATTGCCACTGTTGCGTGTGACAATGATGTCATTGCCACACCTAGGCAATAACTGAGTCGGACAGGAAAAAAAGTGTTTCAGGATGAATTGAAAAGCGAAAATATCCATTTCTAGTTCTATACCCTAAGGAGGTAGCATCTGCAGGGGCTTTGGCCAAATCTATTTCACAAGTTAATTGGGTTTTGGCCTTTAAAGGGCAATTCCACTTTCTATAGCATTTTTTCAATTTCAGTGAATTTGTATTAATTGTAATGCAAAACATGTCTTCTTTATACATCATACAGAACAGATAATGAGAAATTGACATTTGAGTTTTTACACAACCAGTGTCAACCAACAGATAAAGATTATCACATTGCCGGTAACCCAGTGGAACAAAATTCAGAGAAACTGTAGACTTGGGCCCTTATTTATCAAGGGATAGCGCCAGGTAGTGTCTCACTAGCGCCAGGTAGCGCCAGCTATCGGCGGCTACCGACTCCAGAACGCCAGGCTGCGAACACAATCACGCATTTATCACGCTAAATGAGGCTAGCGCCGGCGAGAGCGGCAGCTAGCGCGGGATTCATCATGTTGCAGACTTCAGCGAACAGCGTCGCTGCTAATCCCATCACAGCGCCAGGTATGACCTCTCGCTACCTGGCGCTCTCCAATGCATTTCAATGGAGCAATCTTTAAATATTCATAAATAATTGATATTGTTTTTTTTTTGTTTTTTGTTTTTTTAAATGTCAAAAATTCGGTGACCACTTCTGCAATGTTATATCTTTTTTTTTAAGGTAAAAAAAAAAAAAAAAAAATTTGTGCAGAATTGATATTACAGGTCTGATATTAATGTATTCATATTACAAAATGTTTATAAAAACTTGTTTATTATTTTTTTCCAAAAATAAGGTTGTTTAAGGGTTAAAAAACTACTTTTAACCCATCGCCGCCAGCGCTCAGGGGTTTAAACATGCATTTTACAGCGCGGGAATTTTTGGAGCGTGATTTGTTAATGAATATGCTGGGAGCCGTTCGCTATGGCCATTCGTTGTCATGCGCTCCCATACAGCGCGGAACCTGTCAAACAGCGACTCCTAACCCCGTATTCAACATTACCGCACACCGACTGAGTCGCTGTCAACAACCGAACAACGGCCAAGCACAGCGAATACTAGCCGGCGCTGTGAAAATCACGCTACTGTCGCTCATCTGTCGCTACCTGGCGCTATTAATAAATCGGCCTCTTATAGGTATTATTCCCGGTTCTACACCTCCAACATATCTATATTTAATCGAAATAATGATTCCTGATATTTGCAAAGTTTGTGTTTATAAAAGTGTAATTGGCTAAAGTATCGTCAAGTAAGGTTAACCCTAGGGAACTAGGAGAGAAGAAGAAAAGGATAGAGAGAGTAGAAATAAAAGAAGAGAAGAGTAAGCTCAAGCTTGGGATCTTGCCTCAATTTCCACCTCACAAACCTCGGAAAATATACCAGACTGCATTGAAATGAGTCTTTTTGTCTTGAAGAATACTACTCATCTCATTTAGCATCATCCAAGTTTTTCAATGAAAACCTGCAAAAGTTTGCGTGATTTCCATAATTTAACTATAGTAAGTTTACGCATGCCTAGAAGATAAATGAACTATTGTGTTTGGAGGCTGGTTGATTTAAAAGCGCCTCTTTTTCAACTAAAAAGCGCCTTACCAATGTTTCCGAATACTTGGTTCCATAATTTTACTACTACAGTTAATCATGTGACCAATGGAAACTCTTCAGGTTGGATGTGTAAGCGCACTGTGAAATTCAGATTAGTCACATGAACTATGTTATAAACATAGTCACATGAACTATGTGTTATAAACAGAAACGGTGTTCCCTAAAAACAATGTATTTACCTTAGCAACAGTACACCAACGTGGTGTGTTTGGTGGACAGTGCAGAGAATTGCTAGTTGCTAATCATCTGATTGCCTGAGGCAGAGATGATGCTCCTCACTCCTCACAGGTTAAACCCCTCCAGCTTTAAAGTTGACCAACACCCAGGGGGGATCGGCCCGGGAATCTATAAGATTCCTGGACCGATCAGATCCCTCCCCGCGGGGCATCCGAAATCGGGATGTCCCGCGGGGAGGAACCCCCCAGGAGGCCCACAATCCTTACCTTACCGGCGATCCAACGGCGCATGCGCGAGACGCGGCCGCGTCTCTCGCTTCCCTCTAGCAGGGCGCGCTCCCACGCCGGCCGTTTTGTGAATGGCCGGCGCAGGCGCGCTCCCTGTTAGAGGGAAGCGAGAGACGCAGCCAATGACAGCGCTCTGGTATGCGCGTCCAAGCGGCTTTGGACGCGCATACCAGAGCGGCTCTGAGCGCTGTCATTGGCCGGACGAGGTCACGTGGGAGCGGGGAGAGGTGAGTTTTTGCGGGATCGGGGGTGCCCCACCTAAGTGGACCAACACCCAGGATAGTCAAAATCCTGGGTGTTGGTCCACTTTAAGTCAGCATCTACAGACATGAGGATCACCATCTTGTGTTCCAGTAGCTAAATAGTTGCTGGCAGTGTTCTCCCTTGTCATTACTTGCCGGATTTTTCCAAGTTCTGCTTTGTGGGGGGAGGGAAGCTCACACCTATCTGTGGAAGAATTCTGGGATTTCTAGTTAGAAGCTATACTAAGGGCTAAACTCAAGGCCAGGATTGAGCAACACAGAGCCACAGGAAAAACTGGGAAACAACAACTGTCACTCAGGTCTACAGCTGCCATTCAGAATCCCACCCCCCGCTGGAATCAGGGAATGATTGCAATGACCAGGTGAGTTGTTTTAATATCTTGCCACCCAAATTGGGCTTAGCGTGGGAGGGGGGGATGCAGGGTTTTAAACAGCAGAGAATTCCTCTTTAAGCTTCAGTACTGTTGTTTTAAGATTCCCTGCACATGAGGGCAATGACCGGGTGAGTTGTTATTATTTTACCACCCAAATTGGGCTTAGCATGGCAGGGGGGATGCAGGGAATGCAAGGTTTTAAACAGCATGGCGTTCCTCTTTAAGCTTCAGTACTGTTGCTTTAAAGTGGCAAAAAGCCATGATTTTCACTATCCTGGGTTTTGGTTCTTGCCCCCGGGGCAACTTGATCAGGGATGCCCCGCTGTGTGAAACCGCCCCAGCTCACTTCTTCCCGGTCCTACGATGCATGCGTGGCAACTCGTCCAATCAGCACGCTTGGATCTGCTCAAGCCCCTTTGTCCAGGAGCTTGTCTAATATGAGCGAGCTGGTGGCCACATCCCCTGCTACCCTCTAACAGGGAGCGTGCCCGCGCTGGCCATTCGTATATGGCTGGTGCAGGCACGCGCCCTGCTAGAGAGATGGTAGGGATGCGGCCCCTGCTCATGTATGCACAGTTGGACCGGGAATGAAGGCGTGTTTATGGGTGACAATGCGGGGTTTCACACCCCAGGGGGAGGGAATCAATCTGCCCGGGAATCTCCGTGGGCTTTGGTACACTTTAAGATTTATCATATCCTTCCCTGCACATCCAAGGCCAATCATGGACCATCCATGGACATCATGGGGGCTTATCAGGGGATGTCATGGGCCTGTTTATTTGGCCCTAGTCTATCTCTGCTGGCAGCTGAGCTCCACAGTGAAATGAAAGCTTTATTTATCTATTGAATCGCTGAAATGTGGATAAAATGTTAATTTCTGAGATGACGCTTTGCTTCATGCCCTGCCAGGTGACTAATGCATTTCTTCTGTTAGATAAAAAAAAAAAGCTTGAAATATTCCCTTTTACGTTACATTTCCTAGACGTCATCAGGTGTAATGCAAATAGATCAAGTCTCCGCAGCGGGTCTAAATCCCTTTCCTATTCTTTTCCATCCAAGCATGGCGTAATCGCTACTGAAGATGAAGAGTATTTTATTGAGCCTTTAGACAACATCACCGAAAACGCCAATCATTTTAACTTGGAAAGAGGGCACCCTCATATCATTTACAGAAAGTCTGCCATCCATCAGCGACATTCAAGTAGCAATGGACACTGCGGTGTGAAAGGTAAGATGTGTGTAATGGCTAAAATATTTGTTTCTAAAGCCCGGGATCTGGGCATTGCGTGTAGATTATGGGCAGCATCCACCAGGAGCATGGACACTATACAGGGCAGTATTTTACTGGGAGTAAGCTTTAGTGCACTCAGTACAAGTAAGCTAACATATGTAGGAGGTGGACCCGCTACAGACTCCCAGTGGGAATGAGGCCAGGAAAGCCACAGTGGTTGTGATTGCTGGGCCCACTCATGCTGGGAGCGCTGAGGGACAGGGGCAACAATGCGTCTGCGTTTGTGCATGGCCATGGAAGAATAGAATTGAAAGAAGGGGCAAACGTTGAAACCCTGCTACAGCATCTGCAGCATGCAGGAAATAGACTTTCATTTTAAAGACATTTTGTATGGCAAGTTAAAGGGGAACAAAACCTTGGGACACAACATGTTTCCAAGTGCTCCACCATCCTCCTGCAGACTTGGTGACAATGGTGTGTCTGCAGGGATCTACTCCTACCTCCTCCTCCTGCGTCTGAACGCAGTCGCAAATTATTCGTATGATCGGTTGGTCAGTCGCGGAATGAACAGCCAATTTATCAGCTCGTGTAAACCCAGCATTAGGGTTAGGATGGGGGCTACTCTCTTTAAAGGGCAGATCAGTCTGCTATCAATCTTCTTGTAATAAAATTGGCAAAGCATCCTATTCTTTCAGCTCTTTAAGGTAGTGATAATAATAATTCATTGGTCATTTACTTTCACCTTTAGTTTCTAGTTTTTGATTGGCTATTGACTGGCCAACTAAATATCTTGCACTGTAAATGCAGACTAATTAAAGTGGACCAAACACAGGATTTTGACTATCCTAGACTACATAACAAAGGGCTGCTTTAGGTTAATCGAATGACAGACTGATAATGAGTAATGACACTTATTTTATGTTATTTGTTGTAGATGTCACTGGAAACTATAAGCCCTGGTGGTTGAATTATACATTTCCTACCCCTACCGTACCGTCGGATAATGACACCGAAAATGGTCCTCGCCGGCAGAGGAGATCGATTAGTGTTGAACGATTTGTGGAGACGCTTGTGGTGGCCGACAAAATGATGGTGGGCTACCATGGACGCAAGGACATTGAACACTACATACTGAGCGTAATGAATATTGTAAGTTTGACCCCTTCATTTGTAAAACACATCACCACTCACCAGATCCCGGAGCCCTTGCTGCTCCTCCCATAGTGGTTGTCAGAGGCTGTGTTTTATTCAGCCTGCTTTATACTACTAAATATCCCTACTCCCAGTAAATCGCCCAGGTCCTCCTTAGCTGTAGATGATTACTCATCGATGCATGTTTCAATGTGAGGGTCCCTTCAGAAATCCATTCCCTTTGGGGACCCTGACAAGTCAGTCAATAGAAGGAAGCAAGTTCTATAGGGTTAATCAGGGAATGCAGAGTGCTGGGGATTGAAATATGCCACCCCTGGCAACCAGCATGGGGCAAGCAGAAAGCAGGCCAATTTAACTCCCTTTTCCTGGAATGTATTGTTAGAGAGAGACATTTCTTCAGAAACAAAAATTCCCCCGGTTTAACCCACCTGGCCCTCCCCACCAGCGATACCAGAGGAGATAGCTTAGACAAAGAACAACTTGACTGGTGCTTGCTTGTTGCCCACTCCCATGGTGACAGGTTTCCCAAGTTGCTAGAGATTTGGCAGCAAGCTGCTGATGGCGCCCCTGTTTTGATTGGGTGATAAGACTCTTGTCTCTCATGATGTCTCTCATCATCCCCCTGCAGCTTAGCAAAGTGAAAGCCAGGTCAGCAGCAGACAGCGCAGACTGAGACTTGATGTTTGCTTTTTCATTTGTTTTACTACATCTGTTGATGCATCCATCATGTGGATGGGTTTGATGGCCCGGTTAGACGAAGCGATTATAGAGCGAGAAATCGCTAAAGCGAACGCAATTTAGCGATAATCGCTCCATGGAAACAGCTGCTTCGATCAAACGATGGACAAGAATTGGTTAATTGGTTAAGTGTATCATTTCAGTTGACCAAACATTTCTTATTTATTGCTTGATGGTTTGAATGTGAGATGGGAGTTGCCCACAAAAAATAGGTTTTGCTAACGAGCACACGAGCGATGGCTCTAGCAGCTGATTGACCATCAAACCTTCGGCGTCTGAACACAGTCTCAGATTATTCACATGATCGGTTGGTCAGTCGCTGACGAATAGGCAATTTATCAGCTCGTGTAAACCCTGCATTAGGGTTAGGATGGGGGCTTCTCTCTTTAAAGGACTGATCGGTCACTTGGCAATTACCTGCTATCAATCTTTATGTAATAAAATTGGCAAAGCATCTTGTTCTTTCAGCTCTTTAAGGTAGTGATAATAATATATTTGTCATTCACTTTCACCTTAAGTTTCTAGTTTTTTATTGGATATTGACTGGACAACTAATTATATTGCACTGTAAATGCAGACTAATTAAAGTGGACCAGGATTTTGACTATGCTGGGTTTTGGTTCTTGCCCCCGGGGCAACCCGATTGGTGATGCCCCGCTGTGTGAAACTCCCCAGGTAGTGCAATCTAACTCACCTTTCCCCGGTCCTTTGGTGCATGCGCTGCCTCTTGTCCAATCAGCGTGCTGGGCAGCTGCATCTCCGGCTACCCTCTAACAGCCATTCACAAATGCCTGGCACGGGTGCATGCCCAGCTAAAGGGAAAGCGGGGAGCAGCCACTGCTCACTTATGCACCTTTGGAGCTGGGGAGAAGGTGAATTTACCAGGTGACCTGGGGGGGCTCACACAGTGCGGAATGCTGAATCTGGATGCCCTGGGGGGTAGGAATCAATCGGCCCTGGAATCTTATAGATTTCTGGGCTGTGGGTTTTGGTACACTTTAAGATAATGACTTCTTTTAGTATAGTGCATAGAAGGAGATTTTCTAATTAAGTCATTGATATTATCTGTAAATGCTCTTTGTGGTCTGTATCTCCAAAGTGCCTGCCAGATCTGAGTAGCGCAATCTAGTTGTAGGCAGCACACTGACTCCTCTGTTAGCTTTTGCAAGTGTCAATTACCTGTTGCCTTTCTTTTATCATGTTGAGTGCGTTATTCATTGTGCTGCTGTATGGCTGGATAGACTGTGATGTCATCCTCCAATTTATTGTGCTGACTTAAATTGCCTCCACATGTAGATGCACGCTTACTGTGCAATCAGAAGTAGGAACAGGCAGTCAACACCACCTATGTGTGATCCTTCAGATGATGAAGGGAAATTAGATCATAAAGAAATTAGTTCCTTGTGGGTTTCCGTTCTAAAACCATCATGGTACAGGATCTTTTCCCCAAGACAATTAATGTTCCAAAGACTTTTCTGCTTCTTTTGCTATTCCTAAGTGACTTTTACTTGGGTTTTTCTCAAAACATTCTTAGGGCAGCATACCACTGAGATATTGAAGCTCCGCCCCAATGTGGGATCACATGGCCACCAGAATACACAAAAGCTTTAGCTCCTCCTCCAGACACCAGTTCTTTATATGTTTCTGCCTGGACCACCAGCTAGACCACCAGCTCCTGAACCACAGGTTTAGGTAAGTAGACTGGGTAGATGTGGATCTGATGGGGTTGACCCATTGTCTGGCTCCGGAGGCAGCCTGCCAGGGGATAGGCCAGATTCTCCTATTCCTGACTCAGGAATAGCCAGCATGGGGGGGGGGGGGGGGTCAACATTAGCCTCAGACTGAGTATCCCCTTCCCTCCTCCGATACCATATGGGGCTTGTGAGGCACTTGCAGTGTTAAGGGCTACTTTGAATTATTATTATGTGTTTGGAAGCCCGTTAGGGAAGTGTCCAAGACTAAAACTGGCTCCAAGTCTAAGGATTAAAGTAGGAGATGCCCGATTTGTGAAATCGAGCAACTAGATTCCTATAGGAAACCTCTTTGCAAGCCCTGTACATATAAGGTTGTGAGTAAGAAACGTCAGCCCAGCATGACAGATATGATGAGAGTTCTGAAGGATCATATTTCCTCTTCCTTTGAGAATCTTAGGACACCACAGGACTCGGCTGGATGTAAGGAGTTGGTTGGGCATCTATCTTATTCTATCCCAATTTTGTTCCTGATTCCTCAATGACCTTCTCCATTCATAACTCAGTTAAGGCGGCTATCCTTAATGAGTGGAAGGATCCGGTTAAGAAGGTTTATAGACCAGGGGCTCTTAAGAGGCATTATCTGTCCATTGAGGAAGACTCACATATTTGGGTCAATGCCCCAAAATGGATGCCCCTTTTTCTAAGGTCTCTTTGGTGTCCTCAAAGATCCTTTAGACAAGAAGATGGGTTCTCTCTTGAAGAAAGCATGGCAGGCTGAATCTTGTACTCTCAAACCAATTCTAGCGTTTGCTTGCGTTGCCAGGAATCTTAATTATTAGCTTCAGCAGCTTAAATCATGTCTCTTGCAGCAAACAGGTATTAATGAGATTATGAAGGCTTTACCGATTCTCTGCCATGGCAGAATCTGTGAGATATTTGTCGTGGTCCATAGCCCTCACCAATTCGGTGTGTAGGACTTTGTGGCTGTGTACTTGTTGTGGGTGGTTTAAAGTTGCACCTGTGTGCCATGAATTTTAACGGGGAATTCCTCTTTGGCCCAGAACTAGAGAAGGTGTTAGACAGGTCTGCTGACCGAAGTAAGTCTTTTCCCACTAAGTATAGGAATTTGAGGAATCGATAACTCTTTTTTAGTCAGTCCTCTTATGGACAGCCATTTCTTAGCATGGACTCATTTAGAGGGGCCCCTCCTATTTTTAGGAGAGGCAAGTTTAGAGGCTCCACTCTGTTTGGTACCCAACAGTCAGTCTCTTAGAAACAATGACACCGGGTGCCCAGTTAAAACAATTCCACAATCCCACTCTCGGTGGGAGACTCTACTGAATTGCCCCTTTATTTCCAGGGGAACAAAGAAGGGTTTCTCAACCCCCTCATTCATGCACATCCCTCCCAGGAACCTTTTTGTTACTCCTCTACCTATACAGTCCTATACTTTAAAATAACAAATGCCCCCTTCAACTACCCCCCCCCCCCCGTTGAGTGTTTTTTTTTTTAATATTCATATTGTAGGGCTAAATTGTACAAACTAATATACACTGAAGTGCAAAAGGGGTACAATGTTTCGAACCTTTGACTTTAGGGCTTCAAATCTCACCATCAGTTTTGAACTTGAAACTACAATCAATTTGAAGACAATCATCTTGGCTATCTAATACATACATTTGACTTGCAATTATTTAGCATATGATTAGTTATGCAAATTCATTATTTCTGTTTTGCGCCTAAAATTGTCATTTTTTTATATTTTGTTAGTGTTTTGCAAATCCACCTTTTGGCTTTTAGCTCTACCTTAGCATGTTCTCGGTCAGATTCAAACATGGCTCAACAAAAATCTGTTTCCAGGTCTCTTATACATTTCTCAATGTTGGTGCACAATGGTTGACTCTCTTGTGAACAAGAAAGAGCCTTTTCCTTTAATTCTACCCACAAGTGTTTGAGGTTGAGGTCTGGGGACTGTGGTGGGCCAATATAGCGCCTCTACCTCATTGTCATTGAAGCCAGGTGAGAAAAAGCACTATTTTTTAGCAGAAAAAACTGCCATTAACTTTCATTGTCTACCATGGGGCTGATTCAGAACCAGTTGAAAATTTACATCCTGGTGCTTTCCTAAATAAGTAGTGAGTTTTCACACCTGAGTGAATCAACCCTTATGTCGTCTTTTTCATACCCATAGTACTCTTGTCTTGTAGGATACTCGCATATTGCTCAACATTAAAGAGGAGCAACAGAGGCCCTGGAGTCGAAAAGACACCATGGCCATCCAAGTTCCACTCCTTGTGGCATCCCGAATTGGGATGTCCTACTGTGCGAAAACCCCTGTATGCACTATTTCACTTACCCGGTCTCGGAGCCTTGCCGCTTCGGGTGCATCCTGCTCACTTTTAGCAGTGCAAGAACCTGCGGCAGGCCTTTCTGAACGGGTGGCGCGGGCATGCCCACAGCTAGAAACCGCGTGGGGAGCCAGCAGCACACTTGGCTCACTTCGGTGACTTAGTCGAAGGGAGCCGAGTCAAATCATCTGTGCTGATTGGCTGAGTGGCCTGCTCTGTTTGACCCACACCGTTGCCATGGGAACAACAGGAATGTGAAGTTTTGTGGCGACCTGCAGGGATACTTACAGTGGGGCATCCCGATTTTCCTAGAGGAACAATACCCAGGAGAGTGAATTCCGCATGCTGTTCCTCTTTAAAACCACCATCAATCCTGGTCCAGCATACACCGCCTTTGGCTGTGAAACAAACCTATGTAATCAGACTTTACAGAAATTGACAGTTCCTCTAATATAACAATCCTTTAGACACTTCTTATGACGATATTATTGATTCAAGGCTTTTTCACCTTTTTTTTTAGTCATGATCCCAGACTTGTGTAATGTGTGTTGTACGGCGCTTGCATGGACATTTATGCTGTCACTATTACATGCATCTCCTCTTCCAAGTTTTTAATGCCAAAGCTGATATTCCTTGTGTTGAGCAAACTTGTTGCTTGGCCATCGACCTCTTGGTTTTGGAATGGATAGGTGACTTGTTTTCTTTCGACTAAAATGATATGCTAAATTGCTGTGAGTCCAATTTTTGTGTGAAATGGCCAAGATGATGGTAGATTTACGTTCAAAGCTGATGGTGAGATATGGAGTCTGAAAGTCAAAACTTCTAAATGTCATTACCTTTTTGCATGTCAGTGTATCATTAAGTAGCCAACTAGTCAAATCTTGGAACCAGTAGAGATTTATAAAGAAATTGTAATTTATTAGCCTTAAAGCAGTCTTATACTGTAAAATAAATAGATGTGCTTACCCGCCTTCATTGGTATCCTATTGAAATCTAAAGTGTAATGGCCGTATCCATATTGCAAGTCTTTTTGTTTGTCTGGGTATGTTTAGTTCTAATGAATCATTAGGACATGTAAATTAAGAAAAATCACTGCTACCTGTTCCCAGCATTAATGAACGATGAAAGTGTCTGGTTTGGCTGGTCACGGTGAAGTCCAAACAAGGAAAGTTGCCAGCACATTCTAGTAATTCAACCTTTTATTCAGTTCCATTAAAATCCAAAGAGGCAGATAAAACAGGTATATGTGTAGATACCATAGCAGACTTTTGCTGCAGGCGATTAATTTCAAGCTCTTAGTCATACAAATTAAAATGTGACTTGGCCAAAAAATATATATGGAAAACCCCAAGATGCTGCTTGCCTCTGGTGGGGCTTGGCCTGTCACAAGCTGTCGGAGATTAATGAAACCAGTGCCCCAAAAAATATGCACTATCCTTCCAAGCTGTCCTGACTAACCGCTCTTAAACACCTTCTCCTCTGGCAAAAAGACTGTAGCGAGAAGGATGAATGAATCGGCGCACCCCAGTCAAAAGTGAGGACCCCTCACAAAAAAAGAAATGGTGTCTTGGAGTCATTAAAATGTCAAAATTAGATTTTCTTCCACCTCTTAAACTTTTGTGGCATCATTGTAACCACAACTTATTAAAATACATGACCAGACTTGTCGTTAGCCTTTATACATCTATACAATTTAAATTATCCAGAACTTCTGTCTTCGTAATTTAAACTGTACCCGTGCTCTGCCCCAAGACGCAGTCTCCCATACATCCTGATGTAGTGGCTGGTTTCCGGTGATATTTATAGGAGCAAAAAAGTTATGTTTAGGAGTTAGAATAAAGTAAAGGAGTGTGAAACTAAGCTGAACTTTATTCAATAGTTATTTGTCATTTTGCAAAGAGTAGGTATGAGTTAGAAACATGTTTTTGTTGCCATCTTTGACTGTTTGTTGTGGGGATACAGCTAACAAAGACCCTAGGTATCATCATAGCTTAAGCTATGTGGTAAACCAAAAATATTGGTGAGGGTAACAACCCTCTGGTACCTGGTACCCACTCTTTCCCTGTTAGGTCACCATGGGCAGGAAGTGCCTACACAAAATAATGCTAATAAAATAACCCTCTTCTTCCACCTGCAATTTTCTTTCTAGATCATGGGTTCCTAACAAGTGGTACTCGAGATTCTCTCAGGTGGTACTTGACAATGCTGCAGACTGATAGTCATCTATACTTCACTAAATATTATTTTCACCATAAATAACTTGCTTAGTTTTCATGTGATTTGTTCAGTTTAAATGTTTTGTGTGTTTTGAATATAGTTTTAGGTGACTGACAGCGCTACTGCACCACCCAGTTGGTACTTTATATAATCATAAAATGTAAAGTGGTACTTGTTTTCTGTTCTGAGCAGTAGAACCTACGGTAAATAGATGTATGGTATTATGTAGTTTTAGCAGCAGTTTCATTTTGCAAGCTATGTGCTGTGGTTTGTGTCATTGTCTGACTTTGTGTCTTTTCTTCTTTTCTGGAGGTCAGGTTGCCAAACTTTATCGTGACTCCAGCCTAGGAAACGTTGTGAATATTATAGTAACTCGACTGATAGTCCTTACCGAAGATCAGGTAAGATCTATTATTAGCAATATTTTATACATTCTGGCTTCCTATAAGTAGGAACTATTAAAGTAATTTAATAAGCAGCTATTTCTTGCTAGCTGGGCACCAAAATCAGCTGAAAAGCATTTCCATATTATTTGATGAGCTGCTTTGCCTTACTGTGAGATTTTTTCCATTTCAACACTTGAACAATGTGTGCACCTGATTGGTGGTGGAGGTGAGGTGTTAAGATCTCTTCTAAGCCTCATACTGAGAAGAAAAACTTCAAATCCCCATCTATCCTTCATTGGATGTTCGTCTAACCCAAACTATGTTAATAACAGCTCTCTTTATTCTAAGCATACAGCACGTCCTGTTCCAGAATATTCCTTACACATGGGTAATACATCCACAAGATGGTGCTGGACTGCAGAAAACAGCTTGTGGCTCCTCCCGGCCCTATATATGTCAGTGATGATGTCAGGGTTTGTGTACCCTGTGCCCAACAGGTACTTGCGATGCAGTCTGGGCTATCTGTTACTGGGCCTTGTGGTGCGCCCCCTCTGGCCTCACCTACCCCCCCACACTTACATCTGACCTCCACCAAGGGGCATACTAGCGGGGAGTCTCAACCTGATTTAGCTGCATGGGTGGCCAGCATTGAAAAACATTTTGCTGGGTCTGCCCCGCGTAAGGCTTCTGCCAAGAAGCGCCATTTATCACCCGCGGTTTCCCTCTTCCCTGTAGAGGATGAGGGCCCTTACTAACTCTCAGGTCCCTACCCCCTTGAGGAGGGGGAATTATTTTCTGATTCTGAATCCTCTGAGGAACAACCTAAGATTTACGGTGGTACTGGGACTCCCTTTGGGGAATACCCGTGGTCCCCTGATGACACTGACAGATTGCTGAGTCACATTTTTTAAGTGCTTTGTATTTCTCCCCGGCAGTGGCTCCGCAGCAGCAGGATGAGCTTTTTCATACGGTTAAGCCATGCTGAGCAGTCTCACTTTAATAATCTAGTGCTCAGGGAATGGGAACGACCTAACAAGCTGCCAGGGGTGCCTAAGAGTTGGGACAAGAGGTATCCCTTTCCTGCTGATGTTGTTAAGCATTGGTCATGTCCTCCCGAGGTGGATGCACCCGTTCTCGGGTTGTCCAATACATCTGTCATGCATTCTCCTGATACTACTACCCTGCGGGATGGTGAGGACCGGTGTTTGGACCAACTGGCCTGTCACGCCTTTACCTGTGTGGGGACGGCGCTGCGCCTGGTTTGTGCCTCTGCTATTACGGCTATTGCCATTAAAGGGGTGCTTAAGTGTCTCTTGGACGGGGCGTCTGAGGATGCGGGTAGAGAAGAGTATAGATCTCTCCTGCTTTGTGAGGAATCTATTGCATATATTCTTTCTGCCATGGATGATGCCATTAGAATGTGTGGTAGGACTTCTGCCCAGTTGGTGGCTATACGCCGCTCTGTCTGGCTGCGTCAGTGGGTAGCTGATAATGCTGCTAAGAAGGCTCTCACTGGTTTCTCTTTCAAGGGCCTGCGCCTCTTTGGTGAACGCTTGGATTTGTTTGGTAGGTTACCTCAACGTAGGAGGCCGTCCCGGTCCTTTCGGGGGATGGGTGCCTTTCTCCCATCCTTCCGTGGTTCCAGAGCTGGCCGAGGAGTCTCCTTTACTGGGGCCCGCGGAGATCACTGGGGAAGGGGCAGAGGACGTGGCCGTCGTGGCCTCTCCTGGGGTCCCAAGCCAAAATCCTCACCCAAGCCCCCTCAGGCATGAAGGGCGCCCTCACCCATCCGGGTGGGGGGACGGCTTCGGCTCTTTGCTCACGGCTGGAGGCTTCACGTCTCAGAGTCTGTGCCTTGCTGTCCAAAACCTTCTGGAGTTGGGGGTCATCTGCCAGGTGCCTTTGAGGGAAAGGGGCAGAGGCTACTATAGAAAGGAAGAAGAAAAGTGGGTATAGGTCACACCCACACAGTTACAACCTCCATATGGGACCACGCCATTAGTACAAATTGATTCAGCCCTTCAAGATATTTCATGAAAAAAGACTTTATTTCTGCTAAATAAGCAGCTATTAAAATGGGTAGTTAAAAGGTAGCAGGAGGGGCAAAACAGGCCTACCCCTACTGTCACAAATACAATAATTTCAAAACATTATCATGGGTTTCAAAGGCCCATGATATAAAGTTACATACAGTGAACTATAACGTAGTTGGTACAGCCCTCCCGGGCAATGGACATAATCAATGTAAAACAGCAAGCGATGCAGAATCGTGTTATGACATATACAGACTGTTTGCATAATGTAAATCACAGTGTGATCAATGTAGACATCATTCAGGGTTCCACAATAGTGAAAAACGAGGTGGGGGGACGGCTTCGGCTCTGTAGACATCAAGGATGCTTACCTTCATGTACCAATCTTTCCAGGTCATCAGAGATTCAGGTTCGCTCTGGAGGATCAACACTACCAATTTGTGGCCTTGCCTTTCGGTATCACCTCGGCTCCCAGAGTATTCACCAAGGTGCTGGCGGGCGTGATGGCTCTGCTGAGATCTTAGGGCATTCGCATCCTTCCTTACTTGGACGACATTCTCATCACGTCTCAGTCTTTCCAGCAGGCCGAGCTGGATACCCAGCTGGTGGTGTCCACACTGGAGTCCTTCGGCTGGGTGATCAACCACCCCAAGTCTTTCCTGTCACTGTCAATGGTGCGGTCTTTTCCGGGCATGACTCTGGATACATCTCAAGTCAAGATTTTTCTCCCTCAGCAGAAGGTGGAGAGTCTTCAAGCCCAAAGAGGGCCCTCAAGGAAGTGTCCCTGATACTGTCTTGGGCGGAGGAGAAAGTTCCCTGCATCTCAGCTGTGTACATCCCGGGGGTGGAGAATCTGGAGGCAGACTCCCTCAGCAGGGGGACTTCTCGTCTGGGAGAATGGTCCCTCAGCAGCAGGGTGTTTCACTCCCTGTGCCACCGTTGGGGTCAGCCAGATGTGGATCTGTTTGCGTCCCGTCACAATCACAAGCTTCCAGTCTTTGTCTCTCTGTCACAGGATCTGGCCTTGGCCATGAATGCACTAGCAATGTCTTGGAAGAGCTTTCAGCTCCTCTATGTGTTCCCTCCTTTTCCTCTGCTGGGCAGGGTGCTGCGCAAGATTGCCCAGGAAAGGGTGCCAACCATTCTGGTGGCCCCCTGTTGGCCAAGAAGGGTGTGGTTCGCAGATGTCGTACAGTTGGCAGTAGATCAGTATGCCCTGCCCAAGGATCCAGACCTGCTCACTCAGGGACAGCTACGCTACCCCAATTTACAAACGCTGGCTTTAACGGCCTGGCTGCTGAAACCTCCATCTTGATGGAAAAGGGGCTGCCTGCCTCTGTTGTTAATACCATGATTCGGGATAGGAAGAAGTCCTCATCATCCATCTACTATAGGGTATGGCATGCTTACATTGACTGGTGCGAGCCTAAGTCGCTTCCCTGTCGGGTGTTTTCTATCCCTAGGATTCTGGAATTTCTGCAACATGGTTTGGATTTGAGTCTTCAAATTAGTACCCTTAAAGGTCATGTTTCTGCTTTGGCCATTTTCTTCCAAAGATCCTTTGCTCACCATCGTCTGGTCAAGACTTTCTTCCAGGGGGTTACTCACGTGCATCCTCCACGTAAGCCTATGTTGCCAGTCTGGGATTTAAACTTGGTCTTATCTGCCTTGCAGGGATCTCCCTTTGAGCCTTTGCGTGAGGCCCCTTTGTCCATTTTGACTCTTAAGGTAGTCTTTTTGGTGGCAATCACTTCTGTTAGGCGTGCTTCTGAGTTGGCGGCGCTTTCCATCAAACCCCCTTACTTCGAGAGACACCAGGACAAGGTGGTGTTTCGTTTTAAGCCAGATTTTCTGCCTAAGGTTGTATCTGCTTTTCATCTCAATCAGGACATTGTTTTGCCTTCTCTATGCCCTAATCCTAGTAACCCTAAGGAGCGGGTTTTACACTCTCTGAATGTGGTCAGGACTCTGAATTTCTATTTGTTGGCTACTGAATCCTTCAGAAAGACTGATGCTCTTTTTGTGCTCCCGTCTGGACCTAAGAAGGGTCTGGCTCCAGCTAAGTCCACTGTCAGCTAGTGGATCCGCCAGGCTGTGTTACAGGCCTATTCTGCTAAGGGGAAGGAGCCTCCCTTCCGCCTTACTGCTCATTCTACTTGTGCTATTGGTGCCTCTTGGGCTTTTCAGCACCAAGCTTCTGTTGAACAAGTTTGCAAGGCCGCCACTTGATCTTCTGTTCATACTTTTTCTAAGTTTTACAGGGGTTGATGTTAGGGCACCAAGCTTCTGTTGCTGATGCTGCTTTTGGTCACAAAGTTCTGCAGGCGAGAGTGGTTTAAACTGTTGCCTTTTGGGGATCCCTCCCTACCTTACGGACACTGCTATTGGATGTCCCATGTGTAAGGAATATTCTGGAACAGGACGTGCTGTATACTTAGAATAATACAATTCTGTGATTACTCACCTGTAGAATTGGTATTATATGTGTACAGCACGTCCTGTTCCATCCCACCCTTGTTATCATTATTCTTAGTTACCTCTGTATGGTGATTGTTCATATGTTCTTTTTTGAATTCTTGTTATTATTGTTCTCCCGGCTTCTTGTTAACTGCTTGTCAATACTGGGGAATTTGTAGGAGGTCCCTGACTTATATAGGGCCGGGAGGAGCCACAAGCTGTTTTTTGCAGTCCAGCGCCATCTTGTGGATGTATTACCCATGTGTAAGGAATATTCTGGAACAGGACGTGCTGCATACATATAATACCAATTCTACAGGTGAGTAATCACAGAATTGTATTTTTAAAAAAATTGCTTCTGATTGCAAATCTAAGAGAAATCTAGTTAGATATGTGATTTAACCTTTAAAGGTATCCTTTAATTGGAGTTGGCTTAGGTTTCATGCCTTCAAAACTGACTGGACTTCCTCTGACTGTTTCAGCATCCGATTTTGGAGACTGGGCAGCCCATACTTTACCTCTTCCGCGTTTCATGACCCAAATGAGCGCCAGCAGCTTATCCAGTTCTCCTGCTTAGAGAACCTGAAATTTGGCATTCATGTGTATGAGCCATCAAGGGTTCTCTGAAGCAGTGATTATGACCTGGCCAGTTTCTGGCCGTTCTAGGCCCGGGAGGTCATTTGCAGCACAGCCCCTTAAGTTGGGATATCCTTTGCTGCAATGATCATAGGAAGTCTGGTCAGTTTTGACTGGATCTCATCTTTAAACCACCTCTTGACTTCCATATTGGACTTATAACCTTTGAATTTATAGCAGTGCTTTATACCACTCTAGTGTACTAAGTTAAAGCGGCTGTCCAGGCAAAATCAATGAATATCCAAACGCTAAGCCTGATTTGGGGAATCACTGGCTGGCAGGAGCAGTACTATCTGGCTCTACCTCTGCCTTCTGAACAGCAGCACAGACAGTTACAGCTTAGAGGTGTCGTTGCTACGTAGTGACGAACCGTCTATAACGTTAAGTGCAGCAGCTTTTCAGGAGATAGCCTCCTGTAAATCTAAGGAAGAAGGAGTTCATTAACCCTACTTCCTCAGGGGAATCGGACATCCAGCAAGAAAGTATTTTTTTTAAACCCCCAAGTTGGGGTGTGAATAGAATTTTCATTCACTTTGCCTTGACAGTCATTTTTAAATGGTTCTTATTTTAGTATTGGATTTTGCAACGAGCTGATATGTGTTTTACAAGAACAATGCACAGTGGAAAGTTAATCTACTGAAAAAGGCAGAGTGCTACTGGGACTAGCATTAAAATCTGGTTTGATTTTTGTGAGACACATTTGTTTTATATTTGATTGACTGTCTATTTTGTCACTTCAGACAGAAAATTAGAGTTACATGTTTTTCCATTCTAAGTCACAGACCACAAAAAAACACAGTCTGAGAACGTAACTCTTTCTTTCTCCATTGCTAAAACTAAATTGCTTGTACTGACCATATAGGTACCAACGGTCCCCTTTCTGTTCTCCTGCAGAGGAAATACATTTGGAGGTTTCAGTGCTCATCCAACCATTCTGTTGTCTGCCATCTCACACTTTACTGTTTAGTCCAGGAGAGTGCCTTCTTCTTTGAGTCTGGAAGCAGAGGTGTGCTTTGAAGCTTCCCTCGGGCTGACAGCAGAAGAACTTTGTGAGGTTAAAGTGGACAAACACCCTCCCCTGATCGGCCTGGGAATCTGTAAGAGGGACGCGTGGGAGGCGGCGGCGGCCCGCGCTCAGCTTGTCCGTCGCTGCCTCTCCTTGCCCGTCGGCGGTGATTGGACGAGCGAGTCACGTGGGAGCGGGGTCAGGTGTGTTTTCGGGGCTTTCTGGGGGGTTTCACACAGCGGGGCACCCACGATCGGGGTGCCCCGCGGAAGTGGACCAATACCCAGGATAGTCAAAATCCTGGGTGTTGGTCCACTTTAAGGCTGTGGGAGATAATGTCATTATAACAGTTTTGTTATGTTAAAGGAATGGGCTGCTTTTGTGAACCTCCTCAAGAGACCTCAGATTAGGGGTACCAGAGGGACTTGAGGCTCCCCTTTTTGCCTTTCTGTGCTCCCATGTCCTTAATCAGTCACACATCTGCAGCCCTGGTATCTGAAGCCTGGTGCTAAACTTCCAGCTGGCCGGTGGTGTACAGTGGTCCCCAAAGCTCCGCTATTGAGAATAATGTGCCCCTCTGTCTGGCCTCATACACTGCACACACCCACCTACAGGATGAAAAGAGGAACTTTGCCACCCAGCTTCAGATACTAGGACTTTGTGCAGGGGGTAGTTTGGGGGCCCCATTGATCTGAGGTCTGTGTGGTAAGTCCACAATATTAGCTTTTACTGCTGATGCCCTATGCCCATAACAAACAATGTTTACCCTACAAACAGCTGGCAAACAAAGCTTACCTTACCACGGCCATGACTTGTCAACCAATCTGTGCAGCAGCGGGAGTGCTGCACACTGATTGTCTGACTAGGCACTTATAACATGAAAGAGCTGCTCCTAGGTTTGGTGGCATCGAAAGCTTAGTCTACTGAAGGCTGAACTTCAGGTTTAAAATGGTCCAAAACTCAGGATTAACTATCCCAGGTTTTAGTTCTTGCCTTTCAAAACTTTCAAAACCTTTCCCCAGTCCTACTGCTTATGTGTGGCCTGTCATCCAATCATTGCACTCACATCAAATCAGCTAGATTCTGCCAAAAGTCTGCTAAGGGCTGAGAAGAGCTGACTCCCTTGTAAATAAGTGTCCTTTATTCCTGTCACCTGATACCAAAGAGGACGTGGGACAAAATGGGTCATGGGACAAAATAGAAAAAATTTGTTTAAACGTATTTTGGTTGAACGGAAGGTCCACCTTGAGTCTGGACTTTTCCTTTTTAAATTGAAATTATTTTATTTAATCATTTGAAGGGTATTGGCTTGTTTACCTCAGCCTGCTACAGAACTAATATGTATATATATATATATATATATATATATATATATATATATATAGTGGCTCTTGGTGTGTAATTAGACTGTGGTTATATTTTATAATGCAATGGAAATAATACAGCTGGAAATAGATTAATTACTATGGCTTTCACTTTTTATTGTATGTCATAGCTCTCCTATGCTGTGGAATAGGATTGAGTACTATGGACAGCACTTTTAATCCCTAAGATCTTGGATGCTGTCCCCAGTATAGGCTTAATAAAATAATAATGCTGTTAACTGACGCAAAAGCTGCTATGGATATGAATCTAGCTCCATATGTCACTATTCCAGTGCTTATTTACAGCTGTTATCTGGCCACGTGAAGCCCAGCCGTGGTGCTTTGGATCTTCTGACGTGTTAAATGGCTCTTAGCTGATAATGAGAAATGGTTATATTGACATAATCACTATTACATTTGGAACGCACCCTCCGCCTGTTCAGTAATACGCTGGCTGAACTCTAGGTCAGATTTTATAGAGATAAATATTGGCAAGGCGAGATTATTCCTAGAAACCACTGCTTCTAATTATAGTCCCATTTTAGTCTTCAAAAGGCTTAACAACTGACCTTAGTAATTTGCTTGGAACATTCCTGGTATGCGTGTTGTGTTGCAGCCAAACTTGGAGATAAACCACCATGCGGACAAGTCCCTCGACAGCTTCTGTAAATGGCAGAAATCCATTCTCTCACACCAGAGCGACGGGAACACCATTCCAGAAAATGGCATCGCTCACCACGACAACGCTGTGCTCATCACCAGGTAGGAGCGTGTTTATGTTATCCTTTTTTTTTTTTCCCCGAGATTGGAATTTAGCATTGTTTGATTATATTGTAATACAAACTAAATGTTAACATTGTTGTTTCAATAAATGAGATCTGGGTTCTTCTAGTTCTTTTACTTCAAATCTAAAGTTGTTGTTAATTGCTATACTAAAAATAAACTATACTGTTCTGACTAATCTTGACTAAAGTGAACAGCTATTATTTATTATAGAGCTGAAGTCCAGGCACTTGCATGGGCTTAAAGAGACCCTAAGTCTGTAATCTCTGCTCACACCTCCTTCCTCTCCCCCAGTGCCCTGGTACATAAGGTCAATGAAACAAAAAAAAAATCACTTACCTGGTCCCATCGGTGAACTCAATTTCACCCTGGGAGTGACGGCCTCCTGACTTCTCATCATGAATGTCCCTCTAACTTAATTTCAGTGGCTGCATCATTAATAAGTGGTATGACTTTCACAACAGCTGCCCAGGCCTTAAGTGACAGGGTGCTCGGGGATGGAGGTGTGCGTGGAGAGGGGGTTATTCTGGTATCCAGACAGTTTCATGGATATGTGACATGCCATACCAGGATGTTGTTCTGCTATGGCATTGCTTTGGCATCCAATTCAGATATTGGACAAATTGAACTAGGGTAGGGTCAGGATTTGGGGAAATGAAAACTTTAAGCTTTGAATTTAAGGCTAAGGTAGACCTATAACTAAAGTTGAAAGAAGGGAAGTGTGGCCCTGACACTAGCTTCCCCTATGCAGCTTTCCCCCATCCCCCACCCACTCTCGTTCCCACTTCACAGTCACTGGAGCAACTGCAGATCAGTTACCAAGCCGTTTCCACAGCAAATTCCATATATATGTGGATTGGATAGGATTGAGCAGCTATAGGACTAAATCCAGATAATTAAATAATTGTACAGTTGGGGCAGCAGCCTTGTTACACAGGTTTCCCCTCCACTCGCCTCTCCCCTTGGTGTTTATACTTTCAAATGAGGTAATATTGATGTGGATGTTTGTTATGACCCTGTGGCACAGGCTAATGTAAGTGCACTCTAAAGCAGAACAAAATTCACCAGCGGCCGCCGGCTCTCCCCCCGGGAGATCCCAGATGCACTGCTGTGTGAAACCCCTCAGGGTACTGGTAGTGACTCTCTTTTCCCTGCTCCAATGGCACATGCATGGGCTCTCCTACAATTCAAGCCGTCTGTCATGACTTCGTATTTGCGATGAATATGGTGGACGTGGCAGTGAGCTATCCCCATTGAATTCAATCCGAGCCCTACGGCGAGCGAAGTAAACAAGGCAAGGGGCTCTGATTGGCGAAACCCTGTGCCTTGAACCAAGAAGAGATCAGTTTTACTGGCTGGGGGGGTTTCACACAGCTGGACATCCCAATTCGGGATGCCCCAGGGGCACAGAACAAAAAGAGGAAAGTCAAAATCCTGGGTTTTGTTTTTCTTTAATGTAGTCATACATGAGAACAACTCCTGGCACATGGTCACCTATAAATATACTTATATATACATATACTTACTGTTGCTATATTTATGGATCCCACACAGGAATATAAACACATACAAATTTCAAAATAGTCCAACTTGGTGTGATCACCACAGCTCAGGCTGAAAGAATGATGGTGAGACACCAGTTATACCCATTTTTTCATCATTTGCCAAAAGTTCCCAAGCCCCACTGACCACCACCTGGGACCTACTGTCTCAGATGTCCGAGGGAGTGCTAAATGAACACCTTGGCAAATGACTTGATTACCAATTGCAATCAGTGGTATACTGTATACAAGGCTATGTGAAGGGCACTGGTCACATGTTGAGGGCACTTAACTTGGTAAACTGGCCAGCAGGCAGCCTCTTTGCTACATTTGACGTAGTGCTTATTCTTCTGTTGCACACCATCTGGCACTCCAAGCTCTGCAGGAGACTCTTCATGAACTCACAACATATGAAGAACCACATGTGAAGTTCATTATTTCATCTATAAAATATTTCCTTACAAATAACTATTTTACGTATGATCCCAACTTTTACCTGCAGAGCTGCAGAGCATCAATTGTGCCCCATTTTCTCCAGCATTTAGCTAACATCCACATGCATTGCTGGGAAATACTCTTAATTTATGTGGATGAAAACCCCTATTGCAATACTATTACCTGGTATGGAAGAAGAACTCATGCTGGTCTGGGTTGGGGAGCAAGCTCATTTACCAATGTTTTGAACAATGAGTTTAATTTATGTTTTATTTATGAATGTCATGAATGCCATCATTTTTTTTATTTGACTTTCTCTTCCTCACAATTCCTCAATTCACATACTTACCGTAAGCCAACCTCTGGAAACTCCATGCTGCAGTGTCCATCCTAGACATACAATGATTGCCATCCCAATGTGGGAACATGTCAGAGCTCACAGAAATCGTTCTAAGGATCAAGCTTTTGACCAAGAATGTCTTAATATTAGAAAACCTCTGCTTGCCCGGGCATAGAGTCAGATTACATGTCCATTTATCTATGTTAACTGGACTTACGCCCCTTACTGTCATAATAAAGTACCACCCACTTTGGTTTTACACTATAGTAAGCAGTTCTCTGCCGTAAAAGGGATAATCAATACTAATTTAACTACATTAGGGAAGCTTTGACGGTGAGGTGCTAGAATCGTGGCAAGACGGGCGTTCGCATTGTCCAGTCAACTTTTCATGTCACTTCTAAGATGTGGATGTTGCTTTTACATTATTACAAGAAAGTGGTTTCTACCTCAAATGGTAGATCTTTTTATAACTGCAGTACTAAGCTTGTGGTGTATCCTATTACCTGAACGCTATGTCATATCTAATACATTGAGTGTACCTCTAGGGCACTTAAGACCAGGGTAATTGAGCACATCTATTATACTAGGGTTTTGTCCCCAAGATCCAATGTACTGTAGCCACTGCTGTTCCAATCATGAATACAGAATAGACTCTTTAAAAATAAAACAGTAGGGGGCTCATGCACCTGATACATAGTAGGACTAAGAAAAGTGTATCAAAGTACAGGATTCACCATGCTTCACATCAATACAGTTTTGCCATGAGGTTTCCACCCCAGGGCCCCAAAGTGACACTCTGCAAAACAGATACTATCCCTATATATTATAGTATTTTGTATATCATAGTATTTGGCAATTCGTAGCAGACTTTAATATTGGACAGTGTCCCAAGATGAATATGGATCCCCCTGTATTTGGTTATGCATTTTTCCAATGTTATTTCCTATTATACTCAGGGCACATTTGGTTTTGCATGATGGTTGTATTTTGATATACTTAGATTTCTTGTTTTTATTTTAATCTATTTCTTTTATCTTACTCATAGCATATATATATATATATATATATATATATATATATATATATCATATTTATAAGTTAGTTTAATTGATAAATGTAACTATTTGAAGGTTGTTTTGTGCATATACCCTCACCTCTCTGCAAACACCGTTTACCCCTTGCCATAGCTTACACAGGTGATTTAGTTGTATCAAGGCACAGCTGAGTAATATATTAACCCTTTTCTTATCTTCGGAGTTTGTGTAGATACATTACATATGGATTTACCATGTAGCTGCGGGTTTCCATCGTTAGGAATGTCTTTTTCACTCCATCACTCAACCGTGGAAAACACATCTTATTGTACAGCTGCAGGATTTCATCTCTTGTGTCCCACCACATTATATGCCTTCCACCATGGTACAAGTTGCCGACTCACCATGGTACAAGTTGCCGAGTGCACAGTCATGGTATTTGTGCCTTATTTTACCTAATGTTTCTGTCCTCTTTGATGGAAGTGGCAGGGCTGGACGATGCACACGTCTAGCCTACCATGAACAGGGGGGTTTTAACCTAATTTGAGCCCCAAGCTTAGATTTGTGGTCAGGATCGGGGGGGGGGGGGGGGTTGGCGATGGAGGAAGAAAGTGAAAGAAGACTTCCCTTCCCTTCCATAACCAGAGAAAAGAGACAGTGTGGCACTGACCATGCATCAGGTAAGCTGCCAGACAATTTTAAAGTTTGACTGGCCAATTCCTTTGGTGTTTTCTTTGGATTAAGGTGTTAATCCACTAAAATGTGGTGTTTCCGCCTCCTGTGGGATCTCCCGTCACCTTATGTGGGGAACTTACTGCCTCGCGTGGAGCTCACCTTCTTGAATACTCCGTTGTCTGTATTTTTTTAGTTTGTTGAAAATGTCTACCTCTTTGTCCACAGACCTAAAATCTGGGCAGTACCAGAGGGCACCAGATGGGCCGTTTACCTTACCACTGGTCCCCTGGCACAGATCATTCTCCCACAGACCCGGTTTGTGTACCCGGAAGCTGAACCGTTCTGGTTCTGGTTGGCAGGTGGATGTGGCCTGTGTATGGCTGGCTAGAAAAGCCTCTGTACATGGAAGTTCCAGGGTGTATATGCTCCGGGGTTTTGTTTCTCGTCCAGAAGGCATGCCAGTTTTCCTCCAGGCAGGGAATCAGATAGGCCTAGCTTGGTAGGAAAGCCAGGGATCCCACCGCAGCTGGCGCATGCCATGTGGGATTGCCTGGTTTGGAGTTTCACACATTGGCCAATCCGCCAGGCATAAAGTTGTTCAGTGATAGTAAAGTGCTAGTTCCATAGATGTGCTGTCCTCTGTGATCCATAGATGGAATTTGCATAGATAACAGATGCACAGGGGCTGTTGGCAACCATCCATTCATTATATGTAGCAAGGGTGAAGATTTTCAAGATTTAAATTTTTTTTGCCCGTTGAGATGTGTTAAGATGAAGATTTCACCAAATACTCGCCAAAAAACAAGAACTTCTCTATCTCTATGTGTGAATATGTGAGTGAGTGTTTGTTGCCTGTATGAAACCTTTCTAGTGAAAGTGTTCAGTATGAGAAAAGTCTGGAAGTGTGAAGAGAAAAAAAGATATTTAGACGTAAAAGCGTTTGTTTTTCCGAGCACAGGTGCATACATTTTGCATTTTTCTTCTTGAAATTTGCTGCTTTAGAATGATTTAGCCATATTTTCATTGAGAGTAAGCTTGATGACTTATGTGGAGAGAATATGAATGAATAATATGTCTGCAGAATTTGTGTCACTCATCTTTCTACAAACTCTATCTCACTATGAGTCATAAAAATCATAACATTCAAAGCTTTCGCTGAGGAAATGTGTTTTGTGGCACCAATGAAGGATGTCTGGTATAACATTCACTAATTTATTTCCCAAACCGTGGAGAGCGGCCAGTTGAGTAGTCTGCATTTTTGCATATGAAAAATGCTTGCTATTTTTTATTGAAAAATTTTATAGGAGCAGAACATGCGTAAGCTGAATAATTTTCAGGTGAAATAGAAAGCTGCATTAATACTTAATCACAAGTGCTTCTGCTATAATTCCATGCGAATATATAAAAGAAAATAAAAATTGAGGGTTCGCCTCTATAACTTTTATATGTTTTAGCAGTAAAATGCTTTTTGGAAAGGATTTTATTCTATTTGGACTGACAGATACACATTTCCAACATGGTAAGTGTCAAAGCTGAAATATTAAAATAAGTAAATTTTATTTTTTTGAATCAGTTTCAAAAACAAAGCACGGAGTGAGAGTAACTAAACTGTAAATAACAAATGTCAGATCAATCTACAATTTGTGTACAGACTATGAAGTTGCTTTGTAGTTCTGAGGAGAAGATGCCTATAGGATCCACTTACTGTAAATAAACAGTCCAGACAACCCCCCTGTGAATTGCTGATCACTTACCTCTGCATGACAATGAGCTTGTTGGCTTGTACCCGGTGGCACCTGCTGGCAGCCATTCAGTGCAGTGCATGCACAGGATACCCTCTACCCTATAAGATGTGCCTGGCCATAAGACGCACCTAGGATTTGGAGGAGGAAAATAAGAAAATTAATATTCTGAACCAAATAATAGGCAAGTTGCCGAATCCTCCAATTACATGCAGAGTGGCACCCCCCCATTCCCAATAGGCAGTGTGTCATTTCCCCTTCCCATAGGCAGTGTGGCATTTTCCTCATCCCATTCCCATAAGCAGTGTGGCATTCTCCCTCAGCAGGTCACGCCCACCTGCTGCACGGACCTGGGTGCTTGCGTGTGTCCCGGCCGCAGCTGGAGGTCAGAAAAAGATGGAGGAGCCACTGGCGGTGTCTCTGTCTCTGTCCCTGCCGCTGCTGTCGCTATCTTCTTCTGGCCTCCCGCAGCGTGGCAGGCAGCCCCGTCAGCAACGCGGGAGCACCGGTAACGTGTGAGTTTATTTTTTTTTCGTTTTTTACATTTGCCCCAAAAGACACACTGACATTTCCCCCCCCATTTCTTGCGTCTTTTAGGGTGAAAAATATTGTAATTTGGCCACAAAGGCTGGTGCAGACTGGCGCCTTACTGAATTCATCGAGTTTAGAGAATAAAGAACACTCAACTAGTCCCAGCTCTCATCTGCTCCCATGCCATGAGCATGGTACTGCAGTCTGGACTTCTAGGCTACTGGTGATCTTAAGTGACTATGTCCAATTTGAAGCAGCTTTGCATCTGCTTTGTGAAGAGGTTGTAATTTGGTTTAATACCCTAACTGTGCCAATCTAAGATGGGAGGATCCCAACATGATTAGGGACTTATAGTGCTCTTTAAATTGCTATGCTGAGTAAGAGAGGCATTTCTGTTTATGTGATTCATCACATAAACTGCCAGCAGTGATTAAATTATACATTGTAATATGCATTATTATTCCAGTGTTGGTTCTTGAGCCCAGAAAATCACATATGAAACAGTTGATGAGCCATGAGGTGAAATAAAGGAAGGCTTTTTCTCAGTAGCCGAGCTCTCCAGTGATCTAAATTGAGATAGATATAGCATACAGCGCTGAGCTCGATTCACTCTTGTAGTCCCCACATCTGGGAGATGTTCGGTGGGCTGTTAGACGCGCTTTCTGTAGACACCTGTCTGAACTCCTACGAGATTTTTATGTAGTGTTCATAATAGCTTAAAGATAAGGTTTTGTTTATGTTGCTAACCATAAAGCAGTATCCTTTGCTTTTTCTTCGATTAGCAGCTCCAAACCACAATTCCTGCACTCGCTTTTGTGTAACTGATGACAATAACATGCACAAGGATTTGTGTTATTTTCTTCATCGTCATCCATACCTAAACCCACCTTCATTTCCATCAAAGAACACTCCAACTCTAATGGCACAAGCACATGTACAGTGGAAAAAGTGAATGAGTTGTTTAAAACAAGCACTGATGAGCAAAAAATGTGTCCGATCACACTGGCCAGAGCCAGCACCAGTGTACTGTGCAAAACTAGAAACCTGAAATGTGCCATTCCTTTCTGAATGTGGTTACAAAGAAAAGATTCAAGTTACTAATTAATATGCTTAGTGAATGGCTATATTTATGTGTGTGTCTTTTTATATTCATATTTTACTGTTGACACCTTTTTAAAATAATAGGCCTCTTCAAGGTTGTAACAGAAATGATGACTTGCTGTATCCACCTTCTGCTGGTGTAATTTGTGGACCTAAGTAAACACTGGACATGACATTGTGTAATCCAGAAACTGAAACTCTCCTAAATTTAACTTTTACATTTTAACGCCAAGCCATACATGGACATTATAGAAATGAGAGTGACTTTAACTGACCACAACCTATTTCCTGGTTTCCATGTTAAGTATTGGTGACCAGTGCAGATTTTCTGTTACTGTCTTTGGTGACAATTCCCCAATATGATCACTCACACCAGCAAAGAAAAGTTGCCCCCACTCTTTGTAGTTTCAATATTTTTATTACATTGTCTAAAAGTATACATTCTTAAAGCATCACATTGGTACATGTCACATAATAACTTCTAGTCAAGAGTCTGTATAATTGGCCGCAAAGCGAATACGGGGGACCGCTGCACTCAGGGAGCCCAGGATAAAAAGCCGGGCTAAAACAAGACAAAAGGCATTTTAGGGTCCCGACCCCCCACACTTTATTTAATGTATGGACCCTAATGACTATGCAAGATAGGTCTTTTCCAGATTGAGATGACCTGCTTTGACAGCAGTACAAGTGTGTACCATCTTAAACTGTATTTTAGTGAGAGCATCAGGTCACACATTGAGTGCCTTAATGAGGGCCTCAATAGGTTGCTTACAGGAGGTTTGGCCAGAGCATGAATAGATCTGTTGATAACCCCTACACTAGGGTTTTTTATTTTTCGTTTCAAGTACTGCAAGGATGGGATGTGTGGGTTGCTTGTCACCTAAAACGTTGTCAAAAAATGTACAGCCATTTAAAGTGTATAAAAGTTCACATAAATAGTTTTTGACAGCAGTTTTGTACTTATTGTGCAAATATGGCTTAGATATAGATATAGAAGTATAGATGGCAGCAGACCAGGTTGGGGTATAGGTCAGTCTGCAACCTTGCTTAGTTCCACCAGTGGAAGTCATACCATTGGTTGGGAGTCCCTGCCCTAGACCATCGAGGACAGGCTTTTTAGATAGTCCCACCATATATGTTTTCTTTGTCCTCACCACACTTGAACACTTATTTTGGGTGCAGTTAGTCTTTACTGATCTGTAAGCAGCCCGATGCATAAATTTCATTTTTCTGATTTCGGTCACATGGTTATGATTTGCTTTTAGGTGAGGATTGGCTACAGTGTAGAGCCAAGATTTTAAGAATTGAAAGCTATTTTTAAGAATTGGTGGCTATTACGTATAGTTTTCTGTAACATGGCAGTAAAATGTGCATTTTCAACTAAGGTTTTGTGTGAGCATTGCTTGGGGGGGATTTGCAGTGTCTGACCAATCTGTAGGTAAATATCATGTACCCTGTATCCATTAAAGCATGTATAAATGTTCTACTTAAGACCTATAGTTTTACTCCTATAGATAACATATGCATTTTCATACTTGGTAGGTGAAAAGAACCGTGAATATCACCTTACAGTACCTGGAACCCAACATGAAAACTTCATGTCCAGGGCTCGTCAATCCTCCTCTTCAAGGCGCACCAACAGGTTATTTTTTGCCTCTATAGCCCTGTCTGAGCACTAATTACTTCACCAGTGCATCGTTGTGGAGATATGCAAAACATGACTGTTGGTGGGTTTTGAGAAGGGGGGTTGGTGAACCCCTGATATTGTCCACACATAGCAAATTATCTGCTCACATTCATAATAGCACTATATGAAGAGCTTATTATCAACCATTCCCACAATTGCCAGTGGTTTATGTAACTTTATGTATCATATCCCCTATTTTAGAAAACCTTGTTTTAAAAGAAAATAATAAAGAGATTGTGGTCATGCACCAAGTGTAAAAACAACAAATGTTATTTTTTTCTTTTTTTTCCTTTTCCATCACATAACTACAAACTCCAGTAAAAAATAAATGGAAACAGTTGTCCTTCAGTATATTCTCAAAAAGTGTACATTCGTTTTTACAGTACTTACAGTTCCTAAAATATAGAATTACACATTTCAGCATGTCATAGAGGGAAACTCTGTATGGATAGCAGACCACCTTTCTCTTTCTGTTAGGAGTCTGCAAGATGCCCACAGTATCCTAGTTTTGAAGTTTGACCAAAGAAAGGGTCGTGTGGCCTACATGGATGAATGATAGCCTATTTTCATGTATCCGGACAACACTGCAAGTAAAAAAAGACACTGTAATTGTGTGCTAGAAGACTTTCTGTCTTCCACAATAATCTCATTATAGTCGCATATAGTTTTTTCCCAAAAGCTACAGGTGGACTAGAAGTATGAAATAACCAAAAAAGTGAATGTGTGAGTTTGGGTTTGATGTAACCGTGTGGTGTACTGTACTATAATGGCAGGATTTTAGGCTAAGCATCGGTTATCACTTAACACTTAGTTGCAGATCTTGGAGGAGGGCCTGGTCAGTCTATAAAGCTAGTTGAATTTTAACTTCTGCTGCCTTTTCAAATACTTTGAGCATTCTTTCTTTTCATGGAAACATGGAGAGCCCGTCAAGAATTTTCATATGCTCAGTAAATCACAGGAACTCTGCTTCTGTTTGATTATGTGAAACAGGAAACTAATGTGATTGCAAAAAAGATCTTAAGGTCTGATTTCTTTGTTCTCGTGTTAACTCAAGAGCAAAAAAAGAAAGATTCTTTTACCCTTCTTTTTCCACATTTGTTTGTATTGCCTTTCATCATTTTAGTGGGAGAGAGAATATGTTTATAGGGTTCGTCCTTTATATAAAATAAAGCTGTCATTTAGACAGTTGGATGGGAAAGCTAGCACCTCTAAGTGGCACCTTCAAAGTTCAACAATAAAAAAAAAACACATAGCTATTCACTAAGCATAATAATTAGGTACTGGTATCTTCTCTTTGTAACCACAATTCCATTTTTGATCAGAACAGAGAGTGTAATACAGAAACCAAGCAAAAAACATACCACCTAGAGATGTACACTAGAAATTAAATTAAAAATGTACACATGCCAGGCTTGTGTATTTATATAGAGTCCAATATTGTGTTTTGTTTGTGTCTCACTAAGGGAATTAAAGTGGACCAACACCGAGAGGTGATCAGCCCGGAAATATATAAGATTCCCGGGCCGATCACCTCCCACCCCGCGGGACATCCGAGACCGGGATGTCCCGCGGGGTGAAACCCCCCCAAACACCCCAAATCACCTACCTTATCTTCCTCCGCCGCCGCCTCCCTCGCGCCCCTCTAGGCGTGCCCGCGCCGGCCGTCTGTGAATGGCCGGCACGGGCGCGCGCGCGCCGAAAGTGACGCGAGGGAGGCGGCGGCGGCGGAAGCCGCTTGGACGTTCCTGTTCCCCGCCTAGACGTTGGCGGGGATTGGACCGGGCAGTCACGTGGGAGCGGGGAGAAGTGAGTTTATTGGGGTTTCTGGGGGGTTTCACACAGCGGGGCACCCCCGATCGGGGTGCCCCGCCGAAGTGGACCAAAACCCAGGATAGTCAAAATCCTGGGTGTTGGTCCACTTTAATATATATACCATCTTAATATAACTCCAACAGGGTCCACAGTTTTTAGAAAAAAGAAGGTACTGGACCATAATCCTGTATAATAGTTTTTGTAAAGTCCAGGGCTGTTTTACTCGTGTCTTTCTGCATCACTAAAAAAAGGAACCAGCACTGCATCCATCCCAATGAGAACAGCTTCAATAAATCATAACCTTTACTGAGTAATTCAAAATGCTAATCCCACAATGCGGGTCCAACACTGGAGACAAAAGTATTCCAGTAGGGGATTTCTTTCGTGTAAGAGACCAAGATGGGTAAACACAAGGGTTTTGCTGCAATTTTTTTTTACAGAGTTAACAAAATGTGCAGAAACTCATTGTATTTTTCCAGAGACTAGTTTTTGTGACAGTTAATAACCTAAAACTGTTTTTCACTTGCTCCTTGTTGTCTCTTTATCTACACCAAAATCCAAGAAAGTGGTTTGTATTAGGTCACCAAGGAGAACCATTATTAACGGCTGTAGAAAAACGATGGTCTTCCTTGTTATCTTGCTGTCATTAGCAGTGTAACTCGGGAACTGGAGCAGACAAAACCCTTCTTTACGTCCTTTTATCTATCTGATTTTTAATGAAGCACTGATGTAACTGTTTCTTATAAAGAGTAGACTTTCTTCTCAATGCTGTTGTTTAGGACATGCCTGTGAATAGAAGTCTGAGAAATCTTACCAGGTTAGGCATTAAAATGTAGAGCATTGTGTGAAGTAGTCTATGCAGCATGCTCTTGCATTTTAATATATTCTGCAATGCTTTACTGTAAGGAAGCAGAGCCTTTGTAGCATCCAGGTTTCTCTCTGCATGGGTAATTTAGTAAATAATATAATGATAATTACCTAATATGACTAAAACATTAGTTTACATTGGACGTACAGTATTTTTACTTGAGGAGATGAATTTTGAAGGAACAAAAATAACTACCGTATTTTTCGCCCTTTAAGATGTACTATTTTTTCCCCAAAAGTGGGGGGAAAATTTCAGTGCTTCTTATTAGGCGAATGTGTTAAAGAATAAAAAAAGTATACTTGAGTCTCACTGTCTACGCCTCTGTCTTTCACTCACTGGCTTTCCGGGGGGGGGGGGGGGGGGGGGGGCGCTAAGGCGCTGAGTGTTTGTGTCAGCACACGCCTGCCAAGAGGAAGTGGTGGCACAGGAAGCCTGAACGGGGACCCAGAGCGTCTCCGCTCTGGCTTCCGGCTCCGCCACTGACTCTCAGTCAGCGCACTTTGACACAAACATCCGAGAGGCATTGGCTGCAACGGAAGCAATCGCAGGGGCAGCGTTCATGTAAGTATAGCTTTTTTTTCCTGGGGTGTTGGGGGAATGCCACACTGATGGGGATGGGAATTCCATGCTGACTATATGGGGAATGGGATGAGGGAGATGCCACACTGCCTATGGGGAATGGGAGGGGGGAAATCCACACTGCCTATGGGCAATGGGGGGGGGATGCTACACTGCCTATATGGGGAATGGGATTGGGGCATGTCACACTGCCTATGGGCATCGGAGGGGGGAATACCACACTGCATATGGGAGTGGGGGGAAGCCACACTGCCTATGGGAATGGGAAGGGGGGAATGCCACACTGCCTATGGGAATGGAAGGGGGGAATGCCACACTGTCTATGGGAATGAGATGGGGGGGATGCCACACTGCCTATGGGAATGAGATGGTTGAATAACACACTGCCTATGGGAATTGGAGGGGGGAATACCACACTGCCTATGGGGAATGGGAGGGGGGAATGCCACACTGCCTATGGAAATGAGATGGGGGGAATGCCACACTCCCTATGGGAATGAGAGGGGGAATGCCACACTGCTTATGGGAGTGAGATGGGGGAATGCCACACTGCCCATGAGGAATGGGATGGGGGAATGCCACATTGCCCATTGGGAATGGGGGAATTCCACACTGCCCATGAGGAATGGGTTGGAGGGATGCCACTCTGCATGTAATAGGGTTTTAGCACATTTGGTTTAGAATATTTTTTTTCCTCATCCAAATCCTAAGTGCGTCCTTTGAGCAGGTGCGTCTTATAGTGCGAAAAATAAAGTGCTTTTTATTTATTTCTTTTTTTGCAGCTTTTGCTTATAGACAAAGTTGTGGTTGTTAGCTAACCCCACTGGCTGTCAGCAGTCATGTTGACAGCTGGTGAATGCTGCTGCATTAGTAAAATCCCCTAACTGTGTATCTCTGCATTAAAGCAGGCTAACTTTTATTGCATATTTTTATTTAAATAGAACTTGGGGACAAGGTTGTATGGGCTGGTTGTGGTAATTTATGGCTGTATATAAGCAGGGTTGACTGACAAATTTGAGAATTGCTACCCATCTGGAGAAAGTTATTTAGAAATGGTTCTAGGAATAATCAGCGCTGGGTTTCTACAGAAAGGAGAAATAGGTGGACCGGGGCATACATAGCCCTTAGCAGGGCCCCCGCCACAAGCCATATGGGCTTATGTCCAAAACAGCTCTCTGCCTCTTGTGTCCCTCATCATGGGCCCCATGATTAATCCTTGCAACTGCCTCTTCCTGCAAATTTAGCAGTTCGGCTGAATGGCCCATGTGTCACCTGGCATACCATATTGGTCCGTGGCAGTCAGTGTGGTGTGGGACATAATTCCTAGGGGTTGGGGCCTGGAGCAGCCTGAAGGGTAGCTGCAGAGTTTTTTGATGCTTTAAGTATTTAGGCTTGGATTTACTTTAAATTTATGTTCTTAGCAGCATCATAGAAGTGCAACTGTGGGATAGTGCAGTTGTTTTCTTTTTTTTTATTTTCTACTATAACAATACTTATCCTAAATAGAATACCATTTGAATACTGTCAGTGACTAGTCATCATTTACCATTTGTTTTTTGGCCTTATAACGGATATGACACAATGCATCATTTTTTATGACCCCTAACCAGGGATTATGAATTCTAAAAGGAAAGTTTCTGTTGAATCTTCTCACTCAAAACTTTATGACGTGGGGAAGTCCTGTTTAATGACAACTTGTAAAACAGAAGCCATTCCTCAGTAGGTCACAACCAACTACCATTAAATTCATTTCAAGCCTCAACAAGGTTTTAACATTTAGGGTCTGATTTATCAAGCACTTCTGCCAGACAGTGCCACATTGGTGCAAATTAGAATAATAAAAAATAAAATATTTTTTTCATACTTGTGCATGTTTCTGCATTACATATAGCACGTTTACTAAAACATTAGCAATGCAGCAACATTCTGAAAAATGTATAAATCGTAGGCATTAATAAATCAGGCCCCCAGTTTATCGGCAACAATTCAGTGTACTACTGGTAAGGTTATAGCTTTTAATTGTAAATTGCACAGCATAAGTAGCATCAAATGGAGTTATTTAAAACCAAGTGCAAAGTTTTTTTTATTTTAATATTCCTTGATTTTGGAGATGGTTAGAATAGCAGGTTTGTATTTCAGCCTCTGTCCCTAATTTAACAGATTTGCCAAAATTATAAGCCTGGCTCCATGGCATTGACTTACCGAGGAAGGAGGTGGCTTCTAAAATAACATTTATAAATATATAAAAAAAAAATAATAATAATAAAAAAAATTATCTGCACCTCACCTGCATAACTGTTCCTTCAAATGTACAGAGGCTTTTGATCTTTAAGTAGAAAAACACAAATATATTTCACTTTATTGCGTGCTGAATGTGAAAATCTGTCACTGCTTCTCAAAGCCGAGGTCTATACCAGGAAGTCATGGTTCTCAATACAGAGGAATAAGACTGGCTCATGGTCAGAAATGGGCAATGTCAGTCTAGATGGCAATCAATTATGATCCCTAAACAAAGCAGGATTTGCAAAAACAAATGCTAGAAATATAGCTCACTGCCAGCACTACAAATACACCATTATTAAGTATTAATATGTGAATAATGCCAAGTGCATCAATGTAATGTATATAAACATGAGTTATGCAGAAATAAATCAAATATCACCACTGACTGCTCGACTGAGCCCCCGGAAGCTGGATGCAGCAACCAACAGCGAGGAAGTTAAGGACCTACCACGCATGAGGTATGTTCCCTCCCCTTATGCTCCACATTTTTTTTATTAAAAATCTGTATTGGTTAACTATAACCGTGACCAAGCATCTCAATCTTGTTAAATCTCAGAGGATTTCATTAGTCAAATGTCTGGCTACATATAGTTATTTTTCTTTGTAGATGTTCTACTGCAAAAAAGTGTGATTTAGAGGTGAAATTTGAATACCTTTGTACATTATTCCCTATAACACGCCCCCTCCCAAGTTTACTACTTTTTCCAAGTATGTACTAAGCCCACCCATGGATATAAGATAGCATTAATCACTAGAAACATATAATTATGCTTCATTTGTAGATGTTTAAATGTACCCAAGTGCAATTTAGATATGGGGTTTATTGCTCCCCATAACTGCCTAAATAGGGACTACACAGTTAAATTCCATGTAGCTTTTAAAGACCGCATGAATCACAAACCTGGCACCATGTAGTTCTTCTGTTGTAGATGTTGGGCTGCAACAAGGTAATCTGTTCTGTGGCCAATCCACCTGCTAAAGCAAGTTGAGCCATCGTGTTGCCTCTCAGATATCCAGGATTGGAGAAGTGTTTGGGTCCCAATGTTTTGGATTTCCCGCTGGGAGTGACATCTGAGTCACCCAAATAGTGCTTCATTAACCAAAGGATTCCAGTTTTAGGCTGGACTTCCACTGTAAGGGCCGAGCACCTGCCTATAGAATTAGTTCTTTATTTTATCTATACAATTTATAGGACATCAGTGGTACACCCTGAGGCAGCCAGGGGGCAAGTACAATACTAGTACTAGCTCCTTTTTTTGGCCTGTAGTATAATTCAGAAGGGTTTCTGCACCATTCTAAAGCATTTAAGGTTGTCTTGGCTTTCAGTGTTTTCCGGTCTGAGTAAATTTCAAATGTTGTTGTGGTGTTTTATTATAATCATATATTTGAGCGTTATTTAGTACTTAAATGACCTACTAAATTTTCTTGGCAGGTTCGCATTGTTTATTTCGAGCATGCAGGATGCTATATTTAATGACAGACCTTGGAGTGTACAATAGTTTTAAATGTCATCTGCACATATTTTTTCAAAAAGTTAAACCTGTTGGCTAACTCTGGCATGTAGTCATGGAGTAATTTTCAGATGAAGTTACTGTTCTTATACTGCCAGCCTGAACCCAAGGGGCTCTGAAAAATATAACCATTTTTTTACAACAAATTGTTTAATAATACTTATGTTATTGGTTTTGCTAGTTCCAGATCTTTTTAATGGGTTTTGTACTCCACATCTATGCAGTGAAGTCATTTCTGCAGTAACCTTTTATACAAATAGTAGTAAATGTGCTAATTCACAGTTATATGTACTTTAGTAATGATACATTTGTTAAAGCTGTTGCTTTAAATAATCTATTCTATAGTTGACTCGTCTGATGTTAAAGCTATCCGACACCCATTGATTTTATAATGGTTTATACAAGTTGGTTGTAGCTGGAATGAGTGTGGCATAAGCATCACAATTGTCTATGCTGCCAAAGGCTGCATATTGTTATGTGTGAAACTAGGCCCCAATAATGTACGCCAGTGGTCATGTGGTCGACTTGGTTGCCATAAACCATTCTGGAACACATGACTGTTGGTGGCCAATTGCACGTCTGGTTTTGCAGAGGTAGCAAAGCTCAGGTAACATAAAACTGGTTTGTAGTGGAGGTATGCATTGGGAGGTGTTGGTAACTGAGATGTGCCCCCCCACTCATCCCAGTTGCCATCTACAACAGTTTTTTTAAAAAAATGGGTGTATGATCGCTTTCATTTAGCAAGCAAGTTACCTCCTAAGGTAACGCTAGCAGCAGCAAGATGTTTTTTTGCTGGACTTGGGCTAATGCAGGCTCACAGTAAAGGTTTACATTTTATGTAGATAGCCCTGCTAATATCAAGAGATAAAGGAATTTCATGAAGATTGAGTCCTGTTCTAAAATACACAGGGGCAGGGCAAAGCAGTCGTCGTTGGTCTGAATATTATGAGCTTGAAAATTAGTTGATTTAGTAGATTAACACAAATCTTTAAGTGAAATAGTTATTGGCAGTCAATTAAAGCCCCAGCATCAGCTAGCTGACCCGAATAAATAAAAACCTACACATACGGTATATATTTTCTATTGCAGTTGGCTCATGAGCATAGTAAATAGCCTTTTTATAACGATATTGTGGATACATTTATTGTATTTGTATTGCATTGATGTTTTGTTGTATTTGCATTGCGTTTGAGGTTAGATTTAATATGTACGTTGGACTTGCATCCTAGATTCATTTGGAAAGGGTAAATCACGGCCATTCTTCATTTTTGGTTGGGTATCCATCTCTTGTGTCAAGCACTTGCGTGCAGTGTGTTTGATGTAAGATGTCTGAAGGAGATTGAGCCTTAAAGCATCTCTATCACTTTTAGACATCACACTGCGTTCACGTCATAAGGCACTAGAGGCTTCAGATTCCATCTCTCACCTCTCCAAGTGCTCCTTTAATCAAGCATGTTTCTTTACAGCCTGTCGCGTAGGATATCACTGCTTTATTTTGAGCTTGGAGCTGATGAAAATCTCTGACATCTGTTTTCAGTGTGAGTACTGTATCCAGTTTATTAGCTTGGAAAGGTAAGGTGTAAGGTTTCATGTTCCATCATCCGGGTAACATTTTCAGTGGGGCTTTTCAGTGCTCTTGAAGTGATCTGGGATTTACAGTAGACCAACAGAAGCTCTAAAACCTTAACAGGTCATTAACCACAGGATATGGCTTATGAGGTTCACTAGGAAGTAGTTAAAACAAGAGACAGCAAATCCAGTGTAACAAAACAGCAAACAAATAACAGCGTTGGAGCATGTCCCCCACTTGTGTGGTGTGAAAATTATACCTTTTTTCATTTTTTTTCCCCTCTGTTTCATCACCTATATGATTCTAATCTTAACTTATCAGTTGCAATCTAAAGTTATTGCAACTCAAGTGTAAATAATAACTTTCCTGCCCCTAATTGGGTTTTGCAATGGAGAGAGTCATTTAATTTCAAACCCTTTATTAAAGCACATATTACAGTATACATAAAGGCCGTCACATCAGGGTGCGTCTAATATGTCTAAATTACATGTGCCAGCATTAAATGAGGGCTCATTTGAAGCCTGAAACGCGTCACGTGTGGTGGAGGGTGCAGAGGGGGTTTGCTGACGGCACATGTTTGGAATATTTTGGACGTTTTAAGCTAGCAAGTAAAAGTTATATTTTAATTCTGGCTGGAGTTACCATCGTTTGCCTTCCAGCATTAAATGAGGTTTACATACAGATCAGTAAATCTACTAGGTTAAAGCTGAGAAAAGTGTGAATACTACATGACAAAGATGTTAAAAACCTCACCTGTCTTATTTTCAACATTTTGTGTTTCAAAATGAAAACTTTTGAACATCAAATATAGTCAGAATGAATCCAAATGCGATAACCACTCATAAATAAAATTCAAATGAATACAAAAGTTTGCTATTTACAGACCAAAACTGTGCTCCAATAGAAGCACAGCATCCCTGTTGCTCATGTCATCTAAACTACCACATGCGGCTCCTCCCCAACCTTTACAGAGGGGGATCTGCCGCCAAATACCAAGATGGTTGACCAAAGCCCATGAGCGTCACTATTAATTTAAATGTGGGGAGATTCTCCAGCCAGGTGCAACAGAATACATTTTTCATTTTTTTTGCAAGTTTTCTATCGCTGGTGTGGCCTTTTAAGTTGAAGTCTAGGCAAAGCACAGGAGAAAAAAAAACTTCCCTGTCTATATCACCCAGAAAGTAGCTCATTTTAGGCAGTTATTGCAGCTGGTACCTCCAAAGTCTCTGTAAATGGCAATCCACAAAAATAAAGTAGTCCTAAAATTACTCAATGGGTTCATCCTAAGGTTGGCCTTGTATTTTTCTATTTTTATCGATATTGTCCTTTATTTAAGCTACATGTTTCCGTCCCACCGAGATAAGAGCTGTTAATGTTCTCTGGATATGGTCAGAAAGTACTGCCTGGCTTTCATGTCATTTACAAAGAGCAGATGCACTTTTCTTTGGTTCATGAGGGTCCACACAATGTCTTAAAGCGGACCTTCACCCTGATTAAGAGCCTATCTTATATGTTTCCCCCACCCTGTACACATTGCCCACATTAAAAATCATCCTACCTCCATCTACTGCATGTTATAAGCCTTTAAACATCCAAGATGGCGGCTCATGGAGCATCAGGCAGCCTGAAAACAGGAAGTTTCTTCCGACTGTGTCGCTCTGCATTCTGGAATTGTTGACCTTTCCCTGGCTCCAACTCTGCTCTGTCTGTGCAAAGCACAGCTATAACCCCGCCCCCTGCACGTTATCCCGCTCTCCTCTCCTCCCGTATGTGATGCTTCTGAGGCAAGATGGCGGCGCCCATATCCTAGAGTCCTGAACAGAGTTGCAACCCAGTAGGTGACAGGATAATAAGTAAGCGACTAAAAACATAAAATGTATTAATTTTAGATGCTGGGAATAATTTTTCAAGGTTTTTTAACTTTTCATTAAATCATGCTAAAGGTCCGGTTTAATAATGGCACATCATTGCTGAAACAGTGAGGTTGGGCACTCACCTCGTGGATGCGTATTAGTAAGTTTTATGCAGGATGCATCAGACATGGTTTATTTGGGGGTTTGAAGAGCTACAACATTTGCCCATTCCAAGTTGAAGTAGAAATGTGTGGGAATTTTTCAAATTGTTTCCATTGTTCTCTTTTAAAGGACCTTTAAAGCAACGTGCAATACTTTATGCTGACTGACATTGGTTGACTAATCATTGCAGAGTTGGCCATGCTTGCAAATATTATGCAATTAAAAATATTGAAAATTGTCCTTGTGATGGCTAGGGGTGGTGTGAATGTAAAATAGATGGAGTTTTTTTATACACAGTAGGCATGTTGTAAACATTACCTAAAATGGGAAAAATGACATACAACATGGCCTTTTTGGCCATTTTGGTGTATGCATTTCATTGCCTGTTGTGCCTTGTGAGTGACATCTGCTATACACACACTGTGTACTATACACTAATAAAATGTCATTGATTGAATAGCGGTGGTTATTAACATAGCAGTTTTCAGCATTTTTATGTTGTGCATTGTTATTATATGTGGATAACAAATGGTGTTTGGTCACAAAAGCTTGTGCTAGAAATGTTATAATGTCCAATTCTTCTGTACTCATCAGTGATGAAACCTATTTCAAAATAAATCACAATTGTTGATTGAAAAATGTTACAGTAGAAACTTCCTTTAAAGGATTTGTTAGGTATTTGCTTTCTGTTTTTGTGCTTGCCACATTCATTTTTGCTAGCAAGTAAGTTTAGTGTTTCAGATGCCTTTAACCTGAAACACATACTAGTTTGTGACAGTGTCAAAGAGGGAAGAAAGTGTGTTAATTATAGATATATTTATTATACTTTATAAGATTACAGATATCCCCCAAATTCTTCGTAACACTCAAATAAGATGCGAGTCTGAGATCCTACCACTTGCCTATAGTAAACAGACCATGCCCCATAAATAGAATATACTATAATCACACCTAAATGCCAACAGGTACCTCAATAGCTAAGACTCAGACATTCAAATACACATGCATTTATGAAGAGCAATGTAACTCCTGAAATATGATAGTTATGACTACATTAATGAGAGAGTCTTATACAGGATTATAAGACCTTTCATTTGATATTAAACATGGCATATATGTATTGGCCAGAGAAATTAATGGGGGGTCATGAATTTCTTAGTTACAATATAATACCAAGCATATTGTGGGAATTATATTACTTCATAGAATATTTATCTAATTTCACAGAGGCAGGTTGTAGGCAGTACAATGCAGACACACCCAGGAGCCTGGGAATGCTGGCCACACCCCCTAGTGTTAGTAGATTAGGAGGCTGGTTGCAGGGGTATTCAGGCAATGGACGGTCCCCTCTACCTGAAGCATAATGGTTAAGTATCTACCTGTGAACTCTCTCTCTCTCTCTCTCTCGATTATAACATTTATTGTACTATAACTAACTTGTAACTTATCATTTAACTGCCATTAACATTTAAGGTAATCTTGGGAAACTTTGGGAACATATTGGGTTAGTGAAGGTTATTTACGGTGCTGGTGAATTAAACTCATTTTTTTTTATACTTAAAGGAGCACTATCGCGAAAAAATGGGCCAACGATAAAAATCCATATAAATCTGCCAGATGGCGGGAGGTGTGGTCACTTATACATCACACATCAAGAAATATCCGGCCAGTCTTGTTTTTTGTTTTTATTAATGGAAGGAAGAGGAAATCGGGTGACAGGTTCTGTCACCCCTAATACACTGAACCGATCACTCCTGGATTTTATTCCTACCAGGAGAAGAAAACCACAAGCTTGGTGGGAGTCAGTTTGGGTGTATAAGTGACCCCTGCTCTCATTAGCCAATGTGTTTATATGGGTTTTTAATATTACACAACTTCGTGATAGTGCTCCTTTGATCTTACTGTGTGTGGCTAATTTTTCACACAATAGATTGTATGTGCAAGGCTTTTAATGAAATATTTCTTCTTGGGACACTTCACTGGATGTGTGAGGAGAACCTCAGCGACCATTGATTACATTTTCAATATAAGAGGAAAAATTAGATTTATCAATTTTTGCTGCATATTAATCTCCAATATTTCTATTATAGATTAATATTATAAATATCGCAAATACTAATAATCATATCAGCCCAACAGCCATTTATCTGATACAAACCAATTGTCACTGCGGCTCTTCTCACATATCTCCTTAGTGGAAAACATACTTGGTTGCTTTGTCCCATACTCAAGAAACCTTATGACTGGGGCTCATCTTTAGCTACAGCCACCCCCCTCCGCAGTAATGTGTTTAGTTAGATGCATAATCAGGCTGTGCCGTATGCTCTATTTTTATTTTCTGTATTATATAATAAGTTACCCCTCTACAATCTCTCTGATCTTTTAAATCACTTGTACTTATTATAAATGCCAAAAGCATTGACATTCAATGGTGTATGTTAGCCATTGCCATACACAGGTGGTGTCTATCCCTGACGCTGCTGGCCCAGACAGTATCACCATGTACGAAGTGTATGAAGCATGTTGTTCTTCGGCGGGTATTCTATAAAGGCAGCACTGTTCACAAACAGCTTATTGAGTTACGTCTTGGTCAAAAAAAGCTTGAATTACAGACAGTTTGGCAGACTTACTGCTAGTTGTTTTAATGTTTTGAGAAGTCTCTTGAAGTAAAGTGCACCTGTAGTTTTAGGGGTTCAAAATAAAGTACAATATGCTGTAAATGGAAAGCACAAAACGAAGAGAAGGGCATAGTTTATTCAAAATGTTTTTATTGCATCTATATAGTGCTAAAATATGTGCTGCACCCACTGGCTTAGAATTATGGGTAGTTATAATTGATGTAATTGATTTTGATTTTTAATGTCCACTTTGTATAACTGTAATTTCAACATAAGGCTATTGTGCCTACCTGCAGCCACTTTGTGGTGTTTGTCACCCTTCTCAGGGCCCAGTGTCGTAATCCCATACTCAGCTGTACACATTAAGTGAGACAGAAGCCTCTAGTAGTGGGGAGATAAGAGAGACACATGAGTGACTTGGGCAAGCTTCCGCCCCAGCCTATCTGAATGGCAGGGCATGGGAGCATGTCTGAGCCCAGAGATGCTGGGGATGGCAGCCACTGATGTTTACATCGCTGTTGTAGTCAGGTTGTAGGTGAGTTTTGTGGCGACCTGGGGGGAGGGGTTCACACAACTGGGCATCCTGATTCTTTTAGACTTCAGGTCCAGCCCAACAGGGTTTTTTTTACGCTTTATTGAATTTAAAGTTTCAAGATTGCACAGCGGGTACCATTTAGAGACACAGGAGCCGCTACATGACCTCGAAAAAGTTTCCATACCTCTTGAACTGGTCCACATTTTTAAGCATTACAGTCACAAAAATAAATGTATTTTATTGAGATTTTATGTTAACAACACAAAGTAACAATTATTTATGAAGTAGACAGAAAATGATACATGATTTAAAAAAAAAAACCTGAAATTTATCACCTGAAAGGAGCTCCATCCTTCCAACTGCCCATCAAAGGACCAGCTTTCCAGTCCCTGCTTAAGCAAAGATTGCCTACAGCATAATGCTACCACCCCCATCTTTGGGGTGGTGTGATCAGGTTGATGTGCAGTATTCAGTTTTCTCCAAACATCGAGTTCAGCATTTAGGCCAGAAAGTCCAACTCTTACCAGAGCTCCAGAGCTCCAGATAGCTTGAGGCAAATGGGAATTCTTATGACTTGCTTTCAAAAATGTCTTTCTTCTTGCTACACCAAATGCCAGATTTGTGGAGTGCACCACCAGATTCTCCCACCTGTGGATCTCTGCATCTTCTGCAGAATGACCTTTTGGCTGCTTATATAACTAGTGCTTTCTTTGCTGGGCTTTCGGTTTAGGTGGACGGCCATGTCTTGGTAGGTTTCATGAGATTTTCGGAGCTTAGCCAATTTATTTTTATAACCCAACCCTGCAATACGCTTCAACCTTACACCTTTTATCCGTAACTCAATGAGCTGTCTGGTGTGTTTTTTGGTTTTCATTATGCTGTTTGTTCACTAATTGGATTTTATTTAGGGATATCCGAGTACAGGGGGTTGAATATATCTGCACACCAAACTTTACAGTTTTTTCTTAAAACATCTAGGAGAAGTGTGCATGTTTTTTTTTTCACTTCAGAAATGTAGTTTGTGTTGCTCTATTGCATAAGATCTCAATAAAATACATTTTAAGGAATATGAATTCTTTTTCAAGGCACTGTACTGACATATGGGCAGCACTTTTTTGTATAGAGTATATTCTGCTGTTGGAATCCGCCTGTAGCCTTAGATTGATTGACCCTGCTTACTTGCTGATGTCATCCTTCTATTACTGTCAAAGTTATTGGTGTGCAGCCAGGGCTGAGGAGAAAGCAGACTTGGAGATCACACATCATGTAACCAGTATATCAGAACATCTGGCCTATCTTTAAATACTTTGCTTCAGAACATAACACAGAGAATGTCTGTGTGCAGTGGTTAGTGGACTGTGTAGATTATTTAAAATTGTGCTAATTTATGAATTTTTGAACCACACAAAATAATTATTACTCTTATTTTGTAGAGGTGGGTAAGCTAAAGCTAAAGTTAGTGAGTCACCTCCATCTGGGGCCAGAGATTTACAACAGCTGTTGTATGATTAAGTAGGTTACATACTAGGCCTGCGTTGTATTCGGACAGAACGTTGACCTCTTAAGATATTTCTGCGGTATTCCGATTTTTAAAAGAACCAACATTCCAGACTGAAAAGATGAGAAATGTCTGCAGATCAGACTGCGGTGTATGCAAAATAAGAGCGAGATAACAGTGAGGGAGGATCAGCCGATGTCTGGAGGGTAGACTAAATGAGGATTTTCTTTTTACAAGGCTCTTAAGAAACAAAAATAAAAGTGCTTCATCTTTTGTATTTTTGACAGTATAATTGTGTAAAACATATGATATTGTATTACTAGAGATGAATTAGATCTTGATCAGACTGGTGATGTACAGCATTAAAGCAAATAATTTAGTACCTGATACCAATAGATATACAATATACATGAAAGGCCAGTGCCTTCACACTTATGCATTATAAAGGAGCAACTCACTCTTGCACTGGCAGAAAAAGCATAATTGTATACACCAGTATCTGAATAGGACCTCCATTGACTGCCATAGGGTTGTCTTTTCCAATGAGTCACATTTTCTGCTTCATCGAATAGATAGACTTTACTGGTGTGATATGCAACAAGAAAAAAACATGAACACAAGCTGGTGGTGCCATTGTTCTGGTCTGGGGAATGTTTTTGTGGCATTCCCTGGGCTCACTTTTTCATGTGAAAGCCACTCTCAACTACTGATTTAAGTTTGACTGCATCTTTGTAGATCACCCATACATGCTGTTTGTCTTCCCTGAGGCAGATGGGATCTTCAAACAGGACAATGCAACATGTCACACGGCTATAAATGTTTGACATTGATTGGAAGAGCATGATCATGACTTTCAAATACTACCCTGCCCTCCTAATTGAGGCTTGAACCAAATTGTGCATCTGTGGGACTGCCTTGATCGGTATGGTAGATCCTGTACCATGCATCCTTCAGCAGCTTTGGAATGCACTGCAGTCAGCATGACTCCAGATTTAGCCCATCTAGCTGCTGTCTTAGATGTGGTCTCCAGACCAATCTATGACTATCATCAAGAAAGAAGCAGAAGTCCTTGTTGCTGAAGATTGACCTCAATTGCAGTCTTGTGCACCATAATAGTTTTTGAAAGTGGTGGCGTGATGTCAGTGAAACACCTGTAGTTGGATAACTGGCTTGTAGCCCAATGTCATGCAAATATCCTCTGATTGTTTGCACCCCCACACACCGGCATTCCAGTTTACCGTATTTCACCCAACCACCGGGATAGCCTCAATGTGTAGCAATCTGTCAGAGTAATATACTAAGGTCTCTCAGTTCAAGGATTCTGTCTTGAATTGCGACAAGTGGCAATAAATGCCACATTGATGGACAGGAGGCATTGTACTTTGCTGAACACTGCCCTCACTTCACCCTTCATATTAGGGATTGAACATGTGGTGCACAGGGGAGTTTGAGGAGCATGAAGAGATAAGCAATGGTCGGCATGTCCGAGCTTCCAAAAGCCAGCTGGGAGTGAGCTGCAAACTGAAGTGTGTGCAAGAGAAGAAAATCTTTTAGACTCTAGGTCCCAACCTGAATGGGTTTTGGCCCTCTCTATTGTCCTAGAGAACCCAATAAAATGGTTCTGTTAGATACTTGGTATAGGCAACCTTTTTTCAGAAAGCTAATGATGATCCAAAAGAGAATTCTTTCTGGCTTTTTACTGATGTGCTTGCAGTTCCTATTTAAATGTATTTTTGGTGTTTGACAAGGAAATGAGTCCTAGATGGCCATAAGAAATCCATGCACTTAAGACAGCTAAACATCCTTCAGCAACATCATTAAGCTTGGTAATGTGTTGTTCACTACAAGCAGTATGTTTAACATGCCGATGAAAGCATATATCATGGTGTTCTTCTGATAAGAAAGTGGGTGGCTTCTCAGAACACCAGAAATATGTGAGAAGCTTCATTTATGTTTTTAACCTGTTAGCTTCATTCATAGGATAGGAGAAAATAAGCAATGCCTCATCATAGTTTACTGCTGAAGTCACGTTTTGAGGATATGTTTAAAAAATAATTTTATGTATTTAGGTATCTATTTATGAAGCACTTTACCTAGGCCAGTGTCATCTAATTTAAAGTCCCTGTCCAGGCACACAATAACTTGCTCCCACCATATTCTCCTTGAAAACTGTTCCATTTCAAAGCATCTCAAAATTTAAATACCTTAATTCTTTTAAGTAAAGGCATTTTATTAGCTTCAATTTCTGCGTTGTGGCTGAGCTTGGAAGGGTGTTTCCTGGCAAAGCTTTATAAATCATATGTATGCTCTTCTGTGGCCAGAGACTTGTCAGACTTGCTCACGGTGAGAGCACCAAGGGACAGAGTGTTACGTGTTCCTGGAGAAATAAAATTGAAAGGAGGGGCCCTGCTACAGCTTTTACCCTGAACTGCAGGAAATAGAGGTAAGGTACAGGGGACAGGCATCAGGTTAGCTGCTTGCTGCCTTATTGCTGTTGAGTTTACAGTCCCTATAAAGTGGACCAAAAGACAATACATTTTCCTGAATAGCATGTTTTACCATAGTGTACATTTGGGGTCTGTGACATGTGGTATTCTATTTAATTTAAAGAGATTCAACACCTGCTTTATAGAAAATGGGTGTTGAGATGAACAGCAGATAAAATAGGTCTGAATCTGGTGCATGTCTTTATTATTCCATAAATTGTTTCCTTGTCAATGAAAACACTGTATAACAATTTCATCGTCATGCATAAAGTATTATCGCACTTGTACTTTATACAATAAAAATAATTTGAACAAAAAAAAGGGTGTTAATTGCAGTTCGAAAGTGGGGTCATGCTCTCCCAAGCAAATCTGGTTCATCTTTCCTTCGTTTTGCTCTTTCTGTGAAACCCTGCGATTGTGCGTTGGTGGTCCAAAGTCATGCTTTCTCTGCAACCCCCCTGCACAAGCCTGTTTTCTCCTAACTTCTTGATCCCTCAGTGTAACCGGGCCCGCTGGTTAATCAGTGGTGGTCAAATGCCCCCTCTCCCCCTGTGCATGATCTCCCTGCATGCACAGTAGGTTACCTACTCTTCGCTTTCTCTGAGAAACTGGTGCAACAGTTGACCGTTCTTCCAATGCCCAGAAACCTGGAATAGGACTCTGGTCCATGGACAGCAGACAATCTTTTGGTCAGGTGTTCCCAGGGGAGCGAGGATGAGGTAAAAGTAATTGAACTTGCAGGTAGGCATTGGCAAAGGAGTGCTCCCCCGCACCTGCGATCAGGTTTTTATTAAACCAGTTTTTATTAAACAGATTTTGGTTCACTGTAAAGGGTTCCCAAATGTTGTTATCGTGGACTATTTTTTTTTTTCACAGTACAGTATACATCCTAATATAAAAACAACTTAGTGGCACAGGTGTACATAATGGACTTTCCTAGAGCCTCCACTTTTTTTAGGGTGCCAAAGCTCTTTATATTTGGTTCTGTAATACTTTCACTGCTGAAAAACTAGAGTACTTTGATTATGTCATTTTATTTGTCTGATTGCTGCTCTGCTCCAAAACCAATAATTATAAATTGTTTGTTAAATAAGGAAAACCTGTAATGGGGGTTTGGAATATTTTCGAATTCAAGTTTATCTCTTGAAGTATCATTTGCTTTTTTGCCCCTGTTGCCAGCATGCTTAAATTTGTTTATTCCTTCGTGTTTGGCAGATGAAAATGTTTTAAGAACTGAATGTGTGCGCTGTCTTGCCAAAAAGCTACTAAGTCACTAGTGCATTTGGCAGCAGGCCTTGGCATGCTTTTTGCTTTAGATTACTACATTTTGTACTTTGTTGAGGAATCAAGTAAAGTTAACAGTATAACATGTAGTTTTTAGAATTTCTATTATCTGAATTAGGGAACATTCTCCATGGAATCCATGCAACCAGTGAAGACGTTATATTAATGTGTTAGGTTTAAAACTCCTAATAATGTAGTTTGGATAGTGTACTGCCTGACCTAAGTGCCCAGGATTATATTACAATATGCATTTTGTATAGTCATTTGAAAGTTATCAGTTTATTTAACCCCCTATCGGTTGCAATATAATGAGTAAAACCTCCTGAAAATGTCAACTTTTTTTATTGCAGACCTTAAATGTTTGTCTCATGTAAGCAAATTTGGCACAGAATGCAAGGTTCCAAAATGCTTATAAACGCTTTAATAAGCCAGCTAAGTTTATGATCAGCTCTGCTTGGACAAAACTGGGCGGCCCTTTTCCTGCTGCCTGAGCACAGCTTGGGCAACACTGTAAGGGGAACTAAACCATTTGCTCTCGAATTGTTTTTTTTCGAACCTGATTTTATTGTAATGTATCAGGTTCTGGTCACCACAGATATTTAGGTGGATAATTTGTTGTGATTAAAATTATCACGTGAAAAGCTGCCCAGTCTCACATGAGAATAACATTACGAGTGTTACTTTATCTGTTTAAACCAAAAAGCCTAAACTAAACACCTAACTTTTCCCCCTGAACATGAACTTTCCACCCTGAACATGAACTTGGATTTGGCTATAACGGTAAAAGTGTATTCTTACTCTCTAGCTGGGGTTAACAGACAAAATTATATTGTATCCGATATGCGTCATAGGATCTGAAGGATTGCCGTCTGTGCCAGTTCCTTTCTTTTAATCCCGGGGACCTGCATGTTTAATCAATTAAATAAGGTTACCATTCATAAATAAGCTTAAAGAGCCCATGTCCCATTGCCCATGTCAAGTTTAAAAACATATTATTGAAAAATGTTCTAAGTAAATCTAAATGTATTTAGAGCTCCTAACCCCAACTCCCCCCCCCCGCAGCCCTAAAAGTTAACCTAACCAATTACATCTGCCCTTAACTTACCCGTTATTTAGCTGGTAAGACAAATTTCAAATGATTATTTTGATTTTTATTGGGTGATTATTCTTGCTACAGCACTTTCCAAGCACCACCAACCCTAAAACGCATTTATGCAGGTAGCTTGATTGGTGAGGTATACTTTGATTTGTTGTTACCTTGTTTTGGAATGATACCGTTGCAATCGTGGTAATGAAACTTTTTAGGCCATCAGTTGAGCCCACTGAAATCAATTTGCGGAAGGATTGCTTTCTAATTACTGAAATATATCACATGGTCTCATGACTTTCGATGGATTGTTGCACCTCTCTTTCTTCATGTGTTTAATAATTTCTTCCTGTGTCATTTCTCATTATTACACATAACTCAATTGATGCACAGCTATGGTATTCATTTCTTTGTATGTGGGGATTGGATGAGCACTTTACTTTGAAAATTGGTGACTTTTCTGTTGTCATATATCTCCTATGTCATGTATAGCTTTTATTAGAAAGTTAGCAAACCTGTATCTGTAAAAACAATACTTATAGAATGGTTTCAGATTTACACCTTCTCTAGTAAATCTCTCTTTTCAAGATATGTTTATTCTGCCTTTAATGGTCACAGCAATTTGCAGCATACACATTGCTTCCTCTCTGAAACTAAAAAGTAGGATTCATATGACTGCAGAAATGTCTATATATACCCACACAAACTCTTAATAAAGGGGTGGTTTCTCAACTAAAGAAATATCAGCATGATTACCAGATAAAAAAAGTATTTCCTAAAAAAATAACAATGTCTATCTTGTTTAATTTACTTTACACCCATCCTGTTAGGATTAAGCTGTACTCTCCATTGCTTTTCAAACCATGTGCTATAGTAATTGCGTTACAATATTAAGTTCTCTAACATATCAGTGACAAGGTCAGGCGGATTGTGTATCATATTTCTCGCAAATAGTGACCTATGATCAGAGATGTGTCACATATGACTAATTTCTTGGAGAAGTGTCATGGATCCCTGCTGAGCTGGTAGACCACACTGCCAATGTAGTGAGAATAGAGATGTGTTAACACAGCTGAAAGGTCAATCCTACTTTCCTGTGTGAGTTCATTTATGTGCCCTCCTAGCTTTCAGTGGTGAAGCAGGATATTTAGGGGAACAGAAAGGTCAGATGAGATTCCTTTTAGTAGATGTCATGAACTGATCCATTCTTTTTTTTCAGTTTTTTTTTTAAATGAGTAGATGAGGAAACAATAGACTATTTTCATATACCCAATGTATAAAGAAAATAATTAATGGAGAGATGGATCTTTATATAACTTAATATTTGCACACTTGCTTTTGAGTTTCATCAGAAGACAGGTTTACTATGGTAACATGACTTGTATAATTTTCTGCATATTGTTTTTTCCATATCAGCATGACATAAATCGTTACTGGAGCATAATAACCGAACTAAGGAGACCTTATAAAGAGGCTCTTTGTCTTATTCTACCATGGCCAAATTTCTGCCACTATACATTATAGTAATTCCTAAAGAATTAGGTAATTGCCTCAATTTTTTGGATGCTCAAGTGCAGCATACTGTACAATTAAAACATTATTGCTGTTTTCCAGAACCAAACTGATATTTATTAGGTGACACAATATTCCATAAAATACATGTTGGAGAGAGAGTCTTGGGAGATGCTTTCTAGAAGAATAGAAGTACTGTCCCAATATGCAAGTCTCTCTATTGTGCTATTGAGGCTTACGGTGTATATATATATATATATATATATATATATATATATATATATATTTCTTTTAAAACAGTCCTAGCACAATCTTATAACTGCATTTAACATGTACTTTTGTACACGACTGGTTTAAGTACTTTCTAGCGGCCTACCCTAGGATATAGAAATTATTTTTTTAAATAGATTGTCTAGGCAACAACAACAATATGGTAACATGTTGTAAGGTATAACCTTTTTTGCATTTGTGTTTTAAAATTACCCATAATCAGATCTTCCAATGAGTGGCTTGTTGTAGAAAAATACATATACAATATAATCAATTTAACCTATAAATGGCATTGCTGCAAAGCACAACTGCTCCTCTACAACTACTTTACCCACTTACTGTACATGATCAAGAGTGGCTTCCAATATTGTTCCTTAGGATGGAGTGGAATTAAACAGCCTTGCACAAAAAAGCTCCCCAGAAAATCATTTGCCCCTTCTGCATGCATGATACTGAATCATTGTCAGCACTTACATTTGCTTCTGCATCCACTCACAGCTGGAGCGCTACCATTGCGATTTTCTCCTGGTCGTGGCAGGACCTGGGAGGCTTCCTTTCCTAGCATCCTAGCTGTGATGCTGCCTGGATTTAACATACATAGCCCATAATGCACTGTGGCAGGAAACCAAGCATCACTTCCTCTTTGCAGGCTACCTGCGCTTTCATTGGATGCCATTAAGGGGGGAAATCGACCATGGCAGGAGTTACAAAAAGGTACCTTTTTATGTGCAGCAATCTGAATTGCCCTGGGGAGGGATGCATATGAGCACTGTTTATTGTACATGTGTTGGCCCAGTTTAAGTTGCTAAGAGGGGGATCTGACATCTGACACCTTTTTACTTGCTTTTCTGGTGCCAGTTTCAGCCTGTAGGGTCTTAGGCAACTAATAATAATAAATATTTGTAATTTTTTGGACAATGTACAGTTGTCAAGTGGTCTGTTCCATTTAATGTGTACAGGAGCGGCTCCCAATCATGTGATTTGAGTAATCATGATGCCACCAATAGTTGTGATGGCTTGATTTCAGAGAGTAAGCTAGACAGAGATGTGTATATGGTTGTGTTAATTAAAAAGCTGTCAGTCCGATATGCTTTTTCGGCCACCATTAAATTGAATTAAATAACTCAGGACAAGAGCAGGGCTACTTCTGAAATTTAGTCACAATCAAGCTATTTGACTTTATATTTAAACTCCCCCCCCCCCACTCTGCACAGCCTCGGGCATCCATTCACTTGAAAACAGGTGCAGGAAATGCCACTCTGTGCACTGCCTTTGCATCTGCCACAGGAGCAAGGGTGACCGTGCTGGATCCCGGGCGAGGTACAGAGTTTTTTTTTTGTACCCCATGCTACCCCTTCCTCCCTTGGTACTGAGGTGGGGGGTGGTGTTTAACTGAGACTCGACATCCACTTTAAAGGTACATTCCATGCAGGAATGATGTAGCCCCTAGCAGCCTGCATGAAGAGAGCAGAAACTGGCTAACTTCACATCGTGCCTGGAATGGCCCTACATGTGAGGATATATTTTAAAGAAATGATGAGAGTGAGTAGAGAAGAAAAAAAGGAAACAGAAAGAGACATGCTTTACACCTACAATAAGCAAAATTGTACAGAAATCCCTCTCTGTGCTTATCTGCCTGGAACACAGATGTGCACTTTTTTTGCAGGTTGTATTATTCATAAAAGCTGTTTTACATCTGCCTGATTGTCAGAATGTTTATAGTTGTATATTGGAACATATTTTGGCACATGCATTTGCACCCTAGCTTGGCAGACCACGTACTAGTGTGTGCACCTGCAGTGATACACCAGTAGCTTCACCACTTTGTACACTAAAGACTTGTTCTTTCTATCCTTTTCTTTATTATATGATATTATTGACTTTAATCATCTTGCCTTTCCCTTCTGTATTCTGCAAATATGAAGAAACAAACTCTTGAAAACTAAATATTTCAGTGTTGCTGTTGATGGATAGCTGCGTAGCAAAGTGGTTAAAACTTTTTTTTTTTTGAAGCAGCAGGTCATTATAAAGATCCAGCTTGGCTTCTTTCTGCTGGCTCATGTCCAGTTGGCTTTTCTCCACACTCTGTAAGCATTTTGTAGCCTGCGGTAACACACGGCTTGCTGAAAATGCCGACACTCTAGTTGCTGGCACATAATTAAACTGATTTGTGGTTTGACCATTAGAACTACAGTATACAACTGAGATAAAATATGCTACATACTAACAAAATACTGCAAGATCCTTCCAAGTGTTTTATGGCGCACCAACATACTGGGAAGTTTGGAAAACCTTTCTTCCAACTCTCAAGCAGCGAGGTCTGTGCCCTTGGAATGTCAGAAAAAAGTTGCTGCCATGTGCCAATTGTTTAGTGCCAGTCTGTTTTATAATTTAGTTGAATATAAAAAATAGTATGGCTGGCAAGGTGTAGTGTTACCTACATCCAGTCTGTCTCACCTGTAGTGACATCTATACAATGACGTGCTCAATACGTAGATCCACTCTGAGATTCTTTACTTTGGCAGTAAGTGTGCTGATTGAAATTTCATGAGTCTAATTTTTGAGAAGACTGTATTAAGTACAGAAGAAGGGATGAATTATTTTTCAGTCGCACAACTGGATGCTTAGCTTCTTTATGTGCAGTAAAAAAGGGGATATACTGCCTACCAGAAGGCCAGACACTATACAGAGTGGATCATCACTATGCCTATATAGACACTGGTGCTCAAAAAAGGAACAACATATCGAACTTTTGACTTTCAGGCTTTCTTTGTATAGACCATCATCTTGACTCATACATAAATGGGACTTGCAACTATTTAGCATATAATGAGTTATGCAGCATCTTGTCATGCATTATTACTGTTTTGCTCTTCATGGTGGAACAATCTTGTATACTATAGTTTACAACCTTTTCTCACATTTTCTAATATCTCAGTATGTAAGATGAAATGTCACTGGCTTAAATCGAGGAGCAGCCATATAGCAGATTTTCCAAGAGAATAGAGATCCAGCTCTTCAATAGCGATGCCCCAAAAAAATGCCATCTATTCCAAAGTCAAGTGGTCAAAGTGGTCAACAAATCGACTCCTCACAGGGTCTATCAGTTCTAGTGTGCCAAACACGGCAGTGGAGATGCTTCATAGATGTCCCTGCATTTAACTTTCCTCAACACAGTCCCATACTACAGTATGATCAGTATGATTGTGCAAAGTGGACAAGTCTGGAATGATGGCCTGAAAAAGGGTGAGGAAGCCCCAACTTCAATATAGTCATAAAAAGCATCTGCTTGAGTTTGCAAAAAAAGTATGAAATGTGGACAGGCATTTGGAAATGGGTGATTTGGTTGGTTGAGACCAAAGTTAATAGATTGGCCTCTGATGGGTGCAAATTGGTCTTGAAGAAACCAGGGAACAGAGGGGCTAATGGATCGAGAAATTGAAGAAAGAGCACCAGAATATTAGTTTGTTTTACAGCCAGAGGTGTTTGATACATGTCCAGGATCATTTGGTGGTGGTCTCAATGCTGATATATATGTATGAAAAAGAGATTGTGCTCCAGCAGGACAACAGCATGAAGCATACATTGCTGAAGAAAGGGTTCAATGACAATGAAGTAGAGGTGCTGGATTGGCCAACACAGTCCCCAGACCTCAACCCAACCGAACACTTGTGGGTAGAGTTGAAGAAAAAAGCTGTAATCATACCCAAGTAAGTCGACCAGCACCAACTTTAGAGTGTGCAGAAGAGACCCGCGAACAACATGTCGAGACATGCTTGAAACTGATCTAGAGCATGCCCAGAAAGATTCAGGGAGTGTTGAAAGCCAAAGGTGGATTTTACAAACTGCTACCAAAATTATAAAAGAAAAATAAAATATAAAAAAGTGTATTTTAGGAGCAAAACTGTATTAGAGCAGTTACATGACAAGAATCTGCAGTACTAATTTTATGCTAAATAGTTGAAAGTCTAATTTATGTATGACATATCCAAGATGATCGTCTTTAAAATTATGCTAGTCTCCCATTTGACGCTGTAGTGGATGGTGAGATATGGAGCCTGAAAAGTTCAAAACAAAGTTTGACCAAAGTTGACCATCCTAGAACCTGTGACGTAGTATCTAGGTCTGCAAGGACCTAACCCACCTAGTTCTGCTGTTGTGAGCCCCTCATGAAGCTCTGTATAATAGGGGATCAGCTGGAAAATGTGCCATTTGTTTGTGGTGATTGGCAGTCAGTACTGTCAGTGTTCCTAGTGAGCCTCCCTTTACTGAGTGTTTGGGGGGGATATTGGCTTCAAGGGAGTTAATAAGGTACAGCTCCAGGATGTTTGTTACAGTATGTTCTAAAACTATCTGTTCCGACTTCTGTTGCTCTCACACTCTCTCCATGGATTTTTAAACAGCAAGGAACATGACATTCCTGAAAGCATCTTAATAATAGAAAGCGCTAAATTCACTTTGTACTAACTTTTAGATTGGTGCAGTACTTAGTTCTGTTTAGTCTGGGAGTGCCATACACCGTTCCTAGGCTGCCCATAGATCTTAGACTAGGATGTTTGATTTTTTTTTTTTTCATCACAGGAGCTATGGCATGTCCACCCTCCATTGCAGTAAATGGAGAGCTCCATGCCATAGTTCATGTGACAACGTGCCATCGTGCCAACAGCAGAGTGGTGTAATGCACCGATGCGGCAAGGGAGAATGTAGCAGCACCCGGCACAGAACTGGAATATCCTGCATGGAGTGAAATATGAGTATAGTGTTTTTTTTATGTTTTGACTTTAAATTTTGCAATATTCCTACCACCCACCAACCGCTTGGCTGTGGGACCTTCATATAACAACCAGATACTTCTCAGGAAATGGTCCCATGTGACATATGCATCGTGTTCCATAGGTGTTGGTGACCCAGAGCACTTATATGTTATTTAACCAAAGTACTATGCAAGGAAGAGATTTTAAAAATGGTGTTGTTTATAGCTACTACTAGAGCGTCTAGTCCGCAAAACAACGAAGGACAAGACAAAATGATAAAGCTCTAATCAAAATTTATTTTTCATTTCCCACAACATCTTTGCTATAGGTTTTATACTTATGATCAATGATCAAATTTCTTGTATTACCTTTTGATTGGTTGCTCTAGGTTGCTGCCTTTGGCACAGTTTACACTGTATTAATTACTGAAGATGTATTTTTTTTTCTGGCTAATTGTAAATGTCATTATATTTATGTTTCTACAGGTATGACATCTGCACATACAAAAACAAACCTTGTGGTACTCTGGGTAAGTGTCTCTGATACTTAACAGATTCAGAACATGATGGTAGTATATTCCTAGGGTGGATTCACAACAATATGCTAAACATAAGTATCTACTGGTGAAATCTGTTGCGTTGCCGCTATTTGATACCCTTGTGTTTTAACATGTCGGCGATAGGTGCACCCCCCTTGGGTGGACAAATGGGTGGGCGTGCTAAGTACAAGATACCAAATATGTTTATAAAGTCTTTATATGTGCGGCTCTTTTTGAAGGTACGTACCAAACTCATACCTACATCCTAAGGCCCAAACCCAGTAACCCAACAAGAGTCTGCTATGTCACCTGAAACTGCTTTATTTTTGGTGAGAACTTGAATATACATGAACCTGGGTGGTAGGTGCGATGATAGCAAGTTAAGCTTTTACCCCAGGCTTAAGCCACTTGTTCCCCCTGCCCTGGTTGGTAGGTGACAAAGGACGCCAACAGCTGAGCGCAGTTTCCTGTTTATGTGAGTGGCTGAACGTTCACAACAAAGGCATGAATTAAGGACTACACACTTCATTCATGCCTTTTGTTGTGAACGTGCTGCTGCTCACAAGACAGGAGCTGTCAGCGTGGAGAGCATGGTGAAGAGCTTTGCATCAGTATACTGGGACGGGCACTTAGCCTGCATTTGAATGAATGAGGAGACACGGTCCTGTTAGAATAATGGGCTTCCATTGGTGGTAGGGTTTGGGAAGAGGTGTCAGAGGAAACCGAGAGTGATTTTCTCTTCTGACGACGTGCTGGAGACAATAAGATGGAGGATCTGCTGCAGCTAACGGTAAGCTGCATAAGGATTATAATGCTGGCCAATCCCTTTAAGTTATGACACCACTTTAAGTGCTTCAGGACTCTTCATTGAACTTTAAAATATGGTTATATGAACCCTGCTTTGAATAATTTTTTGCAGAGCCTTCGTCCCATATCACAAATTGTAAGATAAAGAAGCAACCTACGCTCTAAAACTCATGGTTGTAGCTTTTAGAGGTTATGTTGCAATCACATCTGGGCCACATTTTTGAAGCAGATGTTTCCAGCAGATCAAGTCAGGTCATAAATGGTTAAACAAAGAATAACCACATTTGTGGAGCAAATCTACAAGTTCAAATTAGTAAGAGAAGCATTTACGCCTGATCAGGCAAAAAGGAGGGGATACATGCTTGGTCCCTATGGGCTTCATAAATTAAAAATAAGACATTAAGATTATGTGATCGCCATGATCACTCCTCACCAAAACTAGTAAGATGAGTGACACTACTGAGTCCTGAGATCTTTAAAAGAAACCTGCCAGGAGAGACATGTATTTATTGAACTATTTCTGTCCATTTAAAAAAGTGTTCTAAATGTTTGTTTTTTCATGCATTTGTGTCACCCGCGATTGTGGCCCTTATGGTTCTCACCTGCCTGGTTTACTTTAAGGTTCTTCCAGCCAGTTGGAGGGTAGCATATAGCAAGGTTCTGATTACTAGCAGTTGCTGACTTTGTACATCATCCATAGCGTAAGGTCTCATCTAGGGTGGTATATGAACAGTGACAGATTATTTTCTTTATTGCATGGCACGGCCCGCTTCGGTATTCATAACAGTTGGGTTATTCCGCCACAAGGTGGCGCAGTGGTACTGCAGAAAGCTGTGGCATCTCCCGGCTCCTTATAAAAAGTTAGAAGATGGCTCTCTCTCTTGCGCAGGTGAGCGGGGCAACCAAGCCTTCGGCCCCGCATGTCTATTTTCATCCGTTTCTGGACCCTCACTGCCTCCCAGCCTCGGCTGACAGATCGGGTGAAGGTAGAAGAGCACTAGGGTCAAGTGCTCCTGGAGCGCAGCTTCAAGCCGCAGACCCTGTAACACAAAGGGTAGACGGCCATAGGCTTTATGGTGTGCCTAATAGGGATGCGGAGTTTCTGTCCTGGCTTCTGAGGGGGTGAGTAGTTTGGGGACTGTATCCTCTTATTTTTCTTTTTGGGTCCCCCTGCGCCCCCCCTCCCTGGCCATGGCTGCTTGCCGCTGCCTTCTCGTCTCTCTCTCCCCCCCTCTGACTTCGTGGGGGGGGGGGGGGGGGGTGGTAGCGGCAAGTGGTGATATCTGTGGTGTTTTGACGTTTTATGTGTATTTTGTGGCGTTTTTTAGCTGCCGCACCGCTGTGCGGCTGTGGGCGCTATAACCTGAGGTGATTTTGCTTTGTCATGGCGCCTGCCTGGTCATGTGAGCGCCGTTTTTCACGCTCTTTGCGCCATTTTGGACAAGCTGCGTTTCTGGATTTTTCCCTTCCTGGCTTCAGCGCTGCTTCCTCCGGTGGGTCGCCTTATCCAGCGGTCTGTGCCTGTGTGTCCCCGCGGTGGCTTTGGTCCGTGAGTCCCCCTTGGGGTTTTTTTTTTATTGAATTGTGGTGTATTTGCTGCGGGATGCTCATGTGTGTTTTCACTTATGTCTTTCAGGTGGGATACCATTGGGTTGTGGTTTCTCCCAGCTCCACTCCTTCCTCCCCCTCATTCCCCCTTTATTGACTTCTGGGGGCATCCCGTGGGAGGGCATCCCGGTTGGCTTCTGTCTTAAGCCTGTACCCACTGCTGGCCTATTGCGCCTGTGTTAATCACCATATGGAGGCTTCTGGGGATAGCGTGCTTGGGGGCCCTTCGGGGCAAGCCCGGCTGTGTTCCGTGTGTGGGGTATCCCCTGTGAGTAACAGTGTCAGGGTGTGCGTGCCATGCGCTGAAAGTGTCCTTGCGCTTCAAGCTGGTTTGCCTGTTTCGCTTCCCAGCTCTGCGCCTCACTCGGCTTCACCTACTCCCCCCGCTCCTGCAATTGGGCCCCAGTGAGGGGAATGTTGGCAGGGAGTCACATTCTGATTTGGCTCTGCGGGTGGCTAACATTGAATAGCAGCTTGCCAGGACTGTTCCTAGGAAGGCCTCTGCCAAGAAGAGACACCTGGATCCCAGGCCCGCTTCCCTTACTGAGATGTATGTGGGGATTGATGATCTTGGTGGCTATCACCTCCTTGAGATGGGGGAACTTTTCCAGTATTCTGACTCCTCTGGGAACCAGCAGGAGGGTTGCGATAGTGACCCTGGGTCTGCGTCCTGAGAGGAATCATGGTACCCTGAGGACACTGATAATCTGCTGTCACATATTTTTGAAATTTTGCACATTGCTGTCCCTGAGGTAGCTAAGAGAAAGCAGAGGGATCTTTTTCGCCCTGGTAAACAGCGTCTAGAGTTCCCTGAACAGGAACATTTTACCACCTTGGTGCTTAAAGAATAGGAATGTCCGAACAAGATACCTGCTGTGCCCAAGGGTTTGGATAAAAGGTAGCCCTTTCCTGCTGATCTTGTTAAGAGGTGGTCATTTCCCCCTGAAGTGGACACTCCCGTGCTAGGCTTGTCCAATACTTCGGTCATGCCTTCCCCTGACACTACCACTCTGAGGGACGGTGAGGAACGGCGCATGGATCAATTGGCCTGCCATGCTTTTACCTGTTTGGGGGCTGGCTTGCGGTGCTGCTGCCATTACTGCTATTGCCCTTAAGAAACTGCTTAAGCGTCTCATTGATGGCACAACAGCTGGTAGTGTGGGGGAGGAATATAGGACTCCCTTACTTTGCTCTGATTTTGTGGCCTTTAAACTTACTGCTATGGATGATGCTGTGCGGCTGTGTGGTAGGGCCTCTGCGCTCTTGGTGGCTATGCGCCGCTCTGTCTGGTTGCGCCAGTGGGCAGCTGATGCTGCGGCTAAGAAAGCTCTCACTGGCCTCCCCTTCGTGGGGCTGCGGCTATTTCAGGAGCGTCTTGATGTTCTAGCCAAGGATGGAAGGCTGCCTCAGCGTAGGAGGCAGTCTCGGCCCTTTCGAAGGTCCCCTGCCCCCCTCCCTTCCTTCCGCATTCCCAGAGGGGGCCGTGGCTCCCTCCTCTCCAGTGGTCGCAGAGATTCTTGGGGCCGTGGCAGACCCCGTGGTCGTCCCGGTCTCTCCTGGAATCCTAAGCCCAAACCCTCTCCCAAGCTCCCTCAGGCATGAAGGGGCGCCCTCACCCATCCGGGTGGGGGGACGGCTTCGACTCTTTGCTCACGTCTGGATGCTTCATGTTTCAGACCGCTGGATTCAGGAGGTGTCCTCCGGTTGCAAGATAGAGTTTGCAGCCTGGCCCTCCCCAAGATTCATCAGATCCCGGATGTCTTTAAACCCCCTGTCTGCTCAAGGGTTGCTTCTGGCAGTTCATTGCCTGTTAGAGTCCAGACTCATTTGTTTCGTGCCTCAAGAAAGGGGTCAGGGGTACTATTCCAATCTTTTCACGGTTCCCAAAAAGGACGGCTCTCTGAGGCCCATTCTGGATCTGAAGGGCCTCAACAAATGTGTCAGATTCAAACATTTTCGCATGGAGACACTGCGCTCTGCTGTGGACATCAAGGATGCTTATCTTCATGTGCCTATCTTCCCAGGTCATCAGAGATTTCTAAGGTTCGAGCTGCAGGATCAGCATTACCAGTTTGTGGCTCTACCCTTCGGTATCACCTCGGCACCTCGGGTGTTCACCAAGGTGCTGGCGGGAGTGATGGCTCTGCTAAGGAACCAGGGCATCCGCATCATTCCTTACCTGGATGACATCCTGATTGTGGCCGAGTCTTTTCCCCAGGCCGAGCGGGACACTCAAATGGTGACATCCACTCTAGAGTCTTTCGGCTGGGTGATCAACTATCCCAAGTCTTCTCTGTCTCCGTCCTTGGTGAGGTCATTTCTGGGCATGACTCTGGATACCTCTCAGGTCAAGGTGTTCCTTCCTCAGCAGAAGGTGGAGGGTCTTCAGCTGCAGGCTCGGGCTCTGCTGTCGTGTTCTCATCCCTCCATCCGTCAGGGGATACAGTTGGTGGGCCTGATGGTGTCCTGCTTCGACGCAGTCCCCTTTGCTCAGTTTCACATGAGACCTCTTCAGTTGCACCTCTTGTCAGTTTGGGATCGGGACCCTGTGTCCCTGGATCAGGAATTTGTCCTGTCTCTCCTGGCCAGACAGTCTCTCTCGTGGAGGCTGGACTTAAGGAACCTTCTGGGGGGGGAAGGTCCTTCCTGCCCCCATGCTGGGAAACGGTCACCATGGATGCCAGTCTGACCGGCTGGGGAGGCTTCTGGAAGTCCCTGAGGTTCCAGGGTCGGTGGGGCCCACAAGAGGCCCATGCTTCCATCAGCGTCCTGGAACTGAGGGCGATCAGGTTGGTTCTTTCTCGCCTAACCACTCACCTTCGGGGTCGGGCTGTTCAGATCCGCTCAGACAACCAGACGACGGTGGCCTACTAAATCATCAGGGAGGCGGAATTGGCGGAACAGCATGTTCCCTGCATCTCAGCGGTCTACATCCCAGGGGTGGAGAACCAGGTGGCGGACTTCCTGAGCAGGGGGACGTCTCGTCTGGGGGAGTGGTCTCTCAACAACCGGGAGTTTCTCTCCCCCTGTCACCGCTGGGGTCAGCCGGATGTGGACCTGTTTGCGTCCCGTAACAATCACAAACTTCCCAGATTTGTCTCTCTGTCTCAGGATCCTCTGGCCTTCGCCACGGATGTCCTGGCAATACCTTGGATGGAGTTTCAGCTTCTCTATGTGTTCCCTCCGTTTCCTCTCCTGGACAGGGTCATGCGCAAGATAGCCCAGGAGCGGGTACCAGCCATCCTGGTGGCCCCTTGTTGGCCAAGAAGAGTTTAGTTCGCAGACATTGTGCAACTGGCAGTAGACCGACATGTCTTGCCCAAGGATCCAGATCTTCTCACTCAGGGGCAGCTACGCTATCCAAATTTACAAACTCTGGCTTTAACGGCTTGGCTGCTGAAACCTCCATATTGATGGAAAAGGGGTTGCCTGCCTCTGTTGTTGATACCATGATTCGGGCTAGGAAGAACTCCTCGTCCTTTATCTATTACAGGGTCTGGCAGGCTTACATTGCCTGGTGTGAGTCCAAGTTCCCTGTCAGGTGTTTTCTATTCCCAGGATTCTGGAATTCTTACAACATGGTTTGGATCTGGGCCTTCAACTTAGTACCCTAAAAGGCCATGTTTCAGCTCTGGCAATTTTTTGTTCAAAGATCTTTTGCCAATCACCGGTTAGTTAAAACCTTTTTCCAGGGTGTTTCTCATGTGCGTCCACCCCGTAAGCCTTTGCTACCAGTCTGGGATTTGAATCTGGTGTTGTCTGCTCTGCAAGGGCCTCCCTTTGAGCCTATCCGTGAGGCTGCCTTGTCTATTTTGACTCTTAAGGTAGCCTTTCTGGTGGCTATCACTTCTGTAAGGCGAGTTTCTGAGCTAGTGGCGCTTTCCATCAAACCTCCTTATTTTGAGAGGCATCAGGATAAAGTGGTGTTCCGGCTTAAGCCGGATTTCTTGCCAAAGGTTGTGTCTGCCTTTGATCTCAATCAGGACATTGTCTTGCCTTCATTGTGACCTAATCCTGCTAATTCCAAGGAGCGGACTCTGCATTCTCTGGATGTGGTCAGGGCTCTGAAGTTTTATTTGGTCGCTACTGAGACTTTCAGGAAGTCTGATGCTCTTTTTGTTCTCACTTCTGGACCTAGAAAGGGTTTGCCTCCGGCTAAATCCACTATCAGCAAGTGGATCCGTCAGGTGGTGGTTCAAGCCTATTCTGCTAAGGGAAAGGATCCTCCCTTTAGGATTACTGCTCATTCCACTCGTGCTATTGGTGCCTCTTGGGCTTTTCAGCACCAAGTTTCTGTTGAACAAGTTTGCAAGGCAGCTACTTGGTCTTCTGTTCATACTTTTTCAAAGTTTTACAAGGTTGATGTTAAGGCCTCAGCGGATGCTGCTTTTGTCCGCAAGGTGCTTCAGGCGGTAGTGACTTGAACTACTGGCCGTTACTCTTTAGGGATCCCACCCTACTTTGGACACTGCTTTTGAATGTCTCAACTGTTATGAATACCGAAGCGGGCCGTACCATGCAATAAAGAAAAAAGCAATTCTGTGAGTACTCACCTGTAGAATTGTTTTTGTTCTTGCATGGCACGGCCCGCTCCTCCCCACCCTTGTTATCGGTATTCTTGGTTGCCTCTTTATGGTGATTGTTCCAAGTTAATTGGGGTTTTTTTACCTTTTTCACATTTTTTACTTTATTCTCTCCACTGCTTGTCTATGCTGGAAACTCTATGGTTAATCCCGTTTTTATAGGGAGCCCGGAGATGCTACAGCTTTTCTGCAGTACCACTGCGCCACCTTGTGGCGGAATAACCCAACTGTTATGAATACCGAAGCGGGCCGTGCCATGCAAGAACAAAAACAATTCTACAGGCGAGTACTCACAGAATTGCTTTTTTCTCAGTAAACCCTGAGATTTTGAACATTATTGGTCAATATTTCCTCTACTTTTCCCTTTCATTAACATCCCAGTATTAATATCTTGTTTTAATTGAAGAACACATTATGCCTAATTAAGTTATACAAACAAGCCTTTATTTAGGGAAACTTACAGTAGTAGAGTATGCAGTTCAAGCGTTTGCGGACTTTGTGCAAATCCATAACTGAAGGTCTTATTGATGGGGGGGGGGGCTGAAAAGTGGCGAAATGACAGATGGGTTTCTCAGATGATGTACGTTTTACTGGTCATTTTTTGTATAATATTCCCCTTCATTAACTTCCCAATATTGGGCTTTGGTATGTTTTAATTTAAGTACTCTTTACACCTAATTGAGTTAATACAAACGAGACTTTATTCAGGGAAACACTGTAAAGTAGGCAGTTCAAGCTGTTGACTTTTCAGAGTCTGAGAACAAGGCATATCTTTCCTTCATCTGCCAGCCTGTAACAAATCGCAGGTTCCTTCTACCAGAAGCTTAGTAAATGCCAATCAGTTCATGCTCTGACCTCTTAAGAATCTATTCAGAGCATGAACAATCATGGCATTGGCTTATTCTGAAGTAGGGCCTTCCAGGTATTCTATGATGAGGAATTTTACTTCTCCTTTGGGTATGCTCTTCAAGTGTATGTTTATCTAAGAAGTAGGACGCACTAAATATTAATATATGTTCCTGACATTTTGTTTCTCTTGTAAAACACAGTTGTTCCATTTTAAACTTGTAAATCAGATGCATTATTGAACTGAAACCTGGGTCTCTGTAGCTTTCTGCCTTAGAATGCTTTCTTTATTTATGTGCTAAAAGGTCCATCGAATTTGCTTTTTTTTAATGTAGGCCAAATATGCATTTGAGATTGGCACCACAAATTTATGTTAACATTGCATATGATTATACTTACCTTCGTGACAGAAATAATCACCAGTATGGTTGCTTGATTATTAGCATGGGAATGCATTTATCAGCAGAGGAGTAGTTGCCCTCGGTTGGTGTCAGTTTATCAGAAATTGGGGATTGGAGAGAAAAAGACAACAACTTCAAGTTTCTGGGAGTATCGTCTCTGTTTGGGAGTCAAGATCCACCATCACAGAGCAGAAACCAGCATGCAGAGTCTATGAAGATTTTAGATTTTTACTAGAACCCCTTATGGTAGACATGGGCTGCAGGGAACTATGGGTCACACTACCACAACTATTTGCCATCTTCTTCTGTCTTGTCTTCTTCTAGCATAAACAGAACTAGTAGTAGTAAGCCATGCCACAATCAGGAGTTTCACCTGCCAAACAATGATCAGAAGTCTGAGAGGGTAGTCAGCCAAGCGGTTTCAGAAACCTAAGGGGGGTTGTTAGCCAAGCCGGGGTCAAAAACCAGAGAGGTTCATAGTTCAAATTAGGGTCCTGTACAGAGAAGCTGGCATAGCATCACTTCAAAAAAAGATCTTCTGGCAATGGTAGGTAGGCCAGTTAATGCTTTTTAGAGCGAATGTGCAGAAATGTGTTTCATTGCGTCAGTGTCTTGCCAGCCACATAGGTAGCCTACTACTGCACAAATGTGCATGAACAGGGCCCTTTGCTTACACACATTGCATTTTACAGGACTTATAGCCTGTTACCTTTTTGGCTATAGAATAGTAGCTGGCCCCCTCATGAGATCATGGCTGCGAGAAGTAGGGTGTGTGTATAGCTGTTATATTCTAAGTGTGCCATACACTCCACTTCGATCTTCATGACATGTGGGTAATCTCCAGTAGAGGGCGAACTTCTGTAGAGATGAATATGCAAAAAAGAAAGCCCCTCCCGGTCCATATATACCTGGGACCTCCCACCAATTTCCCAGTTCCTTCTCTGCAGTGAAGGCGACAAGACAGAAGATGAAGACTTCTTTACTTACAGGTAAAAGTTTTCACTTTTGAGGGCCATAGTTTTCATTGTTGCCTATCTGGTGCCTTTGATTTAGCCTTGGGAGCTTCTTCCCCTCAGGCTGTGTTCAGGGAGGGGGCCCCGCCCCCTTCTTTGGCGCGATTCTGTGGCTCAACCCTTGGGATCCGCGTTGCTGGGAGGGGGGCGTGGCCTGGCGAGCGCGCGTTCTGCGCTGGCCCGCCCTCCCCCTTCTCTTCCTGTCTTTTTGCATGAGGCACTTCTCGTGGGCCATTTTGCTGTTGCTGAGCTGAGCTCCTGGTGGTAAGGGCCGGATGGCCACTTCCTTAGCTTATGTGGGGGCCCCTCTCTAGCGGGGGGGCCCCACTGATTTGCGGGCATGTGTGTGTGTCTATTTGCTTTTAGTTATCGCATGTCTGGAGCTGGGATATATATATATATATATATATATATATATATATATATATATATATATAATTATGTATGTGTTATTGCCTTATATATATAGGGGATTGCACTTATGATGCCTGTTTGTGTGTTACAGATTGCATTGTATTTGTGCATATTAAGGGGTTCCTCCTGGTCCTGGGGTCCCTAGTGTAAAATTGATCACCTCAAATCCTCCCACCGGGACTTTTAAGGGGCATTCCGGGTTGCTTAGGCGTAAATTCCCTACGGTCTTGCGACTGACCACAAAAATCACCATATGGAGGCTCCGCAGGATACTGGGCTCCGGCTCCCTCTGGGACAATCCGGGCCATGTGTGGGGTGTGGGGTATCCCTTATGGGGGAGAATGTGCTGATCTCTATACCATGCGCACAAAAGCCATAACGCGGCAGTCTGGTACCCAGCCTTCTGGGTCGGCTCCTCCCGCTTCATCGCCTTCCCCTCCCCGCCTTATCCGTACCCCAAGTGACATTGGTGCCAGCGGGGAGTCGCACATTTATTGCTAGCACGGTGGGCAAGAAGGCCCAGGCTAAAAAGAGACATTTGTCGTCGGCCCAGCCCTTGTGGGATGTTCCGTTGATTTGTCAGATTATTCCCCATTAGAGGAGGGGGAATTGTATGAGGAAACAGAGGCTGACTATGTTCAGTCTGGTGATTCCGATGTCGGGCAGGCGCTGGGGAATGCCGTTGATACGGCCACTGTTTTGTCACATCTATTGGAGGTGTTGGATATTGAACCGCCTGAGGCGTCCCCTCTCAAGATGGGGGAATTTTTTTGGGTCCGCAAGTCCCGTCTGGAATTCCCTACCCAGGGTCACTTTGATCCTTAGAGAATGGGAGAGGCCCAGTCGGCTTCCTGGTGTTCCTCAGGGATGGGATAAGAAGTATCCTTTCGCGGTGGAGACGGTTAAGCGCTGGTCTTCTCTTCCCGAGGTCGATGCGCCAGTTTTAGGTTTGACCAACTCTTCTGTGCTGAACACCTCTGACGCCACTTCCCTTAAGGATGGCGAGTATAAGCACTTTGATCAGATGGCATGCCACGCATTTGCCAGCGTGGGCTCGGCCCTGCGGCCTGTTTGTGCATCTGCCCTGGTGTCGCTTGCTACCAGGTCTCTTATCAGGGACTGGCTGAATGACGCTCAGTTTGATCCAGCCAGCGCTGAGTTCGCTACCCTTAAGAGATGTGAATTGTTCACGGATTTTGTCTTGGCTGCTATGGAAGATTCTATTGCCATGTGTAGTAGGACTTCAGCCTTACTGGTGGATATGTGCAGATCGTTCTGGCTCTGCCAGTGGACGGCGGACTTTGGGGCCAAGAAGTCGCTCACAGCTCTTCCCTTCTTGGGTACGCGGCTGTTTGGAGATAAATTGGATGCTGTTGCTAAAGGAGGTAAGTTACCTCAGCGGAAGAAACAGCGCTGTCCCTTTCGGGGGGCTGGCTCGTTCACTCCTTCCTTTCGAGGGGCCAGAGCGGCTAGGGGTTTGGCCTTCTCGGGTGTCAGGGGCTCGTCCTGGAACAGGGGCAGAGGTCGGGCACGTCCCGCGGCTGCCTGGGGTTCCAAGCCCAAGCCTGCCGTTAAACTGGCTCAGCAATGAAGGGGCGCCCTCAACCGCAAGAGTGGGGGACGGCTGCGGCTCTTCTTCCAGGTCGGGGCCCGGGAGGTCACAGACAATTGGATCTTGGAAGTGGTCTCCTCCGGGTACAAACTGGAGTACTGGCCGCCTCCAAGATTCTTAAGGTCTCGGGTGCCCTCAGACCCTCAGGCTACACAGGGGCTCTTGTTGGCAGTGAAAAACCTTATGGACATGGGAGTTATATGCCCGGTGCCTCCGTCGGAGAGAGGCAGGGGTTACTACTCCAACCTTTTCACGGTTCCCAAAAAGGAGGGTTCGGTGAGACCCATTCTAGATCTCAAGGTTCTCAACAGGTTTATCAGAGCCAAAAAGTTCCGCATGGAGACGCTGCGCTCGGCTATCAATTCCCTTCGCCAAGGGGATTTTATGACATCCATAGACATCAAGGATGCGTATCTGCATGCTCCGATTTTTCAGGCACATCAGAGATTCCTCCAGTTTGCGGTGGAGGATCAACATTTTCAGTTTGTAGCCCTTCCCTTCGGACTGACCTAGGCTCCGAGGGTCTTCACCAAGGTCTTGGCGGGAATAATGGCTCTGCTCAGAGCTCAGGGCATTCGCATTGTGCCTTATCTGGACGACCTCTTGATCTCAGCTTCTTCCCTCCATCAGGCGGAGCTGGACACACACCAGGTGGTGTTGACCCTGGAGAGGTTCGGGTGGGTGATCAACTGCCCTAAGTCTTCTCTCTCTCCGTCTCGTGTGATTTCATTTCTGGACATGAATCTGGGTACCATTCAGGCCAGAGTGTTTCTGCCCCAGACCAAGGTGCAGGGGATTCAGGGTCTGATCCGCCTTCTTCTGGCCAATCCTTGTCCTTCTATCTGACAGGGGATGAAACTGGTGGGCTTAATGGTATCCTCCTTCGAGGCGGTACCGTTTGCACAGTTTCACATGAGATCTCTTCAACTTCACCTATTGACGCATTGGGACAGGTGTCCGCAGTCATTGGATCAACCTTTCAGGATGTCTCCCAGGGTTCGGCAGTCCCTTCGGTGGTGGCTGGAATCGAGCAACCTGTTGAAGGGCAGATCCTTTCTGGTCCCTTGTTGGGAGACGGTTACCACGGATGTCAGCCTGTCGGGCTGGGGAGGTTATTGGAAAAGTCATCCGTTCAGCGGAGTGTGGGGTCCTCAGGAGGCTCACACCCCCATCAATTTCTTGGAGCTGAGAGCCATCCGACTGGTTCTGGCTCGGCTGACCTCAAATTTATAGGGTCTACCGGTTCAGGTTCGTTCAGACAACCGAACGGCGGTAGCTTACATCAATCACCAAGGAGGGACTCGCAGCAGGAGTGCCCTCGGGGAAGTCTCTCTGATCCTGCAATGGGCAGAGAGCAATGTTCCTTGCATTTCGGCAGTCTACATTCCGGGAGTGGAGAACACGGAGGCGGATTCCCTGAGCATGGGATCCTCTCGCCATGGAGAGTGGTCTCTCAACCCCGAGGTTTTTCTGGATCTTTGCCGCAAGTGGAGGACTCTGGAGGTGGATCTCTTTGCCTCGAGGCACAATCACAAACTTCCGGCCTTTGTGTCTCTTTCTCAGGATCCTCTATCTCTGGCAGTGGATGCCTTGTCCCTTGCTTGGAAGGATCTGGGTTTTCTGTACCTGTTTCCGCCCGTCTCCATGCTGGGCAAGGTAGTTCGCAAACTGGTTCTAGAAGGGGCACCAGCAATTCTGGTGGATCCAAGGTGGCCAAGAAGGGTTTGGTACGCAGACGTTGTAAGGCTGGCCGTAGATCAGTACCGGCTTCCCTTGTTGCCGGATCTGCTATCTCAGGGTCAATTTCTTTACCCCAATTTACAAACGCTGGCTTTGACGGCTTGGCTGCTGATGCCTTCATTTTGAAGGAGGAAGGTTTGTCTGTGGCTGTTGTTCAGATCTTGATTAGGGCTAGGAAGCGGTCCTCTTCTGGCATTTACTATAGGACTTGGAGGTCCTATATTGCTTGGTGTGAGGCTAGGGCCTTGCCTTGCAGGGTGTTTTCGATTCCCAGGATTTTGGCGTTTCTTCAGCATAATCTGGATCTTGGGTTCCAGCTTAGTACTTTGAAAGGACAGGTTTCTGCTCTGTCGGTTTTCTTCCAGAGGTCTTTTGCCTTACACCCGCTGGTTAAGACCTTTTTCCAAGGGGTCGCACATGTGCGGCCCCCTCGGAAGGCTGGTTCCTGTTTGGGATTTGAATTTGCTTCTTTCCGCTCTCCAGGGTCCTCCTTTTGAGCCGCTACAGGATATTGCTCTTTCGGTTCTCACTCAGAAGGTTGCTTTCTTGGTGGCTATTACCTCTGTTCGGCGTGTCTCTGAGTTGGCGGCTCTGTCAATTCAGGCCCCTTACTTTGAGAGACACCAGGATAAGGTGGTTTTTCGTTTTAAGCCGGATTTCCTTCCTAAGGTGGTGTCTGCTTTCCACCTAAATCAGGATATTGTTCTCCCTTCCTTGTGTCCTAAGCCTAACAATGACAAGGAGAGGGTTTTGCACAATTTGGATGTTGTTCGCTGTGCGAAGTACTATTTGGTGACTACTTCTTCCTTCCGCAAGACGGACGCTTTTTTCGTGGTGACCTGCGGGCCCAGGAAAGGTTTGGCGCCTGCTAAGTCTACGATTAGCAAATGGATTCGTCAGGCCATTGTTGGGGTCTATTCTGCTAAGGGGAGGACTCCCCCTTTTAGGGTCACTGCGCACTCTACTCGTGCGGTTGTTGCGTCCTGGGCTTTTCAGCACCAGGCTTCTGTTGAACAAGTTTGTAAGGCTGCTACTTGGTCTTCCGTTCATACTTTTTCCAAGTTTTACAAGGCTGATGTGCGGGCATCAGCGGATGCTGTTTTTGGCCGCAAGGTTCTGCAAGCTGCAGTGGTTTGAGTTGGTACATTCTTTACTGTTTCTGGTTCCCACCCATGACGGACACTGCTATTGGATGTCCCACATGTCATGAAGATTGAAGTGGAGTGTATGGCACACTTAGAATAATACAGTTTTGTGAGTACTCACCTTTAAAACGGGTATTATGAGTGTGCCATACACTCCACTTCGCCCCACCCCTTTTTTTCAGGTATTCTGGGGCTTTTATATGGTGAACCATTGGTTTTGATTGTTAAGGTTATAATTGGTTCTTCCTTGTCCCCTTACTGCTTTTTTACACTGGGAAATTGGTGGGAGGTCCCAGGTATATATGGACCGGGAGGGGCTTTCTTTTTTGCATATTCATCTCTGTAGAAGTTCGCCCTCTACTGGAGATTACCCACATATCATGAAGATCGAAGTGGAGTGTATGGCACACTCATAATACCGTTTTAAAGGTGAGTACTGCCAAAACGGTATTTTTTTATTACATGGAACTTTTAAGAGCCACATAATATCTTCCCCCAGCTCCTGTCCCCGTCCCTGAATCCCACTCACCTGGTTTTGTCGTTTGCCTGCTTCAACACGGATGAGTGCACTGCAGTTCTGCCTTCTCATCTTCTGGCCTGCGGGAAGCCATGAATGTCTTGTCACTAATTTGCTGGCTGTGAATAGGTGACAAGACAGTGACTCACAATCTTTAGCAGTGGCAGACACTCAGGACCACCCTGCTTTGGCTGTTGGAGCTGGCTATCAGTCAAGACCAGGTAAGTTTTTTTTTTTGTTTAAATGCCCCATGATTAGTGATGCTAGTGCCTCTTTAAAACAAACCTAAAGTTGAAAAATAGACTTTAGGTCCACTTAACCTCTCCTTAGGGCATCCCATGTGATGTGTGGAAGCGCAGATAATGGGGGGGGGGGTAATTCAGTGTGTTTTTAGGCTTCCTGGCACTCGTGAGTAGGGGGGCTTGCCTTCTTGAAATGCCCTGGAAGGGGGGGGGGGGGTGAGTAGTGAAGTGGAGCTAATTTTTTTTGTCCACTTTAATAACAAATTACAACGTAAATGTGTTTCTCCAGCTCAGACACACATGTTCATGTCATATAGTATTTTGTTTTTCTTCAGGTTTACCAAAAGTATTCCCTTCATCTAGGGAAGCATATTTTTCTGAACACACTAAACTCGAACAGATCTCTTTAGAAAATAATGTGGATACTTCCCTTCCACCGACATTTTTTTTCTGCTTTTGCTGCCTCAAGAATGTTAAAGTAGAAATACTTTGTTGAATTCCCTCTCCTGGCTCAAGTTACTAGGTGGTCCCAAGTTACCAGAAGTAAAATTTATAAATCTAACCCCTAGTCTAGACATTTTCCAGCACTGACTGCAGTTCAAAAAATATTAATGTCTAGCCTGCAAAGTGAAATTCCCCCCAGTGATTTTGTAAATGGCTCGAAAGTTAACCTTTTGCCAACTGTTCCTTCTATATGTGGAGGTTATTAAAAAGAATCCAGGCATTTATAAGACTGAAACACCTTGGCCTGACCCTTTGTGTCTCCTTCTGTTTATTTAGGCTTGGCCTCGGTGGCTGGAATGTGTGAGCCAGAGCGGAGTTGCAGCATTAATGAAGACATTGGCCTGGGTTCTGCATTTACCATTGCACATGAGATTGGTCACAAGTGAGTTGGAAAAAAAAATCAAAATATGTTATTATGCAATCTGTTTTACATTGTTCCAGAGAATGACTTCCATTTCCAGCTAATTCATTGCTGTACATTTCCCTGTCAGTGTCCTTGGTGTTTCTTTCTCTTTGTATCGCAGTGCAGCCTTTTTTCTAGCACTTTTAAATAATTGGGGATTTACCTAACTTTTTTTTCTTGATGATTTGTCCTTTCCTAAAGGGGATACACTATAAAAACAGTCCTTAAAGGTATAGTCCGGGCTATAGGAAAAAAAGAAAACAAAGGACACTTGCCTGCAAGCTGCATCCCATGTAATCATGTGGGCTGCAAACCTGCAGTTTCAGCTCTGTCTGCTCCAATGCCATCAACACGCTTTTCTCCATCAACATGTTCTCCCTTGCTGATTTCAAATCAGCGCAGGCGTGTTCATGGATGGTCACCTAATGTGCCCCCTGCTGCCAATCAGCAAGGGAGCTTACTTCCACATGGCCGGCAGAAGGAACGCTCAGTCAGGCAACAGCGCTGAAACCATAGGGTCCTCATGAGAGCTGACATGTTAGTGCTTTTTTCTTTTTCTTTTTTTTTCCTGCCTGAACGGAACTTTAAGGTGGACCAAATGTCTACATTTGCCCCACTTACAAATTTGAAGGAGAAGCACTGGGGCATGTTACATAGTTGGGTAGGTCCAGGATCCTGCAAATGCCAAATTTGGCATTCAGCTTAGTACTCTGTAGAGCAGGGGTTCCCAACTCACAGGCAGTGTGGGGTTAAAGCTGAACTGGGCAGAGGGAGACACCAGGTTTCTTAAGCTTCCACTGCAACACTTAGCTTTCAGGCCTACCTGCCTGTATCACTGGGCTCCATGAAGAAGGGCTAAGGGCCTGGGGGGGGGGGGGGGGGGAGCATCCGGACGACTGCCGGAAACACAGTTACAGAATGTGATTTTAAATGCATATTGACTGTAAACGGGCATTACATACCCATTCTTTGCATACAATGTGGCTTGCAGCCATCTTTTAGAGCTCCCATGGTAAGCTTGGGAACCCCCATACAGCAGAGTAGCAGCATCCCTGTTTTTTCTACTTTGCACACCACCGATGCTTATGACTCCAGCAATTTACATTATGGTGCAACTCAAATTGGGAAGCCCCCTAGGAATCCTTGTAAATAGGACAAAATTGTATTTAGAGCTCCAACCTCTTTATCAACACCTCTCCTGCCCCCCACCCCCTTCCAGCAGGTCAAGCCACCAAACTCCTTGTCGCTTGCAGATTTCAGAGATGTTCTAGCACTGAAATTTTACCACCATTGTTAAAAAAAACTTACTACTTTGAAGGTGTAATTCCTTTAAAAAATGTCATGTGTTGTCCAGGAACTCTCTACCTGCCCCCCCCTCACCACAGACTAGCCCTGCAATGTAGAGATACAGTAACTATTCCCTGTGGGTTTTCTTCCAAAGGGGGTCTGGAAACTCCAGCACACACTTTAAAGGTATCTCTTTGCTTGGGGGGTTGTGGAAGGCATGTGACCAACTTTTAGTAAAGCTGTTTAGTAAATCACCAAATCGCAATACGAATATTCAGCATAATGCCTAAACTTTAAATGTCTTATGGGATTGGCTGCTTTTTCTCTAAATGTGTTTCAAACCGCATAATGTCTCTCTGCACGGTGCATAACATAGTAGCCTGTTGAATAAAATTAGGCAGCGCTGGAACAGACATTCATGATTCAAGCATTAAATGAATACTCAATTGAACTTGGAAAGCATACAGACTAGTTTGATTTGCTAGTTATTTTCTTCCATCCAACTCCTTTTTGCTGTGTAAATTCAAGTTGTGATTTTCCTACTTCCGCTTTAAATTAGTTTCACACTTAAAGTCCCAAGGCCTTTTTAAACAGTGGTGATTACATTAATGGCATCAATCATGCACTGCCTAATTATTATTTTTGCTTTTTTTAAATGTAGTGTCTGGATTACAAATGTCTAAAGTATTTCCTATGCCTATCTAGCCTTGGATTGGTGCTACCTGTATATGAAAGGCAAGCTGTTGCTCACAATTTCCTTCCTTCAGCCCTAATTATTAGTGACAAGCTAGTCCTTTTGATAAAATAATATTCCTTTTATTGGACTGTTGATACAGCTGTGCCGATTTGTTTTCCAGTCTCGGATTTAATCTCATTAGTGTCACCTGCCCCTTCCAGCACACCCACGTCACATGGCACGGAGATGACAAAATCTCAGATGTGAGGACATTTGTTCTGTGTGGCCCATTGTACTTATTTTAAGGTGGAGAAAAGGCTACCCACTAGAGGGAACTTATGAAAACTAAGAAAGAGAAGTAAAAATGAGAGGCATAAAAACTAAAAGTGTTTACTGTACCCTTGCTTGGCGTGGAAATTTGTGGATATGTTTGGGTAGAAAATGTTAGAAAAAATTGGCTTGTTAAATTTTAGGTTGAAAATAAATATTGGCTGACCAATGTGTATATTATTACAACTAACCAGTTACAAAACATTTTTTAATGTTGACGCTTGAAAACCTTTTTGTCATGGTTGTTACTCCTTTCTCTTAGTTGCAGTTGTCATCTTGCGTGTCCCTACAAGAAACCTTGCGCCCCCATCCCAACCTAAAAGCCCAGTAGAAATAGTCTTCACTGTACTATATCTTTGAACTCTGCTGAGTAATTAATAGAGCTCACAACTCTATACATCCAGCATTGGCCTACTCTTTTTTTCACCGTTAACACTCTCTCATGGTGCCTTAGGATAGAATGGCTGCCTGTGTAGGTGGGTCCTAGTTTAGGGTAAACCCTTCCACTCCTCTAAACTCAAATCCTCCAAACCTCAGTTTCAGTACTCTTATTAGTTACTCTTTATCTTCATCAGGATCAAGACGTCCCTCCATGTGGCACCTTGGAATTTAATTGCTGTCTGGGTAGTTTTGAGAGAACCCTTTTCAGTTTCTACTGGTTCCACTTCCACTATGTTCTCCTCATCAATTTCTAAGAGACATGTGCCTCTTAAGACTGGAAAGGTCTTTCCTTTGTTCCTCAACCATATTTCTGTGCTTCTGTGCCTATTCGTCTAATTCTGCAATATCCATTCCCCCTATCGTTTGTATTCAGCCTTCCGCCACAATGAATTCCAAGTTTGTGTGTCAGTATACTTGGCAAAATAAATATGATAGTAATTTTAGCCCTGCCTCTTCCTCTGTCATCAGCTGCCAACCAATCCCTGTCATTTTCTTATCTTGTTTTTTTCTTTCTGCCTCTCTCTGTTCTAGTTCTGCCTTTTGTTCTTGTTTATGTTTAGCAACTTTCATAAAATCAAAGCTGTTTGTACAGCCACAGCAATCTATCCCAAAGGCCCATAAGTACGGCGTGCTTTTTTGAACAAAATAGAACACATTTTGGCTCTCTGGTAATGGACAATTCGACAGTGACCAGAAAAGTGAAGTGTTCTAATGACGTTCTAAGATGTTCTAATTTAAAGCGCAATTCTACTTTTGATGACATTTTTTAAAGTTTCCAATCTAGTGTGCCCATATAATGTTCATAGATAGAATAGATAAACTCAAGGTGCTGAGTTTATCTATTCATTTTTTATTTTTCTATGTTTTTTCAACTCAATAGAAAACTCTTTTCCATAGCAACAATGTGTTTACCTTAGAAATTTATATCAAAGTGGTCTTCAGATGTACATTTCAGAAGCTTTCTCACTCTGGCTTGCTAATCATCGGACTGAGGCAGACATGACAATTTTAACCCCATCTGCATTATTTCAGTCTCTTCAGAATGGGGGAATCAGTCCTGTGTTCAAGAAGCTTAAGGGTTCTTAAGGAGTTTTCCTTTAAAGAAACAGGCAAGTAGATGCCTTATTTTTATTCTATTAGTTCTTAAAGAACAGTAAGATAAAATTAGCCTAAGAATGTGCATAACTAAAGTGCATGAACAATTAGAGGCTCATTAAAGTAGTTCTTATTTAAGTACATTAAATTTGATTTGCCATTGGTTGTTGCAGTATCCCCCATTTTTAGATTCAAAGAGTTCTGTGAGGCCTCCTGAAAAGGTTATTGATACCCTAGAGTCCTGAGTGAGATTTGAAAAATGTGACAATGGAACATAAATAATTTCTCTAAGACTATTTGCCTTCTTGCTCAGACCAGTCCAATCATTTAGCTTGGTAGCCGATGCTAAACTCCATACTTTAATCACATGGCATATATGTATCTGTCATATGTACATGTTACCAACCGAAAGAAGCTGTACATTATAGATCTACATGGAAGATGTTCCAAAAGGAAACATTTCTTGCCAAAAATGGATATCAGGGCTATACAATAACAAATGTTCTTAACCAAGACGTCCGCAACTTCCATAGGCAGCTGAGACAATGATTTATTTCACCTCAGTGGCAGAAATATGTTTGGCAAAACCAGAAAGTGGCTCTTTCACACCCAAATAATGCACCTAACAACTAATCAAATATTTAGCTCTGTGAACAATTTGACAAAGTCAATAGAATAAAACAAAAGTGGGGCACTTCTAAATATCATGTAAACTCTGCTTCACCTGTGTATGTGACCCAGCAGTTGCAGTAGTGGTGCTCATGCCACAAATCTTTACTGCACTCCTCCTCAGTTTAAAACTATTTATAAAGTAGTCAAAGAATACTCAGTCCACTTTCAGTTACTTCAGTGCTGGATTTTCAGTGCCTTATCAACTCCGGGTGCTGCTATATGCCTCCCCCATTCAAATATAATTTAAGTACCTCTGTCACCAAATCTGACCCTCTGAAAAACATAGTTTAATTTTTCTACTTTCCTTTTGTTCAAGTAAGGCTCCACCCTCCATTTTCTCAACTTTTTAAGGAAACTTTTTAAGGAAAAGGACTAACCTATTGATGGTGTGTTCTGTTTCACCCTTCTTTCACAATATGTTTTTGTCCCATTTAGCGACGTTTGCTCATAATGGACCTTGCACCATGGCTAAGCTGGCCAATTCGAGGCAAAATTGTGACTGCTTAAAGCGGACCAACGTCCTCCGCGGCAAGGGTGCTGTTGCCTGCTGGAGCCCCCTCGCACATAACCCCCCAGGGCGCCCATAATCCTTACCTTAACCTCACTCCTCTGCCGGGAATCCAGCTTTCTTCTAATTTAATATGCTCTGTGTACGATTGTAGAACAATAGCAAATATAATTGTAGGACATTCTCCAATGTATTGTAATAGAGTCAAACCATTTATAGATGTCCAGGTTTACAGAAACAATAATGGTATTATGGTTCCTTCCTTAGTCGACTATGAATATTTTGTAAATCTTAAAAGCAGAGATTATTCCACAAGCTGCTTGCCCCCTCAATGCTTAATGGCTATGCCTGGTGGTTTAACACCCTCCCAGGAATGCTTGAAAACAGGCAGATAACTTAGCCCCACCAAATCTTCTTGGCCAGCCATGTGGTCATAAAGCCAGTGCCGGTCTGGTGAGTATGAAGACATGAGTAAATTGAGTTGTATTTCAGGCCCCGGTGTACTTTTTAGAATGAAGCAGCATCCATTAGACCTTTTTGCATGTGATTATATATTTTAATAAGGTTAACTAGTTATTGATCCAACATCTGAACCTGTTGATTAGAAGACAAACTGCATACTATATTGAGATTTTTAATTTTTGAGTAACACCAGTGTTTGGGGCTCATAAAGGGGTACTTCATTTAATTGAGGAGTTTTAGCCTCATATCCTCTTTGCAGTGACCATGCAGAAGGCTTACGAACAGTAAAGCCATGGGTGTTAACAGGAATACAGATGTGTCCTTGGCAAATGAAATTGTATTACTTTTTACCTGATTTCATTCCTGATGGCACCCATGGATGCTTATTAGTATAATAAAACATTCTCTCTTCTATCTGATTAGATAATGCTAGATCTTATAAGGATTTGGGTCACAGAGCACCTATTGTAAATGTTGCTTGTAGCCTTTCATCACGCCATCCAGACTAAAAATGTGTTGGCTGAATTTGTATAAGATATTGCATATATTTTCTCTATTTTGTATCCTGAAAGTCATATTGAGGTTCTGCATTCATTATTAGTTTCTTTATAACATTTTAGCTCTTTATACTGCTTCAGTACATTAGATTGATTAATGCACAGTTGAAATGTTTGCCTGGAGAGTAAGAAGAGACCTAAATTCCTGGAGGTAGAACAGGCTGTGACATGTGGATCTTTTTACCTTCACATTAAAGGGTTTACAATATTGTTCATCAGAAAACAGTCTATGTCGTCAAAGCTCCACTGACGGAAGAAAGCACTAAAGGGCACCAGACGTTGTGTTATAGCAGAAAGGTAATTTTTTTTAAATGCGGTCGCTCTCAGGGAAATGTCTGAAACAGCTACCACACAGGAAGCTGTCAAGGAATCACTAAATGGTATCAGATGGCAAAGCAAGACAGCACATATGAATTAGAAAATAGTTAGCTGAGAGGTGGGAGGTGTTAATGTTTGAGGGTCCACTGGGTGTCCAGTGAAAACTGGAGCATAACGCACACATAGTGGGTGTGATATTATTCTTGCCAGCCTTGCATTCAATCTATTAAAGGGAGTGAAGCATACTCTTTGTATATATTATAGATACCCCTTATGTGGGATCATTTTTTTAAAGGTAAATAATAACGATTAATCAGCAAGAGGGTTTATTTCTTTACATCTGGTTGAAGCAAATTTACTTTATCACCTCTAGACACTTGTGGCTGCTTATCGTTAAGTTGAACATTTCTGGCATTGTTTTCTAAGAGAGATAGAGCTATAAACAGAGTTTACCTTTATTCAGCTATTCCTCTTGATGTTGATTTAGTAAAGTGAGATTTTTCTTTCTTTTAAAGCAGTCCGTTTTTTTTTTGTTTAATCCTAATGCCTGATTGGATATTTAGTCTACAACTTAAATGCCTAATCAGGTGTAAAAGAAATTCATTTTTTTTAAATCCTGTGTTGGATGATTGAGGTCGAAAAGCTCCTCAGTCTTTATTAAACAATGCCCCAGGGCTTCTGTTTATATATGGCTTTCAAAAAAATTTAAGATATTCTACCATTTATCATAATCTGCCCCAGTAAGTAAGTATTTGCTTAATTTTGTGCCAGTTCTTTAGAGCAGTGGTCCCCAATCCTTCTCCTCAAGGCTCACCAACAGGTCATGCTGTGGAGATCAGCAAAACCTGGAGGAGAGTTGGGGGACCCGTGCTTTAGGGCACTTTCCCTACAGACCTCCGATCAGAGACGCCATGGAGCAGGCCGCTTACCTTTACCCAGTGCCATAGCAGTGATTGCTCTCCTTTCGCCCCGGTATCTGAAGCCCATAGGTGCGATCACCACTGCTGCACTGCACTGAAGGTAAGTAAGGACAGCCTCATGCCCCTCTGATCTTAGGTTTGTTGGAAAAGTCCAGAAAAGTGGTCCCTTAAAGTGAATCTACACGCTCCTTGGCAACACTAGAAATGAAGGCCCCCGCCCTATTCTAAGTATACAGCACATCCTGCTCCAGAGAGTAATTCCTTACGTTTGGGTTATACATCCACAAGATGACGCTGGACTGCAGAGACAGCAAAAAAGTGGCTCCTCCTGGCCCCTTATATTCCAGGGACCTCCCACAAAATTCTCAGTTCTTCTCTGCAGTCGGCACTGCAATGACAAGAAGATGGCTCTCTCTACTCGCAGGTGAGCGGGGCTATTAGCCTGCGGACCTGTAGGACTATTCCCACCCATTCCTCCTTTTCATGCCTCCCAGCTTTGGCTGCACTGGTCGGGTGACGGTAGGCAGCACCGTTGTCAGGGGCTTAAGGAGCGCTGCTCCGACCGCAATCCCCCACCAAAGGGTAGGTGGTATAGGCCCATGGTGAGCCTTATGGGATGCCCCTCCCGCGCCCCTCACCCCCTGTCCATCTGTGGGCTCCTGTTAGGTTGGCCGCTGTCCTCCCTCGCTCTCCCTGGTATTTCTCGGGAGGGGGGGGGGGTGTTGTGTGCGTATGTGTTGTAGGTGCATTCTTCACTCTTATATTCTAAGTGTGCCGTACACTCCACTTCCTTCTTCATGACATCTGAGTAATCTTCAGTAGAGGGCGAACTTCTGCAGAGATGAATATGCAAAAAAGAAAGCCCCTCTCGGTCCATATATACCTGGGACCTCCCACCAATTCCCCAGTTTCTTCTCTGCAGAGAAGGCGACAAGACAGAAGATGAGGACTTCTTTGCTTAAGGTAAGCCTTCTATTATCCCTATTACTGCCAGGACCCTTCTAAATTACCCTGTATTGAGCCTCCCAGCTTAGGCTGCAGGTCCTGGTGAAGGTAGGAGCACCCTATGGGTGCAGCAGAAGCACTGCTCCACCGTGAGACCTCACTTTGGGGTAGGCAGTTTCCAGATTTCTTGGTGATCCTGGTGTGGGATGCCACGTCCCGTTAGGCTTATGGCCAGCTCCTGGCTGGATTTCCCTCCTTCCGGGTCCCTTATTCCCCTCCAGGGAAGTGGGGGGGGGGGGAATTCCTCTTAAGAAGGGGGAATTTTTTGGGGCCCACAAGCCCCGTCTGAAATTCCCTACCCAGGGTCATTTTGATGCACTGATACTTAGAGAATGGGAGAGGCCCAGCCGGCTTCCTGGTGTGCCTCAGGGATGGGATAAGAAGTATCCTTTTCCGGTGGAGGCGGTCAAGCACTGGTCTTCTCCTCCCGAGGTCGACGCGCCTGTTTTAGGTTTGACCAACTCTTCTGTGCTGAACACCCCATCCCTTAAGGATGGCAAGGATAAGCGCCTTGATCAGATGGCGTGCCACGCATTTGCCAACGTGGGCTCGGCCCTGCGTCCTGTTAGTGCATCTGCCCTGGTGTCGCTTGCTACCAGGTCTCTTATCAGGGACTGGCTGAATAACGCTCAGCTTGATCCAGATGACGCTGAGTTCGCTATACTTAAAAAGTGTCGTGTGTAGTAGGACGTCAGCCTTACTGGTGGCCATGCGCAGACTGGTCTGGCTCCGTCAGTGGACAGCGGACGTTGGAGCCAAGAAGTCGCTCACAGCTCTTCCCTTCTTGGGTGCACGGCTGTTGCTAAAGGAGGTAAGTTACCTCAGCGGAGGAAACAGCGCCGATCGGGGGGCTCATTCACTCCTTCCTTTCAAGGGACCAGAGCGTCTAGGGGTCTGGCCTTCTCAGGTGTCAGGGGCTCGTCCTGGAACAGAGGCAGAGGTCGGGCACGTCCCGCGGCTGCCTGGGGTTCCAAGCCCAAGCCTGCCATTAACCGGCTCAGCAATGAAGGGGCGCCCTCGCCCGCAAACGTGGGGGGACGGCTGTGGCTCTTCTTCCAGGTCTGGGCCCGGGAGGTCACAGACAATGGGATCTTGGAAGTGGTCTCCTCCGCTTACAAACTGGAGTTTGAGTACTGGCCGCCCCCAAGATTCTTAAGGTCTCGGGTGCCCTCGGACCCTGAGGCTGCACAGGGGCTCCTGTTAGCAGTAAAAAACCTTCTGGACATGGGGGTTATATGCCCGGTGCCTCCGTTGGAAAGAGGCAGGGGTTACTACTCCAACCTTTTCACGGTTCCCAAAAAGGAGGGTTTGGTGAGACCCATTCTAGATCTCAAGGTTCTCAACAGGTTTATCAGAGCCAAGAAGTTCCGCATGGAGACTCTGCGCTCGGCTATCAATTCCCTTCGCCAAGGGGATTTTATGACATCCATAGACATCAAGGATGCGTATCTGCATGTTCCGATTTTTCAGGCACATCAGAGATTCCTCCGGTTTGCGGTGGAGGATCAACATTATCAATTTGTAGCTCTTCCCTTCGGTCTGACCTCGGCACCGAGGGTCTTCACCAAGGTTTTGGAGGGCGTAATGGCTCTGCTCAGAGCTCAGGGCATTCGCATTGTGCCTTATCTGGACGATCTGTTGATTTCAGCTTCTTCCCTTCAGCAGGCAGAACTGGAGAGATTCGGGTGGGTGATCAACCGCATCAAGTCTTCTCTCTCCCCATCTCGAGTGATTTCATTTCTGGGCATGACTTTGGATAACAGTCGGGCCAGAGTGTTTCTGCCCTCATGCCAAAGTGCAGGGGATTCAGGGCCTGATCCGTCTTCTTCTGGCCAGTCCTTGTCCCTCTATCCGACAGGGGATGAAACTGGTAGGTTTGATGGTGTCCTCCTTCGAGGCGGTGCCGTTTGCACAGTTTCACATGAGATCTCTTCAACTTCTCCTATTGACGTATTGGGACAGGAGCCCACAGTCATTGGATCAACCTTTCAAGATGTCTCCCAGGGTTTGGCGGTCCTTTCTGTGGTGGCTGGACTCGAGCAATCTGGTGAAGGGCAGATCCTTTCTGGTCCCTTGTTGGGAGACGGTTACCACGGATGCCAGCCTGTCGGGCTGGGGAGGTTATTGGAAGAGTCATCAGTTCAGCGGGGTCTGGGGACCCGTGGAGGCTCACACCCCCATCAATGTATTAGAGCTCAGAGCCATTTGACTGGTTCTGGCTCAGCTGACCACACAGTTACGGGGTCTTCCGGTTCAGGAGTGCCCTCAGGGAAGTCTCTCTGATCCTGCATTGGGCGGAGAGCAATGTTCCTTGCCTTTCGGCAGTCTACATTCCGGGAGTGGAGAATACGGAGGCGGATTCCCTGAGCAGGGGATCCTCTCGCCACGGAGAGTGGTCTCTCAACACCGAGGTTTTTCTGGATCTTTGCCGCAAGTGGGGGACTCCGGAGGTGGATCTCTTTGCCTCGAGGCACAATCACAAACTTCCAGCCTTTGTGTCTCTTTCTCAGGATCCCCTGTCTCTGGCAGTGGATGCCTTGTCACTGGCTTGGAAGGACCTGGGTTTTCTGTACCTGTTTCCACCTGTCTCCATGCTGGGCAAGGTAGTTCGCAAACTGGTTCTAGAAGGGGCACCAGCGATTCTGGTGGCTCCAAGGTGGCCAAGAAGGGTTTGGTACGCAGACGTTGTAAGGATGGCCTAGACCAGTACCGGCTTCCCTTGCTGCCGGACCTGCTCTCTCAAGGTCATCTACTTTACCCCAATTTACAAACGCTGGCTTTGACGGCTTGGCTGCTGAAACCTTCATCTTGAAAGAGGACGGTTTGTCAGATGCTGTTGTTCAGAACCTGATTAGGGCTAGGAAGCGGTCCTCTTCTGGCATTTACTATAGGACTTGGAGGTCCTATATTGATTGGTGTGAGGCTAGGGCCATGCCTTGCAGGGTTTTTTCTATACCCAGGATTTTGGAGTTTCTTCAGCATAATCTGGATCTTGGGTTACAGCTTAGTACTTTGAAAGGACAGGTTTCTGCTCTGTCGGTTTTTTTCCAGAGGTCTTTTGCTTTACATCCGCTGGTTAAGACTTTTTTCCAAGGCGTCGCGCATGTGCGGCCCCCTCGGAAGGCTGTAGTCCCTGTTTGGGATTTGAATTTGGTTCTTTCGGCTCTGCAGGGTCCTCCTTTTGAGCCGTTACACGATATTGCTCTTTCGTTTCTCACTCAGAAGGTTGCTTTCTTGGTGGTTATTACTTCTGTCCGGCGTGTCTCTGAGTTGGTGGCCCTGTCGATTCAGGCCCCTTACTTTGAGAGACACCAGGATAAGGTGGTTTTTCGTTTTAAGCCGGATTTTCTGCCTAAGGTGGTTTCTGCTTTCCACCTCAATCAGGACATTGTTCTCCCTTCCTTGTGTCCTAAGCCTAACAATTACAAGGAGAGGGTTTTGCACAATTTGGATGTTGTGCGCTGTGTGAAGTACTATTTGGTGACTACTTCTTCCTTCCGCAAGACGGACGCTTTTTTCGTGGTGCCCTGCGGGCCCAGGAAAGGTTTGGCGCCTGCTAAATCTACGATTAGCAAATGGATTCGTCAGGTCATTGTGGGGGCCTATTCTGCTAAGGGGAGGACTCCCCCTTTTAGGGTCACTGCGCACTCTACTCGTGCGGTTGGTGCATCCTGGGCTTTTCAGCACCAGGCTTCTGTTGAACAAGTTTGTAAGGCTGCTACTTGGTATTCCGTTCATACCTTTTCCAAGTTTTACAAGGTTGATGTGCGGGCTTCAGCGGATGCTGTTTTTGGCCACAAGGTTCTGCAAGCTGCAGTCGTTTGAGTTGGTACATTCTTTACTGTTTCTGGTTCCCACCCATGACAGACACTGCTATTGGATGTCCCAGATGTCATGAAGAAGGAAGTGGAGTGTATGGCACACTTAGAATAATACCGTTTTGTGAGTACTCACCTTTAAAACAGGTATTATGAGTGTGCCATACACTCCACTTCGCCCCACCCTTGTTTTTTTCAGGTATTCTGGGGCTTTTATATGGTGAACCATTGGTTTTGATTGTTAAGGTTATATTTGGTTCTTCCTGGTCCCTTTACTGCTTTTATACACTGGGGAATTGGTGGGAGGTCCCAGGTATATATGGACCGGGAGGGGCTTTCTTTTTTGCATATTCATCTCAGAAGTTCGCCCTCTACTGGAGATTACCCAGATGTCATGAAGAAGGATGTGGAGTGTATGGCACACTCATAATACCCGTTTTAACCCTTTTGTTGCCAAGCACGTAACACCTACGTGCTGGCTTGGCTGGGCCTTAAGTGCCAAGCACGTAGGTGTTACGTGCTTGACTTTGATCGCTTCTAGTTTAAAAAATAAAAATAAAAAATACTCACCTGACCCCTTGTTGGATCCGGCCGGGTCTCCTCTTTAATTTGGTGCCATCCGATCCCCCGTGGGGGGTCGGATGGCTCCAGGAGAGCCCCCGGAATAGGCCGCCCCCCCCCCCCCGCTTCTGCAGCAGCAGCTGCTAACTGTAAAAAAAAAAAAAAAATAAAAATGACATTCACTTACCTCCATGTGCGCTGGCTCCCGCTGTCCCTCCTCTTCACCTGGGGGGCCTCCGATCCCCCCCCAGGACTTACCGATCTTCAGGAGGGAGCCTGGGAGGCTCTCTCCTCTCTTCTTCAAGATGGCGACCGCCATCTTGCCTCTAAGCCCCGCCCCCTTGGGGGCGGGGCTTATGACGTCATCCCGGTCCCGATCACCGGCTTCAGCTTTCTCAGCTTCTCAGATGCCGGTGATCGGTGCCCTGGAAGGAGGTGACAGGAGATCCTCTGATCTCCTGCCTTCTCCTTCTCTGGATGCCGATCACAGGCATCTGTCAGCTGAGCGGCGAGGGACAAGAGCTTGCAATCGAAGGTAAGTACAGTAAAAAAAAATTATTTTTTTTTTAATAAAATACTTTTTTTTATTGTGTGGTGTTTTTTTTTTTACAGTTAACCCTTTGTGAGCTGGTAAGGGGTCCATGAGACCCCTTATACCAGTTCACATGGCTGGGGGGGTGGCATTGCCATTAACCCCCGCACCCCCATTACCTGCCTCCCCAAAGGCCAGGGGGGGGCAGAAGAGCCCGGGCCCACATAGGCTATGTGGGCTCGTAGGCTGCAGGGTGGGGGGGCCACCAAAGCTGGCCCCCCCACTCTGTGCCTACAAGCCCCCATAGCTGGTCCCGGGCTGGTTACTTTGGGTAAGGGGGACCCCACGTCATTTTTTTTTTTGGATTTTTAAGGGTTTTTAACCCTTAAAAATCCAAAAAAAAATGGGGTCCCCCTCCCCGGGAAGGGGGACCCTATGTCATTTTTTTTTTTAATTAACCATTTGTCATCCAGCAGCTATAAAAGACTTCTGGGCAGGAAAGGGTGTCTACCTATACATATGTGGTATCGCTGTAAGCGGGAGAAATTGGGGTTTCTCACGCAATAAGATTTTATTGACAAACTTACATTTTTTATTACAAAAAAACGCTACAAATTGTAAAAAAATATATTTTTTTTATTTTTTTTCACACATTTCACCCAAAAATGTTGAGAATACACCTAAAAAACACAAACAAGACATTTCATGTTAAAGCCCAGACTCTGTTGAAAAAAACAATATATAATTTTCCTGGGAAATCCCTGGAAATCCCTTCGAAAATGACAGTTGAACATGTGTAGCGCAAAACAGTCAAACTTAGTCTGGCAACAGGGAGTGGCAAATGCTGCAGGTAGGCTGGCAGCGAAAGGGTTAAAGGTGAGTACTCACAAAACGGTATTTTTTTCCGTGGTATAGCTTGGACTTTGTTGCCGCACGTGTGTTGGTTGCACTGATTGCTTTAAAAAATGCCGCTTGTACGTCGTTCCGCGGTCGGCGGCGACTTTACCTCAGGCGCTGCTGTGCCATCATTGGCTGACATGGTCACGTGGGCGCCTACGCGCTCTTTCGGTGGGGGCGGGCGCCATTTTGCCTTCTCGCGCTGCGTGGCTGGCTTCTACCTACCGCGGTCTGTAAGTGCCCCTGCGGGCTGGCTTATCTTTTATATCTTGTTGTGTATGCATACCACTTACAGGACTTTCTGTTTATGTCTTGCAGGCGGGTCAAACTTAATTGTGGTTTCTCCCGGCCTATCCCCTCTATTTAGTTGCTATTAGAGGCCTACTCTGCCTTTACCTCCCACTTCCCTAGCGGGTTATTGGGGCATCCCGGGTGACTTTATTGTGTAAATCCCTATTGGCCGGTGGCCGCGATAATCACCATATGGAGGCTTCTCAGGATAATGTGCTTAGGGTTCCTTCGGGACAAGCCCGGCTGTGTGTGGTGTGTGGGGTGTCCCCTACTAGTGATGACAATGTGCGGGTCTGTGTACCCTGTGCCCAGCGAGTGCTTACGCTGCAATCTGGGTTGCCTGTGGCTGGGCCTGTGCCCCGTGTGGCTTTGCCCACTCCCGCACGCTTACATCTGACTCCCAGTGAGGTGCATACCAGAGGGAAGTCTCAGCCTGATTTGTTTACCAGGGTGGCTAGTATTGAGAAGCTGATTGCTGGCCTCGGCTAAGAGGCTGCATCTGGCACCTGGCGTTAACTTATTTCCTATGGAGGCTGAGGAATTCTTTGACCTAGCCGGCGGAGAAGGGGGAGTTGTTTTCTGATTCAGAATCATCTGATGAGCAGCCTAAGGGTTACGCTGATTCTGGCTCTGACCCATGGGCTCCAGATGATACTGACAGGCTTTTGGCTCACATTTTTGAAGTGCTTTCTATCTCTCCTCCTGCCACGGCTCCTCGGCAGCAGGGGGAGTTGTTTCACACGACTAAACCACGTTTGGAGTTTCCTGAGCAAACTCACATTAATAATCTTGTACTCAAGGAGTGGGAGCGACCAAGCAAGCTCCCTGGGGTGCCTAAGAGTTGGGATAAGATGTACCCTTTTCCTGCTGAAATGGTTAAGCATTGGTCGTCCCCTCATGAAGTGGATGCACCAATTCTGGGGTTGTCCAACACTTCTGTCATGCATTCCCCTGACTCTACTACACTGAGGGATGGTGAGGACCGGCGCATTGATCAGCTGGCTTCCCATGCCTTTGCCTGTGCGGGGTCTGCGCTGCACCCAGTTTGTGCCTCTGCCATTACAGCTGTGGCTATGAGGACTCTGCTCAGGAGTATTTTAGACGGCGCTCCTGATGAGGCAGCTAGTGCAGAGTATAGTGCCCTTCTGCGTTGTAAGGAATTTGTTGCATATGTCCTCTCTGCCTTGGATGATACCAGAATGTACTAGAATGTGCGGCAGGGCTTCTGCCTTGGCTGTTGCTATTCGCCGCTCGGTTTGGCTGCGCCAGTGGGCAGCTGACAACGCTGCCAAGAAGGCTCTCACTAGCTTCCCCTTTAAAGGGCTGCGTCTATTTGGGGATCGCCTGGACCTGTTTGCTAAGGGAGGCAGGTTACCCCAGCGCAAGAGACAGTTTCGGCCCTTTCGGGGTTCAGGTTCCTTTCTTCCCTCCCACCTTGGGTCCAGAATGGGAAGGGGAGCGTCATGTGCAGGGGCCCGGGGAGATTTCTGATGCAGGGGCAGAGGTCGTGGCCGCCCTGGACCCTCCTGGGTTCCAAATCTAAGTCTTCCCCCAAGCCCCCTCAGGCATGAAGGGGCGCCCTCACCCATCCGGGTGGGGTGACGGCTCCGGCTCTTTGCTCACGTCTGGAGGCTTCATGTCTCAGACCGGTGGATTCAGGAGGTAGTGTCCTCCGGTTACAAGATAGAGTTGGCAGCCTGGCCACCCCCAAGATACATCAGATCCCGGATGCCTCAAGACCCCCTGTCAGCTCAGGGCCTGTTGCTTGCTTTGCAGAATCTACTGGAGCTGGGGGTCATCTGCCAAGTGTCTTTAGGGGAAAGGGGCAAGGGCTACTATTCCAAGCTTTTCACCGTTCCCAAAAGAGATGGGTCTGTCAGACCCATCCTGGACTTAAAGCTTCTCAACAAGTTTGTCAGACCCAGGAGGTTTCGCGTGGAGACATCAGAGATTCCTCAGGTTTGCTCTGGAGGATCAGCATTATCAGTTTGTGGCATTGCCCTTCGGTCTTACTTCAGCTCCCAGGGTATTCACCAAGGTGCTGGCGGGCACTATGGCTCTGCTGCGAGCTCAGGGCATTCGCATTCTTCCCTATTTGAATGACATTCTTATCACTTCTCCGTCTTTCCAACAGGCAGAGCTAGATACTCAGCGGGTGGTGACCACACTGGAGTCATTCGGCTGGGTGATAAACCACTCCAAATCCTCCCTGTCTCCCTCTTTGGTAAAGCCATTTCTGGGCATGAATCTGGATACAGCTTGGGCCAGGATCTTTCTTCCTCAGCAAAAGGTGGACAATCTGCAAGCACAAGCTCCTTCTGTCCTGCCCTCATTATTCCATCAGGCAAGGAATGCAGCTGGTGGGCCTGATGGTGTCCTGCTTCGAGGCGGTTCCTTATGCTCAGTTTCACATGAGGCCTCTTCTACTCCACCTCTTGTCTGTATGGGACAGGGACCCTGTGTCCCTGGATAAGGTTTTGGTTCTGTCCCCCCTAGCCAGGCGGTCCCTCTCGTGGTGGCTGGACTCAAGGAACCTGTTAGTGGGCAGATCCTTTCTAGCCCCTTGCTGGGAGACAGTCACCACGGATTTCAGTCTGACAGGTTGGCGGGGCTTCTGGAGATCCCTAACATTCTAGGGGCAGTGGGGCCCTCAGGAGGCCCACGCCCCTATCAACATTCTGGAACTGAGGGCGATCAGGTTGGTTTTAGTCCGCTTGACCCTGCACCTTCGGGGTCGGGCGGTTCAGGTCCGCTTGGACAACCAGATTGCCTACATCAATCATCAGGGAGGGACCCGGAGCAAGGGTGCCCTCAAGGAAGTGTCTCTGATCCTGTCCTGGGCAGAGGACAATGTTCCCTGCATCTCAGCTGTGTACATTCCGGTGGTGGAGAATCTGGAGGCAGACTCTCTGAGCAGGGTGACTTCTTGCCTGGGGGAATGGTCCCTCAGCAACAGGGTGTTTCGCTCTCTGTGTCACCATTGGGGTCAGCCAGATGTGGATCTGTTTGCGTCCCGTCACAATCACAAGCTTCCAGTCTTTGTGTCTCTGTCCCAGGACCCTCTGGCCTTTGCCGTGGATGCTCTGACTTTGCCCTGGCAGGGATTTCAGCTACTGTATGTCTTTCCCCCGTTTCCCCTGTTGGGCAGGGTTCTGCGAAAGATAGCTCAGGAAGGGGTGCCAGCAATCCTGGTGACCCCCTGTTGGCCAAGAAGAGTGTGGTTCGCAGACATCGTGCAGCTAGCGGTAGATCAGTACGCCCTGCCCAAGGATCCAGACCTGCTCACTCAGGGGCGGCTACGCTACCCCAATTTACGCTGGCTTTAACGGCCTGGCTGCTGAAACCTCCATCTTAATGGAAAAGGGGCTGCCTGCCTCTGTTGTTAACACCATGATCAGGGCTAGGAAAAAGTCCTCTTCTTCCATCTACTATAGGGTCTGGTGTACCTACATTGACTGGTGTGAGGCTAAATCTCTTCCCTGTCATGTGTTTTCTATTCCTAGGATTCTGGAATTCCTCCAACATGGTTTGGATCTGGGGCTTCAACTCAGCACTCTGAAGGGTCATGTGTCTGCCTTGGCTGTTTTCTTTCAGAGATCTTTTGCTCAGCATCATTTGGTCAGGACCTTTTTCCAGGGGGTTACTCATGTGCGCCCCCCACGTAAGCCTATGTTACCGGTCTGGGACTTGAACTTGGTCTTGCAGGGGTCTCCTTTTGAGCCTGTGCATGAGGCTACTTTGTCCATTCTTACGCTTAAGGTAGTCTTTTTGGTGGCTATCACTCCTGTAAGGCGTGTTTCTGAGTTGGCTGCGCTTTCCATCAAGCCCCCTTACTTTGAGAGACAGCAGGACAAGGTGGTGTTTCGCTTTAAACCAGATTTTCTGCCTAAGGTTGTGTCTGCTTTTCATCTCAATCAGGACATTGTTCTTTCTTCTCTGTGCCCTAATCCTAGTAACCCTAAGGAGAGGGCTCTACATTCTTTGGATGTGGTCAGGAACCTGAAGTTCTATTTGGTGGCTACTGAGCCCTTCAGGAAGACTGATGCTCTTTTTTGTGGTCCCTTCTGGTCCTAAGAAGGGTCTGGCTCCAGCTAAGTCTACCATCAGCAAGTGGATCTGTCAGGCTGTGATTCAGGCCTATTCTGCGAAAGGGAAGGATTCTCCCTTCTGCCTTACTGCTCATTCCACTCGTGCTATTGGTGCCTCTTGGGCTTTTCAGCACCAGGCTTCTGTTGAACAAGTTTGCAAGGCCGCTACTTGGTCTTCTGTTCATACTTTCTCAAAGTTTTACAAGGTTGATGTTAGGGCCTCAGCTGATGCTGCTTTTGGCCGCAAAGTTCTGCAGGCGGCAGTGGTTTAATCTGCATGTTGTTGCTTGGGGATCCCACCCTACCTTTACGGACACTTCTATTGGATGTCCCAAACGTAAGGAATTACTCTCTGGAGCAGGACGTGCTGTATACTTAGAATAATACAATTCTGTGATTACTCACCTGTAGAATTGGTTTTATATGTATACAGCACGTCCTGCTCCACCCCGCCCTTGTTTTCATTGTTCTTAGTGCCTCTGTATGGTGATTGTTATCATGGTTAAAATTGTTTGATTATGGTCATTCTCCCGGTTTCTTGCTAACTGCTTTTCAATACTGGGGATTTGTGGGAGGTCCCTGGAATATAAGGTGCCGGGAGGAGCCACTTTTTTTGCTGTCTCTGCAGTCCAGCGTCATCTTGTGGATGTATAACCCAAACGTAAGGAATTACTCTCTGGAGCAGGACGTGCTGTATACATATAATACCAATTCCACAGGTGATTAATCACAGAATTGTATTTTTCTTTTTATGTCATAGGGGGCTTTTTAATTTCTATACCTATTCCTAACACTGTAATAGAAATGTAATTTTATTCCACCACACAGGGCAGTAGAGAAATCTAGGGCTAAAAGTCTGGCCGAAATGTTATTGGCCCTCGGCCAGCCCATGAAATTACTACTGAGCCCCACCTCTATGTGCTCCTCTGCGAGTCAGCAAGTGCTCTCCACATTGGAGGCTATAACATTGCAGGTTATAGCCAGCAGCCTGTTGGACTCTAGGGCCAGCCAAAATGGGGTTGGTCCTTCTTTATAAGGGATGGACAAGACAAACTTTAAAATAATTTGCCTGGCAATTTCAGTCCTATGTCTTTGCTCCAGTCATTGATCAGGACTACAAATATAAATCTGAGGCTTGGGTCAAGTTGACACCCCCTCTCTTAGTAATTTTGCTAGAAAAGAGCTGTCCACGCTGTCAGTCATTTCCAGCTTAGTCCAATGCAATGCACACAGTGTGTTTGTATGACTCAGCCCTGCCCACTCTCATCACAGAGGACACAGTGAACATAAGGTGAACATGTATTTTATAATTATTCAATTATAAATATAGCAATTTAGCTTTTTTTAAAAAAATATGAGAACATATCCATGAATAGCTTCAGCAGGGAGATGGGCAAATTAGAGTTTCGTACTGTATCTTGTACCATGCTTAAATTTTGACATTTTGGCTAATATTTTGCAGTGTTGCTGCATTTGATAATGGAACTTATTGTACAGTTCTAATTATTGTCCCTCTTAGCTGCAGTCATCTCTTTACATCTGCGAATGTTACACCACCACATAAAAACATCCGACTGTCGATGTTCATGTTCAGCTTGTAGCCTTTTTTCACCTTGCTAGGAGCCAGCCATTCATTTTATTTTCTTGTATGAATAATTACTGCTTGCCTGTCTATCTACTTACGTGGTGAATTTGATTATTATGTCTCGTGTCTGTTTCTGTTATAAAAACATTCTAGCTCTGTAGATGTGAACAGAATACTTCTTTGGGGTTTTAGCCATTATGATTTATTGCCTAAGTAGGCTGAAATGTCATAAATGCGAAGCTTAGAAAAACAGTTTTGGTTTCTCTGATGTGGTTGAGTTTGTATTAAATGGGAATCGTGTCCTAGGATTGTATGAAAAATATACTTCTCGAGGTAGAATTTTTAGAATGCTAAATGTATACTTCATACACCCAAACATTCTAATAATACTCGGTATACTGAAAGCTTCTATCTTGGGGAGATAAACTAATAAAACCCAACATAGCTCTGTAATTCCAGTTTTCCTGCCTCTCTCTATTGAATCCATATGTATTTCAATGTGCCTCCAGATCTCGTTGACAGGAGCTTTTCTTTGTGTCTAAAAAATAAATGCTTCCATTTTTACCTTAAAATATGCAGCATTGTGTATTCTTAACAAATGGCAATGCAGCGTTTCCAGGGCTTAGATTTTTTCAGTTGTTTATGTGCAAGTCCAAAAAGAACTGTCCAATGACCTTCAACGCATCCACTGATACCTTCTTCACTTAAAGTGGGCCTATGATCTATCTAAAAGACTCCAGAGCTGGCTAATTATCTTCCCCCGGGGCGTGCCTGGGTCCACATCCCTGGCACCTCGCATTCAAATAGGCTGAGGACAGGAGCGCACCAGAAGGATAAGTAGTATGCGGCCACTCCCCATTCAGTATGCTGTGCTTTGTCTATAAACAGATCTGTATTCAGTAGGATGCTCCAAGGACAAGGACCTATCACCAGGGCAGTAAAAATCCTAGTGATAGGTCCGCTTTGATTGATCACTCCAACAATGGAAATAAAGCAGGAAAGAGCTTTTCATAAGCTTGCCCCATGTGCCTTTTGCCTATTTCCTGTAGATGATGCTGCAGGTCTCCAAACTTTGCCCCTCCTATCCTTTTTTTCACAGATTTGGTCAAAGCTGCAGCAGTTCAGGCTTAATGGGCTTGCATATGTGGTTATGTTGCATATGTGGAAGTAGTGAGTGACAGTGGCTGCTGTGTGATGACATTTGGAGTGTGGCCATGAAATGACAAAGGAAAAGTCATACTTTTTACATCCTAAACTAGACCTTTTCTGACTATTTGTCACTCTCAAGTCTCACTTCTTATACAGCCATCATTCTCCGGCCATTTTTTAGGAATCATAGTCATTTGGAGGTTTTTGGTTTGCATGTGCTGTGTAAATACTTTCTGTTCTTAAAAGACACGTATCATTTGCCAGCTGCTCTGGTGACAGCGCTGTATGTATTTTCATCAAAGACACTTCTCTGCCTCTCAGCTGATAAACCTTTTACTTTCTACTACTGCAGGGTAAATCTGTTACATTCAGATACATACGTATATATCACAAACTAACAGCTATGCTGTATCTGAATGTGGCAAGTTTGCCCCACAGCAGGTGAAAGTAACGTATTTATCAGCTAAGAGACAGAAAAGGGTCTCTATTGAAAATACATTCAGCCGTCACCAGACCAGCTGGCAAATGATACTTGTTCTTTAAGAAAGCACCCAGGTTACCATTGAAGAGGGAGCGTTTTGGTCTTTCTTAGCCAATTATATTAAACCTAACATAGGTATCTCCCTAAAGTGGCATATGAAATGGAGAAATCCTATATTGATTTTGTTTAAATTTTGTAGGAACATCTAGGCTGTCCTTTCAGTGTGTTACTATATTGTGTCCCAAATAGTTTCTGTTACCAGTTGAAATAGGACTGACATTTTTCTTCACTTTTTTTCTGTGCCAGAGGGGGCATAATCTGGGCTTGTCCACTTAAATGAGAACAGGTTGTCTAGCTCTGCCACACCATGCTTCAAATATCCCATATTTTCTCTTTTTTGTTTAGCAGAGAATTAATGATGAAATTTCTGCTTTACCGCTTTAGCTGTTATGGCACCATCTGTTCTTTGCCACAGCGCAGAGTGTTCTCAGTTGGTCTATAGTGTGCAAAACAGTCTGTTTTTTTTAAATTAAAAGGATTGTCCAGACAACAATAAAAAGACTACTCACCTTCTCTCATCTGCAGCTGTTTCTCTGTTGGTCTAGCGTGTTGAAACGCGATGTAGCGCCCGGTGGTGTGTACACACTTGGCGCTTGTCCACCATTTGCTGGGCAAGGAAACACCCCACCTCCTACAAAATGACTGGACCATGCTTTGCCATTTAATGCGACAGATGGGTGTGCCACAGTCTGAGCGCATGTCATCTGCGTGACGCAGCATGGATATGCAAGTAAGTACGTACCAGAGCAGTGGACACTGTCAGTTGCTTCAGGGGACATACGGTGAGTATGAGAAGTTTTTTCTTTTTTAGGTCCAGATGCACCCTTAATATAAAAACTTTATACTTTATATAAAGACGAAAGCTGATCCCCGTGCTTCACAGACAATAGAAAATAAATTTAGCTTTTAATCCAGTCCATTAAAAAAGAGTCGGCGAAGGTGTTTCGGGAAACCCCTTAATCAAGCCTATATATGCCTGCAGTGAGTGCAATAATTATATACCCCAGATACGAGGCCCGGGCGACGTCAATAATGGTAAACACACAAGCACATGGCTAATTAACATTCACTGCTCAGTCTTGCCTACTGCAGGCTCAGAGCGTATCGAAACCAGTCAGTGTATAAAACCGGCCTCCCCCTCCAACCCGAAGAACTTGAGCACTGTAAACAGACCACTTTAAAACATATAGTTCGTAAGGCGATATGCACATGAAATAAAAAGTAGGGTTTATACAAAAGAATGTAGTTGGTTCATCACCATTGCACATACAAATTCCAAAATTTAAAAAGCTAAATTAAATAAAATATATTACATATATTACAGATAAAGTCCCCTGACCCTGCTTTTTTAATCAAACCTCAGATAAGGCTGGTCATGTTTAGCTAAGATCGCGCTCCCAGGGCCCTGGCATCTAATGGCGATCACCGCACTTCTTGATACTAACCTCAATTGAAGCATATGTGCAGTACAAAGCCAGGCTATAGCACCCATTATTCTTTATGGGTGCCCTGCAAAGTTTCATAGCTATCACCACCTGTGAGCCAGAACCTGGTGCAGAGATTGGCACCGGGAGGCCTGGGAGCGAGATATAAGCTGGGGGAGCACCAGCAGCTAAAAATAAGAACCTCATGCACCCTTATGGCATGCCTGATCTAAGATTTGTTTTAAAAAAAGCAGAGAAAGAGGACATTTCATTTAAAAAAAAAATCAAATAGAATCTCAAAAGGCATTTGAGTTTTCTTTGACTTGATTAAGTGCATAAACGTATTTTAATAAGCCTCCCTGCTCATTTTTTGTCTGCCGTATAGATCTACTACATGATATTACATTTTTACTTAATGTCCTTAATTGTTGAGAATGTCCTAGCATTAAGCATATTCTACTTTGGGATATGGAATTCTTTCTTGAGATGTCACTTGAGTGTTCTGGTGGAGGGAATAGCTTGTCTGGAAAAGGCAGCAGAGAAAAAACACACGCATACACAAATTCGTCAGTGTTAATCTTAGACTAAATTATTTTGGCTAAGATGAAATATTGCTTTAAAGACTCCTGATGCAATAAAATGCCTTCCAAATTCCTAAAGGACTGACACGTTCCTTAAGTGCAGTTCAGGCCTCCATGTTCTGGTCTTTAGCAGAATCTCAAATAACCTTGTTAGAATCAACCCCTGTATATTCTCTGACAGCAAGCATTTTATTTTCTTGTGTTTTTCTTTTCTCTCCATTTTTTAACGATTAATCCTATTTTTTTTAATAGTCAGGTTCTCTAATAAATATCTTTGTGAAGTTTAGTGAGGCTTAAATGTAGTTGACACGAGGTCAGAGGTAACACAGTATCTGGTAGGGCTGGAGCAGAGTCAAGCTGAAGAACATTTGAATAAATAAATGTGCTTTTGTTAGCGTGTTCTTAACTATAAACTTGAAATTGGCCAAAATCAGATGGTCAACATGTTTGTGCTTTATGATTTATGCAACTTTTTATAAGGTGGTAGTTTTCTTTATTTTTACTGTATCAGTTAATGCTGGTTATGCATGCACATTGAGAACTGTAGTATGGTAGCTTCAAGTATTATTGAAGGACTGAAAAATTTCTTAGCTCCCTAATTTGGCTTGTTGAGGACAACCAGAACTTGGGAGTACAGAGGTGATCAAATCCGGAAGCCTCAGCAGCCCACATGATCTATATGATAAATATGAAGGTAAAAAAAAACTATATCTACCGTCTTCCCCCCGTGGCTGCTTTATCCTGTACCTGTTTGTTAAACCCTGCAGGGCTGCTCATATGCAGTGCTGCTCATATCTGAGGGAGGAAACCAGATTGGTTACCCCCCACCAGTGATCCCAGAACCCAGGCCACCGACACTGGTTCCGTTGGTGGCCGGCCTCGAACCCATGTGACTGCCATTGTCCAATTGCTAAGGCTCTGCATGGGACAACCATTGTCCACTGGCAATCACATAGACCCAGAGGAGGTGACCCAGGTGGGGATCACATAGACCCAGAGGTCTATGTGATCGCCTCCTGGTGTCTTAGTTTTTGTGCTTGCGGGGGGGGGGTATCGCCTATCAGAATGCCCTGCCTAGTCACAATCGGGAATTGTTTCAAAGAAGTGTCTTGTATTTAATAGCTGTTTATCTACCATCATACTGTTAAATGTCTAAATTTGTGGGAACAGACAGATGCTATTGACAAAAGTATTACCATGGGGTGGTAATTTTTTGGGGGGGGGGACATGCTGCACACTGCCTGTAATTGGGATGCCACACACACTGCATGTAACTGTGATGCCACGCACACTGCCTGTAATTAGTGTGCTGCGCACACTGCCTGCAGTTGGGGTGCTGAACACTGCCTGTAATGTGGGATGTCTATCACTGCCTGTAATGTGGGATACTGCTCACTTCCTGTAATGTGGGATACCGCTACCTGCCTGTAATATGGGATACCGCTACCTGCCTGTAATATGGGATACCACTACCTGCTTGTATTGTGAGAAACTGCTCACTGCTTGTAATGGGGGATCTGTAATGGGGTGATTGGGGTGGATTCTGCACACTGTCTGTAATGGGGTTATTGGAACTGTATTTTAGTATTCCATTCGGTTCATAATATTGTTTTTTTCTTATTTTTCGCCCCCAAAATCCTGGGTGCGACTTATGGTGTGATAAATACGCTATGTACCTGTAAAAATATCTTAGTGCAGATAGAGGTGATTTTATAGGAACAATTAGAACAAACATTTTTTTGAGTTTTTTTGTGAAGTAAATAAGTAAAAATGCTTACTTAGATGCAAGTTTTAAATCACACCCAGTTAAACTTGCTTAACCAAATAAACACCATTGTGTGTATTTCAGTTTAAAACTAAAAGAAAAACTTGGCAAACCCATATGTTTGAAAATACCGACCTAAAATTCTAACTGTAAAAGACATTTAAAAAATAATAATAAATACTATAAAATACTATACTATAATCTATACTATAAAAAGATATTCCAAATGGAATCTGTAAAATATGTGTTTTTCCATGGTTAGACAAACCTAAACACATGTGTAGAATATTTAAGCGACACCTGTAATTGGTAATTACCAGGGAGCATACTGTACATGTCATAGACAGATAAACGCATTTCTTTGGCATCCACAGTCCATCATGACATGACAGTCTGGGCCTTACAAGCGGATGTGGTACACCTCTCGATAATGATCATTTACTGCTGGAGTTACAGATGTGGGCACACAGATATAATCTGCACTGCATATGAAACTTATATAGCTGTCTGACTGGTCCAGAAACTTGACAGGATGTTATGGCTGAAGCTTGGATGTTTCGTCTCGAAAAGTTAAATAATTACATTTTTATGTTTTTTATCGGGAGAAATTCTGCCCACCTTTTGGTACCATGATTTTTTGTCTAAATTAAAGCCAGAATGGCCATTGTTGTGCATTCAAATTAAATCTGCATTACTGTCCTATAGCGGTAAAATTGCACAAAGTAGAATGCAACAGCCATTGACAATCCATAAATCTTAAAAGGGTGTCATTGTTGAAAACAAATAGAGGTTATTCCATGCTGTATCGTTTTGCATGATATATACTTCCTTTACCAGTTCCAAGCAAACTAAAAGTGATTTTTGTTTTTCATTTTTTTTTTATTTCACTTGATTACTACAGAATTGTAGTAGAACAATGCAGAAATTTGCGCAAAGTGTAACAGTAACACATATCCTGTTACACTTTGCGCTTACATACAAAGAAACACATATAGTTGAGTGTTACAACAGTTAAACATACAGTTTGGTTATCAATGTGTTTATTATTGAGCCATGACCACCAAAGGATTGAGGCATGGGGTGGAGGGCAAGGTTGTGAGCAGTAACTAGTTGGTGAGATTGAAATTAAACTCACAATGACCCCCTATATAGGTATAGGTAGGAAATGGGATGAATCCGAGGGAGGAGAACCATTGCCTTCTATTGAGAGGAGAAGGGAGGGGTAGTACTTTGTCTTATACATCTCAATAGAAGACAATAATGTGACATTATGCAGTAATTCCATCATGGCTGCTCCCATGAATAACAGGAGTTAGTTAGACTGAACTGGCCCTTTAAATAGTCTAAAGAAGGAAAACAGGGAGGAAAGACTGATACTCCTAGATTGAGAAATGCATACTCCACTCATAGGCTCCACACTCAAAAAGGTTTGAAAGCCATTTTTCTAAACACGGCATCTGGCCCTGCTTCGAAGACACCTCTCCCCTTTTGGAGAGGTAGGCCCTCTCACGGGGTAAACCAGAACATTTCCCCATATGCCTGACTTTTTATTAATGTTAATTAAAGGTAGTAGCACACTTATAATGAGTAAAAGGTTAATGAGAAATAAACATTGATGAGGGGTTCTAAGATTCCTTGTGCATCCACTCTATGCACAAAAAACAATACTTGTATGTGGAGGTGGAAAATTGAACACCCAAAACGTAATTGCATTCAAAGTAAGGATGTGTTTAATGCTGGTGAATAATATACATAGAGTAACTAGTAATGATACATACAACAATATATACAGACATAAGACAATACGCTATATACAAAGTGCAGCCCGCAAGAGCATAAAGGTATCCAGCATTTACTAGGAATCATTGCTCATATGAAGCATAGGCATAAAGGCTAAATGACATAGTGAAATAAGAGCAGAATGATTTAAGTTGCTCTGGGCAACGAGTCCATAATCATCCAGGCTGAGAAGCAATAACAAGAAGAACTGATAGCAAAACACTTACTAAAGCGAGCAACAAGGCTGTGATACCGGGTGGACCAAAAAACTTGACGTTTCGACTGATAAACAGTCTTTATCAAGAGAAGCGGTGTCCCTATCATGTAAGAGCGGGTTTATATACTGCTGCTGCCTCCAGTTTAGACAAATGGCACAAATCGGCAGCGCTCTCATTGGCGCATGTCAATCGCCTCATCTGTGCGCGTCCCTGCCCGTCCCGGCCACACCAAGCCTCAGTGTCAGTCCTGACACCTCAGACCGGAAGTGGCGCACAGGGCTTGACAGGAAGCTGCACAAAGGAAACAAGAATCAAGCCAAAAAGATGGCGGCGTACATGGGCGGCGACAACACGGAGCCGGCGTGACGACGCCGGTGGGCGGTGCCATAGAGCTGCGAGATGATCTGTGTCTGATTCATCACAGCGGGGGGCGTGTTATCATTAGCGGAGCAGCGCCGTCAATTCTGTCGCAGGCTGGAGGGGAGCTGGAGGCAGAGTGCTATAGCAATGTTATGGAGGAGCACTAACAGAATACCGAATACCGGAGGCAGCGAATGCAGTACTAAAAAGTGAAAAACACAAAGATAGTTAAAAAACAAGAAGTGTTAAAATTAAAAAGACACCTGGGCATGCTCATGATTATGGGCATGCCTAGAGACAAACATTATCGCTCAATAATCCCAAAAGGTAAGGCTGTGTATCTGAGGCTAATTGTGATTGTAATGAGGAAATGATTTAAAGAAAAACAGAAAAATCCATTTCCTCATTCATGCCCATAGGATATAAAGTATTGAGTTGATGGATCCAATAGAGTTCACGCTGCAACAGTTTTCTTTCTTTTTATTAATCCCAGATAGACCATGATCGACACAACAGGGATCTGTGAGGCACATTTACCTAACCTATTGTCTATTAAACAAACCATAATAGTATTACTATTAGCATTAACAATAGATGATAGGTTTCAAAAGGTACTTGATATAAAGATCCCTAACTGCCTAATCCCTAATTCAAAGTGGTTTGTTAAAATCCTCTGGGCTAAAGTATGCATAATCTCTGTATGATTTCAATATCTAAAGCATCACAACTGCATGGTCAGTTCAACATAACTGTATCATTCCATATGCATGCACCGTGTATACAGATCTAATTTTAAACCAACAGAGTTGCTGAGACAATAGTAGGTTTAAATCCCAACGTGCGTATCATCATAACATGACAATTTTTGTAGCAAGTAACAGATACCCATTTAGTGCAAAGGGTGATTGCAATTGCACCAACGTTTCGGGAAGTACAGCCCCTTTATGAGACTCAACTATAAACTCAAACTTTACGTTTTAACTCAAGTGTGACAAAAAGTCTTTATTTAGGAGGCAGACCAGCGTTTTTTTCTTCATCTAGCCTTACACACACAAAAAGAAATGTGTTTGCATGCATTTATTGTTTTTCTTCTTTTGTACATTCTAGCTTTGGCATGAACCATGATGGAATTGGAAACTCCTGTGGGACCAAAGGTCATGAAGCTGCCAAGTTAATGGCAGCTCACATTACATCCAACACAAACCCTTTCTCCTGGTCAGCCTGTAGCAGGGAATACATCACGAGCTTTCTAGAGTGAGTATCTTCTGCTTACTATACTCATGTGTTGTTATTTTATTGCAGTTGTAAGCCTTTATATCGGACACATTTAATGTGGTCAATTCTTTTAACAAGTGATATAGTTGTAGAGGTGTTATCCATATTTAAACATTATTTGATGTGCAGTCATCATTTTAATTTGTATTTTGTTGTGTTGACTTCTAGTTATGGCATGGTGGTATAATGATCTCTTTATCAACATTATTAATTTATAAGGTGGTATTAACATCTCTTTGGAGTGAAATTATAGGCTAGAAAGTATGAAGAGGTGAGAGACGGGAGGCAGTTACAATGCGTGCATATTATGAGTGCTTTCTGTACGATGTACTATAGAGAAGGGTTTCCCGACCAGTTGTACCTGTTTTAAAAAATGGCCATTCTGTTTGTACAACTGAACCATGAACATTCAAAGACTATGTACCTTAGTCCTCCAGTAGTCATCCAGCTGTAGTTGTGGTGTATCTTGGGAATTGCTGGCAGAGGAACTTCCACTGTTGTGCCAGGTGGAGTACATACAGTATCGATCTTCTTTGATGCTGACTTACGCACTCTTGGGGTATGTCTGTAATGGGTGGTATTTGATATAAGTAGAATGTGAGTGGTGGTACTCCTTAAAAAGGTTTAGGAACCCCTGCTGTAGAGCATTCCACAGCAAGTTGCAGCAAGAGAAATATTGCTTCTTTTAGTAAGATCTTGTACAGGGATCTGAATTCCTCAAAGTTAGATTATTACAATATGATGGAGGGTGAGTATGTAAAGTTGAAGGCAGGGAAATGAAGGGATGAATATACAGCATATTGGAAAGCAGGAATATTTTATTTCTTGAAAACCTTTTCTTTTCCTCTATTCTCTGCTTAAGTATTAGAAGAAGAATTAACTTCTTTTTAGTGTATCCCCCTTGAATTATCCATCACCATGTAGTTACTTTAAAGGAGTTTTCTTTAATGATTTATAAGATCTAGCTTTGTCAGGGATCTGCAAACCTGCTTTTTGTCTTGTTGGTGTCACCAGCCAGGCACCTTAGTCTCCCTTCCCTTACCTGCATTCAACAGCCTGCGTGACCTCATTTGACCTGTTAAAGGAGACATCATGCCGTTGTATAGCTCAGAAAGCTAATGTACCAGTCAGACCCTTTGCTTGGGAGATTTATATTTTTCTTGAAATATTATTTGTTTAAGTCTTACATATCTAATATAATATGTAAGTAATGCATATCAATGAGCAAAAAAAACTGTACAGTGGTGACTGTTAGTTCTTCCATTCAGTTGTAGTAGGGTTATTTATATTAATCAATAAAACAGAGTTTAACGTTTTCTAACACCCCATGCTCCAACCCTCAAGAGACAGACACACACACACACACACACACACACACACACACACACACACACACTTTCTCAGAAAGCATTGTCACTGGGTTTTAGGGTAGAGAAAACCCATAAAAGACCAGTTTATATTTTTGGGGTTATTTTTAAAATGACTATTGTCATTTTAAGATAACCTCTCATGGTGAGGAGTCCAGAGGGAAAAGCTGTTATGAACTGGTCCTTCAGTGTGCAGGCACTGATTTCCAACCGTTGTTAGCAACATTGACTACAACATTCTGTAGTGCTCACAGAACAGTGAAAGGTCTACAGTGACTACAGTGTTTCCCATGGCATCTCATCCACAGCCCAGGGTACCACCTTACAAGTAACTTGTGTATCACCGGTGGCATACATACCAATAGTTGGGAACCAGAGGGTTAGATGATTACAGCAGATATGCTGTAAGCTGATCATCCTCATGATATCTGATTATAAGTTCCCCTAAAATTGACAGCTCTGGTCAAGCTTCTTTCCATCCCATTCTTTCCTCCAATCATTTTTTTCCCACCCTACCAGGCAATAGCTAGCAAGTACACCTACAGCGGATGTCGCACTTTCTGCTGTGGCAGTTTGGTGGGTAAGGCAGGTTCCCTTGTGTGGAGAGAGCTGGTTGCACAGAGACACAGAACAGTTGCAGACACTACTCCATTCTGCCCCCAACACATTAAAAAGTTGCACACCAGCAGCATTTATTGTAGTACTGTGCTCCATAGTTGAGTGCAACCTACCAGTGCTTCACTCGGCAGCACCTCACACTAGGACAAGCTGCTGGAGTCAGAAGCCTTGGAATTACCAGGCCAGTTAGTGTCACATAGCCACCACTATCTGGTACCAATCATAGATCCACATAAAAAGGTTTGGAGGGCCGCATCCAGCCCCCAGACCTTGAGTTTGACACATGTGGTTTAGATGAAGGGCTCTCTGCATTGTAGCAATTGTTCTGTCTGACTTTTTGTAGTCTTTGCAATTTCCAACATGTAGATGAATCGGCCCATAGAAAATATTGGGAAGGAATATATCTGCATTTACAGTGTAGCCAACACAGAAAAAATCCTGACTTGGTTGTGGTGCTTATATAGAATAAGATGTTTGCAGGTGAAGAAGTTAGAGGTAAGAGACTAGGGTCAGGAGGATGAACAAGCTATTAATATTTTAGTTGAAAAAACGACATTCTCTGTTGAAGGCATACCAGGAGAAATGTAATCTATTGAGGTGAATGAAAGCAGTTTAAAACAATACAAGGAGCTGACGCTACATCATGGTTGCTGTCCCTACCAGGAACAGGCTTTTTGTGTATTTATGTGTACTTCTTTCCTTCACACCCTCCTGTAAATGCAAATGAAGTTAATTTTAATTCTGACAGAAATAAAACCAAAGAGTTCATTATCTATTTTCTATTTACTATGTAAAAACATTTATGTGGATCCCGGGAATCTTTCTGTCCTTGTAAAGAATAAAATGAATAAAAAATGATGATGCCAAAAATATAGTTAAACGAAGGGCAAAGCCTGATTAATATTCTGGCTGATGATTCTAAATTGTAGAAAGTAGCTTGTACTGTAAGATTTATTTTGGCAAAAAGGATTGATATCAGAAGGAAAACGCAAGTTCATGTGGAAACATTTTGGAGACTATTGAAACACCATAAACTAAGCATTTGTAATTCACTAGATTTTGAAATTCTGTGACTTGTTTGGGGATTTTTGTCATATTTCTAATTTTAAACAGATACTTGGGCAGTGAGTTCCAGTATTTTGTTCCAAAGAGTGACTGAGTTGTCCATGTTAAGACTATATTTTCCAGGTCTAGACAAAAGTGTACAAGAAAACCTGCTACAAATTTTGGATCTGACACAGTGACGTTTTGACTTGGCCTTCAGCTTCTGCCAGTGTAGGTGTACTATTGGATCTGCAAGTGGAAAAATGGGGAAGAAAAACTAAATTTTTGTTCATTCTTCCCAAAATTAAAAAAATTGTTATGAATGAACAAAAGCCTTTTTATATCCATGGGATTCCAATGGCTTTTATTGTTTCATTACTGTATGAGAATGAAAGATGCTATGTAAAGTAGTTGAATTTGAATATCACAATTTTCTGCATTATTGCTTAGGTGGAAAGTCGTGATTTTCAGTAGTTTAATTCCATGTTTCAAAGGCAGTATTGGATGGAATGTAGGAATGTAAGGTATACAGTATGCGGCTGCAGTTTTGTAAAGCAACCCAGTTACCTGTAAATGGTCATGTTTAATTTTAATTTGACATAGACAAGAATAGATATCACAGGTTTCTTCAATTTTAATCCATTTTGTCCATTGTGCATAAATGTTAGGACAATTGAACTGGGTCCAAAAAATGTATTGTTAGTAGTCAATATAAGTATCAGTTGCCCTGTCCAGAGGCCATATACAGTTTGCTCCAGCTGAAACTAGTGTTGTAGTTTGTCTTCAAGTCTTCATTTTGCACTGTGTTTACCAGTTCAGGCCGCGGAACATGCCTCGATAATGAACCTCCAAAACGAGACTTTGTGTATCCAGCTGTGGCTCCTGGTCAAGTATATGATGCAGACGAACAGTGCCGGTTTCAATATGGAGCAACATCGCGCCAATGTAAATATGGGGTAAGAAATGTTTGTCTTTACACTAGTGAAACCATGCAAACCCAACTCAAGTTGTTGTGGTGTTCATGAAAAGGGTAGCCAAAAGCCTATCTTGTGGTGTAAAGCTTCACCAAGCACCCATTTGGGGAGAGCTGAAGGCCAATGCAAAATGATTTTCTTTTGGCACTTAAGTAAGGGTTGAAGATTATCACTAAAGCCACTTGGACTTTTTCATCACAGCCTCAATCGGAAACACTGCTCTTTTCTGCCACTTCAGAGCACATACATTGTGGCAATCTACATTCAAGAGCTGCATGAACATCTTTTGGCCTTGCTTTTGGCTGTGTTTGAGATGAGACAAGACAGACACATTCATTTTTCTCCACAGTTGCCTCAGCCTAATCTTACCACCGCTTCACCACACATTTAGTGTGAATGCATGGATCCCAATGACATTGTCCAGGAAAAAAAAACAAAAACGCTATGCTCCAAACAATGCAATGGTTGCTGGGTCTTGACCACCTTTTAAATTTCAGTAAAAATAACTAAACAGAAATATGTGGGAATCTTAAGGTGTGAAATCTGGATATTGGATTTATACACTTGAGAAGATTAGTACAATAGAAAGTGGAATAAAATTGGAGAACCTACCAAGTCCAGCCATTTAGATATTCATTTTTTCAACAGTTCAATCTGGTTATTTTAGGCAACTGATTTGATCTATTCCTCTTTACACTGGTGTTCATAAATTTGACAATGTGTTAACCTATTTCCCAAGAATTCAACCTCAAGGTACTGTGACACGTGAAAAAGTCAGTAAAATGTAGACTAAGTAGATTTCTTGTTCTTTATCATTTTATTTTAGCTTTGACTGTTCTCTTTAAAAATCTGTAGCCCTGTTTTTCCTAGATGGAATTTCACAAAAACCAATTGATTAAATTGAGGCCTACAGGAGGGAAGTCTTCTAAAAATTCATTATAGACAGATGTGTGAGATCATAATTAGAACCCTTACCATAGGATCGCCCACAGTTCACTCTACATTCACATTCATAATTGATGTTGACATTTCCTGGCAACATTTCATATAATATAAATTTTCCATGCCGATGGAATTTAAATAATCATGCATTTTCATTATCTGTTAGCAAGGTTTTTTTTTTAGTTTCCTTTAATTCATAGGCTGAAATCCAGGAGCAGCTGTTTAGGTGTATTCCTAGTCTGCCTACATAGCTTCATTGTTTCCCCGCCTTTTTATCATTTCCAGATGTCCCTGTTACATCAAGATAAGGTTTCCCCTTTAATTGGTAATCTGATTTAAAATAATAAGGGGCTTAGGATCAGGTTTTCATAACAAATGCTTTCACAGCCAAGTAAGAGGACTTTTTTTCATTATTTCCTGTGAAATTGTTGAGATTTCCTTGTGAGGTGGAAATGGGTCATTCAGTTCTTTGTTTCTATCTCCATAACCATTTACAGCTTAACTAAATGTTTTCTTATGAAATGTGCAGTAAATCTGTTAAGTAAATCGTACAATCATTTGAGAGTAATGCATCAGTGGTGGCAGGTGAATTAGACTTACCAATAACCGCATCTAAACATTTCCAGTGTTTGTTAATTAGTCTTTGACTTGATGAATTTTAGCCAATACCTTTGTACAGAACAACTTTAACTCTCTTATGTTAGTGGGTTTTTTCTCTATTAACTGTTCATTTCAGGTTCTTCCCGAACATTTCTTATGGATTAAGGGCAGGACATTGACTTGGCCTTTCCAAAACATAAACTTTATTCTTCTTTAACCATTTTTTAGAAGAAAAACGAGATTGATGTCTTACTACATGGCCGACATTCTCTTTAGATTCAGCTCATGGGCAGATGTCCTGACCTTTTCCTTTACAATTTGCTGGAATAATTCAGATTACATTTTACATTACATTTCATTTTTTTATCAATATTGGCAAGCCGACCTGGTCCAGATGCAGCAAAAACCAAATCATGATGCTGCCACCATATTTCAAGATGGTATGAGGTTTTTATGCTTGAAATTAACTGCTAATCCTACAGGTTCACATACACTGAGAAATAATAAATATTGGAGGATTTTCCTCAATAAATAACTGACTTTTATTTTTACTAATTTGCTTTATTTGATCCCCCTTGATCTATTTTTAGAACTTGTGTGTACAATGTGATTTAGTTTTAGGTCAAATTTATCCAGAAAAAATCATTCTGAAAGTTCCACAAACTTTATAGCACGGCTGTAGGAATGTGGTAGCACTGCTTACAAATATATAAAAACAGGTGATTGGACCAAGGTTGGTTAAGGTAGCTCAGGGTCTTAATATAGCCAAGGCCAGCACTCCAGAAAGCATTTTAGAGAGGGATCAGAGAAGTTCAATGTGTCAAGATCAGAGGTCTAGAAGGTGAGTATACAGGCCACAGGATGCAGCAAACAGATAGTCCAGCATCACTCTTAAGCAAATGATGCTCTTTTCTTTATTGCATGGCACGGCCCGCTTCGGTATTCATAACAGTTGGGTTATTCCGCCACAAGGTGGCACAGTGGTACTGCAGAAAGCTGTGGCATCTCCCGGCTCCCTATAAAAACGGGCCTAACCATAGAGTTCCCAGTGTTTCCTCTGCAGTGGACTGCGAAGTTAGCAGATGGCACTCTCTCTTGCGCAGGTGAGCGGGGCAACCAAGCCTGCGGCCCTGCAAGTCTATTTCCACCTGTTTCTAAACCCTCACTGCCTCCCAGCCTTGGCTGACAGATCGGGTGAAGGTAGAAGAGCACTAGGGTCAAGTGCTCCTGGAGCGCAGCTTCAAGCCACAGACCCTGTAACACAAAGGGTAGCCAGCCATAGGCTTTTAGGGATGCAGAGTTCTGTCCTAGCTTCTGAGGGGGTAAAAAGTTTGGGGACTGTGTCCCCTCTTTTTCCTTTGGGTCCCCCCCCCACTCCCCCCTCCCTTCCATGACCATGGCTGCTCGCCGCTGCTTCTCTCTCTCTTCCCCCCCCCTCTAACTTGGTTGGGGGGGAAGGGGGGGTGGGTGGTGGCGGTGAGTAGTCATATATGTGGTGTTTTTAAGTTTTTTGGTGTGTTTTCTGGTGTTTTTAGCTGCCGCGGCGCCGCTTTGTACTGCGTTCCGCGGCTGTGGCCGCTATAACCTGAGGTGATTTTGCTTTGTCATGGCGCCGGCGTGGGCTGGGTGATGATGCGTATAGCGTCATCCACCTCGCTGCCCCCCCTTCGAGGTACCTCTGCCGGTGCCATTTTGGACGAGCTGCGCGTCTGGATTCCTCCCTTCCTGGCTGCAGCCCTGCTTCCTCCGGCGGGTCGCCTTATTCAGCGGCCTGTGCCTGTGTGACCCCGTGGTGTCTTTGGTCCGTGAGTCCCCCTTGGGAGGTTTTTAATTGAATTGGGGTATTTTGCTGCGGGATGCTTATGTGTGATTTTACTTATGTCTTTCAGGTGGGATACCATTGGGTTGTGGTTTCTCCCAGCTCCACTCCTTTTCTCGCCCTCATCCCCCCTTTATTAACTTCTGGGGGCATCCCGTGAGAGGGCATCCCGGGTGGCTTCTGTATTAAGCCTGTACCCACTGCTGGCCTATTGCGCCTGTGCTAATCACCATATGGAGGCTTCTGGGGATAGCGCGCTTGGGGGCCCTTCGGGGCAAGCACGGCTGTGTTCCATGTGTGGGGTATCCCCTGTGAGTAACAGTGTCACAGTGTGCGTGCCGTGCGCTGAAAGTGTCTTTGCGCTTCAAGCTGGTTTGCCTGCTTTGCTTCCCAGCTCTGAGCCTCACTCGGCTTCACCTACTCCCCCGCTCCTGCAATTGGGCCCCAGTGAGGGGAATGTTGGCAGGGAGTCACATTCTGATTTGGCTCTGCGGGTGGCTAACATTGAAAAGCAGCTTGCCAGGAATGCTCCTAGGAAGGCCTCTGGCAAGAAGAGACACCTGGACCCCAGGCCTGCTTCCCTTACTGAGATGTATGTGGGGATTGATGATCTTGGTGACTGTCACCCCCTTGAGATGGGGGAGCTCTCCCAGGATTCTGACTCCTCTGGGAACCAGCAGGAGGGTTGCGATAGTGACCCTGGGTCTGCGTCCGGAGAGGAATCATGGTACCCTTAGGACACTGATAATCTGCTGTCACATATTTTTGAAATTTTGCACTTTGCTGCCCCTGAGATAGTTAAATGAAAGCAGGGGGCGCTTTTTCGTTCTGGTAAACAGTGTCTAGAGTTCCCTGAACAGGAACATTTTACCACCTTGGTGCTTAAAGAATGGGAACGTCCTAACAAGTTGCCTGTGGTGCGGTTTGGATAAAAGGTATCCCTTTCCCGTTGATCTTGTTAAGAGGTGGTCATTTCCCCCTGAAGTGGACACTCCCGTGCTAGGCTTGTCCAATACTTCAGTCATGCCTTCCGCTGACACTACCACTCTGAGGGACAGAGAGGACCGGCGCATGGATCAAGTGGCCTGCCATGCTTTTACCTGTGTGGGGGCTGGCTTGTGCCCTGTATGTGCTGCCGCCATTACTGCTATTGCCCTTAAGAAACTGCTTAAGCGTCTCATTGATGGCACAACAGCTGGTAGTGTGGGGGAGGAATATAGGACTCTCTTACTTTGCACTGATTTTGTGACCTTTATCCTTACTGCTCTGGATGATTCTGTGTGGCTGTGTGGAAGGACCTCTGCGCTCTTGGTGGCTATGCGCCGCTCTGTCTGGTTGCGCCAGTGGGCAGCTGACGCTGCGGCTAAGAAAGCTCTCACTGGCCTCCCCTTCGTGGGGCAGCGGCTGTTTGGGGAACGTCTTGATGTTCTGGCCAAGGATGGAAGGCTGCCTCAGCGTAGGTGGCAGCCTCGGCCCTTTCGGGGGTCCTCTGCCCCTTCCTTTCGCATTCCCAGAAGGGGCCGTGGCTCCCTTCTCTCCAGTGGTCGCAGAGATTCTTGGGGCTGTGGCAGAACCCGTAGTCATCCCTGTCTCTCCTGGAATCCTAAGTTCAAACCCTCTCCCAAGCCTCCTCAGTCATGAAGGGGCGCCCTCACCCATCCGGGTGGGGGGACGGCTTCAGCTCTTTGCTCACGTCTGGAGGCTTCATGTCTCAGACCGGTGGATTCAGGAGGTAGTGTCCTCCGGTTACAAGATAGAGTTTGCAGCCTGGCCCCCCCAAGATTCATCAGATCCCGGATGTCTTTAAACCCCCTGTCCGCTCAAGCATTTCTTCCGGCTGTTCATTGCCTGTTAGAGTCCGGAGTCATTTGTTTGGTGCCTCATCAAGAAAGAGGTCAGGGGTATTATTCCAATCTTTTCACGGTCCCCAAAAAAGGACGGCTCTCTGAGGCCCATTCTGGATCTGAAGGGCCTCAACAAATTTGTAAGATTTAAGCATTTTCGCATGAAGACGCTGCGCTCTGCTGTCAGTACCCTTCGCCCCGGGCGACTTCATGACCACTGTGGACATCAAGGATGCTTATCTTCATGTGCCTATCTTCCCAGGTCATCAGAGATTTCTAAGGTTCGAGCTGTAGGGTCAGCATTACCAGTTTGTGGCTCTACCCTTCGGTTTCACCTCAGTACCTCAGGTGTTCACCAAGGTGCTGGGGTGAGTGATGGCTCTGCTAAGGAACCAAGGCATCCGCATCATTCCTTACCTGAACGACATCCTGATTGTGGCCGAGTCTTTTCCTCAGGCCGAGTGGGACACTCAAATGGTGACATCCACTCTGGAGTCTTTCGGCTGGGTGATCAACTATCCCAAGTCTTCTTTGTCCCGGTCATTGGTGAGGACCTTTCTGGGCATGACGCTGGACACCTCTCAAGTCAAGGTGTTCCTTCCTCAGCAGAAGGTGGAGGGTCTTCAGCTGCAGGCTCGGGCTCTGCTGTCGTGTCCTCATCCCTCCATCCGTCAGGGGATGCAGTTGGTGGGCCTGATGGTGTCCTGCTTTGAGGCAGTCCCCTTTGCTCAGTTTCACATGAGACCTCTTCAGTTGCACCTTGTCAATTTGGGAGCGGGACCCTGTGTCCCTGGATCAGGAATTTGTTCTGTCTCCCCTGGCCGGACAGTCTCTCTCGTAGTGGCTGAACTCAAGGAACCTTCTGGGGGGCAGGTCCTTCCTGCCCTAGTGCTGGATAACGGTCACTACAGATGCCAGTCTGACAGGCTGGGGAGGCTTCTGGAAGTCCCTGAGGTTCCAGGATCGGTGGGGCCCACAAGAGGCCCATGCTTCTATCAACGTCCTGGAACTGAGGGCGTTCAGGTTGGTTCTTTCTCACCTATCCACTCACCTCCGGGGTTGGGCTGTTCAAATTCGCTCAGACAACCAGACGGCGGTTGCCTACATCAACCATCAGGGAGGGACTCGGAGCAAGCGAGCCTTCAAGGAGGTGTCCCTGATTCTGTCTTGGGCGGAACAGCATGTTCCCTGCATATCAACGGCCTACATCCCAGGGGTGGAGAACCAGGTGGCGGACTCCCTGAGCAGGGGGGCGTCTCGTCTGGGGGAGTGGTCTCTCAACAACCAGGTGTTTCTCTTCCTCTGTCACCACTAGGGTCAGCCGGACGTGGACCTGTTTGCGTCCTGTCACAATCACAAACTTCCCAGATTTGTCTCTCTGTCTCAGGATGCTCTGGCCTTCGCCACGGATGCCTTGGCAATGCCTTGGATGGAGTTTCAGCTTCTCTATGTGTTCCCTCCATTCCTCTCCTGGGCAGGGTCATGCGGAAGGTAGCCCAGGAGCGGGTACCAGCCATACTGGTGGCCCCTTGTTGGCCAAGAAGAGTTTGGTTCGCAGACGTCGTGCGGTTGGCAGTAGACCGGCACGTCTTGCCCAAGGATCCAGATCTTCTCACCCAGGGGTAGCTACGCCATCCCAATTTACAAACTCTGGCTTTAACGGCTTGCCTGCTGAAACCTCCATATTGATGGAAAAGGGGTTGCCTGCTTCTGTTGTTGATACCATGATTCGGGCTAGGAAGAAGTCCTCGTCCTTTATTTGTTACAGGGTCTGGCATGCTTACATTGCTTGGTGTGAGTCCAAGTCTCTTCCCTGTCTGTGTTTTCTATTCCCAGGATTCTGGAATTCTTGCAGCATGGTTTGGATCAGGGCCTTCAACTTAGTACCCTAAAAGGCCATGTTTCAGCTCTGGCAATTTTTTTCCAAAGATCTTTTGCCAATCACCGGTTGGTTAAAACCTTTTTTCAGGGTGTTTCTCATGTGCGTCCGTAAGCTTTTGCTACCAGTCTGGGATTTGAACCTGGTGTTGTCTGCTCTGCAAGGGCCTCCCTTTGAGTCTATCCGTGATGCTTCCTTGTCTATTCTGACCCTTAAGGTAGCCTTTCTGGTGGCTATCACTTCTGTAAGGCGAGTTTCTGAGCTAGCGACACTTTCCATCAAACCTCCTTATTTTGAGAGGCATCAGGATAAGGTGGTGTTCCTGCTGAAGCCGGACTTCCTGCCAAAGGTTGTGTCTGCCTTTCATCTTAATCAGGACATTGTCTTGCCTTCATTGTGTCCTAATCCTGCTAATTCCAAGGAGCAGACTCTGCATTCCCTAGATGTGGTCAGGGCTTTGAAGTTTTATTTGGTCGCCACTGAGCCTTTCAGGAAGTGTGATGCTCTTTTTGTTCTCACTTCTAGACCTAGAAAGGGTTAAATCCAGACTCCGGCTAAATCCACTATCAGCAAGTGGATCCGTCAGGCGGTGGTTCAAGCCTATTCTGCTAAGGGAAAGGAACCTCCCTTTAGGTTTACTGCTCATTCCACTCCAAGCTTCTGTTGAACAGGGTTGCAAGGCCGCTACTTGGTCTTCTGTTCATACTTTTACAAGGTTGATGTTAAGGCCTCAGCGGATGCTGCTTTTCGCCGCAAGGTGCTACAGGCGGTAGTGACTTGAACTACTGGCAGTTACTCTTTGGGGATCCAACCCTACTCTGAACACTGCTTTTGGATGTCCCAACTGTTATGAGTACCGAAGCGGGCCGTGCCATGCAATAAAGAAAAAAGCAATTCTGTGAGTACTCACCTGTAGAATTGTTTTTGTTCTTGCATGGTACAGCCCGCTTCGCCCCACCCTTGTTATCGTTATTCTTGGTTGCCTCTTTATGGTGATTGTTCCAAGTCACTTGGCTTTTTTTACCTTTTTCACATTTTTTACTTATTCTCTCCCGGCTTCTTGTCTCACTGCTTGTGTACGCTGGGGAACTCTATGGTTAAGCCTGTTTTTATAGGGAGCCAGGACAAGCCACAGCTTTTCTGCAGTACCACTGCGCCACCTTGTGGTGGAATAACCCAACTGTTATGAATACCGAAGCGGGCCGTGCCATGCAAGAACAAAAACAATTCTACAGGTGAGTACTCACAGAATTGCTTTTTTTGTGATTGCTTTTTATTAACATTGGTGTATTGCCATTCTTGCATTGTGTTACTTAATCTGCATGATCAATATAGTCTAACCATCTAGGACAATAATGATTGGCCCACTGCCATTGTGTATGCAACCAGATAAACTACTGTGATTTCCCACAGACAGTATAGCCTGCAGCAGTTGTCCTAAATATGCCTGTCATAGTAAATAAGCAGTTTACTTCACTGTACCATGTAGACTTGCTAGGTTGCTATATGTAAACAAAGATGTGTGTTTCAATTCTGCGGAATTTATTTGCAAGTCTATGCCAGTCAATTGTAAATCTATGAATCATTTCCTTATGCTGTGATGAGAGATTCTAAAGAGGTAGTGTAATATCTAAAAGCCCCTAACATCCTGCATGCTTACCCTGCTGTCAGCACACAAGACTATGGCTCCCGCAGAGGAAAATAATTGCTTGCAACATTTTTGTTGTCGTTGGATGCTGGTGACTGCTACTGTGAATCTTTCTAGGAAATGTGCTTTGATTAATCCTCAGTCATCTCTTCCTTGATCCAACATTTCAGAATGAAAATCGTTGTCTTAAGATATTCTGTAAACATTCAGAATGGAGCAAATCTGAACAGTTTTGAGGCTTTGCTTTGGCTGTTTCTTGATCAGCGCAACTTAGGAATGAGTCGAAAACATGGATTTTTCAATGGGGTCACTTACTGAAAACAAGCCATTTCACTCAAGTGTTCCCAGTGGTTAACCTATTCAAAAGCCAGAATCATTTAAAAAACAACCATGGATCGTCCTGTTGTTTGCTCCCCTCTATTGTTTTTGTGCAAAGATGTGCTGATTTTTATTGGTTCCTATTTTAATGCCAGTAAAATGGGTTTGTACATATATAATTTTTCACAGGTTTGCTATAACTCACATCTCCTGTTCCACCTCGCAGCTAACTCTGATTTAGCATATTTGAATAAAAAAAAAATCCTCATCTTGTTCTTACTGGATCCTGGATATTTGGCCTTGGCACCACAGATACACACCCAATTACATGGCTGCTACAGTAACAGTATTTATCTATCACACAATTCTTTATGAAGAAGTGAATCCCACCCAGACTGTTTTCAGATGCCAACATCCAGGCCAAGTAACAGCCAGTGGTCATCTGCAAATCTTCTATTCCATGCCATGATTCCCAGCCAGTGTTGCATGCACAATTGGTGATACCTGGTATCAATACAAAAGATAATAAAAAAAAATATATGCACTTTTTGTGTGTTTCATGCATTTTAAGTGTTTGTTTTGTGTGTTTTTAACACTGTTTAGTTGACTGACAACCCACACACCACAAAGGTGATAGTTGAGAGTCTGACAATGGAAAGTGGTACTTTATAAAAACAAATGTTGGGACCCCTGTATTAAACAATTTTTTGCCTTCCTGAATCACTAAAGCACACAATGATTGAACTAGCTTTACCTCAAGTGTACCTCAAGTCTGGAACAGCAGTCCACATGTTCATACAGATTCTTTATGTACTGTCCTTTAGGTTTTTGTGAATAAAACTAGGCTTAGCAATTTTGCATTAAGAGTCATGCTGGGTCTCCTAGATGGCAAATCCAATCTATTTAAAGCATCAGTCTTCCTGTATTTTCCTAATTTAGTGTAAAATCCTGAAATAGTGTTGTACAATGCCCCCCTCTCCCCACCATGGTAGCCCACCCCGTACTTTCTTGCAAGGTCACATTAGCAATGTGCAGCTGTCTCCTATAGTGAAAGTTGTGAAAGCCCCCAGCTTCTGTTCTGGGTGGAACTGAGCTGCTGCAGTGACTTCACCTGCACAACCAATGGTTCCAACTAATTTTATATTTTAGCAAAATACGATACTCCACTTATCTTTGTCGCCCAAAAGTCTGCACTAGCTGAAGGCATTTTTATTGATACCAGCTGTTAAAAGATGTTTCTGATAGAATAACGAGAATAGAGACTGAGAATAGAACACTTTTCTTACCTGAACAAAGGCTGCCCAAAGTATTTTTCGCTGGGCAGAAATACTCCAGTTATTCTAATTAAGCCTTTTTTTCATTTGTTTCTAACTGACTAGTGTTACATGTACTATGCTGTGTGCTGATAATTGTTACTGTCAGATTTTTCATTAAATTTGGAACCCTCGGATTTCTCTTGTTATATATTTGTTATGCCTAGAAGTATAATTAGGTGGAATAGTTAGCATCATACAAATTGTGTTATTTTAGCATAATTGCTCTGTCTAAACCCCTTTCAGACTAAACCCCTTTCAGATATTTTTTGCTCAAAGTGATTTTAGTTTCCTGGCAGGATGGGGGAGAAATCATTGCATGCATTTAGTTTCAGGAAACCATGTAATTTATATGGCATAATATATTTTGTTTACTGTCTGAACTATACATTGATGGGCATACGCTTATACAGGGCATAAAAATTAAGTTGGGCATGTTAAATGCAAATGCTTTTTCAGGTGGTCTCAAAACTTCTCAATAGGTTATATGGTTGAACATTAAAATAGGCCTTTCCTGTATGCCATAGTTGCCTGGCTGCAGTGTTGATAATTGATCTTCACTCCTTACCTATTATATGTTCCTGATTACATATCCTGTTTTGAGTTAAAGCTCACTGTGTAATATGTATGTCACCTTTACAGACAGTCATATTGAATATTTAAAAGATCAACCATGTTTTCCTTAAGTCAGGTTGTTTCTAAAACTGGACCACTGGCTTACTTTAAAAGGTAGCCCAGATCAATATATTATTTTATTATAAAATGTTACAACTGATGTAAAACAGTTGATTCTAACACTTAAAAAGGGCTGCTCTGTGGCCCATGTGTCCATCACCCTTTTGGCTTCCTGATTTGGGCTGCCTGTCCACTCTGTGGATGCCTAGGCTCAGCTTATGTAAACTTTCCTACTTGTCTGGTCGGCTTACACTCAGAAGTGTGGCTCCCGGTATCAGATATCAGGGCGTCAGGAGAGAGTGATCACCCCTGTGGAATTGGTTAAGGTAAGCAGTGGAGTATATTACTCCCATGGCACCCATGATCTACGGTCTGTCAGGAAAATCCGGAAAATCCTTGAATGTGGATCTTCCCTTACTTGCATTTTGCTTGTACAGGGGGGTAGTGGTTGGTGGATAAATGTAGTCCCTAAACTAGATTTAATACCAATAAAGATACCCCAACTCTAAACTAAGCTTAGTACTGCACTGTAAAAAATAGGTGAAATGAACAGTGATAAAAAAATGTAATGAAAGTGAAATAGTGAAAGTGAAGTGGACCAACACCCAGGATTTTGACTATCCTGGATTTTGGTCCACTTCGGTGGGGCACCCCGATCGGGGGTGCCCCGCTGTGTGAAACCCCCCAGAATGCCCCGAAAACTCACCTCTCTCCGCTCCCACGTGACCGTTGCAGCCAATCCCCGCCGGCGGACAAGCGAGAGGCAGCGCCGGACAAGCAGAGCGCGTCCGCCGCCGCCTCCCATGCGTCCCTCTTACAGGGAACGCACCCGCGCCGGCCACTCACAAACGGCCGGCGCGGGAGCGCGCCCTGCTAGAGGGAGGCGGCGGCAGACGCGCATGCGCCGCTGGAACGTGGAAAAGGTAGGATTGGGGGCTTCCTGGGGGGTTTCACCCCGCGGGACATCCCGATTTCGGATGCCCCGCGGGGAGGGATCTGATCGGCCGATCCCTCCTGGGTGTTGGTCCACTTAAAGTATCACAGAGCAAGTAAATATCTGTGTAAAACTGAATGGCTCAGGTCTCTGCACATACCTGCAATAGAAATGACAGTGTGTATTGATTGATCTTTTTTTCAGTACTGTAGTGCATACAAAGCTATAGCAAAGATCACGATCTAAGGCTGTTTTCTTTCAAATGTCTTTCCTTAATTGTTTGACCAATCAGCTCATTTTGTACTACCAGCTAGTATGTTCTTGTATACAACATATTAGAATGACTGAATGACTCATTTGTAGAGACTGTTGTAAATACCTGTGTTTAACTAGTCATGAATAGTAATATGGAATTCCTGAGGTTTTCCGGTCCAGTTGTAGCAAGCTTTGGTTCCTGACCATCATTAAAAAAACACTCATTACATTTATACCCTGCTCTAAAATGCATCCTGACATTTCTCAAAGAGCTCATAGAACCTGCTGTGGCCTGCTTGCTGTAACCGATATAGTGTTTATTGTAAATGCTCTCATCACAGGTTGTTCGTCCAAAGTTTTACGAAAAGCTAATAAATTATAAGTGAATGCTTACTTAAATACTGTACATCCCTTTGTTGTCAGTCAACCAGACTCCAGCTTTTATTTATAGTTTATTAGGACCATGCACCATGTGGTCTCCTGCCGTCAACCTTCTATTTTTCTAAGAATGTTTCTTAGCCACTTCTATCCAAGAAAACCATCAAGGATAGACATTTGGCAGAAAATAGAGGGAATGGACTGCAAAGGACAGGGGTAACGTTTTTTTCTATGATGAAGCCCTCTTCAGATTGTTTGGGGCGAGTAGAAGAATGATTGTCCAGAGTAAAAAAAGATGAGCACTACCATGTGACCTGTGTCATGCCATCAGTAATGTGTCCTGAGACTTTTCACCTATCAACACAGATTAAAGAATTGTATCTAAACATGCTTTAAGAGCAACTTCTTCCAACCATCCAGGAGCAATTTTGTGATGAACAGTGCTATTTCCAGCATGCTGGACCACCATGGCAAAATTCAAAATGAAACCAAGGGGCTTGGTTAACAAAATATTGTGACGTTGACTACCAAAGAATTATTGGAAGCAGATGTAGGCATAAGTGGCAGCGGAGAAAGTGGCAAGGTCCATAGGATGATCATCAACATCGTTGAGCTCTTCAGCAGCCTTGGAAAAGGTGGTCATTGAGCACTTAGCAGCAACAAAGAACCAGCAAGGACTGAAGGACACCTGATGGTAGTAAAGAAGGTGGCAAGGACCATAGGATGACTATTAACCACCCTACTGGAGCTGTTTCAGCGCCACAGGATCAGACGTTTAGCGGTATACGAGGACCCATCAATGGCAGCAGAGCTAAAAGGTGGTATGATCTTGCTTGCAATGTAATCCACTGACGCACTCTCACTCAAGGGTCTACAAAAACCTAGGGAAAGGCCCTGGGAAAGACATCTGTTAATGGGGAAACAGGTGTTGGTCCACTTTAAGTATAGAACTAGACTATTCTCTTAACAAGTTAATATACAGGTATCAGAGCCTTATAAGTCTTTCATTCTTCCCTCCTCCTTTTTTACTTAGGCTTGAAACCTCACTCCTACGACCTGCTCCGCTCCTTACTAGATAAAGTGTTTCATGGTCATGGCAATTTGTGTGCCCGTAGCTCCCATGACTGATCGCTGACCACTTTATTGGATCAGCATGAGAGCCACAAGTTAAAGACAATTATTTGATGTGAAGTTGTACAATAATTTGGATGCAGGGTTGGGGGAAACAAATGAACTGACCATTTCATAAATTAACAGGATTGGGTTGAATGATTCAAATAATATTAATGTCAATGTTTATTTCATGTGGTTTGGCCTTATACATTAATTCCAATTACTAAGAGGGTGGTTTTCAATTTATGAGAACTGTTGCCATCCTCTTCTGTTTTGCAATAGCTATAAATGTTGTTGTAAGTTGATTTAAAAGACTGTAGTATGTGTAGTTATTACTTTTATGATTTGAAGTTAGCTTGTATGTGCCTTACTATGACATGGTTGCAAAATATTCTCTAATTCTGACCAACATGCTTCTGCCTTCTTTCCTAGGAAGTGTGTAGAGAGCTCTGGTGTCTGAGCAAAAGTAACAGATGTGTTACCAACAGTATCCCTGCTGCTGAAGGAACCCTCTGCCAGACTGGGACCATAGAGAAAGGGGTAAGTATTTGTTCTTTTGATATCATTCACAGGCCAGTTAAAGCTGAACTACATACACTTTAAAAACTATTTTAGTGTTGCTGAAATAAAAACCTCACACGTTACGCAGCAGATGTCTGCACACAAATGAGACTCATGGGTGACCTGTTATTCTTAGTATACAGTACAGTATCTGCTCCAGATAAGAATCATTACACTTGGTTATTACTCCGCCAGATGGCGCTGGACTGCAGAGACTGCGAAATTGGCTCCTCCCGGCCCCTCAAATACCCGGGACCTCCCACAAATCCCCAGAATTTCTCTGCAGTCTGGACTGCGAAGGACAAGAAGATGGCTCTCTCTTCTCGCAGGTGAGCAGGGCTATTAGCCTGCGGCCTTGTTGGACTATTCCCACCCGTTCCATTTTTAATGTGCCTCCCAGCCTTGGCTGCGCTGGTCCGGGTGATGGTAGGCAGCACCGCTGTCAGGTGCTTAGGAGTGCTGCTCCACCGCAGGTCGCACCAAAGGGTAGGCGGTATAGGCTTATGGTCAGCCTCTATGGGATGCCCCTCCCGCCCTATTGCCCCTTGCCCCTGTCTATCGGTGGGCCCTATGTTAAGTGGCCGCTGCCCTCCCTCGCTCCCCCTTGTAGCTCTCGGGGGGGGGGGGTGTTTGTGTGTGTGTATATGCCTTGGTGCTTCACTGTATTATGTGCTTCTGGTTGGTGTCAGTCTCCGCGCTGACTTGGTTGCACTGGTTGCGTTTTTGAATATGCCGCCGCGCGCTTCCACTGTGCTCCGCGGTTGGCGGCGGCATTACCTCAGGCGCTGGTGCGCTGTTGTTGGCTGCTTATCACGTATGCTGCTTCGCGCTCTTCAGGGGGGCGGGGCCCGCGGATGGTGCGTTCCGCGTCACTGTCTCCGCGGCCCGCCCCTCGAGGTATACCGGGCGCCATTTTTCTCTGGATTCGGCTGCTGCGTGGCTGGCATCTACCTACCGTGGTCCGTGAGTGCCCTCGCGGGCAGCTTTATTTACCCTATGTCATTATACATGTCACTTACGGGGTTCTCTTTGCTTATGTCTTTCAGACGAGTCGAACTCTATTGGTTTCTCCCGGCCCTACTCCCTCTATTTAGTTATTAAACTTGGGAGGCCTAGTGTGTAAATTACTCCCACTTCCCTAGCGGGCTATTGAGGCCCGGGTTGCTTTTATAGCGTGAATCCCTATCGGCCTATAGTGCCGCTTTAATCACCATATGGAGGCGTCTCAGGATAATGTGCTCGGGGTTCCTTCGGGACAAGCCCGGCTGTGTGTAGCTTGTGGGGTGTCCCCTACTAGTGCTGCCAATGTGTGGGTCTGTATACCTTGTGCCCAGCAGGTGCTTGCGCTGCAGCCTGGTTTACCAGTAGCTGGGCCTGCGCCTCGTATGACGTCACCTACTCCCCCAAGCTTAAATTTGACTCCCATTGAGTTGCATACCAGTGGGGATTCTCAGCCTGATGTGTCTTCCAGACTGGCTAGTGTTGAGATGTTGCTTGCTAATACCTTGGCGCGTAAGGCCTCTGCTAAGAAGCAGCACTTGACGCCTGATGTCACTCTTTTCCCTATGGAGCCTGATGAGTTCTTGGAACTGTCTGGTTATACCCCTTTGGAAGAAGGGGAGTTATTCTCTGACTCGGAGTCGGATCTGAGGAGAGACCCAGGGGTCATGATGATTCTGGCTCTGACCCCTGGGCCCCAGATGATAATGATAGGCTGTTGGCTCAGATTTTTGAGGTACTGTCTATCTCTCCCCCGGTTGCGGCCCCCAGGCAGCAGGGGGAATTGTTTCATACTGCTAAGCCACGTTTAGAGTTTCCTGAGCAAGCCCATTTTAATAATCTTGTTTCTTAAGGAATGGGAGCATCCCAGCAGGCTTCCCGGAGTCCCTAAGAGTTGGGATAAGAGGTATCCCTTTCCTGCTGATGTGGTGAAGTGTTGGTCATCTCCTCCAGAGGTGGATGCCCTGGTCCTAGGGTTATCTAACACCTCTGTCATGCATTCCCCTGACTCTACTACGCTGCGGGATGGTGAGGACCGGCGTATTGATCAGCTGGCGTCCCATGCCTTTGCCTGTGTGGGGATGGCGCTGCGCCCGGTCTGTGCCTCTGCCATTACGGCTGTGGCTATTAGGACCCTGCTTAGAAGTGTCCTAGATGGTGCTCCTGAGGATGTGTCTAGTGAGGAGTTTAATGCACTCTCTCGTTGTGAGGTTTTTGTGACTTATGTCCTCTCTGCCTTGGATGATACCATTAGGATGTGTGGCAGAACCTCTGCCCTTGTGGTGGCTATACGCCGCTCGGTTTGGCTGCGCCAGTGGGCTGCTGACAACGCTGCCAAGAAAGCTCTCACTGGGTTTCCCTTCAAACGCCTGGACCTGTTTGCTAAGGGAGGCAGGTTACCCCAGCGCAGGCGGCAGTCTCGGCCCTTTCAGGGACAGGGCTCCTTTTCTTCCCCCTACCGTGGAGACAGACAGGGGAGGGGGGTCTCCCTTGCCGGGGCCCAAGGAGATTTCTGGGGTAGGGGCAGAGGACATGGACACCCTGGCTCATCCTGGGGCTCCAAGCCTAAGTCTTCTCCCAAGCCCCCTCAGGCATGAAGGGGCGCCCTCACCCATGCGGGTGGGGGGACGGCTTCAGCATTTTGCTCACGTCTGAAGGCTTCATGTGTCAGACCGGTGGATTCAGGAGGTAGTGTCCTCCGGTTACAAGACAGAGTTTGCTGCCTGGCCGCCCTCAAGGTTCATCAGATCCCGGATCTCTCAGGACCCTATGTCAGCTCAGGCTCTAGTTCTGGCGATGCAAAGCCTTCTGGAGCTGGGGGTCATCTGTCAGGTTCCCTTACGAGAAAGGGGCAAGGGGTTCTATTCCAACCTTTTCACCGTGCCCAAAAGAGATGGGTCAGTCAGGTTCATCCTGGACTTGAAGATCCTCAACAAATTTGTCAGGTGCAGGCGCTTTCGCATGGAAACTTTGCGCTCTGCCATCAGTTCCCTGCGTCCAGGGGACTTCATGACCTCTGTGGACATCAAGGATGCTTACCTACATATTCCTGTTTTTCCAGGTCATCAAAGGTTCTTCAGGTTCGCTCTGGAGGATCAGCACTACCAATTTGTGGCATTGCCCTTCGGTCTCACTTCAGCTCCCAGAGTGTTCACCAAGGTGCTGGCAAGATTGATGTCTCTGCTCAGGTCTCAGGGCTTTCGCGTGCTGCCCTATTTGGACGACATTCTCATCACTTCTCAGTCCCTCCAACAGGCTCAGGCTGGATACTCAGCTAGTAGCGTCCACTCTGGAGTCATTTGGCTGGGTGATCAACCATCCCAAATCTTCCCTGTCTCCCTCCTTGGTGACACCCCTCCTGGGAATGAATCTGGATACAGTTCAGGCAAGGATTTTTCTTCCTCAGAAGAAGGTGGACAGTCTGCTAGCGCAGGTTCTGTTCCTGCTATCTTGCCCTCATCCCTCCATCAGGCAGGGAATGCAGCTGGTGGGCCTGATGGTGTCGTGCTTCGAGGCAGTTCCTTATGCCCAGTTTCACATGAGGCCTCTGCAACTCCACCTCTTGTCAGTATGGGACAAGGCTCCTGCGCCCCTAGACCAGGTCCTTGTGCTGTCCCCCCTAGTCAGGCAGTCCCTCCCGTGGTGGCTGGACTCCAGGAACCTGTTGGTGGGCAGATCCTTTCTGGCCCTCTGCTGGGAGACGGTCACCACGGATGCCAGTCTGACAGGTTGGGGGGGTTTCTGGCAGTCCCTGCAGTTCCAAGGGCGGTGGGGCCCTCAGAAGGCCCACACACCTATCAACATTCTGAGGGCGATCAGGTTGGTTCTGGTTCACTTGACCCAACAACTTCAGGGCCGGCCTGTTCAGGTACGCTCGTACAACCAGACGGCGGTTGCCTACATCAATCATCAGGGAGGGACCCGGAGCAAGGGGGCCCTCAAGGACGTGTCTGTGATCCTGGCCTGGGCAGAGGACAATGTTCCCTGCATATCAGCTGTGTACATTCCGGGGGTGGAGAATCTGCAGGCAGACTCTCTGAGCAGAGGGACCTCTCGTCTGGGAGAATGGTCCCTCTGAGACAGGGTGTTTCAATCTCTGTGTCACCGTTGGGGCCAACCAGATGTGGATCTGTTTGCGTCCCGTCACAATCACAAGCTCCCAGCCTTTGTCTCCCTGTCCCAGGATCCTCTGGCCTTGGCCACGGATGCCCTAGCAATGTCATGGCAGGACTTTCAGCTCCTGTATGTCTTTCCTCCATTCCCCCTGTTGGGCAGGGTTCTGCGCAAGATAGCTCAGGAGGGGGTGCCAGCAATCCTGGTGGCCCCCAGGTGGCCAAGAATAGTGTGGTTCGCAGACGTGGTGCAGCTGGCAGTAGATCAGTACGCTCTGCCCAGGGTGCCAGATCTGCTTACTCAGGGTCACTTACCCCATCCCAATTTACAAACTCTGGCTTTGACGGCTTGGCTGCTGAAACCTCCATCTTGATAGAGAAGGGGCTGTCTGCCACTGTTGTTGATACCATGATAAAGGCTAGAAAGAAGTCTTCTTCTTCCATTTACTATAGAGTTTGGCGTGCCTACATTGACTGGTGTGAGTCTAGGTCTCTTCCCTGTCGTGTGTTCTCGATTCCCAGGATCCTGGAGTCCCTGCAGCATGGGTTGGGAGAAGGGTCATGTCTCTGCCCTGGCTGTTTTCTTCCAGAGGTCCTTTGCCCAGCATTCTCTGATCAGGACTTTTTTCCAGGGTTACTCATGTGCGCCCCCCCATGTAAGCCTATGTTGCCTGTTTGGGATTTGAACTTGGTCTTGTCTGCCTTGCAGGGTGCTCCCTTTGAACCTGTGCAGGAGGCTGCCCTGGCCATTCTAACTCTCAAGGTTGTCTTTTTGGTGGCTATCCCTGCAGTTCCAAGGGCGGTGGGGCCCTCAGAAGGCCCACACACCTATCAACATTCTGAGGGCGATCAGGTTGGTTCTGGTTCACTTGACCCAACAACTTCAGGGCCGGCCTGTTCAGGTACGCTCGTACAACCAGACGGCGGTTGCCTACATCAATCATCAGGGAGGGACCCGGAGCAAGGGGGCCCTCAAGGACGTGTCTGTGATCCTGGCCTGGGCAGAGGACAATGTTCCCTGCATATCAGCTGTGTACATTCCGGGGGTGGAGAATCTGCAGGCAGACTCTCTGAGCAGAGGGACCTCTCGTCTGGGAGAATGGTCCCTCTGAGACAGGGTGTTTCAATCTCTGTGTCACCGTTGGGGCCAACCAGATGTGGATCTGTTTGCGTCCCGTCACAATCACAAGCTCCCAGCCTTTGTCTCCCTGTCCCAGGATCCTCTGGCCTTGGCCACGGATGCCCTAGCAATGTCATGGCAGGACTTTCAGCTCCTGTATGTCTTTCCTCCATTCCCCCTGTTGGGCAGGGTTCTGCGCAAGATAGCTCAGGAGGGGGTGCCAGCAATCCTGGTGGCCCCCAGGTGGCCAAGAATAGTGTGGTTCGCAGACGTGGTGCAGCTGGCAGTAGATCAGTACGCTCTGCCCAGGGTGCCAGATCTGCTTACTCAGGGTCACTTACCCCATCCCAATTTACAAACTCTGGCTTTGACGGCTTGGCTGCTGAAACCTCCATCTTGATAGAGAAGGGGCTGTCTGCCACTGTTGTTGATACCATGATAAAGGCTAGAAAGAAGTCTTCTTCTTCCATTTACTATAGAGTTTGGCGTGCCTACATTGACTGGTGTGAGTCTAGGTCTCTTCCCTGTCGTGTGTTCTCGATTCCCAGGATCCTGGAGTCCCTGCAGCATGGGTTGGGAGAAGGGTCATGTCTCTGCCCTGGCTGTTTTCTTCCAGAGGTCCTTTGCCCAGCATTCTCTGATCAGGACTTTTTTCCAGGGTTACTCATGTGCGCCCCCCCATGTAAGCCTATGTTGCCTGTTTGGGATTTGAACTTGGTCTTGTCTGCCTTGCAGGGTGCTCCCTTTGAACCTGTGCAGGAGGCTGCCCTGGCCATTCTAACTCTCAAGGTTGTCTTTTTGGTGGCTATCACCTCTGTTAGGCGTGTGTCTGAGTTGGCGGCGCTTTCCATCCAGCCCCCCTACTTTGAGAGACACCAGGACAAGGTGGTGTTTTGCTTCAAGCCAGATTTTCTGCCTAAGGTCGTGTCTGCCTTTCATCTGAATCAGGACATTGTTCTTCCTTCCTTGTGCCCTAATCCTAGTAACGCTAAGGAGAGGGTCTTGCATTCCTTGGATGTGGTTAGGTGTCTGAAGTACTATCTGGTGGCTACTGCACCATTCAGAAAAACTGATGCCCTTTTTGTGGTCCCTTCTGGTCCCAGGAAGGGTTTGGCTCCTGCTAAATCTACTATCAGCAAATGGATCCATCAAGCCGTGATTCAGGCCTACTCTGCTAAGGGGAAAAATCCTCCCTTCCGCCTTACTGCTCATTCCACTCGTGCTATTGGTGCCTCTTGGGCTCTTCAGCACCAGGCTTCTGTTGAACAAGTTTGCAAGGGCGCTACTTGGTTTTCTGTTCATACTTTTTCAAAGTTTTACAAGGTTGATGTTAGGGCCTCAGCTGATGCTGCTTTTGGCCGCAAGGTTCTGCAGGCGGCAGTTGGCTGACCTGTCTGTTGTTACCTTTGGGGATCCCACCCTACTTTATGGACACTGCTATTGGATGTCCCAAGTGTAATGATTCTTATCTGGAGCAGGACGTACTGTATACTAAGAATAATACAATTCTGTGATTACTCACCTGTAGAATTGTTATTATGAGTATACAGTACATCCTGCTCCACCCCACCCTTGGTTTGCATTATCCTTAGATCCCCTGTATGGTGATTGTTATCATTGTTTTATAGTTACTAGTTGGTTCTGTTATCATTCTCCCGGCTTCTTGTTAACTGCTTTTCAATGCTGGGGATTTGTGGGAGGTCCCGGGTATTTGAGGGGCCGGGAGGAGCCAGTTTTGCGGTCTCTGCAGTCCAGCGCCATCTGGCGGAGTAATACCCAAGTGTAATGATTCTTATCTAAAGCAGGACGTACTGTATACTCATAATAACAATTCTACAGGTGAGTAATCACAGAATTGTATTTTTTATGTGAGGCTCCACTAAACCCCAAGAAATATTTTTGTTTACAAGAAAACTACAATACTAACCAATACTAACTTCTGATTGCTCAAACCAGCCCTGCAAACCCCACTAGCCACCAGTGATCACAGGAGCGCAAACCCAGTTAAGAGTTTTTTCAGATCAGCCAATGATTACCAATTCATTCCGTCATTCTTTGCATGGCTACATAGTCTTCCATTTGCTGCCATACAGGTGGATGATAAAGTGGTGACTTGACTTGCTCTTTAATGTTTTCACAACAGTGCATCCCAAATTAGGATGCCCTGGGGGGTCGGGGGCAGGTTAGCAGACCCCCAGTATTGCCATCTGTTTGGTCCTTAGTCTTTCCCATACAATAGTATTTAATTATTTTTGTGGAGATCTGTGTCCGTTTGAACTATTTAGGCATATGTTTTCAGAAAGCAAACAAATGCTGCTTTTGTGTCTGGAGTTCAGTTATTGACACTGTCATATATTGTCTGTGAGGGATAGGGCAAATATTATATAATATTTATGATTTCCAGTAAACTCTGTCACATCCCCTGCTCCTAGCAAACATCCCTTAACCACCCAGAGCCATACCCTGACAAAAAACATGTTGTAACACATGTTTTTCTGGAAGTCCACATAGGGGCAGAGGGAGATTTGACACTTCTCTGTGAAAGGAACCTGCTTAGGCAGAACACAGACTCCCTGCTGATTCTCTACACCTTGATCCAGTCTGAATGGAATAGCAAGGGACCTCTGACTTGCAAGGCTCTGTGAGTTAAGCCTGGCCTAGTTGGGGTGGTGTTTTATCAGATGGGCTTCAAAGCAACTCCTCAGGTATCACGTCTCCACCTGCAAGCCACGAGGGAGGGGGGAAGAGGCCCAAGCTTAAAGCTGAGTCTCCCAGACCAGCACTTTGTCACTATATGGAGGGGAGCCATTTTCCAGCATGCCCAATAAAACCAGCAATAGGAATATCTCCATGCTTCCTGGATGCCCTGATCCATACACATCATTCACCTTTCCAAGGTAATCTGACATTCTGTTGTATCTCTGTTTGTAAGTAAGCTGTAACCTGTATCAGACTTCTCAGAACTGTAATATTTCCACTATATTAAATGCTTGAAATAACCATCTAATGGACCTTTCACATTAAAATATATATTTATCTTGAGCTGTCTTTTTGCCTTAACCAAGAATCTGTGTGTTGGCAGCCTTGCTGGACCTTATAGGGCGCTAGAATTTGGAAAGCTTGTTGATCCTATGATCGAGTGGCACGCACACAAAGTGCACAAGACAAAGAGGGAGGCAGAGTGTCTGTGCAAGACTTTTTAAGCTTGTTTCGCACTGGGAATTGCATTTTCACTAGTGCTTACACGACTGCGATTTTTCAAGCGATTTGTAAGTACTAGTGCTTGCAAGCAAAGAAGGACATGAAATATCTTTTTCATTTAGCTTTACTTGTTTGAAATATGTTGGTCTTCTTGGAAGGACTATTTTTATCTATACCTCGGAAAAAAGAGATCCGTTTTAGAGGCATCTCTCATAGCCAGTCATGCTCTGAAATTGACCCATGAAATGTGGAGCTGCAGACTGGATTTATGTCAGACAATGGCCACGGTCATCTGGTCTTAGCAGTGGCTCTATTTAACAGGCTAGTTTCAACAAAGATTGTGCTGCACTTTGACTTGAAAGCTGCTGTTTAAATAAAGCGAATGAAAGCTTTTGGGCAGCTGTCAAACTTTTATTAATCCTTGCTGACGGCTTCATTCGCAAACCCCGATGTGCTTTCACTTAGAGTGGCTGTTTCATGCTGACCTGAAATACTGATTGTTAGGTGGAATATAGCTAGCCAGTAAAGGGACACTGATTAAAATGTATACCCTGATAGCCTTCCATTAGTAGATGCAGCTCCAGACTTAAAGTGCAAAATAATGCTCCTGACACAAAGGGTGGGGGGCATTAAAGGACAGCCTGCTCCAGTAAAATGGTAAACCCTTTTTCTCAAAAGAGCAAAACAGTTAGGGAGCTAAATATAATTTGCATATGATAATAATTGCCTTTTAGGGGTAGGAAGGGTAGTAAAAGGAGAAATAGATTGGCCTCCAATACTGATTTCTTAGTGGGCATGCTATTAGGATATGTGAGGCTGTTGATGAGACTGGGTGCAACACTGCTTTAAAATGGGAAAAAACCTCCCCCCCCTTCACGCCAATTGGCTGATCTCAAGAGTGCCACATTGACTGTCCTGGCAACTAAAAATATCACAAGAGATTGGATCTGGATGGCCTGAAACTCAGTCTCACAATATGGTAGGTGTGGCACTAGAGCTGTATTGAATTCTGCGAACCCAGGGCCGAGTTAAACCACTTTTTTCCAAGAAATTTGATAAAACATTTTGCTTAAGGGTTCTAATTAGAGATAGACCAATAAACTATACAAATGTATACACCATATCTGGGCCATGATAAGGAAACCTTCTGTCAATTACAAGATGATGAAAATAACTCCTTACACCAGGCTTTGCTCTAACTTTATATCTGCCAGTCATGTGTAGTTTGGTTTCATTAAATGGTGCAGGTAAATTCTGAACAATATAATCTCAGGTATGTGTTTGTCAGTGACAGCTTATGTTCTGAATTGGGTGATGAAACGTCTTTCAGTTCAATTGCTTAAAAATAAGTAGTATAGGTTACAAACCTCTACCTTCAAAAGGCATTACAGAGGACGTGCTTTCTTTTGTGCAGGAATTTGTAGCTGATGGAAATACTTTTCCTGATATCTATTTCATTTAAGTGTTTATTCTGCATGCTTGTTTTATCTTTGATGGGCATTGGTTGGTTGACTTTTTAAACATATATATATATATATATATATATATATATATATATATATATTGTGGTAAAGTGTATAAGAATGTCATAAATGGTGTGTATTTCTCCCCTGCTAGGCTGTATCAGGCACGATCCATGTCGGGTTTTCAGGACCTAGGTCACTTTCCCCACTCCTTTTCAGCTTTGTTCCATGATCTCAGGCCGTGCACAGGTGATCAGGCTGATTGCAGGGGAAGCCTGAATAAAAAGGAGTCACACGGCCTGTCAGTTGTCTATTGACCAGCCTGTAGGAGGGAGCCCAGGCTGAGGTGCACAAGTGGTGAGGTAAAGGACTTTATGCAAGCTGAAGGACTTGGCTTTTGCGCCCCCCTAACCGTGGACTTGTGGGGATGAGCAGCGGAGGGCTTGTACGCCCCTGCAAAGTGGATTTAACTTGCTTAAATCCACCTCACGGTGTTCGAGCGCATGGCTGAGAGAGAGCAGCTGGCAATAGCCCAGTGGGCAGAAGTTATTGCACCGTTTCTGGCAGGTGAGCCCCAAAAAGCTTACTTTGACCTTAGGGAGCAAGATGTACGGGACTATGCTAAACTCAAAATGGTTACTTCACCAAGGTAAGTCCAGGGCGGGTATTCCAGCAAGCTGTAACTCCAAAGCAAGTTAAATCCACTTTGCAGGGCGTACAAGCCCTCCGCTGCTCATCCGCACAAGTCCACGGTTAGGGGGGTGCAAAAGCCAAGTCCTTCGGCTTGCATAAAGTCCTTTTCTTCAACACTTGTGCACCTCAGCCTGGGCTCCCTCCTACAGGCTGGTCAATAGACAACTGACAGGCCGTGTGACTCCTTTTTATTCAGGCTTCCCCTGCAATCAGCCTGATCACCTGTGCATGGCCTGAGATCATGGAACAAAGCTGAAAAGGATTGGGGAAAGTGACCTAGGTCCTGAAAACCCGGCATGGATCATGCCTTATACAGCCTAGCAGGGGAGAAATACACACCATTTATGACATTCTTATATACTTTACCACAATATATATACAGTCATGACGATAAGGTTTGCCATCCTTGAAATTTTTCCAGAAAAAGTGTTTCTACCAGAAAATTACTTTGATTACATGTTTGTATACTTTGCATTGGAACAACACAAAGAAAACTAAAACTCCAAATATGGGCCAGGTAAAATTGTTGCCATCATTTCAAAACTGTGGGTAAACAACTTTGTTTCAAGCATGTAATGCTTGTTCAGACTCACATGTGGCAAGTAACAGGAGGGGGCAGCATAAAAATCACACCTTTAAACCAGATACAAATGAAAGAAGTTGACCAAATGGAAAAAGTTGACCAATATTTGCATTGTGTATCTCTGGGTGCCACACTAAGCATTGGGAACATAGAGAGGAGAAGAGAACGGTCTGAGAAAATGAGAGCCAAAATTGTGGAAAAATGTCATCAGTCCCAAGGTTGCAAGTCTATCTCCAGAGTTCTTATTGCACTTTTGTCCAATATGCACAACATAATCAGGAGGTTTACAACCCTTAGCACTGTAGCTAATCTCACTAGATGCGGATGGAAGAGAAAAATTCCAAGGAAATTCAAGTTGCCCTGCAGGCTCAGGGTGCATCAGTGTCAGTGTCAACTATTGGTCAGCATTTGAATGAAATGAAATGCTGATAGGAGGTGCAGGAGAACCCCACTGCATGACACAGAATCATAAAAAGCTAGACAGCAGTTTGCCAAAATGTAAGTGAGTCAAAATCCTTCTTGGAAAGCACCTTATGGACAGATGAGACCAAGATTGAGATTTTTGGTAAGGCACATTATTCTACTGTTTACCAAAAATAGTCCTACATAGAAAAGAACACAGTACCTACAATCAAATATGGTGAAGTTTCAAAGATGTTCTGCAGTTGTGGCATCTAGCTCTGGGTGCCTTGGCTTTGTGCAAGGCATCATGAAAATGATTAGCATTTTGCTGCACAATTCAGGGCCCAGTGGTTCTATGGGTCTTCCAAATATACTTTGAGAAGCACCCAGAAATGGATGGGAAAAACGTGTTAGAGAGTTCTGAAGTGGCGAGCAATGGGTCCAGATCTAAAGCCCATTGAACACCTGTGAGATTCTAAAATTGCTGTTAGGACAAGGCATTCTTCAAATATGAAAGACCTGGAGCAGTTTGCAAAAGTAGAGTGGGTCAAAATTCCATCTGAGAGGTGTAAGAAGCCTGTTGTTGGTTAAAGGAAGCAATTGAATTCAGTTATTTATTTCCAACCAAATATTAATTTGAGGGTGTCAGTAAATATCTCTTGCATGAAATTATATATTTTTTGGCTTTTTCTCACAATATTTTTTTGCAAGAAATACTTCAAAAAATCAGGGTGCCAACATATACAGCCATAACTGTATTTTTTAATGGGTCTGTGAAGACAAGAAACAACGTGCTCATCCTTTCTCTCCTGCAGCTGGTTTCTCCCAGTCTGGCACACAGAAACGTGAAGTTTCCTGATAAATATGGCCTCTGCCATGTGGCGACTGAGTGCCCCTGGGGTGTCCGGTTTAGAGATGCCACAATGTGTGAACCCCTTTTTGACCTTTCCAGCACTCCAGCCCCACCAGAGACCTTGCGGCCCAACACCCATTATGTAGAAAAAGGGGCGTAGGACCAGTTTAATAGTTTGGACATACTTTTTCAAATGTTTTTACATGTCTTACCAGTTGTGTTTTTTTTTTTTTTATGTCACCCACCCTTCAAGTCATCTTGCTGAATCTTTGTCATTTTTCTATGGCTCTATTTACTTGTTTCTTGAATGGTGGCTGTTCTCTGTCTAAAATCCCTTAGCTGCTTCATCTGGGAATCTGGCCATAGTCCCACTGACCGGCTTTCACCCTCTGTCTCCTCTTGTCATCTTGCCATTTCTTTACTGTGCACTCCAGGCTGACGTAATTGCATTTGCACATAATTGCATGGAGGCTGAGCTACTGTGTTTGACCTAGAGAAACCATATGATTCTCTGAACAAGCTTATGGCTGCACGAGGCATCTTTTTATTGTGGATTGGGGTTACCCTATGGATTTGATTGTTGGGAAGACATGAAATGTGCTTTCTCATTTCATCACTCATTATGCAACCACAAAAAAACTCTTAGAACACCCAAGTGAATCTTATTTGTTTGGCAATGAGCTGAAATACAAAAAGTCTTTTATGCAACCAGCAGTGAAGCAGATGAATCCTAGACTGGGGCTGGGCTGGATGTTTAACTACATCTTTATCTTGTCTGAGAGTATGTGTACTTCAGTGAACGTTGGATATTTAATTTGTGGTTGACTTTTAATTGCTGCCAAATTCCGTGGTAACCTTAAGATGTTGTGTGGTGTTTTTGTAAACATTTGGAGTTATGTAAAGTATGTCTACAAAGTTGAAAACTCATTTGTGTCGGTCAGCACACTAACCACCAGTCTGTAACTGCAATAAAAAGTGTCTAGTCTGCTAAAGAACATTTACACTGTTTATTAAAATGTTACATTTGCAGTAGCCTGATTCCGCATATTTATATACATGTTTTAATGCCCAGTCTCCTGGTAACCCCTGGGTCCTACCTCTGTCCCCTGGCACTGAGGCAGAACAAAGGGGTTACCACAAAAACACACAGAGTGAGGGATGCAGCTCTGTGCACTCTGTGTGGCTGCTGTAATAGTGCTGGATACTCTGAGAGTATGGGTCTTTTTGTTGAAACCCCATCGTCCTGCCTCTGTACAATGGGAGGAAGGCAGGCTAGGGCAGGTTGGTCACCAGGAATCCAGATATATACTTTAAAACAAACTTGTGTTTATGTGAGCTCGCCGGGCACTTTATTAGCATAAAGGCATATACTGTAGCTACTATACAAAGCAGCACTACCACTTAAAACAGTCCAAAACCCACCAGGGAAGCAAAACCAAATTAGTCAAGATACCTGGTGATAGTCCTCTCCCTGGGAGCAGAAACCTTAATCCCTATATTCTGTTACCCCTAGCATTCTTTAACATGCAACTTAATGCACTGATAAATGTGCGTTAGATCGCTTTAAACTGGAACAAAACAGCAAATTGGTTGTCGTTCCGGGCACAGGGAGGCATCTCGTTTAGGATGCCCCCTGCACATTAACGGCTGCAATCGGAATGACTCCCTGCACCCGGAACAACATCCATTTTATGAAAAATGAGAGTTGTTCTGGTTTAAAAGTCTCTAGGGGCTGTGGTCTCCCTCTTTGTGAGGCATCCCGATTTGGGGTGTAAAACTTTCTGGCAATCCCACAGCACGTAAGTGGGTGGTGATTGCATATCCAGCATCCCTGCAGCTGCTGTTCGCTATGGTGTCGTGGCTATCCTAATGGCTCACTTAGATTTGCACAGGAAGAGGGAATCGGCTACTTGGATGCTTTCCCCTTCCATTGTTTTATAGCTATCTATAATATTCACACTGTAGAACACTGATTTCAGAACCCTAGAGAGATAAGCATGGAGAACATTCCTGGGGGTTTCACACAGCGGGGCATTCCCAGGACAAGAAACAAACCCTCGAGAGTAAAATCACAGGTTTTGTTCGTCTTTTAAGTGATTTTTAATACTGCAGTTCATGTTAAAGGAACTTTAAAGCCAATGGGTTAATAAGGCAGCTATCTGCTCACTTGATGCTTGTCCTATGTTCCTCTCCTCCATTTCCTGCTGTGCCGGGTAGAAGCAATATCTTTTACATTCTGAGGCATTTGGTGTGCCTATTTAATTTAGCAAACCACTCTGATTGTTTACAATGGGGAGCAAGAGCGGCAGTATCCCAGGCATCTTCAGGCTGTGCATGGTCTGCCGCCCCAGCCATTCAGATAGGCTGGATTGGAGCGCACGCGCCACTGGGGATGCACCCGCTTGCGCTCCCCATTTAAGAACAACAGACCCATTTGCCAAATGTCATAGTCTCTGCAAATGGCTATGATTGTACGAGAACCCCTGAATTTGCTGTTGGACCGGGAAAAGGTGAGTTTTACAGGGCATTGTGGTGGATACCCGGGATAGTCAAAATCTCAAGTTGTTTTTCTCCCTTAAGTGTTTTGGAGCTTACACTTAGCATATCGGCTTCCATGTGTTAGGGCTGGCATAAATAAGGTCTTGAACCTGCAATCTGCCAGCCTTCATTGCTCCAATTCTGTTGTCTGCTGTGGTGTGATTGCTGTGTGTCTGCTTGAGTGGTACAGGTCTTCCCTGTGTCCTAGAGCCGCATTATTTGACCTCACCTGGCATTAATCATGCGGTTGAGGTTCCTATAAATGCTTGTGCTTGGCCCCGCCCCAGGTGTTGGATCATTGCATTGTCTCTTCGAAGCCTAGGCATGCTCTCCAACCTCTCTGCATACCTCCGTGTCCTTGTGGGCCTTCAGGCCTTCCTTAGTTTATGTTTTGTCTGTGCTGGGGCTCGCAGATAGTAGTACATAGTTTGTTTCTCCGTCTGTACGGGGCTTACTGACCTTCATAGTTCCTGTCTTTGTCTTTGCTGTCAGTTGTCTTGGTCTGTATTGGGGCCTGCGGCCCTCCCAGTGTCTAGCCGTGTGTGTCTTGGGCCTATGACCCTTTGGTGTAGGTTTATTGCCTGCACTGGGGCCCAGCTCCGTCATAGCCTGCACTGGGGCCCAGCTCCGTCATAGCCTGCACTGGGGCCCAGCTCTGTCATAGCCTGCACTGGGGCCCAGCTCTGTCTTAGCTTGCACTGGGGCCCAGCTCTGTCATAGCCTGCACTGGGGCCCAGCTCTGTCATAGGCTGCTCTGGGGCCCAGCTCTGTCATAGCCTGCACTGGGGCCCAGCTCTGTCATAGCCTGCACTGGGGCCCAGCTCCGTCATAGCCTGCACTGGGGCCCAGCTCTGTCATAGCCTGCACTGGGACCCAGCTCTGTCATAGCCTGCACTGGTGTCTAGCTTCGTCTTTGCCTGCAATGAGACCCAGTTCCACTATAGTCTACGCTGGGGCCTAGGTCATTTTGTTTTTGTCTTGTGTATGTCTGTACTGTGACCACCAAGGGACTACCCGGGGCCTGCGCATCTCCAACTTTAGAGGCCCAGCTAAAGAACTGGGTGGTTTACGGGATCTCCGAGTACAAGACCACCCACGCCCCGGGTAGTCGGCAGCTTGCCTCTTTGGTGGAGCAGGTGGGTTGTCTGTCCTATGTCCTTCATTTCCCAGGCAGCTTCCTAGCTTCCTTCATCCCCAGATAGTGACCCCTGATTATGGGCTCCAGGGAGGAATTCACTGCCTGGCTGAGAGCTGCCTCCCTGTCCCAGGTTCCAAATCCTAAACCAGGAATTTCACAACACACTTTGAATGCCCAGCGATGTTATTCGGCTGGTCGTGACACCATGCTTAAAGTGGACCAACACCCAGGATTTTGACTATCCTGGGTCTTGGTCCACTTCGGTGGGGCACCCCCGATCGGGGTGCCCCGCTGTGTGAAACCCCCCCTAACCCCCCGAAAAACTCACCTCTCCCCGCTCCCAGCGCCGACGTACAAGCCAGGTCCAGGAACGTCTAAGCGGCTGCCGCCGCCGCCGCCTCCCGCGCGTCCCTTTTGACGCGCACGCGCCCGCGTCGGCCATTCGCAGACGGCCGGCGCGGGCGCGCGCACGGCTACAGGGGCGCGAGGGAGGCGGCGGCGGCCGGCCGCCGCCGAAGATCAGGTAAGGTTTTTCGGGGGTTTTGGGGGGGTTACACCCCGCGGGACATCCCGATCTCGGATGTCCCGCGGGGTGGGGGGTGATCGGCCCGGGAATCTTATAGATTCCCGGGCCGATCACCGTGGGTGTTGGTCCACTTTAAGAGCTGCAACTGATGCTCATTATAAAGAATTTGTTTGTAAAGTTCATATGTTTAGTTTGGTGGCCCCATCATAAAGAACTGCAGATAAAGCTAAAAAATGTGTTGGAGCACCTGACCCTGCTTGTAAAGTATGTGTGTCTAGCTGGTGCAACATTTGGGCCGCGTTGTTTATCTTTCTAAAAAGGAGTTTTCTACAAACAAAGCCCTGTCCAATTTCAGCCGTTCCAATTAGAGTGAGTCAACAGTGTGCGGTCATTTTGAAAAATGAAGAGGCGTAAGGTGTAAAGAAACAGATGAGCAAGAGTCTATAACAACATATGCCTCACAGTGTGAATGTTGGCCTTTCACAGGGTGTATGTATTTTAGGGAGCAGTATAATGAGTATAATAAGAAATTGAACATATGTGGATAACAATATTTGCAAAGACTATATCCTAAACGCGATTATCTCTTATTTTGCAGTGGTGTTATCAGGGAGAATGTGTGGCTTTTGGGACCTGGCCAAAAAGCATCGATGGGGACTGGGGACCATGGTCAGTATGGGGAGAGTGCACCCGTACCTGTGGTGGAGGAGTCTCCTCATCTTTAAGACACTGTGACAGTCCAGCGTAAGTAGCTAAAGTAAGCCTGAGCCAAACCAAAGAACCATTTGGATCTTTTAAAAAAAACTGTAGTTTTATATTTTGGGTGTTCATACATTTTCTTGTCTTGGCTTGTCTGTGAATTTTAAACACACTGCTATGAGATTTTAGGATAGCTGTCGACAAAGCATTATTAGAATATGTGCCTCTCAAATGTCTAAGGAAACTACAGTAATCTGCTGTTTAGGGGGACACATGTCACTAATGTCACACAAATATGCTCCAAACCCTCAGACTAATACTAATACTGCTTTGGAGCCATTTGGCATGCTGCTTATTATACCATCGTCCCATTCCTGCATAGCTGGCCTCCTTTCCATCACCCCTGTACTGGTTCTACTGTACCCTCCTATCCAAGAAACCCTAGCTCATGTTCTGCCCCAATTCGTCTCAGAATAATGGCAGTATTATCAAGGACATGACCTCCACTGTTCATGACCTGTCCCTGCAATGTTATAGGCTAAGCCTCGGAGGGCACAGCTCAGCATAGGTTTTATGGGCTGCTCATGAGCTGGTCGGGCTAGAAAACTCGTGTGTAGTTTTGGACCCAGGCTGCCACACGTTGTATTGTGGAGGTGTGTTGTTAGGTGCTGGGGAACCCAATCTTCATTCAGAGGACAGAACAATCGGAGCACTGCATTCAGAGTTTTGGCAGCTTAAATCCAAAGACGGCTATCTGCTCAAAGAATAGGCAGGAAACCTTATTGGTGTGACAAATCCTTAGAAGTCTACAAAGCATAAGGTGACCATCAACACAATAAAGTTGTGCTGCAAACTGTAACCACAAAGCTAGTTTATGGCTTAATAGGAAAAATATCACCACACATAAAAATATGTACAAATATGGAAACCATATAAGAATAACAATATCTTTCATATATAGCACCACCTGGTTGTTAATCAATAAAGGGATGGATAGTGTGCCAAATCAGCAACCCAAAGCTGCTACCACAACACACATAAACAATTTCTATAGTTCCAGCCTACTGTAGACACAGTCGCTTGAAAGGCACCACTCCAACCCTACAGTAAATTAATCAATGATACCAACTGATCCAAATAATCATATTTAATTAATCAATTCATCTACAAAAGGTATAAAAGACATATAACAAATTCATACAACATCATAACATACATTTAATAACACATATGTGTACACAACATATCTACACCATAGCACCAGCAGGAGCAAGCCCCATATTATCCCAAATACCCAAATGAATCCCTATATTAAAAAAAACTATTACCTAATATAAAGTGCCAATACCTAAAGTGACCAGTGCAAAATATAATCTATTATACAAATCAATATTCATTCTCCTGCTGGGCCGATCAGTTCACCCACGCGTTCCGTAGCGCTGTGCTACTTTCTCAAGGTGCTATCTATATCTATACAAATATGGAAACCACATTATATTTTATCAAATAGACAAAACATACACCCATTCAAAACCCAACCCTAGATTCTAAAAGATTCAATGCCCGGTTGAATCTCGAATTCATGAAGCCACAGTGCGTGAAACCCTGTGGATTTGCAATATACTCACCTTGGGCCTCGTTCGCCTTGCTGTGCGGGTTCTGTGTGCCTTGCAGATTTGAATGCATCTGCTAGTGTGAACAGGTACAGCAATGTTACCCTGCTACCCTTGCCGTACATGCTTGCACACAGAGACCACAGATCTGTGGTTTTATTTGTTTAAAAAAAAAAAAGAAATTTCCCTCTGTAATATATAAATATATAAAATATATTAAAAAAATGAATTTTGAAAAAGCATCCACAGAAAGTGAAAGAACTGTGTTTTCAAACATAGTGCTGTCTTAAAAAGGAACAAAACCCAGGATTTTCACTCTCCTGATTTCACTGATCCCAATTTTGGGATGCTCCACTGTGTGCATCCTCTTGGATCACTTCGAAAACACGCCTTTCTGGCGATCCTTTGGCCAAGCCAGCAGCCAGTCAGCGTTCTCCTCTTCATTCCGTTTTTTGCTAATGGAGGCTCCAGGAAGGCAGCTATTCCTCTTTATGATAGAAATTATAATTTTATGCTGCATAATATGTTTCAATCGATTGCTGCGACACTTTTTGTATTGCTGCTCCAATGTTTCCAATAAAGGACCTGGTTCCATATTACTGCATGCCAAGTTTGCAATTATATTCTGACGCCAGAGACAATGACATAATTGAAACACAAGGAGATGGAGGTGTTGTGCCTGTGACTGGATCCCCAGTGAGATGGTGTTTCTTTTCAGCCACTCCTAAGCACAGAGGGACTGAACATAGTTAATAGGGAAAGATCACAAAAGGGTTGATTCATGGTCATGTGCAAATTAATTTACGCATTTTTTTTTTAGTGCAAAGTCTGCTTCCGCATGATTCATGGTCGTCAAAATAGGCATTTGCTTTTGTGCCAGCTTGCGAACTAGCGATCGCCAGTGCACCAGTTTGTGCCTGAAATTACCCGCTAGCTCCATTTTGGCGCACCAAATGGTCTCTGGTGCCTAATTTAGGGTAAGTTAAGAGGGCAGAAAAGCATGCACAAATGTGGCAATTTGAAGAGTGAATTTCCTTCAGCAAATATGTGCTAGAAGAAATAAGCAACAGGCTTATTTAATTCCAAAATAACATAGCGGCAGCATCCTACATGTTTTTGAACAATGAAAGTGTCAGCCGCAAGTTCTATTTAGGGATTGAACCCTTTTTTTGTTTGATAAAAAGTTGTCAAAAATCACAAAAATGAAGGTCCAAACAAACTAAAAAGGTGGATATTGGGTCCCAGGGCTTAAATTATTACGCATTAATATGCAAAATGAACAGGGGAGGACCTGTTAAAAAAAACATCTGGGACAAAACTCCAAAAAATGTTAAGGGTTAACTGGAATTAGAATATCCCCCCCAAATAACACCCTAGAAAATGGGTTCTCCAGAGAATACACTTCAAAATTGCGAATAGAGCTTCTCAGAAAACACAGAAGCTGGAGAGATCAAATCACTATGGCGAAACAGTAAAGAAAAGGGGAAATACATAGGGAGCAATTCGGCACTTAGCCAGCCAAATGCACTTGGGGCAGGGCCATTTGTGCTTCAATACAGCAGATTTTTCTTGTGGAAGGCGCAAATTGGTGCAAGAGGAGGCAATTTGTGCTTGCCACTTGGTGCGCTTTGCATGTGCAGACGCAGCCATGAATCATGTGCTTAGTCGCATGCGGAATCGTTTGCTCTCCACCTGAGCGTTTTTGGGCACTGGCTAGGAATCAACCCTATTATGTTTACACCGCTGTCATTTAGGCTGAATTGGTAAAATACATGGCATACAAATGTAAATAGCAGTTCCTTTTTTACAGACCATCAGGAGGGGGAAAATATTGCCTGGGAGAAAGAAAACGCTATCGTTCTTGTAACACTGACGTAAGTAATGTAGCATGTATTTATTTTGATACTACACTTTCTTTTGCACCTTCCTAGAACATTTTTAAAGAATTTTAGCCCAGAAAGCATCTTCCCAAGGGGGGCATCCCAATTTAAATTTATACTAAAGGCAAGCCCAGTTGTTGTCCTATTGTCTCGGGCTACACATTGCACTGTCCCCTACCTCAATCCATTTTCAAAAAGCCCATGTAGTTCCTAAGTTATCTGTAAAAGTATTAGAGCATTGGAGATGCAGAGAAACTGTGGCAACAGCGATGTGATGTAAGCACACTGTGTGCTTTGCATATTCATTAAGATTGATCTTTAATGTTTTTGCCCGAGACAACTCCATGTCATAGTAAAAAAAATATCTGCATTGTTGTACCTCTAGTTATTATAGCCAGCACATGTGCACAGCACAGTGTCATCAGATAAGGGGGGTTAGAGATGCTGCAGGAGATCAGGGATGAGGGCAGGTTTTTATAGCTGTAGAGAGAGGTGGTGCTTCCGTTCTTAGTCCCCTGGAGGTTGATTGGTGGACTACATCAGCAGGGCAAGAAAGGAAACCGGAATGAGGAAGTGGCTTTCCTCACTAAGGAGGCAGACGGGAGGAGAAGGACATCGCTGGAGCTACTCAATGAAAGGTAAGCTACCTATTTTTTTTTTAACTTTTGACTTGCCAATCACTTTAATATGTTCTGCTGTGTAAAGCTATAGAGAGAGCCCAAGATAGTATCTATAGGATTTTGGACTGTCTTGAGAAGTCAGGTAGGAGTTGGGTTATAGAAGTATAATATATAGGTGCTTGTTAAAATGGCCTGTAGCCTTCACCCACACCATGCAAAATAGTGGGGAAACCTTGAGAAGGTTAGTGAGGGCATGAGTGATTGCATCAATATCAGCAGGTTTAATTACAACAGTATTAGAAACGTATTCATAAAAATGGTCACATTGGGGTTTCACACAGGGGCTGCTTTGACATGTTAGACATCACATATAAATATACACCCAGTCCATTATATATCGAAGACCCTTGGAACAAACTTCCCACAGAGGTAGTTGAAAATTCTAAAGTAAGTGAATTGGATAAGCATACATCTATCCTAAGATAATGAGAGCATTACCTTTTACTATTAACCTTTTGTATTTTTATAACCTAGTCAAATTGGGTCATATATTCCATCGTTATAGCTAGGTGAGCATAGGTCACTCCTTGTGTTAATAGGTTAATCAATAGGTACTGGGTGGTTTTTAGAACCCTAATGCATATAATCACTAGTTCATCTTTGTAGGGTCTGAAGAATAATGCATATCATCACTAGTTCATCTTCATAGGTCTGAAGCAACTTACTTTAAACAGTAAAGTAAATTTCCCCAATGAGACACATATGAGACACATATGGAAATAGACATATTAACAATCTGCACAGTGAAAGAGAGGGGGGGGCAGGGTTGGGAATGATCTCCTTTTACCTATTTCCAGGGGCTCCCCTCCCAGGCAGCTGTTTTAGAGTCCCTATACCAAGACAATGGGAAGATTAGGTCCAAGTTAGGATCCACATTCAAGGTTAGAGGTTGGAGTCTGCTTAAAGCAGGCGCTCCTCCCGTCGACAGTTGATCAAGGCACCACTTGGAGGAGTGATGGAACCTAGGAGATGGACAGAGTAGGTTTTATTTGGCAAGTCTTCTTACTGATTTGTACCTCAGCCCAATATGCTGCCAGTTATACACAAACCTAATTTAGTTGGTAATTACAAAACTGCTCCAAAACTGTAATTTTTGCATTTTATGCACTTTACGTAGATGTTTTATGCTGCCAACCTAAACAGACCACCAAGGAGGTATTTGAGTTACAGTAGCTAGAAAATGGCAAGTTATACTGTAAGAAGGGGCCTATTACCTATTATACCAAAATCTTAAAACTGTGTCCATATATTTGTAATTGTGTAGTGCTAAATAATTGCCTAATGCTAACATGGTAGTACTTAAATGTGAGTGAAGGCAGTTTAACTGAAGCTCATAGATCAAGCTGCGAATGGGGATTTTCAAGCCCCTTTTGGATTAATGAGAAAGTTAAACATCTGAGATTCTTGACAGTCATTATATGATAAGCATGTTGTTTAAACCAATTATTTACTTCATTAGCATCCATCATCCCTTTAATAATTTTAAATGACATAATTGTGTTGATGCTACTCTTTGCTAGAAAAGTAAAACACTCTCCTGCTGCTCTAGGATTAATTGATTACTCTCCATTTTCAGTGACTGCATTTCATACATGAAAATGAATTTACTCCTCCAGGTCATCTGTTATTGTGCACGGGAGGCCATGCATTCTTGTAAAGCTATGTTAATTAATGTTGGAACCTCCTTGTGCTGACTCTATAAGATAAGAATTGAAAACATTACAAGAAAATGCGTGTTAGACATGAAAAGTGGTGCATGGCTTGCAATAGCTTTATGATCTACAGGGGCAGATGAAAATGAATACCTAATTAATTAATTAATACAACAAATTCCCATTTTATTCATTTCTAATGCATTATTGCCTAGTCAACCAAGTTAAAAAAGGTAGTGAGAAGCTGTAAATGAAAACATTTGCGAGGACCCTAAACCACCCGCTTTCCTCGATAAAGAAATATTAATACAAAGCTTTATTTACCATGTTCATTAAAGACATACCATAATATAGGGTATGGTGATACTCCACCCCGCTTCCACTATTCATGACATATGGGTTATGGTCCAGTAGAGGGCGAACTTCTGCAGAGATGAAAGCAAAAAAGAAGCCCCTCCCGGTCCATAAATACCTGGGACCTCCCACACATTCCCCAGTTCCTTCTGCAGGACGGCGAGCAAGTCAGAAGATGTATGCTGCTCTTCCTTGCAGGTAAGCCGGGTTTACACCCGGCCATGTTGTGCTCTATTTCTGCCCGGACCTTTATGCATTAAGCCCATTTCTAGCCTCCCAGCCTTGGCTGCAGGTCCGGGTGATGGTAGTCTTCACCTTAAAAGGTGTTTAGGGAGCCATGCTCCCCCGTGAGACCCCATACAGGGGGGTAGGTGGCATCCGGGTTGGTGATCCCAGTTTGGGATGCCCTGTCCCCATTTTACACCTTTTTTACACCTTTTTGGTGAGGGATTCTCCCCCTTCCGGGTCCCCTCTGTTACCCTCCAGCAGGGGGGGGTGGCATTGTTCTTCTATTTTTCACTTTATATATGTGTGTGAGTGTGCTGTGCGCTTCATTCACGTTGCGCTGTGCGCTCTGCCTGCAGTCTGGGGAGCTTCTTCCCCTCAGGCTGATTCTGTGAGGGGGCGGGGCCTGGGGCTCGCGCGTTGCGCGCCCCGCCCCTTCTGTTGCCGCCATTGAGGGCCCATCCCATTGCTGGGTACCGCATTACAGGACTCGGAGGGAAGGGGGCGGGGCTGGGCGCGGCGTGCGATCCACGCTGGCCCGCCCCTTCTTCTCCCTCCCTTTCTTACTCTCAGGCGCTGCTGGCTGAATAGGATGCCATTTTCTGCGGTGGGTGACCTGCTGGGCTCCCCCCTCTTCTTGCTATGCTTGGCCAATGTGCCTCAGTCGCCGATTGGGGCAGCGCTGGCCTCTCTGCTATTGTTTTCTTATGACATGTATTTATTATGCTGTTGCTGTGTGTGTGCATGTGCTTATGGCCACATATCTTGTGTCTTTCAGGAGGACTCCCTGTGCCTTGCTTAAATGGGGGTTCTCCCGGTCCTAGGGTCCCTAGCTGTAATTTGGGGCACTTATAAATCCTCCCACTCGGGACTTAAAGGGGCATTCCGGGTTGCTTACCAGCGTAATTCCCTCTGGTCATTGCGACTACCTTAAAATCACCATATGGAGGCTCCACAGGATACCGGGCTCGGGCTCCCTTTGGGGACAATCCCGGCTATGTATGGGTTGTGGGGTACCCCTTACGGGGGAGAATGTACTAATTTGCATACCATGTGCGCAACAGGCCATAACGCGGCAGTCGGGATCCCAGGCGTCTGAGTCAGTGCCGCCCGTCTCATCTCCTACTTCTCCCCGCCTTATCCGTACCCCATGTGACACTGTCATTAGTGGGGAGTCGCACTCGGAGGTATGTGCTAGGCTGGCCAACCTCGAGAAAATTATTTCTAGCTCAGTGGGCAGAAAGGCCCCTGCTAAGAAAAGGCATCTGTCACCGGCTACGCCGGTAATTGATTTTGATGATTATGACTCCCCTGACTGGGCTGATTATTCGCCGCTTGAGGAGGGGGAATTGTTTGAGGAATCTGAGACCGAGGAACTGCAGTTCTTTGATTCTAATGCCAGGCAGGCGCTGGGGGATGCTGTGGATACCCCCAAGATCCTGACCCATCTATCAGAGGTTCTGGATATTTCCCCACCAGCGGAGGCCCCTCCGAAGAAGGGGGAATTCTTTGGGTTCTCTAAGCCCCGCTTGGAGTTTCTAAATCAGGATCATTTTGACAGCATGATTCTTAAAGAATGGGAGAAGCCGAGTCGCCTTCACGGTTTTCCTCAGGGATGGGATAGGAAGTATCTCTTTCCGGTGGACGCGGTGAAGCGATGGTCTTCCCCTCCCGAGGTTGATGCGCCCATCTTAGGATTGTCCAACACCTCCGTTGTACATACTCCTGACGCCACTACCCTTAAGGATGGCGAGGACAAACGCATTGATCAGATGGCTTGTCATGCCTTTGCCAGTGTGGGTTCAGCCTTGTGGCCTGTCTGTGCATCGGCACTCGTGGCTCTGGCTACGAGGTCAGAGATCAGGGACATGTTAAATGGGTCCCAGCTCAACCCGGACAACGTTGAATTCACAGCCCTTAAGAGGTGTGAATTGTTCATGAATTTTGTTTTGTCGGCTATGGACGACACTATTACCATGTGTAGTAGAACTTTGGCTCTGTTGATGGCCATGCGCCGATCGGTCTGGCTGCGGCAGTGGGCAGCTGACATTGCTGCCAAGAAATCACTTACAGCTCTGCCCTTCCTGGGAACGCGGCTGTTTGGAGACAAATTGGATTCTGTGGCGAAAGATGGAAAGCTACCTCAGCGCAAGAAGCAGCGTCGGTCCTTTCGGGGGGCAAGCTCCTTCAGTCCTTCCTTTCACGGTGCCAGAGGGGGCAGAGGTCTTGCCTACTCTGGCTTCAGAGGGGGTTCCTGGAACAGAGGTAGAGGACGTGCCCGTCCAGCCTCTACCTGGGGTTCCAAGCCCAAGCCAGCTCAGCAATGAGGAGGCGCCCTCACCCTTATGGGTGGGGGGACGGTGCGGCTCTTCTTTCAGGTCTGGGCCCAGGAGGTTACGGACAAGTGGATATTGGAAGTGGTCTCGTCTGGGTACAAACTGGAGTTCGAGTATCGGCCTCCTCCCAGATTCCTAAGGTCTCGGGTGCCTTTGGATCCTCGGGCAGTGCAGGGGCTCCTGTCTACTGTAAAGAAACTCCTGGACATGGCGGTCATATGCCCGGTGCCTCTTTCAGAGAGAGGCCGGGGCTTCATGAGACCCATTCTGGATTTGAAGCTTCTCAACAGGTTCATCAGAACCAAGAGGTTCCACGTGGAGACTCTGTGCTCAGCCATCGGTTCCCTTCGTCAGGGGGACTTCATGACGTCCATAGACATCAAGGATGCTTACCTTCATGTACCAATTTTCCCAGCACACCAGAGATTTCTCAGGTTTGTGGTCGGAGATCAGCATTTTCAGTTTGTGGCCCTCCCGTTCGGGCTGACCTCAGCACTGAGGGTGTTTACCAAGGTTCTGGAGGGCATTTTGGCCCTGCTCAGAGCCCAGGGCATTCGCATTGTGCCATATCTGGACGACCTGCTCATTACAGCTTCTTCCCTCTGCCAGGCGGAGCTGGACACCAGGACGGTGGTGATGATGCTGGAGAGGTTCGGATGGGTGATCAACCACCCCAAGTCTTTTCTCTCCCCATCAAGGGAGATTTCCTTTCTGGGCATGAATCTGGATACCAGTCAGGCCAGAGTGTTCCCACCTCAGCCAAAGGTGCAGATGGTTCAGGATCTGATACGTCTTCTCCTGACCAATCCTCGTCCTTCTATCCGGCTAGGGATGACTCTGGTAGGTTTGATGGTGGCTTCCTTCGAGGCAGTCCCCTTTGCTCAATTCCACATGAGGTCGCTACAACTCCATCTATTGCTGAAATGGGACAGATGTCCACAGTCCTTGGATCAGTCATTTCTGATGTCTCCCAGGATTCGGCAGTCCCTTCAGTGGTGGCTGGAATCAAGCAATCTGATGAGGGGCAGATCGTTCCTGGCCCCTTGTTTGATAGACGGTTACCAAGGATGCCAGCCTGTTGGGCTGGGGAGGTTTCTGGAAGGATCATCAGTTCAAGGGGTTGTGGGGTCCTCGGGAGGCTCACACCCCCATCAATGTCTAGGAGCTCAGAGCTATCTGCTTGGTTCTGTCGCGTCTGACACTTCACCTACAGGGTTTACCGGTTCAGGTTCGATCAGACAATCGTACTGCAGTATCTTACATCAATCACCAAGGAGGGACTCGCAGCAGGAGTGCCCTCAGGGAAGTCTCTCTGATTCTGACATGGGCGGAGAGCAATGTTCCTTGCATCTCGGCAGTGTACTATCACGCTCCCGGAACCACAATTTACCACTTGGACAACTCCAGCTCTCTTGGTAAGGACCTCAACCCCCAATCTCCGCAGCCAGCTTCACCTATAGGAGCCCCCGCTTGCCGAGACGCAGAGCACGCCTGCTCGGGATCGGTTGCCCCCAGGACTTAATGGCTCAAAGGTTGAGGTCTTACGGTACAGAGTGCTGGAGAGCCCGCGGCTGGAAGTGGAATCGGGTAGCCGGTATGTGAGCGTATGGTGGGAGTCCAAGGACAGGCCAGGGTCGGCAACTGGAGTGAAGATCAAGGATGGTTAAACAAGCGAGGGTCGGCAACAGGAGCGGAGATCACGGATGGTCAAACAAGCGAGGGTCGGCAACAGGAGTGGAGATCACGGATGGTCAAACAAGCGAGGGTCGGCAACAGGAGTGGAGATCACGGAAGGTCAAACAAGCGAGGGTCGGCAACAGGAATGGAGAGCACGGATGGTCAAACAAGCGAGGGTCGGCAACAGGAATGGAGAGCACGGATGGTCAAACAAGCGAGGGTCGGCAGCGGGAATCTGGATCAAAATCAGGGATTAACAATGGCTGGGGTCTAGGCGCTATCACAGGCAACCACCAACTGCGGGGAAAAGAGCTTTATAGGGACAGACATAAGAGGGAAGGAATTGTGATTGGAGCACACAGGATCATGATGATGATTGGAGTGCACAACAGGAGGGGGCGTGTCCCCCCACTGAACCCAGGGCTCATTGGCCCTTCAGAGGGAGTAGGGGACGTGCTGGCCAGCTGGGCTCATAGGCCCTTTAACTAAAAAGGGGGCGTGCCCCTTTTTAATTTATTCACCTCCTCCGGCGGCCCCGCTGAATGCAGCGCCGCCGGAGGGCATAGAAGGAACGTGCTCGCGCACCCGCGCGAGCACGTGTGCAGATGCCGGACACGCCGGCAGGAGGAGAAGGAGGGGGCGCGCCCGCAGCCGCGCGAGCTGCCGCCCGGCGCGGCCGGCGCCTGGATGGCGGGGCGACGGAGACACCGCTGGAACGCGGCACAGGTAAGCTGATCGTGACACTACCCCCCCCTTCATGAGGGGCCTCCGGACCCTCACCAGGTTTCCCCGGATTGTCACGATGGAACTTTTTAATAAGAACTTTAGCATGCACATCTTTTGCCGCAACCCAACATCTCTCCTCAGGACCGTAACCAACCCAGTCAATTAGATATTGTAAAGAATTACGGAGCTTGCGCGAGTCAAGAATTTTGTTTACTTCATATTCTGGTTCGTTATCTACTAGAATAGGCGGCGATGATGGACGCGGTACATTCTTGGCTGGTTTTAACAGTGACACATGAAAAGAATTTGGGATTCTCATGGTTTGCGGGAGTTGAACCTTAAAGGACACGTTGCTTAATTTCTGAATAATGGGGAAAGGGCCAATAAACTTGGGCCCTAACTTACTGGACGGTTGCCGCAGAGAAATATTTTTTGTAGAAACCCAAACAAAGTCCCCAATCTGAAGCGCGGGTTCTTGAGACCTGTGGCGATCGGCGAACCTTTTGTATCTAAGAATAGTTTCTTTCAAAGTCTGCTGGACGCGGGTCCAGATGTTCTTCCGCTCTTGGAGCCACTCTTCCAATGCCGGTAAATTGGAAGGGGACCCAGAGAGAGAGGAAGCCCTGGGATTCCTCCCAAGATTGCAGAAAAACGGAGAGACTTTGGTACTTTCACTCGGCGCATTATTGTAAGCAAATTCCGCGAAGTCAATATATTCTGACCACTGTTCTTGTGCGTCGGAAATGTAACACCGCAAATACTGTTCTAGACTCTGATTGGTTCTCTCAGTCTGTCCATTGGTTTGAGGATGGTAAGCAGAAGACAAAGATATCTGAATCCCCAAGCGAGAACAGAAGTTCTTCCAAAAACGCGAAGTAAATTGCACACCCCGATCGGAAACTATGTTAGATGGTATGCCATGGATACGGAAAATGTGCGAGATAAATAACCGCGAAAGCTCAGGAGCTGATGGTAGCTTAGATAAAGGAATAAAATGTGCCATCTTACTGAAACGGTCGACGACCACCCAAATCACAGTGTTCCCATGTGAGAGAGGCAAATCTACAATAAAATCCATAGAGATATGAGTCCATGGTTCTTTAGGAATCTCAAGTGGGACTAAACACCCACTAGGAGCCTTGTGAACCCCCTTACTTCGTGCACAAACAGAACATGCGTCGATAAAGGTAGTTATATCACGGCGCATAGTAGGCCACCATACAAGGCGTCGGGCTAAAATGAAAGTTTTACGATTTCCTAGATGTCCAGCAGTTTTGGCATCGTGAAACTCGCGAATTACATCGGAACGCATATGCGGTGGTACAAACTGACATCCTAAAGGTATATCTACAGGGGACTCATTTTGAAATGGTGCCAGTGCATTCGAAAGATCAGGAAGCAAGGCCCCAATCACACATCCCACAGGCAAAATAGGTTCACCCATATCGCCCCGATCCTTACAATCCCCAAACAAGCGGGACAGAGCATCCGCTTTAGAGTTTTTCACTCCTGGCTTAAATGTAATTATAAAATTAAAACGCGAGAAAAATAATGCCCAACGGGCCTGACGAGAGTTCAGTCTCTTAGCTGAGCTAATGTACTCGAGGTTTTTGTGATCAGTATAGACCGTGATCGGATACAATGACCCCTCCAACCAGTGACGCCACTCATCAAAAGCCAGTTTAATCGCCAATAACTCCCTGTTTCCAACATCATAGTTCTGTTCCGCGGTACTAAATTTCCGTGAGAAGTAGGCGCAAGGATGCAAACGATCAGGATGACCAGAGTATTGAGACAACACCGCCCCCACACCCAACTCAGATGCATCTACTTCGATGGTAAAAGGTTTATTAACGTCAGGGTGAACTAAAACTGGCGCCGAAGTAAAAGCCTGTTTTAGAGTCTGGAAGGCCTCATTGACCGAAGATGACCAGTTTACTGTGAAGGCGCCCTTGCGAGTAAGGTTGGTGAGAGGAGCAACAATCTTGGAGAAACCCTTAATAAAGCGTCGATAGAAATTAGCGAAACCTAAAAAACGCTGTAATTCTTTTAAAGTCTTGGGTTGTACCCATTCCCGCACCGCCGAAACTTTCCCCGTATCCATCTCTAACCCCTGGCTAGAGATTATATAACCCAAAAAGGGAACGGTGGTGACCTCAAACATACATTTAGAAATCTTTGCATACAAGTTATTCTCTCTTAGTTTTTGAAGTACCATTTTCACATGCAGTCTATGTTCGGACAAAGACTTAGAGAAAATGAGGATATCATCCAAATAAATTACCATGAACCTGCCCAAATAGTCTCGGAAGACGTCATTAACGAAGTCTTGGAAGACCGCAGGGGCATTACAAAGGCCAAAGGGCATGACTAGATATTCGTAATGACCATCTTTAACATTGAATGCAGTTTTCCACTCATCCCCTTGTCGAATACGAATCAGGTTGTAGGCCCCCTTCAGGTCTAACTTGGAGAACACCCGAGCTCCTACTACTTGATTAAATAAATCCCCAATCAAGGGAAGGGGATACCGGTTTTTAACCGTGATCTTATTCAGGGCTCTGTAGTCTATACAAGGCCTTAAACCACCATCCTTTTTCTCCACAAAAAAGAAGCCAGCCCCCGCGGGTGATGTTGAAGGACGGATGAACCCCTTGCTTAAATTCTCGGAGATGTACTCCTTCATGGCCAGTTCTTCCGGCCGAGTGAGATTATAAACCTTCCCTCTAGGAGGGATGGTCCCAGGGAGCAGGTCAATAGGGCAGTCATAGGGCCTATGAGGGGGAAGGGAATCGGCAGAACGTTCGGAAAAAACATCAGCCCAATCTGCGTAAGGCTGAGGCAATCCCTGTGGCAGCATCTGAAAACTTTTGAGGGCAGTGGAAAAACAATGTGTCTTGCAGTGATTACTCCACCTCACTAAATCCCCAGTCTGCCAGTCTAAAATGGGGTTGTGGAGTTTTAACCAGGGATATCCCAGTACTACCGGGGTTTCAGGACAGTCAAAAACCAAGAACTCGATATATTCAGAGTGAGAAGAGCCAACGATTAAATTGAGAGGTGGGGTCTTGGTACACACCGGACCTCCCTGGATGGCCTTCCCATTTATGGCTAGAACCTGTAGAGATTTTCCAAGGGGTACCAGCGGAATCCCCAGGACGGAGATCATGCTCCGGTCCAGGAAATTACCTGCAGCTCCACTGTCGATAAAGGCGGATACTGCCCGTTTGGAGGGACCCCAAGAAAGCTCTATGGGGATTAACATTTTATTCAAGTGAGAGTAATTAACTGACTCACCTAGACCAGTACTCCCCTCCTGATCTAGGCGAGGAAGTTTCCCGCCGGGTATCCCTTGTTAGGACAGGACCTAGCAAAATGTCCCGGATTCCCACAATATAAGCAGAGACCCATGGAGCGTCTACGCTGCTTCTCGTCCTGGGTAAGACGAGCTCTACCGATCTGCATGGGTTCTTCCAGTGAGGAGGAAGGTGTATTTGCCCCAGGGGAAGGGAGTGGGTTGGAGGACTGAGATGGCTTAAAGGACGAAGAAGTCCTAACCCTTTCCCTGGCTCTCTCCCTAAGACGCCGATCTATTTTGATGGAGACCTGCATTAGCTGGTCTAGATCTGCTGGTGTAGGGAAATTGACCAAAGCGTCCTTGATACCCTCTGATAGACCCATTCGGAACTGGCTACACAGGGCTGGGTCATTCCATCTGGAGTCTACTGCCCACCGCCGGAATTCAGAACTGTAATCTTCGGCAGTATTCCGACCTTGCTTCAAGGCCCGAAGCCTATTTTCGGCTGTGGACTGCTGGTCTGGGTCAGCATATAACACACCCATAGCCTGAAAAAAGGAAGTAACTGAGTGCAGGGCAGCATCATCTGGAGGCAGGCTAAAGGCCCATGATTGGGGATCTCCTTGCAAAAGGGAGATAACTAACCCCACCCGTTGGGTCTCGGTGCCCGAGGACCCAGGTCTCAATCTGAAGTACAGCTCGCAGGAATTTTTGAAATTGGAGAATCTGGCTCGGTCTCCAAAAAATTTCTCTGGTAACGGGACCTTCGGCTCCGACACGTGAGGTGGTACAGCGGATGCAGGAATCTGCCTGGTTTCCTGATTGGCCACTCTCTGGGCAAGTTGATTTATAGCTGTGGCCATAGCCTGTACTTGCTGTACCAGGTCATCCATGAAGGCCTGTGATAATATCACGCTCCCGGAACCACAATTTACCACTTGGACAACTCCAGCTCTCTTGGTAAGGACCTCAACCCCCAATCTCCGCAGCCAGCTTCACCTATAGGAGCCCCCGCTTGCCGAGACGCAGAGCACGCCTGCTCGGGATCGGTTGCCCCCAGGACTTAATGGCTCAAAGGTTGAGGTCTTACGGTACAGAGTGCTGGAGAGCCCGCGGCTGGAAGTGGAATCGGGTAGCCGGTATGTGAGCGTATGGTGGGAGTCCAAGGACAGGCCAGGGTCGGCAACTGGAGTGAAGATCAAGGATGGTTAAACAAGCGAGGGTCGGCAACAGGAGCGGAGATCACGGATGGTCAAACAAGCGAGGGTCGGCAACAGGAGTGGAGATCACGGATGGTCAAACAAGCGAGGGTCGGCAACAGGAGTGGAGATCACGGAAGGTCAAACAAGCGAGGGTCGGCAACAGGAATGGAGAGCACGGATGGTCAAACAAGCGAGGGTCGGCAACAGGAATGGAGAGCACGGATGGTCAAACAAGCGAGGGTCGGCAGCGGGAATCTGGATCAAAATCAGGGATTAACAATGGCTGGGGTCTAGGCGCTATCACAGGCAACCACCAACTGCGGGGAAAAGAGCTTTATAGGGACAGACATAAGAGGGAAGGAATTGTGATTGGAGCACACAGGATCATGATGATGATTGGAGTGCACAACAGGAGGGGGCGTGTCCCCCCACTGAACCCAGGGCTCATTGGCCCTTCAGAGGGAGTAGGGGACGTGCTGGCCAGCTGGGCTCATAGGCCCTTTAACTAAAAAGGGGGCGTGCCCCTTTTTAATTTATTCACCTCCTCCGGCGGCCCCGCTGAATGCAGCGCCGCCGGAGGGCATAGAAGGAACGTGCTCGCGCACCCGCGCGAGCACGTGTGCAGATGCCGGACACGCCGGCAGGAGGAGAAGGAGGGGGCGCGCCCGCAGCCGCGCGAGCTGCCGCCCGGCGCGGCCGGCGCCTGGATGGCGGGGCGACGGAGACACCGCTGGAACGCGGCACAGGTAAGCTGATCGTGACATGTACATTCTGGGAGTGGAGAACACGGAGGCGGACTCCCTGAGCAGGGGATTCTCTCGCCGAGGGGAATGGCCTCTCAACCACAGGGTATTTCAGGCCCTGTGTCACAAGTGGGGGACTCCGGAGGTGGATCTCTTTGCCTCTCGGCACAATCACAAGCTCCCAACCTTTGTATCTCTGTCTCAGGATCCTCTGGCCCTGGCAGTGGATGCCTTGTCCCTTGCCTGGAGGGATCTGGGGTTTCTGTACCTAGAGCCAGGTAGTACGCAAGCTGGCTCTAGAGGGGGCACCAGCAATTCTGGTGGCCCCAAGGTGGCCAAGACAGGTGTGGTTTGCAGACGTCGTAAGATTGGCGGTAGATCAGTGCAGGCTGCCCCTGTTTCCGGATCTGATCTCTCAGGGTGAACTACGTTACCTCAATTTACAAACGCTTGATGGTGTGGCTGCTGAAACCTTCCTCCTGAGGGAGGAAGGTTTGTCTGAGGCGGTTATTCAAACCTTGATTAGAGCTAGGAAGAGGTCTTCCTCTATCATTTACTATAGGACTTGGCGGTCCTATATTGACTGGTGTGAGGCTAGGGCCTTGCCTTGCAGGGTGTTTTACGATTCCTAGGATTTTGGAGTTTCTACAACACGGTCTGGATCTGGGGTTCCAGCTCAGTACTTTGAAGGGTCAGGTTTCTGCCCTGGCTGTCTTTTTTCAAAGGTATTTTGCTTTGCATCATCTGGTCAAGACTTTTTTCCAAGGGGTCACTCATGTTCGGCCCCCTAGAAAGTCTTTGGTTCCCGTTTGGGACCTAAATTTGGTTCTCTCGGCCCTCCAGGGGCCTCCTTTTGAACCGATGCAGGATGTGGCTCTTTCTGTGCTCACTCAAAAGGTTGCCTTTTTGGTGGCTATTACCTCTGTTCGGCGTGTCTCTGAGTTGGCGGCTCTGTCTATTCAGGCCCCTTACTTTGAGAGACACCAGGACAAGGTGGTTTTTCATTTTAAACCAGATTTCCTTCCTAAGGTGGTTTCTGCTTTCCATCTCAATCAGGATGTAGTTTTCCCTTCCTTGTGTCCTAAGCCTAGCAATGACAAGGAGAGGGTTTTGCACTCTTTGGATGTGAGTCGTTGTGTGAAGTACTATTTGGTTGCTACTGCACCTTTTCGTAAGACGGATGCCTTGTTCGTGGTGCCTTCCGGGCCCAGAAAAGGTTTGGCGCCCGCCAAGTCTACAATTAGTAAATGGATACGCCAGGCCATTGTTGGGGCCTATTATGCTAAGGGGAGGGTTCCTCCTTTTAAGATCACTGCTCATTCTACTTGTGCTGTTGGGGCTTCCTGGGCTTTTCAGCACCAGGCTTCTGTTGAACAAGTTTGTAAAGCTGCTACTTGGTCTTCCATTCATACTTTTTCAAAGTCTTATAAGGTTGATGTGCGGGCCTCAGCGGATGCTGTTTTTGGCCGCAAGGTTCTGCAAGCTGCAGTGGTTTAAATTGGTGCATTTTTTTGCTGAATTTGGATCCCCACCCATGACGGACACTGCTATTGGATGTCCCATATGTCATGAATAGTGGAAGCGGGGTGTGTGACATACTTGGAATAATACCATTTTGTGATTACTCACCTGTAAAATGCGTATTATAAGTATGTCACACATCCCGCTTCATCCCGCCCTTTGGTATTCTGGATCCTTTATATGGTGAACCTTTTATTGTTAAGAATGTTTTATTAGCTCTTCCTGGTCCCCTTACTGCTGTCATATACTGGGGAATGTGTGGGGGGTCCCAGGTATTTATGGACCGGGAGGGGCTTCTTTTTTGCTTTCATCTCTGCAGAAGTTCGCCCTCTACTGGACCATAACCCATATGTCATGAATAGTGGAAGCAGGGTGTGTGACATACTTATAATACCCATTTTACAGGTGAGTAATTACAAAATGGTATTTTTGCATTCAGGTTCATTGTGTGCCCAGTCATGTGTTTTGATTCATGACTGGGTGCACTATGAACCTAAATGCAAAAGTGTATCGCCATACACTGTATTATGGGGTTAACTAGGAATGGGTGCACGGTGGGGCATTCCCTGGTTGATGCTGATATTAGGTAAAGTAAAGATTTTTTTTTTGCTTCCAAAATTTGTGAAATGGTCAAAATTGGGTGTACTAACTATTTAAAAAAGAAGTCCAGACTCCAGGGAGGGGGGGGGGGGGCAGGAGCAGTACTTTTTCAATCTCCCAGCGACTGCCCCCGATTGTTGAGGAAGCGTGCGCCCAGCGACCGTACGCTAAGCTTTATTTATTATTTGAATGGCCAAATCTAGCAGCAGAGGCTGGACTTCTGCTTTAAAGTGGACCAACACCCAGGGGGATCGCCCGGAAATCTATAAGATTTCCTGGCTAATCCAATCCCTCCCTGCTGTGTGAAACCCCCCAGGACGCCCGCTGCTCTTACCTGAATCCCAGTCCAACGGCGCATGCGCGGTCCGCATCTCACGCATCTCTCTAGCAGGGTGCGTGCCCGCGCCAGCCATTTGTGAATGGCCTGCGCAGACGCGCTCCCTGTTAGAGGAAAGCGTGAGATGCGGCCGCCAGCATGCTCGGAGCCACTGAGGTAAGACGACGCTTTGACGTGCATACCTCAGTGGCTCCGAGTGTGCTGATTGGACGAGCGGCCGCGCATGCGCGGTAGGAGCGGAGTGAGGTGAGTTGTATCTAGCGATCTGGGAGGTCTCACATAGCGGGGCACCTGCGTTCGGGGTGCCCCGGGGAAGTGGACCAAAACCCAGGATAGTCAAAATTCTCTGTTGTTAAGATTCAACTGCGAGAAATTTTCATTTGTTTTAGATAAAACAAAGGGTCATTTTGTACCCTTTTTGTGGTCTGCGACCTATTTGGGAAACTAGCCTTCTGTTCTTTATTCCAGGACAGCAGATAACTTGAAAAGCAAGCTACTATGGGTATGCTGTTAGAGGCTTGTTTTCTGAGTTTATTTGTGGATTTTAGGGACTGGAAAGCTCGTCTGCTAATGTCATGCAAATGCAAGCTTTGACAGCCACTTTTGCTAGTAGTTAGTATTAGGTTTTTGTATTTGATCAGAAACTGACCTTTGGGAATTCCTTGGTACTGCTCTTTAGACCCCAGGAAGCCTACATTATATATACAGTAAACAGTTTGCCAAACCACCCCTCAGATTAAAGTGAACCTGCAGTCAAAAATAAATGGTCAGCTCACCACCACCCACGGGGGATGCCCTCACTATTTAAAAATAAAAAAATAAGCCTGAAATCTCAGAAAATGTCTTACCTGGTCAATGCTAACACATCCCATGTGACCACTGACAGCAGTAGAGTTCACCCAGTGTAATCTATTGCTCACATGCATAGCATAGAACTTGGAACTGACACAGGAGAACTGGTGCAGCTGTTTGTTTTTTTCTTTTCTTTTTTTTACTTGGCAAATTAATTCTAAATTGAGATGTCCCATAGGTATTAACAGACCTCCTATCATGTTTGACCAGAAATCCACTTTAACTAATAGTAATTGTCTTGCATAAGCATTGCATATCATTCAAATGTTAAAAACAAGCATTGGTGTTATAAATGGTGAATCCATGAACCTTGCACGTAGATGCCAAGGCTGGCTTGCTTTTTAATAGTTTTATCCAAAAGAAGTCATTACATCTTGTTGTTTTCTTTCCTCTGCAGCAAAGTCACACATACCAAAGCAGCATCATACTGCTCAGGGAACACAATGTTTTCTCTGGTTGTGTGGTGTAATTTACAAATACTCAGACGTTGCTTGGCATTTCAGTGTTTTCATTTTTTTTTTTAAATGTGCAGTCGCTTCACCTTCCAAATCTTACGGCCATGAAACGCCACAGTAAAAAGTAAAATTGTAATGCCATAAGATCTAATTACCTAGGCATTTCATAGCGAACCATATGCTTTGTATGCCAATGACAAGGCAGCAAACTACAATTACAATTAGTTATAAGGCATTGTCTTATGTGGTCCACGTGCTATGTCACGTGGAGGAGAGCTCTTCAGAATTTAGGAAATATCTACCCCTTTTGGAAAAAGTTGCACCTAGGGTTTAAAGGGGGAAATAAGTAAAAACAAAACATGTTCTGAACCAAATGGTGTGCTAAAAAATTCCCCACAATCCGTATTTATTCCCCTCAACTTGGTTCCCCCAAAAAGCAGTCCCACAAATTGCCCCACAGCAAACAGCCTCATCCTCCCCCAGAAAAGCAGCCTTGCAACCCCCCGCTGAATGGTGGGCCTCAGCATTGCCATTGAGCTGGAGCTCCTGCCACGGCTGCCTTTTCAGTGACGTTGCCTCCAGGTGCCAGCACTTCTCTGGAACACAGGAAACAAGGGTCAGGACAGCATGTAGTGCACCGCATTGGATGCACAGGGCACTGCACAATTGTGTGCTGCACTGCGTCTGTGCGTTTTGACCATAATAGCAGTGGAAACGTACAGTATGAAAGGGGCCTAATTCCTATTTTTGGTGGCAGTAGGAAAGTTTGGCTAACAGAAAAGACCATGGCCACAATGACCGTAAGTAGCAATGGACAAATAAAGCGACCAAGGGAGCTGCATTATTTTTATTAAAATTTGCCTACTGTAGGATACAGATAAAAGCTTTTTGAGAGTGTGGATATTGTGGGTGAAGTGTGCTTTCCCCAAACTAGGAGTCACAATTGTACTGCAATCCTCTTAATGCCCTTCTCCCCATCCTATCTATCTCCTGCTTGCCTAAAGTTAGTTATGCACCTGTCCTAGATTGTTTTGCTTCTACCTTTTTTTTTTTTGTCTTTTGTTTCCTTCTTCTTCTGCTGAATGGGGCTTTCATTTCCCCTATCAGATGCAGAACTCACTGATGGAATGATGGGGGTTGGTAAATTAAATTTAGTGTCCCTTTGAACCAGGAAGTTCCCTAGCACAGAGTTATTTGAGATTGTGGAGGTCTGCTTTAGCGTTCGGAAACATAAAAGTATTGTTTGGAGGTGACCTGAAATTTCTGTTCATGTGCCATACTTTAGACCAATGTTCCCCAACGCTCTCCTCGAGAGCCACCAACAAGTCAGGTTTTGTGGATCTCCTGCAGCTGCAATTATTACTTCACCTGTGTATCTGTATGGAGATCTGGAAAACCTGACCTGTTGGTGGCTCTTGAGGAAAGGGCTGGGAAACTCTTCTTTAGACCCTTAAAGTGGACCAAAACCTAGGATTTTGACTATCCTATAGGATTAGGTTTCATTTGTAAAATAACTTCCTCCTGACAGGACATCTCCTGAGGGTTTGCCCCAGAACACTGTTACATACCCTCTGGGGTACGTGTACCACAGGTTTAAAAACAGTGTCTTAGGGGAATAAAAAGGGTCTATTACTGTTGGGTCCTGTTCTCACTGAGATGTTAGGATTTGAGGTGTCATGGTGAACGCCTGCAAGTTGAAGGAATCCGATGATTATTTTCTCAGTTCCTAGACAAGTGGCACAGGGCACATGTTCGCACTACCTAGAAACAGCTGGTCTTGCAGAACTGTAGTGGCTTTTCTGGGACTTAGTTAATCAGTGAGGTTCTTCATCTGGTTTTAAATGGGATGCCTGCTTATCTTTAACTGTCTGCCTTACAAGTCAACCTGTTATGGAATAATGTCTTACTGCTATTACAATTCATTTTTTTTTCTTTCAAGGTGCTACCCAACCAATATATTGCTGTACTGAGCAAATAGGTATGGGGAAGAGATAGTATCATCCTTGGGGTATTCTAAAATAAATCTGCTCATTTGTATTTATTGATTTTTTGGTGCACAAGATTAAGTGGACCATTACCAGGCCCCGGGGTGCCTAGTAAGGCGATCAAGGGGGGGAGTTGTTTTTCAATCCCTACCAAACTCCACCCCTCCGACCCCCCCTGGTTCTCTAGTATGCTGAAGGTATAAAGCCTGAATTCTGATATTTTCTTATGGCCAAGATCAGTCTGCTTATAAAGGTTTGAATGGGCTCAGTGGATGTTAAGGCCACCTCTACTTCTAAAAGAGAGGGGGTTACTTCAGACCAGTAATTGAAATCTGGGAAGGGGGATTGGCGCAATGCTATTACAATTCTTTTAATGAATGTATATATCTTGTACCACATGACCCTGTTGTCAGTAAACATTTTGGTATAGATAAGTTATTTTTATAAACTTTAGTTTTTCTGTTTTTTTAGCCTTGTCCAGCTGGATCTCGAGACTTCAGAGAAAAGCAATGTGCAGACTTTGATAACATGCCCTTTCGTGGAAAATATTACAACTGGAAACCCTACACTGGAGGTAATATGCAATCATTGAACAATTATTTAACAAGTTATCTTCAACATCTACAAAAAGAAAGCAACTGGTAATACAGTATGGCTCTGGAAAACTAAAATACAGTATGGCTCTGGTGATCCATAATATTTGGAGAGGCTCCATTTTGTGAGGACCTGTCCAATCTAGTTTCTGGACCTCATTGGGTGTTGTGGGGCTGTATTGTTCTAATGAGTTTTTAAGTAACCACCCCTGTGGGGTATTAACATGTCTATACAGTCGCTACTAAAGTGGTCCCCCTCTCCATCCCTCCCCATTAAGGAAGCCCAATGAGCTAGGTAAAACAAAAAAGCTCTCTTGGTCTCTTTTTTCTTTCACGCCTGCTGTCCTGGTTTCTTCATCTGCTGAGCTGCATGCAATTGATGGGTGACAATTTCCTCATCCAATCACAGCAGTAGCAGGGCAGTAATTGGGTGATGAAACTGTTACTAATTAACCTCTGACAAGCGACAGCTTAAGAAACTTGAGGTACATGTCCCACTTCATCACAGAAGCAGGTGATACTTTTTTATGCGTTGTCCCTTCTGGTGGTACTTGGGGGGGCGAAAGCAGCTGGAGGGCTAAAGCACTGCAGACAAGCTACTGTTCCACCAATAGGATGTGCCAGATGGCTAAAGCAACAAGCTGTTAACAAAGGTGCTGGCAGATTGCTAGCAGAAGAGCTTGCATTGTAGGGCCACTAAAGGACCCCCACTCTCCTGGGAAAGTTTGTATTAGCAGTGGTGGTGTGGTACTTAAGATAACTGCACAATGGGAAACGGAACTCCATGAAAACAGGAATATTTGGTGACGCTCTTCATCCTTGATCTTGGGAAATGGGGAGTATGTTTTCTTTTAATTACCTGGACAATCCCCTTAAAAGACCTTGACTGTGCACATTTTGCTACATCTTAAAAACCACTGGTCTACTGAAGATGAATGCACCTTGCACTTGAAGGCGGTACCTGGTAATAGACTCAGATATAGAGTTCCCAGTTTGTGACACTGTGGGCATCTAGCTCTGTTATTAGTGTTGGTTGTCCCAATATTAAACCGTGCTGCTGGCTAGAGGCCATGGCTTGCTGTAATGAAGAAGACCTGATGATTTGTGGAGGGGATAAACTCTTTCTCATGTTTCATGCTGAACTAAGAGCAGACTCTTAAACCACATGCCTGTCCTAGGAGCAGCAGATAATGATTTAGGATTCCATCCATAAGCCTTTCTCTTGCTGTTATGCAGACGCACTGCTGTCTGCTTGAGAAAAAGAACCGTAAATTGTTACTGACCTGAATTGTGTAACGTTTCACTTTTCAGCATAAAAAAAAAAAAAATTAGGTCATACTTTGAATGTGCTTTTCCATTGCCCTAATCATTTAAAGAATGTTTGTTACAATGTACTATGAAACTGAAGCACACAGAGTGCTAAGGCGAGTAAAATCAGGCACAACAGGAAATCATTTGGAACATTGTCGCCTATTTCAGAAACCATGTAATACAGAAAAGTTACTTGTTGCTTGTCTTAAAGCTGACCCATTGTCTAAAAGGACTTTAGGTCTGCCAAACAGCCTTTCTTGTGGGACATCCTGATTTGTGATGCCTTGTAATGTAAATGTAAATTAGAAGCCTGAGAAGGGGCTAAATCACTTACCACTTGTGGTACCAGCTACTACTACCTGGGTACCAGCACTAAGGGCCACCAGACATCCAGCATCTGCCAAAAAGCACATTCTGTGCTCCCGCACCTTTGCTCCTGACCGCTCGCAAACCAGGTTTGCCAGCTGCAAATGCACAGTGTAGAGAGTGCAACTAGCAAACACCATAGATTGCCAACTGCCACTTGCCCTGGTTGCGCTTCTCTGCAGGGCAGTGCTGGAATGCAGACGGGGTAAGTATTGCAGCTTGTTCTTCATCATGAATGGATTGTGGGGGATGCAGATTTCTAAAGTTCGCTGCATTTAATATTTTCTGCATGCTTTCTTAAGGGATACTCTTAGGAACCCTGAAACTGGACAATGATCTTGTCTACTCTCACGGCCAATGGGGTTCACCAGCCTAGTCAGCACCAGTCAGGTTTCTGCCGCACCTGCATGCCAGCCTGGCAAACAGTTATGGTTGCTAGCACCTCATTCCTAAGCTAAGCAGCAGCTGTATGATCAAGGTGGGTTTATGGGGAAACCAGCTGTCAAAAGGTCCATTGAGTATATAAAGATTTAAGGTGAGCAACACACATGCGGGCGCACCGCCGATATAATATAGTCTAAGGGGACATCAAAAATGCTGGAGCACCAGCGCACATAATCCCCCGAGACGGCAATAATTCTTACCTTTGCCTCTAACCTCCTCTGGCAATCCAGCTTCACGATTGGCCGCCGATGCCCAGGTGGGCAGGGCTTTCTAGCAGCCGGAACGTTAGTGCTGGTTGGCCAATTGTGGAGCTGGATTCTCGGTGGAGGCGTTCTGTGAGGTCTCTAGTATTCTGGATGCCCCTCAGCGGTGCCAATACCTGCGACCGCACTGATGTTGGTCTGCTTTAAATGATAAATATAAAAAAATATTGATAGCTGTATGCCTATCAAGGAAAAGTTCCCCCATACCCGGCAGGTGGCTCACGCAATTCTCGCAGTCACGACAATCTTTCTGCACCGGGGGGGGGGGGGGGGGGGGGGGTGCTTCATAGAAACTCTTCAGATAGCTGTGATTGCGAGTATCACTCACGCGCCTTTCTCTGCCGAGCAAGTGGGTGGCAGCATCAACACCTATTATGTGAGATTTGAGATTCTGTGGACAGGGTCAGTCACTGAGGGAAAATTTGCAGCATCTCACAGCACAATTCCACATTACATATATGCAGAAGAGACAAAAATACATAAAGAGACAACATCCGAACATGGGCCGTGGCGGTAACTCTTAGTTGGCTTTATTTATGAAGGGACTTTTGGTCTGCTTTAAAAAGGCAGGAAGCCACCGTGACCCTTGCAATAGGTTTCAAAAGGGTGAGTTTGACGGCGAACCTGGTGGTTTTCACACATCAGGACATTCCAAAATGGTATGCCCCACAAAGAGGTAGACCACGGGTCATAGATTCTTACAGACTGTATGCCCAGTGGTTGCTCCTCTTTTAAGAAGACCAACATATCTTTATGAGTTTTGGTCCAATTTAATGTTCCTCCTTAGAGTTTAGTATTCTAAAAAATAGAGAGGCTTTGGGTGACACTTCAACTCAATCATCCTATTTTTTTTGCCATAGTCTAAGTACAAATGTTATGTATGAACCTATATATGTGAATGCTTAGAAAGGTTTACCATTTGAACTCCAGGATAGAAAAAGGTCTGCTTTTATTTTGTCTGTAGTTAAGGGCACGGGTCTGTCCGGGCTGCATGTTCCAGGAGATGGCTGGAATTTTTGTGCATTAATTCTATAGCCATAACGTTTACATAAGTGACATTCTTTGTCTCCGGAGCTGAGGTCATGCAGACTCCCCTTACAAAACACACTGATTGACTTACAGTGTCTGCTGCTCTGTACAATGAGGTGACATGAGGTGAAACATATGGCTGAAAAAAGGACAGGCCAGGTCAACATTAGGTCAAGAATCTTCAAATAAAAAAACAAAACAAAAATGAATCTGTGACTTGCCCCCAAATGGAGAATGTCTGACAGTTTCTTAATATGGACAAAATGTTGGAATAGCCAAAAAGTGCCTCTAAGCTTCATAAACACATGCCCGGTTCATCAAGCCTTTTTAAATAGCTGCTAATATGAATTGAAATCCAGCGTTCTCCTCCGTTTTATCAACCAAAATAATTTACTGCATAAGATGCACCTGCCAATAAGACGCACCCAGGATTTAGAGGAGAAAAATAAGAAAAAACAAGACAAATGGTGTGATAAAATACACCCCCCCCCCCCCGCAATCACCCCATTACAAAGAGTGTGCAGAATCCCCCCAATCGCCCGTAACAGACCCCACATTACAGGCAATGAGCGGCATTACAGGCAGTGTTCAGGCATCCCTAATATAGGTGGTGTGCATGGCATTCTAATTAGAGGCAGTGTGCAAAAAACACACAAGTTTGTCTGTACAACACAAGACCATTTCTATAAGCATCCCGTGTTCCATGCGCTATTATTTATTATTCAGTTATTAGACACATTTCCCCCCTCTGCCACCACCTCTTGCATATTTTGTGTTATGTGATGTCACATATGTTTTTTAGATGGTTTTAAATGGTGATGACTATCGTGTGTGATGTATTCTGATTTTTGTACAATAACATGGATAATAATTTTTACATTTGTATGCCTTCTGTGAATATCCATTTTGGTCTTACTGGGATATGCATGCCCTCCCAAAAAAAACAGTAAGAAAAAACTTACATTCCCCAGCTCCCATGCCACAGCAGCCATCTTCCACTGCCATAAACACACACACACACACACACACACACACACACACACACATTACCAGTACCTGCTGCCTCTGTTGGCCGCTGCCATTGTCATAGCTTCAGTTGCCTGCTGCCCCAAGTTCCCAGGGCGCTGGTTCGGGCTTCTGGGTGGGCTTGGCCTGTGACTCATGCCAGCATCATAGTCAGCAGCCATGTAACCATTTTGTTTATATGCAGTACAATACAGATAATACAGCGCTAGAATAAATAGTTCAAAATGCAGGTGAAAGTCTCCACTTGCAATTAAAAAAGAGTTCTTAAATGGAATGCTCGACGTGCTGAACCTCCTAGTCCAACAGTTCATTTGAAATATATATATAAATGCACAGAGCACCAGGTTGGTGAGGTAAGTTTGTTTCACTGTGATCCTGAAACACATGCCTTTCTCTATCTGAAAAAACATCACCGTGCACTTCACCAATCTCACAGATTCTTACCAGACATGTTAGTAGGAAAAGCCCAAATAACACAGAATATCGCTAGGATTCCATAAAAACTTCCAATGGTAGATCAATAATAATGTGGCTCACAAGCAAATGTCCATCCAATGTGCATAAAAAGACACATAAAACAAAGAAAGACGCATCTAGCGTAATTCAGTATAAAATGACTGAAGCATTTTAATAGGATTAAATGACACTCACAAAGATAGTAAAAGCAGAGCATATAAATAGCAAGCAGGGAGCTCTCACCAGCCCAGTACACGTGGCGCAATGTTAACTGCTGCGTGGAGTCCCAAATAACAAGGTCCAGAATCCAAGATCCAGATAAGTCCAAATTGAGTGATGTTGATAATATCCAGGGGGACCGCCAGTTGCCGCTGCCAACGCGTTTAGTTGCCTTGTGCAACTTTAACGAGTTGCTTTGTTTATATGCCAACCTCATATCTTTAGGCCTTGTGGGTAACATATGATCGATGACCGAGAATTTCTGGAGACTATGTTACCAGCATTGGAATTTACAGTGGGAGAGACTGGAAGGGATCAATACCAGAAAAAAAAATCAGTAATCTATTGGTAGAGGAGATATGGGACCCCCTCCAGTTTACTTAAAAAGCAAACAGGTCATCAGAGGATGCGCTTAATCTGGATATTAAATACGCCCTGGAACATACAGAAAAACCCAACTCAGGATGTCAGGATGTTGTTCCTGGACTTCAGTTCAGCATTCAACACATACCTGACATCCTCCACAAACAAATTGACAGAATTTTCAGTTCCCCGGGATACCTGTGAGTGGATAAGAAGATTCTTGGTTGATAGGACCCAATGTGTCAAACTAGGAGATTTCTGGTTTAGCCCCATTGGGACTCCACCAGGATGTGTATTGTCACCCCTACATTTCTCGCTCGACACAAATGACTGTACCTCAACAGAAGACACTGTCAAAACAGTTACATTTGCAGATGACACCACAATCAATGGACTCATTAACAATGATGATTCTCAGGCATACAGCAAGGAAATTGATAGATTAGATCAATGGTTCAGACAGAATAACTTAATCATAAATGTAGAGATGACAGTGGAGATAGTGTTGGGTTTTAGGAAAGCACCCTTGAAGCTGAATCCCTTAATCATTGATGGAGTAGAAGTATTGAGGGTGGGCAACGTTACATTTCTTGGCACAATGATAACCAGAGACTTGTAATGGACCATGTACACAAACATTGTAGTAAAGAAAGCAACTTAGGAAATATGGGCTCTCCAAGAAGGTACTGACCATGTTTTACAGGGCAACCATTGAGTCAGTCATGCATGCAATAGCAATGGTCTGGTATGGGGTAGCCCACAACAAGGACAGGCACCAACTGAAAAGAATTGTAAAGACAGCGGAATAAAACATTGAAACATCACTCCCAATCCCGGATAATCTCTTTGAGAGGAGACTTCAATCTAGGGAAACCAAGATTGTTGGCGACCCCACTCATCCGGGAAAATCCTTGTTCATCATTCTACCCTTAGGGCGACTATAGAGAATTTCACTGATGAGATCAGAGAGGTATAAGAACAGCTTTTATTCCCTGGCTATTAAGAAATTGAATAAAAATACCTAGCTGTGTAGAAGGTAGAATAAATTGTCTGCATAATTCAAGGAGCTATTCTCAGAACTGCTTATTACGGTGCTCCCAGAATTCTATGTAAAATTGTGATTTTAATCCCACTGCAAAGTTTTAGAGTGATACGTTTCATATATATATATATATATATATATATATATATATATATATATATATTTTTATGAGAGAGAGAGAAAGAGAGAGAGTTTGGTATTTGAAGCCCAAGCTCGATGCTTCCAAAAAGTTTGCAAGTCATTTTTTTATTGACACAAATTTGTTTCAATGTGTGCGTAAAAGCAGAAAGTATTGCTCGTCATGCTTAAAACCAATTTTACAATGTTTAAGTTGTGGCTTAAGTATATTAAATGCAGCCTGTTTTTCTATGATGACTGTTCTGTGGTTTGAAATGTTACAGGCCACGTATAAAATATCAATGTGTGTCCATTCTGCAATCACAGGTGGTGTTAAATCGTGTGCATTAAACTGCTTGGCTGAAGGCTATAATTTTTACACTGAGAGGGCCCCTGCTGTTATAGATGGAACGCGCTGCAATGCTGATTCCCTGGATATCTGCATCAACGGAGAATGCAAGGTTACTGGCTTTACATTGTAACATTTAAGCGCTGAAAAGCACTTTCCTTATCTTGGCAATTGATCACACCGTTTACATTTTAGTCTTGTTTTATAAAGGATAGGGCAACTTTACACTATGAAAGGGCCTCTCTAATGTTCTCTTTGCTGCATATCACCTTATTGTGAAGATCTAACACTGATTCCATTTGGTCAGTGGAGTTTATTAACATAAAAACCATGGGCGTGATTAAAGTGGTCCAACAGTGTTAAACAAAAGCCTTTTTAATATAAACCCAACAAACGTTTCGCTCTGATATAGCTTAATAAAAGTTTACCTAAAGCTTGATTTTACCTCTTTTGCAATCTATGCTTGCCCACTTCCTCATGTGTGGGCTGCAGAATCCACACATTCAGCATCCAACCGCACCCAAAGGTTTATATTTCCCCACAACCAAAAGTCTGTCCTATTATTAGACTTGTGGGTGAGGAAGTGTGCCGGGTTGGATGGTTTCACGGCCCAAAAGGAAGGCGCGTGTCTTCTGTGTGGCTGGCAGCTGAATCTGTATAGATGTTGCTGATTGGCTAAAATGCTGCCCATATAGGATCGCCATTCAAAGAGACAGCAGATCTACTTATTGTCACTGGGGATGTGTAAACAATGCTGCTTTACCGGAGGCAGCATTTTTGAGACTGGCGATCTTACAAGTGAGACATGCTGTCGCAGGCATACAGCAGTAATGACAGCAGTGAGGATGGAGCGCTCACCCCTCTCTGTCCCTGCCATTTTCTGCAGTGCATGTCTGGGGAAGCTGGGGGATAACAAGATTATAAGGTGCCAGTGCCTAGTGTTCATATTTACGAACATTATGCAACCTGAGGAGTAGGTTTCATTAAAAAACGAAATGCATTATTTTACTTTGCAGGGCATCAGAGTGGCAGAGGGGTGGTTGGACGGACTTAGAATTAAACTTAATTTTTTAGTGTTGGTCCACTTTAAGGCTTTTCTATTATGAATCATATAAATAATATCTGTAAATTCCACATCTCCAAACTCCCAAATACTTTCTAACCCAGAAAGCGTCAACCTTTTTGGTAACATCCTTTTCATTTACTGCAACAGTCTTTTAGCTAGCCTCCCACTAACTAGATTGTGGGGCTGATTCAGAGCCTACTGAGAAAACGCTTCTTTTTTTTTAGGATAAAAACTACCATTCACTTTCATTGTCTACCAGTGTAAAAATTTCCTTGGCTCTGAATCAGCCCCAATGAAAGTGAATGGCAATTTTATCTCCTAAAACTGTGTAGCATCGAGAAATATATAGCCCTCTAGCCAGCCACTGCAAATCAGCAACTCCCCTGGCTTATATTTTACTATACATTATGGGGTTGAGTCAGAGCAAGGTGAGAATTCTCACCCCTTTTTTAGGAGAGAAACTGCCATTGACTTTCATTGTGTACTAGGTGTAAATTATTTACCCGGCTCTTAATCAGCTCAAAGCTAGACAATGAAAGTGAATGGCCGTTTTCTCTCCTAAAAGAGGAGTGCTAGTTCTCACCTGGATCTGAATCAACCCCTATGTCTCACTAGATGCTTCTATACTCTTCTAACCATTGCTTGTGCTCCTTTCCGGTAACCCTTTGTCATACAGAGATTTTTATCAGGAATGGCTGCCGATTTAGTGTGCACAGGGGGAAGAGAGCCAGGGATGCCACCAGGTGCTGCAGCAATTATGAGTGCATTGTATTGCTCACATCAAAGCCCTAAGGGAGTATGCATTGACCACCCATTTAAAAAACAAATGGATACTCACATTTTGACCCCTGCAGCTGATCAGTCCTAGCAACCAGGAACTCACTTCTTGATTGTTGGATCACACCCTGCGCCAAACGGGTTCGAATTCCAGTCACCGGCCCCTGCTACGACCTCTTCATTCACTGCATTGGACCCCAGCACACCATTTCCATTGCAGCGATTAGAGAGGGTGTGGCAGTTTTTCTGTGACTAATGGTGGAGGAGCACAATGAGGACACTGGTGACTGGAGTTTGGGCCTGGAGGGTGCTTGGATGCAATATACCAATTGGTTGACTTGATGATCACTCGAGTACGACAGATCAGCTGTGGGGGACAAAAGGTAGGAATCCTTTTGTTTTTTTTATTTGGTTGGTCAGTCCTTTTCAGTTGGCCCTATTGTTTAAGACTCTAAGGCTGGTTTTGGTCCATCTTAAACATTACCTTGACTTACTAATTTGCCTTCTCTCTCTATGCTGACCCCTTACCATACAACAACCATCTTCTTTAATCACTGTATTTTTATTTCTATCACCTGCTTTGTAAAAGCATGTTTGGCTGTGGTCCTCCTTTCTTTTTCTTGAGGATATGTTTAAGCATTAATAATATACTTCATTGTTAAAATATTATAAAGCATTAAAAATAATGAGTAGTACTACTCGTGAACTTAAAGGTAGTTACTGGCATAAAAAGTTCCCTCTAGTCATGGAGCTGTATTTCCAACTCACCCCAAAAATGTAAAGATAATAAGAACCACCACTTGCACAGCTACTTATTAACTCAGCAACAGTTTCTGCAGGAAGCCATTATGCAATATTTCAAACCATATTTAACTGGATGACACTTTGGGGAATGTCTGTAATTATGAGTCTGTCCTAAAAAAACGATGCACCTGGATGACTGACTATATGAAAGAGGTATAAGACAAAAGTGATTTCATGTTTTCTTGGAAATCCTACCTAAGGTGCGGCTGGAGAGGGGAATGGGAAGTAAAGATAGAAATAAGTTTAGTATTAACTTTAAAAGGAAATGCATACAATAACTTTATAAAATGGGGAATACAACCCTGATCCTAAATATAAATGACCCCTTTATTACCCCTTAATGACTTTATGGACCCTACATTAGAGAAATGACACACACATAAAATTTTATGTAAACATTATAATAAACGTTAATGAGAATTATCTAGCTTAGCTCACCTTCCAATTGAGTGAATCAATATATAGAATGCTAGTACAAAATTGATTAAAAGAAAGGGAGTGTTATCTAAGGAAAAGTCAGGGTCATGCTAAGTAACGTGCACCCAAAAATGCACCTATACACAGACTTCCACACCCATTTGACCCAAAAAGTGTTTGGAAATGTAGGTTCCAGTGCACCTAAAGTGCCCAGCGAGGTTTTCGGTGCATTTGCAAATGCATTTCTGAGCAGACACAAAATGAGTGCAAATCTCAGTACACACTGTCATGTGCACTAAAATCCACACAAACATAAATACCGGTGTACTTTGCTGCGCACTTTGTGGTGATCTTTAACATACTTATGTGCACTTGAAAAATGATTATGCATATTGTATGAGAGTTCCCAGAAAGCTACATCTACACGGGGAGGCCGATTCATTAATAGCAGCAGGTAGCGACAGTTGAGCGACTGTAGCGGCATTTTCAGAGCGCCCGCTAGTAGTCGCTGTGTTTGGCCGTTGTTCGGTAGTTGCCGTAATGTTGAATATTGGGTGAGGAGTCGCTATTTGACAGGTTCCGCGCTGTATGGGAGCGCATGATAGCGACTGGCCATAGCGACCGGCTCCCACCATATTCATTAACAAATCCCGCTCAAAAAATTCTTGCGCTGTAAAATGCATGTTTAAACCCCAGAGCGCTGGCGGCGATGGGTTAAAAGTAGTTTTTTAACCCCCAAACAACCATATTTTTGGAAACCAAAAAAAACAAGTTTTTTAAATAATTTTGTAATATGAATACATTAATATCAGACCTGTAATATCAATTCTGTACATTTTTTTTTTTTTAACTTAAAAAAATTATTTAAAATGGCAGAAGTGGTCACCGAATTTTTCACATTTAAAAAAAAAAAAAAAAAAATTATAACAATTAATTATGAATATTTAAAGATTGTTACATTGAAATGCATTGGAGAGCGGCAGGTAGCGAGAGGTCATACCTGTCGCTGTTCAAGGTCGGACGCTGGCGCTGTGGGCTGAGGCTGGAATAATGATGAATGAGTCGCTATATGGCGCTATCTCAGTCGCTAAGCAGGATTGCCTTGATAAATGTGTGATTGTGGTGGGGAGCCGGCGTTCTCGTGGCGTGGCCCGCCATTACCGGCCGCTCACCAGTCGCTACCTGTCGCTATCCCTTGTTAAATAAGGGCCTAAGTTGCACTCAAAAGTAAACTGCAGTGTGCACCTAAATTCACACCAGACCCTTTACACATGCTAATGAGGGTCATGCTAAGCATGGTGCACCAGCAGGGTACCTGAATTGCAACCTCCATCTCTGTGAGCATTTTAATTTTGGTACACAAAAAATGCAATAAATTGTTTTGTTCTATTTTCTGCCAAAATATTCCCTGCACAGTTGATGGGGAATTTTTAAAGGCAAGGAACATCCTGTTTTTTAACGAGTAATAGTATAGGCAGAATATTTTGCCATTTTTTTTCTGTATACCCCATAGGGCCCTGTTTCAAACGTCTAAAATAATAAGCATACCTGATTGGAAAAACTATGGGCCTTATTTAACAAGGGATAGCACCAGGTAGCGAATGGTGTGCGAACGGTAATGATGCTCACCGCCACGAGAACGCCGGCTCCCCTCCGCAATCACACATTTATCATGCCGATCCTGCCTAGCGACTGACAGAGCGCCAGATAGCGAATCATTCATCATTATTCCAGCCTCACCCCACAGCGCCAGCGAGCGACCTTGAACAGCGACAGGTATGACCTCTCGCTACCTGGCGCTCTCCAATGCATTTCAATGGAGCAATCTTTAAATATTCTCAATTAATTGCTATTAATTTTTTTTTTTTTTTTTTTTTTTTTTTTTTAAATGGCAAAAATTCTGTGACCACTTCTGCAATGTTAGATATATTTTTTAGGGTAAAAAAAAAAAAAAAAATTTGTGCAGAATTGATATTACATGTCTGATATGATATTAAGGTATTCATATTACAAAATGTTTGTAAAAACATGTTTTTTTATTTTTCAAAAAATATGGTTGTTTGGGGGTTAAAAAACTACTTTTAACCCATCGCCGCCAGCGCTCTGGGGTTTAAACATGCATTTTACAGCGCAAGAATTTTTTGAGCGGGATTTGTTAATGAATATGGTGGGAGCCGTTCGCTATGGCCATTCGCTGTCATGCGCTCCCATACAGCGCGGAACCTGTCAAACAGCGACTCCTAACCCCGTATTCAACATTACCGCACACCGACTGAGTCGCTGTCAACAGCCGAACAACGGCCAAGCACAGCGAATACTAGCGTGCGCTGTGAAAATAACGCTACTGGCGCTCATCTGTCGCTACCTGGCGCTATTAATGAATCGGCCTCCCCGTATCACATCTGTAAAAATGCTTCATCGCAGGTACAGGTGATTTTTTGGGGGAAAAACTGGAACAAACATTTTTGTTGCACCTTTTTATTTGTTGAAATTCAGACCTCAAGGCACACCAATGGTGCACCCTGCTTTACCAAATAATTAGCATTAACCCCAATGACTATGAACCAGGATATACATTGAAGCATGTGTACATTGCAGTGCACATAAGCAAAAGCGAATATTGTGCACTGTAATGTGCCCTGGGAAACGCTGTGATCTCCCCAAAATAGATGTTCCAATTGAAAGTTTTTGAAGCAATGGGTTTTAATTGTCAAAACTTTGCATCTGCACATTTTGCACCATTTACACTCGAAGGAACAGCTTTCCTGAATAGTGTTTGGACCACTCTATTTATGCAATCATTTTTGTAGGAAATTAATGTGAGAATGAAATAAAATGGAATGTCTGAGAAGAATAAAAGAGTTAGACTATGCCTTATGTTTTTTTTTCAAATGTTTTCCTAACATATAGATACTGGGCAGGTATCTCTTAATTCACAGTGAGTATTATGAGATGGCAATTTCACAGTTGTATTTGGCTTCAGATGAAAAAACATTGATCTCATGGAAACTTTTGCTTCTCTTTTTGTGTTAGCATGTAGGCTGTGATAACATTTTGGGCTCAGATGCCAAAGAAGACAGGTGCCGAGTATGCGGAGGAGATGGGAGTACTTGTGAAGCCATAGAGGGATTCTTTAATGATTCATTACCTAGGGGTGGTAAGTTTTAAGTTTGCTGTCAAAGAATATAAAACTGTTGACTATGTCCACCTGAACTTAACTTTCTGCCCACACATCTTTTTTTTCTGTTTTAGGGAGGGGTCACAAAAAGGCTAAAGCAATACAACTTATTCCTGTTAGTTGTATCTTGATCCACTTTCATTGAAATCAGGAACTAACCAAAAATCTTTTTTAGCGAACACGAGCGTATACTGCGAACATGGCACATTTTGTTTGGTAAATGCAGAAAACCTGCGAATATTGGGCTAATACGGGGGAAGCGGTCAGTAAACCAGGCCCTCAATGTGCATATAATAGGGACATAGAAAAGCTTAGGTTGAGCCTTGAATTGATAGAACAGGCAGGGGCTATCATCCCATCATTCCATTTTCCAAGCTGACATGGCAATATTTTACTATAGCTAGTTGATTATATACATTAATCAATTATTAGACAGGCCAGCAGTGAGTCAGTTTTTATACAACTAAATATAACTGTAGATAGAGCTTCAGCAGCTATAAATTCCTTGTTTGTGGGCCATCATCTCTGGATTGTCACTTTTTCTTGTTGCGTTCAGTGGTGCACAAACTGTACATACTTATGCTATATTATGTGTTGTTTCAGTTTGGATGTGTTGGTGACAGCTGTACTTTTAAGGAAGCAATAGACCCTGCTTTGATTGATGCAAAGTCCATATCAGATCCACTGCTCATGTTGGCTGGAATTTAATGTATTTTCTATTCTTCACTATATTGTTTTGTTCCAACATTAGACAAAAACATTTTAAGTGATATTGTGTTGGGAAATGAGCTGTTTGTGCCTCTTCACCCGAAGAGCATAGCTGGAGTTTTGGGTGGTGGCTGATAACCGCAGCCGAGTGATAATGAGAATCAGATTTATATACATACTAGGAATTCGTTGTGGTAAGGAGGCTAAGTAGTTCAGTTGGTGAGTATATAGTAACTATTCCAAAGCAAAATAGGAATAAAGGATCCCAGAGCTGAGGATTGGGGAAAGAACCTTTCCAGTCTAGGAGCCATTACCAAGGCAGCCAATTCCAAGGGAAGACAGAGAGTAGCTAGTGAAAGTTAAATACATGTAGCTATATGAGGTACAGAACATGGGTTAGAGTTAGGAGAAGAGAGAGTTCTGCCTGAGCAAAAAGCGACCAACCCACCCAAGCAACTGTTTTCAATTCCAAGTCGCCACTTGCTCTTTTAAAGTGCCCACCCAAAGCATGAACAGCACCACCGTGCAGCACCACTATCTTCATATGACAGTTTCTACTAAGTGGCTTAGCGCCCCCACATGCCTACTGCATTTATTGCATTAAATGGGTGTACAAAGACGGGGCCTGCCTTGGCACACCCTCCCCATTGCAATGAATGAAGTAGGCATTTGGGGTTGAAAAACAAGGCACGCTTGCAGATCTTCCCTAGATCTTGCAGATCTTCCCCACTGAAAGCCAGAATCCAAGGGTCCTCGCCCATAATAAGTCTGAAGTTGCCAGTGTTGGACAGGGGAGCTTTGGGGGAACAGAGGAGATGCAGGGGGCAAAAGACTATGTATAGTATATGCCTAGGAAGGGGTAAATGAGTTGTGTGGAACTATAAGGAAAGGGATAACACATTATTTTTCCCCGGTTGTTTACAGCTGATCAGATGCCGGCAATGTTACTAGAGTTTGCTATAAACTTGGAAATGTAACTCCTTGAGTGTACAAAACAAGGGCCCCTTGATCTGCTAGCTAAAACCTAGGAGGTTTAGCAAGATGTATGCTCTACCCAGAACCGCTTACCAAGACAAGTACATTCTTGAGAATTTTTTCATTTTTATTTCAATTCTTAATGATAATGTTTAATTTTATTGGCTAATTGCCCGCTTAATTCTGAATTGCCACAAAAATTCAATAAATAATACCGCGCTCAAAATAATAAAGAAAAACAACAATACAGTATTATATTATTGTGAAGCTCCTCGTGCACAGAGCTTCTATGGGCCTCCAGGTAGCCGTGTAGTTATTCTGTACTTATTTGCTTTCCCTACTGTGGGGGAACTTATTGATCATTTGGCATATTATATTTGGATGTTCCGATTCTGAATGTGGGGGAACTTATTTTTGATTTGGCACATTATTCCGGGATGTTCTGGTAAGAGCATTGTATTGGTGGTGGGAAACGTCACTGAATTGGATATTGTGGCACCATTACACAGTGGGGAAAGCGAATATGTACAGAATAACTACACGGCTACCTGGAGGCCCATAGAAGCTCTGTGCACTTTATTGACTTTAATTCTGAATTGCCCCTACTAATACTGAGTGTTTGGCAAGGAACTAAAATCAGTGCTTCAGATGGAAAACAAGTAAGACAAAGATGGGAAAGCTAAATTGCTGGATGCCCTGGCACGGGTTAGCAGACCACCTGTACTGGTCTTTCTTTGGGAACTGCCATGATGATAATATACAGAGCCTCAGGTGACCTCTGAGGAATCTGTAGAATTTACAGGGTTTTTCCTGAATAATTTATTGTATAAGGGTCGCTCTTGTGTAGAATCCAGATGCTAATAATGATAGGTTCATCTTTGCCTTTCAGGCTACATGGAAGTTGTTCAAATTCCACGTGGCTCAGTTCACATTGAAATTAAGGAAGTCACTATGTCCAAGAACTACATAGGTAAGTGAAATAAATAGTTTAGATAAACATTCTAATGTAGTTGTATATAGTCTAGATTTCATGAATGTATAATAAATTGGCCTTTATTAGTAAAATGGTTTAGTCTAAATTCATGATTCACTAAAAGCAATTCAGCTACATGGTTATCCTAGTGTAAATATGCCTTAGAATTGCGCACTAGTCATATGTGGTGTTACAATGCAAAATTGCATTCAGTGGCATCCTGGGATGCTCCGCTGTGTGAGCCAATGGTGCATGTGGGGGTTCTCCTACAATCCACTTACTAAGCCTTTCATACCTTGGCGCAGCTTAGTAAATGGAGCTTCTTTTGGCTGTGTGTTCCCAAGCCATCCATTCAGAAATGCCTGGTGCATGCATCAGCCAGAGGGAAGCCAGGGATACTGACTGTGCATGCACCATGGGATCCCCGGAGGGTGGGTAAAAATGGTGATCCTAGCAAATTCACACCGTGGTGGAACCCAAATCGGGAAAAGCCAAAAGGCTTTTGTCCCTCTTAATTTGCATTTGTTTTCTTGGTAACTTTTTTCAGAAGTTACCAAGGAGGTACGGCCGTGCCTTTTCCACCAATTTTCTTGTAAATGTTCCTGAGAGGATCCTGGTGTGTTTGGCACAGGGGGAACTGTAAGTATGTATGTTTTTTTGTTTTGGTTGGACTGTCCCTTTAATCACAAGCTTTTATACATATTCAAGAGAGTGCCTGCACCTGAGGGGCCTCCTCTGTACACATTGAGCTCTAAACAACTCACTTCGGTGATTGCCAAGGTGCCTTATCAGCAATGGTTCTGCTCTTAGCATAGCATGGCCAGACGTCAGCATTTGGGGAAACTGTAACATTTTATACAACATCAGACCTGGACAGTTTTCCTGCAGGAATAATGCAGTATAATGTTTTTTTTGCTTACAGATGTTCTTTAAAAAGCACATTTACACTAATTTAAGCTGTCCAAAAAAACATGATTATAAGGACAGACAATGTTTTTAAATTACACAAACCGCAAAAAGAAAAAATTCTCTTTCCCAAAAAGTTGCTGGGTTTGGCCTTTTAAACCACAAGGTATCTTATATCATAAATCATGTTCAAAAATGCACATACTGTTGGCCGCGGGGTTAATTTCTTTTTTGCATCACTCTTAGCATCTACGACAGGCGAACACCAATACATGAGTTGATGGGAAGCAGACTTGGGTGAGAATTTGTCTCCAGAGGATTGGGTGGACATCTACTTAAAGAGGAACTTCGGAGGCCCTGGAATCTAAAATCCCCAATCTGTGAAACCCCCTGGATCCCTTTTCCCGGAGCCCCCTTGGCACTGTGCTGCATCCTCACTCACCTCTAGCTGTGTGTGCACACCCACCAGGCCTTTCTAAATGAGTGGTGTGAGCAAGCCACAGCTAGAAGCTGAGTGGGGGGCTGCAGCCATTGGCGCACTCGGCTCCCTTCGACTCTGCTTAGCCATTTAGGAGGCTTAGCCACTGACAGAGCCAAAGGGAGCCAAGTGAAATCGAGCATGCTAATTGGCTGAGCGGGCCACTCAGCGTGCTTGGTTTTGGCTTAACCTGTGCTGTACCCCCTCTTCATCGCCCATCTGTTTTACAGTTTGTGCTGAAGATGATAACCAAATGCATTTCTCTTGGAGGTGCCCTAAAGACTATGGATTAGGGTTTATAATTTAAATAACTCAGTACTTTATAAGATATTAAGGAAATACCCCTGTGAAGCTCTTTTGAACAGGGGAGTTTAATGATTTGACTAAACTAGAGAGAAAATGACTTAAAAAATGACAAATGAAAATAACAATCGCGAGAGCTTGGCTTAACCAAGCTTAGAATTTTATGACGCGCGTAATAGAACCACAGTCTTCATGGTTAACGAGCGCTTGACGGCCTATTAGATAGGAACCTTTTGATGAAATATCTGAATGATGGCAGTCATAGGTGATGGGCTCTGTTTTAGGATAGAGAATAAGATCTTGTGCATCAGACATCTGCATTTTCCTTTTTTTATGTTGTTTTATTTTTTATGTTTTTATTTTTTCATTTAGATTCTATTTTATTATAATATGACTCGATTGCTAGCTTGTTTACAAATGTACTCTTAAATTTGGATACAGGCAGTAAGCCGCCAAGGCTTAATTTTTAGCTAATATTTGGATTTCATGTTTTTTCCTATTTGAAATATCATACTACTTTGCTGTATTGCCATATGGGTATCATTTTATTTTTCAATAAAAAGAATTGAAACAAAAAATGCACATACCATGATAATGTTAATCATCTTTTAATAATTGTATTTGTTGCATCCTAGCTTTAAAATCTGATTCAGATGACTATTTCATAAATGGTGCCTGGACTATAGACTGGCCAAGGAAATTCGATGTTGCTGGAACAGCTTTTCATTACAAACGGCCAACAGATGAACCTGAATCTCTAGAAGCCTTAGGACCGACCACAGAAAGCCTCATTGTCATGGTAAATATTTTGTTTCTTGGGGTAAGGGTCCATTCACAAGCCTGTCCTAAAAATGGGTAACATTGAGCACTTGTTAGGCAAAACATTTACATGTACCATAGCCATTTTTTTAAATACCTCGAAAATATCTCCCTTATTCATTCCTTCCTAACACCTTGCAATGCAATAGAGGCATGCAAAAGGGCATAATTCCATCTTGGTGGAAGCCGCCATGTCTTATAAGCGCTGGGCGCCAGATGCTTGCTCTCCGGTATTGGTACATTTTTGGTAAATTTTTACCGGACCCAGACAAAGGAGTTGTGGGAGCCAAAAAGTGAGTATATGAATCAAGGCATAGATCAGCATCCAGAGGGATTACAGCTTATAGCGAGTGCCCCTGTCCCTTTAAGCAGTTGTAACGAACACTACAAGGATTGGCAGTTCAGAGCCAAGTCAGAGTGGCTGGAGGCAGCGATATGCTGATAAGTTCTCATTTCAGTGGGAGGCTACTGAAAAACTTTAAAGTGATCTGTAACATTGAAAGGCATAAATAAAATTGTATTAAATGTTGTGATGTCTCTGTGAATTTAATCCTAAATATCTGTGATATCATAATTTTCTTAGTGCCCATGATCTTAAAAGGTTTTGTAGATGTTCCACCGAGCCAGGCAGCATGCTCCTATTGCTGATACAGCCGGTATTGGTTGGCTACAGGTAACTCGGCAGTGCGGTCATGTCTAGGCTCCTCTGTTCCTGCAATTGTCCTGTTGCCTTAGTGAAGTATTACAAATACTTTCAGCAAATGTTCACAGTTGTATAACTGGCCTTATATGGGCAGCAATTGTTACACTTACTGTTTCAGCAAAGCTGGAAATTTCACTGAACTGTGCATCGAAGAGATTGCTTTGGCTTTGCAATGAATTGCTTAACTTGGTCATTTTTTGAAGAAGCTGCAATGCTCTCAGAATGATAACAGTAAAAAAAAGTGCGCTTTGGAAAAAACGTAACATGCCTGTTGTGATTTCTCCTTTGCAGGCTGTGAAATAAGAAGATGATTAGTTCATGTAATGTCATTGTAACCTTTTTTCTTTTACAGATTCTTCTACAAGAACAGAACATGGGAATCCGGTACAAGTTTAACGTCCCCATCACCCGGACAGGCAGTGGCGATAATGACGTGGGATTTTCTTGGCATCACTTTCCGTGGTCAGAATGTTCAGCTACATGTGCTGGAGGTAAGTTTTACTGGTATCATAGTGTCTTGAAAGCTAGCGGCAAATTTGTGTTCTGCATATTTTAGACAAATCCCTTTATGTTAAAGAACAACTCTGGTAGTGCAATTGCATTCAAAATTAAAACATTCAAAATTCAGAATGTTTGCAGTTAGTCGCTTATTCAAATACAAGTCTTAAAGGAGCCACAGCACTCAACCCTGTTAACTTGCAGACAAACCTATAATCTGTCTCTAAATCTGGTTAAAAACAGAGGACTCTGTCCACACACATCTGCAGAAATATGTTGAAGCTGCACCATCAAGCGTCAAGGTGCCTCTGTGAGGTGCAGTCCTAACTCTAATCTCTGAGAGCCCCCTTTGGGACATACATTGCAATAGATAAATTGGGAGCAGGCTTACCTGAGGTTGCGCTATAACCTTTGAGTGCAGCCCATGGGGTGAAAGGGTCGATGCCCTCGCAGTACAGCCTAGACCCCCACACCCCATGTGCCTGCACAAAATTATTATTATTCAAATAGATGTCTTTCTGTCTGTTTCTGGGGAGGTTGATTAATCATTAACAGGACTACTATATGTTAAAGAGGAACATCTGAGTTCCACTCCTCAATCCGGGATGCCCCCCTGTGTGAACCCCCCTGATCAGCAGTGTCTTCTGCTGGAACCCTCGCCACATCTGTACGTTCCGGGCCGCATCCCCGCACACCTCTAGCCTTGCCCACATCCGACCTTTCTGAATGGGCGCCGCGGGCGCGCCACGGCTGCAAGGTGGGCAGGGTATGCGGCTGGCGGCACCAATTGGCTGCTTAGGGTCCAGGCGTCAGAGGGAGCCAAGTGACAGCGAGTGTACTGATTGGTTGAACATTCAAGATGCCCCGGGGTAGGGTATTCAGTCAGCTGTTCCCCATGTGGGCCTGACTTTGACTACAGATGAACCAGGAAACAGTACACGTGTTAATATTGCTGTATCCATATGATAAATCTTGTCTATTTCATGTTTGTTTCCCAGATTATACTGCCCTGGGTTCTCATTCACCATATGCACCTAGACTTTGGAAGAGGAAATTACAAAATATATTTTGATCCAAATGTTGTACCAAAAACACAGCCTTCTTCAAATCAATCCCCCCTTTACAGGCAGAGTTGCATTCTCTCCCCATTCCCCCATTATAGGCAGTATGGCATTCCCCCCATCCCATTCCCATAGGCAGTGTGACATTCCCACCTTCCATTCCCATAGGCAGTGTTGCATTCTCCCTCCCATTTCCATAGGCAGTGAGGTATCCCCTATCTCATTGGCAGTGAAGCATCCCCTATCCCATAGGCATTAAGGCCATCCCCTATCCCATAGGCAGTAAGTGAGGCATCCCTTACCCAAAAGACAGTGAGGCATCCCCTAACCCATAGGCAGTGAAGCATTCTCTATCCACTAGGCAGTGAGTGAGGCATCTCCTATCCACTAGGCAGTGAGTGAGGCATCCCCCGTCCCCCAGACGCTGGAGGAATAAAACACCCCCCAAAAAAATCAACTTACCGGCAGGGAGAATTCCCGCTCTGGACACAGCCGCCGCTGCTCAGGTGGCACCCAGAGCAGGGACCCGCCCATCACTTCCTTCCGTCCTGTGACGCAGGCCACACCCACCCGCTACACAGACCCAAGTGTTTGTGTGAGCGTGCTCAGAGCGGGGACTCCGCCTGCCTGCTCCTCCAGCATCCGCCTTCGGCGGGGATGGCTGTTAATGTAGGGTTTTTTTTTTCATCTTTCGGCGAATGGGTTAGGTCATTAATGCAAACATGCCGAGCATGTGGGAGTTTTTTTTAGGCAAAAACAGCCTACAGCCATGTTCTAAAAAATGGGTTTGGGACCTCATTGTGACAGGTTCAGGGAGGCATTTAGATTGCTGAAGCCCCTCCCCCTGACCACATGACAGCCAGCAGCCAACCGTGAGACTGCATTTCACTGGGGATAGAAGTGCAGGTAAGTTAGAACAAGGTATTGCTTGGGGTCTATTTGCGGGGGGGGGGGGGGGCTCCAGCAATTTGGATGCCCCAAAGCCTGTTGCAATTCAGCCTGACTCCAATTTTGTAGAAAATGAATGTGGGACCACTTTAAAGAGACTGTTCAGTCAAAGAGTTGATAATTTAGGAAGCAACTCACCTCAGGTTTGTCCTAAGTGCCCCCTCAGTACTCAGTAGTGCCCTCTCACTGTTAATTTGCCCTTTTCTAGGGGATGGGCACCACCTATTGTTCGTTCTTAAAGGAGCTCTATCACGAAAAATGTCCCAATGATAAAAACCCATATAAATTTGCTAGATGGTGGGGGATGAGTCACTTACACAACCAGCATCAAGAAATATCCAGCCAGACTTGTTTTTCTTTCTTTTAATTGAGGGAAAAGGACATCCCAGGTAACAGGTTCTGCCACCCCTGGATTTTATTCCTGCCATGAGAGAATAAACTACAAGCTTGGTGGGAGTTTATTCAGTTTGCGGGTATAACTGACCCCTCATTAGCTAACGTGTTTATATGGATTTTTAATACACAATTTTGCGATAGTGCTCCCTTAATCTCTCTGAGGTTGGCACAACCACCGATATGGCCGCACCAAAATAATCATTCATAATCATTGTGGCCGATACATAAAGGATTATACAGCGGAAAAGTGGAGCTTCATGCATGCCTGGACAGGGACTTCAAACTCTGTCTACCAAAGTATACATGTTTACATTACTATTTGATTTGTTCTTCTTTCTCCTAAGTACACTATCATTGTTATCTATAAAGTCCTTCTTTATAATTGACATTGGTCAATGCTTATGTTCCTGTCTGCTGTTATGTTCCCCCGTGTGTTGTACCGTCCTTCAAGCTTTCAGCTGGAGAGTGTCTGCAGGCAATAAGTGTTAGTGTAGTGTGTCCTCCCATCTGATAGTACTCTGTGTCAACAGCCCTGGTGTGATGTGCTTTCATCATACTAAATTAAAGCCAAACTGCTCTGTGTAACCAATTTACATACAGTTGCATAAATAAGCGAGATGTCTCATCTTATCTGTAGCAGATGTGAAGCTATGGTGATATGCTTGTTAACTTGCTTTCTGGAACAACGTCCAGTAGATACAACTGAAAGGAAAGGCAAGTTGCTCCAACTTTTCAAATTATTTAAACAAATTATTTGGCACTTGGGCTGTGCACCATGGCTTTTATCCCTCTCATTACCATCAAATATTCAGCACCAAGGCTTGTCTATACTTTCGAAAATCCATACAGTTGCAATTGTGTGTGTAAACCTCACACTGTGTTAAGAAACCCCTGGTAGTGGGATCCCCGCTCTTGTTCTTTGAGTCCCCAAAGTCAGGGCATGCATTGCAATATAATACTTCAGAGCTACTCACCTGGAACCTGTCACCCTCCCTTTGGAGCACTACACAGGGAGAGATGGCAATCAAAGCTGAAAAGAAAGGAAGTTTCTCCAACACTTTTGAACAATTTATTTTAGACCTAGGCTGTACACAGCAGGCCAGCCCAACTAATTTGACTCTTTCAATATCATAATCGATTTTGTTAATAAAGCAGAGGCCTTCTTTGAAGCAACTTGCTTTCTTGTTTAGCAGCTTTAATAATTATACATAATAATTGTTAAAGGAATCGACCAGGGCAGGAAAATGTGTGCTGCTATCACATAAAACTCTGCCTGGTTGCAGCAGTACTACCCCCCCCCCCTTTTCAGTAGGCACATTATCATCCATACAGTTTTACTGTACATAATGCTGCAATTTTAAAACAATACTTTACCCACCCATACAATTATCAGTGTATCAAAATTTTATATCTAGGCTTCGATTGGTTTACAGAAGTTAGAAAGGTTTGCTTCTGTGCAAACACTGAGTAGAGACAGTGGGAGAATGATATTCAGCAGGAAGTAGTATATATGTAATATATATATATAGTGAGCGATTGGGGCGAACGGCAGTGACACGGACAACAGTTCTTCAACAGCAAAACTGATTTATTGAGAAAATAAAGCGTTCAAAAGATAAATATCTCTCACTTCCGAGATTGCAGCAACAATGCAATAAATCAAAGTAGTTACTTCACCAATTCAATGTAAGTCCAGGGCTGGATACTCCAGCCAGCTGCAATTCCAGGGTAAGTCAGGTCCACTTTGCAGGGCATACAAGCCCTCCGCTGCTCATCCCCACAAGTCCAAGTTTAGGGGGCGCAGAAGGTCATTCGGCTTACGTTCAGTTCTTTTATTCACCACTGTGCAGTGCAGCCTGGGCTCCCTCCTACAGGCTGGTCAATAGACAACTGACAGGCCCTGTGTCTCCTTTTTATTCAGGCTTGCCCTGCAATCAGCCTGATCACCTGTGCGAGGCCTGGATCGTGCCTGATACAGCCTAGCAGGGGAGAAATTCACACCATTTATGACATTTCCCTACACTTTACCACTATATATATATATATATATATTTCTTTAACCAGTAGAGTGCCTGGTCACACATCTTCCCCATCTGAGCCCCACAGTGCTTAGTAATATAGGGATGATCTGTATTGATAATTATATTATCCTTCCTGGTCTTCTGTTTTATTTTAATTCAAGCAACATATAAGGAGGCTATTGCCATACGAATGGAATGTGCATTCGCCCTTAAAAAGCTGATTCAACCAGGTCTGGTGTGAAGGCAGAGATCTTCTTTCCATAGGTAAGCCATGCCCTGGCTTCTTTTCCCTTCTGTCACAGTGGTGCACCACTCCCAGTCTGCATGTTTCTTAATAGAAACAATGGTTTGATTTTTATATTCAACTTCAGAATACAGATGCCCTTCATGAGTTGGATATGTATCGCCACATACATCCTCCAGACTCCAAAACCATTTTTACAGCAACCAACACTAATCTGAAAAGATATTACATTTGTATCATTGTATTGTTGTAATCATTTATTTTTACATCTGTTTGTTAGCTTCCTTTTACCTATTTTGAGTGTTCCGACTTTCTTTGTTGTGCTGTTTGAGAAATCGTTACCATCTTTTTTCCGTTCTTGTTTGACAGCTACAGTGGAAAAGGGGAAAAAAAATGTCCAGAAAACCTATGCCCATTATGGCGCTTGTAAATGCTCATTTAGTGAAAATTGTGTTTATAATTTAGTATCTTGAAAAGGAATACTTGAGTATAAGCTTCTTTTTCCACTGAGAAGACAAAGGTGTTGGCAAAAGGACGAACATCCCATGATTTGATGAGACTGTCAGAAAGAATGTCTGGGTTAACCAGCTTGTTACTCTTTTATTGAGGCACCACTCACCAGGTTTTGGCAATATCATTATTGAGAACTGTAAGTGTATCCTAAAATTGATTTTTGTGGTTGCCTTTAAAGTCAACATACCATGGATGTACGTGTCATTTAAGGTGTCCAGTGTTTTAGAACTTCAGGGCAAAGAAAGTCAGTCTGGATTCTGAGGAACATCTGCAAATTTGTGAGGGGCTCTGACACTTAATCAGTTATGTCTTTGCTTTTAGAAGTATGTTCTTTTATTGTTGGCCATAAATCTTGTGGACTGAAAAGATCTTCTGTTTTTTCCCAATGTAGCTGCTTGCAATTATTCTCTTGACACTTTGAAATCATTTTTCCTAGCAGTTTTTTCCATGCTGTGGGCAGTGTCAGACGGGAACTTTTCTTTTCTGTCATTCTATGCATGCAACCCTATCAAATAGGCAAAGGCAAAGGACTAATCTGATAGGCCAAGACAATGCAGCTATTATTTATTTTATTTAGAATTTCCACAGAAAAATAGACCGCACCAGCTATACCATAAAGGAGTGTGCACATAAGAGGATAGAGACTCAGTATTGCACTATTGAACAAAACAACCAAAAGGAGTCCCACAACTCCTCAATCTATCCTCATTAAGCAATGGCACCACTCAATTGTGAAGGTTGAATTTTATACTCCTTTATTAATCCAAAATCTATATACATATATACAGACACATTAAAACCAGTTAAATACATATATACACAACCTGTGAAAAGGAGGGGGGGGGGGGAAACAACCCCCAAAGATGACAATTGCTACTAGGCCATTAATTGATAATACTCAATAAAGTGCTGCTCTTAATCCCGGCTGAATATATATGTCCTGTGCTCAAATCATTCATATACTACTCAATAATACACTGATAAAAAAAAAAGTGCTATGTGCAAAAAGTGCCAACAATACCAAATAAGAGGACAGCCAGGGAGAGAAAACACAGACACACATATAATAAAATATAAGCTCACATGTCACAGATGGCCAGGCAGCATGACCCCCCCCCCACGCTCACCACCGACGCGTAGCGTGACGTCAGCGCGTCACTTCTCCAGGGAAAACAACACACAAACTAGCCCATACACACGTCCTTATGTACTCACCGCTGCCCCGCCCCGCGCCAAACAGCTCCCAGAGATGGAGACGCGCTCCGGCCGGAAGCGCGTCATCCGAACAAGCCCACGTGACGCGCGCTGGCCGGAAGCGCGTCAGTGGGATAGATGCGCTCCAGCCACACGGAAGCGAACACTCTCCGGTATGAGCTGCGCATGCATGCAGATGTATAGAGCCAATCAGTGCAGGATAGGGCGCGGGAAAGGTAAGTACAGAGGATGAGCAGGACCCAGCTATTCCAACCAAGTAACGACAACATTGAACAATATGTGCATATACAATCTAATAAGATACATTTCTATACTATCCTATATTAATTAATAAAATGCCAACCAAATCTATAATCCTTAAGGGAACACATTTCGCTGAGCAGCATATAATTATACATATCCTGTGGCCAAGTTATATAGATCTTTACAGCAAACCTGTAACCATATTTAATACTAATTAAAAGCTACTACATTATGGTTCTACCCATCCTATCGCCCAGATTATTCTTTATGGCACTCATCTATCAAGCGTAGCTCAGAAAAGAGGGGCCCAAAAAAATAGGGGGGGGGGGGAAGCACATCCACATTTGGTACAACAAAGTTGGTCAAAATAGATATCACAATTAGAGATATCCTACCAGTGTTTATCTCTGCTGTCAAAAATCACTACGCAGGTATCAAACATATCAATCATGTGCTGCAAGAGCCGACTGCAAATACTCAGTGGAGCTTGCTGATTACAAAGAAACAAAGATAGGGACGATTGAAGACGCCAGATGTTACAGTCGTCCTCCCAGCAACATTCATCTTGCTGATTCACCGTCCACTTCTTGGATTAAATATACATCTTGGTTCTTCAATCCCATCTGCATCAAACGTATGACCTGGATAGATACATATACACTGGTGCTACAACTGAAACACAATATCTTAATGCCTAATAAAAATGTGTGAAAAGTGTAAGTGACCAAACAAACCTGTGACCATCAAGTTACTAGAACACATTACAAACGTGTATTTTGAATTTTCCGGTACAGTTTTCTTTTCATCTTGCATAAAACTGCTTGTATGACCATGACACAGGAGTTTAGAATAAGTGTCATAAAAAAGACTTTGGGAAGGTGTTCATAGCTTTTTGGCACAATTGATTAGGTTATCCACCAATATTTAACTGCATTCTTCTTTATTTAGTTTCTATTAACTTTAAAGAAGTGTATTCCAAGAAATCATACTTGTCTGAGTAGTAAATGACAAAGTTGTGCATCTCGTTAGTTCTGGAACACATTTGTTAATTATCTTAACCAGGAGCATATTGTAGGTTCCAAACATGATCTCATACCACATAAGCCTCAGTTTTGTCCAACATAGCAGAGTAGTAAAGGACAAATGTGCATCACTAGTTTAGGAGCACATTTATTTAGGCCCTTATTTAACAAGGAATAGCGACAGGTAGCGCCTGGTGAGCGGCCGGTAATGACGGGCACCGCCACGAGAACGCCGGCTCCCCACCACAATCACACATTTATCAAGCCAATCCTGCTTAGCGACTGAGATAGCGCCAGATAGCCACTCATTCATCATTATTCCAGCCTCACCCCACAGCGCCAGCGTCCGACCTTGAACAGCGACAGGTATGACCTCTCGCTACCTGGCGCTCTCCAATGCATTTCAATGGAACAATCTTTAAATATTCATAATTAATTCATATTAATTTAATATTAATATTTTTTTTTTTTTTTTTTTTTTAAATGTGAAAAATTCTGTGACCACTTCTGCCATGTTAGATTTTTTTTTTAAGGTAAAAAAAAAAAAAAACTGTGCAGAATTGATATTACAGGTCTGATATTAATGTATTAATATTACAAAATGTTATTAAAAACTTGTTTTCTTTGGTTTCCAAAAATATGGTTGGGGTTAAAAAACTACTTTTAACCCATCGCCGCCAGCGCTCTGGGGTTTAAACATGCATTTCACAGCGCGATAATTTTTTGAGCGTGATTTGTTAATGAATATGGTGGGAGCTGGTCGCTAGGGCCAGTCGCTATCATGCGCTCCCATCCAGCGCGGAACCTGTCAAATAGCGACTCCTCACCCAATATTCAACATTACTGCACACCGACTGAGTCGCTGTCAACAACCGAACAACGGCCAAGCACAGCGACTACTGGCAGGCGCTGTGAAAATACTGCTGCAGTCGATCAACTGTTGCTACCTGCCGCTATTAATGAATCGGCCTCCCCATCATCTAACCTGGGAACCTAATGAAGGTTCCAAACAAGATGATGCTTTAATTATTAGTAGAATTTATATTTTTTATTATTTTTGAATTCACTTGGATAAGACTGCTCTTATGACAATGACACTGAAGTACAAAGTGTCATAAAAAATACTTTGTAAGGCTGGTTTCACACCAGCGCAGGTATGCAGCGATTGCCCGAAAACATTAATACTAGATCCTATTATTAACCAGTTTTGAAAGCTAGTCTGATGATGCATACTTGAAACAATTATACTCGTATTTGGATTTCTTTTAAAATTGGTTTAATCACTGCTGGGCCTAAAATCATATTACCAGTCTATCTAGTTGCAGGTTGCTCCCAGTTTATTCATCGTAGTAAATAGCCATCAGCATCAGCTATTGCACGCATTATTTAAATGTAAGTGTTAATGTCTTTATGGTGAGTGACTGGCAAGGAGTCCACTTCTAAATTGAAAAAACCCTTGCAAATTACAACAATATCAGGCTGAGGCCCCTCTGAAGTGCTTTATTCTTTGTGGTGGGGTGATGCATTCTCTCTTGTGATCTGTCAGCCTAATATGGCCGGGGATGCTGTTTGAAGCCCATTCAGTAGGATAACCTTGAGCTGGAGGTGCAAAATGAAAAGTGACAGCGCTTAAGAGAGTGCTGAACTTGAGAGAGAATCATTTGTGTCTGTGTGCGGATCATTTGTGTGGCACTTTCCCACAGCTAATGATCATATTTCATTCAACGCAAGGGCAATGTGTCCTTAATTTGATTACAAGCGTGTAATTAGTAAAAAAACCTTTTTCCCGTAACTAAGAGGGAAAGAAAATGCCATGCAGCTTTCATCTTGGTCTGAATTAAAATATGTTTAGTTGAGGTTATATTCCTCAACAGTTTAGTTCAAATGTGTTACTGTACCAATTATAGTATCAGTACATTGTTTAAACCGGACCTTCAGCGCGATTTAATGAAAAGCCCAAACTCTTAAAAAACGATTCCCCAGCATCTAAAATTAATATATTTTTATATAGTTATATATATTAAGTTTTTAGTCACTAACTTATTATTCTTTCCCCCACTGGGCTGCAACTCTGTTCAGGACTTTAGGATACGGGCGCCGCCATCTTGACTCAGAAGCATCACACTTACTGAGGAGAGGAGAGTGGGATAAGGTACAGGGGGGGCGGGGTTATAGCTGTGCTTTGCTTATTTGCAGAGCTGGGGTCAGGTAACGGTTAGGAGTCCCAGAATGCAGAGCAGCACAGTCAGGAGGCACTTCCTGTTTGCAGGCTGCCTGATAAGATGGTGGCTTCCATAAGCCGCCATCTTGGATGTTTAAAGCCTCATAACATGCAGTAGATGCAGGTAGGATGATTTTTAATGTGGACAATCTGTATGTACAGGGTGTGGGAAACATATAAGATAGACTCTTATTCAGAGTGAAGGACCGCTTTAACATACCGGTAATCCCCTTTTACATAGAAACATAAAAGGTTGATGGCAGGAGGACACCCTATGGTCCATCTAGTCTGCCTTTCGAAAGCGTTTTATTTTGAAACATTTTCAAAAGCACCACGGAACATCAGGCAGCCTGCAAACAGGAAGTGCCTTCTCCTATCCTAAAGGCCTGAACAGAGTTGCAGCCCAGTGGGGGAAAGAATAATAAGTAAGTGACTAAAAACTTCAAATATATTAATTTTAGCTGCTGGGGAATCGTTTTTTAAGGGTTTGGGCTTTTCGATACATCATGGTGAAGGTCCGGTTTAAAAACATCTTTTGCATCCGTTCCTTCCTTTCACCTTATACCACTAAAATGTTAGTATACACCATGGTCATAGCCCTACTTGACTACTGCAACACCCTCCTTTGCGGCTTAACAGACTGGCACTCCTCCAACCTTTTCTGAAATCTGCTGCTCGCCTCATCCACCTCTCCTCACGCTTCAAACTTTTAACACTAACCTACATCGCACTCTCCAACCAGGCCCCTCCCTACATCTTTTCTCTAATGCAGCGTTACCAACCCAGACGCAACCTCTGCTCTGCCTTCGGAAATTCTTCTTTTCTCCTCCTTGGTTACCTCCTCGCCCTCCCACCGTAAAGACTCCTTCCATGCCTCTCCACTTCTCTGGAATGCACACCTCTGCTTAATACGTCACTCTCAAACACTCCAAGCCTTTAAAAGTCCCCTGAAAAAAACTCACCTCCTCAGACAAGCATATAACCTTGCTTACTGGGCATATGCTGCCAAACTCAGTTCAACCACTTGTTATCCCGTCCCTTTTTGTCTCCACCCCATATCCTTTAGATTGTACGCTCAAAAGAGCAGGGCTCTCCTTCCTATTGTTTCTTGTTATCACAATTGATTTGAACTTTGTAACATCTAGTTTATAATGATTCATGTTCAGTATGTTTTTTACCTGGTCTGTAATTGTACCTCGTATAGCGCTATGGAATAAGATGGCGCTATATAAAAAAACCCAATAATAATAAGCCACCATGTTAAGATGACTACTTACATGTTTTTCCATTAAATCCAGTTTGTTCCTCTACAATGTCTATCTAAATTGACACCGCCACACCCAGAACTCGAACTCTGCAACAGAAAAAGAAAAGAAGCCAGCCAAAGAAATCAATATGTCCACAACTAAAAGTGTTTAAAATGAATAAGGGGGGCTTTCTTAAAAAGATTGTCGAGGCTAAAAAAAAATGCCTTTACCCACACTTTGTCCCCCACTGCTCTTCTGTACAGGTCCAGGATTCCCACGCAGCTTCTCTATCTAGCATTGCCATCTGCATACTTATCTTTGATGGGGATCCAGTGATTCCATCTCCCACCTCTGGCAACCTCTCTTACTGGGGTCCATGAGGCCTTGTTTCCACCCCCCTCCATATGCCTACTTTATTCACTGCAATGGAGGGGGCATGCCAAGGCGCGTTTGAAATGCCCTGTAAATTAGATGTTGGAAGCCCTAAAGCATGTAAACTTGGTCTGCACTCCCACAATGGTCTCATGTGATCAACATGGCAAATCAACAGAACATGTACTGCACACACCCATGGGAAACCTATTTGGTTGCCATGTCAGCAGAGAAGAGGCTTTTACAGCTGCCATTGACGATGAATTAGTTTTCATACTTAGCAATTAGGCAAAAGCATGTAAAAAGCATGAAAACGAGAATCTGCTGAGAGATACAGTGCTCAGAAATTACTTTACTATACTATATTTTACAAAGTAAATGCTCCCACTTGCTTACATGTATTTAGTTTTTTTACATGTGCAAGATTGGCATTATGGTGCACCTCCAACTGAATTTCTACTGACCACTGCAATAGGGGCATCCTGATAAGGGACACTCTGCCACTAGCAGGGCTCAGTTAAGTGAGGAAGCCATGGTTTCATTTTTTAGAGATGTACATAAAACATTTTTGGAAAAAGCTTGAATGTTTTACAAAATCCTCTGCCTGACCGGACAGCAGTACTAACCAACTTTTGTGTCCCCTTATCCCTGACAGCCGATGACCAACAAGTTTCCTGGGGTGGGTTTGCACACATGCAGCACAAATCCCACGCCTGTGCACTGGCAAATTCAACTCATTCAGGCCAGGTCTCAGCTGTGTGGGATTTGCGCTGAAGTTGACGCAAATGTTTGCAGCTTCCTAATCATACATGTAGTGCCATCTCTACACTACATTAATGAGGAAGCTACTAGGAGATGCCAACAGCACAGAAGCCATCACTCGACTAACATGCTGAGAGAATATCTGGACCTTGTCCTTTTTTTTTATTTTTTTACATTTGGTCCACTTTAAAGAGATTTGAAATTATATTTAACTGCTATGCAGTTAATAGACTCTATACTGTAGCCAATAGTCAGGGTGCTTATCTGCCCTCCATAGTAGTGGAGCCCACTGCCTATTGGTAAATCTACTTCCTGTAGTGCAAATAAAGAAGATCAAATCAAAAAAGTAAGACCCAAGTATATCTTCACTTCTTCCTGAACAAGGCTAATTTCATGTTCTTATGATGAAATAGGAAGCTTTATAATCGTATGCACTTCATCTTTAGGCTAAGTAAAAGAGGGTAGAACACTTAGTGAACTGGTCTAGACATGAAATTATAATATAAACACACTTTCTAGCTACCTAATTTATATAAATATTGTACTACTTTGATTCTAGAACATCTTAAATAGCTATGTGGAATTGCACTATGAGGGCAAAATTGTTGTCCACTATCCTCCCGATACATGGATCATGCAATAGTTATATATTTAAATGGCATCTTTAATGATCTGGTCAATGTAATACATGTTTCACGATGTCTTTTGTGCATTCCTCTATGCTGTAATAACTTTGGAACCTACATTAGGCTCCAGTGTTAGATACATCTGCTCTTGAGCCAAGTCTTTTGGCAAAAGAAAAATCCTGCCCTGATTTGGGCTGTTAACATTTATAACTTACAGAATTTAATTGTCACAATATTTTCTGCTGACAGTTCTTGGTTTCATCCAGGCTTTGGGCTTGATGTATGATGCTTACTTGGCAGTTGTAGTTGGGGATTTTGAATCTAATTGACTATGAGAAAATGACTACAGTCTACACATGCACACAAGGCACACATGTTTAGCATATTTGGAGAAGTTTTAATGTTTTTCAGTGCTTCCAAATTTAAAATTGGTCACAAGAACATTTACATTTACACATTTTGAGATTACATTTCCAACACAAAGGTTCTGCAAATCAAAGTAGTACTGTAGCAGGCATTGCAAAGATATGCAAATTAACACATATTCAATCATCTAGCTCCAGTCTGTGTCATGTGAACGTCTGTGGGGCGATTGTGTGATGTCCCTAGTGGTCCATATGCCAGCTGTTGCCACTTGGTGTAATAAACCAAAGTCTCTTAGTGTAAGGTGTCCATCGCTCTCAGTTTGCAACGACAGATAGCTATTCACCTAGGCCAGGATGTCAGCACCGTTCAACAATGCATGTTATGTTGGTTGGGAGAACGACAATGCACTGGAATGGCCACAAGTGGTGAACAAAGGCAGACCTATACATGGACAGATCACAAGTAGTAATCCATTATATCCCAGTTGAATTAAGTTAAATTGGACTTAAACATGTTGACAGAAATAATTAGAAGGCATTTGCACAGTATTGAGCTACTATCCTGACATACAGCTTCCGGTGTTCCAATGACTTCACCCCACCACTTTCAAACACTATCATGATGCACAGTAAAATGACATCACTTGGCCAACTCCATGAAGAGGTCTTCACAAGGGAATGTCACACCGGTCCTATTCCCATGATAATGTTGAGAGGTGGTGTAATTTTAGGTACACTAACAACTTTGTGTTACGTCGATTTGGCTGTGAAACTATTGGTACAGCCATTTCTGCAATGGGCACAAGAGGCCCCTTTTTTCAGCAGGACAACACTATGCTTCATGTGGCCTAAACATGCCACCATGGCCTACAGCGTCTCTGAGCTTATCTGCTGTCTAGTCCATCTAGGACATAATTGGTTGCTAATTGCAAAGAGAACTGCCAGCAGCCAATATTGATGATTTGTGTGTCCAACTGCATTCAGTGTGGCATAATATTCCTCAGACAACCATTAATAACCAACCCATACATACCAGATACTGAATGCCTTGAGATGTTTTGAGTACTTTATTTCTTTTTTTTCGTTATGTGCATATCCTTAACATGTCTATCATTTCTGTGAGGTTCAATGTGAAGGAGTAGGTTTTAATATCTGCTTTGAAAGTAAAAGTTCAATTGTGTAGATATTGGGATATATACTGTTTAAAAGGTCCGGGGGTTCCCACACCCTTAAGGAGTCCTGTGCACTTCCCCCCAATACTGCATTATATTTCATCTGTGCTAGCAGGGGCGCCTCACTAACCTTTCATATCTAATACTACACATACACAACCACACTGGTTACGTGTGAGGCCAGCACAAAAGACAGAATGGCCAAATTGCCAAAAACTAGAAAATTTATTAAAGATCATATAAGTGGCACACAATGTAATAGTCACACACAAAGATAAAAAATGGCTTAATGTAAAAAGCGCAGGGGCCCCTCAGACACTCCAGGTCACCACGCACCCCTCCATACCTCACACCTGCTGGACAGCATTCAAACGGAGACTAAACTAAGTCTTCCCAGTCTTCTAGTTCCAAAACACTTAAGCCAGCAGATACCGTAACAGGGTTAGTAAGTGGCAGGCATCACCACCATCAGGGTTAATCAGATTAGTAAGGTCACGTGTAGTGATAACGAAAGCGGGAGCTGCAGGCAGCCGCGGATGGGGCTTGGCTATATGATGCCCACATATACCGCGCTGTGCCGCTACTCAACCGCGTTATACCTCTCCCCGGATGGCAGATGTAGGTAATTCCCATCCAGAGTGAAAACCGCGTGCTGGTTAATGTGAAGTCTTTGCATACAAAGCCATGGATATCTCAGTCGCAGGCTACAAAGGGAGACGCACTGGAGGGGCCGTGGCTGAGCAGCCTGTCACCAATGATCGTTTCGCCCTGCTCATCGAGGCTTCGTCAGGGGAGAGGTATAACGCGGTTGAGCCCCATCCACGGCTGCCTGCAGCTCCCGCTTTTGTTATCACTACACGTGAACTTACTAATCTGATTAACCCTGATGGTGGTGATGCCTGCCACTTACTAACCCTGTGACGGTATCTGCTGGCTTAAGTGTTTTGGAACTTTGCTCTCAGCTTATGGGAAGACTTAGTTTAGTCTCCGTTTGAATGCTGGCCAGCAGGTGTGATTGGATGAGGTATGGAGGGGTGCGTGGTGACCTGGAGTGTCTGAGGGGCCCCTGCGCTTTTTTAATTATGGCTCAAGCCGTTTTTTATCTTTGTGTGTGACTATTACTTTGCGTGCCACTTATATGATCTTTAATAATTTTTCTAGTTTTTGGCAATTTGGCCATTCTGTCTTTTGTGCCGGCCTCACACGTAACCAGTGTGTAGACATTGGGATATCAATAGCTTTAGTCTATTACATTGTGTTAAATGTTTTAACCTGATCGCGAAAATTGTTTTTCAGGTGTACAAAAGCAAGAAGTAGTGTGCAAACGACTCGATGACAACTCAGTTGTGCAAAATAATTACTGTGATTCGGATAGCAAACCTCCAGAAAACCAGAGGGCCTGTAATACGGAACTCTGTCCTCCTGAGTAAGTATGCCTGTGTATTTGTATACAAAGTACTGTATGTCAAAACTGCTGTTGACAAATGCTTGGATGACTGACAGTTACTGTATTTGTTACAAATCATTTTCAGCAGGCTACAAGGCCTGGTCACTAGGGTGACCATTAAATAGCCCAGTTATTAGCAAAAAATGTTACTAATTTAAACATTGCCACATACAGCCTCTTATTCCAAGTATGTCTCACACCCTGCTTCGGATAGATTAATTACACGTGGGTTATGGTCCAGTAGAGGGCGAACTTCTGCAGAGATAACTAGAAAAAGAAACCCCTCCCAGTAAATATATACCTGGGACCTCCCACAAATTCCCCAGTATTCTCTGCAGGAGTCGGCGAGCAATTCAGAAGATGGCTGTCTCTTCCTTGCAGGTACACCGGGTTCACACCCGGCCATCTTTGTCCCTATTTCTGCCCGGACCTAGTTCATTTTAAACCCCTATGCCTCCCAGCCTAGACTGCAGGTCCGGGTGAGGGTAGGGTACACCTTAACAGGTGTACTTATAGGAGCCTTGCTTCTCCGTGAGACCCCATAACAGGGGGTAGGCGGCTACCAGGTTGGTGACCCTGGTTTGGGATGCCCTGTCCATTTCCCCACTCTCTACCACTGTAGTTGGGGACCTTCCCCTTCCATTACTCCCTTTCCCGCAATGGGGGGGGGGGGCTGTGTCCTTTCACTCATGATCCTTCACCTTTTTGTTTCTGTGTGGGTGTGTGGTGCTTGCACTGTACTGATGCGCCTGTTCGGGAGCCGCAACGCGCCTGGAGCCGACGGCTCCGCGCTCGGTGGGGAGAGCTTCTTCCCCTCCTGTCTGTCCGGGGAGGGGGCGGGGCCCGGCGCTCGGCGCGCTGGTGGCGGCCCACCCCCTCTCTCACTCTCTCTCTGGCGCCCTTTGCGGTGCTCTGCATTGGCCGGGAACCACGATGATGGGGAAGGGGCGGGGCCAGCCGCAACGCGCGATCTGCGCTGGCCCGCCTTCTTCTTCTTTCTCTGCTGTCTGCACATTTTGGTCAGAGAGGCGCCATTACAGCGTTGTGAGTGCCCTGCGGGGCTTCTTCATTTCATATACTTGTTTAAGTTATATGCGCCTTTTTTGTCTAGCGCGGCGGCTGCCATTAATAACGCATGTATCTGTTGCACATTTGTGTTTAAATCATATATTGACATTTTCTGCATGTATGATTGCTCTGAAGAGTGTGCCTTGCATACAGGTTTCCCCTCTCTTTTTATGTCTTTCAGGAGGACCCTGCTTAGTTAAAAGGGAGGTTCTCCCGGTCCTAGGGTCCCTTGGCTAAATTTGGGGCATAATTATTATTATTATTATTATTATTATTATTAATAATAAAATCCTCCAACTAACGGACTTAAGGGGCATCCTGGGTAGCTTCTAGCGTAATTCCCTCTGGTCATTGCGACTACCATAAGATTCAATATATGGAGGCTTCCCAGGATACCGGGCTCGGGCTCCCTTCGGGGCAATCCCGGCAGTGCGTGGGTTGTGGGGCGTCCCTTATGGGGGATAATGTGCTGGATTGCATATCATGTGCACAACAGGCCATAACGCGGCAGTCGGGGTCCCAGGCGTCTGGGTCAGTGCTGTCGGTCTCATCACCTACTCCACCACTCCTGATCCGTACCCCTAGTGACACTGTCATTAGCGGAGAGTTGCAATCTGATGTATGTGCTAGATTGGCTAACATCGAAAAATTGATTTCTAGCTCTGCAGCCAGAAAGGCCCGCGCCGGTTCTGGATTTTGATGATTATGATTCCCTTGACTGGTCTGATTATTCCCCACTTGAGGAAGGGGAACTGTTTGCGGAATCTGATGGCTCTGAGGATCAGCCGTTTTTGGATGCTGATGCTGGGCAGGTGCATGGGGATGCCGTGGATACCCCCAAGATCCTGGCCCTTTTATTTGAGGTGCTGGCTATTTCTCCTCCGGCCGAGTCCCCTCCGCAGAAGGGGGAATTTTTTGGGACCTCTAAGCCTAGTTTGGAGTTCCCAAATCAGAAGCATTTCGAAAATCTGATTCTTTAGGAATGGGATTAAGGATGGTGAGGACCGACGTATTGATCAAATGGCTTGCCATGCCTGTGCAAGCGTGGGTTCAGCCTTGCGGCCTGTTTCTGCTTCTGCGCTCACGGCTGTGGCTACCAGGTCTGTGGTTAGGGGCCTGTTGAGTGGTTCCCGGCTTAACCCGGCCAGCGATGAATTTGGAGCCCTTTTGCGGTGTGAATTGTTCATGTCCTTTGTCTTATCTGCCTTGCTGGTGGCTATTCGCCGATCGGTCTGGTTGCGCCAGTGGGCAGCTGACATTGCGGCTAAGAAGTCACTTACAGGCTACCCTTCATGGGTATGCGGCTGTTTGGAGATAAATTGGATTCAGTAACGAAAGGAGGAAAGCTACTGCAACGCAAGAAGCAGCGTCGCTCCTTTCGGGGGGCAGGCTCCTTTAATCCTTCCTTTCGGGGGGCCAGAGCAGGCAGAGTAGCTGCTTACTCTACCTTCAGAGGTGATTCCTGGAACAGAGGCAGAGGACGGGCCCGTCCAGGACCTGTCTGGGGTTCCAAGCCCGCTGCCAAGCCAGCTCAGCAATGAGGGGGCGCCCTCACCATTGCGGGTGGGGGGACAGCTGCGGCACTTCTTACAGGTCTGGGCCTGGGAGGTCACAGACAAGTGGATCTTGGAAGTGGTCTCTTCCGGGTACAAACTGGAGTTCGAGTACCGGCCTCCTCCCAGATTCCTCAGATCTCGGGTCCCCTCGGACCCCCGGGCTGCGCAGGGGCTCCTGTTGGCAGTGCAAAATCTTCTGGACATGGAAGTCATATGCACGGTGCCTTTGTCAGAGAGAGGCCGGGGCTATTATTCCAACCTCTTCATGGTGCCCAAGAAGGATGGATCCATAAGACCCATTCTGGATTTGAAGCTTCTCTACAGGTTCATCAGAACCAAGAAGTTCAGCATGGAGACTTTGCACTCAGCCATCCTTTCTCTTTGTCAGGGGGACTTCATGACGTCCATAGACATCAAGGATGCTTACCTTCATTTACCGATCTTCCCAGCACACCAGGGATTTCTCAGGTTTGTGGTGGGAGATCAGCATTTTCAGGTTGTGGCCCTCCCATTCGGGCTGACCTCGGCACCAAGGGTGTTCACCAAGGTGCTGGCGGATATAATGGCCCTTCTCAGAGCCCAGGGCTTTCGCATTGTGCCGTATCTGGACGACCTCCTCATTACGGCATCCTCTCTCAGACAGGCGGAGCTAGACACCAGGACGGTGGTCTCAACGCTGGAGAGATTCGGCTGGGTGATCAACCACCCCAAGTCTTCTCTCTCCCCGTCAAGGGAGATTGCATTTCTGGGCATGAATCTGGATACTATTCAGACCAGGGTGTTCCTACCTCAGTCGAAGGTGCGGATGGTTCAAGATCTGATACGTCTATCCGGCTAGGGATGAGACTGGTGGGGTTGATGGTGGCTTCCTTCGAGGCAGTCCCCTTTGCTCAGTTCCACATGAGGTCGCTCCAGCTCCATCTACTGTTGGCTTGGGACAGATGTCCGCTGTCATTGGATCAGTCATTTCTGATGTCTCCCCTGGTTCGGCAGTCTCTTCAGTTGTGGCTGGAACCAGAGACGGTCACCACAGATGCCAGCCTGTCGGGCTGACGGCCCACACCCCCATCACGCTCAACCACAAGGTATTCCGGTCCCTTTGTCACAAGTGGGGGATTCCGGAGGTGGATCTCTTTGCCTCACGTCACAATCACAAGCTTCCTGCATTTGTGTCTCTGGCCCTGGCAGTGGATGCCTTGTCTCTTGCCTGGAGGGATCTGTATTTTCTGTATCTGTTTCCCCCCTTCTCCGTGGTAGGCAAGGTGGTGCACAGGCTGGCTCAAGAGGGTGCGCCAGCAATTCTGGTGGCCCCAAGGTGGCCAAGACAGGTTTGGTTCGCAGACATCATACGGCTGGAGGTAGATCAGTACAGGTTGCCCCTGTTTCCGGATCTGATCACTCAAGGTCAACTTTGTTACCCCAATTTACAAATGCTGGCTTTGACGGCGTGGCTGCTGAAACCTCCCATCTTAAAGGAGGAAGGTTTGTCTGATGCTGTGATTCAAACACTTGTTAGAGCTAGGAAGAGATCTTCCTCTAACATCTACTACAGGACTTGGAGTTCCTATATTGACTGGTGTGAGGCTAGGGAAATGCCTTGCAGGGGTGTTTTTGATTCCTAGGATTTTGGATTTTCTTCAACACGGTCTGGACCTGGGGTTCCAGCTTAGTACCTTAAAAGGGCAGGTTTCTGCCCTGGCGGTCTTCTTTCAAAGGTTCTTTGCTCTGCACTTTTTTCCAGGGGGTAACTCATGTGCGGCCCCCTAGAAAGCCTTTGTTGCCCGTTTGGGATTTGAATTTGGTTCTGTCGGCCCACCAGGGGCCTCCTTTTGAGCCGGTGCAGGATGTTGCACTTTCTATGCTTACACAAAAGATTGCCTTTTTGGTGGCTATTACATCTGTTCGTCGTGTCTCTGAGTTGGCGGCTCTGTCCATTCAGGCCCCTTACTTTGAGAGACACCAGGACAAGGTGGTCTTTCGCTTTAAGCCAGATTTCCTTCCTAAGGTGGTTTCTGCCTTCCATCTCAATCAGGATGTGGTTCTCCCTTCCTTGTGTCCTAAGCCTAGCAATGACAAGGAGAGGGTCCTGCACTCTTTGGATGTGGTTCGTTGCGTGAAGTACTATTTGGTGGCTACTTCTTCCTTTCGTAAGACGGACGTCTTGTTCGTGGTGCCCTCCAGCCTCAGGAAAGGTTTGGCGCCTGACAAGTCTACCATTAGTAAATGGATACGTCAGGCCATTGTTGGGGCCTATACTGCCAAGGGGAGGGTCCCCCCTTTTCAGATCACTGCTCATTCTACTCGTGCTGTTGGGGCTTCTTGGGCTTTTCAGAACCAGGCTTCTGTTTAACAAGTTTGTAAGGCTGCTACTTGGTCTTCTGTTCATACTTTTTCCAAGTTTTATAAGGTTGATGTGCGGGCCTCAGCGGATGCTGTTTTTGGCCGCAAAGTTCTGCAAGCTGCAGTGGTTTAATTTGTGCACTATTGCCTGTTGGGATCCCCACCCTTTTTTGGACACTGCTATTGGATGTCCCACTTGTAATTAATCTATCCGAAGCAGGGTGTGAGACATACTTGGAATAATACCATTTTGTGATTACTCACCTGTAAAATGGGTATTATAAGTATGTCTCACACCCTGCTTCGTCCCACCCTGAGTTGTATCTTGGATCCTCTATATGGTAAAAAATTTTTCTCATGGATTTTATTGGCTCTTCCTGGTCTCCTTACTGCTTTCTTATACTGGGGGATGTGTGGGAGGTTCCAGGTATTTATGGACTGGGAGGGGTTTCTTTTTCTAGTCATCTCTGCAGAAGTTCGCCCTCTACTGGACCATAACCCACGTGTAATTAATCTATCCGAAGCAGGGTGTGAGACATACTTATAATACCCATTTTACAGGTGAGTAATCACAAAATGATATTTTTATTCACGAGGAAAGAAAATCAATTTTAAAAAATAACATTCATAACAGACATATCACAGGTGCATTTTCTAATGAGTTCGAGTTTCAGATAATTTGACAGTAAATACAGTCCCTACCATTCCTGAGGTTTATAGCAGTCCCATTTCTGATTTGACTACCAGTATGTAGAGTTCTAGGGTCCGCACAGTCCCTAGGGTATGGCATGTACCATAGTTTAAGGAGTCTTCCTGGCTAGTCATACCCCCTCGATTCAAAGAGCAAAAGTTAATTGATTTCGGATCGAGAATCGTAAGTTTGGGTGGGTGTTAGTCATTTTTTCCAGTTTTTTTGGCCATTTACGACTCGCACGAGCCTACGTTCGAATGCGTATATGCTCTTACGATCATCGCAAGTTCGTTCCTAAATTTTAGGATCAAAACGTAAAACTTAGGATCAAATCCTAAAACTTAGGATCAAAACGTAAAACTTAGGATAATCGAATGGGTTTTGGTGTGATTCAGAGAACAGTTTTCAAACCTCTAAAGACGTTTAAAAAAAAAGCCACTGCCGACACCTTTTAGCAGTCGTATTGCTGTTCTTGAACAGGTTTTTTGGCTATGTGGAGGAGTCTGCGCGTCTTGAGCTCCAATGAACTGCATGTATCAGCATGGCCGAGGCCATAAATTGTATGGCAATGCATACCTGATTCATGTATGCCTTATAAAAGCATTTTAATGTGGACCTTAATTAGTCCTTTGCATGTAAACCTTTATTTTGCAATCTATTTGCGTTAATTAAAGAAACTTATGTCCTTTGGTATTTATTTTGAAATTGATGTACTAGAATAATATTTTTAGATTGCATTTATTGGTGTAGTTGTTTACCTTTGCTTTGTTTAATTATTTAAGCACATCTTTGGTCAGATGCATCACACTTACTGAGGAGAGGAGAGCGGGATAAAGTGCAGGATGTGGGTTACTGCTGTATTTTGCACAGACACAGCAGAGCTGGGGGCACGGAAAGGTCAAAAATCAAAGAATGCAGAGCAACACAGTCACAAGGCCCTTTCTGTTTGCAGGCTGCCCGATAATACCTGACCCGCCATCTTGGCTGTTTCTAGGCTCATAACATGCAGAAGTTGCTGGGTGTTTTTTTATATTTGAGAGCAATCTGTATGGAGAGGGTGTGGGTAACCACACACAAAATTTTAAGTTGTACCATTTGAAGCCAAAATATTAAAATTAAATCCACAAGTAAAAAATGCAAGTTAACTAAAAATTAAACAAAGTAAGATTTACTTATGCAAATGCATTCATTAATGGTTGGTTACTACAAAATGAATGAAATAAAGAAAAATAAGACCAAATATTTAAAATGCACTTTAATGAGGTAAGTTTGTAGTGCGCAGCCGCAAGATCAGAAGGATTTACGTCCAGACAAAAAAGGAAAAAGGGCAAAACCAATGTTGCAACCTGAGAAATGAAACGGAAAATTCAGGATGGAAACTGACATAGGTCTGATTCCCGAACTGCCATACGAACGGACGTACTTTTTAGGATAGAAACGTATTTGCTTATAGAATCACTTGCAAGTTCATACGAACGCACAAGCGGACGTGAAAAATAGGATGATCGGCACCCAAATCCAAGCTGTTACATGTTTCTTTGAATCGACCCAATAGACTCCTTAGTGTAACTTGGAACTCTGGTAGTGTTGTGGCCTTAGGTCATGGACAAGAGTCAACAATGTGGGAAAAAGACTGCAACGAGGATATAACAGAGATTTTTAATTAGTATCGCAGCTCAAATGTGGTCAAGGACTGAGAAGGCTCAACAACAGGAATCATTCAAGAAGATCATTGTAGCTGGGGGTTCAGGGAATGGCTCGAACAGCATGGCAAGCTGACAAGAGTTAGTCCCATGCTGTTCCTGTGGGAAGCTTTGGAGTTTGAAGCCATCTACAATCAGTTGAGATGCCGGGCCTGTCTTTGTTTTGCTCCACTTAAAAGCAGGTCTACCCTGAAACCCAAAAGCTCCCCTCTTCCATTTGTCAGGGTTTTAAAGGGAGTTTTAAGTGCATGAGAATAGGAAGTGCCCAGGGTGTGGTGTGCACTTGCTTTGGAACTCTTGTTAAACATGCCACAGCTGGTCCCTGTTGTAAGGGAGTTGTGGCGCTAAGACCTGCAGTGATCCCTGTGTCGGCCATTGCAGCGGCTGTGCAGCTGCTATGACTGGCTGACTCAGAGTTACTGAAGGTGAGTTTTTTTGTTTTTACACAAACTATCCAAATCATTGTTAACTCATGGGTAGGCATCGGGGGCTGCTTATAGACCGAACGTCCTCTTTAACAAGGCTGCCAGCTTCTTCATCACAGGAAGCAGAGGCATTTACCAAAGCTTTGGAGTACACTCTCTGCATCGGTGCTGACAGCGGAAGAACGGGTCTAAGTGAAGCTGTGTAATGATGATTGATCAAGTCACACAGTCAGGTAAGTATATTCCTTTTTTGCCCACACAAAAACCTTTCATCATATTTTGTTATTTTTGATCAGAGGCTTACAAAGTAAAAAATCCTTGCTACTGCAAGATGTATGATGACATTCACTAAGATATTCCTCAGAATGTTTATGTTTGTGGAGATGGTCTTGTGGGGAAGGGGGGCAGAGCCCATTGCACGCAGACATCCTTGGGGTCCAAGAGGAAAATGTGTTTTGTAGTAAGAAGAATTGACTTAAGTCTCAAAGAACGTTTTGTTGTTAATTTAAGGATTTATTGTGGTCTCTGCTGGAGTGCTTCTGTCTGAAGTCGAAGGCCGTTTACCATTTGTATAGCTGAGGATTTTGACAGTCTGTGAACATGATAAATCTATCCAACTAAACAGTATTTCTCTTTTTGCATATGTGAAGGATGAAGTGGCTCAACAAACATTTGAAATTAGTTTATTGGAAACAGCCTCTCTTGAACTTTAGTGGGGCAGCAGCTTTCTAGCTAAGGCCAACCAGCCTGAAATCTCTCTCTCTGGGGAGTTGTGTTCTTAAACAATAATATAATCTGCTTAAGCACATTTGACTATGCCTTGATTGCACTGCTTGGTGCCATCCATGTCTTATCGCTGCGCTCAACTTAAAACCTAGAAGTATTATAGGGATGAACCCAGCCATTCATCCAATATAGTCCCACACCAGCGCACCTCCTCCACAGAAAAAATCACTAAGAACTAATTAATCATAATGAATTCATAAATAATTTATTAGGAGCTATCCACAAAAAATACACATAAAGACACAATTAAAAAACATATAAGACAAACCCGCACATTTTTCTCAAGGGCATCCCAATCTATCCCAAATACCCACAAAACTCATTTATAAAGTGCATAAGTGCTAAGAATGTGCAAATATAACATTAATAAAAAGAATCAATAGTATGAAATGTGGCAAGATTTAGAAATATAACAGTTCAAAAATAGCAAATACAACAACATCAATTAAAAAGCACACATCACCTGAGTGATAAATCCAAGTGTTTCATGGGAATGCCCCAGTCCAAATGTCGGTCCCCCAACGCGTTTCGTGGCCCCCCGCTCACAGGCCACTTTATCAAGGTCTGGGAGACTGCCCCATTACTGCCTTTTTATAGGAGACTTGATTTTCAAATGCCGGGCGCGCGTCTGGGCGTGCGGCACGGCCCCGGCCGGAAGCCGGCCACACGCACACAGAACGCTAAGTCCCGCGCTCCAATAGGAGTCCCTCTGTCTGCTGTCGTCATGACTCCACCCCCCAGACCGGCCCCCCAGCCAGCCGCACACATAAGCACGATTGATTACCCGTGCGTGTTGCGGCCGTAGGGGAGACGGAGGGGACGGAACTCACCCCGCCACCAGTCCAGGTCTCAGCATATGTCACAGACATAATGTAAAAGCCGGCAATACAATGTAACAGGGCAGTCTTCCACCAATGATCTATATAAAAGTGATACATGTGAAATACAATTCTAAACAAACATTTAAAAGAACTTTTATTTTTAAAGAATCTAAAATAATCATAATAACATCAATAATCGCTCCCTCAATATACCCAAATAATTTTTATCAACAGAATTCTAACTACATATCATTCAATACTGCAAAATTATTAAATTATAGTTTGAAGAATATACACAATATAAAAGACAATAGAGTATATCCCAAATCAGGGTATTTCATTCCCAAATGTATTTATTTCTTTACGCGGCCACAGGTTAAGTACCGCTCCCTAAGGAGAGATGTTTAAACAGGGATTCAAATCAAGTTTCCAGATTACCATATTCTAAAATGCTATATTATATTATTTTATTTTATATATTTTATTTTATTGTTGTTTGATTTTATTCCATTTTATTTTATTTACATCCCATTTCATTGTTATTTATTTATTTATTCATTTATTATATCCCCCCGACCATATGGATTTAAGATACCGATGTTATACATGCAATAACAACTATATACTATATATACGCATACAATATATACGTATTACTCCATATTTATAAATTAAATAAATAAATACCATAAATGAACTTCAAATTAAGTTAATTAATAAATTCAAACAAATATATTTAAATTTAAATTAAAATTTAAAATATAAAGTGCACCCAATTAACCCATTATATTTTATAAGTTATAAATCCACGAAATTAAATGTGTGAATTAAATACACTAAACTATATAACCATAAATAATTAATTAGTTAATTTATTTGTTATAATTTAATATAAATAATTATATAACTAATAATAATAATAATAATAATAATAATAATAATAATGATAATAATAATAATAATAATAATAATAGTAATAATAATAGTAATAATAATAATAATAATGATAATAATAAAAATAATAATAATGATGATAAAAAATCCAATTTGTGATCAATCAAAATCAAACCTATCCCTATGCCCCTAAACTAAAGTACACAATAATATTAACAATTAAATAATCCACCTCAAAAATGAAAAATAATAAAGTAATATTGTGATAATGAATAATGAAAAATAAATAAATAATTTATAATAGAAAAATGGTGAAAGTAAATATATATATACATACATATATATATATGCATATATATACACGCACATAATTATATTTATTATTATCCACATACACAGGTATAAGGACAATAATAAAGATGAAAATTAAATTAAAAACAGAATGAAATAGTGCAAATAATTACAAGAATGATGGTAAAGAAAACAATAATAATAGTACTATTGATAATAATGAATAAATAGTAAATAACAAAAAATATAATAATAATATATATTCATAATAATACAAAAATTATGTTAATAAAAAGATTAATGGACAATATATATAATAACAAGTTGGTAATTGTTTGATTATGAAACACCCGACACACATAACATAATAGTATGCAATTAGTACGTCCAAAATATCTAAACACCACCAAATATCATATGTGTCAAGTCATATAACATATATCAAACAATCACCAACAAGACAATTAATACCAGTAGGAACAAATACAAAAATATGGATATAATTCTACTCATTGCATGTTACAATCTAAATCCATTTCAACTCCAAAAAAGATGCCACTCAGCTTCAGAGATTATTATTTTCAAAGGATGTTTCCATCTCCATACGTTCAAGGGGGGGTAAATGAATATGCCCTTATTCCAATGGGTCCTGTTTTAAACTGAGAAAAGGCAAACGGGGATTAGTCCGCAGGATTAGATGAGTTTGAAAGTAAATATGTATATATGTTTTGTTATAAATTAAACATATTACACATCAGTGCGGTCCCAATTTTTCTTATTATCATATATATTAATGTCCCAAACAACAGTTTTTAAACTTAAAACTTAAAAACCTTAAAACTTAAAACTTAAAACTTAAAACCTAGCTCATTTTTTAAATGGTTATCTTACTGGGATAATGCTTGAAAAATTCAGCTTTATACATGTAAGTCAACAGATGGTTGTGATAACCCCACGTTCAATTGTACTGGATTGCTTCCTCTGCTGCTACACAGGAGGTACCTCTGATTTCCTGCAATTGGGACACAGTTTAAAACAGTGGTGCTAAACCCTTCTCCCCAAGGACCACCAACAGACCACGTTTTGCAGATCTCCACACTCATGTACCAGTTTAATAATTAGTTCTATGGCCTTGATTCAGTTGTAAATGTTCACCTGATGTAGAATCAGCCTAAAGGTAGACAATGAAAGTGAATGACTTCACTTTGATTGAGTTTTCTCTCCTAAAAAGAAGTGAGTTTTCTCACCTGGCTCTGAATCGACCCCTTGGTTGGTGGTTCAGTCTGGCAGTGAGCTGCTCCACTGTAGCTTGTCAGTCCCCTCACGATACACTTTCAACAAAGCAGCACGCAAACTGTTCACAAACTGTGCAGTTTCAGAAATAACCATCACCCGTAGCTTCTGTGGGCAAAACAATAAAAATAAAACCCTTGTCTCTCTCTCATAGTACTTTTCTCCCACGTCAGATCTTTAAGAGCCATTGTGGAAATCTGGGTCCTGGGCTTGGCGACGCATATACACTGTAAATAAAGTGTGTGCTCCGTATTCTGTGAGGGACTGATTTCTACTGAGATCATGGTTATCTTACTCGGATAATGCTTGAAAAATTCAGCTTTATACATGTAGTTCTAAGTCTATGGCCTTGATTCAGTTGTAAATGTTCACCTGATGTAGAATTAGCCTAAAGGTAGACAATGAAAGTGAATGACAGTCTCCTAAAAAGAAGTGAGTTTTATCACCTGGCTCTGAATCCCCTTTATCCTGGCCCCTTTATCTCCGTACGAAATACACAGTTGAGACACATTCTCCCCAGGGAAGACACTCTGCATGAATTGGTGTATGTGATCTGCAAGGATAAATTAATTCCCAAATAAGTGGCAAGCATAGATCCCTAGACCAATGTTCCCACAACCCTCTCCTCATGTTTTGCTGATCTCCATATACCGTATATACTCGAGTATAAGCCGAGTTTTTCAGCCCACTTTTTGGGCTGAAAAAAGCCACCTCGGCTTATACTCGAGTCCACTGACACAGTGACCGGCACTTCCAGGCTGCTGCGTGCTGGTCGTCGGTGGGCGTGCCCACCGACGACCAGCGCGCAACAGCCAGGAAGTGCAGCCAGGAAGTGGCGGCGGGAACGGCGGCGTGAACGGCGGCGGCGGAGCGGAGGGGCCGGAGGAAAGGAGAGCGGCGGGCGGCCGCCCTCCGTTGCGCCCGGACGAGGGGAAGCCGGACCGGAGATGGCGCCTGGGAGGAGCGGCGACGGGACCTCACCTGGGACGGAGCTTGTGTCCCCCGAGAGGCAGGTGTGTGTTGTGGCGGCGGGCACCGGCGGGAGAACGGTGCTGTCGGCTCCCCGTCCGCCGGGCGAAGTAAGAGGAGCAGCTACACCCGAGGTCGCAGGGTGTACCAAGATGGCGGCCGCCGAGGAGCTGAAGGCAGCTACACCCGAGGTCGCAGGGTGTACCAAGATGGCGGCCGCCGAGGAGCAGAAGGCAGCTACACCCGAGGTTGCAGGGTGTACCAAGATGGCGGCCGCCGAGGAGCTGGATGCTGGAGTGTGCGTCTGAGAGCGGCTGCAGCAGAAGGTACCCACAGTGTATGTGTGTCTCTTTCTGTGTGTGTGTGTGTGTGTGTGTGTGTGTCTTTCTGTGTGTGTGTGTGTGTGTGTCTTTCTGTGTGTGTGTGTGTGTGTGTGTGTGTGTGTGTGTGTGTGTGTCTTTCTGTGTGTGTGTGTGTGTGTGTGTGTGTGTGTGTGTGTGTGTGTGTCTTTCTGTGTGTGTGTGTGTGTGTGTGTGTCTCTTTCTGTGTGTCAACTCCAATTCCAATTAAAAAAAGCCGCCTCGGCTTATACTCGGGTCAATAGCTTGTTCCACTTTTTTGGGGTAAAATTAGGTGCCTCGGCTTATACACGGATCGACCTATACTCGAGTATATACGGTAGTTGTCTCTTAAGCTCTAGTTACTACACTTATGTGTCTGTGTGATCTGCAAACCCTGGCCCGTTGATGGCTGGAAGGGGAACACTGCCTCCGACCATAATACTGCAACCACTATTTTGATTTCTCGCAGCAATATCAGCAGAGTGTTTATTCTCCGATTTTTCTCACCTCATATATCAACATCCATCCTTTTCAACCATTCGCCAATCAGCAGAAGTCTAATTCCAATGCTGCAATGAAAGTTAAAGTCGTTTCTGCCAGTTCATCCACCTGCTGCAGTGCCCCATACGCAGTAGGGTTCACTGAGTTGTTCACGGACACTCGTGTCTGTTAGCCATGTGGTTCAGTCTGGCAGTGAGCTGCTCCACTGTAGCTTGTCAGTCCCCTCACAATACACTTTCAACAAAGCAGCACACAAACTGTTCACAAACTGTGCAGTTTCAGAAGTAACCATCACCCTTAGCCTGAAAGCCAATAATCAGTGCTTTTTTACAACTGTTAAATCACCCTTTATATCCATGACAACAGTCTGTCATACCTAATAAACCCGCCAAGCCAACTCGTGTGGCTTCCTCCATGAACTACAGCTTTGAAAGTAGGAAGTGGTCATAAATGTGACACAACTACGTAAAAGCTTGAAGCTTCTGTGGGCAAAACAATAAAAATAAAGCCCCTGTCTCTCTCTCATAGTACTTTTCTCCCAGGTCAGATCTTTAAGAGCCATTGTGGAAATCTGGGTCCTGTGCCTGGCGACGCATATACACTGTAAATAAAGTGTGTGCTCCGTATTCTGCGAGTATTACAGGGGACTGATTTCTACTCAGATCATGGCAGAGTGTGGGTAAGATAGAGGGCATCTCTTGGAGCCTGGACCTTTTATATTAAATATTTAGATTGAGCTCATTTTGCTACGGGTGGGTTAGTAAGATAAGTTTAGTGTTTGTGTATTGCCTTCTTTTAAAATGAAAACTTAAATTCTTATGACTTTCAACCAGAGATTGGGGAGGAAGAGACAATCATGTTTCTGGTAGAGTAAGAAGAGTATGGTAAGTTAATATAGGGGTAGGAATCCAGGATGCAGGTCAAGTTCAGCAGTAACAGTTATATACAAGCTACTGCTTATAATCAACTAATTATTATTGTATCCTCTCTATTGGTTTACAAAAGTCACTTAATGCAGCAGTCCATCTTTAAACCTGAAAGTGTTATCTAACTAAACATACAGATCCCCTACACAAGCATTAATGGTCATTGTGTTAGTAAGCTGGGAAACGTAAGTAAGAACCAACCGTATCTGTAACAGGTGTCCTTTAAAGCTGGTCTATCAAAAATGACTGTTGCCTCTGGGATGCTTTCACAGTTAAAGCTCCTTGGTAGCACAGTTAAAGCTCCATTGCTTGCAATGATGGGGTAAAATAAAAGGTGCACCCCAGTAAAGCATGTTTGTTATTAGTTGGGTACAGCTGCATTCGTTTGAATCTATTTCCTGTCCCTCATATCATAAAACTGCTAAGAAACTGTTAGTATTGCTCTAATGCAGGGCTAATAGATGGAATGGGGGGGGGGGGGTAGGTTAAGTCAGTTTATTGGGGCACAGAGTTGTAAGGGAGTTTTTGATCCACTTTAATCCAGCACCAAGCATCATTCGGTTTGTTTTTCTTGTACCTAAACTTTGCTAGGCTACATAAAAAAGAGGTGCCCTATGGATCTGGTAGTGTTGATCTTAAGGACCTTAAATAACTTTACAATTCTTATAAGTGCATACTATTAACCGAAGATTAATCACAGTACAAATTGCAATCCACCAATCACAATACTAACCAGTCGGAAGCATTTTTAAAAGATTGATTGCGGAAATCAGCTATTAGTTGGTGGACAGTTTCCAACCACATGTAGTGCGTGAGTGAAAATTGCTGTAAAATTACCCATTTAGCTTTACCATCAATTACTTATTTGTAAAATTAGTAAAGAATCAGACAAAGTGTTTCCAGAATGTAACCTACCAATGAAGGCTTTCTGTTGCAGTCCTTAACACATACACTGTTAGCTGTTGGTTTCAAGATGATTAGTGTTACACATACGTATAACTACATATACCTTATAACTGCATAAATCTCAATTAACTAGAAACCTTATACATGGCACAATATGAGTGTCCTATATAAAATATAGAGGAACCCTTATTTCCCAGAAAGCTCTATATTCATGTTTTATCCTGTGTTTCATTCTTCTTCCTGTAATAATATATGTTATAATTAGAAATATGGCTGTAAATACTAATGCAAGTAAAACGGTAGCAACGGCCCCTCCTGCACTTACTTTTCCTTTTCTGACAAGTGTTCCCCAGCCCTCTTCTGGAGGACCACAAACAGGCCATACTTTACAGATCGCCAGACAGATGCACAGAAGTAATTCATACTCAAAAAGAGATCTAGGGCTGCCTATGTCGAGATCCACAAAACATTACCTGTTGGTGGCTCTCGAGAAGAGGGTTGTGGAACACTGATATACTCCTTTCTTCTTAGTATTTTGTACAAAGTATCTTTACCTAACCTTGAGATTTCCCATAACTTGACCTTCTCCCTTATTTGCCCCGCTATAGATTAGTATAAGATTTCATAAACTACAGTATGTTCGTTGGCTTTTTTTATCCTTTCACCCATGTGTGGTTTTGGCTTGTAGTCTTATAGTGCCTTTCTAACTCTACTAATGTACCAGTTTGTACAAAGTTGTCCAAAGATCACACAACATTAAACATTCTTCCCAAGAAATAATATTGTAAAAGAAAAACTGTAGCAAAACCTAAGCAGTTTTACAATCAGCTAATTAGATTTCATAAATCAGAATTGCTTTATTGTTCGGGAAGTGCATTAAAGAGGAACAAATAAACTCCAGGGCAGAGTGAAAGCTCTCGCCAGCATCCCGCGCAGCCGAAGGAGCGGGCCAGAGTCTATGCTCCATTTGGCCTTACTTAGAAAGTTGATTGGAGGAGAGCCCCTACATGCCCTGTGGGATAACTGGTGAGGCAAGGAAAACAAATGAACAACAGGGATGCACACAGCAAGACATCCCAAATGCCCCTCACTGGAGAGGGAACAATCATGAGGATAATGAAAATCCTAGTGCTTGTTTAGCTTTAAAGAGCAACCAGGAATTAATTTTGGCTTATTATACAATGGGAAAATAAGATCAAAATGCAAAGGGGAAACCCATCCATTTACAGATCACAGGAGTAGAACTGGAGCCTTGGACGTGAAGAGGAGACACAAACTTACTTACATTGTGAATAACGGTTACACGCAATACAATACAATAACTGTCCAACAAACGCATTAGCATACAGTCTGTTTTTGTATGTTTGTGGATGGAAGTAAAGGCTTAAATAAAAGGTATAGTACAGGCATACATTTTAAAAAGCATAACTACTCCTTTTCTCCCCCCCATCTTTTCTGTCCTAAAATTAATGTTACCAGTTCCCAAGATCGAGTCCCATGGTGTAAAGGACTACCAATCAGTGTTGATCATCATGTCATATGGCCAGCCCCATGCATTAGTCCAGGATGTCTACTCTATTCACTGCAATGAAAGGAGGCATGCCGTTCCTCAGCACATCACCAACATAGCAGTGAATGTAGTGGGCGTGGATCACTCTGACTCACACAGCAGGAAGGACTATTCTACCTCTCAGTGGCAATCACCAAGTCATGTGGCCGTCCCCCATGCATTAGTCACGGTAACCACAGCACGCCTACTTTATTTATTGCAGTGGATGTGGGTATGCCAGGCCTCAGCGCAGCAACAACATAGCAGTGAATGTAGTGGAGTGCTCACACTCGGAGGAAAAGACCGTGGGGGGGTCAAGGTGTCCATTTATTTTTATAAATTATATTTTTGCCTGGACAGGTACTTTTAAGAAACGCCTGATTTTTATTTTTGTTTGTGAATGTTTAGACCAGCATTTAGGATAAGATGCCTCAGCCTGTGATTTGAGCCTCAGATGATGGGTTGCGGCCAAGTATAAAAATCGGAAATATTGCTAGTGACAGGGTTTTTTAGTGGAATTTTCCTATAGTGGTTTTCGAGCAATGGTCAGATTGTTGGGATACTGAAGGTATGAAACATGCCAGGGCTTATGTGTTCAAAAGAAAGAATCAGTCATCTTTGTAACATAAACATGACACTAATATTTTATTGGTGAGTAATACGGAGGATCTACACTGAGTTGGATTTCTAGGAAATACATGCCCCCGGGTTGAAACTGCTGTTTTGTGAAATATGCTGACAAATGCCGCCACTTGTGAAATCATCTTATTACTTGAAGTGTAAACTCGATCGTTATATACACTTGCTCTGAATCCATCCTTGCAAAAATGTATAGTTCCTTCAACACTTGAGAGGGAATGACTGCTTGACTGATTAGTTGCAAATTCGCAAAGATTTTTTTTTCTCTCTCTTACAATTTTGTGAGATTCCAGCTGTCTGTTATTTTAAACTTTGGATTACAAAATGAAAGTCGGCATCATATAGATAACTACTTGTATCTTGAGCTGATGTTTTTTCTTTGATGTAAAACTCAAAGTGTGTCCAAGTCTGAAGGTTTATCCTTATTAGGTTTGCATAGCCTCCTTCAAGCTGGAAGAGTGTTATGTGCACAGAATATTTTGCATTGCTGAAATGTTTTAATTTATTCTCTTTTATCTTCTTAAGTCGACTTAGATATCAACATATCAACTCTTCAAAGAGTATTTGGGGCATAAACACATGTTGTTGTAAATGTATGTTTCACTCCCGTATCATTCACAATGAGACATAACAAAAAAAAGTAATACCATTTCTAGATTAGAACAAGTAGTAGAGGAAAAAATGTAAAGAGAACGTCTAACCATAGCTCCTCAGGTTTATAAGCGCAAAAGCAAAAAAATAACCAATAATTATAACCATTTTTTTGTGATTTAGGATTTGTAGTCTAGGTTACTGACTGTTCTCTGTCTATTTTATGCTTCTAGGTGGTTCATAGGTGACTGGTCTGAGTGTAGTAAGACTTGTGATGGGGGAATGCGGACACGTACAGTCCTGTGTATTCGGAGAATAGGACCTTCTGAAGAGGAGACACTGGATGACATCAGCTGCTTGACACATAGGCCGATCGAAAAGGAAGCTTGCAATAATCAGTCATGCCCACCTCAGTGGATTGCCTTGGATTGGTCCGAGGTAAGAATTGATACATTTTACCTTATTTGTATTTGACATGTTACAAATAACCATTCGCATTTTTTTCTGTAATAAATGTTTTTGCCAATGCAAAAAAGTTGTAATGTGTCACCCTTCTATCACCTTCTTTTCTCAAGTACTGCAAGTACATAAAGTTATTGGCAAGTCAAAAGTAAAAAAATCGGTAGCTTACCTTTTATTAAGTTTGAAAGCTCATCAAGCTTTCAAACCCCACCCCGCTGACCTGGTACTCCAATCAACCTTCAGTGGACCAAGAACAGAAACACCCCCCACTGCCTCCCCAGACATCCTGATTGGCTGCCTCTCTCTGCAACTATGAAATCCAACCCTCCTCGCTGGTCACACTATGTGCTGACAGGCAGGAGATGCTTTTAGCCTGCAGCATCTCTCACCCCCTTTTTCCGATCACACTATGTTCTTGCAGTAATAACTAGAGGCACAACAATGCACTTATTTTTTCACTATGATATATGTAAAGCACAGAGTGTGCTTACATCACATCACTTTTGCCACACCCACTGTTTCTCCTAATGTTTTTTCTCTGCATCTCCAATGAGCTAATACAATTGAACAAAATCAGACTTGCCTTAGTATAACTTTAAGAGTTCCAAGAGAATATAACCATCTCACATAACCTCTAACTGACCAAGTTGTCAGAACTGGCTGCTTCATAGTTGTCAGAACTAGCTGGTCCTGTGTCTCTCCTCTTCATAAACTGGGCCAGTGGGCAGGTTATTTTTGTAACTTAAAGCAGACCAACACCCGTTTCCCCGCTAACAGGTGTTGGTCCTGGTCCAGCCACTTTCAGACAGGTATGGGTGGGGACCCACAATTCTTACCTCTTCCTTCATCCTTATCCCAGAATGCAGCCTCGTGATTGTCTGCTGGCGTTCACGTGGGTCAGGTCCTCCGTTTTGGCCGCAGAAAGGGCCCACATACGTAAACGCTGGCTGTCAATCGCAAATGTCACACAAAGTGGCGGAGCCAGGGGATTTCGCGTTGTGCCTTTCTGTCCTGCTGTCCGGCCTCAGCACCAGGAAAGGGTGGTAGGGTGGGTGGGGTTGATTTTGACTGGAATTCCACTTTAAGGAAAGGTGTAGAAGTACTGCATGTGTGCAGCTGTTATTTTTGGACTACACTGGATAGGCATATACTTGCTTAGCATTCTCAGTACTGTCTGTAGCATTTTTTTTACAGACTGTGTTTAATTAAATCCCAAACTAAGCTTTAGCTTTTATAGTTTCTTAAATATACTCCGCTTATATACACATTCCTAAAAATGACATCTTCGAACACCTGAGGGTAAGGAAAGTTTTGTGACAGACAAGTTCTATGCATTTTTACACATTTTACAGCATTCAGAGCTTGCTTTACTAAAGGGTAGTGTCCAATATGAAACCTTCATTAGCTACCTGGATTTTCTAACCTGCTGCTGGCTACATGTCATATCTTGATTAGCAATGTGAGCTTATTACTTAAATCTATGAAATACGCTGTTATACCGGTATATTTACAGCTGAGTAAGAGTGATGTGTCTTATACACAGAAAATGCAGCAGAACACCATGACTACATTACCACTTCAACAGTTGCATGTCCATACAGCATTAAGCATTGATACCCAACCAGGTCCTCTCATATAAGTTGCCATAGTCCTGCTCCTTTCCTCTCCTCCTTCTTCCTCTTCACAGTGGTGCCTGTCTCCCCCTTCCTCCTCTCTCCCCCGGCTGATGCTGGAAGAGAAGCTTCAGTGTGTGCTCCCCCCTTCCTCTGCTTTCCCCTGGGCCGATGCACACTGCCCTACCCAACCCACCTGACCCACAGACTGGAGTGGCTTTGGTAGTGCATGCATGCCTGATGGGAGTGGTGCGTGCATGCACTTTCGGAGTGCGCTCATGAGTGGTTGGGAGAGCGCTCATGGGCGTTTGGGAGTGCGCGCATGGATCTTTGGGAGTGCGCAAATGGATCTTTAGGAGTGCATGAATGTGCGATTGTGAAATAAAATAGCACCAAATGTAGCCGGCACAGTGTAACAGTTGCTTTTGGCTTAAGTATGTCTTTAAGGTGAAAAAGCAGTGATTGAGTATGGCGGATTTCTTTTGGTATTTCTCTCACATTAATGAGACCCTATAGTGTACAAATCCCTTCCCTGATGCTGAGGAAGGCCAGGGGGCTAAAAAAAAACGCCTAGTCCTAGCTTCAGAACATTCGATCTGTGCTTCTAGCAGTGGCCAGTGGTATGAAAGACCCTATCAGGTGGTAAACTAAGTATTTAACTTTTTTTTGTGCAGTTTTAACATAGTTTAGTTGATAGTGGTACCTGAGTTCATTTGAAAACGAAAAGTGGTAATTGATGAAAAAAGGTTTGGCCAGCCTGCTCCTAAGGGCTTATGGTGGCACTGTCAGATATCTAATTCAGTAATTTATCTGTTAAACTCTACGGTGAATCTGGGTCTTAAGCCTCTAAAAGGCGTGGGGGCGGCAAAGCTGGTTTGATGCCTAAAAAATGGTAGCCAGGGATTCAAGAAAATCCAGAACAAGAATGATGATCTGTCAAACAACAGGTGCACTCCCTACTGTGCATTTATCTGGAACCATCCAATTAAGAGTGCTGTAATCAATCCTAGACTAGTCAGGTTCTTATGTGTTGTAGATACCTATATCTAAAACTAAACATAATTTATAGTGGGGAATGGTGGGGGTTGTTAAAGCACCAGACATTGATGTTACTTTACTTTAACTTGTGTAATGTGGCTTGGCACACCTGCTCGCCAAGCAGCTAGTTGCCCAAGATTGTCCCTTAAATTGGGTCTATTCCTCCTTCAGAAGGCTTTAATGGAATGTTTTTATTATAGTCCCTTGTAGAAATAAAAAAGACCTCACAAAGTGGTTGCTACAGATGTTTATAGTAATAATCAGCTGTCAGACAGAACTCTTGGTTCAGGACTTGCCTTCCAATCTTTTTTCTGAACAATAGCATTTTTAATTAAATTAGTTAACCAAATAGTGCAGTTTAGTACTCATAACTGAGGTGGTCTCTTACACATGAGAAACATTCGGCCTGTCAGTTCACTTGGAACGCTAAAGCTTTAAATTATAATTTGAGTGGTGACAGAATGTACACAATATATTTTTAATTCCTTTTTAGTTAAATCCCAAGTAGATTAGATGTAGACTTCGTGTTCTGAGTTTAAACCCACATTTTGTGGGTTGTTTGTTGTGTTAATTGGTTCTGACTACCAGCAACCATTAAGGTTTGATGCTCAAGCCAACTAGGGTCACTAACAGCCACATGATTGGCAGCCATGCAATGGATATGTGGTAAGCATTGGCCGGATTGTCTTTATGCCAATTGGTTTGGCCAGACAAGTAAAAATAAAAGGGTGCTCACCTTTTGTTCCCCACAGCTGATCCGCCCCAGTGTGCCTTTCACTAATGACCTCCAGGATTGATGCTTGCTCTTTGTGTTTATTGCAATAAAGGGGATGTAGCCTGACACATCTCATTCAATACAGTGAATGGAGTGGGCAAGCTATATTCACTGTAACTCTCACTGGGGGGGGGGGGGGTCTATCCTTTCTGGAGGTCTCTGATTAAAAGAGAATGGACCTCAACCCTGCAGGACTCAATCTAGGCACCTGGTAAATTTAAAAAGTAGGACTGCTGTGGGACAACAAAGGTAAGGTTTCTCTTTTTTCTTACTTGTCTCGTTGGCTCATTAGACAGGTAAGATATTGGACGACTGGGGGGGGGGGGGGTTCACAGAGCGGGGCATGCCAGTTTGAGACGCCCTGGGGAGAGGAAGTCAACTGGTTTTGGTCCACTTTAATCCTCCTTTCTATAGTGACAACAGAAAAGCAATGTAGGGTCATAGAAGCTGGCTCAAGCACACCGTTTTTTTGGCTAATTCACTTACCATGTGGTGCTGAGCACACCCCACGGATTGTTATACCAACTTCTTGTTTTCAGTGACTCAGCAGGAGGTAAGACTACACAGTACTCCCTAGAAGAATTATATATATCAAAATAGACAGTATCCAAAAATAGTGACTGAACCTGAGCTTTAAAATCAAAATAATTCTAAAAAAGTCATTCTTAACATCTACATTTGTGTCTGATTTTTCATCCCTAGACCTTTGTTTAGAATTGTTATGGAAATGTCGACCTTAACACCTTGAAACACTTTAAAATAAAGACTTGTGTTATTTATCCAAGAAATCCTGACCCTGTGTTACTACACCAATCATGGTATCAAAAAGGATTGTTCTCTTTCCCTTGGCTCTCACCGAGAAGTATTGATGTAAAAATTCAGCGACACACCTTGTACCAGCTGAAAATTGTGTATTTAACCTTTTATTCATCCTGGGATTTTAAGTAAAAATAAAAAAGGAATTTCCAGCCCCTTCCCCCAAAGAACCTGATAACAGGGACTGTGCAGAACCCCCCATCTCTCAAGAACACCATAACTGGCAGTGTGTAAGGTAGTATCCCCCACCCCCAGGACCCCATAATAGGCAGTGTGTCAGAACCCACCCAGAACCCAAAAATTGGCAGTGAAACAAACCCCCCTGTCCCAGTTGAGCCTTGAATTTGCATGTGTGAGGAGGCATTTCTGATACAGGACAGATTACTATAATGTTGCCTACTCACTATGCTGCCATGTCAACTTTGTAATCATTATCTTAATATAAAAACAAAAAGGTTATTCTTTCTAGTATCCGATAGGGATGGTTCTTGTCTTCCTCGTTAGAAAAATTCTGCATATTTCCTGTATAATTTCTCCACTGCAAACCCCAAATGGTTTGAATGAGTGTTTTACAAGGATCTCTTTTCTGGTTTTAATAACTGGTTAACATAGGTAGAAAGCCTGTCCACACATTTGCATGCAGAGTTTCCAGGTATTTTCATTTATTTCTAAACATCCCTTAAAATGTTGGCATTGGCTGCATATTCTCAGTCTGGTTCAATTCTGGGCTTGGTGAAAACAGTAGGGGAGAGCTAGTCATGTTTCCTAGAAGCTGTGATAGGTTTATATTTCCCAGAAAACAAAGTTTACTCTTAATGTAACAGTTTGACAGCCGCCTTCAGCAAAGATAACTGCAAGTATTGCCGAAATGTGCGCCCATGAAAAAGAGCAGATTGGAGTTATTCTTTGCAGATTGCGCCGTGTAAAGCAAAGCTGTCATTGCATAATAGGTCATTCATTATATACCAGTATAATCGGCACTATAATAATGCAAGGCCATTTACATTTCTATTCTTGCTCTCTGCTTGGGTTACCAAAACACTAAAGGGAAGTGCTTTAACTGTAAAAAAAAAAAAAAAAAATGTTATCTAAAAAATGTGGTAAGTGGGTGTCACATGAAGGCAGTTTGGAGAATGCCAGCACATTGGCACAGTGTAGTAAAAACATCCATGCATACCAGAAGTGAGGAGATCACATTAGGTTTTTTTAATGTTAAATAAATATGTCTTTTTTTCTAGTCTGGGTCATTTGTATGCATTATTTAGAAGTTACTTAACGGGAACGTCCACTTTCAAAGGCATTTTCGAAAGTGTATAAATAATAATCTGGTGTTATTACTATTTCTTCTGTTAGCAAATTTTCATTTCTTGCAATCTTTTACTATTGGCAACCGTACACCAAGATCTACAAGAAGAGAGATGTGGGCCCTTTGCTCACACAGAATACTGCTGCTATGGCCGCCACTGAGGTGAGGAAGCTGACTCCACATTCAACATGCCCCGAAAGCAGTGTTCTGTGTGTACAGGGCTCAGTTCTTTCTTTTTTTTAGATCTTGACATCTGGTAATGAACCAGAGAGGTGAATCTTTTCAGGCTACTTTCTTAAATTTAATTTTCTTTTTTTTTTTGCAGTGTACTCCAAAATGTGGCCCTGGCTTTAAACATCGAATAGTCCAATGTAAAAGTAGTGACCTTTCCAAGACTTTTCCTTCCACAAACTGTCCAGAAGAAAGCAAGCCGCCAGTCCGGATTCGCTGCAGCCTAGGGCGTTGTCCACCTCCCAGATGGGTTACTGGAGAATGGGGACAGGTAAGTGCAAAATAAGCATGAAACCTGTTTTGGTCCTTAAGACATGAGTGATACATTGCTTAAACAATACAAATATATTATTTTATGGTAATAATCAAAATTTAGTTTTTTATATTTTATAGTAAAAAAACAAGATAAGGAGCCTAAAGGGCACAGTCGAAGCCTATGCATAAAAACCTACTTATAAAGATACAAACACCAAAAGAATCACTCTAAAAATCCTCCAAAATATTAAGACATAACAAACAAGTAATAAAAAGGGGGCACACGCAAATGTCAGCCCACATCATATTGGCCAGTAAGCTATGGGTTTGCCTTTGTGTGTGCCCCATTTGTATTACTTTTTTGTGGTGTGACTTGTTTTGCTATGTCCTAACAAATGATTATTGGTACTTACTCCAATAATAGTAGTACAGCATATTTTGGTGGATTTGGAGTGATGTCCCTCTGTCCTATGTGTATAAACACCAAAAGAATCCAACCAGACAATAAAACACATGTTTATCCTCTTACCATCCCCCAAATAAGACCTGGTACCCCGATATTCGCCTAGTTCCACACTTTTTTACAGCCCACATGATCACCACATGATAGGTAGGGTAGGCACTGTGTAAGCCCATCCCGTGTGCCTCATTGCCCGCTGGATCGTCACATGGAGTGGCAATTGGTTACAAAAAAAAGGAACAGTTCGCACTGGGTGCATTCTTACAGCCTCAGTATGTGGAATGGGTTATCACTTAATCGGATGTCATGGACTGCTCTGTTCAGTGGTCCTCCATTCTTTTTTGACTGGCGATCTGCTTTAAAAATGGGAAAAAATGATAGAAACAAGATTTAATAACATAATTTGTGGCATGAACGATGAAGTCTTGTGGTGTGTTGGTTTACAGACCTCAATGCCACCAATAGCTTTTTAGTGACTGGGTCTCACGTGGTGTGATGCAAGGGATGGTGTGCAGTTAGTTTCATTGGTCTAGGTGGCTAAGCTAGGAAAAGCTAAGGAGTTGGTTTAATAGAAATGAGCTAGAAACCAGTAAACAGCAGCTTAATACTGTAGCACAACAGGGATGGATCAGCTGCATGGGAGGCTAAAAATGAAGTCTTTAATCTTACACTTAGCTTGAAAAAACCTGAAAAAAACATTTAATAATACAGTAAAGCCTTTGGATTGGGTGCCCCTGTTGCATTGGAGACAATAGGCATGCATATACATTGGACCTAAAGCTGTGACTGCTGCTGTGTTGGCCTATTGGTTGCCAACAAAAAACAAAATCTGTCGAACACTATGAGCCATAGGCTCAGCAGCTCAACAGCATCAACAGCTTTGTAATAATAATCAGCAGATTCCTTGTCTTTTTAATTGCCTCCACCTTTTTGTTTTACGTCGAATCCCTGTTAAAATATGAATGTGCTTTGTGACTAATGAAGTTCTTTATTGACGATTTATAGGAGTTAAGAAGCGAATTCATAACACATCTAAAAACGGGCATATAAATTGTACACTTGCATTATAAAACCGAGGAATTAACTTTTATACTTGATTTGTAGTGCAGCTCTGCAATATGTACTTGTATTTTAAATACAGTTTTATCTGCACTACATATCACATCATAAAAAGTCCAGTGTTCCTCAGCATTGTTAAATATATGAAATGCCTCAAGCTGTGTTAACATGCATTAAAAAGCATAGCGTATCTGCATTCACTCAAACTAAAAAGGCTTAAAATCTATGCAGTGATCTTTTTACTACGCAGTCCTGGAGCAGAGCTCCTGTTTCTTTTTAAGCAGATTAATTTGTGTGTAGATACAAAGGCCTTAGACTTTCGAATAAGTAAGTGTAAATTGTTCCTAACTGAAAACCTTCTGTTTACTATGTTCTTTAGTGTTCTGCACACTGCGGTTTGGGACAGCAAATGAGGACGGTGCAGTGTCTATCATATACGGGGCAGGCATCAAATGATTGTCCTGAGACTCTTCGTCCACCGGCAATGCAGCAGTGTGAAAGTAAATGTGACAGCAGTCCCATTTCCAACACTGAGGGTGAGTATGTGTGCTTTCATCGGTCACCAAAAAAGACTGACAATGTAAATAATAATGAACTAGAGCAGTGGTTCTCAACTTTTTTACGCCAAGTACCCCCTGGCGACAGGAAGTTACAACTAAGTACCGCCACGGGTGGAGTAGTAATAAATATTAGCAAAATAAGTAGTCCCCATGCATCAAAGTACATTTAAAGGAAGAAAGAATAATATTTTGCATTTAAAATTATATACCAGACCTGTCAGGCACCCCCTGTAGGTGCACTTCCGAGTATCTCTGATTACCCCCTGGGGTATGCATACCGCAGGTTGAGAAACCGTGAACTTAGAGGCAAGATGTCATATTAAATCATGATCTGCCAAGGATGTTACCTTAGTGTAGCTGTGCATTTATCACTCTTGAAAGCACCTTGACTTTTTGGAAGGACCTTGAATTCTTGAAAGGGCATTGACTTATTGGAAGGACGTTGACTACTTGGAAGGTTTTTTGACTTATTGGGGGGACTTTGACTTCTTTAGAGGACCTTTGGGCAGACCTTGACTTTGTGGGAGGACCCTGACTTCCTGAAAGAACATTGACTTCTTGGAAGGACGTTGACTACTTGGAAGGTTTTTGACTTCTTTAGAGGACCTTGAATTCTTTGGAGGACATTGAATTTTTGGGAGGACCTTTAATTTTCGGGAGGACCTTGACTTCTTATTCTTGAGCAAACTTTGACAATAAATAAGAGGAACAGTTAATAAACCTACATGTCCAGAGTCAACAAAAAAGCTTGCTTTATAGATTGCATCTGATATGGGTAAAATCTGTGTTACCCTCATTGCTGTGATTTACAGGCAGGACCTTATCTAATATATGGTAACAGAGATCCTACCTACCAAAAATCATATTAAACTCTTGTTAGATGGTTTGTCTAAAAATACTATCATTATCTGATGTCCCGCAGGCTCAGTCTCATGCAGCCCTAATTGTTGATTATCTGGCCTTCTCTTGATGTCAACTCCAAAGTTGAAACAACATTCTAGTGGCCCACTGCAAAGATAACGATTTCAGATTCATGTTGTGCTTCCTTTCTTTCAATAAATGAGAAAGCCTACTCCCTCATAACTGAAAGCAGCGATGTGCACAGAAGCCGGCCCAGGAACTCTATGAGAGCACAGAATCGCTGTGTAGGGCTGTATGTGATCATGTGTGCTAGTGTAACTTCATGTCTTCAAAGTTATTACACATATTAAGTGTGTAACAGGCTCCTTGTTTTATCAAGGTTGTATGGAAATACATTTACTAAATTGTAAACATTATTAAAATGTAAAATAATGGGAAGATATTTCCGTAATATATTTTATTTTTCCTTTACCTATTAGAATGCAAAGATGTGAACAAAGTGGCGTACTGCCCACTGGTGCTGAAGTTTAAATTCTGTAGCCGAGCGTACTTCAGACAGATGTGTTGTAAAACGTGCCAAGGACACTGACCCACACCACAGTATGGAAAGGAGAGGAGATTGGTAAATCTGTGGCAAACCCACTACCCAGAGAGACACAGAGAGGAACAAGATGTCCTTAAAGAGTCCTAGAACATCCTGTGTAAAACATAACCACTTTGTGAGCCCCATACAAAGGGGATTTCCACTTCTGTGAAGTGAATTTAATAAGTGCTGGACACCTTGGCAAGGAGGAGAGCTCGACTGTGGAACATTAGCAGAGCAGACTGTGGAACGGCCATGCTGTATCAACTACAGCTAACACCAAGCTTACCTCCTTGTACAATTTTTATGGACTTACAAAATGACACTGAATCAATTTGTATTTAAATCTTTTTTTTTTTTGGTTTTGTCGATTATATGACTTGGTTTAAAAAAAAAAAAGAAACATTTCTTCATACCTTAAAAAAATATAAATATTTTTATCTCAGTTTTACAGCACCACAATTTAAGTTAAAAAAATGGGCTTTGAGATGTTATTTAAAAAGCAAGTATAAATCAAACTAAAATGAGTATATTTTGTTATTCTGCCTGAATTCTTTAGCGTTTTTTTTATTCTTCCTGGTTATACTGCTGTGAAGCAAATAACATATATAGAGGTATACATTTGTCAGTATTCAGAGCTGTACATGTTATTTAAGGTCTATTTCAGTCAAAGTTAGATGAGTACTAGTCCAACCTACAATGCCATGACCATATTGTACTGAAAAAAATCTCCGGCAAGTAACCATTTTACTAATGTGAAGAAGGCAAAAAAGCTCAGTTGTCACCGGTGCTATCTTTGCTATTAGTTAATATAAATATATTTAAAATGGTTTTTTTAAGAGATTTAAAAATAATGTATTTTTCTATGTTGTTATTAACCACGCGATATTTAACTTTTTTGTATTTGAATATGGTACACCATTGTCTTTCAAAAGACATTTAATTATTTGGCCACAATTGATTTTTCTGAAATATTTGAGGTTTTATTAGCGGGAATCCAAAATGTCAAATATGTAATCAACAGAATGACATTGGTGCTTGTTTAAAGGAGATGTTATTATATGTTAGGAAGCATTAGATGTAAGCCCATTGGCTTTATCCCAACCTCTTGTGAAATAATTCCCAACATTTCTTGAGACTTTCCCAACCTTTGATATGAACCTCCCACTTTTGGGTGATGTTTTTCTAGACTAGTCACCCCCCAGCAAGCACTACTTACTATCACTTTGACACCGTTAGTTGAACCCCAGGGGCGTCAAGTCCTGCTACAATTTTTTACAAAACTTTTATCTCTGACTGGATACTTTTGATAATGTGCTGATGACTGCCTGTAAGGAGCCAGCAAACCCATCCCTGGGAAAGAGTTGCTTTAGACCAAGGACAGAAATGAAGGTTGAAGGGAACCAGAAGTCCATGTCTCCAATGAGTTTTAAAGGTTCTTTAAAGCTGATCAAAACCAGTGCCAGACAGCCCTGGGGCATTGCTGTTCAGGATGTGCCACTGTGTGAAACTCCAGCGATTGCTCACAAAGCGCACTTTTCACAGAGTTTCCACTGCATTTTTGTGGCCTGCGTCCTCATCCCTGTCTTCCCATTAACTGAGGCACACGCCAGCGCCCAGCCATTTAAATAGGCTGAGGGCAGCATCGCGCCTCAGACTGGAGGGAAGCTAGGCATGTGGCCAGTGTGCTTCGTGTTCAGCCCGTCGGCAGTCTATAATCTGCCATTTGGGTGTGGCAACAGTAGCAAAAGCCAAAGCATCCCCCGAGGTATGGTGGGGAGGAATTTTAGAGGGTTTTGGTCTATTTATTGATTTAAACTTATTGTGAGGATGACCAGCTTTTCTGATTTATATGTGGACTTTCTATCCAGTTACTACCAATCAGCACCTCACTTTTTGCAATATGTACTGTTCAGTCTCATTTAAAAAAACAGCTGTAGAAGACCACATGGTGTCAAACAATTTAATTTAAACTTATATTAGAAGAGATTATATACTAGAATATACTTTAGTACGTTATGATAGCAAACCTGTTGCAAATATGTATGTTTGTCTTAACGCACTTTATTTCATTTGTGCTCCATGTGGATCAGTTTGTAATTTTGAGGATCATTTTTGAAACTTTATTCCTTTAAATTGTTTTGGTGCTCCTGTTACAGTCTGACTTTTGCACCTGCCTTGCACAATACCTAATGATATAGTTAATGTTAAAATGTATATAAAATGTCCTAGCCTTTTATACTGCAGTCTGTGTCGCATATAGAAAGCTTTCTGGGCTTACATTGTACGTGTCTTAAACAATATTGTTACTTAGGCATTCATGCTGCATTGTAGCACAATAATCTTGCCCCACTGCAGAAGTCTCCCATACAGAAGAAGCAAATATTTTTTACACGCCCATGTTTTAAATGAAAATAATATATATTTTATATTAAATTGCTAGTAATGGCTTCCCCTATAAAAATGTAAATTTAGTAAGTTAGGAGCATGTAGCTTTCTGACTTAATATTCTAAATCTAAACAATCTCACCTTTATTACAGATTTTCATTTATGATATGTATATTGCTAGTCAAACCCAGATATTATAAACTTGGGCTGTCTAGAGCGAGAACAGCGAGTAAACATGTTTGTTTATTTTGTTTTTTACTTTTACTCATAGGCACATATATAGCTGTAGATTAAAATTCTTACAAACCATGTAAAATATTTCTTATCTTGAGCCATCTGTACAAATAAGGGTCTTAAATTGGCTGTTATTTCCATATTCCCTTGTTGGGAATCATGAAAAAAAATTAAGGATAAATGAAGCCTAATAAAGCATTGGTGGAAGCTGATGCCATGACAGTGGTGCTTTTACCTCTGGGCATACAGGGTCAAGAGCTACAGGGTGACATTATTCGAATTAATACCGTGGTAATAGATAAAACAATAACATGATATCATGTGTTTTTCATTCATGGTACACGGGGTGTGTTGAAGATGATATTATGGTGTATAGGAATGTGACCTTGATTTTAGAATTTTTTTTTATTTTTTGGATGAAACTTTCCAACGTCTCTGTCCAGGCACAGCAGAAACGTTTAAAATGATTACCTCTCCTCTCTTGCAGTGCCGCAATATTCATCTTTGTAATACTCAACCCCCCGATATCCATGCCTGCCCCTAGAGCCTCAGTCCACAGGCTGCTTGCTGAGGCAGTGTCTGGCATGTCCATTGGGGTGAATGGAGTGGCCGGGATGTCCGGTGTTGTTTAATTCATTTTGAATAGTGGATGAGAACCCATATAATCCCATGGTGTGTGCACGCCACAGTACTTAATACGTGTTTTAGCCCAGCCTGAGTCGTCCCTTTAAAGCACCATGGCATGATCATAGATTATCCTTCAAAGTACACACTAGCCCACTAAGTACACATTGACCCCACAGGGTTTGAATTAAGAGGGTATTATGTACACATGGCACAGAACTGGCCTTCATCACTGTGAGCCAGCTTTACAGAAACAATGCTCCCAACTTATCTATCATAACTTTGTTGCCTAAGCCACCTGCCACCAGGTCATGCAAGTGACCGGCCAAAATGGGGTCCCCCGCTTGGCTGCTGGTGGTCGTGTAGGCAATCTTTTCCAGCCGCCGGTCAAGGTCGGCCCATGTAAATGCCGGCGGCCAATCGGAGGACCGCATTGCGGCCGAGGATCGAGCTTTAACCTGCACTCATATGCAGGGTAAAATGCACACTCAAAAGCCTATCCCATGTTAAACTTGTTGCACCCATTTTCCAAGAAGAGATGCTGCAACCGCCTTGCAGTCTAACCAAAGGAAGTGCCAGCATGGATAGTACAACCTAAAATCGTATACAACATCAACGACACCACTGTTGACAAAGCCATCCAATGGTGTTGCTGCACAGTCCAAAAAGTGAATAAATTACAATGTCATACTAATAAATACAATGTATTAATCCTCTATATACAAAACCAAAAAATATACTTGGTAAATAATTTTGTTTTTGTATATAGCGGATTGATAAATTGTATTTACTAGCACAACATTGTTATATATTGAATTTTTGGACTGTGCAACAACACAAGTGGATGTCCTTGACATCAGTGGTGCCATTTCTGGTGTATTAGATTTTTGTTTCACCAAATAATTAGTATGACCCCCCCCCACCCGGCCGGATTGTGTGCTACACTGGAGCCCTGTACCAGTAGTAAGGTCTCATTGTGGGGCAATAGAAGGGGGTTGTGAAGAGTGTTGAAGGAAAATCTGTCATGCCATGGTGTTCCAAATCCTCCAACTATAAAATCCCGTTTCAAAATTATTTCTCCAAACCAAGAAAAACTGGCACAAATAAGTAGAATCCAATAATTTTGCTTCTACACATTTTAATATTATTGCACAGTGTGGTGTTTATAAGATTGAATGCAAAAAGTTTAATGTAAAAATATAAATGTGTGCAAGATGCATCACACCACAACTTTATAGATATAGGAAACAGGGTTTTAAAAATCCTACCCCAGAATGGAATGTCTCTTCGATATAGGAATACAACATTTAGGCAGGAAGGTGCTAGCTAATGTATGGTTTTTAGGACTATGTTTTGACTATTTAGCTATCCTATGGACTATACCACCATGATATCATCAGCATTCATTAAAAAATTACACATTAGTGGTCATAACTGAGAATGTGTGTTGAGAAAGAGCTACTAAATATTTTATGCTCACTATATGTATTTACAAATGTGAAATAGGAGAGAGATAATAGGAAATACATTGCAATAGTTCCATGCACATACACAGTTTGTGACAATCTGAACATTTTCCAATGCTACCTCTTGGCACATTGTCTCAATAAGTTTTTTGTTTCCAAAATGACGCTGTAGAGGTATCCAGCTCTGATGTAAAGTATACAATTTTGGGACCTGAGATATTGGAGTTTAATGTTTTAGTTATTGTATTTTTTAGGAAATAAGGTGTTTAAACTTAAAAATACTTTTTACCTCAAAGGAAAGGGATTTGACTCATTAAACCATTATGTTTTGTTTCCTTGGTCCTAATAAGATGTTTATAATCTAGGAAAGCTACACCCAGGTTGGCATTTAATGATTTTTGTTAGGCAGACACTAAATAAAAAAAATCTGCTTTATAATGAAATAATGTAAAAAATGCTCCCACAAATAAGTTCTTTGAATGTTATCCAATATTACAATGTAATACATGATAAAAAAAAATTGCTGCTGCTACAGAAAATGAAGATGGTACAAATGCTATTGTTTCACACAAGTTTGAGTTAATGTTCACATTTGTGGGGCCAAATGTTTTTAGGAACTGGAAGTATTGTGCAAATGACAAAAAAACAACATATTTTGGTGCTAAAACTTCCAGACTTGGCAGTTGTTGAATTATGAATGGTGCATACATTATAGAAATGGTCATTATTATTTGAGTCATCATCGTATACCAATTAACAATGCGGAATGAGATACCCAAGTATTATTGTGATAAGTTGCTTTTCATGTTGTATTCAGTATTACTTTGGTACACTGTTACTAAAATGTTTGGCTTTTTTTTTTGTAAATTATATCCCTATTTATTACCTTATGTCCTAACACCTGTTCTCAATTTGTGTTGTTAATATTAAATACTTGTACTGCAATTACACTTCACAGCCAACACCGTTAAACTAGGAAATGGTAACTAGATTTATTTTGTAAAATAAAGACAGGAGTTGAATTATTTAATGGCTAAATTGTTTGTTTTTCCATTCAAAATTAGTTCATTTTTGGGTTTTACACCTTGGTTAGCAGATCTTTTATATGGATCTTCAGCTATCTGGTCAGCTGTCATCACCACTGTTTAGTAGTGATTCCCCAATCACCATACAATCAAACTTGAGCTATCGAGCAAACCATTCCAATTCTCTAATTCTCTGGAACAGGAAAAGCGGATTACTTACAAGGAACAGGCTAGAGGAAAGCTAGGCTGGGTCACCTGTCCTCAATTAGTTAATCAATGATAAAAGGTACCAGCACATTCCATGGATAAAACAACCAAGTTTATTGGAGTCCTTTCAAAAGCAGAGGTCCAACCAGCAATGTGCAGTACAGGTTAAACGTAAGTGGTATCAATAAGGACCTAGGGTGATGTAGAGCACATAGAATCTATGCGGACGGTGCATCTGTTCTGGGTGAGAGGATGGCTATAATATTGGAGGAGTGTTTAAACTAAGCATTAAGGGAGGGCATATAGCGGGGAAGTTAAGAAAGTAAGAGACAATGAGTGTAGAAATGAAACTAAAGGAGGAGTATATCTAGCAGGCATAAGGACAGTATAAATAATAACCATAAGGCATTTGAACTGCATCCTTACCAATACTAGAAGCCTCCCAAATAAAATGGATGATCTAGAACTGATAATAAAAGAGGAACAATATGACACAGCCAGACACATGGCTTGATGAATGCCATGATTGAGCAGTTACCCTACAGGGTTAGTGTGTGACCGTAAACATGCAAAGGGTAGAAGTCTCCTTAAAATCCTGTTTACAGCCGACGCTAGAGGGCGATAGTACCATTTTGTGAGTACTCACCTGTAAAATGGTTATTACGAGTATGTCACACACCCCACTTCCAAATATTCATGACACTTGGGAACCCGGCCTGTAGAGGGTGATCTTGCAGAGATGACATGGAAAAAGGAGCACCTCCTGGTCCATAAGTACTGGGTTCCTCCCACTATTCCTCAGTCTTTTTAAAAAGCAGTGAAGAACCAGGAAGAGAAAATTATATTCGATAATTGAAAAATAGTTTGAAAATAATAATCACCATATAAAGGATCCCTTAGAACAAAAAAGGGCGGGGAAGTGGAGTGTGTGACATACTCGTAATAACCATTTTACAGGTGAGTACTCACAAAATGGTATTATTCCTAGTATGTCACACACCCCACTTCCAAATATTCATGACACTTGGGACATCCAATAGCAGTGTCTATAATGGGTGGGGATCCCCAAGGAATAATGCATAACTTAAATTACTGCAGCTTGCAGAATTTTGCCCGCACATCAACCTTGTAAAACTTGCCTGAAGCCTGGTGCTGAAAAGCCCAGGAAGCTCCAATAGCACGAGTAGAATGAGCGGTGACACGAAAAGGGGGAACCTTCCCCTTGGCCATATAGGCCCCAATGATGGCCTGACGTATCCACTTAATAAGGGAAGATTTGGCAGGAGCAAAACCCTGAGCCCAGAAGGCACAACAAAAAAGGCATCCGTCTTGCGGAAGGCCGAAGTAGTAACTAAATAATACTTAACACAACAAACTCCATCCAAAGAATGTAAGACCCTTTCCTTGTCGTTACTAGGTTTAGGACACAAGGAAGGAAGAACTATATCCTGATTTAGGTGGAAAGCAGACACCACCTTAGGAAGGAAATCCGGTTTTAAACGGAAAACAACCTTATCTTGATGCCTCTCAAAATAAGGGGCTAGAATAGACAAAGCCGCCAGTTCAGAAACTCGGCGGACAGAAGTAATAGCAAAAAAGGCAACCTTCTGAGTAAGAATAGGAAGAGGAATATGCTGCAAAGGCTCAAAAAGGGAGCGGCCTGCAAAGTTAAAGCCCCAAACAGGAAGTATAGGCTTTCTGGGAGCCGCACATGCGTGACTCCTTGGAAAAAAGTCTTAACCAAAGGATGAAGAGCAAACGACCTTTGAAAGAAAATAGCCAAGGCAGAGACTTGCCCTTTCAAAGTACTAATCTGGAATCCCATATCCAGACCTCGTTGCAGATATTCCAGAATTCTAGGAATAGAAAATACTCTAAAGGGCAAAGCCCTGGATTCACGCCAATCAATATAGAACCTCTAAGTCCTGTAATAAATGACAGAGGAAGACTTCTTCCTAGCTCTAATAAGAGTCTGAATAACCACATCAGAAAAACCTTCTTCTTTCAAGATGGAGACTTCAGCAGCCATGTCAAAGCCAGCATTTGTAAATTAGGGTAACAAAGTTGACCCTGAGTGATGAGATCTGGAAGAAGAGGCAGATGGAAACGATCCACTGCCAGCCTTACGACGTCTGCGTACCACAGGCGTATTGGCCACCTTGGCGCCACCAGAATTGCTGGCGCCTCTTCCATTGCTAACTTGCGCACCACCTTGCTGATCATGGAGAATGGGGGAAACAGATATAGGAACCCCAGATCCTTCCAGGCCAGAGACATGGCATCCGCTGCCACTGCCAGAGGATCCTGGGATAGAGACACAAAAGCTGGCAGCTTGTGATTGTGATGAGAAGCAAACAGGTCCAACCGGGGAGTCCCCCACTTGTGACAGAGGAACTGAAAGACCCTTGGATTGAGAGACCATTCTCCCTGGCGAGAACATCCCCTGCTCAGGGAGTCTGCCTCCACATTCTCTACCCCCGGAATGTAAACTGCTGATATGCAGGGAACATTGATCTCTGCCCACTGAAGGATCAGAGACACTTCCCGGAGGGCATCCCAACTGCGAGTCCCTCCCTGGTGATTGATGTATGCAACAGCTGTTCGGTTGTCTGACCGAATCTGAACTGGCAGACCCTGTAAGAAATGGGTCAGTCGAAGTAGAACAAGACGTATGGCCCAAAGCTCTAATACATTGATTGGAGAATGAGCCTCCTGAGGCCCCCACAATCCTTGGAACTGATGCTTCTTCCAGAAGCCCCCCCAGCCCACTAGGCTGGCATCCGTGGTAACCAGTTCCCAACGCGGAGTCAGAAATGACTTGCCCTTCTGGAGGTTGAGCGATATTAACCACCACTGAAGGGACTGCAAAACGTGGGGATACAATAGACAAGTCTGATTCAAAGATAGTGGGAACCTGTCCCACTTTGCCAAGAGGAAAAGCTGAAGCATCCTTATGTGAAACTGGGCAAACGGGACTGCCTCAAATGCAGCTACCATCAATCCCACTAGTCTCATCCCTAGACGGATAGACTGACGAGGGTTGGACAAGAATAGACGAATCAAGTCCTGAATCAGAACCATTTTGGACTGAGGAAGAAAAACCCCGGCCTGAAATGTATCCAGAATCAGGCCCAGGAAGGGAATTTCCCTGGACGGACAGAGAGAGGATTTGGGGTAACTTATTACCCATCCGAACCTCTCTAGCGTAGAGACCACCGTCCTGGTGTCCAACTCTGTTCGAGGGAGGAGGCAACTGTAAGAAGATCGTCCAAAAAAGGCACAATGCAGATGCCCTGGACCCTGAATATAGCCATCACTCCTGCCAGCATCTTGGTAAAGACTCTTGGGGCCGAGGTAAGGCCGAATGGCAGGGCCACAAATTGATAATGCTGGTCTTCTATCGAGAACCTGAGAAATCTCTGGTGACCCAGAAAAATAGGAATGTGCAAATAAGCATCCTTGATGTCTATGGATGTCATGAAGTCCCCCTGACGGAGAGCATCGATCGTTGATCGCAGAGACTCCATGCAGAATTTTCTGAAACTGATAAATTGATTGAATCTCCTTAGGTCTAGGATAGGCCAAACAGAGCCTTCCTTTTTGGGTACCGTGAATAGGTTGGAGTAAAACCCCAAACCCCTTTCCGCTGGAGGCACTAGGCAGATGACAGCCATGTTTAACAGATTCGCTACTGCTGCCCGCAGTCCCTGCGCAATTGCCGGATCTGACGGCATCCGGGACATGAAAAATCTGGGAGGAGGCTGGAACTCGAATTCCAGTTTGTAACCGGAAGAGACTACTTCCAGAACCCAATTGTCTGATACCTCCTGACCCCATACCTGGAAGAAGAACCGCAGCCATCCCCCCACCCGTAAGGGTGAGGGCGTCCCCTCATTGTTGAGCAGGCTTAGTGGCAGATTTGGTTTTGGACCCCCAATTCTGACTTGGACGGCCACATCCCTTTCCTCTATTCCATGCATTCCCTCTAGGGGCTGAAAAGGCCGATCCTCTACCGGATCTAGACCCTCGAAAGGAAGGGTTAAAATAGGCCACTCCACGAAAGGAACGACGTTGTTTCTTACGCTGAGGTAATTTACCTCCTTTAGTGACAGAATCCAATTTTTCTCCAAAGAGGCGCAATACCACAAAAGGGAGTGCTGTAAGCGATTTCTTGGCTACAATATTAGCTGCCCACTGCCGCAACCATACTGACCGCCGAATGGCGATTAACAAGGCAGAGATTCTGCTGCACATGAGCAGAGTATCATCTAAGGCAGAAAGTACAAAAGATACAAACATCTCACATCGCTTAAGAGCGGTGTACTCATCAGAGGCCGGATCAATCCCTGAGTAATTAATTAGGTCTCTCACAACAGACCTAATAGCCACTGTCATGAGTGCTGAAGAACCAACAGGCAGCAAGGCCAAGCCCACACTGGAAAAAGCGTGGCACGCCATTTGATCAATACGCTTATCCTCTCCATCTTTAAGTGTAGTGGAGTCAGGAGAATGCAACACAGAAGAATTAGATAAATTAAACACAGGGGCATCCACCACAGGTGGTGATGACCAACGCTTAACAGTATCAGCTGGGAAGGGATATTTCTTGTCCCAGCCCAAGGGAATGCCAGGAAGCCGCGCAGGCTTCTCCCATTCTTTAAGAATAATTTCATCAAAATGCTTTTGATTTGGAAATTCTAAACGAGGTTTAGAGACTCCAAAGAATTCCCCTTTTTGAGGAGGGACTACTTCAGGAGGTATCCACAACACTAGCTTCACCCTGCTCAATCACAGTACCAACAAACTGCTGTTCATCAGAAACATCTGAATCCTCATATAATTCTCCTTCTTCTAAATGAGAAGGATCAGACCAATAAAGCATTTCACAATTATCCAACTCACTTACCGGAACGGCCTGAGTCAAATGTTTCCTTTTAGCTGAGGCCTTCTTGGCCACAGAGCTAGACATTAATTTTTCAAGATGAGCCAATCTGGCACATAAATCAGAATGCGACTCACTACCCATGACAATATCACTGGGGGTACGGACAAGACATGGCGGAGTAGGAGATAAGGCAGAAGCCGCAGACGCCGAAGCCTGGGCCCCAGTTTGCTGCATAATAGTTAATTGAGCACAAGGGATGCAAAGAATTGCGTTATCCCCAACAAGGGATGCCCCACATCCAAAACATTGCCGAGTCTGTGCAGAGGGAAATGCATGCCCGTTGTCCTGAGATGCCTCCATATGGTGTTTAGTATTATACTATAATTGATTATAGTTGCCAAGTATATATGGGATTTACGCAATTGCTACCCGGGATGCCCCTTTAAATAGTCCCAAGTGGGAGGATATTAACACAAATGGACCCCCAAATAAGGCTTTAAGGGCTAAAGACCAGGAGAAACCCCTTTAAAATAAAGAGTTTCCACCTACAAAGAAAACATACAGTCACCAATGCACACAATACAATAAATGACAAAGCATGAAAAGAAAATCCCTTCAGCAAGCTGAGGGGTACTCACAGCACCTTTAAATATACGCTTCATGAATTTGCGTGTCATCCTTGCGCAGGGGCCATGCTAATCTTCTCTGTATTGTTCCAATTTTAGTATACGTGCTGCAGAAGCAAGCACAATGAGGGAAGACCATAGGGAAGCATCAGGAGCCAGGCAGACAAAAAGAGCACACCAGAGAGCTCTGAGAATGAAATGATGCTGTATGCCTAAGCCCCGCCCACCCCCAGAATCACATGACCAAGAATGGAGGGAAATTCAAATCTGAACATAGCCAGAAACAAAGAGCTTTAAAAGGTAAGCAAAAGAATGCTGCCTAGACAGAAATAGGAAAATCTAAATAAAACATATCCTATTAAATAGTATAGTAAACATACATAATAATATATATGTAATAAAGATTTATTTTATATATATATATATATATATATATATATATATATATATATATATATATTATTTTTTTTTTTAATTATTTATGTGCATGGTGACAAATAAGCCCAGATAATGGCCCACCCCCCTCCTTTTTACCCCAGCAGGGTAAAGGAGAACTAAAGGGGAGAGGATAGAAATGCACCCATAAGGCACAAGGGGATTATAAAGGGACAGGGGCATCCCATGCCGAGAACACCAACCCGGAAACTGCCTACCCACATTTGGGTCTCATTGAGGAGAAAAATCCTGTATACACCAGAAGGTGTATGTATCTACCTTTGCCTGAACCATACAGCCAGGGCTGGGAGGCATACAATATAACCAAACAGGTTTAAAGAGTATCAGACAGAAATAGAGAAAAAAAGGGGCTGGAAGCAAACCCGGCTACCTGCAGCTTGAAGGAGAGTCATCTTCTGAATTCTTCGCCTACTGCAGAGACGAAAAGACTGAGGAATAGTGGGAGGAACCCAGTACTTATGGACCAGGAGGGGCTCCTTTTTCCATGTCATCTCTGCAAGATCGCCCTCTACAGGCCGGGTTCCCAAGTGTCATGAATATTTGGAAGCGGGGTGTGTGACATACTAGGAATATATGTGAGGGAAACAACAATGTGTAGTCTCTATGGGTAGAAATAAATAGAGGGAAAAGCAAAAATAAATTATTGATTGGGGTATGCTACAAGCCTCCAAATAGAAGAGAATCCACAGAAAACTTGCTGTGAAGACAAATGGATAAAGCAGCAAATTTAAATGAGGTAGTTCTAATGGGGGATACCCAGATATAGATTGGGAATCTGGAACCTGTGGATCTTATAAAGTTAAAGATTTAGATCAATATATCAATAATAAGAGAGCCCGTCTTTCCCTACAAGTGCAAGCTCCCACTAAGAACTAGGACTAACATCTCGGACTTAATACTAACCAATATACCAGAGAAGGTAACAAAGATACAGGTTGATGGGCACCTTGGAAACTGTGATCATAATATATCATTTTCCAGTTTCATATTTTAATGAAATCCTTAATATTACAGTGATAAATGCATACCTTTCCGGGACTAAAAAGGTTGAAACAAGAGTAAACCTATGTGGCTAAACAAAAAGCTTAGAGGAGCAATAAACAAAGCATTTAACATTTTTATTCTAGAAGGCACTGTGGAAGCGTTACAAACATATAAAGAAAAAATAAACTATGTAGACGACCGATAGGGACCGCAAAGCTGAAGATGAAAAGACAAATTGCCAAAGATAGTAAAACTAACCCCAAAATGTTCTTTAACTACATAGTAAAAGATACAAACCTGAAAGTGTAGGTACCCTGAAAAGCAAGGAGAGAGGCAACTATAGAAGGAAATAGGGAGAAAGGTCAATTTACTAAACATCACCTTGCTTCCATATTCACAGAGCAATGTGGTGTGTCAGGTGAAACACAGAAAAATAACCTAAACTTTCCATTAAATGTGAACTGTTTAACCAAGAAAGGAGTGCACCAACGCCCTAAACTGATTAAAATGGACAAATCCCCAGGGCAAGATGGCATACATCCCCATATTTTAAGGGGATTAAATACAGTAATAGACATGCCATTTTTTTTAATATTCTTTATTTAAATTTTCAACATATAAGCGATACAATTCAGGGACAGGGTAGGACAGTTCCAGGTTGTTTAAGGGTCTTACATTTTCACATACAACAGATTGGATACATAGTCAAGTTCAGATCATTATTTCACATCCCAAACTATAACAGCATAACATCATATTGCTGCCTAGGCTCTCGCCCAAGGCTAAACAGCATTCTAGTGTAAAAATCATCCAATGCTGAGGGAGAGTGAGTGCTTGATAGCTGCTCTTCCTATCTGCCCTTTACTGCATTGTCCAGCCTGCCACCCTGTTTTCCGTCCTATGTGATACTCTGCATTATGGTTTTCTGAACCACCCTAACTTTGGGTAAGGATAGGGTGCTGGGGGGAGGGGGTGGTAGAGAATAATGAAAAAGGAGGGGGATGGGAACATGCTGTAGCGGGTACCTCCCATCAGTGTCTCACCTTTACTACTCATGATGCGAGTTTGGCTTGACCCAACTTAGGGTTCTACAGGTTATCTTGTTCTCTAAACGTTGCTGATTCCTTGTAAATCAGCCAGTGAAGCCATGTGGTCCTGAACTGCTCATCCCTATTGTGAAGTGTGAGGGCCATGTCTTTTTGATGAATAGAACCTCCCTAAGCCAATCCCCCACAGATGGGGTTTTTTTTTTGTTTCCTGACCGGGGTATCACCTGCTTAGCTTCGTTCAGTAGGTGGACCATCAGTGTTTTCTTATATTTTCCAACCAGGTGTTCTGTCAGGTGTAGTAGTAGCAATGCTGGATCATTATGAACTTGCTTCGAGATCAGGGGAGTAACTTTGCCCCAATATTCCTGGATATTAGGGCACTGCCAGAATATATGGATTAATGTCCCCCTCTTCCTGCCACACCTCCAACAATGGGGATCAATCTCTGGGAACATCTTACTGAGCTTATCTGGGGTATAATAGTTTATAGTTCTCCTCCTGTGTCCTAGTTGCAACAGAAGACATCTTTTCCCTCTGCTTCTCTGAGAGGGGTCTGCCCAGGTCGATTTCCCACTCCCTCAGGAAAGCCGGAGGGGCCACTTGCTTCCCCACTAGAAGGGAATAGATTTTAGAGATCAGGTGGGCGTGGTCCTGTCCACCGGAGCAGATCCTCTTGAATTCCGTGAGGCCCCTACATCTTGAAGCCCATTTGGGACAGATAGAACTGAAAGTACAGTAGTGTCCATTGGTCAAGGTTACTGCTAGGCTATCTAGATCTGATTTCTCCCAGGGGGGTCCACCCATTCCTAGTCAGCAAGTCTCCACTTCTCAGGGAGGGTATATTGCCTAATCCTCTGAGATCTGCTCTGGAGCGGCTCAAAGGTAACCCAAGGTTGTTCAGAAGCGAGGTCATAGGGGAGGTGAGATCACTGCTTCTCTATACCTGAGAAAGGTGCCCAGGATAGCTGCCAGCTTAATCTCTGCCAGGGGGATCTCTTTATTCCATGGGATAGTTTTCAAGGGTATCGGGGCTACTGCTCTCTCCAATTGAACCCACCTCTTCATCCCCGACACAGCTGCCACTCGCAGACCCTCTGTAGGTGAGTAGAGACCCAATATAGTTTAATGTCTGGCATTGCCATCCCACACTGGGTCTTAGGTCTGCAAAGGACCTGCCCTCTGAGCCCTGCCGGCTTCTTCTGCCACACAAACATTGTGAGTGTCTTATCGAGATCCCTGAAAAACTGCATCGGGATACGGATTGGAAGGGCCTGGAACAAGAATAGCAGCCTAGGCAACACTGACATTTAAATGATGTTAACTCTGCCCATCCAGGAGAAAGTAGGCAGATCCCATTTCTATAAGTCAGACTTTATCCTCTGGGCCAAGGGGAGGAAATGCAAGGCAAATATGTTTGAAAATTGGCTGGGGAGTTGGGTCCCCAGGCAGTTGATAGAAGTTTTTGCCCACTTGAAGGGGAAACACTGCTGCAAGCTCCGGCCCACGTCCGTGGGGAGGAATACATTTAGGGCCTCCAATTTTGCTTCAAAATTTATCTTAAAAAAAGATAGCCTCCCATAGATCTCAAACTCCTTCATCGGTAGGGAGATAGTGGGATTTGTGATGAAGAAAAGGAGATCATCTGCGTAAGCAGCTACCTTATGGGTTCCCTCGGGGGTCTCCACTCCCTGGATACCCTTGTTAGCCCTCACCCTGCATAGGAATGGTTCTATAGAGAGAGCAAATAGGAGGGGTGAGAGTGGGCAGCCCTGGCGTGTCCCATTACGGATACACGCCGGTTCCGATAAAAACCCGTTAACCCTGACTCTGGCTGAGAGGAAGGTATACAGTGCTTCTATGTATCGCCTCATCTTTTCCCCTAGACCGGAGACGTGCCGGAGCGTCTCTCCCATAAACGACCAACTGACCCTGTCAAAGGCTTTTTCCGCATCAGTGGAGAGGAGCATCGCCGGGACGTCAGCTGCTTTGGTCCTATGAATAACATTAATGGCCCTCACCATGTCTATCTCACCATCTCTAGCCTCCCTCTCCATAGCGAAACCCATTTGATCCAAATGTACCACTTGGGCCACCACTGGAGCTAATCTGTTGGCCAAAATTTTGGCATACAGCTTCAAGTCGGTGTAAGGGGAGAGATGGGTCGGTAGCTCTGACATGCAAGGGGATCTTTGCCTGACTGTGCAAACAATATTGTGCAAACCAGGATAATATGATTAGTTATACTTATCTAGATCACCAGCTCCCCCAGAAAAACAGGGGGACCCAAAGTGCAATTTGCTAACCTAATCTACCATAAAAAATACATATACCTTGTGCAAAAATTTTATCCAGAGGGAATAACCATGACCAAAAAATGGAATGAGTATATTATAGATTATTAATTACCAGGATATGTACAGTGCACGCCTCCCACGCGTTCCGTGATGACAGCGAACAAGCGTCACTTCCTCAGGGCAAGGTGTTGCAAAGATCCACCAAGAGAGCTGTGAAAGGACAAGATCTTTCATAAGGAGGTGACAAGAGTAAAAGGGCATGGTCAGCATGGTATTGGCTTTTAGTTTGGCGTTTGGTAGACAAATACTGGTATTTGGAAGGGCAGTTTCAATAGTAACTAACGTTTGAAGAGATGCATACATTTTTTTTTTGGGGGGGGGGGCATAGATGACCATTGTATGCTTGCACGCACATAGAAGTTTTGCCTCCACATTTAACCGATCAAGAACACTTCAATCATGTCCTAGGACCAGGAAACAAACCTACAACCATCCGGTCACAAGATTGCTTCCTCTAGACCACAGCTGCTCCTAATATTGTGCCACTTGGTACATTAGAAGTTTGGATTGAGAAAAAAAAACCAATAAGATGGGATGGAAACCCCATTATATCATGAGCATGATCCCTGAGTATTTTTATCAGTAGGGTAGACCCTTAACAAGCCAGTTTTGCAAGAACAAGAATTAAAAAAAAACTTAAAATAATATTAGCATGAACATCCTCACTATTATTCTTTAATGGTAGCTCACCCCTATTACTAGTAACTACAGTAGTACAGTGACCAAATATGGTTGATTCAGCACCATATTTTTTTAAGCTTTTGAGGGAAATGCATTTCCTTATGATTTATTAACCTTAGTGCAGTGCATATTTAGCTGTATAGGCTAAATATGGTGCTGAATTGCACCAAGGAATAAAATCACGAGAAAAAGAAAGTGATTAAAAAAATACTCAGAGTGCTGAATCAACCCTATTATGAGTAACAGTTCACTTTTGGAAATAAGTTTACTTAAAGGTCAAGTGTTTCTTGTTACAAATGTTTTCATCTAATTGCGTGTTTTTAGAACTTATCAGGCTATCCCAAAAGTGATTATGACTGGTAATATATGGGCAAGGTAACAAAAAATAAATTGCGATAATGAACTGTACTAAAGAATCTAAGCTGCATTCACTTTATGATCATTCTTTAGTGTTTACAGGTTTTGATAATTATTTGTTAACTCTCTTTCCATAACTATCAAAGTGAGATAAAACAGTATCAGACCCCAACTGATCATAGTAACAGCTCAGCACATTCTCCTTCATTACACAACCACTGATTCGCTCATGCTGTGATCAACACGAAAGGAAAAACGGAGAAGAATGCCTTAAATAAGTAATTTGATACTGAAATGGCAACATTTGGACCATACTTTGCATTATGGCATAAACATGTTTCTCTGCAGAGAGTTTAATGAGGTGCTTGTGGCTTTTTTGTATAGTCTTGGTCTGGTATGTTGTTATGTAGTGCTGGATAAGGCATAATTCATTCTACCGTGAACTTGTCAGCTGAAAACTCTCTAAAGGGAGACTATACCTAAAGCTAAACAGATAAAACATTTTACTGCTTTCATGTATATAGGGACCATTTAAAACGTGTTGTAGCCAGTAACAAAGTAATTAAATACTGAAAAAAGTGAAAACATTTTTTAAAAGTTACTGACACACGAAGAAAAAATCTGCAGCAAAAACTTTCAATTCCATCAATGCAAAATTGATACTGGTACTATAAGATATAAGGGGGTGCAGGCAGCCTAATGTCCTGGCTAGGTGGGCCTTTGTATTCAATACAGAGGTCATCGACTACCTAGGCTCAATGGTAGAACAGCTCAAGCCTTTGGACAAGAAGAAATTATCACTGAGGGCACCTCTCAACTTCTCATTTTTTTTAAATGAACATAGGCAAGATTATGGGGGGTAGTACAATAGACAGTACTGTACCAAGATCCTTACCTGTACATAGCTCTAATGTTTCTGCCATTCTGTTCTAGGAGAAGGAATAGAAAAAGTCTGACTCTAAATGTTTTGGAATTTGTCTATAATGATCTGAGGGTGTTTGGGTTGATCAAGATCTATGGTTGTCTTGGGGTGATCTTGGTATATTGTACTAGGGTTGAGCACTTGTAGTTTAACAGAATAAAGGGGGGTAGAGGGATAGTGTTCAAACAGGGCAGCACCGGGTTTGGACATTCTCACAGTGGGATTCTGCCCTCCTCTCCTCTTCCTCCATTGGCGCCTTATTCCCTTAGAACATGAAAATATTAGTTTGTTACCATTTTAAACACTTATTCAGTACAAGTGGGAAATAAATCCACTAGTTGCTACAAACCACCACTGGTGGCACCAATTATTCTGGATTGTCCCCACAAGCCCAAACAACCAAGTCTAACCTGTCACAGGCTCACTACAGGAAGCACAAATAGCCTGCTCATTCGTGAACAGACAATTCTTCATAATGTGATAAAGATTTCCGGAGTACTGACAAAGCCACGGAGGTGAAACGCGTATACTCAGACCAACTTATCACCAATAACAAACAGACTATTAAGCTATGTGACGAATAGTATAGCATGTATATTTTTGTATAAATGCACTGAACACTTGTATTTGTATCTGATAGAAAATAAAGGGAAACAAGAAGTATTGCAACATAACAGAAACTGAATAACCATTTAAAATCAAATGCAGCCATTGAGGAAGAGGAGGGCAGGGTCCCACTGTGAGAATGGGCAAACCCGGGGCTCCCCTGTCCTAACACTCTCCCCCCACCCCCTTCATTGTGTCTATAATGATCAAACACTCTATCTGTTGGACTCTGACCTACCCAAAATGCAGTCCACATAGCAACACTCATAATACCCCATGGCTGTCACCTTCTTTCTCATCTACAAATATATTATTTATAGATTGTTGATGCTCTTTACCCATCAAAAATGTTGATGTCAACCAATCCACCAATGTACATTCAAACCAAGAACTATTGCACCCTGCAATAAAAGAGATGTGGGATATGCAATTCATTATGGATTTGACTGGCTCACTCTTAAAACTAGGGGTGGGGAAAATGCTCTTGGGTTAAACTTTAAAGGAAAAGTATCCTTATGGTGACAGGCTTGCAATAAGTCTGTCAGGTGGAGCATGTAACCCATGTCCAATCAACTTTGCTTTGGAGCAATCACAATGGCCACAATACTCAACCCCACAGGAAGAGTCAGACTGATTCTGCAGTCAACAATCAGATACAGTCGGCTTGCAATAGTCTGCACTCACACTCATCAAATAAACTGAGGACCAAGATAGTGAATCATTGACTCATTGACTCTTTATACTCTAATATTAGTGACGCGTCTACAATAATGCAATTGCTTTTGTACAATCAACCTCACAGTCTATGGGTTAGTACAAATAATAGGACAATAATATGAGCAGAAATTATTAACAATATCCTGGACACCTTATTACAGAGTCTCCAAATGCAGAAATTGTTTTTGCCGATCAACCAAGCAATTATATTGTAGAGTAGCATTCTTTGGATCTGAACTCTAATGATGCTTTGCTCTAACCCCTATGAAAGCGAAATGGTACACTCAAAAACCTGCCCCCCTGGATTCTCTTTCTATTAGTAAAGGAAAACAAGCTTAGCTGGATTCTTTTCACATGGGTCTATAAGCAAGCCTTACTCTTTCTATGTAGCATGTTTTTAATATTGAACTATTTCGTAACAGATCTCTTTCAGTCCAGAAGCATTAAATCACATTTTGTAAATTTGCTCCAACATTTGCAAATGTTTGGAGCAATTTCCACAGCTGTAGACATTACTGGGAACCATGCTCTTTCTTTGCTCATATGTTCAATAAGTTATCTACCCCAGTATGTTCTGAGGTTGTCTGTGCAGGTTGTGACATGAGCTTTCTGACTGGGTGGTTATCAATGGTACATACCCTGATTACTGTTCACTGTTACTAGCGGAGTACTGAAAGGGACAGTTTTGGTCCCAGTTCCCTTTAATATATATATTAAACAGTAAAGTCTAATTTTTTTGCAGATGATACTAAGCTGTGAAAAGCAATGAACACAAAAGAGGGCAGCAGGCAGCTGCAAACAGATTTAGATAAACTGGAAGCATGGGCAGGAAAATGGCAAATGAACACTGATAAATGTAAGGTTATGCACATAGGATGGAGCAATTTGTGCCATGATTACTCACTAAATAAGAAATGCTTGGTAAAACTACAATGACAAAAAGGGCCTAGGGGTTTTAGTTAAAGATAAACTTAACTGTAGTACCCAATGCCAGGCAGAAGCAGCTGCCAAGGCAAACAGGATCATGGGGTGCATCAAGAGGGGCATAGGTGCCCGTGACCAGAGCATCACTTTACCCCTTCATAAGTCACTGGTTAGATCCCATATGGAATATTGTCGGCACCTGTGCATAAGGCATGTTCAATGATGGCAACTAAATTAATAAATGGAATGCAGGCACTTGAAAGAGTCTCAAAGTTGGGTTCATTTAGCTTGGAAATGAGACACCTAAAGGATGATCTAATAACTATGTATAAATATATCTGAGTTCAATACAAAGCGCTGTCCCACAATCTATTAATACCCCGGAGATTAACCATAATCCGAGGGCATAAAATTAGGTTAGTGGAAAGGTGATTCCTCCACTGACATAGGAGGAAATTCTTCTCTGTAAGAGCAGTTGAGACTATGGAACTCTCTGCCAGAGGAGGTAGATAAGAAAAATACACTAAAAGAGTTCAGAAGTGGCCTGGATGCCTTTCTTGCTTGTAATAACATTACCAGCTATGGCTACTAGACCCCTGGAAGGAGATCTACTTTTCTATACAGGTTGGGTGGACTAATGCCTTTAGCCTTAATGTTTTCAGCCATACATACTATGTTATTATGTCACAGCAGGTAAAACTCAGTCCATACATGTCAAATTTGAGGACCACCAGCAACGGGGCCTATTCTCCCTATAATTTCACCTCCTATGCAGATTCAAAATACTGAAGAAGTTCCTGGATGACACTACCATCATAGGTCTCAAAAAAGGCAACACAGAGGAAGATTATTTTAGTGAATTGGAGAGGATTAGGGGATGGTGCAAGAGCATAATCTGGCTCTAAATATCGCAAGAAATGGTAGAAATGGTGGTGGATTTCAGGCATAGTTTTTTTTCCTTAGACAGTTTGGCCTGCCCAAGAATCTGCTTGTCATCTTTTTGAATTCTGAAACTGGAGCTGTCCTGTGCTCCTCATTTACCACATGATTTGAACCAAAAGAAGCTCCAAACAGCAGAAAAAATGCCCTTCGACTTACATCTATTAAAGCCATGTATCGAAGTAGGATTGCATCGAGGTCAAAAAAGATTACTGAGGATGCCTTCCACCTGGCAGAGCCCATCTTCTAACTCTTGCTTTCAGGACACTGTTTCTGGATCCCTGCATGCAAAACAAGCAGGCTACAAAAAAGCTTGTTTTCAAGGGCCATAAAAGATCTGCTTAAAACTTGGCCAAATGGAACAACACTGACTGCTGACTTTTTGACTTTATGTCTCTGCTCCCCTTTTCCTGACCTTCAATCACCTATTGCTTACCTGTATAGTCTATACCACTTATGCTCAACCCTCCCCCTCATGGGCCACCAACAGACCAGGTTTTTGAAGATTTTCAAATAGATGCACAGGTGAAGTAATTAGTGCTCAGGCAGACACTAAGCATTTATTACTCCACTTGTGCATCTGTGTGATCTGCAAAAACCTGGCCTGTTGGTGGCCCTTGAGGAGGAGGATTGAGCACCTATGGGTTATGCCCTCAACTGCCTCTATCCAAAATGATTTCATTGTATATTGTTATGATGTACTTGGCAAATAAAAGTAATTCTGACATGTCTGGATATGTCTGAGGAAAAGATGCCTAAAGAAATCAATGAAATTTGGATTGCTGTATATGGTGATGATGAGCCTTCCTACAACCATGTAAACTAGTTGCAGAAATCAATTGAAGGTAACTCCTGTTTAGGGCAACTTGTTAAAGCAACTTCAGAGGCAATGTGCCGTAAAGTGAAGGCAATAATTGTGGAAGGTGAAAGTCAGAGTTATAGCTCAACAACTAATTGGCACAGTTTCCAGTATTATTCTGTTCTGGTCAGGTCAGTGCCATGAATGATGCCTGAGCAAATATATAAGTAAAAAAATGTGTTTGCAGCAGTTAAATGAAAAGGTCATGCAACAATTTTTTGGGGAATACATACGGTGTATTTATGCTACACAAGATAACAATTAATGGAGACACCTATGGTTCAACAATGAAAGCATTACATGGGCCAATCAAATACAAAACACTATGGGAAGTTGTTAGCTGGTATGTTGTTGTTTCGGGACAAAAGGGTTGATTCACAGCCTTCTACATTCTTTCCCGTTTTTATCTCTCCGTGTGAACATTACACATGGCTTTCTCCAGTGTCGGAGCTTTCACATGATTCAGAGCCTCCTTCGGGAGCATCTCGTATTGTTCCCTATGATGTGAGAGCCATTGAGAACGCTGTGAGAATCTCTCTCAAAGCCAATTTCACAGACGAGGCTCTTGTGTATGTTGATGTGAAATTCTCACTCGTAGCCGTTTTAGACTGTTTTTAATGTATTTTGTGTGAATGTCAGGTGAGATTCTTCTAGTTTACATCGGAAAATTCCTGTTTTTACCATCATTTAGCCCCTAAATTCCGTGAACTTTTTGTTTTTGTGAGATTTATACACAGACACTGGCTTTTTTGGTGGATTCTACACATATACAAGCCTATTTTTTTAACTGTATACCCTGGTCCTGCAAGCCCATTACTTACTTATTGCTGTGCCAACTCTCTTCTGTTCCAAACTACTTAGTATGCCATGCATGTCATGCATTCTTCTTCTCCTAAAGCATACCTTAACCAATTTAATGCATTCTTCTTTTTAATTCATAAAGCATACCTTAACCAGTTTAATGCATTCTTCTTTTTAATTCATAAAGCATACCTTAACCACTTTAATGCATTCTTCTTTTTAATTCATAAAGCATATCTTAACCACTTTAATGCTTGCCATGCATTCTTCTCTACTTCTTCCTAGTTGAATATTTGAGATGGCCACATGGATATAATTACTGAGGTAATGCTACCTAGTGGCACGTAGCATCTGGTGAACGCTGGCCGCTGTACGTAAAACCACATTTAATAAAGTGAATCTGGTGAGCGCCTTTAACAGCTCCATGTAGCGTCACATGTATTACTACAGGCAGCTCAGCAGGTTCAGGAGTGCAACATATTACCTTTCGCTCAGTGTCGCTCTGCCATACATTTCAATGGGGTTTCATTTGTTGGTGTTTGTTTTTGCTTAAATCATTGTGTGACCTCTCCTGACTGCAAACAAACACTTTTGTAACACAGGGTTAGGTATTTTTTCTTGCACCTAGGTAAAAAAAAAATTATAAAAAAAACTAAAAAATATCCCCCTGCTCCCCAGAAAAAAAACATTCCTACTTCCAGGCAAGTCACCTAAGCAGTGTGACCAACATTTTAAATAAACAAATAGGGATAATTTGATTCTAATATTTCTAATATTTTTTTTGGGGGGGGGGGTTAATGTTTTTGAAAATGTAATTTTGTAAAATATAAAAGTAAAGAAAAATATACCTTATCAAAAAATAGGTCACATTTTATTCAAAAATATTTAAAAAATTTTATTTTGAGGGGTGTTTAAAAGAAGGTGACAGCCTCCCAGTGCCTTAAGAACTCAATTCTGTTTTTTCACACACCACGAAAGCACAATCTCACCAACAAATAGTACCCGGAAGTGCCTTCGGAAATTTCCCGTTGTAAAGCCCTCTCTCACATGCTAAATCTGGGCTCTGAATCATGTGGAAGTCTCACTCATCACAAGTTTTACACATGAATGTGAGAAAAATACAGCGCAATTACACACAACGGAAAAGACTTTCACACACAACGAAAATACTAATACGATGGAAAAAGCTAACGAGAAACTCACAAATGGCCCAAACCAAACGGAAAAAATACACATACACATGCTTTTTCATGTGAAAGTGCATGTGAAAGAGGCTTTGAAGCAGCCCTAATGTGCCAACTTAAAAGTCGTGAAAATCACAAGCTGCTATCAGGGATTGCAGATTCATGGGGCTTAACCATCCTCCCTACAGCGACAACCTGGCTCCCAGTGATTACTTTGTCTTTCATAACCTGAATAAATATCTGCATGGGCAACAATTTCCTGATGATAATGCTGTCAAAGAGGCAGTAACAGGGTTTCTTCAGCAGTGAGAAGTCTCCTCCAGGAATAGTGTTTTGAAATCAAGAGGGATTACACTAAAACGCAGAAAGTTCAACCTCCTCAGAAAATGTTGTTTTCATATTCAGGTAGATAATTTATTGAACACCCCTCACACTTTGGTTAGTGAAAAGAAGCACCTGCCATTTTCTCCAAACTCTTGAGAGTCAACAACCAGCGGAACTATAAATGCCAAGGTGGCCTGAATTTGGAGACATGTTTGTCTGGGTTTTGGCTTTAGAGACACTGTTTGCTGGAGTCAGGCATTTTCATGTTCATATTATAATAAGTAATACGCATGTATTAGCAACATGTTTTGTTGATTTGGTTTCACAGAAACCATTATTTTTGTTTAGACAAAGCACAGAGAGAAATGAAGCGCCCTTTGACATTTATGCTCTTTAATGACCCTGTAAACGTTTCGGAATCGTCTGTGTAGTCAATAATTGTCTTTTCTTTACTGAATTTCAGTGATAATGACAAATTAATGTGCTGTAACTATTGGGAAACACATGGCTGGAGCACTGTTTGTTCTGTGGAAAAAGAAAGCATCTCCTGATTAGTTTGTCTTGAGTAATGAATTGTTAGACTGAATTACACAGAGATCAGCAGGTACCAGAGGCATTGTGCAATTTTAACACATCATACAAGTCAAAGAAGCAAATTAGCTTATTTCTTTTTGTTATTTTAAAGAGGGCACATCATGTGTGCACTGCTAGGGAAAGTGTTTATCTTTCCATAGATCCCTCTCATTTCGTTGCTAAAGGAGGAAAAGCCCGTCCAGATGATAACAACAAAGTATTGGTTTGGTTGCACTGCCTATTGGTCTTCTGCTTGAGGGAGTCTGTTTGGCCTCAGAGCATGTCTCTATATGAGCATGATGGCCAACTAACTAACTAACTAACTAACTAACTAACTGTGTTGATTGTAGTTCTTGTGTGTACAAAAGTAAATGAAAGACAAATGGCAAGCTGCTCTTAGAATTAAATAGATAGTGTGGGAGGCCCCAATGTGAGCCCACCCATCAGTCTCATCTAAATATTAAGCACCAAACATGTCTAGCTATGTGGAATGACAGAGGTTTGGTTGCATATATCTGCAGATACATATTGAAGCCACACCTCCCTGACAAGGCGCTATGTGGTTAGTGTGGTCCCTACTCTATATATATAAGCCCCATAATGGGGACATATACTGCAGCTAGTAAAATACAGAGCTACTTACCGGGAGCTGCCGACTCCCATTCGGTGCACTACATGGGGGAAGGGTCACGGCCTGCTCATGTCGGGTACACCTCAGCCCCCATGCATGCACCTGGCCTCATACAAATGAAACACATTGGGGCCTCCCACACTACCCATTTAATTCTCAGAGCAGCTTGCCATTTTCTTTTGTGTACAAAAGTAGTTTATTTGTAACATTTGCTATTGGGCATCCCTTTGGTCTATACCTGGGGTGGCAGGTTGTAGTGGGTGGCACTTTAATTTCCTCACCAGTTACTTCCCCCCAGCCACAGAAGGAGGGAAGGCGCCAAAGATGTAATGATTGCAGACACACTGTTAAGCCCACCAGCTGCAGCACTGCCTTTTGGTGGCTCAGGGACTCTGTATGTGTGGCGTGTTAACATATTGGTGTGTGTTTGTGTGCGGGGGTGACAGATTTGTGTGTGTGTGTGTGTGTGTGTGTGTGTGTGTGTGTGTGTGTGTGTGTAGAGAGGGGGCAGATTGGTGCATATACTGTATTACTGTATGTGATGGGGTAACAGATTAGTGTGTGTATGTGCCTGGGGGGTTGACAGATGTGTGCGTACATGCGTGGAGTGTAACAGATTGGTGTGTATGTGCATATATCTGTGTGTAGGGGGCTTTTTAATACAATTTTTGGACAGTGTACTGGGCAGGGGCCCTGTCCAGAGATGGATCTACAGCCCAGTTGATTTTAGTTACACCACTAGTAGGCGCAAGTGGTTAGAGTCGAAAACTAGAGCATGCTTGCGCATCTTGCCAGCTGTTAGCGGGACTTGTTTTCCCAGCCTCCTCTGCCTGACACCATGTGACTGCTATGTCACATCTGAAGCCCAGAGAGTGAGACAGGAAATGCAGCGAAGAAAGAAACTGCAGAGAGTGGGTACAAAGTCTAAGAATTCTCTAGCTACCACTGCTTCTGTCCACTTGTCCAGGAGTCAGTTTATTTTTCGGCACTGAGGGGGATCCAGTGATTTCTAGAATCTAGGCTGGTGTTTGGTCCAATTAACTGCCTAGGGCCCCGGGTCAGACAGGGGCCCCAGGGTGTGTCTACAATACCCTATTGTGACAAAGGAGCCACAATTGGAGCCCCAGTGCTCACAGCCATGTGCCATTCCCCACCGAGCCTGGGAGTACACAGGCAGCAGGCACATCTCATAAGCGAGGTCAGTGGGGCATTGGGTGGGGACAGGGACCTTTCTAGGGACATGAAGTTGGTGTGTCTACACGAGGCCAGGACACCAGCTTCAGATGAGACTGAAATTGTGGGGCTGTTGGCAGCACTGGAGAAGCAGAACAGATCATGCAGCTCCCTGTCTACCTATAGCACACAGTGCTCAGGATGGCAGAGCTCCAAGTGAAAATGAGGGGGCCAGCAAAATTATCACACACCAAAAAAGAAAGCTTTGACTGTGCCGGTTTCCAGCATCCAGCATCATCATAGCATGTCTCACTATGGGACAGGTTTCCATTTCTCCTTTTAGGTGCCCCCTCCCCCCTGGATCTAAATTCACTGATAAGTGCCAACAGAGAAGTGCCAAGGACAGAACAGAAGAAAGAACACCAGCAATGCACGAGAAAGTCTTACAAGGTAATGATTCAACATGTTGCGGTTGCCCTTCATCTAACCTACAGCTGAGTAAAGCGTTGGACTGGCCATAGGGAACACCGGGACAATGCCCGGTAGGGCGCCACATGCCCTGCACTAGCCAACATGTGGCCAGGTGAGCAGCCGTGGGCATTCAGCCATTGCAGGGGAGGTGGCGGCCTCCCTATGACATCAGAGCGGCGCACAGCATCAGCATGAGTGTCCTGGCTTCCAGCGGTGGCGGAATCCCTGGGGGAGGGGGGTTGCGAGTGGGGTGATTTTGCTGCACAGCCCATTGGGGCGTGGGTCTGCCTCACAGCACGTTATGGAGGTTCTTGCTCAGAGTCCGTTATGGGGGGATTCTGCCACTCTGCCTCACAGCCTGTTATGGGGTGGATTCTGCCACTGAGCCTGCGATGGGTGGAGTTCTGCCTGTTATCAGGGGGCCATGGATACCGGGCCGGATACACTGCCTAAGGGCCGGTGTGACCAGAAATGTCCCGGGCCATTTTTTAACCCCAGTTTGCCCCGGCAGAGTATACTTGCCTACTTCAAGCATGGTCTCTCTGAGTAGGAGAACTAGAAGCCACAGCACTCATTGCAGCATCCAGTGTGTGTGCTGCAGCTTCCAGTCATCCATCTCTTAGAGACCATAACGAAACCAGTATATGCCAATGCAGGGCTTCAAGGGGCATTGTTATGTAAAATTGTGCCAACACCCCTTCAAGTATCCCTGCCCTACAGTCAAGCCACTTGGTCCAGCCTTGATATCCATTAGAAGGGAGACCAGAAGCTGCAACTCTCTATGCCCCATTTTGGAGTCATTGCTTGATGGAGATTGTGCTGTAGCCTCCAGTCCCCTGTTCCAGGTCGCCATTGCCAGGGCTGTTCTTGCCCATAACTCCAGGTCCTAGTTAAACTTGGGATGCTCTTGTCCCACTGTACTAGGCAGCGGGACAAGAGCATCCCAATGATGGATGCACCACTCCAGCCATACCGGCATCTCACTCATTTACATCTGCTTAATCAGCCTGCAGGGTTTCCCAGTGAGCAAGCAGAGGTCACACAGGGGACTGATGTTGTGTGGGAATTCAGAAGCAGGATAGTACTGGGCTTCTTGCACTGGTATGTGGAGAAGGGCGCCCCTCCCCAAGGATGCCCCACCACTGCCTAGTTCAGGGACCCCTCAGTCCTGTTTGTCTGGTAGGTGCTCTGGCTCAGGGATTTCATGTGACTTCCCTGAGCCATGTGAAAGGGAAACAGACTGAAGCAGGAGCTGGGTAAGTAGCTTACACTGCAGCTTTACTCCCACATAAAGAACCTACACGTTAATATGGACATTCCGCGGTGCTGAGGAAAGCCGGGGGGGTTAAAACAATTTTAAAAAAAACGTATCTTGACTGTATCCTGCACCATTCTCCCAGGCTTGTGAGGCTGCCACACAGATAGTACACACTCCCGTCTGCCCGTTCAAGTGAATAGGTGGGCAGGGGAAACTGCTCTGTGCTTTCTGTCCAACATGGTGGCACCCAGGACTTGAAACCCACCTGGAATCTAAAAGGCTAGTCACGGTTTAAAAGTCTATCTCTGGGGATGCCCCGCTTTGTGAAATCCCCAATGATTGCCACAGATTGATCCCACGGTGCATTTGTGGGCCCTCCTCCAATCAGCGTAGCTGTATCTTCATTATTAGGAAACAAGAATGAAGCTGCAGCCGCACTTATTGGCAGAGAGTCTGTGCCATGGGACAACCAGTCAGGTAAGAATTACCGGTTATACCGGAAGTGGTTTGGTGGAATGGTTTCATTTTTATTTTTAAACTCGAACCTAGAACCAGCTCGGTGACTCCACAATAGGGGGCATGGACACTTAAAGTGCCTAGGGCATTATGGACACCAAATACAGCCCTGTTTTTATCCCCTCTTGCATCTCCCAACACAGCATGTCCACTGCAGTGAATATGATTGTGTGATCTTTGTAACACACATGTATGCTGCCTTTCCATTTGTCAGCTCCAAGGTCTTTTAATCATTCATCATATATATATGTAGAATTAAATCTAGGCGTTCTGCAAATGACACGATACTTTATGTCTATTTCATACTTTTTGGTCTTACCACTAGATTGTTCATTATTCTGTTGTCTGTCAATCCTCTTTCCCGCTCTTGTTTCTCCATTATTCTTTCTGTTCAGTTGGTTCTTTATTATCCTATATGTATCTATGGCCTCCCTTCCCTATGACTGGTTTCACACCACACTAGCACCCCAATAGCCTGTGAATGATGGTCTATAGTAATCTATGGCCGCTTTCATATATCATTTTGGCATTTGGGGTGCGCTCAGAACGCTCCACAAAAGTCCTACCAGCAGCGTTCGGAGGGCGCAGCGATATCACGCCATGTGATTGAAACGCCCTCCACACGCTGCACACCAGCCATTGTGGGGCACTCGCCCAAAAGGGTGGGCGCCCCACAATCAGGCTGGTGTTAAACTTCCCTCTATCCTTCCTTACCATGTCCTTTTTCCTCTTGAACCTCAGCCCTCCCTTCCCTTGTCTATCCACCGTTTTCCTTTGTCAATACATTATAAACTATTTTGTCCATTTGTCTTTACGTCTATGCCTTGTCCATCAGTATTTCTGTAGCTCATCTGCTCATCTCTCTTTCACTCCAGTCTGTCTGCCTTCTCTTTTTTTTTCTCACACATGTCATATATAAATGATCACTGTATTCTGAATCTGCAGGTCATGCTGGCTTTTCAAGATCTGAAATGTAGGCAAATGTTTAAAAACAGCTTCATTTTATTTCCATAATTGGTCAGTGAACAGATTTTATAGTCAAACAATGATTAGCTTAATTGTTCCTTATAAATACACGATAAACTGAAACTTAAGTGGAATTACGAGAGGGAAAAGTTGGCTGTTTTATTATGGCTGTATCTGTTTTTTTTAGTGAGAGATGCCAAGCGGGATTACAGCAAAGCCCTTGCTGTACTAAATTCCTTTTTTGACTTGTGTTGCAATTTACCAGTCTTGTAAAATAACATGGCAGTTAAGGCACCATTTATATTTGTCTAACCAAACATAACTGTCCTTTACTCTGTCCGTGGTGCTGATATGCAAGTTGAGGCATCATAAAAGGTCAGGATTTTAGAGCCATAGAGTACTTTAGGTCACATCATGCGTATTCCAAATGGTAAGCTAGCACATAAAATTTAGAATTTTCTAGATTCAGGACGAAGCAAGTGAAACTGAGCTCTTTGTGGTCAAGAATGGCATCCACCAATACATGCGTTCCTCAGGAATGTGTGCTCTCCCCATTACTGTTTTCTCGGTATATCAATGCAATGTGAACAATTGTACCTTGTGGCCCAGGCTGACATCCCTGCGACACCAAGATCCCATGGTACAGACCTTTGATACAGGCCATTCAAAATCCTGACAGCCTGCAGGGCCCTTTTACTAACACCAGTGAACAGAGCCCCGTCGGCCCTGTAGGAATGCCACTAGCTCTCATTAAAATTGTGTTCCAGAAGCTAAATGGTCACTGGCATTGTTCTCAGCTGGGGAGGTCATTACTGTTGTGTGATTTTGCCAAAGCTGCTGAGGAGCTCACCTGTTACAGTGGAAGGATTCTGGGACTACTGTAGCCAGTAGTTTTTACTCCAGGGAAACCACTCCTAATTTAGGATCACAGACACCTAGGAACATAAGAAATTGCCGATAAGTAAATAACAGGTCTGGGGGCACAATCCTAACACAAATGTTTATTTTACATTTCAGAAGGAAGAAAAACATTAAGGCAGAACATTAAAAAACTGACAAAAAGGGAGTTTTTCTTTAATTGTTTTACTGGCACACTAGACAAACAATATACATACAATGAATAGATACATATACAGGTCAGAAGGGCAACTGCAAGTGGTAAGTTACAATCAGAGTTAGCAGATAAAATGTATGTGAGATACCATAAGTTGTTTCAAAGTGATGCAAACAGGGGCGTGTAGAGCCTTCTGGATCCTGGTCCCTCCTGACACGTGGTGCGACGTGACCCCCCCCCAGATAAAAAGACTGCCTTGTCTCAGCCGGGTATTTACACCCTGTGTAGGGTCCCTACTCCCTCCACTTGGGAGGAGCCTCCGCCTCTTAGCAGTGGCTAGCTGAGAGATGATAAATCTTCAGTGTCTCATAACTTTCTATCAGAAAGTCACAGGAAGTTGGTTCTGGTGTCAGTGGATCCCATTTGGCCCCTAAACTGAGTTCTCTGGATCTTGGGGATGACAAGATACCCGTGCATCTTCAGGTTCCAGAAATGTAACTTGTTCATGGCTAACGCCCATGTAAGTTTCAAAACTATTATAGATATTACCGGTATATGTTTATTTGCTCATTGATCTTTTTCCAAAGCGTTTAGGTTAAACAACATCTAACCATCAAGTTCAACCAAATGGGAATTGTGAAGTTGAACCATAACCAATATTAAATGGTCAAATTTGCTTTATTACGAAAAATTACACCCCTTAAAGTGGGCCAACACCCAGGGGTGATCGGCCCGGGAATCTATAAGATTCCCGGGCCGATCACCTCACACACCGCGGGACATCCGAGATCGGGATGTCCCGCGGGGTGTAACCCCCCAAAACCCCGAAAAAACCTTACCTCTCCTGCCGCTGCTTCCGCCACCGCCGCCTCTCTCGCGCTCCTCTAGACGTGCGCGCACCCGCGCCGGCCGTCTCTGAATGGCCGGCGCGGGCGCGCACACGTCAAGACTGATGCGCGGGAGGCGGCGGCGGGCGCGATCCCTTGTCCGTCGACGGACGTCACTTGTCCGTCGGCGGGCATTGGACAGCGCACTCACGTGGGAGCGTGGAGAGGTGAGTTTTCGGGGTGTTTGGGGGGGTTTCAGGTAGCGGGGCACCCCAAATCGGGGTGCCCCGGGGAAGTGGACCAATACCCAGGATAGTCAAAATCCTGGGTGTTGGTCCACTTTAAAGATGACTAAAACCCTCAGGTTGATTTGGAATGTTAGGCTATGTGCCTAAATCCTGTACCTATCAGCAGCTTTGCTTAGAATAAGTAAGGCATTTACTTATAATCAGAGACTTTGAGATACTTTGAAGCGGCTCATTTTACAAAGTTCCAACTGGGGAAAAGGTGGGGGAGGTAGTTGGGTGTGCCTGGACAGTTAAATAGTTATTTTTGGAAGTCCAGCTGATGCCTAACTCATGTGTCTCTCTTCCATTTCCTGCAGCACCATATGGAAGCTGTAGTAGGGCTTCAATATGTTCCCCTCTTTTAATTCCATTCCTTCAGGACCATAAAAATGCTCAGCCTTGCATAGAAATGAAAGAGAAGACAACAGCTTTGCTTAGAATAAGTTATGCATGTACTTCTAATCAGAGATTTTAAGATACTTTAAAGTGGCTCACTCTACACAACCGGGAAAAAGGTGGGAAAAGTTGGGGTGTGCCTGGAGATAGACATTAAATAGGTCTTCTTGGAACATATTATAGGTGTACATATATAAGTGATCATGCCCTCTCCTAATTACCTTTCCTATGGTGTCTGCGTTTTTACCTACTTAAGGGCATTTGATTCTAAGACTTTGCGTACTTTTCTTATGTCTGTGACCAAAATGAGGAACCTTCTCTTTCAATAATTTTCCCATATGTTCCCACCTTTAGTTTGTAGACAGAAAGCCATCCAATGCATAACCTTAAATGAATATACAGTAAAGAAAGGACTATTTATGCATGAATGTCTGCCTTTGTTTCAATCTGAATATTCAATAAATGTCTGGGGTTAATGTTTGTGTGCCCACATACTTTTGGCCATCAGAGGAGCATCCAAGGGATTGGTCCAGTAGTCTGAGCCCCCCTCCAGACATAGAGGATCATAGTCTGACTGTGGCCACCTTTACTGACACTCTCGATGCATCATGGCCGCTGTTTGTCAAACTCAAACACATAGTGGTCCGAAATTAGCCAACTTTGATATTTTTTGAAAAAAAGTCTATCCAATGACACATGCAGCCAAGCAGCACACGTGGCTCAATTTGGCTTTTTATATGCGTCCTTTCTTAGTCTTAGCCGACTAGAGCTACGGGTTGAATTGAGGCAAGTGCGCCATGAGATGCTTCCCCTGCTGTGCTCAAGCTTCGTGCATGCCCCTATGCCCATGCACAAATGCCTACCGAGGACACACGCCAAGAGTATAGTGAAGCACAGCCATGACCCGCACATGCATCATTGGATCTATGGTCAGTTAAGATTTACTGGTGATCTAGGGGGTTTCAAACAGCAATTTGGGATACCCTGGTTAGTGAGGATCAGAGGGAGTAATATAGACTCCACTTTAATTTGTCTAGCCCTGAAGTCTTTTATACATGGTTGGTCTTCTTTAATGTCATTTTCCATGAAGGGTTCTCTGCTGTCCTTTACCTCACACAGTCGTTTAACACAGTCACTGGTGGGCTGAGCTGGCTTGACGTCATCCTGCATAGAGAGAGGCGGCCTGGTTGGCAGTTGCATTTGCCAGCCACTGGGGCAAGTACTTCCCTACTACATTATCATAGGTGCAGAGTTTTCTAATCAATGCCCTGTCCCACACTCTCACTTGCTGTCAGACTGCCTGGCAGTGCAATACAGCCACTTGTTAACTAGCCTCTCTGGGCATAAGCAGCGATTTTCAGCCCTGCGTTTGGTTTAAAGGTAAAGCCTGCGATCGTCTCATTCCTGTCACTCGTAGATAACAAGGTGGGAAGGGGGGGTCAGGGCAGACTCTTGCCAAGTGTGATGACACAGTGGGCATTAGGGAATGCTCAGCAGCAATGATTAGCCAGGCAATGATTATGTAACAAGCAAGAGCAGCATGGAAGGGAAAGTAGCAATGGGGAAGAGGAGGTGAGAGAGGGGCATGGGACACGCAAGTACACATCTTTCAACATCAACATCAGCAGTGACATTCGCAAGTTCACCACTAGGCAATGCGGAGGCCATGCCCCCTAAATAAATGTAGATCATAGGCTGAGTAGTCTAGTTCTCTTAACACTATATTTGTATTTTTCAAGGCTACTACAAGTGGAGACTGATCCTTCATGGTTGGTCTTTATTTTTGGATTTGGCTGGTGTCCCCACACGGATAGGAATAAATCGTATCAGAATTTAAAGCAGGCATCCCCCCATTGTTCTGAGTGCAAAATAATTTAGAAAAAACTTAAACAGTCCTTTGATTCTTTCCAGTTGAATGCACAAGTAAGCCTAAAACGAATCATCTATGCAACATGTTCATCGTCATAAGCTCTGGAAAAGTGAATTATCCTTGATTTTGGCCTTTTCAACCACACATGTAGCATCCAGAGTTCAGTGACTGTTAAATGGTTTGGAAGCCTTTCCACCTTGGCCAGTTAGGTACATAATGATAAAGTTTTCCTAAATGAAGAACACTGTGTCGATAAACACTAGATATGATACAAATACAAGACTAGAGGGTGAAGACGATTACTTATTTTCAAAGTATGTGCAGTCTGTTATTCCTCATGTGTTACTCAGAATATTCGTTGTCAGTGGACTGTAGGACTTTGACTTCACAGGTAGAACCATCTTTAAGGACTTTAATGCACAAAGTAGAGGAACATTCAAAGGGTAACTGGTTATATATAAAGGTAAACTTATAAAGCGGAAGAAAAACCTGGAAATCCCAGGTTTTGTTCTGTGCCCCCAGCATAGAACTCCTCCAGTAAAACTCACCTTGGTCCAATGGCGAATGCATGGGCTCTAGTCCAATCAGTACTTTGCCATTTTTACCTCTGATTGCCTTCAATGGGATCCTATCTAAATGGCTGAAACAGGAGCACGCTGACGCTGCTGGAGATGCAGGGGATGCAGCAGCATGCACTCCCCATTGTAAACCCGCACATGTGCCATTGGACTGGGGAAAGGTGAAAGAGGGAAAGACAGTATCCGGGCCGGAATCTTTTAGATTCCAGGTTGGCTGCTGGTGAGTTTTGTTCTGCTTTAAGAATATCTACAATAAACGTTTGTTTATGTGGGTGGCTGATACAAGAAGTCTGGACAAACATACAGCACATGGTTAAGTGTGGGACTGGCACTAACTGCAAATACTCAAATTGCCAGTAACAAAACGAGTTTTATTCATATATTGCAACAACCGTGGCACGCACATATTAAACACATTCCATGTTAGTAATAAAAAACATACATCTGTAAATTAAAACATACGGACCCCCCCCCCCCCCCCCCTGTGCACCCATACAGGCCATGCATCCATCCACACCCCTCCACATCACTTGGCTGCTGAATCCAGCCATTTGCAAATAAGATGACCCAGTACTTAGTATTATATCCCACTTAGGGAATTGTAAGTAGCAACAGTCTCGCACACTATCCCGGGATCTTCCACTGCAGCGTTTATCATGTGCTCAGCACAGCCCGGTGTCTTTCACCATCAGACAATGATGCTTCTAACTGCCCTTCACAACTTTTCCAGGGCTTAGCTCTGCTTATACTTTGAAGCTTGGAATCACTTATCAGGTATCACACACCATAGATTTCCACTTAGCTGTGCGCATATGCTCGGTTACAAATCCATTAATTTACTGCTACTTAGCTGTAGGTTGGGTTCGTCCAGAATCCCGAGGCTGTATGTATTGCGCAATCACATGTTGGAGGCGAGCAGCCAAGCAGAGCTAACGATGGGAGGACGTGGGAGTGGTGGGCCAACGCGCATTTCGCTCCGCCCACCGGAGCTTCATCAGGGTGGTGAGCAGCCAATCCACTCCTGGTTATAAGCTGCTCTGATCCTCCCCCTACTACCCATCCTCCAATCCATTTTCTATCCACTTCAGCGTCACTGTGGCAGTTACAAGAGGCAGACTATGGGTCCCAGCAGCTCTGCCCAACATACAGGCAGATCCTCATCCCGAGTGGACTTCTCAATATGGCTGAACGGGTCAGGGCTCTTATTTAACACCATGGAAACATTTTATATATTGATGGCAACACTGGAAAAACAGCTTAAAACCAACACCGCAGCCAGACAATCACTCCCACTCATCCATACCTAATCCCAACTTGCTAGATCCCTCTTTTGGAAACGGGACATGGTAAGTAGAGATGAGCAAATCGAATCTGACAAACCCGAATTTGTTACGAATTTCAGGAAAAATTTGATCCGTAACGATTCCGGATATCGCCGCGATTCGATCGCTTGAATTGCTTCCTTAAAACTCCATTTACTACTATCTAGGCCATCTAAAATGGTGGATCCACATGTCAGGACATGTCCCATGGGGCAAGGAATCCTGGGTAGGCGTCACATGCTACCTATCAGCAGCCAGGCTTCCCGATGATTTCACAGCCCTATATAAGCGGCGGCATTCCGACACTGTATTGCGGTCAGAGCGGGTCACGCAGAGAGAGCGAGAGATAGATAGATAGATAGATAGATAGATAGATAGATACAGCGAGGGAGAGATAGATAGAACAAGTAACAGAAGGAGCGAGGGACAGAGAGAGCCAGAGAGAGAGGGAGAGAGGCTGTGACAGTGACAGAGAAAGACAGCCTTTTGCATTTTGTAAAGAAAGTCACTTTTTTACTTAAAGCAGCCTTGGGGCATCCCAAATACTAGCATAAATATTTTAAGAGTACCTGTCTGCTAACCTTTTGCATTTTGTAAAGAAATGCACTTTTTTACTTTTAAAGCAGCCAGCCTTTGCCTTTCCCCAGAGGGCATCCCAAATACTAGCATAAATATTTTAAGAGTACCTGTCTGCTAACCTTTTGCATTTTGTAAAGAAAGTCACCTTTTCACTTTTAAAGCAGCCATCCTTTGCCTTTCACCAAGGGGCATCCCAAATACTAGCATAAATATTTTAAGAGTACCTGTCTGCTAACCTTTTGCATTTTGTAAAGAAAGTCACCTTTTCACTTTTAAAGCAGCCATCCTTTGCCTTTCACCAAGGGGCATCCCAAATACTAGCATAAATATTTTAAGAGTACCTGTCTGCTAACCTTTTGCATTTTGAAAAGAAAGTCCCTTTTTTACTTTTAAAGCAGCCATCCTTTGCCTTTCACCAAGGGGCATCCCAAATACTAGCATAAATATTTTAAGAGTACCTGTCTGCTAACCTTTTGCATTTTGTAAAGAAAGTCACTTTTTTACTTTTAAAGCAGCCATCCTTTGCCTTTCACCAGGGGGCATCCCAAATACTAGCATAAATATTTTAAGGGTACCTGTCTGCTAACCTTTTGCATTTTGTAAAGAAAGTCACTTTTTCACTTTTAAAGCAGCCAGCCTTTGCCTTTCACCAGGGTGCATCCCAAATACTAGCATAAATATTTTAAGAGTACCTGTCTGCTAAACTTTTGCATTTTGTAAAGAAAGTCACTGTCAGGAATCGCTTACCTGGCCCCGTTCCAGCGCCGTCTCCAGTCGTCCGGGCGCGGCTGTCAGTGTGCGGCGGCCGCGCCGGACGGCGGCGGCTCCAGCAGCGTCGGCTCGAGCGGCGCTCAGCTCGGCCACGCCCCCCGCTTCCTCCTCCTCTGGACGTGCTCGGGCCCGCGCGCGTGTTTGTTATACCCTCCGGCGGCGCTGTGCTGTGCGCGCCCGCCGGAGGATCAGTTAAAACAGTGGTCCCCAACCCTGTCCTCAAGGCCCACCAACATGTCATGTTTTTTGGATCTCCAAATAGCCAGCTCTATTGCTCTGCAGCTGCACTAATTACTCCACCTGTGCATCTATGTGGGGATCTGCAAAACCTGGCCTGTTGGTGGGCCTTGAGGACAGGGTTGGGGACCACTGAGTTAAAGGGCCAATGAGCCCTAGGAGAATTGAGCGATTCGCCCTTTTCAGCCCTGCAGACCAATCCTGGATTGAATCCCAAGTGCACCAATCACCTACACTCTCCCTCCCCGTCTGTCCTTATAAAGGGTTTCCTTTCTCAGTCACCAATTGCCTGTGATAGCGCTCAGAACCTTGTGTACTCTATTCCTATGAAGTTTAGCCTGTTGCCGATTTGATTGTACTGACCATTCTCGATCCTGAATCCCTGTTGCCGACCTCTGCCTGTATTGACGCCTCTTGATCCTGAACCCCTGTTGCCGACCTCAGCCTATACCCCGACTACGTCTTGCCTGATCTTTGGTGCCGCTATGATCTCTGCCTTCCTGTTATCGACCTATTGCCTGTTTCTGGACTTCCGTCACTCACGCTCCAGTTATTGGTTCTCCAGATCTCTCCATATAAGCTTGCATCCTTTGAGCCAATAAGTCCTGGGGGCAACCGATCCCGGGTATGAGTACTTGCGTCCCGGCAAGCGGGGGCCCCTATAGGTGAAGCTGGCTGTGGAGATTGGGGGTTGCGAGTTCATCAAGAGGACTGGAGTTACCCCCTAGCGTGACATTATCACAGGCCAAAACATGGATGACCTGGTACAGCAGGTGCAAGCTATGGCCATAGCGATCAACCAACTCGCTAAAAGAGTGGCCACTCAGGAGTCTCGTCAAGTGCCGACTTCCTCTGTACCACCTCATTTCTCCAAACCTAAGATTCCACTGCCTGAGAAATTTTTTGGAGAACGAGAAAAATTTTCCAATTTCAAGAACGCCTGCGAACTATATTTTAAGTTAAGACCTATCTCCTCTGGCACAGAGGTCCAACGAGTAGGCCTTGTCATTTCCTTGCTTCAAGGAGACCCACAGTACTGGGCCTTTAGTTTACCGTCTCATGACATTGCCCTACAATCAGTGACTGCCTTCTTCAATGCTATGGGCTTTTTATACGCCGATCCAGATATACAGTCTACCGCAGAGAATAGGCTTCGGGCCTTAAAACAAGGACGGAATTCGGCTGAAGACTACAGTGCTGAATTCCGCCGCTGGGCTATCGAAGCTAGGTGGAACGATCCAGCTTTGTGTAGTCAGTTCAGGGTGGGACTGTCGGATAGCATCAAAGACGCTTTAGTCAATTTTCCCCCGCCAGCGGACCTAGATCAATTAATGCAGGTCTCCATTAAAATAGACCGACGTCTTAGAGAAAGGGCCAGGGAGAGAGGCAGGGCTCCCACATCCTTCAGTCCAGTCCAGAGTCTTAGATCCCCACTTCCCCGTGGTGAAAATACCTCATCATCTTCCCAGGAAGAACCTATGCAATTAGGGAGAACCTGCTTATCCCAAGAGGAGAAGCAGCGTAGGCGATCCGAGGGGTTATGCCTGTATTGCGGGAATTCTGGTCATTTTGCAGGGTCCTGTCCCAACAAGGGGAAATCGGCGGAAAACTTCCGCACCCAGACCAGGTAGAGAGTACTGATCTGGGTGAGTCAGTTTGTAACTCTCGCCAGAATAAGATGCTTGTACCTATTAATTTGTTTTGGGGGTCCTCTAAGCAGACAGTTTCCGCCTTCATAGACAGTGGTGCGGCTGGAAACTTTTTGGACAGGAGCATGATCTCCACTTTAGGGATCCCTTTAGTTCCACTTGAAAGATCCTTACAAGTTCTAGCTATCAATGGGAAGGCAATCCAGGGAGGTCCTATAAACACCAAGACCCCACCTCTCAGACTAATTGTTGGCTCTTCCCACTCTGAATTCTTAGAATTCTTTATTTTTGATTGTCCAGAAACTCGGGTGGTTTTGGGATACCCCTGGTTGCAACTCCATAACCCGGTGTTAGATTGGCGGGCTGGGGAATTGACCAAGTGGGTGATCACTGTAAAGGACATTGTTTTACTACAGGCCTCAGAAGCGTTCAAGTCTTACCACAGGAATTACCTCAGCCATATGCTGATTGGATCGATGTATTCTCCGAACGCTCCGCTGATACCCTACCGCCACATCGGTCCTATGACTGCCCCATTGACCTGCTTCCTGGCCCTATTCCCCCTAGGGGAAAGATTTATAACCTCACTCTGCCCGAGGAGCAAGCTATGAGGGAGTATATTACCGAGAATTTAAGGAAAGGATTTATCCGTCCCTCTACCTCGCCTGCTGGGGCCGGTTTATTTTTTGTCGAGAAAAAAGATGGTGGCCTAAGACCGTGTATAGATTATCGAGCTTTGAATAAGATCACGGTTAAGAACCGATACCCCTTACCCTTGATCGGGGATCTGTTCAATCAAGTCACAGGAGCTTGAATTTTCTCCAAATTGGATTTGAGAGGGGCTTACAATCTGATTCGCATCCGACAGGGGGACGAGTGGAAAACTGCATTTAATGTGAAGGATGGGCACTACGAGTACCTGGTCATGCCCTTCGGTCTTTGTAATGCGCCAGCCGTTTTCCAAGATTTCGTTAATGATATATTCAGGGAATATCTCGGTAGATTTGTAGTCGTCTACTTGGATGATATTCTCATTTTTTCTAATTCTTTACTGGAGCACAGACACCATGTTAAGTTGGTGCTACAAAAATTAAGAGAGAATAACTTATTTGCTAAACTTTCTAAGAGTGTGTTTGAAGTCACTACAGTTCCCTTCCTAGGGTATGTTATTACCAACCAGGGTTTGGAGATGGACGCGGGGAAGATTTCAGCAGTTCAGGATTGGGTCCAACCCAAAACTTTAAAGGAATTACAACGTTTTCTAGGTTTTGCAAATTTCTATCGGCGTTTCATAAAAGGGTTTTCCCATGTTGTTGCACCCCTTACCAATCTTACACGCAAGGGGGCTTTTACTGCTAACTGGTCTCCCTCTGCCTGTGAGGCCTTTCTAACCTTGAAACGGGCCTTTACTTCAGCACCTGTGTTAATTCATCCAGATATTCATAAGGCCTTTGTTATTGAAGTAGATGCTTCGGAGCTGGGATTGGGTGCAGTTTTGTCACAGTATTCTGGTAACCCTGAGCGTCTCCATCCATGCGCCTATTTTTCACGTAAATTCAGTACCGTGGAACAAAATTATGATGTTGGCAATAGGGAACTATTAGCTATTAAACTGGCATTTGATGAATGGCGACATTGGTTGGAGGGTTCATTACATCCTATAACTGTGTATACCGATCATAAAAACCTCGAATACATAGGTTCTGCCAAGAGGCTGAACTCTCGTCAGGCACGTTGGGCATTATTCTTCTCGCGCTTTAATTTTATTATTACTTTCAAGCCGGGTGTAAAAAATACTAAAGCTGATGCTCTATCTCTCATGTTTGGTGAATGTAAGGATTGAGGTGATACTGGTGAACCTATTGTACCCACGGGTTGTGTGGTCGGGGCGTTACTTCCTGATCTCTCCAATACCTTGGCGCCGTTTCAAGATGAATCTCCTAGTGATGTACCCTTGGGGTGCCAGTTTGTACCACTGCACCTGCGTTCGGGTGTAATTCGCGAATTTCACGATGCCAAAACTGCTGGTCATTTGGGTAACCGTAAGACGTTTATGCTTGCCCATCGCCATGTCTGGTGGCCAACCATGAGACGCAATGTTACTGCCTTTATCGACGCTTGTGCTATTTGTGCCCAAAGTAAAGGGGTTCACAAGGCTCCTAGTGGCGGTTTTGGTTCCTCTTGAAATTCCTGCTGAGCCATGGACCCATATTTCTATGGATTTTATTGTAGACTTGCCTCTTTCACATGGTAATACTGTAATTTGGGTGGTCATAGATCGTTTCAGTAAGATGGCACACTTCGTTCCTTTGGCCAAGCTTCCTTCGGCACCTGAGCTTTCGCGGTTGTTTACTTCGCATATTTTTCGTATTCATGGTATTCCGTCCAATATAGTCTCTGATCGGGGTGTTCAATTTACTTCCCGTTTTTGGGAACACTTCTGTTCGCGGTTGGGAATACAGATCTCTCTTTCCTCTGCCTACCATCCCCAGACTAATGGGCAGACGGAAAGAACTAATCAAACTTTGGAACAATACTTAAGATGTTATGTCTCTGATGCGGACAATGGGCGGAATTTATTGATTTTGCCGAATTTGCTTACAATAACGCACCTAGCGAGAGTACTAAGGTATCTCCTTTTTATTGTAACTTAGGGAAAAATCCTAGAGCTCTTCCCTTTCGGGGTCACCTTCCAATTTGCCGGCATTGGAGGAGTGGCTTCAGGAACGAAAGAATATCTGGACACGCGTTCAGGAGATTCTTAAGACCACTGGCTTGAGGTATAAGAAATTTGCCGATCGCCGCAGATCACAGGAACCTGTTCTTCAAGTAGGCGATCTAGTTTGGGTCTCCACTAAAAATATTGCGCTCCGTCAACCCTCTAGTAAATTGGGTCCGAAATTTATTGGTCCTTTCCCGATTATCAAGAAATTGAATAATGTGTCTTTTAAAATTCACCTCCCGCCGACTATGAAAATTCCTAATTCTTTTCATGTTTCACTGTTAAAACCGGCGAAGAATACTCCTCTTGCTGGTCCTTCGCCAATTCTTGTTGATAATGAGCCCGAGTATGAAGTAAATAAGATCTTGGATTCACGTAAGGTGCATAATTCTTTACAGTATTTGGTGGACTGGGTTGGCTATGGTCCATAGGAAAGATGCTGGGTGGCAGCGAGTGATGTTCATGCCAAGGCTCTTGTAAGAAGATTCCATCGGGACAATCCAGGGAAACCGGGTGAGGGTCCGGAGGCTCCTCGTGAAGGGGGGGTAGTGTCAGGAATCGCTTACCTGGCCCCCGTTCCAGCGCCGTCTCCAGGCGTCCGGCCGCGGCTGTCAGTGTGCCGGACGGCGGCGTCTCCAGCAGCATCGGCTCGAGCGGCGCTCAGCTCGGCCACGCCCCCCGCTTCTTCCTCCTCTGGAGGTGCTCACGCGCGGGCGCGAGCACGTGTTTGTTATACCCTCCGGGATCAGTTAAAGGGCCAATGAGCCCTAGGAGAATTGAGGGATTCGCCCTCTTCAGCCCTGCAGACCAATCCTGGATTGAATCCCAAGTGCACCAATCACCTACACTCTCCCTCCCCGTCTGTCCTTATAAAGGGTTTCCTTTCTCAGTCACCAATTGCCTGTGATAGCGCTCAGAACCTTGTGTACTCTATTCCTGTGAAGTTTAGCCTGTTGCCGATTTGATTGTACTGACCATTCTCGATCCTGAATCCCTGTTGCCGACCTCTGCCTGTATTGACGCCTCTTGATCCTGTACCCTTGTTGCCGACCTCTGCCTGTATTGACGCCTCTTGATCCTGAACCCCTGTTGCCGACCTCAGCCTGTAACCCGACTACGTCTTGCCTGATCCTTGGTGCCGCTACGATCTCTGCCTTCCTGTTATCGACCTATTGCCTGTTTCTGGACTTCCGTCACTCACGCTCCAGTTATTGGTTCTCCAGATCTCTCCATATAAGCTTGCATCCTTTGAGCCAATAAGTCCTGGGGGCAACCGATCCCGGGTAGGCATACTTGCGTCCCGGCAAGCGGGGGCTCCTATAGGTGAAGCTGGCTGTGGAGATTGGGGGTTGCGAGTTCATCAAGAGGACTGGAGTTACCCCCTAGCGTGACAGTCACTTTTTTACTTTTAAAGCAGCCAGCCTTTGCCTTTCACCAGGGGGCATCCCAAATACTAGCATAAATATTTTAAGAGTACCTGTCTACTAACCTTTTGCATTTTGTAAAGAAAGTCACTTTTTCACTTTTAAAGCAGCCTTGGGGCATCCCAAATACTAGCATAAATACTTTAAGAGTACCTTCTGCTAACCTTTTGCCAGTTTGTAAAGAAAGTCATGTTGTCAAATTGCCAGCAGCCATTGTCTTTCACCGGGGGGCACCCTAAATGCTAGCATGTGTCTTTTAAAAGTACACACATTGGAGTTGGCAGCAGCAGCATAAGGAGCCCATATAGTGCCTGAAAGACACACCCTGGAGTTGCCAGCAGCATTAGGAGCCCATATATTGCCTGAAAGACACACCCTGAAGTTGGCAGCACCAGCATAAGGAACCCCTATATTGCCTGAAAGACACACCCTGGAGTTGGTGGCAGCAGCATAAGGAGCCAATATATTGCCTGAAAGACACACCCTGGAGTTGGCATCAGCATAAGGAGCTACCATACATCAGCTACTACCATGGATCAGCCATTGGTGGGTGGAAATCCTGGCTGATCCATGCCTGATTCATCTTCACAAAGGTAAGTCTCTCCACCTTTTTCGTGGACATTTCTCCTTGGCATGACTATGGCCCCCACCGCATTAAACACCCGCTCAGATGGCACACTACTGGCCGGGCAGGACAGCTTTCTCAGGGTAAACTCTGCCAGTTGCGGCCACAAGTCAAGTTTGGCTGCCCAGAAGTCCAGCGGATCCTCAAGGTGCGTTGGCAAGGTCATGTCAAGGTATGACACGACCTGCTGATTCAGGGCCTGCTCCAGGTCTTCCTGCTGCTCATGATTAGCCTCACTATGCAGGTGAAGAAAGCTACTCATTAGCGACTGAAGACTCAGGCTGCTGCTGATGGAGCTGCGGCTGCTGCTCCTGCCACCTCCCCCAGCAGCCATGGCAGTGAAGGGTGAGCGCAGAGGTCCCCCCGAGTCAGACCTGCGAGATTATGGACGAGGGCGCAGATCGGCATCGACCAACTGACTACGTAGAATGTCTCTGTAGTAGGTCAGTCTGTCCTCCCTCTCAGTGGGTGTAAAAAAATGCCCCCATTTTGTGCCAGTAGCGAGGGTCCAATAAGGTGGAGAGCCAGAAGTAATCCCGCTGACAAATGGAGACAATTCTGCGGTCACTACGCCAGCACATGAGCATGCATCATGCCATTTGTGCAAGTGACTTGGAAGGACTACCTGTCTCCATCTCCACTGCATACTGCCACGGTGTGTCTGGGTCCTCTGTCTCGCCTTCCTCACAACCCTCTAGCTACTCTGGCTGCTCCTGCTCCTCCTCTCCTGTCAGATAACTAGATAAAATGGCCATTTTGTCAAACCTAAACTGTGCATCGCTGTGCCCCACCCCCTCCTCCTCCTCCTCCATTTCAGCCCCCACAGGCTTCATGTGGCCGTGAAATGTAGGCGCCATGTCTCCAGTGCCCTGACCAGCCATAGTTTCCAACATGTGTTGTAGTACATGAAGCAGTGAAATCACATCGTTCATCCCGTAGTCCTGGTGACTGTCTAATAAAGCGGCCTTCCTCAAAGGGCCTGAGCAAACGGCAGGTGTCACGTATGAGCTGCCACTGGTTTACATTGAAGTTACACAGGGGAGTCCCCTTATCCGCTTGGATCATCAAGAAATCGGTGATGGCTTTTCTCTGTTCGTATAGTCGATCCAACATATGGAGGGTGGAATTCCAACGGTGGAAACATTGCAAATCAGACTATGTTGGGGGATGCCGTTCTGATGCTGTAGCTCAAGAAGGGTGTGCTTGGTGGTGAAGGAGTGGCTGAAGTGCATGCAAAGTTTCCTTCACGTTGTTAGGATGTCTTGCAGATGGGGGGAAGACTTCAGAAAACTTGACTTTACATCATATTTACACCGTTCATATGATTACTTTTTCTGTAATCTAACTGGCTCTCTTTAAATTAAATCCACTCATCGATTGTTGGTTTCGGCCCAATACTTGTTCCTGGATTTATCATAGCTGAGATTGTATCTGGAATGGATGGCCCAATAGTACTTGTTAAAGTTAACACAAGGAACCAACATCTTCCATCTTCCCATTGTCGGTCAACATGGTTCCCATTTGCAGTTTTCATGGAGTAAGCCATGATTTCATTTATTGATTTTTAGCAGTTCCTCCTATGTGTAACTTAGTGCGCCAAGGCAAACCATGTGAAGAACAACGTGAAACCGCCGTGTCCTGCACACATGGTAGGCTGGAAGGGCTCTGAAAAAAATAATAAATAAATAAAAATACCCCAAAAAAAATATTTAAAAAAAAAACCAAATACAAAAAAAAAATAAAAATTAAAAAAAAATTGTAAAAAAATTACAAAATATTAAAAAAATTAAATTAAAAAAATATTTAAAAAAAATACAAAATATAAAAAATAAAAAGACAATTAAAAAAATTTAAAAAAAATGCAAAATTAACCAAAAAAATAATAAATTTGATACATTGTTATTGTTTTACTTTGTGTTATTGTTATCATGTTATATGTTATTATATGTTATTATTATAAATGTGTTCAAATAAAATAAATGTTAACAATGAATATGTAATTGACAATTAGCAATGGTGTCACAGAAAAAAAGTGCCTAAGTGCAAAAAACATGTGCACATCCATGAACCAAAATAGACAAGTGCACTGTCACAGCCATGTTTTCCAACATGTGTTGTAGTACATGAAGCAGTGAAATCACATCGTTCATCCCGTAGTCCTGGCGACTGTCTAATAAAGTGGCCTTCTCGAAGGGCCTGAGCAAACGGCAGGTGTCACGTATGAGCTGCCACTGGTTTACATTGAAGTTACACAGGGGAGTCCCCCTATCCGCTTGGATGATCAAGAAATCGGTGATGGCTTTTCTCTGTTCGTATAGTGGGTCCAACATATGGAGGGTGGAATTCCAACGGGTGGAAACATCGCAAATCAGACTATTTATTGATTAATGATTTTTAGCAGTTCCTCCCATGTCTGACTCCGTGCTCCAAGGCAAACCATGTGAAGAACAGCGTTAAACCGTCGTGTCCTGCACACATGGTAGGCTGGAAGGGCTCTGAAAAAAATAATAAATAAATAAAAATACCAAAAAAAATATAAAAAAAAAGCAAAATACAAAAAAAAAAAAAATTTTTTTTAAACATTTGTAAAAAAATTTACAAAATATTAAAAACAAATTAAAAGACAATGAAAAAAAAATTTAAAAAAAATGGAAAAAAAAATGCAAAATTAACCCCAAAAATAAATTTGATACATTGTATATGTTATTGTTTTATTTTATATGTTAATGTTATTATGCTATATGTTATTATATGTTATTATAAATGTATTCAAATAAGATAAATGTTAACAATTAATATGTAATTGACAATTAGCAATGGTGTCACAGAAAAAAGTGCCTAGGTGCAAAAAACATGTGCACATCCATGAACCAAAATAGACAAGTGCACTGTCACAGGCACAATGGCCTAGGAGCGTGGAGGCCACAGCGGCGGGACCTGTCCAAGTTGCTGTTGTGGTTGTGCAGGAACCACAATCACCCAGTGGGCCTTAAAGGATATGTATTGTCCCTGACCGTAGTTACAGCTCCAGATGTAGGTGCTGCCATGCACTTTGGTACACACTGGCAGGCTCAAGGACTGGCCCACCTTCTCTTCAACAAATTTGTGCAGGGCTGGTACTGCCTTCTTCGCAAAGAAATGACAGCTTGGGACTCTCCACCTCGGCTCGGCACAAGCCATCAGTTCTCTGAAAGGTCCACCACCTCAAAAGGGAGGGACTGCAGCACCAGCAACTTATACAGGAGCACATTTAGCTTCTGCGCGTTGGATGAGTGGGCACATACTGTTGTCTCTTGGACATGGCTTGGCCAATGGATTGCTGGTGGAATGACTGACTCGGATAAAAAGGAGGAGGAGCATCTGGAGCGCCAGAGGATGGGTATGACACACACACAGGAGGTGGTGGAGCCTTGGCTGGCTGGAACGGGGAGCGGCGTGCAATTGGCTAATGCAGCAGGCTGGACCATCACTTTGGAGCCAACTCTCCCAGGCCGCTTTATGGTGATGCTGCAATTGTTGATGCAGGGCTGTGGGGCCAACATTGGAACCCTGGCCACACTTCGGTTTCTGCCTACACATCTTTCATATAGCCATGTTAACCTCCTGCGGATGCTTGATGAAAAACTGCCACATCGCCAAGTAGCTGATTTTCCTATCAACAGTCCGCACTAATTCACTGCTGCTGCTGCTGCCGCCGCCGTCTCCAGGGACCCTCTTCCACTACCTCCTGGGAAGTCATCACTAGTCGGGTCAAGCCTAGAAGTACTCAACAGGTCTCTAACAACAGACTTGGTAGCCACCGCTGTAAGCGCCGAAGCACAAACAGGCCGTAAGGCTGAACCAACACTAGTAAAAGCGTGGCAAGCTATCTGATCAATGCGTTTGTCCTCACCATCCATAAGAGTGGTAGAGTCAGGAGAATGCAATGGAAGAATAAAATGAGCCAAGCACCAGGGCATCAACCCCGGAAGGGGAAGAAAGTCAGGCTGGTGAGCGCCTCTAATAGCATCATGTAGAGCCACATGTAGTATCACGGGTGGCTCAGTGTATAGCGCTGGCACACTAGGTTCAGTAGCCTCATGTAGCATGTGTCGCTCATTAGCGCTCTCCCATATATTTCAATTGTGTTTCATTTGGTTGTGTTTAAATAGCGTGATGCTAAAGTAAACTGAAACATTTTTGGGACAAATCATTGTGTGTCTGGAAGCCGAGTAGGCCTCCCCATTCCTAAAGAATAATTCAAACGAAAATGCTTTTGATTTGGGAATTGCTAGCGCGGCTTAGGAGTCCCAAAGAACTGCCCCATCTGCGGAGGAGCCTCCTCTGGGGGAGAAATCACCAGAACTTAAAAAGGGTGAGCCGGGACCTTCGGGGTGTCCACAGCATCCCCCTGCCCCTGCTCAATATCAGCACCAATAATTGCTGATCATCGGAACCATCAGATTCCTCAAATAATTCCCCCTCTACTGGTGTGGAATAATCAGACCAATTGAGTAAACCATAAACATCAAACTCAAAAGCCGGTGCCGCTGGAGACAAAAAGTTTTTTTTGTTTTTTTTTTCTTTAGCCGAGGCCTTTCCGGCCACAGAGCTAGAAATAATTTTCTGAATATTAGCCATCTGGCACACATATCAGATTGCGACTCCCCACCTGTGAAAACATCATCTGGGGTACGGATAAGGCGGGGTGGGGTAGGAGAAAAGGCCAGGGCCACAGACCCAGAGGCCTGGGCCCTCAACTGCTGCGTTATGGCCTGCTGAGCACAAGATATGCAAACAAGTACATTATCCCCCACAAGGGATACCCCACAATCCACACACTGCCGGGAATGCCCCGAGAGGAGCCCAAGCCCCGTATCCTGGGAAGCCTCCATATGGTGATCTTTAAGGTAGTTGCAATGACCAGAGGGAATTACGCTGTTAAAGCTACCTGGGATGCCCCTTCAAGTCCCAAGTGGGAGGATTTTTTATTTTTTAATTTTTTCTTTTTTCAAATACTTTAGGACTACTTAAGGGCAGACTAGATGGAGCATAAGGTCTCCTTCTGCCGTCAACCTTCTATGTTTCTATGTTGTTGGTCTTTAACAAATAGAGCCAGGTAACATGAATCCAGGTCCACCTTAAAGTGGAACACAAAACCTGAACATAAGGGCAGGAGGAAATAAGCCAAACATACACATCACTCAAAACAATACATATATCTGTGTATCTATAAGACAGATTTTCTTCAGTAGACAAAACCCAGCATATCCAGAGTCAAGGCTCCAATGAAGGCTGGACAACAAGCCAGCTGCTCCAGCCACAAATAATGGCTTAGCAGCAGATAGGCTTGCACACAAGCGTTGGTGAGGCAGCTCAGCACAGGGGAGTGTTTACAAAGAAACTCCAGCCTGTGCTAATCAAAGTGTTGTCTCTCTAGACAGAGCTGGAGCTAGCTACTGAAAAATACCATCTTGTGAATCATAGTGTAAATATATACATAAGAATATATAACACAAGTGGCAAAGACTCACGTGTCCTGATCAACAACCCTCATAGAAGCGAGGAAAGACAGGAGGGAAGAGACAGGAAGGAGAGGGCGGGCCAGAAAAAACACCAGTGAAGCCAATATTGCTGAGTTTCCGGCCCTGCCCTCTGCCCCTACGATGGGGCACAGGCGGCCCCCATGGCTGTTTTACGTATCTGGTGATAGTAGTAATCCTTGTGGAAGTGAAACACACTTAACCATGTGCTGTGTGTTTGTCCAGATTTGAAATTTCGATTAGTGGGACGCCATTTATATTTGGCAGTGCGCAGGCTCCAATAGGGGGATCGCTCAGTCTTTTACTTATTTTGAGGTTACAACAAGTTCAGGTATAAGAAGCAACTATATTTAACATCAAGGTATATCAATCCTCAAATCCAGTGACAGCCTTTCAACTAGAGAATATACCTCAATTCCCATGCACCCCCAAAACCTTGTGCAAGCACAAACACACTTGCCAAATATATCACTTCAAGCCCTTTAGGGACTGAAAAGACCATTGAACCAAATAAAAAATACCATTTTGTGATTACTCACCTGTAAAATGGTTATTACAAGTATGTCACACACCCCGCTTCCGAATATTCATGACACTTGGGTAACTGTCCTGTAGAGGGCGATCTTGCAGAGATGACATGAAAAAAGGAACCCCTCCTGGTCCATAAATACCTGGGACCTCCCACCATTCCCCAGTATAAGACAGCAGTAAAGGGACCAGGAAGAGCCAAATGTAAACAGCAAAGAAAAAGGTTCACCATATAAAGGATCCCAGAAAACCAAAAAAGATGATGCGGGGTGTGTGACATACTTGTAATAACCATTTTACAGGTGAGTAATCACAAAATGGTATTATTCCCAGTATGTCACACACCCCGCTTTCGAATATTCATGACACTTGGGACATCCAATAGCAGTGCCCATAATTGGTGGGAATCCCAAAAAGGCAATAATGCAAACTTAAACTACTGCAGCTTGCAGAACTTTGCGGCCAAAAACAGCATCCGCTGAGGCCCGCACATCAACCTTATAAAACTTGGAAAAAGTATGAACAGAAGACCAAGTAGCAGCCTTACAAACTTGTTCAACAGAAGCCTGATGCTGAAAAGCCTAAGATGCTCCAACAGCACGAGTAGAATGAGCAGTAACACGAAAAGGGGGAACCCTCCCCTTGGCAGAATAGGCCCCAACAATGGCCTGTTGAATCCATTTACTAATGGAAGACTTAGCGGGTGCCAGACCTTTCCTGGGCCCGGAGGGCACCACGAAAAAGGGTCCGTCTTACGAAAAGGAGAAGTAGCCACCAAATAATATTTCACACATCGAACCACATCCAAAGAATGTAAGGTCCTCTCCTTGTCATTACTAGGCTTAGTACAATGTTACTGTGGGGTTGTAGCACACCAAAAAGAAATAGATAGATAATTATCTCAGTGTAGTTATCTAAGGGGTTCAATTCGTTCCAACCTGCACCCACTCTATGTGCAGTAAGACAAATCTAAGAACACAAATTGTAGGAGGAATGAACACCCAAAAGTAAATTCTTGCAATTAACAAAAGTGATTTAATAAAGTGAAAACATATTATAGACAGAAACATAACATAACATTTGATAATCAGAATGACCGCTAGGAGGCGCTGTTGTGTGAAAAAAGTTCTCACTGTTCAGATTTGGTTGTCCTTCTGAGTATGGTAGAACAAAGTCCATTAGGGAGCAGATGAGGCAGTATAACCAATGGCAACACAAATCTGACAATCTCTTTTGTAATGCATGTCCAATAGATCAAAAAGGTAGGCTTACAGGCAGGTTACAGGTAGGTACAACAGCAGGCGCTTCTCTCAACGTTTCGACAGGATTGTCTTCATCAGGAGATGCGGTATCAAACAAGAGGCATTCAGACCTTATATAGTGAGGGAGCCCAGCGTGCTTATTGATGGCGCCAAAACAGACCACGCACCTTTGGCGCCGCCTGATGACGTCATCCGGGGTCATTGCAGAGAGTCCCGGCCGACCCTGAGGCAAATGGCACTATGTGCCATCAGACCCAGGGACCGGCGCGCGGGGCTCTATACAGTGCCCCACGGGGGTTGTAAAAAGCGGAGAAGGGAGAAAAATTGCAGCTTAAAGCTGCGTTAGTATGCCGTCCGTCATAAGTATCCTCAGGGTGTAGTTAAACAGGGTGTATCAAGATGGCGGCGGTAGATCTCGCGGGATTAAAGATGGCGGCCGCAGATCTCATGCCTTTAGATGTGAGTGTACTCCAGCAAGGTGTTCCAAAATGGCGGCAGCCGATCTCGCGAGATCCAAGATGGCGGCCGCAAATCTCGCATCCTTCAATTCTAGTAGTATGAAAGGGGAAACAAGCCAAAAAGATGGCTGCCATCGTTGCGGCGACGTCCCGGATTCAAAAAGGCTCTGCACAGGGAAAACATCTTGAGAGTAGAATAGATCAAATGTTCTAGCTTAGCGTAGCTTAATAAAGTGGCACTCCAACTCCAAACTTTTATAAGAGTAATCTTATGGGCACACACAGTTGTGGGTGAGCACGCTGGGATTAAGGAAGCACTCCAACTCAACACGCTGGGTTCATACAGGGCAATGTATGTATGGTCAAGCCCCTAGACAAAAAAATAGACAGGTTAAAAACGTGAATAAGTGATACCTAAAACAAGACCAACCCCGGGGGTGCCCGGGGAGGTCAGCACCATATTGCACAGTATTCAGAGAAGAAGTGACCAATATGAATCAATCTTATAGACATATCTATAATGTACGTATTGTTATAAAGGGCAAACAGCTAAAGAAGAACATATAATCAGTAGAACACTGCAAAGTCCATTTCTTCATTTAGTCCGTCAGGATTTAAAGTCTGTAGTTGAAATATCCAATATAGTTCCCTTTGTAATAGTTTTGTATCCAAGTCACCCCCCCGGTCAAGTGGTTTCACTATCTCTATTACCAGAAACCTTAATTGGCTAATATGATGGCCAGCTTCTAGGAAATGCCGGGCTATGGGGGATTCAAGTTTGTTATTTCTAATATCAGACCGATGCTCACTAATTCTTTGTCTCACAGTTCGTTTGGTCTTGCCAACATACCCCTTCCCACATGGGCATTTGAGTAAATACACCACATTGGTGGAGGAGCAGTTGGCAAAGTCCCGTATTTGGTACCTAAAACCTGTTTTAGGGTGCGTAAATGTGGTAGTTTTATAGGTGAACCCACATTGGGCACAGTGCCCACAGGGGAACATGCCACTAGGTGGGCCCTGAGCATTGAGCCAGGTGGGCTCTCTTTGGCGAATCGGGGAATGAAAGTCTGCCTTGACTAATGTTTGTCGGATGCTCCTGGAGCGTCTATAGGCTACCATTGGAGGATCCCTAAATATCCCACTTAGTTTCTCATCAGTGTTGGTGACATGCCAATGTTTCCTGATCACTTTTTGTACTTTTTGAGAGAGACTAGAGTAGGTCAGCACTAATGGTATACGACTGTTAGTCTTCTTTTCTTTGAATTGTCGCAATTTTCTTCTATCTTGAGCACGTGCTCTAGCTTGTGCTACTTTCAGCTGGGAGAGCAAATAGCCCCTCTTGAGGAGCTTTTGAATGAGTTCCTCTGATCGCTCTTCAAATAGTTCATCTGTCGCTGTAATGCGACGGATTCTGACAAATTGGCTGTAAGGCAGGGCTCGAATGAGGGCTGGCGGATGGAAACTATCCGCATGTAAGAAAGTGTTTCTGTCGGTCGGTTTCCTGAAGACATCAGTGACAATGATGCCCTCATCTAGTGAAACCGAAACGTCCAGAAAGTGTATTTTAGTGTAACTGTACTCAATGGAGAATTGAATGGTGGCTGAGCAGTGGTTAAGGTATTCATGAAAAGTCTCTAGGGAGTGTGTGTCACCCTTCCAAATGAGGAAGACGTCGTCGATATAGCGTAACCATATGAGAATGTTCTGTTTGAAATGGTCAGTGGGGTATACATATCGTTTTTCGAAATCTGCCATGAAGAGATTGGCATAGCTAGGGGCCATGTTGGACCCCATCGCTGTACCCCGTTGTTGTTGATAAAATTTACCGTCAAAGCGGAAATAGTTCCGAGTGAGTATCATTGTGAGTAACTCAGTCGCAAGGCATTGTGTACCTACCGAAAGTGAAGTGCTTGCCAAGGCATGCTGGATGACCTCAATGCCGGCTGCATGTGGGATTGATGTGTAAAGACTTGTTACGTCCATTGTCACTAAGACACAGTCCTGTGTAAGTGAACCCAATGAGGTGATTCGGGCCAGGAAATCAGTTGTGTCCTGCAAAAAAGATGCAGTGGTAATTACCAGTGGCTGAAGAAGTTGATCCAAGTATATCGCCGGATTTTGGAAAATAGAGTTTGTGCCTGCTACAATGGGACGGCCTGGTGGGTTATGTAACCTCTTGTGTATTTTTGGCAGGCAATAAAAGAGTGGTATGAGAGGGAATTTATTTATAAGGAATTTGGCTGTTTTCTCATCAATAACCTCATTTTCAGTGGCCTTCTTGACGATGTCCTCCAGTATCGTACTAATTTCTACAGTGGGATCACCATCTATGGGGGTATACACTGATGTGTCTTGCAACTGTTCTTGTATTTCGTTCATGTAATCAGTTGCGTTCATGACCACAATAGCCCCACCCTTGTCCGCCGGTTTGATAACTATATTAGTATTGTTCTTTAATGATTGAAGTGCTTGGCGCTCTCTGTATGTCAAATTCGGGCATGTCTTATCGGGTGGGGGTTTAATGAGATCAACGTCCCTCTTGACTAACTTTATAAAAGTCTCAACCGCATTGGAGGATGGAGGAGGAGACCATTTGCTCCTGGGTTTGCACATGTTGGTGTTCTGGTTGCTATTGGTATTAGTAGGTGGGTGATAAGAGAAAAATGATTTTATGCGCAATGTGCGGAAAAATTTTTGCAATTCAATTTCAATAGTAAACCGGTCTCCCTTGGAGTAGGGAACAAATGTCAGACCTTTAGCTAATACCTTAATTTCGTCGTGGGTCAATGTGTGGTTGGAGATATTGATTACTGTCGTGTCGTCTGGCTTCGGGTGTTGTATGTTGCCCTCGAGGATGGCGGATGGTTGGTTGCTTGGCGTTGTCTTCCTCTGACCTCTCCTTGTCTTTTTGGGTTTCTTTTCGGTGGGTGAGGGGCCCTCTGGTTTGTGCCTGAACCTACCTCTAAAAAATCATCCCCAGAGGAGGAACTAGAGTTACCAGTGTCTGAGTCAGAGCCTTGTCTGTTTGAGTTTTGGGGCCACCTCTGGCGTTTCTGGTCTCGCCAAGTATAGACGCGGCCCTCCTGATAGTCGAGGGCGTCGCGTCTATATTTGTTAAGTTTGAATTGGATAGTTTCTTGTTTGTATTGTTCTAAACTCAAATTGTGTGTTTCTAGGAAAGATTTATATACATCCAATGCTAATTTAGACTCCAGCTGAGTCCTCAAGGTCGTAATTGTATCATTGATTGAACTCAATTCTCTTTGTAACCCAGTAATGGTGAGTGCAATTAAATCTAAACTGCATTTATTTAATATTTTTTGCCAATCTGATATGAACTCTTTATTATGTTGACAGAATGTCGGTTTTATGGGGAGCCTAAGGCCCCTTGGTATCCTCTTTGCTTTAAGATATTCTATAAGTGTATCAGAGTGAAGTTGATATTGTATGGCTTTTCTTGAAAGGGACTCAAATTGTTTCTTGGTGGCAGTGTGGTCATTGATTAGTGGATTATCAGGTCTAGAATACTGTGCAATTATGTTGTCTACCTGTAGCTGACTGAATGCCAAAGTATCAGCCTGGTGCTGCGTCAAAGTATTAATATCTTCAAAAGACATATCAGTCTGTAGCAAGCTTAAGCGGGTGCTAAAACAACCTATAGAGCAGAAAAACAAAGTACAATGTTACTGTGGGGTTGTAGCACACCAAAAAGAAATAGATAGATAATTATCTCAGTGTAGTTATCTAAGGGGTTCAATTCGTTCCAACCTGCACCCACTCTATGTGCAGTAAGACAAATCTAAGAACACAAATTGTAGGAGGAATGAACACCCAAAAGTAAATTCTTGCAATTAACAAAAGTGATTTAATAAAGTGAAAACATATTATAGACAGAAACATAACATAACATTTGATAATCAGAATGACCGCTAGGAGGCGCTGTTGTGTGAAAAAAGTTCTCACTGTTCAGATTTGGTTGTCCTTCTGAGTATGGTAGAACAAAGTCCATTAGGGAGCAGATGAGGCAGTATAACCAATGGCAACACAAATCTGACAATCTCTTTTGTAATGCATGTCCAATAGATCAAAAAGGTAGGCTTACAGGCAGGTTACAGGTAGGTACAACAGCAGGCGCTTCTCTCAACGTTTCGACAGGATTGTCTTCATCAGGAGATGCGGTATCAAACAAGAGGCATTCAGACCTTATATAGTGAGGGAGCCCAGCGTGCTTATTGATGGCGCCAAAACAGACCACGCACCTTTGGCGCCGCCTGATGACGTCATCCGGGGTCATTGCAGAGAGTCCCGGCCGACCCTGAGGCAAATGGCACTATGTGCCATCAGACCCAGGGACCGGCGCGCGGGGCTCTATACAGTGCCCCACGGGGGTTGTAAAAAGCGGAGAAGGGAGAAAAATTGCAGCTTAAAGCTGCGTTAGTATGCCGTCCGTCATAAGTATCCTCAGGGTGTAGTTAAACAGGGTGTATCAAGATGGCGGCGGTAGATCTCGCGGGATTAAAGATGGCGGCCGCAGATCTCATGCCTTTAGATGTGAGTGTACTCCAGCAAGGTGTTCCAAAATGGCGGCAGCCGATCTCGCGAGATCCAAGATGGCGGCCGCAAATCTCGCATCCTTCAATTCTAGTAGTATGAAAGGGGAAACAAGCCAAAAAGATGGCTGCCATCGTTGCGGCGACGTCCCGGATTCAAAAAGGCTCTGCACAGGGAAAACATCTTGAGAGTAGAATAGATCAAATGTTCTAGCTTAGCGTAGCTTAATAAAGTGGCACTCCAACTCCAAACTTTTATAAGAGTAATCTTATGGGCACACACAGTTGTGGGTGAGCACGCTGGGATTAAGGAAGCACTCCAACTCAACACGCTGGGTTCATACAGGGCAATGTATGTATGGTCAAGCCCCTAGACAAAAAAATAGACAGGTTAAAAACGTGAATAAGTGATACCTAAAACAAGACCAACCCCGGGGGTGCCCGGGGAGGTCAGCACCATATTGCACAGTATTCAGAGAAGAAGTGACCAATATGAATCAATCTTATAGACATATCTATAATGTACGTATTGTTATAAAGGGCAAACAGCTAAAGAAGAACATATAATCAGTAGAACACTGCAAAGTCCATTTCTTCATTTAGTCCGTCAGGATTTAAAGTCTGTAGTTGAAATATCCAATATAGTTCCCTTTGTAATAGTTTTGTATCCAAGTCACCCCCCCGGTCAAGTGGTTTCACTATCTCTATTACCAGAAACCTTAATTGGCTAATATGATGGCCAGCTTCTAGGAAATGCCGGGCTATGGGGGATTCAAGTTTGTTATTTCTAATATCAGACCGATGCTCACTAATTCTTTGTCTCACAGTTCGTTTGGTCTTGCCAACATACCCCTTCCCACATGGGCATTTGAGTAAATACACCACATTGGTGGAGGAGCAGTTGGCAAAGTCCCGTATTTGGTACCTAAAACCTGTTTTAGGGTGCGTAAATGTGGTAGTTTTATAGGTGAACCCACATTGGGCACAGTGCCCACAGGGGAACATGCCACTAGGTGGGCCCTGAGCATTGAGCCAGGTGGGCTCTCTTTGGCGAATCGGGGAATGAAAGTCTGCCTTGACTAATGTTTGTCGGATGCTCCTGGAGCGTCTATAGGCTACCATTGGAGGATCCCTAAATATCCCACTTAGTTTCTCATCAGTGTTGGTGACATGCCAATGTTTCCTGATCACTTTTTGTACTTTTTGAGAGAGACTAGAGTAGGTCAGCACTAATGGTATACGACTGTTAGTCTTCTTTTCTTTGAATTGTCGCAATTTTCTTCTATCTTGAGCACGTGCTCTAGCTTGTGCTACTTTCAGCTGGGAGAGCAAATAGCCCCTCTTGAGGAGCTTTTGAATGAGTTCCTCTGATCGCTCTTCAAATAGTTCATCTGTCGCTGTAATGCGACGGATTCTGACAAATTGGCTGTAAGGCAGGGCTCGAATGAGGGCTGGCGGATGGAAACTATCCGCATGTAAGAAAGTGTTTCTGTCGGTCGGTTTCCTGAAGACATCAGTGACAATGATGCCCTCATCTAGTGAAACCGAAACGTCCAGAAAGTGTATTTTAGTGTAACTGTACTCAATGGAGAATTGAATGGTGGCTGAGCAGTGGTTAAGGTATTCATGAAAAGTCTCTAGGGAGTGTGTGTCACCCTTCCAAATGAGGAAGACGTCGTCGATATAGCGTAACCATATGAGAATGTTCTGTTTGAAATGGTCAGTGGGGTATACATATCGTTTTTCGAAATCTGCCATGAAGAGATTGGCATAGCTAGGGGCCATGTTGGACCCCATCGCTGTACCCCGTTGTTGTTGATAAAATTTACCGTCAAAGCGGAAATAGTTCCGAGTGAGTATCATTGTGAGTAACTCAGTCGCAAGGCATTGTGTACCTACCGAAAGTGAAGTGCTTGCCAAGGCATGCTGGATGACCTCAATGCCGGCTGCATGTGGGATTGATGTGTAAAGACTTGTTACGTCCATTGTCACTAAGACACAGTCCTGTGTAAGTGAACCCAATGAGGTGATTCGGGCCAGGAAATCAGTTGTGTCCTGCAAAAAAGATGCAGTGGTAATTACCAGTGGCTGAAGAAGTTGATCCAAGTATATCGCCGGATTTTGGAAAATAGAGTTTGTGCCTGCTACAATGGGACGGCCTGGTGGGTTATGTAACCTCTTGTGTATTTTTGGCAGGCAATAAAAGAGTGGTATGAGAGGGAATTTATTTATAAGGAATTTGGCTGTTTTCTCATCAATAACCTCATTTTCAGTGGCCTTCTTGACGATGTCCTCCAGTATCGTACTAATTTCTACAGTGGGATCACCATCTATGGGGGTATACACTGATGTGTCTTGCAACTGTTCTTGTATTTCGTTCATGTAATCAGTTGCGTTCATGACCACAATAGCCCCACCCTTGTCCGCCGGTTTGATAACTATATTAGTATTGTTCTTTAATGATTGAAGTGCTTGGCGCTCTCTGTATGTCAAATTCGGGCATGTCTTATCGGGTGGGGGTTTAATGAGATCAACGTCCCTCTTGACTAACTTTATAAAAGTCTCAACCGCATTGGAGGATGGAGGAGGAGACCATTTGCTCCTGGGTTTGCACATGTTGGTGTTCTGGTTGCTATTGGTATTAGTAGGTGGGTGATAAGAGAAAAATGATTTTATGCGCAATGTGCGGAAAAATTTTTGCAATTCAATTTCAATAGTAAACCGGTCTCCCTTGGAGTAGGGAACAAATGTCAGACCTTTAGCTAATACCTTAATTTCGTCGTGGGTCAATGTGTGGTTGGAGATATTGATTACTGTCGTGTCGTCTGGCTTCGGGTGTTGTATGTTGCCCTCGAGGATGGCGGATGGTTGGTTGCTTGGCGTTGTCTTCCTCTGACCTCTCCTTGTCTTTTTGGGTTTCTTTTCGGTGGGTGAGGGGCCCTCTGGTTTGTGCCTGAACCTACCTCTAAAAAATCATCCCCAGAGGAGGAACTAGAGTTACCAGTGTCTGAGTCAGAGCCTTGTCTGTTTGAGTTTTGGGGCCACCTCTGGCGTTTCTGGTCTCGCCAAGTATAGACGCGGCCCTCCTGATAGTCGAGGGCGTCGCGTCTATATTTGTTAAGTTTGAATTGGATAGTTTCTTGTTTGTATTGTTCTAAACTCAAATTGTGTGTTTCTAGGAAAGATTTATATACATCCAATGCTAATTTAGACTCCAGCTGAGTCCTCAAGGTCGTAATTGTATCATTGATTGAACTCAATTCTCTTTGTAACCCAGTAATGGTGAGTGCAATTAAATCTAAACTGCATTTATTTAATATTTTTTGCCAATCTGATATGAACTCTTTATTATGTTGACAGAATGTCGGTTTTATGGGGAGCCTAAGGCCCCTTGGTATCCTCTTTGCTTTAAGATATTCTATAAGTGTATCAGAGTGAAGTTGATATTGTATGGCTTTTCTTGAAAGGGACTCAAATTGTTTCTTGGTGGCAGTGTGGTCATTGATTAGTGGATTATCAGGTCTAGAATACTGTGCAATTATGTTGTCTACCTGTAGCTGACTGAATGCCAAAGTATCAGCCTGGTGCTGCGTCAAAGTATTAATATCTTCAAAAGACATATCAGTCTGTAGCAAGCTTAAGCGGGTGCTAAAACAACCTATAGAGCAGAAAAACAAAGTACAATGTTACTGTGGGGTTGTAGCACACCAAAAAGAAATAGATAGATAATTATCTCAGTGTAGTTATCTAAGGGGTTCAATTCGTTCCAACCTGCACCCACTCTATGTGCAGTAAGACAAATCTAAGAACACAAATTGTAGGAGGAATGAACACCCAAAAGTAAATTCTTGCAATTAACAAAAGTGATTTAATAAAGTGAAAACATATTATAGACAGAAACATAACATAACATTTGATAATCAGAATGACCGCTAGGAGGCGCTGTTGTGTGAAAAAAGTTCTCACTGTTCAGATTTGGTTGTCCTTCTGAGTATGGTAGAACAAAGTCCATTAGGGAGCAGATGAGGCAGTATAACCAATGGCAACACAAATCTGACAATCTCTTTTGTAATGCATGTCCAATAGATCAAAAAGGTAGGCTTACAGGCAGGTTACAGGTAGGTACAACAGCAGGCGCTTCTCTCAACGTTTCGACAGGATTGTCTTCATCAGGAGATGCGGTATCAAACAAGAGGCATTCAGACCTTATATAGTGAGGGAGCCCAGCGTGCTTATTGATGGCGCCAAAACAGACCACGCACCTTTGGCGCCGCCTGATGACGTCATCCGGGGTCATTGCAGAGAGTCCCGGCCGACCCTGAGGCAAATGGCACTATGTGCCATCAGACCCAGGGACCGGCGCGCGGGGCTCTATACAGTGCCCCACGGGGGTTGTAAAAAGCGGAGAAGGGAGAAAAATTGCAGCTTAAAGCTGCGTTAGTATGCCGTCCGTCATAAGTATCCTCAGGGTGTAGTTAAACAGGGTGTATCAAGATGGCGGCGGTAGATCTCGCGGGATTAAAGATGGCGGCCGCAGATCTCATGCCTTTAGATGTGAGTGTACTCCAGCAAGGTGTTCCAAAATGGCGGCAGCCGATCTCGCGAGATCCAAGATGGCGGCCGCAAATCTCGCATCCTTCAATTCTAGTAGTATGAAAGGGGAAACAAGCCAAAAAGATGGCTGCCATCGTTGCGGCGACGTCCCGGATTCAAAAAGGCTCTGCACAGGGAAAACATCTTGAGAGTAGAATAGATCAAATGTTCTAGCTTAGCGTAGCTTAATAAAGTGGCACTCCAACTCCAAACTTTTATAAGAGTAATCTTATGGGCACACACAGTTGTGGGTGAGCACGCTGGGATTAAGGAAGCACTCCAACTCAACACGCTGGGTTCATACAGGGCAATGTATGTATGGTCAAGCCCCTAGACAAAAAAATAGACAGGTTAAAAACGTGAATAAGTGATACCTAAAACAAGACCAACCCCGGGGGTGCCCGGGGAGGTCAGCACCATATTGCACAGTATTCAGAGAAGAAGTGACCAATATGAATCAATCTTATAGACATATCTATAATGTACGTATTGTTATAAAGGGCAAACAGCTAAAGAAGAACATATAATCAGTAGAACACTGCAAAGTCCATTTCTTCATTTAGTCCGTCAGGATTTAAAGTCTGTAGTTGAAATATCCAATATAGTTCCCTTTGTAATAGTTTTGTATCCAAGTCACCCCCCCGGTCAAGTGGTTTCACTATCTCTATTACCAGAAACCTTAATTGGCTAATATGATGGCCAGCTTCTAGGAAATGCCGGGCTATGGGGGATTCAAGTTTGTTATTTCTAATATCAGACCGATGCTCACTAATTCTTTGTCTCACAGTTCGTTTGGTCTTGCCAACATACCCCTTCCCACATGGGCATTTGAGTAAATACACCACATTGGTGGAGGAGCAGTTGGCAAAGTCCCGTATTTGGTACCTAAAACCTGTTTTAGGGTGCGTAAATGTGGTAGTTTTATAGGTGAACCCACATTGGGCACAGTGCCCACAGGGGAACATGCCACTAGGTGGGCCCTGAGCATTGAGCCAGGTGGGCTCTCTTTGGCGAATCGGGGAATGAAAGTCTGCCTTGACTAATGTTTGTCGGATGCTCCTGGAGCGTCTATAGGCTACCATTGGAGGATCCCTAAATATCCCACTTAGTTTCTCATCAGTGTTGGTGACATGCCAATGTTTCCTGATCACTTTTTGTACTTTTTGAGAGAGACTAGAGTAGGTCAGCACTAATGGTATACGACTGTTAGTCTTCTTTTCTTTGAATTGTCGCAATTTTCTTCTATCTTGAGCACGTGCTCTAGCTTGTGCTACTTTCAGCTGGGAGAGCAAATAGCCCCTCTTGAGGAGCTTTTGAATGAGTTCCTCTGATCGCTCTTCAAATAGTTCATCTGTCGCTGTAATGCGACGGATTCTGACAAATTGGCTGTAAGGCAGGGCTCGAATGAGGGCTGGCGGATGGAAACTATCCGCATGTAAGAAAGTGTTTCTGTCGGTCGGTTTCCTGAAGACATCAGTGACAATGATGCCCTCATCTAGTGAAACCGAAACGTCCAGAAAGTGTATTTTAGTGTAACTGTACTCAATGGAGAATTGAATGGTGGCTGAGCAGTGGTTAAGGTATTCATGAAAAGTCTCTAGGGAGTGTGTGTCACCCTTCCAAATGAGGAAGACGTCGTCGATATAGCGTAACCATATGAGAATGTTCTGTTTGAAATGGTCAGTGGGGTATACATATCGTTTTTCGAAATCTGCCATGAAGAGATTGGCATAGCTAGGGGCCATGTTGGACCCCATCGCTGTACCCCGTTGTTGTTGATAAAATTTACCGTCAAAGCGGAAATAGTTCCGAGTGAGTATCATTGTGAGTAACTCAGTCGCAAGGCATTGTGTACCTGGGATATTTAGGGATCCTCCAATGGTAGCCTATAGACGCTCCAGGAGCATCCGACAAACATTAGTCAAGGCAGACTTTCATTCCCCGATTCGCCAAAGAGAGCCCACCTGGCTCAATGCTCAGGGCCCACCTAGTGGCATGTTCCCCTGTGGGCACTGTGCCCAATGTGGGTTCACCTATAAAACTACCACATTTACGCACCCTAAAACAGGTTTTAGGTACCAAATACGGGACTTTGCCAACTGCTCCTCCACCAATGTGGTGTATTTACTCAAATGCCCATGTGGGAAGGGGTATGTTGGCAAGACCAAACGAACTGTGAGACAAAGAATTAGTGAGCATCGGTCTGATATTAGAAATAACAAACTTGAATCCCCCATAGCCCGGCATTTCCTAGAAGCTGGCCATCATATTAGCCAATTAAGGTTTCTGGTAATAGAGATAGTGAAACCACTTGACCGGGGGGGTGACTTGGATACAAAACTATTACAAAGGGAACTATATTGGATATTTCAACTACAGACTTTAAATCCTGACGGACTAAATGAAGAAATGGACTTTGCAGTGTTCTACTGATTATATGTTCTTCTTTAGCTGTTTGCCCTTTATAACAATACGTACATTATAGATATGTCTATAAGATTGATTCATATTGGTCACTTCTTCTCTGAATACTGTGCAATATGGTGCTGACCTCCCCGGGCACCCCCGGGGTTGGTCTTGTTTTAGGTATCACTTATTCACGTTTTTAACCTGTCTATTTTTTTGTCTAGGGGCTTGACCATACATACATTGCCCTGTATGAACCCAGCGTGTTGAGTTGGAGTGCTTCCTTAATCCCAGCGTGCTCACCCACAACTGTGTGTGCCCATAAGATTACTCTTATAAAAGTTTGGAGTTGGAGTGCCACTTTATTAAGCTACGCTAAGCTAGAACATTTGATCTATTCTACTCTCAAGATGTTTTCCCTGTGCAGAGCCTTTTTGAATCCGGGACGTCGCCGCAACGATGGCAGCCATCTTTTTGGCTTGTTTCCCCTTTCATACTACTAGAATTGAAGGATGCGAGATTTGCGGCCGCCATCTTGGATCTCGCGAGATCGGCTGCCGCCATTTTGGAACACCTTGCTGGAGTACACTCACATCTAAAGGCATGAGATCTGCGGCCGCCATCTTTAATCCCGCGAGATCTACCGCCGCCATCTTGATACACCCTGTTTAACTACACCCTGAGGATACTTATGACGGACGGCATACTAACGCAGCTTTAAGCTGCAATTTTTCTCCCTTCTCCGCTTTTTACAACCCCCGTGGGGCACTGTATAGAGCCCCGCGCGCCGGTCCCTGGGTCTGATGGCACATAGTGCCATTTGCCTCAGGGTCGGCCGGGACTCTCTGCAATGACCCCGGATGACGTCATCAGGCGGCGCCAAAGGTGCGTGGTCTGTTTTGGCGCCATCAATAAGCACGCTGGGCTCCCTCACTATATAAGGTCTGAATGCCTCTTGTTTGATACCGCATCTCCTGATGAAGACAATCCTGTCGAAACGTTGAGAGAAGCGCCTGCTGTTGTACCTACCTGTAACCTGCCTGTAAGCCTACCTTTTTGATCTATTGGACATGCATTACAAAAGAGATTGTCAGATTTGTGTTGCCATTGGTTATACTGCCTCATCTGCTCCCTAATGGACTTTGTTCTACCATACTCAGAAGGACAACCAAATCTGAACAGTGAGAACTTTTTTCACACAACAGCGCCTCCTAGCGGTCATTCTGATTATCAAATGTTATGTTATGTTTCTGTCTATAATATGTTTTCACTTTATTAAATCACTTTTGTTAATTGCAAGAATTTACTTTTGGGTGTTCATTCCTCCTACAATTTGTGTTCTTAGATTTGTCTTACTGCACATAGAGTGGGTGCAGGTTGGAACGAATTGAACCCCTTAGATAACTACACTGAGATAATTATCTATCTATTTCTTTTTGGTGTGCTACAACCCCACAGTAACATTGTACTTTGTTTTTCTGCTCTATAGGTTGTTTTAGCACCCGCTTAAGCTTGCTACAGACTGATATGTCTTTTGAAGATATTAATACTTTGACGCAGCACCAGGCTGATACTTTGGCATTCAGTCAGCTACAGGTAGACAACATAATTGCACAGTATTCTAGACCTGATAATCCACTAATCAATGACCACACTGCCACCAAGAAACAATTTGAGTCCCTTTCAAGAAAAGCCATACAATATCAACTTCACTCTGATACACTTATAGAATATCTTAAAGCAAAGAGGATACCAAGGGGCCTTAGGCTCCCCATAAAACCGACATTCTGTCAACATAATAAAGAGTTCATATCAGATTGGCAAAAAATATTAAATAAATGCAGTTTAGATTTAATTGCACTCACCATTACTGGGTTACAAAGAGAATTGAGTTCAATCAATGATACAATTACGACCTTGAGGACTCAGCTGGAGTCTAAATTAGCATTGGATGTATATAAATCTTTCCTAGAAACACACAATTTGAGTTTAGAACAATACAAACAAGAAACTATCCAATTCAAACTTAACAAATATAGACGCGACGCCCTCGACTATCAGGAGGGCCGCGTCTATACTTGGCGAGACCAGAAACGCCAGAGGTGGCCCCAAAACTCAAACAGACAAGGCTCTGACTCAGACACTGGTAACTCTAGTTCCTCCTCTGGGGATGATTTTTTAGAGGTAGGTTCAGGCACAAACCAGAGGGCCCCTCACCCACCGAAAAGAAACCCAAAAAGACAAGGAGAGGTCAGAGGAAGACAACGCCAAGCAACCAACCATCCGCCATCCTCGAGGGCAACATACAACACCCGAAGCCAGACGACACGACAGTAATCAATATCTCCAACCACACATTGACCCACGACGAAATTAAGGTATTAGCTAAAGGTCTGACATTTGTTCCCTACTCCAAGGGAGACCGGTTTACTATTGAAATTGAATTGCAAAAATTTTTCCGCACATTGCGCATAAAATCATTTTTCTCTTATCACCCACCTACTAATACCAATAGCAACCAGAACACCAACATGTGCAAACCCAGGAGCAAATGGTCTCCTCCTCCATCCTCCAATGCGGTTGAGACTTTTATAAAGTTAGTCAAGAGGGACGTTGATCTCATTAAACCCCCACCCGATAAGACATGCCCGAATTTGACATACAGAGAGCGCCAAGCACTTCAATCATTAAAGAACAATACTAATATAGTTATCAAACCGGCGGACAAGGGTGGGGCTATTGTGGTCATGAACGCAACTGATTACATGAACGAAATACAAGAACAGTTGCAAGACACATCAGTGTATACCCCCATAGATGGTGATCCCACTGTAGAAATTAGTACGATACTGGAGGACATCGTCAAGAAGGCCACTGAAAATGAGGTTATTGATGAGAAAACAGCCAAATTCCTTATAAATAAATTCCCTCTCATACCACTGGAGTGCCACTTTATTAAGCTACGCTAAGCTAGAACATTTGATCTATTCTACTCTCAAGATGTTTTCCCTGTGCAGAGCCTTTTTGAATCCGGGACGTCGCCGCAACGATGGCAGCCATCTTTTTGGCTTGTTTCCCCTTTCATACTACTAGAATTGAAGGATGCGAGATTTGCGGCCGCCATCTTGGATCTCGCGAGATCGGCTGCCGCCATTTTGGAACACCTTGCTGGAGTACACTCACATCTAAAGGCATGAGATCTGCGGCCGCCATCTTTAATCCCGCGAGATCTACCGCCGCCATCTTGATACACCCTGTTTAACTACACCCTGAGGATACTTATGACGGACGGCATACTAACGCAGCTTTAAGCTGCAATTTTTCTCCCTTCTCCGCTTTTTACAACCCCCGTGGGGCACTGTATAGAGCCCCGCGCGCCGGTCCCTGGGTCTGATGGCACATAGTGCCATTTGCCTCAGGGTCGGCCGGGACTCTCTGCAATGACCCCGGATGACGTCATCAGGCGGCGCCAAAGGTGCGTGGTCTGTTTTGGCGCCATCAATAAGCACGCTGGGCTCCCTCACTATATAAGGTCTGAATGCCTCTTGTTTGATACCGCATCTCCTGATGAAGACAATCCTGTCGAAACGTTGAGAGAAGCGCCTGCTGTTGTACCTACCTGTAACCTGCCTGTAAGCCTACCTTTTTGATCTATTGGACATGCATTACAAAAGAGATTGTCAGATTTGTGTTGCCATTGGTTATACTGCCTCATCTGCTCCCTAATGGACTTTGTTCTACCATACTCAGAAGGACAACCAAATCTGAACAGTGAGAACTTTTTTCACACAACAGCGCCTCCTAGCGGTCATTCTGATTATCAAATGTTATGTTATGTTTCTGTCTATAATATGTTTTCACTTTATTAAATCACTTTTGTTAATTGCAAGAATTTACTTTTGGGTGTTCATTCCTCCTACAATTTGTGTTCTTACATTACTAGGCTTAGGACACAAAGAAGGGAGAACTACATCTTGATTGAGGTGGAAGGCCGAAACCACCTTAAAGCGGAAAACTACCTTGTCCAGGTGCCTCTCAAAGTAAGGAGCCTGAATAGACAAGGCCGCCAACAAGGCCGAACAGAGGTAATAGCCACCAAAAAGGCAACTTTCTGAGTGAGCAGAGAAAGAGCAATATCATGCACCGGCTCAAACGGGGGCCCCTGGAGAGCCGACAGAACCAAGTTTAAATCCCAAACCGGCAGCAAGGTCTTTCTAGGAGGCCGCACATGAGTAACCCCCTGGAAAAAATGTCTTAACCAGGGGATGAAGGGCAAAAGACCTTTGAAAGAAAACCGCCAGGGCAGAAACCTGCCCCTTCAAAGTACTAAGCTGGAACCCGAGTCCAGACCATGTTGAAGAATTCTGGGAATAGAAAACGCCCTACAAGGCAAGGCCCTAGCCTCCCATCCAGTTAATATAAGACCTCTAAGTCCTATAGTAGACGTTAGAGGAAGATCTCTTCCTAGCTCTAACAAGAGTCTGAACCACCGCATCAGAAAGACCTTCCTCCTTTAAGATGGAGGTTTCAGCAGCCACGCCGTCAAAGCCAGCGTTGGTAAATTGGGGTATCGTAGCTGACCCTGGGTGATAAGATCTAGAAGAAGAGGCAGATAAAACTGATCTACTGCCAGCCGCACGACGTCTGCGAACCACACTCGTCTTGGCCACCTTGGAGCCACCAGAATTGCTGGTGCCCCTTCTAGAGTTAGCTTGCGCACCACTTTGCCCACCATGGAGAAAGGGGGGAACAGGTACAGAAACCCCAGTTCCCTCCAAGCCAGGGACATGGCATCCACTGCCAGGGCCAGAGGATCCTGAGACAGAGACACAAAGGCAGGAAGCTTGTGATTGTGACGAGAGGCAAAAAGATCCACCTCCGGAGTCCCCCACTTGTGACAAAGGGACTGGAATACCTTGGAACTTAGAGACCATTCTCCTCGGCGAGAGGATCTCCTGCTCAGGGAATCCACCTTTGTGTTCTCCACTCCTGGGATGTAAATGGCTGAGATGCATGGGACATTGTTCTCTGCCCAAACAAGAATCAGAGATACCTCCCTGAGGGCACTCCTAGTGCGAGTCCTTCCTCGGTGATTGATGTAAGCGACCTCCGTCCGATCGGACTTGAACTGGCAATCCCTGCAATAGAAGAGTCAAGCGAGACAGAACCAACCAAATGGTCCGTAGCTCCAAAACGTTGATAGGGCTATGAGCCTCCCGAGGCCCCCATAACCCCTGGAACTGATGTTCCCTCCAGAAGCCCCCCCAGCCCGACAGGCTGGCGTCCGTGGTGACCGTTTCCCAACAAGGGGTCAGAAAGGATCTGCCTTTCAACAGATTGCTTGACACTAGCCACCACTGAAGGGACTGCTGAGCCCGGGGAGACAGCAGACAAGACTGATCCAATGACAGCGGACACTTGTCCCAAGTCGCTAGAAGATGGAGCTGAAGCGTCCTCATGTGAAACTGGGCAAAAGGGACTGCCTCGAAAGAAGCCACCATCAGACCTACCAATCTCATCCCTAGCCGGATAGACGGGCGAGGATTGGAAAGCAGAAACTGAACCAAATCTTGGATAAAAAGAATCTTGGGCTGAGGAAGGAACACCCTGGCCTGAAAGGCATCCAGAGTCATGCCCAGAAACGAAACCTCCCTGGACGGGGAGAGGGAGGACTTGGAATAGTTGATCACCCAACCGAACCTCTCCAGGGTGTCTAGCGCTGCTTGGCTGAGAGAGGAAGCCAAAATGAGAAGGTCGTCCAGGTATGGTACAATGCGAATGCCCTGGACTCTGAGGAGGGCCGTCACCCCTGCCAATACCTACCCGAATGGAAGGGCCACAAACTGAAAATGCTGATCTTCCACCACGAACCTGAGGAATCTCTGGTGTGCCAGGAAGATAGGTACATGCAGATAAGCATCCCTGATGTCTATGGATGTGATGAAGTCCCCCTGATGGAGAGTATCGACGGCTGACCGCAAGGTTTCCATGCGAAACTTCCTGAAGCGGATAAACCGAGAAGTTTCAGATCCAAAATGGGTCGAACGGAGCCGTCCTTCTTGGGCACCGTGAATAGATTGGAATAGAATCCCAAGCCCCTTTCCGCGAAAGGCATTGGGGAAATGACAGCCATGTCCAGCAGATAACTTACTGCCGCCCGGAGCCCCTGTGCGGCCAGTGGATCCGAAGGCACTCGAGACCTGAAGAATCTGGGAGGAGGCCGGATCTCGAAATCCAGCTTGTAAACGGAAGACACCACTTCCAGAATCCATTTGTCTGAGACCTCCTGGTCCCAGACCTGGAAGAAGTGCCACAGCCGTCCCCCCACCCGCAAGGGTGAGGGCGTCCCCTCATTGCTGAGCTGGCTTAGCAGCGGGCTTGGGTTTGGAACTCCAATTGTGACCTGGACGGGCACGACCTCTACCTCTACTCCAGGAATCACCTCTGAGGGTAGAGAAGGCCAAAACTCTGCCAGTTCTGGCACCACGAAAGGAAGGGTTAAAGGAGGCCGCCCCCGAAAGGGACGAGGTTGCCTCTTATGCTGAGGTAACTTCCCTCCTTTCGTGACAGAATCTAATCTTTCTCCAAAGAGCCGCAATCCCACAAAGGGAAGTGCTGTAAGCAACTTTTTGGCCACAAAATCAGCCGCCCACTGGCGCAACCATACCGACCGCCGAATAGCTACAAGCAAGGCCGAGGTTCTACCACACATGACCATGGTGTCATCCAAGGCGGCAAGCGCAAAGGACATGAACAATTCACACTGCTTAAGGGCGGCAAACTCATCACTAGCCGGGTCAAGCCTGGAGGTACTCAACAGGTCTCTAACCACAGACCTGGTAGCCACTGCCAAAAGCGCCGAAGCACAAACAAGCCGCAAGGCTGAACCGACACTAGCAAACGCGTGGCAAGCCATCTGATCAATGAGTTTATCCTCACCATCTTTGAGAGTGGTGGAGTTAGGAGAATGCAAAATAGAAGTATTGGATAACCTAAGCACCGGGGCATCCACCTTCGGGAGGGGACGACCATCGTTTTACCACTTCCACCGGAAAGGGATACTTTTTATCCCAACCTTGAGGAATACCTGGAAGCCGAGTAGGCTTCTCCCATTCCTTAAGAATAATGCCATCAAAATGCTTTTGATTTGGGAACTCCAGGCGCGGCTTGGAAGTCCCAAAGAATTCCCCTTTTTGAGGAGTGGCCTCCTCAGGAGGAGAAATTGCCAGAACCTCAAAAAGGTGAGCCAAGACCTTCGGAGTATCCACAGAATCCCCCTGCCCTTGCTCAGTATCAGCACCAACAAACTGCTGATTGGCAGAACCCTCAGAATCCTCAAATACTTCCCCCTCTTCTAGCGGGGAATAATCAGACCGGTCAAGAAAATCATAATCATCAAACTGAAAGGCCGGCGCGGCTGGAGACAAATGCTTTCGCTTAGCCAAGGCCTTTCTGGCAACAGAGCCAGAAATACATTTCTCAATATTAGCTAGTCTGGCACATACATAAGATTGCGACTCCCCACCTGTGACAACATCACTAGGGGTACGGATAAGGGAGGGTGGGGAAGGAGATAAGGCCGGGACCCCGGACCCAGACGCCTGGGCCCCCGACTGCTACGTTATGGCACGCTGAGCACAAGGTATGCAAACAAGTACATTATCCCCCGCAAGGGATGCCCCACAACCCACACACTGCCGGGGTTGCCCCAAGGGGAGCCCAAGCCCGGTATCCTGAGAAGCCTAGTGATTTTAATGTAGTCGCAATGACCAGAGGGATTTACGCTATTAAGCTACCCGGGATGCTCCCTCAGGTCCCAAGTGGGAGGAATTTTTTTTTTTTTTTGGAAACCCTAAATTAAACTCTAAGGGACCCTAGGACCGGGAGAACTCCCTCTTTAAATTTCAAAAGAAGGGATCCCACCTAGAAGACATGAGAACAGACATAAGTGTCAACATGCACATCACCCACCATATAAGACAGTTAAAAATGGTGAAATAAATAAAAATCCACTCACCGCAGCAAAGCAGCGACAGTCAACCCTTACAGCAGCAAGGGAATGAGAGGGAGAGCAGCAAAGCAGGCAGCGAGGCCGGAAAGAGTGCTTGAGAAAAGCCGGCCTCGAGGGGGGGGTGGGGGTAGTGGTGGACGGCCCACAACGAGCACACCGAGCGCCCGTCCCCGTCCCCTCCTTAACTGCACCTGTTGAAAGTGAAACCGGCCCAGCAACAAAAACACATACAAAAACACACACAATCCACACACCTTTTCCCCCAAATAAAGTAAAACAACCCACAGGAGAAAAGGCTTCCGCCCCACCCCCCAAGGGGCACAGAGGGACACAGTAGGGGGGAGAATCCACACCAATAGGTGAAAGGGCAAGAGGGACGGGGCATCCCAAGCCGGGATCACCAACCCGGACACCGCCTACCCCTTTGTATGGGGTCTCACGGGGAGCAAGCTCCCATATACACCATAAGGTGCAGCCTACCATTGCCTGGACCTTCAGCCTAGGCTGGGAGGCCTACTGCTATAGTTTAAATTTAAAAAGGTTCAGGCAGCAATAAAAAACAAAAGGCTACCTGCAAGGAGGAGACAGCCATCTTCTGACTTGCTTCGCCGACTGCAGAGACGAAAGACTGGGGAATGGTGGGAGGTCCCAGGTATTTATGGACCGGGAGGGGTTCCTTTTTTCATGTCATCTCTGCAAGATTGCCCTCTACGGGACAGTTACCCAAGTGTCATGAATATTCGGAAGCGGGGTGTGTGACATACTGGGAATATATGTGTAATGATACTACCTCGTTTCTCATTTAGCATTGAGCTTATCCACAAAGGCTTGCCTTTTAAGCTGTGTGATATTCAGGATTTTGCTATAGAAGGTTTGGCCACCATGCAAGAGTCAAAAACAAATAGCACACCATGTTTCAGAATTCCCAAAGGTGAATGATTTAGAAGGGCAACCAGTGGTGATTTTGGTATATAACATAGAAGGACCTTACTAATCATTTCAAATACTTCCAAAATCTCACAGTAACAGGTCAAGGCCCCCAAATGTTATAGGCGTCTCCTATTTGTCAACAGCCCCTGAACCATTAAGCTAAATAGAGGCCAATCTACTGGGAACCATATACCACCAATACAGTTGTTGCAGAGTGTGAGTGCTGGGTACAGTGGAGTCATATGCAGAAACACATTAGTGGGACTGGCTTTAGTGGAACCTGAGTGCAGTAGGAGAAAGGTCATCTTACATTGTGCATAACAGAGACAGGAAAAAGAAGTAATAGAGGTCACCTCAATGTACAGGAAACACAACATGCAGTAGAGAATATACAACAAAGACTACAGATAGATATAAGTAACAGCTCCATCTACTGTCATAAATGTAAACTATTAACCTAGCAATATAGATGCAGATCACATATAGAGACAAGTTATAAGCTGTTGCACAATATCTGCTCAGTATGGCAATAAAGTAATACAAGAAGTCCCTACTCTTGAAGATCCCTAAGAAGGTGGAACTTCACATGAGTGTACTTGGTTCTCGAGCTAACCCTTTTCATCTGTGCAAGGGCAAGGCATCCTTTAGTGTCCTAAAGGATTCTCATTGGTTCCAACTGTTGACACAAGTCTATTAACATTTGTATTTGCCATATAACTTCTTGGCTTGCCTGCGCTGCTGCAACATACTCTGCTTCAGTAGATAACAGTGTAACAGAAAGCTGCTTTATGCTAGTCTAACTGATATCAGCTCCTGATAAAAGAAACAAGTATCCACTGGTAGATTTTCTGTCCCTAGCCCAGTTGGCATCCACATATCCTGCCAAGATGCTTTCATCATTTGCTGAGTGGAGTACAGTCCCTTTAAGATAGCAAATGACTGGCTTTACAGAATTCTTGTCCATCTGACCTGTTGACCTGTCATTAAAACATTTATGCATAGGATTCCAGTAGCTGCTGCAATGGCAGGGTTTGTAGCAGTGGTAATGTATAGCAATTTCCCTATTGCTTTCCTATACTGAGTATTAGTTGGTAGTGCAGTATCTTGGCTGTTTATCTCCTTCAGGTAGTTGGTTTCTGTGGGGGAGATTTGACTGGTTTGGCACCTTCCATTCCAAAAGTTTAAATTATTTCTTGTATTTTGTGATTTTGGTTCAGAAGAAAAGCTCCCATCTTCCTCACTCTCAAACTGAATGCCGAGGTAATTATTCATTTCCAAAATCTTTGGTCTCAAAATGCTGATTTAGGATTTGCAGTATTTCTGCTTTAGCCCCTTCTTGCTCAAAACAAAACAGGAAATCAGCCTCGATTCAAAGACACATTCGTCCGGACTTCCGTAGCTGTCTGTGAAAGTTTTGGGGGGCGTTCGTTATTTTTTTGTTCATTTTTCATTCGTACGAACGTTCGGGAATGCGCTTTCGATGAACGGAAGCAAATCGGAACATTTCCGTTAGTTCGGATCATTTTCCAAACAAAAACGGAAATTTTCCGTTCGTTCAGAAAACTTCCGTTGCTGGGATGGGTTTCTGTCTGATTCAGAGAGCTGATTTCCGACCGACCACCACCCTATAAATCCATTTCATTTCCGATCCACTTACGAGACCTTTGAGGGCTCGGATTGCTATTGTTGAACATGTTTTGCGGCTATGTGGAGGAGTCTGCGCGCCTTTAGCACCAAGGCATTACATGTATCAGCATGGCTGAGCCCATAAATTGTATAGCAATGCATAACTGAATCAATACCTTTCATGTATGCCTTATAGATGCATTTTAATGCTGACCTTAATTAGTCCTTAGCATGTAAACATTTATTTTCACACACATCCATATAAGGACTTATATCCTTTGTGAATTATGTTTGGATTGTTGAACTTGAATCTTAATTTGTTGTAGGAGTTATTGTTTTAGTCAGTTACCTTTGCTTTGTGTAATTATTTTATATTTGGTTGCAGGAACCGCAAGATGTGCCACTCACACAACATAAAAGCAGTGATTGGTCCAGCTATGCGATTCCTCAGTGTTCTTGCAGGGCATCCAGGGTCGTCCCATGATGCTTATATATTGCGGAGCTCCGGCTTATTTTGTCAGTTTGCGCCAGGAGAATTATCTGGTGGATGGCTCCAGGGTGTTTGCTCACATTCCATGAATTTTCACTGTATGGCACTGAATATAGTTGATGACTCATGACTTAACCTATTGCTGTTTTTAGCCCTTGATGACATGTTAAACAATATTGTAGCTTAGAATGTGTATTTTATGTTAGTATTTTTAAATTCTTTCAGGGGATTCTGGATATCCACTCCTGCCCTTGCTCCTGATGCCCATTCTTTGCCTGCAGAATGCGGGCCAGGGGTTCTCTAATCGGGCACTATGCAAAACCCGGCCCGTGGAGGCAAGGGCCCTCTGGCTTTTGAAGTCCAGATTTAGGTGTTTGGACCATATTGGGGGGGGGGGGGGGCACTGCAGTATGACCCCAACAAGGTTATACCAATATTTTAATTTAAGTTTTTTAACAGGGACCACACATGCCAGAGTGTCAGGGTTCTTCAGTTGGTGGGAAAGATGCAGGAGCTGCGCAACTCGTTGGGGACCACAGATGATCAATAATGTTCTGTGGCCTGCCATTGCTATGTATTTTGTTTTTTATAGTTGTAAAAATTTTACATTTTCAAAATGGTTATACATTTTATGATGGAATCCAAAAAAAATGTTACAGTGTCATTTCATTTACAAAATACATTAACACAAAACGAATGGGCCCAGAAATATTTAAAGATGAATATTCACATGACCGAGAAGTGATTTGGGTGAGCTTTAAGGTTCCAAAAGGGAAGATGGAGGATGGTGCTAAGTGGTTTGGGTGAGCTTTAAGGTTCCAAAAGGGAAGATGTAGGATAGTGCTAACATTGTAGTAGAAGTGAGGGTGGCAAATATGTAGGCGAGCACTTTAATGAGTTAAGTTTGTAGTGCGCAGGCGCAAGATCGTAAGGATTTCCGTTTGGACGAATATTTATCGAACGGGAAACATAAAGGATGCTTTGGAGGATACGATGGGAAAAGAGCAAAAACGAAAGCCTACGTTGTAACATGTGGAAATGAAACGGAAAAGTCTGGATGGAAAATGACATCCTCGTATTCGTAATCTGCCGTATGAACGGACGGAATCTTTACAGAAGGTTTTCAATGCATGCATAGAATCGCTCGTACGCTCATACGAGAACGGAAACATTTCACAAAAAAAACAGATCGGCACTAAAACGGAAGTTTTTTTTTTTGTCTCTCTGAATCGAGCCTATCAGCCACATAAAGAAGCACATAGATCCACCTGTCTGCCAATTTCTTTATGTAAGCACAAAGGGGTCTGCTTTACTCCTCTGCAAGTCCTTATGTGTAAGCTCTTCATTTATTTTAATATTCCATGCCCTAGTGGCTTTACACCATATATACACCTCTGAAGTTTGCATACTACATCTGGCCTATGTTTATCTTTGAATTCTGGTGGTTGTTCCATGTAGATGTCATCTGTTAACTTGCCACGTAGAAATGCTCTTTTCACAGAAAAGTGTTTTACTTGTATTTTCCATGTGGTGGCTACTGTCAGCAAAGTTTTTATTGTAGCATGTTTGACTGCTGGAGCAAAAGTCTCATCATAGACCTCTCCATATTTTTTTGAAGATTTCCTTTGGCTATGAATCTTGCTTTGTATCGCTCCAGTGTAACATCTGCATTGTACTTCACTTTAAATTCCACTTCCAGGTAGTAGTTCTGTAAGTGTCCATGTTTTAGTGTCATTCATAGATTTTATCTTTTCCTTTACAGACGTTATCCCTTTACTGGCGTCTTCCCAAGTTGCAGGTTCATTAGTACTGGCAGTGCTGGCCTTGTATGAGAGCAAAAGTTATGCTTTTGCTAATAGTAACCATGTCTGTTTAGGGATTTAGGATTCTCTAACCCTTAACATTGTCACTATATCTAACAAAGATTCCATTCGAATGCTCTGTTTTGGAGTTTGGTGCATTTTTCCTCTGGAATGTAGATGAATGTGTTGCATACAAAAACTCTCATTCTCATTGTGCCACAGTTTATATAGATCCTTCTCCACCGTTCAAGAAAAGAGTATGTTCTGCAGTGGCTATCATTGCTGCCTCAACCCAGTATTTTCGTGGTAGTCCATGAGTCTCTCAGCATACATCTGATCATTTCAGTTAGAATTCGCTTCTTTTTCTCTGTCTTTTAATGCTCTGTTCCATTCTGTATTAATTACTCTGGTATTTTGTGTCCTGTAAATTCACCTCCATTATCACTCTGAAGTATGATAGGTTTCCTCTGAAACTTGTTACTTGTCTTTACTACATAGTCCTGTAATTTGTCAAGATCTTCACTTTTGTTTTGCATTAGTTAAGTGACTGTGTATTTTGAATAGTCATGTATGAAAGTCACTATGCACCTGTTGCCTCCAGGTGTAGGTGGGTTTAGGGCACCACATACTAGGTCAAGTGGTCTTAAAGATCTATTCTGACTGACTTGTGTTGTATTTGTAGCTTTGTATTTGATGCAACATTGATACTTAGGAGTAACAGGACAAGGGGATACTGTTAGATCCTTTGACAGATTCTTATTTTGTAATTCTTATATGCATTCTGCGTGTCAGTGACTTAAACGCCTGTGTCACATGTGTATAGAGTTTTTTTCAGGAACTGATCTCGGTAACCGGGAAATTGCGAACACTCACAATTCTCGTTACTAGAAAAGTTCATTGATGAGTAAGGAGCTGTATTTGCTTTGCATATGCATACGGTTTAGCTGAGCATTTACAGTATTTGCAGCCAAAGTAGTTTCGGAAGCTGAGTTTTTGCTTGTCTTTGGACATATCTTGCTGTAGAGCACATTGTTCTTGGTGTGCTGTGTCTTTTGTTATTTTTTTATCTATTTTAATGTGCTTCCTGCTGTCCCCCGCCACTGTGCCCATGATAGTCTGCATATCCTAGCACATACTTACCTTTCTCCCCCCTGCTGGCATTTATGGTATCCCATGTAGTCTGCATGTCCTTGCTCATACTTACTTTGCACATACTTACCATTGTACCTTGGTTTCCATGTCATCTGCTTCTACTCACTGTTACTCACCTTATACGTTGGCCACCTTCTGTTTTGGTGTTCTGTTTTACACTGTTGTTTGCTTGCTTAGCATCTGCTATATGAAGTTTATATTTGTTTATAAACATTATAAAATAGTTATGTATATCAAAAAGATATAAAACATATACACCTGTAAAGAGAAAAAAAATGCATTAGCACTTTTTGGTCCACATTTGTGCCTGTACATGCACAACACACCCTCCTCTTCAGCGGGCTCCTTGGCTGGTGGTGGTGCTGCTTCAGAGGAGGAAGAGGATGTTGGCAGGGTTCGAGGCTGCCGTCTTACACCCATACCCTGTCTTCTTGGCCCCACTGTTCGGACCCCTCGCCTCTGGGTGGGCTTGATCCGCAACCAAAACTCCCCAGCTACAAAAGAAAATATAATTTAGTAAAACATGTTACTGATTACCCCGATAGCTCACCTTCTCTGTTGTACATCCATATACCTGGGAAATTCTGGCTGTGGACCCTTTGTACCCAGGGCCACTTTCGCATTTGAGGTCCGACCAGCGCTGCATTATTTGGGTGAATTTGTAATGCATGTCCCCTCGCCACTCACATGGGCTGCCACTTCCTCTGCCAATGTCCTCTTTTCATGTGTGTTGGGCTTGAAGTAGTACTTTGATCCATAAAAATCTGCAAAAATCAAATCAAACAGATGTGCATTGTTAATTTATGCCCTCTGTTTGGGTCTCCTTTAGCTCCACATGCACGCTCCTGCCCCTTTAAGTAATTTTCAGGGACAGTGCAAGCACCCAAGTCTCGTATACGCTAGTGTATGCCAATGCTAACTAATCCAAATCCCCCATCCCACAATATTAGCGAACTGCAAGGGCAGACGCACTTAGGACACATGGCGCGTCTAACTCTCCACTCCGCTACTGCTGTCAGATAGAGCTCGTTGATCACGGCCAGCAACAAGGCAAAGCCAGAACTCCCATCCCACAATAGTAGCAAATTGCAAGCGCAGACGCACTTAGGCCAAAAAGCGTGTGTAACTCTCTACTACGCTATTACTCTCGCATAGTGCTCGTTGACCGCGGCCAGTAACATGGCAAAGCCAGCTCTCCCATTCCATAATAGTAGCAGATTGCATAGAAATGTCAAACCTAAATCAATTAGGCACCCCTCCATCGCATGCAAACATGCCAGAGTGGTCCATATGAAAGTGGCAGCAAAGTACTGTGGCCCTGTAATGTATTTCGTGGCCACTGTCACCTGTTCGCACCTTGGCAGGAGTGTAATGCAGCACACATGCGTAGGCGAATGGCATGAAAATGTGACTTACCATCATGATGTCATCCTGCTGCTCATGGGTGAACACAGTGTGTGCCATTTCGAACCTTTGGATGTCATCTGTATGACACACCCCTGTGCCGATGTGCTCTGGCGGACCCCGGAAGTGTGCTTGCGTCCATACGCACATGTAATCTATAGGTTGCTTGCACCTTTGCGGGGCTGTAAAATAAACCCAATAGTTTCCCAGACAATTACCCACTCAATTAGGTATAAAAGAACACAGCTGAGGGTCAAATTTTCTTGCCATTGCTGACTTAGTAGTAGCTCACTATGCCACACCATAGGCGGCATCACAGACCCCAGAACAAGGAATACAGACATGGCCAAGAAACCTGCATGACCTGGCCCAGGTATCGCAGCCCTAGCCCCAGGACCAGCCATTAATCCCGCAGGCAGTCCCCTGCTGATGCCCACACTAGCCACTCTAAGCGGGTCACCCAGAGAAGTTTAAAGCATCAGTAGCGGGTCAAAAGACCAGGGCTCCCGGGGCTCAGAACACAGCCCACCATGGATGAACCAACAGTCAGGACAGTGGAGCACTATGTGGACCCCAGAACAGACCCCAGTGCGGGCCCCACTGTGGAGTCCAGAGTCCAGAGTGGAGCCCCATGCGGAGCCAACAGGGCGCAAAATCCTGAGCAGCGTTACCACAGCTAGGCCTGCTCTTTCCCCAGCCAGTAACTTGGAATCCATCCATTCTTGGCATGGAAGTGGACATAGTGTCCTTAAGCCAAGACACCACCAAGCAGACCACAGCATTGGGCATTGGTTCTGATGGATGGTGTTGCCAAAATTATGATCGACTGGCTGGGCTCTGGTCCCGCTAAATCACCCAAGCATTGCGGGAACAGTTATGGCTGGAGATAGCCCACAACATGACGGGACAGGGCCAGAACCCAAGGATAGTGCCCAGGCCAAGAAAAAGTGTGACTACATGAAGGAGGTGGTTCGTCAGAAACTCAGCACCAGACGGGCTGAGGGGTAAGTGCTGAACATCCAAAGGGCTGCTTGTACAGAAAACATTGGACAACTCACTAAAGCCACCCTTTCCTTGGTGGTGGACTCCCCAAAACTCATTTACCCATGCTGAGGAGCGGGTGTTGGGGATGATCCCCACCAACACCTACCAGGGGGTGTCAGGCACCATGGACACCAATAGGAGGCATACACCCACCAGTGGTAGCTTGGCATGGGGGGGGGAGTAGGCCAACCAAGCATGCCACCCAACATCCTTAGTTCCCACATGCACATCCAACTTTGAGGGTTTCCCTGCACAGCATATGTTGTGTGATTACACACATCAAAAGTATTAGGCAACCTTTACATGTAACCCCTAACATGGGTGTCAGCAGACCACAATTTGGGGCTAAGTCGATGTGGGACCCAGTGTGTATCCGTGGTAAGGATTTTGAAAGGGCACATATAAATTTAAGAGGAAACTACCAGTGCATTTACCTTGACTTTCAGCAACACCCCAGCCAGCAGCACCTCACCCGCAAGACCTGCAGCCACAGCTGGCCCCTCTGGTTTGCTGACTTAGGATCTCACTATGCCACACCATAGTCACCCCCACAGCCCCCAGAGCCAGGAACACAGGCATGGCCGAGGAACCAGCAGTACCTGGCCGAGGTACCCAGCCCTAGCTGAGCTTAATAGGCAAAGGGCAAGGGGCAGGGTGGAGGAGGAGGGTAAACCCATGGAAAAGTTTGGGGCCCTGGAGGCTGTGTGGTAACACACAGACAGCACCTCTCCTGGATGAAAGCTGGAGGAAGGGTGCTCCAGTTTAATTTTGCCAGTAGCAGCCCCACCAGCTCCACAGAGTACCCAGGAGGAAGACAGCCCCAGCCTGCAGCCAAGCGTCACCTTTCTTTGGTAAGGCAGTGCCAAATCATGGAGGCAAACTGGCGGGTCAACAGCACCACTTTTCGGCTAACAAATAGAAATTTTAAAGTTGTGCAGCAAATCACCAGTTTGCTCCATGAAAACCTGGCTTCAGTGGTTCTAGAGCAGCAGCACCACCACCAGCAGATGGAGACGCTGGTTGGGGCTCTGATGGAGGCCAACCACTTTGGCACAGCAAGCTGCAAACACCCAAAGGAAGGCAACATTCCCCTAACCTGACATGCTGGACTTTGGGTTGTGGGGGGTCCCCAACCCTTATATACGACGTACAGGCACATTTTTATTTATTAATTTTCTGTGGACCAGCATCCACAGTTGTGTCATAATTCAACAACTTTTGGATGTTATTTAATCACACCCAGGCGAGGCAATGGAAACAATAAATCACAAAAGACATAAATGTAGAAAAAAAATAAGATTCAAGAAAAAGAGTCCACCAAATGCTTGCCAATACTTTGGCCCATGCCGCTCTGGGTGCCAGGATACAGATATCAAGGAATCGCTGGAGCACAAGCAGGGGTTGTCTCCTCCAAATATGCTGCCACCCTCTCACTCAAGGCAAAGTTATGAAGGCTGATGTACTCCATGATAATCTGCACTACCTTTTCAAGCTTGTATTGAAGGACGCCCCCTGTAAAATCAGAACTCCTCAAGATAAATGATAAATCATGGGACGAGCCAGGGAAGCCAAATGAGACACAGGAAAGCTGTTTGGGGGGGAGGGGAAGCTAGGCTAGCCTCAAGATATGAGAAGGGGCAAGGAGGAGGAGCTATGTGGACCTAAACCGGTTGAGACACAGGAAAGCTGTTTGGGGGGGAGGGGAAGCTAGGATAGCCTCAAAAGAGGAGAGTGGGCTACAAGAAGGAGCTATGTGGACCAAAACAGACTGAGACACAGGAATGCTGTTTGGGGGAGGGGAAGCTAGGATAGTCTCAAGAGAGGAGAGTGGACTACAAGGAGGAGCAATGTGTACCTAAACATACAGAAACATATACTCCTGAGCAGCTGCGGGAACCAGTGCCACATGCGTATAATCAATGGCGCCCATGGCACTTGGTATATTCGCAATGTTGAAAAAAAATAACCTCACCATGTTACAGGCTGCCATGCTGTCAGGAAAAGAGATGTATTCCTCCTGCAGAACGACCATTTCATCAAGAAATTTTGTCAGGGTGTGGCTCAGTGAAGGCTGTGAATGCCAAATGACAGTGCCTCTAGCCTCTGGAAGGCTAGGAAAAAAATTAGAAAAAAGAAAATTGAAGGCAGCCAAGCAATTTGGTCCTACTTCCAACTATATTTCCCTTTCTTGTGGTGTGGGCCAACCATGGCCACAACTCTGAGTAAAGCTTCTCAAGAGAAAGGTGGTTCAGTCAGGTGTATTTGAACACCTGCTGATCAGACATCTAATCAATATCCAGGCAGCTGCAGGTATGTCTAAGCTCTGGAAGTTACCGGTTAACAGCCCCCGCTGCTGCAGATGCCCGTATTCTTCACAAAACTCATCAAGAGGCTCCAACGTAGGTGCAGAGTATGTAGACTGTATTTTCACTACCAAAGAAAAGACTGTTCAAGTTTTCCTGCTAGCAAAAATACCATTTTGTGAGTGCTCACCTGTAAAATGGTTATTACGAGTATGTCACACACCCCACTTCCAAAGATCCATGACACTTGGGAAACCGGCCTGTAGAGGGCGATCTTGCAGAGATGAAATGGAAAAAGGAGCCCCTCCTGGTCCATAAGTACCAGGTTCCTCCTACTATTCCCCAGTCTTTTTAAAAAGCAGTGAGAACCAGGAAGAGCCAATTATATTCAATAATTGAAAAATAATAATCACCATATAAAGGATCCCTAGAACAAACTAGTACTCACAAAATGGTATTATTCCTAGTATGTCACACACCCCACTTCCAAAGATCCATGACACTTGGGACATCCAATAGCAGTGTCTATAATGGGTGGGGATCCCCAGGGAATAATGCATAACTTAAATTACTGCAGCTTGCAGAATTTTGCGCCCCAAAAGCAGCATCCGCTGAGGCCCGCACATCAACCTTGTAGAACTTAGAAAAAGTATGCACAGAAGACCAAGTCGCAGCCTTGCAAACTTGTTCAACAGAAGCCTGGTGCTGAAAAGCCCAAGAGGCTCCAATAGCACGAGTAGAATGAGCGGTGACACGAAAAGGGGGAACCTTCCCCTTAGCCATATAGGCCCCAATGATGGCCTGACGTATCCACTTACTAAGGGAAGATTTGGCAAATCCCTTCTTGGGCCCAGAAGGCACAACAAAAAAGGCATCCGTCTTGCGGAAGGCCGAGGTAGTAACTAAATAATACTTAACACAACGAACTACATCCAAAGAATGTAAGACCCTTTCCTTGTCGTTACTAGGTTTAGGACACAAGGAAGGAAGAACTATATCCTGATTTAGGTGGAAAGCAGACACCACCTTAGGAAGGAAATACGGTTTAAAACGGAAAACAACCTTGTCTTGATGCCTCTCAAAATAAGGGGCTAGAATAGACAAAGCCGCCAGTTTAGAAACTCGACGGACAGAAGTAATAGCAACCAAAAAGGCAACCTTCTGAGTAAGAATAGGAAGAGGAATATCCTGCAAAGGCTCAAAGGAAGCGGCCTGCATAGCTGAAAGCACCAGGTTAAGGTCCCAAACAGGAAGTATAGGCTTTCTGGGAGGCCGCACATGCGCGACTCCTTGGAAAAAGGTCTTAACCAAAGGATGAAGAGCAAACGACCTTTGAAAGGAAATAGCCAAGGCAGAGACTTGCCCTTTCAAAGTACTAATCTGGAATCCCATATCCAGACCTCGTTGCAGATATTCCAGAATTCTAGGAATAGAAAATACTCTTCAGGGCAAAGCCCTGTATTCACACAAATATAGGACCTCCAAGTCCTGTAATAAATGACAGAGGAAGACTTCTTCCTAGCTCTAATAAGAGTCTGAATAACTGCATCAGAAAGACCTTCTTCTTTCAAGATGGAAACTTAAGCAACCATGCCGTCAAAGCCAGCATTTGTAAATTGGGGTAACAAAGTTGACCCTGAGTGATGAGATCTGGAAGAAGAGGCAGATGGATCCGACCCACTGCCAGCCTTACGATGTCTGCATACCACAGACGTCTTGGCCACCTTGGCGCCACCAGAATTGCTGGCGCCTCCTCCAGTGCTAACTTGCGCACCACCTTGCTGATCATGGAGAATGGGGGAAACAGATATAGGAACCCCAGATCCTTCCAGGCCAGAGACATGGCATCCGCTGCCACTGCCAGAGGATCCTGGGATAGAGACACAAAAGCTAGCAGCTTGTGATTGTGACGAGAAGCAAACAGGTCCAACCGTGGAGTCCCCCACTTGTGACAGAGGAACTTAAAGACCCTTGGATTGAGAGACCATTCTCCCTGGCGAGAACATCCCCTGCTCAGGGAGTCTGCCTCCACATTCTCTATCCCCGGAATGTAAACTGCTGATATGCAAGGAACATTGATCTCTGGCCACTGAAGGATCAGAGACACTTCCCGAAGGGCACCCCCAACTGCGAGTCCCTCCCTGGTGATTGATGTATGCAACAGCTGTTCCGTATCCCGAATATGAACTGGTATACCGAATCTGAACTGGCAGACCCTGTAAGAAATGGGTCAGTCAAAGTAGAAAAAGACGCATGGCCCGAAGCTCTAATACATTGATTGGGGAATGAGCCTCCTGAGGCCCCCACAATCCTTGGAACTGATGCTTCTTCCAGAAGCCCCCCCAGCCCACCAGGCTGGCATCCGTGGTAACCAGTTCCCAATGCGGAGTCAGAAATGACTTGCCCTTCTGGAGGTTGTGCGATGTTAACCACCACTGAAGGGACTGCAAAACGTGGGGAGACAATAGACAAGTCTGATTTTTTGCCAAGAGGAAGAGCTGAAGCGTCCTTATGTGAAACTGGGCAAACGGGACTGCCTCGAATGCAGCTACCATCAATCCCACTAGTCTCATCCCTAGACAGATAGACTGACGAGGGTTGGACAAGAATAGACGAATCAAGCCCTGAATCAGAACCATTTTGGATTGAGGAAGAAAAACCCTGGCCTGAAATGTATCCAGAATCAGGCCCAGGAAGGGAATTTCCCTGGATGGACAGAGAGAGGATTTGGGGTAACTTATTACCCATCCGAACCTCTCTAGCGTAGAGACCACCATCCTGGTGTCCAACTCTGATTGTTCGAGGGAGGAGGCCGCAATTAGAAGATCGTCCAGAAAAGGCACAATGCGGATGCCCTGGACCCTGAATATAGCCATCACTCCTGCCAGCATCTTGGTAAAGACTCTTGGGGCCGAGGTAAGGCCGAATGGCAGGGCCACAAATTGATAATGCTGGTCTTCTATCGAGAACCTGAGAAATCTCTGGTGACCTGGGAAAATAGGAATGTGCAAATAAGCATCCTTGATGTCTATGGATGTCATGAAGTCCCCCTGACAGAGATCATCGATCATTGATCGCAGAGACTCCATGTGTAATCCTCTGAAACGGATAAATTGATTGAGTCTCCTTAGGTCTAGAATAGGCCGAACAGAGCCGTCCTTTTTGGGTACCGTGAACAGGTTGGAGTAAAACCCTAAAACCCCTTTCCGCTGGAGGCACTAGGCAGATAACAGCCATGTTTAACAGATTCGCTACTGCTGCCCGCAGTCGCAATTGCCGGATCTGAGGCATCCGGAACATGAAAAATCGGGGAGGAGGCCGGGACTCGAATTCCAGTTTGTAACCGGAAGAAACTACTTCCAGAACCCAATTGTCTGATACCTCCTGAACTCAGACCTGGAAGAAGAACCGCAGCCGTCCCCCCACCCGTAAGGGTGAGGGCGTCCCCTCATTGTTGAGCAGGCTTAGGGGCAGATTTGGTATTGGACCCCCAATTCTGACTTGGACGGCCACGTCCTCTTGCTCTATTCCCTGCATTCCCTCTAGAGGCTGAAAAGGCCGATCCTCTACCGGATCTGGACCCCCGAAAGGAATGGCTAAAGGAAGCCACTCCACAACGTTGTCTCTTACGCTGAGGAAATTTACCACCTTTAGTGACAGAATCCAATTTTTCTCCAAATAGGCGCAATCCCACAAATGGAAGCGCTGTAAGCAATTTCTTGGCTACAACATCCGCCGCCCACTGCCGCAACCATACTAACCGCCGAATAGCGATTAACAAGGCAGAGGTTCTGCTGCACATGAGCAGAGTATCATCTAAAGCAGAAAGTACAAAAGATGCAAACATCTCACAACGCTTAAGAGCGGCGTACTCATCAGAGGCCGGATCAAGCCCTGAGTTATTCATTAGGTCTCGCACAACAGACCTAATAGCCACCGACATAAGCGCCAACAGGCCGCAAGGCCGAGCCTACACTGGAGAAAGCGTGGCACGCCATTTGATCAATACGTTTGTCCTCTCCATCTTTAAGTGTAGTGGAGTCAGGAGAATGCAACACAGAAGAATTGGATAAATTAAGTATAGGGGCATCCACCTCAGGGATATTTTTTGTCCCAACCCAAGGGAATGCCATGAAGCCGCGCAGGCTTCCCCCATTCTTTAAGAATAATATCATCAAAATGCTTTTGATTTGGAAATTCTAAACGAGGTTTAGAGGCTCCAAAGAATTCCCCTCTTTTAAGAGGGACTACTTCAGGAGGAGTAATAACCAAAACCTCAAATAACTGGGCAAGAGCTTTTGGGGTATCCACAACACTCTCTTCCCCCTGCTCAATTTCAGTATCAACAAATTGCTGTTCGTCAGAAACATCTGAATCCTCATATAATTCCCCTTCTTCTAACTGAGAAGGGTCAGACCAATCAAGCAATTTGCAATTGTCCAACTCACTTGCCGAGGCGGCATGAGTCAAATGCTTTCTTTTAGCTGAGGCCTTCTTAGCCACAGAGGAAGACATAAATCTTTCAAGATGAGCCAATCTGGCACATAGATCAGAATGCGACTCACCACCCATGACAATTTCACTGGGGGTACAGACAAGACACGGCGGAGTAGGAGAAGAGGCAGTAGCCGCAGACCCTGAAGCCTGGGCCCTGGTTTGCTGCATAATGGTTAATTGTGCACAAGGGACGCAAAGAATTGCGTTATCCCCAACAAGGGATGCCCCACATCCAAAACAGTCTGTGCCGAGGAAATTGCATGCCCATTATCCTGAGATGCCTCCATATGGTGTTAAAATATTATACTATAATTGATTATAGTCGCCAAGTATATATGGTTTTATGCATATGCTACTCGGGATGCCCCATTAAATAGTCCCAGGTGGGAGGATTGAAACATAAATGGACCCCCAATAAGGCTTAAGGGCTATAAAGGGACAGGGGGCATCCCATGCCAGGAACACCGACCCAGAAGCCGCCTACCCAAATCTTGGGTCTCACGGAGGAGTAAAAAACTCCTGTAAACTTCAGAAGGTGTATCTACCGTTGCCTGAACCATACAGCCAGGGCTGGGAGGCATACAATATAAGCAAACAGGTTTTTTAAAAAAATTCAGGCAGAGAAATAGAGAAAGGCTGGGAGCAAACCCGGCTACCTGCAGCTACTCTGCAAGATCGCCCTCTACAGGCCGGTTTCCCAAGTGTCATGGATCTTTGGAAGTGGGGTGTGTGACATACTAGGAATAAGATGGTGTAAGTTTGAACCGGAGACTTACAGATTTTCCGAATCGGAAGTCCGAAAACCCACAAATCAGGGCTCTGAATCAAGCGCAAGTGCAGGAAAAGCCTGTAAGATTACGGACACACAGCTGCCTTGAGCTGTATTTATACGGCAAACACTCATTTCAGCATACGCATACCATAATTTCCCGCAAAAAGGACAACTCGGTCACAAAAACAAGGCTATGAATCACCGACATGGAAAATAGACCAAATACAGCCCTTTGACGTCATTCCCGCTGGTGGTAATGCACGCGAGAGAGACTCTGATTCAGGCCGATTGTGTTTATGGGTGCATAGTCTCACCTTTCCCTTCACTGTGTTGAGGTAACACAGATGATCATCCAGCTTGGCACTTGCTATCGTCTGCTTGCCATTCAGGATAGAACACTTGTCACCGTGGAATTTTACAGTGAGTCCTTCAGCTATCAGACGCTTCACAGATAAGGGTCCTCCTTCTAGATCAGGAACATAAAGCACATCTTTTGCTGGCATGGCTAAATTGTGTCACGCATCATTGGGGCATATGAGGGTTCCATGTCCAAATCCCTCTGCATGCATTTTACTTTGATCTGCAAGGTAAATAGTCTCTTTGTTATTCAGATCAAACTATGTGAAATAGCTTTTATCACTCGTCATGTGACTGGTTGCTCCAGAGTTAATGCACTAGCCTTGAAATGTATGGTCGCCTGTCACTTTAAATGTGCAATTCCCTTTCCCTTCACATGGATCTGAAATTGTGGCTTTGACCTTCTGTTTAGTATAAGAGAGACGCTGTCTCATTTGCTCTGCTTTTCATATAATACAGCCTCTCTTTTTGTGTCCCTGCTTGTGGCATCTAAAGCACATATTGGTTTCCTTTGTGTGTAACCTTGTGTCTGTAGCTTTAGGATCTGCTCTGGTGTTGGTTACTGTGGAGTCATGTGTAAGCGCCTTTCTTGGATGATACTCATCTATGGCCCTGGTATTTTTCAAATGCTAGTGTCAGATCTGTCTCAGGCCTTGTCTCCATTGATCAGTGCAGTGTATGTATCAGGTCAGTTGCACAACAACATGGCTGCGGCATGACTTTGATATTCTCCCCAACTGATCTAAATTGTGTGAACACTTACAACATGGCATTTTTAGGCTCCTGCATGTCCTGCTCTCTGCTGTGCCTCATTTGTAAAGTGTTTTCATCAAAAACACCTTGCTGTTTAAACTTGATCTCTCATGTAGTCTTTTAAGTGTTCTCAATTTGTATGGGAATACGCTCAAAACACCCCAATCAAGACAGGCTATGGCGTAACGTTTTGGTAACAAAGAGAAGCTGAGCCTTTGCTGGAAGAGTGGAAGAGTGCGTTAAATGTTTGGTATGTCAGCGCCTCCACCCAGAATAGGGCCCTTGCAACTAATAAGGGACACCTTTCTTGGAAATAGATCAACTTGTCTAAGCAGAACAATACATTTGGAGCTACTGCTACCGGCAACTATTTACCTTAGTCATTCCATGACACAGTCAAGTATAACAATACTAGGAACTTTATGTAGTAAAGGTTAACTTGCCAGTATTAATGAACCATACACAGTATAACAACACAATTAAAAGGCCCAGCTGGGGCTTTAGTTAGTCTGTGTACATATACCCAGATATATATATATATATATATATATATATATATATATATATAGCCTATAACTAAATTCCTCCAGGAGATGGTCCACACAGGATGTAAGCTGAATCGAGGAGATGATTCACTATGACCCACCGAATACGATGAGGAGATATGCAGCAGCAGTTGAAGCTTCTCCACAAGGCACATGGCAGGTTACCAAGCAGAAGGTAATGAAGAAGTTTGGGAGCAGCAACAGAAAATACCCCACATGGCACCAGCAGCTGGACATGGAGTTGAATAATGTACCAGTCTGGTAATTAATTTAGGCTCCGCTTTGAGGCTGTAGATGCAAGCTGCAGCATCACAGCTCCTGGCAGCAAGACATGTGCTCAGGTCTCTCCTGCATACAGGCAGTCTGTTCTATGGACTTTGATACCTCCAGTAAAGGGCTGCAAACCCCAACTCGCAGGGGCAGTAAGTGTATCATCAGCAGATCGAGAGAGCGTGATCTGCAGCAAGCCCTCTTTTCTATGATCTCCAGCAGGAATGTAATGTTCTATTTGCAACTCTGTGGTAACTGAGCACTTCCCTACAATAGAGTCCAGTCCCATCAGGCCCTGGAGCTTTATTAACCTTGAGTTGATGAATTGCCAACCTGAGCTCCGCTTTCTCGAACTCACAATCCAGGAACACCTTATGTTCCTCTTTTAATTATGGAAAGTGGGTATTCTGGAAGAAACGGTCAGCTTTGCATTAATCAAATGGAGGAGCCTTGGAGTAAAGGTTGCTGTAAATTTATGGAATGCCCCCATAACTTTTGAAGGATTGCTGTTAAACTCCCCAGACGATAAATGTAATTTAGGAAATGCATAAATGTTTTTCCTAGGGGTCAAATGCCTAGCTAGAAGTGGGCCAGTTTTATCCCCTTGATGATAAAATTTATGTTTGCTCCAACGCAATGATTTTTCACCCTATGTAATCAATGCCATGTTCCACTCTCAACCTAGTCACCTTGTTCTTGGCTAATAGATCCCTATGGGGATTGGCTTTATGTTGCTTACACAACTGAACCAATTGCCTTTCTTTAAGTTTAACAATTTTATTAGATTTTTTCTTTTTTGATCAGGACACTCCATATCACCCACTGCCACCCAGTTAGTAGCCAGGGGTGTTCTGGCTGCTTTGTTGAGCTCAAAACATGGCTTTCAGTTCTCAAGTTCCTTAACTATAGCAGGGTCATTAAGGAGTTTTTTTTTGTGGTCTCCAATGTGTAGAGGAGGAGGGGGGGTTTATACCCAGATCTCGAATAATTAACAGGATTGGTGGGTGATATGCCCAAGATACCTCTCTAATACGACTCACTACTACTTTGGAAAGTGACACAGACGTTTACAATAAATGATCAATCCTGGAATAAGTATTATGAGCCTTGGAGAAGGAGGTGTAATTCCACAGCCCAGGGTTGAATTCCTGCCAGACATCAATCAAATAATATGAATGGAACATTTTGCTAACTGAACACTAGATTTACAAGGTGACCTGGAGTTCGAAATCCCTCTATACATCTTTGGCTTACATTGTTTTAATGTGTCACTGGCCCAACCCTCCCTTAGAAAGAAAGTCAATTGACTCATCAGCCTCCTGGTAGACTAAGAAACAAGAGTCATCTTGTTTGAAAGAGATGAGTATCATCTTTCCATTTATGAAATCAATGTGTGCCCCCAAACCCCTTTGGCTGCCATACAATATAAAATTTCACCATAACCCAATTTACCATATAATGAACCTATATAAACATTAATATTTAATTCCTTAAATAAACTAAATGTGTGATAAACGCAATTACAGTGTGCTTGATGCATAAAGGTCAAATTCTTTTTGTTATTAAGGTGGCATACTGTCGTTTTTTTCTGGAGCCACGTGGGTGTTATAGCAGATCAGGGTGGGTAGGTCAAAGAAACAGAGAGTGTATTACAGTCTTTGGCTGTATATTTGTGTCAGCTGTATATGCACAAACACTGACCTGATGTTAACAATTCACTGAAGGAAACCCACCAACATGATGGAGCAGAAGTAATTTTGTATGAAGGAATATGCTAAATTTCCTTTAACATGATGTGTAGGACTAATCAACGACTACCAGAAATGTTTAGAAGCGATTATTGCTAATTGCCAAGTCAGCAATTCTTTAAGCCATGGATGCACAACCTGCGACCCGGCACCCCTAAGGAGTTGAAGAGCGTGTAGTGCAAGCAGCTGGCAACTATGGGCCTGTGTGTCTATAATCCCAGAATCAGAAAGTGAAGCACCTATTAAGTTCTCTGTAGAGGTTGGTAACCCTACTGGTGTGTTGATTTGGCTGGGTGTTTTTGAAGATGCCTATGTAGACTCTTCACACCTCCTCTCTCCCTACCTCTTCCCACCTTGCCCTGTCTCTGCTCACCTCTCTAATTATCTCTACCAACCTCACTGCTTTCCACCTTTTTCTGTCAATCACTTTTCTTACTATCTCTCTCTCTTTCTTTTTTTGCAAACAATGAGAGCTATTTTCCAAATGACATGTCACAACAGACAGCTCTCATTGAATGAGCTGGAGTGGGAAAAGGTAAGCGATTAACGATGCCCTGGGGGGTTTCACACAGTGGGGATCCCATTTTGGAATGCCCCGGGGGAAAAGCCAGCAGCCGCCGGCCTTAGAATCTTTTAGATTCCAGGGACGCCGCTGGTGGGTTTTGTTCTGCTTAACTTATTTCGTCCTCTTAATTTAAATAACACAATGTGGCCCTTAGACCAAAACAGGCTGTGTACCTCTGCATTAAAAAAGTGAAAAATAACAAAAAAGCCCCCAAAGAACTTACCCTCTGGGTACACTCCTCAACCAGATAGACTGGCATCCGTGGTGATGATCTTCCATGTGCTGGAAGAAAGGATTTGCTGATCTAAAGAGGCTAAAAACCAGTCTAGAGACTGCCTTGCTAACGGTGTCATGCAAAAGAGTGATCTAGAGTGTGTGAGTCTCGATCCCACATAGTGAGCAATTCCATCTGCAGGGGTCTTGTGTGAAAACAGTGCAAAAAGTAACTGACTCAAACCAAGATACCATCAGGCCCAACAGACATATTCCCTTATGAATCGTCGGGTGAGGACAAGACAAGAGACCCTGTACCCTGGCCTGAAGTAAGAGTCACTTCTGTGTTGGAAAAACACTTTTGCCTGAGACGTGTCTAAAGACATTCCCAGAAATAAATAATTCTTGAAGATATGATATGATATTTGACTTAAGAATTCGACTGGATAGTCAGTTATCCAATGCCGATCAAACAGTCTATATATCCTTCTGGGTCCCCTGACCTGATGGGGCCCATATTAACAGATAGTCCAAGTAACGGATTCTATGTATATCCCGACTTCTTAGAGAAAACATGAGACCTGCCAACACCTTGGTAAACACCCTTGGTGCTGATGATAGACCGAAGGGCAGCGCCACAACCTGAAGATGTAGGCCACCTACAGCAATGTAGGTATGCATCCTTATATATACACTGTGGTTATAAAAAATCTCCAGGCTGGATATAATCATTGTGGATCAAACAACTCCAATCTCTAAAAAGGAGCGATACAGCAGATCTCAATGCTTCTGCTTTCTGCAGAATTTGGGATACCCCTGACCAAGAGAATCTCCAAGGGGGTCTGGCCCCTAATTTGATCTTGTAACCTAAGGATACAACTTCCGGTATCCAAATATCTGTTACATGAAGCCTCCAAATATGAGCCAAATGCCAAAGCTTTCCCCCCACACCTGCAAGTGTGGGGGCGTCCCTTCATGCCTGAGCAGGCTTTGAAGGGGTTCTGGCTTTATTCTGCCAGACACCTGTTGCCTTAATTTGGAACTTTAGCCTCGATTCAAAGACACATTCGTCCGGACTTCCGTAGCTGTCTGTGAAAGTTTGGGTGGGTGTTAGTTTTTTTTTTTTTCTTGCTTTTTTTCATTCATTTTTCATTCGTACGAACGTCCGGGAAAATGTGTATATGCGCTTTCGTTGGACGGAAGCGCATATGAACATTTCCGTTAGGTCGGATCATTTTCCAAACAAAATCGGAAATTTTTCGTTCGTTCAGATAACTTCCGTTGTTGGGATGGGTTTCCGTCTGATTCAGAGAGCTGATTTCCGACTGACCACCACCCTATAAATCCGTTTCATTTCCGATCCACTTACGGGACCTTTGAGGGCTCGGATTGCTATTGTTGAACATGTTTTGCGGCTATGTGGAGGAGTCTGCGCGCCTTTAGCACCAAGGCATTGCATGTATCAGCATGGCCGAGGCCATAAATTGTATAGCAATGCATAACTGACTGAATACATTTCATGTCTGCCTTATAGATGCATTATAATGCTGACCTTAATTAGTCCTTAGCATGTAAACATTTATTTTCCCACACATCCATATAATTGCTATATTTTTTTAGACTTATGTCCTTTGTGAATTATATTTGGATTGTTGAACTTGAATCTTAATTTGTTGTAGGAGTTCTTGTTTTAGTCAGTTACCTTTGCTTTGTGTAATTATTTTATATTTGGTTGCAGGAACTGCAAGATGTGCCACTTACACAACATACAAGCAGTCTTTGGTCCAGCTATGCGATTCCTCAGTGTTCTTGTAGGGCATCCAGGGTTGTCCCATGATGCTTATATATTGCAGAGCTCCAGCTAATTTCTTTAGTTTGAGACAGGAGAATTATCTGGTAGATGGCTCCTGGGTAAGTTTGCTCACATTCCATCAATCCAATTTCACTGTATGGCAATGAATATAGTTGATGACTCATGACTTAACCTATTGCTGTTTTTAGCCCTTGATGACATGTTAAACAATATTGTATCTTAGAATGTGTGTTTTATGTTATTATTTTTAAATTCTTTCAGAGGATTCTGGATATCCACTCCTGCCCTTGCTCCTGATGCCCGTTCTTTGCCTGCAGAATGCGGGCCAGGGGTTCTCTAATCGGGCACTGTGCAAAACCCGGCCCGTGGTGGCGAGAGCCCTCTGGCTTTTGAAGTCCAGATTTAGGTGTTTGGACCATACGGGGGGGGGGGGGGGGGCACTGCAGTATGACCCCAACAAGGTTATACCAATATTTTAATTTTCGTTTTTTTAACAGGGACCACACGTGCCAGAGTGGCACAACTGAGTGTCAGGGTCCTTCAGTTGGTGGGCGAGATGCAGGAGCTGCGCAACTCGTTGGGGACCACAGATGAAGAATAATGTTCTGTGGCCTGCCATTGCTATGTATTTTGTTTTATATAGTTGTAAAAATTTGAAATGTTCAACATTTTTACAAATTTAACATTTTATGATGGAATCCGAAAAAAAAATAATGTTACAGTGTCATTTCATTTACAAAATACATTAACACAAAACTAATGGGCCCAGAAATATTTAAAGATGATTATTCACATGACCGAGAAGTGATTTGGGTGAGCTTTAAGGGTCCAAAAGGGAAGATGGAGGATAGTGCTAAGTGATTTAGCTAAACATTGTAGTAGAAGTGAGGGTGGCAAATATGTAGGCAAGCACTTTAATGAGTTAAGTTTGTAGTGTGCAGGCGCTAGATCGTGAGGATTTTCGTCTCGACGAACATTTATTGAAAAAGGGAAACAGAATCGAACAGGAAACGTAAAGGATTCGTTGGAGGATACGATGGGAAAAGGGCAAAAATGAAAGCCTACGTTGTAACATGTGAAAATGAAACGGAAAAGTCTGGATGGAAAATGACAACCTCGTATTCGTAATCTGCCGTACGAACGGACGGAAACTTTACAGGTTTTCAATGCATGCATAGAATCGCTCGTACACTCATACGAGAACGGAAACATTTCACAAAAAAAAAACAGATCGGCACTAAAACGGAAGTTTTTTTTTGTCTCTCTAAATCGAGCCTTTTGTCCTATTCCAAAAAGAAATCTCTTCGGTATCCCAAAGAGGCCGAACCTCTAGCCGGAACCCCTGAGTATTAGAGGCCCTGCGGAAGCAATATTAGACTTCTGCTTCTGCGGAAGATTAAATAATTTACCACTAGTAGCATGCTTTACCATGTCAACCAAGCACTCTCCAAACAGACGCCCCACCTTAAAGGGGAGTCCCATCATATTCCTTTTTAGAGGCTATGTCAGCTGGCCATTGCTTAAGCCATAAAGCACGCCTTAAGGTGACCACCAGAGCTAGGCCTCTGGCACTAAACCAGATCAAACCTCAGTAGCCTGTTAGAGCCAACTGGCTTTGATCAACTGGGAGCATGGCTTCCGTGAATGACCCTGCTCCCAAAAAATGCCATGGATGTAGCACAGGCCGCAAGGTCGACCACATAAAAGCATGACATGCCTCTTGATCCACGCGCTTATCCGCTGGATCCTTTGGAGAAGCACTATCAGAGGATGACATAACCAAAATCTTAGAGACCTGGCCAGAGGGTCCACCACCGGAGGGTGAGACCATAAATCAATCTGATCTGGAAGAAAGGGATCCATAGTATCTAGTACTTTGGAATGGTCGGAGGACAATAGGTAAAGAAAAAAGAAGTGTAAATGCACACTGGTAAAAGGGTGCAAGACCGGGGGCAGACCCAAAGCCCCACAGGGTAATTGGAGCAAAGAGTGAGGAGATCAGCACTCCTAAGAAAATTTCCAATGCTTTATTGTCGATTTCTTAAAAACATCTCCATAGTAAATAAACAGCCTTAAAAGCAATATCAGACCCTGGCAGGCAGAAAATGGCCACGCATTCTTACGCGTTTCAGACGCAGCGGGTCCTTATTCATTCAATGGTTGGAAGACAACCTGACTTCTGCCATTCCCTATTGATCAGATTAGAATAATGCATATGCCCTGCAACATCCTCCAGAATGGAGGAAATGAACCATCCATCCATCTTCTCCTTAACCGGACACCCCCTTGTGTAGAGGACTCTGAATCCAAGTCTCTACTGAATGAACTCTCCCCAACGGATAACTTCCTGAGAGATTATGGCAGCCACAATATCCTCTTCCCCAGAGGAAAAAATTTTTTCTTTCTTTGTTTTATTACCTTTTTAGTAGCCAATACACCATAATGACTCTATAGGTTTAGGACCACTTGAGGACTGTTGACAGAGTTTAAAGACTCACAAGGAGACTATGGCAGCAACAATATCCTCTTCACTCAGAGGAAAAAATATTTTCTTTAAAACCTTTTTAGTAGCCAATACCCCATGATGACTTTCTATAGGTTTAGGACCCCTTGAGAGCTGCCAATAGATTTTAAAGACTCAGAAGGCGACTATGACAGCCACAATATCCTTTTCAATATACCTTCCTTTTTTTTTTCCCTAAACCTTCTTCTCACTAAAGGTTTAGGTCCGCATGCAAGCTGCAAAGGGGGTCAGGGAGGAGACAACTGTCTCCCTATCCACTACAACCGTAGCATAATCCCTGCACACCGTGCTATCCTTGTCCAGTGCCACTGCATGCATACATGGGGTAAATCTGGTAAGACCAGATCCAACTACCCCAGATGCCTCCGTCATGGTGAAAAATAAAACTAGTCTGCGTCCCAAGGATCTAAGACCGAGTATATAACAGTTCTCGACAGTCACTAGACTACTGCGAGTCCTCTGGGGGTAACCACCATATATATATAAATGATATAGTAATATTATATTTGCCCTTTCTCAATCTATAATAGTATAGATTTAAACATAAAACAATTAAAAAACAGTATTAAAAAACAAACAAAATGACCTGCCAAAAGGTTTAGGTCCACTTGAGGGTGGCCGTGCAGTGGCTCAGAGCAGCCCCTTCTTGCTGGCCAACAACCCCAGCTTAAATGGGAAAGAGCAATAAAAACAATAAGAGAGGGAAAATCCCTTGGTCCCCCCAATCAGGCTCGCCAGACAAAAACCTGCGGCTGACTTGCTTTTCAAAGAAAGCCTGCAGCCCAGAGCGTGTAACACTCAGAAAGCACCCCAGACCCCGGGATTCACCTTACCTTCACGGACCCCAAAACAGCGAAAGCTGGTGAGGCATAGAGTTGGGTCAGAGGAATCTGTGGGAATAAGGCCGTGCAGGAAGCCGACAGGGTGTATCCTCCGCTTGCTGCCAATACCTAATCTTCAGAGAGAGAAATCCAGCGATCTTCACAGTATACATCAACTGCAAGAACGAAACTGCTCTTTGATTAGAGGCAGCTGCTACTTATGGGGCCGGGAGGGGCCACACCTTTTTTGTCTTGCAGTCTACGCCCTCCGGGCAGGAATTGCCCAACCGTAATGAATAAGGACGGCCTGGAATGGATTGGAAGAAAAGCAAGTAATTGTACAAGCTTCAATTCTGTTTTGTGAATGTATTCCTTGTGTTAATGATATTATGTGCTATGAGAAAATTGAATCTATTGCAATCAATTAGGATTTCCCTCCACAAATTTGAGAAGATTTACAAGAATTGGGCCGTACATTTCTATCCCAAACCTTTCAGTCATGCACATTTCTGTTTCAATCTTTTTAATGTCATTTTGTAATAATTTGATTGTACAGTACAATAAAGTTTCCAGTAACTCTATGTTTCAGATTATTGCTCGGTTAAAGGGGAGTGGGCCGGGGATGAAAAAGAGAGGGGTAAAAAAAAAAGGGGGAGGGGCAAAGGGGGGATAGACAGATGTACATAAGAGCCGCCTCTCTCTGTAACAGGGCATTGCCTAGGTCAGGGAAAGCGTATTCCACTCACATGCTCCATATTTTCATAAATTTCTCACGGGAGTGTAAGAATGCTCGGTAATTTTTCAATAAAGGAGCACTATCACGAAAAATGGGCAAATGATAAAAATCCATAAAAATATGCAGGATGACAGGAGGAGGGGTCCCAAGCTTTTTTGAATTTGTTTCGATGGAAGAGGAAATCACGGGTTACAGATTCTGTCACCCCTGATACATTAAACCTTTGCCCCTGAATTTTATTCCCACCAGAAGAAGAAAACACGAGCTTGGAGGGGATTTTTTTTAGATCGAGTGTATAAGTGACCCCTCTTCTCGTCAGCCGGCATGTTTGTATGGATTTTTAATATTACAATTTCACGATAGTGCTCCTTTAATATGGATTCCGTTCAGCCTCTTTTTTACAGATTGGAAAGAAACATATGCTGGGTTTTGGTGATGCCCCCTGGTTTCACATGTAGCAAAGCCACCCATGGGTCTCTGCATATGTTAGTGTGCAAGATAGTATACAAAAAAAAACGTCAGTCTCTCAGTCGAGCACTTTTAACCATCTGATATTCCTCTGATGAAGACTTTTTTTTTTTTTTTTCCCTGGCTTTCCCTCCTTATCTATTTACAACTTCCTGATTTTCTAAGGGTCTGAATTTTGTTGAGTTTATCAGGTTTTAATAGTTTTTCTTTCAGGTCCTTTTAGAGGTTTTGATATGTTTCATCCATTTTTATTTGATGAATGTGCTAAGTGGATATTTGAGATCTCAGGTGTCAAACTTCCTCCCCACACATGCACAAGTGGAGTAATTAGCGCTCAGACAGAGCTATAGAGTCAGCTATGTGGAGCTCCACAAACCATTAGCTGTTGCTGACCCTTTAGGACAGAGTTTGACACCCCTGTTATAAAGTGGACCAAAACCTGTTATTTTGACTATTCTAGGTTTCGATCCTCACCCACGGGGCATCTGATTTGGGATGCCCCACTGTGTGAATCCCCCCTGACTGCCCAGAAAAAACTCACCTTTCTCCTGCCCTACGGTGCATGCGCAGGCCCAGCTGATCAGCGCACTTGGCTCCATTCAGTTAAGAATTGGCTAAGGCCTGAATGCAGCCAAACAGAGCTGAGTGCTTTACTGGGTTTCAAACAAATCAGGGCGAGGAGATCAGACTTACAGACACCAGGGCCACCCAAGGTGGGTTTTGGTTTACTTTAAATTATAAATAATTGCTGTATTATCTGAGTTCTGATGTAAGAGTCACAAAGACAATCTTTCGAGACACGTCTACCTACCAGATGTATCTTTTTTTATGTGCAAAACCTTTAATAAAAATATATAAAAAGGAGAGAAATTAATGAGTGCTTGAGTGATGGGCTGTGTGCAGCCAGTCCTGATGGCTTCAAAGAAGTGCAGCCCACCAGGAATTCTCCCTGTGCTCCTTACGGCCAGTCCTTCCTTCTTCATGGCATGTTAAATGCCTGGCTGAAATAAACTCTGTCTGCCAGTTTGAATAGCCTTGCATCTTCTCTGTTTTTTATTCAGAGATTTATTGCTATGTGGTCTTGATGGCTGTGTATATTTAGCTGTGGTTTATGCAAATTTTTGTCTGGGAAGCAGTGCCAAGCAATGGCAGCGTGTCAGAGTAAATAGCTGAGATGTCGGCAGTAGTAAACATTTTACATGATTCTAACTTGATTATGTCTTTTGGAATATTGATCTTAAAAAATCAGAGAGCACGCAAGATGAAGAGTGATAAATGTGTTTATTTATTTGCAGTTAAACGCTTGAAGACTATGATGACAACTGAAAGTGCATCATTTTCCCCCAACTGCTATCACTTTATGTATAAGGAGCTACATGGCTAAAAAAAGACTCGCATCCACCACCCCAAGCTGCCACATCTGCATTCACTTACAGTAAGTATCAGTGATTTCATAGGTTTCATGTGTCGCAGATACCTATGTCCATCTACATTTGTATGATAAAGAAGATCTTGTTGATGACGGTCTAGCAGCTGTAAAACAGACATATCAGGGCCGGATGTCTGCCTACTGTTTATCATATAAAAATGCAGTATGTACTGTATGTCCTCTATTACAGGAGAAGATTGCAAGCACAGATGTGCTTCAGATACTGGGGACTTTAAATAAGCCAAATAGATACTACTAGAGTCTGGAAGGCGGATTCATTACTAGCGCCAGGTATCGACAGATGAGCGTCTGTACAGAGGCACTAAGAGCGACCGCTAGTATAAGCTGTGATCGGCTATCGGGCACTGTAACAGAGCGCCTCATTCGCTGTAGTAACCTGGCCGGCATTGATGAATGAGATATATGTTGGGCGTTCTAACACCAGTACAACGCTGCAGCGAGCGAAAGGTAGCGCCAGCTCATTGTGACCGGCTCTCAGCGACTCACACTATATTCAACAAAAAAACGCACACACAGCGTGGGCGCTCTGGATCTGGTCGCTATAGCATAGAGCGGGAAGATGCTGTGTGATTAAAATCTGTTTTTGGTTTAATCTGTTTTTATTGAGAATAATGAAATAAAGGAAGAAACATAAACACATACAGAATGTCATACATAAACAAACAATGTTACATCCATCAAAAAGCTCAGTATTACGTCAGCTCCGTCGACTGCCACAACAATTCACTTGTGCCTGAAATTCTGCCTACCAACCTCGCATAGCACAGGTTTATCAGAGAGGATGCAACAAAACGAAACAGTAACCAGAGCATAAGAGACAAGATAAGAAACCTACAGACAAGGGAAAGAAAGAAAAGAAGAGAAGAATAGCGAGGGGGGAAAGGGAAAGGAAGAAAAAAGAAGAAGAAAAAGGAGGGGGGGGAGGGAAGAAGGGGAGGAGAGGGAAATACCCTTAGCTGTGTCGGAAGTATAACTCCGTTTTGCCAGAGAAATCCTATCTCACGCCCGAGCTTAGGCATGGTCGAATGACTTATCCTGCCACTGGTATCACTGGATCAACGTTCGGAAACGGTCTGAGTCCCGAAGATCGATCCAGCAGGCCCAGATTATGGTGTACTTTTCCACCAAGCCTTTATCGCTGAGAATGAGCTCTTCCATGCGTCTGATACGTTCAAGCTCCACGACCCACTCCGCTAAGGAAGGAGCTTCTCGGGACTTCCAGTGTCTAGGTATGACAGCCCGCGCTGCCGTTAGGAAATGTCTAGAGTAAGCTCTTTTTATATTGAGATATAGAGTCCTCTACTAGGGAGAGAAGGGTTAATTGAGGTGAATTATTTACAATAGTGCCCGTTGTCTCTGTATATATGCTAAGAACCTTATCCCAAAAGGATGTAATAACCGAGCACCCCCACCAAATGTGAGTCATGGTTCCTCCACCAGGCACCGCCAGCAACTGCTTGGGGTCTGAGGTGCGTATTTATTAATGTCGGACGGACATCTATACCACCTTGAAATAATCTTAAAACCTCTCTCCTGCGCCGCCCCCTCCACGGCCGATTTATGCGTCAAGCTGAACATTTTAGTTAGGTCTTCCTCCGAGAAGGACCGATCCAACTCGTTTTCCCATCTGGTTACGTACCCTGGAGGGTCCGAGTGGATACTGTTCATTAAAGTGTGGTACAGTACGGAGAGGGTGTGGGGTATAGGCGTCACAGAAGAGAGAAGCCGTTCCAGATCAGATAGTGGGCAGTTCCTCGCACCACTCAGGCGATGGGAGGAAATATAATTAGCCAGCTGTCTGTGAAGGAGCCATGACACATGCACCCCGGGGCACTGCGCTCTAATCTCCTCTAGATTTGGCAGATCCGACTCTCCCATGATGTGCCGTAGACGCGGGTCTGACGCAGCCTGCCAACCCAGAAAAGATGAAACCCCCACTCCGGGTGCAAAGTCCGGATTCCCGATAATCGGGGTCAAAGGTCCCGGGCGTTGGGCTAACAGGAATTTTGAGGTCAATCGATCCCATACTGTGAAAAGGTGCTGCGCTAAGAAAGGTAAAGTTCTAAGAATGCTTTTGTGTTGGGGTCCCACCCAAGGGAGAGAGACCAGGGGGAGGGGTGATAGTCCTTTCTCGATAGTGACCCAGATCTTGCTCGAAGCATGGTGAGCCCAGTCTAAAGTCCTCATGAGGACCGCCGCTGAATGGTAGAGCTTTAGATTAGGTAGTCCCACCCCTCCCTTCGCTTTGCTACGGGACAGTATTTCGTGGCGAATGCGAGGCTTAGAGACTCCCCAGACAAATTTGAGGAACGCGGACTTCAGAATCTTAAAGAAGCTGTTGGGGGGGGCTATAGGGGCTGTTTGAAACATGTATAAGAAGCGGGGTAATACATCCATTTTTAACACTCCTATTCGTCCAAACCAAGACAAGGACTTTCTATCATAATTTTTTAGGTCGCTAAGCGTCTTATTCATCAGAACAGCATAATTCAGTTCGTATATTTTAGCTAGATCATTCGGGATCTGTATCCCAAGATATTTGATTGCGGCCGACTGCCATTTAAAGGAGAAATTACTTTTGAGTCTGTCTACTTCTCCGGACGGTAATGTTAGGTTGAGGGCTTCCGATTTCGTATAGTTTACTTTAAAGTTGCTTACCAACCCAAATTGTTCGAACTCTTTTAGTACTGATGAAAAGGAGATAGCAGGGGAGGTTAAGTGTAGCAGTAAGTCATCAGCATATAGAGACAATTTATATTGCTTGTTGTCAATCTCTATCCCCTTTATGTCGGGGTTGTTTCGTATGGCGATGGCCAGGTGCTCCATGGTAAGAATATATAAAAGAGGTGACAGTGGGCATCCCTGACGAGTCCCATTGCCTATAAGGAAAGGAGATGACATCACACCATAAGTTCTCACTGAAGCCGAGGGGTTTTTATAAACTTGTTGCAGGGAGGCACGCATAAAATCCCAGCTCACTCTATCAAATGCCTTCTCGGCGTCGCAAGAAAGAAGGCAAGCCGGGATCCTTTTAGACTGCACGTAAGAAATCAGTGTGAACAATTTATTTGTGTTGTCCCGTGCCTCCCTGCCCGGGACAAATCCCACCTGGTCCAAATGAACGAGTTCCGGAATAATTGGTTTGAGGCGCGAAGCTATTATTTTGGCGAACAACTTTATATCTACATTGATTAAAGAGATCGGGCGATAGCTGCTACATGTGAGAGGATCTTTACCGGGCTTAGGGATAACAGCGATCGTAGCTGCCAAAGACTGTCTCGGGAAGGGGGAATCTTGTCCTACTGAATTGAAAACCCTAGTCAAAAAGGGGGTTAACAAGGGACCCAGAAGGGACCCAGAAGAAAAAAAAAAGAAAACAAAAAGGAAGGAAGGGGGTAAAGTCTACAGAAAGCTAGGAGTTAGGGGGGAGAGGGATCAAGAACACACCAGGAATAGAAGGCGCTTTCACGCGCTCCCTCCTAATAAGCTTATCCCAAACACTGTCTGGGTGAGCTCAGGAGGTTATGGAATGGGGGAAGTGGAAAGTGGCAGCCGATATAAGGTGCCCCATCCAAGAACTGAAAGGTTATCCTGAGGCCCGGGTAACATAGACCTAGGCCAAGAGATAAGCCCAGTACTAACAGAACATTACTCTTATGATTCCTAAACTTTGTCAGCTAAGTGCCAAAATGGTTAGGTTGCTAAACAACTGAAACATATAAAATAGCATTAACCTTGCTAAACTTTTAGAATAAAGATAATGAGGTCTTTGTTTTCGACCCGTCCGGGCGGGATTGCCCCGAGGACCGCACCCCATAGAGGCCCGGGCCAGGGGGGAAGCCCACCACAGACAAGGCATCGTACCCGTTATTCCTTTACTATGTCAGCTGGATGTCCGAGTAGTTATATTTAAATCAGTAAAAGCGGAATTAACAGTATGAACCATAAAGAACATAAAGTCTGTTTTTGAACACATATCCACCAGTAACAAAGCGAAAAAAAACATGGAATGACATTGTTGTAACATTGTGACATTAATAGTAATGACAATTCTGCATAAAAATATAAAAAATGTTTTCAGAAATGACTCTTTCTAGGCCAGGAGAGGTGACACAATTATTTGAGAGAAAAAAAAAATTAAACACAAAAAACCCTGTTTAAACAGAAGAGAAGAAACGTCCATTGAAATGTATGGGAGAGCAACAGGTAGCGACAGGTAATACCTGGCACTCTGGAAGCTAGAGCGCCGACGCTATGCGCTGAGCCGCCTGTCATGATGAATCTTACACTACATGGTGCTGTTAGAGTCACTCACCAGAATTGCCTTTATAAATGTGGTAATGCGTACAGCACCCGGCTTTCACCAGACGCTGCCTGCCGCTATCCCTTGATGAATAAACCCCTCAATAAGTAGTCAATATTTTACCTGTATTTGCTTCAACATTTTAGATCACAAACTTTTCTGGTCTAAGGGCCAAATTGTGTTATTCCCCAAGGGGCCACATAAAAATCTAAGCAGCTGTAACCTTAAAGCATTAGAAAAGAAAAGAACCATATAAAAATCAATGGTTATGCTCAGCGCAAATAAATTTATCAACAATCTTAATCATATAAATTTATTAAAAAAAAAAAAAGAAATTTTTTTTTTTCCAAAATTCTTGACTGGATCACCTCAATGTGTCATGCAACACACTTCAAACACTTCGTGCATCAGGGCCCTTTAACAATCTGCACGTACCAGAATAAAATGATTGCATGCTTTCCTTAAATAGACAATTGCTGTGTAGATCCAATGAAACCTCCTTTTGCTCTAATTCCTCCATTCATGAATCAATGATTATAATGATCAAATATCCCATGGATACATGCAAGAGAAGGAAAGATGAAAAAAGCACAAAATAGTGTGATATTGTTTAAAAAACGGGAAGCATCAGAAACCTGTTTTTTATTGTGCTTACCAAATACAAATAAAAAGGCAGCTTTAAAATCCGCTCACAACTGATTCACTACCAGTTGTGAATGGATTTTGCTATAATTCACTAGCATATCTTTACCGATTCGATCACAACTTTAAAGCATGATATATGTTTTTATGTATTTTCAGATGAATAAAGGGGGGTGGGAGCAGCTCAATCACTATTATTTATACAAAATTATTATTATTATTCAGGGCCTGGGAACTAATTTACCGCCCAGTTTAACCCTCTCATCAACTAAATATCAAGCAACAAACATGTCTAGCTGTGTGGAAAGACAGAGATTTGGTTGCATATATCTGCAGATACATGTGGAAGCCACACTGCCCCGGCAAGGCACTCTGTGTTTAGTGTGGTCCCTACTCTTAATTCTGAGTCCCCAAAGTTGGGACATGCAATGCAGACAAATATCTGAGAGCTACTCACCTGGGAAGCTGCCAGCCTCCCTTTAGAACACTTCACATGGAGAAATCCATATTGACTGAATGTATGTATGTATTTTCAGATGTAAGCAGAGGTGAGGCGGGAAAAGATGAGGTGGGCAGAGGTGAGCAAACATGGGTAGGGGTGAGATAGGTTGATGTGAGATGAGTCATAGATGCCAATCTGACCCGTTCCTGCAGGGTCATTTTTCTTCAGCCCTGCATTTCACACACCTGGACTTAGATAATTAGAACTACTATTCTACACAGTTAATTGGTTGAGCCCAAGGGTGGGGATGAGGTAGGAAAAGCTGAGATGAGTAGAGATGAGCTGAGCAGAAGTGAGTTGGAAGAAAAAGGGGAAATAGGTGAGACAGGAGGCGGTGAGGTGGGCAGGATCAGATGGAAATAGGTGATGTGCGTTAAAGTGGACCAAAACCCACGGTTATCGGCCTGGCAATCTATAAGATTCACGGGCTGATCGATTGCCTCCCCCCAGGGCATCCAAAACCAGGATGCCCCACTGTATGAACCCCTCCCCAGGTCACCAATACACTTACCTTCTTTTCTGGTCCAACGGTACGTGAATGAGCCGCATCCCTGCTATCCCTCTAGCAGGGTGCGTGGCCGCGCCAGGCGTTTGTGAATAGCTTGCGCGGGCACGCTCCCTGTTAGAGAGTAGCGGGGGATGTGGCCGTTAGCGTAGGTGGGCTGATTTGATGAGCAGCCACACATGGGTCGTAGGACTGGGCACAGGTGAATTGTGTTTCGCCGACCTGCAGGGTTTCACACAGTAGGGCACCCCAGATCAGGGCAAGGAACAAAACCCAGGATAGTCAAAATCCTGGGTTTTGGTCCACTTTAAGGTAGAAATAGAGGATGAGTAGACATAGGTAGAGATAGGCAGAGGTGCTGGCGGCCGCATCGACTGCAGTGTGTGTTGCAGGATGTGAATCGCATTTTCAAAAAATAGAAGAAATCATTTTTGTTTGCTGCAGTGTCTTGATTCACTAAAGAGGCCACATAAGGTGATTGCAAAACTGTTCTCTGTAGACATCAAGAATATTTACCCTTATTTGTCCTTAAGTTACTGAGCCAACCCATAATCTAAGAGCCAACCATTTACCCCACATGCTTTTGGAATCCTCATCTGCGATGTCTTGCAATGTGTCCTCATATTCTCACCTCAGTCCTATATCCCCTGGCTCATTCATGGCCCTCGTCTGACATTCCTGCTGTGCACACTTACCATGCCCGGCAGACCCAAATGGGCTGAGTGTAGATGTTGCTGGGAGCTGAGGCTAAGCAGAGAGCACTATACTGGGAAGCCCGGCGAGGACTAACCATGTGCCATGGGACTGAGGAACAAGGTTGGTGTACAGGGGCATGGAGGGGGTTTCAACTACATGTTAAATGTCACTGTGCAAGTTTTCAGAATAGTGCCCGAAGACACTCACATACATACTGTACATTCACAGACCAAGGTAAAGTGATAAAGGGGATGCTGAAAATAGACAGACAGAGGGAGCCAGGGAGAGAGAGATTGAGAGAATATGGGGAAATAGACAAAGAAATCTCAGAAAAAAGGTTGTCCTCTCCAGACATGTTCAGCCTGTGTCTGCTGAAAACTGCATCCCCTCCCCAAAGATTTACAGTGCCCCCCACACACACATGCATACTGTAATTCCCCACAAAGTTAAAGAGATAAAAGAAACGCTGAAATCAGAAACAGACAGATGGAATCAGCGAAAAATAGAGTGAATATAAGCTCTCTCCAGACATGCTCAGCCTATGTCTGCTGAAACCTGCACCCCACTCTCCCCTGCTCCAGACAGGAACGAGCAAATATCTTACAACTTCCTGACCTAAAAAAATGAAATACAATTATGGGTGTGGGTACAGGTTCTATGTGTTGCTTGGCTTGTGGATTGCTTTCCATTTGTGGATAAGAAATGGGTTTAATATTATGTTTGATTATGTTTGTGTTGCCTTCTGCAGGGCATTTGCTCTTTATGTAGAGCACTTTAGGTAGACATTGGCACTTTTAGCACACATTTTTTGGCTAACTATATATAAGTTTGGATTTTGTATATACTGTATCTTTTGGATCATGTTATTGGATGGTAAATGGCACTTTTGGCTCCGATGTCCCTGCTGTAAACAATGATTTTAGATATTTGTTGTGAGTCTTCTTTTTTATAATAATAAATTCATGATTACTATGGAAATAGCGAGTTTGTGATTCTCTAGGTTGGTGGTGGCGATTTGGATTTCTCCCTGTGGTTGCTGGGGCCACATATTTTTGGTGTTGGCTATTTGCCTGGGGCATCCCATATTGGCACACCATTCCTATATTGTGAAAAGTTTTTTAGGGTGGTGCAAGGGTTAAACTTTTTGTTTTCTGTCTTTGCTATAGGTTTTACTGCATATAAGATATGATTAGTGATGAGCGAGTAGTTTTCGACCGAGCCGGTATTCGATCGAATACTACGCTGTTCGTCATACTCGATTTCGATCGAGTACAGCGGCGATGGCGCACTCACAATTCGTTTCCCCTCCCACCTTCCCTGGCGCGTTTTTTACACCAATCACCATGCAGGGGGGGTGGGACAGGTCCTGGGAGGACGCTGGCATCGCGAAAACGGCGTCTACACGCATTGGCTGGAAAAACCATGTGACCTCGAATATACAAAACTCAGCACTTCCTCTTCGTCAGCATTAGCAGCTTGAACTTAGTGAGGGACAGACGCTCACAGCAGGGAAAGACAGGCTGTCGCTGGCAGGGCCCCAGAAGCTCGGAATATCGCTTTTACCACCATCTATACCAGCTACCAGAAGACAAGACAGTCCTTAAGAGCCCTTATTAGGGCTGCTACGCTGAACAGTATATAGCTCATTTTCTATTTAGTCAGGCAGGGCCCCAGAAGCTCAGAATATACCTTTTACCACCAGCTACCAGAAGACAAGACAGTCCTTAATAGCCCTTATTAGGGCTGCTACGCTGAACAGTATATAGCTCATTTTCTATTTAGTCAGGCAGGGCCCCAGAAGCTCAGAATATACCTTTTACCACCATATATACCAGCTACCAGAAGACAAGACAGTCCTTAATAGCCCTTATTAGGGCTGCTACGCTGAACAGTATATAGCTTATTTTCTATTTAGTCAGGCAGGGCCCCAGAAGCTCAGAATATACCTTTTACCACCATATATACCAGCTACCAGAAGACAAGACAGTCCTTAAGAGCCCTTATTAGGGCTGCTACGCTGAACAGTATATAGCTCATTTTCTATTTAGTCAGGCAGGGCCCCAGAAGCTCAGAATATACCTTTTACCACCATATATACCAGCTACCAGAAGACAAGACAGTCCTTAATAGCCCTTATTAGTGCTGCTATGTTGAACAGTATATAGCTCATTTTCTATGTAGTCAGGCAGGGCCCCAGAAGCTCAGAATATACCTTTTACCACCATATATACCAGCTACCAGAAGACAAGACAGTCCTTAATCCCTTATTAGTGCTGCTATGTTGAACAGTATATAGCTCATTTTCTATTTAGTCAGGCAGGGCCCCAGAAGCTCAGAATATACCTTTTACCACCATATATACCAGCTACCAGAAGACAAGACAGTCCTTAATCCCTTATTAGTGCTGCTATGTTGAACAGTATATAGCTCATTTTCTATTTAGTCAGGCAGGGCCCCAGAAGCTCAGAATATACCTTTTACCACCATATATACCAGCTACCAGAAGACAAGACAGTCCTTAATCCCTTATTAGTGCTGCTATGTTGAACAGTATATAGCTCATTTTCTATTTAGTCAGGCAGGGCCCCAGAAGCTCAGAATATACCTTTTACCACCATATATACCAGCTACCAGAAGACAAGACAGTCCTTAAGAGCCCTTATTAGGGCTGCTACGCTGAACAGTATATAGCTCATTTTCTATTTAGTCAGGCAGGGCCCCAGAAGCTCAGAATATACCTTTTACCACCATATATACCAGCTACCAGAAGACAAGACAGTCCTTAAGAGCCCTTATTAGGGCTGCTACGCTGAACAGTATATAGCTCATTTTCTATTTAGTCAGGCAGGGCCCCAGAAGCTCAGAATATACCTTTTACCACCATATATACCAGCTACCAGAAGACAAGACAGTCCTTAATAGCCCTTATTAGGGCTGCTACGCTGAACAGTATATAGCTCATTTTCTATTTAGTCAGGCAGGGCCCCAGAAGCTCAGAATATACCTTTTACCACCATATATACCAGCTACCAGAAGACAAGACAGTCCTTAATCCCTTATTAGTGCTGCTATGTTGAACAGTATATAGCTCATTTTCTATGTAGTCAGGCAGGGCCCCAGAAGCTCAGAATATACCTTTTACCACCATATATACCAGCTACCAGAAGACAAGACAGTCCTTAATCCCTTATTAGTGCTGCTATGTTGAACAGTATATAGCTCATTTTCTATTTAGTCAGGCAGGGCCCCAGAAGCTCAGAATATACCTTTTACCACCATATATACCAGCTACCAGAAGACAAGACAGTCCTTAATCCCTTATTAGTGCTGCTATGTTGAACAGTATATAGCTCATTTTCTATTTAGTCAGGCAGGGCCCCAGAAGCTCAGAATATACCTTTTACCACCATATATACCAGCTACCAGAAGACAAGACAGTCCTTAAGAGCCCTTATTAGGGCTGCTACGCTGAACAGTATATAGCTCATTTTCTATTTAGTCAGGCAGGGCCCCAGAAGCTCAGAATATACCTTTTACCACCATATATACCAGCTACCAGAAGACAAGACAGTCCTTAATAGCCCTTATTAGTGCTGCTATGTTGAACAATATATAGCTCATTTTCTATTTAGTCAGGCAGGGCCCCAGAAGCTCAGAATATACCTTTTACCACCATATATACCAGCTACCAGAAGACAAGACAGTCCTTAATCCCTTATTAGTGCTGCTATGTTGAACAGTATATAGCTCATTTTCTATTTAGTCAGGCAGGGCCCCAGAAGCTCAGAATATACCTTTTACCACCATATATACCAGCTACCAGAAGACAAGACAGTCCTTAAGAGCCCTTATTAGGGCTGCTACGCTGAACAGTATATAGCTCATTTTCTATTTAGTCAGGCAGGGCCCCAGAAGCTCAGAATATACCTTTTACCACCATATATACCAGCTACCAGAAGACAAGACAGTCCTTAATAGCCCTTATTAGGGCTGCTACGCTGAACAGTATATAGCTCATTTTCTATTTAGTCAGGCAGGGCCCCAGAAGCTCAGAATATACCTTTTACCACCATATATACCAGCTACCAGAAGACAAGACAGTCCTTAAGATCCCTTATTAGGGCTGCTACGCTGAACAGTATATAGCTCATTTTCTATTTAGTCAGGCAGGGCCCCAGAAGCTCAGAATATACCTTTTACCACCATATATACCAGCTACCAGAAGACAAGACAGTCCTTAATAGCCCTTATTAGGGCTGCTACGCTGAACAGTATATAGCTCATTTTCTATTTAGTCAGGCAGGGCCCCAGAAGCTCAGAATATACCTTTTACCACCATATATACCAGCTACCAGAAGACAAGACAGTCCTTAAGATCCCTTATTAGGGCTGCTACGCTGAACAGTATATAGCTCATTTTCTATTTAGTCAGGCAGGGCCCCAGAAGCTCAGAATATACCTTTTACCACCATATATACCAGCTACCAGAAGACAAGACAGTTCTTAATAGCCCTTATTAGGGCTGCTACGCTGAACAGTATATAGCTCATTTTCTATTTAGTCAGGCAGGGCCCCAGAAGCTCAGAATATACCTTTTACCACCATATATACCAGCTACCAGAAGACAAGACAGTCCTTAAGAGCCCTTATTAGGGCTGCTACGCTGAACAGTATATAGCTCATTTTCTATTTAGTCAGGCAGGGCCCCAGAAGCTCAGAATATACCTTTTACCACCATATATACCAGCTACCAGAAGACAAGACAGTCCTTAATAGCCCTTATTTGGGCTGCTACGCTGAACAGTATATAGCTCATTTTCTATTTAGTCAGGCAGGGCCCCAGAAGCTCAGAATATACCTTTTACCACCATATATACCAGCTACCAGAAGACAAGACAGTCCTTAATCCCTTATTAGTGCTGCTATGTTGAACAGTATATAGCTCATTTTCTATTTAGTCAGGCAGGGCCCCAGAAGCTCAGAATATACCTTTTACCACCATATATACCAGCTACCAGAAGACAAGACAGTCCTTAATCCCTTATTAGTGCTGCTATGTTGAACAGTATATAGCTCATTTTCTATTTAGTCAGGCAGGGCCCCAGAAGCTCAGAATATACCTTTTACCACCATATATACCAGCTACCAGAAGACAAGACAGTCCTTAAGAGCCCTTATTAGGGCTGCTACGCTGAACAGTATATAGCTCATTTTCTATTTAGTCAGGCAGGGCCCCAGAAGCTCAGAATATACCTTTTACCACCATATATACCAGCTACCAGAAGACAAGACAGTCCTTAATAGCCCTTATTAGGGCTGCTACGCTGAACAGTATATAGCTCATTTTCTATTTAGTCAGGCAGGGCCCCAGAAGCTCAGAATATACCTTTTACCACCATATATACCAGCTACCAGAAGACAAGACAGTCCTTAATCCCTTATTAGTGCTGCTATGTTGAACAGTATATAGCTCATTTTCTATTTAGTCAGGCAGGGCCCCAGAAGCTCAGAATATACCTTTTACCACCATATATACCAGCTACCAGAAGACAAGACAGTCCTTGAGAGCCCTTATTAGGGCTGCTATGTTTTAAAAATTGTGTGGAGGCCCAAGAGCTGAGACCTTTTAAAAATTGTGTGGAGGCCCAAGAGCTGAGACCTTTTAAAAATTGTGTGGAGGCCCGGCTTTTCCCGGGACATACGTGTTGTCCGGATATTGGAGAACAAACTATACTGGGTCTTCGCACTCCTGGACCCCCGGTATAAAGATAACTTCTCCTCTTTTATTCCGGTAGAGGAGAGGACGAATCGATTACTGGAATACCAGAGGGATTTTCCCACCCAGCATCGCTGGCGGCAGAGAGGAGAGTGTCTCCCAGAGTCTGACAACATCGATCAGGCCCACAGCCACCAGGGGAACACTCTCCAAGGTGTGGGACACGTTCATGTCACCCCCTCGTGCAACTTCCATCACTGCGGGGCCCGCTATCAGCAGGAGGGACAAGTATCGGCGGATGTTGCGGGACTACCTGGCAGACCACACCCCTGTCCTCCCCGATCCCTCGGCGACCTACACTTACTGGGTCTCCAAGTTGGACACGTGGCTGGAACTGTCCCTGTACGCCTTGGAGGTACTTGCCTGCCCTGCCGCCAGCGTGCTATCAGAAAGGGTGTGTTCAGCGCAGCCGGGGGCATTATAACCGATAAGCGCAGCCGCCTGTCAACCGACAGTGCCGACAGGCTGACGCTAATCAAAATGAACAGCAAGTGGATTGACCCGGACTTTGCTTGTACAACAGTGGAAAGCAGCCAAGAGTGAAGTGCCATCTGTATGAAGTGCCATTTCCTCCTCCTCCTCCTCCTCCTCCTCCTCCTCCTTAACCGCCGTAGAATTGCTGTATTAATGAAAAAAACCTCTTAGGCTTAATACAATCAATTTTTAAGAGGTCTCAGCTCTAGGGCCTCCACACAATTTTTAAAAGGTCTCAGCTCTTGGGCCTCCACACAATGTTTGAGAGGTCTCAGCTCTTGGGCCTCCACACAATTTTTAAAAGGTCTCAGCTCTTGGGCCTCCACACAATTTTTAAAAGGTCTCAGCTCTTGGGCCTCCACACAATTTTTAAAAGGTCTCAGCTCTTGGGCCTCCACACAATTTTTAAAAGGTCTCAGCTCTTGGGCCTCCACACAATGTTTGAGAGGTCTCAGCTCTTGGGCCTCCACACAATTTTTAAAAGGTCTCAGCTCTTGGGCCTCCACACAATTTTTAAAAGGTCTCAGCTCTTGGGCCTCCACACAATTTTTAAAAGGTCTCAGCTCTTGGGCCTCCACACAATGTTTAAGAGGTCTCAGCTCGTGGGACTCCACACAATGTTTGAGAGGTCTCAGCTCTTGGGCCTCCACACAATTTTTAAGAGGTCTCAGATCTTGGGCCTCCACACAATTTTTAAGAGGTCTCAGCTCTAAGCTTCCCTTACTGCTGGGGTGACACACTGTAACAAACCTCCTCCTGTAAGCTTCCCTGACTGCTGGGGTGACACACTGTAACAAACCTCCTCCTGTAAGCTTCCCTTACTGCTGGGGTGACACACTGTAACAAACCTCCTCCTGTAAGCTTCCCTTACTGCTGGGGTGACACACTGTAACAAACCTCCTCCTTTAAGCTTCCCTTACTGCTGGGGTGACACAATGACACAAGAGGACATGTCTGACCACATCTCACACACACACACACACACACACACACAATGACAATTAGGGGTGGGGTATATTTATTTTCCCCCTTGCCTATGCCATCTGTGGTTGTCATTAGGCAACGTGATTTTAAGGGGTGCAGAATTTTGTTCTTCTTTTTTGTACAGTTTGGCTTGGGGTCCATGGCAATGTAGAGGAAAGAAGGTTTCCTTGTCTTGTCTCACTTTACGTAGAAGTAATATTGTGTTTGGAGTGTATTGTTGAGAGGCTGTGATAGTGGCGTAATAGTGCGACTTGGGCGCGTTATATGCACCCAGACATGCTTCCCCTGCTGTCCCAGTTGCATTCCAGCAGTGTTGGCATCATTTTCTGATGTTTCAGGGTGGACTTGGTGACCTCCAAGTGGTCGAATTGAGATTTCCAAGTGTCGAGCATTTTTTTCCCATAGACTATAATGGGATTCGATATTCGGTCGAGTAGTCGAGTAACGCGGTCTATTCGAATCGAAATTCGAAATTTCGAATATTTCACTACTCGCTCATCTCTAGATATGATTAGCTGTGTATCATATTGTGGTGAAATCCATACCATGTGGCCTCGGCTGACATCACTGTCACTGAAATCACGCTGTACATTTCCATAATGCAGGCTGTCAAGACCGTGACAGGCTGCGCAGCCTTTTCACTACCACCAGTGAACTAAGCCCTGACTGCCCCGTATTAATGCCACCAGGTCTAGTTTGACATAAACTGGTTCATTACCGGGGCTTTATCAGTCCAAAAGACAGCCCCAGAAGAGTATTGTATAACCAAGGAGCACAGACAGTTGAGTTTGGGATCAAGATAACAAGGCAGCCCAAGATTAAGTTATATATTTAATCACTTTAAAAGCACACTACACAGACTATATAACTATAACTAACATACAATGAATAGATGCAATACAGGTCAGAGGGGCAAATCGCCAAAGATTTGATTAGTTTGTAATTAATGTGCATGGCAGCTTCATAATTCTTTATTTAATTCTGGCTTGCATGTCTGGGAGAAATTATATGAAGGAGGTTTGCCCGCACAACCACAAAGCAGGGGTTTCCTATGAGTTCATATGTGGCTCAGTTCAGTCTATCCTATGTGTGAACACTATCAACAAGATCTTTTGAATTGGAGGCCCCCTTTTGGGGGGCACTGTCAGGCCTATGTTTACTGTCTTGCTAGGAGTAGGCCATCTGTGAAGTAGGTGACAATTTCCTCACCCCCAGAGAATTAGAATGCATTTTAAATAAGGTCTGTTGTTTATAAAAACACGGTCAGGTCAGAGATGTGATATAACTTTTCACCATATTCCTCACACATATAAACTGCAATCTGGTAATAACAGTACAAACAATTTAGTGATAAATACAGCAGCTCAGGGGTCTGTATCTGAATTACCTATTAATAAAAGGACCTAGGGCTATACATGACAATGTTTCACCTCATGTTCCTACAGTCCTAATGTGTTGGGAGTGGCAGGCCTACGTGATGCAAGCACATGGTGTACATTGCACTGGAAAGAGTTGGCTTTGGCTGACAGTGTCCAGGCCTTCATTTACTAATCCACTTGACACGAGCCCCAGGCTTCAACTTGTGGTCAGGATTGGGGGGGAGTTACTGAGGCAGCAAAGAGGAAGGAGAAACCCCCCTTTCTTTCAGTGACCAAAGCAAAGAGACAGCATAGGACTAATTATAAAATGGATAAAGCTGTAGGTAAAACAGCACCAATCACTCTATACAGATTAATAGGTCTCTGCATCCAACAGAAAAAAGTTAAAGGAATTGTGAATTTCAATAAATCAAAGTGGCAAAGAAGACTATTGCTGTTATATAGCCGTAAATATTCCAGAAGCTATGGTGTAAGCTTAGTTATAAGCAGCCATCACAGCTTAATCTAATATAATAAATACTACTAATACAAAAATGATAGAAATAGTAGAGAGAAGAAAAGAAAAAAGAGATAACGAAAATTGGACTTTAAGTCTGCTTTAAATAAAAACTCATTTATTTGTGTTTTGGGTGGAAAGGTAAGTGGCATAGGCACTGGCTGAGGGATCATTGTGAAACAATTTTATCTGGGTAACAGGCAACGTTATGTTTTTGGGCTGCTGTTATTGACCAGTATTGAAGAAAATGTCCACTTTTGATGGCATTTTTAGAGTTTTCCATTGTTGTTTGCCAAAATGATGTTCCTTAAGGTGCTGAGATTATTTGTTATTATTTTTGTCTTTTATATTTGTTTGTAACACTGTTAAAAGGGAATGAAGGGGAGAAAAGGGGGTTTGGGGGGTCTCTGATCACTGAATGGATGTTTGGTAATCCTTTCAGTGGGTTTTGGTCAGGGACTCCCAAGTGGCAGTTCTGTCGCGACCCAAAATGTAATATTCACTAGTATATTTGCTTGTGCCTGTTTTTTATTATTAACAGTGAATAATTAGTATTTACATATATACAGTGGTTATGTTCACATATACACATATTTATGAATGTCCATCTCAAAGTACTGGGTGTTGCCCAGATGATACATATACCGTAAAGTCCTTTTCGCTTTTTAGGGCTTTGTATGGGATTTTATTCCCCAGTTTGTAGCATCCTGTTGGTTGTTGTAATTAGTTTGTAGCAAGGGGTCAACCCTTGTTTGTAGTAAGTATTGTGCGCACGGACGTGTTTCGCCTGGCGGCTTCCTCAGCGTGCTCAGTAACAAAATATGTGGTTCTGTGGTGTCTGTTGTTGTTTCGAGATGCGGAGTGCTGCCTTCATAGGGTATATTCTTTTATAGGGTGTTCGTCCTGGCCAGTTGGGATACCCCACTGTGCCCTCCGTTTGAGTGGGGCTGGTGGGTGCACATTCTAAAGCAGGCTCCCAATTATAGCACCTATGTAGTGGGTCCCCGTCCACTGCATCTGTATTGTTTGCGTGCGCTCCGTTTTAACTCAGAGGTGCCAGTCCCCGCAGAAAAGACCCAAGAAACAAGATAGAACCTGACATACTCCTCCCCAACACTCCCTTTCCGCAATACCCCCCCCCCCCCAAAAAAACCCTCCCTTCTACCCAACCCCCCCCAACCCATTGCCTTCGGGCAAAACCACTTAAAACACTGTTAAAAGGTGAAATAGTTTCCTCTTGTAACAGCGTGTTTACCTTAGCAACCGTACATAAACTTGTGTGTTTGCTGTACGTAGCAGAGACTTCCTGACTCTGGCTTAATAATGATTTGATTGGCTGTGGCAGAGATGATGCACCACATTTCTGAGCTCACATGTTTAACCCCTCCTGCTGTAATTCAGTCTGTTGAGATGAGGGGATCACATTCTTGTTTTCCAGTACCTAAAGGGTTATGAGCAACATTCTCCCCGGGGGGGTGTCTCTGATTACTGCAGCCTATTTTTTCTATGTTATGCTTGGTGGAGGGCAGCTCACCCTTAACAGTAGAAGGCTTCCAGGATTTGTAGGCAACAGCTATACTAAAGCGCTTTACTCAAGGCTAGGAAAGCCGCACCCACGTAAGCAAAAGAGCCACAGGAATATAAGAGACTTGGAAACAGTATTTTGATAAGTAAAGCACAGGAATGGGTGCACAATCCTAACACAAATGTTTAGTTTACATTTCCGAAGAGGAGAACAACAAGCACCAGAAGCTTGACAAAAATGTAGTTAACCTTTAAAGTGGACCACCAGTCAAAAAAAGAAAGTTGCTTCCCCTCTTATAATCAGTGGCACAAGCAGTTTGAGAGGGCTTAACCCCATGCAGATGTTGTGAAATGGCATAAAAATTAATCATTCTAGAATTACATGGGGGCGGCCATCTTGCCACACACCTGCTAGTCCTGCTTACACATGAGAATTAGTGGGTGCTGTGCCAGCAGCAACCAAATTGCAGAAGCGATCTGTATGAGGGAAGCTGTTGGTGAGCGACTTTAACAGCCCCATGTAGCGTCGCATGTATTATTACAGGCAGCTAAGCGTATAGCGCCGGCACTCTAGCTTCCAGAGCGCCACGTATTACCTTTCGCTCTCCCATACATTTCAATGCCCGTTCATTTGCTTGTGTTTAAACAGCGTTTGACATTTTTTTAATTTTTTTTTGCTCCAATCATTGTGTGACCTCTCCTGGCTGCAAACAAACACTTTTAGAAACTTTTTGGACTTTTTATATTTTTATGCAGAATTGTCATTACAGGTCTGGTACTAAAGTGTTAATGTCATTCCATGTGTTCGCTTTGTTACTGGTGGATATGTGTTCAAAAACACACAGAGTCTGGCGCTCTGTGCTATAGCGACCAGATTTAAAGCGCTGACGCTGTGTGTGTGTCCTTTTTTGAGTATTGTGAGTATGGTGTCGAGCCAAGAGTTGGTCACACTGAGTTGGCGCTACCATTCGCTCCCTTCAGCGCTGTACTGGTGTTAGAGCACCCAACATACATCACATACATCAATGCGGGCCAGGTTATTACAGCTCCCGACACCTGCTTACAGCATCTACTAGCGGTCGCTCTAAGCGCCGCTATACAGACGCTCATCTGCCGATACCTGGTGTTAGTAATGAATCAGCCTCCACATCAGCTTCTTGACGTGTTTGGCAAGATGGCCGCTGCCATGCATGTTTAAGAATGCAGAATCTGCCTGCTATTCCAAACATCTGCATCCTGTCAATACCTCTCGATAAGCTTATGCCACTGATTGCCACGGGGGGGGCTTTAGGGGAGCAATTTACTAAGCTTTGATTTTTTTTTTGACTGGGCGTCATACACTTTCTTAAATTACGTTGGAATTGATTGTGATGCAACAAACAATTTCCTCTTAAATTGTGCCATGGTTTCAGGAAACATATAGATATATCTGGTCGGGATTTAGAGATAAGAAGAAGTGATAATTAACATTTAAGAAGCGATTTTTCAGGCCGTGTTCAACTTATTACTACAATTGCAATTGTGGTGTCTTGGCAGGGAAGGAGGCTTTGTATTGGACACAGGAAGGAGAAGGCATTAGGGGAGGTATCGGAAGAATGCATCTATTAGCTGTCCTCCCTTATCTCGTACATTCATCTCTCTGTGGTAAGTTGTCTGGCCGTGGTGTGCTGGGTTTGTTTCCATGTCTCACTTGAATCATTCCTGTTGAATTTTAGAGAATGTTTATAAAACCTTAAAATGGAATCAGAACACAATGAGCTGTGTTACCACAGAAATGCAAGCTATGTTTTAACCATTTCACTGACCCTGAACCTACAAGAAACAGTGCTCAGACTCCAATGGCACTGCCACTGCCATCACAAAATATCTAATGGCATGGCTCTGTTTTATACTCTGTTTATAGATAAGAAAAGACATAAACCTCAAGAGACTGCGACATAAACCTCAAGAGATTCTAACCTCTGGGATGCACATCATCTGGGTAAGAGGCTTTTTCTGTGAGAGCCAAATGTTGTACTATGCTGTACCAGTGTAAGCAGATTGTCTTATACTCCTTTATTGGCTAATACAAAAAAAATGGTGGTTTGTTTCAGTTATCTAATATAGATATCATGTATTAAAATATTTAAACATAATTCAATAGGGTCGATTCAAAGGCATAAAGGAGGCATAAACCTCAAGAGATTCTAACCTCTGGGATGCACATCTTCTGGGTAAGAGGCTTTTTCTGTGAGAGCCAAATGTTGTACCAGTGTAAGCAGATTGTCTTAGAGGCTGATTCATTACTAGCGCCAGCTATCGGCAGATGAGCGCTTAGAGTGACCGCTTAATAGACGATGTGATCGGCTATCGGGCGCTGTAACAGAGCGCCTCAGTGGCTGAAGTAACCTGGCCGGCATTGATGAATGAGAGGTATGTTGGGCATTCTAACACCAGTACAGCGTTGGAGCCAGTGCGACCGACTCTCAGCGACTCACACCATATTCAACAAAAGAACAGACACACAGAGTGTAGGCGCTCTGGATCTGGTCGCAATAGCATAGAGCGCCAGACGCTGTGTGATTAAAGTCTGTTTTTGAACACATATCCACCAGTAACAAAGCGAAAACACATGGAATTACATTGTTGTAAAATTGTGACATTAATACTTTAATGCCAGACCTGTAATGCCAATTCTGCATAAAAATATAAAAAATCAAAAAAAGTTTTCAAAAATGACTTTTTCTAGGCCAGGAGAGGTCACACAATTATTTCAGGAAAAAAAACGTCCATTGAAATGTATGGGAGAGCGACAGGTAACACCTGGCGCTCTGGAAGCTAGAGGTCCGGCGCTATACGCTGAGCCGCCTGTAATGATGAATTGTACGCTACATGACGCTGTTAGAGTCACGCACCAGAATCGGCTACATTAATGTGGTATTGCGTACAGCGCCCGGCGTTCACCAGATGCTGCCTGACGCTATCTCTTGATGAATAAACCCCTTATACTCCTTTATTGGCTAATACAAAAAAACACAAATTCTTGATGGTTTGTTTCGGTTGTCGAATACATGTATTCCTTTCTGTTCCAATAAATATTATATATTAAAATATTTAACAATAAACAATAGGGTCGAGTCATGGCTGTCCACCAAAAACTTCAAAACCGCACGCAAGTCTTTCCGTAAGTGGAAACTCGTGCATTGGCACACAATTCATGGCGGCGTGCGCACGAGTGCTTTGCACAAAATAGCACATGCAAGGTACGAGTGTAAGTTTGCGACTCATGCGCAAACATGAAGTTCAGCCCTTTTTATGTGGGAAAGGCTCAGCTCCATTGTAAGGACTGTACCGGACACCTTTCTGTCTTAAGCTGATAATCCCCAATCTCCACCGCCTCTTCTGCCTATAGACAAGTCCCCGCTCGCAGGAGACGCGGATTATGCCTCTCCTGACTCGGTTACCCCCAGGACTTAATGGGCGCAAAGATTACCAGCTTAAGGTGGAGACTGATGAACGGCAGGGAGTCCCAAATGAGGACGCCGGAAGGCGGAAGTCCAATAAACTAGCCGAGGTCAAAACCGGGAGATCACGAAGCGAGGTATCCAATGGAGGTAGCAAAGAGGAGTCAAACAAGCCGAGGTCAATCCAGAAGGTCACGGGGCGAGGTATCAGAAGGGTCAGGCGATAATCGTGGTCAGGCAGGCAAAAGGTCAGGGCAGGCAGCAAGCAAGAATAGTCAGAAGTAACAAGCCGAGTATAACTGAGATAGCACAATCTATAACGCTCCCAAGAACCCAGAGGCTATAACGGGCACTGGGAAAATGGAGCAGACTGAATATAAAGGGGATACTGGCCACTAGGGAAGGGGGCATTTGGAGGGAAGGATGGTGATTGGTGCAACTGTACAAAAACGGGAGCGGTCCCAGGAACTGGACGGCCCAGGCCAGACAGGCTGACCAGTCCCTGGGTCCGCTCCCCAGGAAAACGCCTGGGATAGGTTACTTTAAATCTGCCCCCGGCAGGCGCGCTGGGGGAAGCGCCGCCGGGAGGCATAAACAGGACGTGCTCGCGCGCGTTGTAGATCGGGCGCGCCCCCGCAAGAGGGAGGAAGCGCTGCACTAGGAGGAAGCCCGGCGGGGCCGCCCAGCCACGCAGAGCGGGCTGCGGCGCGGCCACCCGCACCACCCAACGCCGCCGACCCCCGGCCCCCACAGCAGCGCCGAGGGGCCGGCACGCCAGAAGACCGCCGGGCAGGAGACGGCCGCGGGCCACCCGACGACGCGCCGCGGGACCGGGGACGGCGAGGAGGTAAGAGCCTAACATTACCCTCCCCCTGAGGAGGGGCCACCGGACCCTCCAAGCTGGGCTTCAGAGGATTCTCCCTATGAAATTTCGTTACCAAACTCTGCGCATGAACCTCTCTGGCCGGAACCCAAGATCTTTCTTCCGGGCCGTAACCCTTCCAGTCAATTAAATACTGAAGAGAGTTTCGAAAAAAGCGAGAATCTAGAACCCGGGCAATCTCAAACTCCTGATGCCCACCAACTAACACAGGACTTGGAGGATTATTAGGTTCATGGTTCCTTGCAGGTTTAAAAAGGGAAACATGAAAGGAGTTACAGATTTTCATGGAGGAAGGGAGATCTAACCGATAAGTAACTTTATTTTCTGTAGTATGGGAAAGGGGCCAATAAATTTCGGACCCAACTTAGCAGAGGGTTGGCGTAAGGCCAAATTCTTGGTTGAAAGCCAAACCCAGTCCCCCACACAATAACCAGAATTAAAAGAACGTTTACGATCTGAAAATTTTTTTTGTTGAAGGACAGCCTTGGACAGATGTTGCTGGATCTTATTCCATAACCCCGGCCATTCGGACACCCAATCATCCAAGGAAGGGACTCTAGAGGGTTGGTCTGATAGGGCTGAAAACTTCAAATCTTTACCATAAACACAATGGAAGGGAGAAACTCCAGTGGAAGAATGTGAAGCGTTGTTCAGTGCGAATTCAGCAAACGGAAGGAAGAACACCCAATCCGTTTGAGTATCAGCGGTGAAACAACGCAAATACTGTTCTAAAGACTGGTTCGTTCTTTCGGTTTGCCCATTAGACTGAGGGTGGAATGCAGAGGAAAGAGAGACGGTGAAGCCCAACTTTGTACAGAAAGCCCTCCAAAACCGGGAGACAAATTGGACCACCCTATGTGAGACAACATCTTCTGGAATGCCATGGATTCTAAAAATGTGAGTGATAAAGAGTTGAGCTAAGATTTGAGCTGTGGGAAGCTTTTTTAAAGGGATGAAGTGAGCCATCTTGCTAAAGCGATCCACTACCACCCAAATGACGGTATATCCCTGGGAGGGTGGAAGATCCGTTATGAAATCCATGGCCAAATGGGTCCAGGGGCAGGCAGGAATGGGCAGTGGTAGTAGAGGGCCCTCAGGGGACTGTCTTAATGACTTACTCCGAGCACACACCTTACAGGCTAGGACAAATTTTTGTGCATCTTTCCTAATGGATGGCCACCAGACTTGGCGGGACAGTAAGGCGATGGTCTTTTTGACCCCCGGATGACCCGCTGTCTTAGTGTCATGAAAGTGAGACAGGAAGGCAGCACGATAAAGAGGGGGCACAAACTGGGCAAAATTAGGCTTTTCAGGTGGAGCTTCGGCCTGGAATTGAGTTAGATCAGGGAGTTGTGGTTGGACGGCGGCTACCACCAGAGAGTGAGGCAAAATGGGTACATCTTCCCTTTCTGGTGAATTAGAAAAAGAGAAACTCCGAGACAAGGCGTCCGCTTTCACGTTTTTGGACCCTGGTTTATAGGTTATGGAGAAGTTAAACCGAGAGAAGAACAAGGACCAGCGAGCCTGTCTAGGAGTTAATCTTTTCGCGGATTGGATGTACTCTAAATTTTTATGATCGGTAAAGACAGTAACTGGGTACTGAGCCCCCTCCAACCAGTGCCTCCATTCCTGAAAGGCCAACTTGATAGCCAACAACTCCCGGTTACCAATGTCATAATTTCTTTCGGCAGCCGAGAATTTTTTAGAGAAAAAGGCACAAGGATGAAGGCGTTCAGGGGACCCATGGTATTGGGACAGTACTGCCCCCACAGCAATCTCGGAGGCATCCACCTCTACAAAAAATGGTAATTGGCAGTCTGGATGCACCAGCACTGGGGCAGAACTAAAGACTCCCTTAAGTTTTTCAAAAGCATGAACAGACTGAACCGGCCAAACAGGAGGATACCCCCCTTTCTTAGTGAGATTCGTCAAAGGGGCTACTAAAGAAGAAAAATTTTTAATGAACCTTCTATAAAAATTGGCAAAGCCCAAAAATCTTTGCAGACCTTTCAGATCTTTGGGCTGCTCCCATTCTAATACTGCTTTCACTTTGGATTGATCCATGGAAAGACCAGTATTAGAAACAATGTAACCTAGAAAAGGAACTTCCGAGACTTCAAATTGACACTTTTTTAACTTAGCATATAAACAATTTTCTCTAGTTTTTGTAAGACCATGCGCACATGTTTGCGATGTTCCTCAAGAGATGAAGATAAAATCAGAATGTCATCTAAATAAACAACTACAAAACGACCTAAGTAGTCTCTAAATATCTCATTCACAAAACTTTGAAAAACTGCGGGGGCATTACATAATCCAAACGGCATTACTAAGTATTCATAATGCCCTTCGAGAGTATTGAAGGCCGTTTTCCACTCATCACCCTGCCTAATTCTGATGAGGTTATAGGTGCCCTGGAGATCCAGTTTGGAAAAGACCTGCACCCCAGCCACCTGTGTAAACAGCCCCTCAATAAGTGGCAGGGGATACTTGTTTTTAATAGTGATATTGTTTAAACCCCGATAGTCAATACATGGACGAAGCCCCCCATCTTTCTTCTCAACGAAAAAAAATCCTGCTCCTGCCGGGGAAGAAGATGCTCGAATAAACCCCTTCTCTAAATTTTCCGCAATATATTCCCGCATAGCAAGGTTTTCAGCTCGGGTCAAATTGAAAATTCTCCCCCTAGGAGGCATGGTACCAGGAAGGAGCTCAATGGGGCAATCCCAAGGCCTATGGGGGGGAAGTTTGTCTGCCGCCTTTTCGGAGAAAACGTCAGAGAACTCCAGGTATGGAGTGGGAACCTTATTTGGAGATAATTGTGTGACTCGAACCGGAAGTTCCAAACAGGTCTGAAAACATTGGTGCCCCCACTTCACAATTTGCCCCGACACCCAATCAATTTGGGGATTGTGCTTTTGTAGCCAAGGCAATCCCAGAACTAAGGGGGTGTTAGGCATACTTAAGACAAGAAAACTGATGGTTTCGGAGTGACTGGCTCCCACTTTAAATGATATAGGTAGGGTTTTAAACTGCACGAGTCCTCCTGCAACTGGAGTGCCATCAATGGCAGTGACTCGGATTGGTGTAGGCAGGGACTGGAGCGCAATTCCTAAACTCTGAGCTAACTCAGAGTCAAGGAAGTTCCCTGCTGCTCCAGAGTCTAAGAGGGCCTCCAAATTCAAACATTTTAGAGCAACTTTAACCTGAACCGGAATTATAACTGGAGACGATACATGAGGTGATACCTTACAGCCTAGGTGGGCCCCCTCGAAACCCCCTAGGCTCTGAAGTTTCCCGACGGCTTCTTAGGGCATACTCTGACCATGTGACCAGTTCCGCCACAGTACAGACACAGACCCTCCGACAGGCGCCGACGTCTTTCAACTTCAGTGAGTTTTGTGGCGCCCAGTTGCATGGGTTCTTCGGATGATTGCACCACTGGGGCCTCAGCTCTCAAAACTGAATCGGGATGTGACCCTTTCTCTAGGCGTCTTTCCCGAAGACGACGATCTATGCGGATGGCAAGGTGCATGGTCTCGTCTAAAGTCTGGGGTTCTGGATAATTTACCATGGTGTCTTTAATAGAATCGGCCAATCCAAGCCGAAATTGGCCGCAGAGGGCAGGATTGTTCCAGCGCGAATCCACTGCCCAGCGCCGGAATTCTGAACAATAATCTTCGGCCGGTCGAAGTCCCTGACGTAGGGTACGCAGCTTAGCATCTGCCGTTGCTCCTCTGTCAGGATCGTCATACAGAACTTCCATAGCAGAAAATAAATTTTCTACTGAGAGACGAGCAGGATCCTGAGATGGTAGACTGAAAGCCCAGGACTGTGGATCGCCTTGGAGGAGGGAGATAATCAACCCCACTCGCTGCTCCTGTGACCCCGATGAAACAGGACGAAGTTGAAAATAAAGTTTGCAAGAGTCCCGAAAATTGGCAAACCTTGCCCTGTCGCCATAGAATTTTTCTGGGAGTGGAATTTTGGGTTCCACAGAGGATGCGGCCGGAGCCCCTTGAGGACTGGTGGTAATAGGAGCTGGACGGTTCTCCTGGGCCGCAACGCGGTGAGCCAGGTGCTCTACAGCCGCCGTTAAGGCTTGCACCTGTTCCAAGATCTGGTCCATTTTTCTGGCCCCTTATACTGTAAGGACTGTACCGGACACCTTTCTGTCTTAAGCTGATAATCCCCAATCTCCACCGCCTCTTCTGCCTATAGACAAGTCCCCGCTCGCAGGAGACGCGGATTATGCCTCTCCTGACTCGGTTACCCCCAGGACTTAATGGGCGCAAAGATTACCAGCTTAAGGTGGAGACTGATGAACGGCAGGGAGTCCCAAATGAGGACGCCGGAAGGCGGAAGTCCAATAAACTAGCCGAGGTCAAAACCGGGAGATCACGAAGCGAGGTATCCAATGGAGGTAGCAAAGAGGAGTCAAACAAGCCGAGGTCAATCCAGAAGGTCACGGGGCGAGGTATCAGAAGGGTCAGGCGATAATCGTGGTCAGGCAGGCAAAAGGTCAGGGCAGGCAGCAAGCAAGAATAGTCAGAAGTAACAAGCCGAGTATAACTGAGATAGCACAATCTATAACACTCCCAAGAACCCAGAGGCTATAACGGGCACTGGGAAAATGGAGCAGACTGAATATAAAGGGGATACTGGCCACTAGGGAAGGGGGCAATTGGAGGGAAGGATGGTGATTGGTGCAACTGTACAAAAATGGGAGCGGTCCCAGGAACTGGACGGCCCAGGCCAGACAGGCTGACCAGTCCATGGGTCCGCTCCCCAGGAAAACGCCTGGGATAGGTTACTTTAAATCTGCCCCCGGCAGGCGCGCTGGGGGAAGCGCCGCCGGGAGGCATAAACAGGACGTGCTCGCGCGCGCGCGCGAGCACGTTGTAGATCGGGCGCGCCCCCGCAAGAGGGAGGAAGCGCCGCACTAGGAGGAAGCCCGGCGGGGCCGCCCAGCCGCGCAGAGCGGGCTGCGGCGCGGCCACCCACACCACCCAACGCCGCCGACCCCCGGCCCCCACAGCAGCGCCGAGGGGCCGGCATGCCAGAAGACCGCCGGGCAGGAGACGGCCGCGGGCCACCCGACGACGCGCCGCGGGACCGGGGACGGCGAGGAGGTAAGAGCCTAACATCCATGTGCATTTTGATGGCTAAGCCATTCACTGGTTCCCATGGCCCTCATGTTTCTCCCCCATCTTTACTGTTTAGCAGTGGCAAGTTTGTCTCTCCATCTTCTGTGTTTGAGGCAAATCTCTATTCTCCAATATGTAGTGGATACCCCGTGGCAGCTGCGTTCTCCTTATTTCTATGTGTAGTGTTTTATTGGGCAATATCTTGATTTCTGTTGATCTACAGGGTTTATATTTCGCAATGTTTGGCCCTCTATATCCCTCCCTCACTGGCTTGTTTGTTTAGTTTTTTAGTGCTTAATAATAGAGCTACTAACATATTGCCTTTTTAAAAAATAAACATTAGTGGCTAAATGTCCACCTTTTTGGTTCTATTATATTTGTAAACTTTTTAAATTATTTTCAAACTAAAAAAAGTAAAAAATAGTTTAAAATTTTGAGAAATAACTTGTAGGTGACACTTTCATTCATAGTGCCGACGTGTTTAATAAATGAAATAAGCAGGTCAGTTCTCCTGCTGGAGAAAAATGACACATGAAAAAAACACATTTGTGCATCTTTTCACCCCTCCAAACAAGCCCTAAATTGCATGCAAATTTAATCTTGAGTAAATTTGTGCATGAAATCGTACTCCATGCGCAAATTTATGCACAAAAATAGGCAAGGGAATAACATGAGTAAACCATGAAACCATGTGCCCAAATATTCTGGCGCACGACCATTGTTTTCTCACCAGGCTCTGAAATCGACCCTACTATCAATCAAGCCTTTCACAGAATGAGAGAGCATATTATTAATGCTCTTCACATTAGATGTCCCGAGACTGTCATGCACTCTGTGGGGGTCATGCTAAATATTTGGTGAAGCCAGTGTGATTTCTGGTGTGCATTGTGGATTGCAACCAGAATCCCGGTGAGCTTTTTAGTGTTAGTAAACAAAAACGTGCAAAAAAAAGTCTTTGTCCTAAATTGTAACCCCAAAAATCACCTGCACATGTGATGGCGTATTTTTACAGTTTACGTACATTATATTTCCAGTGATGTAAAGATCTACTTTTAAAGTTTGGAAATAACAGCTCCCTATGGACTATGCAAAATATTTCACCATTTTATTCTGCATAGCCCGTAGGTTTCTGTTGTTTCCAAACTTAAGAACAAATTATGTGCCTAACCTGTAAAAATGTCCCATCACATGTACAGGTAATTTTGGGGCAAAAAAGGTAGAAAAAAACATTTTTTTGCACTTTTCTCTGTCTAAACGCTAGGTTGCAATCCACAATCCTCTAAATCAGGTGCGACCCCAGGGCTGGCCCACCAACCGGTCCACAAATGCTAATTGCACACTGCTAAATCAAATATACAATTTATTAGAGCATAAGAAATTCATACATAGTATCCAACACACATAACAACATATAAACATACAGTTAAAAAACACTTATTAAAACTCAGAACAAATGGGGAGGAGCTCCGGGGCTATATTGCTATCCAAATAGATAATTAATTGATTCAATACTCAAAATAAGATTAATATACAACTCATAGTGCAATGGCGCTTATAGAAAGTGCTGAGTGCATAAAGTGCCTAGTGTCTATTAATAAAGTGCTATGTTTATAGTGAAATATTGCACTGCTCAGAACACGCAGTGCTAACAACATCCAACACCTGTGCAAACATGCAGGAATTATATACCATAAGGAAAGTGCAATGTGCAAAAAATGAGTGCAACTACTCTAAGGCTATGCCTAAATGGTGCTACTACAGTTCTAATAAGCGCCACTCACATATGGTGTAAACATATAAGTATAAACACACGCAGTGAACAATAGCACTGCAGGGTATCCAAGAGCCTCTTGTCCTCCCCACTTACCTCACCGGCGCGCTGCGTGGTACTCCACCACTTCGCTCGGGTTGCAATCCACCCCGCAATGCACACAGCAAGTCACACTGGCTTCACCAAATATTTAGCATGACCTGCTGAGTATCATGTGAGCAGTACTGTGCTAGCCAGGAATTCGGAAGAGAGATATTTAGGGATACTGATGACTGAATTCTGAAACAGAAACTGAAGGGGGGGAGTCAACCCTATCTGGTCCACTCTTTTTAACCCACTGGAAACAATGTATTGCTAAGGTTATCCTGGTTCTAGTTATCTTAGATTGCAAGCTTGCAAGGGAAGGGCTTTCTCTCCTCACGAACTCCAGCATTATTGTGTTTATTATATATAGGCAGGGCTGGATTAAGATTGAAAAGCCTCCTGTACCAGACCATAACCCAAAGGTTGGTGGAGGCCCCCTTTGCAGGGCAAGTGGTGGAGGCTTTAAATTCTATTTAAAAATACAGAGGCCTCAGCTGGCATATGTCTCTAGATGAATGCTGAAGCTGCACCACCAACTACACAGAGCTTCTGTTTAGGTGCAGTCATAACTCTAATCTATGAGAGCCCTAGTTTGGGAAATACATGGTCATAGATAAATAGATAAATAGATAAAGCTATCCCCAGCTAAAGACCCCCCTACAAAATGGCAACCGCTCAAGCCAAGTTATAACTAACCTACTAAGTCTACTTGAGGTCTCGGTTGGCACACGTCCCCCCCCCCCCCATCAGGGACATAGACTGGAACGGATAAAATGCCTTATGTCCTATGCTTCCAGCCAGCACACTGGGGGGGTCCAAAGGGTGTCTTATATCACCTTCAGTCTCCAATATGCTACCAGTCTATGCCACCATACTACAACCCTTGTCATTGGTTTATCCACCTGCCCAACACTTGAATCCCAGGCAACCCGCGAGCCACACAGATAGGGTCCGCAAGTCACATGCGACTCCCATGCGACTCCCGAGCCACAGATTGGGGATCAGTGGTTTAGGGCAACATGGACAGAAATTTTAAAGGCAAAATATTGATCATAAGTATGCAATCACACCATTTTCTCTTTCACTTGTGAAATGAACAATGAACACTACTTAAAGGTTATTTGAGGATTCAAGTCCTAGAATGATGTTTACAACAATATTCCTTGAATGAAACTTATTCTGGACAGAATTCTCACTAATGGAAAAATCAACAATCAAGTGTTAATCATATCAACAGTTTGTGGGTCCAGCTATCCACAAGCTTGGTTATGTGACACAACCAATATTCCTACTGTTTAATCCAAAATTATGATGTGTTACATCCTGCTGTGACATAAAATAACATTTGAAACGTCTGGAGCGCAAATATTTGCACTAAACATATGAAGTAGAGGTTTTTGCTAAACGTTGACAAATTTCAGTATGGCAGAGACCTGAAAAAAGGTATGGATTTCACAGCTGCTCTTCAGGAGCTGCCAACTCCAAACTCAGAATCCATCGGAATCCTGCATTCATACATTTTTGTCACATTCTCAACTGAAAGTATGAATATTTTAGCCTTTACAGTCGCAGGGGCCCTAATAAATAGTTTCACGCAAAATGCTGTGCTGTGTTGTAACTAAAGACCAACTTTAAGGTGCCATACATGGATAAATTATTAAGCATGACACAAACCTGATTTAATACAAACTGGCTAGAAACGGGATGAAAAATGCAACAGTTCCATTGCCTCCCCAGTGCATCTGTAAAGATCACATCTGTTTCAGATCTGGGATACTGCAGCAAAGAATGAAAAGGTTGGGTGCCCCACTCATCGGAGGCATAACTAAAGTCTAAGGGACAGGTCTCTACCCATGTATCTATAGGCCCAACTGGGGAGTTCCATTTAGTGTATTTACGAAATTAAGGTGGAAAAATAATCTGATCAGTATTTAGATTCAAAACCTTTATTTTTTACACCAGATGAAAGGCATTCCAATTAAACCATGCAAATCTTATGGATGGGATTATGCAGACATTTTTGTAAATGAGTATATGGCCATATTGTGTTTATATACTTGTTTTTTATAATCTCAACGTGTGAATATAATTATTGAATAAAAATGAACTTTCCATTTTATGCCTGTAGCCAGCTTCTCAAATCTAGCTTCTCTTCATTGGGACAACTGGAAATAAACTCTTGTGATAATGACACACTTCCACATTATCCTGTATTATCATTATCCTGGTTCATTGTCATTTCACAACTCAGCTTTGTAAAAATGTAAAATACATTTTAGCATTCTGCATTTATATGTGCGAGGACTTATATGTGCGAGGAAATAAATAAGAGTTTGTAGATTAAGAGTTATCCAAATGATTTTGAGAGCATCTAGAGAGGATTAGTTTTGAGAGAATTTTAAGTGGATCAAAACCCACATTTTTAACTAGCACCCCCTGAATTGCTCCCCCCATGAGAAGCACCATTTGCCAGTTTTTACTGTTCCTGCTTCACTCTAATCCCAGATAATGGCGCCTGTTTTAGCTGTAAAGCTCCGCCTCCTCCATTCATTACCACACCTATGCAATAACTGATCACCTGCCATCTTACAAAGAGGGACAACAAAGAAAACTGTGTTCCAAGATGAGTCCAAAAGGGAAAATATCCATTTCTAGTTCTTAACCCTAAGAATGAAATATCGACTTTGGCCAAATGTATTTCAAAAGGTCAGTGTGTTTTGGTCTGCTTTAAGAGACATTTTACCTATACACTGCAACGGGATAATAATATGGGGTAGATACATAATTGTGTGGAAGATTTTGCTTTAGAACGAAGGTCCCCCCAACTCTCTTTAAAAATGACATCAATCATTTTGCTCTCTTTCAATAACACCTTTCTTGAATACTCTCTAACTCCTGGGATTCAGTGAATTAAGGTAATTCTGATACTGCTTGTCTGTATGAGCCATGTAAATATAACACAAAGAAAGTGCTCCTTACCTTTTAGTACCTTTTTAGTCTTGAACAGGGGGCATCTTGGTATCGTTAAGCCCACTATATTCAGCGTTACATGGCCATGTTCTGGCACTCTCAAGTATCACTTTCCATACAGGCATCTATCTCTGGCCTTGTGTTGATGAGGGGGCAACTTTCTACTCCGAAACTTGGCCAAAAGGCTGTGCAATTATTATTAGCTTTATCCAAGTACTACACTCCCAGTGGCTTCTGAGAACTTGGGAGATAACCTCAAGAGTCATAAGAAGATGATTTGCATGGCTCTACCTACTCAATAGGAGTCATAGATATGGATTTAGAAAAGTGCTTTCTACCTTGGGATTCAGAGAAAAATTCTAATTCAATTCTAATTCCCAAACAGCAATTTTGCCACATTTGAGCGCGCATCCCCTCTATCCCCAAGGTCTATAATCCACAGATATGCAGGGGTGAGTTTATCATTTCTGGGGCACCAATGAAAATTTGTGTATGGAGACCTTAATCAAATGCATTTTTATGTAACAAAATACAATATTAAAGAGAAACAAATGACAGAGAGAAGCAGCTTAATTTCTCATGTAGTCTCAGCAGTGACAGTCACCAGTATTAAACCAGTATTACAGTAAGACCCCCGCCACTTCCATTGTTCATTTTGTTTACTGGCCAGCAGACATTAGTAAAGCATTTTCTGGTGCTTTCAAGCACAGCCTTATGTAGGATTAATAATGTAGGAAGTCCTAAAATGAGTATGGATGCCCTTCCAAGTCTATGAAACAGTAAGAAATACAAGGGATGTACACTTTCTGGATCACTACCCATTACACCAGGCAAGGTGTGGTCAGCTGGTACCATGCAATGCAAGCTGCAGCATAATTAAAAACACACGTCTGTAACAAGTTTTGCTCTTTAGGACCAATTTGACAGCGTGTTTTAGTGCACAAAGATTCCAAACTAGAATCAATTTATATACATGTAAACAAATGAGGATTTTTTGGGGCAAGAGTGGATTTCACGAGTGGGGTTGGGCAGTAAACAATATTTAATATTTATACATATGTAAACCCTATACAGGATATATACATAAGTATATAAATACAATTCCAAACTAGCTATCAAATGACATGAGAAGTTCTTCCCAAGCACAGATTATCATGGTAATTATGATGCATGACCTAGGCATTTACTGTCAATGCACTGGTAGCACTGTTAAAGTGGACCAACACCCAGGATTTTGACTATCCTGGGTTTTGGTCCACTTCGGTGGGGCACCCCGATCGGGGGTGCCCCGCTGTTTGAAATCCCCCAGAAAGCCCCAAAAACTCACCTGTCCCCGTGTGATCGCTGCAGCCAATCCCCGCCGACGGACAAGCGAGCGCACCCGCCGCCGTCGCCTCCCGCGCGTCACTCTTACAGGGAGCGCGCCCGCGCCGGCCATTCACAAACGCCGTGCATGCGCCGCTGGATCGAGGAGCAGGTAGAGATTTCGGGGCTTTCTGGGGGGCTTCACACAGCTGGGCACCCCCGACCGGGGGGCCCTGCAGGCCCGATGCTGATCGGCCGGGGAATCTTATACATTCTCGGGCCGATCAGCATCGGGTGTTGGTCCACTTTAATGTGCCTCTGCATTTTTGATGAAGGTTTTCTATAAGGATACCCACTGTCTCCACTCATATACATTCATATGTAACAATCCCCACATGCTAGCAATACACATGCCGATTGGCTTACCTCACCGAATAAATGGGTCCTATATTTATAGCCCTCCCGCATCAGTCCCACATCTTACCCATGTTCCCAGTACTCAACCCATCTAAACACCAATGCTAAGCATACAATTATTATAGAAAATCTATTTTACCAAATTATTGTGCCAAAGATTTCACCCAGGGCTGGTGTTGTACAATCAGTGTCACCACGTTTCTTCAATCCGCCTCTGCCACCTATATTTGTTAATGAGCCACCTTTTCTGCATATTCCTCATTTAACACCCCCCCCCCCCATCTTCCTATTTTCTTGTTCCTTTTTTCCCCACCTTTATTACCGTATTTTTTTCCAAGATGCACATATTTTTTCCCAAAAGTGGGGTGGGCAGGGAGTCTTATTGATCGAATGTGAAAAAAAAGGAAAAATGGAAGTGGGAATGGGAGGGGCAAATGCCACAATGCCTATGGGAATGGGATGGGGGAATATCACACTGCCCATTGGGAATGGGGGAGATTCCACTCTGTGATGGGGGGATTATGCACCTTGCATATTATTTGGTTCTTGGGGGGATGGTGTTTTAGCACAACATTTGGGTCAGAATTTTTATTTTCTTATTTTCCTCCTCCAAATCCAAGGTGCTTCCTATGGGCAGATGCGACTTATAGGACGAAAAAGTTATGTTTATGTTTTATTCTATAGTAGTTATTCTGAGTATGGGAGTTTACATGATAGAATTAAACATTGTATTTCTAATCAGGGCACAAGGTGGAAGGGTTGATTTAGAAATCTCCCATTTTGGCCCCACAAACAATGTCTGTTTCCTAATGTTCAACCCCAACTTTAAAGGGTAATTCCACTTTCAGTTGAAATTTTTAAAAATTTTCCATTATTGTGTGCCAAAATTATGTGTTCGATGTGCTAAGCTTATCTGTTATTTTTCTTTTATTTGTTTGCAACTCTGTGTTATAAAAGAAAATAGTTTCCCCCAGCAACAATGTGTTTATCTTAGCAATGTACAATTAACTGGTGCATTTGATATACAGATCCAACACTTCCTCAATCGAGCTTGCCAATCATGTGATTGGCTAAGGCACAGACAACAGGTTCAATTTCTTTAGATAGGAGGGAACCATATCTTGTGTTCCAGTAGCTAAATGGTTATTGGTAGTGTTCTCACCTGGAGAGATAATGACTGCTGCTTAGCTGCTGACTAGCTCACCTGTTGCATTGGAAGAATTTGGGGTCAGCAGTTTTTACTCAAGGCCAGGAAAACCACTCCCTCTGTAGAAAAACAGAGCCCCAGAAATATGAGATGAGATATGAGAAATGACATTATTTACATTCCAGAAGAGGAAAACAACAAGGCAGAACACCATAAATCTGACAAAAAGGGGGTTTACCTTTAAAGCAGACCAAGTCAATCAAGTCAAGAAAAGAAAGTTTAGTACATTTTTTCCAAACCTGGTCGGGTAAAATTTATAAACAAAATGGCTGTGTAGGCCACCTGCAAAAAGGAAGTGCTGCTGGGTTTCCTGTTATTGTGCATTGTCAGTTATGTCAGTTGAATCCAAGCAGCAGCATGGCTGAGATGCCTGGAGAGAAAGCTCCAAAATGGCCGCAACCTTTCTTTTCTAGCTGTGCCAGGTGTGAGCGGTTGGGCGATCAGCAGTGACAAGGACAACAGTCTTTCAACAGCAAAACGGCTTTATTTAACAAATAAAGTGTTCAAACGCAAATCATCACTCACTTCAGGGATTGCAGCATCAATGCAATAAATCAAAAAGTGGTTACTTCACCAAACAAATGTAAGTCCAGGGCTGGGTACTCCAGCAAGCTGTAACTCCAAGGCAAGTTAGATCCACTTTGCAGGGCGTATCAGCCCTCCGCTGCTCATCCCCACAAGTCCACGGTTAGGGGCGCAAAAGCCAAGTCCTTCGGCTTGCATACAGTCCTTCCCTCAGCCTGGGCTCCCTCCTACAGGCTGGTCAATAGACAACTGACAGGCCATGTGTTTCCTTTTTATTCAGGCTTCCCCTGCAATCAGCCTGATCACCTGTGCACGACCTGAGATCATGGAACACACCTGAAAGGGATTGGAGAAAGTGACCTGGGTCCTGAAAACCCGTCACGGATCGTGCCTGATACAGCCTAGCAGGGGAGAAATACACATCATTTATAACGTTTTTGTACAATTTACCACATACCCCTCCCCCCCTCTTCTTCAAACCCGCGGTCTGACACTCTTCAGCGGCCATACAATCGGTTCGGGACACAACATCTACATTCCCCGGCTTATGTTCCACTTTAAACTTCTCTCTTTCACCCGTGGGTACTATTCCCCGAACTCGGTCACCAGGATTAAAGGCCCTCCCCCTGGTCGGCCTATTATATAACCTGTTTGGGGCCACACGTTTACCGGACTTGACGGGGAGGGTTACCGGTTCTGCTGGAGGTACTTCGCTGTCGGTAGGAGGGTTACGCCTTTCCCACAAGGGCCAGGACAAGGGAAAATCCCACCCAATTACAACATCATAGACAAGGCGTTTTACTACGCCAGCTTCATGGGTCACTGTTCCCGCGGGGGTCTCAAACTTGGCTACAGGGTAAACCACGATATCCCCATGGATGCAAAGCACACTAAGCTTTTTCTTTGGTTTGCAACCACCACGCACCAGGTTGGCCCAGACCAAAGTTACCCGGGTACCTGAGTCCAACAGTGCCTATACTGGGCGACCATTCATCTTCACAGTCACAATCTGTGTCTCAAGCTCTGACCGCTGAATGGCGGCAATACCGGGTTCTTCAAACAGGGATCTTCTGCGGGCAGTGTCACATTCCATGGGCTCAGGGGCAATCCATGGCTATGTGCCCCCACTCACGGCACCTCCAACACTGGGGACCCCAGAACCTCCTTGCCAGGGTGTCTTCCCTTGAATTAGGGGGCCTCTGGGGGTCAGGGACAGTCTTTTGCCCTCTTACACCGCTCCACACACCTCCAAGGGGAACTTGCTTACCCACCGGTCTGCTGGTCTTAGCGGTTGCTGGTGCTGCAGGGGTATCCCCAAGATGGTCCTCGGTCGCAACGTATCTCTCCACGATGTTGACCAACTGTTTAGCAGTCTGAGGGTCACCTTGTTCAGCCCACCGCTGTAGCTTCGGCGGCAGGGTCCCAAAAAAATGGTCCACCACGACCTTCTCGACGATCTGCGCCGGTGTGGACTGCTCCGGCTCCAACCATTTCTGCACAAGATGAACCAAATCGAACATCTGCGACCAAGCAGGCTTATTCACAGCAAAAGTCCAGTTATGCACTCTCCGGGCCCGAACCGCTGGCGTGACTCCCAGGCGAGCAAGAATCTCCATTTTGAGTTTAGCATAGTCCCGTTCATCTTGCTCCCAGAAACGGTGCAATCACATCTGTCCACTTGGCTACTGGCAGCTGCTCTATCTCAGCCATGCGCTCAAATACAGTGAGGTAGGCCTCAACATCATCCTCAGGGGTCATCTTTTGTAGGACCCGCTGTACGGCTCTCCTCGCACCACCCGTCTCAACCGGGCTTCTCTCTGGTGGTGAAACTTTAGCCATAACAGTTTTTCTAAGTGCAGCAATCTGTTTTATCAACAGACGGTTTGTCTCCTGATGTTGTGCCAGGGCTTTCTGCTGCTGCGCCATGGCTTGCTGCTGTTGGAAGTTAGCCTGTATTAACTGTTTAACCACCTCCTCCATTTGTGTGAGACATCTTAGTCGCCCCTTTCACCCTAAACATCCAAAATGCAGCGCGTTTGTCACTCCGTTGCCCCTAGCAACAGTCACTGTGCCCCTCGCATCCTCCACCAATTGTGAGCAGTTGGGCAATCAGCAGTGACACCGACAACAGTCTTTCAACAGCAAAATGGCTTTATTTAACAAATAAAGTGTTCAAACGCGAATCATCACTCACTTCAGGGATTGCAGCGTCAATGCAATAAATTAAAAAGTGGTTACTTCACCAAACAAATGTAAGTCCAGGGCTGGGTACTCCAGCAAGCTGTAAGTCCACGGCAAGTTAAATCCACTTTGCAGGGCGTATCAGCCCTCCGCTGCTCATCCCCACAAGTCCTTCGGCTTGCATACAGTCCTTTCATCACAAAGCTCTTAATGTGACTTGAGATTTGAATTGTACATCATTGTTTGCTTTCCCCTTTCAGATAAACATCAAAAACAACCTAAACCCAAACTATCTATAATTAATAACTAACTACCTTCCTCTAACCGACCCATTCTAAACCAGCCCCACCCACTTACCCCACTCAATCACCTACAAATAATAATGACCAAGAATCACGCTTCCACCATTCTTCAACCATATCTACATTCAGCTTCTGCAAATCAAAATAATAAAAATTATGCATCTTCCCAACAAACATGCCAACACACTGTTCAACAGTTAATTCTACTTTGTTCTTAACTAATATTTCCATAGACTCCCACAAAACCTCCTTAAATGCCGACAATAGCAACAAAACAATTCTTGACCAACCTGTCCACAAGATAGCAAAGGTAAGTGCCTCAATACCTCCAACCTCCCTCATAAAGAATGCAAACCTATTCCTCAAGTCTTGAGCAAAACTGCAACCCCACAATAGATGATATGTGGTCTCTCTCCCAGCACACACTTCTCTTGGACAAACCTCCGATCTTTCCAAAGCTCTGGACTTCAAGAACGCTTTGGTGGGCAACACATCCATCAACATGGCCCACATTAAATCTTTCTGTTTGTTACTTAACCCCTCATACCTAAGCATCCCCCATACCAACTCCACTCGGACATTACTAATATTAAGGATATTATTCAGTGTTAAGTTTCTTTCTTTTAATTCCTTAATAGCATCCTTCTTACGCATTCTCTCACCCAACATACCTAGTTTATATTTCTTAAAAAAGAACTCCAATCGACAATAATAATTGAGGGGCACAAAGGCTACTGGTCTTCTCAAGTCCCTCGTCACCCAATCCCATTTAATTGCCAACCGGCCTACAAGGTACCTTACCAAGTCTGAAACACATCCACCACACATTAATCAATCTAAAAGTGCTTAACCAAAAATGCATTAACAGAAAAAAGGAGAGGCCAGGAAAATCATAACCCCCCCATTCTAACAGGCTTCATCATCTTTTCACGTGCCACTTTCTCCATTTTAGACCCCCAGAAGAAAACACACAATCTCCTATTCACCTGAGCCACCCACTTTTCCTTGGGTGGAGAAATAACTGAAAAATACAAAATTAAAGGAAGCACCACCGCTTTTATCACCAAGACCTTACCATGTTTATACAGGCTTCTAAGGGACCAAAAACCTAATTTTTTCTCAATCCTTCCCAACAAAGGTATATAATTGTTTTCTGAATAGTCACCATCTCGAAAAAGAATACCCAGAATCTTGATTTCTTTCACTTTACTTTATTTTCTACAATCTCAAACTTTCTCCCAAAATGACAATAGCCACTTTTAGCCCAGTTGACACTCATACCTGCCATCATACAATAAATGTCCAAGTGTAAATTTATCCTTTTCACGTCAGATGCGGAGCCACAAAAAAAGGAAACATCATCCATGTAAGCAGAGGTTTTAACCTGAATGCCACCACTTCCTGGTATTATCATCCCTCTAACAAATGTATCCCTCTGCACAGCTCTAAGTAAAGGTTCAAGAGCGATGACAAAAAGCTGAGGAGACAATGGACAACCCTGTTTCACACCGGACTTAATGCCAAAAGAATTTGACAAAAAACCATTGACCAGCAACTTTGCACTTATCCCTGTATAGAGGCTTCTTAACATTTTAACAAAACTCTGGGGAAACCCCATGCACTCCATCACCAAAAACAGATAATCGTGTACTACTTTGTCGAAAGCCTTCTCAATATCAATCGACTCAATCACTAATCCGACATTATTTGATCTAACATATTCGATAAAGTCTCTTACCAAAACCAAATAATCCGATATTGTCCTGCCAGGTATTGCACACACCTGTTGTTCCCCTATACACTTAGGAATAAAAGTTGTTAACCTCCTAGATAATATTTTAGCAATCACCTTATAATCAAAATTTAACAGCGTCAAAGGTCTCCAATTCTTTAGATCTTTTCACATTTTTTAACAATAAATGTATTAAACCTTCCCTCATTGACACAGACAATTGCTCCTTCTCAAAGATCTCCTTTAACAATTCAACAAAACCCTCTTTAATTTCTTCTCAAGCTTAAATGTAAAATTCTTTGGGTAAACCATCACATCCAGGTACCTTCCCACTCATCATACTATCCAATGCCTCCTTTATCTCCTTCTCAGTATGCACATCCGTCAACACACAGCTCTTTCTCCTCCGATGACCAATTTATTTTCAAATCCTTACAATAGTCCTTCACAGCACCTCTATAAATTTTCACTCCTCCTCCAAACAACTTCATGTAAAAATCCTCCAGAGCGCCGACCATATTCCCCTCGGACACGTACACCTCACCCACCTTGACCTTCTCCAAATAATCTTTCTTACTACAGACTTTTTTAAAGAAAAAACGAGTACACTTCTCACCAAAGTCCAAATGGGTAACTCTTGATTTTAATACAATGTTCTTACCCCTTTCCTCTAGTAACTTCGCTTTCCTTATTCTTAAGTCTTCCAATTCTCTATCCACATCAATTTCCTCCTCCTTCCATCTCAAAAACATGTCCATTCTCCTCACCACCTCCTTCTCCTCTTCCCTCCTACTATGAGCCATTTTAAATTACTGCCACCTAAAAAGAAGGCGAACTCCATTTTTTGCCCAATCCCACCAATCACATACACTTAAAAAGGCCCCCTTTTTGCTCTTCATCCATTTAAATTTCACCCAAAAAAGATCCCATATCTCTTCATTATCAAGCAAAGAAGTGTTCAATCTCCACACACCTCTCCCATATTTTACCTCTGAAATGTTCCCCAGCGTAACAAACAACATCTGATGATCTGAAAAAAAAACTTGCTCCTGATAATATTCTTCTATTTTAAATTTGTCTGAAATGAAAATAAAATCAATACGTGATTTAAAATCACCTTTGTCTGAAAAATATATGAAACCTGGGGAGTCCCCCTTAAATATTTTGCCAGCATCCTGAAAAGAAAAGTCTGTAACCATATTATTAAGGAGCCTTGATGTCCGATCCAACTTTGCTTCCTTTCTTCCAAGTCGATCCTCAGTTGATAAGATTGTGTGAAAATCACCTAATAACACCATATTCATCCTACCAGGCAAATGTACTAAAAGTTCTTCAAAAAACTCCACCCTCTCTTTGTTAACAGCAGGAGCATAAACACAAATCAGTCTGAATTCTACACCAAGAAATTTGCATATACAGATTAATAACCTCTCCGGGACTGGGGAAGCATGGGAAACTAACTCAATGCTTCTATTTTTAAATAAAACTCCCACTCCAGCATTTCTTTGCGACATAGAGAGAGACCACACAGATTCCCCATGTGACCATTCCTCCTTCTTAGGCAAGAATTTCAAATTACATTCCTGCAAAATTATAATGTCCGATTTCACAGAAGCCAAACCATCTAACACTACAGCTCTCTTAACTTTGGAACCAATACAGCGTTCATTAAATGAGCAAAAAGTCAAAGCCATGAGCGCCCACAAGAGGAAATTAACGGGAAATGTCATCTAAGTCCACGCCCCTCTCATCATGAACCTGCCTCCCACCAGCAGAACCCGGGGCAGTTCTCATCACCACTTGCACTGATACACTGAATCTAGTATCAGGGAGCGAAGCTCCAGGCCGAAGTTTCAGCCTCTTTGCAGCTCTTCTTTCAACCCCATCCCCCAATTCACTATCTAAAGACAGCTCCATGTCGCTGATCTCCTCATACACTGGAGCAGGGCTAGAGGCTCCACTGCTCTCAGAGGAATCATCCCTACCTAAACCGCCATCTACACTCTGAAAACCGGGGACTAGCCTCGCCCCACTGCTCGTCAAAACCAGCGGGGAGTCCACACACTCTGCCAGGGGAGCTGCGACAAAGAGACTAGCACTCACCCCACCCCCTTTGCTATTCCCGCCAATATTCAAAAACCCTGTAGGCTCAGACAATAGCCGGCCGCCATCTTGCTGGATTGCAAGCTCCTCAGCCACAACGGATGGTAAAACGGCAGTTTGAGAAACAAGACAATCACTTGCTACAGACTCAGCAGCACACTCAACAGCCAAAAACGAGACTGCATCAGACTTAAAAGCACTATGACTCTGCCTGTCCTGTTCCTCCAGCTCAGTCACTTCATCCTCAGCACGCTCCATATCCTCAGTCACATTTCCAGCCATACTACCTGTTGCCTGAACTTTCTCAAAAAGCTCATTCCTCCTTTTTAATACCCTTGCATAGGAAAAAGGGTTTTCCCACAGTCTACTTGAGTATGACCTCTCACTCCACACCAGTCACACAGTTTATCCTCTTTACATTCTTTGGCAGTGTGCCCAGGCTTCTTACAATTTCTACACACGGGAATTACCACATCACACTCCTGCATTGTATGACCAGTCACTCTGCATTTTCTACAGTATCTTGGCATGCCTCTATATGCAATGTATCCTCTGTCCACCCCAAGATTAAACACTGAAGGTAAGTGCACTGGCCTCCCCTCTTCATTAACTTTAACCAAAAACAAATGTTCCCCATTTCTTATACCAGCAAAATCTTTACCTGGCCCCTTGTAAATAACTTCTTTACAATGCTGACCTAAAACCCAAGCATTATAACAGTGAACAGTCACCGCTGTCTCACCTTGCATGTACAGGGCTGTAGCTTCCAGGTTTACCAGCATAGGATCCTTATCCTTCCTCACCAAAAAGCGCTTGTAAACCAATTCAGCATCCGCTGCAGAAAAAAGAGTAAGTTCATAAGAACCTTGCGAGACAAAATCTTGCAGAGTATGCACTTTCTCAAAAGGTAGCTGGAGACATCCCTCAATAACTCTTGTAATAAAGCCTTTCAAATCCAAATCCTTCGCAAATCCATCTCGGAGTTTAAATCGCACTGTATGTGTGTAGGGTTGCACGTCTCCAGTCACAGCCATGTCCTCCATAATCACACCAGACACGAGTATGGAGCCCCACAAGGGGCCCCTACGCCACAAAACACTCCTACCAGGCCCACATACAGCAATCCACCTCAAAAGAAATAGATATCATACACCTCGGCCTCAGGGGCTAGTAACCCAGGGCTTATCTATCTCAGACACCCCATCGGCATCTGGACTGATGGGCGTACACAGCATCCCCCCTATTGTTTCCTTGGTATCTGGCCAAGGGTATTGACAGGTGCCAGGGGAGCAGAGCTTTTTTACTAAAAAGGAGGAGTCTCCTTTACATCACTGGAGGGGAGTGTTATGGATCAGGATACCCCAGGAAATTCCACTCCATACCCCTACCCTTCAGTGATGTATTTAGTCACGTGGCAAAAATGCTCAGAGGCTCTGTCTCTAGGATAAAAAAAGCCTTCCTGTCTGGCTTCTGACCATTACTTCCTGGCTGGGAGCCAGGATGGAAGGAGGGGGGACCTGTGTCCTCTCTTTTAAAAAATGCCAACAAAGAAGTCTACTTTCGACCTTTCCATCAGAAGAGCCCAGCAACGCCTGGTGAGGGACACAAAAGACTCACCACATGAATTGGGGGACTATGCTTGATTTTTATGGTGGGGTGGCATGTCACCTGCTGGCACCGACACTGGGACACTGGAGGTGCAGAATAGCTCACCCCTGAAAGAGAAACTGACCCAAGGGCATAAGGGCTGGTAAACCATCAGGGCCAGGGACTGGCAATTTATCCCCTGAGACCTGCAGGGGGGGCCTGTGGGGGAAGCATAGTCTATCAAGAGGATTACCTCTGCAGGTCTAAGTGTCATTACAAAAAATATTTGTGACCAACGACTTCAAATATACTGTATTTTTCACCCCATAAGACGCCTTTTCCCCCCAACAGCTCTCTTATGAAACAAATGTAAAAAAAAAAATATATACTACAGGCATTCCCGTAGCTCCTGCAGCAGCCCACAAACCATGGTTTACATGCTTCAGCTTCGCTGTTAGCTTCCCTCGCTTCAGCGGGCATACATTCATAGGGGCTGGCCATGCCCATCCGGGGACATGACGGAAGCCTGTAAGTGGGTGTGTGTCAAATGCGATTGGGGGGTGCCGCACACTGCTTGTAATGGGGGGTTGCCGCACAGTGGCTGTAATGAGAAATGCTGCACACTGGCTATAATGAGAGATGCCAATCACTGCCTTTAATGGGGTGATTGGGGGGTATTCTGCACATGACCTGTAATGGGGTGATTAAGGGGGGAATTTGAGCACATCATTTGGTAAATGTTTTTCTGATTTTCCTCCTTTAAACCCTCGGCACGTTGTATGGTCAGGTGTGTCCTATGGGCCACAAAAATGTAAAGATTAACTTTGCACTCACAGACAGACATGAAGGTATTTAGGATATACACTTTATATCACTTATTAGAGCAACATAAGAGCAAGAATAACATGTGGGTATCCTTGTGGCATTACTTAAATACACTTATAATTGTAATAATTATATCCCAACCTACATAAGTTTTTTTAGGTCACCCTCTGCCAGTTTGTGTTTCTATTCTGTATCCTCATTTGTTGCTTTGAGTTTTTCGCCATCATTTTATCTTGAAGTACATGTGCTTGCAGATCGTTTATCTTGCTACTAATACCATTATGAGTTTTGAAGTGCTCTCTATGTGTTTTAAATTCTAATTTAAGGCCAAGGCACGGGCTGCACATGTGAACATGTGTTTTACTCATCAAGAACTCTTTATTAATGATATACCAGATGTAATGTTAATATCCATGAAGCTATCTTATAATCTGACAGTAGCCTTGGCAGCAGTGAGCTCAATTTGTGGCTCATGTAGAAAAGCTATGGCATATTGAGACTTATAGCAACGCTGTATATTCCTGTAACCAATTATCCTGCTGATGACTTACACAGACATTGTAAGAACGCGTGATTTGGGATTTTTATTTATACTCCAAAAAGTGGTACCTAGCAACCAAAATTTCTTATATCTCCAAATATGGTGCTTTTAATTTCACTGTCAGCAGAATTTGACATCTAAATCTGTTTTTTTTCTAGTTACTTGAACTTTGGGGACTTTGCCTTAATCTGTATTTTAACTCTTGGATACTGTTCCTGCTCATTTTACTTCAGATATATCACTTTATATATTGCACAAAACAACACAAAAGGCAAAGTCATTCCAAACTGTGGGTGGCAAGTTCCCCAGCCTTCATATTTTATAAACGGTCAACCTGGAAATCTGATCAAGAAGTAAATAAATTAGGATTGTTTAGAAGGTGGTCTGTATTGGTTTGCAGGTGACCTTAAGTTCCTCTAAGGCAGCCTTGGCTGTTAATGTATGACATCATTTTCTTTATAAATAACCTGACCCGACAGTGCGCATTTAATAGATGTGATTTATTGTAGAAATACTTTGGACAGCACTCAGATAAATTAGGAGAATTGTGATGTGAAGGATTTAAAGATCTTCCATATCTACCTGGCTATTATGTTAACTGAATTTCCAAAGTCTAATAAATGAGCAGGCTTAAAAAATCCTCTACAAGGTTTGGAAAGATTAAATGAAAGTGACGAACCTGCCTCAGGGATAAACACAGCTCTGCACATGCATGTTTATTTTAAAAATATTTAAAAAATCATTATAAAATCCATAAATATATTTTCCATAAATTGTATTTTTATTACTTAGTGGTTAAGGAATCAGCTTGTGACCAGAAGGTTGCTCGATTCCCAGCTGGGAACATGACTGAAGTGCCCTTGAGCAAGGCACATAACCCCTCAAACGCTCCCCGGGCTCTATGGATAGGGCAGCCTATTGCTCTGGGCACATATGCACTCATTGCCCCTAGTGTGTTCACAGGTGCATTTAATTTGTGTGTTCACTAGTTTATAGTTTGTCCCATTGCACAGATTGGTGAAATGCAGAGCACAAATTCCATATAAAACATTTCACATTCTGTCTTGTTGTTAGTGTTTTATTCCTTTGCTCAGACATAGGGGCACCAGGCATAGGGGCTAGAAACCCAGGGCTTATCTATCTCAGACACCCCGTCAGCATCTGGACTGATGGGGGGGACACAGGTTCCCCCCTATTGTTTCCTTGGTATCTGGCCAAGGGTATTGACAGGTGCCAAGGGAGCAGAGCTTTTATATTAAAAAGGAGAAGTCTCCTTTACATCACTGGAGGGGAGTGTTATGGATCGGGATACCCCAGGAAATTCCACTCCATACCCCTACCCTTCAGTGATGTATTTAGTCACGTGGCAAAAATGCTCAGAGGCTCTGCCTCTAGGATAAAAAAAAGCCTTCCTGTCTGGCTTCCGACCATTACTTCCTGGCTGGGAGCCAGGGTGGAAGGAGGGGGGACCTGTGTCCTCTCTTTTAAAAAATGCCAACAAAGAAGTCTACTTTCGACCTTTCCATCAGAAGAGCCCAGCAACGCCTGGTGAGGGACACAAAAGACTCACCACATGAATTGGGGGACTATGCTTGATTTTTATGGTGCGGTGGCATGTCACCTGCTGGCACTGACGCTGGGACACTGGAGGTGCAGAATAGCTCACCCCTGAAAGAGAAACTGACCCAAGGGCATAGGGGGTGGTAAACCATCAGGGCCAGGGACTGGCCATTTATCCCCTGAGACCTGCACACCAACCAGCTCTCATCCCTGGTTGGCTCAGGGACGGGGCACGTTATTTTAAATGTAAAAAAAATATAATTTGTGTATTTTTTATTACAAAATCCGCAACTAGCATATTGTCATTCATTTGCTTTTGCTGACACAAGAGTCTAACGAAAAACTCTCATGTAAGTCTGATTCTTTAATGGCTTTCTCTTATGCTCTTGCAAGTGCGAGGTTGTTTTGTATGTGTCCCCTGAATCATCCAAGATACTGCATGAGAGAAGGTTCCTCATGTGAAAAATTTTTCACAATAGTGGAGACTGCATACAGTTGGGATACAATACTGCTAGGAACCAGGACATAAAATAGAAACATAACATGGACCAAATTAGTGCAATAAAGAATATAAAAATTATCTTCCGTGTTCATTCTTGATACGGCATACTAAACCTTAAAGGGAAGGGAATTATATCTAGTATCAGCAGAAAGTGATAAATATAATTCATTTGAAATATATCATCCTTATAGTAATAAAGAAACAGTCTACAAAAAGTTTCACATTAAATTATTTTTATATAACTTATGAACGCAAGGGTAATGTTCAGAGTTAATATGTGGACAATGGTTCTATTATCAATATTTATTTATAAAGCACCACTATCTTGTGTAGCAAAATACAAAGCAGTGATTACAGACAGGGAAAAACATACAGGACATAGACTATTGCAAATGCTGTTTTACAGCATTCCCAAGGAATATTCTGAATACAAGATGCAATAGGGGAGAGAGCCCTGCCCTTGCGAGCTTACAGTGTAAAGGAAAAGGGGTGCAGACAAAAGGGAAGGGTCACAAACAGCAGTATTGAGCTTGATGACATGTGGCCTTTAGAGAATTGCTTAAGCCAAGTTGTATGCTTGTCTGAATAAGTGTATTTTGGGGGCACTTTTGAAAGCTTGGATGGTTGGGGAGTGGCAGATTGAGCAGGGAAAGGAATTCCAGAAGATTGGAGTGGCACATGAAAAGTCCTGGAGGCAGGCATGTGGGGAGGTGATCGGGGTGCAGGACAGGAGAAGACCAGAGGCAGAGCAGAGGCTTCATCCTGTCTTATAGTGTTGGATTAGAGATGTAATTTAGGGAGTCGCTGTGGGACTGGCAGACAATGAAGGGACTGACAACACTGGATGAGCAATAGGAGAGATGGATAATGTGGGCAGCAGAGTTAAGAATTTATTGGAGGGGTGCCAGTCTGTTAGTTAGTAAGCCGCAAAGAAGGATGGTGCTGTAGTCCACTCGGGATATGACCAGAGCCTGTACTAGCATTTTAGTGGTGCCAGGTGGGAGGAAGGCTAGTAAAGGTTAGAAACAGAGCAGGGGTTAGTGAAGAGGAGATCAGTTGTATGGCTGTCTTTTTGCATTGGGGAGGCGGACCATTGTTTGAGTCCGAAAGAGGAGGTTGGTGAGAGTAATCTGGTGGCAGCAGGGTTGTTCATGTCAACAGGTATGTTAAAGTAAAGAAAGATAAAAACTGAAGGAGCCAGTTAGAAAAGTGGTCTAGACAAAAAGAAGAGAAGAGTAGGGAGGACAGGGCAGGAATTAGGTTAAAGGAACAGAGTTTGAAGGATGTCCACACCCCTGTCCTGTTTGTTGCTGGGTCTGGGAGTGTGGCTGAATTGTAGTACCCCATGTGAGAGGGTAGCGGGTGAGGCTGTGTCTGATGGAGTAAGCCATGTTTCAGTTGCATAAAGGTAAAAGAGTTAGAGTGAAACGGGTCATGGGTATAGGGAAGTTTGTTGGCTCAATGAGCATGCATTCCACGGGCTAAGGGGAAAGCGGTAGGACTATAAGGGAAGGGAGTGATTTTAATTAGATTGCATGTTTTAACATGATTGCAGTTTTTTGGCTGTGCTGAAGGCATGTAGGAGGAGAAAGGCAAGGAGGGTGGCCCTGTGTTAGTTGATATGTCACCAGCATCAAGTAGAAGTAAACAAAGAGAGAAGAGATGGATTTGGGTTTTGTACTGTAGGTGGCATAGTGTCTCTCGTCTCTGGATATGGAGGGAGTGAGTGATTTTGCCAGTGAGAGCACCTGCAATATGGGGCCGTGAGTAGTGAGGGGAAAAAATGAATGGACTTTCCAGGAGCAGGGGGATGCGGTGTGGCTGGTATTCTGAGAGCGAGAGGAAGCAGCATTGCAGGTGCTGAGTTATTCAGACAAGCAAAATCTGGTGCAGGTTCCCTTCAGTTAACTTACTTTAATTCAGGTTCAATTCATTGTAGACTTAGAAAAATTCTGACTTTGAAAGAATTCTGAGCATAGCAGCCAGAAAGCGGCTTGCAGCCACTAGCACTCAATATATACTGATCTAAACAAATAGTAGTTACATAAGTCCATGATGCTGATTGTTCACGTAATCTGCATTGTTGTGCCAATAACTGATGTTATGTTTAAAAAAATGTACTTGAATAACCTGGAATAATAACTTTTGGTGAATTAAAAAGGAATTTCAATTTAAACATAGCGGGCAGAGCAAGAAAAATGGCAATTAAAAACACTTTAAGTGAAAAGTCTATTTCCTTCTTTTCATGACCCAACTTAAGAGATCCTTTTAACCAAGTGCTGTGGTCTGTATTTTCCTGCACATTCCATCACCTGCTGTAATAAACTGCTTACCATATAAAGCTGTACAATGCTTTAAAATGCTGAGTAGCAGTTCTCTTTCGGCTACCAGGTCACTTGGTAAAAGTAGGGGTTATGCCCTATGAAAGAACAGCACTTCTCGGTCTCAAAACACTCCCAAGATTTCTCAATGATGATGGATCATAAAGGAGTTTAGAAAAACTTTTAATACATAATACAGACTTCAAGTTTCAATATTTTTAGTCCAATAAAATGCACTCACAGATTTCCAGTTGAATTGTGTATAAGCAAGTATTCTTAAACAATTCCAGTTTCACAAAATTCTATCCCTTGCCTATGACCATCAAGAGGGGGCTGGGAAATGGGATCCCACCAACGCCTTTCATTTCAATTGAACTTTTGCAAGCCCCTTTTTTGCTCCATGCATATTTATATTGTTGCACTTTGGAATTTCACTTACACCCAAAGATCTTTGTATATTTTATAAAATGTTATTAGAACAGTTTATGGTCTGTATCTATATACGTATTAAGACAGACAAGGTAAACACAAGGCCAAGACATATATTTATTCAGCATTTCTGAAAAAAATTATTTATGGGTGCCAAGGGCATAGATCCTATATACTGTTTTTTTTAAATAGACTTATCTATTGTATTGTGTGTGTTATCAAGTGATTGTATGATCTGCCATCTCAATTCTGAGATCTGATGCTTTGTGTCTGCAAAATGCCTGGCCAATTATATCTCCCATCAGTAATCAGAGAGCATCTATCTCTGAATTTTTTAATAATGATTGAACCACAAATTCTTGTTTTTCTACAAGACTTATTTATTTTTTAATATTTCGAGTTTTTTTGTCTGCTGGTCTGGCCAACATACACCAAACCACAAGGGCAATTTAGCAGATAAATCAGTTGCAAGTGTAGAAGCATTTTACCGGATATTTTATCCCAGATAACGAATGTGTGACATAATCATCTTTAATAATCACAGAACATCTTGTACACTTTAAACATGGGAACGTTCCTTGTGTTTAAGAAGGTCTGCTTAGGGATTTGACTCAACAATTGAACATCACCTTTCACAAGCCAGTTTGATTGAGTACTATTCATTGGTAGGAGGTAATGGCATCTCTTCAGTAACTAAGCATGACACCTGTGCTGGCTAAGTAATACAATACGTGATTTTGGTTTGAGAAGTTGATATCGAAGATATTTTGGACAAGACCATTGTTTGGACAATAACCATTCTTAGCTTTTGTTCACTATAGCCTTATCATATTAGTAAGAGCATCATCATGCAGCACAGTCAAATTGTGTCACTACAGTCAATAACTTTAGGTTGTCCATTAATAACTCCCTTAAAAAGAATGGGGGTGAGGGGAGCTATTATGCAACAATGCATGGTTAATGTGATGAAGTTCTGTATGTATTAGTCTTATATTTGTTGCCTTCCATCATTACCAGCACATCTAAAGAAATTGTTGGAGTGCATTATACTCCTTGGTAAACTTGATGTACAGTATTAAGATATAGAGCAGGGGTCCCCAACCTGTAGTATGGGAGCCACATGTGGGTGTGGCCTCCTATTGTGTGGCTTGTCAGTTGTCTGCTAAACCAGGTCCAGCACACTGAAGCTAGGGGGCTACATGGCACTCAGGGCTGCACACAGTAAGCACCATGCAATGAGTTAATATCGAGCAGGTGGAGAAGTGTGCAGCTTCCCAGCAGTGTCTGGGCTTTTAGTCTCTTTGGGGCTGGGGGTTCCAATCATATGGGGCATGTCATTTTGGAGCAGGAGAAATGACAAACATACTAGGCTGACAAGTTTGATGCTTTCAGGCACTTCATGTCACATATGGCTTATAACCATCTCTCAATACTGAATGTGGCTCACCTGGCAACAAAGGCTAGGGACTCCTGGTATAGGGCAACTTCATCCAGCAGGATTTCGGCGCCCTGTCCATGTAAACAAAACATCGTCCTCATGTCTTAACCAGCAGGACATGTATTTGGAAAGGGTTCAATATCTAACTTTTTTAGTTTATCTTCAACTCTCCATACTGAAATATCTTTAGTGTGCTTAAGACATCGTTTAGCAATGGGTTGAAAAGACTGATAAAAATACATTGCGAGGGCCTGTAGAGTGGAACCTGTATTGGAAGCAATTAGTCACCCTTCTGGACTTACCAATCTTTTGTAAACTTTGGGTAATAATCAATTATGTGTAAACTTCAAAAACTACCTCTGGGGAGATAGGGGAGAATGTAATCATAGGTAACACCCTTGTTTGAACTATTTTATACAGATATACTTTACAGATACACCACATTAAAAGAATGTGTATGTGTGGCTGGATCATACTACAAAGGAGGGATACCTACACATTCCCCTCGATTCAAAGAGCAAAAGTTAATTGATTTCGTATCGAGAATCGTAAGTTTGGGTGGGTGTTAGTCATTTTTTCCTGTTTTTTTGGCCATTTCCGACTCGCACGAGCCTACGTACGAATGCGTATATGCTCTTACGATCAGCGGAAGTTCGTTCCTAAATTTTAGGATCAAAACGTAAAACTTAGGATCAAATCCTAAAACTTACGATCAAAACGTAAAACTTAGGTTAATTGGATGTGTTTAGGTGTGATTCAGAGAAACCTCTAAACGCGTTTTAAAAGAAAGCCACAGCCGACACCTTTTAGCAGCCGGATTGCTGTTCGTGAACAGGTTTTTTGGCTATGTGGAGGAGTCTGCGCGTCTTGTGCTCCAATGAACTGCATGTATCAGCATGGCCGAGGCCATAAATTGTATGGCAATGCATACCTGATTCATGTATGCCTTATAAAAGCATTTTAATGTGGACCTTAATTAGTCCTTTGCATGTAAACCTTTATTTTGCAATATATTTGCGTTAATTAAAGAAACTTATGTCCTTTGTTATTTATTTTAAAATTGAGGTACTAGAATAATATTTTTAGATTGCATTTATTGGTGTAGTTGTTTACCTTTGCTTTGTTTAATTATTTAAGCACATCTTTGGTCAGATGCATCACACTTACTGAGGAGAGGAGAGCGGGATAAAGTGCAGGATGTGGGTTACTGCTGTATTTTGCACAGACACAGCAGAGCTGGGGGCATGGAAAGGTCAGAAATCAAAGAATCCAGAGCAACACAGTCACAAGGCCCTTTCTGTTTGCAGGCTGCCCGATAATACCTGAGCTGCCATCTTGGCTGTTTCTAGGCTCATAACATGCAGAAGTTGCTGGTTGTTTTTTAATATTTGTGAGCAATCTGTATGTAGAGGGTGTGGGTAACCACACAAAAAATTTAAAGTTGTACCATTTGAAGCATAAATATTAAAATTAAATGCACAAGTAAAAAATGCAAGTTAACTAAAAATTAAACAAAGTAAGATTTACTTATGCAAATGCATTCATTAATGGTTGGTTACTACAAAATGAATGAAATAAAGAAAAATAAAAGACCAAATATTTAGAATGCACTTTAATGAGGTAAGTTTGTAGTGCGGAGCCGCAAGATCAGAAGGATTTACGTCCAGACAAAAAAGGAAAAAGGGCAAAACCAATGTTGCAACCTGAGAAATGAAACGGAAAATTCAGGATGGAAACTGACATAGGTCTGATTCCCGAACTGCCATACGAACGGACGTATATTTTAGGATAGAAACGTATTTGCTTATTGAATCACTCGCAAGTTCATACGAACGCACGAGCGGACGTGAAAAATAGGATGATCGTGACCCAAATCCAAGCTGTTACATGTTTCTTTGAATCAACCCAATTGTTTCAATAGTATTAACACAAATATTGAAGCATACTTTGGCACCTCCTCTTTTGGATTTTAATTCCTATTTACACCCTCTTTCTTCTGCTGTGTACAATCTGTGGCCCCCCTCTCAAAACTTTGAAAACCACAAAATTGTTTTTTTCTCGTTAATCCCAAAAGTAGGGGGCCACTATTCTTTTACTTCTTGGATCAGCAATGTCTTAAAGCAAAACCCTCCTCCTCCTCTCCGCCATGCCCCCTACCTGCCCCCCCCCCACTTGAGTAACTTGGGCAATGGCAGTGATGGTTTAAAAAAAATATCTCAGACTGGAGCCACCCTCTAGTCTGAGACACATTCCTGCCCCAGCCTATCTGAATGGCTGAGTGCGGGAGCAGGGCTCAGCCCAGGGATGCCAGAGGTGGAGCTGCCGGTCAAGATTACGCTGGGGAAGCCCCAGAAAATATTTTTTTTAGGCAATACCAGGAGTTTCACACAGCAGGCCAAATTGGGATGCCTTAGTGGCAGGCAAGTGACTGGCCCTGGAGACTTTTAGACTCCAGCCTGTCTGATCATAGACAATCTGACCCTTGTTTGCTCATCTCGTTTGGATATAATCAGGTATGTTTGATGAGACATAGCACATGATTCACCATACATGAGGCAAAATCTGTTGGTGAACATTAGATGTGGTTCTGACCAGTGAAAAGTGTGATCTATAATATGACCAGAAAACTAAGCAAAACAAAAATTGGATGAATGATACTTAACATTTGGAAGTCCTTTCTAAGCTAGCAGAAGTTTGTTGAGGAAGAGACCCTAGATGAGGTCATTATGATGACAAGGTCCAGTCGAATGAACTTAGAATTAATAAATGAATGGAGGAATCTTGGGTAGGCGAGATGTGATCCAATGCAACACTTGCGCTCAAAACTCCAACTTTTCTTTTACATAAGGAAAACTTAAGAGTACCTACTGTCCCCACCCCGACTTTTCAGTTTCACAAGGGGCAGAACTTTTAGGTGCCTCCCTTGCCTCCTGGGATGCAGGAGTCATTTCTGCTCATTAACAGTCATATGTATGTATATGATATATTCTGTTACAAAAAGCATTCATTATTAATTTTTATAATAAAAAAAAGTTATCCACTCCGTAAAGCACTAAGATACTCTATGTTGTAGAGACTTCATCTTCATTTATGCTGTTGTCTACTATTATAACTGTTTGTGATTTAGTAGACCACATGAAGTTTTTTTCTTTTCTTTTCTGGGTCCCTGAAGAAACTTAGATTGTCAGTTGATAGGGTACTGCATGCTGGGAAGGCTTCCAGCCATGGCATTCATCATTTACATATGCCAGACATTATCTCTATTTCACAGTGTGATAATTACACTCTGCCAAATGTGGCATGTCTGAGATTTTCCATAAGAAATGGGTTGATAAATTGACTTATTAAGCACAATGCTGCTTGAAAAGTTTAAATGAGTCCCACATGATTCTTCTCTTCAATAAAAATGAAAAATGCAAAGGCTTACTTATGAATGGAAACAATTTTTGTTAAAAAACGGCAGCACAATTTATAGCTGCAATTATTGACTCTTTGTATTTACTGGGAATTGATGTTTTGCACTGGTAGATAGCTCTTTTTTTCATGCAAAGAGGCATTAGTGCTTAACTAAGGGTAAAATAAACTCCACAAAGCAGAGTAACTCTAGTCCCCAAATTGGCCAAAAGAAATAAAGCTTTCAAATATTTGTAATAGTACTAATAGTAAGTTTATCTCTGCAGTCAGGTGCCCTTCACAATGTCACACTCTGGCAGGTACAAGGTAGCCATCTTCAAAGCCATGAATTAATCTGGTGTAGCCAATCTCTGTTCTATTGGGCAAGAATTGCTGTGTGGATGATGGCTGATACAATTCCATCCCGCCATGCATCCGAATGTCACAGTTTTAAAATGCTTTTAGTTGTTGCTTCTGTCACTTGCGTTCTATGCTGACAGATTCACAAGGGAAATACAGATTTCTCCAGTAAAAAATTATAAATAAATGACCAATTATTTTGAACCAATTTTGTAATTAAATTATATTTTATTATGGACAGCAGTTGGATGCACGTGATGCTGCCAATAAGATGAGTAAAGCATATGCAATTTTCTAAAACAAGGAGCAAGGTGCGCAAAACCAAAAGGGCCCCAATGCCATGACCGTGAGCACGCACAATGGGCCAACATATCCTCATGTGTCAGCAGGAGCCCCACACTAGCTCTACTGTCTAGGTGCTTTTTCATAGTGCTTGAAGTAGGTAAGTAGCAGCCATTAGTTTATATCTTTTATGCGGTAAGTGGCAATACTGTAGTTTTTTCACATATGCATGATAATTGATGCCTTATCCCGGGACTTCCATCTCATGGTTTGTAGACAGAGACTGTCCCAGTTTGTTTAGGTGGTGTGTTTGGCGTTTATATGTTTTTAATATACACATTTGTGCATTATGTAGTGTGTGCATTATGATTGCTTTATTTTACTGTCCATGACAATCAGCCCTCCCGTCACCCACCTAAGGACTCATTTTGTATACCTTCCTCATTCTAGCAGTGGGCTCTTGCCACGGGTGCTGGCAATTGCCCTCCACCCCCTTACCAATAATATGGCCAATACAGCCGTGCACACATCTATTTTGTATACTTTTGCAGTGGGCTTTTGTTTGCGGTGCAAAAATTTTCATCCTTCCCCCCTGTTTTTCTTTTAATTCTATGATCTTTCAAGCCACCCACCCACACACCATGTTTATTTTGCCCCGGGTTTTTGACAGTTGGCAGTGTTAAGCTCTGGGACTCCGCCTTCCTTTTAATATCATAATCACTTGTGGGTAGAAGTGCGGGGTGATGTAAACAATGTTGAAATACAATTTGGTGTAATCTATAGCCCCCCCCCCCCTAACATAACTGAGGATATACAGGCTCAGCTGCATAAAGAAATAGAGTGTGCTGCCCAGTCTGGTACAGTGGTGGTGATCAGGGACTTTAACTACTCGGGTATCGACTGAGGGTATGGTTCTGCAACTGCAAGGGGGAGAGCATTCCTCGGCTTGCTACAAGATAACTATATCAATCAGTTTGTGGAGGCACCTACTAGGGGTGATTCTCTTTTGGATCTAGTAATATCAAATAATGATGACCTGATAGGGATTGTAACAGTCCATGAAAATCTTGGTAACAATGACCACAATATAGTTGTATTCAACATAAACTGTAATAAACATTTTCTGTCTGGGAGGGCAAAAACACTGAATTTTAGGAAGGCCAACTTCCTCAGGTTAAGAGCTGCACTTCAGGACATAGACTGGGATAATCTGTTAGGATACATATGCCAAATAGGAGTGCTTTAAATCAGTTGTGAAAATGTATTCCTACGGGTAACAAATATAAGCAGCTAAAAATAAACCCCCAGTGGCTGACACCTGCGGTTAAACGGGCAATAAAGAAAAGGGCATAAAAAAATTAAAAGGCTGAGCTCAAAGCTGTAGTCCTTGAAAAGTATAAAGCAGTAAATAAAGCATTTGAGATAGAAAGAAAGTTGGCAAAAGCACAAAATGAAAAAGATGTAGTTTTGAAAGAAAACTAAATCGGAACAGGTAAGTGCCCTAATTAATGATAATGACCAAACTGATAAGAAGAATGAAGAGTCTTAGTTATGAAGAAAGATTACGGGAATTATATCTGTTTAGAGAAGATGTCTAAGGCGGACATGATTAACACTATTTCAGGTAAAATCCTCTCTAAAGACAAGGAGCCACTCCCTTCCACAGAAAAAAAAGATTCAATCTCCGGAGGTGACAATCATTTTTTTTTTACCATAAGTACTATAAATATGTGGAATAGCCTACCACAGAAGCTTGTTACAGCATCAACAGCTGGCAAATTCAAAAAAGGATTAGATGCTTATTTAGAAGAAAATAACATTAACAGTTGCTGCATGTGCCATTTGAAGGTTATAGGAATTGCTTAAGCCAGGTGATATGAGGGCACTTTTAAAGGCTCGGAGTGATGGAGAGTGGTGGATTGAGTGGGAAAGTGCATTCCAGAGAAGTGGGGAGGAACCAGGGAATTCTTGAAGAAGGGAGTGTGAGGATGTAACCAAGGAGGAGGACAGGAGAATGTCAGAGGCAGAGTGGAGGTTGCGCTTGGGTCGGTAATGCTGGATCAGAGATGAAATGTAGGAAGGGGCCTGGTTAGAGAGAGCTTTGTAGGTAAGTCTTAGAAGTTTGAACTGAACTCTATGAGAGACAGGTAACCAGTGGAGGGCTTGACAGAGGGAGGCAGCACTGGAGAAGCGAGAGGAGAGATAGATGAGGCGAGCAGCAGAATTTAGAACAGATTGGGGGGGAGCCAGTCTGTTTGTAGGCAAACCACTGAGGAGGGTGTTACAGTAGTCCAGTCGGGAGATGACCAGGGCGGGTGCTAACATTTTAGTGGTATCAGGTAAGAGGAAGGGACGGATGCAGGAAATATTTTTGAGTTGGAGATGACAGGAGGTGGCTAGGGAGTGAATGTGAGGTGTGAATGAGAGAGAGGAGTCCAGAATGACGCCCAGGCATTCAGCTTGAGGGGTTGCAGTTATTGTCAGATTATTTACAGAGATAGTGGTGTTAGAGAGGAGAGGGGTTATTAACTATGATGTTAAAAACCCCTATGAGGTATTAACTTTGATGCTATAATACTTCATGTTTAACTTGCTGTGGGTTATGAGTTTGGGTGGCACTAAGCTATGGGCTTGGCGGCCAGCATGACCAATATTGGTTCACAGTTCTACTACATACATCATATGAGCAGCATTGCATGGATGGCAGCCTATCAGCTTATGCAGGGCTCTCTTCCTCCAAACATTTTTTATTTATATGCCCATTTCTATTTTTGTTTCCCACCCACTTTTTGGACAAACCCATGCCCATGCTCTGACTGGAGCAGACCTGTCATGTGACCTACTTCAGGCACCATAAATAAGGCACCAGTGCTGACTAGAAACATCGGCTTGATACGGTTCCTGCACCATGCCTGGTCTCTGAAACAATGGACTATGAACTCTTTTCATTCTCTTTTTTTATCATTTCCTTTCTTTACTCATAGGAGCACTGGAGTCTTTCTCTCTATACTTCATTGTTACTATTATGGACTGCAGGCAACGCTTCTACCCAGCAGCTCTGCACACATACTTTATTTATGGAGGTGAGCGACCTACAGTAAACCCCTTGCTTTTTAAATCCCATTATCTGCAACCTAGGCAACAAGTGAGAAGTAATCTTATAATAACCTACCACCCACTTTCCCAGAAAGGACACTTGCCTGAAGGAGAGAATAGCTACCTTACCATGCTCCACCTGCGTTTTTCTCCACTTTGATTCCTACCGTGCCACAGGTTTTCTCTACTATATCTAGCCAAGGGGTCTGGCAAGACCTTAGTCCTCGCTACTTCATAGCCAGAGCAATAAGCAAATAGTAGAGGCGGGGCAACCATGCCACCCACCCTAATCATCACTTCTAATCACCCAGCCCCAGCACTATCTGATCCTGCCAATGGTCCATGTGAAATGGTGCAATCCTATGCTAAAGCTAATCTGTCTAGGCAATTGAAGCCACACAGACCACACACCCACAAACCAAGAGTTGCTGAGGGCTTGGCAGGCCCAGACTGACATATGAAGGAGTTCAAATGAAAGTGATCCAGGCAAAGGTTGTGTGTGACAGCAGATATAATCTGGTGATATCCTGTTGCCTCCGATAACGGACATACCCACTTAAGACCAGGAGCCCAAAGGGGAGAGGGGTTCCTCTGTTTACTGTACCTGTGGCTGCTCCTGTGATATCCATATTGTGATCTCAAAGACCCTAGTGTCGCTTGTCGAAATCCTGCACCTCAGGCTTTTGTCTTCTCTGAGGTGTACCGAAGAGTGCAACGTTAGCCCTGCAAGAGCTTTGGTTAGCTCTTCTACCCTGCACACATCCCTTTGAGGCCAGAACCTGGTGTTACACACCCAAGCCCTTGGAAGTGATAAGTTGAAATAGATGCTGCAAGAACAGTGTCAGGTAAGCAGAGGAGACTGGTGTCCCAATGGAGCTCCTGGTTTATGGGAAATTTGACTTTCTTTGCAACAATATGTGTATGTTACATATGTGGGTAGCATGCTCTATAGATGGTGTGGACATTTTTACCACTATTACTATTATATTACATTATATTGAGTGTAGCATTGTCATAGGGTGTCTCCTTTCCAGTAAATGACTACCCTGCACAGCACGCACAAACAATCTGCCTGTTATCACGAGACCGAAATATTTAAAAGCAACAGTCTTACCATGACTCCACTTCAAGTTAGCATTTAAAATCACTGTGCCTTAAGTTAAAAGATTTGGGGTTATTTTATTGTAATAGCCAAGATTTCATTCTTAATGAATTTGCACTATTTTAAAAGCTTTCAACTCAACCACACTGAAGTACAAGTACAACCCCTTGCACCTTAAGTGCAGTAATGCCTCAATGGTGTATTTTTTCTTCTTGACAAAACCTTTATAAATTACCTCCTTTCTGTTGAGTTTTACTTTTACAACAAAAAGTGTTTGCACCATTTTCAAGTATTTTGTGGTTGGAAGCACATTCTCTGGATTGGGGAATCACCATGGCCCCTTAATTTCACTTAATTTTATTTAATCTTACAAAATCTAATTACATTTTGTACAAATCACACAAAGCATTGTAGAAAGAAGAGGAAATGTCAAATGGGACTGTTGAGAGAAGTGTTAAAAGCATTGTGATCCAAAACAAAACATGAAAAGAACATTTGTATCATTTATACAAGTATTACTCTAAATTATCTTTTAAATATGCTTTTAACATTCATACATTTGTAACAGTTTTCCTGGAGTGCCTAATCAATGAACTAGTAATGCGATGTCAAATGTCAATAGAAGCAAACTAAAAATAATTGGTTTACTCTATCAGCATATTATGTCATGATTTAAGTAAATCTCACTCAGTTTCTCAGATGGACCTTATGCCAGTTTGACAAACTACCCAGAACAGGGTTAGAAATTACAGCATTTAGCAGATAATCCTAGTTTGTCTAAATTTCTTTACGTTGATAACAAACATAACAGAACCTGGGGATTAGGCTGCAGGCATGGTCTATACCAAAGACACGCCAGGATAATTGTAATAGCATCTTCTTGTACGGAAAATACTTTTTAAAGCCTCAGTTTTGGAAGGGAGCCATAATATGTGACTTTTTGGAAAACAGAAATAGACAATTGACTTAACAAACTGGACATGGATATTCGTGTTGTTCAAGAAGTGATTGGTTTTGAAATAATTTAGAATGTCTGTGGCCACACTAATGATAATATATAAACATAGCATATTGTGCTTGGAAGAGGAGGATATCTTTTTGACATGATGTTGGATTAAACTGCGTTTGTCTGATTTGCCTGTCTGCTGGTGGGATTTAATAGATAGGCTGTACCTCCCAACCTTAACTATGAAGGCTTTAGACATAGCAATCTTAAGCTTTCAAAGGTATGGCTTTATAAATCTGTTGTCAACCAAAGCAAAGTTTAGAAAAAGATTCATCCCTTTATCCAGCAATAGAATACGTCTGAGAAGTTCCTATGCTTTTCTAGAAGTAGCAGTATACAGAATCTGCCTAAACTGTAAGGGTGTGTAGGTATGTAAGACAAGCTTGATTACTGGTTCAATTGATGTCAAGCATAGCTATTTAGGTAAATACCATTGCAACATTTTGTTCAGAAGTGAAGCATATGAGATATAAACTGATATGATAAAAAATAAGCTTGGTTAACCTAAAAAATATTTGAAATTGTAGAAAAATATGCAATATGCCTTTGGTATATAAATTAATACCCTACGTGGGGGCAACAGTGAATGCCTCTAACAATAAGCTGGGTTTACCCCAATGCGTTATGCTGCAATCAGTCGGAAACTAAAAGTAAATTATGGGCCGAGACTATGGGTCCTCTCACATATGCAATTACAAAGCTGTCAGTAAAAGTCTTAGCCCCAGGAATTTTGCAGTGGATCAGTTGTGATTCAAGTGCACAGAATTTTGAATGCAATTGTGTGAACCTTTACTAAGATAACCCCAATACTTACTTATTAATAATTTCCCCAAAGTCTTAGTGTAAATTTATAGGGAATCAATGAAAAACCCTTGACATTTAGTGGCACTCAGTGAATCATGGAATAGGTTAGAATAATATGTAGATTAATAAGATTAGATTTACAGATTAAACAAACCCAGTAATAGTGGCCAAGTTTGTTTTGTTGGTGCCTAGACATTCTCTTTGAAAGCATTTTAGGAATCTATGCTTTTTCTGGCTGACATTTACCATAGATTTCCATTATTTTCACACCTTTATGGACTCTTGAATCAATTGTTTTGATTGAGGATTGCAATGAATGTACAGGAACACCAGGGGGTTAGACATTGAGGATATCCCAAATCAGACTACCCTAGGGAAATCTCATAAGGAGGGCCAATTCATTTATATAGGTTTTGGTCCAATTTTAGGAACAGGGAAGGGAAAAATATTTCTAGAAATTTGGAAGCATACAAATCTCTAGAATATAATAAGATATAGAAAGTTCCAGAAAAAAGGGATTACTTTTCCATATGTAAAATGTGCTGTTTATTTCAATTATACTGCCATAAAAAAGTAAATGATGTGAATTTGTTGTATATAGCATATTATTTTTTAATTTTGCTGAAATGGAGATTAGGTAACAATATGCTGAAAATGTTACAAAAAATGGCAAGTCTAATTTTCCACGACTGTATCCATTAAAGTTATAACTTATATCAGTTATACATAAAAAAACGAAATTATACTGTAAATGCTCAGTTGCACTGTCCTCCAGCTCTGTACATTAGAATTGTGGCCCATCATGTGGAATACATTACTTTTGATACATTCATTCATAAAAAAACCTATGGAAAATCACTGCTATCAGTTGATCCACATACCCAGTCAGGCAACCAGACTCACCTTGAATACCAGACGTGATTGGATAATACACTCCAGGTCCCAAATCTCTGAGCTGATTTCACATACTTGAACTCAAGGCAGCAAGGAGGTTACCATAAGGCAATAAATATGTATTTCATGAGACTCATTTCTCAACTGTCTACCTTTCCAGTTCACAGATTATAATGGGGAAAGGTTAATATATTGTAAAAAGAAAGAAGAAATGAGAGTCTAGCTTCACAAAGCACTACTGTATGCATACGAATAATAATAATAATGTGCATATATGGCCAATTTATATTTATTCATTTGACAAATTTTACCCATCTGTGCAGTGAGACAAACTACAATCAAGTGAACACACAAGTGAAAAGCACCAGTGAACACACTAGGGGGCAGTGAGGGCACACATGCCTGGAGCTGTGGCCTGCCCTATCCATGGTGCCCGGGGAGCATTTGGGGGTTAGATGCCTTACTCAAGGGCGCTTCAGTCATTTCCCAGCTGGGAATCAAACCAGCAACCTTTAGGTCATAAGTCAGTTCCCTTACCACTAGGCCATGGCTGCCCTTTAACTACTGCTAAATGCAGCACATAGGGTGACATACAATATTCGTTGAGTCAGGAAATGTATTTTATTCTTTGGTCATATTTGCAGGGGAGTAAATATAGGAGATGCAGGAAGTGTGACTGCACCGGGAGCTAGAAGGTCAGGGGACCCTATCATTGTAGTTCATACACCTTATTTATCAGATTTGTGCTCACTTGAAATCACCTAATGGAGAAAAGGCACTATTTTCTCATCTTTGCCCCACCCAAAACATTAATTACCCAGCTATTTCACCATAGTCCACCCAGCAACATTAAAGGAGCACAATCGCAAAATTGTGTTATTCTTAAAATCTATATAAACACCTTGACTAATGAGGGGAGGGGGTCACTTAAATACCGGAACTGAATAAAACTCCCACCAAGCTTGTGGCTGTCTTCTCCTGGTAGCAATAAAATCCAGGGATGACAGGTTTAGTCTATGAGGGATGACAGAGCCTGTCACCTGTGATTTCCTTTTTCTTTCATTGAAATCAAAAAAAGCACACCTGGCTGGGTATTTCCTGATGCTGGGTGTATAAGTGACCCCTCCACTTGCCATCCAGCAAATTTATATGGATTTTTATAATTAGGCCATTTTTCGTGCTCCTTTAATCAAAGCTCTCCTTCCCACCAATCATCATTAAAGCAGGAGAATATCGTGGAAATTGACTTTTCCAGGTTGTGTTTCATTCCCCCAGAGGGTCCAGAAATGAGATGCCCCCCTGTGTGAAACCTCTGAGAAAGCATGTAATCACTTACCAATCTCCTAATGAGAGCTGTCTGTCATGACCATATGGCTTATTCAGCACCATGAGAATTTTTTTTCTTCTTTTTTTCTGTAATTATTAGTTCCTTGGTGCAGTTCAGCACCATTTTAGCTATACAAAGAGTTAAATAATTCACGCAGCTGGTAACTGGTAACTTATTTTCTAAACATCCAAAAGGGCAGCATACGCTTGAGACCTTATGGCTCTGCCCCTAGGTAGTAACACATGACCTCCAGAAATGAATATAGCTTTATCTCCTGCTCCCAGCCTCCAGCTGTTTTAGAGATCTGAAAAATACACAGACAGACCAAAACACTGCTGGTAATTAAGCATGAAGGAAATGCATCCAACAATAGCCTGAGGGAGGAAATCCTGTATGCTGCATACTAGTGAGAGGATAAGTGAGATCTACCCCTACTGAGTGGGGAAGGCTGTCTACAGCACACTCCTGCCAAAGGACTGATCCACTAATGTTAGTAAGTCCAAGCGGTAATGTCTGGCTGAAGACCAGGTGGCCACTTTACAAATCTGTTTAATAGAGGACACAGCTTGCTCCGCCAAAGATGTAGAAACGTAGATTGAGCTGTAACTCTTCCTGGTACAGGGGATCCATTATAGGCAAAACTGACTGCACTCATCATCCAATGGGCCAAGGTTATTTTACACACCCAATGGCTCTTCCTAGGACCTGAAAATGAAATGAATAAGCTATCCAGTTTTCTCCAATTTGTTTGATGAAGGTATTCCAGAAGACATGCTCTGACATCCAAAGATTTTTCCACAAATGACTCTTTACTATCCGCTGACGGAAGAACAATGTCCTGTATTCAATGAAAGTCAGAACAGATCTAGAAGAAGAGAGTAGGTAGCAGGGGTCCACCCTTAAAACCACAGGATCCTGGAAAATCTGAAGAAAGGGGTGATGGCAGGATAATGCTTAGATATCACTGATTCTACATGCAGAAGTAATTTCCACTAAAAATAGTACCTTCCATGTGAGAAATTCAATAGGCGAATCCGATACTGGTTCAAATGGAGGAGCCGTCATGGCTGCCAGGAACCTAGCCAGATCCCATTGAGGTGCTAATTACTGAGACCCAAATCAGCCCCCTCCTGAAGAAAATCAAGTATAACCGCAAGGCTGGAGGCAGGTCTTCTGTTCTGAGACTTCCATGCTTTAAAAGTCTTCCAAACTTTCAAATAAATCTTCCTTGTCACTTCCTTCCTACTGGAGAGTGAGGTCTTGATAACATTGTCTAAAAAAACCCCTCTTAGAAGCATGACGACTTCAGGGTCCAGAGTGTCAAATGCCACCTCTGGGGATCTTGACAAAGCACTGGTTCCTGGGATAGCCGGTCCAGTATCCCGAATGCTTCCTAACTTGTGAACCAAGATTGAGAACCAAGGTCTCTTTGGCCACCAAGGGGCCAGAAGCAGAACTGTAGGTGCCTGACCGGATAACTTGTTGAGAGATCATGAGCCAGGTGTCTATTCCCAGAGTTATGTCGGAGGGATCTAGAGAAAAAACGTCTTCAGCTTGTGGTTTTCCCAGATGCAAAAAATCCACCTCCGGGGTTCCCCTCCGAAAGACAGAAATTTGATTGAATACTTCCTGATTTAGCGACCATTCTGCCACCAACAGCGGAGAGTGACTTAGAAAGTCGGCCACTTGTTTCAGACAGCCCGTCAGATGAATGGCTAACAGAGATAACAGATTCTGTTCTGCCCAAATCAGAATTTCCATTGCAGCTTTTTGTAGAGGGGAGATCTTGTCCCCCCCCCCCCCCCCCCCGGCGATTCCAGTGTGTCATTGTTGTTGCGTTGTCTGTTCTGAACTGAATGTGATGACCCCCCAGGTGGGGTTGAGAAGGCAAACAAGGCTTCCTTTACCACTATCAACTCTCTCAGGTTTGAAGATGACTGACTCAGCCTTTTGGACCACTTTCCTTGTGCAGTCAAGGACCCTCAATGGGCCCCCGAACTCCATGAGGAAGCGTCCATTGTCATAATTACCTCTTTGGGATCTCTCCAAGCTAGACCACTGACAAATCTGCTTTTGCACAGCCACCCCTTCAGTGAGCTCACCTGGTCAGGGATCTCTATCAAACTTTCCAGGGATTCCCAAGACTTGTCCCAGGTGCTCAGGATGTGCAGCTGGAGAGTTCTTGAATGTAGCTGACCCAAGACCCTCAAAGCTTGACGCACGGGGACCGTCTCACTGGATCACAAAGATTAACACAAGCTTACCCCCTGCCTGAGTATCCAGGTCAGGGAAAGGATAATCTGGCCTATCCCCTGGGGGCATCCTGGGTCCCTGGCAGGCTGCCTCTGGAGGTAGGAAATGGGTCTGCCCTGCACAACATCCACAGCGCCAATACTTTCCTAAACCCTTCAGTTCAGGAGCTGGTGGTCTGGCTCCTGCCCAAGGCAGGAACACATAAAGAACTGGAGGCTGGGAGAAGGAGTTAAAGCTTTATTCATTTCTGGTGGTCATGTGTTGCTACCTAGGGGTGGAGCCATAAGGTCTCAAGAGTATGCTGCCCTAAGCATGTTTAGAGAAAAAAAACATACATTCTTTAACGTGAGGGACAAAAAAGTCTCATGGTGCTGAATCAGCCCTCATGTCATTCGGCAAATGGCTCACATTGGCTGGGGTAAGAGTTTGCACACAGTCCGAGGATGCCGGGTGTGCTGTAGCTTGCTCTCCCCATTAAAAACAATCAGAGCTACTATTGTTCCGGGCCGCTAGAATGGTCTGCCTATGTGAGTGCCAGCAGCCAATCGGAGCTGGATGCCCCCCTGCCCTATAGTGGCAGTACCAACACCTGTGCCCGCACGGGTGTTGGTCTGCTTTAAGTCATATATGGGTGTCATTTTTGATTTTCAAATTAAACTCCTAGATGTTAATAAGTCTCAGGGCTCTTAGGATCACTAAAAAGATACCCTGGCCACCTGATCAAGAACCCCTGGGGCATCCTGATTTTGGGACCCCCCCACGCACACAGCTCAGGACCATTCCCACCATTCCCAATCATGCAAAAAATATTTTAGGCTGGGGTGGGAGTGCACTGAAGACAGCAGGGAGCCCGGGGATGCGGCTGCTACTGCTTCTCTATGCCGGCACTCTGTTCCAAACAGAGCTTTGTGCTGTGCACAGAGCATTTGCATGTGCTGCAGGGCCAGTGGAAAAGCACGTTTTTAGGGCGATTGTGGGTATTTCACACAGCGGGGTATCCCATCCAGAGGAAAGTACCAAAACCCAGGATTTTGGGATTATTAGGTAGGTTACAGGTTTCAAGCAACATGGGAATGAAAATTTGCTGCTGCTGGGAAGTGCCAAATAGAGCAATGCCTTGGACAAGGTATGAAAACATTAGATATTTCATGAAGGCTTAAGCGTGATTATCATACTGTGAAAAGATTTGAGGCTGATTCAGAGCACAGATGGGTTCATGCAGATAAAGGCAAAAAGAGGAAGGTTTCTGCCAGGCAATTTTTTTTGGATTAAGAGAGCAGCTGCTAAAATGCCATTACAAAGCAACAAACAAATCAAAGAGTATTTGAAGCTGCTGGTGCCCCTGAAGTCCCGTGAACAAGATGCAGGATCCTTTACAGTCCTCGAAGGTATAAAAATTACCATGGCAAATTATATAGAATTTCTGACTGACCACTTTCTTCCATGTTACAAAAATATAAACTATGCCTTATGTAGCAAACTAATCTTTATGGATGACAATGCCCTATTTCATGCTACAAAGAATACTGAGTCATTGGGTGTTATGGTCATAAAATATGGTCATAGAAGAAACTCATGGGCATTCAGCACCAGGTGAGAAAAGTCATTCCTTTTATAGGAGAGAATACTGACATTCACTTTTATTGTCTTCCTTGGGGCACCAGGTGAAAATGTAAAACCAACTGCCGAATCAGTCTCAAGTTAGACAATGGTAGTGAATGGCAATTTTCTCTCCTAAAAAAGTAGTGACTTTTCTCACTGGGTGCTAAATCAATTCCATAATGTGGCCGCCAAACCTCCCTGGACCTTAACCAGGGACGGACTGGGGCTAAAAAACATCCCGGCCCTGCTGTACTGCTTTTGGCCCAGCATAGTATCTTAACGTCACATTATATATGCACCTTATTTTTCGTTTCACAACATGCACCCAGGGTTTAGAGGACAGTGCAGTGGGTGTGGGCATCCTTCAGTAGAGCCAGTGGGGGCATCCCTCAGTACAGCTAGTGGGGGCATCCCTCAGTACAGCCAGTGGGGGCATCACTCTGTACAGCCAGTGGGAGCATCGCTCAGTACAGCCAGTGGGGGCGTCGCTCTGTACAGCCAGTGGGGGCATTCCTCATTCCCCTCCCTCCCGCCAACACTGGACAATAAAAAGGCAGCAGGGTACCCAATTCATGCCTGCCTGTCTGCCGCTGCTGTTACCCCCCGAGTCACGCACACACCTATGCTGGTTCCTGGCGGGCAGCCGGTCTTTCCTTCACTGCTGTTCCTGCCGTGACCGCCCACACACACTCACTCACACATACACTCATGCTTATCGGTGTTGGTGGGCGGGACCCATATGGCCCGTAGACGCCCATCGCGCAACAACCAGGAAGTGCCGGTAAACACGTGTGTGTGTGTGTGCTTGTGTGAGAGAGCGGCGCCGCAGCCTTTCCTGGTGTCGGCCTACCGGGCCTCAACCCTATTGAGAACCTTTTAGCACGTACATAATTCCATGCCACTGATGATGGCCAATAAATATGTGTCTGCAGTAAATGTATTTGTTGAATCTCCTATATGCAAGAGTGAAGAGATTAGTGAAGCCAAAGTTGGTTGGGAATAAGTATTGATAAATAGAAGCAAAAATGATGAATACAATTAGCAGAGTGGGTTTGGTCCACTGGCAGTTTATTGATCATGACTTTTATCAGTAACTGGCTACAGCAAACACATTTCCATTATTGTAGCAGCTAAGTGAAAACACGTATTTTAAACAGAGAGAAAAGAGCAAATTGTGTTTTCGAGGGGCTGATGAATACCAGAAAAGCTTCACACCTGAGAGATGGTTGTGATAAATACACATAAGGAGGAGGAATATACGGAAAATATAAATGGGAAGTGTGATATAATTTACACAACTGTTTTGTAATGCTTGTATAACCCATAATCACTAAAACAAAATATTATTTAAATGTGGTAAAAAAAAAAATCACAAGTGATCCAGGGGAACATATTTTGTGGTTGCTGTAAATACAAGCCTTAAAATTGCCTGCACAATGTCAACCTGCTGCCGGCATGACAGGCGAAATACAGTCATGCTTAATGAATTTTACTGCAAGTCAAAAGTCCTCTTTATTTAAACAAATCTACAGGCAGGTTGTTGCACGAGACTCGATTGCAGAACAAAAGAGGAACAATCATTAATTATAAAATTAAGTTGTCTGGGACAAAGAGCAACTGGCCAGAAGAAAGGGCCTTGGCTTGGCAGGCTGTCCACCTCCGGATATGGTTGAACTACATCTTCCATGATGCAGTACAGTATACAAAGCACAGCTTAGCATATGGCAAGGTTTATCCAGTCTGCTCTACCCCATCCCGTGCCCTTGTTTTTCTGTCTTTGATTAGCTTAAGCTTTGCGATTATATCTTCAATAACATAGTCTTTTAACATTACCCTTTATTGATATTTTTTGGAAGATGCAAAAGGCTACAGTAATCATAAGGCTTCAGTCATAAGTTAGAACCAATCTTTGTATGCTTCAAAGACATGTGGAAAGATATTTGGCAAAATCAAGGAGTCTAAGACATGGATCCAATTCTTGAATGTTAATATACTGTTATTCATTTTGTCTGCAACAATTTACAAAGTAAAAGGCTCCATTCAAATCCATGAGTGTGTATTCTTACACTCATACGCGTGTAGACATGTGGAGGTCTTGGTGCCATTGAAACTGGAGTTCAGCTGCAAGGCTGCTCCCTTTGGATAACCTAATTGTTGGGTAACTTTATCTCCCTCTTTTTTTTCACCAACACTCTTAGGGCCCCAGCAGGCAGAGGAAATCACTTTAGTAGCCCACTAGATGATATGATTCTTGGTTTCCACAAGAAAAAAGCATTCTTGGGTTCCACAAGAGGAAATAATTTTGTGTTCCACAAGAGGAATTCGTTCTTGGGTTCCACAAAAGGATATTATTCTTGGAAACAGAGGAAATCATTCGTGGGTTCCACAAGAGGATATCATTTTTGGGTTCCACCAGAGGAATTAATTAATGAGGCGATACTGAGAAATTCATTCATGGGCCCAACCTTCTGCTATATATATAAATAATGCAAGAGAATAAAGAGGAAGTCCAGCTTCCAGGTATCCTTACTGTTTAGTCATGTATTCCCCCTATAGTCCCCAGCCCTCCTTACTCACCCCTTGGCACAACAAATTACATGTATGTAAGTAATTTATATACTTGGCATGAGTAAACCAATTCCAGTTCAAAGGTTATGATGACAACTGGTACAATAGGCTCAATTCAGAGACACATTCGTCTGGACTTCCGTAGCTGTCTGTGAAAGTTTTTGTGGGTGTTTGTCATTATTTTGTTTTTTTTCGTCCATTTTTCATTCGTACGAACGTTCGGGAAAATGCGTATATGCGCTTTCGATGAACGAAAGCAAATCGGATCATTTGCGTTAGTTCGGATCATTTTCCCAACAAAATCTGATATTTTTCGTTCGTTCAGATAACTTACGTTGTTGCGTCTGATTCAGAGAGCTGATTGCCGAGGGACCACCACCCTATAAACCCGTTTCATTTGCGATCCACTTATGGGACCTTTGAGGGCTCGGATTGCTATTGTTGAACATGTTTTGCGGCTATGTGGAGGAGTCTGCGCGCCTTGAGCTCCAAGGCATTGCATGTATCAGCATGGCCGAGGCCATAAATTGTATAGCAATGCATACCTAAATCAATACATTTCATGTATGTCTTATAGAAGCATTTTAATGCTGACCTTAATTAGTCCTTAGCATGTAAACCTTTATTTTCTCACACATCCATATAATTGGTATATTTTTTTAGACTTATGTCCTTTGTGAATTATATTTGGATTGTTGAACTTGAATCTTAATTTGTTGTAGGAGTTATTGTTTTAGTTGGTTACCTTTGCTTTGTGTAATTATTTTATATTTGGTTGCAGGAAACCGGAAGATGTGCCACTCGCACAACATACAAGCAGTGTTTGGTCCAGCTATGCGATTCCTCAGTGTTCTTGCAGGGCATCCAGGGTCATCCCATGATGCTTATATATTGCAGAGCTCCAGCTTATTTCGTCAGGATTCTGGAGAATTATCTGGTGGATGGCACCTGGGTAAGTTTGCTCACATTCCATCAATCCATTTTCACTGTATGGCAATGAATATAGTTGATGACTCATGTCTTAACCTATGGCTGTTTTTAGCCCTTGATGACATGTTAAACAATATTGTTGCTTAGAATGTGTATCTTATGTTAGTATTTTTAAATTCTTTCAGGGGATTCTGGATATCCACTCCTGCCCTTGCTCCTGATGCCCGTTCTTTGCCTGCAGAATGCGGGCCAAGAGTTCTCTAATCGGGCCCTATGCAAAACCCGGGCCGTGGTGGCGAGGGCCTTTGGGCTTTTGAAGTCCAGATTTAGGTGTTTGGACCATACAGGGGGGGGGGGCACTGCAGTATGACCCCAACAAGGTTATACCAATAATTTAATTTACGTTTTTTAACAGGGACCACACGTGCCAGAGTGGCACAACTGAGTGTCAGGGTCCTTCAGTTGGTGGAGGCGAGATGCAGGACCTGCGCGACTCATTGGGGACCACAGATGAAGAATAATGTTCTGTGGCCTGCCATTGCTATGTATTTAGTTTTTTATAGTTGTAAAAATTTTAAATTTTCAAAATATTTTAATATTTTATATTTTATGATGGAAAAAAAAAATAAAAGTTTCATTTCATTTCATTTACAAAATACATTAACACAAAACTAATGGACCCAGAAATATTTAAAGATGAATATTCACATGACCGAGAAGTGATTTGGGTAAGTTTTAGGGGGCTAAAATGGAAGAACAACCTAACCGCGAAGTGGTTGGGGTGAGCTTTAAGGGTCCAAAAGGGAAGAGGGAGGATAGCGCTAAGTGATTTAGCTAAACATTGTAGTAGAATTGAGGGTGGCAAATATGTAGGCGAGCACGTTAATGAGTTAAGTTTGTAGTGCGCAGGCGCTAGATCGTAAGGATTTCAGTCTGGACGATTATTTATTGAAAAAGGGAAACAGAATCTATCGGGAAACGTAAAGGATTCGTGGGAGGAGACGATGGGAAAAGGGCAAAAACGAAAGCCTACGTTGTAACATGAGAAAATGAAACGGAAAAGTCACGCTGGAAAATGACATCCTCGTATTCGTACTCTGCCGTACGAACGGACGGAAACTTTACAGAAGGATTGCAATGCATGCATAGAATCGCTCGCACACTCATACGAGGGCGGGAAATTTTTAAAAAAAAAACAGGCACAAAAACGAAAGTCTTTTTATGTCTCTCTGAATCGAGCCTAATGTCCCATATATAGATATGTTTCTCTATTAGCCAATTTGCAATACAAGTAACATAGGGGAAACACTATTTCAGGTAAAATCCTCTCTAAAGACAAGGGGGCACTCCCTTCGACAATCATTCTTTACCATAAGAACTATAAATCTGTGGAATAGCCTCCCTCAGAAGCTTGTTACAGCATCAACCGCTGACAGTTTCAAAAAAGGATTAGGTGCTTATTTAGAAAAAAATAACATTAAAAAGTTACTATTGGCTATTAGATAAACAACTTCCCCTGCCCCAACACCCTTGGTTGAACTTGATGAACATTTGTCTTATTTCAACCGTATTAACTATGTACTTATGTAATTATGTAAGTATCAGAGACGGTGACAGGGGTTGCCTATTCAGTCTAGCTCATCTGAATTTGATTCACAAAAGATCTCCAGTGTACACCAATACCACCCCCTGACTAAGCCCAGATAGAGAGGGTTAAAGCACTAAGCTCCTGCCATAGAATAAGGTGACTTTTGCCTTACCATGGGGGGTACCTACATACTGCAGGTCCACTTTGTGCACCTGCAACATTCCCTGGCATGTTTGTCTCAGGAAGAGTCTACTCTAAGCCTAATGCTTGCTGACCCTTTGCTTCCATCACATTGGTGATGACAGTGTTTAGCTTTTCAATTCTGACTAGCCAATCACAGCACCTGGAAACACACCTAGAAGAGTTTACAGGTTTCAATGTAGCTGTGTGTGTGGGTGATTGTCCACAGCTGCCACAGAGACGCGTGGCTATGGCTATGGCTTGCACATGCAATCTGAGTGGTGTGGCTGGGGGGGGGTCTGGTGATCTTTTCTCCCAATCCCCGTCTCTTTGCTTTCCAGCATGAGGGGACAACCATGGCATTATGGTTAAGGAACCGATCATGTGACAGTAGGGTCACATGTTGCAGCTGGGACATGACTGACGTGCTTTTGAGCAAGACACTACTGGTGTCTGGTCTCCGGGCACCTATCTATAGGAAGTTGCACGCTCCGGGCATGTGTGTGCATGCACTGCCCCTAGTGTGTTTACTGATTTGGTTCACTGGTGCGTTCATTGGTGATGGGCCATGGTGTTCTTACTGTATGGATGCATTAAATACAGGCAACACATTTCCTTTATGTGTGTGTGTGTGTGTAATAACACATTTTTTTTATTTTATCTTTTTATTTTTTCTTATTTTGAGAAATTCTCTCCCCCTGCCCCTTTCTCTATCCACCACTTTTACTCCATTTATCCCACATCTCCCTCTCTATACTTTGCCTGCTTTCCCACTTCCAACCCAATGTATATGTGAGAACCTAGTGGTTACAGCAGATGACCCCAGTGGCGTTGCTAGGGCTGGTGTCACCCGGGGCGGTAGGAAATGGTGTCACCCCCCCCCCCAATGGTGTCACCCCCACCCCCCCCCAATGGTGTCACCCCCCCCCCCCCAAAGAAAACAAACAAATAAAAAAGCATTTTTGCCGGCATGGTGGGAGCGGGCCGGCCGGTTCCGCGCTGACAGCGGAACCGGCCGGCCCGCTCTGCTGTCAGCGGAACCGGCCGGCCCGCTCCCACCATGCCGGCATTTTTAAAAAAAGCAAACACTTACCTGCAGGTCCGGAGCGTGGAGGCCGGCGCCGCTCTCAGCTGTCATCTGAGGGCGCGTCATCAGAGGCGCCCTCTGATGACGCGCCCTCAGATGACAGCTGAGAGCGGCGCCGGCCTCCACGCTCCGGACCTGCAGGTAAGTGTCTCTATACCGAGGGGTGACCGGCCGAGAGGTGTCACCCTCTAGGTCTGGTGTCACCCGGGGCGGTCCGCCCCCCCCGCCCCCGGGTCGCTACGCCACTGGATGACCCAAAAACTACAGTGGGGGTGGTGAAGATCGGCTGACCCGATCAGAGAACTCTGTGGCTGGAGGCCTCCATGGTGAAATCAGGGGTTCTGGAGATGGCGGCAAAAAGATGGCAAGGAACCTATGTCGGCATTGGAGGACTTGCCCCCCCCTCACATTTTTCCACCTCCTCTCCCCGCTCCTCCACTTACCCTCTCCTCTCATTTCTCCATCTTTTGTTTTTCTCCACATCCCAATCTCCATAGATGTCAGGGCTCCTAGCACTAGGGAGCATTGAAAGAATCAGGAAAAGTCTACAGCCAGGTGGTGGAAGCATCAGAAAAAAGCGAAAGCAATAGAAGAAACTGGAGTGCCAGCTCCAACACGTCTATCACTCCCTTATTACACTTTAGCCAAAGTAGAGCTTGCTTTGCATAGCTCCACCTGCTGCAAGGATAGATGGGTAATGCTATCTGTCCTTGTATTGGGTACTGTGCAAATACTTTCCGTTCTAGGAAAGCTCCTCTCTTCCTTTATCTAAGTAGAGGGTTTTTGGTCTCTTAAGTCCCCCTATATTAAAGTGGACTGTCACCCACCCCTGATCGGCCCGGGAATCTATAAGATTCCCGGGCCGATCACCTCCCTCACCGCGGGACATCCGAGATCGGGATGTCCCGCGGTGAGGGACTCCCCCCAAAACCCGAAAAAAACTCACCTCATAGGCGGCGGCAGCTCCTCTAGACGTGCGTGCGCCCGCGCCGGGCGTTTGTGAATGGCCGGCGCGGGCGCGCGCCCTGTCAGAGCGACGTGCGGGAGGCAGCGGCGGGCGCACTGTCTTGTCCGCCGCTTGTCCGTGGCTACGTGGGAGCGTGGTGAGGTGAGTTTTTCGGGGTTCTGGGGGGTTTTACACAGCGGGACACCCCTAATCGGGGTGCCCCCCTGAAGTGGACCAAAACCCAGTATAGTCAAAATCCTGGGTGTTGGTCCACTTTAAGCCTAACATGGGTCTCTCCACATACTGGCTGGCGACTCTGTTTTGGTACTCACCAAGTCTCACCCCTCATACAGCCAGAAACATCCGCCCCAGTGCTGATGAGAGCCTAAAGCTTGAAACATGTGTCCACTAGTTGGATGTGTATGGCTGTGTAAATTTAAAGCTGATCCTTGGCATTGCACCCATAGCATTTCTAACGACCTTGGATGATGGACAAAAAGAGATCATTTGCATAGCTCCGCCTCCTGCAAGGATAGATGTGTAATGCTATCTGTCCTTGTATTGGGTACTGTGCAAATACTTTCCGTTCTAGTAAAGCTCCAGCTTCCTTTACCTAAGTAGAGTTTTATTTGTCTTTTTAGCCCCCCTATATTAAGCCTGACATGAGTCTCTCCACATACTTCTTTATAAAGAATCAAATCACTAATCGGTGACATAGGACAACATAGTGTCTTGTACATTGTCACAAGATGTTGACAGTTAAACAGTGTCATTGACATAGACCTGCTCAGATTCTGGTTGTGTAACCACAGGGCTACTTGTTTCCCTCTCTGTTCTTGGCTTGCGCAGGCTCGTGTGCTGGAGCAGTGTCAAGCTTGTTGTATGAAATTAGCATTGTTTGTTCTGTGTAATGCTGTATAACCACAAGCTGATAGAGTCTAGCCTGCATAATGATACTGAAGACACTGTTCCACGTTCTACGACTCCCACTCTAGAGACTGATGGAATCTGTTTCCTTCAGAGAAAACCCTGGCACGGTGTTGATATGTCATGAATTATCTTCTTGTGTTTTCAATGGAAGAAAATTGTTCCCATGGGGAGAAACAAAAATTACATATTTGGTCTGTCTTAAATCATAAAACAGAGTTCAGCAGAGCAGTTGACAATGGATTGTGTGGACTGTCCGCAGCCAGATGTATTCTCTAATAAATGGCGGGTATGCTTATTATTAAAGGAAGACAAACTATAGTAGGGTTATATCGTCTATAACTAAGGTTAATTGTCTCTCTGTCTCAGTCGGCTTTCATTATTTAAATCTATACCTTGAGAAAAAGATTAAAGCCTCTCTCTGGGCAACAAAACAAACAACAATACATGCTCACATTTGTTTTCCCTAGCAGATCAGTCAGGATCTTATATCACTGTTTAGCAATCTGCAGAACAGGGGATACCCCCACTGGGTTCACATCAATGTTCAGGGGCGCACCACTGACAGGGGGGGGGTTGACTGGTCTGATATATTATTTTAACAGTTAGCATTCAATGCTATGAAGCCTGTTACCTGCTTATTGTTGGTAATATTTTGGTGACAGTTTGAAAGTGAATATTTTTGTGTGCCAGGAAGATGTCCTCAAGGTACTGATCTTATCTAGTATTTTCTTTTTTATGTTAGCATCTATGTTTTTTATGAGCAGTTTTCACTACCTGCAATCTATTGCTATTGGCAACCGTACACCACGCCTGTGCAAGATCTGCAAGAAGAGAAAAGTGAGTTCTGTACACACAGAACACTGCTGCTATGGCCACTGCTGAGCTGAGGAAGCTCTCTTAAGGTGGACCAAAACCCAGGATTTTGACTATCCTAGGTTTTGGTACTTGCCCCCAGGGTATCCATAGATCACCCAAACTCACTCGCCCTTTGCACTCTCGCCCAGTCAGTGCGCTCAGATCCGCTCCCAACCCTACATCCAAGAGCTCATCTAAGGCCCGAGTGCACTGGCGGCTGTATCCCCCCTACCCTTTAAAAGGGAGGGTGCCAGTGCCGGGCATTTACAAATGCCTGGCGAGGACACATGTCCTGCTAAAGGGATAGTGGGGATGCGGCAGCTGTTCGCGCATGTGCCGTTGGACTGGGAAAAAAGGGGAGTTTCCGGGTTTTACACAGCAGGGCATCCTGAATCTGAATGCCTCGGGAGGAGCGAGTATATCTGTCGTAGAGTGTCATAGACTCCAGGGTGGTTTTTGGTCCACCTTAACCTTACACATGGCCAGCAGCATTGTGTGTGTAAAGTGCTCACTTTTCTATTCTTCATGTATGGTTGCTAATAGCAATAGATTGCAGGAAGTAAAAACTGCTGTCCATAAAGCAAAATGCATAGGCAAAAATAAAAAATGCAAATCAGTTCAGCACATGGAGGACATTATTTTGTAGCAAAAAATATACGCTTTCAAAAATGCCATCAGTTCTTTTTCATTAAGAACTGACGCCCTTGTGCGTTAGTTGTCCCTGATTTGTACAGGTGCCTGCGGCACAGAGTTGGTGTAATGCAATTGTTTGTTTCTTTAAAATGCAAAATAAAAACCTTTAAAAAAGAAAAGAACTGAAGCCCTTCCTGGTGGGCTACTTGTAGGAACTTCTTGTCAGTTGATGGTGTTAAAGTGGACCAACACCCAGGGGGGATCGGCCCGGAAATCTATAAGATTCCCGGACCGATCAGATCCCTCCCCGCGGGGCATCCGAAATCGGGATGTCCCGCGGGGAGGAACCCCCCAGGAGGCCCACAATCCTCACCTTACCGGCGATCCAACGGCGCATGCGCGAGACGCGGCCGCGTCTCTCGCTTCCCTCTAGCAGGGCGCGCTCCCGCGCCGGCCGTTTTGTGAATGGCCGGCGCAGGAGCGCTCCCTGTTAGAGGGAAGCGAGAGACGCGGCCAATGACAGCGCTCTGGTATGCGCGTCCAAACAGCTTTGGACGCGCATACCAGAGCTGCTCTGAGCGCTGTCATTGGCCGGACGTGGTCACGTGGGAGCGGGGAGAGGTGAGTTTTTGCGGCGATCGGGGGGGTTTCAGACAGCGGGGCACCCCCGATCGGGGTGCCCCACCTAAGTGGACCAACACCCAGGATAGTCAAAATCCTGGGTGTTGGTCCACTTTAAGAACCACTGTTCTACATTCAGGTGACTTCAGGCTAGGCCTGGCCCACAGGGGAATAAGGGATAACCTTGGTGAGCATCTGAATTTAAGTAAGGATCTATATTTTTAAATAAGAATTCAAAATACATTTTTATCAATGTAACTGTCAGTTTTTGTCATGTAAAACCTGGTCTATGTTAGGTTGTATCTAACTCTCCACCCATTTATCATAAAATGGGTGATGTCCTTAGTGCAGGGGGGCATCCCAATTGCTGATGTCCCCCTGCGAATTAACCCTGTTAAACCAGAGAAATCGTATCTTTCTCTTCAGTCCCCTAGAAAAATCAACCAATGTGATAGGCTGCCCAGGAGAAAAGTTAAGATTTCTCCAGTTTAGAGGGGTTAATGCACAGGGGAGCACAAGCAAATCGAAAGCCTCTATGGTCCATCAATCAACCTTCAGTGGACCAAGAATGGAAACACCCCCCACTCCCTGCCCAGACGTCCTGATGGGCAGGGAGTGGAAGTGTCTCCTCCGGGCTGCCTCTCTCTGCAGCTCTGAACCCCCGCCCTCCTCTCACACTCATCACAGTGTGCTTACATCACATCGCTGTTGCCACACCCACTGTTTCTCTTCATTTTTTCTATGGATCTCCAATGCTCTAATACTTATAAATATAACTTAGGAACTACAGGATCTTTTTAAAAACGGAATGAAGTTTAGGACAGTGCAATGTAGAGCCATAGACAATAGGATAACAATCGAGCTTGGCTTTAGTATAACTTTAAGGAATCAGGCCTAGCTGCTAAATCCAAGCTCTAAAGCTTTAAATCCAACCTATACCCTATTTATTACAGTATGTGCTGTGGCTTACAGTATGGTACGGCAGGCAGGAGAAAAGGTACTGATCCCTCATTGATGCATTCAATGTCATATTTTTTTCATTTCTTTCCTGTTTTGACATTTTTCTCTGTACAGGGAATACAAATCATAATTGTGGCGTGTCCAGTTTAACTCCTTGCAGTCCTTGGAACCTGAAGATTTAGTACTGCTTGGTGAGGTATAGGATTTATAGTACTTTTCTCCAGTTTACTTTATACACATTTTTCATGTCATTTGTGTGTCTATTGACTTCTAATTTGATGTATTTTTAATTTATTTTATTCATTTTTCAGTGATTTAATAACGGGCCTATCTTTATTGCCAATCAGAAATTCCTAATGCTTGTTCTAATGCAAGTCTAAAAATTAACTTTATTTCTAAAGATTGTATGACCGCTCGTAAATTGTACTAACCTATAGACCGTAAGATTGGTTCTACCTAATCTATTGAATGATTGTAAAAGCATCTCTAACAAGAGCATAAAATAATTCAATGGGGGTGAATGACTCACAGTTAACTTACAAGAGGGGGTAGACTATGTAGTAGGGTGGCGGGGCATGTTAGAAGCAGCAGTTTAGATTGAACAATGACACAGGCTCTAGGTGACATGAGCAGTGTGCAGGGGGTTTCACCCAGCCCAGTAACCCCCAAAGCAGCAAAGTCTGCTCCTGCTCTGCTCTTCATTAAGAGTATTAACCCCAGCAGTGCTGGAAACTAGGGGTACAGAATAGATGAATCAATGTAAGTATAGAGCATACAAATTGGACCATGGCTGCAATTATATTAGCATTTAGATCATTGCCAACAAATGTCTATGTTATAGGTTTAATCAAACAATGCCAATAATTTAGTAAAATAATGTAAGAGGGTGACGATAGGTTATTGTGATAAAATGTGTTCCTATAGGCCAAGATTCTCAGTTGCTTATATCAACAATTTGATAACAAAAACACCAATGAAGTTGGGAAACAAGACAGGAGGAGGAATTTGGTCATTCAGTATGTAGCCGAGGTATCTGAAAAATGTAGACGTATCTCCAGTCTGCCTGCTTTATACCACCAACACACTCCGGCAACAGCCGGTTTAGCCAAAAGACCCAACACTATAACACAAGAGAATAAACATTGTATATGGGATGCATTATGTGGGTGAATCCAAATAGCAGTTTCTCTCGAACAGGGATACTCAACCACTTCTTGAAAGGGTCCATTTATATGCATCTAGTGAGAGGTGAAGGTCCGGGTGGAGGGATGTCGGAGGGGGAGGGAGGGGCTATAGATTTCACAGGCAAAACTAAAAAAGGCTGCTTGCCCACCCACCCCACTTCAAAAATCCTATTGGGCCCCACAGAACCTACAGGCAAAGTTGGGAGGCCACAAATTGGATGAGCAAAACAGGGAGGAAAGGAATGGATGGAGCAGAGAGACTGGACTGGATGGGGCAGATTTGAGGGAACAGGGATGGATGGGGCAGATCTGGGGGAAAAGGGATGGATGGGGCAGATCTGGGGGAACAGGGATGGATGGGGCAAAGCCGGGGGATGGGATAGATGGGGATGAATGGGGCTCAGCTGAGATGGACAAAGGATTGGATGGGCAATGTGACAGAGAAACAAAGTTTGTGTGCAGGGCAGGGGTCCAGAAATCTGGTGCCGAGGTCCGCATTCGAACCCCGGTCCGCCAGTTGAGGCTCTCAAGATGGTGCAGCACAGAAGGGTCAACTCTCCTTCAGCAGGACTCTGTGTACCTCTGAGGGACATAGGACACTATTAATGTGAAAATAAAGAAGCCAGGATAGAACAGGCTGCAACATGTGATCTGTTAATTACAATGCTGTGTTAGCACCAAAGGTGGCTACTAACACCTTATAACACAATGCTCAATGCTAATGCAATCAACACTTCACCTTCCTACTCCTTATGGTAGATAGGGGTGTGGATTGGAGTTTATTGCTGCCAGATTCCTGTACAAGTCACTCTGATTTGTCAGTCAGATGAATAGCAAAATGTCTTCAGCATGTCCAGGTACCTTGTTTTTAACCTACAGATATGCCATGACTGTATAAATGAGAACCCTGACAGACAATTTGAAAAAAAGCCATTTCTTGTTGTACAAGAATCCATTGTTCCTGCAAATTCACACCCAAATGTGCACCAAGAGATAAAGAGTAATTCCACTTTTGTAATTGGTCCACTTGGTATTTTTCACTATCATGTGCCAATATGATGCGGTCAAGGTGCTGAGCTCATCTATAAATATTTATCTTTTCTATGTGCTGCTGATTATTTCACCTGTTACAGTTTTGGTCATTCTGGGATTTGTAGTCAGAAAGTACAAGGAGTCTTAGCCCTGAGGAAGTAACGGGGAGCGTCACGTAACGCGTAGGCTTTTAGGGGGGTGGATATGGAAGCTGGGCCCGTTGATATGTAAGATTTTCAATATATTTGATTTGTTGTGTCCCTCTTTTTCACGCTTTGTGCCCTCGGTTTGCTGAAAAATATCTTTATTGGTATTTATTGTTTGTTATTGATGCACTTTGTATTTGGGGGCACAAATATGACACTTTATTTGTAACAGCACTTCCACTTTATTTAGAAAATAATAGGGATCATTCATAAGAGGGACCAGCATAGTATTTTACAATGATTTGTGAGCCAGGAGGGTTTACAGCTTCTTAATTGACATCTTTCTCCCCCCTATCTCCTTTGGGACTTGGCATTTTGTAGGTGTACATGTTTTTTAATGGTCTTTTAAGGAGTCTTTTTTCAGTTTGATAATCCAATAAAATTATAAGATTTCTCTATATAAGATTAGTGGTGCAACCCTTTCTTTTGGTGTGCTTTTGGGGTGTGGGGTACTCCACATTTTTTGTTATATTTAGTTGATTGCAGGAACCATGGGGTTTCACGCTTAAAATTACCTTTTACTGGTACAGCCATTTCTTATAGTCAGAAAGTATATTAAGAGCTTTACAAAATGGCAATTAAGCCACTCCTACTTTAACAAGACTGAGGCCCACTGGAATATAAGAACCTTGGAAACACCATGCTGATAAGTAAAGGGGCACAATCCTAACACAAATGTATTTTTTACATTCCAGAAGAGGAAAGCAATCAGGAAAAATACCAACCTGACAAAAAGGGAGTTTTCCTTTAAATTTCTTCAATAATTAGCATGACCCCCATTGCCTGTGTGGCCCGGACCTGACACACAACCTCACCTTCTGCATTTGTCAGTATTTGTTTCCTTTTGTAGTTTGGCAAACAGAATTTGTGTCATAAGAAGTATTAATAAGTATAACTGCAAACAAGCAGCGGCCTGGCCCTCCTGATAAGGCTGCTGACGATTTTACTTGAATGATTCTCAGCTTTGATGTTATCAGGCTTTGATATGAAATCCTGATACACTGTATCACCTGCAGTATCTGGCAGTTCCCCTTGGCACTCTTATACAAGCCACTGTTTATACAAAACAATCATTCGGTATCTTGCCAAATAATGTCCTGCACTTAGCTGAACTGTATTTAAAGTGGACCAACACCCTCCAAAACAACAAGTCTCTGAACAGTTACACATAAAAAGACCTTTTGATGACTTTTGCAGCCTTCTGTCCCTCGCAGCGCCTGTATTCTTCAAAAATCTCGGCCGGAAGTCCCGCCCTCCAGCTCTTGTCCGTTCATTAGCATGCTGTCCGTCTTGCTTGTCCGTCCATTTGCATGCTGTCCCTCTTCCTTGTCCGTGGATAAACTGTCCTCCTCACTCGCGCAATTTCACTTTCTTCTGCTCTTCTCAACGTCATCGGGGGGCGTGGCCTCTGTCCTCTCTCGGGAGCGTGCACGTCTCTCTGGTCTAGTTCCTGAAAAAAACATAAGTAAAAAATAGAAAAATAAATCAATAACTCACCTATCACAAGCATATCCCCGACTTTCACTCCCTCTGCCTTTCCCCTGCTCTGCAGAGCGTGCTCACCTAATGAAATAAAAAAAACGCGCATGCGCAGTAGCGCCGCTTAGGTAAAGTGAAGCGCCGCTTGCAACGGGAGCGAGCGGCGCTTCACTTTACCCAAGCGGCGCTACTGCGCATGCGCGAGAATTGCAAGAGGAAGAGGTCAAACGATCTCTTCCTCTTACATGAAAATCAAAGATGGCGACGCGCAACAAAAAATGACGCGACGCCGCGCAGGATCATCGAAGGTAAGTTTTTTTTTTTTATTATCTTTAACGGGTCCTGGGGCATGGCATGGGTTATTATTTGAATGAAAAAAAAAACGCCAGGGTGTTGGTCCACTTTAATAGACTGTGATTACTTAGAATATAGTGAAAAATAACTGGCTGCCCCCCCCATCCCTAGGTCATTCCGATTGGGGATGTCCTGCCACACAACAAAGAACAAAGCCCACAATAAGTCTTACACACCAAGTGCCCTCCGGTCAGTCAAAGGGGTTTAAAGGGCAGATGTGCCACAGCATATGCACGTGGGGCGCCAATGTTCTGCTCAATTCTGGGCTTCATTTTAATAAAAGCACAGCATAGCATTACAGGTCAGGGTGCCTCGGGAGGTGAGTGAACCTCTAGTTATTTTTGAGTGAAGATCTGCTTTAAAGAGTCTGTCTGGGCTAGTAAGAAAACATACTCACCTTTCGTCCCCTGCAGCTGTTCTGTCCAACTCCTCTCCGTCATTCATTGCCAAACACGGGATATATTGATGCCCTGAGTCAGAGCACATCCACTTTATTCATTGCAATTGCTAGAGTCACTGTCTTTGACCTGGGGGATGGGATATACCTGCACATTGTGAGACTTGAGTTTGGAACCCAGTAACTCTTACACTGCCAGAGTGGGATGGATGCTGAGGACAAAATGATTTTTTTTCTACTTTCTTGAACAGACCCTTTAAAGTGGACCAACACCCAGGGGTGATCGGCCCGGAAATCTATATGATTCCCGGGCCGATCACCTCCCACCCCCCAGAAAACCCCAAAAAGATCTTACCTGATCTGCCGCCGCTTCCGCCGCCGCCGCCTCCCGCGCGCCCCTCCAGACGTGCGCGCGCCCGCGCCGGCCCTCTGTGAATGGCCGGCAGGGGCGCGCGCACGCCGAGAGTGACGCGCGGGAGGCGGCGGCGGCGGAAGCGGCTTGGACATTCCTGTCCCCCGCCTGGACGTTGGCGGGGATTGGCTGCGGCGTTCACGTGGGAGCGTTGAGAGGTGAGTTTTTTGGGGTTTCTGGGGGGTTTCACACAGCGGGGCACCCCGCCGAAGTGGACCAAAACCCAGGATAGTCAAAATCCTGGGTGTTGGTCCACTTTAAATAATTGCACCATTGCAGCTGCAGTACTAAAGGTAGCTCTCATGGGCATAGGAGACAAGTGAGAATTAAAAAAGTTATTTCTTAGCTATGATCATGGTAATTTCCTTGTTATAAGAACAAAAATTAGATGTGTGAAGCAAGAAAATAAGCTACAAATGACCCCCTCAACCCCATGTATGTTACCATTTTTCCTTTAAGTGCCAGCCTACCTAGAGTTTTTGTCACCCTCTGTTGCCAGACCATTTTTCACTATTTTGCGCTACACATGTTCAACTGTGATTTTTGAAAGGATTTCCCAGGAAAATTATATATTCTTTTTTTTTAGCAGAGCCTGGGCTTTAACATGAACTGTCTTGTTTATTAGTGTATCCACAATATTTTGGGGTGCAATATGTGCACAAAAAAAATGTAAAAATATTTTTTACAATTTGTACTGTTTTTTTTTTAAATAAAAAATTGAGGTTATTCAATACAATCTTATTGCATGTAAAAAGATAATTCTAGTACTCACCTGTAGAATTGATTTCTCTTCCATTATTACTCCAGGACATCAGAGAAATCATTTACTTTAAATAAAAAAAATATTTTAAAATATTTTAAATAAAGCATTTACCATATTTTCTGCCCTATAAGACGGACTTATTTTCCCCCAAAAGTGGGGGGAAAATGTCAGTGTGTCTTATCGGGCGAATGTGGGAAAAAAAGAAATAAAAAGGAAACGGTTAACTCACCTATCCATCGCTCGCGCTGTCCCGGAAGCGGCGGAGACAGCGGTGCCAGCACACACAGACACCGGCCTGTTACAGTGGTGGGCGTGGCCAGCGCCCGAGAATTGGCCACGCCCACCACTATACCAAGGCCGGGTGTTCACTCTGTGGGCTGGCGCTGCAGAGAGCGAGGAAGCGGTAGAGGCAGCTGTATCTGTATCGCTTCCTCTCTGCAGCGTCGGCATACAGAGTTAACACACGGCCTTATATAGCGGTGGGCGTGGCCGACGCTCGAGCATCGGCCACGCCCACCGCTGTATAGTCCGGGTGTCTCTGTCTGCTGGGGCCGTGAAGAAGTGACAGGGACAGTGCCAGCGGCAGAGGTATCGCCGCTCGCACTGCCCCTGCCACTTCTCCATGGCCCCAGCAGACAGAGACACCCGGATAATACAGCGGTGGGCGTGGCCGACGCTCAAGCGTCGCCCACGCCCACTGCTGTATAAGGCTGTGTGTGTGAAGACGGCAGGGACAGCGGGGAGGATTAAAAGGTGAGTTTACTTTTTTTTCTTCTTACTTTTGCCTATAAGGGGAATGAAAGGGGCGAATGCCACACTACCTATACGGGGAATGGAAGAGGGGGGAAATGCCACACTACCTATATGGGCAACGGAAGGGGGGGGGGGATTCCACACTACCTATAAGGGAAATGCCACACTACCTATAAGGGAAATGCCACACTGCCTATAAGGGGAATGCTACACTGCCTATAAGGGGAATGCCACACTGCCTATAAGGGGAATGCCACACTGCCTATAAGGGGAATGCCACACTGCCTATAAGGGGAATGCCACACTACCTATAAGGGGAATGCCACACTACCTATAAGGGGAATGCCACACTGCCTATATGGGGAATGCCCCACTGCCTACATGGGGAATGCCACACTACCTATAAGAGGAATGCTGCACTACCTATAAGGGGAATGCCACACTGCCTATAAGGGGAATGCCACACTGCCTATAAGGGGAATGCCACACTACCTATAAGGGGAATGCCACACTACCTATATGGGGAATGCCCCACTGCCTATATGGGGAATGCCCCACTACCTATATGGGGAATGCCACACTACCTATAAGGGAAATGCCACACTACCTATAAGGGGAATGCCACACTGCCTATAAGGGGAATGCCACACTGCCTATAAGGGGAATGCCACACTGCCTATAAGGGGAATGCCACACTGCCTATATGGGGAATGCCGCACTACCTATAAGGGGAATGCCGCACTACCTATAAGGGGAATGCCGCACTACCTATAAGGGGAATGCCACACTGCCTATAAGGGGAATGCCACACTGCCTATAAGGGGAATGCCACACTGCCTATATGGGGAATGCCACACTGCCTATATGGGGAATGCCACACTGCCTATATGGGGAATGCCACACTGCCTATATGGGGAATGCCACACTGCCTATATGGGGAATGCCACACTGCCTATATGGGGAATGCCACACTGCCTATAAGGGGAATGCCGCACTGCCTATATGGGGAATGCCGCACTACCTATAAGGGGAATGCCGCACTACCTATAAGGGGAATGCCGCACTGCCTATAAGGGGAATGCCACACTGCCTATAAGGGGAATGCCACACTGCCTATAAGGGGAATGCCACACTGCCTATAAGGGGAATGCCACACTGCCTATATGGGGAATGCCACACTACCTATAAGGGGAATGCCGCACTACCTATAAGGGGAATGCCGCACTACCTATAAGGGGAATGCCACACTACCTATAAGGGGAATGCCACACTGCCTATAAGGGGAATGCCACACTGCATATATGGGGAATGCCACACTGCATATATGGGGAATGCCACACTGCCTATATGGGGAATGCCACACTGCCTATATGGGGAATGCCACACTGCCTATATGGGGAATGCCACACTGCCTATAAGGGGAATGCCACACTGCCTATATGGGGAATGCCGCACTACCTATAAGGGGAATGCCACACTACCTATAAGGGGAATGCCACGCTGCCTATAAGGGGAATGCTACACTGCCTATAAGGGGAATGCCACACTGCCTATAAGGGGAATGCCACACTGCCTATATGGGGAATGCCACACTACCTATAAGGGGAATGCCGCACTACCTATATGGGGAATGCCACACTACCTATAAGGGGAATGCCGCACTACCTATAAGGGGAATGCCACACTACCTATAAGGGGAATGCCACACTACCTATAAGGGGAATGCCACACTACCTATAAGGGGAATGCCACACTACCTATAAGGGGAATGCCGCACTACCTATAAGGGGAATGCCACACTACCTATAAGGGGAATGCCACACTACCTATAAGGGGAATGCCACACTACCTATAAGGGGAATGCCGCACTACCTATAAGGGGAATGCCACACTACCTATAAGGGGAATGCCACACTACCTATAAGGGGAATGCCGCACTACCTATAAGGGGAATGCCACACTACCTATAAGGGGAATGCCACACTACCTATAAGGGGAATGCCACACTGCCTATAAGGGGAATGCCACACTACCTATAAGGGGAATGCCACACTGCCTATATGGGGAATGCCACACTGCCTATATGGGGAATGCCACACTGCCTATATGGGGAATGCCACACTGCCTATATGGGGAATGCCACACTACCTATAAGGGGAATGCCACCTTGCCTATATGGAGAATGGAAGGGGGGGGGGGGAATGCCACACTACCTATAAGGGGAATGCCACACTGCCTATATGGGGAATGGAAGGGGGGGATGCCACACTACCTATAAGGGGAATGCCACACTACCTATAAGGGGAATGCCACACTACCTATAAGGGGAATGCCACACTGCCTATATGGGGAATGGAAGGGGGGGGAATGCCACACTACCTATAAGGGGAATGCCACACTACCTATAAGGGGAATGCCACACTGCCTATATGGGGAATGGAAGGGGGGGATGCCACACTACCTATAAGGGAAATGCCACACTGCCTATAAGGGGAATGCTACACTGCCTATAAGGGGAATGCCACACTGCCTATAAGGGGAATGCCACACTGCCTATATGGGGAATGCCGCACTACCTATAAGGGGAATGCCGCACTACCTATAAGGGGAATGCCGCACTACCTATAAGGGGAATGCCGCATTACCTATAAGGGGAATGCCACGCTACCTATAAGGGGAATGCCACACTGCCTATAAGGGGAATGCCACACTGCCTATATGGGGAATGCCACACTGCCTATATGGGGAATGCCACACTGCCTATATGGGGAATGCCACACTGCCTATAAGGGGAATGCCACACTACCTATAAGGGGAATGCCACACTGCCTATATGGGGAATGCCACACTGCCTCTATGGGGAATGCCACACTACCTATAAGGGGAATGCCACACTGCCTATATGGGGAATGGAAGGGGGGGGGGAATGCCACACTACCTATAAGGGGAATGCCACACTACCTATATGGGGAATGGAAGGGGGGGGGGAATGCCACACTACCTATAAGGGGAATGCCACACTGCCTATATGGGGAATGGAAGGGGGGGGGGAATGCCACACTACCTATAAGGGGAATGCCACACTGCCTATATGGGGAATGGAAGGGGGGGATGCCACACTACCTATAAGGGGAATGCCACACTACCTAGAAGGGGAATGCCACACTGCCTATAAGGGGAATGCTACGCTGCCTATAAGGGGCATGCCACACTGCCTATATGGGGAATGGAAGGGCAGGGGGGATGCCACACTGCCTATATGGGGAATGGAAGGGGGGGTGCCACACTGCCTATTTGGGGAATGGAAGGGGGGGATGCCACACTACCTATAAGGGGAATGCCACACTGCCTATATGGGGAATGGAAGGGGGGGAATGCCACACTACCTATAAGGGGAATGCCACACTGCCTATAAGGGGAATGCCACACTGCCTATAAGGGGAATGCCACACTACCTATAAGGGGAATGCCACACTGCCTATATGGTGAATGGAAAGGGGGGGATGCCACACTACCTATAAGGGGAATGCCACACTGCCTATAAGGGAATGCCACACTGCCTATATGGGGAATGGAAGGGGGGGAATGCCACACTACCTATAAGGGGACAGAAGGACGAAGTAGCCACCAAATAGTACTTGACACAACGAACCACATCCAAAGAATGCAAAACCCTCTCCTTGTCATTGCTAGGCTTAGGACACAAGGAAGGGAGAACCACATCCTGATTGAGATGGAAGGCAGAAACCACCTTAGGAAGGAAATCTGGCTTAAAACGAAAAACCACCTTGTCCTGGTGTCTCTCAAAGTACGGGGCTTGAATGGAAAGAGCCGCCAACTCAGAGACACGTCGAACAGAGGTAATAGCCACCAAAAAGGCTATGTGTAAGCATAGAAAGTGCAACATCCTGCACCGACTCAAAAGGAGGCCCCTGGAGGGCCGACAGAACCAAATTCAAATCCCAAACAGGCAACAAAGGCTTTCGAGGGGCCGCACATGAGTGACCCCCTGGAAAAAAGTTTTAACCAAAGGATGAAGAGCAAAGGACCTTTGAAAGAAGACCGCCAGGGCAGAGACCTGCCCTTTCAAGGTACTAAGCTGGAACCCCAGGTCCAGACTGTGTTGAAGAAAATCCCAAATCCTAGGGATCGAAAACACCCTGCAAGGCAAGGCCCTAGCCTCACACCAATCAATATAGGACCTCCAAGTCCTGTAGTAGATGTTAGAGGAAGATCTCTTCCTAGCCCTAACAAGCATCTGAATCATAGCATCAGACAAACCTTCTTCTTTTAAGATGGAGGTTTCAGCAGCCACGCCGTCAAAGCCAGCGTTTGTAAATTGGGGTAACAAAGTTGACCTTGAGTGATCAGATCCGGAAACAGGGGCAACCTGTACTGATCTACCGCCAGCCGTACGACGTCTGCGAACCAAACCTGTCTTGGCCACCTTGGGGCCACCAGAATTGCTGGCGCACCCTCTTGAGCCAGCTTGCGCACCACCTTGCCCACCATGGAGAAGGGGGGAAACAGGTACAGGAACCCCAGATCCCTCCAGGCAAAAGACATGGCGTCCGCTGCCAGGGCCAGAGGATCCTGAGTCGCAAATGCAGGAGGTGATTGTAACATGAGGCAAAGAGATCCACCTCCGGAATCCCCCACTTGTGACAAAGGGACCGGAATACCTTGTGACCATTCCCCTCGGCGAGAGAATCCCCTGCTCAGGGAGTCCGCCTCCGTGTTCTCCACACCCGGAATGTACACGGCTGAAATGCATGGGACATTGCTCTCCGCCCATGCAAGAATCAGAGAAACTTCCCTGAATGCACTCCTGCTGTGAGTCCCTCCTTGGTGATTGATGTAAGCGACCGCAGTCCGATTGTCTGATCGAACCTGAACCGGTAGACCCTGGAGGTGATGCGTCAAGCATTACAGCACCAACCGAATAGCTCTCAGCTCCAAGACATTGATGAGGGTGTGGGCCTCCCGAGGACCCCACAGCCCCTGGAACTGCTGTTCCTTCCAGAAACCCCCCCAGCCCGACAGGCTGGCATCCGTGGTGACCGTCTCCCAACAAGGGGTCAGAAAAGACCTGCCCCTCAGAAGATTCCTTGGTTCCAGCCATCACTGAAAAGACTGCTGAACCAGGGGAGACATCAGAAATGACTGATCCAATGACAGCAGACATCTGTCCCAAGCCAACAGTAAATGGAGCGGAAGCGACCTCATGTGGAACTGAGCAAAGGGAACTGCCTCGAAGTAAGCCACCATCAATCCCACCAGTCTCATCCCTAGCCAGATAGACGGGCGAGGGTTGGACAGGAGAAGACGTATCAGATCTTGAACCATCTGCACCTTCGACTGAGGTAGGAACACCCTGGTCTGAACGGTATCCAGATTCATGCCCAAAAAACCAAATCCCCCTTGACAGGGATAGAGAAAACTTGGGATGGTTGATCACCCAGCCGCACCTCTCCAGCGTCGTCACCACCGTCCTGGTGTCTAGCTCCGCCTGACAGAGAGGATGCCGTAATGAGGATGTCGTCCAGACACGGCACAATGCGAATGCCCTGGGCTCTGAGGAGGGCCATTGTGCCCGCCAGCACCTTGGTGAACACCCTTGGTGCCGAGGTCAGCCCGAAAGGGAGGGCAACAAACTGAAAATGCTGATCTCCCACCACAAACCTGAGAAATCTCTGGTGTGCTGGGAAGATAGGTACATGAAGGTAAGCATCCTTGATGTCTATGGACGTCATGAAGTCCCCCTGATGAAGAGAAAGGATGGCTGAGCGCAAAGTCTCCATGCGGAACTTATTGGTTCGAATGAACCTGTTGAGAAGCTTCAGATCCAGAATGGGTCTTATGGATCCATCCTTTTTGGGAACCGCTAAGAGGTTGGAATAATAGCCCCGGCCTCTCTCCGAGAAAGGCACCGGGCATATGACCTCCATGTCCAGAAGATTTCTTACTGCCCACAGGAGCCCCTGCGCAGCCCCGGGATCCGAGGGAACCCGAGATCTGAGGAATCTGTGAGGAGGCCGGTATTGAACTCCAGTTTGTACCCGGAAGAGACCACTTCCAAGATCCATTTGTCTGTGACCTCCCGGGCCCAAACCTGGAAGAAGTGTCGCAGCCGTCCCCCCACCCACAAGGGTGAGGGCGCCCCCTCATTGCTGAGCTGGCTTGGCAGGTCCAGGACAAGCACGTCCTCTGCCTCTGTTCCAGGAATCACCTCTGAAGGTAGAGTAGGCAAAACCTCTGCCTGCTCTGGCACCGCGAAAGGAAGGATTAAAGGAGCCTGCCCCCCTTTTGCCACCGAATCCAACTTATCTCCAAACAGCCGCATACCCAGGAAGGGTAGCCCTGTAAGTGATTTCTTAGCCGCAATGTCAGCCGACCATTGGCGCAACCAGACCGATCGGCGAATAGCCACTAGCAACGCAGAGGTTCTACTACACATGCATATTGTGTCATCCAAAGCGGATAAAACAAAAGACATGAACAATTCACACCGCTTAAGGGCTGTGAATTCATCACTGGCCGGGTTAAGCTGGAGACCACTCTACAGGTCCCTAACCACAGGCCTGGTAGCCACAGCCGTAAGCACAGACGCACAAACAGGCCGCAAGGCTGAACCCACACTAGCGAAGGCATGGCAGGCCATTTGGTCAATGCGCTTGTCCTCACCATCTTTAAGAGTGGTGGCGTCTGGAGAATGTACAACAGAGGTGATGGACAATCCCAGAATGGGCGCATCGACATCGGGAGGGGATTACCAGCGCTTCACCGCGTCCACCAGAAAGGGATACTTCCTATCCCATCCCTGAGGAACACCGGGGAGCCGGCTAGGTCTCTCCCATTCCTTAAGAATCATGCTTTCAAAATTTTTCTGATTTGGGAACTCCAAACGAGGCTTAGAGGTCCCAAAAAATTCCCCCTTCTGCGGAGGAGACTCCGCCGGAGGAGAAATTGCCAGCACCTCAAATAAATGGGCCAGGATCTTGGGGGTATCCACGGCATCCCCATGCCCCTGCCCAGCATCAGCATCCAAAAACTGCTGATCCTCAGAGCCATCAGATTCCGTAAACAGTTCCCCTTCCTCAAGCGGGGAATAATCCCCTGTCAAGGGATTTATAATCATCAAGAACCGGCGCGGCCAGTGACAGATGCCTTCTCTTAGCCGGGGCCTTCCTGGCCGCAGAGCTAGAAATCAATTTCTCGATGTTGGCCAAACTAGCACATACATCAAACTGCGACTCCCCACTAATGACAGTGTCACTTGGGGTACGGATAAGGCAGGGTGGGGTAGGTGATTAGGCCCAGCGGTACTGACCCAGACGCCTGGGCCCCCTACTGCCGCCTTATGGCCTGCTGAACACATGGTATGCAAATCAGCACGTTATCCCCCGCAAGGGATACCCCACAACCCACACACTGCCGGGATTGCTCCGAAGGGAGCCGGAGCCCGTTATCCTGGGGAGCCTCCATATGGTGATTTTTATGGTAGTCGCAATGACCAGAGGGAATTACGCTAGAAAGCTACCCGGGATGCCCCTTAAGTCCGTTAGTGGGAGGATTTGCAATGCCCCTATTTTTTGGCCAAGGGACCCCAGTACACAATAAAAAAGGGGTGCCCCGTAAGTAGGGTACACCATAGAGAAGCACTCATACATGCAGAAATGTACAAAGAGCGTGGCAACACATATAAAATAAATATATATGTATCTATAACATTGTATATAATATTGTATATAATAATAATAGTATATAATAATAATGTATGCGCAAGTAGTACAATAAGACTAATGGTCGCCACCGCGCAGGATAAGGCGCATAAGTCAAACAATAATGCTAAACAAGAAAAGCCCCGCAGGGCACTCACAGCACGGCAAAATGGCGATCTCTAGCCTGAGCAGAAGGAAAAAAATGAAGAAGAAGAAGGGCGGGCGCGGATCGCGCGCCGCGCCTGGCCCGCCCCCTCCCCATCCTCACCCAGCAACGCGGATTCCCAGCCATTGACCGGGCGCCGCCGAGGACGCCAGAGAGAGTGGGGCGGCCCCGTCCCCTCTCCTCACAGAAAGGAGGGGGAGAAACTCACCCCAACAAATGTGGAGCCAGACAGGCATCACACACACACGCGCATACACAAGGGAAGGATCAAACGAAGTTAAACACAAGGGAGAAGGCACAGCCCCCCCATTGCGAATAAAGTGAGTAAAGTAAGGGGGGGAGGGTAGTAGTAGAACAGGGGAAAACGGACAGGGCATCCCAAACCAGGGTCACCAACCTGGTAGCCGCCTACCCCTTGTAATGGGGTCTCACGGAGGAGCATGGCTCCTATCAGTACACCCGTTAAGGTGAATCCTACCCTCACCCGGACCTACAGCCACGGCTGGGAGGCATTAGGGGACTTAAGCATAACTAGGTCCGGGCAGAAATAGGGATAAAATTGGCCGGGTGTGAACCCGGCTTACCTGCAAGGAGGAGACGTCATCTTCTGACTTGCTCGCCGTCTGCAGAGACGATTACTGGGGAATGTGTGGGAGGTCCCAGGTATTTATGGACCGGGAGGGGCTTCTTTTTTTCCTGTCATCTCTGCAGAAGTTCGCCCTCTACTGGACATAACCCATATGTCATGAATATTGGAAGCGGGGTGTGTGACATACTTGGAATATCCAGGATTTTGACTACCCTGGGTTTTGGTCCTTGCCCCCCAATTGGGTGAATCCCCCCAAGATCCAACCAGTTAGCATGCTCGGATCCGCTCTCACCCCTCCATCCAAGAGCTTGTCTAGGGCAAGCATATCTGAGTGCGCTGGCTGCCGCATCCCCCGCTACTCTTTAAAAGGGAGCATGGCCGTGCCGACCATTCACAAATGCCTGGAGCGGGGATGCGACCACTATTCGCGCATGCTCCGTTGGACCGGAAAGAAGGTGAGTGTAATTTCAGGTCAGATGTGGATCTACAAGAACAGAATACAGTAGGTATCTATTTGAACTGCCATTCACTTTCATTGTCTACCTAGAGGGTGATTCAGCACCAGGTGAAAAAAAAATTCTTATACATTTGGTGCTAAATCGAGCTCCGAGGTAGACAATAAAAGTGAAGGGCAGCTTCCTACAATAAAAAGTTCCATACTTTTTTCACCTGGTGCTGAATCAACCCCATTGTCATATGTGACCAGTACATACTGGTACACTGGAATGCTTAGGAAAAAAAGGTGTATAAAAAGAACACATAGTGTGTTTGCAAATATGCAGGCAAAGTAGTAGATACAAAGGAGGGTGGCAGCCTCTCACATCAATGTATAACTAATCTGAGAGGTGCATGTGAGCAGGGCAATTAGAATACACAAATCCATAGCACTCAACCCTGTTAGCCCCCAACTGGTCCTAGGATCTGTCTCTAAAATCTGGTAAAAATAAAAAGATCTCGGTTAGCACACATCTGCAAAGTATGTTAAAGCTGCACCACCAGATTCCATGGTGCCTCTGTGCAGGTGCAGTCCTTACCTAATAGTGTAATCTTTGAGAGCCCCATTTGGGACATACAATGCAGTGGATAGGTTGGGAGCAGCTTATTGGAGGTTTCCCTATAACCTCAAGTGCAGCACATGGGAAGGAAGGGTCAAAAGTAGAGATAAGTGTACTTTTCAAAAGTTCGGTTTGGACTGAACTTTCGTCTAATGGACCGAACTATGTCCATGTCACCCCCCCTTGCCACAGCTATGCATCTTGGACACCACTTCTACCTCCACAACACACTCCAAAGGCTGACATTTGTCAAACAAATTCTCCTCATCGCTATCCATAGTAACCGGGCTGCTGAGAAAATCTGGCTCCCTACTAGTGGGATCAGTAAAGAGGCAGATGATCAAAGACTCAAAGTCATAGTGTCAGAGTTTTTCTCCTCCTGAGATGAGTGAGTCAACCAGTCCACAATGGATGCACTGTCCAAAATAACACGCCCACTGGAGGAGATGGACAACTCTAGCTTGCTGATTCTGCTACTACTACCATGTACATTCCTGCTGCTGCTACCACTATCGCATACATTGCTACTGCTGCTACTACTAGCAGTTACGGGCCTGGGCAAATGGATGCTGCCACTACTATGGATGGGCCTGGGCAAATGGCTGGTGCTACTTTTACTGGGCCAGGGTAAATGGCTGGTGCTACTTTTACTGGGCCTGGGCACATGGATGCTGACCACAGTGTTGGTACTGGCACCAATATTCTATTCTTAGTGGCAGTTTGAATTGCAGGGATGTCTTTTCTCTACCCTGTCCCTTCCTACCCCTTGTTCCCCGCGCTCTATTTACCAAAGAGCACAGTGGACCCCAACTTAGAGAGAGACAGGGCCTGCACAGATAAAACAGAGATGCCCCCCCCCCTAAAAAATTCCTTAGCAGGTGAAAAAGATTTGGACATGGAGGAATTGGTTTGAGGAAAGCGCAACTAGACAATATGAGCAGCTCCTACTTGAGGGAAAAACCTGTATTTCCCAGGGCAAATGTGGTGTGTTAATCAGTTTCAGTTCAGGTGTAACCCTAGATGGAAAACAATTAGTGTAGGTGCGCTGTGGATAAATGAGGTGGTTAGTAAGGAAAAAAGGGTTTAAAGTTATCCGCAATGCTGTGAGATAAATTGGTTAGCAAGTATAATAACAAGTATATTAACAAAAATATTGATAAAAATAGGTTTGTTTGAGGGGGGGTTTCCACCTGTTAATTCAGAAACAACCAGGTATCATTGCCTCTGACTAATTAGAGCTCAACAATTGCTTGGAATTATCTTGCTGTCTGAGGGATATTCTCCTGTCAGATAGCGTTATACAGATTGGTCAGTGTTGAATACACTATTGGCCCTGTATCTGAGTCCTTATCCAGGTTGTGCTTGGACTGTAGAGGGGGATTCCTTGTTCTAAGCGAAGTAGGTCCTCCTTGTGGTTCAAAGTGTTGTGGGAAGTTGTGGAAAAATTGTGTCAGTCTGTAGGTATCTAAGGTTTCTTACAGTGGTAAGTGGTGTTCTTGGAATTCAAGTAAGCGGTATAGTTTATGGAAAACAATTGTTCTGGGTAATTGCAGAGACTTGGAGTAGAGAGAATGGTATCAGTGGATTGGGTAGATTAGTTGGTTAAGGTCTGCTTAGTTGGTTAGATTGCAGATGTGTTGTGGTTGTTGCAACCGTTGTTCAGAAAATGTTGAATTCTTTTAATTAACAGTGAAATGAATAAAAGGAGGTTGTGTGTCTTTCAGTTTAGGTAAGCTTATTAAAGTTGATGGAATAATTAATATAGTTTATGCTTGGTGTGTTTTACTCACCGCCACAGCCTGGATGGGCTGTGGTGTTACTTGTTGTGCAGAGGGCGCAGGCGGAAGCGAATTGCCAGTTTCTGCTGAGGGCGCAGACGGGAGCGGCCCTGGGGTTTCCTCTGTGTCGGATCAGTTGTATAGGTGTAGGGAACGCTGTTCAAGCGCCCTTGGGTAGTCAGATCTGGGCTGGCGGGTGGGCAGAAAGAATGCTTGAGCGTCGGCCACGCCCATCGCTGAATAAAGCTGGGTGTTATTGTTTTTTTCTTTCTTACTTTTGCCTATATGGGAATGGGAGGGGGGAATGCCACACTGTCTATATGGGGAATGAGAGGGGGATTGCCACACTGTCTGTATGGGGAATGAGAGGGGGAATGCCACACTGTCTATATGGGGAATGGGAGGGGAGCAATGCCACACTGCCTATATGGGGAATGGGAGGGGGCAATGCCACACTGCCTATATGGGGAATGGGAGGGGGCAATGCCACACTGAATATATGGGGAATGAGAGGGGAGCAATGCCACACTGCCTATATGGGGAATGGGAGGGGGAATGCCACACTGTCTATATGGGGAATGAGAGGGGGAATGCCACACTTCCTATATGGGGAATGAGAGGGGGATTGCCACACTGCCTATATGGGGAATGAGAGGGGAGCAATGCCACACTGCCTATATGGGGAATGAGAGGGGAGCAATGCCACACTGCCTATATGGGGAATGGGAGGGGGCAATGCCACACTGAATATATGGGGAATGAGAGGGGAGCAATGCCACACTGCCTATATGGGGAATGGGAGGGGGAATGCCACACTGTCTATATGGGGAATGAGAGGGGGAATGCCACACTTCCTATATGGGGAATGAGAGGGGGATTGCCACACTGCCTATATGGGGAATGAGAGGGGAGCAATGCCACACTGCCTATATGGGGAATGGGAGGGGGGAATGCCACACTGCCTATATGGGGAATGGGAGGGGGCAATGCCACACTGCCTATATGGGGAATGAGAGGGGGATTGCCACACTGCCTATATGGGGAATGAGAGGGGGAATGCCACACTGCCTATATGGGGAATGAGAGGGGGATTGCCACACTGCCTATATGGGGAATGGGAGGGGGAATGCCACACTGCCTATATGGGGAATGAAAGGGGGAATGCCATACTGCCTATATGGGGAATGGGAGGGGGAATGCCATACTGCCTATATGAGGAATGAAAGGGGGAATGCCACACTGCCTATATGGGGAATGAGAGGGGGATTGCCACACTGCCTATATGGGGAATGGGAGGGGGAATGCCACACTGCCTATATGGGGAATGAAAGGGGGAATGCCATACTGCCTATATGGGGAATGGGAGGGGGAATGCCACACTGCCTATATGAGGAATGAGAGGTGGGGTGCCACATTGCCTATATGGGGAATGAGAGGGGGGTGCCACACTGCCTATATGGGGAATGAGGGGGGGTGCCACACTGCCTATATGGGGAATGGGAGGGAGGAATGCCACACTGCCTATATGGGGAATGGGAGGGGGAATGCCATACTGCCTATATGGGGAATAAGAGGGGGAATGCCATACTGCCTATATGGGGAAAGAGAGGGGGTGCCATACTGCCTATATGGGGAAAGAGAGGGGGGTGCCACACTGCCTATATGGGGAATGAGAGGGGGGGGTGCCACACTGCCTATATGGGGAATGAGAGGGGGGTGCCACACTGCCTATATGGGGAATGAGGGGGGGGGGGGGGGTGCCACACTGCCTATATGGGGAAAGAGAGGGGGGTGCCATACTGCCTATATGGGGAAAGAGAGGGGGTGCCACACTGCCTATATGGGGAATGAGAGGGGGGGGTGCCACACTGCCTATATGGGGAATGAGAGGGGGGTGCCACACTGCCTATATGGGGTATGGGAGGGGGAATGACACACTGCCTATATGGGGATTGGGAGGGGGAATGCCACACTGCCTATTTGGGGAATGGGAGGGGGAATGCCATACTGCCTCTATGGGGAATGAGAGGGGAATGCCATACTGCCTATATGGGGAATGAGAGGGGGAATGCCATACTGCCTATATGGGGAATGAGAGGGGGGGTGGCACACTGCCTATATGGGTAATGGGAGGGGGATTGCCACACTGCCTATATGGGGAATGAGAGGGGGATTGCCATACTGCCTATATGAGGATTGGCAGGGGGAATGCCACACTGCCTATATGGGGAAAGGAGGGGGGGATGCCACACTGCCTATATGGGGAATGGGAGGGGGAATGCCATACTGCCTATATGGGGATGGGAGGGGGGAATGCCACACTGCCTATATGGGGAATGGGAGGGGGGATGCCATACTACCTATATGGGGAATGGGAGGGGGGAATGCCACACTGCCTATATGGGGATTGGCAGGGGGAATGCTACACTGCCTATATGGGGAAAAGAGGGGGGGATGCCACACTGCCTATATGGGGATGGGAGGGGGGAATGCCATACTGCCTATATGGGGATTGGCAGGGGGAATGCCACACTGCCTATATGGGGAATGAGAGGGGGGAATGCCATACTGCCTATATGGGGATTGGCAGGGGGAATTCCACACTGCCTATATGGGGAATGAGAGGGGGGAATTCCACACTGCCTATATGGGGAATGGGAGGGGGAATTCCATACTGCCTATATGGGGAATGGGAGGGGGAACGCCATACTGCCTATATGGGGAATGGGAGGGGGGAATGCCACACTGCCTATATGGAGATTGGCAGGGGGAATGCCACACTGCCTATATGGAGATTGGCAGGGGGAATGCCACACTGCCTATATGGGGAAAGGTGGGGGGAATTCCACACTGCCTATATGGGGAATGGGAGGGGGGAATTCCACACTGCCTGTATGGGGAATGGGAGGGGTAATGCCATACTGCCTATATGGGAATGGGAGGGGGGGATGCCACACTGCCTATATGGGGAATGGGAGGGGGAATGCCATACTGCCTATATGGGAATGGGAGGGGGGAATGCCACACTGCCTATATGGGGAATGGGAGGGGGAATGCCATACTGCCTATATGGGGAAAGGAGGGGGGAATGCGACACTGCCTATATGGAGATTGGGAGCAGATGCTCGAGCGTCAGCCACGCCCATTGCTGAATGAAGCTGGGTGTTATTCTATTTTTTTTACTTTTATTTTTGCCTATATGAGAATGGGAGGTGGGATGAATGCCACACTGCCTATATGGGAATGGGAGGGGGTTGAATGCCACACTGCTCATATGGGGAATGGGAGGGGGATACCACACTGCCTATATGGGGAATAGGAGGTGGGATGAATGCCACACTGCTCAAATGGGGAATGAGAGGGGGATGTCACACTGCTCATATGGGGATTGGGATGGGGGTGCCACACTGCCTATATGGGGATTGGGAGGGGGAATATCACACTGCCTATATTGGGAATGGGAGGGGGAATGCCACACTGCCTATATGGGGAATGGGAGGGGAGTAATGCCACGCTGTCTATGGGGAAAGTGAGGGGGGAATGCCACACTGGCCATGGGAGATGGGGGGGGAATGCTCCTCTGCCTGTAATGGGGGGAATCTGCACCTTGACTATTAGTTGGTTCTTGGGGGCAGTGTTTAAGCACAACATTTGGTTCAGAATATTTATTTTCCTCCTCCAAATCCTAGGTGCGTCCTATTGGCAGGTGCGTCTTTTAGGGCGAAAAATACTGTACTTGCCTCTTTAACACATCGGTATAGATAGAGGTGCTAATGATCTCCTTTGATCATCTCTGTCCTTTATTTGCATCATATTCCAAAGCCTTTGCTGTATCGGGGTTCCATGTCTTAAACATGGACATAGTATAATTAAATAACACAAGAGTTAATAGAATAACAAATACACTAGAAGAGTCAAGAACTAAAGGGTGCATTATGATAACAAGGAAAATTCTAACGCACATACATCATGTCCTGGTATCCCATGACGAATAATTTGGCATCCTGACTGATCCAAGATATTGTTCAGCAGTGATGTATTTTGACTTGGTTAGGAGAACTTTACACATCCCTCACATTTACACATCACAGGGCTATAAGAGTAATTAGCCAGGGGATCCTCTGGTGGGCCCCAGGGCCACCAACAGGGCAATGCAAGAGATCCAAGACTAAAACAGAATTTTTGGTTTGCCTGAAGTGTTTTTTGAGTTATTTTTTCAGCTCAGTCTTACAATCTAATTTTGGGTGGGATTTTGCTCCATTCTGGGTGCTCCAGGTTCTCTAGTCTGACCCTGCTTATAGATGTCTGTGTACTTTACTAAGCCAGAGGAGAGCTCTTTTAGCCACCAGCCACACTACTTCCCCGGACCCAGGCAAATTATATTTTCCACTCCCTAAAAAATAAGCTTTTCTTTTGCAATACCTTCCCCAAGTCTCCTGCTCCAAGTAATGATCATTTCTCTTGAATATATGAAATCCATCCCCTTAGTCCACTTATAAACATCCACATAACCATCCAAATGTCCACTGCTGCTCTCTCTATACCACAGTGACTGCGTCTCCTCAAAGTCCTCTGTAAAGATCATTTGCGGTTGACGCCACCATGACCGGCCTCATCAAGAACAACGATGAGGTAGCCTATCGCAAAGAGATTAACAAACTGGGTTAGTGGTGCAATAGAAACAACCTGCTAAGACTGTTCTTTAATAATCTCTAATGACCATGTTCTTCAATGCAGTCATTTGGCCTACCCTGTGCTCCTCCTTTACAGTATGGTTCGCAGGTGCCAGCAGTAAGGAAATCATGAGGCTCCAAAGACTAGTCACATCAGCGGAGAGAATAATAGATTCCCCACTACCTTCACTACAGGATCTTTTTATCAGCCAGGTCAGTAGTAGAGCAAGGTCGCTCCCTTTGTACCTACATCTCGATGGAAGCAGGTTAAAAAGTCCCACCAGCTACGACCAAATGAGCTTCTTTCAAACAGCCATCTGTCTACTAGAGGGCAGGAGCATTCATTCCGATTCAAGATGCAATAAGCAAGGTTGTGTAGAAAATGTAATACTTTGTGTATTTTAACTAAAATATAGCTGTGTACTTCTTGGGCTTTTGTGTGTCTTGTTCACCAGTGTGTATTTTCATCCTTCCCTGTTGCCTCAAGCCAAAGAAAATTCATCATATGTATTTCCACATGTACCTGGCAAATATAGTAAATAAGTATTCTGTATAACCCTGTCAAAGATAATTTGGTTGCATGTGTGTGAGTCTACAGTATGAAAACAAACTTCAGGTGGTGAATGTATTTTAACTTTGCTGATATGGAGTATATTTTGAGTATATCGATGACTTATTAAAGTTCAGAGTTTACAGAATACTTAGTGACTTCATAATATGCTGAAGGTACAAATGTTATCAGTAATATGAATTAAAGGTCATTTTCAGCAACAGCATGGAACAACCATTTAATTTAATCAGTTATGAGTTTCGATGTTTTAACCTTTGATATGAAATCATGATACACTTACGTATCTGGCAGTTCCCCTCAATGCTCTTCTAAAGCATACTGTTTATACAAAGAGAAACAAATAAATGAGCAAATGAATCGGATACTAATAAAACAGAAATGCGATACATTGCCAAATAATGTCACACACTTTGCTTAACAATATTTCATAGATCTCTGGCTATGGTGCACAGTATTTAGAGTTGAGTGAAAGAAAGTTAAAAATGGATTTTAGTACTCACTATAAAATCCTATTTTTTAGGTCCTTTGGAGGGCCCAGGTCTAGTCTTTCCTGGTGGGTTAGGTACTATCAATCTAGAGATGCAGATATTGAAGAATGGAGCTCCGTCTTCTCAGTATATAATGCCAGTTTTTACAAAGGAAGATTAGTCAGTAATATTAAAAGGATCCAATTTTTCCATAAGTATGGCCTTTATTCATATGCATTTTCAAGTTCCAAGAAGGAACGACCCAACAGGGGAGGGGGGAGACTGAACCTAATTTTACTCTCCTCTGCCCTGTGGAGGATCTAGTTTTAGTTCCACATTAATATTTTCCAGTGCAACTCAAAGGTCAGTCTCATGTGTAGAAATTTGCATGATACAGATGCAGAAGCATAAGAGGGTTGATTCAGAGAGACATAAAAAGACTTTCTTTTTTTTTTATTTTTTTTTTATTTTTCCCGCTTGCGTATGAGTGTACGCGTGATTCTAAGCATGTATCGCAAGCCATCTGTAAAGTCTTCGTCTTTTCGTATGCCAACGAGAATGGCATTTTCCAGCTTTCGTTTTCCGTTTATGTTACTCATGAAACAACGTAGGCTTCCGTTTTTGGCCTTTTTCCAACGTCTCCTCCCACGAATCATTTACGTTTTACGTTAGATTCTGATTTCCTTTTTCTATAAATAATCATCCAGACGAAAATCGTTACGATCTAACGCCTGCGCACTACAAACCTAAATCATTAATGTGCTCGTCTACATATTTTGTTCACTCACTTCTGCTACAATGCTTAGCTAAATCACATTGCGGTTTGTATATTCTTCCATTTCCCGCACCAAATGCTTACCTAAATCACATCACGGTTTCATTCTTCTTCCATTTGCGCACCTAATGCTTACCTAAATCACATCGCAGTATGTATGTTCTTCCATTTCCCGCACCTAAAGCTTACCTTAATCACTTCGTGGTCTGTATATTCTTCCATTTCCCGCACATAAAGCTTAACTAAATCACCTCGCGGTCTCCTTCTTTCATTTCCCACACCTAATGCTTACCTAAATCACATCGCTGTCTCATTCTTCTTCCATTTCCCGAACCTAATGCTTACCTAAATCACATTGGGGTCTCCTTCTTCCATTTCCCGCACCTAAAGCTTACCTTAATCATTTTGCGGTCTGTATATTCTTCCATTTCCAGCACCAAAACTTACCTTAATCACTTCGCGGTCTCATTCTTCTTCCATTTCCAGCACCTAAAGCTTACCTAAATCCCTTTGCGGTCTCAATCTTCTTCCATTTCCCGCACCTAAAGCTTACCTAATCACTTCGTGGACTCCTTCCATTTCCCGCACCTAAAGCTTACCTAAATCACTTCAAGGTCTCATTCTTCCATTTCCCGCACCTAAAGCTTACCTTAATCACTTTGCGGTCTCATTCTTCTTCCATTTCCCGCACCTAAAGCTTACCTAAATCCCTTTGCGGTCTCAATCTTCTTCCATTTCCCGCACCTAAAGCTTACCTAATCACTTCGTGGACTCCTTCCATTTCCCGCACCTAAAGCTTACCTAAATCACTTCAAGGTCTCATTCTTACATTTCCCGCACCTAAAGCTTACCTTAATCACTTTGCGGTCTCATTCTTCTTCCATTTCCCGCACCTAAAGCTTACCTTAATTACTTCACGGTCTCATTCTTCTTCCATTTCCCGCACCTAAAGCTTACCTTAATCACTTTGCGGTCTCATTCTTCTTCCATTCCCCGCACCTAAAGCTTACCTAAATCACTTCGTGGTCTCATTCTTCTTCTATTTCCCACACCTAATGCTTAACTTAATCACTTCACGACCAGTATTTTCTTCCATTTCCCGCACCTAATGCTCACCTAAATCACATCGCGGTCTGGCGATTCTTCATATATACATTTTTGGTTTTTCCTTTGTTTTGTTGTAACCAACCCTTAATGAATGTATTTGGAAAAGAAAATTACACAGAAACACTTTTTTTTATTTTTTTACTAAGAAATTGCATTTTTTTTGTGCCTTTTTTTGTGAACATTTTTATAAAAATGTGTGCAAGTACAAAGGTTATTTTTTAATGTAAAAAAGGTATCAATTTTAAAAATATTAAAATATTTTTAAAAACAGAAAAATAATTAAAACTATATACAAGCAATGGCAGGCCCCTGATAATTAATCTTCATCTGTGGTCCTCAAAGAATCGCGCAGCTCCTGCATCTCACCCACCAACCGAAACACCGTGGCACTGATCTGGCACGTGCGGGGTCTGTTAAAAAAGAAAAGAAAATTGGGGGCGTGTCCTAGGTATGGAGCCGTGAGGAAGTGTTATCCTCGAGCTCCCACATCGGCGGCCTTATAGCCCACTTTGCAAGCAGCAAACCTACCCTAAAAAGACATGGCCAGGAAGAAGACCCCTCGGGGAAGTGGAGGGGGACAGCGGAGGGGCCCCCAGCACCCCCCGATTGCAGATTTCCGGAGGGAAAGGGCTGAGGACCGGAGGTCCAAGATGGCGCGGAACATGCTGGGAGTGGGAGAGACGGTGGTTCCCACAGTGACAGCGGACCCCCCGCGAGCCACCGGAGCAGGAGGCGGGCCTGAGCCCCAGCGATCGCCCGGGACCGAGAGGACAGCTAGATGCACCAGCGGTCTGCCACTAGAGATCGCTGAGCGGAACCTGGCGGGGATCGGAGGCGAGCGCGGCAGAGAGAAGAATCACTCACCGTGCAGAGGAGAGAAGGCTGCGGAGCTGAGTGAGGAGGAAGCGCCGGGTGTCTCTGTGCTGGAGGAAGCGGCGGCGGCGGCGGAGATGCGGTCTGTGTACACCGGTGGGTGTACCAAGATGGCGGACGGAGGAGCTGTTGCTGGGAGCCCCAAGATGGCGCCCGCCGGCGCAAGGAACTCTGGGGCGGTGACGCTGAGGGGAGGGGCTACAGACGCCGGCCGGGATTCCCCAGACCAGATGCGGGGGCAGAAAGAGCCCAGCCAGCGCTGCACTACACAAAAGGTGGGTCTGCAGCGGGAGACAGGCGGGGAGCCCGGTCAGACGGCCAGCGCATCTGGGGACCAGGAGTGTCACACCCTGCGAGATCCGCCTGCGCCCCCCCCCCGGCCCCCCTGCTCTGAGACAGGTGCTCTCCCTGCCCACCGCAGACAAGCGCATGCCCCCCGTGATCTGGGCATGGAGATGCCACACACTGCCACGATGGGTGCACAGGGGGACAAACCAGGGACAGTGACGCAGCCGACTCTGGCCAGATTCGCCTTCTTGCCCCGGCGTGGGACGAGCGGTGACGGGGTGTCGCTGGTGGGGGGACGGCTGGGAGCTGACGCGTGCTCCCCCTTGATTATTCCGCAGAGAACCCCAGAGCACCGGAACCCCCCCCCCCCCCCTAGAGCCTGAGATCCTGGTTCAGCGGCGGGGGCCTGCACCCCTGAGTCCGGGTTCACCTTCGCTGCAGCCCTCGCCGGAGGCTTCGTGGCCCGCCGGTCAGCACAGCCCGACCCCGATGTCCCCGCATCAGCCTTGCTTCTCCCCCGAGCCCAGACCGGAGCCTTGGGTCCCATGGACGCCAGACCCCGCCGAGAGCAAGCTGCAGCCGCACCCTACTCCCCGATCGTCTGCAGAGTCAGGAGATCCCGGGCCCTCCCGCGGCGCAGATATCCACAAGGAAACTATCTCGCTCTTGCGGAATCTGCCCTCCAGAGCCGACATCGAGGGTCTCATTGCAAAGTACGAAGAGGCGCATAGGCGGGAGTTGGGAGAGGTCAAGCAGCAAGTCTCCGCAGTGGAGGAGAGGGTGGCGGTGCTAGAGTCGGAGGGCCCTTCAACTGCAAATCGCCTCAGAATATTGGAGGAGAGATGTGACCGTCAGGAATCTTTACTCCAGGCCCAGATGCTACACATTGACGATATTGAAAATCGTAGCCGCAGAAATAATCTTCGGCTGCGGGGCATCCCAGAAGCTTCCTCGGGGGAAGACCTTAAACGCATCGTCACAGTCATTTTCAACATGGTGCTGGATAGGGACCCGGACACCCCGATTGAATTGGACAGAGTTCACAGAGCGCTAGGTCCCCCCAGCTCAGATCCGTCCAGACCACGGGATGTCGTCTGCCGGGTGCATCGCTACGCGCTGAAAGAGGATGTCGCCCGCGCCGCATGGCGGAGGGGGGACGTCAGCTTTGACGGAGCCAACATCCAGATTTTGCAGGACCTCTCACGCAGAACATTGCTCATGCGCAGAGCCCTGAAGCCAGTGCTGGAAACAGTGACGCGCGCAGGAGCGACATATAGGTGGGGATATCCTTTCCACCTCATCGTTAGGAGGAACCATGACACTTTCTTATTGAAGTCGCCGGGAGACTTGCCGGACTTGTTTCTCTTCCTTCGGTGTGACCTGGTGGAGGTCCCGGACTGGCTGGCGGCGAGGGTGGCGCTCCCCCCCGCTCAGCCTGTGGGGGCTTCTGGGAGGGGTCGGGGAGGCCCTGGAGGCCCTGGCAGACGGCGCCGCGTGAGGAGGCAGTCTAGGCCATACAACATCGAGACGTGAGCTTGCCGGCGGGGTGGGGTGGCCCGGCCGCTTCCATTCCCCCGGGGGGAGCCTACTCGCCCTTGGACGACTCGGGTGCTGGGCGGCGCGTGCCGTCGTGGGCCTGCGGTTTGGGTGACGTGCTTGCCTCCGCCTTTGGTGGTGGGGTTCCTCCTGGGGGGGGGGGGGGTGGCCGGGCGCCTCACGTCAAATGAAGCTGTGGCCGAAATGGCTTTGACATGTCTTATTAATGCTGTTAATGTTACTATTATTACTTGCTTAATTGTTGTTATAGGTTTGCTGCTCATTGCTTATTTTTTCACGTTGATCTGCTGGCTGGCCCGATGTGGGAGGGAATGGTTAGACCTGCGGTGAGTACCGACAGGCACCCTACCCCACATTAGGGCCGACCCGCAGGTTTACCTGACCTGTTGGGTTTTGATCTTCTCCTTAGTGGATAGAGTAAAAGTTTTGTGTTTATTGTTTATTGTTCCTGTGTTCTGACCCCCGTTAAGCCCCTCTAGGAGGAGGCGAACCCCCACTTGTCTAGAGTCCTTCCTCCTTACCCCCCCCCCCCCTAGTTATCTTTTGGGAGGGGAGTGCTTATCTCCCGCCACCTCCCCCCCACCTAACCCCCCCTCCCCCCCCCCCCTAGTGGGCTACCTAAAATGGCGGGTACCAAAATCGTCTCACTGAACGCCAAGGGGCTTAATAGCCCTGAAAAGCGCTCCATGATTCTACGAAACTTGAGAGGTCTTAGAGCCCAAGTGGGCTTTCTGCAGGAGACGCACTTTAGGGCTTCAAACCCTCCATCGCTGGGCGACAGGTTCTATTCTAGGTCATACAACAGCTACTCTCCTGACTCCAGGTCCAGAGGGGTCAGCATTGTGATAGCGAAATCCCTCATGTGGGAGCTTGAGGACTACAAGACGGACGCTGAGGGAAGATGGGTGTTTGTCAAGGGGAAGATAGCTTCTGAAAGGGTCACGTTGGTGAATGTGTACGCCCCGAACGCTGGACAGGTTTCTTTTATGGAGAACCTTCTAGAGGCTCTGGTGGGCTTCCGGGAGGGGGATCTGATAATTGGTGGAGATTTTAATTTGGCGTTAGAACCTCTGCTGGACACTTCCAGAGGGGGGCCCCATATTGCATACGCTAAAATAAAACAAGTCAGGAAGATCCTTCATTCACACCAGCTGGTTGACCCTTGGAGAATACTGCACCCGGAGACAAGGGATTACACCTTCTTCTCTCACCCCCATAATTCCTATTCCAGAATCGATCTGTTCTTGGTCCCGCACGCGCTGCTGCCCCGCGTGGAAGACTCAACGATAGGCAACATTACCCTGTCTGACCATGCCCCCATTACCCTCACCTTTAGGGGACGTTCCGTGGCCCCTAGGAGCTGGTCCTGGCGCCTTAATGACTCACTGTTGGACGACCAGAGGGTGCTGGAGGATGTCCAGAAGGAATTAAAAAGCTTCTTTGAAATAAACTCCACCCCAGGGGTGTCACCCGGGACCCTATGGGAGACGCATAAGTGCTTTGTCAGGGGGCTGTTCATAGGACATGGAGCTAGGATGAAAAAGGAAAGGATGGAATGTACTATGAACCTACTTAGAGAGATTGGTAAGCTGGAGGCGCTACATAAGAAGTCCCTGTCTGCCGCTCACTTGTCCACCCTGACTTCGCTGCGAGAGAAGCTGAAGACGGTCTGTTGCGACAAGATCAAAGCGCAGCTAGTGCAATGCCGGCGCGCATTTTACGAGTCCGGGGACAAGTGCGGCAGACTGCTAGCTAACGCCTTACGGGCCGAAAGGGCTAGGACCTTTGTACCCAGGGTGACAGACCAGGGGGGCAGGGTCACGCACCTTACGGAGGAAATAGCAGAGGCGTTCCGAGTATTCTACCGAGACCTGTATAACCTGCCAGAGGCTCGGGAGCCTGCGCTGGAGCAGAGATGTGTGGACTACATTAGGCTTTCAGGGATGCCGACCCTCCCGGCACAGGTGATAGCGGAGCTAGAGGCACCGATCTCCCTGTTGGAGCTGCAGGGAGCGTTGGCTAGCTCGGCAAGGGGGAAGGCCCCTGGCCCGGATGGGTTCCATCTGCAGTACTACAAAAAATTTTTCCCGATCCTAGGTCCTAAACTCCTGTCCGTGATGAATGCCATAATAGAGGGGGCCCCGCTCCCCAGAGACACGCTCAGGGCTCACATTGCGGTGATACCCAAGGAGGGAAAAGACCCCACCCTCTGTGCTAATTACAGGCCCATCTCTCTCCTGAACGCAGACATTAAGCTTTTTGCCAAGATTTTGGCGTCGAGGGTTGCCCCTCACCTGCACTTAGTGATTGGCCCCGACCAGGTGGGCTTTATGCCTATGAGGGAGGCTCGGGACAACACTACTAAAGTGTTGAATGTGATCCATCTGGCCCAGAAACAAAAGACGCCTGCCCTGCTGCTCTCTACCGACGCCGAGAAAGCGTTCGACAGGGTCAATTGGCAGTTCATGGACTCGGTCCTAAGACATATTGGCCTGGGCCCGAACATGCTGAATTGGATCGGGAGCCTGTATAGGGGACCCTCGGCGTCGGTGAGAGTAAACGGGCACTCGTCTGGATCCTTTGGGATCGCTAATGGGACAAGACAGGGATGCCCGTTGTCTCCGTTAATTTTCATATTAGTATTGGAGCCCCTCCTGTGCAGGGTGAGGGGGAACCCGGATGTTAGGGGAATTGAGAATGCGTCGGGGCACTATAAGGTCGCGGCCTATGCCGACGATTTAATCTTCTTCTTGTCTTGTCCAGAGGTGACCCTGCCAAATCTCATGCGGGATCTGAGAGAGTATGGGAACTTGTCAGGGTACAAGATAAATTATCAGAAATCGGAGGCCTTAAATGTTGGTATCCCTGCCACGCGGTTGGGGAAGCTGCGGGATTCCTTTATGTTTAAATGGGCTGAGGGTTGCGTGGGCTATTTAGGAACTAAGATCAGTAGCGATCTCACCAAAGTATTTGCCCTCAACTTCCCCCCACTATTGAAGCATTTTGAGGAAGAAACCAATAGGTGGGCAAAGGGGAAGCTCTCTTGGTTCGGGAAATGCAACGCGGTCAAGATGACCCTCTTGCCCCGCTTGCTTTACCTTATGCAGGCTCTGCCAGTACTGATCCCACGTTCCTACCTTCAGAAGGTGCGAGCTGTTTTTATTAAATTTATATGGGCTGGGAGGAGGCCAAGGGTGAGCGGGAGCCTACTGATGAGGACGAAGGAGAGGGGGGGTGTAGGTGTCCCTGACCCGGCACTGTACCATCTCTCTGTGCACCTGAATAGGGTGGTCGATTGGTGCATTCATGGACGGCACAAGCGATGGGTCGGCCTAGAGCAGAGCTTCTTGACATATCCAATTGGGGGTGCGCCCTGGCTGCTCCGGGAGGGGGGGACGCAGGCGCTGCAACACCCTACTATTGGCCCGACACTGAGGGCGTGTAAGGCGGCGCTGCATCGTGAGGAGATTTCACCTTTCCCGTCCCCCATGTATCCTATCCTGGGAAATCCGAGTTTTAGGCCGGGATGTAGTGGCCCAACAGCCATGGCATGGTCCAGAGCGAATGTGTACAGGGCAGGTCATTTCAGGGTGCAGGAGGGGTGGGCCCCGCTAGCGGAACTGGCACAGAGACATGGGGTCCCTGAGTGGTCTCCTTGGCAGGGTATGCAGATAGGCCACTTCATGGCTTCCTTACAGGATTTTAGAGAGGGTAGGCGGAACAACACGGCCTTTGAGACAATGTGCCAGAGTAAGGAGGTAGAGAGACACACCCTCTCCAGGATATATAAGCTGCTTATTGACCCCCCAGACGACGAAGTCCCCTCCTATTTAGTGAAATGGGAAAGGGATCTCAACGAAACATGGACACCCGAGCAGCGCCGAAAACTCTTAAAACTCCCTCACAAATCGTCAATATGCACCAGATACCAGGAAGGAGGCTACAAGCTACTATCTAGGTGGTACAGGGTCCCGGCGACCCTAAACAAGTGGTCGCCAGAGACGCCCGCGGAGTGTTGGAGGTGCGGAGTCGGGAGAGGGGACCTGTTGCATGTGTTCTGGTCCTGCCCAGGTTTGAGGGAATTCTGGGATAGGGTGAGATTAGTGGCAGAAAAGGTCTCGGGCTCGGAGGTCCCTGACGACCCAGCTCTGTGTCTCCTCCATAGAACAGAGATTCCAATAAAAAGGTACCGTAAATCTATCACGTGCCGTCTGTTGAATGCAGCAAAGGCCTGCATTCCACAGATATGGAAGAGCAAGGATCCCCCGAGCATACTTACTTGGTTTAAACGGGTGAATGACATGATGAGGTTCGAGAATATGATGGCTTCCCGAGATGGCACCTACGAGAAGTTTGCTACCACATGGCGCGGATGGATGGTCTTTACTGAGTCTGATGAGGGGAAGAGCCTTTTAGGCCTGGCATAGGAATTCTTATTATCAAGCCCACCCCGCTTCTGTTCTTCTCCCTCCCCCCCCCCCCCCCCCCCCCCCACCCCATCCCACCCCGTTGTAATAAGACCACAGTTGCACCTGTTGATTGGGCAGTTACTTTCTTGACCTACAATGCTGGAAACATTGGGTACATTCATTATGTATGTTCTCTTTCTATGTACGGAACATTAGGACAGAATGCAATGTGTATGTCATTTTTGTCTTGCTGGTCTTATGTTTGTTTATTTGTGAAAAATCTTTAATAAATAAAGAATATAAAAAAAAAAAAAAGAAAAGAAAATTATTGTTCTGCAATGCAGGCCATACATGTTTAACAGCTGTGGATGGAATGATTATTAGGTTGCAAGTTTACTCATGAGGCCATATGTCATTATGCTAAGGCAATTCTTAAAGGAAGAGGCCATATGTCATTATGCTAAGGCAATTCTTAAAGGAAGAGGCCATAAGTCATTATGCTAAGGACATTGCCAATGGATGTAGGTTGATTGGTGATGATGTCATTGTCAACATACTCAAACTATTTAGGTGGGCGACCTCTGCTTCGGGGACCACCCTACGGTCTGGGGCCTGCCACTGCTGGGAATGTGAGGTTGTAGAGACATTTAAAATAGGCTCACTTCTAATCTGTCTGATTCAACAGTAAGCAAATGACACTTAGAATGTGTGTGTGACATCACCCACCTTCTCCATGTGCCTCCTGTGCATGATCTGCTGCAGTCTCTGCTCCTGATCGTTCACCCGCTACATGTTCATCTAGAAAAAGAGATTAAGGGAATCAGCTTTGCTTTTAATAGCATGTATGTGTGTGGGGTTACATTAAGAGTCACATACCAGAGGCTAATGGCTCCGTCGTTTGGTACGACTCCCTGCCCACACCATGATGCCCCTCCTCTGTAGAAAGGTCCAGGGGCTGGTCTGACGCCGCTACAGAGGAGGGGTAGGAACTTGGCTCTGGAGATCCACCACCTTCACTTGCTGCTGCAGATTCATGCAGCACTGGCCGGACTGCGCGCCTCCGGGTGCGTCTGACGCAATACTCCATTTCCAACACTAGAAAAGAAAAGCATTTATAAATAAAGGCCTACCTTCTGTATTAGTTACATCTAGCATGCAATCGCTATGTACTTACTTGGGAAATGGATACCAAAAAATCGCCACACCCTGGGCATGTGGAGTCGTTTCAGGTCCGACCAGTGCTGCATGATCTGCGTATGGGTGAAGGTGGTGTCCGTCTCCTGTTAGATCTGAGCCACGTTCCTCTTCTCGAATGCGTTGAGCAGGTAGTCGTACCTGCGCTGAAGCATCGTCTAAAAACCCCAAAAAACAAAATAGTTGTTAGATCAAACTGCATACATATATCTGTCCCAAGTAGACCAGTTGATTAAATGACATTCCCAAACACATTCCTAGCCTTAAACTACCCTACTAGATGCTAGTGAGTTGGTTCGCACATGTGCACTAACTTCTGTTTGGCACAGAGTTTTAATCACTTTTAAAAACAACTGTTTCTTCCTGCGCTTCCTTAAGGCCTAGGCATGCATTTAGATGGCAAATCAGTGTCCTTACAATACACTTACGAGCATAATCAGCTCTTGTTGTTGGCGGGTGAAGATCGTGGGCACCATCTTGTTTCTTGTCCGCAGCAGATATGTAATGCCCCGGCGGTTTCCGGGTTCCACGCGGCCGGACGTACGGCCGTACGCACGTGTACGCGTAAGCGTCATACCCAGTCATTAGTACACACAGCTCATTCTCTTTGAGATTGTCAGCATGGCACCCAAAAAAATGAGTGCAAAGCAAACAGCAGCAAAGGAGGCCAAGACCAAAAGGCCACAGCGGCATGAGGACACTTCATCCTCCCGACCGACCACTCAGTCGCACCAAGCGACTAGCAAGGTGCGTGAAACGCGGAGCCAAAGTGGCCACCACAAGGCGACATTGCCCACAAATCCCGGAACATCCAAAACAGCTACCAAAAGCAAGGAAGGAACCTCAAAGAAGGAGGCACCCACATCCGAGCAGCAAGGTACGACTACATCCAAGGCCACAAAGAAGCAGAGGGTGAGAAGCCCACGCCCACCAAGAACACCCTCTCCTCCTCCCCGCCCTACCACATCCCAGTTCCAAGCCCTCAAAAGAGGCAGCGGGCCCAAAGCCCCAGCCCAACAAGCACACCCTCTCCTGCTCCTCGCGCAAGCACATCCCATGAGAAACGGAGCACCAGTTCCAAGCCCACAAAGAGGCAGCGGGCCCGAAGCCCCAGCCCAACAAGCACACCCTCTCCTGCTCCCCGCGCAAGCACATCACATGATAAAGGGAGCACCAGTTCCAAGCCCACAAAGAGGCAGCGGGCCCGAAGCCCCAGCCCAACAAGCACACCCTCTCCTGCTCCCCGCGCAAGCACATCACATGATAAAGGGAGCACCAGTTCAAAGGGCACAAAGAGGCAGAGGGCCCGAAGCTCCACCCCCCCAAGCACACCCTCTCCTCCTTGGCACCATTTGCCACCGGCACAGGTGGAAACCAGCGAGACCTATGCAACATCCACACCTGGAAGTTCGGTGGCCACCCAGGCAAGGACCCCCAGTCCTAATGCGAGTCCAGTCCAGTCTTTTTCAAGCCACGTGACGCACGATTTATCACCACAGAGCCAGCCCAGAATGTCCCCCGAATTGCCACCAAACAGAGATGAGCCAGAAGACCAAGCATTAGGCCGAACATTGCGATGAGGCCAGTTGAGTGGCCGGTTTGGGGAGGCACAAACCCTAGCATTGGCAAGTGGACTCACACTTCATTATGATGAGCTATATGGGCGACATTCAAAATCAACCAGCAAAATGAGAAAGACCCAAATCTTGGAGGAGCTCACCAGACAGGTCAATGCAGTGGGGGACGAGAGGAAAGATGTGGAGCAGATACAGAGAAAAATATCTGACCTGAAGTATGCAGCACGGAAGAAACAGAATAAACGGCGCAATCACAGGTACATATTTGAGTTGTGCATTTTGCTGCTTGTTGTATTGACCACAGTGGCCAAAATTTGTTAACCTCTATTTTTCAGCTTACAAACTGGCGGAGGCTTCCCCACCAAATTACAATATACCAGAGCTGAAGAAATGGTCCTGGCATTAATACACCCCGTCGCATTAGAGGGCCTCTCTGGCAGATAGGACACGGACATCAATACCATTTCTGCAGGTTAGTAATGTTTGTTTGAATGTGAACTATTGTAAACATGTGAAATGAGGCTCACAGGCAGATATGAACACATGCCCCTAGGGAGTGGCTTTGAGGGTAGGTTACTGTTTTAGGCGGGTGTTTAATGTCTGAGGAATGGCCTTCATGATGGGCACTCTCCCAGGGTGCAGTAGTTAATGGTCCTTAAATAGGTTTGCAGGCCATACACGACCTTTGGCAGTATTTCTGCTCACTATTAAACTCTTTATCTTACCAAAGCACTGCATGTGATGTGAATATAGTCAATAATAGACAACACTTACTTCTTTGTCTTTCTACCACTGGGGTTGTAGCTGTGCTTTGGTCAGACAAACTTGAGCTGGGGTCAGGGAAAGGTCAACATAGGAAGAATGCACAGCAGCATACTCTGAAGCCAAATGTTATTTGCAAGCTGACTGTGGGCCCCTGATGTGCGATTTGGGATCTGTAAAGCCTTCATGCAGTATATGCATGTTTGTATTATTTAAGGTGACCAATCTGTATGTACAGGGTGAGGCATACATATAAGAGATACTGACATTCATTGTGAAGGTCGAATTGCACTGTTGGGGGAGTTGGCATTCCTGCTTGGCCACGTGTTTTCTAAAGCATATGTACTAATCCAGCTCATCAATGGATGTTTTTGTGTTTACATGCCTTTTGCTTGTAATCCCAGCCCAGCATCCAGCCTCTGGAAGTGTGGAAGCCTCCTCCAGTTTGAGCACGCCGTCTACTTCCCTGCTGCCTAGGACCCAGGAACAGATATATAGGGTAAGTGGACTTTGATAAAACTGCTGATGCATGTGAATGCACGTGACTAATTTTGATACAAAAGATATTTAGGGTCCAAACTGAAACACTTTTTCACATGTCCCAACAGACTCCCACACTGATGGATGTAATCCAGGAGATGGAGGAGGAGGAGGATGCCAGCCGCATTGGACCTTCTGATATTACCCCCCTGGAACCTAATCTGCCACTGCCCCAGCATCCTACTGCACCAAATCCTCTGCAGCAGAGTGAAGCTGGACGCATGCTGCCAGCCCATCGTGGGCAGCAGGCTGAGACTGAGCCTACAGTCCCCAGTAATAGCTCTGCTGCAGAGGTTTTGCTGAGCACATCTGGGACTGTTGCTCACCCTAGAGGTCCAGCATCTGCAGGCGCTCAAACCCGGGGAATTGGAAGATGTAGTCAACAACGTTGACCAGGGGAGGCGCGTGCCGATACTGGAGTCAGCATGGCGCCATGACAGCCGTTACTTTCGGCAGGTGACTCAACGAACAACACAGCAGATTACTGCACAATTCGAGAATTTCAATAATACATTCACCAACATGCTGACTGAATTTAGGACGAGCAACAGCCAGATGTCTAAACAAATGGCCAACTTAACCACACAGATGGCAGGACAAATGGCCACCTTAAATACTAACTTCACTGCCATGCTCAAGGAATTTAGAACAAGCAATAGACAGATGCTGGAGCAGTGGCAGTTTATGAACGCCACACATGTCCAGGTGTTGGAACATCTCCAAGGCCCACCACAAGCTTATTATGGGCAACATCAATATTAAGACCTATTTGACCTGTATCTGCTCCACACCTTTTCTCTACATACCCACTCTATTTACCTGTCTGGTGAGCGCTACCAAGATTGGCTTTGTTTATGGCTTTGCTGGTTTGTTTTTGAATTCACTATATAGCCAATTTGAGTGCTCACATACCCCACTAGCCAATGGCTGAGCTTAAGCCTCACTGTAGCAGCCGCTCAAGCTCCCATGCTGCAGGCTTGGGCCTAATCAAATGCTGGCTGGCTCATCCTGTTTGTTGGCAATATTGGGGGACATTCTTGGCTTAGAAACAATTACATTTGCCCATGGCAAAGATTGGACTGGACTGGCATTAGGACTGGGGGTCATTGGCTGGCCACCGAACTTACTGGCGTAGATGTGGCATAGGTCTAGCTGCTTTCCACCTGTGCCGGTGGAAAAATACCATTTTGTGAGATACTCACCGGTAAAATGGTTATTACGAGTATGTCACACCCCCCCACTTCCCGATATTCATGACACTTGGGAACCCGGCCTGTAGAGGGCGATCTTGCAGAGATGACATGGAAAAAAAGGAGCCCCTCCTGGTCCATAAGTACTGGGTTCCTCCCACTATTCCTCAGTCTTTTTAAACAGCAGTGAAGAACCAGGAAGAACCAATTATATTCAATAACTGTAAAATTATTTGAAATAATAATAATAATCACATATAAAGGATCCCTCGAACAAAAAAGGGCAGGGGAAGTGGGGGGGTGTGACATACTCGTAATAACCATTTTACAGGTGAGTATCTCACAAAATGGTATTATTCCTAGTATGTCACACCCCCCACTTCCCGATATTCATGACACTTGGGACATCCAATAGCAGTGTCTATAATGGGTGGGGATCCCAAAGGAATAATGCATAACTTAAATTACTGCAGCTTGCAGAACTTTGCGGCCAAAAACAGCATCTGCTGAGGCCCGCACATCAACCTTGTAAAACTTAGAAAAAGTATGCACAGAAGACCAAGTCACAGCCTTGCAGACTTGTTCCACAGAAGCTTGGTGCTGAAAAGCCCAAGAGGCTCCAATAGCACGAGTAGAATGAGCGGTGACACGAAAAGGGGGAACCTTCCCCTTCGCCATATAGGCCCCAATGATAGCCTGACGTATCCACTTACTAAGGGAAGACAGGAGCAAAACCCTTCTTGGGCCCAGAAGGCACAACAAAAAAGACACCCGTCTTGCGGAAGGCCGAGGTAGTAACTAAATAATACTTAACACAACGAACTACATCCAAAGAATGTAAGACCCTTTCCTTGTCATTACTAGGTTTAGGACACAAGGAAGGAAGAACTATATCCTGATTTAGGTGGAAAGCAGACACCACCTTAGGAAGGAAATCCGGTTTAAAACGAAAAACAACCTTATCTTGATGCCTCTCAAAATAAGGGGCTTGAATAGACAAAGCCGCCAGTTCAGAAACTCGGCGGACAAAAGTAATAGCAACCAAAAAGGCAACCTTCTGAGTAAGAATAGGAAGAGGAATATCCTGCAATGGCTCAAAGGGAGCAACTTGCATAGCCGAAAGCACCAAATTAAGATCCCAAACAGGAAGTAAAGGCTTTCTGGAGGACGCACATGCGCGACTCCTTGGAAAAAGGTCTTAACCAAAGGATGAAGAGCAAACGATCTTTGAAAGAAAATTGGCAAGGCAGAGACTTGCCCTTTCAAAGTACTAATCTGTAATCCCATATCCAGACCTCGTTGCAGATATTCCAGAATTCTAGTAATAGAAAATACTCTACAGGGCAAAGCCCTGGATTCACACCAATCAATATAGGACCTCCAAGTCCTGTAATAAATGACAGAGGAAGACTTCTTCCTAGCTGTAATAAGAGTCTGAATAACCACATCAGAAAGACCTTCTTCTTTCAAGATGGAGACTTCAGCAGCCATGCCGTCAAAACCAGCGTTTGTAAATTGGGGTAACAAACCAGAAGAGGCAGATGGACACGATCCACTGCCAGCCTTATGACGTCTGCGTACCACAGACGTCTTGGCCACCTTGGCACCACCAGAATTGCTGGCACCTCCTCCAGTGCTAGCTTGCGCACCACCTTGCTGATCATGGAGAATGGGGGAAACAGATATAGGAACCCCAGATCCCTCCAGGCTAGAGACATGGCATCCGCTGCCACTGCCAGAGGATCCTGGGATAGAGACACAAAAGCTGGCAGCTTGTGATTGTGACGAGAAGCAAACAGGTCCAACCGTGGAGTCCCCCACTTGTGACAGAGGAACTGAAAGACCCTTGGATTGAGAGACCATTCTCCCTGGCAAGAACATTCTCTATCCCCGGAATGTAAACTGCTGATATGCAGGGAACATTGATCTCTGCCCACTGAAGGATCAGAGACACTTCCCGGAGGGCACCCCAACTGCGAGTCCCTCCCTGGTGATTGATGTATGCAACAGCTTTTCGGTTGTCTGACCGAATCTAAACTGGCAGACCCTGTAAGAAATGGGTCAGTCGAAGTAGAACAAGACGTATAGCCCGAAGCTCTAATACATAGACTGGAGAATGAGCCTCCTGAGGCCCCCACAATCCTTGGAACTGATGCTTCTTCCAGAAGCCCCCCCCCCAGCCTACCAGGCTGGTATCCGTGGTAACCAGTTCCCAACGCGGAGTCAGAAATGACTTGCCCTTCTGGAGGTTGTGCGATATTAACCACCACTGAAGGGACTGCAAAACGTGGGGAGACAATAGACAAGCCTGATTTAATGATAGTGGGCACCTGTCCCACTTTGCCAAGAGGAAGAGCTGAAGCGTCCTTATGTGAAACTGGGCAAACGGGACTGCCTCGAATGCAGCTACCATCAATCCCACTAGTCTCATCCCTAGACAGATAGACTGACGAGGGTTGGACAAGAATAGACGAATCAAGTCCTGAATCAGAACCATTCCAGAATCAGGCCCAGGAAGGGAATTTCCCTGGACGGACAGAGAGAGGATTTGGGGTAACTTATTAAACATCCGAACCTCTCTAGCGTAGAGACCACCATCCTGGTGTCCAACTCTGATTGTTCGAGGGAGGAGGCCGCGATAAGAAGATCGTCCAGAAAAGGCACAATGCGGATGCCCTGGACCCTGAATATAGCCATCACTCCTGCCAGCATCTTGGTAAAGACTCTTGGGGCCGAGGTAAGGCCGAATGGCAGGGCCACAAATTGATAATGCTGGTCTTCTATCGAGAACCTGAGAAATCTCTGGTGACCCGGAAAATAGGAATGTGCAAATAAGCATCCTTGATGTCTATGGATGTCATGAAGTCCCCCTGACGGAGAGCATCGATCGTTGATCGCAGAGACTCCATGCGGAATTTTCTGAAGCGGATAAATTGATTGAGTCTCCTTAGGTCTAGGATAGGCCGAACAGAGCCGTCCTTTTTGGGTACCGTGAATAGGTTGGAGTAAAACCCCAAACCCCTTTCCGCTGGAGGCACTAGGCCGATAACAGCCATATTTAACAGATTCGCTACTGCTGCCCGCAGTCCCTGCGCAATTGCCGGATCTGACGGCATCCGGGACATGAAAAATCTGGGAGGAGAACCGCAGCCGTCCCTCCACCCATAAGGGTGAGGGCATCCCCTCATTGTTGATCAGGCTTAGTGGCAGATTTGGTTTTGGACCCCCAATTCTGACTTGGACGGCCACGTCCCTTTCCTCTATTCCATGCATTCCCTCTAGGGGCTGAAAAGGCCGATCCTCTACCGGATCTAGACCCCCGAAAGGAAGTGTTAAAAGAGGCGTTTCTTACACTGAGGTAATTTATCTCCTTTAGTGACAGAATCCAATTTTTCTCCAAAGAGGCGCAATCCCACAAAAGGGAGCGCTGTAAGCGATTTCTTAGCTACAATATCAGCTGCCCACTGCCGCAACCATACTGACTGCCGGATGGCGACTAACAAGGCAGAGGTTCTGCTGCACATGAGCAGAGTATCATCTAAGGCAGAAAGTACAAAAGATGCAAACATCTCACATTGCTTAAGAGTGGCGTACTCATCAGAGGCCGGATCAAGCCCTGAGTAATTCATTAGGTCTCTCACAACAGACCTAATAGCCACTGTCATGAGTGCCGAAGCACCAACAGGCAGCAAGGCCGAGCCCACACTGGAAAAAGCGTGGCACGCCATTTGATCAATACGCTTATCCTCGCCATCTTTAAGTGAGAATGCAACACAGAAGAATTGGATACATTAAGCACAGGGGCATCCACCCATGAGCAGAGTATCTTTTAAAAATCCAGTCTCTCTATAAATTAATTAAATATTAATGCATAGATGGCCATTGTATGCTTGCGCACACATAGGAATTTGTCCTCCGCATTTAACCCATCCGTGCAGTGAGTGTAAACATGCCCAGAGCGGTGGGTACAGGTGGTGATGACCAACGCTTAACAGTATCAGCTGGGAAGGGATATTTCTTGTCCCAGCCCAAGGGAATGCCAGGAAGCCGCACAGGCTTCTCCCATTCTTTAAGAATAATTTCATCAAAATGCTTTTGATTTGGAAATTCTAAACGAGGTTTAGAGACTCCAAAGAATTCCCCTTTTGAGGAGGGACTACTTCAGGAGGAGTAATAACCAAAACCTCAAATAACTGAGCAAGAGCTTTTGGGGTATCCACAACACTTGCTTCACCCTGCTCAATCTCAGTACCAACAAATTGCTGTTCATCAGAAACATCTGATTCCTCATAACAATTCTCCTTCTTCTAACTGAGAAGGATCAGACCAATCAAGCAATTCACAATTGTCTGACTCCCTTGCCGGAGCGGCATGAGTCAAGTGCTTTCTTTTAGCTGAGGCCTTCTTAGGCACAGAGGTAGACATTAATCTTTCAAGATGAGCCAATCTAGCACACATGACAATATCATTGGGGGTACGGACAAGACATGGCAGAGTCGGAGATGAGGCATTAGCCGCAGGCCCTGAAGCCTGGGCCTCAGTTTGCTGCATAATAGTTAATTGTGCACAAGGGACGCAAAGAATTGCGTTATCCCCAACAAGGGATGCCCCACATCCAAAACATTGCCAAGTCTGTGCAGAGGGAATTGCATGTCCGTTATCCTGGAATGCCTCCATATGGTGTTTAGTATTATAATATAATTGATTATAGTCGCCAAGTATATATGGGATTTACGCAATTGCTAGTCCCAAGTGGGAGGATTGAAACCCAAATAAGGCTTAAGGGCTTTTTTTTTCTATAAGGACCAGGAGAAACCCCTTTTTAAATAAGGAGTTTCTACCTACAGAGAAAACAAAAAAACAGTCACCAAATGCACACAATATAAATAAATGACAGAAAAAAACTCCCTTCAGCCAAGCTGAAGGGTACTCACAGCCCGTGCAATAAGCTCACATCATGAGGTAAGGCCACAGGGAAGCAGGAAACAGGAAGTCAAACAGAACATACAGGTGCTCTCTGAATAAAAGCATGCCTAAGCCCCGCCCACTTCCAGGATCACATGGCAAAAAATGGAGGGAAAATTGAAATCTGAACACAGCCAGAAAGCAAAGAGCTTTAATAGGTAAGCAAAAAATGCTGCCTAGACAGAGATAGGAAAATCTAAATAAAACATTTCCTATTAAATAGTATAGTAAAACATACATAATAAAAATAAGAAATAAAGACTTACTTTATATATCTCTTTTTTTTTTGTGTGCATGGTGACAAATAAGCCCAGATAACGCCCCCCCTTCCCCCCTCCTTTTTACCCAGCAGGGTTAAAGGAGAACTAAGGGGAGGGGATAGAAAAGCACCCATAAGGCACAAGGGCATCCCATGCCGGGAACACCAACCCGGAAGCCGCCTACCCATATTTAGGTCTCACGGAGGAGTAATACTCCTGTATACACCAGAAGGTGTATGTATCTACCCTTTGCCTGAACCACACAGCCAGGGCTGGGAGGCATACAATATAACCAAACAGGTTTAAAGAGTTTCAGACAGAAATAGAGAAAAAAAAAAAGGGCCGGGGCAAACCCGGCTACCTGCAGCTTGAAGGAGAGTCATCTTCTGAATGCTTCGCCGACTGCAGAGACGAAAAGACTGAGGAATAGTAGGAGGAACCCAGTACTTATGGACCAGGAGGGGCTCCTTTTTCCATGTCATCTCTGCAAGATCGCCCTCTACAGGCTGGGTTCCCAAGTGTCATGAATATCGGGAAGTGGGGGGTGTGACATACTAGGAATATATGGCAGAGCAGGAGAGGGTGTGTATGTGGGCCTATGTATTCCTGCCCGACTATTCCCCTGGAAATTGTTGCTCTCTATGGATCTTGATGTTGGTGGGCGGGGAAACTTCGGCCTGGAATCACTTACTTTAGAACTCCTGGATGTGGCCAATTGCTAGGGGCCAGGAGTCTGCCCCAATTTCTAGTTATGTTTTACAATGTATGTACATTTTGAGTCTGCGAGTGCCCTTATAAAAATTGACATATTTCAATAAAATATATTGAATGTGACTTTAGCTGTCACAAACAAAACAAATGTTATGAAAAATAGCCTGAAATCAAATGTGCCCGCACTGATTGGCCAGAGGTACTAGGTGTGCCATCGTAAAGGTCATCGGCCTCTTGGGTGGGTGGAGAGGGGGGCAGATCGACATACCGAGGGACACGCTGCATGATAGCAGAATTATGAAGCACACAGCATGCAAGGATGATGTTGATGACCTTGTTGGGGTCTTATTGCAGTGCCCCCCCGGTATGGTCCAAACAGCGAAATATTGTCTTCAGGAGCCCAAAGGCCCTCTCTACTACGGCCCGGGTCTTCCTGTGGGCACGATTGTAGGACTCCTGGGCCTCATTCTGCGGCCCCTGAAAGGAGCGAGGGCAGAAGCGGATAGCCAGAATCCCCTGAAAGAATCACAAAAAACTTACATAAATTAAACATTCTAACATTATTATTAAAGCGGTCGTTCACTCTGAATAAGAGCCTATCTTATACGTTTCCCACACCCTGTACATACAGATTGCTCACATTAAAAATCATCCTACCTGCATCTACTGCATGTTAATTATATTAACTTGAAATGCTGGGGAATCATTTTTTAAGGGATTTGGCTTTTCTAAAAATCATGGTGAAGGTCCGGTTATGTCATTAAGGGGAAAAAACTGCCATAGGTTAAGACATGTGTCATCAACTATATTCATAGGCATACAGTGAAAAGGGAATGATGTAATTTGAGGAAACTTACCAAGGAGCCATCCACCTGATAATTCTCCAGAACCAAACCGACGGAATAATCCGGAGCTCCGCAAGATATAGGCATCATGGGATGAGTCTGGATACCCGGCGAGGACACTAAGGAATCGCATGTCCGGGCCAACGACTGCTTGGACATTCAGTGAGTGTCCCATCTTGTGGTTCATGGAAAAAAAAAAAAAAAAGAATTACAGCAAGCCAAGGTAAACTACTCAAACACTAACTCATAACACCCTCAAAAAAACATGTTGTACAATCCAAATAACATTAACAAAGTACACAAGGAGTTTAAATAACCAAGATTATATGTATGTGGGAGAAAAGAAAGTTAAAAAACTAATGACTAATTAAGGTCAGCATTAAAATGGTTTGATAAGGCCTACATGAAAAAAATTGATGAAGGTATACATTGTAAACTGTTTCACAGGGACACTTTAGAAGGAGGGATGAAGGTATACATTGTAAACTGCTTCACAGGGACACTTTAGAAGGAGGGATAAAGGTATACATTGTAAACTGTTTCAAAGGGACACTTTAGAAGGAGGGATTAAGGTATACATTGTAAACTGTTTCACAGGGACACTTTAGAAGGAGGGATGAAGGCATACATTGTAAACTGTTTCACAGGGACACTTTAGAAGGAGGGATGAAGGTATACATTGTAAACTGTTTCACAGGGACACTTTAGAAGAAAGGAATTAATAGATAGTTAACATACAGTTTGGCAAAACAATATAACAAAATGACCTAATTAACTTACCTATAAATGTACTCGTCGGCTGCGGGAGGGACCAATGCAACGTGGGTGCAATTGATCGCACCCATGACGTTGGACATGTCGGCGATATTAAAAAAACCCAACTTAAGCGTGTTCCAGGCTACCATGTCATCCGGAAAGGAAATATATTTTGGACTAATGGTAGCCATGCCATCCAAAAACTTGGATAGCGCACGGCTCACCGTAGGCTGGGACATCCCCACGGAGAGGGCACCCAGCCTCTGGAACGAGCCGTTCGCCAAAAATTGCAGGCAGCCAAGCATCTTGGTCATACCTTAAATTGCTTGCCCCTTCCTTGTGGTGTGGGCTAACCATGGCCGCAGCTCACTATACAACTTATGATGGGAAGCGCAATTAAGTCAGGTCAGCTCGAACAGCTCAACGTCATGCATGTGATCGATATGCATGCGTCGCCGGTGCAATCTGGCCTCGGCCATGCCGACACATGCAATGCCTTGGAGCTGAAGTCGCTCATATTCCTCAACAAAGCCGCAATACATGGTCAAGCAATCCGAGGCAAAAATGGTCCCGTGAGTGGATCGCAAATGAAACAATTTTATAGGGCAGTGGTCCCTTGGCAATCAGGTCTCAGAATCAGACGCAAGCCCATCCCAATAACGTAACTTATCTGAACTAACACAAATTATCAGATTTAGATCCGAAAATGATGCAAACTAAGGCACATGATCAGATTTAGATCCGTCCATCGAAAGCGCATATACGCATTAGCGAGAACGAACATACACATGGAAAAAGTAACGTAAAAAACAAAAAACATGCAAAACAGACACAAAAACATACACAGACAGCTACGGAAGTCCAGACGAATGTGTCTCTGAATCGAGCCTCATGAGCAGTCATTAGGTGTTTTTTCTGAGTATTCCCCGGGGGCAAAGCTAGAGGGAAACTTCTTGGCATATTCAAACCCCATGGGGCAGTGCCCAGGTGGGAAGATGACATCCCCACCAGAGCCTGGGACCTTCACAGTAGTGCCCAGAGAGGTGGGACCATCATGTCAGTGCCAAGGGGGACAAGGACCTTTACGCAGTTTCAAGGGTGACCAGGACCTTTACAATTCCAGCCCCCGAGACCAGGACCAATCACCAGGAACACTTAGAATCAAGGCCTGGATGACCAAGGACTGGCCGTCTTACCTGGCTTTGGCTTTTTCTTGGTATTTCACTTGGCAAATTGGGTAAGCTTGGGCATTTGCTCTGGAGTGCACAATCCAGAGGTGCCATGCATCCTCACAATAAGGCCACTGGGCACACCTGTGAGTGTTCTGGATAGTCCTGGACTGAACATTTCAATTCACCACTTAAAGGGTAATTCCACTTCGATGGCATCTAAGTTTTCATTATTGTGTGCCAAAATTATGCCATCAATTGTGGAATGTGCCAAAATGATGCCCCAATTGCAGAGCTTATCCTTTTTTTCTTTTTTATTTGTTTGCAAATCTGTAGCACCTACAGACCCAACAATGTGTTTTGTTAGGAACCTACACTAAAGTGGTGTGTTTTGTGTACAGAAATACTTTCTGCCTCATCTGATTGGTTAAAGCAGAAATAACAGATTTAAGACCCTCCTGCTCTAATTCAACCTCTTCATATAAGGGGATCATAATCTTGGGTTCCAGTATCTGAAAGGTTACTGGCCTCAATCTCACCTGGAAAGGTCAATTACTGCTGCCTGATTTAGCCAAAGCCACTGATGAGATCACGTTACAGTGGAAGGATTCTGGGACTTATAGTCAGAAACATTACTAAGGGTTTTATTTAAGGGCAGGAATGCCACTCCAATGTTAGTAACACAGAGCCACAGGAATATAAGAAACTTGGAAACAGCATGCTGATAAGTAAATTGCAGGTCTGGGGGCACAATCCTAATACAAATAATTATTTTACATTCTCTTGAAGTGCCCATTGTAAGTCTTTGCTGCCAGTAATACACAAGTATGTAGCCATTTTGACACAAAAACAAGTGCAACTACATCAAGATAATTGGTATAAAAGCCAATAGCAATATTTATTGGCAACAAAACAAGGGCTAAGTGTTTCATAATTCTTTAGGGTTGGTGTCTTGGGAATTTCCTAAAATGTAAGAAAGTCACTTACTCTACACAGTTAAAGACTTTAGTGGACTTAGCTGCTTGTCTGCATCTGGATTTCATTAGAGTGATGTTCCTGAGAGGTCTGTGATGTGATAGGACCCAGTGCATGTCTCCAGCCAGCTGGCAAGATTCACATTTTCAAATCAGGAGAGTGCGTTGGCCTTTGCAAGCTTTCGTTTTTTTACCCAAATCATGTATAATAGTTAATATTACCTAGTGTCTATTTCCAAGAAGCCTGCCATTGCCAAATACTTGTCATCTCCATTAAATAAAGAATGACTGATTGGTTTAAATTAGTTGCGGATCTGTGTAGGTGCTGCAGATGCTAATTACTCTCAAAACCAAGCCATACTACCAAATGGTTTTATACTTAGGAGAGTGAGTGAAAGAGTAGTATAAAAGCAATAAAACAAGATTTGTGCTTAAGAATCAAAAAACATAAAAAAGTTAAAAATGATAAACTACAGCCGGGATGATATATCTTTTTTTTCTCTTCGTTTTTGATTTGTGTCCCATTTGTAACGTCTGCTAGCGAGATTACTCTATGTACAGACTCTGTGTAAACATGAGCAAAACACTGCCAGGTGTCTCCCCTTGAAGAGACAAAAAGACAAATCTGGGGCAAACATTATTTGTGATCGGGTCATTTGAGTTCCTTTTTTATTGCGTGTATTTATTGTTTTGCAGTTCAGCACTTAGGCAGCCAATTGCCAATTTTTTCCTTGCAAAATGTAAATTTGGCTGGCATATTTGCAAAAGGTAAGTGGTAATGTTACACCGGTTTAAAGTGGACCAAACCAAGGATTTTGACTATCCTGGGTTTTGGTCCTTTTCCTGGGGGCACCCCAATTGGGGGTCACAGAAATGACTGCTTCAATGCGGCGTGGCATGGAGGCAATCAGCCTGTGGCACTGCTGAGGTGTTATGGAGGCCCATGATGCTTCGATAGAAGGACCTGTATATATATATATATATATATATATATATATATATATATATATTTATTTATATAATTGTACCAACAGCCAAACTAGCGACAATGGCATTTGATGCATCCCCCTTTCCTTGGGCATCTGGAATTAGGATGGCCATCAGCTGGCAGGTTCAGCTGCAAGATAAAATTGCAGGTTCAGTACATCAGCACCACTCACACATGCCTTACCTACCCAAGCAAACAGGCTGGCTGCTGCAGAAAAGCAGAGGTGAGTGTAGTATAAGCATCCCACATCGGGGGGGGGGGGGGGGGGGGGGGAACTGCCTACAAGCTAATTTGTGGTACTTTCAGCAACAATGTTTATTGCAATGATGATTTACAAATGTCTACATCTGTTCTTCAGCTTAGAACAATTATGACAGAAAACAAAAATACTGGCTAAAGTAAAAAAAAGGATATTTTACCATATAGTGGTGCAGCCTATAAAGTGATTTAAAGAGGAACCTCGGAAAAAAGGACTGGACTTCCTCTTCAGCATGCAGCAGGGAAGTAAGCTAAGCTGGAATGACACAATTCATATCATTGCTAGGTAAGTGGAGGATGGGGTTCCAATACTTAGCTCTTAGCCATGTCCTACACGGTGAGGCTGCCACAAGTATGACTGATGTGGAAGAATTCTGGAATTAGGATGGCCATCAACTGGCAGATTCAGCAGCAAGACAAAAATTTGGGCATAAAATATTGCAGGTTCATTACTTCAGCACCACTTACACATGCTTTAGCCCCCCAACCCCCAAAGCAATCAATCGTGGCCTCTGCTGAAAAGTAGGCTTAAGGGTATTTCCAAATTTTCCTAGAAAGCTTTACTCGCAAAAGCATTCCAAATCTGGGTGGCAAAACTGTCTAAAATCTAAATTGTGGTATTTTCCATAATAATAATTATTGCAGTGCAATGGAGCAGGGAAGCAACCCAATGATGACAAACTTCATAACTGTGCTCGGTAAGTGTCGGGTGGGGCTGCCAATACTTAGCCCTTCAACAGTCATGTGTATGGCTGCTGTGGAACAATTCTGGAAGAGGTGGTTATTGGTGGCACTGATATGCAACAGGTCATCCAAATCAGCTAGACCACATATGCCCAACACTCTCCTCAAGAGCCACCAACAGGTTTTGCATCTCCATACAGTTGCACAAGTGAAGTTATTAGCTCTGACACAGAGCTATCGATCTGGCTATGTAAAAACTCACAAACATGGCCTGTTTGGGGCCTTTGAGTAGAGGGTTGAGTACCATTGAGCTAGACAACTTTTTAACATCGAAGCAACAATTACATGTCAATAACCCCCTAGTCTAGCATCCAAAACTTCGAGTCTTCTTTAATTCAAACTCTGCAGAGTTTCCCCAGTCTACACTCTGTGGAGGCCGCAGGTGGTATTGCTGGCAGCTGTCTGTATCTACATCGGCCTGGTCTCCAGAAAGGTATGTGACAGAGTCTCGTAGCATCCATGGACGATTTTGGTCTGATTTAAAAGATCACTGTGGAAAAAAAACAAAAAAAGGAATACTCACTGTTATTCCCCCATGGTACTTTCCGCCAGGTCTGGATCTATATGTGCGTAAATCTGGTCTCAGGCAACAGCAACCAATTAAATGAGATCATATTCCTCCTGCTTCTTCTTCTTTAGTCTGGGAGCAGCCATATTTTTTGTCTTATTAACTAGAGCAGCTGATTATACACAGTGAATAATCTGGGGATAATTAGACAAGGATTAGACTAATAATATCATCCTCGGCAACTATCAGTTTACCAACATTGCACCATGGCTGAACAATAACAGTAAGAAAAGTTTGCTTGTTTTGTGATGATTGGTCCACGTTAGACATCCAGTATCACTTAGAGACAAAAACCAAACCTAAAACTTCTAACCATGCAGATGGCCTCTTATACTCACAGAAGCTTCTTGGATGCACTAAAGAGCTCATAAAAACGTTGACCCAGGTCATGGAAAATCGTGGACTAAATACAAACAGACCAAGCCTAATGAGTCTTCTGTGAAATATATGCCATATTTATGAGCAAAACATTTTACAACCTATATCCGATTGATGTAAAACTCCAGACCTTATCAATCATATTCATATGATGACCTTTTTAAGAGTTTCAAACTGTGTGCTCACCAGATATATAACTAAACACCAGTAGTGATAAAATATTGACCTGCCATTCCAAGGAAAGGTAGCCTGGCTGGACGTTTTTAAATAGCAGCTTTTACTTAGCTCATATATAATATAGAATGATTTCATTTTTCAAGAAAGAAAACAGTACATGAACCCAAAGTAAATCCCAACCATACCACCATATTCACGTGTAGATAATAAATATGTCAGATCATCCCGTTTATATATCTGGTAGTGAAAGGAAGCCTTAGAGATCACTTAGGACAAAATAAATCACAAGGCACAACGTAATACAATTATAGTATACATCCATGAATGTTGCATGTTGTAGGCACACACAGTAATTGTTCTACTCACATTAGGCTCAGTTCGTGCAAGTATATATTTTCACACATTTTCTGATGAGAAAATATGCAAAAGTTCTCTTGGTCAACTCTGCGGACTTTTTTGTATTTGGTCTGCATATACTCTTACACAAGCAAATAAAATAAGGAAAACGCAGAAAAATGATTCATTGCTTCACCTTGCATGCTTTTTTCACTGCTGCAAATGCTGATGTTTTTTTTCTATATATATATATATATATATACTGTATATATATATATATATATATATATATATATATATATATATATACACACACACACATGTACCTGACCTGGTCGCATGTCATAGGTTTACTCTCCACCCTGTTCGGAAACAGTTAAAATAAAATCCCTGGAACTCTCTAATGTTCCAGAAGATCCAGGAGCTTACTGGTAAACAGCAACAATTGGCTATCTTTATCTTTTCGGTAGCCTTACAGGCCATAGCTGCAGCTTGGAAGAAATCTGTTGGGTGTATGGCTTTATTATAAATGAAGAATTGAGTGCTATTTTACGTGACTCTCACTCCAAATTTCTAAAAATCTTTCATCCATGGATAAAATATGCCCACTCTTCAGTTGACCAAGGCAACCTCACGGCCTTATAGCTAACGATTTATTTGCCAAAATGCCAAATGACAACTGTAAATGTATATCAAAGCTTGTTCCATTGCCTCTCCGAGCCAACTAACCTGGGCACCAAGCATAGGGGCTTGTAACTGCACTGTCTAATACAGAGGCCCGCCTGCATCTTTGAATCCTTAAGTAATGCTGCAAGCCCCGCAGGGTGGCTTTTATATTTTAGACACATGGCATCTGTGGTAGCCCTACCCTCCACGATGGGGCTAACTACATCACTGAAGAGGAGTATGGAGGAGGATTTCCTGGGGGATCCCTCTGCAAAAGAGTCACATGGTGAGACTCCACAGAGGCTCTGTCTTAATATAAAAAGCTTCCATCCCACAGCTACAGTAATTATACTTGGAGGTATGCCACGGCAGGAGGAGGAGGGGGGCGCATCTGTGCCCATGGAACTGGTTTAGGGTTCCTTCGGATGCCTTACCAGTCCAAAAGTAGTGACAAAAAAATCTAAAAAATCGAAAAGACTTCTACAAAAGTCCTTTAATATTCTAAATGTTACTATAGTTACCCGATAAACGCCCTCCGTCTCCCGCCGGGTATCTTTAAATGAGGCCAGGCATCTAACGCCAGCAGGAGTGATGGGGAACATAGGTTTCCCCCTTCTCCTGCCCTGCCAAGAGGATGGAGCCTCTGTGGAATCTCCCCATGTGACATTTATGTCACTGGAGGGGAGGGGCATGGAGGGGGATACCCTCAGGGTATCTACCTCCATGCCCTTCCCTCCAATGGCATAGATGCTCTGCCTCTGAACTATAAAAGTCTCCTTCCCTCCTTCAAAAACTGAAACCTTGTAGCATTGGGTTTTTGAAACTCTATTAATTGTATGTTTTACCCTGTCTTTATATAGCATTACACAGGGGTTCTGTTTGAATAAAAATAATAAAAAATAATATGATAATAATAATAATAATGCCTTGCTTTCATACTGCTGCAGGGTGCCAAGTAGTGTGCCCTAAGTTGCTTAGTCAAGGTGCAATATTTTGCTTCTCAATGCAGGAGGACAATGTTTTAAGACACTCTGTGAAGCTGACCATGAGCCATGACAATGTGTTTGTAGACATAGTTGTCATAGCATGTGCCTTTGGGTTATCTAGATTATTTACTGTGTGTGCCCTTGCACACTGTTGCAGACAGTGAGACATTTTTTCCCTGACAACACTTTTTTATGCAGTAGGGGAGAGCCACCTAAAAAAAATCTTATGATTAATTTAATGTGATGACAGACTGCCTAAACCATCATATTGCGGGTGATTATACTATTTCAAGCCCTTCCAATGTTGTGGTAATTAAAGTTATCCAGAATCTGAAATGGGAAGCATTAAAATGTAGTTTAAATAAATACGGTCGTCAAATATAAATGACAGTATAAAAATCCAAAAATAAAAATATGCTAGGATGGATGAACAGGGACGTTTTGCATATGAATAAGCTTAAAATGCCTTTACCCATGTAAAACATTGAGGGATTAAAAAAACAAATTAAAGGAGCTGTATCCTGAAATTGCTCAATATTAAACATCCGAACGAACATGCTGAATAGTAAGAGGAGAAGCTACTTATACCGCCCAACTGAAAGCACTTCCCACCAAGCTTGTAGTTTGTGAGCCAACCTGTGGGGACCAGCAGCGTTAAGCCCTCTACCCTCTGCCCAAAGCATTGCATGATGGGTAAAAGCTTCTAAATCAATCAAAATAATTACAATAGCAATAAGCAATTATTCCAGAACAGACTGGATCATGAAAAGGCCATTCGAGTTGAGCAAATCTCCCATGCACAAGCAGATTGGAACATTCAAAACCTGTCACCAGATTATTTTTCTTTCCTATAAATGAAAGAAAGAGGCTTTGGTCCTATTAGAGGCTATATGTCCTATTAAAGATCAAGGGTGGGATTACTTTGCATTAAGAGATTTATATACATTTTGTTTTCATACTGGATCAGACTTGGGGAAAGACATCACCATCTTTATCCTACATGGTTTTCGGGTCACTAGATGAAGGCTTTCGGTATTTACACAGGTGAAGGGCAGGGGTTGAAGAGGACCAAGTTCACTCCAAGAGTCTCTGGGGTTGATTTAGAGTATAACTTGCCCTTCAGGTAAAAAGGGAAACATGAGTGCACATTTATTTTTAAAAGTGTCCAGTGCTTGCTCATTGCACAGTTCACTTGGGATCTTACCTTTCCAGCAATCCCCCAATGCATGTGCGGCCAGTGGCGGCATCACCTGCTTGCCTCTAGCAGCAGCTTGCGCTCTTTTTGTATGACCTCCCTAATACTACAGGTTCCATTAATTGGGGCTATTGCATTCAATTCAGGACAATACTTTTCATGCTCCGAAGCAGGGGTCCCCAAGCTTTCTTAACCTAAGAGCCACATTCAGCACTAAAAAATGCTATGCAATATACCACATTACACACATACCTAGAAAGCATTTGAAGGTTGTCACAGCAGTCATTGACTATAGTGGAGAAATGCCAAGATAGTAAAAGTCTGGGACACAAATCCACTAAGTGAATGACAGTGTTTAGGAATGTAACACTTAACTTTTCTACACCCTTGTTCATAAAAGTCCTTCACTTGACCAGAATGATGACAGCCTTGTACAAGTGCTCATTTCACACCTCGGCTTTGTGTTGCCCTATCTCTGAGATTACAGAGTTTATTTAGACATAACAGCCTACTAGGATGACCTGTTCCATGTGGCTTAGCACTATGGTTTGTATATCTCACACTTCAGAAGCCATCAAGACAATCCAGTGTAGGCGTTCAGATAAGCGCACTAGACTTCATGTTCCTGTTAATGGAAACATCAGCGAGACAACCTATTTTTAGTTATTTGTCATATGAAGAAGTGTTGGTGTTTTTTTTTTTAATTATATTAGAATAGGCAGATAATAAAATGTGCATGCATGTTTCACTCCTACACCTATTCTTCCATTACAAGTCCGTATATTATTTAGTTTTAAAGTGACATCTTTTGTAGTGCTGTAGGAAGAATTACAAACTGGGTAGAACAGATTTGACATTAACTATGCAAGCCAAATAGGAATATACAAAGTTAATACTCTAAAGACAAGGAGGGTCATGCTAATTATTTGGTAAAGCCAGTGTGACTTGCAGTGTGCATTGCGGTGTGGATTGCAGCCTACACTTTTCCCCCCAAAAATGACCTGTTTCTGTGATGGGACATGTTTACAGGTGAGGTACATAATTTTTCTTATGAGCCAAGGATGTTTTTTGAGTTTGGAAACAACAGCACCCTATGGGCGATGCAGAATTAAATTCCTTAGCATAGCACATAGAGTACTATCTGTACCTCATAGGAAACATTATGTACCTTACCTGTAAAAATGCCGCATCACAGGTATTGGTTATTTTTGGGGAACAAAGGTGGAAAAACTTTTTTTGCACCTTTTTGTGTCTAAACCCTAAAAACTCACCAACATGCAGGTTGAAATCCACACCACAATGTACACTGCATGTCAGACTGGCTTCATCAAATAATTAGGATGACCCCCAAGACACAATGAGGGAAACCTGCTCATAAGCAGGGTCGTAGCTAGGCTTTCTGTCACCCGGGTCAAAGATTCACCTGCTGCCCCCTGCCCCCCCAAGCTACGCCGCTGCTCAAGGGTAAGGGGTGGACACAATTCAGTGTCGTCATAATCTGATTCATGGCTGTGGTGGTACTCTGGTTTGTGCAATCCCTGCACTCAGGGTTCACAAGCACTAAGATCTGCTGCTGAGCGTGCTTAGAATATTACCAGTAATGTGAGGAATACTACCAAAAGGGTGATTGTGTAGAATACATCTCCCATCCGGAAATCCCCATGCACACTGCACATGCTCTAATTGTTTCAGCTGACTGTGGGCACAATACATTCTGTCCTTTATAAGGAAGTCTAGTCTCTAGTGGCAATATGGCGGGAGAAAAATCATATGCTGTTCTCTCAGAGTCTGCTGTTCCATAAAGCAAGCTTTTGTGTAATAATAGGCAATACATTTTTGGTCCGGCTTTCTCTTGGACCATGATGGGTCTATTGGTCTTTGAATCTCTGCAGAACAACAACACCATTCTCCATCTGGATCAGTTGACCATTGCCTTCCTGCTCAGGCTCTTGATTTCTCCCATACCTGAAACGCAGCACGAGGAGCATACTAGGACTATATTTTTTTTACATTTTGCATCAGCAGTTTTTAATGCATCGAGTAAAGTCAAAGTTTTAGCAATTTTCTAGACACATCAAGACAAGAGTGTTATGGATGGCTTGGGCCCTCCAAAGCTGCAAAAGCTTTTCCTCTGTTATGGGCTCTGGAGAAGACCATGGGGGAGTCTTGGGTTTCTTGGCAGTCAGTCCTAGGACTTGCCATTTCTGGCATTGGAAACCTGGTCCGCCTGCAACCAGTACTCACGTAGCTAAAACTTACATCAAGTCAAGTGCGAAAATGTGTTAAAGTATAAGACCAAGGGGGAGCTTTTTGGCCACAAAACAAACATGCAGATCACCATACCCACAGTGCAGTATGGTTAATGCAGAATTGTTCTTTGGTTTTTGAAAGCTTGAACAGAGTCTTTAGTCAAGAAGAAGGGAATTTCCAAATCAATTTCGGCACAATGATGACTTCAAGCATACCTCCCAACCAGAACCCAGACCTAAAACTAATTGAATATCTAGCTGTGGAATGCTGATAGACTCCTAGAAAAGAAGACTGAATGCTGCCATCAATTCAAATGTAGAACATTTTAGTATGTGCACATTTATCCAAACAGTACAATTTTTGTACTTACTTGTAAAATGTTTTTCCCCTAGTTGTCCATCCAGGACAATGAGCCTTACAATTAGGTACTGCTTGTAGCCATGAGGCAGGGACTAGAGCTAAAGCTCCTCCCATCAGCAGCCTATGGACCAGCTTTCTATCCAAATAGAAAGTGAGTTTGTAAGAAACCGCCTGCAGAGCTAAATGCAAATAGGTAATTTTAAGTGCACATAAAAAAAATATCTGTATGATGGTATTAATAACTTTGCAAGCAAGGTTTAGCTCCTTAACATATAATTTATATTAACTGGGGAAAAATAGTTGACTCCATTTCACTCACCTGCTCCCAGAACCCCCACCGCGTCTCTGCACCACAGCCGCATCCCAGCTCACCTCTGAGCACGCCCACAGCAAGACCCAAACGATGTGGCCTGCAGCAGGAAGGCAAGTTTCCTGCACGATCCTTGGGGATAAACACAGTGGGGTATCCCAATTGGGGATGCCCCTCCTTAGAGGAACAACACATGGGAAAGTGAAACTAGTATTTTTTTTCTCTTATGTTAGCAAGTGTGTGTTTTATAAGAGCAGTTGTCACTTCCTACAATCTGTTGCTATTGGTTACTGTACACCAATATCTATAAGAAGAGAGCCCTGTACACACACCCTGAACACTGCTGCTATGGCTGCTTTAGAGTAGAGTAGCAGTGTTCTATATGTACAGGGCTCACATCTCTGTTCTTGTAAACCTTGGTGTCCAGTTGCTAACAGATTGCTTGTAACTACTTCCATAAAACTCACATTTCCTAAAACAAAAAAACTAGATCAGCTCATCACATTGAGATCTCCTTAGCAAAAATGCCATTGAAAGCAGACTTTCCTGTTTATTAGGCTTTGCAATTTGCAAAACTTAATAGTTTATGTGGCACATGTACAGTAGTTCAGCAGGATTTGCAATGCAATACTGAAGTCTACAGAACTCAAAATGAACAAAAACACAATTGCAAGTATAGACACATAACAGACATTAAATAGAGGAATTACAGAGGCATTCAAATATGTTCCCACAGAAAGCATTTTCTGTCCTTATCATTACTGTACATTTGCCAAGGAAGGGTGGCCACCCAACTACAAATAGGCATCTATTAGGCAGATGTATAAATTATATGCCGCACCTTAGCTGATAGTATTGTTCTACTTCATTCAAAGGAAATCACATGGTGGAATTGTTTGCAAAGCTATTATGTACCCCTTCATGAGATTTTAAACAGAAATTATTTAACAATATGATTCATAATAGTACATAAAATGTTGGAAGGAAAACACTACTCACACTTTACAGATATGAGTTCAACTGAGCCATTCATTGTTTCATGAACAGCAGCACACTACATTAGAAAGAGCATTCTAGAGGTGATACCTGAACACACCATGGCATAGGGGAAAGGACTCATTTGAGAAAGTTCAAATGATTGGGATGACCTAGCAGCAATGGTGGAGAATCCCTAATTACAGACATAATGAGGGACCCTGCATAAAAAAGAGATCAAAGCATCACTGGCATGTGAGAAGCCAGAATAGATTAAATAACAACCCGCGTGGGCTGTGCCAAAATTAGGCACCACGGAAAGGTTTGCATTTTAAACCGGACCTTCAGTGTCATTTAATGAAAAGCACAAACCCTTAAAAAACTATTCCCCAGCATCTAAAATTAATATATTTTACATTTTAGTCACTTTTTATTCTTTCCCCCACTGGGCTCCAACTTTGTTCAAGACTCTAGGATACGGGCGCCGCCACCTTGCCTACCTTGCGCTATCTAGGTTATAGCTGTGTTTTGCACAGACAGAGCAGAGCTGGAGTCAGGAAAAGGACAGCAATCTCAGAATGCAGAGCAGCACCGTGTCAGAAGACACTTCCTGTTTGCAGGCATGCAGACTCCATGTGCCCCCATCTTGGATGTTTAAAGGCTCAGAAAATGCAGTAGATGCAGGTAGAATTGTTAATGTGGGCAAGCTGTATGTACGGGGTGGGGGATACAAGATATGCTCTTATTCAGGGTGAAGGTCCGGTTTAAACAGTTTTAAGTATTTAACTCTTTGCAAGCTTATCTAGAAATTCTCACCTCTCATTGCCAGGCCATTAAATAATTTTTTTTCAAGAAAACAATATTGCATATAAAATCCACATTCCTCTCAATTAAAATGGTAGCACACATGTATCAATAGACACCTGTTACTGCCCAGGAAACACCGCAAACTGAAGGGAGTGTTTTATTACATTTTCACCTTGCAGTTAACTATCAAGAGTTAAACCCATAAAAATTAGCAAATTCAGCATAGGCATCAGCTATGTGGGGTGGTAGACCAGGGCATGATGGCCGAGCAGCCACCCACAGCTCCGAGGGTTAGCAGCTCACTTAGCCCACTCAGGCACCAGGCTCTTCTGCAACCCCCTGGCACTTCTGACCCCCACTTCCGCCATTGCTGCAGACTGTTGCTAGCGCCGCCTCTTTTTGGGGTAGGGCTGATTATGTGTCCCCGCTCCTAGGACCAACAATCCTTAGATGCCGTTGATTGTTGGAGAGGTAGGGGACTCTGATCACTTGTTACTGGATCATCATGGGACATCAGGATCAGAGATGAGTAAATAAAAAAAAAAAAAACTTTTTTTAAAATAAATGCCATTTTTACAGTTAATCCTTTGTGAACTGGTAAGGCATCCATGAGACCCCTATACCAGTTTTACAAGGCTTGGGGGGGCTGGCAAGTCACTTGTGGCAAGCGAATGAATTGCCATTAACCTCCGAGCCCCCATTACCTGCCTCCCCAAAGGCCAGGGGGGAGAGCAGAAGAGCCGCGGCAATGCGGCTTGTAGCCTTCAGGACCGAGGGCCATCAAGGCTGACCTTCACGCCCTCGTCTACAAGCCCTGCATAGCTGCTGCATGAGCTGGGTATGTTGGGAAGGGGGACCCCCTCACCATTTAAATAAGAATTTGGATAGGCTTATAACCCTAAAAATTAAAAAAAGCCTGGGGTCCCCTCCTCTGAGAGGGAGGGAGGGGCTGTGCTATTTTTTTTTTAATTACTCCTTTGCATATTTTATTCTTTTATTTTTACATTTTTCACTCAAAAAGTTACAAACAAGACCCTTGGTGAAAAATAACCTGGCAACAGAGGGTGACAAAATTAGGATAGCAGTTAAATGTAAGTATGCATGTTGAGTATTGTTCTGTTTAAGGGACCTTGCACTTTCATATTTAGCTTGTTTTTTCTTGTTTGCATATTGATATCTTAGGAAAATTAGTTTTTCTGCTTTTTTAGACATTTTTAGGGATAATCCTGTGCAACCAAAGACGCAACTTGTCACGTACCTGTTTGTGGAAACTCTGCAGAGGGGAGGGCCAGAGTGTCAAGTGTGGGGATGATGCAGAATCAGGAACACCATCAGGAACTGAGGGAAATCTGGAAAGCAATAGTGAATTAAAGTGGACTGTAACAGAGAAGAGCCAGCATGGAGTAACGGGTAGAGTACTACACCACGCACTGGTTTCAGCGTGGGGGGTCTGCCCAGAGATCTGATTTTCGTCTGTGCTGCAGAAAATTTGCAGTCCCACTAGCTGCCACCAGTGGCCAGTGAGCCCAAATATGGGAAAAGTCCAGTTGAGGTTTTGGAGAAGCTGATGCAGTGAAGCCAGAGAGTCTTGAGCCAGAGAAAGCCGCAACCCAGTGCCGAAGTTCAGATAATCATAACAGTGGTCTAAACAGGGGGTCGAGAGCCAGAGAGGGATCAGTGTCCAAAGCCAGGGGGTCAGAGCCAGAGCAGGGCATAATCCGAAGCGAGAAGTTAGAGCTGAAAGTCAAACCAGGAAACCACACAGGTGCAGGGGCAAGCATCTCTCCAAGAACATCTGCAGGCGTATTCCCAGTGCCATAATGCTTCTTTTAAAGAGTGCACAGCACCAGGCAGGGCCTGATGCACATGCTCAATAGCACATGCAGGATACAGGGCCCTAGCTGACAGATGTGCAATCCAGCATGCTAGTCCTGCAAGACTGCATCCCCCTGGGCTTTGCACATGCCGAGCAGGGCAACCCAAGGGGCGCAATCGTGCACACACGCTGGACATGCGTTCATGGGATCGGATTATCCACCGTGACACTGCCCCCCCCCCCAAAGGCAGCCTCCAGACGACCTCTAAAATCTGTGCCTGGCTGACTAGAGGATCACCAGCAAACAGGTCATGACTGGTCCTAACTGGGGAGTGGCCAGTTCTATATAAATTCTATATAAATTATAGTGATGCGCTGGCAGTTGACAGTCCTTGTGAATGAGCAGGATCATGGCTAGAAGCCTGGCTGGCGAAAACATGAGACTGGAGACAGGAAGAGCAGGTTTTGTGGCTGCTCAGGTGGGTAAGCTTGAAACTGACTAGTAGCTACAGGGCTGCGATCTGGAGTGTAGAACGGGTGGTGAATTAAAGGAGACGGAATCTTGGACCCTTTTGGGGGCCTTCAACCAAAGTATGTCCACAGGATGACTGGTAAAATGGCTGACAGCAGGATCTAAAAGCTGATGGGCTCAAAATGGTGAGGCTCAATGAGAATGGGCAGGCAAGGCATTTCAAAGCGGATGGGACCTGAGCTGACAGGTAACCCACCCACAGTGGTAATGTAATGGCAAGTGGAGTGGATTTAGATTGAATAGGTATTTTGTTATCGGCAGCAAATCTAGTGTCTAGGAAGCAGCTGCATGCGAGTCCACAATGGCCGAGACTTTAATTTTTCTGTCAGGCAGCCGAAAAAGAAGTGGAACAGACAAGCAGGTTCTACCCAGGGAGACACCAGCTGGCAGGGAAGGGGTTAGCTATCTATCTAGATTAGTAAGTATTATTGGCTTGTTCTACTGTACTGGCTGGTGCAAAATAGGCATATATCCTTGGCCCACCCTACAGAAGACATCCCTTTCTAATTGTCTCATGTTAATAAAATGTCAACCTCTAGAAAGTCCAATCTGGAGCACAGATTGGAGAATACCTTTTGCACCATAGCTCACCCTGACCTCTTTCCTCTTCAGAAAGTTGGCCATAAGTTTTACCGTAGGATGTGCTTAAGAAGGACATATCAGAAGTTAATAAAAGGAGTGTGGGGATAGAGTACCCTGAAAGATTGTCCAAGTTAGGTTTATTTAGTCTAGAAAAAAGACGATTGAGGGGTGATCTAATAACTATGTATAAATATATTTGGGGTCAATACAAAGATCTGTCCCACAATCTATTTATACCCCGGAGTGTAACCATAACCCGAGGGCATCCACTAAGGTTAGAGGAAAGGTGCTTTCTCCACCGACATAGGAGGGGATTCTTCTCTGTAAGAGCAGTGAGACTATGGAACTCGCTGCCAGAGTAGGTAGCAATGATGGATACAGTAAAAACGTTCAAAAGTGGCCTTGATGCCTTCCTGGCATGTAATAACATTTCCAGCTATGGCTACTAGACCACTGGAAGGAGTTAAACAGGCTGAACTGGATGGACTAAAGTCTTTATTCAGCCTTAAATACTATGTTACTATGATGTGCAATACAGATTTGGAGTGCGATGTGCTGCAAAGTACAGAACTGCCTTGCTTTTGGTAACCCATGATACTTGATGTAGGTCATGGTTGTGGCATAGTGAGACTGAACCCTGCCTGATAGTTCCACAGCTCTGCCTTCAAGTGCTGGGTTTTGTATGATGGATTGTACCAACTCCAGCATATTTATCAGCTGGGCCTCAGTGTTCACTGACCTGACTGCCCTGCAAAACCTTGCTGCCTTTGCAGATGCCAACTTGTCAGTTTTCGAGAAGTATGCAACAATAACCATGTGGCCACTTTGCAGACCTGTTCCACCATAAACACCCATGAAACACATGAAAAAGCCAACTTTTTGGAAGAACAAAAACTAAAAGGCTCAAAGGACTCCCTGCAGTGCTGACAAAACCACGTTCAAATGCCAAGGCTCAACCAGACACCTTAGCTGCAGTACCACTAGGCCCATCCCCTGTTGATCTTGATAATGTAGGTGTTGGCAAGAGGCGTTTTGAATGTAATAGTTAAAACCAAAACATGCCCTTTAAGAGTGTTCAGGGATATCTCTGATTGCTTCTTCTAAAAAAAAAAAAAATCTTAGCATCTTGCAAAGAACCATCACCCTCAGGTCAATCAAAAAAGGGATTTTGAATAAGCCTTCTTCAGAGTACTAAAAGACTATAACTGACCGCTGAGAAAAACCTCTCATCTCTAACACAACGCAAGGTCAGGCTGACCACCAGGCTCCTCTGCGTCAGTTCAGATCTGCTCGATAAGAATCTTGACTGCCTACAGCCCGATTTTTATAATGACCTAAAGCACCAAGGGATGTGGAGGAAACATGTAGACCAGTGTACAAAAATGAGGGGGCTCCCACGGTTTATAAAGGCCTCAACCTTTTTGTTGCAATGTGTGCTCCCTCCTTAATTCTGAAGGATGCAGACAAGTGCTAGGGACAGGGGTGACGTTCTACTTTGACAGAATCCCTAATTGCAGAGATCTGGTATGGATTTGGACAATGGGCACTGCCTCCAGAAGGGCAATATAAGAGTACTTATTGTAGTTCACAATTCATCTTAGCTTCTACGAAGTTGCCATCACGAAGTTGCATCTACAAATAATGGGCCCTTCACCATTATATTGTTCAAGTAGGAGATCACATTGATGTCCTATCTCACTGGGCTTATACACAGTTCTTTGGTAAATATTTTGGAAGTAATCCCTAGGCCAGATGGCTGGGCCACAAAATGCAACTGGTGTTACCTCACTGCAAACCTCAGAAATCTCAGTTGAGCGACAAAGATGTGTAGGCGTCTTTGTCACCCAAATTTTGTGCTGCTACCGGAAAGCTACTTTGCAAGTATGCACTTATTTGGCCCACTGCATATAATTTGAACAGCTTGTGGCTGGTAAAAAGGAAAAGCCCAAAAGACCAAAATTCCAATTGTACCCACACAACAGGATCTCCCTAACTGTGGGCCAGCCAAATATGCATTAATTTCAACAAAGGTAAAAAATTGACCCTTTATGAGCTGGACTTGGTAGAATGTTTTAGCTGTCCTCCCTTGTCACACTAGCTAAAGGTGTGCCCATGGACCCCTTACTATTTAATTGGGAGCCTTCTCCCAAACATAATAGAACTTTCTAGCCAGGTGTCATTCTTTGGATCAGCTCACACCAAACACACATAATTAGAAATAATCTTAACTCTGTAGCAATCGTTCCAGCCCTCAAGGGGGAAGACATCATGATGGATTTATTTGGCCACTGCCAGGCTCAATACCATGAAAAAAAACACTCAAATAAATTGAAAGAATACGGTTTCCCGGTAGATGCAGGCATCCATCCTTAAACTGGACCAACAGCTTTGCACAGCTGGAAAAAAGTCCTCAAAACTTACATGTCCCATGCATGATACTGAATTATTATCAGCACTTACATTTGCTCCTGCATCCACTCAAAGCTGAAACACTGCCTCACAGACTTTCTCTTGGCAGTTGCAATTTTGAAACTTCTTTCCCAGCCGTGCTGCTGCCTAGATCCAACTGACATAACCCACAAAGCACAGTGGCAGAAAACCGAGCAGCACATCCTCTTTGCAGGTGGCCTGCAGCTCCGTGGGACACAATTTTGGTTGTAGAATTGACCACAGCAGGAGTTACAAAAAATACAATTTTTTGAAACTCACCTGTAGAATTGTTTTTGTATCCATCTAGTCCAGGCCGTCCCGATATCTTCACGATTGGGTGTTCGCCCCTAGGGGGTGCTTGACTGCAAGATCAAAGATGTACCTCCTCCCGGCCCTCTAAAAAAGGCAGCTGCCCCTCTATCATTCATTGGATTAAAAGCAGTACTCAATAAAAGAGGGCAGGCCGGGAGGCCTAAGAAAATAAGAAACCATGTTACCTCACATAGCTTCAGCTTGTACTCTCTCTAATGCAAAAAACTAGAACTAGTGTCCTATGAACAAAAATGGTTGATCACCATAACAGGCATACGGGACATAATGAACACAAGGGCGGGGTGGGATGGCCTGGACTGGATGGATACAAAAACAATTCTACAGGTGAGTTTCACAGAATTGTATTTTTCTCTTCCATCCAGTCCAGGCCGTCCCAATATCTTCAAGATTGGGACATCCAAAAGCAGTGTCCATATGGGCGGGATCCCCAGTGCAGAACAGCATGTAGTTAATTTCACTACCGCCTGAAGCACCTTTCGGCCAAAAACAGCGTCAGCTGAGGCCAACATCGACTTACAAACTTGTTCCACCGATGCCTGATGCTGAAAAGCTCAAGAGGCACCAATAGCTCTGGTAGAGTGAGAAGTGACGAGAAAAGGGGGTTCTTTCCCCCTAGCAGAATATGCTTGTACCACCGTCTGTCTAATCCACTTACTGAGAGTGGACTTGGCTGGAGGCAATCCTTTCCTAGAACCCTCTGTTAGGACAAAAAGCAAATCCGATTTCCTGAAGGATTCAGTCACCGCCAGGTAATACCTGCCATGGAGGGTCCGTTCTTTGGAATTAGCCGGTGCTGGACACAAGGAAGGTAAGACAACCTCTTCATTAAGGTGAAAGAGAGAAACGACTTTAGGCAAAAAGTCAGGTTTAAAACGAAAAATCACCTTATCCTTGTGAAACCTATGGTTGGCAATGGATCTCTGGAAAAAAAATGGCTAAAGCCGAGACCTGACCCTTGAGGGTGCTCAGCTGGAGACCCAAGTCTAGACCGTGTTGTAAAAACTCCAGAATCCTAGAAATAGAAAATTTTCGACAAGGAAGGCTCTTGGCCTCGCACCAAGCAATACAGGCCTGTCAAACTCATTGTATGAACAACCGTAGCTGATAACCCTTTCTTCGTCAGGATTGAGGTTTCAATAGCCAGGCCGTCAAAATCAGCGTCTGTAAATTGGGGTGCCGCAGCGACACCTGAGTGAGAAGCCCTGGGTCGTTGGGCATGACGTAATGATCTATTGACATCTGAGCTATGTCTGCAAACCAACTCCTTCTCGGCCAGTGAGGAGCCACCAGGATGGCTGGTACCCCCTCCTGGGCTATCTTGAGCAGCACTCTGCCCAGGAGTGGAAACGGAGGGAATGCATACAGAAATTTGAACTCCGTCCAAGGGATCGCCAGAGCGTCTGTTGCTATGGCCAGAGGATCACTTGAGAGAGAGAGACGAACCTTGGAAGCTTGTGATTGTGTCTGGACGCAAACAGGTCCACGTCTGGTCGACCCCAGCGGAGGCACAGAGTCTGAAAAATCTTGCTGCTGAGGGACCACTCCCCCAGGCGCAATGAACTCCTGCTCAGGGAGTCTGCCTCCTGGTTTTCCACCCCGGGGATGTAGACCGCAGAAATGCAGAGAACATTCTCCTCTGCCCATGTCAGAATCCGGATCACCTCCTTGAAGGATCTCTTGCTCCGAGTCCTGCCCTGGTGGTTAATGTAGGCCACAGCAGTCTGATTGTCCGAGCGAACCTGGATCGCACGGCCTCTTAAATGGGGAGTCAAGCATAGAAGAACCAACCGGATTGCTCTCAGCTCCAAGAGATTTATGGGTAACCGGTTCTCCTGCGGACCCCACTGACCCTGGATCTTCTGGGTCTGCCAAATGCCTCCCCAGCCTGTCAGGCATCCGTGGTAACTATCTCCCAATGGGGAGTCGGAAAGGACTTGCCCACCAGCAGGTTCCGGGAGTCCAACCACCACAAGAGGGACTGCCTGGCCAGGGGGGACAGCGAAAAACCTTGTTCCAGAGATTCCTGCATCCGATTCCAGCCGGTTCAATTGTAGAGGTCTCATGTGAAATTGGGCGAAGGGTACTGCCTCGAAGCATGACACCATTAGGCCCACCAATCTCATTCCCAGACGTACCAACGGCTGCTGATAAGACAGCAAGGACTTCTGCTGTGGCAGAAAAACCTTGACCTGAGCGGTGTCTATCGTCATTCCCAGGAAGGATCTCACTGTTGAAGGAGTGATAAACGACTTGGGGAAATTGATTACCCAACCGAAGGCTTCCAGGGTTGACAGCACCGTTTGAGTATAGCTCTCGGCCTCCTGAAGGGACCAGGCCGAAATCAGCAAATCGTCCAGATCGGGTAACACACGAATACCCTGACTCCTCAGGATAGCCATGATGCCTGCCAGCACCTTGGTGAACACACGGGGGGCTGAGGATATGCCGAATGGGAGTGCTACAAACCGGTATTGTTGATCCTCCAGTGCAAACCTCAAGAACTTCTGATGTCCTTGGAAAATCGGGATGTGCCGATTAGCGTCCCTGATGTCCACCGTGGTCATAAAGTCGCCAGGCCAAAGCGATCTCACCGCCAACCGCAACGTTTCCATGCGGAAATGTCTGACTCTTACAAACTTGTTGAGACTCTTCAGGTCCAAGATCGGCCGTAGTGCTCCGTCCTTCTTAGAAACCGTGAACAGGTTGGAGTAGAATCCCTGACCCTGTTCCTGCCGGGGTACAGGGCAAATCACATCTATCCGCAGGAGGTGTTGAACAGCCGTTTTCAAAGCCTGAGCTTTTAGCGGATTTCATGATATCCTTGAACGGAGGAACTTTGTGGGTGGCCTGGCTGCCAGCTCTATCTTGTAACCGGAGGACACCACCTCCTGAATCCACTGATCCGAGATCTGAGCAAACAGCAGAAGCCGTCCCCCCACTCGTATGGGTGAGGGCGCCCCCTCATGCCTGAGTGGGCTTGGCAGGGGGTTTGGACTTAGCTCCCCAGGAGGAGTTGGGCCGGCTGCGGGACCTACCTCTGCCCCAGGTATCTCTGCAGCCACCTGGAAACGAAGATCCTCTTCCTCCTCGAAAGGACCGAAAAGAAGAGGGGTTCCGAAAGGGCTGAGCAGGCTTCCTTCTCTGAGGGAGCTTACCATCATTGACCAGAAGGTCCAGGCGCTCCCCAAACAGCCGGCTTCCCACAAAAGGTAGACTTGTGAGGGACTTCTTGGCAGCCGCATCATCCGACCACTGCTTCAACCAGAGCGAGCGGCGTAAAGCAACAAGAAAGGCCGAAATTCTGGCGTCAAGACTGACCACATCATCCATGGCAGTAACAACAAAGCCAATGAAAACCAAGCAGGCCTTGAGTTCCTTATACTCCGCCCGCTTGCGAGCCTTAGCTCTAGCCACAAGGTGTCTCACCTTTCTCCTGTTGGCTAGTGAAACGATTGCCGAGGCACACGCAGGGTGAAAGAGAGCACCAGCAAAGGTGAACGCATGGCAGACCAGCTGATCCATGCGTTTGTCTGCAGGGTCACGTAATGAAGCATTGTCAGGTGACGGCATAACAGTTGTATTGGACAAGCCTGACACGGGAGGATCCACCTCGGGAGGGTGACACCATAACCGAACCAATTCAACAGGAAAAGGGGTACCGCATAGCCAGGCCCTTAGGGACCGATGGTAATTGGTTGGGCCTTTCCCATTCCTTAAGGATCATGTAAGAAAAATGAGGCTGCTCAGGGAAGACCTGTCATTGCCTCTCAGGCCTAAATAAATCACCCTGCTTCCTCTTAGCCGCTTTGGGAGGAACAATGTGTAGGGTATCAAACACGGAAGAGAGCAAACTCTCCGTATCATCCGGGAGGCAAGAATCTTCGTCTGAGGAGGAACCAGAGATGCTGTCACCAGCGGAAAACTCCACCGTTGAAAGAGAATCATCTGGCAACTCGTCTTCCTCCGCAGATCCCAAGCAATCAAAAAGATCATCCGAGTAAATCGGCTCCAGATGCCGCTTCTTACTCAAGGCCTTCTTAGGGGCTGTCAACGAGATCTGCTTCTCGAGACTAGCCAGCCTGTGTGCAAAATCAGTATGAGACCCCTTGCTGGCTCCCCCTTCACTAGAGGCTAACTGCAGCAGGGGAGGATCCGGAGAGGCTGATGGTAAAACAGGGCTAGGGTCAGGGGCGACCGCCCGCTCATGGTCCAAAGCAATGCCTCTGGCGCAAGTGGGACAAGTAGTGCTGAATCCGCCCAGAGTATTCCTTCTGCACAAGGGGCAAAGCCTGTCCTGCCCAAATGGGGTCCCCGGCTCACTATTCCCTGATGCCTCCATTATGGTGATTATGAATAGTAATATTCAATAAGGCTACTAGACGCTAACGGCCTAAGCCTAATAATCGATCCCTCAAATTAATAAAGGGGACCGGGAGGAACCACCTAGGTCAGAGAAGATCCACGGGAATAGGGTCCTGCAGCGGCAGACAGGCTAGGTGGCCCTGCTCTGCTGCCAATTTCGTGAGAGAGAGTGACTAACGATCTTATACAGCCAACTGCAAGATGAACAACGGTGGAATCATAGAGGGGCAGCTGCCTTTATAGGGGGCCGGGAGGAGCTACATCTTTGATCTTGCAGTCAAGCGCCCCTTAGGGGCGAACACCCAATCGTGAAGATATCGGGACGGCCTGGACTGGATGGAAGAGAAAAGTAAACTTATTTTTATGTGCAGCAATCTAAATAGCCCTAGGGAGGGATGCATATGAACACGGTTTCTTGTAAGGGTGTTGGTCCAGTTTATAGGAACACTAGACATAAACTGGCCAGGTCAGTAGCACTGTTATATGCCCCAAGCGGAACAACATTATGGAGGACAACTGGACATAACCCTCCATTACAGAAAAGGTTGTATCTTTACAAGCAGCAAAAGAAAAAAAATATCTAGCTTGCAGCATCTATTGTGCAAGTCTGAGGAATTATGGGCACTTCTGGAGACATCTTAAGAGCTACATACTCCATGCAGAGACTAGGCAAATGAGATTCTACTGATTGCAGTTGTTTGGGTGTACTCAAATAAAAATAAAAAAACCTTAATAAAATAAAAAAAAATAACATTTCTTTCAGCTCAACTGCAAGTGTTCTCATTCAAAGGTAGGTAGTTAAAGAGTGAAGCAAAGTCTCTGCATTGCTGGGCAAATCTCTGGCATGATGTCTGAACCCCCAAGTGATCAGGAGAGAAAAAATGACGACAAATATCCTCTTCCTACCAAATTTCTAAACTGTCGATTTAAGCAGAAATACTGTGACATGATTGGTATTTTACATTTTTATTTGTCAGCTTAAAAGAAAAAAAACAAGTGGTTTATATGTACCATAGATAAACTGTAACAAATCTTTTATTTCCACGTCTACAGATAACTTTCTTAATCAAATTTTCTTTCTTTCTTCTGCTTCATAAGTTTTTTGCTTTCCTCTCTTCTTCGCTTATTGACAGGGTTCCTTGGATCATATATCTCAAATGTATCTTCATCTTGCATGTTGGCATCCTTTACCTTCCGACTCTTCTCGTCAAACTGGAGAACATGAGACAACCTAAAAAGGGATATGGATGTCAACATATGGAAAGTATTCATAACAGATTACACTTATCCCGACAATCATATAAAAATATAAAGTGTTATGTATAATGGTTAATATAGGATGATATAGATGATGGGGTTATCTGCTTTCTACTGCTGAATTTTGGGGATCGGAAAATAATATATAATACTAAAATGTATAAGGAAATCAGCAGGTAGCTCTGGAGACAGTATATGGAGCTATGACACCATCATAAATTTATTTACAGGATTAAATGAATCCATTTGTCATTCACATGTTTTGCATTACAAAGGCAAACAAGGTAAACTGAATTTGGTTTTTACAAATTAAGAAGGCAGGCAAAAGGCTAGATGATGGCTAAATGATTAACGTAATGACAAGGTAAAAACAGTCTACTGCATAATGAACATAAAAATGACATTATTAAAAGGTGAACATAGATGAACCTTAGGGTTCGACCAGTTGGGAGACTTCGCTTCTCTTGCTTATGCCCCTTTGTGCCCCGACTAAAAAAAGGGGGGAGGGGTTGTCAAACAAAAAGTAGAGCAAAAATGATCTGATATATGTTACACATTGTAATCCATATTATTAACGTGTAGTCCTTTAGCAAAGAACAATGGTTGAACTGTAAACATCTATAATATGCTTGTCTAACCTGTTCCTCAATAAATATAATGAACATAAAAAAGGTGACCATAAATAATAAAAATTTTAATGACAAAACAATTTAAAACGTATGTTGAAAGGACATGTACATAGTTATTGTAGAAGAATTTTTCTTGGCTTCATATTAAAGACATGATTAAAGAGAACCTCCTTTTTGGCATGTTTTTGCTGTTCTGCCTTATTGTTTTCCTCTTTCGGAATATACAATAAAATATATCAGCATGCGGTTTCCATGATTCTCACATTCCTGGGGCTCTATTTTGCTACAGTGGGAGTGCTTTTCATGGCCTTGAGTAAAAACAATGGACTAAAAGTCCCACAATTTTTCCAATGTAACATGTGAACTCTTTAGCAGCTTTGGCTAAATCTATGCAACCTAATGACATATCCAGCTGAGAACCCGGCCATTAACCCCTTTGCTACTAGAACACAAGACTGTTATCCTTCCAAACAGAAGCTGAATTTTAGCAGAATGGGTTAAATCTGTCACCCATACCTTGATACCAGGTGATTAGCAAGGTAGAGTAAGGCAATCAATGCTATGTACTCAAAATCAACACTTGGATGTACATAGCTAAGGCAAACACATTGTTGCTATGTTTTCTTTTAAAACAGAGTTGCAAACAAATAGAAAATTAAAAAATAAGCTTAGCACATTGAGGACACCATTTTGCCTCACAATAATGGAAACTTATAAATGCCATTGAAAGTGGAATTACCCTTTAAGGACAAATATAAAGAGTTCAGTATTTATTTAAACAATATTTTTTAGTCTTCTAGCATATTTTCAGGACACAAAACAAACCTATTCTTAAAATATACCAATGTTTTCAAATTGAGTGAAATATGGTTTGCCAGCGACATATTTCTGACTGTCATGCCTATAAATCTGTGGGGTCTACAGAAGATCCTATTGATGGGTTGATCTTCAGTGTTTCAGTTTGCATGCTGCCATTTACCTTGTGGGTCTATATATCCGCTCACACTCAGCCTGTTAATTTCTCTGCTTATTTTGGAGTTTGAGTTGGGGACACTTTCACCTTGTTATTAGAGGAGAATGGTTACAAGTGAGTGTCACAGATTGTACGTGAACATACAGTTAAAGGAGAAAAAGGATAAACAAAGCACAAGAAAGAAGATGCAAAAGTATATGGGACGTAGATAGATGATTGCACCAGTCTGTACAAGCATTTGCTTACTATGCAAGCAGATTAAAGTCCAACTCTTCCCCTTTGGAATCAGTGTAAAATGAGCCATTTCAAAGCATTTATAAATCCCAGATTATATGTAAACACCTTATTTATTCTAAGCAACGCTGCTTTCTGTGCTTCAATTCCTGGGTTGTGCCTGAGCTGGGAAAGGCATGCCATGCTGCATTTTTCTCAGTCATGAACATTCTCTGCTGTGGTCAGAGACAGCGGTAGAACCACTGTTCTACAGCCGAGCTCACTTGTGTTGGGAGCTCTGAGGGACAGAGTGGCTGTTAGACCATTTTCTTGCATGGTCCTGGAAAAATTTAATTTAAAATAGTGTAAACTTTGCAGCCCTGCTATGGCATCTACCCTGCACTGCAAGAAATGGAGGAGAGGCACATGAAACAGGCATGAGGCAAGCTGCTTGCTGCCCTATGATTGCTGTTAGGTTTATAGTACCTCTAAATCTATTACAAAATGTAAAGATGTACAAGATGGTTGACTTTTTTTTGTTACATTTTGGCAGAATTGTCCAGGCCTTGGCCTACCCAGATTTCTGCTGTTAATCATACTAAATGTACCATTGTATGAGAATGTGTATGTACTTCTCTCCAGGCACCTTAGATCAAAAAGAAGAAAACTGTCACCTCATGTACAGAGTCGTATTCCCAGAAAATCCAGACTCCTGGAGTAGGAGTGTAACTGAAACATGAACCCCATACTGGGCCGGTTATCTTTTAGTCTACTTGAGTTTTTCTTCCAGAACTTACTTCCAGGCCCTTTAGTCCTGATTCAAGTGGTTCCAACCCCCTCCCAATTTTTTAAAAAGCTAAAGCATTCTGCAAGCAGTCCAGGTTTAGGCTTCAATGTCTGATCAGCATAAACAGTTATAAGACTGACACATGCATTGAAGAGAATATGGCTAAATCCAGTAATTAACATGTACAGTATGTTTTTATTCATACTTCGTATTTCATTGTTGAGGGGTTGCTACAACAAACTCTGGAAACAGTTCTTAGGGTGAAGTTCAGTGCAGTTTTTTGAGAAACAAGTCCTACATGAATTGCAGTACAGCAGATCCACAGTTTAGCAAGTCCACAATACAGTAAAGAAAGTGCACTCTTAGGAGGCATGCAGCGAACGTCTTTCTTTTACAGACTTCAGTTATCACAGATTGTCTCGTGACACAGCTTCCCCCAGGCTGCTTAGACCTTCAGCCTTTTTAGCCCAGTCATAAGCTAATCTCAGACAACTATCACAAGACAGGCGGGTGCACCACCTAATACATAGGCTGTGCTACACTTAAGATCAACAATATAAAGCACAAGAGGGACAGTGGATAATGAATCCACTTCCACCCTAAACAGGAGCACCAATAAGTAACCCACAAAATTATTTAATATACCGTATATACTCGAGTATAAGCCGAGTTTTTCAGCCCACTTTTTGGGCTGAAAAAAGCCACCTCGGCTTATACTCGAGTCAATACGGTAATTGAGCTGCACTTCCAGGCTGCGTGCAGGTCGTCGGTGGGCGTGCCCCATATGGCCGGCGTCCAATGAAAACATTGGACGCCGGCCATATGGGGCACGCCCACCGACGACCAGCGCGCAACAGCCAGGAAGTGCTGGCGGCGGCGGGAACGGCGGAAGCGGATGACGGCGACGGCGGAGGCGGATGACGGCGGCGGCGGATGACGGCGGCGGCGGATGACGGCGGCGGGAGCGGCGGCGCTGAATGGAGAGAGCGACCGGCAGGAGGAGGAGGTTGGTGGCGGCAGCAGCAGCAGGTACCGTTTGTGTGTGTGTGTGTGTGTGCGCGCGCTGGTTCATGCTGACCTCCCTCTCATCTCTATGCCCAGTCCTTTAGAGCAGGGGCAGGGCCAAAAAATGTGGCATGGTGCAAGATGCCTTTCCTGTCCACAGCAGCATTAACCCTGCCTGTCCCTGCTTTCCCCCCAAGAATGTTTAATGTCTGCTGTCCCAGGGGGCACAGCAAAAAGCAGGGCAAGGATAGGGGCGAGGGGGAGCAGGACAGAGACAGAGATTCAGCATGCCAGAGATGGAAGTGAAATGTGTAGCAGGGTGGAGATTGGGGTGCAGCATGGAGCAGGGCAGAGATGGGGGTAAAGAGTGCAGCAGGGCATACATGGGGGGGCAGCATGGAACAGGTATGTGTGTGTCTGTGTCTTTTTCTGTGTGTGTCTCTTCTGTGTGTCAACTCCAATTCCAATTGAAAAAAGCCGCCTCGGCTTATACTCGAGTCAATAGCTTGTTCCACTTTTTTGGGGTAAAATTAGGTGCCTCGGCTTATACACGGATCGGCCTATACTCGAGTATATACGGTACATGATTTTATTGTACAAAAAGCAAAATCACAAGGCACAATGACAATACAACACAAACACTGCAAACACTCCCCTAATGCATCCAGTGTTGCCAAAAAGCAGACAAAGATATCTGGGAATCAAGATTTAAATGGAACGGAATGGCCAATAAATGTTTGTGCCGGCACAAAACTATACAATTTCCATTATAAGTCAAAGCACAGGAAACAATCTCATCAAACAATCCAAACAATGTATAAAGTGACCAGTGCAACAGTACTTATATTAATACATAGAAAAAAGGACCATATACTAAATGCCAAACTAAGAGAATATATGTTTAAAGTGCAAAAAATAGTGCAAACAATCATAATGTAAGTGTGTGGATAATCATGGACCCAAAAGTGCAAGTGCATAAATATGAGACATATTAAAAACGGAATTGATAAATACTGCAACGTAGGCCAAGGCAATACAACCGTTCCACATGTATTCAAAGAGCGGGAGATGCAGGGGGAAACACCTACGCACGCGACCCCTGTGCCGCTTCAGCTGGGTGAGGGGAATAAAACAAAAAAACGCTCCTTTATACTCACCCTGGCTGTGTCTGGGCCTGTCACGTGTGGGAATTGCGTCGCCGGAAGTGACGGAATCAGAACGGAACTGACGTCACTTACTCACTTGCTCACTCACTTAGCAGAGGGACAGGCGTGAGCTGCCAGAGCCCCATGTATTATTACAATGCGGGCCCAAAGTCAAAGGCCCCCCATCCTCCCCACACACACCCGCACACAGCACAGCGCGTCACCCGCAGCATACCCGCGGGCCCCCCTAATCTCAGACAACTGTATGGTCTGTTGTAGAGAGGTACACTCCCGCCCCAGAAGGAGCGAAACGGCAGGTTCCAATACCAAATCTACCTCCCGTTTAATAAAATTCAGACCCAGAGAATTTACTGACTTCAGTGCTCTAAAAGCACAGAAACAAATGGCCTTTCCTCTTATCTCACCCAGCTTAGCATTCTCAGAGATACATATACTCTTTCCACTGTTGTCCCTGCTGCATGCCTAATATATATATATATATATATATATATATATATATATATATATATATCTCAATATCAATACTTTACAAATAAATTCAATGTCTGTGAAAATACAATTGTACAATGATGGTTACTAAATGGTCTCTTAATTGGTTTTTGTTTTGGCTAAACAATGGCTGAAAAATTAGCTGGCTTTTAGCTTGGAGGTTTACTTTGGCTTGACCACCAAATCACGTTGCCTGGAATCTTCTAAACTAATCCTTAGTGCAGTGACACCTACAAATGAGGCAAAGCTGATCAGCTGCAGGCTTCCTCACTGTGAGAACAGCCAAGAACTTCATCATTACTCTTGCAGATGTTCCTCTGCACCACTGGAGATTCAATATATGCTTCAAAACACTTGTCTTCACTAAATTTGTAATTACAAGGAAAAAAACAAATTAGGAAAAATGTGCACAGACTGAAAAACAGCAGAAGGCAACGACTCTACAAATACGCAGTGTCATAAAATGCAGACTTTCAAAAGGTCAGTCGCTATGAGACGGTACAACTTGTACTACTAAACACAGGTTTTGTTTCTTTGCTCTACACCTGTTTATGTTGAAACCACATACAACCCCCACACATTAAAGATCCTATACTCAGATGGAGGTTTATGTGGGCACCACCTATCTCCAGGCCAGTGCCCCAAAACGGCCTGTGTTTCTTTGCTCAATATTCAAAACAACATGAACTGGATGCAGTCGGCCATATTGCTCCCTGGCCGAGCAGCCCCGCCCCTGATGCTTTCCAGTGATTATACATTCAGTTTTAGTACACATCGCTGTAACTGAAGTATTTAGCATATGGCAGACCATTCACAACCATGATGCTTTCTGTTAGTATTTTCATTAATCTAGAGATAAGGGTTTAGTAAGAAAAGAAACTGTTACAGAGGGGCACTGGGCTGGGGAAAGAAGGTGATGATATAAACTTTCTTTCTGGGTATAGGATCACTTCAAGATACATCAAGCAAGGCAGTAGGGTTTAAAAGACAAGACACTGCAAACCTAGACATATCTGGATTTTAATGCTTCTGAGATGTCCAGGAGGTCTAGGCTGCCCATACAGTTTTTTACTGAAAAGCACTGTGACCAGAGGTAGAGGGTTACAGTAAGTCACTCAACCCTATATAACAAACTGGAGGCCAAAACTCGAAAAGCTGCAGTGTTTGGGGAGGAAGGTTAGTGAGATCATTTCCAACCCCTACCCTACAGTCACTTTGATTCAAGGTCATATTTAGAAAGATAAGCTTAGGCATTTTTAACACTTCTCAAAGTGAGATACTAGATTTGATAGTCCTTTAGACTGTAAGCTTTTATGGTTCTCTACTCCCATTGTATGCTGTTTTCAAAGCTTTGAACTTTGTAGCATCTAGTTTGTAATTACCGTATTTTTCGCCCTATAAGACGCACCGGCCCATAAGACGCACCTAGGATTTGGGGGAAGAAAATAAGAAAAAAAAATTTTTAATCAAAAACGCACCATCACAGACAGTGTGGCATTCCCCTATCCAATTCCCATAGGCAGTGTGGGATGCCCCCATTCCATAGACAGTGTAGCATGCCCCCATCCCATTCCCCGTATATCCAGTGTGGCATCCCCCCCTCCCATTCCCCATATACCCATTGGCTGTGTGGGTTTCCCCCTCCCCCCATTAGTATAGGCTGTGTGGCATCCCTCTCTCCCCATTCCCATAGGCAGTGTGGCATCCCCATCCCCCCATTAGCATGGGCTGCGTGGCATCCCCCTTTCCCCATTAGCATGGGCTGCGTGGCATCCCCCTCTCCCCATTAGCATGGGCTGTGTGGCATCCCCCTCTCCCTATTCCCATAGGCTGTGTGGCATCCCCCTCCCCCCATTCCCATAGGCTGTGTGGCATCCCCCATTCCCATAGGCTGTGTGACATCCCCCTCCCCCCATTCCCATAGGCTGTGTGGCATACCCCTCCCCCCATTCCCAAAGGCTGTGGGGCATCCCCATCCCCCCATTCCCATAGGCTGTGTGGCATCCCCATCCCCCCATTCCCAAAGGCTGTGTGGCATCCCCATCCCCCCATTCCCATAGGCTGTGTGGCATCCCCATCCCCCCATTCCCAAAGGCTGTGTGGCATACCCATCCCCCCATTCCCATAGGCTGTGTGGCATCCCCATCCCCCCATTCCCAAAGGCTGTGTAGCATCCCCCTCCCCCCATTCCCAAAGGCTTTGTGGCATCCCCATCCCCCCATTCCCAAAGGCTGTGTGGCATACCCATCCCACCATTCCCATAGGCTGTGTGGCACACCCCTCCCCCCATTCCCAAAGGCTGTGTGGCATCCCCATCCCCCCATTCCCATAGGCTGTGTGGCACACCCCTCCCCCCATTCCCAAAGGCTGTGTGGCATTCCCATCCCCCCATTCCCATAGGCAGTGTGGCCCCTCTCCCCACATTCCCACCCCCTCCCCCCGTTAGTATAGACAGGCGCCAAAGTAAAAAAAAAAAAAAACTTAAACTCACCTGTCCGCTGACACCGCTGAGCTGAGCGGCCGGCTCCGTGAATGGGGTGGGCGTGGCCTGCGCCGCAGCGTCGACGCAGGCCACGCCCACCCTATTCACGAGCTGGCTCTGTCCCGGCCCCGCCGCTGCGATCGCTGTCTTTTCAGGCAGCGATGACAGCGGCGGGGCCAGAGACAGAGCCCCTGCCGCTCCTCCATCTGCTCCCCGACATGCGATCACGAAGGTCCGGGCAGCGGGTGGGCGTGGCCTGCGCCGGTGCAGGCCACGCCCACCCACTGCCGGGACCTACGTGATCGCATGTCGGGGAGCAGATGGAGGAGCGGCAGGGGCTCTGTCTCTGGCCCCGCCGCTGTCATCGCTGCCTGAAAAGACAGCGATCGCAGCGGCGGGGCCGGGACAGAGCCCCCGCCGCTCCTCTGGCCTCTCGCACTGTGCCAGACAACGCGGGAGCGCCGGGGACGGGTGAGTTTTTTTTTTTTTTTTATTTATTTTTTTTTTTTATTTTTTTTTTTTTTACATTCGCCCGATAAGGCGCACTGACATTTTTCCCCCACTTTTGGGGGAAAATAAGTGCGTCTTATAGGGCGAAAAATACGGTATGTATTTACTGTAAATATTAGAACATGAGGAGCACACTTCTAAAAAGGAAAAGTTAAGCCTCTTTCAAAGTAATCTGCAAATACGCAAAGAGGTCTCACTTAGAAAGGCAGAGAAGCAGACAAACGCAACAAATATTTATCAGTAGCAAATGGTAAAGAGCATTTTCGTAAGACAGAATTTACATGGCACATAAAATCAAGAATCACAGGACTGAGTAAGCAGAGCCCTGATCATCATCTCTTTATCTCTATTTGCTATCCTAATCGCTCAGCCATCAACTGCTACCTTATGGACAGACCCATGTTAGGCTTAATATAGTGAGCTAAATGAGACTAAGGCCCTACTTCAAGGGTAAAAGTGGCTCTGAAGTGGCATCCTAGATACAGCCATAAACCTTTTGGCCTTATGCAGATGAGCAGTACAAGCATAAAACACATGTGCAGAAGTAGGGGTTGATGGCTGTGTAATTTTTAAATGTTTAAAAATTTAAGGAATTCCACATTCAGTTTTTTTGAGTGCCTGGGATTGTAAAGTGATAATAACGAAGATCTGCATTAATTACCAAGGATCACGAATAATTGTAAACTGTTATTATTGGCTTTTATATGCCATTTAAAGCAAAACTCCCCTTTTGTTAGGTTTCTGGGGTTCTGCCTTATTGTTTGCCTCTTCTGGGATGTAAAATAAACATTTGTGTTAGGACTGTGCCCCCAGACCTGTGATTTACTTCAGCATGCTGCTTCAAGTTGCCTATATTTCTCTGAATGTCTTCGTAAAATAGGAATGGCTATTTTTGCCTTTAGCAAAGCTCTTAGTAGCATTTTTTATTACAAGCCCCAGGATTCTTCCACTGTAACAGATGAACTCATTAGCAGCTTTGGCTAAAAAAAAAATGCAGCAGTGGTTTACCTCCACAGAGAATGCTGACAATAGCCCTTTAGCTACTGGAACACAAATTTGTTTTCCTCCCATCTGAAGAGGTTGAATTGAAGCAAAATGGGTTATTACTCTTGTCTCAGTCAAATAGACGATTAGCAAGCTAGAGTCAGGAAATATTCGATCTGTACTTTTGACACACCACTTTGATGTACATTGCTAGGGTAAACACATTGTTGCTAGGGAAAAGGGTTTTCTTTTTTAACATGGAGTTGCAAACATAGAAAAGAAAAAAATGTATAATTTTGCCACACAATAATAGAAAACTTTCAAAATGTCATTGAAAGCAGAATTAACTTTTAAATACTGATTTAAGAAAATGCTCTTTTCCTTTTACTCTTAAATAGGGGGCTTTTCCATCCCGTTTTAGCCTGCTATATTAAGTATAATATGTATATCTCCTTAGGACAGCTTGCTCTTCTGTTGCATATTAATCTAACATCCATGAGCATTTCTCAACAAAGAACTCATTATCTGCCCCCTCAGGAAGTGATAGGCTGCCTTATCACAAACATTTCTGGAGCACTGGTGGCAAACCAAATTTACCCTAAGTTTATATTACCACCTTGAAAACAGACACTTATCTATGTTCTTTAAACAGTCTTTTCAACAAAACAAATACTACATTATGGTGTTACCATGATGCCGACATCAATGTATTAAATCTTAAAGGTTCACAGTAAATCATATACAGCAGACAATATGTGTAGACCATTTTTGACACATATTTTAATGTGGTATACAATGCACTTCTCTTTTCAAGCTTTAGTTTACATTCTTCCACAAGCTCTACACTTCCACAAATTGTAACACTAGCACTATTTTTAGAACACAAAAAGTCCTTGAAACTAATTTGATTGTCTTGAATAGTTCCTATACAATAACATTTACATGGATTTGAATTCTTAATCTTCACGTAACAAAAAGGACCAGGCTAATATAGAATATTTCATAGGCGTTCTCACAATCCTCATGGCATGTCAGAGGAAGGAACAACATGCTCTAAATACTGATTCCAACAGTCAGTTTTTACACTATTTGATACATTAGTAATACGTATTTCAAAAATATGTATTAGGGTAGTTCAGGAAGAGGGGGTAAGTATTTTGTGCAGGTTTAGACGCTTCTGACTTTTGGTCAGAGAGACTATGAAGGAGATTGGGATTTGGTTCCTCTTTCAGGTGTCCGAGGGGGTCTTTTGAATTTTGCCCTGCGGGACAGCTTTTGGAGGATAGCCAAAATTGCTATCCCCTAATACCCTATTGTTTAATTGATGTCACATTAATATGCAAAAGAAAAATGTATTTGTTATTAGTGTACACTCTAGTTCCATGATCAAGTTGCTTTGCAGAATTGTGCAGATTAATACATTGAAAAGATACAATATATACAATAGTAAAAAAAGTTCTCAGGACTGATTGGTGGTTTGGATGGGGGAGAGGGTGGGCAAAAGCCTTGCCACTTTCTGTAAAGTCCTTTTCTTGGTACCCCTGTTTGTAGCAAGTTGTCCAATGTGGGGTTTGTTGTCCCTCGTTTGTAGCAAGATGCAAACGCGTTTCGCTCTGGGAGCTTCCTCAGTGCATTAGGATTGTGCCATGGGGACTGTTGCCTGCTATCCTTTTATGGTATTGCTATGTGCTGGTCACTCTGTGAGGAAATGATGTAGTTGCCAATCTTGGGGTGATTCAAAGGTCCCGCTATGCCAGTGCATCCGGTATCACCGGGGAGAGATGGAAGGGTCCCCGGGCTGCTGTCCGGATATTGCCATCGGATGCCCCCGTCGCTGGCATGTGTGGCTGTGCGCGCACAATCCTAATGCATGGGGAAGCTCCCAGAGTGAGACGCAAAGAGATCTACATCTGGGAGCCCCCGGCACATGCAAAGGCTCTGAAAAACCGTCTGACTGAGGGACCACTCTCCCTGAGGACTGATCTGCTTAGACAATCTTTCTGCAAGTTGTCCACTCCTGGTATCCTTGAGAGCTCTCTTGCTCCTGGTGCCCCCTTGGTGGTTGATATATGCTACCGCCGTTGTCGGTCTGAATCCCTCAAGGATGACTTCTCAAATTGGAAGTCCAGTGTGTGGGGGACAACAGAATCACTCTCAGATCTAGGATATTTTTGTGGAGCTTGCTCTCCCCGGTACCCACTGTCCCAGGATTGTTTGTGACGCCATGACACCCCCTCACCCATTAGGCTGGCATCAGTGGTGTCTTCCATTGAACAGGAAGAAAAGACCTGCCCACCTGAAGATGCTGAGGATTCAGCTACCAGGTTAGAGACTGTCTGGCGGAGTGTGCCATGTAAAAGGGGTGATCCAGGGTTTTCGTGGTCCTATCCCAGATCGAGAGCAATTCCATCTGCAGAGGTCTTATGTGAAACTGTGCAAAGGGCATTCCCTGACAAAAAGTCGGGTGAGGGCAGGTCAAGAGAGCCTGTACCCTGGCTTGTAGTGAGTGTCTCTTTTGTGCCGAAAGAAATACCTTGGCCTGAGTTGTGTCTAATGCCATTTCCAGGAAACAGATCTGCCATTTCCTGAGGCAATGATATGCGACTAAACCTTTCTAGAATTGATAAAACATTATCTGTATACCTCTGGGCTTTCTGAAAGGATGGGGGCCTTGATCAACAGATCGTCTAAGTAAGGGAAACTTGGTAAACACCCTTGGGGCTAAAGACAGGGCAGAGCCACAAACTGAAGGTGTAGGCGGTCTACTGCAAAATGCAAATATTTTGGATGACCCGGGAAGATAGGTATATGTAGGTACGCATACTTTATATCCACTGTGGTCATAAATTCTCCCGGGTGAAGCATCATCACTGTGGACCTTAAGGAATTCATGCAAAATTTTCTCAGAGGGATGAGGCTCTTGAGATCTAATATTGGGCGCACGGAACTGTACTTTTTGGGAATTATGAACAAATTGGAATAATACCTGTGACGGACTACTTCAATCTCCAATAGATGGCCTACAGCGGATCTCAATGCTCCTGCTTTCTCAGGATTTCAGGATACCCCTGACCAAAAGGACCTCTGAGGAGGTCTGGCCCCCAAGGTTTTGCCTTATTTTGCCAAAAAGTCCTTGCCCTATTTTGGAGCATTGTTTTTTCCAGAAATCTCTTTGGTATCCCAAGGAGGCAGAGCATCTACCCCCCCCCCCCCACCCAGAAAGGACCGAGAATTGGAAGATCTACGAAAAAAGGGGTTAGACTACCTTCTTTGTGGGAGTCTAGTAGACACCCCCCTCCCCCCCAGAAGCCTTCTTTACCATATCATCCAAGCGCTCCCCGAAAAGGCGCCCCAGCAGGAAGGAGAGTCCCTTAAGAGTCCTCTTTGAAGTTGCGTCTGCCGATCATTGCTTGAGCCATAAGAAATGTCTTAGAGCCACTAGCAGAGCTAAGCCTCTAGCACTCAACCTGACCATATAATCCATAGAAGAAATAACATACCTGTTAATCTCCATACTGTATTTAATCAACTGGGAACATACACTCTGCGAATGACCCGCACGAGTCTGAGAATACAACAACTTTCTGTTTGCTAAAGTTGCTATAGATGCAGCACCTAGACATGTCTGGTAGTATTGCAACAAATGGTGGTTTGGGAATACATATTGGGGGCATTGTTGTGTTATGCACTCAACATTTGTTTCTATTCCATCCTTCAATCTTGCTGTGCAGCATTTTTGAAAGCGGTGGCGTGAGTTTAATGGAACACCTGTAGCTAATCTCGTGGAAATGCCATCCTAGGCTTGGAGTGTAATGTTCAAGGTGAGCAATCATTGGCACGGGAGCAGCTGGCAGGTTAAAGCGGAGTCTTGTGCCCTTTGCCATGGTCTGATCTGAGTGTTTTGGGAAATTCATGGTAGTGGAACAAGCACTCAACCTACAGAGTTATCAAAGCATCTGCATACCCCTCTCTTGTCATTGGTTTAAGAGTATCAAATATAATCTGCACATAATAGACTTTATTTCTACATTTAGTATACAGACTTTTTATGGTGGGATTGGGAATGAACAGATGTGGCCAGCTCTGATGAGGAGCTCACAAAATATAGTACATGTCAGAGCCAGATGTCCTAAAGGAAGTTATCTCATCTGATTGACAGATGAAAGCTGTGGTGTTTTATATGTAAATCATTCGTGCAGAAGGTCACTGTACTTTACTATCATGTGTGGAAAGACTTAAAGCACAGAAAGTTTATTTAAGTCTGCTTTGAGGCGGACCAATACCCTTTTTTCCCCCCAACGGGGCTTGAATGAACTTGTAGCCAAGCCACCAAATTTGAGACTTCTAAATTCAAATGGGCAGGTTGCCATAGGTACGCCACTGGCAACATTTGCCGTTAAGGCCGCAGCTCCTGGAAGCGTGTTGGGAAGCCCAGGATCAAGGTAATAGCGGTGATCCCAGGGAGTTTTAAACAGCAGGGATCTGAAAGCCCCAAGAAGACGCAACCTGCCAGCCCTGAAGTTTAGAGAATCAGACTTTTGGTTTGCTTTAAACTGTGCTACGGAAGCAGAAAACCAAAAATAATACTATTTTCATTTGCAAAAAGTCCCCCCCCCATTCCTTGCATGAAAATACCATTTTGTGATTACTCACCTGTAAAATGGATATTGTAAGTATGCCTCACACCCTGCTTCGTTAATGATTAATCACTTCTGGGTTATAGCCACTAGATGGCGCTTTTCTAGCAGAGATGGCAAAAAAAGAAGCCCCTCCCGGTCCACAAATACCCGAGACCTCCCACACATTCCCCAGTATATGAAAGCAGTAAGGGGACCAGGAAGAGCCAATAATAAAAATAACAACATGAACAAGGAAAACATTTCACCATAAAGAGGATCCAAGATACAACTCAGGGCGGGTCGAAGCAGGGTGTGAGGCATACTTACAATATCCATTTTACAGGTGAGTAATCACAAAATGGTATTATTCCAAGTATGCCTCACACCCTGCTTCGTTAATGATTAATCACTTCTGGGACATCCAGTAGCAGTGTCCAAAAATGGGTGAGGATCCCAACAGGCAAAAATGCCCAAATGAAATCACTGCAGCTTGCAGAACTTTGCGGCCAAAAAAACAGCATCCGCTGAGGCCCGCACATCAACCTCATAAAACTTGGCAAAAGTATGAACAGAAGACCAAGTACAGCCCGAGTAGAATGAGCAGTGAACTGAAAAGGGGGATCCCTCCCCTTGGCAGCATAGGCCCTAAAACCGGCCTAACGAATCCAATTACTAAAGATAGACTTGACGGACGCCAAAAACCTTCCTGGGCCCAGAGGGCACCACAACAAAAGGCGTCCGCCTTCCGGAATGGTGAAGTAGCCACCAGATAGAACCTTACACATCTAACAACATCCAGAGAGCGCAAGGCCCTCTCCTTGTCGTTGCTAGGCTTAGGACACAAGGAAGGAAGCACAATGTCCTAACTGAGTTGAAAGGCAGAGACAACCATTGGCAGAAAGTCCGGTCTAAAGCGGAAAACCACCTTGTCTAGATGTCTCTCAAAGGGGCCCTGAATGAACAGAGCCGCCAACTCAGAAATACGTCGAACAGAGGCGATAGCCACCAAAAACGGCAATCTTTTAACGCGAAAATGGAAAAAGCCGAAAACCTGCCCAGATTCAAAAGGAGGACCCTGAAGGTCAGACAACACCAAATTTAAATCCCAAACAGGTGACCAGGGTTTGCGAGGAAGGCGCACAAGAGTGACCCCCTGGAAAAAAATCTTAACCAAAGGATGAAGAGCGAAAGACCTCTGAAGAAAACCACAAGAGCGGAAACATGCCCCTTCCGAGTGCTAAGTTGAAAACCCATGTCCAGTCCATGCTGAAGGAACTCCAGAGTTCGAGGGATGGAAAAACACCCGACAAGGAAAGACTCTATCCTCGCACCAATCAAAGTAAGGCCGCCAGGTCCTGTAGTAGATATCAGAGGAAGATTACTTCCTAGCCCTGACAAGCGTAAGGACAACAGTTTTGGACCAACCCATTTCTAGTAGAATGGAGGCTGCAGCAGCCACACTGTCAAGCCAGCATTTGTAAATTGGAGTAACAAGCTGACCTAGCGTGATCAGATCCGAAACCAGAGGCAGTCTGTAATGATCGCCTGCCAACCACATGACGTCAGCGAACCACACCTGTCTTGGCCACCTCAAGGCCATCAGAATTACAGGCACACCCACGTGAACCAGCTTGCGTATCACCTTGCCCACCATGGGAAAGTGAGGAAACAGATACAGGAAACAGAGTTCCCGCCAGAGCCAGAGGGTCCTGGGACAGAAACAAATGCAGGGAACCTATGATTGTGCCGAGAGGCAAACAGATCCACCTCCAGCATCCCCCACCTGCGACAGGGGAATAGAATTACCTCGTTGCTGAGGGACCATTCCCCCCGGCGAGAGGACCCCCTGCTTAGGGAGTCCGCTGCCAGGGTCTCCACCCCTGGAATGTACACTGCCGAGATGCCTGCACAATGCTCTCGGCCCATGCAAGAATCAGAGACACCTCCCGGAGGGCACTCTTGCTGCGAGCCCCTCCTTGGCGATTGATGTAAGCAAACGCGGTCCGATAATCGGGGCGAACCAGAACCGGTACCTGGAGGCGATGTGCCACGTGCGACAGCACCACCAAACCGCCTCCAGCTACAGAAGTTGATGAAAGCGTAAGCCTCCTGAGGACCCCACAGCCCCTGGACCTGAAGGTCTCTCCAGAACGCAGGTCCGATCCAGGGACAGAGGACCTTTTTCACAGGACGATAATAGATGGAGTTGAAGAGGTCTCATGTGAGACTGGGCAAAAGGCACTGCCTCAAGCAAGCCACCTTCAATCCCACCAGCCTCATCCCTTGTCTGAAGGACGGACGAGGGTTAGACATAAGAAAACAAATTAGTGCATGAAGAACATCCGCCTTCGGCTGGGGTAAGAAAACCCTGAGCTGAATAATATGCAGAGTCATGCCCAGGAATGAGAGCCACCCTTGACGGAGAGAGTGAGGACTTGGGGCAAATGATTACCCACCCGAACCTCTCCAGTGTCGTCAACACCTTCCGGATGTCCAGTTCTGCCTGGAGGAGAGAAGATGACGTAATGAGAAGGTCATCCAGATAAGGCAAAATGCGAATGCCCTGGACTCTAAGACGGGCCAGCACGCCCGCCAACACCTTGGCGAACACCCTGGGTGCCGAGGCCAACCCGAAGAGAAGAGCCACAAACTGGTAGTGCTGATCGCCTACCGCAAACCTGAGGAACCATTGGTGTCCCGGGAAAAACCTGCACATGAAGGTAAGCATCCCTAATGCCCATCAAGGTCAAAAGTCCCCTGGGCATAGGAAATTGACAGCAGAGCGCATGGAATCCATGCGAAATTTTCTGGTTCAGAAGAACCGGTTGAGAATCTTTAAGTCCAAAATGGATCTTACGGAGCCATCCTTCCTGGGCACAGTAAAGAGGTTGGAAAAGTAACACAGACCTCTCTCTATGGGGAGAACTGGACAAACGACCCCCATATGCCAAAGGCTTGGCACCGCCAGAAAACAGTCCCTGTGCCGCCCGTGGGTCCAAGGAACCCGTGACCTGAGGAATCTAGGAAGAAGCCGGAAAACTCCAGCTTGTACCCAGAGGAGACCACCTCCAGGATCCAAGTGTCTGTGACCTCTAGAGTCCAGACCAAAGCAAAGAGCGGCAGCCGTCCCCCCCACCCGCAAAGGTGAGAGCGCCCCCTCAATGCTGAGCGGGCTCGGCAGCGTATTTGGGGTTAGCACCCCAGGAAAACCCAGGTCGGGCAAGACCTCTGCCCCTACCCCAGGTACCACTTCTGAATGCAATGAAGGATGTTCCCCTGCCCGTCCAAGAGCCACGAAAGGAGTGGTTGAAAGAGCCTGAACCACGAAAGGGCCGGTCCTGCCACTTGCGTAGAGGTAACCTGCCTCCCTTGATAACAGAATCTAGTCGATCACCAAACAGTTGCAGACCCGCGAAGGAATGCCCTGTGAGCGCCTTCTTGGCAGCGTTATCGGACGCCTACTGGCGCAACCAGACCAATCGGCGTATAGCAACCTGCAATGCCGAGGCCCTGTTACACAGACGGATAGTATCATCCAAGACTAATAAGACAAAGGCAATGAACAAATCACAATGAGTCAAAGGTCTAAACTCCTCGCTGCAAGGAATAGATTGGGAACCATCCAGAAGGCCCCTAAAAAGCTCTAGTAACCGCAGCCGTAAGAGCTGAAGCACACACCGGGCGCAAGGCCACACCCACCAGCGAAGGTATGCGAAGCTATTCGGACGAGACGTCGGTCCTCACTACCCCTCAAGGTAGTGAAATCCGGGGTATGCACGACCAACGTATTGGACAATCCCAGGACGGGAGCGTCGACCTCTGGGGATGTAGACCAACGCTTAACCACATCAACAGGGAAGGGATACTTCCTATCCCACCCTTAAGGAAAACCAGGGAGCCAGCTAGGCCATTCCCATTCCTTAAAAATCAGATAAAGTGCTTCCGATCCGGAAGCTCCAAACGAGGTTCGGTGGTATCAAAAAATTTTTCTTTTTTTTTTTTTTATGCGCAGGGGCCTCCGCAGGAGGGGAAATGGCAAGCACTACAAAATTATGGGTAACGAGCCTGGGATGTATCAACGGTATCCCCACGCTCCGTAACGGCATCGGAGTCAGGAAGCAATTCCCCCTCCACAAACGGGGAATAAACTGACCAAACAAAAGGATTATAATCATATAGTCAAGGGCCGGCGCAGCGGGCGCCGAGTGCCGTTTTATAGCTGGGGCCATCCTGGCCGCAGAGCTAGCAATCATTCTCTCAATGTTAGCCAGTCTGGCTCAGACATCGGATTGCGACTCCCCACAATTGACAACGTCACTTGGGGTCAAGACCAGGCGTGGGGGTGTAGGTGATGAGGTCAGCGGGGCCGACCTGGCCGCACGGGGCCCGGATTGCCGCACAATCGCCTGCTGTACACATGTAACACAAAATCAAGGAACACCCCACATATCACACACTGCCGGGGTTGCCCCGAAGGGATCCCGAGCGCGGTTATCCTGGGAAGCCTCCATATGGTGATTTTTTAGGTAGTCGCATTGACCAATGGGAATTACGCTATAAGCTACCCGGGATGCCCCATAGAGTCCGTTAGTGGGAGGTTTTTAGAATTAAAAGGGAACCACAATTTGACAAGGGACCTCAATAGCCACAGTTGTCCCACCAGAAAGACACCACGGGGGGACCCCTTTAACACAACATGCATACGTCATCTCCATAATGCATACAATACATAAGGCAAAAGAGACATTCTATATCGAAATATATATATATATATATACATATATATATATATATATATATAAGCATACACAGACATGTACATAGATATATGAATAGGTAAATATACCAGGCAAAATCTAAAGGCCCCCAGGGGAGCCAGCATACACTGAAAATTATACATATCATCTTACCACTAAAATGACCCCGAGGGACACTAACAAAACCGGAGAAAGATGGCGGCGCAGACCCGAGGGAAGGAAGGAGGAGGGAGGGAGGCGGGCCAAAGCGGATCGCGCCCCGCCCCCCCACTACGCGGGAAACCTACGCCGCCGCGCTCCCAGCCAATAGGGCTGAGAGCCGGCCGACGCGCCACAGGGAAGGGTGGGCCGTCACAGGTGCGAAGAACGCCAGGCCCTGCCCCTACCCTGACTGAGGAGAAGCGAGCCGCGCTCCCCGGCAAAGGCTGCGGAGCCGGGCACCGCCATTACAACCGGCCCGCCACCGCCGGAGAGCGAGTGTGCGGGCCGCGCCCAAGAAAGAGACCGGCCACATACCGTGCAACCGGCCCGCCGCCGAAGAGCGAGCGTGCGGGCCGCGCCTGACAACAGCCGGCCACTCACTGTGAAACCGGCCTGCCGCCGCTGCCGGAGAGCGAGCGTGCGGGCCGCGCCTAGTACAAGAAACACACACACACACACATACATACATGCACGCTGGCAATAGCCAGCGCATAAACGATAAAAGTGCTGCACCAAGCACACAGAACACACACTAGAGAGCACAAAAATGGAGGGACAGACCCACCCCCCTTACTAACCGGGAACAGGGAGTAAATGGGGGGATACTGATAGCTACAATTGGAAATGTAGCGAGGGCTTCAGAACGGACAGGGCATCCCATGTCAGGAGCACCATAACCTGACGCCCGCCTACCCTTTGATGAGGGCCTTGCGGTGGAGCATGGCTACTTAGCCAAAAACACCTCTAAGGTGTCACCTACCCTCACCCAGACCCTGCAGCCATAGCTTGGAGGCGTAGGGGAATTAACAAAAAGAGTCCAGGTGGAAATAGAAAAATTAATTGGGGCCGGGTGTGCACCCGGCCTACCTGACAGGAGAGGAGCCATCATCTTGACTGTCGTCGCCTTCTAGCAGAGACTATACTGGGGAATGTGGGAGGTCTCGGGTATTTGTGGACCGGGAGGGGCTTCTTTTTTTGCCATCTCTGCTAGAAAAGCGCCATCTAGTGGCTATAACCCAGAAGTGATTAATCATTAACGAAGCAGGGTGTGAGGCATACTTGGAATATTTAGGTTTTAGCACAGATAACTTATTTAGCCAGGTCGACAAGGAATTGCACACTTGTTCACAGTTGTTCTGCATGTCCAGCAACACCTAACAGGTGCTGTGAGGTAAGCATAGCAGGCGTTCAAGGTCTCACATAGCCGGGCATCCCAAATCAGGGTGGCGGGGCACAAAACACGTTTTTGGTTCTATTTTAAGGAAACTTAACATCCAAGTAGTTCTGACAATGAAGAGAACAGTCTCTATAACATGATCCATAAGCTCTCACATCTTCAGGCTTGCATAAATTCTGTACACAATATGACATAGCTGATCTAGCCAAGCAAATGCTGCCTTGACTGTTATAAATGCCAGCCTAACTGAAAAAAGACATTTGTCCTGTAAACTACATTCAGGATGGTCTTTACTATATTTTACTAATGATTTCACTAAAGAGAACAAGATTAGTGGGGCCTGCAGCACTGAGAATCCCACAGCGATTGATTCCCTCTCCCGGGGCATCCCGCTGTGTGAAACCACCCAGGTTGCCCATAAACGCACCTTCTTTCCCCGTCCAACAGCGCATGCATGAGCAGTGGCCGCATCCCCACTATCCTCTAGCAGGGCACATGCCCGCTCCAGGCATTTGTGAATGGTCAGCGTGGGCACGCTCACCGTTACAGGGTAGTAGGGGATGCGTCTGTCTGCGCGCCCCGATCGGCTCGTATTAGACAAGCTCCTGGACGAAGGGGCTTGAGCTGATCCAAGCGCGTTGATTGGATGAGTTACAGCGCATGCATCATAGGACTGGGAAGAGGTGAGTTTGTTTGGGCAACCTGGGGGTTTCAAACAGCAGGGTGCCCTGGGGGCAAGAACCAAAACCCAGGATAGTCAAAAGCATGGGTTTTGGTCCACTTTAATACTCCATTTTATGGGCACCTCTCCTGGAGGCAAGGGTCAGTTTTGGATCTGACTGAGACTATTATTGTTTATTTGCAGAATATGCAGTAGAACAGACCTCAGGGGTTCCCTGTGACTTTTTCTATAACTGGAGGCCTGCAATTATCCCCCTAATGCCAGTAATTACAAAACAACCCATGGAAAAAGCTGGCTTTGGCAGCTTGCGTACAGCTACAGAAAGGGCCTAGGCCAATGAAACCAGACAAACTGCCTGGCACAGTTGGAAAAGAAAGGTACCTAGATTCAACTGACATAACTGACAATGCACAGTAACAGAAAGCCCAGCAGCACTTCCTGTTTGCAGGTGGCCTGCAAATGCGTGAGCCGCCATTTTGTTTCTAAATTTTATTACAGCAGGGGGAGGGATGCATGTGAGCAATGATTGTTGTGTTGGTCTGGTTTAAGTCATTTTTAACTGTTGGCCTGCTTTAATAGGAACTGATTAGTCCTTCAATGTATCTGACAATGTCTTAATTCTATCCCTTGCAGTCAGGCTCTCCATTCCTGCTAGAAGTGTCCTGGAAAAAAAACACTGTCTCACAGGGAAAAGTTAAATAGGGGTAATGGCTCCTGCAACAGCTGCATCCCAAGAAATGCAGCAGACCATGTGTGTTCTGCTCCTCCTCTCCCAGTAAATCCAGGAATTGGCCGCCAGTGCCATAGCATACAGAGCCTAAATAAACGCTGCACTTAAACAGAACGGGTAGCTACTGAATCATTCAGAGGACTCTCCTGAAGCGGCCATGGCCATACCTGACCCTATAGATCTTAATTTATTCAGACTGGTACAGCCACAATACACATGGGGAGAAGCAGGTAAGAGTGTAACACACAAAACACCACCAAGAACACTGGTAATTACCTAGCCAGAGACAGAGAAAACACAATTCTGTGATACTTTGATTTCAATCCATTCCAGGACGTCCCTTAATCATTATACCTGGGCAATTCCTGACTGCAAGATAAACAAAAAAGATGTGGCCCCTCCCGGCCCCATAAGTAGCAGCTGCCTCTAATCAATCCAGTAATTAAAAAGCAGTAAATAATATACCAAGAGGCAAGGCCGGGAGGCCCAAGTCTAGGAGACAACGTTCTCTCACTCTGCGTGATTTCTCTCGAAAAAGATTTCTTCTCTTCTTTTATCTCTTTCTCTTTTTCTCTTTACAATGCCAAAAGATATAATAAATGGAATAAACACCATAAAAATGCATCAAGGATAATGAACCCCAAAAAAGGGTGGGTCGGACGGCCTGGAATGGATTGAAATCAAAACCAATTCTACAGGTGAGTATCACAGAATTGTGTTTTTTCTCCATTCCAGGCCGTCCCTTAATCATTACACCTGGGACATCCAACAGCAGTGCCTATATATAGGCGGGATCCCCAACGCGGAACAGCCGGTAGTTCAAATCACTACAGCCTGAAGAACCTTTTGACCAAAAACAGCGTCAGCTGAGGCCCTAACATCTACCTTGTAAAATTTGGTAAATGTGTGAACCAAATCCAAGTGGCAGCTTTACAAACCTGTTCCACCAAGGCCTGAAGCTGGAAGGCCCAGGAAGCACCAATGGCCCTAGTGGAAAGAGCTGTCACCTGAACAAGGGGCTCCTTCCCCTTGGCAGAATAGACTCTTACCACTGTCTGTGTAATCCATCGGCTGATGGCAGACTTAGCTGGTGGAAGACCTTTCCGTGGACCCTCAGGTATGACAATAAGAAGGCCAAACTATGGAAAGATTGTGTAGTAGTGCTCTCATTAAAGTCACTACATCCAGCCAGTGAAGAATCCCCCTTCCTTATCAGACACTGGAGCAGGACATAAGGTAGGCAAAACCATCTCTTCATTAAAATAAAAAGACACCTTTAGGAAGAAAACCCTAAAACACTCAATAAAAATGGAGGCTTACTGATAAGCTGCTAATTCAGAAACCGCCTGCTGAGGTCATTGCCACTAAGATAACCATAAGTGCCCTTAGACTTAATGACGCCTCTACCATGACTCAAAAAGGAGTACCCTGAAGAGCTGATAAAACAAGTTCAGGTCCCAAACCGGCAGAAGTGGCTTATGAGGAGGCCGCACATGAGCGACTCCCTCGTAAAACAAGTTCTGATAAATTCATTCTCAACTATGGGTTTCTGAAAGAGGATAGATAAGCAGATATTTGTCCTTAAAAACGTACTCAATTGAAGACCTTCATCAAGACTTCTGCAAAAATCAATATATTCTGTAAATAGAACAGTACTCCAAGCGAACACTCTGGATTCGCACCAAGCGATAAATGCTCGCCAGACTCAATTAAAGATCATTTGATAAAGATTTCTTCCTGGCCTGAATCATAGTCTGGATGACTCTGGCAGAAAAAAACCCTTTCTGCCAAGATAAAGGATTCAATAGCCAGGCAGTCCAAGCCAGAACTTGTGAATTGGGATGCCTTAGAGGCCCCTGTGTGAGAAGATCTGGATCGCCGCCTCCACAGGTTGCCCTCTGGCATCCTTACTATGTCTGAGAACCAGCTTCTTCTGGTCACCAAGGATCCACCAGAATGGTTGGGACTCCCTTGTGAGCTAACCCTCCTTTAGTACTCGACCAGGAGTGAAATCGTAGGTAAATGCATAAAGAAGCTTGAATGCTGACCACTGAAGAGTCAGGGCATCCATCAGGCCCAACAGACACATTCCTTGATGAATCATCGGGTTAGGCCAAGACAAGAGACCCTGTACCCTGGCCTGAGGTAAGAGTCACTTCTGTGTTGGAAAAACACCTTTGCTGAAACGTGTCTAAAAACATTCCCAGAAAAGAATAACGCTTGAAGCTATGATATTTGACTATCTGGATAGTCAGTTATCCAATGTCGATCAGGCAGTCTGTATATCCTTCTGGGCCCCCTGACCTGATGGGGCCCATATCAACAGATCGTCTTAAGTAAGGGATTATATGTATACCGTGACTTCTAAGAGAAAACATGAGACCTGCCAACACCTTTTTAAACATCTTTGGTGCTGATGATAGACCGAAGTGCAGCGCCACAACCTGAAGATGTAGGCCACCTACTGCAATGTAGGTATGCATCCTTATATATACATTGTGGTTATAAAAACTCCCGGCTGGAGTAACTTCACTGTGGATCAACTACTTCAATCTCTAAAAAAGTGAGATATGGATATGACACCTGTTGCCTTAATTTGGAACTTTTTTCAGAATAAGACAATCTCTTCGGTATCCCGAAGAGGCCGAACCTTTAGCCGGAACCCCAGAGGATTAGAGGCCCTGTGGAAGCAGTATTAGACTTCGGCTTCTGTGGCAGGTTAGATGATTTACCACTAGTAGCATGCTTTACCATGTGCACCAAGCACTCCCCAAACAGACGTCCCACCTTAAAGGGGAGTCCCGTCATATTCCTTTTAGAGGCTATGTCAGCTGGCCATTGCTTAAGCCATAAAGCACGCCTTAAGGGCGACCACCAGAGCTAGGCCTCTGGCACCTAACCAGATCAAACCGCCATAGCCTGGATCACATACCTGTTAGAGCAAAATGGCTTTGATCAACTGGGAGCATGACTTCCCCCCATAAAAACATGACATGCCACCTGATCCACGCGCTTATCCCGCACAGGAGGGCAAGACAATAATTCAATCTGATCTGGAGGAAATGGATACATGATATCTAGTGCCTTAGGAATGGGCGGAAGACAACCTGACTTCTGCCATTCCCTATTGATCAGATTAGAATAATGCGTATGCACCACAACATCCTCAAACCATCCATCCATCTTCTCCTTAACCGAGCACCCCCTTGTGTAGAGGACTCTGAATCCAAGTCCCTACTCGATGAACTCTCCCCAACGGATAATTTCCTGGGAGACTATGGCAGCCACAATATCCTCTTCCTCAGAGGAAAGATTTTTTTTTATTACCTTTTTAGTAGCCAATACACCATAATGACTCTATAGGTTTAGGACCACTTGAGGACTGCCGACAGAGTTTAAAGACTCAGAAGAAGACTATGGCAGCCACAATATCCTCTTGAATACACTCAGAGGAATTTTTTTTTTTTTAAAACCTTTTTAGTAGCCTCACTAAAGGTTTAGGTCCGCATTAAGGCTGCAAAGGGGGGTTTTAAGTCTAAGAGAGCACCGGCAAGAGGGGTCAGAGCCCCCTCAGGGAAGATACAACTGTCTCCCTATCCACTACAACCATAGCATAATCCCTGCACCCGTGCTATCCTTGTCCAGTGCCACTACATGCATACTGGACACGGGGTAAATCTGGTAAGACCAGATGAGACTACCCCAGATGCCTCCGTCATGGTAATTTAATAATACTAGTCTGCGACCCTGGGGATGCGAGACCAAGTATATAACAGTTCTCAACAATCACAAGACTACTGTGAGTCCTCTGGGGGGTAACCACCATATATATATATAAATTAATATTATATTTGCCCTTTCCCAATCTATAATAGTATAGATTTAAACATAAAACAATAAAAAATGGAATTAAAAAACAAAATGACCTTCCCAGAGGTTTAGGTCCACTTGAGTGTGGCCATGCAGTGGCCCAGAGCAGCCCTTTTTGCTGGCCAACAACCCCAGCTTAAACACATGGGAAAGAGCAATAAAAACAATATGAGGGAATATAACTCCCTTGGTCCTCCCCAAGCAGGCTCACCAGACAAAAACCTGCGGCTGATTTGCGCTTGTTATAAATAACAAGACCTACCCAGGTCTGGATGGATGCTCTGGCTCCACAGATTCCCCTGCACAATATTTTTCAATACTGCCCTAGCTCCTGACAGACGCTGCTGAGGCCTGAACCTGAAAGACAAACATGCGCTCTTCGCACTTTGTGAGAGTGAGGCGCTGTTGTCCTTCCCGGCCAGCGCTCCTCCTCGATGCCTTGCTGGGCCGCCGGACGGGTCCATTCGCCAGGGAGGTTGGGTACCCTTAACCTGTTTACTGGGACTGGAAGGCGGCGTGCCGCCCACAAGCCCCGCCTCATTATGGCTGTGGCCCTGCTGGTTGGTGGCTCTTGAGGAGAGAGCTGGGGGGGGGGGGGGCACTGGTCTAGAGCTATTAGATATGCACTTCAAGAGACTTGCATCTGTAACCAAAGTAAGAAGATATTTCCACAAAGTGACTGTCGAGGCTGAACCCTTATGCACAATGCTTAATTTTTACATGCAATGCGGTAGGTGTGTTGCGTAAAAAAATCTATTCAATTTCAGGTCACTACTTTTACAAAATGCCTGATTACTGGCCAGGAAACAGCCCATCAGCATTTGTATTACAGAAATGATAAGTTCTTTTTATTTTTTATTGTGAACCTGTGCAGATTGTGAACCGATGTGCCTGTTGTGGATGATTTCTGTAGACCAGGCCATGGCCTATGTGACCTCAAACTCACAAACTAACAGTGTTTAAAGTGGGCTTCCGTTCACAAAAGGTGAGATTGGAGTAGGAATGTAAATGCACCCAAATCTTTAAATTGATGGACTGTGGGCTAAACAGGAATAATAATTTTATGTTTCATTATGACGTGGATTGAATAGACTGACAATCGAAAGCTTGCATTTTCAATCTTATTGAGTTAGCCAATAAATGCTATTACCTTAACCTGGGATTTCCTTCATACATCATGGTGGCTAACACGGTACAACATGCTGACACTATGAAACCAGTTAGCATGGCTTTGCTGCATCCTCCGTAATTATCACTACACACCACCCCTCATTTGAACTGTTTGTTTTTCTCTCTCTCCCCTCCAGTGTCTGATGAGCGAAAGTAGTCAGCTGCTTTGAGGCACAGGCTGAATAGCTTACATTTTCAGTCCAGACTTGATTTCCACTGTCTGACCTGCAATGACCCAGGTTCCCCTAGTGAGGCTCAACAGCTACTTAATATATCATATTTTATTTTCTAGTTTTATAGCAGCTCTTTGTGAACTGCTTCAGCTTACATTGACTGTGTTTGGGTTTTCTGACTGAGAAGGACAGAAGGAAGCCGATTGCGATGAAGCTCAACTTGTAAAAGTGATAAATGAATAACTGCACTAGCAGAAAACTACCTTAGATGGAACGATGTCTAATAACAGGAATTACATGGACATTCAACAGAAAGAGTAGTACTGCATAACATGTGCAAGTTCAATCTATTATGACAAAGTTAAAGATTTTTTTTTACAACTATGCCGTGTTTATTGGGACCTTAATAATGCTAATCTATTTAAAATATGGCTCTTAGGAAAAACCTAGCAGGTTTGACACTGAATTATGCTAGTGGTGTTCAGCTTCAAACAACCTACTGCATTGTTTTTACCCATCACATCTTTATCTATCCCATTACCCTAGTTGCCACTATCTAACACTGCCGGGCAAGAAAATAGAGAGGGAAGCAATCGTGTGGCTCAGTGGTACATTCTCCTGAAAGACAAGTTACCTGATGTTCTATATGCAACAGAGGGAGACCAGTAACTGGTTTACTGAAAAAGCATTGGAGCTTTACCCTCTCTGGAAAGTGTGCTTCCTGCCATACATTTAATGTGTCTGGAATTCAGCTTTAAGTGATTAACAGTCCAAGAGCCACCAGTAAAATATGGCTTGTGTATGGTAGAAAAACTCGCTTGGGGTGGCAGGGTGCACATGCTGTAAAAATAAAAAGAAAAGCCAGAAAAATGAAATCACTATTGGGATTAAAAAATGGCAGGCACTAAGGAAGAAGGACCTTAAAGTTGATCAAAACACTGTGTGGCTGGCCCTTTAATCTAAAAGATTGCAGGGCTGCCACTAGCCTGCCCCCCCCCCGGGCATCCTATAGCGGGACGCCCCGATATGTGAAACCCCGAGGGTCACCAGTAAACTCATCTTAACCAGCAGCTCCACTGACCCTGAGATTGCTGGCCTCCACATCCCCAGCTTCTCTGTAGCTGGGCATGCTCCTGCGCCCAGTCCACTTAAAAGGCTGCGTTCGGGAGCGGACGCACCTGAGTAGAAAGCCAGGGATGCAGCCAGTCAGCTGGCACACTTCATACGGCCGTTTTGAGATCAGCCAATCTGTGATCTCAAAAATGTGGCTGGGCATGGCTTCAGCAGTGGAAAAACAAGGCAAAATCGAGCCAGCAACATCTCCCCAGGTACTCGGGCAGGTGGGGGCACCAAAATGGGTTCTGTTCAGCTTTAACATTTAGGGTCAGTCCGGGCAATGGCAATAATAATGCAGCAAGGATCTCACCTAAAGCCTGCCCCATGTGCCTTTCCTCCATTTCCTGAAGCTTGAAATAGATCTTCCTTTCCATTCCTCCATGACCATGCACAAATGTGGTTGCATTCCCATCCCTGTGCTTTAGCGCTTCCAGTGTGAGCAAGCCCAGCAAGTATATCCACTGTGACTTGCCAGGGAGCACTAAGGGCAGCCATGTAACATTTGGAGATTTTGGTCACGGAGTAATGGAAAGGAGAGGAAAACATATACACCTATAATGTGCTGCAGAATATGGAGGCAAGGCACATGGGACAGGCTACAGGTGTGCTGCCGTATTAACGCATATCCTTTATGAAAATTATGTATACATTTACTAATTGTCTACATTCCTTCCCTGCTGCCATATACTAGAAAGAGTCCTGTTTTTCTTACCGGCCTTCAGTGGGCCGCAAGTAGCTTTGGTAGATGATAAAAGGCATTTCGAGGAGTGTTGGCACATCTACCCACAGCAGCTGGTTGTGTAGTGCAAGGGCTGCATGCTACTACACGACAATGCTGGAAATTTTGGGACAAGGCAGTGCTGGCTGCGTGTTTATTTTCATTAATGACACTTCTCTGTCTCTCAGCTGATAAATTGGTTACTTCAGGTAGTGTGGGGAAGCTTGTTACATTTAGAAACATATGTAACCAAAACTAAGGGCCAACTCTATCTAAATGTAAGAAGTTTCTTTTTGCACTAGAAGCAAAGTATTTATCAGCTGAGAGGCAGACAAGTGTCATTAATCAAACTAAACACACAGCCTGTCGCCAGAGTAGTTGGCAAACAATACTTTTCTGTTAATAAATCAGAGTATAAATAGAAAATGTGGCTTTATTACTTGTCCATTATAAATACAAAGACCCATTCTCATAAATAATACAAATAAGGTGAATGCCTTAAATTAGTAGGCACTAAACACAAATTTTCCAAGAACAAAAACAGTAAAACATGTTCTTCAGACTTGTACGCATTGTAACTGCTATACTAATTTAATCTTACAATAAACATACAGAGTCTGAACAGGGAGCAGTGTCGAAGCTGCTACCGCAGTGTTTTTCCCTTGCCCTGAGGAAAATAACTAGCATGTCTATTGGGCAACAGTTTCCATATACTTTAGGTAGAAGAGTGAAAAGTAAAGCCATATGTTCCCAGATTAACAGTCTGCAATAAATGCATCTCTCTTTCAGACAAGCTTTTGGCCTATTACAAATCACAGAGAAAGCACATAAAACTTTAAGCTGCATTTTCCTAATTCAATTACATGCTTAAAGTTTTCAAGTCCATTCCTAAACTTTCATTAGCAGAGTAAATCAGACAGCCTTCATCATTAGAATTGCAGGACTAGTCTTAAAAAAATGAATAGGTTTATAATTTAGGAACTATTTCAGAATCAGGGCATAACTTTAAAAAAAGGATTCAATATAAATAGACAATTAAAATACAATTCTGTGATTACTCACCTGTAGAATTGGTATACGTATACAGCACGTCCTGCTCCAGAGATAATTCCTTACGTTTGGGTTATACAACCACAAGATGGCGCTGGACTGCAGAGACCGCAAAAAAGTGGCACCTCCCGGCCCCTTATATTCCAGGGACCTCCCACAAAATCCCCAGTATTGACAAGCAGTTAGCAAGAGGTCGGGAGAATAATCAACCATAATCAAACAATTTAAACCATGATAACAACCACCATACAGAGGCACTAAGAATAATGAAAACAAGGGCGGGGGGGGAGCAGGACGTGCTGTATACATATAATACCAATTCTACAGGTGAGTAATCACAGAATTGTGTTATTCTAAGTATACAGCACGTCCTGCTCCAGAGATAATTCCTAACGTTTGGGACGTCCAATAGCAGTGTACGTAAGGTAGGGTGGGATCCCCAAAAGCAACATGCAGATTAAACCACTGCCGCCTGCAGAACTTTGCGGCCAAAAACAGCATCAGCTGAGGCCCTGACATCAACCTTGTAAAACTTAGAAAAAGTATGAACAGAAGACCAAGTAGCAGCCTTGCAAACTTGTTCAACAGAAGCCTGGTGCTGAAAGGCCCAAGAGGCACCAATAGCACGAGTGGAATGAGCAGTAAGGCAGAAGGGAGGATCCTTCCCTTTAGCAGAATAGGCCTGAATCACAGCCTGACGGATCCACTTGCTGATGGTAGACTTAGCTGGAGCCAGACCCTTCAGAAGGGACCACAAAAAGAGCATCAGTCTTCCTGAAGGGTTCAGTAGCCACCAAACAAAACTTCAGGTTCCTGACCACATCCAAGGAATGTAGAGCCCTCTCCTTAGGGTTACTAGGATTAGGGCACAGAGAAGGCAGAACAATGTCCTGATTGAGATGAAAAGCAGACACAACTTTAGGCAGAAAATCTGGTTTAAAGCGAAACACCACCTTGTCCCGGTGTCTCTCAAAGTAAGGGGGCTTGATGGAAAGCGCCGGCAACTCAGAAACACACCTAACAGAAGTGATAGCCACCAAAAAGACTACCTTAAGCGTAAGAATGGACAAAGCAGCCTCATGCACAGGCTCAAAGGGAGACCCCTGCAAGGCAGATAGGACCAAGTTCAAGTCCCAGACTGGTAACATAGGCTTACGTGGGGGGCGCACATGAGTAACCCCCTGGAAAAAAGTCTTGACCAGATGATGCTGAGCAAAAGATCTTTGAAAGAAAACAGCCAAGGCAGGAACATAACCTTTCAAAGTACTGAGTTGAAGCCCCAGATCAAACCATGTTGGAGAAATTCCAGAATCCTAGGAATAGAAAACACACGGGAAGAGATTCAGCCTCACACCAGTCAATGTAGGTACGCCAAACCCTATAGTAGATTAAAGAAGAGCACTTTTTCCTAGCCCTGATCATGGTGTTAACAACAGAGGCAGGCAGCCCCTTTTCCATTAAGATGGAGGTTTCAGCAGCCAGGCCGTTAAAGCCAGCATTTGTAAATTGGGGTAGCGTAGCCGCCCCTGAGTGAGCAGGTCTGGATCCCTGGGCAGGTCGCACTGATCTACCGCCAGCTGCACGATGTCTGCGAACCATACTCTTCTTGGCCAACGGGGGGCCACCAGGATTGCTGGCACCCCTTCCTGAGCCATCTTTTGCAGAACCCTGCCCAACAGAGTAAACGAGGGAAAGACATACAGAAGCTAAAAGCCCTGCCAGGGCATTGTCAAAGCATCCATGGCTAAGGCCAGATGCAAGCAGATCCACATCTGGCTGATCCCAACGGTGACACAGAGAGCGAAACACCCTGTTGCCGAGGGACCATTGCCCCAGGCGAGAAGTCCCCCTGCTCAGAGAGTCTGCCTCCAGATTCTCCACCCCCGGAATGTACACAGCTGAGATGCAGGGAACACTGTCCTCTGCCCAGGACAGGATCAGAGACACTTCCTTGAGGGCCCCCTTTCTCCGGGTCCCTCCCTGATGATTGATGTAGGCAACCGCCGTCTGGTTGTCCGAGCGTACCTGAACAGCCCAACCCCGAACATGCGGGGTCAAGCGGGCAAGAACCAAGCTGATCGCCCTCAGTTCCAGAACGTTGATAGGGGTGTGGGCCTCCTGAGTACCCCACTGCCCCTGGAATGATAGGGATCTCCAGAAGCCCCCCAACCTGTTAGACTGGCATCCGTGGTGACTGTCTCCCAGCAAGGGGCCAGAAAAGATCTGCCCACCAACAGGTTCCTTGAGTCCAGCCACCACGAGAGGGACCGCCTGGCTAGGGGGGACAGAACCAAAACCTGATCCAGGGACACAGGGTCCCTGTCCCATACAGACAAGAGGTGGAGTTGAAGAGGCCTCATGTGGAACGGAGCATAAGGAACCGCCTCGAAGCAGGACACCATCAGGCCCACCAGCTGCATTCCCTGCCTGATGGAAGGATGAGGGCAGGACAGAAGGAGCTGAGCTTGCACTTGGAGACTGTCCACCTTTTGCTGAGGAAGAAAGATCCTGGCCTGAGCTGTATCCAGATTCATGTCCAGAAATGGCTTCACCAAAGAGGGAGACAGGGAAGATTTGGAGTGGTTTATTACCCAGCCGAATGACTCCAGTGTGGTCACCACCCGCTGAGTATCCAGCTCTGCCTGTTGGAAGGACGGAGAAGTGATAAGAATGTCGTCCAAATAGGGAAGAATGCGAATTCCCTGACCTCTCAGCAGAGCCATAATGCCCGCCAGCACCTTGGTGAATACCCTGGGAGCCGAAGTAAGACCGAAGGGCAATGCCACGAACTGGTAATGCTGATCCTCCAGAGCGAACCTGAGGAATCTCTGATGACCTGGAAAGACTGGAACATGGGGGTAAGCGTCCTTGATGTCCACTGAGGTCATGCAGTCCCCTGGGCGTAGTGACCTTACAGCTGATCGCAGAGTCTCCATGCGAAAACGCCTAGGTCTGACAAACTTGTTGAGAAGCTTTAAGCCCAGGATGGGTCTGACAGACCCATCTCTTTTGGGAACAGTGAAAAGGTTGGAATAATAGCCCTTGCCCCTTTCCCTTAAGGGTACTTGGCAGATGACCCCCAGCTCCAGTAGATTCTGCACAGCAAGCAACAGGCCCTGAGCTGACAGGGGGTCTTGAGGCATCCGGGATCTGATGAATCTTGGGGGCGACCAGGCAGCAAACTCTATCTTGTAACCGGAGGACACTACCTCCTGAATCCACCTGTCTGAGACATGACGCCTCCAGACTTGAGCAAAGAGCTGAAGCCGTCCCCCCACCCGGATGGGTGAGGGCGCCCCTTCATGCCTGAGGGGGCTTGGGGGAAGACTTAGACTTGGACCCCTAGGAGGGGCCAGTGCGGCCACGCCCTCTTCCCCTGCCCCAGAAATCTCCCTGGGCGCCTGCAAATGAAGCTCCCCTTCCCATTCTGGACCCACGGTAGGAGGTAAGAAAGGAGCCTGAACCCCGAAAGGGCCAAGACTGTCTCTTGCGCTGGGGTAACCTGCCCCCCTTAGCAAACAGGTCCAGGTGATCCCCAAATAGATGCAGTCCTTTAAAGGGTAACCCAGTGAGAGCCTTCTTGGCAGCGTTGTCAGCTGCCCACTGGCGCAGCCAAACCGAGCGGCGTATGGCATATGGCAAAATGCCTGCCGTGACGGCTCCATTTTGTTGGAGCCCATCCACCGCCTTTCCTCGCACATGATTTTTGTATATGTACCTATATATAAAGGTTCATTTATTATATGCTTGTTCCACCTATATCACGGTGGTAACATAGGGGGGCTCACTTGTTATGTACTTGTTGCGTGTTAGAACTACATAGGCATTATGTGACCACATCTATTCATTACATGTCACTGGTGCACAAACACTCTCCGATTACAAGTATTTACAGTGTTGATGTATACTGAATAAATGGGTGGATAGGGGCAATGTTAAAGCCACCTAAGACCACCCATATCTGTATGTTTAAGTTACATAGTGCCTGTATCTTCAATATCTTTTAATACCACCCTGCCAGAGACAGGCCAAAACTGAGAATAGATCTATAGTATCCTATTGTGCTCGCTAGTTCCTGTTGTCTAGTATCAGAGCCCATCATCTTATTATTGTTGAATCATTTGTTGTTGAATCATTTTGTGCCATATGTGATGACACTTGCCATTGGATCTGCAAATATTGCTATAGTATGTCTAATGTATTTTTTGGTACAGTGATCACTAATATCCTACATCAGTTGGGTTACCTCATTGTCTTTTTTATCCTCTGGTAGACTGTTCAAACTCTCATGGTTTACAATTTTTGCTCCAGTTAATTTTCACTTGATCTTATTTGGCTTTACCATGCATATCAAATTATAGTTGAATTACTCATACACCCTAACTGAGACAAATGTCCTCCATATCATTTTAGTCTATCATTTTTCACATATGAATTTGTATAAATAAATATTTTTAGATTTTACTAGTGGGGCCCTGGTCAAAAGCGTGTATATAGAGCCTGGGGGAAGCCTAAAGCCCAGAACCAGCCAAAAATGATAACAATCACCATACAGGGGATCCAAGATAATGCAAAAACCAAGGGTGGGTTGGAGCAGGACGTACTGTATACTCATAATACCAATTCTACAGGTGAGTAATCACAGAATTGTATTATTCTTACTATTCTTAGTATTCTTAGTATACAGTACGTCCTGCTCCAAATAGAATACTTACAAGTGGGACATCCAATAGCAATGTCCATAAAGTAGGGTGGGATCCCAAGATAAAATAGCAGCACTGTCCACTGCCGCCTGCAGAACCTTTCGGCCAAAAGCAGCTGAGGCCCTAACATCAACCTTGTAAAACTTGGAAAAGGTATGAACAGAAGACCCAAGTAGCGGCCTTGCAAACTTGTTCAACAGAAGCCTGGTGCTGAAAAGCCCAAGAGGCACCAATAGCACGAGTGGAATGAGCAGTAAGGCGGAAGGGAGGATTCTTCCCCTTAGCAGAGTAGGCCTGTATCACAGCCTGACGAATCCATTTGCTGATAGTAGACTTGGCAGGAGCCAAACCCTTCCAAGAGCATCAGTTTTCCTGAAAGGTGCAGTAGCCACCAGATAGTACTTCAAACACCTAACCACGTCCAAAGAATGCAAAACCCTCTCCTTAGCATTGCTAGGATTAGGACACAAAGAAGGAAGAACAATATCCTGATTCAAATGAAAGGCAGACACTACCTTAGGCAGCAAGTCAGGCTTGAAACGAAACACCACCTTGTCCTGGTGTCTCTCATAGTAGGGGGGCTGAATGGAAAGCGCCGCCAACTCAGACACACGCCTGACAGAAGTGATAGCCACCAGAAATACAACCTTGAGCGTAAGAATGGCCAGGGCAGCATCCTGCACAGGTTCAAAGGGAGCACCCTGCAAGGCAGACAGAACAAAGTTCAAATCCCAAACAGGCACCATAGGCTTACGTGGAGGGTGCACATGAGTGACCCCTTTGGAAAAAAAGTCCTGATCAGAGGGTGCTGAGTAAAGGACCTCTGGAAGAAAATAGCCAGGGCAGAAACCTGACCCTTCAGAGTACTGAGTTGGAGTCCCATCTCCAACCCATGCTGTAGGAACTCCAGAATCCTGGGAATAGAGAACACCCGACAGGGAAGAGACTTAGACTCACACCAGTCAATGTAGGCAAACCCTGTAATAAATGGAAGAGGAAGACAGCCCCTTCTCCATCAAGATGGAGGTTTCAGCAGCCAGGCCGTCAAAGCCAGAGTTTGTAAATTGGGATGGCGTAGTGAGCCCTGAGTGAGCAGATCTGGCACCAAGGGCAGAATGTACTGATCTACTGCCAGCTGCACCACGTCTGCGAACCACACTCTTCTTGGCCACCTGGGGGCCACCAGAATTGCTGGCACCCCTTCCAGAGCAATCTTGCACAGAACCCTGCCCAGCAGGGGAATTGGAGGGAAGACATACAGGAACTGAAAGTCCTGCCATGACATCGCTAGAGCATCCGAGGTCAAGGCCAGAGGATCCTGGGACAGAGAGACAAAAGCTGGGAGCTTGAGATTGTGGCGGGACGCAAACAGATCCACATCCGGTTGGTCCCAACGGTGACACAGGGATTGAAACACCCTGCTGCATAGGGACCATTCTCCCTGGCGAGAGGTCCCCCTGCTCAGAGAGTCCGCCAGGCGATTTTCCACCCCCGGGATGTACACAGCTGATATGCAGGGGACATTGGCCTCCGCCCAAGTCAGGATCAGAGACGCTTCCTGGAGGGCCCCCTTGCTCCGGGTCCCTCCCTGATGATTGATGTAGGCAACTGCCATCTGGTTGTCCGAGTGCACCTGAACAGGCAGGCCCCGAAGGTGAGCAGTCAAGTGAGCCAGGACTATCCTGATCGCCCGCAGTTCCAAGACATTGATAGGTGTGTGGGCCTCCTGAGGACCCCACCTCCCCTGGAACCGTAGGGACTTCCAGAAACCCCCCCCAACCTGACAGACTGGCATCCATAGTGACCGTCTCCCAGGGAGGGGTAAGAAAGGATCTGCCCCCCCAACAGGTTCCTTGAGTCCATCCACCACAAGAGGGACCTCCTGACCCGAGGGGAGAGCACACAGACCCCGTCCAGGGACGCTGGGTCCTTGTCCCATACTGACAATAGGTGAAGTTGCAGAGGCCTCAAGTGGAACGGAGCATACGGGCTCGCTTCGAAGCATGCCACCATCAGGCCCACCAGCTGCATCCCCTGCCTGATGGAGGGATGAGGACAAGATAGGAGGGACTGAGCCTGTGCAATCAGACTGTCCACCTTCTGTTGAGGAAGGAAAATCCTTGCCTGAACTGTATCCAGATTCATTCCTAGGAATGGAGTTACCAAGGAAGGGGACAGTGAGGACTTGGGGTGGCTGATCACCCATCCAAATGACTCCAGAATGGACACCACCAGCTGAGTATCCAACTCTGCCTGATGTAGAGACTGGGAAGTGATGAGAATGTCGTCCAGATAGGCAAGAACGCAGACGCCCTGACATCTGAGCAGAGAAATCATGCCAGCCAGCACCTTGGTGAACACCCTGGGAGCTGAAGTGAGACCAAAGGGCAAGGCCACAAATTGGTAGTGTTGATCCATCAGAGCGAACCTGGGGAACCTTTGATAACCTGGGAACACAGGAATATGAAGGTAAGCATCTTTGATGTCCACAGAAGTCATGAAATCCCCTTGGCGCAGGGAACTGCTGGCAGAGCGCAGAGTTTCCATGCGAAAACGCCTGCCCCGGACAAATTTGTTGAGAATCTTCCAGTCCAGGATGGGCCTGACAGAACCATCTTTTTTGGGTACTGTGAATAGGTTGGAATAAAAGCCCTTGCCTTTTTCTCTTAAAGGGACCTGGCAGATGACCCCCAGCTCCAGGAGGCCTTGCACTGCTTGCACTAGCTCCTGAGCTGACACAGGGTCCTGAGGAATCCGGGATCTGATGAATCTTGGAGGGGGCCAGGCAGAAAAATCTTGTAACCGGAGGACACTACCTCCTGAATCCACCGGTCTGAGACATGAAGCCTCCAGACGTGAGCGAAGTGCTGCAGCCGCCCCCCCACCCGGATGGGTGAGGGCGCCCCATCATGCCTGAGGAGGCTTGGGGGATGATTTTGCTTTGGACCCCAGGAGGGGCCAGGGCGTCCACGTCCTCTGCCCCAGAAATCTCCCCGGGTCCCAGGAAAGGAAACCCCCCCTCCCCTGTCTGGCACCACGGTAAGGGGAGGAGAAGGAACCCTCACCCCGAAAGGGCCGAGATTGCCGCCGGCACTGGGGTAACCTGCCTCCCTTAGCAAAAAGGTCCAGGCGGTCCCCAAACAGGCGCAGTCCTTTAAAGGGAAAACCAGTGAGGGCCTTCTTGTCAGCGTTGTCAGCAGCCCACTGGGGCAGCCAAACCGAGCGGCGTATAGCCACCACGAGGGCAGAAGTTCTGGCACACATTCTGATGGTGTCATCCAAAGCTGAGAGGAAAAACATTTACAAAAACATCACAACTGGAGAGTGCATTGAACACCTCACAAGGCAAATCATCAGGGGCACTATCAAGTATATTTCTGATAAGGGTTCTAGTGGCCACAGCAGTAATGTCAGAGGCACAGACCGGGCGCAGCACCGTCCCCGCACATGCAAAGGTGTGGGATGCCAGCTGGTCAATGCGCCGGTCCTCAGCATCCCCGCAGGGGAATGCATGACAGAGGTGTTAGATAGCCCTAGGACCGGGGCATCCACCTCGGGGGGGATGACCAACACTTTACCACCTCAGCAGGAAAGGGATACTTCCTATCCCAATTTTTTTGAACCCCGAGAAGTTTACTGGGGTGCTCCCATTCCTTGAGCACAAGGTTATGGAAATGTGCCTGCTTGGGAAATTCCAAACGTGATTTTGCTGTATGGAAAAGCTCCCCTCTTTGCCTGGGAGCCGCAACAGGGAGAGAGATGGACAGAACCTCAAAAATCTGGATCAATAATCTGTCAGTGTCATCCGGGGCCCAGGGGTCAGAGCCAGAATCGTCATGACCCCTTGGTCTCTCATCAGATGAGCCAGAAAACAGCTCCCCTTCATCAGACGGGGTATAGCCACAAAGATTCCAAAACTCCTCAGTTTCCATAGGGAAAATAATGACATTAGGAGTCAAGTGCCGCTTTTTAGCAGGGGCCTTACGCGCCAAGGTATTAGCAATTAACTTCTCAACACTAGCCAGTCTAGAAGACACATCAGGCTGAGAATCCCCACTTGTATGCAACTCAGTAGGAGTGAGATTTAAGCTTGGGGAGTAGGCGAAGTAAAACGAGGTGCAGCCACTGGTAGACCAGATTGCAATGCAAGCACCTGCTCAGCACAGGTTACACAGACCCGCGCCTTGTCAGCGTCAGCATGAGTCTGCCCACACGCTACACACAGCCGGTCTTGTCCCGTTGGAACCCCGGTCACATTATCCTGGGATGCCTCCATATGGTGATTATAGTGGCACTATATGCCGGTAGGGAATATATAGCAACCCCGGATGCTCCAATAACCCGCTAGGGAAGTGGGAGTATTAACAAGGCCTACTAGTTATATAACTAATAAAGGGCCGGGAGAAGCCAAAAAGGGTTCGCCCTGCCTGGAAGACATAAGAAGACAAGACCGTAAGCACACAGTAATAAAAGGAAGAATATAAAGCCGCCCTCGAGGGCACTTACGGACCGCGGTAGGTAGAGGTCCGTCGCGCATGGGCCAACCAAGCAGGTTAAAGATGGCGTCAGTATACCTCGAGGGGCGGGCCGGTATCATCGATGACGCGGAGCGCTCCATAGACGCCCCCCCCCCTGAAGAGCGTGAAGCCAGGACGTGACAAGCAGCCAATGACGGCGCACCAGCACCTGAGGTAATGCCGCAGCCAAGCGCGGAACAAAGTGTGACATAAAGAGCGTGCAGCGGCGGCAAATTTTGAAAGACAGTAAAAGGAAGCCAGTGCGGCAGCAGACACAAGACAGACAGAATAAATATAAAGTGTAAAACACAGAATGCATAGCATACACATTTACACACATCTCCCCTCTCTTTTCCCCCGAAGGCTACAAGGAGAATGAGGGAGGACAGCGGCCACTTAAACAGGGCCCACCGGTGCGGGAGGGGCATCCCATAGAGGCTCACCATAAGCCTGAACCGCCTAACCTTTGGTGGGGGATTGCGGTGGAGCAGCGCTCCTAAGCACCTAACAGCGGTGCTGCCTACCTTCACCCGACCAGCGCAGCCAAGGCTGGGAGGCATATTACTAGTGGAACGGGTGGGAATAGTCCTACAGGGCCGCAGGCTAATAGCCCCGCTCACCTGCGAGTAGAGAGAGCCATCTTCTTGCCTTCGCAGCGCCGACTGCAGAGAAGAACTGGGGATTTTGTGGGAGGTCCCTGGAATATAAGGGGGCCGGAAGGAGCCACTTTTTTGCTGTCTCTGCAGTCCAGCGCCATCTTGTGGATGTATAACCCAAACCCGTTCATGCCACAACAAACCTTTCATGGCTGCAGGAGAGTGAACCTAACAAATGCTGTATCATGTCTATGGTCAGAAATGACCCTCTTTCATATGCATCAGCAGGGCAGCCCCGGTGGGCCTACCCAGGTGTGCATTGCTGCTGCTAAAAGAAAGAATCGGGCTATCCGAATACCCACCTCTTCTGGGTTGCACTCCTACGTGAATGCACTTACCCTACTAGACATTTGCATTGCAATACAGTATCAAAGTTGGAGCTGATCCACTGTATAACTCCCAAAGAAGTTTGCCCTATTAAAGGAAAGACAGACTAGGGAGTCGATCTAATTGTCTACTGGGTGTAAATGTTCACCTGGATCTGAATCAGCCCCAGGGTAGACAATAAAAAGTGAATGGCAATTTTCTCTCCTAAAAAGGAAGTGAGTTTTCTCACAAGGGTCTAAATCAACCCCTAGGACTACCTTTTTTTTAATTTTTACATCAATCAGCAACTTCACTCCATGTGATTTAGTGCCGCTCTGATTTTTATTTTTTTGTAGTGATCATTAAAGTTGAGCCAAATCCAGGATTTCACTATCCAAAGCATGCAAGTGATGCTGCGAGTGTGTGTAGCTGGGATTCTAGTCAGCTTCTTCAGCTGCACCTTAATATGTGTGGCCGGGGAAGCTGATTGGGCAAGAGCTGTCTCTGTGCCATGGGCAAGAGCTGTCTCTGTGCCATGGGCTCGAGAAAAAGTAAGAACATCAGGCGATCAATCAGGATCAACAGGGTATTCTAAACCGGGGTGCCTCAGAGGGATGGACAAAAACCTGGCATAGTGAAAATCCATGGTTGTGGGTTGGTATAAAGGCATGTCAGAATTAAAGAGTGCCTAGAGTGGCCTGAATTTGAAAATACAACCTTGCCACCCGATATGACTTTTAAGCTACCTAGACACCTGAAGCTGCCCTAAAAATGCACCCGACACAATAATGAAAGAAAAAAATACCGTTTTGTGAGTACTCACCTGTAAAACGGGTATTATGAGTGTGCCATACACTCCACTTCGATCTTCATGACATGTGGGTAATCTCCAGTAGAGGGCGAACTTGTGCAGAAATGAATATGCAAAAAAAGAAAGGCCCTCCCGGTCCATATATACCTGGGACCTCCCCCCAATTTCCCAGTGTAAAAAAGCAGTAAGGGGACCAGGAAGAACCAACTATAACCTTAACAATCAAAACCAATGGTTCACCATATAAAAGCTCCAGAATACCTGAAAAAAAGGGGTGGGGGCGAAGTGGAGTGTATGGCACACTCATAACACCCGTTTTACAGGCGAGTACTCACAAAACGGTATAATTCTAAGTGTGCCATACACTCCACTTCGATCTTCAGGACATGTGGGACATCCAATAGCAGTGTCCGTCATGGGTGGGAACCAGAAACAGTAAAGAATGTACCAACTCAAACCACTGCAGCTTGCAGAACCTTGCGGCCAAAAACAGCATCCGCTGAAGCCCGCACATCAACCTTGTAAAACTTGGAAAAAGTATGAACGGAGGACCAAGTAGCAGCCTTACAAACTTGTTCAACAGAAGCCTGGTGCTGAAAAGCCCAGGATGCACCAACAGCACGAGTAGAGTGTGCAGTGACCCTAAAAGGGAGGAGTCCTCCCCTTAGCAGAACAGGCCTCAACAATGGCCTGACGAATCCATTTGCTAATCGTAGACTTAGCAGGCGCCAAACCTTTCCTGGGCCCGCAGGGCACCACGAAAAAAGCGTCCGTCTTGTGGAAGGAAGAAGTAGTCACCAAATAGTACCTCACACAGCGAACAACATCCAAATTGTGCAGAACCCTCTCCTTGTCATTGTTAGGCTTAGGGCACAAGGAAGGGAGAACAATATCCTGATTGAGGTGGAAAGCAGACACCACCTTAGGAAGGAAATCCGGCTTAAAACGAAAAACCACCTTATCCTGGTGTCTCTCAAAGTAAGGGGCCTGAATCGACAGGGCCGCCAACTCAGAGACACGCCGAACAGAGGTAATAGCCACCAAGAAAGCAACCTTCTGAGTGAGAACCGAAAGAGCAAGATCCTGTAGCGGCTCAAAAGGAGGACCCTGGAGAGCCGAAAGAACCAAATTAAAATCCCAAACAGGAACCACAGCCTTCCGAGGGGGCTGCACATGCGCGACCCCTTGGAAAAAGGTCTTAACCAGCGGGTGTGAGGCAAAAGACCTCTGGAAGAAAACCGACAGAGCAGAAACCTGTCCTTTCAAATTACTAAGCTGGAACCCAAGATCCAGATTATGCTGAAGAAACTCCAAAATCCTAGGAATTGAAAGCACCCTACAAGGCAAGGCCCTAGCCTTACACCAATCAATATAGGACCTCCAAGTCCTATAGTAAATGCCAGAAGAGGACCGCTTCCTAGCTCTAATCAAGGTCTGAACAACGGCCGCAGACAAACCTTCCTCCTTCAGAATGAAGGTTTCAGCAGCCAAGCCGTCAAAGCCAGCGTTTGTAAATTGGGGTAAAGTAGTAGACCCTGAGATAACAGATCCGGCAACATGGGAAGCCGGTACTGATTTACGGCCAGCCTTACAACGTCTGCGTACCAAACTCTTCTTGGCCACCTTGGAGCCACAAGAATTGCTGGCGCCCCTTCTAGAACCAGTTTGCGAACTACCTTGCCCAGCATGGAGACGGGCGGACACAGGTAAAGAAAACCCAGATCCTTCCAAGCAAGGGACAAGGCATCCACTGCCAGAGATAGAGGATCCTGAGAAAGAGACACAAAGGCCGGAAGTTTGTGATTGTGCCTCGAGGCAAAGAGATCCACCTCCGGAGTCCCCCACTTGCGGCAAAGATCCAGAAAAACCTCGGGGTTGAGAGACCACTCTCCTTGGCGAGAGGATCCCCTGCTCAGGGAATCCGCCTCCGTGTTCTCCCGGAATGTAGACTGCCGAAATGCAAGGAACCTTGCTCTCTGCCCAGTGCAGGATCAGAGAGACTTTCCTGAGGGCACTCCTGCTGCGAGTCCCTCCTTGGTGATTGATGCAAGCTACCGCCGTTTGGTTGTCTGAACGAACCTGAACCGGTAGACCGGTTCCAAGACATTGATGGGGGTGTGAGCCTCCTAAGGACCCCACTCCCCGCTGAACTGATGACTTTTCCAATAACCTCCCCAGCCTGACAGGCTGGCATCCGTGGTAACCGTCTCCCAACAAGGGACCAGAAAGGATCTGCCCTTCAACAGGTTGCTCGACTCCAGCCACCACCAAAAGGACTGCCGAACCCTGGGAGACACCCTGAAAGGTTGATCCAATGACTACGGACACCTGTCCCAATGCGTCAATAGGTGAAGATGAAGAGATCTCATGTGAAACTGTGCAAACTGTACCACCTTGAAGGAGGACACCATCAAGCCCACCAGTTTCATCCCCTGTCGGATAGAGGGACAAGGACTGGCCCAAAGAAGGCTGATCAGATCCTGAATCCCCCACACCTTGGTCTGGGGCAAAAACACTCTGGCCTGAATGGTATCCAGATTCATGCCCAGAAATGAAATCACTTGTGACGGAGAGAGAGAAGACTTGGGGCGGTTGATCACCCACCCGAACCTCTCCAGAGTCGACACCACCTGGTGGGTGTCCAGCTCTGCCTGACGGAGGGAAGAAGCTGAGATCAACAGGTCGTCCAGATAATGCACAATGCGAATGCCCTGAGCTCTGAGCAGAGCCATTATTCCCGCCAAGACCTTGGTGAAGACCCTCGGCGCCAAGGTCAGTCCAAAGGGAAGGGCTACAAACTGAAAATGTTGATCCTCCACCGCAAACCGGAAGAATCTCTGATGCGCCGGAAAATCGGAACATGCAGATACGCATCCTTGATGTCTATGGATGTCATAAAATCCCCTTGGCGAATGGAATGGATGTCAGTAACCGCTTACCTGGACCCCGTTCCAGCGGCGTCGCCAGGCGGCCGGCCGCAGCTGTCACTGTGCGGCGGCCGCACCAAGCACAGCCGTTCTCCTCCCTCGTGTCAATGCTGCTCGTGCTCGCGCCCGCGCACGTGATTGTTTTGTCCTCCAGCGACGCTGTACTCAGCGCGCCCGCCGGAGACTGTGATAGGGCCAATGTGCCCAGAAGTTGTGATATGGGCCAATGAGCCCGTGGCTGGTGTTTCTGGACCATGAGCCCAGGGGAGGTTGGGCCTTCACCCTCCCATTATTGTGCAGCCAATGAGCTGTTGGTTCCTATGTGCACCAATCACACACACCTACCCTTGTAGTCTGTCCCTATAAAGGTTCTCCCTGTCAGTTACCCGATGCCTGTGATAGCGCCTTGTATCTAGTATTGACCTCTGTGTATTTGTTCTGAACCCCTGTTGCCGACCACTGCCTGAACCGACCATTCTCGATCTGAACCCCTGTTGCCGACCACCGCCTGAACCGACTATCCTCGATCCGAACCCCTGTTGCCGACCACCGGCTGAACCGACTATCCTCGATCCGAACCACTGTTGCCGACCTCCGCTTTGAACCTTGACCACGAGTTGCCTAATCCTTTGTACCGCCACAATCTCTGTCTTCCCGCTGTCGACCTCTGGCCTGTCTCTGGACTTCCGTCACCCACGCTCTAGCTATTGGTTCTCCAGACCTCTCACATATAAGCTCACATCCTTTGAGCCATTAAGTCCTGGGGGAAACCGATCCCGGGTAGGCGTATCTTGCATCCCGGCAAGCGGGGGCTCCTACAGGTGAAGCTGGCTGTGGAGATTGGGGGTTGTGGGCTTATTAAAAGGACTGGAGTTACCCCGAGCGTGACATTATCACAGGCCCAAGATGGATGACCTGGTACAGCAGGTGCAAGCTATGGCCACGGCGATAAACCAGCACGTTCAAAGAGTGGCCACTCAGGAGTCTCAAGATTCCACTGCCTGAAAAATTTTTTGGAGAACAAGCAAAATTTTCCAATTTTAAGAATGCCTGCGAACTGTATTTCAAGCTGAGACCCATGTCCTCAGGCACTGAGTCCCAACGAGTAGGCCTAGTCATTTCTCTGCTTCAAGGAGACCCGCAGTCCTGGGCCTTTAGTTTACCATCTCATGATTCTGCCTTACAATCCGTTACAGCATTCTTTAGTGCTATGGGCATTTTATATGATCAACAATCTACAGCAGAGAATAGGCTTCGGGCCTTAAGACGGAATTCGGCTGAAGATTATAGTGCTGAATTCCGCCGCTGGGCTATCGAATCTAGGTGGAATGATCCCGCTCTGTGTAGTCAGTTCAGGGTGGGTCTGTCGGAAAGCATCAAGGATGCTTTGGTCAATTTTCCTCCACCCGCAGACCTGGACCAATTAATGCAGGTCTCCATTAAAATAGACAGACGTCTTAGAGAGAGGGCTAGGGAGAGAGCCAGGGCTCCCACGTCCTTCAGGTCCTTCCAGAGTCTTAGTTTCCTGGCTACCCGTGGGGAAAATACCTCATCTTCTTCCCAGGAAGAACCCATGCAATTAGGGAGAACCCGGTTATCCCAAGAGGAAAAGCAGCGTAGGCGATCCAAGGGGTTATGCCTATATTGTGGGAACTCGGGACATTTCGCTGGGTCCTGTCCAAACAAGGGGAAGCCGGCGGAAAACTCCCACACCTAGATCAGAGAGAGAGTGCTGGTCTAAGTGAGTCAGTTTGCAACTCTCGCCAAAATAAAATGCTAGTGCCTATTGACCTGTTTTGGGGTTCTTTAAAGCAAACAGTTTCCGCCTTTATCGACAGTGGTGCGGCGGGAAACCTTTTGGACAGGAGTATGATCTCCATTTTAGGTATCCCTTTAGTCCCTCTTGAAAGATCCCTACAAGTTTTGGCTATCAATGGGAAGGCTATCCAGGGGGAACCAATAAATACCAAGACCCCACCTCTTCGGGTAATTGTTGGCTCTTCCCACTCTGAGTTCTTAGAGTTCTTCATCTTCGACTGTCCAGAAACTCAGGTGGTTTTGGGATACCCCTGGTTACAACTCCACAACCCGGTGTTAGATTAGCGGGTTGGGGAGTTGATCAAGTGGAGTGATCATTGCAAAAATCACTGCTTTACTACAGGCCTCAGAAGTGTGCAAGGTTTACCCCAGGGATTACCTCAGCCATATGCAGACTGGGTAGATGTCTTCTCTGAACGTTCTGCTGATACTCTTCCTCCACATCGGTCTTATGACTGCCCTATTGACTTGCTAACTGGCACGATTCCCCCGAGGGGAAAAATCTATAATCTTACTCTGCCCGAGGAGCAAGCAATGAGGGAGTACATTACCGAGAATTTAAGGAAGGGATTTATCCGCCCCTCTACTTCACCTGCTGGGGCCGGATTCTTTTTTGTAGAAAAAAAAGATGGCGGTCTGAGACCATGCATTGATTATCGAGCCTTGAATAAGATCGCTGTTAAGAACCGATACCCCTTGCCCTTGATTGGGGATCTGTTCAATCAAGTCACAGGGTCCAGAATCTTTTCCAAGTTGGATTTAAGAGGGGCATACAATCTGATTCGCATCCGGCAAGGGGATGAGTGGAAAACTGCATTTAATGTGAAAGACGCCATTACGAGTACCTGGTCATGCCCTTTGGTCTTTGTAATGCGCCAGCCGTCTTTCAAGATTTTGTTAATGATATATTCAGAGAGTATCTCGGTAGATTTGTGGTCATCTACTTGGACGATATTCTCATCTTTTCTAATTCTTTATTAGAGCACAGACGCCATGTTAAGTTGGTATTACAAAAATTAAGAGAGAACAACTTATATGCTAAACTTTCTAAATGTGTGTTTGAAGTCACCACTGTTCCCTTCCTAGGGTATGTTATTACCAGCCAGGGTTTGGAGATGGACGCGGATAAAGTTTCGGCGGTTCAGGATTGGGTTCAACCTAAGACTTTAAAAGAATTACAACGTTTTCTAGGATTTGCAAATTTTTATCGGCGTTTCATCAAGGGCTTCTCCCATGTTGTAGCTCCACTTACCAACCTGACCCGAAAGGGGGCTTTTACTGCTAACTGGTCTCCCTCCGTCTGTGAGGCCTTCCAGACCTTGAAACGAGCCTTCACTTCGGCGCCTGTGTTAGTTCATCCAGATATTCAAAAAGCCTTTGTTATTGAAGTGGATGCTTCAGAGCTGGGAGTGGGTGCAGTTTTGTCACAATATTCTGGTAACCCTGAGCGCCTACATCCATGCGCCTATTTTTCACGTAAATTCAGTACCGCGGAACAAAATTATGACGTTGGTAATAGGGAATTATTAGCTGTTAAACTGGCATTTGACGAATGGCGACACTGGTTGGAGGGTTCATTGCATCCGATAACTGTGTATACCGATCACAAAAATCTCGAATACATCGGTTCTGCCAAGAGGCTGAACTCTCGTCAGGCACGTTGGGCATTGTTCTTCTCGCGCTTTAATTTTATAATTACTTTCAAGCCGGGGGTAAAAAATACTAAAGCTGATGCTCTATCTCGCATGTTTGGTGAATGTAAGGATCAGGGTGATACTGGTGAACCTATTCTACCCACGGGTTGTGTGGTCGGGCGTTATTTCCTGATCTCTCCAATACCTTGGCGCCGTTTCAAGATGAATCTCCTAGTGAAGTTCCCTTGGGGTGCAAGATTGTTTCGCCGCATCTGCGTTCGGATGTAATTCGCGAATTTCACGATGCTAAAACTGCTGGTCATTTGGGTAACCGTAAGATGTTTATGCTTGCCCGTCGCCATGTGTGGTGGCCTACCATGAGACGCGATGTTACTGCCTTTATCGACGCTTGTTCCATTTGTGCGCGAAGTAAAGGGGTTCACAAGGCTCCTAGTGGCGGTTTGGTGCCTCTTGAAGTTCCTGCGGAACCTTGGACTCATATTTCAATGGATTTTATAGTAGATTTGCCTCTCTCATGTGGTAATACTGTAATTTGGGTGGTCGTGGATCGTTTCAGTAAGATGGCACATTTTGTACCTTTGCCCAAGCTTCCATCGGCCTCTGAGCTTTCGCGGCTATTTACTTCGCATATTTTTCGTATTCATGGTATTCTGTCGAATATAGTCTCCGATCGGGGTGTCCAATTTACTTCCCATTTTTGGAAACATTTCTGTTCACGACTAGGGATACAGATCTCCCTTTCCTCTGCTTACCATCCCCAGTCTAATGGGCAGACGGAAAGAACTAATCAAACTTTGGAACAATACTTAAGATGTTATGTCTCTGATGCCCAAGAGCAATGGGCGGAATTTATCGATTTTGCTGAGTTCGCTTACAATAACGCACATAGTGAGAGTACTAAGGTGTCTCCTTTCTTTTGTAATTTGGGGAAAAATCCTAGAGCTTCTTCCCTTTCAGGGTCATCTTCCAATTTGCCAGCATTGGAAGAGTGGCTTCAAGAACGGAAGAATATCTGGACCCGCGTTCAGGAGATTCTCAAAACCACGGCCTTGAGATATAAGAGATTTGCCGATCGTCGCAGGTCGCAGGAACCAGTTCTGCAGGTGGGTGATCTAGTTTGGGTCTCCACCAAAAATATTGCACTCCGTCAACATTCTAGTAAATTAGGTCCCAAGTTCATTGGACCTTATCCTATTATCAGGAAGTTGAATAATGTGTCTTTTAAGGTGCAACTCCCGCCGACTATGAAAATATCCAATTCCTTCCATGTTTCTCTGTTAAAACCTGCTAAGAATTCTCCTATTGCTGGTCCTTCGCCAATTCTCGTTGATAATGAGTCAGAATATGAAGTAAATAAGATCTTGGATTCACGTAAAGTTCGTAATTCTTTATAGTATTTGATTGACTGAGTTGGTTATGGTCCAGAGGAGAGATGTTGGGTTGCAGCCAAAGATGTGCACGCTAGAGCTCTTGTTAAGAAATTCCATCGTGACAATCCAGGGAAACCGGGTAAGGGTCCGGAGGCCCCTCGTGAAAGGGGGGGGGGTAGTGTCAGTAACCGCTTACCTGGACCCCGTTCCAGCGTCGTCTCCAGGCGACCGGCTGCAGCTGTCACTGTGCGGCGGCCGCGCCTAGGGGGGGTAGTGTCAGTAACCGCTTACCTGGACCCCGTTCCAGCGTCGTCTCCAGTGCGGCGGCCGCGCCTAGCGGTGGCGGCTCAGGCGGCGCCGAGCACGGCCGCTCTCCTCCCTCGCGTCACTGCTGCTCGTGCCCGCGCACGTGATTGTTTTGTCCTCCGGCGGCGCTGTACTCTGTACTAGGCTGTGATAGGGCCAATGTGCCCAGAAGTTGTGATATGGGCCAATGAGCCCATGGCTGGTGTTTCTGGGCCATGAGCCCAGGGGAGGTTGGGCTTTCGCCCTCCCATTATTGTGCAGCCAATGAGCTGTTGGTTCCTATGTGCACCAATCACACACACACCTACCCTTGTAGTCTGTCCCTATAAAGGTTCTCCTTGTCAGTTACCCGATGCCTGTGATAGTGCCTTGTATCTAGTATTGACCTCTGTGCATTTGTTCTGAACCCCTGTTGCCGACCACCGCCTGAACCGACCATTCTCGATCTGAACCCCTGTTGCCAACCACCGCCTGAACCGACTATCCTCGATCCGAACCACTGTTGCCGACCACCGCCTGAACCGACTATCCTCGATCCGAACCCCTGTTGTCGACCTCCGCTTTGAACCTTGACCACGAGTTGCCTAATCCTTTGTACCGCCATGATCTCTGTCTTCCCGCTGTCGACCTCTGGCCTGTCTCTGGACTTCCGTCACCCACGCTCTAGCTATTGGTTCTCCAGACCTCTCACATATAAGCTCACATCCTTTGAGCCATTAAGTCCTGGGGGCAACCGATCCCGGGTAGGCGTATCTTGCGTCCCGGAAAGCGGGGGCTCCTACAGGTGAAGCTGGCTGTGGAGATTGGGGGTTGTGGGCTTATTAAAAGGGCTGGAGTTACCCCGAGCGTGACAATGGATAGCCGAGCGCAGAGTCTTCATGCGGAACTTTTTGGCTCTGATAAACCTGTTGAGAACCTTGAGATCTAGAATGGGTCTCACCGAACCCTCCTTTTTTGGGAACCGTGAAAAGGTTGGAGTAGTAACCCCTGCCTCTCTCCAACTGAGGCATCGGGCAAATAACTCCCATGTCCAGGAGGTTTTTTACTGCTAACAGGAGCCCCTGTGCAGCCTGAGGGTCCGAAGGACACCAGAGACCTTAAGAATCTTGGAGGCGGCCAGTACTCGAACTCCAGTTTGTACCCGGAGGAGACCACTTCCAAAATCCAATTGTCTGTGACCTTCCGGGCCCAAACCTGGAAGAGCCGCAGCCGCCCCCCCACCCGTGCGGGTGAGGGCGCCCCTTCATTGCTGAGCCGGTTTAACGGTGGGCTTGGACTTGGAACCACAGGCAGCCGCGGGACGTGCCCGACCTCTGCCCCTGTTCCAGGACGAGCCCCTGCCACCCGAGAAGGCCTAACCTCTAGTCGCTCTGGCCCCTCGAAAGGAAGGAGTGAACGAGCCAGCCCCCCAAAAGGGACGGCGCTGTTTCTTCCGCTGAGGTAACTTACCTCCCTTAGCAACAGCATCCAATTTATCTCCAACAGCCGCGCACCCAGGAAGGGAAGAGCTGTAAGCGACTTCTTGGCCCCAAAATCCGCCGTCCACTGTCTGAGCCAGACCAATCTGCGCATAGCCACCAATAGGGCTGAAGTCCTGCTACACATGACAATAGAATCTTCCATAGCAGCCAAGACAAAAACCATGAACAATTCACATCTCTTAAGGGTAGCGAACTCATCGCTAGCCGGATCAAACTGAGCGTCATTCAACCAGTCCCTGATAAGAGACCTGGTAGCAAGCGACACTAGGGCAGATGCACAAACAGGCCGCAGGGCCGAGCCCACGCTGGCAAATGCGTGACACGCCATCTGATCAAGGCGCTTGTCCTCGCCATCCTTAAGGGAAGTGGCATCAGGGGTGTTCAGCACAGAAGAGTTAGTCAAACCCAAAACTGGCGCATCGACCTCGGGAGGAGAAGACCATCGCTTAACCGCCTCCACCGGGAAAGGATACTTCTTATCCCATCCCTGAGGTGCACCAGGAAGCCGACTGGGCATTTCCCATTCTTTCAGGATCAGCGCATCAAAATGACCCTGGGTAGGGAATTCCAGACGGGGCTTGCGGGCCCCAAAAAATTCCCCCTTCTTGAGAGGAGGCGCCTCAGGCGGGTCAATATCCAACACCTCCAATAGATGTGACAAAACAGTTGCTGTATCAACGGCATCCCCCAGCGCCTGCCCGACATCAGCATCACCGGCTGGGTACCGGACTGCCGCGTTATGGCCTTTTGTGCACATGGTATACAAATCAGCACATTCTCCCCCGTAAGGGATACCCCACACCCCACACATGGCCCGGATTGTCCCAGAGGGAGCCCGAGCCCAGTATCCTGAGGAGCCTCCATAAGGTGATTTTTGTGGTCAGTCGCAAGACCGCAGGGAATTATGCCTAAGCAACCCGGGATGCCCCTTAAAAGTCCTGGTGGAAGGATTTAAGGTGATCAATTTAACACTAGGGAGCCCAGGACAAGGAGGAACCCCTAAATATGCACTATTATGAAGCAATCTGCAACACACAATAAGGCATATCAGTTACTATACAGCGTAAAAACGTCATTCAAAATATATATATATATATATATACATACCGTATTTTTCGCCCTATAAGACGCACTTATTTTTCCCCAAAAGTGGGGGAAAAATGTCAGTGCGCCTTATCGGGCGAATGTAAAAAAAAAAAAAAAACTCACCCGTCCCCGGCGCTCCCGCGTTGTCTGGCACACTGCGAGAGGCCAGAGGAGCGGCGGGGGCTCTGTCCCGGCCCCGCCGCTGCGATCGCTGTCTTTTCAGGCAGCGATGACAGCGGCGGGGCCAGAGACAGAGCCCCTGCCGCTCCTCCATCTGCTCCTCCACACGCGAGCACGAAGGTCCCGGCAGTGGGTGGGCGTGGCCTGCACCGGCGCAGGCCACGCCCACCCGCTGCCCGGACCTTCGTGATCGCATGTGGGGGAGCAGATGGAGGAGCGGCAGGGGCTCTGTCTCTGGCCCCGCCGCTGTCATCGCTGCCTGAAAAGACAGCGATCGCAGCGGCGGGGCCGGGACAGAGCCAGCTCGTGAATGGGGTGGGCGTGGCCTGCGTCGACGCTGCGGCGCAGGCCACGCCCACCCCATTCACGGAGCCGGCCGCTCAGCGCAGTGGTGTCAGCGGACAGGTGAGTTTAACTTTTTTTTTTTTTTTTTTACTATGGCGCCTGCCTATACTAATGGGGGGAGGGGGGTGGGAATGGGGGGATGGGGATGCCACACAGCCTATGGGAATGGGGGGATGGGGATGCCACACAGCCTTTGGGAATGGGGGGATGGGGATGCCACACAGCCTTTGGGAATGGGGGGAGGGGTATGCCACACAGCCTATGGGAATGGGGGGAGGGGGATGCCACACAGCCTTTGGGAATGGGGGGAGGGGTATGCCACACAGCCTATGGGAATGGGGGGAGGGGGATGCCACACAGCCTTTGGGAATGGGGGGAGGGGTATGCCACACAGCCTATGGGAATGGGGGGATGGGGATGCCACACAGCCTTTGGGAATGGGGGGAGGGGTATGCCACACAGCCTATGGGAATGGGGGGAGGGGGATGCCACACAGGCTATGGGAATGGGGGGATGGGGATGCCACACAGGCTATGGGAATGGGGGGATGGGGATGCCACACAGGCTATGGGAATGGGGGGATGGGGATGCCACACAGCCTTTGGGAATGGGGGAGGGGTATGCCACACAGCCTATGGGAATGGGGGGAGGGGGATGCCACACAGCCTATGGGAATGGGGGGAGGGGGATGCCACACAGCCTATGGGAATGGGGGGAGGGGGATGTCACACAGCCTATGGGAATGGGGGATGCCACACAGCCTATGGGAATGGGGGGAGGGGGATGCCACACAGCCTATGGGAATGGGGAGAGGGGGATGCCACACAGCCCATGCTAATGGGGAGAGGGGGATGCCACACAGCCCATGCTAATGGGGAGAGGGGGATGCCACACTGCCTATGGGAATGGGGAGAGAGGGATGCCACACAGCCTATTCTAATGGGGGGAGGGGGAAACCCACACAGCCAATGGGAATGGGGGGAGAGGTGGATGCCACACAGCCTATGGGAATGTGGGGAGAGGGATGCCACACAGCCTATACTAATGGGGGGAGAGGGGGATGCCACACAGCCAATGGGTATATGGGGAATGGGAGGGGGGGATGCCACACTGGATATACGGGGAATGGGATGGGGGCATGCTACACTGTCTATGGAATGGGGGACTCCCACACGGCCTATGGGAATTGGATAGGGGAATGCCACACTGTCTGTAATGGTGCGTTTTTGATTGAAATTTTTTTTTCTTATTTTCTTCCCCCAAATCCTATGTGCGTCTTATGGGCAGGTGCGTCTTATAGGGCGAAAAATACATATATACACAAATACCAAAATGACAAAAAAACAATTCTGTGAAAAACTCACCTGTAGAATTGGTATTATAAGTATACAGTATGTCCTGCTCCAGATATAATACTTACACTTGGGTTATCCTCCGCCAGAGGGCGCTGTGCACTGCAGACATGTAAAAACAGGCTCCTCCCGGGCCCTTCATATACCCAGGGACCTCCCACAAATCCCCAGCATTGAAAAGCAGTGAACCAGAAGCCGGGAGAAACCAACCACCAAAACAACTGGTAATGATAACAATAACAGCAATCACCAACAGGGGATCCAGAATAATGCAAACCAGGGTGGGGTGGAGCAGGACGTACAGTATACGTATAATACCAATTCTACAGGTGAGTATTTCAAAGAATTGTATTATTCTAAGTATACAGTACGTCCTGCTCCAGATATAATACTTACACTTGGGACATCCAATAGCAGTGTTCATAGAACAGGGTGGGATCCCCAACAAAAAAGGCAACAGCAGACAGTTGAAACCACTGTCACCTGCAACACCTCACTACCAAGAGCGACACGAGCAAAAGCTCTAACGTCAACATTAAAACAACCCTTGAAAAGGGTACGAACAAGAAAACAAGTAGCGTTCAAGCAACCTGTTCAACAGGACTTGGTGCTGAAAGGCCCAAAGATACCAAGGCACCAGTGTAATCAGAACAGAATGAAAAGAACTCCTCCCCTTAAGGAATAGGCTTGAGTAGAAGCCTAACAAGAGCCAAAACTAAAAGTAGCCCTGGAAGAAGCCAAGCCTTCCCCAGGACAAGAAGGGACATCTTATCCAAGTAAAGGCTAGGCCCAAGCCCGCCTAACCCCTAGAGGCAGACAAGATCAGGCAGACCCAGATGTAGGTGCCCACAACCCCAAGAAGCATCAGTCCCCTAAGGGACAAGAGACAATCCGGGAAAAAAATTCCAGCACCTATTGAGGGAAATAGGTTCTCTTGCCTCAAGCATTACAAGGAATGAATCCCAGAAGAAGGATGTCTTAAAACCTGAGCCTAAGACACCACCTGAGGCAGAAGAACCAGCGTAAGGCGGAACACCGCCTCATCTCGGTGAATATACAGTAAATAAACGAGGGCTAGCTAAACAGATCCGCTCGCTCAGGCACACAGCCGACTGAGGTAACAGCCCCAGAAGGGCAATCTTATGGATAAGAACAGTCAGACAGCATCCGGAATAGAGCCAAAAGGGAACACCCCGCAAGACAAACCTAATAGAAATCAATCCCAACAGGGACCCTAGAACTACGAGGGGGATGTCACTGAGCAATCCCTGAAAGAAAAGTCAACCCAGGCAAGGAACTGAGTTAAGACTTCTGCAGAAGACGGACAGGGCAGAGCCTGAACCACCAGGGCACCGAGTAGGAGAGCCAACTCCAACCCATGCTGTAATAACTTAAAACCCTGGGAACCGAGCGCGCCCACAGGTGAGAGACCAAAACTCATCCCAAGTAATATGGCTACACAATACCAACAATAGACGGAAGAAGAGCGGAAGAAGCCCACTCCTAGGCTTCCAGAAGTCACCGACACCCATGAAGGTGCACCCACTTCCATCAAGGTGGATGAACCAACCGTCAGACCATCCAGACCAGAGTCCGTAGATAGGGGTGAAACAGAAAAAGGGGGGGCCTGAGTGAGCAGGCCAGCACTCCTGACAGGACGTACAGGTCCGCTGTCCGCATAACCACATCTGCAACCACACTCCATTAGGCCACCCAAGGGCCACCAGTATGACTGGTTCCCCCTTCCAGAGCAAACTTACACAGAACCCTGTTTCCAGCAGGGTGAATGAAGGTAAAACATATAGACAACAGCATGCCCAGCATAAAGTCACGAAGCCTCATGACCAAGGACAGAACAATCTGAGACAGGGAAACAAGGGCCCAGAACCCAAGAAGGTGAAGGCCCAGAAAGATCCACACTAGACGGATCACAGGGAGACACAAGAATTAGCACCTCCTGTCACAGAAGGACATCCACCGGAGCAAATATCGCAGATATGCAGGGAACTCTGTCCTCCACCCAGATCAGGATAGATACCTTCCTGGGGGATCATCCTGCTTCCAAGTCCACACAGATAATTAACACAGGCCACTGTCGTCAGACAGACCAAGGGACCCCCAAATAGACCGATCCCGCAAGGGAAAAGTCCAGCGATATAGAGCCAATCTGAAGGCCTACCTCTTCCAAAATAGACAGGTGGAAGGACCCCTAAAGGCCCCACCTCCCCCTGAATCACTGGGGAATTTAGGATAAAAAATCCCCCCTCCATCGACCTGATAGATTTGGAATCCAATCGCAGGAAGACGCAAGGAAGGGGGCGCCCCCTGATTGGTACCCCTAGTACCACAGTCTCAAGGGCAACCACCGTACCAAGGTGGAAGGGTACACAGACCCAGCTCCAGGGAAGCTGGGACCCAGTCCAGCATTTACAATAGGAGTGGCGGAGGAGCCCAAGGGCTCTGAGCATAGGGGACAACCTTTGAACAGTCACCAACAGGCCCGCCAGCTGCAATCCAGCCTGGTGAAGAGACGGGAACAGCAAGAGGGACCGAGCCCCTGCAAACATCTTGTCCATTTATAGTCAAGGAAGCAGGTTCCCGTATGAACTGAATCCAAGTTCAACCCTAGGAAGGGAGATACCACTAAGGGGAAAAGAGGAATTGAGGTGAATGATCACCCATCCAAAGACTCCCAAAGGACACCACCCACCGAGTAACCAGCTCGGCCTGACGCAGGGATTGGGAAGCAAGGAGGGACGGCCAAGCAGTTTCTCGTGCGGACACCTCCTTGGTCTCAGCAGAGAAATCAATCCCGTCATCGCCTAGGCGATCACTCGGGGAGCAGAACCAAGGCCAGATAATAAGGCCACAATCAGCAGTGTTGGAGCGCCAACACTAACCTGCAAGGTCCTAGGTGCCCAGAAGGCACAATGGCAATGAAATAAGCGTCCTAGGTCCCTACCGACGGCAAGAGGTCTCTGGACACAGGGCACTGGCGGCCCAACTCAGAGAAACCATGCAGTAAAACCGCCTGTGAATGTAAAGTGCCTCACCTATGGAAGGCCCTAATGGACAGAGTGTTTCATCCGTTTGGAGGAAAATGGGAAGGTTAGTGTAAAGGCCCCTGCCTCTGGCTGTTAGGGGCAACCGGCAGGTCACCCCAGACCTTGCAGATCGCGCGTGGCCAGCGCCAACACAAGAAGAGAGGCAGGGAACAGAAGCATCCTGAATATCTCGGGAAGGGGACGCCCAGCACACACTATCCTGCATCCAGAGGAAACTTCCTCCTGACTCCATCTGAACGAGGCATGCCGCCTCCTGATAGAGACAAGGTGCTGCGGCCAGCCCCATCATGCTTGGGGGGTTTTGGTAACCGGCTTGGACTTAGTCCTGACGGAGGGACCAGGGCGTTGTCTGCCACTCCTGGGGCAGGGATCTATACCAAAAAGCTGGAAGGATACCACTGGTTCGGATTTGACGCTAACATAGGGGGGAGGAGGGGTGCCCCTGCCTCGAGAAGGCCGAGACCGCCTTCTGTAAAGGGGTGTTTTGCCCTTTTTTCCCAAACAGGTCCAGACGGGCCCCGAATATGCGTCGCCCTCTAAAGGGAAGCCCAGTAAGAATCTTTTTTGTAGCATCGTCAACACCCCACTGTCGCAGCCAGACCAGGCGGCGTATCGCTACAGCAAGGGCGGAAGTTCTAGCGCACATGCTGATGGTGTCATCTAGCACCAAAAGGATAAATCTTACAAATACATCACAACTGGAGAGTGCATTAAACACCTCCCAGGGGAGATCCTCAGGTTGATGATCAATCAGCTTTCTCATGAGGGTCCTGGCGGCCACTGCAGCGATAGCCGTGGCACAGACCGGGCACAGAGTCGTCCCTGCACAAGAAAAGCCGTGGGAAGCCAGCCTATCAATGAGCCGGTCCTCAGCATCCCGAAGGGTACGATAAGAAGGGGCCGCAATAAAGGGGGGGTTAAGAACCCCAATGATCGGTGCATCCACCACGGGAGGTGATGACCAGCAGTTAACCACATCAGGGGGAAAGGGGTATTTCCAATCCCAGTCCCCTGGAAGTTTACTAGGGCATTGCCATTCTTTGAGTACAAGAGCCTGGAAGTGATCCTGCTCCAGAAATTCCAAACGCGGCGGAGCTGTATGGAAACTCTCACTTCTGGGCCTGGAAGCCTCACCAGGGAGAGAGATAGACAAGACCTTGAAGATCTTTATCAGTAATTCGTCGGTGTCACACAGGCCCCAAGAACCGGTGCCCAAATAATCCTGACTCCTCATCCGGCCTTCATCATAAAGAGCAAAACCCTGCTCAGCAGTGAACTCTTCAGATTCAGAAGGAATGCGTGAAACCGGAGGAGTTAGGGACCGCTTCTTACCAGGGCCCAAGTGTTCAGCCAACCTCAAAATCACCTGCTCGGCCGTAGGCAGTCTGCGCGGCACGACTTGCTGTTCATTCCCGCTAGAGTGCGACTCATCAGGAGTCAGATTTAAGCACGGGGAGAGAGGTGTATTGAAACGAGGAGCAGCCACTGGCAACCCTGATTGCAGGGCCAGTGCTCGTTCAGCACATGGTCCGCAGACCCGTGCTCTGTCCGCATCAGCGTGGGGCAGTCCACACGCTGTACACAGCCGGTCTTGTCCCGGAGGGACCCGGGTCACATAATTCTGAGATGCCTCCATATGGTGATTGTTAATGCAATATACCAGTAGGGATCTACGCAATAGGCAACCCTGGATGTCCCAAAGACCCGCTAGGAATGTGTGAGAATTTGTAAGCCCGCTACAATATATGTTAGGCCGGGAGAAGCCACCGGAATCTTCAAGGTCTGAAAGACAGAAGGGGAATAAGGGGTGTCAGGGCCATGCGCCACAGAAAGAATACTAATGATGAAAACGCCCGCGAGGGCACTCACCGACCTGGGGAGGAGAAGGACCGCCAACATATGCACGCATGGGGATAAACAAAATGGCGCCGACTGAACCTCGGAGGGCGGGTCTAGACTGGGCATGACGTGGAGCACGCCACGCCGGGTCCCCGCCTCCCCCAAAGAGCGCAAAGCTCTGAAGCAGCCATTTAAAAGCTCGGCAAGCCAAGCATAGAGTGTGCCAGTAAAGGCATCTGCTAGTGGATACTCGTGAAGTCTAAATACACCGCCACCATTCTGACGCCCGTAGGCGTGCGCAAAATGAGTTTCCTGCCTAAGATGTAGTATAATAACGCAGAACGTGCAGTACACTATTGCATGTTAAATTGAGAGGGCCAAATTAGAAAGGCAGCGCGGCTCTGACACCCAGTTGCCGGTCAGGGGGAAAAGCACGGCCATAAGCGTGACAATACTGTACATTGAGACCGCCAACGACACAACACACACACACACACACACACACACACACACACCCTTCTTTTCCACCGAATACGGGGGGAAACGAGGGAGGACGGCGACCCATTACACAGGGTCCACCTCTACATGGGGCATGGGACAAGAATGCGGGAGGGACATCCACTAAGAGGCTCACCATCAGCCTAAACCGCCTACCCTATGGTGGGGGACTGCGGTGGAGCATGGCTCCGTTAAGCACACATGGTGCTGCCTACCTTCACCCGACCAGCGCAGCCCAGGCTGGGAGGCACATCACAGGGAGGATGGGTGGGAATAGTCCAACAGGGCCGCAGGCTGTAGTAGCCCCGCTCACCTGCGAGAGAGTGATACTTCATGTCTTCGCAGTCAGCACTGCAGAGAAATCTGGGGATTTGTGGGAGGTCCCTGGGTATATGAAGGGCCGGGAGGAGCCTGTTTTTGCATGTCTGCAGTGCACAGCGCCCTCTGGCGGAGGATAACCCAAGTGTAAGTATTATATCTGGAGCAGGACGTACTGTATACTTAGAATAAAAGCATAAGCATGTACCATAGGGGGCCCCCCCACCAGAGAGGGACCCCCAAATAACTAATGAAGTGGCCACCAGGCCCTTACCGTCCCCCAGAAACGACAGCAGCAGCAGCAATGCAGCAAGATGGCCCCCGTCTCTGAGGTGATCAGGAAGAAGCAGGAAGAGAAGGGGGGCGGGCCAGCGCCGAAGGCACGCTTTTCCAGGACCCACCCCCCTCCCAGCAGCGCGGATCTGGCCAGGGAGGCCCTTCAGAAAACGCGCTGAGGGGGCGGGGCTACCCCCTTATCTAAACACAGCCTGAGGGAGAGAAGCTCCCCAGGCTGACAGGAGAAACCACAGCAGGCTAGGCCAAGCAACAGCACCAATTCATCAAGGAATAACTTCTGGGTGATCCACACCAACTCACACACACAACTTACAGTGGTAACACCAACACACATACACATATATATAAAGTAAAAGGGAGAGGCTGAGGATGACGGCCCGTCAGCCCCCCCCCCAGAGGGAAGTAAGGGACCCGGAAGGGGGGGGGGAACCCGGCCCGAATAGGGCCACAGGCATGTAGGGACGGGGCATCCCACACCAGGATCACCAAAACCTGGGTAACCGCCTACCCCATAATGAGGTCTCACGGTGGAGCAATGCTCCTTCCGCACCCATAGGGTGCTCCTACCCTCACCAGGACCCGCAGCCTAAGCTGGGAGGCTCAGATAGGGACAATTTAGATAGGGTCCTGGAAGCAATAGGGAAAATAAACGGCCGGGCGCGGGCACAGCTTACCTGCAAGTAAAAGAAGTCTTCATCTTCTGTCTTGTCGCCTTCCCTGCAGAGAAGGAACTGGGAAATTGGTGAGAGGTCCCAGGTATATATGGACCGGGAGGGGCTTTCTTTTTTTGCATATTCATCTCTGCACAAGTTCGCCCTCTACTGGAGATTACCCACATGTCATGAAGATCGAAGTGGAGTGTATGGCACACTTAGAATACGGGCAGTCATACTCGCTTTGCGTCAGGTCCTTATATCCAAGACACCTTTAAAAGATGAAGAAAACTATGGGCCTTATTTCTGATGTGCACCTTTTAGCATAATTTTTGTGGCTATAGCGCCAGTTTTGGAATGCTGGCATTCCCGTTTTATCTCGCGCTGTGCTGTGCCACTTTTTACTGGCGTTATTCCGGCACTCCCCACCATATTTATGATTTTTTCCTCTTTGAAATCTTTGGCGCTGTATTAAAATCATTAGCCATTAAAATCAATTTTGATAACACCCCCCAAAAAAAAACATCTTGGCCCATCTAGGACCTGCGTTTCAATTACCCCCAAATAATTGGGAAGGAACCGTTTTACATAACAAAGCTTAGGATCTCAGGTAGAAAAAGTAAATTGTTCAAGCAACCTTTATGCACTAAAGGGTATTGGGAGAGTAATGGGGGTTTTATCAGCTACTAAACATGACAACTTACAGTGGCTTGAAACCCACGCCCCAACGGACCTGAAATCCAAGGCCGCTGAATTACGATTCTGGATTCTGTATGCCCAGCTGTGTGAAACCCCCCCCAGATCGCCCAGAAACGTATCTTATTCCAACGGAGCACGAGCCAGCTGCAGCCTCATCACCGCTATCCCTTTAGCAGGGAATGCGCCCACCAGGGTAGAGGGGGATGCGACAGGCAGCGCGCTCGAATCTGCTCGCCTTAGACGAGTTATTAGACTAAAGGACGGGAGCGGATCCGAGAGTGCCGATTGGACAAGAGGGTTGCACATGCATCGTAGGACCTTGGAAAAGGTGAGTGACATCGGGCGACCTGGGGGGTTTCATACAGTGGGGTATCCCCGATAGGAGTGCCCTGGGTGCAAAGACTAAAAACCAGGATAGTCAAAATCCTGGGTTTTGGTCCACTTTAACCTTACAACTACACCACAAAATGGAATGACTTTTGAATAACTTGAGCTATCCCTAAACTCTGCAACCCCCAAAACAGCTGTTGGTAACCATCCACGTGACCCTTCAGTCCGCCCGCCACCAAGTCACATGGCAACTAACATGATACTTTGAAAGCAGCAGTTTTATAGCCAAAAACACATTAATACATGTTTTACCGAACCTGGGGATACACCTCACTATAACAGCAGACATGAAGAATGAAAAAAGGCTACAGCACTTTCTGTATCATAGGAAGCCTCTAAACTAGACAAGTCAGTATATGATTTATACAAAATTCTATCCGGAATGGATGACTTTTTTTTTTCCTTCTACCAAAACATATGTCTAGAACTAACCATAATTGAAAGGGACTCAGACTCTTTAACAATCAAGAAAAATGTTGTGGCTGGTCAGTTTTGTCAGGTAAGATATTTTTATAGGGGATATTTTTAGGGGATTATTTGATCAATCTGTTTATCACTGGAAAAGTGGCATAATATGGAATGTACATTAGATTTGCTGGGAAGAGTTCGGTTTCATAGCTTAAATCTGTCAGTGGCAACAGGAAATGAAAAATGCCTGCAAACATTCAAGTGGACCTGCTGTCAATACACATAGTGTAGAAGGAAGCAGTTTTATAGATTGATTTCCCCATTGTGCTGAACCAGTCCAGAATGTGTAACTGGACCCAAACCCGTTTTGACCAATGCTCCACCAATAATTTAAACATCATCCATTTTTTGTACTTTGTTCCACAGAGACATCCGGCACTCTAATAGGCCAGCGCGGTCACATGCCTGCCAGCACTCGGCCAGAAACTCGTCAACAATCAGAGAGCTAGATTTCCCTGTGTGCCAGAGGAGAAAGGTAAGATTTCCCCCATTCTGCCTCATTACCATGCAGGGGGGTATTCACAATTGGGATGCCCCTGCTCTGTACACCACCCATTTTTCAAAAAATGGTTGTTCTGGTTTAAAGGAATTATAAACCCAACAGCAATAATAACAAAGCAAGCAGCTCACCTAATGCCTATTCCACGTGCCTCACCTTCTTTTACTGTAGTACAGAGTAGAAGCCAAAGCAGGGCTCCAAAGTTTTCCCTCTGTTCAACTTAACTCCTCCAGGACTTATAAATACAAATTCCCAAGCCACCTTATGCATACCAAATCAAATAAATCACAAATAAAGCTTTTAAATAATATATTACATTTATTATACAAATATAATATATATTATATTATACAATATACATATCATATTAAACAAATATCTACCTAAAATATGTTAAAAACATCTAAAATCAACACTGCACTCAAGCAGCAGATAATTGTAAACAAGTAACACATAGTATCAAAGACCTACATCACAGTACATATGCACAAACTATAAACCTAGTACCAATACCACACAGTTATTTCATATAAATTAAAGGCATCTTACCGCAGTAAAGTGTGTACCTGGCAGGTAATCAAGAAGATACAAACAAATGCTGCTTCACCAACACTGCTCCATAAAATAGGGTCTAACAGCCACTCTGTCCCCTGGGTGCTCTCAGCAAGACCCAGACTGGCAAGTCACAGTGGTCCTACAGCTGTCTCTGACCACTAAGAGCTATGGCAGCTTAGCCACGACCAAATAAACAGAAGCAAAGAAAGCAGCTTCACTTAGAATACATAAGGTATTTACATATAATCTAAGATTTTGAGATAGTTTGAAATTCATTTTACACCGTCTCCAAGGGGGATAAGTAGTAAGAAATTCTGGACAGGGACTTTAAACAAAATCCTTCACGCTAAAGGGATCTACCATGCTAAAGAAAAGTAGCTCTACACATACCCCACTCATGAATCATCAGGGACAGGTTTCCTTTACACAAACACTTAGCTCTCCACATAACCGACAGATCAGAGAACTAGACAATACAGTTATTCTAAAAGAGAATACAAACATTCCAAAATGAGGGGATGAAGATAATATAAACCCAACCTAAAAGCCAGACCATATGCTCAGAAGTTGCCAAAGCACATAAACATGATCATGATCTCAACAGCGACAGAGGTCTGTGGAGAGACCGATTTAGTCTTCCATTACCCAAATTATAATAACCATCCAGTTAGGCTTGGCAGAAGCACCTATAAAGGATACATATGGTAGTGTCCAGTGGTTGGATAGATAACCAGCACCAAAAACTCTATATTGTAGATTATAGTGTACAAGGTGTGTACAATCAGTAAACTGTATAGATAAAGGTGGACATCTTTGACCACAGGGTGAAAAAAGACTCCCAAAATGAAAATCAAGGAATCAAAAAAGGTCAGGAGAAGGCACATTCCTGGTGGCTCTGTTCACACCCCTTCATTGCTTTAAGACCAGGCATTTTGTAAATATGCCAGAGGGGCATTGTATCAAAACAAACACTGCAGTTTTGATGCGTTAGACATGCGTTTGCCTTTTTTTAAAAGAAAACAAATATTTGCATAATAAGTAACTGACAAGGCTCTATTCACACCTTTTCGCTTGCGCTGCATTGGGCAATGCAGTCACAATGCAATACTGAGTATATAGGTGAATTGACCCATTAAAATTATTGGGCAGCATTTTCCCTTACGATGTGACTGCATTCCACAATGCAGCGCAAGCGGAGAGGTGTGAATAGAGCCTAAAGTCTTTGGCAAACCAATGCAGGTACACTGCGTTATACATGCGTTGCCATGAGTTGGAGAGATTATTCAGTAATTTACTTGTATATGGTGATCATATGCTATATTCATAATAGTTACTTTATAATTACAACTAAAAATTGGTATATCCCCAGTGATGACAACAACCAAGGAATTTTGAAACTTCTAGAATTTATTAACATAACTTGTAATAAATGGCAAGACCCTAAACTTAAATTCTGGTCTTTTGATGAGGAAAAACAAAACTACTGGTCTAATAAGAAACAACTGTTACTTTTCTTGTGCCATAAATGTGAGCGTTATACTGTGGATAGGATATGTCCCCGAGAGTCCTTCAATACATAGCTGAAATTTCCTGGTTTGGCTCCATGCCTTACAATGCCCTCAGGCATCTATTTTAATCACTTAACCAGACAAGCTGTTTGGCGCTACTTTTACTACTAAACACAGATGGGTCAGACTTTCTTATTACAGAGGCAGATAAGCAAAGCTTATGTGAAACAAAAGATACATGCATAGAGAAAAAGGAGGTCATCACAGTACAGAAGTGATCAGTATGCACACACGTATACTATCGGAACTAAAGTAGGAATCTTTTTCTTACAAATCCAATCTTTGACTTTATGCAGACCAGTATTTCTTAATACATTCTCAACAAAAACTGATCTAAAGTGTCAAATGAAAAAAATCTAAATTTGTTTTCTTTTTTTTTTTCCCCTCTGATTTTTTTCTCAGAATTCTCTATTCTATTCTCTATTTCTTCAAAGATATCAGAAGAACCTAAAACATAAGAAACACAACACATGTTCTTTATAGCTTCCCTTTGCAATTTATTCTATCCATTTCTCTCTCAAAAAATGTCTCAATTGTTTCTAGCAATTTCTCTCAATAAAAATGGTACAGCCATTTATTCAACCTAATTTACATGCTCAATGTTTTCTCTCTTTTAGTACAGATATCGCCATTACTATTCCGTATTTTTTATCCTCTGGCATACAGTTGATTGGGGGCTGAATTTATTAATGGCTAAAAGAATCGTAAAAAGTTACAAAGAGGAACATTAGGGGAGGTTAAAACACCGCAAACCTCACCGATTTGCTGCTCCCCCCTCTGGCTTACGCTTTGGGCTCTATTTACTGACCACGCCGGGAGATCCATCTTCTGGGTGACCTTTCGACGGCTGGCGCCATCCTGCATCCCATCAGGCACTGCGCGCTGCCCCCGATCTCGCACCTGTTCAGTGCCCAGGACTTTGAAGAGCAAAGCTTAAGCCTTGCTGTCACCAACCGATGTCTAAGCCGGCGCGGGGGCAGCGACTGGGCCCTGAAGCAGCCAGATGTCACATCAGCAGGAAGCAACGACATCCAAAAGGTAAGCAGGGGCCGGGGGTATTGGATATGTTCCAATGTTCCTCTTTGAATATGGAATAAGGTGGTTGTGTTTTCCACACCAAACAATACATTTTAAAATACTTCCCTCCCCCAAAAAAACAAACAAACTAAAAGGGCTATAAAAATAAATGCCTCACCCCACCCTGAGCATCTAATCAAGCAGTGGCTCCTGAAATCACTTGGTTTCTGCAATCTACTTCATCTTGTTGTTTCCCTCCAGCTGGTCTGAAACTGTCTCCCTCCAGGCACTAAGGTAGTGTGCCTCATCATGATTGAGAAAAAGAGCCCATGTGAAGTATGCCGAATGAAGACCCAGATGTAATGTGTGTGACGATCAGACCTTTTGATTGGTTGTCTGATCGAATTGATCTAATCGCACCACACATAAGCCACCTACCACACTAGGCAACGTCTAGTCAGAGCCATGCGCAAAAAAGCTGCCACCAGACAAATCACCGGTGTATTGACGGTAACTATAATACAAATTGGTTGAATCAATCTGCCTCACGAACAGTTACTGCAAGACCACGATAGTACAGAGAGCGTTAACCAAGCGTGAGACTTTAACTGGAACTTCACCCTAAATAAGAGCACACATTAAAAATCATCCTACCTGCACCTACTGCCTTTTCTGAGCCTTTAAACATCCAAGATAGCGTCCCATGGAGTCTTAGGCTGCCTGCAAACCGGAAGTCTTATGACTATGCAGTTCTGCATTCTGTGAATACTGTCTATTTCCTGACCCCAGCTCTGCTCTGTCTGTGCAAAGCACAGCTATAACTCCCCCCCCTCCTCTCCCCAATATGTGATGCTTCTGAGACAAGATGGCGGCGCCCGTATCGTAGAGTTCTAAACAGAGTTGCAGCCTAGTGGGGGGAAAGAATAATAAGTGACTAAAAAAGTATGAATATATATTCATTTTAGATGCAGGGGAATAGTTTAAGGGTTTGGGCGTTCCATTAACTGATGCTGAAGGCAATTCAGATACCTGCTTAGGGTTCTTATTTCTCAATTCAGAGCACTAGTACCTCGCTATGATTATATTTAGTTACAAAAGATATTCAAAAATGGTACAAATATAAAAAGTGGTGCAGTATGAATAGCCATAATAAACATTAATAGTATAAATGAAAAAATAACAGACAGAAATTGTATACTTATGTTAAGGTGATGGTGCCAAAAAGCAGTCCTTAGATGCAATGGCAAATTCCAATAAATCAGCTGAAGGTTTTGAGATGTGAAGATGGGAAGCACAAAAATGACGTGGATTCTTCTTATGATGTCACAAGCCCCAGATGAGAATGTCAGTACCTGGCTGATGCCAGGTGAGGGAGGGGTTGTCCTTCTGGGCCCAGAAAATGTCTGGGAACCCCACAGACCACCTGGTTGTCAGAACAAGGCCAGGGATGTTATTTTCCAGACCAGAACCTCATTTTGAGTTGAATTATATCAATTACAGCCTGGTTGGGGCACCATAAACCCCTCAAAACATGTTTTTAGGTTCTAGGGATTCCTGAAATCATCACACGGGCAGGTCTCATATCATCCCATAGCTTAGGGCCTCAGCTAATCTAATGAGTTTATGGAGAATACAGCCTGATTCACAGAAGAAAAGGTGTTAACTATAATTTAGTTTTGCAGATGGCTTTTGGTTTCAGACTGTGAGGTGTGTGAGGGGATGAGCTCCCCAGGGGGGGCTTTCTCATGTGTGACAATTTGCTTCCTTGCCCATTAGCACCTAGTTAGAACTGGGCAACCCCCATTAGAAGTGCAAAGTGGGATGAATGCAATCTAGACTTATGATGGCTGTACAGCAGTGAAATATCATCATAACCAGATGCATGTAGTAAGCTGGATATTATTTTAAAGGGCCTAGCTGGCATATCTTTAGGGGGGATATGATAGATTTCCACCACATTGTGTAACATGTCAGGTGGTGGTGATAGGGGAAGGGTTGGGTTGACCAGATATATTTATTTTTCTTTTTGTGGAAACTTCTGTGGACTTTTTCAGCAGACTCCATATGAGTCCATTTGAGGAACAAGATGAACGCTATTCCCCCTGTGGCATCTGTCATGGTACACTTTACCCCGCGTCTGAATGAGCTCCCCGCTGTTCTGGCTTTCACTTGGACTCATTTATAGGAAGAACTACGGGAGCTGGTTGAAGAGCTCACAAAGAACAATGGACACCTTGGTATGGAGGCTGTAGGTCAGGACTGTGGAGACTTCACTGATATTCTGCAGGACTATCGGCAGGTATAACGGTTAGTCTCATGCCTCAAACAACACTCCTGATCTGGGGTCTGCTAGAAAAGTATTTTTGTATGCATACAATAACCTTGTAATGATTGCCCAAGTCATACAAGAAAACATTTCCAACACAAGAAAATATCTTTTGTGACACTCTATACAGACCAGAAAAATAGATACAAAATAAAGGCAATAATCATTTTGGCACATGTATTTTCAGTGGCAACGCTGTAAAAGAGACACCAGAGACCTGGCTATGCAAATGCACTCATTTTAGTAATCTTAGACTTCCAAATACTTTCCTAACATAATACTTTTATTTTAATAGTCATTCCGGATCGCAATCAAAACAGCTGCAATAATCTGTTAGACAAACATAAAACTTACAAGTGATATACAGCTGCTTGCTATACTAGCCAAAACAACTACCGCTGGACAAGAGGGCAATAAATGATTAAAAATAACTCAGCAAAGAAAAAAACATACATAAATAAAATAGACAAGAAAAAAGTATTATTACAGAAGGTCAAGAATCTACAGTTCAATTTCTAATTTTGGTTTCCAGAGACTTGAATTGTTGCCCATTTTCACATTTTAGTAAAGGCCCTGCCAGAAAAAGGAGCCATTTCTGTTTTTCTAATAACATTTTGCAAAGTTAACTGACATACACTAAACTATATGGTAAACTATAAACTCTAGCAACTACATTTGATAACATATTAGATAAATGAATACCAATTCAACTCAAGTTGAATTGGTATGGTAATACCAATTCAACTTGAGGGGTGGTAATCTAAAAAGGAGACTTGAACAAAAGGAGCTAGAGTGGATTTTTAAGATGAGCACAAGGGCACCGAATGGTCTGAACGAGGACTTCTCGTTCATTTCATTTTTGGGTAGGGATTAAATTATCAATTGCATGACACTGGTATCGGTGGAGTATAGGGTAGTTTTCTTTTATATATAATTTTTCTTGTTGTTAAATTTGGTTTACACTATTATGGATAGTAAGTTCACCAGGTGTTGTATGTATTTATTTATTTATATTCTTAGATGGACACAAGCCTCCTGCTCCGCTGGTAGGATGAACATTGTCGCCCCCCAGCCCCGGAAGACAAGAAGTGAGAGAGAAAAATCCCATCCGGCCAATAAGCTTGGAAGAACAAGATATGCCTTTAAGGATTACTGCCTGGTCCCCAGTTCTGGAAGCCAGGAGAAGAAGAACTACATCCGGTCAATAGTCGTGGAAGGAGATGTTATACCCCTGGAAGTCTAAAGAGATTGGAATAACTGACTCTCCCTCGATTTAGCAGAGAGACAGAGGAAAATCGTCCTAAATTTTGAAATGGTATACTTCATGATATTTTCATATCATTTGCTGATTCTTTACATATATACAAAGTAATCAATAAGGGCAAAGAATGTGATCAGAGCAATTTGGGGCTGAATATGCCATCATATGGCTGTGGATATCTCCAGTCGGTTTAATTCAATTAGCGTGTGTGTGTGTGTGTGTGTGTGTGTGTGTGTGTGTGTGTGTGTGTGTGTAAGCACGCACACAGACAAGCAATAGTGTAAATAACATAAGATATATAAATAAATAGGACACCCTAACATAAGAATTAATTGAAGTAATAGCTCAGGGAGCAATCAATATTGACTAACAATCCTAGATGTATAGACAAAAACAAATTAATTAAATAATCAAGAATAATCAACTTTCCCTTTCTTTTATAGAGTTTCCATGTAAATAAATATAAATGAGTAATAGATTTTTGTATGGATAATGTTGACGTTACAGTTGAATAAAATGAAACATGCTAACAGTATATAGACCAGATTGCAAGTTCCACATAAGATGTATCAATGTGTATTATCGTTGCCATGCCACCTGGGCCCCCGCAGCTCGAACGCTGACAGCCTGAGAGGCTGACAGGTTCTCTTGAGCTGCCGGAGGTGCCGCTGGGCGGGCGGGGCGTGTATGACGTCACGGCTTGTGTGCGCCTCCTACTGCAGGGGAGAGCGCGCACATTCCGGGCGCCTGCGCGCGCGCCGGCCCTGCGTCACCTCCAGGTCATGCTGTCCAACACGGAGGAAGCAGGAAGTAGGTGCGGCGTAGCCCCTGCGAGCGTTGGATAACTCGGACGGGGCGCACGGTCACATGCTGCCGCTCCTCCACCAGGAATGGACGTCATTTGAGACCGGGGGTTTATAAGGTGGTTTTGAGGGACACACAATCATCCTGATGAAGTGGTGAGGGGATCACCACGCAACGCGTCATGGGTGTGCTCTGCGGGACGGCTCTCATTATCCGGTGATGTACTAAAATTATATTGTTATTAGTTCCCGGTTTACCTTAAAAATTCATGTATTGTTAATAGACAATTAGGCACTGCATTACTTATAGCACCTTGTGGCATGGAATAGCCAATTAGCACTTGACACTTTACTGCACTAGTCACTTTTTATGGGGATTTAGCACATATATGAAGAGGTAGTTGCTTTTATAGCTGTATTTGGAGTGTGTATTCTATAAATACTAATTGACATTATTGTTCACATTTTAACTGTTTGTATCCTTTTTATATTATTTAACCCTTTAAATGCCAAGCACGTAGTTTCTACGTGGTTGCTTCTCCTACCGTTAAGTGCCAAGCACGTAGAAACTACGTGCCTGGCATTTCCCCCAAACAGTTAAAAGATAGAAAAAAAAACACTTACCTCTGGTATCCCTGTGAAGCTTGGGGTCCCCTCTTCCTGGGGGGGGCCCGAAACCAGCCGCCCCCCCCCCCCCCCCGTTTCCAGCGCTGACTCGCCGTTGTAAAAAAATAAATAAATAAATAAAACTGTCATTTACTCACCTCCGCGCCCGAGCCTTCTGTCCGGGTCTCCTCTTCACCAGGGAGGGGTCCGATCCCCCCCCTGGGCTGCGCAGTCTTCAGGTGAGGACCCTCTTCCGGGTCCTCACCTCTTGTAATGGCGGCGATGGCCGCCGCCGCTTAGCTCCGCCCATTGTGGGAGGAGCGGGATGACGTCATCCCGCTCCTCCTATACCCCCTCCGAGCTCCGGCATCTGTCAGATGCCGGTGGTGATCGGAGCAGGGCGGATGTCAGGTGAGGAGGCTCCGATCGGAGCCCCCTCACCTGTCACCCGCCCTGCGCCGATCACCACCGGCATCTGTCAGTGAGATGATCGGCGCGGGACAGCGGCGAGGGACGTCGGATCGGAGGTGAGTACAGTGTAAAAAAAAAAAAATAAAGATTTTTTTTCTCTGTGTCAGTGTCATTTTTTACTTTTAACCCCTTGTGAACTGGTAAGGGGTCCATGACCCCTATACCAGTTCACAAGGCTGGGGGGATGGCAAGCCACCTGCGCTAGCGGGTGGCTTGCCATTAACCCCTGGCACCCCCATTACCTGCCTCCCCAAAGGCCAGGAGGGGTCAGAAGAGCCCGGGCCCACATAAGCTATGTGGGCTCGTAGGCTTGCAGGGTGGGGGGGCCACAAAAGCTGGCCCCCCCACTCTGTGCCTACAAGCCCCCATAGCTGGTCCCGGGCTGGTTACTGTGGGTAAGGGGGACCCCACGTCAATTTTTTTTTTGATTTTTAAGGGTTTTTAACCCTTAAAAATCTAAAAAAAATGGGGTCCGCCCCCCCTGGGAGGGGGGACCCTATGTCATTTTTTTTTTTGATTAACCCTTTGTGTTCTGTCATCCAGCAGCTATAAAAGGCTTCTAGCAAGTGAGCAGAAGCCAGTGATCGCCGAGGGACAGAGTGCTCCAGGATGGATGGGAGGTGAGTACAGTGTAAATAAAAAAATAAAAATTAATAAAATATTTTTTTCTCTGCTTGTGTCTGTGTGATTATTTATTTATTTATTTTACTTAATAATATTGTAAAAAAAAATAATAAAATTTACAAACAAGATATTTCATGTTAAAGGCTAAACTCTGCTGCAAAAAAATATATATATAATTTTCCTGAAAGTTCCAGCAAAATGGCGCAAAACATGGCGCAAAATGGGGAAAAATGGCCTGTCAACAGAGGGTGACAAAATCTCAAGTAGGCTGGCAATTAAAAGGGTTAATAGAACCTCTGCTTATTGGGTATTGTTCTGTTCGGCGGACCTTGCGCTTTCAGATTTAGCTTGTTTTTTCTTGTTTGCATATTTATATTTTAGGAAAAGGTGTTTTTTATTCAGCTATTTTTTACATTTTTTAGGGAAACCCTGCGCAAACAAAGAATTCTTTGAGGTAATAATTCCAGAAAGATGAGTCCACTAGAACAAGCTGGGTACGCTTAGAAAGCTTAACGTGTGTACTTTCAGAGAATATATGGTTTATGGGGGATATTCCAAATGTAAAGGGTTGTTTTGGTTGAAAAATCGCAAGGTGCGCACTTTGTCTGCAGAGCTGAAATTTTCAAGTAAAATTACCGTTACGCACATGCTTTACTTTGGGGTGTTTGGCAACTCTTCCCTTGACAGTAGCAATGCATGTTGGGTGTTGTTCTGTTTGGGGGATATTGCGTTTTCAGAATAAACTTGTTTTTTCTTGTTTGTATATAGTTTTTTTAGGAAAATGTGGCTTTGATTCTGCTTTTTTATCCTTTTTTTAGGGAAACTCTTTGCAACCAAAGAATCCATTGAGGGATTACTTCCAGAAAACTATGGCCACATCAACAAGCCTGGTACACCTAGAAAGCTTGAGGTGTGTACCAGAGAATATATAGTTTGTTGGGGGTAATTCAAATGTAAAGGGTTGTTTTTCTGGAAAAACTGCAAGGTTGCGCATATTGCATAGCATAGTTGTATTTTTTCTGAAAATCTCCTAAAGCGCTGTTTCAGTTTGGGGGAGTCTCCTGGGCAGGAAAGGGTGTCTACCTATACATATGTGGTACCGCTGTAACCGGGAGAAATTGGGATTTCACATGCAATAAGATTTTATTGACAAACTTACATTTTTTATTACAAAAAAAAACTACAAATTGTAAAAAATATATATATATATTTTTTTTGCACATATTTCACCCAAAAATATTGAGAATACACCTAAACAATGACAAACAAGACATTTCATGTTAAAGCCCAGACTCTGCTGAAAAAAACAATATATAATTTTCCTGGGAAATCCCTGGAAATCCCTTCAAAAATCACATTTGAACATGGGGAGCGCAAAATAGTGTAAAATGGTCTGGCAACAAAGTGTGACAAAAACTCCAGGTAGGCTGGCACTTAAAGGGTTAATTGCATGAATTGTATTGTGAGAGGGAACATTATATTACTCCTGGAACAATATTAACTATTAGATATCTGTCCTGCCCCAATTCTTTGGGGCTTTTTACTCATGTTTTTTAAATGTATGTTTTATATGTTTGTCTGGTAGAACTTGGGTCTATTTAATTAATTGATTAATAAAGGATTACAAATTCATTTAGTATCTTATGGTGTGCGGCACATTCTATTGGGGTAGAATTGGTTTCTGTGGTTATCTGGTAACCCACAGATAATATTACTTAGACAACTCAAGTTCTTGTCATAAATTAAATTACAATACCATTCATACAGTGTTAAATTACGATACCATTCATACAGAGTTGCTTTCAACTTTCCAGGCATACGAGACCTAAAGGAGATGTACTGCAAGCTCGTAAAAAAAAATTGTAAAAAAAGTATTAATATTAAGGACATCAAAAGTACTGTCACTTGAGAAGAATTAAAACCATTAAGACTCTTATTTCAATCTATTCTCCTCAAGGACATAGATGTCAAAATAGATCACTGCCAGAAAGTAGGCAGCACCCGAACAAATGGTGGTTTAAATGCGCAAGATGTCCCATGCAGAGTAGCAGACTACACAATTAAGGAAGAGATCCTTGAAAACAAGAATTAATAAAGAGCTAACAATAGATGGTAATAGAATAGAATATCAAAGCCAGAGAAAGGAAACGGCGACAAATGAAAATTACTGAGCTAGAAAGGATATCAACATTGGAGATTGAGTATAAGGCTACCCTATCAGAGGATAAGATAAATATGCAAAGAAACACAATAGTTAAATAACATACTATCTAGAGATAATAAGAGCATTTTAAAGGACCACCCCCCCAAAAAAAAACGTAACCTAGGTAAAAGTGGTAAAATATTAGCGGATTATTGGACAACAAATTTTATAGCAAAAAAAAGGTTAACGAAAGGGCATACACCAAAAATACAATTCTGTGATTACTCACCTGTAGAATTGGTATTATGAGTATACAGTACGTCCTGCTCCAAATCTAATACTTACAGTTGGGATATACTCCGCCAGATGGCACTGGACTGCAGAGACATCGAAAATAGGCTCCTCCCGGCTCCTCAAATACCCAGGGACCTCCCACAAATCCCCAGCACTGAAAAGCAGTTAAGGAGAAGCCGGGAGAATTAAACAATCCAAACTATCAACTATAACAATGATAACAATCACCATACAGGGGATCCAAGAAAATGCAAACCAAGGGTGGGTTGGAGCAGGACGTACTGTATACTCATAATACCAATTCTACAGGTGAGTAATCACAGAATTGTATTCTTAGTATACAGTACGTCCTGCTCCAAATCTAATACTTACAGTTGGGACATCCAATAGCAGTGTCCATAAAGTAGGGTGGGATCCCCAAGAAAAATCAGCAGCAGTCAGTTTAAACCACTGCCGCCTGCAGAACCTTGCGCCCAAAAGCAGCATCAGCTGAGGCCCTAACATCAACCTTGTAAAACTTGGAAAAGGTATGAACAGAAGACCAAGTAGCAGCCTTGCAAACTTGTTCAACAGAAGCCTGTTGAGAGGCACCAATAGCACGAGTGGAATGAGCAGTAAGGCGGAAGGGAGGATTCTTCCCCTTAGCAGAGTAGGCCTGAATCACAGCCTGACGAATCCATCTGATAGACTTGGCAGGAGCCAAACCCTTCCTAGGACCAGAAGGGACCACAAAAGGAGCATCAGTTTTCCTGAAAGGTGCAGTAGCCACCAGATAGTACTTCAGACACCTAACCACATCCAAAGAGCGCAAAACCCTCTCCTTAGCCTTGCTAGGATTAGGGCACATAGAAGGAAGAACAATATCCTGATTCAAATGAAAGGCAGACACTACCTTAGGCAGAAAATCAGGTTTGAAACGAAACACCACCTTGTCCTGGTGCCTCTCATAGTAGGGGGGCTGAATGGAAAGCGCCGCCAATCAGACACACGCCTGACAGAAGTGATAGCCACCAGAAACACAACCTTGAGCGAAGAATGGCCAAGGCAGCATCCTGCACAGGTTCAAAAGGAGCATCCTGCAAGGCTGACAGAACCAAGTTCAAATCCCAAACAGGCACCATAGGCTTATGTGGGGGGCGCACATGAGTGACCCCCTGGAAAAAAAGTCCTGATCAGAGGGTGCTGAACAAAGGACTTCTGGAAAAAAATAGCCAGGGCAGAAACCTGACCCTTCAGAGTACTGAGTTAGAGCCCCATCTCCAACCCATGCTGCAGGAACTCCAGAATCCTGGGAGTAGAGAAGACACGACAGGGAAGAGACCTAGACTCACACCAGTCAATGTAGGCACACCAAACCCTGTAATAAATGGAAGAGGAAGACTACTTCCTAGCTTTAATCAAAGTATCCACAACTGAGGAAGACAGCCCCTTCTCCATCAAGATGGAGGTTTCAGCAGCCAAGCCGTCAAAGCCAGAGTTTGTAAATTGGGATGGCGTAGTGAGCCCTGAGTGATCAGATCTGGCACCAAGGGCAGAGCATACTGATCTACTGCCAGCTGTACCACGTCTGCAAACCACACTCTTCTTGGCCACCTGGGGGCCACCAGAATTGCTGGCACCCCTTCCAGAGCAATCTTGCGTAGAACCCTGCCCAGCAGGGGAATTGGGGGGGGAGACATAGAGGAACTGAAAGTCCTTCCATGACATTGCTAGCGCATCCGAGGTCAGGGCCAGAGAGACAAAAGCTGAAAGCTTGTGATTGTGGCGGGACCCAAACAGATCCATATCTGGTTGGCCCCAACGGTGACACAGAGATTGAAACACCCTGCTGCATAGGGACCATTCTCCCTGGCGAGAGGTCCCCCTGCTCAGAGAGTCCGCCAGGTGATTTTCCACCCCCGGGATGTACACAGCTGAAATGCAGGGGACATTGGCCTCCGCCCAAGTCAGGATCAGAGACGCTTCCTGGAGGGCCCCCTTGCTCCGGGTCCCTCCCTGATGATTGATGTAGGCAACTGCCGTCTGGTTGTCCGAGCGCACCTGAACAGGCAGGCCCTGAATATGAGTAGTCAAGCGAGCCAGAACTAACCTGATCGCTCGCAGCTCCAAGACATTGATAGGTGTGTGGGCCTCCTGAGGGCCCCACCTCCCCTGGAACCGCAGGGACTTCCAGAAACCCCCCCAACCTGACAGACTGGCATCCGTGGTGACAGTCTCCCAGGAAGGGGCAAGAAAGGATCTGCCCCCCAACAGGTTCCTTGAGTCCATCCACCAGAAGAGGGACCTCCTGACCAGGGGGGGGGGGGAGAGCACACAGACCCTGTCCAGGGACGCTGGGTCCTTGTCCCATACAGACAATAGGTGAAGTTGCAGAGGCCTCAAGTGGAACGGAGCATAAGGGACCGCTTCGGAGCACGCCACCATCAGGCCCACCAGCTGCATCCCCTGCCTGATGGAGGGATGGGGACAAGCTAGGAGGGACTGAGCCTGTGCAATCAGACTGTCCACCTTCTGTTGAGGAAGGAAGATCCTTGCCTGAACTGTATCCAGATTCATTCCTAGGAATGGAGTTACCAAGGAAGGGGACAGTGAGGACTTGGGGTGGTTGATCACCCATCCAAATGACTCCAGGGTGGACACCACCAGCTGAGTATCCAACTCTGCCTGATGTAGAGACTGGGAAGGGATGAGTATGTCGTCCAGATAGGGAAACACGCGGACGCCCGGACATCTGAGCAGAGACATCACACCAGCCAGCACATTGGTGAACACCCTGGGAGCTGAAGTGAGGCCGAAGGGCAAAGCCACAAATTGGTAGTGTTGATCCATCAGAGCGAACCTGAGGAACCTTTGATGACCTGGGAACACAGGAATATGAATGTAAGCATCTTTGATGTCCACAGAAGTCATAAAATCCCCTTGGCGCAGGGAACTGATGGCAGAGCGCAGAGTCTCCATGCGAAAGCGCCTGCCCCTGACAAACTTGTTGAGAATCTTTAAGTCCAGGATGGGCCTGACAGAACCATCCTTTTTGGGTACTGTGAATAGGTTGGAATAAAAGCCCTTGCCTTTTTCTCTTAAGGGGACCTGGCAGATGACCCCCAGCTCCAGGAGGCCTTGCACTAGCTCCTGAGCTGACACAGGGTCCTGAGGAATCCGGGACCTGATGAATCTTGGAGGGGGATCGGCAGCAAACTTCAACTTGTAACCGGAGGACACTACCTCCTGAATCCACCGGTCTGAGACATGAAGCCTCCAGACGTGAGAGAAGTGCTGCAGCCGTCCCCTCACCCGGATGGGTGAGGGCGCCCCATAATGCCTGAGGGGGCTTGGGAGAGGATTTTGCTTTGGGACCCCAGGAGGAGCCAGGACGTCCACGTCCTCTGCCTCTACCCCAGAAATCTCCCCGGGCCCCAGGGAAAGACACCCCCCTTCATGCACCGCGGTAAGGGGAGGAGAAGGAACCCTGACCCCGAAAGGGACGAGGTTGCCGCCTGCGCTGGGGTAACCTGCCTCCCTTAGCAAAAAGGTTCAGGCGGTCTCCAAACAGACGCAGTCCTTAAAGGGAAGGGGCCTTCTTAGCAGCATTGTCAGCAGCCCACTGGCGCAGCCAAACCGAGCGGCGTATAGCCACCACGAGGGCAGAAGTTCTGGCACACATTCTGATGGTGTCATCCAAAGCTGATAGGACAAAATTTACAAAAACATCACAACTGGAGAGTGCATTAAACACCTCACAAGGCAAATCATCAGGGGCACTATTAAGCATATTTCTGATAAGGGTTCTAGTGGCCACAGCAGTAATGGCAGAGGCACAGACCGGGCGCAGCGCCGTCCCTGCACATGCAAAGGAGCAGGATGCCAGCTGATCAATACGCCGGTCTTCAGGATCCCCCAGGGTAGTAGAATCAGGGGAATGCATGACAGAGGTCTTAGATAGCCCTAGGATCGGGGCATACACCTCGGGGGGGGGGGGGGGGGTGGGAGATGACCAACATTTAACCACCTCAGCAGGAAAGGGATACTTCCTATCCCAACTCTTTGGAACCCCGGGTTATGGAAATGTGCCTGCTCTGGAAATTCCAAACGTGATCTTGCTGTATGGAAAAACTCCCCTCTTTGCCTGGGAGCCTCAACAGGGAGAGAGATAGACAGAACCTCAAAAATCTGGGTCAGTAATCTGTCAGTGTCATCCGGGGCCCAGGGGTCAGAGCCAGAATCGTCATGACCCCTCGGCCGCTCATCAGATGAGCCTGAATCAGAAAAGAGCTCCCCTTCATCAGACGGGGTATAGCCACACAGATTCATAAACTCCTCAGCTCCCATAGGGAAAACAGTAACATTAGGCGAGCGGCCTCTTAGCAGGGGCCTTAGGCGCTAAAGACTTCGCAATAATCTGTTCAACAGTAACCAGTCTAGAAGACACATCAGGCTGAGAATCCCCACTAGTATGCAACTCAGCAGGAGTGAGATTTAAGCTTGGGGGAGTAGGTGAAGTGAAAAGAAGTGCAGCCACTGGCAGGCCAGATTGCAATGCAAGCACCTGCTCAGCACAGGGTACACAGACCCGCGCCTTGTCAGCGTCAGCATGAGGCTGCCCACACGCTACACACAGCCGGTCTTGTCCCACAGGGACTCCGGTAACATTATCCTGAGATGCCTCCATATGGTGATTATAGCGGCGATATATGCCGATAGGGAATGACGCTATATAGCAACCCTGGATGCCCCAATAACCCGCTAGGGACGTGGGAGTATAATTTTTACAAAGCCTACAAGTAATATACTAAAAACAGGGCCGGAAGAAGCTAAGAAGGTTTCGTCCCGCCTGAAAGACATAAGCAGACAAGACCTTAAGTACATCGTAATAAAAGTGAAGCAGATCAAGCTGCTCGCGAGGGCACTTACGGACCGCTGTAGGTAGGAGTCCGTCGCGCATAGGCCAACCAAGTCAGAAAAGATGGCGTCGGTATACCTCGAGGGGCGGGCCAGTAATAGCGATGACGTGGAACGCGCCAAAGATGGGACCCGGCCCCCCCAAGAGCGCAAAGCCAGCAAGACCAACAGCCAATGATGGCGCACCCGCGCCTGAGGAAATGCCGGCGCCCAGCGCGGAACCAAGTCAGCGCGCGGCGGTGGTAATTTTAAAAGCAATAAAGACAAGTCAGCGTGGCGGCTGACACAAGAATAAAGACATGTGAAAAGTGAAAGCACAGACTGCATAACATACCTATCTATACACATACACACCTCCGCCCTCTTTTCCCCCGAAGACTACAAGGAGGATGAGGGAGGACGGCGGCCACTTAAATAGGGCCCACCGATAGGCAGGGGCAACGGGCAATAGTGCGGGAGGGGCATCCCATAGAGGCTCACAATAAGCCTGAACCGCCTACCCTTTGGTAGGGGATTGCGGTGGAGCAGCGTTCCTAAGCACCAACGGCGGTGCTGCCTACCTTCACCCGACCAGCGCAGCTAAGGCTGGGAGGCATATTACTAGTGGAACGAGTGGGAATAGTCCTACAGGGCCGCAGGTTAATAACCCCGCTCACCTGCGAGTAGAGAGCCAATTTCTCGTCCTTCGCAGCCAGACTGCAGAGAAATTCTGGGGATTTGTGGGAGGTCCCTGGGTATTTGAGGGGCTGGGAGGAGCCTATTTTCGATGTCTCTGCAGTCCAGCGCCATCTGCCGGAGTATATCCCAACTGTAAGTATTAGATTTGGAGCAGGACATACTGTATACTAAGAATAGCCTTCCAGAAGAGATCCGTCATGAATTTGCAACCTTTTATAAAAAAATGTATAATATTGATACAACCGAAAAATTAACTAACCACAAAGGCTTTTTTCAGTAAAATAAAAAAACATTGACTTCAGAAAGAAATAGTAGAGGATCTTAAAAAAGTACCATTTTGTGAGTACTCACCTGAAAAATGGATATTGTTGGTGTGCCACACACCCCGCTTCACCTTTAATATTCTTCACGATTGGGTTACTCACCGCCAGGTGACGCTGTTGCAGAGAGGAAGTCTTGTAACGAGCCCCCTTCCGGCCTATATATACCTGGTACCTCCCATTTATCACCAGTGATTTAAAAAGCAGAAAGACAAGGTACCAGAAATTTAACGGTAACCTCAAAATAAATAAAAGATTCACCATATAAAGGATTCGAGATACCGAAAAGGGTGGGAGTGAAGCGGGGTGTGTGGCACACCAACAATATCCATTTTTCAGGTGAGTACTCACAAAATGGTACTATTCTTGGTGTGCCACACACCCCGCTTCACCTTTAATATTCTTCACGATTGGGACATCCAAAAGCAGTGTACACAAGGGATGGGCATCCCAAGGCAAGGTGAAGCATAACTTAAATGACTGCAGTCTGCAGAACTTTGCGGCCAAAAACAGCATCCGCTGAGGCTCGCACATCAACTTTGTAAAACTTAGAAAAAGTATGAACCAAAGACCAAGTGGCGGCCTTACAAACTTGTTCAACAGAAGCTTGGTGCTGAAAAGCCCAAGACGCTCCAACGGCGCGAGTAGAATGAGCAGTGATACGAAAAGGGGGAACTTTCCCCTTAGCAGAATAGGCCGCAATAACGGCCTGATGTATCCATTTGCTAATGGCAGATTTGGCTGGTGCCAAACCCTTCTTAGGCCCACAGGGCACAACAAAAAAGGCGTCCGTCTTACGAAAAGGAGACGTGATCATCAATTAGTACTTAACACAGCGTACTACATCCAAACAATGCAAAACCCTCTCTTTGTCATTCTTAGGATTAGGACACAAGGAGGGAAGAACAATATCCTGATTCAAATGAAAAGCAGAAACAACCTTAGGAAGAAAGTCTGTCTCGAACCGAAAGACCACCTTATCCTGATGCCTCTCAAAGTAAGGCGCCTGGATAGACAAGGCCGCCAACTCCGAGACACGCCGGACCGAAGTGATCGCTACCAAGAAGACAATCTTCTGAGTCAGGGTAGACAAAGCAATATCCTGCAGAGGCTCAAAAGGAGGAGCCTGCAGAGCAGAAAGAACCAAATTCAAATCCCAAACCGGGAGTAATGGTTTCCTGGGAGGCCGCACATGCGTAACCCCCTGGAAAAAAGTTTTAACTAAAGGATGAAGCGCAAAACGCTTCTGAAAAAAGATAGATAAGGCAGAAACTTGCCCTTTCAAAGTACTTAGCTGAAGACCAGAGTCCAGCCCAGATTGTAAAAACTCCAGAATCCTGGAGACCGAGAAGACCCTACAAGGAAAGGATCTAATCTCACACCAAGCGATATAGGCTTTCCAAGTCCTATAGTAGATGATAGAAGAAGACCTCTTCCGGGCACTGATCAAAGTCTTAACGACTGAGTCAGAAAGACCCTCCTCCTTCAAGATGGAGGTTTCAGCAGCCAGGCCGTCAAACCCAGCGCTGGTAAATTGGGGTAACACAACCGACCCTGAGTGAGCAGATCGGGCCGAAGAGGCAGCACGAACTGGTCCACTGCCAGCCGAACGAGGTCTGCGAACCACACTCGCCGTGGCCACCTTGGGGCCACGAGAACGGCGGACACCCTTTCCAGAGCCAACTTCCGAACCACCCTGCCCAGCATGGGTATCGGAGGAAACAGGTATAGAAATCCCAGATCCCCCCAACTCAGGGACATGGCGTCCACTGCCAAAGCCAGAGGATCCCGGGAGAGCGACACAAAGTTCGGGAGCCTGTGATTGTGACGAGAGGCAAACAGGTCCACCTCCGGTGTCCCCCATCGGAGACACAGTGAGCGAAAAACCTGAGGATGGAGAGCCCATTCTCCCAGACGGGGAGAGCCCCTGCTCAACCGGTCCGCTTCCTGGTTCTCCACTCCTGGAATGTATACCGCCGAGAGACAAGGAACATGGGCCTCTGCCCAGGTCAGGATCAGGGACACCTCTCTGAGAGCACTCAGACTGCGAGTCCCTCCCTGATGATTGATGTAAGCAACCGCTGTTCGATTGTCTGAACGCACCTGGACCGGAAGGCCCAGAACGTGATGAGTCAGGAGAGCAAGCACCCGACGGATGGCTCTCAGTTCCAGAACATTGATGGGTAAGTGGGCCTCTTGAGGTCCCCATTGGCCCTGGAACTGAAGCTCCTTCCAGAATCCGCCCCATCCCGAAAGACTGGCGTCCGTGGTGACAATTTCCCAAAGAGGGGTCAGGAAGGACCTGCCCCTCACGAGATTGGCCGAGACCAACCACCACTGGAGGGACTGCCGGACCCGGAAGGACAACTGGAAGGGCTGATCCAGCGACCGAGGCTGCCGGTCCCAGGACGCCAATAGATAAAGCTAAAGCGTCTTCATGTGAAATTGAGCAAAAGGAACTGCCTCGAACGAGGCAACCATCAACCCTACCAGCCTCATCCCCAGACGGATGGACGGCCGAGGATTGGAAAGAAGGACCAGAGCCAACTCCTGAATCAGATGAATTTTGGACTGGGGGAGAAACACTCTGTGTTGATGAGAGTCCAACTGCATCCCCAGAAAGGACACCACCCTGGCCGGAGCGAGGGAGGACTTGGGGAAGTTGATCACCCAACCAAAGCTTTCCAGCGTGGAGACCACCATCCTGGTGTCTGTCTCCGATTGATTGAGTGACGGAGCCATGATGAGAAGGTCGTCCAAATAAGGTACGACCCGAATGCCCCGAGATCTGAAAATGGCCATCACCCCTGCCAGCACCTTGGTAAACACTCTTGGAGCCGAGGTAAGGCCAAACGGAAGTGCCACGAATTGAAAATGCCGATCTTCCATCACGAATCGAAGAAAACGTTGATGAGCGTGGCAGATGGGAACATGAAGATAAGCATCCTTGATGTCTATGGACGTCATGAAGTCCCCCTGCCGAAGGGAACCGACGGCCGTACGTAAAGTTTCCATGCGAAACTTCCAAAAACGGATGAACCTGTTGAGTAATTTCAGGTCAAGGACGGGACGAACCGACCCGTCCTTTTTGGGGACTGCGAAAAGATTGGAGTAGAAACCGAGGCCCATCTCTAAGCGCGGTACCGGCCGGATGACCGCCATTTCTAACAGATTCTTTACCGACGCCAGGAGCCCCTGTGCGGCCAAAGGATCGATGGGCACCCGAGACCGAAAGAACCGTGAAGGAGGGCGAGACTCGAATTCCAGCTTGTAACCGGGCGACACTACCTCCCGGATCCATCTGTCCGGAACCTCCTGGTCCCAAACCTGGGAGAAGTGTCGCAATCGTCCCCCCACCCGCACGGGTGAGGGCAGCCCCTCATTGCTGAGCGGGCTTACCAGCAGGCATGGGCTTGGTGCCCCAGGACTTAGTGGGATGGCAACGGCCCCTCCCCCGAGTCCAACCTGCACCTCTGGTAGCGGGAAAGGAAGCCCCCCTACCCGCTCTGAATCCCCGAAAGGTAGGCCTACCAGAACTTGCCCCCCAAAAGGGACGACGAGGCCTCTTGCGTTGCGGCATTTTACCACCTTTTGCAACTGAATCAATTTGATCACCAAACAGTCGCAATCCCAAAAAGGGGAGAGCTGTGAGCACCTTTTTAGAAGCTACGTCCGCCGACCACTGGCGCAGCCATACTGCCCGACGAATAGCCACCAGCATTGCCGCTGTCCTGCTACTCATAGCCAGCGCATCGTCCTGAGCGGTCAGAACATAGGAAACAAAAGACTCACACTGCCTGAGAGCAGTAAACTCCTTACAAGTGGGATCAAGATCCACACACAGATCCTGAATAACAGATCTAACCGCCGAAACATCATCCGCATCAACCATCAACCGCACACACATCCTCACCATCCTTAAGGGCAGTGGTTTCAGAAGACTGCACCATAGCCGTGCTAGAGAGCCCTAGCACAGGGGTATCGACGTCAGGAGGAACTGACCAAAGCTTCACCAATTCTGGCGGAAAAGGATAACGTTTCTCCTAACTGGAAGGAATTCCAGTTAACCGCGTGGGATGTTCCCATTCCTTAAGCACAACCCTCTCAAAGTGTTGTTGTCTGGGAAAAACCAAACGCGGCTGAGGCACATTAAACAACTGACCCTTTGGCAGGGTGACAGCCTCAGGCGGATCTAAATTCAAAATTTCAAACATTTGAGCCAGAATGGAGGGGGTGTCAAAGGAAACCCCCGCAGACAAATCGCCAATAGCATCAACCTCAAGCTGATCTGCAGGCTCATCTGACTCCACCAGGAATTCTCCCTCCTCGTCCAGGGAGCAATCGGACCAATCTACAGGCTCACATACTTCATCCTGTGAAGCCGGAGGTACAGGAGAAAGGTGCTTCCGTTTCGCAGTGGCCTTCAACCCTGCTTTAACGGAAATTATCTTCTCGAGGTTGGCTAACCGTGCAGACACCTCGGATTGCGAATCCCCACCTTTGACAATGTCACACGGGGTCCGGAACAGGGAGGGAGGGGTAGGGGATGATGGAAGTTGCGAAGAGCCAGCAGCCGGAGCGACGGACTGACGCGCAATATTCTGCCTTGCACAAGGAATGCATACTATAACATCATCGCCTGGGTAGGGGATGATGGAACTTGCGAAGAGCCAGCAGCCGGAGCGACGGACTGACGCGAAATATTCTGCCTTGCACAAGGAATGCATACTATAACATCATCGCCTGGGAGCGGAGTCCCACAGCCTCCACACACCCTAGATGGCCCAGAAGAACCATTTCCGGTATTATCGGAAGCCTCCATATGGTGATTTATGGTATTCGCAAAATCCTGGGTTTAAGGCATAAGCCACCCGGAAATGCCCCTTTTATGTAAAAGTCCCGGGAGGGAGCATTTAATTTATAATAAAGATGCCCTTTAAAAATAATTAACTTAATAAATCATTATATCGTATATCTACAATTTAATTTTTTATTTTTTTTTAATATATATATGTATATATATATATATATATATATATATATATATATATATATATATATATAAACATATAAATATGTCCCAATTTAGAGAAAAAAAGGACTAGCCAGGCAAAATAGAACCGGGAGGCCACTGTATTGAGGGAATCCCAGGATCTGTGGGGGAAGAAACAAACCAACAGTAAGACCCCCAAAAACAAATGGCAACATGCAATACAACATTCATGCACAAGTACACATGATAGTGCACAGCACCAGAGTGATTTAAAGATTTAAAGAGGCAAAGAAAACTGGCCTCTGATTTTCCTCCTTTCCTTACTAAATAAAAGTATTTCTCATATATATATATATATATATATATATATATATATATATTTTTTTTTTTTTTTTAAATAAACATTGTTAAATAAACAATCAGACATAATAAAAATAGATGGCCCCACGCAAGGTGAGGCCGCTTACCTGCCCAAGTAAGGCTACAAAAGCCCAGGCACCCGACCAGCAGAAATGGTGGAAAGACAGGCAGCCATGTTCAGCGATGTAGTAGCAGCAGAAGCAGCGAAGGCGGCAGTGGCAGCAGTAGCAGCAGAAGCGGAAGTAGCGGCGGAGCAGCAGCAGCAACAGCCACAAAACACAAATGCGGCTGAGAGCCCCGCACGCGTCCTCCTGATAACAGGAAGGAAGTGCGGCTGGGGCCGAGTAAGATGACGTGCCGCCGGAACCACGCCCCCACCCCTGACGTCATCCGGGCACCCCCCCCCGCCGAATTTGAACAGTGCAGCCCGCCGGACGGCGGTGCAGAGACAACAAGAGGGCTAGCAACGCCCTCAGTAAAGGAAAAAGGGGAGAGGGGGAAACGAGAGTTCCTAGGCAGCCTGCGCTGCCCACCAAACACTAACACGCGGCCCGCCAAGCGGCGGCTGTTTTAGGGGACAAGGGGAGGTGGAGGGGGAGGTGGAGGGGAGCTGTACAACCTGGAAAAGGCGCAGGCAGCCTCAGGCAAGCCTGTCACAGCGCAGCCCACCCCGGCCACCCTTAAAGCTGACCCAAAACTCTGGCCCTATAGGCCAGCAGCAGCAGCCCGCATAAAATAACAGAAACTGCCAGAGGATACGTGCCATGTAAGGAGGAATTTAGTCAGGCCAAACGCACCCTTGCTTGCGGTGCAGCCTGACAAATGTTGAATAAGTAAACACATGAAATAAACATACAGTAAAAACATACACATCCCTCTACACATCCCTCTACCCCCCCCCCCCCATAGTGAAGGGAGAAGGGACCGTAACGGGAGAGCAAGGGGCCAAGGGGAACCTCGGGACAGGGGCATCCCAAATCCGGATCACCATGCCGGACAGCCGCATTGCCCCCAAAACAGGGGGTCGAGCAGAGGAGATCAGCTCCTAGGCACCTATAGTGCCGTCTACCAATTGCCCAGTGAGCAGCCTAGGCTGGGAGGCTTCCATTTAACCACAAAAGGTAACAAACAATCAAAACCGGGCAGAAATAGACCAAAGGGGGTGCCGGGGTAAGACCCTGGCTACCTGCAAGCAGGAGACTTCAATCTTCTGTCTTGTCCTCATGCAGAGAGAAAAACACTGGTGATAAATGGGAGGTACCAGGTATATATAGGCCGGAAGGGGGCTCGTTACAAGACTTCCTCTCTGCAACAGCGTCACCTGGCGGTGAGTAACCCAATCGTGAAGAATATTAAAGGTGAAGCGGGGTGTGTGGCACACCAAGAATAAAACAATTCACAATTAAAGAAGTTAAGACAGCTATAACCCAGCAAAAGAAGGGTGAATCACCGGGCTTAGATGGTTTTGCAACCAAATATTATAACATTTTTCAAAAACAATTGGTCCCTTAACGAATCCCCACCAAACATGAATACTGCAAAAATTAGACTTATCCCAAAACCTGCCAAGGACCCATCTCACTGCACAAACTATCGCCCAATATCCTTAATCAATATTTATGTGAAGATCTTCTCTACCTTGATTTCCAACAGAATACAACAAATCTCTCATCTTATAATATCACAATATCAAGATGTATTCATGCCTCACAGCAAATAAAAATATCAACTGCAATAGCAGCAGTAAACCATATTAATAAACACCAAATAAAAGGTGATAGTGGCCTTGGATGCAGAAAAGGCCGATGACTGTGTCTCTTTTTACAGGACTAAAACTTGTAGGAACAGGTCTTGTATAAAAATCAAGAAGCTAGAATAGATATAAATGGAACACTAACAGTCCCTATGAAACTGACCAATGAAACCCGACCGGGTTGTCCCCTTTCACCAATCCTATTCAATCTACACCTTGAGATGCTGTTCACTTTAACAGCTACGCACATTAGCATTAAAGGAATTATGATAGGGGCCAACGAATAAAAATACTTTGTATATGTAGATGATATTCTCTTAATGCAGGACCCCTTACAATCTCTCCCCAAGGCTCTGCAAATAATTGAAGAGTTTGAACAACAAGCGAACTTTAAACAAACAAACAAAATGATCAAAAACAGACCCATAGCCTTCTCTGGGAACACTCGCATCTAAAATATCTAGGAATCAATATCCCTAAATCGTTAGACCAATTGCTGAAATAAAACTATAACCCACTAGAGAAACTACTGAAGGACACCATTATGAAGTAGAAAAAATTCCACTTAAAAAAACTAGGAAAAATTGCTGCAATTAAGATCTGCCACACTACTTTTATTTAAAGTGGACCAAAACCCATAGCAAGCGGCTCGGGAATCTACAAGATTCCCAGGCCAATCGATTCCCTCACCCTAGGGCATCCCAATTTATGTGTGAAACCCCGCAGGTCGCCCCCATGCACTTACTATGTTTCCCGGTCCAACGGCGTATGCATAAGCCATGGACGCATTCCCACTATCCCTCTAGCATGGCGTGTGCCCGTGCAAGGTATTTGTAAATGGAGTAATGCTCCCTGTTAGAGGAAAGCAGGGATGCGGCCGCCAGCACGCTCAGAGACGTTGGCCTTAGACGAAGCCTTAGACGACATAACGTCAGCGGCTCAGAGTGTGCTGGTGGGCCAAGGGGCCGGCATGCACCGTAGGACCAGGAAGAGGTGAGTTAATTTCGGCGATCTGGGGGGTTTCACACAGCGGGGCATCACCGATCAGGGGGCCCTGGGGGAAAGAACCAAAACACAGGATAGTCAAAATCTTGGGTTTTGGTCCTCTTAACACAGAATACTCCTCTTATAAGCTAACATGTTTACCGTATATACTCGAGTATAGGTTGACCCGAATATAAGCCGAGGCACCTAATTTTACCACAAAAAACTGGAAAAGTTATTGACTCGAGCATAAGCCTAGGGTGGGAAATGCAGCAGCTACCGGTAAATTTCAAAAATAATAAAATTTACCTGCTCCTCAGACCGCTGCTCCTTCCCGCACACAAGACGAATTGTTGCTCCTCACACGCTGCTCCTTCCCTCACACAAAAATGGCGGGCACGCACACTTCATTAAATATGCCGGATGACGTGGTGAGCGAGCCCGTCATTTTCGAGTGAGGGACGGAGCAGTGTGAGAGAAGGCCTTGCTGGCCAATCGGGAGAAACCTAGGCATGATGACATCAGTGGAGGGGCGGGGTTTATATCCGCATCAACTCACAGCGACAGCAGCTGTGAGCGGCGGTGCCGGCCGTGGCGGAGCCGGCCGCGGCGGACTTAACAAAGCATTTTTTTTTTCTTTGCCGACATGACAGAAGCGGAGGAGCTGCCGTGGGTGCGCGGCCGCGCACGCGCAGCTTAGAGGGAACGCTGCTGACAGGTACCGCCGTCCGCCGTCGTCCCCCTCCTAATGCCGCGTGACTTCCTCTCCCCCTCCTAATGCCGGCTGTTGCGCGCTGGGCCGCTCGCCGGTGGGCGTGCAACAGTGACTGGCAGACCAGGCGGCCGCGGCCTATGCGGGCCAAAATTTTCACTGACTCGAGTATAAGCCGAGGCGGCTTTTTTCAGCCCAAAAAGTGGGCTGAAAAACTCGGCTTATACTCGAGTATATACGGTATATGGATTTTTAATATTACACAATTTGGCAATAATGCTCTTTTAAATAATAATTTTTCTTAAAAATGTTTTTTTTACTTTTTGTTTTAACCACAATACAATTAAATCCATAAAACTATAATATCCACATTGAACCAGTTAAGAATTTAAGGTGGGGCATTGCCAGCAGTAGCATCGCCTATGTTAGTTCTTTTCTCCTCTTTTGTTTAAACAGAGCTAAAGAACCCAGCACTACAGGGGAGTGGACATCCAGGTTGTGACTTTAGGTCGACTTTACCACTGTCATAGCAAAGTCATCCTTCGCCCTGGTGGTTTTATGCCAGCTTTTCACAATTTGTAGGAGCATAACCAAAGACTCATACAATGATATCAAACATGGCTTGGCCCTAAACAAAGTCCTGAGCATATAAGAAAGACACACTAACAAAAAATACATGAATACTAAAGGTTAATGCAGACCAAAACATACCATTATAAACCTACTAGGTTTTGCTTGGCTCCTGAAAACACTGACATTTTAACTGCCAAAATGTAAAAGATTATTTTGGCAATATGTAACCTTATCCATAGGCTGATGATTACAGGAAATGCTATTACAATACAGAATATACAGTTCAGAAATGGTCTAATGGCACTAGGAATAACAGTTGTAACGCCTAATTATATTGTCTGCACAGAAAAGGTCAAGCACATTTCTCAATCGCTATCAGAAATCCAAGTAACTTGAAATGTCTACGATTTCTGCATATTTAGTTTACCTTTAATTAGTTCCAACACAATGTGATGAAAGCACCCCCCCCCCCCCGTAGGCTACACACAACAGAATAATGATCCAGTACATTTTTCTCCAGACACCTGGGTAAATAAACATAAAAAAGTTAAGCAGTAAGCCTAGTGAAGCAATGTACCATAGCAAAGAAACCACCAAGGGCCCAAACAGCCAACTGTAGACATTTAAGGTCAATGTATGAACATGACTGGGAGAATATTAAAAGGTTTTAAAAAAACAAAGCCCCCCTTTGGGTAAAGAAAGAACTTTTTAATTTGAAAAATGCTTTTTTAAAGCGGACCAACACCCACGCGGCACAGTTGTTGGTCCCAGCAGCTATATTTGCTCTGGCTGCCGGAATGTCCTGACAATGTAAGAGCCGGACCATCGCGACGCTGGATTTCCATTGGTGGACCGGGGATAAGGTAAGATTTACGGGTGTTCAGGCTATCTTATAGCGGCGGGGACCAACACCCATGCCATGCGGATGTTGGTCCGCTTCAACATTAATTTACCAACTTTATAAGAGGCCCAAGACATTATAAAGGCAACTGCAGGTGGCCCTTCCTGGAATCATTGGGGTTTAGTGATTTGGTCAATAGTACAGAAAGCCAACCACTGCCGCAGCCAGAGCAAGCGACGAAGCACAACAAGCAGGGCCGAAGCCCTGGTGCCAAGCCGGACACTATCGTCCATAGCAGAGACTACAAAGGCAATAAAATCCACACAGGCTTTGAGGTCTTGATACTCCTCCACCCGCTTGCGAGATTGGCAATGTCAACAAGGCGTCTCACCTTCTTCTTGATGGCCAAAGAGACAATGGCCACGGCACAGACAGGGCGAAGTCCTGCACCCACAAAGTTGAGCGCATGACAAGCCAGCTGATCCATGCGTCTGTCAGCAGGGTCGCGCAAGGAAGCAGTATCGGGTGACGGCATAACCGTAGTGTTGGATAACAGGGGCATCCACATCGGGGGGACGGGACCAGAGGCGGACCAGCTCCTCAGGGAAGGGGTACCGCCTGTCCAGGCCCTTAGGCACCGATGGCAATCTATTAGGTCTTTCCCATTCTTTTAACACCATATTGGAAAAGTGGGCCTGCTCAGGGAAGACAAGCCTCTGTCTCTCAGGTCGGAATAAATCACCCTGCTTCCTCTTAGCCGCTTTAGGAGGGACAATATGCAAGGTCTCAAACACAGAAGACAGCAACTTCTATGTGTCGTCAGGGAGCCACATATCCTCATCCGAGGAGGAACCAGGCTCGCTGTAATAGCCAACCGACCAATCCCCTGAGGCAACGGAGTCTTTAAACAACTCACCCTCCTCCATGGAGTCCCGACATCCAAAAAGATAGTCATCATCATCAGCAAAATCTGAGTAAACCGGCTCGATGTGCCGCTTCTTACTCGTGGCCTTCCCAGTAGCCTAGCGAGATAACTGTCTCTCCAGGCTGGCCACCCGATGTGCCAAATTGGCTTGGGAACCCCTGCTGGCTTCCCCCTTGCTGAGGGCTGAATGCAGCAGTGGGGGCGTTGGCGAGGCCGCAGGTAAAAGAGGGCTAGGGGCAGGGACGCCCGCCCTAACATGTTCCAAAAGTATGCTCCCAGCGCAAGTGACACAAACCGAGTCTGCCCAGGGGGCTGGTACTGCACATGGGGCAGAGCTTCACCCGTCCAGATGGGGCCCCCAGCTCAGTATCCCCAGAAGCTTCCATTATGGTGATTATAGTGAAACAAATACAGGTTACAAGGCACTAACAGCCCAACCTGAGCGATCCCCAATTTAGTCCCTCTTTTTGTGATCCCTCTTAAGGGTGCGGAGAGAGAGGGGGTGGTAGGAGACTGTGAGGAACCACAACCCTCAGCTGGGAAACGGGGGGCCCATCTAGAAGACACAAGCATAAAGAGCCATGAGCATCCCACAGCACATGCCCATAAAAATAACATAGAAAAGAAAGAACCTGACCGGCGGGCCCAGATGGCTGGCAACAGGTGCTCCCTCTAAACTGTAGGCAGTAATTGCGACCAGCACAATGTGGACCAAATGGCAGCGTAGCAGAGCAGCAGCAGAAAATGGCGCTGGAGAATCCAAGCGCACCTCGAGGGGCGGCTCACCCCCCCGTTGCGGACGCAACAAAAAGCGCCCACAGCATCTAAAATGGCACCCAGGAGAGCAGGGAGGGAGGGAGGGAGGCCCACGCAGGGACCCCCCCCCGACACGTAGTGCGCCCCGCTACTACACGCCGGGACCGCGGCAGATGGTAGCGCAGCGGCGCAGAAGAAGGCCCCAACAAGCGCCGCTCCCGCCCCCCCCCACAGCTGTTTGTCAAGATGGAGGGGAAGGAGAAGAGGCAAGGGAACGAGGGAAGGTGAGTATCCAACACAGCTGCCAGCAGTGAAAGTAAAGCACGAAGCACAACACATGACAATAAAGCTTGTGGGCACAGATGAGGGAGACCCCGGGCATTTTAAGTGGTTCACCCCCCCAATAGGCTCACCATCACCTATGGCCGGCTACCCTTTTAGGGAGGGTCTGCGGCTCAGAGCCTAGGTCTGTCAACGCCCGACCCCCGGCATTCTCCCTACCTTCACCTGTCCCATCAGCCGAGGCTGGGAGGCATACGTGGGTCCACGGGAACAGTGGTAATAGGGGTGCAGCGGCCGACGGCTTAAAAATGCCCCGCTCAGCTGCAGTATCCAGGTGAGAGTATCCAAGACGATCCTAGCAGCAGCTACTGCAAGAGAACTCTGGGAATTCTGAGACAGCTCATTTTATAGGGGGCCAGGAGGAGTTACAGCTCTGGATCTTGCAGTAACTGCGCCACCTGGTGGCGGACTACCCAACTGTCATCACTTCTGGGACGACCTGGACTGGATATAGTAAAAATACCTTTTTATTATGAACAGAAGAAATATAATGTGTACCAATCTATAGTACAGGTTACAGTACATCTTTTTGCCTCACATGGGACCACGCCCATTCCATTAGGACCAGCATCTTTTTATTGGTACTTAGTCCATATTTTCAAATATTGGTCTCATGTATTCTTATGATTACCGGATTTTACGCCATATAAGACTCTGGCAAATGTAAAAAAAAAAAAAAAAAAAACGCTCTGGCTGCAAACGCTGCTTCACATTCCAGTCTGATTGCCGCTGCCACCACCACCGCTTCTCGGGCCGTTACGCTCATACTTGAGTCCTGTGCAGGCCACACCCACCAGCTGCACTGGGCCCAGGGGTCTGCGCGTGTTGAACCAGGAAACGATAGGTGCGGTGGCAGTCAAACCAATGACAGCGGGCTTGCCGTTCCTCCATATGAAAAAAATCAACTCACATAAGCCGGCCAATGGGAATGGGAGGGGGCTCTCCCACACTGCCTATGGGAATAGGAGAGGGGAATGACACACTGCCTATTGGAATGAGAGGGGGGAAATCCACACTGTCTATGGGAATGGGATGGGGGGGAATGCCACACTGCCTATGGGAATGGGATGGGGGGGAATGCCACACTGCCTATGGGAATGGGATGGGGGGAATGCCACACTGCCTATGGGAATGGGATGGGGGGGAATGCCACACTGCCTAACGTAATGGAATGGGGGGAATGCCACATTTCCTATGGGAATAGGAGGGCGGAATACCACACCTCCTATGGGGAATGCCACACTTCCTAAGGGGGATGGGAGGGGGAAATACCACACTGCCTATGGGAATGGGAGGGGTGGATGCCACATTGCCTTTATGGGGAATGGGATGGGGGAGAATGCCACACTGTCTGTAAATGGGGGATTCTGCACCTTGCCTATTATTTAGTTCTCGGGGGGACGTTGTTTTAACACATTTGGCCCAGAATAATTTTTTTTCTTACTTTCGTCCTCCAAATCATAGGTGTGTCTTATCGGCAAAACAGGCAGTAAATATTTAAAGTGCCCAAAAAAGGAACACAACGGATTTGGTCATTTAGACCTGGCCATCTGTCAGCTTTAAGGGTGTAAATCCACCTCTGTTCTCTCTGTAAGGTTAATTTCTTTATATCTCCTCCCCTCACATGTGGATGTAGCCTTGTGAGTACTTGGAATTTAACTGCTCTTGTTTTATATAATCGACATCTTTTTATGGCGACCCAAGGGAGATCAGATATTTTCCAATAATAAATTATATATATATATATATATATATATTATAGTGACCAGCTATATTTGAATCTTACCTTGATAACAAACAACTATATACATTAAATACAAATAAATACAAAAGATACAATATATGTATAAATGACAGTAAAATAAGCATTTTCTTCTCTTAAGAAACATGCACTGTATCTAGGAAACATTTGCTGCTCTTTATTGCAATTATATATATTTATCTATATTAGGCAAAATAGGGAGTATGTATTGTGGTGCTTCATATAGAGGGATTTTGGGGAACGTATGCCATTTTTTGTATATTTAACAATTTCATTTTTCCATTTGTATAAGCTATGTAAATTCCCTGAGGAAGTGAACAAACTGCACATGTAACGGGCAGGGTCTTTTTTTCTTGGACATATAACAACTACAAAAGTCTGTAATGCAAATGTATTGCATCAATACAATCAAGCAAACTGTTTTTATATTTGAAACAAATTGTCTTTTTGCATTTTAAATCAATATGTATGAAACCAATGTGGGTCTATTTGCTTGAAATATTAGCCAATAATGTCATAATAAAATGTAAAAAGTTTTTAGTATGGGCATTTATTTCTCCGGTTGTCAATAATAGGCTGATCCATTACCACCAACCCAGATGGTTTATAGTTGAAAGAACTCAGTACCACCTCAAGGCAACTGGATACTCTAGAAATGTATTAGTAAATGGATTTCATCCCTTTACCATCTTTTTCAGATGGTTATCCTTAACCGGGAATAAAGGTAATCTGTAATGTCAGTGATTACTTCATGCAATAATACTGGGAACACTTATTGGTTGGAAAATGCAAACTTTCACATAGTGAAAGTCAGCTTTATAGAAACACTTACCATCCACTGTCATCATCTCCTTCTTCTATATCAGATATTCTTTCTTCTTCTGGTGCTTCAGATATTGCCTGGGTCAACTTTGATTTAAACCGGTCCAGAAGTGCCAACGTCTAGAAGTTAAAGCACATTCAGCTTTTTTTTAGTCAGTCGGACCAGGATTCTAACAACATGTTATACCCAAATAGACACAAGACAGTCAAACCAGTTAACCAAACATTTCTGTCTTAAAACCGTTATGTTTTATATGGACTCATATTTCGGAGTGATGCACAAAGTCAGAAATTTGCCAGAGAACCACTTTAGAGAGAAAATTTTGTTAGGCCTAAAGGGTTATTAAACCCAATGAAAAAACAAACAGGCACTCAAACTTTTCTCCTGCGCAGTACAACCTGGCTGATCCGAAGCTCAGAAATATTCTGGTTTCCGAGAACGGTGCTCCCGATGACCCACACAGTCCCGCCCCCTCATGCCAGTCACACCGGGCCCGTCCCTCCTTTTAAATAAATGGATGGCAGCACAGTGACCAGAGCCTTTGGCGGAAACTGTGGGGCTAAGACCACAGCTGCTCGCTGTTAGTTGTTGAGTAGGGAGTGCCCCCCCCCCCAGCAGGTGACAGGGCTAAAAGTGCAGTTTTTTGGGGGGCTTAGGGTTTACTAAACGTTTAATATAACATAGTGGGCTAAAGAAGACCATAACACCCCCTATTTAATAGAAAAAGGTAAAGAGTGCTATCCTGAAAGAAAGTATTTACTTGATGCATACAAAGAACCACAGAATTCTAAAAGACTTGAGGAGTTCAGTATTATTAATGTTTAGTTGTAATGTGCTGTGCATTGCGAGTAAAACTTTCATGTGTGTGCAGTACCATCTATTACCAATATTTGCTCCATTTTATCTCTCTTCACGGTAAGTACTCAACATATTTTATTTTCTACCATCTATAACTGGGGCTGAGCAAACAAGGTAAGATAATTTTTTTGCAGAGGGGAGTTTTAGGGGGATGAGGAGTATCAGAGACTTCCAGCACAATTTTTATCTCAGGCATTTAAATTGAAATGCGTAAGAACCAGGCCTGTCCAGATTTCAAATATTGGCTGCACATAGGTAGCCTTTTTTCCTTACACTTTGAAAAGTCTGAGGCCTGGTTATGCGGCACCAAGTTTTCACATCAAGCCATAAATGGTCAACATTATTTTTTATAATTTTACCATTTGAAATGGAATCTGAGCAAAGGCAACAAGAAGCATGAATGCTTTTTAACTGGCCCATTTGTGGCAGACTAACAAAATTGAGGACTGTTTTTTGCCACTCTATTTTCCGTCTGACCCTGTCTAAGTGTTCAACATTTTTTTTAACTGAAGCTGAGTAAACACGGTATTATGCCTGCTGTTACAGTTGAAGCATGTTACTAAACTGCTATAAAAAAAGACCAGCAATCAAAAATATATCTGATTTCTGCAGATATAGCCAATCAAGTTTTCCTTTAAATAGCACCAACTGGATGTGCTGACATGTGACCCGATATGTTCCCTTGGGGGCTACAAACAACATGGCGTTCCAACACAATTTTCTCCAGACACCAAGAAAAATAAACATTCAAAACCTAGGTTCACTTTCTATTGTTGTATTTAATGTGAAGCTATTCAGCATAGAAAAATATCCAAGTGTGCAAACAGCCAAAGAGAAGGGGTTTGCAATATGTAAACACCTTGCATTTAGAAGCAGTAGAGCTTTGCCTTGCCATTGACAAAATGTGGGGGGGGGTGTTTCTGTTTTTTAACCCCCGAGGTACTGTATTATATATGTGTATCTGTATTAAAAAGCCAAGGCATGACTTGAAGACATTTTTCTTGAAGACATTCACCAGTCAACTAGTTTTCTCAATTTAGAATAACAGCACTAAATATTGTTGAGTACAGCTCCAACCATGATCATTTGATTAACATAATTAGCACTAAGGTTGAGGACTTTTAAGTCATTTAGTCTTTGCCTTTGGACGATAGAGTCAAGGGGTTTATTAAACTGCTTAGAAAAAGTTTTGCACCCACATTGTTGCAACAATTAGAGGTCATGCATCAGGAATGTTAAGTGTTGTAGTTTAGGGCTTCTGTGCATGTGGCAGAAGGTAGGTGAAATCAATAGATCAGTGTGACATTTTCGGATGTGCAGATTACTTTAAAGTATAAAAGGTTTACCCAAGTGAAAAGTTAGCCCTTCTATGCTAGGTCATACAAATATGTATCTACCATCTGATTTCTCTAGTGTACATGTTTGAACACTCCTTGCTGTACTAGACATGTCATGACTGTCATGCTTCCCACTTTCAGTAGCAGTCTTGGTGTTCATTTCACCACTTTGATCTGTTTTAAAATGTGACCGCAACAGCCAATCACAATGCCAGATTTCACCAGGGGACTGAGGAGAAAGATAAGATTTCTTCTGTTCAACCCTGTTAATGCACAGGGAGGCATCTGGTATCGGGATGCCTCCCTGCGTAAAAAACAAGATCCATTTTGTGAAAAATTATGGTTGTTCCGGTTCAATTTGATCATCGTGTGGTGCTCTCCCTTCTGCAAATTAAAAATGTAGCCCACTGGGGAGTGCGATGTCTGGAGCTCACAATGCAAGAACAGAGATAAGTAAGGATGTATGGATGCAAATGTTCAAAGGTAGCAGGTCAGGCAAATACTGTTTATGCTTTTTTTGTCACAGTTGTTAAAAAAAAAAAAAGGCTATAATCCCCCTTTCTCCCACGCAGCCCATCGTTCTATTACGGAGCTGCATGGATTCAGGTGGCTTGCCGTCCGCCCGTTCGTGTGCCTCTTCCGGTCTCTGAGATAAGGAGTTGTGCCCTGTTCATTCACTGCATTGGAAAGGGGCATGTTAGGTCACATGCCCCTTTGAGTATAGATTTTTTTTCTTAATTTTTTGACTGATAATTGTCCTAAACTGTTCATTTATCTACCAAATCTATTAACTCATTAGTGGTGCTTACCTGTTAACAGCCTGTATTGCTCTCTTGTGGAGGTCTGTGTTAACCTGAAAAAGACTAAACTAAAATCGCAGGGGGTGTCAGCCGCCAATGCTATGGCATAGACACCCTCTACCTGAATTAAAAGCTAGTTCAGGTTTCTGAGTTTCCGGCACCAGTGGCCCCCATAGCTGCCCACTCTAATGCACTTGTAAGGTTTCTTCACCAGCCACGCTGATGTGGGTGATCTATATTAGGGGTTTTGCCATCAAGTACCACAATCTACTTAATTTATCTTAAGTACCACCTGGCATTGTAGAGCAACATCCCCCCTGTTAATACTTGGAAGTGCATACATTCCAGAACTCTTGCACCCACAGCTGCTTGGTTATATTTTAGAACACGTGTATTGCTGGACTAGATGGTCAATACAAATCAAAATGAGTTACTAATGACATAATGGGTATACTTGCATGCATTAATTGCAGCATTAATTGCTCCAAAAAAGCTGTACACACACACACACATATCTATATTGTTATTCATTTATAAAAAGCGCCATCATCTTTCATAGTGCTGTATAAAGTAGTAATTACAGACAGGGTAGAAACATACAGTACATAGGCTATTACAAATACAGTGTTACACAATGAATATTCTGAATACACTATACAAAAGAGAGAGCGCTGCCCTTGTGAGTATATATATATATATATATATATATATATATATATATATATATATATTATTATCAATCTATATGTTACAACTAGAATCGTTTTTAAACCAGAAATTACCTGTTGTTCTCTCGATGAACCTTTCATTGTATTCTTTTTCTTGCAGTCTTCATACTTTTCTTTCTCCTTCATATATTCTTCCAGTGCACTATTGGTAACAATCTTTTCAGCTAGAGAGACCAAGAGAAAAAGTGTGGTCTTGAACCAGTTTCTAATAGTAATATATGCACGTAATACCCACTCAACAAACAAAATACAAACTAAATAGGATTGAAGACTGCATTAAAAACGGTCACAAAAAAGTTGCTGGAATTATAAGGTCCCCAACCAAAAATACCATTTTGTGAGTACTCACCTGAAAAATGGATATTGTCAGTGTGCCACACACCCCGCTTCGCCTTTAATTCTTCACGAATGGGTTACTCACCGCCAGGTGACGCAGTTGCAGAGAGGAAGTCTTGTAACGAGCCCCTTTCCGGCCTATATATACCTGGTACCTCCCACTTAACACTAGTGATTTAAAAAGAAGAAAGACAAGGTACCAGTAATCTAAAGGTAACCTCAAAATAAAGACAAAAGCTTCACCATATAAAGGAACCGGGATACCGAAAAGGGCGGGGGTGAAGCGGGGTGTGTGGCACACTGACAATATCCATTTTTCAGGTGAGTACTCACAAAATGGTATTATTCTCAGTGTGCCACACACCCCGCTTCCCCTTTAATTCTTCACGAATGGGACATCCAAAAGCAGTGTCCACAAGGGATGGGTATCCGAAGGCAAAAATGAAGCATAACTTAAATGACTGCAGTCTGCAGAACTTTGCGGCCAAAAACAGCATCCGCTGAGGCCCGCACATCAACTTTGTAAAACTTAGAAAAAGTATGAACAGAAGACCAAGTAGCGGCCTTACAAACTTGTTCAACAGAAGCTTGGTGCTGAAAAGCCCAAGACGCTCCAAAGGCGCGAGTAGAATGAGCAGTGATACGAAAAGGGGGAACTTTCCCCTTAGCAGAATAGGCCGCAATAACGGCCTGACGTATCCATTTGCTAATGGAAGATTTGGCCGGTGCCAAACCCTTCTTAGGCCCACAGGGCACAACAAAAAAGGCATCCGTTTTACGAAAAGGAGACGTAATAATCAAATAGTACTTAACACAGCGTACTACATCCAAACAATGCAAAACCCTCTCTTTGTCATTCTTAGGATTAGGACACAAGGCGGGAAGAACAATATCCTGATTCAAATGAAAAGCAGAAACAACCTTAGGAAGAAAGTCTGGTTTGAACCGAAAGACCACTTTATCCTGATGCCTCTCAAAGTAAGGCGCCTGAATGGACAAGGCCGCCAACTCCAAGACACGCCGGACCGAAGTGATAGCTACCAAGAAGACAATCTTCTGAGTCAGGGTAGACAAATCAATATCTTGCAAAGGCTCAAAAGGAGGAGCCTGAAGAGCAGAGAGAACCAAAGTCAAGTCCCAAACAGGGAGTAATGGTTTCCTGAGGGGCCGCACATGCGTAACCCCCTGGAAAAAAGTTTTAACTAAAGAATGAAGCGCAAAACGCTTCTGAAAAAAGATAGATAAGGCAGAAACTTGCCCTTTCAAAGTACTTAGCTGAAGACCAGAGTCCAAGCCAGATTGTAAAAACTCCAGAATCCTGGAGACCGAAAAGACCCTGCAAGGAAAAGATCCAATCTCACACCAAGCAATATAGGCTTTCCAAGTCCTATAGTAGATGATAGAAGAAGACCTCTTCCGGGCACTGATCAGAGTCTTAATGACAGAGTCAGACAGACCCTCCTCCTTCAAGATGGAGGTTTCAGCAGCCAGGCCGTCAAACCCAGCGCTGGTAAATTGGGGTAACACAACCGACCCTGAGTGAGCAGATCGGGCCGAAGAGGCAGAAAGAACTGGTCCACTGCCAGCCGAACGATGTCTGCGAACCACACTCGTCTTGGCCACTTTGGGGCCACGAGAATGGCGGACACCTTTTCCAGAGCCAACTTCCGAACCACCCTGCCCAGCATGGGTATCGGAGGAAACAGGTATAGAAATCCCAGATCCCCCCAGCTCAGGGACATGGCGTCCACTGCCAGAGCCAGAGGATCCTGGGAGAGCGACACGAAGTTCGGGAGCCTGCAATTGTGACGAGAGGCAAACAGGTCCACCTCCGGGGTCCCCCACCGGAGACACAGTGAGCGAAAAACCTGAGGATGGAGAGACCATTCTCCCAGACGGGAAGAGCCCCTGCTCAACCGGTCCGCTTCCTGGTTCTCCACCCCTGGAATGTACACCGCCGAGAGACAAGGAACATGGGCCTCCGCCCAGGTCAGGATCAGGGACACCTCCCTGAGAGCACCCAGACTGCGGGTCCCTCCCTGATGATTGATGTAAGCAACCGCTGTTCGATTGTCCGAACGAACCTGGACCGGAAGGCCCAGAACGAGTCAGAAGGGCAAGAACCCGATGGATGGCTCTCAGTTCCAGAATATTGATGGGTAAGTGGGCCTCTTGAGGTCCCCACTGCCCCTGGAACTGAAGCTCCTTCCAGAATCCCCCCCATCCCGAAAGACTGGCGTCCGTGGTGACAATTTCCCGAAGAGGAGTCAAGAAAGACCTGCCCTTCACGAGATTGGCCGAGACCAACCACCACTGGAGGGACTGCCGGACCCGGGAGGACAACTGGAAGGGCTGATCCAGCGACCGAGGCTGCCGGTCCCAGGACGCCAACAGATAGAGCTGAAGCGTCCTCGTGTGAAATTGAGCAAAAGGAATTGCTTCGAAGGAGGCAACCATCAACCCTACCAGCCTCATCCCCAGACGGATGGACGGCCGAGGATTGGCAAGTAGGACCCGAGCCAACTCCTGGATCAGATGAATTTTGGACTGGGGGAGAAACACCCTGTGTTGACAAGAGTCCAACTGCATCCCCAGAAAGGACACCACCCTGGCCGGAGCGAGGGAGGACTTGGGGAAGTTGATCACCCAACCAAAGCTTTCCAGCGTGGAGACCACCATCCTGGTGTCTGTCTCTGATTGAATGAGGGACGGAGCCATGATGAGAAGGTCGTCCACATAAGGTACGACACGAATGCCCCGAGATCTGAAAATGGCCATCACCCCTGCCAGCACCTTGGTGAACACTCTTGGGGCCGAGGAAAGGCCAAACGGAAGTGCCACAAATTGAAAATGCTGATCTTTCATCACGAATCGAAGAAAACGTTGATGAGCCTGGCAGATGGGAACATGAAGATAAGCATCCTTGATGTCTATGGACGTCATGAAATCCCCCTGCCGAAGGGAACCGATGGCCGTACGCAAAGTTTTCATGCGAAACCTCCGAATACGGATGAACCTGTTGAGTAATTTCAGATGAACCGACCCGTCCTTTTTGGGGACTGCCAAAAGATTGGAGTAGAAACCGAGGCCCATCTCTAAGTGCAGCACTGGCCGGATGACCGCCATTTCTAAAAGATTCCTCATCGACGCCAGGAGCCCCTGTGCGGCCAAGGGATCGATGGGCACCCGTGACCGAAAGAACCGTGAAGGAGGGCGAGACTCGAACTCCAGTTTGTAACCGGACGACACCACCTCCGGTATCCATCTGTCCGGAACCTCCTGGTCCCAAACCTGGGAGAAGTGTCGCAATTGTCCCCCCACCCGCACGGGTGAGGGCAGCCCCTCATTGCTGAGTGGGCTTACCAGCAGGCTTGGGCTTGGCGCCCCAGGACTGAGAGGGACGGCCACGGCCCCTCCCCCGGGTCCAACCAGCACCTCTGGTAGCGGGAAAGGAAACCCCCCTACCTGCTCTAAATCCCCGAAAGGAAGGTCTAAAGGCACTTGCACCCCGAAACGGCCGACGAGGCCTCTTGCGTTGAGGCATTTTACCACCTTTTGCAACTGAATCAATTTTATCACCAAACAGTCACAAACCCAAAAAGGGAAGTGCAGTAAGCACCCTTTTAGAGACTAAGTCCGCCGACCACTGGCGCAGCCATACTGACCGGCGAATAGCCACCAGCATCGCCGCTGTCCTGCTACTCATTGCCAGCGCATCGTCCTGAGCGGCCAGAACAAAGGAAATAAAAGACTCTGGGGATGCCACGAGTATAACCGCCATAGGGCGTTTTATAGATCGTCGCCTAGGATTCTCCAATTCTATAGAGCACTTCACACAGAAATTAGAAAGGGGTGAGGTAAGTATGGTTGTCAGAGGAACTAAGGGCCTGTCTGGGACCCATCCCTTGTAAGTATCTTGTATCTGTCTGAGCCTTTAAAAAGGAACCATGGTGTCCAGGTCTGTAGAAATTGTTGTGTAACCCCATGGATAGAGGCGGTGAGCTCCTCCATCTCCATTACCCGGTTAATTTCCCCCACCCAGTCCGTCACTGATGGGATCCCCTCCGATCTCCATAATCTTGGGATGACAGCCTTTGCTGCGTTAATGAGATGCCTCAGAAGCGATCTCCTATAAGTCTTCAGGGGGACAGCCGCTAAGTGCAGGAGGAGTAGAGAGGGGTCTCGGGGCACCGGACTGTCCACAATCTCCCCGGCGATGTCGGCTACAGATTGCCAAAAAGGTACTATCTTAGAGCATTCCCAGAACACATGGAAAAAACTCCCCGTCGCTCTCCGGCACCTCCAACACTCAGCAGGAACTGTCGGGTCTAATCTAGTCTAATCTCTGCGGGGTAAAATACCATCTTGTAAGACATTTATAGTTTGTTTCTTGTATCTTGGAGGACATAGAGGTTTTAGGAGTTGCTAAAAATACATATCTCCACTGGCCCTCCGTCAGCTGCCTGTTCAGGTCCCTCTCCCAGTCCGCACAGAAACGGGGCGTCTCCCCATTTTCAGAGGTCCCCAGCAAGGCATACAGTTGAGATATTAGCTTAAGGGGGGGGTCCTGCGCAGTAGCCAGCCATTCAAAGGGGGTGAGGGTCCTGGTCAGCGCCTGTTTAGGTCTCACTATCCTTAATGGTAGTGGTCTCAGAAGACTGTACCATAGCCGTGCTAGACAGCCCTAACACAGGGGTATCGGCGTCATGGGGAACTGACCAAAGCTTCACCAATTCCACCGGAAAAGGATAGCGCTTATCCCAACTGGAAGGGATTCCAGCCAGTCGCGTGGGATGTTCCCATTCCTTAAGCACAACCCTCTCAAAGTGTTGCTGCCTGGGAAACACCAAACGCGGCTGAGGTACATCAAATAATTCACCCTTTGGCAGGGCGACTGCCTCAGGCGGATCTAAATTCAAAATTTCAAACATCTGCGCCAAAATGGAGGAGGTGTCAAGGGATACCCCCGCAGCCAGATCGCCAACAGCATCGATATACAGCTGATCTGCAGGCTCATCCGCCTCCAAGAGGAGTTCCCCCTCCTCGTCCAGGGAATAATCGGACCAATCCACAACTTCACACCCCTCATCCTGTGAAGCAGGAGCTACAGGAGAAGGGTGTTTCCGCTTCGCTGTAGCCTTCTGACCTACCTTGGCGGAAACTATCTTCTCGAGGTTGGACAATCGTGCACACACTTCGGATTGCGAATCCCCACTTTTGACAATGTCACAGGGGGTCCGGAACAGGGAGGGGAGGGGTATGAGATGATGGGAGTTGCGAAGAGCCAGAAGCCGGAGCGACGGACTGACGCACAATATTCTGCTTTGCACAAGGAATGCATAATAAAACATCATCGCCTGGGAGCGGAGTCCCACAACCCCCGCACAGCCTAGATGGCCCAGAAGAACCATTTCCGGTATTATCGGAAGCCTCCATATGGTGATTTCTGGTATTCGCAACAACCGTGGGTTTAAGGCATAAGCCACCCGGGATGCCCCTTTAAATTAATGTCCCGGGAGGGAGGATTTAAATTATAAATATAATTATAATTATCCCCCTTTTTTATTATATATATATAAATATATATAGGATCTGTGAATGGGAAAGAAACAACAGTAAGATCCCAGAAACAAAAGGGGCAGCATGCAGTACAACATTCATGCCAACATATAGTAAAAACCTCCAAAAATGCTTTAAGAGGTCAAAAAGAATCAGCCAGCTCAAACAATCATGAATACAAATAAATAAAAGCCGGCCCCACACGAGGTGAGGCCGCTTACCTGCCCAAGGCTGAAAGTGAAGACCGCAGCAGTAGCAGAGACAATCAACATCCTGCAGCTGAGTGCCCCGCACCTGACTCCTAATAAGAAGGAGGAAGTGCGGCGGGGCCAAGCTGCACGTCGACACCGCTCAGCCACGCCCCCTCATACGTCGTCCGGGCCCCGCCCCCCCCAGATTCAAACAGTGCGGCCCGCCAAATGTCGGTGCCGCAAAACGAGAGGGCGCCCGACGCCCTCGGTTACTGGGAGGGAGGGACAGAGCATCTCCAGCAGTTCCAGGCACAAGCCTGAACCACCAATAGCGTGGCCCGCCAGACGGCGGTACCGCAAAAACGAGAGGGCGTCCGACGCCCTCAGTCATTGAGAGGGGAGGGCGTCCCTGGCGACTTCAGGCGCCCCCCCCATGTGCCTGAAGCACCAACAGCGCGGCCGCCCTAAAGCGGAACTAAACTCTGGCAGATCAGGCCGTGCCTGAAACTGCCCGCAGCGCAGCCCGCACAATGGCGGAGCCGCAAAAACGCTGATCAGTGGGGATAACTGTAACAAAAAAGTGTTAGCAGGTCAGGCTGCATGTCACATCCAGCGGCGCTGACCTGAAAATGGACATACACATAAGTTTAAACACACAAGTAAAAACACAACATGCATATACACATCCCCCCAGACCCCTCCCCCCGTAGTGAAGGGAGAAGGGACTGTAACGGGTAGAGAAAAGGGGGCCAAGGGGAACCTCGGGACAGGGGCATCCCAAATCCGGATCACCATGCCGGATAGCCGCATTGCCCCACGCATAAGGTCGAGCGGAGGAGATAAGCTCCTAGGCACCTATAGTGCCATCTACCATTTGCCCAGTGAGCATCCTGGGCTGGGAGGCTTCCATCAACCATATAGGTAACAAATTATCAACTGAGCAGCAATAGACCCAAAGGGGGTGCCGGGGCAAGACCCTGGCTACCTGCAAGCAGGAGACTTCTTTCTTCTGTCTTGTCGTCATGCAGAGAGAAAAACACTGGTGTTAAGTGGGAGGTACCAGGTATATATAGGCCGGAAGGGGGCTCGTTACAAGACTTCCTCTCTGCAACTGCGTCACCTGGCGGTGAGTAACCTATTCGTGAAGAATTAAAGGGGAAGCGGGGTGTGTGGCACACTGAGAATACAGAGGGTACCTGTTGTCCTTCCACCACACCCCTACATTTATATGTAACAATCCCCACATGCTAGCAATACACATGCTGACTGGCTTACCTCTCTGAATATAGGAGTCACATATTTATAAACATTCCCCATCAGTCCCACATTTTAACCAAGTTCCCAATATTCCACCCATCTAAGCCCCCACTAATGCTAAGCATGCAATTATTATAGAAAAACTATTTTACAAAATTATTGTGCCAAAGATAATATCATAGGAGTAGTTTTGTACAATGTCACGTGTTTCACCACTGACCTCTATTTGCCAATGCGCTTCGTCCTATATCACTCTCCGTGCAATCAACCATCCTTACTGTACCCCTTTCACCAAAGCAGTTCAGGAGCCACATCAGATGGCTTTGAGGGCCACATCTGGCCCCCGAGCCGCAGGTTGAACACGTGAGTTGTAAGTCAATGCCAGGCGTATGTATTATGAATTAATTAAGACAGATGAGGAAGCAAGTTTGTAGATTTGGTGTGAGGTATTTCAGGAAAACCAGAGTATGAACTGTGATGCAGATGTAGGGATCGTTAACATGACAAGTATAACAAGGTTAACTGGCTTGATACAAAATCTATCAAAAAGCGTGTATTAACCTAAAGGAGAAAAGTTGCAGGCAGGGGGGAGCAAGAAGGCTGGGTGTGTGTGAGCAACCAAACATGGAAAGCCCTTGCATACACTGTATACACTGTAGGGGGCACCATGCTCAGAAGACATGTGCTTCCTAGCTAGCTAATGGTTCAAACTGCTATTGATGGTGGTGGAGTTTAATTCATTCATCAGGCCATGACTCATCTCAGCGGAATCAACCCCAAATAAGAAAAAAAATGACAAGGACAGTGGGAGTAAGGAACCTTCGTGGCCTCTAATGTAAACAGTTTGACATGTGTGGCACACTTCACTTCATCTTTGCTACTGGATAGGCACAGCGTCCTCTTCACAAGCAAAGGCGCAATGGGATTACCGAAAATACCATTTGTGAGGAGGTTGTAATTTTTTTGGCAAATCAGAGAGCAGTCCTTCGCAACACCATTCTACCACAAGTCAAATTTGGAACCGAAATATCCAGACAGCCTTGTGCCAATGCTTCTGGCTCTGCAAAATGCTGATCTGATCTGTCCGAGCCTGCAATGCTGAAAGTTCTAGTGGCTTCTTTCTGGAAAGCATGGACAATAGATTCTCTTTAAAGTCATACTTTAGGCAAAGGCCATTATTAGCCTTTATATTAATTTCTCTTCTAAAGCAAGTGGGCGTGGCCCTTGGAGCTGTGATGCTGCATAATAATACGCATAATGGGCGGGGTCTGTAAGAGCTCAAGGATCTGCTTCAGACACCCTGGTTGTGCTCTTTCCCTGTTGCTAGGTGACATTGAACAAATAGACCAGCACTCCCAGACACACATGCCGCCACTCCTGTATACACTTGCATGCACTCCCAAATGTGCACAATCCCAAACGCATACATGCACTCCCAAATACTCATTCACACAATCCTAAATGCATTTGTGTGCACTACCAAATGTGCGCAACCCCAGATGTGCATGCATGCACTTCCAAACGTACATGAAAGCCCAGATGCGCAGTAAAACCCTCAAACACACTCCCAAATGCGTACAATCTCACATGCACATGTGTGCACTCCAAGATACGCTTGTGTGCACTCCCAAATGTACATGCGAGCAGTGCCAGGTGCAAATGTGCACGCTCCCATATGTACATATGTGCACTCCAAAACGCACACTCTGAATGGGCATTCACACTCCCAAACGCGTATGCGCACACCCTTCCGAGGAGGGAGAGGGCAGGGGCAATAACTAGTGATGGGGAGTGCACACGTTGAGTTATCTCGAAAGCTGCTTAAACTTACATATGTCTGCCAGTAAGAAAAATACAATTCTGTGATTACTCACCTGTAGAACTGGTATTATGAGTATACAGTACGTCCTGCTCCAAATCTAAAACTTACACTTGGGATATACTCCGCCAGATGGCGCTGGACTGCAAAGACACCGAAAATAGGCTCCTGCCGGCCCCTCAAATACCCGGGGACCTCCCACAAATCCCCAGCATTGAAAAGTAGTTAATGAGAAGCCGGGCGAATTAAACAATCCAAACTATCAACTATAACAATGATAACAATCACCATACAGGGGATCCTGTAATGCAAACCAAGGGTGGGTTGGAGCAGGATGTACTGTATACTCATAATACCAATTCTACAGGTGAGTAATCACAGAATTGTATTATTGTTAGTATACAGAACGTCCTGCTCCAAATCTAATACTTACACTTGGGACATCCAATAACAGTGTCCATAAAGTAGGGTGGGATCCCCAAGAAAAATCAGCAGCAGGCAGTTTAAACCACTGCTGCCTGCAGAACCTTTCGGCCAAAAGCAGCATCAGCTGAGGCCCTAACATCAACCTTGTAAAACTTTAAAAAGGTATGAACAGAAGACCAAGTAGCGGCCTTGCAAACTTGTTCAACAGAAGCCTGGTGCTAAAAAGCCCAAGAGGCACCAATAGCACGAGTGGAATGAGCAGTAAGGCGAAAGGGAGGATTCTTCCCCTTAGCAGAGTAGGCCTGAATCACAGCCTGACGAATCCACTTGCTGATAGTAGACTTGGAAGGAGCCAAACCCTTCCTAGGACCAGAAGGGACCACAAAAAGAGCATCAGTTTTCCTGAAAGGTGCAGTAGCCACCAGATAGTCCTTTAGACACCTAACCACATCCAAAGAGTGCAAAACCCTCTCCTTAGCATTGCTAGAATTAGGGCACAAAGAAGGAAGAACAATATCCTGGTTCAAATGAAAGGCAGACACTACCTTAGGCAGAAACTCAGGTTTGAAACGAAACACCACCTTGTCCTGGTGTCTCTCATAGTAGGGGGGCTGAATGGAAAGCGCCGCCAACTCAGACACACGCTTGACAGAAGTGATAGCCACCAGAAATACAACCTTGAGCGTAAGGATTGCCAAGGCAGCATCCTCCACAGGTTCAAAGGGAGCATCCTGCAAGGCTGACAGAACCAAGTTCAGATCCCAAACAGGCACCATAGGCTTACGTGGGGGGCGCACATGAGTGACCCCCTGGAAAAAAGTCCTGATCAGAGGGTGCTGAGCAAAGGACTTCTGGCAGAAAATAGCCAGGGCAGAAACCTGGCCCTTCAGAGTACTGAGCTGGAGTCCCATCTCCAACCCATACTGCAGGAACTCCAGAATCCTGGGAATAGAGAACACACGACAGGGAAGAGACTTAGACTCACACCAGTCAATGTAGGCACGCCAAACCCTGTCATAAATGGAAGAGGAAGACTTCTTCCTAGCTTTAATCAAAGTATCCACAACCGAGGAAGACAGCCCCTTCTCCATCAAGATGGAGGTTTCAGCAGCCAAGTCATCAAAGCCAGAGTTTGTAAATTGGGATGGCGTAGTGAGCCCTGAGTGAGCAGATCTGGCACCAAGGGCAGAGCGTACTGATCTACTGCCAGCTGTACCACGTCTGCGAACCACACTCTTCTTGGCCACCTGGGGGCCACCAGAATTGCTGGCACCCCTTCCAGAGCAATCTTGCGCAGAACCCTGCCCAGCAGGGGGATTGGAGGGAAGACATACAGGAACTGAAAGTCCTGCCATGACATTGCTAGCGCATCCGAGGTAAAGGCCAGAGGATCCCGGGACAGAGAGACAAAAGCTGGGAGCTTGTGATTGTGGCAGTACGCAAACAGATCCACATCTGGTTGGCCCCAACGGTGACACCGATTGAAACACCCTGCTGCATAGGGACCATTCTCCCTGGCGAGAGGTCCCCCTGCTCAGAGAGTCCGCCAGGCGATTTTCCACCCCCGGGATGTACACATCTGATATGCAGGGGACATTGGTCTCCGCCCAAGTCAGGATCAGAGACGCTTCCTGGAGGGCCCCCTTGCTCCGGGTCCCTCCCTGATGATTGATGTAGGCAACTGCCGTCTGGTTGTCCGAGCGCACCTGAACAGGCAGGCCCCGAAGGTGAGTAGTCAAGTGAGCCAGAACTAGCCTGATCGCCCGCAGTTCCAAGACATTGATAGGTGTGTGGGCCTCCTGAGGGCCCCACCTCCCCTGGAACCGTAGGGACTTCCAGAAACCCCCCCACCAACCTGACAGACTGGCATCCGTGGTGACCGTCTCCCAGGAAGGGGCAAGAAAGGATCTGCCCCCCCAAAAGGTTCCTTGAGTCCATTCACTACGAGAGGGACCTCCTGACCAGGGGGGAGAGCACACAGACCCTGTCCAGGGACGCTGGGTCCTTGTCCCATACTGACAATAGGTGAAGTTGCAGAGGCCTCAAGTGGAACTGAGCATAAGGGACTGCTTCGAAGCATGCCACCATCAGGCCCACCAGATGCATCCCCTGCCTGATGGAGGGATGGGGACAAGCTAGAAGGCACTGAGCCTGTGCAATCAGACTGTCCACCTTCTGATGAGGAAGGAAGATCCTTGCCTGAACTGTATCCAGATTCATTCCTAGGAATGGAGTTACCAAGGGGACAGTGAGGACTTGGGGTGGTTGATCACCCATCCAAATGACTCCAGAGTGGACACCACCAGCTGAGTATCCAACTCTGCCTGATGTAGAGACTGGGAAGTGATGAGAATGTTGTCCAGATAGGGAGGCACGCGGACACCCTGACATCTGAGCAGAGACATCATGCCAGCCAGCACCTTGGTGAACACCCTGGGAGCTGAAGTGAGGCCAAAGGGCAAGGCCACAAACTGGTAGTGTTGATCCATCAGAGCGAACCTGAAGAACCTTTGACGACCTGGGAACACAGGAATATGAAGATAAGCTGACACAGGGTCCTGAGGAATCCGGGATCTGATGAATCCTGGAGGGGGACAGGCAGCAAACTCCAACTTGTAACCGGAGTACACTACCTCCTGGATCCACCGGTCTGAGACATGAAGCCTCCAGACGTGAGCGAAGTGCTGCAGCCGTCCCCCCGCCCGGATGGGTGAGGGCGCCCCATCATGCCTGAGGGGGCTTGGGAGAGGATTTTGCTTTGGGACCCCAGGAGGAGCCAGGACGTCCACGTGCCTCTGCCCCTACCCCAGAAATCTCCCCAGGCCCCAGGAAAGGAAACCCCCCTTCCCTGTCTGGCACCACGTTAACGGGAGGAGAAGGAACCCTGACCCCGAAAGGGCCGAGATTGCCGCCTGCGCTGGGGTAACCTGCCTCCCTTAGCAAAAAGGTCCATGCGGTCCCCAAAAAGGCGCAGTCCTTCTTGGCATTGTTGTCAGCAGCCCACTGGCGCAGCCAAACCGAGCGGCGTATAGCCACCACGGGGGGCAGAAGTTCTGGCACACATTCTGATGGTGTCATCCAATGCTGAGAGGACAAAATTTACAAAAACATCACAACTGGAGAGTGCATTGAACACCTCACAAGGCAAATCATAAGGGGCACTATCAAGCATATTCCTGATAAGGGTTCTAGTGGCCACAGCAGTAATGGCAGAGGCACGGACCGGGCGCAGCGCTGTCCCCACACATGCAAAGGCGTGGGATGCCAGCTGGTCAATGCGCCGGTCCTCAGCATCCTGCAGGGTAGTAGAGTCAGGGGAATGCATGACAGAGGTGTTAGATAGCCCTAGGATTGGGGCATCCACCTCGGGGGGGGGATGTCCAACATTTAACCACCTCAGCAGGAAAGGGATACTTCCTATCCCAACTTTTTGGAACCCCGGGAAGTTTACTGGGGCGCTCCCATTCCTTGAGCACAAGGTTATGGAAATGTGCCTGCTCGGGAAATTCCAAACGTGATTTTGCTGTATGGAAAAGCTCCCCTCTTTGACTGGGAGCCGCAACAGGGAGAGAGATGGACAGAACCTCAAAAATCTGGGTCAATAATCTGTCAGTGTCATCCGGGGCCCAGGGGTCAGAGCCAGAATCGTCATGACCCCTTGGTCTCTCATCAGATGAGCCTGAATCAGAAAAGAGCTCCCCTTCATCAGACGGGGTATAGCCACAAAGATTCCAAAACTCCTCAGTTCCCATAGGGAAAACAGTGACATAAGGCGTCAAGTGCCGCTTCTTAGCAGGGGCCTTACTGCTCAACAGTATCCAGTCAAGAAGACACATCAGGCTGAGAATCCCCACTAGTATGCAACTCAGTAGGAGTGAGGTTTAAGCTTGGGGGAGTAGACTTAGTGAAACGAGGTGCAGCCACTGGCAGGCCAGATTGCAATGCAAGCACCTGCTCAGCACAGGGTAAACAGACCCGCGCCATGTCAGCGTCAGCATGAGGCTGCCCACACGCTACACACAGCCGGTTTTGTCCCGAAGGGACCCCGGTAACATTATCCTGGGATGCCTCCATATGGTGATTATAGCGGCGCTATACGCCGATAGGGAATAATGCTATATAGCAACCCCGGATGCCCCAATAACCCGCTAGGGAAGTGGGAGTATTATTTTTACAAAGCCTACAAGTTATATACTAATACAGGGTCGGGAGAAGCCAAAAGGGTTCGCCCCGCCTGAAGACATAAGCAGACAAGACCTGTAAGCATACAGTAACAAAAGTGACAGATATAAAGCCGCCCGCGAGGGCACTTACGGACCGCGGTAGGTAGGGGTCCGTCACGCATGGGCCAACCAAGCAGGTTAAAGATGGCAATGGTATACCTCGAGGGGCGGGCCAGTATCAGCGATGACGCGGAGCGCACCATAGACGGGCCCCCCCCCGAAGAGCGTGAAGCCAGAACGTGCAAGCAGCCAATGACGGCGCACCAGCGCCTGAGGTAATGGCACAAGACTAAACAGAATGGAAAAAGAGTGTAAAACACAGAATGCATAGCATACACATTTACACACATAACCCCCCCCCTCTTTTCCCCCCGAAGGCTACAAGGAGGATGAGGGAGGACAGCGGCCACTTAAACAGGGCCCACCGATGGGCAGGGGCAAGGGGGCACTAGTGCGGGAGGGGCATCGCATAGAGGCTCACCATAAGCCTGAACCGCCTACCCTTTGGTGGGGGATTGCGGTGGAGCAGCGCTCCTAAGCACCTAACAGCGCTGCTGCCTACCTTCACCCGACCAGCGCAGCCAAGGCTGGGAAGCATATTACTAGTGGAACGGGTGGGAATAGTCCTACAGGGCCGCAGGCTAATAGCCCCGCTCACCTGCGAGTAGAGAGCCATTTCTCGTCCTTCGCAGCCAGACTGCAGAGAAATTCTGGGGATTTGTGGGAGGTCCCTGGGTATTTGAGGGGTCGGGAGGAGCCTATTTTCGATGTTTCTGCAGTCCAGCGCCATCTGGCGGAGTATATCCCAAGTGTAAGTATTAGATTTGGAGCAGGACGTACTGTATACTAAGAATATAAAAATTTGGTAGCATTTTCACATTCAAAGAACATTCACCTGCAACAGTGATTTCTCAATTGCTTGTGCTATATACAATTTTTTTTAAGGATTACTATAAACTCTAGTTACCACTTGTATTGTTAAACTACTTTAAAACATGTGTCTTATACTATTGATTGTTTCCACTTTAAGATACAGACAGACTCATCTGCGCCTCTTACGATCTGCTGCTATATGGTTTAAAGTGGACCAACATCCTTACAACAAACAGTGCTCATATGCATCCCCCCCCAGGGAAATTAAGATTGCTGCACTTAAATATTAATTCAACTTAACTCCTGTGCTCAAGTTTACAAACAAAATGGCGTCGCCTGGAGTTCAGGCTTCCTGGAAACAGGAGGCTCTGCTGGGTTTCCTGTTACTGTGCATTGACAGTTATATCAGTTGAATTCAGGCAGCAGCATGGCTGTGATTCTGGAATAAGAATGGTTTAGTATCATGCATGCGGAGGGTGCAAGTGAGTTTTTAGGGGAGTTTTATTTTCCAATTGTGCAAGGCTATTGGTTCAGTTTAACATGGTATTACTTTATTAGTACCATAATTATCAAAAAAGAGGCAATACAATTGGATGTATTTGGTGTGTTAATAGTTAAAAGGACTATGGTCTCAGTCACTATCAGCAGAGAGAAAAGAAGCAGGAAAATTTTGCTTTAATGTTCAACACAAACTATGCCAAACTTAGCAGGGCAGTGTGCCAAAACAACTAAATATATGGCTGCATGTGGCCCAGGAATGCCAATGTAGCATGTATATCGGCTGACCATTGGGACGTCACATTGCAGGGCATCCCAAATCAGGATACCCCAGGGGTGTGGACTAAAATTCGGAATACCGAAAATCCAGGTTTTGGTCAACTTTAATACATTTAACTACTTGACCAAGAAATGTGAGGGCATTGCTCAGGAATATGAAAAAACAATGTATTGCAACAAAAAAAGTATATTATATGAAAAGCTATGCTAGGTAGCAAAATAAAGATTTACTTATAACACTGTATAGAAAAAAATTCTGCCAACCTTTTGTTTTCTTTTACTGCCAGAAGGAAGCACTTGGTTGACAGTCTTTATAATGTCAATAACTTTGAAAGGGATTATCCTGCTCCCACCGGTGCCAATAAGACTTCACCTTTAATGATCCATTAAAAGTACACACTGCATACCCGAGTACAGCAAAAATGCAAAACACCTCCATTCACTGGAGCATCCGTGCCATTTTAAAGGGACTACGCAGGCATAAGTAGAAAAAAAGGATAGATAATCAGCAATAGTTTTTTTCAGCTGATCGTCCCTAAAACAGGAGCCTTCCATCTTCAGAGAATCTTGACTGTGCCACCCCCTCACATCAATCATGACGACTGGCTATACCCGCTCTATTCATTTAAATGGAGGAGGCATGCTAAGGGTTGGTACAACCACCCCATTGTAGTGAATAGTGCGGACGATACCAGTCACCACGGCTTACACAAGAGTCCGGCGCCTGTCATCTTTTTCCTCGGCGGCCCACCAAGTTAGTAGGAGCTTCTTATGTTGTCACTGGAGGGAATTCCCTGGGAAATCTCCCTCCATGGCCCTCATCTCTAGTGACATCACTAGTCACATGGGGGAATTCCTTCTCTGTGGAATAAAAGTTTCCTTATGAGGTAGGCCTGGCACTAGCTTGGTGGGCCGGTTTCCATCTTCACTACAGATGCAAGCAGAGCAGCTGCTATTGCTGCTCTATAGAATGTAGAAGAGGCCAGACTACATAGAAGGTTGACAGCAGAAGGAGACCATACGGTCCATCTAGTCTGCCCTTATGTGTATACTGTATGTTCTCTTTATCTTAGGATAGGTGTGTGCTTATCCCAAGCATGTTAAAATTTAGTGACTGCTGATTTTTCAACTACCTCTGCTGGAAGTTTTTTCCGAGCTTCTACTACTCTTTCTGTAAAATAATATTTTCTAACACTGCTCCTGATCTTCCCTGCGGCTAGCTTTAGGTTGTACCCCCTTGTTCTATCATTAAGTTTCTTCTTAAAAACACTTCCCTCCTGAACCTTATTCAATCCTTTCACATATTTAAAGGTCTCAATCATGCCCCCCCCCCCTCTCCCTTCTTTCCTTCAGACTGTACAAATTAAATCTTTAAGTCTCTCCTGATAAGTTTTAAGTTTAAGTCCTTCTATCATTTTTGTTGCCAGCCTTTGGACATGTTCTATTTGAATAATGTCTTTTTGCAGGTAAGGTCTCCAGAACTGCACACAGTATTCTAGCTGTGGCCTTACCAGGGCTCTATAGAAGCCCTGCTCTGACAGATCTACAGGAGGAAAAGCTGTCCAACAAGGGACCGATAAAGGCAAACGTGCCAAAGGTGAATTTATTCTTATTTTAAAACTGGATTATTTTTTTAAACCGTTTGTGAACTATCCAATGGGCATTTTTACTGACAGCCTTATGGATGATTACGGCATCCATCCATGGGACCGCTCATCCAATTACACAGAGGTCTACACTTCGGTGAGTGAGATCCAAGGGCTTGGGAGCTGGCCATGTGGCAAACAAGTTACAGTACTCTCCTTCTCAAAAAGGATTTGTATGAAACTTGAAGTCCTGTGACCCAAACTATATACTAAGGAAGCAGAGAATCTCAAATTCTACATGAATAGTATATATATATAGTAATAGTATATATATAGTAATATATATGGCAATAAATAAATATTTTAAATTGTTTATAATATAAGGACATATACAAATCAGAATATACTAATACAAATTCAAAGAGTGCATCTTTTCTTTTAAGGGGGAGCTCAGCTTGGTGTACTGACTGCACACTGGCGTGAGCAATGCCCTCTGCTGGCACCAAGAGGCTTTAGAAAAGAAAATCCATAAGAATCATTTTGTGTAATATACGAGTGCCACCACTGTGGCGTGTGGACATTGGGAGTGCTGAGCAACAGGAGTGGCTGTGCGACCACATTTGAGGCTTGGAAAAGTGATAAAGAAAAATACCATTTTGTGAATACTCACCTTGTAAAATGGATATTATAAGTATGTCACACACCCCGCTTCAAGATATTCATAACGTGTGGGGTATATACTGACCTGAAGAGGGCGATCTGCAGAGATGATTGGCGGAAAGAAAGCCCCTCCCAGACCATAAATACCTGGGACCTCCCACTCATTACCCAGTATAAAGAAAGCAGTAAGGTAAGGGACCAGGAAGAGCCAAATATAAGTCATAACAACGCAAAGTTCACAAAATGAAGGATCCAGAATACAAAAGGGCGGGTTGAAGCGGGGTGTGTGACATACTTATAATACCCATTTTACAAGGTGAGTATTCACAAAATGGTATTATTCTAAGTATGTCACACACCCCGCTTCAAGATATTCATAACGTGTGGGACATCCAATAGCAGTGTCCATAAAGGGTGGGGATCCAAAATAAGGCATAAAGCACAACTTAAACTACTGCAGCCTGCAGAACTTTGCGGCCAAAAACAGCATCCGCTGAGGCCCGAACATCAACCTTGTAAAACTTTGAAAAAGTGTGAACAGAAGACCAGGTAGCAGCCTTGCAAACTTGCTCAACCGAGGCCTGGTGCTGAAAAGCCCAGGAAGCCCCAACCGCACGAGTAGAATGAGCTGTAACACGAAAAGGAGGATCTCTCCCCTTAGCAGAATAGGCCCCGACAATGGCCTGACGAATCCACCTGCTGATGGTAGACTTTGTGGGTGCTAGACCCTTCTTGGGCCCAAATGGCACGAAAAATGCATCAGTCTTGGGAAAGGCAGAAGTTACCACCAAATAGTACTTCACAACACGAACCACGTCCAAAGAATGCAGGGCCCTCTCCTTGTCATTTCTGGGATTAGGACACAGAGAGGGCAGAACAATATCCTGATTTAAATGAAAGGACGAGACCACCTTAGGAAGGAAATCCGTCTTAAAATGGAAAACCACTTTGTCCTGATGTCTTTCAAAATACGGAGCATGAATAGATAGAGCCGCCAATTCAGAAACACGTCTAACAGAAGTGATAGCTACCAAAAAGGCTACCTTCTGTGTAAGGGAAGACAAAGGAATATCATGCAAAGGCTCAAAGGGGGGACCCTGGAGAGCAGAAAGAACCAAATTCAAATCCCAAACTGGAATCATAGGCTTCCTAGGAGGCCGCACATGTGTAACCCCCTGGAAAAAAGTCTTAACCAAAGGATGAAGCGCAAAAGACTTTTGGAAAAACACCGCCAGGGCAGACACCTGTCCCTTCAGAGTACTGAGCTGGAGCCCCAGGTCCAGACCATGTTGCAAAAACTCCAAAATTCTAGAAATAGAGAATTCCCTACAAGGGAAAGACCTAGATTCACACCAGTCAATATAAGACCTCCAAGTCCTATAATACACAGACGATGAGGACCTTTTCCTAGCACTAATAAGAGTCCGAATCACAGCATCCGAAAGACCTTCCTCCTTCAAGATGGAGGTTTCAGCAGCCACACCGTCAAAGCCAGCGTTGGTAAATTGGGGTAACGAAGAAGACCCTGTGTAAGTAGATCTGGCAGCAGGGGCAGAACGAACTGATCTTCTGCCAACCTTACCACGTCTGCAAACCAGACCTGTCTTGGCCACCTTGGAGCCACCAGGATTGCTGTTGCTCTCTCCAGAACAAGCTTGCGCACTACTCTGGCCACCATGGGAAACGGAGGGAACAGGTACAGAAAACCCAGATCCCTCCAGTTCAGAGACATGGCATCCGTTGCGAGAGCCAGAGGGTCCTTCGCCAGAGACACAAATGCCGGAAGTTTGTGATTGTGATGAGAGGCAAATAGATCCACCGCCGGTGACCCCCATCTGTGACAAATTGAGTGAAAGACCTTGGGATTGAGAGACCATTCCCCCTTGCGGACTGACATTCTGCTCAGAGAGTCCGCCTCCATGTTCTCCACTCCCGGGATGTAAACTGCCGAGATGCACGGGACATGGCTCTCCGCCCAGTCCAGAATCAGAGACACTTCCTTGAGAGCATTCATGCTGTGGGTCCCTACCTGGTGATTGATGTAGGCCACTGCCGTCCGATTGTCCGACCTGACCTGGACCGGCAAGCCTCGCAGTTGATGAGTCAAATGACAAAGAACCAACCTGATGGCCCTTAATTCCAGAACATTGATATGCTCGTGAGCTTCCAGGGGACCCCACAAACCCTGAACTTGCAGATCCTTCCAAAAGCCCCCCCATCCTGAGAGGCATCCGTGGTGACTATCTCCCACTGAGGAGTCCGAAAGGATCTGCCCCTCAGCAGGTTGGTTGAGCGGCGGACCCAGGGGGACATTTGAAAGGATTGATCCAGCGACTGAGGAGACCTGTTCCAGACCGACAACAGATGGAGCTGTAGTGTCCTTGTGTGAAACTGAGCAAAGGGGACTGCCTCGAAGGAGGCCACCATCAAACCCACCAGTCTCATCCCTAGTCGGATGGACGGTCGAGGAATAGACATGAGTGACCGAACCAACTCCTGAACCAGAAGAACCTTGGACTGAGGAAGAAACACTCTGGCCTGATCTGCATCCAGAGACATTCCCAGAAAGGATACTGTCCTGGACGGGTGGAGTGAGGACTTGGGGTAGTTGATCACCCAGCCGAACCTCTTCAGAGTGGATATCACCGTCCTGGTGTCCAATTCTGCCTGACTGAATGACGGTGCCATGATGAGAAGGTCGTCCAGATACGGCACTATGCGAATCCCCTGCGCTCTGAGGAGAGCCATCACCCCAGCAAGCACCTTGGTGAAAACTCTTGGAGCTGTGGTGAGACTGAAGGGAAGAGCCACAAACTGAAAATGCCGATCCTCCACCGCGAACCTGAGAAACTTCTGGTGCGCGGGAAAAATTGGAACATGGAGGTAAGCATCCTGGATGTCTATGGACGTCATGAAGTCCCCCTGACGAAGAGATTGAATAGCCGAACGTAACGTTTCCATGCGAAATTTTCGCAGCCTTACAAACCTGTTGAGAATCTTTAGGTCCAGTATGGGCCGGACGGAGCCATTCTTCTTGGGGACCGTGAACAGACTTGAGTAAAAACCCCAACCGCGGTCTAATGGGGGTACTGGGCAAATGAATGCCATTTCCAGAAGACTTGATACCGCCGCCCGGAGCTGCTGCGCAGCCGGTGCATCCGGAGACACCCGAGTCCTGAAGAAACGTGGGGGGGGCGGGACTCGAACTCCAGCTTGTAGCCGGAAGACACCACTTCCCGGATCCATTTGTCCGAAACCTCCTGATTCCAGACCTGGGAGAAGTGTTGCAGCCGTCCCCCCACCCGCACGGCCTTGGCCGCGGGTTTGGGTTTTGAGCCCCAATTGTATCCTGAACGGGCACGTCCTCTGCCCCTATTCCAGGAATCTCCTCTTGTAGAAGGGAAAGCGAAACCTCTTCCCGCTCTAGATACCCGAAATGAAGGGGTGAAGGAAACCGCTCCTCGAAAGGGGCGTCGTTGCTTCTTGTGTTGAGGTAGCCTTCCGCCCTTGGCCACAGCGTCCAATTTGTCTCCAAAGAGCCGTAACCCAACAAAGGGAAGAGCCGTAAGTGACTTCTTTGACCCAAAATCAGCCGCCCACTGGCGTAACCAAATTGAACGCCTGATAGTAACCATTAGAGCAGAGGCTCTACTACTCATCATCAAAGAATCATCCAAAGCGGCTACTATGAAGGACAAAAATACCTCAAATTGTTTTAGATCACGAAATTCATCACTGTCCGGATTCAAACCGGAGGAGGATAAATTCCTGACCACCTTTCTGGTAGCCACCGCCAACAGCGATGAGGCACAAACAGGCCGTATGGCTGCCCCAATACTGGCAAAACCATGACAAGCCATCTGGTCAATGCGTCTATCCTCACCATCTTTAAGAGAGGAACAATCAGGGCTATTCAACACGGCTGAGTTGGATAACCCTAAAATTGGGGCGTCCACCTCGGGGAGGGGGGGGGGGACACCCAGCGCTTAACCGTATCCACTGGGAAAGGATATCTTTTATCCCAACTCTGAGGAATGCCTGGGAGCCGGGCAGGCCAATCCCATTCCTTAGAAATAATATTATCAAAATGCTTTTGATTAGGAAATTCCAAGCGCGGCCTGGATTCGTCATAAAACTCACCTTGCTGTAGAGGAACCTCCGCCGGAGGCGAGATAGCCAGAACCTCAAACATCTGAGTCAGAACATTAGGAGTGTCCAAGGAAATCCCTGACCTCCTATCGGAATCAGCGCCAACAATTTGCTGATCATCAGAAATATCTGAATCCTCGCATAACTCCCCTTCTTCAAGAGGGGAATAATCTGACCAATCCAGGCCATCCGCATCATCATCATATTCAAAATGATTAGCCGGCGATAAATGCTTCCTCTTAGCCGGTGCTTGGCAACCGCAGAAGAAATAAACTTTTCAATACTGGCCAATCTGGCACATACATCAGATTGCGACTGCCCCCCCGTGACAACATCACACGGGGCACGGTTCAAAAAGGGAGGGGGAGAGGATGAGACCGGCGGCGCTGACCCAGAAGCCTGGGGTCCTGACTGCCGTGTAATAGTCTGCTGTGCACATGATATACATAGGAAAAAATCATCCCCTGTTAGGGATACCCCACAGCCCATGCACTTGCGGGATTGTCCCGAGGGAAGCCCGGAATCCAGTGATGCCTCCATAAGGTGAACTTGAGTAAGTCGCTATGAGTGAGGGAATTACGCTATTAAGCAACCCGGGATGCCCTTATAGTGTCCAAGTGGGAGGATTTGTAAAAATAATAGTAAAAGTACCCAGGTACCCTAGGACCGGGAGAAGCCTAAAAACCCCTGAAGATTCAGCCTAAAAGACACAGAAAGATAGTATGAGTCTCAAATCCTTATATATATATTGTATATATATATGTATAAGTATAATCAAGTGTGTAATAAAAAAGGGCCCTCAGGGCCACTCACGGAACCAGCAGGTGTCGGAAGCGCTGCGTCCTCTGCCTGAGGTAACTCAGAGCAGAGCGGGAGCCCCCCCCTCGCAAACGGGCATGGGGAACAAGTTCCTCAGCAGTGCCAGTGACTAGAGGGGGCGGGCCGCGGCGACGTGCCGCGAGTCCGATCCCGCCCCCACAGCTAAATCATGAGGGAAAGCTCCCCTCCATTGTGTAAACGCGCGCGCCGGTGCCGCAGGGACCCGCGGCACCGGGCGCATAATAAAGAACAGCCGGTAGCGGCCCGCAATGCATGCGGAGCCGCTCACCGCTCGAGCCACGCTACAATATGGCGGCCGCGGTGTCTGGCAAGGAAAAAAAGTATGACAGAAAAATGACTCATTCATAACACAGACAACATTAAACAATGCACACATAAATAGAAGGATTACTTCTAGACGCCCTACGTCATTAAAACACCAAAATCAGAGGATAGGGCCCCCAAACAAGATAATAATGTGGGGAAAGGCCAATTAGGGGAAAAAAAAAAAAAAATGGACAGGGCATCCCAAACCGGGGTCACCAACCCGGTATAACCGCCTACCCTCTTAATAGGGTCTTGCGGCGGACCATAGCTCCTGAGCACCTGTGGTGCTAATATACCCTCGCTCGGACAGCAGTCAAGACTGGGAGGCATTCAAATATATATATATAGTATTCATAGGAAATAAAGAGTCCAAACGGAAATAAAAAGTATTGGCCGGGAGTAGACCCGGCTACCTTAAAATCCCCCTGTGCAAGCAGGAGACATCATCACACCGCCGTCTGCAGAGATGAAGACTGGGTAATGAGTGGGAGGTCCCAGGTATTTATGGACTGGGAGGGGCTTTCTTTCCTCCAATCATCTCTGCAGATCGCCCTCTTCAGGTCAGTATATACCCCACACGTTATGAATATCTTGAAGCGGGGTGTGTGCCATACTTAGAATATACCATTTTGTGATTACTCACCTGTAAAATGGTTATTACAAGTATGTCACACACCCCGCTTCCGAATATTCATGACACTTGGGTAACTGTCCTGTAGAAGGCGATCTTGCAGAGATGACATGAAAAAAAGGAGCCCCTCCCGGTCCATAAATACCTGGGACCTCCCACCATTCCCCAGTATAAGACAGCAGTAAAGGGACCAGGAAGAGCCAAATGTAAACAGTAAAGAAAAAGGTTCACCATATAAAGGATCCCAGAAAAATAAAAATACCATTTTGTGAGATACTGACCTGTAAAATGGTTATTACGAGTATGTCACACCCCCCACTTCCCGATATCCATAACACTTGGGAACCCGGCCTGTAGAGGGCGATCTTGCAGAGATGACATGGAAAAAAGGAGCCCCTCCTGGTCCATAAGTACTGGGTTCCTCCCACTATTCCTCAGTCTTTTTAAACAGCAGTGAAGAACCAGGAAGAGCCAATTATATTCAATAATAGCCATATAAAGGATCCCTCGAACAAAAAAGGGCGGGGGAAGTGGGGTGTGTGACATACTCGTAATAACCATTTTACAGGTGAGTATCTCACAAAATGGTATTATTCCTAGTATGTCACACCCCCCACTTCCCGATATCCACACTTGGGACATCCAATAGCAGTATCTATAATGGGTGGGGATCCCAAAGGAATAATGCATAACTTAAATTACTGCAGCTTGCAGAACTTTGCGGCCAAAAACAGCATCCGCTGAGGCCCGCACATCAACCTTGTAAAACTTAGAAAAAGTATGCACAGAAGACCAAGTCGCAGCCTTGCAGACTTGTTCAACAGAAGCTTGGTGCTAAAAAGCCCAAGAGGCTCCAATAGCACGAGTAGAATGAGCGGTGACACGAAAAGGGGAACCTTCCCCTTAGCCATATAGGTCCCAATGATAACCTGACGTATCCACTACTAAGGGAAGATTTGGCAGGAGCAAAACCCTACTTGGGTCCAGAAGGCACAACAAAATAGGCATCCGTCTTGCGGAAGGCCGAGGTAGTAACTAAATACTACTTAACACAACGAGCTACATCCAAAGAATGTAAGGCCCTTTCCTTGTCGTTACTAGGTTTAGGACACAAGGAAGGAAGAACTATATCCTGATTTAGGTGGAAAGCAGACACCACCTTAGGAAGGAAATCCGGTTTAAAACGGAAAACAACCTTATCTTGTTGCCTCTCAAAATAAGGGGCTTGAATAGACAAAGCCGCCAGTTCAGAAACTCGGCGGATAGAAGTAATAGCAACTAAAAAGGCAACCTTCTGAGTAAGAATAGGAAAAGGAATATCCTGCAATGGCTCAAAGGGAGAAGACTGCATAGCCGAAAGCACCAAATTAAGATCCCAAACAGGAAGTAAAGGCTTTCTGGAGGACGCACATGCGCGACTCCTTGGAAAAAGGTCTTAACCAAAGGATGAAGAGCAAACGATCTTTGAAAGAAAATTGCCAAGGCAGAGACTTGCCCTTTCAAAGTACTAATCTGTAATCCCATATCCAGACCTCGTTGCAGATATTCCAGAATTTCTAGAAATAGAAAACACTCTACAGGGCAAAGCCCTGGATTCACACCAATCAATATAGGACCTCCAAGTCCTGTAATAAATGACAGAGGAAGACTTCTTCCTAGCTCTAATAAGAGTCTGAATAACCAAATCAGAAAGACCTTCTTCTTTCAAGATGGAGACTTCAGCAGCCATGCCGCCAAAGCCAGCGTTTGTAAATTGGGGTAACAAAGTTGACCCTGAGTGATGAGATCTGGAAGAAGAGGCAGATGGACCGATCCACTGCCAGCCTTACGACGTCTGCGTACCACAGACGTCTTGGCCACCTTGGCGCCACCAGAATTGCTGGCGCCTACTCCAGTGCTAGCTTGCGCACCACCTTGCTGATCATGGAGAATGGGGGAAACAGATATAGGAACCCCAGATCCTTCCAGGCTAGAGACATGGCATCCGCTGCCACTGCCAGAGGATCCTGGGATAGAGACACAAAAGCTGGCAGCTTGTGATTGTGACGAGAAGCAAACAGGTCAAACCGTGGAGTCCCCCACTTGTGACAGAGGAACTGAAAGACCCTTGGATTGAGAGACCATTCTCCCTGGCGAGAACATCCCCTGCTCAGGGAGTCTGCCTCCACATTCTCTATCCCCGGAATGTAAACTGCTGATATGCAAGGAACATTGATCTCTGCCCACTGAAGGATCAGAGATACTTCCCGGAGGGCACCCCAACTGCGAGTCCCTCCCTTGTGATTGATGTATGCAACAGCTGTTCGGTTGTCTGACCGAATCTGAACTGGCAGACCCTGTAAGAAATGGGTCAGTCGAAGTAGAACAAGACGTATGGCCCGAAGCTCTAATACATTGATTGGAGAATGAGCCTCCTGAGGCCCCCACAATCCTTGGAACTGATGCTTCTTCCAGAAACCAACCCAGACCACCAGGCTGGCATCCGTGGTAACCAGTTCCCAACGCGGAGTCAGAAATGACTTGCCCTTCTGGAGGTTGTGCGATATTACCCACCACTGAAGGGACTGCAAAACGTGGGGAGACAATAGACAAGTCTGATTCAATGATAGTGGGCACCTGTCCCTCTTTGCCAAGAGGAAGAGCTGAAGCGTCCTTATGTGAAACTGGGCAAACGGGACTGCATCGAATGCAGCTACCATCAATCCCACTAGTCTCATCCCTAGACAGAAAGACTGACGAGGGTTGGACAAGAAAAGACGAATCAAGTCCTGAATCAGAACCATTCCAGAATCAGGCCCAGGAAGGGAATTTCCCTGGACGGACAGAGAGAGGATTTGGGGTAACGTATTACCCTTCCGAACCTCTCTAGCGTAGAGACCACCATCCTGGTGTCCAACTCTGATTGTTCGAGGGAGGAGGCCGCGATAAGAAGATCGTCCAGAAAAGGCACAATGCGGATGCCCTGGACCCTGAATATAGCCATCACCCCTGCCAGCATCTTGGAAAAGACTCTTGGGGCAGAGGTAAGGCCGAATGGCAGGGCCACAAATTGATAATGCTGGTCTTCTATTGAGAACCTGAGAAATCTCTGGTGACCCGGAAAATAGGAATGTGCAAATAAGCATCCTTGATGTCTATGGATGTCATGAAGTCCCCCTGACGGAGAGCATCGATCGTTGATCGCAGAGACTCCATGCGGAATTTTCTGAAACTGATAAATTGATTGAGTCTCCTTAGGTCTAGGAAAGGCTGAACAGAGCCATCCCCAAACCCCTTTCCACTGGAGGTACTAGGCAGATGACAGCCATGTTTAACAGATTCGCTACTGCTGCCTGCAGTCCCGGCGCAATTGCCGGATCTGATGGCATCCGAAACATGAAAAATCTGGGAGGAGGCCGGGACTCGAATTCCAGTTTGTAACCGGAAGAGACTACTTCCAGAACCCAATTGTCTGATACCTCCTGAACCCAGACCTGGAAGAAGAACCGCAGACGTCCCCCCACCCACAAGGGTGAGGGCGTCCCCTCATTGTTGAGCAGGCTTAGTGGCAGATTTGGTTTTAAGAATTCTTTAAGAATATTATCATAAAAATGCTTTTGATCTGGGAATTCTAACGAGGTTTAGAGGCTCCAAAGAATTCCCCTTTTTAAGGAGGGACTAATTCAGGAGAAGTAATAATCAAAACCTCAAATAACTGAGCAAGAGCTTTTGGGGTATCCACAACACTTGCTTCACCCTGCTCAATCTCAGTACCAACAAATTGCTGTTCATCAGAAACATCTGATTCCTCATATAATTCTCCTTCTTCTAACTGAGAAGGATCAGACCAATCAAGCAATTCACAATTGTCTGACTCACCTGCCGGAACAGCATGAGCCAAGTGCTTTTAGCGGCCTTCTTAGGCACAGAGTAGACATTAATCTTTCAAGATGAGCCAATCTGGCACATAAATCAGCATGCGACTCACCACCCATGACAATATCATTGGGGGTACGGACAAGACATGGCAGAGAAGGAGATGAGGCATTAGCCGCAGGCCCTGAAGCCTGGGCCTCAGTTTGCTGCATAATAGTTAATTGTGCACAAGGGACGCAAAGAATTGCGTTATCCCACCAAGGGATGCCCCAAATCCAAAACATTGCCGAGTCTGTGCAGACGGAATTGCATGTCCGTTATGCTGGAATGCCTCCATATGGTGTTTAGTATTATACTATAATTGATTATAGTCGCCAAGTATATATGGGATTTACGCAATTGCTACCCGGGATGCCCATTTAAATAGTCCCAAGTGGGAGGATTGAAACACAAATGGACCCCCAAATAAGGCTTAAGGGCTTTATACATTTTTTTTATTTTTTTTATAAGGACCAGGAGAAACCCCTTTTTAAGTTAGGAGTTTCCACCTACAGAAAACAAAACAGTCACCAAATGCACACAATATAAATAAAAGACAGAAAAAAACTCCCTTCAGCCAAGCTGAAGGGTACTCACAGCCCATGCGATAAGCACACCTCATGAGGTAAGGAAACAGGAAAAAGGAAGTCAAACAGAGCACAGAGCATACCAGGTGCAATCTGAATAAAAGCATGCCAAGCCCCGCCCACTTCCAGGATCACGTGGCCAAAAATGGAGGGAAAATTCAAATCTGAACACAGCTAGAAACAAAGAGCTTTAATAGGTAAGCAAAAATGCTGCCTAGACAGAGATAGGAAAATCTAAATAAAACATTTCCTATTAAATAGTATAGTAAAACATACATAAGAAATAAAGATAAAGATAACATTTTATGTCTCTTTTTTTTTTTTTTTCTGTGTGCATGGTGACAAATAATCCCAGATAACGCCCCCCTTTCCCCCCTCCTTTTTACCCCAGCAGGGTTAAAGGAGAACTAAAAGGGGAGAGGATAGAAATGCACCCATCAGGTACAAGGGGATTTTAAAGGGACAAGGGCATTCCACATCGGGACACACCAACCCGGAAGCCGCCTACCCAAATCTGGGTCTCACGGAGGAGTAAAAACTCCTGTATACACCAAAGGTGTATGTATCTACCTTTGCCTGAACCATACAGCAAGGGCAGGGAGGCATACAATATAACCAAACAGGTTTTAAAAATTTCAGACAGAAATAGAGAAAAAAAGGGCCGGGAGCAAGCCCGGCTACCTGCAGCTTGAAGGAGAGTAATCTTCTGAATGCTTCGCCGACTGCAGAGACGAAAAGACTGAGGAATAGTGGGAGGAACCCAGTACTTATGGACCAGGAGGGGCTCCATTTTTCCATGTCATCTCTGCAAGATCGCCCTCTACAGGCCGGGTCCCCAAGTGTTATGGATATCGGGAAGTGGGGGGTGTGACATACTAGGAATAGAGGGCAGGATGAAGCGGGGTGTGTGACATACTTGTAATAACCATTTTACAGGTGAGTAATCACAAAATGGTATTATTCCCAGTATGTCACACACCCCGCTTCCGAATATTCATGACACTTGGGACATCCAATAGCAGTGCCCATAATGGGTGGGGATCCCAAAAAGGCAATAATGCAAACTTAAACTACTGCAGCTTGCAGAACTTTGCGGCCAAAAACAGCATCCGCTGAGGCCCGCACATCAACCTTATAAAACTTAGAAAAAGTATGAACAGAAGACCAAGTAGCAGCCTTGCAAACTTGTTCAACAGAAGCCTGATGCTGAAAAGCCCAAGATGCTCCAACAGCACGAGTAGAATGAGCAGTAACTCTCAAAGTAAGGAGCCTGAATAGACAAGGCCGCCAACTCAGAGACACGCCGAACAGAGGCAATAGCCACCAAAAAGGCAACTTTCTGAGTGAGCTGAGAAAGAGCAATATCATGCACCGGCTCAAAAGGACGCCCCAGGAGAGCCGACAGAACCAAGTTTAAATCCCAAACCAGCAGCAAGGGCTTTCTAGGAGGCCGCACATGAGTAACCCCATGGAAAAATGTCTTAACCAGGGGATGAAGGGCTAAAGACCTTTGAAGAAAACCGCCAGGACAGACCATGTTGAAGAAACTCCAGAATTCTGGGAATAGAAAACACCCTACAAGGCAAGGCCCTAGCCTTGCACCAGTTAATATAAGACCTCCAAGTCCTATAGTAGAAGTTAGAGGAAGATCTCTTTCTAGCTCTAACAAGAGTCTGAACCACCGCATCAGAAAGACCTTCCTCCTTTAAGATGGAGGTTTCAGCAGCCACGCCGCCAAAGCCAGCGTTGGTAAATTGGGGTAGCGTAGCTGACCCTGGGCGATAAGATCCGGAAGAAGAGGCAGATAAAACTGATCTACTGCCAGCCGCACGACGTCTGCGAATCACACTCGTCTTGGCCACCTTGGAGCCCCCAGAATTGCTGGTGCCCCTTCTAGAGTTAGCTTGCGCACCCCCTTGCCCACCATGGAGAAGGGGGGGGGGGGACAGGTACAGAAACCCCAGTTCCCTCCAAGCCAGGGACATGGCATCCACTGCCAGGGCCAGAGGATCCTGAGACAGAGACACAAAGGCAGGAAGCTTGTGATTGTGACGTGAGGCAAAGAGATCCTCCTCCGGAGTCCCCCACTTGTGACAAAGAGACTGGAATACCCTGGAACTGAGAGACCATTCTCCTCGGCGAGAGGATCTCCTGCTCAGGGAATCCGCCTTCGTGTTCTCCACTTCCGGGATGTAAATGGCTGAGATGCATGGGACATTGCTCTCTGCCCAAACAAGGATCAGAGATACCTCCCTGAGGGCACTCCTGCTGTGAGTCCCTCCTGCGATTGATGTAAGTGACCGCCGTCCGATTGTCCGATCGGACCTGAACTGGCAATCCCTGCAAGGGAAGAGTCAGGTGAGACAGACCCAACCAAATGGTCCACAGCTCCAAAACTTTGATAGGGGTATGAGCCTCCCGAGGCCCTCATAACCCCTGGAACTGATGTTCCCTCCAAAAGCCCCCCCAGCCCGACAGGCTGGCGTCCGTGGTGACCGTTTCCCAACAAGGGGTCAGAAAGGATCTGCCCTTCAACAGATTGCTTGACACTAGCCACCACTGTAGGGACTGCTGAGCCCGGGGAGACAGCAGACAAGACTGATCTAATGACAGCGGACACTTGTCCCAAGTGACAGTCGCTAGAAGATGGAGCTGAAGCGTCCTCATGTGAAACTGGGCAAAAGGGACTGCCTCGAAGGAAGCCACCATCAGACCTACCAATCTCATCCCTAGCCGGATAGACGGGAGAGGATTGGAAAGCAGAAGTCGAACCAAATCTTGGATCAAAAGAATCTTGGGCTGAGGAAGGAACACCTCGGCCTGAAAGGCATCCAGAGTCATGCCCAGAAACGAAACCTCCCTGGACGTGGAGAGGGAGGACTTGGGATAGTTGATCACCCAACCGAACCTCTCCAGCGTGGATACCACCACTCTGGTGTCTAGCTCTGCTTGGCTGAGAGAGGAAGCCAAAATGAGAAGGTCGTCCAGGTATGGTACAATGCAAATGCCCTGGACTCTGAGGAGGGCCATCACCCCCGCAAATACCTTGGTGAACACCCTCGGAGCCGAGATAAGCCCAAATGGAAGGGCCACAAACGGAAAATGCTGATCTTCCACCACGAACCTGAGGAATCTCTGGTGTGCCCGGAAGATAGGTACATGCAGATACGCATCCCTGATGTCTATGGACGTCATGAAGTTCCCCTGACGAAGAGAATCGACGGCTGAACGCAAGGTTTCCATGCGAAACTTCATGAAGTGGATAAACCGATTGAGGAGCTTCAGATCCAAAATGGGTCGAACTGAGCCGTCCTTCTTGGGCACCGTGAATAGATTGGAATAGAATCCCAAGCCCCTTTCAGCGGAAGGCACTGGGCAAATGACAGCCATGTCCAGCAGATAACTTACTGCAGCCCGGAGCCCCTGTGCGGCCAGTGGATCCGAAGGCACTCGAGACCTGAAGAATCTGGGAGGAGGCCGGATCTCGAATTCCAGCTTGTAACCGGAAGACACCACTTCCAGAATCCATTTGTCTGAGACCTCCTGGTCCCAGATCTGGAAGAAGTGCCGCAGCCGTCCCCTGACGGCTTAACAACGGACTTGGGTTTGGAACTCCAATTGTGACCTGGATGGGCACGACCTCTGCCTCTACTCCAGGAATCACCTCTGAGGGTAGAGAAGGCCAAAACTCTGCCAGTTCTGGCACCACGAAAGGAAGGGTTAAAGGAGGCCGCCCCCCGAAAGGGATGACGTTGCCTCTTATGCTGAGGTAACTTCCCTCCTTTCGTGATAGAATCTAATCTTTCAACCATACCGACCGCCGAATAGCTACAAGCAAGGCCGAGGTTCTACCACACATGACCATGGTGTCATCCAAGGCGGCAAGCACAAAGGACATGAACAATTCACACCACTTAAGGGCGGCGAACAAATCACCGGGTCAAGCCTGGAGATACTCAACAGATCTCTAACCACAGACCTGGTAGCCACTGCCAAAAGTGCCGAAGCAGAAACAGGCCGCAAGGCTGAACCGACACTCGCAAACGCGTGGCAAGCCATCTGATCAAGGCCGGCGCGGCTGGAGACAAATGCTTTCGCTTAGCCGAGGCATTTCTGGCAACAGAGCCAGAAATAAATTTCTCAATATTAGCCAGTCTGGCACACACATCAGATTGCGACTCCCCACCCGTGACAACATCACTAGGGGTATGGATAAGGCAGGGTGGGGAAGGAGATGAGGCCGGGACCCCGGACCCAGGCGCCTGGGCCACCAACTGCTGCGCTATGGCCCGCTGAGCACAAGATATGCAAAAAAACACATTATCCCCCGCAAGGGATGCCCCACAACCCACACACTGCCGGGGTTGCCCCGAGGGGAGCCCAAGCCCTGTATCTTGAGAAGCCTCCATATGGTGATTTTAATGTAGTCGCAATGACCAGAGGGATTTATGCTATTAAGCTACCCGGGATGCCCCTTCAAGTCCCAAGTGGGAGGATTTTTATTTTTTTTTAATCTTTGGGAACCCTCAAAAGAAGGGATCCCACCTGGAAGACATGAGAACAGACATAAGTGTCAACATGCACATCATCCACCATATGGTGAAAAAAATAAAATCTACTTACAGCAGCAAAGCGGCGACCGTCAACCCTCACAGCAGCGAGGGAATGAGGAGGAGAGCAGCAGAGCAGGCCCGGAAGAAGAGGGGCGGGCCAGCACACAACGCGGCCGCGCCCGTCTCCGGCCCCGCCCCCTCCCTCACGCAGCCAGCAGAGCGCTCAGAGAAGCCAACCTCAAGGGGGGGGGAGCGGGCCGCGACGAGCACGCCGAGCACCTGTTCAAAGTGAAACCAGCCCAGCAACAACGGCCGCAAAAACACATACAAACACACACACACCATCCACACACCTTTTCCCCCAAATAAAGTAAAACAACCCACAGGAGAAAAGGCCTCCCTCACCCCCCCCCCCAAGGAGCCCAGAGGGACACGGTAGGGGGGAGAACCCACACCAATAGGTGAAAGGGTAAGAGGGACGGGGCATCCCAAACTGGGATCACCAACCCGGACACCGCCTACCCCTTTGTATAGGGTCTCATGGGGGAGCAAGCTCCCATATACACCATAAGGTGCAGCCTACCATTGCCTGGACCTTCAGCCTTGGCTGGGAGGCATACTGCTATAGTTTAAATTAAAAAAGGTTCAGGCAGCAATAGAAACAAAAGGCCGGGGGGTTACCCCGGCTGCCTGCAAGGAGGAGACAACCATCTTCCGACTTACTCACCGACTGCAGAGAGACGAAAGACTGGGGAATGGTGGGAGGTCCCAGGTATTTATGGACCGGGAGGGGTTCCTTTTTTTTCATGTCATCTCTGCAAGATCGCCCTCTACAGGACAGTTACCCAAGTGTCATGAATATTCGGAAGCGGGATGTGTGACATACTGGGAATATAATACAATTCTGTGATTACTCACCTGTAGAATTGGTATATTAAGTATACAGCACGTCCTTCTCCTGAGAGTCCGCTGGACTGCAGAGACAGCAAAAAAGTGGCTCCTCCCAGCCCCTTATATTCCAGGGACCTCCCACAAAATCCCCAGTATTGAAAAGCAGTTAGCAAGAAGCCGGGAGAATAATAACCATAATCAAACAATTTTAACCATGATAACAATCACCATACAGAGGCACTAAGAACAATGAAAACAAGGGTGGGGTGGAGCAGGACGTGCTGTATACTTATAATACTAATTCTACAGGTGAGTAATCACAGAATTGTATTATTCTAAGTATACAGCACATCCTGCTCCAGAGAGTAATTTCTTACATTTGGGACATCCAATAGCAGTGTCCGTAAGGTAGGGTGGGATCCCCAAAAGCAACAACAAGCAGATTAAACCACTGCCGCCTGCAGAACTTTGCGGCCAAAAACAGCATCAGCTGAGGCCCGAAAATCAACCAGGTAAAACTTAGAAAAAGTATGAACAGAAGACCAAGTAGCGGCCTTGCAAACTTGTTCAACAGAAGCCTGGTGCTGAAAGGCCCAAGAGGCACCAATAGCACGAGTGGAATGAGCAGTAAGTCGGAAGGGAGGATCCTTCCCTTTAGCAGAATAGGCCTGAATCACAGCCTGACGGATCCACCTGCTGATGGTAGACTTGGCTGGAGCCAGACCCTTCTTGGGACCCGAAGGGACCACAAAAAGAGCATCAGTCTTCCTGAAGGGCTCAGTAGCCACCAAATAGAACTTCAGGTTTCTGACCACATCCAAGGAATGTAGAGCCCTCTCCTTAGGGTTACTAGGAGTAGGGCACAGAGAAGGCAGAACAATGTCTTGATTGAGATGAAAAGCAGACACAACTTTAGGTGGAAAATCTGGTTTAAAACGAAACACCACCTTGTCCTGGTGTCTCTCAAAGTAAGGGGGCTTGATGGAGAGCACTGCCAACTCAGAAACACGCCTAACAGAAGTGATAGCCACCAAAAAGACTACCTTAAGCGTAAGAATGGACAAAGCAGCCTCATGCACAGGCTCAAAAGGAGACCCCTGCAAGGCAGATAGGACCAAGTTCAAGTCCCAGCCTGGCAACATAGGCTTACGTACATGAGTAACCCCCTGGAAAAAAAGTCCTGACCAGATGATGCTGAGCAAAAGATCTCTGAAAGAAAACAGCCAAGGCAGACACATGACCCTTCAGAGTGCTGAGTTGAAGCCCCAGATCCAAACCATGTTGGAGAAACTCCAGAATCCTGGGAATAGAAAACAAACGACAGGGAAGAGATTTAGCCTCACACCAATCAATGTAGGTACGCCAAACCCTATAGTAGATGGAAGAGGAGGACTTTTTCCTAGCCCTGATCATGGTGTTAACAACAGAGACAGGCAGCCCCTTTTCCATTAAGATGGAGGTTTCACAGCAGCCAGGCCGTTTAAGCCAGCGTTTGTAAATTGGGGTAGCGCAGCTGCCCCTGAGTGAGCAGTTCTGGATCCTTGGGCAGGGCGTACTGATCTACCGCCAGCTGCACGATGTCTGCGAACCACACCCTTCTTGGCCAACAGGGGGCCCCCAGGATTGCTGGCAGAGCCATAATGCCCGCCAGCACCTTGGTGAATACCCTGGGAGCTGAAGTAAGACGAAGGGCAATGCTACAAACTGATAATGCTGATCCTCCAGAGCGAACCTGAGGAATCTTTGATGACCTGCAAAGACTGGAACATGTAGGTAAGCATCCTTGATGTCCACAGAGGTCATGAAGTCCCCTGGGGTTAGTGAACTTACAGCTGAGCACAGATTCTCCATGCGAAAACGTCTGGGTCTGACAAAACTTGTTGAGAAGCTTTAAGTCCAGGATGGGTCTGACAGACCCATCTCTTTTGGGAACGGTGTAAAGGTTGGAATAGTAGCCCTTGCCCTTTTCCCCTAAGGGCACTTGGCAGATGACCCCCAGCTCCAGTAGATTCTGCACAGCAAGCAACAGGCCCTGAGCTGTCAGGGGGTCTTGAGGCATCCGGGATCTGATAAATCTTGGGGGCATGCCAGGCTGACAACTGTATCTTGTAACCGGAGTACACTACCTCCTGAATCCACCGGTCTGAGACATGACGCCTCCAGATGTGAGCAAAGAGCCGAAGCCGTCCCCCCACCCGGATGGGTAAGGGCGCCCCTTCATGCCTGAGGGGGCTTGGGGGAAGACTTAGATTTGGAACCCCAGGAGGGTTCAGGCAGGCCACGTCCTCTGCCTCTGCCCCAGAAATCTCCCCGGGCCCCTGCAAATGACACTCCCCTTCCCATTCTGGACCCACGGTAGGAGGGAAGAAAGGAACCTGAACTCCGAAAGTGCCGAGACTGTCTCTTGCGCTGGGGTAACCTGCCTCCCTTAGCAAACAGGGTCAGGCGATCCCCAAATAGACGCAGCCCCTTAAAGGGGAACCCAGTGAGAGCCTTCTTGGCAGCGTTGTCAGCTGCCCACTGGTGCAAACCAAAGGCAGAAGCCCTGCCACACATTCTAACGGTATCATCCAAGGCAGAGAGGACATATGCAACAAATTCCTCACAATGCAGAAGGGCACTATACTCAGCACTAGCTGTCAGCTGTCATCAGGAGCACCATCTAAAATACTCCTGAGCAGAGTCCTAATACCCACAGCTGTAATGGCAGAGGCACAAACCGGGCGCAGTGAAGACCCCACACAGTCAAAGGCATGGGAAGCCAGCTGATCAATGCGCCGGTCCTCACCGTCCCTCAGTGTAGTAGAGTCAGGGTAATGCATGACAGAAGTGTTGGTGCATCCACTTCTGGAGGGGACGACCAACGCTTAACCACTTCAGCAGGAAAAGGGTACCTCTTATCCCAATTCTTAGGCACCCCAGGGAGCCTACTCGGTCGCTCCCACTCCTTGAACACAAGATTATTAAAGTGAGTTTGCTCAGGAAAATCCAAACGTGGCTTAGCCGTGTGAAACAACTCCCCCTGCTGCCGAGGATCCCGGGCAGGAGGAGAGATAGAAAGCACTTCAAAAATGTAAGCCAAAAGCCTGTCAGTATCATCTGGATCCCATGGGTTTGCAAACTGGCTCTGGAAGGGGCACCAGCAATTCTGGTGGCTCCAAGGTGGCCAAGAAGGGTTTGGTATGCAGACGTTGTAAGGCTGGCGGTGGATCAGTACCGGCTTCCCATGTTTCTGGATCTGTTATCTCAGGGTCAACTACTTTATCCCAATTTACCAACGCTGGCTTTGACGGCTTGGCTCCTGAAACCTTCATTCTGAAGGAGGAAGGTTTGTCTGAGGCTGTGGTTCAGACCTTGATTAGAGCTAGGAAGCGGTCCTCTTCTGGCATTTACTATAGGACTTGGTGGTCCTATATTGACTGGTGTGAGGCTAGGGCCTTGCCTTGCAGAGTGTTTTCGATCCCTAGAATTTTGGAGTTTCTTCAGCACGGTCTGGATCTTGGGTTCCAGCTTAGTACCTTGAAAGGGCAGGTCTCTGCTCTGTCTGTTTTCTTCCAAAGATCTTTTGCCTTACACCCGCTGGTTAAGACTTTTTTCCAGGGGGTCACTCATGTTCGACCCCCTCGGAAGGCTATGGTTCCTGTTTGGTTCTTTCGGCTCTCCAGGGTCCTACTTTTGAGCCGTTACAGGATATTACTCAGAAGGTTGCCTTCTTGGTGGCTATTACCTCTGTTCGGCGTGTCTCTGAGTTGGCGGCTCTGTCGATTCAGGCCCCTTACCAGGACAAGGTGGTCTTTCGCTTTAAGCCAGATTTCCTTCCTACGCCGGTTTCTGCTTTCCATCTCAATCAGGATATTATATTGTGTCCTAAGCCTAGCAATGACAAGAAGAGGGTTTTGCACAATTTGGATGTGGTTCGCTGTGTTAAGTACTATTTGGTGACTACTACTTCTTTCCGCAAGACGGATGCCTTTTTCGTGGTGCCCTGCGGGCCCAGGAAAGGTTTGGCGCCCGCCAAGTCTACCATTAGCAAATGGATTCATCAGACCATTGTTGGGGCCTATTCTGCTAAGGGGAGGACTCCCCCTTTTTAGGGTCACTGCGCATTCTACTCGTGCTGTTGGTGCGTCCTGGGCTTTTCAGCACCAGGCTTCTGTTGAACAAGTTTGTAAGGCTGCTACTTGGTCTTCCGTTCATACTTTTTTCAAGTTTTACAAGGTTGATGTGTGGGCTTCAGCGGATGCCGTTTTTGGCCGTAAGTTCTGCAAGCTGCAGTGGTTGGTGCATTCTTTAGTGTTTATGGTTCCCACCCATGACGGACACTGCTATTGGATGTCCCAAATGTCATGAAGAGTTGAAGCTGAGTGTATGTCATACTTGGAATAATACTGTTTTGTGAGTACTCACCTTTAAAACAGATATTATAAGTGTGACATACACTCCGCTTCACCGACCCTTTTTGGTATTCCGGATCCTTTATATGGTGAACCATTGTTTCTTGGTTGTTAGCATTGTTTTATTTGGTTCTTCCTGGTCCCCTTACTGCTATCTTACACTGGGGAATTGGTGGGAGGTCCCAGGTATTTATGGACTGGGAGGAGCTCCTTTTTGCATTCATCTCTGCAGAAGTTCGCCCTCTACTGGAGAATAACCCAAATGTCATGAAGAGTTGAAGCGGAGTGTATGTCACACTTGGAATATTCCTCAGCCTCCATAGGAAATAAGTTAACGCCAGGTGCCAGATGCCACCTCTTAGCCGAGGCCTCAGCTTCTCAATACTAGCCACCCTGGTAGACAAATCAGGCTGAGGCTCCCCACTGGTATGCACCTCACTGGGAGTCAGATGTAAGCGTGGGGGAGTGGGCGAAGCCACACGGGGCGCAGGCCCAGCCACAGGCAACCCAGATTGCAGCGCAAGCACCCGCTGGCCACAGGGTACACAGACCCACACATTGTTATCACTAGTAGGGGACACCCCACACGCCACACACAGCCGGGCTTGTCCCAAAGGAACCCAAGGCACATTATCCTGAGAAGCCTCCATATGGTGATTATCGCGGCCACCGGCCAATAGGGATTTACCCAATAGGGAAGTGGGAGGTAAAGGCAGAGTAGGCCTCTAATAGCAACTAAATAGAGGGGATAGGCCGGGAGAAACCACAATTTAAGTTTAGCCCGCCTGCAAGACATAAACATAAAGTCCCGTAAGCGGTATGCACACACAACAATATTTAAAAGATAAGCCAGCCCACAGGGGCACTTACGGACCGCGGTAGGTATAAGCCAGCCACGCAGCACGAGATGGCAAAATGGCGCCCGCAGATACCTCGAGGGGCGGGCCGCGGAGACAGTGATGCGGAACGCGCCAACCGCAAGGCCCGCCCCCCCCGAAGAGCACTAAGGCGCCCACGTGACCATGTCAGCCAATGCTGGCACAGCAGCGTCTGAGGTAAAGTTGCCGCCGACCGCGGAACGCCATACAAGCGCGCACGGCAGCATTTTTAAAAGCAACCAGTGCAACCAACACAAGCGCGGCAACACAAGCAAAGCTATACCACGAAAACAATAGAGTGAAGAATACACCTACAAACACACACACATACACAACACCCCCCTCCCGAGAAATACCAGGGAGAGCGAGGGAGGGCAGCGGCCAACCTAACAGGAGCCCACAGATGGACAGGGGGCAAGTGGCAATATCGCGGGAGGGGCATCGCATAAGGCTCACCATGGGCCTATACCGCCTACCCTTTGGTGGGGGATTGCGGTCGGAGCAGTGCTCCTTAAGCACCTGACAACGGTGCTGCCTACCTTCACCTGACCAGTGCAGCCAAAGTTGGGAAGCATGAAAAGGAGGAACAGGTGGGAATAGTCCTACAGGGCTGCAGGCTAATAGCGCCGCTCACCTGCGAGTAGAGAGAGCCATCTTCTTGCCATCGCAGCGCCGACTGCAGAGAAGAACTGGGGATTTTGTGGGAGGTCCCTGGAATATAAGGGGCCGGGAGGAGCCACTTTTTTGCTGTCTCTGCAGTCCAGCGCCATCTTGTGGATGTATAACCCAAACGTAAGGAATTACTCTCTGGAGCAGGACATGCTGTATACTTAGAATAAAGGGCAAACAAAGCTTTATAGTGAGCTCTTTACTGTCTTATTATTTCCATTGCCTGGACGGTCTCTTTAACAGCACTATGGCACGCAAAGAGGCAGGGAAGTAGAGAAACCAGGTTTTATTTTATTTTTTGTTATTTCCTGTAGTAAACATTTAATTAAAATGCATTGAAGAGACACTGTGATCTAAAATGCATCCAACACTAGCTGCTACAAAGCAAATTAACTACATTCATATGTGTGGTATAGAGGCATGCACAGTTGTCACAATCAGGTGCAGGCACAGCCAAATGCTTTTGTAAATCCTTTGATGAGTATGACGCAACATAAATTACACTAAATAGGCTTTTCATTCAGTCTGTTTCACATCTGACCCCTCCCCTAAATCTTATGGTTGTTGTAGTTTAGCAAGTTAGTGCAGTGAACAGTGGAAAACAGGAGACAGATTGTATCAATGTGTCAGTGTGTTGTACACAGTCTGCTTACCAGATGTTGTGAGATGAACGGCTTTACAGCATTTTGGATTTCCAGGTAAACTGGCCACGAAATGCATGTAGCATTATTAGCACCAGATGCCTGTCCCTGTTCATAAACCAATAAAATGGAGGGACCTCTCCCACACCAACTTACCAGGCACAAAGGAATTCATTTGCATGCAACATAGCACACAACAATCTTAAAAGAAGGAATTCTTAAGAGTGGTAGTGCTGGTAACACAAATGTATTTTTTGTGTTCAATATTGCAAAAAAGGATTTAAACTGACTATTTAGGTATTTTTTTTAGTAAGTACTTAACGTAAAATAGCTTTCCCTTGATAATTATTTGGTAAAACAGATGCTGGGTTAATCGGTGTGAGGAAGAGGGCAAATATTATATTTCATTTTATTGCTGATGTCCGGCTTCCCCCTTTAGATTCTCTGTTCTTCGCAAATGTCACCCTTACAAGGTTAGAAGGAAAAGTAAGTCCATATATGGGCATGAGGTTCTGACACTCAGAAAAGGCAGTTCAAGGATGAAAGCCCCCCCTGCGGCTTCCCTAACATCTTGGTCAGACAGCTAGGAGCCAGCATCCTCGCTGGGAAGGTGTGATAGCATATGGTGCTTCAAAAGAATGGCCCAGGACCTGTGTCGGGGAGGAGCTGGGGTGGGGGGGCAGAGACCGAGCTTAAAGTGGACCAACACCCAGGGGGGATCGGCCCAGGAATCTATAAGATTCCCGGGCCGATCAGATCCCTCCCCGCGGGGCATCCGAAATCGGGATGTCCCGCGGGGTGAAACCCCCCAGGAAGCCCAGAAACCTTACCTTAACCCCGGTCCAACGGCGCATGCGCGGGCCACGTCTCGGGCTTCCCTCTAGCAGGGCGCCCACCCGCGCCAGCAGTTTGTGAATGGCTGGCGCGGGCGCGCTCCCTGTTAGAGGGAAGCGCGAGACGTGGCCTCCAGCGCTCAGAGCTGCTGTGGTTGGACGCCGCTTGTACGTGCATACCACAGCGGCTCTGAGCGCTCTGATTGGACGAGTGCCCGCATAGGAGCGTGGTGAGGTGAGTGTTTCCGGGCGTTCTGGGGGGTTTCACACAGCGGGGCACCTCCGATCGGGGTGCCCCACCGAAGTGGACCAAAACCCAGGATAGTCAAAATCCTGGGTGTTGGTCCACTTTAAAGGTAGGCCAGGGAGACAAGAACTTAGTCATTCTCTGGAGGGAGGTCGCACGGCCTGCGTGCTAGAGGTGCCCAAATCATCTATAAGCCTGTGACATACCCCCTTGTAGGAGCTTAGCATCATCACTACTCTACATCTCGATATTGAAAAAAAGACTAATCAGAAGTAGTGTTATGGTGAATGGCTTGCCATATGCGAATTAGTTCAGTTACAACTAATCTGCCACATAAGAAAAAAATATCATGAGGTTTTCTTATGTTTTTCTGTGATAACAAACATTTTTTATAATGCTTTTTTTCTCTTAGTGCAATACAGCACCATTTTAGCTGTACACATTTTACCACAGCTAAAAATAATGCTGGATTGCAAAATAAATTCTCACAAAATGAGGTGAAGAAACAAAAATGTAATCTTGATTTTTTTTTTTCCACAGTGCAATTCAGCAACTTCTTTAGCTGTGCAAACTAATAAAAACATTTGCATAGCTAGACATGGTTCTGAATTGCACATTGAGGAAAAATGTAAAATAATTTCTTTGGAAACTGTTACAGAAATTAGAACACATCCACCTGCCACCTAATGCTCTCTTCATTACATGTGACGTAGAGGCACTTTATACAATTATTCCACAACACTTGTCTTTACGCTCAGTCACATTTTTCCTAGATATGGAATCTAGGAATAGAAAACAATTACACTTATTCATTCTGGCTCTTTTTCTCTTTAATGGTCAATTTTACCGACAGATTTCTGGCGTTGCCATGGGAGCCAAATGTGCTTCATGGGTGGTGGATCTCTTTCTGGGGTGGAGGGAGTGCCAGATGGTGTTTGGCATGGAGTTTAAGAGGTACCACCCCCATATCTTGGGATGGTACTACTATATTGATGATGTTCTTATGTTATGGTAGGGCTCCAAGGAGATGTGCCGAGAGTTTCTGGACCATCTAAATCGGAATGATCTGAACATTGTTTTGACTTCCTTCTTTTCATATACACAGGTGACTTTCTTGGACTTAAAATGAACATTGGAGAAAGATGGAGCTATCCGGTCAGATCTGTACAGAAAATCAACGGCGGAGAACAACCTCTTGGATTTTCAAAGTTTTCATACTTTTTACCTCTAAAAAGCAATTCTTACTGGTCAATTCCTATAAGTATGTCGCAATTGTATACAATCTTTAGGTTTTGAGAAACAAGCATGTGACCTTTCAAAAAGTTTTCTTAAGAGGGGTTATCCTAAAAAGATCATAGAAGGGGCTCGTCAGAGGGCCAATCGGTCAGACCGGATATGCCCAAAACAACAAGTGCAGGAAAGTAAGGTGAGATTTATTGCAATTATCAGAACCAATGGGGGCAGTCAAAAACATTTTAGCAAAACAATGGCACATTTTAAGATCGCACTTTGGCACAAATAGTGGGTACACAGGCCAAAATGATGGTATGTAGAACCCCCAATCTTATGGATAGGGTTTGTACTAGCCATTTCTCAGCTGCAAAGACCTGGCTCCTGGCAATGGAGGGTAGGGGCAGCTTCCCATGTGGCTCAATTTGTAAAAATGTGGAAAAAAATGAATGTATTAGAAATGTGAACACTGGCCAAATGTATATCATTTCCACCTTCATCAATTGTAGGGCACGGCGTCTTAAACTTTATGTGAGTGAGAAACAGAATGCCTTATGCACTCTGATCCAGGCTCATCTTTCGAACACAAGGATGGCAAATCTGGAGCAAATTATGGTTAATGTCATGTCTCCGGTGGCTTGCCACTCTTTGGAGGTTCATGGGGGAGATTTTTCCTCTCAGAGTTATAGGCATAGAGCGGGTACGGTTGGGCCCTTGGGGTTTTACAGAGACTGCTACAAAGGGAGCTTAGGTGGATATTCCTGCTGGGTACTCGGTCCCTGGTTGGGTTAAATGAAGATTGGTCCTGTGGTCCATTTTTGGGCGACTCTCACTCCATTTGGTTAACAAGTTTCTGATATGTTCCTTAGGATTTTTTTCCCCTTCTCTTCTGTTAACTTTTTTTTTTTTTTTGGGGGGGGGGGGGCACCTTCTCCAGTGTAGGAGTGTACTTTTTTAAAATGAATGTATCATATTTACTAGTTTTGTGGTGCTCCCATATTTAGGGGCAGGTTTTCACCCTCTCCCCTCTCCCAAGTGATGCAAGCATGCTGTGTGCTTTGCACTGGAGTGAGGGGGCTGATCCACAAATTGAAGGGGTGTTAACCGGACACAAGCCTAGTCTTTGATTTGTGGTCAGGATCAGGGTGGAGGTGCTGAAGGCAGCAAAGAGGAAGAGAAATAAGCCCCTTTCTTTCAGCAACCGGCACGAAGAGACCACGTGGAACGGACACTGCATCAGGTAAACTGCCAGGCAAATGATTTTAAAGTTTGACTAGTCAAACTTGAATTATAATAGGGGCCATACGGTCCCACCTTTTTTTGTTTCTGAGAAAATCATTATTTTGCCTCCTCAATGGGGGCCCTTCTACAGCTGGCAAAGTGAACGTGCTGCTCTAGGGTGCAAACAGCAGCATAGGATGCTCCAATGTGGCTGCAGCTAGCAGCAAGTTGGAGATGTGGCATTTTGACTGTGGCAGAACGCAATATACAAAGGCGAGAGAAAACGTGGGTTACTTGGGTTAGAGACAGAGGGGGAGTTGGCGATTTTTGTTAAAAGAAAATTTTAAAATGGCCATGGTGTTGGTCGGGTTTAACTGCCACCTAGCTCTGCATTCTCTATTCATTGCAAAACAGTGATAGCTAGTGCTTATTACACAGGACTTATGCCCAAAAGAAAATTCAGTTATTGAAAAAGACCACAGAAAGCAAACAAATCAAATTCAATCACATTTAGGTGCTGGTCTGACACACTGTGCTAGCTTTTAAACAACAAACTTCTCCCACTCATTAGATGCCATACCCACCAAAGCACAGGCAAAAGCTGATTTAGAGACTGCCCCTGTAGTGAGGTGCATTTTTTAAACAAGGCTTCAAGTTGCAGTGGTTCTCTTAAAGTGTACTGATCACCAGGATTTTTACTATCTTAGTGTTAGTGCCCTTTACCGGAAAATAAGGAAAAAACATTTTATTACCTGGATAGAAGAACCAATGTTACACTGGCTTCTCACTCAATACTATTTCTCTGCCCTATTTGGTCAGGTTCCAGAAAGCTAGAAAGATGAACATGCTCAGGGAATAACCATGCTGAAACAAGCCAAGAAGGATGAGAGCCCACAGTGGATATGAGAAAAAATACAGGTTCTTCCTGGTCCAACTGGCAGTATGAGGGCATTTTCTGGCTCCAACATCAGGTGAATTCATGACCCAGTAGTCAGCTTGGCCTATTCAATCACTGCTGTGTGCAGCCTAGTGGAAGCCGCCTGAGGCACTCATAGATTCATTTAAACCTTTCCCCACTGGAATCAACAATTCATGTGTGTCCATATTTCATGAACACTACCAAACGGAGCTAAACCATCTTAGAAAACCATTCATTGTAAGGAGATATTGATACTGTAGTGGTGGGGCTAAACTTCCCAATCCTTTCAAACAATTGGTGAATGGAGGGGGCGGGAACACACCCCTTACATGTCATCTCTTGGATGCTTTACTTTGGGATTGCAATTCTCTTACAAGTTTCTTTAGTAACCTAGTAACAGGTTTCCATGCAGTTCATCTTTAAATCCAGTGCCACAGAAGCATTACAACATATTTGAGCATTAAAAAACTTCAAAGCCCATTTTCTGCAGACTGAAGGCTGAAAATGTTACAGACTGAAGAAATGATGGGATTAACATGACTTGATCATGATTCAAACTGATAAAGCTTGAAATTACCAAATGCCCTGTACAAATAATTAAAGGCCTGACCCATTATCTTTCAAAGCCATGAACAAGAACAAAGTAAAATAAGAACCATGCAATAATTCTAAGAACAGTAGCTCATATTTCTTGTATGCTATAATTAGAAACTTCATTATGGACAAAGTCAGTTACTTAAACGAGATAAATAAAAGACACAGGCCAGCTGTATAATAGACAAAGCAGCAGGAAGCCACTTAAAAAAAACATGTAAGAAGCATAATATGCTCAAAATGTCAGTTAGGCCCATATTTCAAAGGTCAGTTTGGCATTTTTCTTTTAAGTATCTCCATCACCAGATCAGACATTATTAAAGGACAAGTATAGTTTGCCAACTGCTCTGGTGACTGGGTGTGTTTATATTCATGAAAGGGATTCTGTAGGCAAAGTGCATAAACATTCAGCAGCTCACCTCATCATGGCTGCCTTCTCCCTTCCTGTCAGAAGGCAGATGCTCCTAAAAGTAAAAACAAGACAAAGAGTAGTGGCACACACACCCTGAATTTCTTTGCCACAGACCACCAATAATAGGGCTAAGCTGGTGGTCTAAAGCGCCACACCATCAGACTGTGAGAGAGGGAGAACAGCCAGGGTGATGACTTACTAGTCCCCGCCCATAATGCTGATATGCGGAATCACAGAGCCAAGGCCCACGCCCAAATATTTATAAAGAGAAATCATACGGTGAAACTGTAAACCTTGATATCTCGGCCATTTCTTCTTTAATTTAAAAATGGAAAACAGTTAAGACAGTGCCAAATAAAGCCTGACACAATGATTTGACAACTGTCTTTGCCTTCTGCATTCCTTTAAAGTGGACCGTCACCCATGGGTGATCGGCCCGGGAATCTATAAGATTCCCGGGCCGATCACCCCCCTCACCGCGGGACATCCGAGATCGGGATGTCCCGCGGTGAGGGACCCCCCCCAAAACCCCAAAAGAACTCACCTGATCGGGGGGGGTTTCTGGGGGGTTTTACACAGCGGGGCACCCCTAATCGGGGTGCCCCCCTGAAGTGGACCAAAACCCAGGATAGTCAAAATCCTGGGTGTTGGTCCACTTTAATGAAAATAAACACAGGCTGCCGTCAGAGCAGCTGGCAAACAATACTTGTCCTTTAAAAATCTGTACATAAACCTCCTAATGCATAGTTATTGTTTCTGGTTTTATTTGTATAATAATCTGATATGGTTACCCTAAGACATCTTGCTGACAGATTTATTTAAAGTGGACCAAAATTCAAAAAAAGAAATTTTAGTAAATTGCTCTCCTAAAGCCCCCCTCTGGCAAAAACAATTTGACAGGGCTTAACTGCATGGAGATGTTCTGGAATAACAGGCCAATTCTTTGCTGCATGGAAGCAGCCATCTTGCCACATACGCATGAGGAGGGGTGCGGTTTATTTATTTATATAAAAACACATACACACTGAATAACCAGCTACTAGAGAGATTGCGTGTGTGAAGGGAAACCTGCATCAATGTATCTTAATCACTGTTCACTGCGGAATATGGATTTACGGCAGGCAATTCAGACAGTGTAAACATTATGTATCTTCTATGATAATGATACAATTCTTTCAGCTGTGCAGCAGAGCAAGGAGTCATCACAGCTGATGGCTTTCTACTAGAAATAAAGGAGGATTGCACTGTGGCCGCCTCTACTACCGTTAAACACCAGCCACGTAAATTTTATGTGTATGACATTCCCTCCAGCTAGCGGCCAAAAAAAAAAAACCCCACACACTTGACCCCTCAATCGATCTCGCTGGCCCAGCTCTTCACCTCCCCCCCCCCCCCCCGCTCAGGAGAGGGCCCGGAACAGTAAATGAGTAAATGTCATTTTTATTTATTTTTTTTTTATTTTACAGTTCCTGGCGGTGGAAGAGGCCTGTCGGCTGTGCTGCTTTTGCAGTGGTTCATATGGTGCAGTAAATCATGCTACATGAACCCGTTAGAAACTGCAGATCGCTGGTCAGCTGTCTGCAGCTGCTTTAATGCCCCACGCTGCCGAAGCTCTTGCCTCTCCCTTGCCAGCCTCCCACCAACGTTGCCACTGCCAGACAATTCCCACAATTCTTCCAATGTAACAGGTGAACTCTTTAGCAGCTTTGGTTAAGTTTAAACAGCCTGGGGACAACCAAGAACCCTGTCATTAACTCTTTTGCTACTAGAAAGCAAGACTGTGATAGTTCCAAACTGAAGAAGTCGAATTTTAGCAGAATGGGTTACACCAGTCACTGATGCCTTCGCCAATTAGATGTTTAGTAAGCTAGAGCGAGGACACCTATTATATGTAATCAAAACGGGTTTCTTTTATAACACAGAGTTGCAAACAAATATAAAAGTAAAAAAAAAAAAACATAAGTTTAGCACATTGAAGACGTAATTTTGCCACACAATAATGGAAACTTGCCATCCAAAGTGTGATTACACCTTTAAGACCAGAAAGACAGATTTATGTAGATGCACCTGCCACATATCCTGTCACTTGTTACCTACCGATAGAATATTTGATGTGGCTACAATCAAACTCTACAAACTGGGTCCTGCAGAAGTTTAGGTTAGACTGTCTAGGACACAATTTCCAGAGAGCAATGCTGTGCTCCTCTTTCGCTATGCTGGAGGTCTGTATGCAAACCGAGCTAAATGACGTGCATTAATATGCACAACATACAGAGCTGATTGGACGTGAGCCCGTTAAATTGTCGCCAGAAAAGGAGTTTTTAAGGTGATTGGTGGGGTTTCCCACAGGTGAGTGGAACAATCACCAGGGTAGTGAAAATCCTGCTGATTGGTTGACTTTAAAATGGGTTACCTGGGCCAGAGTGGTCCATTTGGCAGTTGATCACATCCCACTACGCTAAGAGTCTTGCAGGTGCAGTTGTTCCCCAAGGGTTCGTTGGGAGGGGGGCTATGTACCCAAGCATGTAACAATTTTTTTGCCAAGAGTCTATTCTCTATACAGAAACCCCCCCCCCCCCCCCCCCCCACAGCCATCAGTCAACAATATTAAGAATTCTTTTTTTTTTGTATATAAGAAAAAAATACCATCTTTTGCACTTTTTGCCTTTTCAGTTTCTTTTACGTCGTCCTCCTTTTTTCTTTTAGCTGCATTAAGTTCCCGCTTTAGCTGACGTACTTCTTTTCGTAGCTCTTCACTGGAATATAAAACAGAATCATGGTCACGTTAGTTTTTTTATTTTAAATTGTAAATTTTTATTGAAGAGGCGGGTTACACAGGTCGAAATCATAAAATCATAAAATATACAGAGCATAATATTGGCAGCATGGAAAGGAAACAACAGTTAAGGACAATATCAGTACGGGACCGTCAGCGTTTTTGCATCAAGGCGCATACCTACGAAAGCGCTTTTGAGCTTTCACCATTGCGTTCCTAGCTCCTATAAAGAAAAGACAGCTACACATTCACGGACTTCGCCCATAACCTAGTGTCACCTCCTTTTTGGGTTTAATAAAGGGAGGGGAGAGCGCGAGAGTGCTAACATCTGCTACTCTGCGAGAACAGAGAGAGGGGGTGTCAAAGGGAAGGGGAGGGAAGCAGTAGTAAGGAAGAAGTGGGGCGGGAGAAGATAAGGAGGAAGGGGGAAGGAGAGGAGAAGAATAAAAAAATAAATAAAACCATAACAGAAGGAAAGGGGTAGAATGGGGGCCTGTCCCCGCCCCCTATTCCTGGAGGAGTGTAAGGTAGTCTGTGGAAAAGGTGAACAGATCCCAATGACACCATAACACCCTGTGTTCATCAAAGTTATCTCTCAGAGAAACCGTCAACTCCTCCATCCTGCAGATGTCTCGTACCCTGGTGAGCCACATCGCAATTGTAGGTGGGTTTGGAGATCTCCAGCAAGAAGAGATACAGGACCTAGCCGCATTCAGAAGAGGGGCAAAGAGAGATTTCCCCCCATTCCGGATAGAGGTAGGGGCAAGGTTAAGGAGGTAACATGCCGGGTCCCTTCCCAGATCCACCCCCGTCAAACGTAGCACAACCTCTCTAACCCTGGTTCAGAATCTAGTGAGACTGGGGCATTCCCAGAACATATGGAGCATCGTTCTCCGCACTCCCGCGCACCTCCAGCACAGAGGAGATGAAGATGGAAACATCTTCGACAGTCTGGACGGCACAAAGTACCATCTTGTCATGATTTTGTAAGAGGATTCTTGATATCGATTAGACATCGATGATTTATGCGCCAGCTGGAACATGGCTTGTTTTTGATCGTCGGTGAACGTCCTGTTCAGTTCCCTCTCCCACCCCTCCACGAACGGAGGCACGAAGGAAGCCGGGGGGTCTATTAGCAAGGCATACGTGTAGGAGAGTGAACCTCTGATATGGCCCGTCAGAGGTCTGGGAGCTCCCGCCTCCAAGGATATGGATTTCTGATCCAGGGATTGAAGGGAATGCCGCGTGGCCAGCTCCTCCGCCCAGCACCACCTGCCCCCACTTGCCATGTTTAGAATCCTAAAACAGTCCCGCCTGGTCCATGAGCGGAAGACTCCATCCGACAAACTCACAGTGAATTCTGGGTGACCTATTACCGGGGTCATGGGGGAGATGCAGGGGTTCGGGAAAACCCCCACAGCGATTCTCTTAGTGGGACCGTTCGTGGGGTGGTTGTTGAGTGCTGGGAAATGATCAAGCGGGAACCAGGGGAGCCCCGGCAGGGGGGCCGGGGACACAGCTTGTTCAATGTGGGTCCATTGCTTTTGGTTTGAGTGTCTACACCAGTCGATCGCCTGCACCAGATGTGAGGCCGCCTGATACTTTTTCCAGTTCGGGAGGCCCAGACCCCCCGATCTTTTAGGCAGAGTCAGGAGGGAGGCCGCTAGACGGTGCGAGCGTCCTGCCCAAACAAATCTAGTACACAATCTCATGAGCTGTTTAAAGAATGCGCGTGGGATTTCCAGCGGCAGCGCCTGGAAGAGGTACAGGACTCTGGGCAGAATGTTTATCTTAATGATGTTTACTCTGCCGAACCAGGTAAAGGCACCTCTAGTCCATTTCTGAAGGTCCCCCTCCACCTTCTTCAGCAGCGGGGGAAAATTAAGGCTGTAGGTTTTTTGCAGATGTGACAGGATTTTCGTTCCCAAATAAATAATCGCCTCTATCTCCCAGATAAACGCAACATTTTCCGAAATATGTTGCAGCCTCTTAGGGGGCAGGTTGATATTTAAAGCAGATGATTTTTGGTAAATTTATTTTATAATTTGAAAGGGCTTGGTACTTTCTGAGTTCGTCCAGTAATATTGGGATACAAGTTTCGGGTCTGGTTGTGAAAAAAATTAAGTCATCTGCGTATGCCCCTACCTTGTGTTCGATCTTCCCGGCCACTATCCCCGAGATGTCTGTGATCTTTCGGACGGTACGCAGGAAAGGCTCCAGGGTGAGGATAATGATCAGAGGGGAGAGGGGGCAACCCTGGCGTGTTCCATTTGAGAGGTTGAAAGGCTTGGAGGGGAGGCCGTTCACCACGACAGATGCCGAGGGGCACGAGTAAGAGGCCAGGATCCAGTTAGATAGGTTTTCACCCAGGCCAATGTGTTTGAGGGTCGCAGACAGGAAGCCCCAGCTGACCCGATCAAATGCCTTCTCAGCGTCTGTTGATAGGAGAACTGCGCCCATGGCCCTCACGTGAGCCTGATGGATCAGATTAATAACTCTTGTTGCGTTGTCCCTGCCCTCACACGAGGGCACAAAGCCCACCTGGCCCCAATGAATCAAGGCGGGGATGTAAGGAGCCAGCCTATTTGCAAAAATTTTGTTAAAAAGTTTTAAATCACAGTTCAACAATGAGATAGGCCTGTAGCTCCCACATTGCGTGGGGTCCTTGCCTTCCTTTGGGATGACAACTATTTTCACCCTGAGAGTGTCTCTGGGTGGGGGTAACCCCTCCTTAAGGGAGTTGAAGGAAGCCATGAACCGGGAGCCCAAGACACCAGCAAATTCCCTATAGTAGCTCAAGTTAAAGCCGCCTGGCCCCGGTGCCTTGCCCGGCTTTGTGCCTTTGATAGCCTTCAAAAGTTTGTTCACTTTGATCTCTTTCTCAAGCGAGTTGATAGCTTCTCTATTTAGTGATGGGAGGCCCGACTCCCGAATATAAGTGGCAATGTCACCCTGTAGGGTTGAAGATTTGTTGTGAGGCAGGTTGTAGAGGTTTTCATAAAACTCCATAAAGGCACCCGCTATGTCAGCCGGCAGATGGTTTTTCTCACCGCTACGGCCATGTATAAGGGGGACGTAGGCCCTAGTGCATTGTGTCTTAAGGGCTCTGGCCAAATCCCGCCCGCTTTTATTGCCATATTCATAAAAGAACCTGCCACATTTAATGGCCAAACCCTTCGCTTCATTTAGGCAGATGTCCCGTAGGGACCCCCGAAGGCTTGCGAGCTTCGCTCCCGAGTCCCCAGAAAAGGTCTGTTTATGGAGGGATTCTGTTTTGATTGTGTCCTGAGTTAATTTGCTTGCTTCTTTCTTTTTTTAATCGGGCGCCATGTTTAATTAGGGTACCACGGATTACGCACTTGTGGGCTTCCCATAGGGACATCTGCGAGACCTCTCCATTATCGTTTGTCACAAAAAATTCTGTGATGGCTTTCAGGTTGTCCTCCCTCACCTCTGGAACCCATAGAAGCAACTCATTGAGCCTCCACTGGTCCCTGAGGGGAGGAGTGTCGGGAATGGTGATTGTTAAGGAAATTGGGGCATGGTCCGACATGTCCAATGTCCATCTTCCTTACTAGATGGAGAAACTTATGTGGGACTAGGAACCAATCGATGCGAGAGTAGGTATTATGCAGCGGGGAAAAGAATGTATAGTCCCTTCCCCATGGATTAAGAATCCACCAGGCATCTAGAAGCTGGTTATTATAAAACAACTTCTTTATTTTTTTCAGCATGGAGAAGGAGGTATGGGAATTACCCCTGGATGTGTCTATGGCCGGGTCTAAGGCCACATTAAAATCCCCCCCCCCCACGATAAGAACCCCCTCCGAAAAGACGGCCAATTTGTCCAGAGTCTCGTTTAGGAATTTATGTTGATTGGAATTGGGGCAGTAGCAGCAAGCCAACGTTACCTTCAGAGAGAAGAAAGTGCCCTTTACGAACAGGAATCTACCCTCAGGGGCCTGAATTGTACCCAGATGAGTCCATGGCAGCGAGCCCGCTTAAATGATTGCCACCCCTCTGGATTTTGAGTCCGTAGAGTGTGATACTGGGTTTTGAACATGCGGTTAGTAAGGTTGTGAATTCTCCCCGATTTAAGATGGGTTTCTTGTAGAAAGGCGATTTGGGAATTCAAACGCCTCAGTTCCTTGAGTACGGCGGTCCTTAAAGGGAGAATTCAGTCCCCTAACGTTTAGGGAAGTAAACGTCACCGTAGCCATGACGGCAGAACCCCAAGCTCCACAGGCTCTCTCCAAGTAGGCTCCTTCTCAGACTAAGAGGGGAAGGAGGGCTTAGGGGAAAGGCAGAGGGGGGGGGGGGTTAAAAGGGTATAGAAAGAGCAGGTAGGGAGGAGGGAAGGAACAAAACCTCAATTCACTAACGATGGGTGCTTAAGGCACATCACCTATTAATGGAACAAAAAAAAAAGTTCAGAAAGTGTGCCCCTCCTCCCCAGGCAATGCCAGGAAGGTGGGGAACAGGCCTATTGTGGGTGTGCGACGATCCAGAGAGGGACGGTGGCCCCCTCCGGTCGGCCTCAGAACAAGCCAACTTGGTCCATCTCGGTCCGCAGGCCTACTGCGGAACAAGACACTGTTGGGTCGTTACAGCTAACGAAACCTTATTTAAGTCTCAGACATAACTTTACTAAACACACCGGGGTCAGGATGGGGAACCCCACCCAACCCCCCAAAACAGTGATAACCAGGAGCTATAGTGTAGATGATATCTGGGGCAGGCAGAGAGACATCCAACAACAATGCGATGCAAACCTATGGAGAAAAAAAATTGTTTAGTAAAGGATATCAAGGTCATGCAGGGAAGCGTTCTATGATTCGTTTTCCAGGCGAAGGTCGCCCGCTCTCCTCCCGCTACTTCTTCTATTTACCGGACCGGCTCTCTCCTCCCGGCGCATCCCGGGGCGGAATGTCTAACCAATTAGGGATCTCCGGGGGGGGGGGGGGGGGGATGGGGATGTCCAAAAAGGTGAACAGTTCCGGGAGATCCTCCTGGGACCACAGAACAAACACATGTTGGTTCTTACGGACTAAAAGATGAAATGGGTAACCCCACTGATAGGAGGCTCCGCTTTCCTGGATTCTTGCCAGTAGGGGCTTTAGAAGACGCCGCATCTGTAGGGACCTCCTGGAGACGTCAGGAAAATACAATTCTGTGATTACTCACCTGTAGAATTGGTATTATACATATACAGCACGTCCTGTTCCAGAATATTCCTTACCCATGGGTAATACATCCACAAGATGGCACTGGACTGCAGAAAAACAGCTTGTGGCCTCTCCCGGCCCTATATAAGTCAGGGACCTCCCACAAAATCCCCAGTATTGACAAGCAGTTAACAAAAGGCCGGGAGAACAAAACCAGAATTCAACAATCAACATATGAACAATCACCTTACAGAGGTAACTAAGAATGATGATAACGAGGGTGGGGTGGTATATGTATAATACCAATTCTACATCTGAGTAATCACAGAATTGTATTATTCTAAGTATACAGCACGTCCTGTTCCAGAATATTCCTTACCCATGGGACATCCAATAGCAGTGTCCGTAAGGTAGGGTGGGATCCCCAAAAAGTAACAGCGGGTAGTTTAAACAACTGCCGCCTGCAGAACTTTGCGCCCAAAAGCAGCATCAGCTGAGGCCTTAACATCAACCTTGTAAAACTTAGAAAAGGTATGAACAGATAGTGCAGCCTTGAGATGCCCAGCACATAGGAGGTTGGACCAGCTGGTCAGGCATGCATTCTCCTTGGAGTGGTCGACCATGTGCTCAACTTGTGCCACATCCATGGCTGTTACGGCTAGCAATGTCTGGATGAAGCAGCATTGGAGACGTTTGCAACATCGTATGGTACCGGCTATGGACCACTTAGTGTGTCTGGTGGCTGTGGGGCTGGCCTTGCTGGTCACCTTGCGACGCACAGTCTGGCTGAAAGAGTGGTCGGCTGACACTGCTTCTATGATGACCCTTACTGCCCTTCCCTTTTTGGGGGTCATCTTTTCGGTGAAAGTCGGCTAGGCTTCCATAGAAACAAGAACTGAGGTCCTTGTTTCGCAGGTCGCCAAATTTCTGTCCCTTCCAGAAATTCGGAGGTTCTACAGATGTTTTCGGGTAAGCGAAAGCCACGGGAAACATAGACCCCCAAGGCGCCAGTCAGCCCAAGCCCTCTCAGGGATGCCCTCATCGGGTGGGGGACGGATTTTGCAAGTAGCGGCCTTGCAAACTTGTTCAACAGAAGCTTGGTGCTGAAAGGCCCAAGAGGCACCAATAGCACGAGTAGAATGAGCAGTAAGGCGGAAGGGTGGCTCCTTCCCCTTAGCAGCCTGGCGAATCCACTTGCTGATAGTGGACTTAGCTGGCCCAGATGGAAACACAAATAGAGCATCAGTCTTCCTGAAAGATTCAGTAGCCACCAAATAGAATTTCAGAGTCTTGACCACATCCAGATAGTGTAAAACCAGTTCCTTAGGGTTACTAGGATTAGGGCATAGAGAAGGCAAAACAATGTCCTGATTGAGATGAAAGGCAGACACAACCTTAGGCAGAAAATCTGGCCCCTGCAAGGCAGATAAGTCCCATACTGGTAACATCTCTATCTTACGTGGAGGACGCACGTGAGAAACCCCTTGGAAGAAAGTCTTGACCATACGATGGTGAGCAAAAGATCTTTGGAAGAAAATGGCCAAAGCAGAAACATGACCTTTGAGGGTACTAAGCTGAAGACCCAAATCCAAACCGTGTTGAAGGAATTTCAGAATCCTAGGGACAGAAAACACCCTACAGGGAAGCGACTTAGACTCACACCAGTCAATGTAAGTATGCCAGACCCTATAGTAGATGGATGATGAGGACTTCTTCCTAGCCTGAATCATGGTATTAACAACAGAGGCAGGCAGCCCCCTCCCCATCAAGATGGAGGTTTCAGCAGCCAGGCCGTCAAAGCCAGAGTTTGTAAATTGGGATGGCGTAGCTGCCCCTGAGTGGGCAGGTCTGGATCCTTGGGCAGAACATACTGATCTACTGCCAACTTCACGACGTCTGAGAACCACACCCTTCTTGGCCAACGGGGGGCCACCAGAATGGTTGGCACAACTTCCTGAGCAATCTTGCGTAGCACCTTGCCCAACAGAGGAAAAGGAGGGAACACAGAGAAGCTGAAAGCTCTTCCAAGACATTGCTAGTGCATCCATGGCCAAGGCCAGAGGGTCCTGGGACAGAGAGACAAAGACTGGAAGCTTATGATTGTGACGGGATGCAAACAGATCCACATCTGGCTGACCCCAGCGGTGGCACAGAGAGCGAAACACCCTGCTGCAGAGGGACCATTCTCCCAGACGAGAGGTCCCCCTGCTGAGGGAGTCTGCCTCCAGATTCTCCACCCCCGGGATGTAGATGCAGGGAACATTCTCCTCCATCCAAGACAGTATCAGGGACACTTCCTTGGAGGGCCCTCTTGCACCGGGTCCCTCCCTGAAGATTGATGTAGGCAATCGCCGTTGGTTGTCCGAGCGGACTTGAACCGCCCAACCCCGAAGGTGTGGAGTCAATTGGGCGAGAAACAACCTTATCGCCCTCAATTCCAGAACGTTGATAGGGGTGTGGGCCTTCTGAGGGCCCCACTGACCCTGGAATTTCAGGGATTTCCAGAAGCCCCCCAACCTGTCAGACTGGCATCTGTGGTGACTGTCTCCCAGCACGGGGCCAGAAAGGATCTGCCCACCAAAAGGTTTCTCGAGTCCAGCCACCACGAGAGAGACCGTCTGGCCAGAGGGGACAGAACCAACACCTGATCCAGGGACCGAGGGTCCCGATCAGAGGTGAAGTTGAAGAGGTCTCATGCGAAACTGAGCATATGGAACCGCCTCGAAGCAAGACACCATCAGGCCCACCAGCTGCATCCCCTGCCAGATGGAGGGATGAGAGCAAGACATAAGGAACCTGGCTTGGGCCTGAAGACTCTCCACCTTCTGCTGAGGCATGTATCCAGAGTCATACCCAGAAAAGACCTCACCATTGACGGTGACAGGAAAGACTTGAGAGATTGAGACATGATGAGAATGTCGTCTAAGTAAGGAAGGATGCAAATGCCCTGAGATCTCAGCAGAGCCAGTACGCCCGCCAGTACCTTGGTGAATACCCTGGGGGCCGATGTGATACCAAAAGGCAGAGCCACAAATTGGTAGTGCTGATCCTCCAGAGCGAACAGCAGAGTGCAGAGTCTCAATGCGAAAGTATTTGAATATGACAAATTTGTTGAGGCACTTTAAATCTAGGATAGGTCTGATGGACCCGTCCTTTTTGGGAACGGTGAAAAGATTGGAATAGTAGCCTCTGCCCCTTTCCCTCAAAGGCACCTGGCAGATAACCCCTAACTCCAGAAGGTTTTGGACAGCAAGGCACAGACCCTGAGCTGACAAGGGGTTCTGAGCCATCCGGGATGTGAAGAATCTTGGGGGCAGCCAGGCTGCAAACTATCTTGTAACCGGAGGACACTACCTCCTGAATCCAACGGTCTGAGACACGAAGCCTCCAGACGTGAGCAAAGAGCCGAAGCCGTCCCCCCACCCGGATGGGTGAGGGCGCCCCTTCATGCCTGAGAGGGCTTGGGTGAGGATTTTGGCTTGGGACCCCAGGAGAGGCCAGGACGGCCACATTCTCTGCCCCTTCCACAGTGATCTCCGTGGGCCCCAGTAAAGGAGCCTCCTCGACCAGGTCTGGAACCACGGAAGGATGGGAGAAGGGCACTCCTCCCCCGAAAGGACCGAGGCGGCCTCCTATGTTGAGGTAACCTACCGCCCTTGGCAAACAAATCCAAGCGTTCACCAAAAAGACGCAGGCCCTTGAAAGGGAAACCAGTGAGAGCCTTATTAGCAGCATTATCAGCTACCCACTGGCGTAACCAGACAGAGCGGCATATAACCACCAACAGGGCAGAAGTTCTACCACACATTTTAATGGCATCATCCATAGCAGACAGGACATAAGCAACAAATTCATAGCAAAGCAGGAGAGATCTATACTCCTCTCCTCCCGCGTCATCAGAGGCCCCTTCTAAGAGGCTCTTAAGCAAACCCTTAATAGCAATAGCTGTAATGGCAGAGGCACAAACCGGGCGTAGCACGGTCCCCACACAGGCAAAGGCATGGCAAGCCAGTTGGTCCATACGCCAGTCCTCACCATCCCTCAGGGCAGTAGTGTCAGGAGAATGCATGACAGATGTATTGGACAGCCCCAGAACGGGCGCGTCCACCTCAGGAGGACATGACCAACGCTTAATCACATCAGCAGGAAAGGGATACCTTTTGTCTCAACTTTTGGGCACCCCTGGCAGCTTGCTAGGCTGCTTCCATTCTTTGAGCACCAGATTATTAAAGTGCGACTGCTCAGGGAATTCCAAACGTGGTTTCACCGTATGAAAGAGCTCACCCTGCTGCTGCAGAGCCATGGCAGGAGGGGAGATACAGAGCACTTCAAAAATATGAGCCAAGAGCCTGTCAGTGTCATCTGAGGACCATAGATCTTCCCCCAAAGGGAAACCCTGTACCACCATAAACCCTAGGTTGCTCCTCAGATGATTCTGAATCAGAGAACAATTCCCCCTCCTCCAGGGGGGGAATAACCAGTAGTGTCAAAAACTTCCTCAGTTTCCACAGGGAAGAGGTTGACACTGGGAGACAAATGCCGCTTCTTAGCAGAAGCCTCACGCAATGCAGACCCAGCAATATGTTTCTCAATGCTGGCTACCCATGCAGCCAAATCAGGCTGAGACTCCCCGCTGGTATGCTCCTCATATGGGGGTCAGATGCAGACGTGGGGGGGTAGGTGAAGCCCGAGGGGGCGCAGGTCCAGCAACAGGTAACCTAGACTGCAGTGCAAGTACCTGCTGGGCGCAGGATACACATACCCTGACATCATCACCGATTGGGGACACCCCACACGCAACACATAGCCGGGCTTGTCCCGAAGGAACCCCAGGCTCATTATCCCCAAAAGCCTCCATATGGTGATTTGAACAGGCACAGTAGGCCAGTAAGGGTTAATGCTAAAGAGCTACCCGGGATGCCCCAATAGACCGCTAGGGAAGTGGGAGATAATGAGGGGAGAGGGCCGGGAGAAACCACAGGACCGAAACTTTATCCCACTTGAAAGACACAACAATATATTCCCAAAAGAATAATGCATAAGAACAATTAGAGTGAAATTCACCCCACCGGGGTTACTCACAGACCGCAAGGAGCCAGCAACGCAGGAGGAAGACAAAATGGCGTCCGCAACCTCGAGGGGCGGGCCATGGAGATATGAGGTAAATTGCATCATCCACAGATTTTTCTGCAGTCCAGCGCCATCTTGTGGATGTATTAGCCATGGGTAAGGAATATCCTGGAACAGGACGTGCTGTATACTTAGAATATAACTGTGTAGACGCCTCGTCAAAGTCTATCCGACCTTTTTCCCAGGCTTTTCTGATAATTTCCTCCTTCGTTTGGAAGTAGTGTAGGCGGCAGAGCACGTCTCGGGGTCGGCTGGGATCAGATGGTTTGGGACCAGTCCAACACAATGGTCACATGTTTTTAAAGGTCCAAATCACTCAATGTTTTACTCATATAGTAAGCATGTGGTATGTTGCTTCTCAGCAGGTAGTTTGATGGTTTCCCCCGTGACAAGGAACCTGATCCCAATGTGTTCCTCTTCAATCATATGTTCAAAGGTGAAGCCCCCACTTGAGGGGCTTCCCAGCCAGGGGAACTAAGGTGACTGTATGATTTATTACAACCAGTGAAGACCCTAGTTAAAAAAAAAAAAAAAAGAGGTCTCAGTTGACACACATCTGCAGATTGTAATTGTCCTGCTCATGTGCACTTCCCAGGTTTGGTATAAATTTGTCTGAGCAGCTGCTACTCTTCTCTTCATAGATTAGAGGTAGGACTCCACATGCATAGAGGCACAGTTGCATTTGGTGGTGCAGCTTCAACATACTTCTTCAGATGTGAGCCAACCGAGGCCTCTGATTTTAATTCGATTTTAGAGACCGATTATAGGACTGGTTGCCAGCTAACAGAGTTGTGTGCTGTGGCCTCTTTAAGATTTGTTTATTGCAATTGCCCTGCTCACATGCTCCTCACAGGTTAGGTAAAAGTTGGCCCGAGTGGCTGCCACCTTTCTTACCTTAAACTACAACAAATATGACCTAAATTGCCTGGCATAATTTAATTCTGGGCCACAAGATAGAAGAAAAAAAATATATATTGAGCTCCACTCAGTTCCTTTTGACAATTTTAGTCACGGGGTGACTTACTCATAAGACAAATTCATAAAACATGTATATTCTAAAAATGAAGAATACACACGTGTCTAATGAAGTTTCACAAAATACAGGTGCTGGAATATTTGCAGTATCCATTTGACCGTCAGAACGTATATTGCCCTCATTCTCATTTTCCATTTTCCGCATGCTTGCTCTCTGCGCATAAATAATAGCTAAACATTTTTTCAGAACGTCCACAAGGTGAACTTCCAAGAAAGATTTTAGAATCCTATCCAATTTCTAAGAACTAGTAAAACAAGAAATGTTTTGGAAACATTGGATCTAAATATTATAATTTGCTACAGTTGCTCATTTCGGAGAAATGCTGTGAAGCTAATTTATTTCATAAAATGTCAATTACAAGGTATAAATAGCAAAAAATGATTCAATACTGTAAATCAGAAACTTGCTGAAAATATGGATAGCCCACTACTAAGAAAAGACCATAACAATAATCCATAAATACCCATCTTTGATACATAATTAAAAGACCTTTCCACAATCAAATTTAGAACATAATCAATGGACCACATATGAGATAAAGGAGGCCCAGGCTGGTGCCAGTAATGGGAAAAGCCCTTCTCGTGTAGAGAACAGATACAATGGCCTGTTACCTCAAAGCTTGTTAATTTTCAACTTTGGCAGATCCAACAGCGGCGGCTGCAGAGAGAATCCACAGATTGGCATCCCCTGTTTTGTGCAGCCTGCAGAAGTGGGCATTACAGCCCACGGAACGCGTGGTTCTATGTGAGGTGGCAGGTGCAGGGGAGATTAAAATTTGTATGATTCTACCATGATCAATGTCTTTTGAAGTGTTGTTTAATATTCTAATTGTGTGGATATTGTGATCTTTGCTAGCTATTTGATATTTCAAAGATCTGTTGTGATCTTTATTGAGTAGACTTTTCAGCTACACTGCTCAATTCAATTTCACTTGTAGGATTGGTTTTCAATGCTAGATTGTGATTAATTATAGTTTCTTGATGAATGGTAACGTTGTGACAGTACTTGGTCTTTTTGAACAGCTATGATCCGGATCATAGACAGGGTGTTGAAATAGAGTAGTAGTTTCATGTTTTTTATTTCTCTTTTCACCACATATTTAAAAATATATATTTATATGGATATATATATATATATATATATATATATATATATATATATATTTATATACATATATTTTTGTGTTGATCATGGTATGTTAATGAACTATTGAATATTTTTTGATAATTGTTGATTTAGTACTCTCCCCTCGCCTACAGGTCACTTATCGTTGTTGTGTCTTGTGTATTTTTGTGTGCATTGTTGTTGTGTTTATATAGTTTTTTTAAGAGCTTTTAACATGTCTCTTGTGCTATGTCATTGCTATTATGAGTAAAATTTGATTAATTTTGGATGTTGGTGTGCCTCCCTTGTGAGTTTGTTTTGGTCACTATTAAGAATAGAGCATAACAATAATCCATAAAAAGCCATCTTTGATACATAATTAAAGACATTTCCACACTGAAATTTAGAACGTACTCAGTGGCCCACATATGAGATAAAGGAGGCCTCAGGCTTGTGCCAGTAAAGGGAAAAGCCCTTCTCATGCAGAGATCAGATACAATAGCGGTGGCTCCCTGACCCCATTTAAAGTTTATAGGCCGGCAGGAAGACATCGAGAGCAAGGGATTGCCAAGCTGTGCAAAGTGAAGAAGATGACCGCAACTATGACTAGGAATGCTGGGAACATGATTTTTTTTCTTCTTTATTTTAATAACCCTACTTCCCCCAGCGCTGGGCCCTTTATAAATACTGGACTTCTGCTTTAACATTGCCGAACTGCCTCTGGCTGTACGCCAAAGCCATTACACTGTCTGATGTTAACGCACCAGAGCTTAGGGAGTCTAATAGCTCAGGTGCTCAAATGCCTTAATTATAGGATGTTGATGCACTCTCCAGATCCACTGGCCCCATACAGTTTGCTACTTCAGGGTTCCTCAAATGCCTGACAGGGTGCCACTAACAGAGGAGAAGAAAAATGATTGATGGATTTGGTAGATAACCTCAACCACCAAAGCAAAGGTGACCTGACCCACTATAAAAAATAATTCTGTTAGGGAGCACAGCATAAAATTCTAAAGGAATTCTATACAGCACTGCACCACTCAAAAGGTGCCACTTCCAGAGAAAACAGACAATGCTGTGTGTGTGCATGTATGTGTGTGTGTGGGGGGGGGGGGGGCACTATCTCCTTTGTCAGTAAGACCATGATCCCAAGATATTCCACTGGAACATCTAGAATTTGCTGACTTGAGGAAACCAGCACATCCAATTAGAGCTGGGGTCTACTTATAGTAACACCAGAAGATAGATTAAGTACCACCAGCCTAAACATTTGCAGGACCCAGTTTGTAGAGTTTGATTACAGCCACATCACATAGTCTAATCGGAAATGCATGCAACATAATGGTAAGTGACAAGATATGTGGCAAGTACATCGACATAATTCTGTCTTTCTGGTCATATACCCTCTACCCACATGGGACTTTTAACATGGTGTTGGGTGAGAAAAAACAAGTATTTATTCTTGGATCAGATTAGGACAGAGAAGCTTTCTCTATTTGCGTATTTGGGCTTTAACGCCTTCTTATGAATAGTTGTAAATTGTTTTGATTTTGTACTATGCAATGTATATACCCATGTTGTAATATTTATTTTTTACCTACTGGCTACTTTGAAAAACCAGGCATTTGACTTTGAGTGCTGCACATGAGAGCCTTTTAGCCATGTAAAGGACATGTGGAGAAATATTAAACAAATAGCCCTTAAATGCTTATCTATACTGCAGAATGTACTCTCCTAAATGGTTTCATTGCTATGCTGCTAAAACAATATTATTGCTTTCATTCTCCGGTGCTGGAGTGAGACTGGTCACATAGCACAGGTAAGCTGCTGTGTCTGGGCTGATTTCCCGAAACACTAGAGGCATCCTGCACTGAAACAATAGAGCTTTGTCAGTCACACACTGCTAGTCAGCACATTCTTCTCATTCATTGTAGTCTGTTTATAGAAATGTTAAGGCCTGCTCAGAGCTTCTACTAAATTAGCCAAATCTATACTCAATTGTTTTCTAGCATTAGACAAATGCTGAATGTGTTTTATATTATACCATAAGGTCAGGAATGTGCAGCACATCCTATAGATCTGTAAAACTTACACTTGTTTGAGCTCTATTTACACACAACTGCCTAAGTCAAACCTAAGTCCTCCTTATTAAAACACCTCCTTTCTCCCCCTCCAAGAGGTCTGTAGATAATTCTAGCAGGTCCACAACCCCCCTTACTGCAGTAAAGGACATTAGAAAGGCAAACTTACTGGAGCTTTCGCACAAGCAGGGCAGCTCCCAGTGGCTCAAAAGGATAATGTTTCTAAGGCCTAGAGGACCAGGGTCCAGATCCCACATGCCTTTACACATATCAGAGGGTGGCCCCAAGGCAGAAGCATTCCTGGGGATAGACACAATAACAGCTTCAAAAGTGCACTACATAGTGAAAAAGCATTCCTAGTTACTCATGACATCAAGCCGTCTTGTCAAAATACCAACAAAAGAGGTCTCATTACATAAGGTGGCCCCCTTGGACATACCTAATAAAGTATGCTACCAAGCAAGCTGCTGGTCTTGCAAGATAGAGCCAGGAGGGCAATATGTCAGAATACCTCTTCGCACATGTCCATATCTATCCGGAGGCCTGGATCTCAATCCAGCAAATCCGTTCCAGGGACATCTCGCATGCATACATCCCAGAGGAAGCCTGAATCCCAATCTAGCAGGCAGCCTGCTCCAGAACTTCTCTTCTGAACAATGAAGTTTAAAAGGAGCAGTGGACCTCATCACAGTGCTGCTTGTTAATCAGTTCTTTCTGGTCCCATATGCTCCAGTGTTTCCTGCAATCTCTGAATTTCTTGTTTAGACTCGTCTTCGACTTTGACCACTCCTTCGGCTACTTCCGCTGATTGCTTACTTGATATGACCTTGGCCCGTCTGACCCGTTGGACTGGCGGCCGTGGTCTAATTTACACCATGCAGAGTAATACATTACTTAGGTTTCCATGGACAGAACCCCTAAGTACCTGGAACCATGACCACAGTCAGGATTTCAGAAGCGTAATGGAGGTAAAGTTCAAGTTATGAGGCAAATGTTGGTACTCCTTTTTAACTCTACGCTATAAAATTGCACCCTTGCCACAACAATTATTGTAAATAAATAGCCCACACGGAACATGTATTTATGACAACGAAGGCCTTAGGCATGCAAGCCATGTTTATTATTTTATATATTAAAATAGTGGGGAAAGAGGAGGAGAAGGAATATGGACAGCGCAGAAAACATGACGCATAATTTACTTGGCATACGCCCCCTTGAGGCCAGAAGTAGGGTGACCAGCGTCAGACAATGGTATTATGGACCTTAGCCTTAGTTAATAGTCTTAGTTACCTGTATTTCAATACATATAGGCAGCTGGGCAAGCACACCAGGTTCAGTCTCTGCTCTATCCCTATTAAAGGAGTACTATCACAAAACTGTGTAATATTAAAAATCCATATAAACATGTCGGCTAATGAGAGGAGGGCTCACTTATACACCCGAAATGAAAAAAACTCCCTCCATGCTTGTGGTTTATTCTCTCATGGTAGGAATGAAATCCAGAGGTGACAGGTGTAGTCTATCTGGGGTGACAGAGCCTGTCACCCCGGATGTCCTCTTCCTTACATTAAAAGAATGAAAAACGAGCCTGGCTGGATGTTTCTTGATGCTGGGTAAATAAGTTACCCCTCCTGCCGCCATCCAGCAAATTTATATGGATTTTTATCATTGGGCCATTTTTTCGCGATAGTGCTCCTTTAATAGAGTGCTCTTCTTATTGATCTGTGTTAATAAATAAAACACAGAAATACTGATATGGCCTTTTAACAAGAGCAATTAAGATTAGTATTTAATAAATAAGAAATTTGCCTTCATAAGGCGCACCGTTTTCAAGTATATTCAGGAAAATATTCCATTTTCTCCTAAACCAGACTACCAAACACAGGAAATATCAGTGCAATTAGAGTAACTTTCATCTTCCTCATAGTTACTGCACAACTACAAATGCCAGACCTTTACACACAAGACAATACTGCCTGGAATATCTTAACTTGCTTATAAAAATGTAGTCAAGAATTTCTGGGGTTTATGAAATTCATTTCTTTTTATGTACCATATGTGTAGAAATACCAGGGAAATCTCAGGTCACTTGAGGATAACAATTCAAGAGGAATGTGTATGTTATCATAGCATTTTGTTGATCCTGACTTTCTTTTAAGTAATCCTATTCGGAACGTGGATAGCTCTGTTCCTGAAAATCTACAAGGATAATTGAGACAATCTATTGTTATGAAACTTAAGATGCACATTTTTAAAAATCTTTTAAGTCATTTAATATTAAATTAAATGCAGAAAGTCATTTAAGCCAAAGCCAAGCTGCTAAGGAGCCATGTCTCAAGTGGTGAATTACCAGTTGCTACCTAATTGGGTGGTCACATGGAAAAAATAAAATAGTGCAACATGCAAATGAGGGCTGTTGAAAGGTTTATGATTTTCAGAATTTCAGTGGACAAAGTGATATTCACGTACAATAACAACATATATAACAAATTCTGGCACACCTCCAATGTTGGTCTAATTTGTGCAGCTTTCTTCTTTCTAATAGCTGATACACATAACCTCATTAGTGGCAAAAGAAAACCAATAGTTCATGAAATTCTGGAGTTCTTGGAAACTTTTTTTATTTTGACTTGGGGGAATGCCTGGATGATGCATGGTGATGCAACCCACTTAAAATACTAAATGCATAAGTAAATATGGCATTGGAAGAGCTAGCATTGACTGTTACCAGCTTCTTTTCTTGTAATGTCCGATTACCCTAATTCAGAAAAGGTGAGGACATTGGGAAAAAAACAAAAGCAGAAATAACCATGCAATAGAGGTGTATGCGTGTTATGTTGCTCAGAGGGTGAGATTTAGGCAAGGCAAGTTGACCAAGAACCTTGCCAGCATATTTTGCAGCATTTTGCGCTACACATGTTTAACTGTGATTTTTGAAAATTAGTTTTTTTTCTCATCAGAGTTTGCATGCTGCTGTGTCGCCTAAACCACTGCTGCCAAAGTAAGGTGGAAACTGTGGAGCACCATGTGCTTTTGATGTGAGAGGTAGACATCAGCTACAATGATAAGCTAGGGCAGACTGCGGTGTTACAGTGAACCAGTTTATCTCCAAAATGGACCAGCGTGCTACCAGATGTATATCTAAAACTACAGCCACTGTTAAAGTTGCTTTGGAAGAATATTTTCATAGCAGTTTCCGTATTAGACCTCTGCTAACTGGCAAAGGGTCGCTGTCTCCAATGAGTCATGTTCTTTGCATTATGGAACAGACTGTCACCGGCAACAGCCAAGAAACATAAGAGAACAAACACCCTGCAACCATTGTCTTGGGAATGTTCACTGGCATTTAATAGCTCACTCATCAATGTTGAAGGCACTATAACTTTTTTGTGACTGAATCCATGCTTGCATATCCTGTACATCTTTAGGTCGCATTAAAGCCTAATTTAGCGTATTATACATATATATTTTCTCCAGCACACACCCTGAAGCCCCCACTGCGTATAAATACTCCTATGAAAACCAGTATTAGCAATTTCTCCTGGCCATGCACAGCTGGCATATGTTATATGCGCTGCTGAGCTAACCTAAACAAACTCATACATTGTATCATTTTGGTGATAACTCCAGGGGAAAGAGCAGAGAAGAGGAGTCATGTCTTCCTGAAAACTTTGCTTGGAGACATGAGTCTGCATTTTTTTGTAAACCATTGATACCTAGATTCAAGGTGAAATTGGAAAGCTTTAACATGGTGTCTATATAGACTGTAAAGAGATGGACTTATACTTGGAGCCTTTCAGCAACACCACTGTTCTGAAAATAGAAATAGTGAGCACAGAGATACAGAACCTTTATTTTTTAGGCTGTATAAGTGATATATATGTATCGGGTATAACATACAAAGCTTTTCAGGGACACCCCTCTTCTACACATACAAACCATCACTCCAGCCTTTATTTTGTAAACTGTGAACAGCCTAAAAAATAAAGGCTCTGTGTTGACTCCTTGAATGTGATTTCTGGTGAATTAATAGGACTTATACAGCCTATAAAATAAAGGCTTTGTATCTCTGTGCTTACCATTTGTATATGCAGAAGAGGGGTGTTGCTGGAACGCTCTAAGAACATAATGTCTGACTATATTGGGATAAGATTGTTTTATATTTTTCCAGTGACACCCCTGGCCTGTAGATACAAGCTGTCGACACAGCTGCTTACAGCTTGCCCCATGCTGGTTGTCAGAGGTGGCATCTTTTATTCACCAGCACTTTGCATTCCCTGATAAACCAATTAGACTTATTTTTCAGGGTCCCTTGTTTAAATTTACAGTCTGCCATAATGATACGCGCAGAGCTGATAACTGATCCTAGCATGAGAGGAAGAGAGCTGGCATGGCTAAAATATAAAGCAGCCTGAATAAAATAGGTCACCCCCGAGGAACCCCTCAGGAAGCTGCTACATTAACCCTTCGCCTGGAATGTCCTTTTAAAAATACCTATAGCTATATATTGTTTTATTTCATTCCAGAAAATTGGAATTCTATTGTAACTGAAATACTCCTACAAGATAGTGGGAGGAGTAATTCTATTACTTGGGAAAAAGTCTAGTGCGACCTCTGTATACATCTATACATGCGGATTGTCCCTGGGGCGGAAGCAAGACAATGCAACATATCTGACATTGGTTGGAAGGGCATTACCAAGATTTCCAAGTACTACCCTGCCCCTGTAATTCCCCAAACTTAAACCCAAGATCTCCCCATTGAGAAATCTGCTGTTGAGTTTGTGTATTTGTAGCTTTCCCATAGGTCATTGTGTTCCCTGCTCTCTTACAGGTATTTGTAATTCTCTCCTCTGTCTTCCCTATTAATATATGTGTGTAGTCCCACCTCTGTGCTGGATCATTGCATTTCTTTGAGTGTACTCATGCTCTAAAGCCCACATTCCTTGATCTGTGTACTGTGTCCATGTCCTTCGTAGTCTGTACTCCATCGTCTACACTGGGGCCCAGACCCTCCATTGTCTGTGCTAGGCTTAGGTCATCCAATATCTCCTCTGGCTAGCTCCTATCTACTGTTATTTACTGTACTGTAAGCCTGTCTGCTTTTCTGTGTACCTGTGTCATCTGTTTTCCCTTTCCCAAGTCTGCAACAGGCCAGGGTCCTAGTGTACCCTCCACCAGCAGAAGCTCTGCTAAATACGTGAGTTGTTAACGGGCTCTCCGTCGAGTACTGGCCCTCTCAAACCCCAGGTGGTCAGACAGCTTGCCTCTCTGGTAGTGTAGACAGGTTGCTTGTCTTGTGTGTATATGTTCCCAGCCTGTGACTCTGCTCATCTTTTCCCAACCTGTGACCCAACGCACCTGTCCCCAGTCTATTACCCCACCCACCTGATCCCAAACCCATTAACCCACTCCCCTGTTCCCAGTCTGTTACTCTGCTCAACACCCCCCTTTTCCCCTCCCATCACTGCTATGGCTTAAAGGCTCCTACGGTGCATGCGCTGCCGCTCGTCCAATCAGGATGCTCGGTGCCGCTGATGGCACGCTGTCTAAGCCAATGCCTAAGGCCTGCAGCTCAGAGCGTGCTGGCACCCTCAACCCCCGCTTCCCTCTAATAGGGAGCGTGCCCACGCCTGGAATGCCTGGTGCGGGAACATGCCCTGCTAGAGGGATAGCGGGATGCTGCGGTGGCTGGCACACGCACCGTCCGACCAGGAAGCAAGGTAAGTTTATGGGACAACCTGGGGGCTTTCACACAGCGGGACATCCCAATTTTGGATGCCCCGGGGGGAGGGGATCTATAGGCTAGAGAATCTTATAGATTCCTGGGCTGATCGCACTGGGTTTTGGTCCACTTTAACGATGAAGAAACTGGGCTGTTGTCTATATAACATGTTTTATTTCTAGAAATTCTTAGTTAAAGTAATTTCTGGCTTCAGCAGAAGGTGGTGTTGCACTTTATCTTGCTTTCCCTTACACTGAAGATTTCAGCTGATCATATTCCACTACTTTCAGATTTGGCTCTCAACCGAAGACAGTATTGTCACTTTGGCTCAGCTGGCATTCCTACCAATCCATTAGTCAAACAGGTTTAACAGAAACAGAACAATGATGACCATTGAAAGAGCTTCTGTTCTGCCAACAGGCAGGAAACGTTATTTCAGCAATCATTGAAGTAAAACAACACCATTGAAAGCCCAGTGATGTGTAGAGCGACAAAACAGAAAAGTTATACCTTTCAGACACTGAAAGGCATCTTAGGAAAACAAGAAGCTGAAGACTTGATTTTGTACCATAGTGCTTTAAAGGCAAGGAGCTCATTAATATGCACGGCATAGAGGATGAGAGCCTGCGCATGCACCATGGGATTGATGGCTAGGTACATATACAGGCAATCTCAGGGGGTTTAACACAGCAGGACATCCCAAATAGGGATAACCCAGGGACATGAAACAAAACTGGGCATGGTCAAAATCCTAGGTTTTGGTCTACTTTAAGATTTAAAAAGCTTCTGGTGCAGCAGGCAAAATCTCCAAACTAAAAATAATGTCCAAAATTGGGATAAAATACCGATTAGAAAGGAGGTGGTGGGTTTAAGGCTTATTGCTAGGGGGGCATAGGGATGAATTTTGGGAGTGTAAGATCTCATCAGAGTTTAGAGGAATCAACCCTGCCATTCAGGTGACATATACCTCTTAAGGTGGGACCACTGGATCGGGAGCAGGCACATGTCTATATTTCTAAAGCAAGCTATGCTTGGTTGTACCTGGTTTGCATTGACACCCTCCTAATGGGATGCCCGAATATTACCACAACCCAGCACACTGCTAATGATGTCTGTCCATGTGGGATTTGCTGCCACTACTCATCCGCAGCCATCAGGGAATGCTGCTGCACAGCCAGGCAGCCAAATGTCCACCATTCGAACATCATGCTGCTTCCTAGTGTTTTTATGAATATTGGGCAAAAAATAAACTGAGGTTTAGAAGGCTCCCCTGTAACTGTGCACATCCCCAGCCTTTCTAAATGGCTCAGCACATGAGCTGGCTCGGCCAGCGTGAATGCCTGGCCTCATACAGCCCCTCCCTTCGGCACCTTGCAATCAGCAATCTGAATAGGGCCTGGTGGGCTACCTTCAAGCCGGCTGCATCGTCTGGCTGCTCAGGCGCGCGGGGGTGGACAGCATAAAAAATGGAGCACCCAGGTATGACATAGACGAGCTCCCGGATGGTGGGCGTGGCCTCATGTGACACCGCTTATAGATTAGTATTTATAGTGGTTGCAGTTTATAGTTTATCTCAGCAATACAGAGGTCTGCAGAGTTCCCTGGCAACCTTTTAATGCCACATCTGCCCCAATTATTAAATCCTGTCGACTGAACCAGTAATACCATAATATAGTATTCAGCATCATTATCAGCTTGTTTACTTATTGTTGAAAGTAAACATTTTGTTAATGTCTTTGTTGTTTCTTTTGTATAGCTAGTTCTCTTGCTTTCAACGCTTGGGGGGGGACCGTTAGAGGAAGAAAATGCACATGTGTACACATATTTTACAGTTTGTTCACCATGTGGAGTTCAGCAAGAGGCCCTTGCAAAGGTATAGAAAAGTGAACAAAGCTGAAAGTCTGTTGAGCTGTGCCAAGCAATTACCTTATAGCAGTACAGCAATAGTCCCGGACGACTCGCACTGCTTGCCTCTGGATTCAAGAATAAGATGGAGGTCTTCTGTATATTATATATAACATATATAAAAAGAGGGATCCGATAAAAGTCTCTGAGGTCAGTGACAAACAACCCCCCTGGTAATAAATGAGATTTCATACCTACAGCTGGACCATAATAGTTATGGGCAGAATGAAGTTCAAATAAATATATTAGAAAGAACTATCATATAGTGGTTGCAGGAGTACACTATTGTGGTACTCTGGGGGCCTTCTAATGTGGTTCCTATGAATATTTCTAACAATTACACTTATACAGCCTCAGATAAAAAATACGTGTGACCATCCTTGTATAATTAAGGAAGTGGTTGTGTTCAATATAAGCAAATCACATTAAAACTCAATATAAATAGTTGTCAGTACACAGCTGCCATCTTTTAAAGTGTTTCTCATTAACCCCATATAAAGTCCAGCTGTTCTAGTAGGATTTTAGTCACATTTTATAGTAAAAGTCATGGCTCGTATACAGCTCACAACACATCAAAGGGATATCATTGACGAAAGGTAATCAGTCAGAAGGTTACGAAATAATTTCCAAGGTATTAGATATACCATAGTTACACATTAAAGACGGTCATCAAGAAGTGGATAAAATTTGGAACATTACCAATAACTAGATGTCTCTCAAACTGATAAAAATACAAGAAGAAAATTAGCCCGGGAGACTGCCAGTAGGCCTACAGAAACAGTAAAGGAGCTGCAGAATATCTGTACGGTGTACGGCTTGTGACGACCATATTTGTATTTTTTTACGGCTTGTGACGACCATATTTGTATTTTTTTTTTTTAAACAAAGAAAAACATCCAACCCTTCAAGCTATGTTTTGCCAAAACCAACATCAACTTTGCTAAAAGCACGTTGGAAAACACATTATGGTCTTGATCACGAAGCACGCTTTTCCAAATCACCGCCCGTCCATTTCAGCTTGCCCAATGAACCACAAGGCCCAGCAAAGCAAAGTCTATGGACACACAGTTTCTTGGCGAAGGCAAAAAGAGTACTCAAGTGAAATATAGGTTTTAATGCAATGAGCACACTAGGCAGGGATAACAAATATTTGACTATGAGGGGTTTAATACATATTTTGAGTAGTGTGAAAGATTACAGGTACAGTGAGTTACAAGCAGAGATAATACATAAAGTCAGATGACCTTCGCAGGAAAAACGATGGGTATGGAGCAGGGTATCCAGGAAGCTTGGAGCCAACCCCGTTTCTGGTTGCTGGTCTTATCTCGCTGCCATGTGACTCTCTCCCGAATAGTGACCAAGTCCTGGTCTCTCAGGCCTACATTTAAGCTCCAGTTTCTGCCTATTGCTCCCTCCTTCCTCCCAAACATGGGTCCTGGGGAAATCTTTTGAAGCATCAATTATCACAATTTCTCAGCTAAGGAGGATGCTGGCCCCGCGTAGTCTGGCAAAGGTGTTAGGGGAGCCACAGGGGGGGCTTTCAACCTGGAACTGCCATTTCTGAGTGTCAGATCCTCATGCCCATATATGTACTTCCTTTTCCTGCCAGGTTTGTAAGGGTGACATTTGCTAAGAACAGAAAATCTTACGGGGGGGGGGCGGGAAGATCAGCAAAAAAAAAAAAAAAAAAAAAGACATATTTGGCCTATTCCTCACACAAAGTTGAACTATTTTCCTATCATTCAGAAAGGTATGGTAATTCACAGCACTTACAAAGCACTTGACAGTTTAAATGTACCCCCAGTAATTCCTCACCAGAAAGGACGTCATACTGACAAAATGAAATTATATATGTATAGCTGCAGCACAAACATTGCAAAAAGTATACTATAGAATATAGGGTTGGCGTCAAATATTTGTGCTAATTGGTAAAAACAAATGATAGTGCTTGTGGTTTTTCAATTTTACATTTTTTTTTTCATGTTATTTTAGGATTCCTGGCGGTAATCCTTCCTGGTTGTACCTACTGAACTGAATGGGGAATGGTGAGCAGTATCCTTTCTTTTTTAAATCAAGGAGGGTTACATGCAGCAAATGCCCTTAGATTTCTAGTTCTGTTGCAAGGAATAGTAGGCAAAGACTGCCAAGTCTAGATGTGCCATGCTGATAAGACTCCTACCAAAAAAAGACTGAATGATGTCATAAATTCAAGGAATAATTCATCAAAGTATTAGTTTAAAGGGTGAGCATATTTATGCAACCACATATTAAATATTTATTTCACCCTTAAAGATTGTTTAGGAATTTTACAGATTATAAAGAGCATTAAATTTGGCAAAAGTTCTGAAATGATTCTTCCTGGCCAGATTATTTTACATAGAAAAAAACCTGACTTTTTATATCCACTGTATAATGCAAATGAAGTACACATTTTCAAGTACCTATTAATATGCACCAGTGAGTGCAGTAATAAGACACAAAATATGCCAAAGTAATGAAATATGGTTTATGGTTTCTTAGCAACTATGGCCCACTACGGTTTGGCCTTAATTTGGGCAAATACAGTTAGGTCCATAAATATTTGGACCGAGACAACATTTTTCTAATTTTGCTTCTGTACATTACCACAATATATTTTGAACAAAACGATTTAGATACAATTGAAGTTTAGACTTTTATCTTTAATTCAGTGGGTTGAACAAAAAGATTGCATACAAATGCGAGGGACGAAAGCAATCACTTTATTCCATTAATTTCAGATGTTCAACAGTAATTAAATAATTTCAAATGAAATGTTTATTTCTTATGCTTGTTGAAAACCCTTTGTTGGCAATGACTGCCTGAAGTTTTGAATTAATGGGCATCACCAGATGATGCGTTTCCTCCTTTTTATTGCTCTGCCAGTGTTTTTTAGCTGCAGTTTGCTTGTGGGCCTCTCTGTCTAAAGTTTAGTCTTTAACAAGTGAAATGCATGCTCAGTTGGGTTGAGATCAGGTAACCGACATGGCCACTCAAGAATATTCAACTTCTTTGCAATACTAAACTCCTGGGTAGCTTTGGCTTTATGTTTTGGGCCATTGTCCATCTGTATTTTGAAACGCAGACGAATTTGCTACATTTGGCTTGATCTGAGTACACACAATCCAGCTTCTTCTGTCCTGTGCCACATCATCAATAAACACTAGTGAACCAGTGCCACTGGCAGCCATGCATGCCCAAGCCATTACATTGCCTCTGCCGTGTGTTACAGATGATGTGGTATGCTTTGGTTTATGCGCTGTACCACGTCTTCACCATACCTTTTTCTTCCAATCATTTTGGTAGAGGTTGATCTTGGTTTCATCTGTCCAAAGAATGTTCTTCCAGACCTGTGCTGGCTTATTTAGATTTTAGATTTTTTAAGCAAAGTCCAATCAAGCCTTTTTATTCTTGAGGCTTATGAGTGGCTTGCACAGTGCAGTGATCCCTCTGTATTCACTTTCATGTAGTCTTCTCTTTATGGTAGTTTTATATATATATACGCCTACATCCTGGAGAGTGTTGTTCACTTGGCTGGCTGTGTTTCTCTTCACCAAGGAAATTATTCCGCAATCATCCACCATTTTTGTGTTCTGTGGGCATCCAGGCATTTCTGCATTGATGAGTTCACAATGTTTTCTTTCTTTCTCAGGATGTAAAAATCCCACAAAAATTTAACAAACAATTGATTATATATACATATATACACACAATAGTCAAGTATATAGGGTGTCCTTAATATCCACAAGGAAAGAAAGCGTTCATTTGGACCAAAATCCTAATATGTTTATCATAGGAAGCAGTGTTGCACCAGAATGTTAGAAAGTATTGTAAGGATAGCTATCTAGCTGTGTAACAAGAAATCTATAATCTGGTGTCCACACTAACATCCCAGGATTAATCACATACAGGATGAATAATGCACTAATATTGTAGTAATTTGTCAGATTTTTTTTTTTTTTTCTGTTTTCGCAGTTTTAGGATGGCTTGTTTCACCTGCATGTCCATTATATAACTTAACTTATATATGTTACAGTAAACAGTTGACAATCCGCTCTGACAAGCAGTATGCAGAACAATACTCCTCTATAACAGGCAATGTGACAGAATCTTCCTCAATACCCTACAGCAGGCAATGTAGCAGAATACCCCCCAATCCCCTTTAGCAAGCAGTGTGCAAGTCCCCCCCAATTTCTCTATACCAGTCAGTGTGGCAGAACCCCCCCTAACCCATTATAATAGGCAGTGTGGAAGAGTCCCCCACCCCAATTCCCAATAACAAGCAGTGTGCAGACCCCCCACTACTCCAATAACAAGCAGTATGGCAGAACCCCTTTTACCAATCCACTAAAACAGGTGTGGTAGAATCTCCCCCCCCCCCCCCCCCAAACCCCTATAACAAGCAGTGTGCAGAATCCTCCACAATCCCCTATGACCAGCAGTGTGCAGAATCCACAGAATCCATAGATGACAGCGGCATGTAGGCAGCAGCACAGATTGTGCACAGAGTGGCTCTGTGTAATAAAGCCAAGAAGGCTGCACCCGGCGCGTGGACTCCCGCCGGTCGTCAACCGAGGTAAGTTTTTTTTTTTTTGTAACCCCCACCATGTCCACTTACCTTACTGGTGTTACCACGCCACAGTGTCCTGCACTGACTGGCTGCCAGAGGACGATCATATGCAGGAGGACAATCAGCAGTGTGGTAGTGCAGGTAAGGGGAGAGGATTTTATGTTTTAAATTTGCTCCATAATACATATTTTTCCCACTTTTGGCATTTTATGAAGCTAAACATTTTGGATAATCTTTACTTAAAGGAGCACTATCATGAAAATGTGCCCAATGATAGAAATCCATATAATTATGCTGGATGGTGAGAGGAGAGGTCACTTGTAAACCTTCCGCCATCCAGCATAACAAATCACTTGTAAATAGAAGTAAGAGGAAATCAGGAGTGACAGGTTCTGTCCTGGATTTTATTGCAACCATAAGAAAATAACCACAAGCTTGGTGGGAGTTTTAATCATTTCGGGTGTAAAAGTGACCCCTCCTCTCATTAGCCGACGGGTGTAGATAGATTTTTAAAATTACACAATTTTGCGATAGTGCTCCTTTAAGAGAGATTTTACAGGAAAATATAGTAAGACACTGTACAAAAAAAGACAGCCCAAATAGACAGAGGTATGGCAGTAAAAGCCATTGATCTCAAAAACAGCATATGGGCAATGCCACAGCACACATGTTTTTGAAACTACTGGTTTAGCGAAATTAAGAAGCGGCAGGTGTAACCAATTAATGGTAATGATGTCATGGTGATATACAGCGTTTCATTACGATTAACACAAGCTTCTTTTCTCCTGCAATATTTTTCCAGCAATGAGCTCAGTATGGCTTCTTATCAAGACGACTAACAGGAGAACTTCAAACATGCTCTACTGTGGATTTATTCCTCATTAAAAATGATTTTGTTGCAGACGTTATTAGCAGTGACAGTAGTATACTTTGTAGTCTTTAAAGTGGGGAAGCGGTGGAGTGGAAGCATCTAAACTGGTTACAATTAAGATAACCTAAAAGTCTGTGAGGGGATTCCACACTTACAGTGCAAAACATAAAACGTGTCACAGGGAAACAAAGGCTTTCCAGTTTGTACCATCAGATTCACAAAAACGTCTACTTGAAGCGGACCAACATCCTCTGCGGCGTGGGCATTGGTGGCCACCGGTGCAGCCGCTAAATGTGGGGGGCATCCAGAATGCCGGGGTCCCATTGCACATAACCCCCCCCAAACACCCGTAAATCTCACCTTTTTCAGTGACAAGTATCCAACGGCGCGATTGGACACCCAACGCTCATTTGGGCAGTGACGTTCTGGAAGGCGAATGACCTTCCCACGTGAGCGCCGGACGGCCGACCGCGGCAATGGATGGGCCCCTCTCCCGCACAGAGGTCTGGACTTTTTCCCGAAGATTAAAAATGCTTCTCCCAGCATCTTGAAGGAATATTTCGGCCACAAAATTTGCAGTAATTAAAATAAACAATATAGAGGTAAAGGTGGTGGTAAATGTTGGCCATTTCATGCAAGGAAACATTCCTAAAGCATCCAGCATTAACATGCATGTGGGACTGGGAAAAGGAACTTTTTTATGGGCAACATGGGGTGTTTCACACAGTGGGGCATCCCAAATCAGGAGTTTGGTGGACAAAGTCTTAAAGCACCCATTCATCAGTAATTTACCCAACTCAGTGTTAATAATTTGTGTTAGGGTGGCTCATGTCTGGCCAAGGAGAGATGCAGTCAGGGCTAATTATATTTAAAGAGCAGCTGTCCAGCCACCTCCCTGCCCCGCTGTCTTGGCTGAGGGCTATACAGACCAGCACACTGTAATGACGATTTCACACCATGCATAGCTGGATGCGTTGGACCCTCACAGGAAAGTATTTTTCATTTTTAAAATAGATTACTAAATTGTTATGCAACCCTCTGTCCTTGGTTGCTCATATAGGCACACAGCTTCATTAGGATTGGATATTGCTCAGAGCTAGTAAACAGGACTACAGCAGGAGAAGAGCTGCGATTCCTCCTCTAGCTTCAGGTCTAAGGTCCGGCATGCCAGTAGATGTTCCCAGTACATAAGCAATAGAGACTGGGAGGAAAAATTACATTGAAAAAATGTATTAACAAAAAAAGAAAGGCAACAACCTAACACAACTTTGTCAATGGCGAAAGGTTAGTCACAACTGCAGCTTCCTTGGCCAGGTGCAGTGTCCCTATATGTACAACTAACAAAAACATTTTGCATTTTACAAGGCAAGTACAAAAATGGTATTTTCCCTGTCAGACTACCTATACAGGGACAGCACTTTTACGATTGATAAGTACAAAAGCAGTGCCCAAAAAGGGAGGAAACAAGAACAAAAATATGGCACAGCCCAGGCTGAGGACTGGACTACTGCCTGAAACACCTTTCTTTCGGACACAGCATCTGCAGATGCTCGTACATCCACATCCTATAAAAAGAAGTTAAAGTGTGGATAGATGACCAGATGTCAGCATTGCAAAGCTAGTCCACAGAGACCTGGTGCCGAAACATTTAGGATGCACCCACAGCTCTATTGGAATGAGCGGTTACATGAAAAGGGGGGTCCTTACTCCTAGCAGAACAGACCTGAGAAACCGCCTGTCTGATCTAATTGCTAAAAGTGGCAGTTTCGGTTTGGTCCAATCAACCCTCTACTCAAATGACTAAATAAACTATAAAAACAGCCACACTTCACTATTCCTGCCATTGGCTAAACATCTTTCCCTCAGGAATGACAGATGTCTCCTACTCAGAGTGGTGCAGGGAAGGAATAAGGATAATCAAGGCATTGGTATCAACCACTAGTAACACAATGCTAAGCACACAAGCTATGGAAAACTACCCAATAATGCAAAATGATAGAGAAAACTTTGAAGTGGCTCTCTCATTTGTGGAGGTGATTCTGGGCCATGTCTCTCCAAAAGATTAGTATAATGCACTGGATAGAGCTTTGAGGGACTGCTCGCCCATACAACAGCCAGAATAAACTTTATAATTCAGGACAATTGGGATTGGAGTCAGGGGCATAGTCACTCCTTCAATTAGACATCCGCAAATTATCAAAAGAATTTACCTATCACTGGTCGATGGTCTGTCAAGTTACAGGGAAATGACCGTTCTGTTCATAAATCCATAATTCGGACCACAGAGCATTTCTGATGGGCTGCACATCCACACACACTTGCCCCAGATGCCAGCAGGAAGAGGCAACTTCCTATCACATATTCTGGGAATGCATCCAAATCAAAGTTCTTGCAACTGATAATCGAATACTATACATATAACATATAAATATTTGTTAAATTATTTCCCCAACACCCTAGAGTGGACTATGTTCGGAGTCACACGATTGTGGAGGGGTCTCAGGGGGAAGGCAGAGACCAGCTTTAATAATATCAGTGGTTGTCAGGAAATCCATTTTACAACAATGAATATACCCAGATTCAAAAGGAATTATTAGAAACAATGTTCCAAAAGGAGGAGAGCGTTCAGGTTATTTACAACAAGGGGAAGTTATATAAACACACTGACAATTTCACACATCAAATGCGCACCTCACTTGTCCAGACTCTCTTATGAAAGTGGTGGTGGGGAGATGACAATTACTTTGTCCAGTGAGTCTAATGTGTGACATTTTAGGGGGCAGGAACCAAAAAGACAATTCTATGAGTACTCACCTGTAGAATTGCTTTAACTATGCATGGCAAGGCCTGCTTCCAGAAGTCCTTACGTATGGGTTATTCTGCCACAAGGTGGCGCAGTGTACTGCAGAAGAGTTGTGGCTCCTCCCAGTACCATATAAAAACAGAATCACCATAGACTTATCCAGTGTTGACAAGCAGTTATTCAAGAAACTGGGAGATAATAAAGGTAAAAAAGGTAACAAACCTCAACTAACTTGGAACAACCACCATAAAGAGGCAACCAAGAATAACGATAACAAGGGTGGGGTGAAGCAGGCCGTGCCATGCATAGTAAAAGCAATTCTACAGGTGAGTACTCACAGAATTGTCTTTTTCCTATTGCATGGCACGGCCTGCTTCCAGAAGTCCTTACGTCCAACAGCAGTGTCCGTAAAGTAGGGTGGTATCCCCAAAGAGTAACAACAGGCAGTACAAACCACTACCGCCTGAAGCAGCATCAGCTGAGGCCTTAACATCAACCTTGGAAAAAGTATGAACAGAAGACCAAGTTGCGGCCTTACAAACTTGTTCAACAGAAGCCTGGTGCTGAAAAGCCCAAGACGCACCAATAGCACGAGTGGAATGAGCAGTAACCCTAAAAGGAGGAACCTTCCCCCTGGCAGAATAGGCCTGCTCCACCGCCTGACGGATCCACTTGCTGATAGTGGATTTAGCCGGAGGCAAACCCTTCCTAGGTCCAGCAGAAAGAACAAAAAGAGCGTCAGATTTCCTGAAAGACTCAGTATCAACCAAATAAAACTTCAGAGCCCTGACAACATCCAAAGAGTGAAGGGTCCGCTCCTTGGAATTAGCAGGGTTAGGGCACAAAGAAGGCAAAACAATGTCCTGATTGACATGAAAAGCAGACACAACATTAGGCAAGAAATACGGCTTCAGCCAAAGCACCACCTTATCCTGATGCCGCTCAAAATAAGGATGTTTGGTGGAAAGCGCCGCCAGCTCAGAAACTCACCTGACCGAAGTAATGGCCACCAAAAAGGCCACCTTAAGAGTCAGAATGGGCAAAACAGCCCCACAGATAGGCTCAAAGGGAGGACCCTGCAGAGCAGACATCAGATTCTGGTCCCAAACCGGCAGCATAGGCTTACGTGGCACATGAGTAACTCCCTGGAAAAAAAAGTCTTAACCAACCGGTGATTGGCAAAGGCACCAGAGCTGACACCTGTCCCTTGAGGGTACTAAGTTGAAGGCCCGAATCCAAACCATGTTGTAAAAATTCCAGAATCCTGGGGATAGAAAACACCCGACAAGGAAGAGACTTGAACTCACACCAGGCAATGTAAGCATGCCAGATCCTGTAGTAGATAAAGGACGAGGACCTTTTTCTAGCTCTAATCATGCTATCAACAACAGAAGCTGGCAAACCCTTATCCATCAAGATGGAGGTTTCAGCAGCCAAGCCGTTAAAGCCAGCGTTTTTAAATTGGGATGGCACAGTTGTCCCTTAGTGAGCAGATCTGTATCCTTGGGCAGGGCATACTGATAAACTGCCAACTGCACGGCGCCTGCGAACCACACCCTCCTTGGCCAACAGGGGGCCACCAGAATGGCTGGTACCCCTTCCTGGGCCATCTTGCGCAGCACCCTGCCCAGCAGAGGGAAGGGAGGGAACACATAGAGGAGCTGAAACTCCGTCCAAGGCATTGCTAGCACATCCGTGGCGAAGGCCAGAGGGCCCTGTGACAGGGAGACAAACCTGGGAAGCTTGTGATTGTGGCGGGACGCAAACAGGTCCACATCCGGCTGACCCCAGCGGTGACACAGGGAGTGAAAAATCTTGTTGCTGAGGGACCATTCCCCCAGCCGAGACGTCCCCCTGCTCAGGGAGTCTGCCTCCTGGTTCTCCACCCCCGGAATGTAAACTGCTGAGTTGCAAGGGACATTCTCTTCTGCCAAAGACAGTATCAGGGACACTTCCTTGAGGGCTCGCTTGCTCCGAGTCCCTCCCTGATGATTGATGTAGGCAACCGCCGTCTGGTTGTCCGAGCGGATCTGAACAGCCCGACCCCGAAGGTGCGTGGTCAGCTGAGAGATAACCAACCTGATCGCCCTCAATTCCAGGAAATGGATGGGAGCATGGGCCTCCTGGGGGCCCCACCAACCCTGGAACTTCAGAGACTTCCAAAAGCCCCCCCAACCGGTCAGACTGGCGTCTGTGGTGACAGTCTCCCAGCACAGAGGCAGAAAGGTCCTGCCCACTAGAAGATTCCCTGAGTCCAGCCACCACGAGAGGGACTGTCTGGCCAGGGGGGACAGAGGAAATTCCTGATCCAGGGACACAGGGTCCCGATCCCAAACTGACAAGAGGTGCAACTGAAGAGGCCTCGTGAAACTGAGCAAAGGGGACCACCTCGAAGCAGGACACCATCAGACACCACTAACTGCACCCCTTGCCGGATGGAAGGATGGGGACACAAGAGCCGAGTCCGTGCCTGCTTCTGAAGGCCCTCCACTTTCTGCTGAGGCAGGAATACCTTGACCTGAGAGGTATCCAGAGTCATGCCCAAAAAGGACCTCAACAAAGACGGAGACAGTGAAGACTTGGGATAGTTGATCACCCAGCCGAAGGACTCGAGAGTGGAGGTCACCACCAGAGTATCCTTCTCGGCCTGATGAAGAGACTGAGCTGCAATCAGAATGTCGTCCAGGTAAGGGAGGATGCGAATGCCCTGATTCCGCAGCAGAGCCATCACGCCCGCCAGCACCTTGGTGAACACCCGAGGCGCCGAGGTGATACCGAACGGTAAAGCAACAAACTGGTAATGCTGATCCTCGAGAGCGAACCTGAGAAATCTCTGATGACCTGGAAAGATTGGCACGTGAAGGTAGGCATCCTTGATGTTCACGGAGGTCCAGGATGGGCCTCAGGGACCCGTCCTTTTTGGGGACCACCAGGCAAATGACTCCTGACTCCAACAGACGTTGAACCACAAGGCGCAAATCCTGAGCTGACAGAGGGTTTTGAGACATCCGGGATCTGATGAATCTTGGGGGCGGCCAGGCTGCAAACTATCTTGTAACCAGAGGAAACCACCTCCTGAATCCACCGGTCTGAGACGCGTAGCCTCCAGACATGAGCAAAGAGCCGAAGCCGCCCCCCCACCCGGATGGGTGAGGGCACCTCCTCATGTTTGAGGGTGCTTGGGAGAAGGTTTAGGCTTGGGGCCCCATGAGAGACCGGGACGACCACATGGTCTGCCACGGCCCCAAGAATCCCTGCGGGTACCTGAGAAGAGAGAGCCACAACCTCCTCTGGGAGCACAAAAGGAGGGGAGGGAAGAGGAGGGCCCCCGGAAAGGCCGAGGCTGCCTCCTACGTTGAGGCAGCCTACGATCCTTGGCTAGAACATCCAGACGCTCACCAAAGAGCCGCAGCCCCGTAAAGGGGAGCCCAGTGAGAGCCTTCTTAGCAGCAGCGTCAGCTGCCCACTGACGCAACCAAACAGAGCGGCGCATAGCCATCAAAAGGCCGTACCGCATCATCCATGGCAGTAAGGACAAAGGCAACAAAATCAGAGCAAAGCAAAAGGGACCTATAATCCTCCCCCCCCCGCTATCAGCCGTAGCGCCATCAAGGAGAAGCTTGAGCTGTTTCTTAAGGGCAATAGCTGTAATGGCAGCAGCGCAGACCGGACGCAGCCCAGCCTCCACACATGTAAAAGTATGGCAGGCCAGCTGATCTATGCACCAGTCCTCGCTGTCCCGCAGTGTAGTAGTGTCAGGGGAAGGCATGACCGAGGTGTTGGCCAGCCCTAGAACGGGAGCGTCCACCTCATCGCTTGACCAGGTCGTCAGGAAAAGGATACCACTTATCCAACCCTTTGGGCACAGCGGGCAATCTACTAGGACGTTCCCACTCCTTGAGCACCATATTAGTGAAATGGCTCTGCTCAGGGAACTTCAGACGCTGTTTATCAGGATGAAAGAGCTCACCCTGCTTCCTCTTAGCCATCTCAGGGGGGGGGGGGGGGCAATGTGCAAGATTTCAAAAATGTGAGCCAACAGGCTATCACGTGTCCTCAGAACCATGAGTCCTCCCCAGACGCAGACCCAGGGTCACTTCCGTAACCCTCCAGCTGGTCCCCAGAGGAGTCCGTGTCCTGGAAGAGTTCCCCCTCCTTTAAGGGGTAAAGGCCAACAAAAGCATCAGGTCCCTCATCCTCCTCAGGAAAGAGGGGTCGGAAAGAGGGGTCGGAGCTAGGTGCCGCTTATTGCCAGAGGACTTATGTGGAACAGGCCTGGCAAGCTGCCTTTCAATGCTGGCCACACGCAGTGCCAGATCAGGCTGTGAACCCCCGCTAGTATCCCCCTCACTGGGGGCTAAATGCAGGCGTAGGGGGGTAGGCGATGCCGAAGGGGGCGCAGAGCTGGGAAGCGAAGCAGGTAGCCCAGCCTGGGCTGCAATAATACCCTGGGCGCACGGCACACACACCGCGGCACCATTACTCAGAGGGGATGCCCCGCACATGGCACACAGCCGGGATTGCCCCGAAGGACCTCCAAGCACGCTATCCCCAGAAGCCTCCATATGGTGATTAACACAGGCGCAATAGGCCAGCACAGGCTAATAAAAGCCACCCGGGATGCCCCCCCAAGGAATGCCCCCAGAAGCCAGTAAGGGAAGATGAGGGAGGGTAAGGGGTAGGACCGGGAGAAACCACAACCCACAGTTGTCCCATCTGAAAGACCTAAGTAAAGACACATAAGCATCCCGCAGCACATGCCCCAAGGAAACCAATAAAAACCCCAAAGGGGACTCACGGACCAAGTAGGGCAAAGGCACCAGGCGCCAGACCACAGGAGGAAGCGACAACAGAGATCACGCCGCAGCTCCGGGATGTAGAAGGGCCCCAGGCACGTAGCAGAAGCAAAATGGTGCCGGCAGAGGAACCTTGAGGGGCGGGCCACGGGAGGACGACGTGATACGAGTTATCCTCGGCCCCCGCTCCCCCCCGAAGAGCGCGAAAACGTCGCTCACGTGACCGCGCCGGCGTCATCACACAGTAGATAAAAAGGCCTCACAGTTATAGCGCCACCCGCCGCGGAGCATAGTACAAAGCGGCGACGGCGGTGAAAACAGTTAAAAACCAGTTAAAAACTGTTTAAAAAATAGCTAAACACCCTCGCCGCTACCACCCGCCCCACCCTCTCCCCCGAACACACGACGGGGAGAGGGGAGAGGGAGGCGAGCAGGCAGCGGCGAGAGCCCAGGCCAGGGATGGGGGGCCCCCAAAAATGCCAGTACAAGTACATAGTCCCCAAAACACTCACCCCCTTAGAAGCTAGGACAGGAACTCCGCATCCCTAGTAGGCTCACCATAAAGCCTATGGCCGACTACCCTTTGTGGTACAGGGTCTGCGGCTTGGAGCAGCGCTCCTTAAGCACTTGACCCTAGTGCTCCTCTACCCTCACCCGATCCGTCAGCTGAGTCTGGGAGGCACAGAGGGTCCGGAAATGGGTGGAAATAGCCATGCAGGGCTGCAGGCTTGGTTGCCCCGCTCACCTGCGCAATATAAAGAGCCATCTTCTATCTTCGCAGAATCACTGCAGAGAGAACACTGGATAAGTCTATGGTGATTCCGTTTTTATATGGTACCAGGAGGAGCCACAACTCTTCTGCAGTACACTGCGCCACCTTGTGGCAGAGTAACCCATACGTAAGGACTTCTGGAAGCAAGCCGTGCAATGCAATAGGAAAAGAAGGGGCAAGGGAAGGGAAATACTGCAAAAGGTTTGGGGGCGGTGTTGGTGGGGCAGAAACTACAGAGCACAAGGAAAAGGTGATCAACATATTAAATGGTTACATTTTTAAACTGTACAGGCCTATGGGATTGTTGCAAATGTTCAGACCTTAATCAAGGCCAAGTAGTTTTGGAAAATACAAAAAGTTTCAATGTCGGCATAAAAGTCACAATCGTTGCCTTAAAATGGTTGGTCTGGATGGCGGGCCAGCGGGCGAGATAATACAGAAATTATACTAATGGAAAGAATATGTGCAAAATCATGTAATCATAATGTTATTTCGCAACGTTGTATTGTACAACTGTACTGCTCAAATAACTTGAATATTAATAAAAAGATTCAAAACAATAAAACGCAGTTTTGGCACCCACCAACACTTTTTTAGGTCCCATAGGACCCAAATGAACAGAGCATCTGTTTTTTGCACAGATGCTGTAGATTTTTTGTAATATTTTAGGGTACAAATCACATCAAGAGAGTGCAGAATTTGTTGCTTCAGATGAGTGGGATTCAGACAATAGGAAGTAGGAGAATATCCTCATTCAACTGAAACTGCCTTTGACACAAAATCTTCCCCCAGTCGCGGCCTCACCTTGTCTTTGTGAAAAATCAAAACAAGGAAGTTTGACAGCCAAAGTGGACCAACAGTCAAAATTTACCTAAACCAAACTAACACAGCAAACAGTGCTCATATGCATCCCTTCACAGGGCAATTTAAATTGCTGCTTATTAAAATTCATTTACCTTTTTCTAACTCCTGCTATAGTAAATTTTGAAACAAAATGGCAGCTCATACATTTGCAGGCCACCTGCAAACAGGAAGTGCTGCTGGGCTTCCTGTTACTGTGCATTGTCCGTTGAATCCAGGCAGCAGCATGGCTGAGATGCTGGGAGAGGAAGCTTCAAAATGGCCGCTACCTTTCTATTCCAACTGTGCCAGGCTGTTGGTCCGGTTTAACTGCAGCCCTTCACTCAAACCCTTCTGCATAAAAACTAGGAAGTGAAGAATGGAATAAATTCTGAGGAGAGTGACTATGCGACTCGCATCAGGTGAAATACATCTGCCAAATTAGATAGTAGATCCTGTCTGAAGAGGCCTTCCTGGTCTGAATTAGAGAAGCAACAAAACTAGGGGAAGTTGAGGAACATCCTCTATCCTGCAGTACCTGGAAATCGGAAAGTTGGGATGAAACAGCAGACCTTGTGAAAGTAGATCTGGTCTGCCTGAATGACGAAGAGGTAGATTGTCAGCTAGCCTGACCTTGGTTTCGCCTTGGACAATTTTGCCCTTCAGGCCTATAGTTTGAATTACTTGAAGAATCACAGCCAGTAGTGGAAAGGCATACACTAGGTGGAACAGGGACCAAAGAATCACTGAGTGTCTTGGGACAGAGGTCATGTCACCGTTCTGTTGCATCTGGATACAAACAGGTCCTCTTCAGGAACACCCCACTGTGCCGTGGGCTCAATGAAAGGTAAGAATAGTGGGCAATCCAGAGGGGGGGGGGGGGGGGGGGGGGATGACCAAAACCTGTGTTATTGGAAATCCCGGCTTTTGGTCCATTTTAATCAAGGTCTATTGGACCATCAAGGAGCGAACCTGACTCAGGGATTGTGACTGAAGCCACTCTTGACAACAGAGTCAACAATCTGTACAGACTCAATGGAGACTGATCCCAATGCAATAAAAACCACAGTGCTAAATGGCACCATTAGGCGCAGAAGCTCCACACACTGCCAAACCAGGAGTGCATGATCACTACATTCTCCTCCAGCTTTTGGGAGGGCGCTATGGGAGAAATGGGATAAATTACCAACCACCCAAATCTTTCCAGGGTGTCTAGTACCCGGTGTTCCTACCTTCTCTGAGCTTGCCATTCGTGCAAGAAACAAAAGTGGGGCCATGCCAACCCTGTTGCCAAGGCTTCTTTTGCTGAAGTAATCTAGTACTCCTACCACCCCTGGCAGCTTTATTATAATATATTGAATTGCTCACCAAACAAGGGACTGCCCATCAAAGGAAAAGACACAATGGTACTTTTGCAAGATATGTAGCCAAAGACGACACAATGTTTCTGGAAAGCAGTTTAGCTATATTCTCCATTGCCACACCACCAAACTTAAAGCAGGAGCTCATACTCATGTTCCTGACTCACACGTCCTTTAGAGTTCCCGTGCCCTGCACCTCCAAAAATAAAATTCTGTGATTACTCACCTGTAGAATTGGTATTATACGTATACAGCACGTCCTGCTCCAGAATATTCCTTACTCCTGGGTAATACATCCACAAGATGGTGCTGGACTGCAGAAAATACTGTAGCTTGTGGCTCCTCTCGGCCCTATATAAGTCAGGGAATTCCCCAGTATTGACAAGCAGTTAACAAGAAGCCGGGAGAACAATAATAACAAGAATTCAAAAATGAACATATGAACAATCACCACACAGAGGTAACTAAGAATAATGATTACAAGGGTGGGTTGGAACAGGACGTGCTGTATACGTATAATACCAATTCTACAGGTCAGTAATCACATAATTGTGTTATTCTAAGTATACAGCACGTCCTGTTCCAGAATATTCCTTACTCCTGGGACATCCAATAGCAGTGTCCGTAAGGTAGGGTGGGATCCCCAAAAAGTAACAGGGGGCAGTTTAAACCACTGCCGCCTGCAGAACTTTGCGACCAAAAGCAGCATCAGCTGAGGCCCTAACATCAACCTTGTAAAAGTATGAACAGAAGACCAAGTAGCGGCCTTGCAAACTAGTTCAACAGAAGCTTGGTGCTGAAAAAAACGCCCAAGAGGCCCCAATAGCACGAGTAGAATGAGCAGTAAGGCGGAAGGGAGGTTCCTTCCCCTTAGCAGAATAGGCCTGTACCACAGCCTGGCGGATCCAATTGCTGATAGTGGACTTAGCTGGAGCCAGACCCTTCTTAGGCCCAGACGGGAGCACAAAAAGAGCATCAGTCTTTCTGAGGGATTCAGTAGCCACCAAATAGAACTTCAGAGTCCTGACCACATCCAGAGAGTGTAAAACCCTCTCCTTAGGGTTACTAGGATTAGGGCATAGAGAAGGCAAAACAATGTCCTGATTGAGATGAAAAGCAGACACAACCTTAGGCAGAAAACCTGGCTTAAAACGAAACACCACCTTGTCCTGGTGTCTCTCAAAGAAAGGGTTTTTCATGGAAAGCGCCGCCAACTCAGAAACACGCCTAACAGAAGTGATTGCCACCAAAAAGACTACCTTAAGCATCAAAATGGACAAAGGTGCCTCACGCAAAGGCTCAAAAGGAGACCCCTGCAAGGCAGATAAGACCAAGTTCAAATCCCAGACTGGTAACATAGGCTTACGTGGAGGACGCACGTGAGTAACCCCCTGGAAGAATGTCTTGACCAGACGATGGTGAGCAAAGGATCTTTGGAAGAAAATGGGCAAAGCAGAAACATGACCTTTGAGGGTACTAAGTTGAAGACCCAAATCCAAACCATGTTGCAGAAATTCCAGAATCCTAGGGATAGAAAACACCCAACAGGGAAGCGACTTAGAGTCACACCAGTCAATGTAAGCATGCCATACCCTGTAGTAGATGGATGACGAGGACTTCTTCCTAGCCCGAATCATGGTATTAACAACAGAGGCAGGCAGCCCCTTTTCCATCAAGATGGAGCTTTCAGCAGCCAGGCCGTTAAAGCCAGTGTTTGTAAATTGGGATGGCGTAGTTGCCCGAGTGAGCAGGTCTGAATCCTTGGGCAGGGCATACTGATCTACTGCCAACTGCACGACATCTGCGAACCACACCCTTCTTGGCCAACAGGGGGCCACCAGAATGGTTGGCACCCCTTCCTGGGCAATCTTGCGCAGCACCCTGCCCAGCAGAGGGAAAGGAGGGAACACAGAGGATCTGAAAGCTCCTCCAAGACATTGCTAGTGCATCCATGGCCAAGGCCAGAGGGTCCTGGGACAGAGAGAAAAAGACTGGAAGCTTGTGATTGTGATGGGACGCAAAAAGATCCACATTGGCTGACCCTAGCGGTGGCACAGGGACCATTCTCCCAGACGAGAAATCCCCCAGCTGAGGGAGTCTGCCTCCAGATTTTCCACCCCCGGAATGTACACAGCTGAGATGCAGGGAACATTCTCCTCCGCCCAAGACAGTATCAGGGACACTTCCTTGAGGGCCCTCTTGCTCCGGGTCCCTCCCTGATGATTGATGTAAGCAATCGCCGTCTGGTTGTCCGAGCGGACCTGAACCGCCCGACCCCGAAGGTGTGGAGTCAATTGGGCGAGAACCAACCTTATCGCCCTCAGTTCCAGAATGTTGAAAGGGGTGTGGGCCTCCTGAGGGCCCCACTGACCCTGGAATTTCAGGGATTTCCAGAAGCCCCCCCCGACTTGTCAGACTGACATCCGTGGTGACTGTCTCCCAGCACGGGGCCAGAAAGGATCTGCCCACCAAAAGGTTTCTTGAGTCCAGCCACCACGAGAGAGACCGTCTGGCCAGAGGGGACAGAACCAACACCTGATCCAGGGACCGAGGGTCCCGATCCCATACCGACAAGAGGTGAAGTTGAAGAGGTCTCATGTGAAACTGAGCGTATAGAACCGCCTCGAAGCCATCAGGCCCCATCAGCTGCATCCCCTGCTGGATGAAGGGATGAGGGCAAGACATAAGAAGTCTGGCTTGGGCTTGAAGACTCTCCACCTTCTGCTGAGGGAGAAAAATCTTGACTTGAGATGTATCCAGAGTCATGCCCAGAAAGTACCACACCATTGACGGTGACAGGAAAGACTTGGGGTGATTGATCACCCAGCCGAAGGACTCTAGTGTGGACACCACCAGCTGGGTATCCAGCTCGGCCTGCTGGAAGGACTGAGACGTGATGAGAATGTCGTCCAAGTAAGGAAGGATGCGAATGCCCTGAGATCTCAGCAAAGCCATTACGCCCGCCAGCACCATGGTGAATACCCTGGGACCACAAATTGGTAGTGCTGATCCTCCAGAGCGAACCTGAGGAATCTCTGATGACCTGGAAAGATTGGTACATGAAGGTAAGCATCCTTGATGTCTACAGAGGTCATGAAGTCGCCCGGTCGTAGTGAATTGACAGCTGAGCGCAGAGTTTCCATGCGAAAGTGTTTGAACCTGACAAATTTGTAGAGGCGCTTTAAATCCAGGATGGACCAGTCTTTTTTGGGAACAGTGAAAAGATTGGAATAGTAGCCTCTGCCCCTTTCCCTCAAAAGGCACCTGGCAGATGACCCCCAACTCCAGAAGGTTTTGGACAGCAAGGCACAGAGCCTGAGCTGACAGGAGGTTTTGAGCCATCCGGGATTTGATGAATCTTGGGGGCGGCCAGGCTGCAAACTATCTTGTAACCGGAGGACACTACCTCCTGAATCCACCGGTGAGACGTGAAGCCTCCAGACGTGAGCAAAGAGCCGAAGCCATCCCCCCCACCCGGATGGTAACTCACCGGGGTAACTCACGGACTGCTTAGGGAGCCAGGCAGCACATACAGCAAAGCAAAGAAAATGGCGTCCGCAGACCCCCCCCCCGAAGAGAGCGAAACGCGCACACGTGACCCTGCCGGCCAATAGCGGCCCGGCAGCTCTGGAGTGAATGACGCCGCCATCCGCGGAGCACAGTACAAGCGCGCGGCGGTGGCGTATACAATAAAAAAACACCAAGGAGGAAGACACAGCTTTAAACAACTGGACATGGAGCGCAGTACAAGCGCGCGGCGGCGGCGTATACAATAAAAAACACACCAAGGAGACACAGCTTTAAACAACTGGACCCCCGACCCCCCCCCCCCCCCGAGATCCCCCAGAGGGAGAACGAGAGGGGTTAAAGACAGGATTCCCGGGGAGCCATGGGCGCCCAGGGGACAAAGAAATGACAACCTGGCATGCCTTGTGGCTGTTAGGACTGGCAGGGACAGGGTCTTGAACCGGCGATCCACCATCCGTAATCGAACTCCAAGTCCACTGCTTTAGCCACTGTGCTATCTGCTGTGGTGGAGAAGAGGGAGGAGGGGAACCTATGGGAAGGGTTAAGGCACAGGTGGAGCCTGTTTGTCATGTGGGACTTGATCTGATGAATACTGGTCATAGGTATAACGAGTGTGATTTTCCTTTTACTTTTTAAAGCTCTTAATTTGCATGCTATATTCGCCGTCAGCGACATACACATTAATATCCCACTACAATACCGGGGTGAGATTTGCAGCTCGGTTCGCCGTTTACAGACCTTATATATTTATGCGCTGTACAACCTCCATAACTTTTAAGCACAATGGGGTTATATATCCTTTCGATGCGCCGGTTCCCTAATAAAGGGTAGATACCGTTAATTGCGCCGGCACTACTTAGGCTGTGTGGATGTATAGTAGTATCCTCCTGCTATTGGAGGAGTTGTCAGCCTATCACCTCTTACTGAGATGGGGGCTCGCCGCTTTGATCATTGTAGGGGAGGAGCTAACATCTCCCCTGTCTGCGCTGGGAGCCCAAGCCGCCCGTGTGACGTCTTTGACCTGAGACAGACAGGCCGTCGCGCGGTCGGGCGGGACAGGTGAGCGCTCTGTTTTTGATTGTTTTGTTGTCTATTTAAAATCAACACTCACACATATACTTTGTATGACTAAGGGCTCCTGTTAGCCTGAAACGCGTCACGGTGTTTGGTGGGGGACGGGGTGTTTCACAGGCCACTGACACTGGCTGCTTGTGCCCATTTTTCTTATGGATTTGTTTTATTTCTGCATTCTTGAGTAAAAGTTAAGTTTTATTCCTTCAAGCTGGATTTTTTTCTGTGGACGTCTATTGGAATTGATCAAGAGTTTTCCTAAATCCGTGCCAGAGGAATTTTGTACATACAGGTGGTGAGCTGGTTATCTACAATTCTAACAGGTGGAGCCTGGCCAACCCGAGAAGCAGTGGGGGCATCCCAAAAGGCTCACCATCAACCTAAACCGCTTACCCCGTCGAAGCAGGGACTGCGGTAGGAGCATAGCTCCTCAGCACCTTTTTCATTGGTGCTTACTAACCTACCTTCACCCGCACCTTGTCAGCCGAGGCTGGGAGGCAGTATATAGAACGCAACGGGTGGAAATAGTACTGCAGGGCTGCAGGCATATAAGCCCCGCTCACCTGCGCCACAAGAGAGCTATCTTCTATCTTCTCAGCGCAGACTGTAGAATAAAACTGGGGAATTTGTGGGAGGTCCATGACTTATATAGGGCCGAGAGGAGCCACAAGCGGTTTTCTGCAGTCCAGCGCCATCTTGTGGATGTATTAACCAGGAGTAAGGAATATTCTGGAACAGGACGTGCTGTATACTCAGAATATTTGGCTACTAGTCAAAGTAGGAAAGTGGGAAGCATAAGGCGCCGAGTTGCACCGTCCCCAGAGAACATGTGCTGGTCAACTGCATCCAGTTTCCTGTCTACTGTATCCTCAAAAGTGGAAGTCTGGTCACTGGGTGACCCTACCCTGCCCTGCCACCCTCCCTTGGTTCTGAGTCATCTCTAACTGTCTGCATGGCCTGTGCAGGAGTGCCAGGGACTTCACTGGATCCCGGGCCAAGTTATTGTATTGAAACTCCCCAGCTCTGCCTCAGCGCCAGCTTGCATGGTGTGGGGTGTTGTTACCCCGTAACTGGACTGGACTAGACCAGTTTAAAGAAGTGCTGTCAGTAGTGAAAAGTAGGGTATGTTGTGCAAGACATGCAATGAGATTATCCAACTGAAATCCAATGTTTCGGGGGTTACACCGGGCCCCCTTCATCAGGGATAACAAACAACAAGTACACAGGCTAAGCAGGTGTTAAATAGGGACAACCAGCCAATGATGGGCAGGGGAATTCCCGCCTGACGTCACTGATGACGTCACAGAATGTCTGTATATCAGGTACACTATGTATAAACAATATATCCAAAACCAGAAGTACAGAACATAAATAGTTGTAAATAAAGATCAGGGTGTACTTACCGAAAAGGTCCCCTCCGAGCCATCCCGCACGTCTGCAGCACTAACATTTGTCTGCAGCAGCGGAGAGCGCTGCTGTGAGCGAGGATGGTTGCATAGCAACCGACCTGTCAGCTCTCCTCGGAGGGGGGCGGATGTTACGTCACAGGCAGGGCAGTGATGCCCTGCTGTAGTGACGTCCGCCCTACCCTTGCCGTGATTGGCTAGGGAGGGCACAGCTCCCGGTCAGAGCTGTCACCGCTCTGACAGGGGCTGATAATCCGCCTGGTAGCGGTGTTTGGTCCAGGGGGAAGTTAGGTAAGTATTGCAAGTAAGAGAGATGGCGCATAACCCGGTGCAAAGTGACAGAAATAAAAAAAAATATAAAATACAAACAAAATACCATGGAAAAAGATAAAGATATTAGGCGTCCCCTCTTCGCTGTCCCGTGCGACAGCAGTGCTAGTGCTCAACTGTAGCAACGAGGAATACCACATGGAGGGTGGCCGGTTGCCTAGCAACCAGCCACTCAGCTCCCCTCCGGGGGGGAGGTAGGCGGCTTCATGTCACGGGAAGGGCGGTAATGCCCTACCGGGGTGACGCCTGCCCTCCCGCTGACTGGGAAGGGCAGGGATATTAGCACCCGTTATTGCTATATAAGCTCTGACAGAGGCTGGTAGCCGCCTGGTGGCGGCCTTCGGCTAATGGGGAGGCCAGGTAAGTATACAAAGTCAAACACCATATAACACACTATAAAGCACGCAGGTATATGTACCACATAGCATTATATAATTGCGTATTATTACAGAACACTATGAGATGCTGTGTAAGTAAATAAAGGCCATGGGGGTGAGGGGTTGGGGGGGGAAAGGGATATGGGGGGAAGAGGCGTAGAAAGGGGGGGGGGAGGAAGGGGAGGAGGGGAAGGGGAAATGGGGCAATGAGGGGGGGGGGCGATGAGCAGATGGCAAGGATAGCAGGACCAGACTGTTATCTAGGTTCAAGAAAGCATTGAAAACCAAACGAGGTGTTGAGTCCACGGGGTGATACAGTGTCCAATTTGTGTATCCAAAAAGTTTCTCTCTGGAGTAGAAGGCGTTCCCTGTTTCCACCTCTATGAGGTTTAGGGACCCGATCGATCACCATACCCCTGAGTTCGTAGACCTGGTGTTTCTGTTGCAAAAAATGTAACGCTACCGGTTTGTCAGCGTCGATATTCACACCACATTCAGTTTTTTCTTTTAGTACCTTAATGTCATTTCTGTGCTTCTGGAATCGCCGTTTAAAGGGGCCCACCGTCTTGCCTACATATACTTGGCCACAGGGGCATTTTATTTTTGTAGATACAAAAGTCGGTAATACATGTGAAGTATTCCTTGATCTTGAAGCGGTACCCAGTGTGTAGGTGTGTGAAGGAATCTCCTATTATTAGGGAGTTACAGATATTACAATTAAAACATTTGTAACAGCCCGTTTTTGTAGACAGTGGTTGAATCGTTTTCCTATATTTCTCGATCGGATCGGCTTTCACTAGTATGTCCCTTAGGTTGCGACTCCTATGAAAATGCACAAATGAAAACCCCTGCCGCTTGTAGAACTTTGCGACCAAAAAACAGCATCCGCTAAGTCCCGCACATCAATCTTACAAAAACTTGTAAAAGGTATGAACAGAAGACCAAGTAGCAGCCGCACAACTTGTTCCAGTAAACTGAAAAGGGGAACCCTCCCCTTGGCAATATAGGCCCAAACAATGACCAGACATATCCATTAAAAATGGTAGACTTGACGGCTCCAAAGCCATCTCGGGGCCAGAGGGCACCACAAACAAGGCGTCCGTCCTACAGAAAAGGGAAGTAGCCAAGAAATAGAATGTCAGCAAACATCCAAAAAGTGCAGGGCCCTCTCCTCGTCATTACTAGACGAAGGACACAAGGAAGAGAGAACCACATCCTGAATGAGATGGAAAACAGAAACCATTTTAGGAAGGAAATCCGGCAAAAAGCGGAACACCACCTTGTCCCGGTGTCTCTCAAAGTAAGAGGCCTGAATAGACAGGGCCGCCAACCCAGAAACACAGCGAACAGAAGTAATAGCTACTAAAAAGGCAATCTGTTGTGTTAGCATAGAAAATGCAAAATTCAAATCCCAAACAGACGCAAGGCTTTTTGAGGACAAAAGGCCCTAGAAGAAGACCACCAGGACAGAGGCCTGCCCTATCAAAGCACTTAAGCTGGAGCCCCAGGCCCAGACAGTGCTGACGAAAGTCCAAAAACCTAGGGAACAAAAACACCTTGCAAGGAAAGGCCCTAGCCCCACACCCATCAATATAGGATCGCCAAGTCCTGTAGAAGATGTTAAAGGAAGACCACTTCCTAGCCCAAACAAGGGTCTGAAGCACAACATCAGACAAACTTCTTCTATGAAGATGGAGGAGGTTGTAGCAGCCACGCCGCCAAAGCCAGTGTTTGCAAACTGCAGAACGAACCAAAACTATCTTGGCCACCCTGGAGCCACCAGCATTGCTGACGCACCCTCAGGAGCCAGCTAGCGCACCACCTTGCGCACCATGGCGAAGGAAGGAAACAGGTACAGGAACCCCAGACCCCTCCAGGCAAAAGACATGGCGACCACTGCCGGAGGCAGAGGAACCCGAGACCGAAACCCAAACGTTGGGAGCTAGTGATAGCAACATGAGGCAAAGAGAACCACCTCCGGAATCCCCCACTTGCGACCGAAGGACCGATAGAAAGATCATCCCCCTCAGAGAGAGGATCCCCTGCTCAAGGAGTCCGCCTCTGTGTTATCCACTCCTGGAATGAATGCCGCTGAGATGCATGGAACATCGCTCTCCGCCCATGCAAGAATCAGCGAAACGTCCCTGAGAGCACTCCTGCTGCGAGTCCCTCCTTGGTGATCGACGTAAGCGACCGCAGTCCAACCGTCTAACTGAACCTGAACCGGCAAGACCTGTAAGTGATGCATCCAGCATAACAGAATCAACCGAATAGCTCTGAACTCCAAAAACAGAGATGGGAGCGTGAGCCTCCTGAGGACCCCCCAGCCCCTGGAACTGAAAGTCCATCCAGAAACCTCCCCAGCCCGACAGGCTGGCATTCGTGGTAACAGTCTCCCAACAAGGGGCCAAAAAGGATCTGCCCCTCATCAGATTGCTAAGCTCCAGCCACCACTGAAAGGATTGCCGAACCCTGGGAGACAGCAGAAAGGACCGAGCCAAGCACCGGGAACAGCCGTCCCAAGTCCGCAATAGATGGAGTTAGAGCGACCTCATGAGGAACTGAGAAAAGGGGACTGCCTAGAAGAAAAACCACCATCAATCCCACCAGTTTCATCCCTAGCCGGAAAGAGAGGCGAGGATTGTCCAGGAGAACAAATATCAGATCCTGAACCCTCTGCACCTTAGGGTGAGGAAGGAACACTCTGGCCTGACTGGAATCCAGATTCATGACCAGAAATGAGATCTCCCTTGAAGGGGAGAGAGAGAACTTGGGGTGGGTGATCACCCATCCGAACCGGTCCAGCGTCGTCACCTCCCTGGAGTCCATCTCCACCCGCCATAGAAAAGATGCTGTAATGAGTAGGTCATCCAGATACGGCACAATGTAAACGCCCTGGGCTCTGAGAAGGGCCATTATGCCCGCCAGCCCCTTGGTGAACACCCTTGGCACCGAAGTCAACCCGAAAGGGAGGGCCACAAACTGAAAATGCCGATCTCCCACCCCAAACCTGAGAAATCTCTGGCGTGCGGGGCAGATTGGTACATAAAGGTAAACAACCTTGATGTATATAAATGTCACAAAATCCCCCTGATGAAGGGAATTGATGACTGAGCGCAGAGTCTCCATACAGAACTTCTGGGATCTGATGAACCTGTAGAAAGGCCTCAAAAACCAGAATGGTTCTGATGGATCCATCCCGTTAGAGAACCACAAAGGAAGGAACAATAGCCCCGGCCCCCGCACAGCCCGAGGGTCCGAGGAAACCCGAGAACAGAGGAATCACCACTTAAGATAGAGAAGGCAGCACCTCTGCCTGCTCTGGCACCGCGAAAGGAAGGATTAGAGGATCCTGCCCCCCGAAAGCAGCAACGTCGCTTCTAGCGTAGCGGAAGCCTGCCTCCTTACGCAACTGAATCCAATTTGACTCCAAACAGCCGCATACCCCGAAGGGTAGCCAATGTTAGCCGCCACCGGTGCAACCAGACAGAGCGTCGTATAGCCAAAAGCTTTCCGCCATACAGACATATAGTGTCATCCAGGCAGACAAGACAATGGTCAGGAACGATACACACCGCATAAACGCTGCCAAATCAGCACTGGCTGGGTCCAGCCGGGACCCCTCAACAGGCCCCTAACCACAGACCTGATAACCACAACCGTGAGTACAGAAATACAAACAGGCCGCAAGGCAGAACCCACACCAGCAAAGGCATGTCAAGCCATCTGATCAAAACGACGGTCCTCACGATCCTAAATAGTGGTGGCGTCTAGAGAGTGCACCAGATACGTTGGACAATCCCAGTACCGGACGCATGGACCTCGGGAGGAGACGACCAGCGCTTCACCGCGACCACCGGACAGGGATACCTCCTATCTCGTTCCTGAGGAAAACCGGGAAGCCGGGTAGATCCTTCCCGATCCTTAATAATCACATATTAGAAATGAAACTGAATAGGGCGCTTAGAGGTCTCAAGTTAAAAAAAAATTCCCTTCTGTGGAGGGGATTCCGCCGGAGGAGGAATAGCCAGCACCTCAAATAAATGGCCCAGGAACTCAGGGGTAACCACAGCATCCCCAAGCCCCTGCCCGGCATCAGCATCCCAAACTGCTGATCCTCAGAGCCATCAGATTCCGTAAACAGTTCCTTCCGCAAGCGGAAAATAAACAGACCAGTCAAGGGAATCAAACATCAAGAACCGGCACTGCCGGTGACAGATGTCTTCTCTTAGTCGGGGCCACCCTGGCCAGAGAGCTAGAAAACAATTTATCGATGTTGGCCAATCCAGCACATACATCAGATTGCGACTCCCCGCTAATTACCATGTCACATGGGGTACGGATAATTTAAGGTGGAGTAGGCGATGAGGCCGGCGGCACTGACCCAGACGTCCGGGCCCCCGACTGCTGTGTTACGGCCTGCTAAACACATAGTATGCACCAGCACAGTATCCCCAACAAGGGATACCCCCCAACCCACACACTGCCGGGACTGCCCCGAAGGGAGCCAGAGCCCGAATCCAGGGGAGCCTCCAAATGGTGATTTGTATGGTAGTCGCACTGACCAGCGGGAATTACACTAGAAGCAACCCGGGATGCCCCTTAAGTCCGTTAGTGGGAGGATTTGCAAGCCCAAGGGACCCCAGGACACATTGGCAAGGGGGGCCCCCGTAAATAAGGTATCAAGACAAGCACTCATACAAGCAGAAGTAACAGAGTGTGGCTAAACATAGAAAATATATATAACATTGAGGCAAATAGTATATAATATTAAAGATAAAGCATATAAGACCACATAGCATGCCAATGTCATATGTAATGATACCAGAACCAGAAACCGCAAGGTGGGACAAAACGATCCCATAGTGTTCTAGGCCGGCGCTGGATAAGGCGCCCTAAACAAAAGGACAAGCAAAGCCCCGCAGGGCACTCACCGCCAGCCAACATGCACATTTCTTAGCCGGGACCATCCTCGATCTGACGGCCAGAGGGAGCAGACGAAGTGGGGTGGGCCAGCGCGGATCGCGCGCCGCGCCTGGCACCGCCCCCTCCTCACGTTAAGAACACCGGGCGCCGCCGAGGGCGCCAGAGTGGGACGGGCCGCCGCCAGCGCGTCGAGCGCCCGGCCCCGCCCCCTCCTCATGCAGATGAAGGAACCGGGCGCTGCCGAGAGCGCCAAAGAGCGCCCGGCCCCCTCCTCATCCAGAATCAATAAACCGGCCGCCGCAGAGGGCGCCAGAGAGAGTGGGGCGGGCCAGCGCGTAGAGCGCCCGGCCCCTCCCCCTCAAAGAAACCGGGCGCCGCCGAGGGCGCCAGAGAGAGAGTGGGGCGGGCCGCCGCCAGCGCGCCGAGCGCCCGGCCCCGCCCCCTCTCCTCACAGCAAGGAGAGGGAGAAGCTCCCTTCAGCCTCCTCACCAGCGACGCCATGACAGTGCGGCCGGCTCCCACTATGGCCGCCGCATGGCAGGGCAACCTGAAAAAAAGTAAAGTTAATAACACACACACACACTCATTGCACCTAATGAATGAAGGATTACTTCCCGATGCTCTAGGACAACCGGACAAGGGAAAGTCACAGCCCCCCCTCCCATAGGGAATAAAGGGACAAAGTAAAGGATGGGAGGGATCCCCAACTACAGCAGTAGAAAATGGGGGAACGGACAGGGCATCCCAAACCAGGGCCACCAACCCGGTTAACCGCCTACCCTTTAGTATAGGGTCTCACGGTAGAGCATTAGCTCCTAAGCACCTAGGGTGCCATCTACCCTCGCCCGGACCAGCAGCCTAGGCTGGGAGGCAGGGTGAATCAAAAAGGGATCCGGGCGGAAATTGCTCGCCGTCTGCAGAGATGAAAGACTGGGAGATGTGTGGGAGGTCCCAGGTATTTATGGGCCGGGAGGGGCTTCTTTTTTTCTATTCATCTCTGCAGAAGTTCGCCCTCTACTGGACATAACCCAAGTGTAATGAATAGTTCCGAAGCAGGGTGTGAGACATACTTAGAATATATAAATTGAGTGCAGACCACCCTTTCTGAAGCTATGAGCTGGCACGGAAGGCATAGGGGCTCCCCGTGAGCATGCCAGGACACCAGCCCCTATGCCCTTCAGCCCAGGTAGAGTGTTCTGCCAGGGGTAAACACCAGGTCCACCTTGATGGGCACCATAGCTCCGTACCCCCTGGTCATTGGTAACGGGGCCTGGATGAAGACAAATCACCAGCTTCCATGGCAGCAGGTAACCACCACCACCCCCCTTTGATGTAGTATGGACCCCTTACTAGTTCAAGGTAGCAAAGGCAAAAAAAAAAAATTAGTCTAACATTTCACTATACTTATCTCTGCCATCTTCTTCCACGTGTCCTGTGCCTCTGGGGTCCCTCATCAGCTCAGCTTCTGGTCAAAATAATGCCAGCATTTGGAGGGAAAGGGGACAGGGGTACCCCATCTCGCCATGCTCCGAGCGCTCCCCGCTGAAGGGATGGGGTATTTATACCCCAGGGGTTTACCAATTTGCCATGCTCAGAGCGCTCCCTGCTGAAGGGATGGGTATTTATACCCCAGAGTGTGGCTTCACTGTTAATCTCCCTTAGCTGTCAAACAATGCTAGGGGGATTCCCAGTAAAGCCACTCCCAGGGATATAAATGCCCTTCTCTTAAGTGGAGGGTGATCATAGCCTGCCCATAGCCAGCTTGGAAGAAAGAGGGACCCTTGTCCCTCCAAATGCTGGCAGAGCAATCATTTTAACCAGTGAAGGACAGAAGACCCTGACAGCAGGAGGACACCGCCCAGTGCTGCACAAAAATGCAGAGGTAAATTGCTTCCTGCATTACAATCAGTGTAATTTTTTCCTGCAAGTTGTCTGGCTGAAAGAACACCCCAAAGAAAGAACGTGACTCTATCCACCAGAGCTCTGACTGGCAGTGAGTCTGTCAGCTGGAGCTGGAGATGATGGTCCAAGGATTCCTCTGGTCTGTTACAAATGGACAGAATCGCCAGTTGCAATGGCCTGGCTTGGAAAAGGGCAAAGGGAACCACCTCTATGGAGGGCACCATCAACCCAAACAGGAGCATGGCTTCTTCTTGTGTAAAAAGGTCCTTGAGGTGTCAAGGACTATGCACAAAAATGAACCTGCTCACAACCTGGGATTTGGGATAACTGATGATTCACCCAACCCTTTTCAAGGTGGAAAAGACTACCCCCCACATCCTGCAATGCCTCCTTCAGAGACAGGACCCTGATGAGGGGATCGTCCAGGTCGGGCATGGTAAGGATCCCATGGTGCCACAGCATTGCCATGATCATCGCCAAAGACTTTCAGAAATATCCTCAGACTGCCAGCCGAGTGCCAACATCCATGTAACCGCGCCTACCAAAGTACCCAGGGGAACTTAGGAAAAATATTTCTCCCATTAGCAGCATGCCTCCCTGTGCACTGAACACCACCCATTTTTTAAAAAAAATCGGTGGGATTCCAGGTTTAATCTAGTCCTGACTTTAGCATTTCTTAATACATAGTCATCATAAAAAACTAGCATTATCATGGCAATAAAAGTTTTCTTGTGATGTTTGCGCTTCAGTCAAAGAAACCATGCATTTTGCATGGACATATGTTAAGTAAACTATTTTTACTGACTTATCTCTGCCAACTATAGCTTTTGCAGCACATGGTAGATGAGATATTTAAAATGAATAAAATGGGGAGCACAAGTGCCAAGCCACACTGCTGCCATAACAGCCTTTCTCTGGATGAATGATTGCTAGAATATTTTGTATTTTAAACTATGGTTTGTCCACTAAAAAAACAGTGCCAGTTCCCTGCGAGCTCACAGATCCGCACATTGGATCACCAGCAAATAGGTTCAATGTAAAGAGACTTTGTATTCGCTCAAGCAGGTAGTCCGCTTATGGGTTTTCCCATCTGCTAGCTGTCTTTTGCCTTCAGCTCAGCTCAGCCCAGTTAAGGTGTGTAGTGCTGTCATGTGATTAGTGTTAACACATGATTCATGCATGCCTCCTGATTGGCTCCTACCTGCTTTAAAAGGAAGTGCCTTGCACCAGGATATTTCTGGATTGTCTTTGGATCTTCCCAGTCCCTTGCTTCTGGTTTCCCTGTACCGTGCTTACTCTTATTGGATTCCTCATTTTGACCCTTGGCTTTGGACTTTGTTTTGTGGATCACCCTTGGACTGCTTTTTACTCTGCTTTGCCTACATACCTTGCCTCCTATCTACCTACAGCTGTGTCCAGTACTGCCAAGTTGGTGACCCACGGTGTCCTGCAGCTCAGCCTGTCCTTCCTTGCGGAGAGCTCCAGTGAAGACCAGGGCATCGTGTAGACCCTGGGACGTCAGACAGACAAACAGATTGCTCCAAACATCAATGTGTTGTAACCCATATTACAACCAACAAGCTCTGTACCTTTAAAGAGCTGAGGATCAGATCATCTACTAAGGTAGCGCACATTGGAAGAACATCAAATGCATGTCTAGCTTCAGACTGACTATAGATGGAGCAGTACAGAGAGATGTCTGGTCATATAACGACACCCTCTATCTGTATCACTTGCGAGGGGGGGGGGGGCTTCCTACATCTCCCCCCCCCCCCAGTTCCTTTCTGTTATCCACTTTCCTTCCTGGATGCCCCTCGTGAAAACACTATGAATAATACTGGAAACTGTGCCAAAGCAAATGCTTAATTTGAGTTATAACCCTGACTAAAATCATGGCATCTACATCAGGACAAATTACCTCCTACCCCATTTAAATTGCTTGGCCTAAAACTTTACTTGGAAGTAGAAGGAAGTGGAAGTAGTGCATCATCAACATATACAGGAAATTATCCTTTGATGGATTTCATTAGGCTTCTTTTCTTCCCTTAAAAATAATTTAAAACAGGGAAAGACACTCCAAATACCTCACATCTTTGCAGACCCGCACTATACAGCACTTACAACCTTGTCACTTTCAGTTATTTCATCAAACTAAGCTGCTACTGTGTGCGTTGCATGTCCAGATATGTCCTAACCTGCACAGACAAGCTCAGCTCTGTAACACTGACAAACCCTAACACTAACATCCCTTGTGCTTTTTAAGAAAGTGCTCCCTACAGCCCTCTAATGTATCTTACTGGGTGCTATCCCACAGCTCCTTTCCTCCCTAGATTAATGTTTGAACCTCTCCCCCCCAGCCTAATGTTTGAACCTCTCACCCCATGATTAAGATCAAAATAGGAGGTTAAACCTGAAATCTATGGCGCTTAGTAAACAATTGCACTCCCAACCTTAATTGCCCAGCAAATGGGACTTTCTGTATTAACTGCATCTTTGCACCAACCTTGATAGTTGGCTGCTCTTTCTATTTACTGTGATACATTAACTTCTTGAAACTGGGACCCCCTTTATGTTGTGCCTTGGAAACGAATAGCCCAGAACAAAAAAAAAAAAAACCCAATATCTTCATTTCAAGGGGTTAACCCTTTAAGTGCCAGCCTACCTGGAGTTTTTGTCACCCTTGGTGCCAGACCATTTTGCACTATTTTGCGCTCCCCATGTTCAAATGTGATTTTTGAAGGGATTTCCAGGGATTTCCCAGGAAAATGATATATTGTTTTTTTCAGCAGAGTCTGAGCTTTAACATGAAATGTCTTGTTTGTCATTTTTTAGGTGTATTCTCAATATTTTTTGGCAAAATATGTGCAAAAAAAAAAAAAAAATTTTTACAATTTGTAGTATTTTTTTGTAATAAAAAATGTAAGTTTGTCAATAAAATCTTATTGCGTGTGAAACCCCAATTTCTCACAGTTACAGCGATACCACATATGTATTGGTAGACTCCCCCAAACTGAAACTGAGCTTTAGGGGATTTTCAGAAAAAACTGTGATATGCGCTATGCGCACCTTGCAGTTTTTCCAGAAAAACAACCCTTTACATTTGAAATACCCCCCACAAACTATATATTATCTGGAAGTATACACCTCATGCTTTCTATTTGTACCAGGCTTGTTGATGTGGCCACAGTTTTCTAGAAGTAATCCCTCAATGTATTCTTTGGTTGCAAAGAGTTTCCCTAAAAAAAGGATAAAAAAGCAGAATCAAAGCCACATTTTCCTAAAATAACTATATACAAACAAGAAAAAACAAGTATAATCTGAAAAAGCAACATCCCCCAACATGCATTGCTACTGTCAAGGGAAGAGTTGCCAAACACCCCAAAGTAAAGCATGAGCATAATGGTAATTTTTCTTGAAAATTTCAGCTCTGCAGACAAAGTGTGCACCTTGCGATTTTTCAACCAAAACAACCCTTTCATTTGGAATATCCCCCATAAACCATATATTCCCTGAAAGTACACATGTTAAGCTTTCTAAGCGTACCCAGCTTGTTGTAGTGGGCTCATCTTTCTGGAATTAATCCCTCAAAGAACTCTTTGGTTGCGCAGGGTTTCCCTAAAAAATGTATGAAAAAGCTGAAAAAAAAACACCTTTTCCTAAAATATAAATATGCAAACAAGAAAAAACAAGTTAAGTCTGAAAGCGTCCGAACAGAACAACACCCAACATGCAGAGGTACTATTAACCCTTTTAATTGCCAGCCTACTTGAGATTTTGTCACCCTCTGTTGACAGGTCATTTTTCCCCATTTTGCGCCATGTTTTGCGACATTTTTGCTGGAATTTTCAGGAAAATTATATATATATTTTTTGCAGCAGAGTTTAGGCTTTAACATGAAATGTCTTGTTTGTAAATTTTATTTATTATTCATTTTATTTATTATTAAGTAAAAAAAATAAATAAATAAAACATTTTTTTAGAAAATTGTCTCCTTTATTTTAAATAAAAAATGTATTTGATTAGGGAAAACCATATTGCATGTGAAAGCCCCATTTCTACCGATTAGAACGGTACCACATATTTATCGGTAGCCCCCTGTTCCTGCCCAGGAGACCCACCTAACTGAAACAAGTAATTTTTAACATTTACAAATAAAATACAACTACCATCCACACTACAAAGGGTTAAATCGAGAAAAAAAAATGACATAGGGTCCCCCCTCCCAGGAGGGGGGGCCCATTTTTTGGGGGGATTTTTAAGGGTTAAAAACCCTTAAAAAAAAAAAAAAAAAAAATGACATGGGCCCCCCCTTACCCAAAGTAACCAGCCATGCAGGGCTTGGAGGAACAAGCCCGCATAGCCCGTGGGCCCGGGCTCTTCTGCCCCCCCCCTGGGCTTTGGGGAGGCAGGTAATGGGGGTGCCAGGGGTTAATGGCAAGTCACCGGCTAGCGCAGGTGACTTGCCATCCCCCCAGCCTTGAGAACTGGTATAGGCGTCTCATGGACCCCTTACCAGTTCACAAGGGGTTAAATGTAAAAAAAACACAGACACGCAAAGAGAAAAAATATTTTATTATTATTATTTTTTTTTTTAATACTTACCTCCCATCCATAGTGGAGCACTCTGTCCCTCGGCGATCACTAGCTTCTGCTCACTTGCTAGAAGCCTTTTATAGCTGCTGGATGACAGAACACAAAAGGGTTAATTAAAAAAAAAATGACATAGGGTTCCCCCTCCCGGGGGGGGGACCCCATTTTTTTTTTGGAATTTTAAGGGTTAAAAACCCTTAAAAATCCCCCCCAAAAATGACGTAGGGTCCCCCCTACCCAGCATTACCGACCCGGGCCAGCTATGGGGGCTTGTAGAACAGGGCGCAGGGGCCTGGAGGTAAGTGAATGTCATTTTTATTTTTTTATTTTTTTTTACAGTTAGCAGCTGCTGCTGCAGAAGCGGGGGGGGGGGGGGGTGGCCTATTCCAGGGGATCCCACGGGGGATCGGATGGCACCAAATTAAAGAGGAGACCCGGCTGCATCCAACGAGGAGTCAGGTGAGTATTTTACTGTTATATTTTTTTTACTGTGGGGGTTTCAAATCAGCTACGTGAGTCTCACGTAGCTGGCACTTAAGTGGAGTAGAGGCTGCTACGTGAGACTCACGTAGCTGGCACTAGAAGGGTTAAAAGAAATTAAATTGTAAATAAAATGTTAATTTCTAATACTTGGTTGAAAACCCTTTGTTGGCAATGACAAACATCACCAGAAGCTGTGTTTCCTCCTTTTAATGCTCTGCAGTGGTTTGCCGTTTGTTTGTGGACCTTTCTGTCTAAAGCTTAGTCTTTAACAAGTGAAATGCTTGCTCAACTGGGTTGAGATCAGGTGACCAACTTTGTCATTCAAAAATTTTCCACTTCTTTGGTTTAATAAACTTCTGAGTAGCTTTGGCTTCATGTTTTGGGTCATTGTCCATCTATATTATGAAACGCCAACCAAGCAGTTTGGCTGCATTTGAGCACACGGTATGTCTCTGAATACCTCAAAATTCATCCGGCTGCTTCTGCCGTTTCGCATCAATAAACACTAGTGACCCAGTGCCACTGGCAGCCAAGCTATCACACTGCTTCCGCCATGTTTTACAGATGATGTGGTATGCTTTGGATCATGAGATGAACCATGCCTTCGCCATACTTCTTTTTTTTCCCAGCATTCTTATATAGGTTGATCTTGGTTTCATCTGTCCAAAGAGTGTATTTCCAGAACTGTGCTGGCTTTTTTAGATATATTTTTTAGCAATTTAGCCTTTTTATTCTTGATGCTTATGAGTGGCTTGCACTGTGCAGTGAACCATCTGTATTTACTTTCATGCAGTCTTCTCTTTTTGGTAGATTTAGATATTGATACGCCTACATCCTGGAGAGTGTTGATCACTTGGTTGGCTGTTGTGAAGCGATTGCTCTTCACCATGGAAATTAGTCTGTGATCATTCACCCCTGTTGTCTTCCGTGGGCGATCAGGTCTTCTTGCACTGATAAGAGTTTGCCAGTGCTTTCTTTCTCAGAATGTCCTAATGGTAGATTTTGCCATTCCTAATATCCTAGAATTTTTTCGGATGGGTTTTTCTGTCTTCACAGCTTAAGGAAGGCTCATTTTACCTGCATGAAGAACATCTTTGACTGCATGTTATCTTCACTGCAAAGTCCTCTAAATTCAAGCACCATACCTCAAAATCAACTCCAGGACTTATATCTGCTTAACTGAGAATGACATAATAAAGGAATTTGGAGTTGGAATATAACCGCGCTAGTTATTTTTAATAAGAAGAATTTCAATAGATTACAAGTTGCTCAACGTGTGTTAATCCTTTTACCCCTATGGATCCTACATACAATCACTCATCTAAAACACAGAGCAATCAATGGCATAACATCACAATTTAGGTCAGCTTATACTGCTAAAATATATTCACAAATAAAAATATCCTCCAAAGTTAAATAGTTTAGTGTCCTTTTATCATAGGGATGCTTGCGCTCTTGGACTTTTACAGTGCGATAATTTCAAAATATCCACCACGTGTATATGACATAATTTTGCTAGTTGCACCTTGTGCCACCCAAATTGCTCTTACCAGATAACGGTGTGCTTTAATGCCTTATTAAAATTCCTCTTAGTTAATCCGTTCCTCTCCAATCAAAATGGGTGCTCGCTTGATGTTCTAATCTCAGCTCTGACTTTTAAAATTGTCCCATGGTGGACAGGGCATGTAAATAAAAAAAACAACAAAAAGATCTAACGTAATAACGTTTTAATAACGTGCACTATTTGAGCTGAAAATGCACTCACATAAAATCAATGAATTACAGCTTTGGAAGGCGCCAGGCGGGACTCTCACCAGTCCCTCAATGCACCTCGGCCGATCGATGCATCGAAGGGGGGGGGGGGGGGGGGGGGGGAGGTATATGATTTACCTGGGATAGTACCTCTCAATAAGCTGCCAAGGATCTGCCCGCAGCTGTCAACGCGTTTCGTTGGTAACCAACTTTCTCAAGACTGGCGGCGCGGCGGTATGCGCGGCCTTTTAAAAGGTTCTGGTTGAGGCGAGGCGGAAGTTTGAGAGGAGAAGTCAATACTCGTCATCATGACGCCAGCCAATCATTAACGGTGTGGTAATGCGCGTAATTAATCGTCTGACCCGCATTACCACACCGTTAATGATTGTCTGGCGTCATGACGACGAGTGTTGACATCTCCTCTCAACCTTCCGCCCCAACCAGAACTGATATTTTGAAATTATCGCACTGTAAAATCAAGACCAAGAGCGCAAGCATCCGTATGATAAAGGGACACTAAACTATTTAACTTTGGAGGATATTTTTATTTGTGAATATATTTTAGCAGTATAAGCTGACCTAAATTGTGATGTTATGCCATTGATTGCTCTGTGTTTTTAGATGAGTGATAATAAATGAATTGCCCACTCCTGCCCATGAAACAGCCTTTCAGTCAATTGTTCAACTGTATGTTGGTCCCTTTAAAAACAGGATGGCACATGTTAAGGAGCTGAAACTACTAAACCCTTCATCCAATTTTAATAGGGATGCCCTCAAATTAAAGCTGGAATTCTAGACTTTATGTCCATGTCCATTATATCACCATATCTTGAACATGTTTCAGTAAATAGGTAAGCTCCCAAATATTTATGGACCTAAATGTATTTACAGGCCTGAAGGTCAAAGCATGTTTATATCAAAACAGGAATTTAAGCTTTCAGCAGATCAAATATATCGCAAAAGTTCCTCTTCTTGTTTTTATCACATTTTATTCAGACAGATTTGAATCCCTTACCATGGTATATTTATACAACACACATATGGGGTATTAACGATATCCGTTATAATTTTGGAAGCTTAAAACCACCTAATTTTTTACCACCAAAAGGAGCATCTCATACATTACTTCTATAGTAGCGCTTTATAGACACCAACAGCAGTACTATTCTTAGTATACAGTACATCCTGCTCCAAATCTAATACTTACAGTTGGGATATACTCCGCCAGATGGCGCTGGACTGCAGAGACATCGAAAATAGGCTCCTCCCGGCCCCTGAAATACCCAGGGACCTCCCACAAATCCCCAGAATTTCTCTGCAGTCTGGCTGCGAAGGACGAGAAATTGGCTCTCTACTCGCAGGTGAGCGGGGTTATTAACCTGCGGCCCTGTAGGACTATTCCCACCCGTTCCACTAGTTATATGCCTCCCAGCCTTGGCTACGCTGGTCGGGTGAAGGTAGGCAGCACCGCTGTTGGTGCTTAGGAGCGCTGCTCCACCGCAATCCCCCACCAAAGGGTAGGCGGTTCAGGCTTATGGTGAGCCTCTATGGGATGCCCCTCCCGCACTATTGCCCCTGCTTATTGGTGGGCCCTATTTAAGTGGCCGCTGTCCTCCCTCATCCTCCTTGTAGTCTTCGGGGGAAAAGAGGGGGGGGGGGGGGGGGGAGAGGCCCTCACTGGTTTTCCCTTTAAAGGACTGCGCCTGTTTGGGGACCGCCTGGACCTCTTTGCTAAGGGAGGCAGGTTACCCCAGCGCAGGCGGCAATCTCTGCCCTTTGGGGGTCAGGGTTCCTTCTCCTCCCCTTACCGTGGTACAAGACAGGGAAGGGGGGTTTCTTTCCTGGGGCCCGGGGAGATTTCTGGGGTAGAGGCAGAGGACGTGGACGTCCTGGCTCCTCCTGGGGTACCAAAGCTAAATCCTCCCCTAAGCCCCCTCAGGCATGATGGGGCGCCCTCACCCATCCGGGTGGGGGGACGGCTGCAGCACTTCGCTCACGTCTGTAGGCTTCATGTCTCAGACCGATGGATTCAGGAGGTAGTGTCCTCCGGTTACAAGTTGGAGTTGGCTGCCGATCCCCCTCCAAGGTTCATCAGATCCCGGATTCCTCAGGACCCTGTGTCAGCTCAGGAGCTAGTGCAAGCAGTGCAAGGCCTCCTGGAGCGGGGGGTCCTCTGCCAGGTTTCTTTAAGAGAAAAAGGCAAGGGCTTTTATTCCTATTCCTATACCTATTCACAGTACCCAAAAAGGATGGTTCTGTCAGGCCCATCCTGGACTTAAAGATTCTCAACAAGTTTGTCCGGGGCAGGCGCTTTCGCATGGAAACTCTGCGCTCTGCCATCAGTTCCCTGCGCCAAGGGGATTTCATGACTTCTGTGGACAAAGATGCTTACCTTCATATTCCTGTGTTTCCAGGTCATCAAAGGTTCCTCAGGTTCGCTCTGATGGATAAACACTACCAGTTTGAGGCCTTGCCCTTCGGCCTCACTTCAGCTCCCAGGGTGTTCACCAAGGTGCTGGCTGGCGTGATGTCTCTGCTCAGATGTCAGGGCGTCCGCGTGCTTCCCTATCTGGACGACATCCTCATCACTTCCCAGTCTCCACATCAGGCAGAGTTGGATACTCAGCTGGTGGTGTCCACTCTGGAGTCATTTGGATGGGTGATCAACCACCCCAAGTCCTCACTGTCCCCTTCCTTGGTTACTCCGTTCCTAGGAATGAGTCTGGATACAGTTCAGGCAAGGATCTTCTTTCCTCAGCATAAGGTGGAAGGTCTCATTGCACAGGCTCAGTCCCTCCTAGCTTGTCCTCATCCCTCCATCAGACAGGGAATGCAGCTGGTGGGCCTGATGGCGGCATGCTTCAAAGCGGTCCCTTATGCTCAGTTCCACTTGAGGCCCCTGCAACTTCACCTATTGTCAGTATGGGACAAGGACCCAGCGTCCCTGGACAGGATCTGTGTGCTCTCCCCCCTGGTCAGGAGGTCCCTCTTATGGTGGACTCAAGGAACCTGTTGGGGGGCAGATCCTTTCTTACCCCTTCCTGGGAGACGGTCACCACGGATGCCAGTCTGTCAGGTTGGGGGGGGGGGTTTCTGGAAGTCCCTGCGGTTCCAGGGGAGGTGGGACCCTCAGGAGGCCCACACACCTATCAATGTCTTAGAGCTGCAGGCGATCAGGTTAGTTCTGGCTCGCTTGACTACTCATCTTCGGGGCATGCCTGTTCAGGTGCGCTCGGACAACCAGACGGCAGTTGCCTACATCAATCATCAGGGAGGGACCCGGAGCAAGGGGGCCCTCCAGGAAGCGTCTCTGATCCTGACCTGGGCGCAGGCCAATGTCCCCTGCATTTCAGCTGTGTACATCCCAGGGGTGAAAAATCGCCTGGCAGACTCTCTGAGCAGGGGGACCTCTTGCCAGGGAGGATGGTCCCTATGCAGCAGGGTGTTTCAATCTCTGTGTCACCGTTGGGGCCAACCAGATGTGAATCTGCTTGCGTCCCGCCACAATCACAAGCTCCCAGCGTTTGTCTCTCTGTCCAGGGATCCTCTGGCTCTGACCTCAGATGCGCTCGCAATGTCATGGAAGGACTTTCAGTTCCTGTATATCTTCCCTCCAATCCCCACCCCCACCCCCACCCTGGGCAGGGTTCTCCGCAAGATTGCTCGGGAAGGGGTGCCAGCAATTCTGGTGGCCCCCAGGTGGCCAAGAAGAGTGTGGTTCGCAGACGTGGTACAGCTGGCAGTAGATCAGTACGCTCTGCCCTTGGTGCCAGATCTGCTCACTCAGAGCTCACTACGCCATCCCAATTTACAAACTCTGCTTTTGATGGCTTGGCTGCTGAAACCTCCATCTTGATGGAGAAGGGGCTGTCTTCCTCAGTTGTGGATACTTTGATTAAAGCTAGGAAGAAGTCTTCCTCTTCCATTTATTACAGGGTTTGGCGTGCCTACATTGACTGGTGTGAGTCTAAGTCTCTTTTCTGTCGTGTGTTCTCTATTCCCAGGATTCTGGAGTTCCTGCAGCATGGGTTGGAGATGGGGCTCCAACTCAGTACTCTGAAGGGTCAGGTTTCTGCCCTGGCTATTTTCTTCCAGAAGTCCTTTGCTCAGCACCCTCTGATCAGGACTTTTTTCCAGGGGGTCACTCATGTGCGTCCCCCACGTAAGCCTATGGTGCCTGTTTGGGATCTGAACTTGGTTCTGTCAGCCTTGCAGGGTGCTCCCTCTGAACCTGTGCAGGATGCTGCCTTGGCCATTCTTACGCTCAAGGTTGTGTTTCTGGTGGCTATCACTTCTGTCAGGCGTGTGTCTGAGTTGGCGGCACTGTCCATTCAGCCCCCCTACTATGAGAGACACCAGGACATGGTGGTGTTTCGTTTCAAAATGGACTTTCTACCTAAGGTAGTGTCTGCTTTTCATTTGAATCAGGATATTGTTCTTCCTTCTTTGTGCCCTAATCCTAGCAATGCTAAGGAGAGAGTTTTGCACTCTTTGGATGTGATTAGGTGCCTGAAGTACTATCTGGTGGCTACTGCACCTTTCAGGAAAACTGATGCTCTATTTGTGGTCCCTTCTGGTCCTAGGAAGGGTTTGGCTCCTGCCAAGTCTACTATCAGCAAGTGGATTCGTCAGGCTGTGATTCAGGCCTACTCTGCTAAGGGGAAGGATCCTCCCTTCCGCCTTACTGCTCATTCTACTCATGCTATTGGTGCCTCTTGGGCTTTTCAGCACCAGGCTTCTGTTGAACAAGTTTGCAATGCCACTACTTGGTCTTCTGTTCATACCTTTTCAAAGTTTTACAAGGTTGATGTTAGGGCCTCAGCTGATGCTGTTTTTGGCCGAAAGGTTCTGCAGGCGGCAGTGGTTTAAACTGCCTGCTTCTGATTTTTATTGGGGATCCCACCCTACTTTATGGACACTGCTACTGGATGTCCCAACTGTAAGTATTAGATTTGGAGCAGGACGTACTATATACTAAGAATAATACAATTCTGTGATTACTCACCTGTAGAATTGGTATTATGAGTATACAGTTAGTCCTGCTCCAACCCACCCTTGGTTTGCATTTTCTTGGATCCCCTGTATGGTGATTGTTATCATTGTTATAGTTGATAGTTTGGATTGTTAAATTCTCCCGGCTTCTCCTTAACTGCTTTTCAATGCTGGGGATTTGTGGGAGGTCCCTGGGTATTTGAGGGGCCGGGAGGAGCCTATTTTCGATGTCTCTGCAGTCCAGCGCCATCTGGCGGAGTATATCCCAACTGTAAGTATTAGATTTGGAGCAGGACGTACTGTATACTCATAATACCAATTCTACAGGTGAGTAATCACATAATTGTATTTTCTGTCCTTGATTCAACATGAATACTGCCTTTATATCCAGGCAATATTTTAGGCAAAGTTTATTCAAGGCCTTTGTGATTTTGGGGACCCACTGAAGGGTAAATTACATAACAGAAATGTATACATTGCTGCTCCTTTTGTATTGCATTGCATTCATTACAGCTTTATGGGCTGGGACTTATGACCAATAACGGAACTGTATGTGTATGTTGTACATCACCACTATGTAAAGAGAACGGCTATATGTTTTGGTACCTAAGGTCAGACTTGTTAACCCTACATTTTTTAATTTTATATAAAAAATTGATTATAAAAAGCCCACTGTGTTGAATTGTGTATATTAAAACCTAATGTCACAAGATTTACTAAACACCATCACATAGTTTTTAGAATTGTAGAGTAACAGCTTAGACTCCAGGGCCTCTGAAGTTCCTCTTTAATGTCTTCATTGCTGTGTCAATATCTCACCGACGGTTTGTAACACATGGCTCTCCTTATCCATTGTACAGGCCCTCTCATGGTCATATGCTGGCCCCTATTTAACCTAACCTTTTTTCCCCATTTGCTTGCTTCCACTATTGCCCTCACTCATCATCTGAAGTTTAAATACTCCTCCACACACACCTTCTAGTATCCTCCCCCAATATAGCAGACCCCTTTCATTCAGATGCAAATTATCTGCGGAATACAATTTGTACCCCAATGAAAAGTCAGCCCAGTGCTCTAGGAACCCAAATCCTTCTGACCTGCACTAGGATTTAAAGTGGACCAAAACCCAGGATTTTGACTATCCTGGGTATTGGTCCTTTCCCACGATTGGGGCGCCCCGCTGTGTGAAAGTCCCCAGATCGCCCGAAGAAACTCACCTCTTCCCGGTCCTACGGCGCATTTGCAGACGCTCATCCAATCAGCATGCTCAGAGCTGCTGACGTCATGCCATTTAAGACAGTGTCTAAGTCCAGTGGATTCAAGCACGCTGGTGGCTGCATCCCCCACTTCGCTCTAACAGGGAGCGTGCACGTGCCAACCATTCACAAATGGCTGGCACAGGCCCTGATAGAGGGATAGCGGGGATGCGGGGGCGGGCCGTGCATGCGCCGTTGGAACGGGAACAAAGGTGAGTGAATGGGGTGTTTCACACAGCGGGGCATAGCGATTTTGGATGCTCCGGGGGGAGACAATGACATCAGCCGAGGCCCGCGTGGTACGGGATTTGTCAAACTCTCAAAACAGACACTTATATCTGTTTATTTTAATTAAACTGGAACACCACCCGTTTTTCACAAAAATGGGTGTTCCACTCACCAGGGAGGTATCCCAATTGTCGATTTCCCCCCTGCGCATTAAAAGGGAGAAATCTTACCTTTCTCTTCTGTCCTCCGTTTGAAAAAGTATGAACGGAAGACCAAGTAGCAGCCTTACAAACTTGTTCAACAGAAGCCTGGTGCTGAAAAGCCCAGGAAGCCCCAACAGCACGAGTAGAATGAGCAGTGATCTTAAAAGGAGGAACCCTCCCCTTAGCAGAATAGGCCCCAACAATGGCCTGGCGTATCCATTTACTAATGGTAGACTTGGCGGGCGCCAAACCTTTTCTGGGCCCAGAAGGCACCACGAACAAGGCGTCCGTCTTACGAAAAGGAGAAGTAGCAACCAATTAGCACTTCACACAACGAACCACATCCAAAAGAGTGCAAAACCCTCTCCTTGTCATTGCTAGGCCTAGGACACAAGGAAGGGAGAACTACATCCTGATTGAGATGGAAGGCACAAACCACCTTAGGAAGGAAATCTGGTTTAAAGCGAAAAACCACCTTATCCTCGTGTCGCTCAAAGTAAGGGGCCTAAATAGACAGAGCCGCCAACTCAGAGACACGCCGAACAGAGGTAATAGCCACCAAAAAGGCAACCTTTTGAGTGAGCACAGAAAGAGCCACATCCTGCATCGGTTCAAAGGGAGGCCCCTGGAGGGCCGAAAGAACCAAATTTAGGTCCCAAAAGGGAACCAAAGGCTTTCTAGGGGGCCAAACATGAGTGACCCCTTGGAAAAAAGTCTTGACCAGATGATGCAAAGCAAAAGACCTTTTAAAAAGGACAGCCAGGGCAGAAACCTGACCCTTCAAAGTACTGAGCTGGAACCCTAGATCCAGACTGTGTTGTAGAAACTCCAAAATCCTAGGAATCGAAAACACCCTGCCTCACACCAGTCAATATAGGACCGGCAAGTCCTATAGTAAATGGTAGAGGAAGACCTCTTCCTAGTTCTAATCAAGGTTTGAATAACCGCCTCAGACAAACCTTCCTCCCTCAGGATGAAGGTTTCAGCAGCCACGCTGTCAAAGCAAGCGTTTGTAAATTGGGGTAACGTAGTTGACCCTAAGAGATCAGATCCAGAGACATGGGCAGCCTGTACTGATCTACCGCCAATCTTATGACGTCTGCGAACCAAACCTGTCTTGGCCACCTTGGGGCCACCAGAATTGCTGGTGCCCCCTCTAGAGCCAGCTTGCGCACTACCTTGCCCACCATGGAGAAGGGGGGAAACAGGTACAGAAACCCAAGATCCCTCCAGGCAAGGGACAAGGCATCCACTGCCAGGGCCAGAGGATCCTGAGACAGAGATACAAAGGTTGGGAGCTTGTGATTGTGCCGAGAGGCAAAGAGATCCACCTCCGGAGTCCCCCACTTGTGACACATGTGTAGCAGAACGGGAGGGCCACAAACTGAAAATGATGATCTTCGACCACAAACCTGAGAAATCTCTGCTGTGCTGGGAAAATTGGTACATGAAAGTAAGCATCCCTGATGTCTATGGACGTCATGAAATCCCGCTGACGAAGGGAACCGATGGCTGAGAGCAGAGTCTCCATGCTGAACCTCTTGGTTCTGATGAACCTGTTGAGAAGCTTCAAATCCAGAATGGGTCTTATGGAGCCATCCCTTTTGGGAACCGAGAAAAGGTTGGAATAATAGCCCCGGCCTCTCTCTGAAAAAGGCACCGGGCATATGACCGCCATGTCCAGGAGGTTCTTTACAGCCGACAGGAGCCCCTGTGCCACCCAAGGATCCGAAGGCACCCGAGACCTTAGGAATCTGGGAGGAGGCCGGTACGCGAACTCCAGTTTGTACCCAGACAAGACCACTTCCAATATCCACTTGTCCGAAACCTCCCGGGCCCAGACCTGGAAGAAGAGCCGCAGCCGCCCCCCCCACCCGTAAGGGTGAGGGCGCCTCCTCATTGCTGAGCTGGCTTGGCAGCGGGCTTGGAACCCCAGGTAGAGGCTGGACGGGCACGTCCTCTGCCCCTGTTCCAGGAATCACCTCTGAAGCCAGAGTAGGCAAGACCTCTGCCCCCTCTGGCACCGCGAAAGGGAGGATTGAAGGAGCTTGCCCCCCGAAAGGAGCGACGCTGCCTCTTACGCTGAGGTAGCCTTTCACCTTTCGCCACAGAGTCCAATTTGTGTCCAAACAGCCGCGTACCCAGGAAGGGCAAGGCAATAAGTGACTTCTTGGCCGCAATGTCAGCCGCCCACTGGCGTAGCCAGACCGATCGGCGCATAGCCATAAGAAGAGCTGAGGTTCTGCTACACATGGTAATAGTGTCGTCCATAGCCGACAAAACAAAATTCATGAACAATTCACACCTCTTAAGGTTTGTGAATTCAACGCTGTCCGGGTTGAGCTGGGACCCATTTAACATGTCCCTAATCTCAGACCTGGTAGCCACAGCCACGAGTGCAGATGCACAGACAGGCCGCAAGGCTGAACCCACACTGGCAAAGGCATGACATGCCATGTGATCAATGCGCTTGTCCTCGCCATCCTTAAGGGTAGTGGCATCAGGAGTATGAACAAAGGGGGTGTTCGCCAATCCTAAAACAGACGCATCAACCTCGGGAGGGGAAGACCAGCGCTTCACCGCATCCACCGGAAAGGGATACTTCTATTCCATCCCTGAGGAACACCGTGAAGCCGACTCGGCCTCTCCCATTCTCTAAGAATCATGCAGTCAAAATGATTCTGATTTGGAAACTCCAAGCGGGGCTTAGAGAACCCAAAGAATTCCCCCTTCTTAGAAGGGGCCTCCGCTGGAGGGGAAATATCCAGAACCTCTAAGAGATGGGCCAGGACCTTGGGGGTATCAACAGCATCCCCCAGCGCCTGCCCGGCATCCGAATCAAAGAACTGCAGTTCCTCAGTCTATGATTCCTCAAACAGTTCCCCCTCCTCAAGCGGGGAATAATCAGCCCAGTCAGGGGAGTCATAATCATCAAAATCAATTACCGGCGTAGCCAGTGACAGATGCCTTCTCTTAGCAGGGGCCTTTTTGCCCACTGAGCTAGAAATAATTATCTCAAGGTTGGCCAGCCCAGCACAGACTTCTGAGTGCGACTCCCCACTAATGACAGGGTCACTTGGGGTACAGATAATGCGGGGTGGGGTAGGCGATGAGGCGGACGGCCCTGACCCAGAAGCCTGGGAACCAGACTGCCGCGGTATGGCCTGTTGCACACAAGGTATGCAAATCAGTACATTTTCCCCCGTAAGGGGGACCCCACAACCCACACACATCTGGGATTGTCCTGAAGGGAGCCCGAGCCCGGTATCCTGTGGAGCCTCCATATGGTGATTTTTTAAGGTAGTCGCAATGACCAGAGGGAATTACGCTGGTAAGCAACCCAGGATGCCCCTTTTTTGTCCCGAGTGGGAGGATTTATAAGTGCCCCAAAATACTGCTAGGGACCCTAGGACCGGGAGAACCCCCTTTTAAGCAATGCACAGGGGGTCCTCCTGAAAGACACAAAATATGGCAATAAGCACATGCACACCACAGAATAATAATATACATGTAATGAAACACAGTGGCAGAGGGGGGCCAGCGCTGCCCCAAGCGCGACTGGGACATACTGGCCAAGCAATTAGAAGGGGAAGCCTGGCAGGGCACTCACACACACCGCAAAATGGCGTCCAGTGCAGCAGCAGCAGCCTCCGGGACAGAGAGAGAGGGAGAAGAAGAAGGGGCAGGCCAGCGCGGATTGCGCGCCGCGCCAGGCCCCGCCCCCTTCCCTCCTAGTCCAGCAGTGCGGATCCCATCAATGGGATGGGCCCGCAAAGGCGCCAAACAGGAGGGGGGCGGGCCGCGGCAACGCGCGAGCGCCCGGCCCCGTCCCCTCACAACTCAGCCTGAGGGGGAGAAGCTCCCCAGCCGGCAGCAGAGCACAAAGCGCGAAACATGCAGCAAAAACACACAGACACACACACATGTAACAAGGTTAAAAATATAAGCACAATGCCCCCCCCCCCCCCCCCCACTGGAGGGTATCCAAGGGTATCCGGAAGGGGGAGAATCCCTCACCGTAAAGTGCCAGGGAAGTGAATGGGGACAGGGCATCCCAAACCGGGATCACAAACCCGGAAGCCGCCTACCCCCTTGTATGGGGTCTTACGGGGGAGCATGGCTCCCTAACACCTATAAGGTGAAGCCTACCATCACCCGGACCTGCAGCCAAGGCTGGGAGGCTATACTGGAATTAAAAAATAAAGGTCCGGGCAGAAATAAGGCACCGCATGGCCTGCAAGGAAGAGCAGCCCACATCTTATGACTTGTTTGCCGTCCTGCAGAGAAGGAACTGGGGAATGTGTGGGAGGTCCCAGGTATTTATGGACCCGGAGAGGCTTCTTTTTTGCTTTCATCTCTGCAGAAGTTCGCCCTCTACTGGACCATAACCCCTATGTCATGAATAGTGGAAGCGGGGTGTGTGACATACTTGGAATAAAAAATCATTCCAGCGGCTTATTTATATTCAGGAGCTTAAAACTAATACACATTTACATCATACTGAGTGGAAGCCTCCTCAAGCAGAGTTATTTTACTACTGAAAAAGGAATTCTGCAGCACAGACACAACAAAACTTAATGAATAGATTAATCTAGTTAGCCAATTTTTTCCTCCCCTCTCAAACACTTCATGTCAGGATGACTGAACCCGTTCTTAATTATCCATATGTTGCAGTGTTTCCTTTCAACAAATGGAATGGTTCTTGTAGGGCCTTAATCCTGCTATTTGCAGACAGTAGGCCTGTTAGAAGAAGAGTGTATGGGGTGAACTGGGCGGCCGTCCAAGTCTGGAGCAATATGCCATGTGTGCAGCACGAACTATGTCTGACTTCTGACGGGAGAGCTGGTTCTTCTCACAGGCAAAAATGATCTCTAAGCTGCTGTGCCGAATAAACTTTAAGACTAGAGATTCACGTTTGCCACCTTCTAGAACATATATATTCAACCTGTGGCCCCCTGAGCCATCGGATGTGGCCCCTGGCCTGCTGTGGGGAAAGTAGGAGAGCTAAAAAGAGCTGGATTGAAAATGTAGTGAAATATAGAGTTGTTAGGGATGAGAGGGGGCAAGAAGAGTTATAAAGGAGAGGCACATTGCCAAATAGAGGTGGCAGCGGTGGCTTTGAGGAACATGGTGACATTGATAGCCACTGGCACTTTCAAAAGATACGTTTTTTTCTATATTTAAAGTGATACTGCAGGCAAAGGTAAAGGTAATGGCATCGGGCTACGTTTGGTCCTAAATGGTTTCTCCATTTTTAAATTGAAGCAGAAATGGCCGAGATAACAGGGTTTACAGGTTCAGCCAATGACATTCTTTTTCATCCAGCCCCCCAATCAGCTTAGCAGAGTGGCACAGGATTGACGGTCACTCCCTCCTCCTGTCCCTCCTCTATCCAGATTCACATTGCGCAGCCAGGGTGTCTTATGCAAGTTCTGGGATTACAGTCCCCGCCCATTATGCTGATTTATTATACTGCATCACAGATCCAAGGGCCATGCCCACTTTTACTAGCAGAGAAGTCATGATGTGAAGCTGTAAACCCCAATATCTCAGCCATTTCTTCTTCAATTTAAAAAAAATGTAAAACAGTTGAGGACAGTGTCAAATGTAGCTCGACGCAATGGTGTAACAATTTCCTTGCCTTCCTGCCTGCAGTATCACTTTAAATCGGAACCAACACCGTTCCAAGAAACGGTACTCATATGCATCCCTCCTTAGGCCAGATTGCTGCACATAAAAGGTCATTTACTTTTTTGTAACTCTTGCCGTGGTCGATTTTTTCCCCTCCTTAGTGGTTTCCAGGTAGCTTGCAAAGAGGAAGTGCTGCTGAGTCTACTGCCTGTGTGCATTGTGGGTTATGGCAGTTAAATCCAGGTAGCAGCATGGCTTCCCAGGTCCACCAGGATGGCCACGACCAGGAGAAAATCTGTGAGGCTGCGTTTCAGCTTTGAACTGAGGCAGGAACAAATGTTAGTGTGGACACTTTATGCATGCAGAACCTATTCATTGTGGCCCTCGCTCCTCAAAAGGTTGGGCACCCCTAGTCTACAAGTTAAGCTCTGATGTACAAATAATTTTCAAGCACTGTAGCAATTTAAAGTGGGACTACGGTCAAAAATGACTGTAGTTCCGCTGTACTACTTAGCAGCGGGCCGAGCTGCCCCACTACGCATACTCACTGTTAAAATAAGAAACCGGGTGCCAGGACACTCACCACTTCCGAAGAATCAGAATAGCGGCCAGAGGATGAAAGGTGGACCCAAAAAAGGGTTCCATTCGCTTCAAGTTTTTAGTCACTTAGATATTATGCTTTCGCCCCCACTGAGCTGTAACTCTGTTCAGGACTCCAGGATACAGCTGCCACCATCACATGCTGAGGTGAAGTGGACAAGTGAAGGGGGGTGGGTTATAGCTATAGCAGAGTTGGGGTCAGGAAAATAGCCAGAAGACACTTCCTTTCTGCAGGCAGCCTGAGACTCCATGGGCCGCCATCTTGGATGTTTAAAACGCAATCGGTGCAGGTAGGATGTTTTTTTATCATCTGTATGTACAGGGTGGGGGGAATATACAAGATAGACTCTTATTCAGGTTGAAGGTCTGGTATAAATATTATTGTCATGGCCAGGCAGAAAAAAAACAAACTATAGTCCTATTTTGTTCCCTACAGAAGATCGCTTCTAGTCTGGCGCTCCTAATCTTACCAAATTTCCAAATCACGCACCACGCCACTCATGCTCCATTGCAGGTCACATCCATAGTCTCGATGGTGCATTGTCCCCCCTCGTCATCCATTTCAGCGACAACTGCATGTTCCTCTCCATTCACTGCAATGAAGTAGGTGCGTCAAGACATTACACCCTTCTCCATTGCATTAAATGGACGAAGCTTGCCATTGACTCTGACGGATGGCAGGGGAAGGCCATTGTAGAGACTACTGATATAACCGGCAATCAGCAGCGAGTGGCATTTTGACGATCAGGTAAGATTTAGGGCGCTGGACTAGGAGAGTGATTGCAGGGGGCAAAATGTGAGTTTTTTTTATATTCCCGTCTGGACAAATTCTTTAATTTGTACAGTCTGTAGGAATTCTGAGAAACAGGAAACATGACTATAAATATGTGAAAAGGATTAAATAAGGCTCAGGAGGGAAGTATATTTAAGGGCCTTCTTCCTTATTGTCTCCTGTTCCCACAACATTTGGTCTGAACTTGTCTATGGAAGATGATAGAACAACCTAAAGGTAGTTAGAGGGAAGATCAAGAGCTACATAAATATTAGTTTACTAAAAGTGTTATAGATATAATTGAACAAACTTCCAGCAAATGTGGTGGAAAAATCATCAGTAAACATACCTGGGATCAGCAGAGTATCTATCCTAAGATAGAGCAAATATACACAAGGACAGACTAGAAGGAACATGTGGTCTCCTTTTGTCTTCTATGTTACCATTATATGGTTTGCATGTGTTCAATTAGCAATATATTTTGTAACCTAATATATTGGGCCATCAGGGTGTGGCCCAGGGGTCTGGACCAGGCCCCAGGCCTGGTGGAGAACAGCGTCGTTGTAGCTGCCTTGTGTAGCACTAGTGCACTCCGATCCCCCAGATCGCCGAGCGCAACTCACTCAACTGACTTTTAGCAGAAGTCATGCACCCATTTGAGCCACACAGACATAGACCCCTCATAACTGGACCCTCCTCCCTACATAAAATTCCTGGATGCTCCACTGTGTGCCATAGATATTCCGGGGTGTTCAAAGAATGTTCAAAAATAAAACAAATCACCGTTTGCTTACCTGCCATGCTGCTGAGCAGTAGAAGTGGAGATCCAGACCTCCTTTTATAGCCCAGACCCCTGAATTTTTATGCATTTATCTTTTCAAGGAATGGTGCACCTATCTTACCCCACCCCTGCATTGGACCATTTGGGATCCTACAGGGGTGGTCCTGCATTGGTAGGGAGAATAGCTTCTCCTTATACTTCTGGTCTATTTTTGATGTGCTTCTTTGTGCACGTTCTAGCAGCAAAAAAAAATACAATTCTGTGATTACTCACCTGTAGAATTGGTATTATGAGTATACAGTACGTCCTGCTCCAGAAAGATTACTTACAAGTGGGTATTACTCCGCCAGATGGCGCTAGACTGCAGAGACATCGAAAACAGGCTCCTCCCGGCCCCTCAAATACCCAGGGACCTCCCACAAATCCCCAGAATTGAAAAGCAGTTAACGAGAAGCCGGGAGAATTAAACAATCCAAACTATCAACTATAACAATGATAACAATCACCATACAGGGGATCCAAGATAATGCAAAACCAAGGGTGGGGTGGAGCAGGACGTACTGTATACTCATAATACCAATTCTACAGGTAAGTAATCACAGATTTGTATTATTCTTAGTATACAGTATGTCCTGCTCCAGAAAGATTACTTACAAGTGGGACATCCAATAGCAGTGTCCATAAAGTAGGGTGGGATCCCCAAGAAAAATTAGCAGCAGGCAGTTTAAACCACTGCCGCCTGCAGAACCTTGCGGCCAAAAACAGCATCAGCTGAGGCCCTAACATCAACCTTGTAAAACTTTGAAAAGGTCTGAACAGAAGGCCAAGTAGCGGCCTTGCAAACTTGTTCAACAGAAGCCTGGTGCTGAAAAGCCCAAGAAGCACCAATAGCACGAGTGGAATGAGCAGTAAGGCGGAAGGGAGGATTCTTCCCCTTAGCAGAATAGGTCTGAATCACAGCCTGACAGATCCATTTGCTGATAGTGGACTTGGCAGGAGCCAAACCCTTCCTAGGCCCAGAAGGGACCACAAAAAGAGCATCAGTTTTCCTGAAGGGTGCAGTAGCCACCAGATAGTACTCCAGACACCTAACCACATCCAAAGAACGCAAGAACCTTTCCTTAGCATTACTAGGATTAGGGCACAAAGAAGGGAGAACAATGTCCTGATTCAAATGAAAGGCAGATACTACCTTAGGCAGAAAGTCTGGCTTGAAACGAAAAACCACCTTGTCCTGGTGTGTCTCATAGTAAGGGGCTTGAATAGAAAGCGCCTCCAACTCAGACACATGCCTATCAGAAGTGATAGCCACCAGAAAGACAACCTTGCGTGTAAGAATGGCAAGGGCAGCATCCTGCACAGGTTCAAAGGGAGCACCCTGCAAGGCTGACAAAACCAAGTTCAAATCCCAAACAGGCACCATAGGCTTACGTGGGGGGTGCACATGAGTGACCCCCTGGAAAAAAGTCTTGACCAGATGATGCTGAGCAAAGGACTTCTGGAAGAAAATAGCCAGGGCAGACACCTGCCCTTTCAGAGTACCGAGTTGGAGCCCCATCTCCAACCCATGCTGCAGGAACTCCAGGATCCTGGGAATAGAGAACACACGACAGGGAAGAGACTTAGACTCACACCAGTCAATGTAGGCACGCCAAACCCTGTAATAAATGAAAGAAGAAGACTTCTTCCTAGCTTTAATCAAAGTATCCACAACCGAGGAAGACAGCCCCTTCTCCATCAAGATGGAGGTTTCAGCAGCCAGGCTGTCAAAGCCAGAGTTTGTAAATTGGGATGGCGTAGAGAGCCCTGAGTGAGCAGGTCTGGCACCAAGGGCAGAGTGTACTGATCTACTGCCAGCTGCACCACGTCTGCGAACCACACTTTTTTTGGCCACCTGGGGGCCACCAGAATCGCTGGCACCCCTTTCAGAGCAATCTTGCGCAGAACCCTGCCCAGCAGGGGGAACGGAGGGAAGACATACAGAAACTGAAAGTCCTGCCATGATATTGCTAGAGCATCCGTGATCAAGGTCAGAGGATCCTGGGACAGGGAGACAAAGGCTGGAAGCTTGTGATTGTGACGGGAAGCAAACAGATCCACATCTGGTTGGCCCCAACGGTGACACAGGGATTGGAACACCCTGCTGCATATGGACAATTCTCCCTGGCTAGAGGTCCCCCTGCTCAGAGAGTCCGCCAGGCAATTTTCCACCCCCGGGATGTATACAGCTGATATGCAGGGGACATTGGCCTCCTCCCAAGTCAGGATCAGAGACGCTTCCTGGAGGGCCCCCTTGCTCCGGGTCCCTCCCTAATAATTGATGTAGGCAACTGCCGTCTGGTTGTCCGAGCGCACCTGAACAGGCTGGCCCCGAAGGTGAGTAGTCAAGTGAGCCAACACTAACCTGAGCGTCCGCAGTTCCAAGACATTGATAGGCGTATGGGCCTCCTGAGGACCCCACCTCCCCTGGAACCGCAGGGACTTCCAGAAACCCCCCCAACCTGACAGACTGGCATCCGTGGTGACCGTCTCCCAGGGAGGGGTAAGAAAGGATCTGCCCCCCAACAGGTTCCTTGAGTCCATCCACCACAAAAGGGACCGCCTGACCCGAGGGGAGAGCACACAGACCCCGTCCAGGGACGCTGGGTCCTTGTCCCATACTGACAATAGGTGAAGTTTCAGAGGTCTCAAGTGGAACTGAGCATAAGGGACCGCTTCGAAGCATGCCACCATCAGGCCCACCAGCTGCATCCCCTGCCTGATGGAGGGATGAGGACAAGATAGGAGGGACTGAGCCTGTGCAATCAGACTGTCCACCTTCTGTTGAGGAAAGAAAATCCTTGCCTGAACTGTATCCAGATTCATTCCTAGGAATGGAGTTACCAAGGAAGGGGACAGTGAGGACTTGGAGTGGTTGATCACCCATCCAAATGACTCCAGAGTGGACAACACCAGCTGAGTATCCAACTCTGCCTGATGTAGAGATTGGGAAGTGATGAGAATGTCGTCCAGATAGGGAAGCACGCGGATGCCCTGATATCTGAGCAGAGACATCACTCCTGCCAGCACCTTGGTGAACACCCTGGGAGCTGAAGTGAGACCAAAGGGCAACGCCACAAACTGGTAGTGTTGATCCATCAGAGCGAACCTGAGGAACCTTTGATGACCTGGGAACACAGGAATATGAAGGTAAGCATCTTTGATGTCCACAGAAGTCATGAAATCCCCTTGGCGCAGGGAACTGATGGCAGAGTGCAGAGTTTCCATGCAAAAGCGCCTGCCCCTGACAAATTTGTTGAGGATCTTCAAGTCCAGGATGGGCCTGACTGAACCATCTTTTTTGGGTACTGTGAATAGGTTGGAATAAAAGCCCTTGCCTTTTTCTCTTAAGGGGACCTGACAGATGACCCCCAGCTCCAGGAGGCCTTGCACTGCTTGCACTAGCTCCTGAGCTGACACAGGGTGTCCCTGAGGAATCCGGGATCTGATGAATCTTGGAGGGGGGATCGGCAGCAAACTCCAACTTGTAACCGGAGGACACTACCTCCTGAATCCACCGGTCTGAGACATGAAGCCTCCAGACGTGAGCAAAGTGCTGCAGCCGTCCCCCCACCCGGATGGGTGAGGGCACCCCATCATGCCTGAGGGGGCTTGGGGGATGATTTTGCTTTGGGACCCCAGGAGGGGCCAGGACGTCCACCTCCTCTGCCCCTACCCCAGAAAACTCCCTGGGCCCCAGGAAAGAAACCCCCCCTCCCCTGTCTGGCACCACGGTAAGGGGAGGAGAAGGAACCCTGACCCCGAAAGGGCCGAGATTGCCGCCTGCGCTGGGGTAACCTGCCTCCCTTAGCAAAAAGGTCCAGGCGGTCCCCAAACAGGCGCAGTCCTTTGAAGGGAAAACCAGTGAGGGCCTTCTTGGCAGCGTTGTCAGCAGCCCACTGGCGCAGCCAAACCGAGCGGCGTATAGCCACCACAAGGGCAGATGTTCTGGCACACATTCTGATGGTGTCATCCATGGCAGAGAGGACAAAATTTACAAAAACATCACAACTGGAGCGTGCATTGAACACCTCACAAGGCAGATCATCAGGGGCACCATCAAGTATATTTCTGATAAGGGTTCATTGGCCACAGCAGTAATGGCAGAGGCACAGACCGGGCGCAGCGCCGTCCCCGCACATGCAAATGCATGGGATGCCAGCTGGTCAATGCGCCGGTCCTCAGCATCCCGCAGGGTAGTAGAGTCAGGGGAATGCATGACAGAGGAGTTAGATAGCCCTAGGACCGGGGCATCCACCTCGGAATGGGATGACCAACACTTTACCACATCAGCAGGAAAGGGATACTTCCTATCCCAACTTTTAGGAACCCTGGGAAGTTTATTGGGGCGCTCCCATTTCTTGAGCACAAGGTTATGGAAATGTGCCTGCTCTGGAAATTCCAAACTTGATTTTGCTGTATGGAAAAGCTCCCCCCCTTTGCCTGCCAGCCGCAACGGGGAGGGGGGGGGGGGGGGGGAAGAGAGACAAAACATCAAAAATCTGGGTCAACAATCTGTCAGTGTCATCCGGGGCCCAGGGGTCAGAACCAGAATCGTCATGACCCCTTGGCCTCTCATCAGATGAGCCTGAGTCAGAGAAAAGCTCCCCTTCATCAGACTAGGTATAGCCACAAAGATTAAAAAACTCCTCAGTTTCCATAGGGAAAATAGTGATATTAGGCGTTAAGTGCCGCTTTTTAGCAGGGGCCTTACGTGCCAAGGTATTAGCAATGAACTTCTCAACACTAGCCAGTCTAGAAGACACATCAGGCTGAGAATCCCCACTAGTATGCAACTCAGTAGGAGTGAGGTTTAAGCTTGGGGGAGTAGGTGAAGTGATACGAGGTGCAGCCACTGGAAGGCCAGATTGCAATGCAAGCACCTGCTCAGCAAAGGGTACACAGACCCGCGCCTTGTCAGTGTCAGCATGAGGCTGCCCACACGCTACACACAGCCGGGCTTGTCCTGAAGGAACCCCGGTCACATTATCCTGGGATGCCTCCATATGGTGATTATAGCGGCACTATAGGCCGATAGGGATTAACGCTATACAGCAACCCCGGATGCCCCAATAACCCGCTAGGGAAATGGGAGTATTACACAAGGCCTAACAAGTTATAAACTAATAGAGGGCCGGGAGAAGCCAAAGGATTCGCCCAGCCTGAAGGACTTAAAGGAGGAGACCGCAAGCACACAGTAATAAAAATAATAAAAGTAATAAAAATAAAGCCGCTCGCGAGGGCACTTACGGACCACGGTAGGTAGGGGTCCGTAGTGCATGGGCCAACCAAGCAGGTTAAAGATGGCGTCGGTATACCTTGAGGGACGGGCCGGTATAGACAATGACGCGGAGGGCGCCATAGACGCCCCCCCCCCGAAGAGCGCAAAGTCAGGACGTGACAAGCAGCCAATGACGGCACACCAGCGCCTGAGGTAACGTCGCGACACAAAAAGCGCTCGGCGGCAATTTTGAAAACAGTAAGGGAAAGCAAGCCAGTGCGGCGGCTGACACAAGGCAGAAATAATAAAATATAAGGTGTAAAACACAGAATGCATAGCATACACATTTACACACACACCTCCTCTTTTCCCCCGAAGGCTACAAGGAAAATGAGGGAGGACAGCGGCCACTTAAAAGGAGCAGTATTGCGAAATTTGCATTAAAAAAGATAAATAATTAAATAGCCACACAATAGCTTCTAACATGTGTATAAATAATGTGGCGATAGAAAAAGGAAAAAATATATAACTTTCTTTTAACCCTTCTAGTGCCAGCTACGTGAGTCTCACGTAGCAGCCTCTACTCCACTTAAGTGCCAGCTACGTGAGACTCACGTAGCTGATTTTAAACCCCCACAGTAAAAACAATATAACAGTAAAATACTCACCTGACCCCTCGTTGGATCTAGCCGGGTCTCCTCTTTAATTTGGTGCCATCCGATCCCCCGTGGGGGGTCGGATGGCTCCAGGAGAGCCCCCGGAATAGCCCCCCCCCCCCCGCAGCAGCAGATGCTAACTGTAAAAAAAAAAAAAAAAATAAAAATGACATGACATTCACTTACCTCCATGTGCGCTGGCTCCCGCTGTCCCTCCTCTTCACCTGGGGGGCCTCCGATCCCCCCCCAGGACTTACCGATCTTCAGGAGAGAGCCTGGGAGGCTCTCTCCTCTCTCCTCCTCGATGGCAGCCGCCATCTTGCCGCTAAGCCCCGCCCCCAAGGGTTTCACACCCGAGGGTGTGAAAAGCAAACTGCTCCAAGTGTCTAAAGAAAGGGATGGCCTCATCTTCTCTTGCTGCCTGTGTAGGTTAAAGGACAGTCCAGGCTGTTCAAATTAACAGGGACCTGCAGTGAGGCCAGGTGAAAGGGCAGGCATTGTCTGCAGCGGAGCAGAACTGGAGGATCCACATGCAGGAGCCTCCTTTAGAGGAAGTGTTGGACATCAGCTTCATGCTAAGGATTCTAGATCCAAGTTGCAGAAACCAATAGCTTGACTAAGTGAATAGATTTCTGCCACATGGGGAGCAACTTCACTTCTAGAGTGTATGTCAACGATATTTTCCTAACTTTTCAGAATAAAATAATGGTTACATTTGCTGGAAGTATAAGATTCTTGGTCAGATGCAGCAATGCAATAAAGCTGCCAAGTGGTTGAAAGGTTAACACAGGTTAGCTGTATTACATGCCTATCGCATGATGCACAATATAGTTGAAACGCAGAACACATTATTTTGTGCCTTCAATTATAGAAATGGGATACAATTAGACCACAAGTCCCACTGGTGCTTAGGAGGAAAACAATAAAGCACGCTGTAAATTGCAGCAGACGTTGATAAAAGGTTGTTCTGGGTTCTCCAGACAGTAAGATATATGTAGAATTACCGACTGCAGTGAGCAAAGCAGGCATCATTCCAGTGCCCAGTCGGCATGCTATTGTAACTGCAGTCAATTTCTAGGCTCACTTAAGCTTTCAGTTACTGGATTTCTTTAATCGTCTAAAAGGTTGCATTTAAAACTCAGACTAAGTCTCAAAAAAAAAAATGCAGTACAACTAGGATATTCATAAAAATAATTCAGAATGTTAGACACTAGACAGGAAATGTTGAGAGCTACAACTCCTGGGATTCCTCCTGTTCTATAATTAATCATAAAACAAACCACTCACTGTTATGGTAATTAAAACAATGCTGAAATTTATTCTCTAGGGGCCTACTGGCTGGAGGTGTTCACGCCATTAGGAGCCAACGTCAAGCAACAAAAAAGGATACTACTTCTACCAGCCTCAACTTGCTCAGTGTTCTCTAAAAAAGCAATAGAGAAAGTGCAGCATTTGTAGACAAACCATAAAAGTGGTTCTAGCTTGTACTTTGTCAACATTTTTGGCATAACTATGGAAAACCTAAGTGCTTCCCTCGTTAACATAAAAAAAGAGAAGACTCAGGATTTAAGTATGTATTTAAACATCTATGGCTTCATGGTTCCATGGTCCCTGGATGCCACCTAGAGGTGCTCTGACATGTATAGCCATTCAGTTTATAGACTAGATTTAGAATGGTGTACCAAAAATGAATGCACAAACACCATTTGTTAGACATTTTAATGGAACATACTTATGTGTGCTTTTATTTTTGCTCTGTGTAAAAAAAAAAAAATGAAATGAAGTGAAAGCGGTCAGCAGTGTAACCAAATATGTAAAATTCAATTCTTCTGAAAGGGTAGGTGTTGAACAAAAGGATCATAAGTGTAAAGAATCTTCAAAAAATCATATGAAAATGGGAAAAAAACCCAGCAAAAGCCTTATTTAGAGCTGTTCCATCCAGTAAGTGGGGGGGAATGTCAGTGCGCCTTATCGGGCGAATGTTAAAAAAAAAAAAAAAAAAAAAAAAGCATTGCTGACCGGGCTGTCTGCCACACTGTGGGAGGCCAGAAGAAGATGGATGAGAAGCAGGCTCTGTCCCCGCCCCTGCTATCGCTGTCTTTTCCGGCAGCAGCAGGGACATAGACAGTACCCGCCGCTCCTCAATCTTCTTCTGGCTTCCAGCTGCTGCCGCTGCCTCTTCCGGCCAGGGCACTCACGAACACCCGGGTCTGTGCAGAAGGTGGGTGCGGCCTGCAGCGAGTTGGCGCTGTGCAGCAATGTAACAATATGCTGCTTGACATTCTGCGAGTCTTCTTTCCCTCTCCCTTCTTCTCATTTTCATATCCCCCTTCTGGTATTAGAGAGCTTAGACTATCAGGATCGTGCAGCATTCTGGGCTACTGTTAAATCTTCAATGTATTTTTCAATATTGTTCCTCTTAGACTGGCATGAGTGACAGGTTGCATATCGAGTTGGGGGTATAGTTTTGTAGGGTTAGGTTGAGATAGAAATACACCCACTGTCGCTAAATATCCCCACTGGCATGCAACCACGTCCACCTCCTATTGATTTTATGAAATACAGCACAAAGCAAAAGTTTGTTCTCCCAGCTTCAGCAGGGTGCTAAACAGTTTTTAAAAATGTAAAAAACTGGGAACATTAGGAGCTTAAGGGCAACTTACCTGTCTGGAACCTACCCAGAGTGAGCCACTACCTGAGCGCGTGGTATATGACCACCAGAAGTCCAATAAAGACGAGCGCATTTACCACAAGTTCCATATCTCATCTCCAGAGCTGCGTAAATTCCGTAGACAATCTAACAAAGCTGGTCTACCCACGCATATGCCCATGCAAATGCCTTGACAGCCAGGGCTATTGTTAAAGCGCACCTATACTCAGAGGGAAGTTTATGTCGTCACCTTCAATCGCCAGCCCAGTGGCCCAAAACAGCTTGTGTTTCAACTTTTAGGCCTTTGCCATTCATAACAACACAAACTGGATGCAGTCGGCCATATTGCTCCCTGGCCAAGCAGCCCCACCCCCAGCAATGATACATTCAGTTACAGTACACACAGCTGAGCAATTGAGAGCACTTCAACCTAAAATAGTAAGCGAAAAGGACAGCTCACCAGCTTTCAATGTTGTTCCAGATTCAGGGTTCCGTGCCAGGACAGAGTTAGCCACACTCTCACATATGTAGACAAGAGAATCTGGCTGCAGGATCCACATAAAATCTTATTTTATCCAAAGTTTAAAACATCGAAATCATGCCCAGTGGATAAAACACCCCATAATGCATTTCGGGGGTTGGCCTCCCACCATAATAAAACATATGGATACTATGCTGACCTGTGTCAGTGTGTTTCCTCCCACATCGCTATGTCCAGTCAGGGATGCAAAAGGTAAAGATGAGCCGGTCCCTGCCCTGCACGTACCCAGCTCGGCTGCTCCTTCCTGAATCAGCCAACGTCGCAATAAATAGAAACATCAATCATGGGATATGATGAAGATGGGAGCAGAGGCACTGCGCTCCTTGGCGCAACCTAACTGCCATTATGTGACGACAGCTTTAACTGAATTAATTGCATATGGCTGCCATTCACCAAAATATTACTTCCTTTGGCTTTAGTAATAAAAAAAAAAAAAAAAACAGGCCATTTTGGGGCACTGGGCTGGGGATGGAAAGTGACTACATAAACTTCAGGTTCAGCTTATAGTTGAACTGGTCTGGGCAATTAGTTACAGTCAAAATAAAACAAAGAAATACCCCATCAATGAAATCCCCACCAGGCTGCAACAAATCCTACAATCTGTCTAAATGTGTTAAACACAGAGAGGTTTTCATTTGCAAATATATGTGGAAGTTGCAGGGCCACATCAAGGCACCACTGTCAAGCACCTCGCCGCCTGCACTCAAGATCCACTACTAATAAGGTTGATTCACTTCTGAGATTTCACACATCCCTAAAATTGAGAAGAGAAAGGGCATTTCATCTTCCAGGCTATATCACCCATTTTTCACAAGTGCCAGCAACCATGTGACCACGGTGGCCAATCAGAGTGGAGTGGACCAACATTTATATAAAATGGGTGTTGGACAGGTTTACAGGAAAGCTGCACTTCCTGGTTCTGGCATGGCTTGTGTCTAGATGGCCCCCACTGGAAACAAAGGGCAGCGGCATGGGAGCAGCAGTCAAGAAAGCAACACTCGGGGTGGCACTGTCCCACCTCAAGTGTTGGAAGAGTCTGCAAAATAGGACTTCTACTAAATACTTTTATTGGGTTTATTAAATTCTGAGTGCTGCTACATTGAGGCCGAGTTTTAGAGCAGAACTTCAACCGGACCAACAACCTTTTTTCTTTAACGGATGTTGGTCCCGCTGTCTGCTCATAACAATAAGCTTGTGAGGGAGGGGGGTCCAGAATGCTGGAGCCTCCCAGAATGCCCGTAATGCTCACTTTTTTACAAGCCAGCTTTAGGAAAGGAGTCCCACGATTGGCTGCCGGGGTGGTCACGTGGGCCATAGTTGCGTCCTCTGCACCAGCCACTGGCACAACCTGCGTTCTGGGAGATTATCTGCGAAGGGGGGCTCCAGCTCCAGCGGGGGGAGGTTACCAATGAAAAAAGCCCAGCAATGGCTGCAGTAAAAGAGAAAAAGCCGTAACCCCCGGGGTCCGCGCAGGCTCCCGACTCTCAATCACTTGAATGGGTGGGTGGAAGCGCACAGGGTGCCGGGGGATGCTGCTCTGTCTCTCTCGGCCAAGATGGCAGTGCCCAGGATCCAGAGCACCAGAGAAGCGTTGAGGGTGTCTTGCTAAGGTATGAGGTATGGGGCGGGGTCATTAGATGACTGAAGTTTCGCTTTAAGAGCTTTTGAAAGCAATAAAATATTCATAATAATTTGATAACCCCATTGTAGGGCTGGTCGCCAATCACATGCATCACTTTTTTATTTGTTATGTAATAGTGTATATTATAACTATGCCTTGTGCTGTCATTGGGTTTTAAGAGAAACAGGCCAAAATATATTCATCTTCATTTCCTAATAAAGACTGAGGTCAGTGAGATTAAAAGTGTCAGTGGTTAGATATCTAGTGGTCTTTTCTGCCACCTAAGGGTTCATGTCAGAACTGCAATTTAGAGAATGCCAATACTTTAGTTTTTCGTGTTCTGCATTGTTGTTTTCCTTTTCTGGGATATAAAATAAACATTTGTGTTAGGATTGTGCCCCCAGGCCTGTGATTTACTTACAATACAACGTTGCAAGTAAATAGAAAACAAAAAACTAACAGATAAGCTTAGCACATTCATTTCAGCATATTGCCACACAATCGAAATTTTAAAAATGCCACCGAAAGTCGAATTATCCTTTACATTCAAGCTCAAAAGCTGACCTATAGTCCTATAATTTTAGACCTTTTAAACAATCATGATCCTGGTTTGGAATTCCCCTACAGTTAAAGATTCTTAGTAGGGCAAAAATTGAGCATGGATGTCTTTACAAAGCGGGGAAAGGAAATTTCGGTGCACTCCAGTGAAGCATGCTCCTGGAGGAGCTCTGGGACACGAATTTGAAGCCATTACCCAGCGGCGTGATTGGCCAGCAGCAGTTGCATGCCTAGTTCTATGCTGGTGAATGTAACATTTAGGAGTTATACAGGCGGCAATTGGCCCCCGATAGGCAATCAGGATGTCTCCTCCCTCCCCCAGAGGAGCTGTAGCTCTGGGACACAAATTTGTGCATTATCAGGAAATGGCATGCACTAGAGTTTTAGTGGTTTCTGGTGTAAGGAAAGGACTAATGCAGGAGAGGTTTTTGAGTTGGGGGTGGCAGGAGGCGAGTAGTGACTGAATGTGTGAAGGAATTACGGGGAGGCATTTAACACCTACACATCAGGCTTGGGGAGCTACAGTAGTAGCGGGGTTGTTGACACATATTGCTAGGGTTGGAGACAGAAGCAGATTGGGTGGTGGGCAAACAAAATCTTCATTTTGTCCATGGTTAGTTTAGAGTGAGAGAGATGAGAAGTGTAAGAAATCAGTAACAGAACCTTGTAGAAACCCAATAGATAGAGGGTGCAGTGAGATTAGGCAGTAATTGCCAAGGACAAAGGGGTCCAGGGAGGTTTTCTTGAGTATTAGGGTTATGACCGTATGTTTACTTAGGGAACAAAGTGGCGATTGATAGGCACAGGCACAAAATGAATAAGGATTGTAGAAGACTCAATCATGTGCAGTGGGATCACAGCCCAACTGTACAGCTTCGCACAGCGATTTTAGAAGCTCCCATGAAGCGGAATAAAACCTGGAAGGGGGGCGAACCTGGGTTTTGTTATGCTTTAAAGAGGTCCTAAAACAAATAGGTGTTTCTGTATATAAAGGGCTACTCATCTACAAAACTAAACTAAGAAAGCTAATCTGGTTAAAACCAAACTGCAAAAAAGCATATAAAAAAGGTCTATGTATGCAGTTCTAACCACCACTGAAAATCTGCTATTTGAAATAAAGCCAAAGTTTAAAGATTCTTGGGAATGCCAATATATAGCACTGGACCCAGGGCACCAAAATATACATTTTTCGCAGTGAATCTGTGGGGTAAGCCGCTCTGTTAGATGATAGGGTGACGTCATCTGACCCATTTTGCAGCTCAGTAGTGTCACGACTAGTATACTGGACATTAGTAGCTTCCTCAGTGTGTGCATTTAATTCTACCTTTACATTGATCATTTTCTTGCCCCTTTACCACACAGTGGCAGTGAGATGAAACATGGCTATTATGCAAAAACAGAAAAATGCCATAGTTACATAAAAGACATAGGCCACCATTTTAAAAATAGTGGCCTATGGAAAATCTACTCCATACCCCCTCACCCCCTTTAGTGACATTGCCGGATAACTTGACCCGGATTTTGACGTTTTTTGTGACGGGGTAAACTGGATCAAAGCAGCAAGATCCAGATCAAATCTAGCTTCAACCCAAACCTGAAGCCCATCACGAACATGTATACACACAGTAAATACTGTGGAGATTCAGAGACACAGCAAAGACACGGCATGGGGCCAAGTTTTGGATTTGAGAAACCTGTTTGCCTGAGGTTTAACCTGTAGCATTCAAACAGGAAAAGTGGCACAACATGAACAAATAAAATCCTGCTTGTTCAAGCTCTAGCTACACAGTAAACCTTTGCTCACTGTCTTTCAAAACAGTATGCACCCATCTGTACCAGGAGTAGCAGAAAATCCAGGTTCAGCACTCACTTAATCTCAGCCTCTCTCACACTGGGTCATAGGATCCAACTCTGTCTCTATGGCCTTGATTCACTAAGAGCTGAAAAAAATGTCATTGTAGTAAAAAATTCAATTCATGAGAAAAAGCCTGAGAATTTCACTGTTAGTGAATCACCAGATAGGAAGACCATGAAAGTCAATGGCACTTTTCTACCCTTACTCCTTTTTACTCTGTAGTAAAAAGTGCCATTGACCTCCATTGTCTTTTTATCCGGTGATTCACTAAAAGTGCAAGCTTTTTTCTCATGAACTGATTTTTTTACTACCATAAACCATTTTTTTCAATTCAGGTTAAAAGCCTCCAGGCTTTCTCTGCAATCCTCTCCCTGCACAGCCATGTAATTATCAGGGTTGTTGCATTCATAGACCGTGGCACAGTTGTTTTGGGACGTAAGCAAGTCTTTAGTGCCAATGAGCGCAATTATTGAGCCTGTATTGTGGGGCAGCCAGGGAGTGCTCTTGGATTCCTGGCTTTCTCTGTTGGCTCACACAAATATAGCCTCTATGCCTGATGGTATTCGGTTGTGTATTTGTGAGCTTATCAAACACTGGTCACTTTTGGCCTCCCTCATGTTCATTTGACCACTACCCAGATTGATCTTAGCTCAACCTCCAACCTTAGGCTACATCTTGAATGACACTCCCTGCTAATTCCCTTGGCTATGTTGCTTGGAACATGGCCACGTGTTACCTAGGCTATCCCCCCCAACAGTGCCATGCAGCGTCAGCTACTGTTTTGCCCTAGCTGGCAGGTCATGCCTTGCCCAAGTAAGACCTAGGGGCAATGGTTTTAGGTAAGCAAGTTGTGTTTCCCAGCAAACAGTTAAACACTATATCTTTATAGAACTATAAAATAAATCTAAAAAAACACTTGCGGCAAAGTGAAATACAGGGAAATGTAAGTTCAATGTAGACAAGTAATGCGTTCTAATTATTTACATTTACTGAGCATACATTTGAGCAATACATATCCCTACTGGTAAAAAGAACTTATGCAATTAAGTAGCAGAGCATCAGACCAGGAACACTCTTTAGGTAGGCATAACTGATATTGAGTGCAACAACATTTAATACTGGTCTTACCTGCGGTTACTCTTTTTTTCTGGTTGATCATCAACTTCTTTTACTGATGGTTTTGTGCTTTTACTGTGTTCTTTTTTTAGTTTGTTGGATATGCGATCTTTCATTTGATGCTTCTCATCACTATCCATGTCATCATCCTCACTTGCGCTTCCCTGAAAGACAACGTTAAAAATGGACATAAGGCAGAGCAAGATTTGAGGCAGGGCAATTTAAAGGACTAGTCCCTTTTCTCCCCCATGGCTGCCTCTACTAGGTATAATGGTGCAAAACACAACCATTTAGAGATAGGGTGCAGTGTACATGCAGATGGTGCAGCCAAAGTGGTGGACGAGACACCTCTCCCACCCGAGGAACACTGCACCAAGGTGTACTACATTGGTTTCACACCGCCAGACCTAGGAGAAGAAGTTACAGGGGAGTAAAGACAGATATCCCCTGCTAGATATCCATTGCAAGTGCAAGGTCTTATGTTTTACAGCTGCATATATTCTATATTAATAATGAAGCAAACCACTGATCCTGACTGGGATGGACAAGGTGAATGAGACCTAAAACCTCCCTAACCAACTGCATACAGTCAACCACACTTAGTCAAGTGCAGATTAAACCAGGTTGTCATCTAGACTGTATAAAAAACTAAAATACTAGCATTACCCAGGTAATGTCCTAGATCAGAGGTTCCCCACCAGTGGTACACGCAACACTGTTGGAACTCGAGGTCCCAAGGGGTGTCTATATACTGGCCTGTACCCCCAAGCCTGATCTGCTGCCATCTATATGTTGCGACATGAATTGCATCACATTACAAAAAAAAATATATATTGTGGTAAGGTGCAAGGGGCCGTTATTGACGGCAGGTATGTAGCACCAATGTACCTGGCATTGGTGCAGTAAAGCTGTATAGCTTGTTTGTCCAGCATCAGCTGCTGGTGGCAGTTTGCTGCTGATGATTTAGAATAGCCGAAAGGCTAACCTGGGACGGCTTTACTGGGATGGAGTAGAGCAGGGTGGGACTCCATCCCACTACCCAGGTCCGGGTTTTGCGGGCTGTTTAAATAGCCTGGGGAATCAGCTGTGCTGGTTCCTTTGTCTAGAGCTCACATGGGAGTGAGACTCTGTGAGCCTGGCTGAAATCTCCTGTGGAGGCTGTTTCATGCGGACCTGAGGCCTAGTTGGACTGTAAACAGGACGTTTGCTCAAGGACTAAAAGCTGTTTGCCTGATTGAATCATTTATGCTGCTGTTTCCTGAAAAGGTGATGTAACCTGTTTGGACATATGCTTTTGTGGATTTATGTGTGAAATAAACACAGACTTTACTTTGAACTGCTTGCCTCTGCCTCTATACTGCTGACACCCGGTCGCCTACCAGAGCTAATCTCCACATTTGGTGTCGGATGCGGGCATAGCAGTGAGGCCGTTGCTAGGAGCAACCGACGAAAAAGTTTTTTGTTGTGCATGTCCTATATTAAACCTGCCAGGCTGCTACCTGGGACTGCAGACAAAATGGAGGCGGTCGTGAAAGCGCTCGTGGAGGCCAACAGGCAGCAGCATGAGACCAACCAGCTGTTTTTGCAACATATGGCGCAGCAAGCTGCAGGTGCGCCCAAATGTATTCCTGATGCCCGGAAAGCTGTCCGCTCGGCGCTCACAAAAATGACCCCTTCAGATGACGTGGAGACTTACCTGGCGGTGTTTGAAAAGGTGGCTGCAAGGGAGAAGTTGCCGCATGACCAGTGGGCTGATGTCATCGCTCCATTTCTGGCGTCTGGACCCCAGCAGGTGTTGTTTGATCTCCCAGAGGACCAAGCCGCTGACTACCCGACTCTGAAGGGTGAGATACTGGCGAGACTGGGGGTGAATGTGTGGGTTCGGGCTCAGCGGGTGCATCAGTGGAGCTACCAGTCGGCAGAGCCCGCCCGACCCCAGTATTATAAACTGCTGCATCTGCTGCAAAAATGGCTGCAGCCGGAGTTGTTAAGCCCCACTGCCATTTTGGACCGCTTGCTGGCGGACATGTTTTGGAGGGCTTTACCGCACCCTCTTCAGCACTGGGTTGGCCAGGTATCCCCTGACAACGCACTAGGGATGGTGGACCTAGTAGAGCGATATGAGGCCACCAGGAACTTGCAAAGCGGCTCCATGAGGAGGGATTCGGGGAAACCCCGGAGGTCCCCGCCCCAGCTCAGGCGAGTGGTGTCCCCTAAACCCTCTCAGGACCTACCCCCCAAAGTCCCTGCCCAAGTGTTGTGTTGGGGATGTAAGGAGCCGGGACATATCAGAGCCAATTGTCCCCACCAGGGGGAGCCCATGGATGTAAACTTTGGTTACCGCCCTTCCATGTATGCCAGGAGGCTGTGTGCTGCCGGTATCCCTGAGCTTGTGGGGCAAAGTCACCTCTGTCAGGTGAAAGTGGGAGACACCCTGGCTGTGGCCCTTTTGGACTCGGGGAGTATGGTTACCCTGGCAAGACCCGCCTTAGTACTGCCCGATGAGTACACTGGGCGGAAAACCGGGGTTTTGTGCATTCATGGGGACTTGAGAGACTATGCCACAGCACAAGTGTCTCTCACCACCGTCTCCGGCAGCTGGAAACATGAAGTCGCTGTCGCCGCTAAACTCCCATATGAACTGATTATTGGGAGAGACTTTCCAGGGTTCAGGTCACTGTGGGCCAAGCTGGCAGTTCCGGAAACCCGCGAGGCGGGTGTGTCCCCAATAGACTGGCCCTACTCAGGGGAAACCCCGGTGCCCTGGGAACCGGAATCAGGAGGCACCGTGGAAGAGGTGCCCGTCCCTAAAATGGAAGAGGGGGAGTCAACCCCACTAAATGTTATGGTTGGAGATGTGGAAGAGTTGACAACAGGTCCAGAGTTGGCAGATCTCCATGTCTCCACAACTAACTTTGGTACCGCTCAACACCAGGACCCGACCCTGTCTCGGGCCTGGGAGAATGTTCTTGAGGTGGAAGGTGAACCACAACAGCCAGGGGCGGAGTTACAGTTTCCTCGCTTTGTGGTTCACCAGGAAATGTTGTACCGAGTAAACAAGGTACGTGAAGAGGTGGTGGAACAATTGGTGGTACCCAATTCATATCGCAAATTGGTGTTGGATTTGGCCCACCAACATGTTCTGGGTGGACACCTAGGCCAGCAGAAAACACTGGACCGCGTTTTACAACGATTCTACTGGCCCAGTGTGTACAAGGAGGTGGAGAGATATTGTGAGTCCTGTCCAACATGTCAGATGACCAGCCCTCAGCCTCATTACCGTGGTCCCTTAGTTCCTCTCCCAGTTATTGAGGTACCCTTTGAGCGGATTGCCATGGATCTAGTGGGTCCAGTGCCAAAATCCGCTAGAGGGCACCAACATATTCTGGTGATCTTGGACTATGCCACGCGGTACCCTGAGGCAGTGCCCCTGCGTCACACCTCTGCCAAGCTCATTGCTAAAGAGCTTATGGAAATGTTTTCCAGAGTAGGTCTGCCTAAAGAGGTCCTGACCGATCAAGGTACCCCGTTTATGTCGAAAGTAATGAAAGAGCTCTGTAAACTGCTGCAGGTGAAACAGTTGCGGACATCCGTTTACCACCCGCAAACAGACGGCCTAGTAGAACGGTTTAATCAAACTTTAAAGACCATGTTAAAAAGGGTGGTCGCCAAGGATGGGAAGAATTGGGACTTGCTGCTGCCCTATCTGATGTTCGCAGTGCGAGAGGTGCCCCAGGCCTCTACGGGGTTCTCGCCCTTCGAACTCTTATACGGTCGACATCCACGGGGCCTGTTGGATATAGCCAAGGAGGCCTGGGAACAGCAACCCACACCCCACAAAAGTGTGGTAGAGTACGTTACTCAGCTACAGGAACGGATAGCGACCGTCTTGCCGCTTGTCAGAGAACACATGGAGGCAGCGCAGCGGGCCCAAAGCAGGGTTTATAATCGGCAAGCCAGGGTACGGAACTTTAACCCCGGTGACAGAGTTGTGGTTCTGGTACCCACGGTGGACAGTAAATTTCTAGCTAGGTGGCAGGGTCCCTATGAGGTCATTGAAAAAGTTGGGGAAGTGACTTACAAGGTACATCAGCCTGGGCGGAGGAAGCCCGAGCAGGTGTACCATGTAAACCTGCTGAAACTATGGAAAGACAGGGAGACCCCTGGGGGTGACAGTCCCCGACCAGGTATGGTGGGGGTGGAGCTTCCCATTCCTCGGTCTGTTAGTAGAGAAGTAGTAGTCGAGGTGAAAACTGGCGACAACCTCTCCTCTAAACAGACTCAGGAAGCCAGGGAGTTTATTAGCAGAAACACGGACGTGTTTTCAGAACTCCCTGGGCGCACTTCGGTCATCCAACATGATGTTGTCACGGAACCTCAGGTCAAGGTCCGGTTGAGGCCTTACCGGGTACCCGAGTCCCGGCGACAAGCTATCGCGGAGGAAGTGCAGCAAATGCTCCGGTTAGACGTGATTGAAGAATCAAAGAGTGAGTGGGCCAGCCCCATAGTCTTGATTCCCAAGCCCGATGGTACGTTGCGGTTCTGTAACGATTTCCGCAAACTTAATGAAGTTTCCAAGTTTGATGCCTACCCTATGCCCCGGGTAGATGAACTCATTGAGAAGCTAGGCCAAGCCAGGTACTTTTCGGTTTTGGACCTCACAAAAGGGTACTGGCAGGTGCCCTTGACTGAGGCTGCCAAGGAGAAAACAGCCTTTATTACACCAGAGGGACTGTTCCAATACAAGGTGTTACCCTTTGGGTTACACGGCGCTCCCGCTACGTTCCAAAGGTTAATGGATATTGTCCTCAGGCCACACCGTCGGTATGCTTCGGCATATCTGGACGATATAATTATCCATAGCACGGATTGGGAAAGTCACCTACCCAAAGTCCAGGCCGTAGTGGATTCCCTCAGGAAGGCTGGGTTGACGGCAAACCCGAAAAAATGTGCTTTAGGCCTAGAAGAAACAAAATACCTGGGCTATGTGATTGGACGAGGAGTGGTCAAGCCCCAGGTGAACAAACTAGAAGCCATCCGTAACTGGCCACGTCCTAACACCACCCGCCAGGTAAAGTCATTTCTGGGGTTGGTGGGATATTATATGCGGTTCATTCCCAATTTTGCCACCCTAGCGGCACCATTGACAGACCTGTTAAAGGGACGCAAGTCTGTCATGGTGAAGTGGAATGAACAGGCCGAAAAAGCGTTCTCCGCTTTGAAGTCTGCCCTGTGTGGGTCTCCGGTGTTGGTGACACCCGACTTTAAGAGGGAGTTCATAGTGCAGACCGATGCCTCCGAGGTAGGTCTCGGTGCTGTACTGTCTCAGGAAGTCAACGGGGAGGAGCACCCCGTTGTCTACATGAGTCGCAAATTGACACCCGCGGAGACCCGGTATAGTATAGTGGAGAGGGAGTGTTTGGCCATTAAATGGGCCCTGGAGTCTCTTCGCTACTACTTGCTGGGGAGAAGGTTCCGTCTGATTACGGACCACTCTCCCCTCAAGTGGATGTGCCAGGCTAAGGACAGGAATGCCAGGGTCACCCGATGGTTCTTGTCATTACAAAACTTCAAGTTTACAGTAGAGCACAGAGCGGGACGATTGTTGGGTAACGCGGATGCCCTGTCCAGAACACATTGTTTGGCATGTGTCCACCCCCTCAGGGTTGAACAAAGGGGGGGGGTATGTGGTAAGGTGCAAGGGGCCGTTATTGACGGCAGGTATGTAGCACCAATGTACCTGGCATTGGTGCAGTAAAGCTGTATAGCTTGTTTGTCCAGCATCAGCTGCTGGTGGCAGTTTGCTGCTGATGATTTAGAATAGCCGAAAGGCTAACCTGGGACGGCTTTACTGGGATGGAGTAGAGCAGGGTGGGACTCCATCCCACTACCCAGGTCCGGGTTTTGCGGGCTGTTTAAATAGCCTGGGGAATCAGCTGTGCTGGTTCCTTTGTCTAGAGCTCACATGGGAGTGAGACTCTGTGAGCCTGGCTGAAATCTCCTGTGGAGGCTGTTTCATGCGGACCTGAGGCCTAGTTGGACTGTAAACAGGACGTTTGCTCAAGGACTAAAAGCTGTTTGCCTGATTGAATCATTTATGCTGCTGTTTCCTGAAAAGGTGATGTAACCTGTTTGGACATATGCTTTTGTGGATTTATGTGTGAAATAAACACAGACTTTACTTTGAACTGCTTGCCTCTGCCTCTATACTGCTGACACCCGGTCGCCTACCAGAGCTAATCTCCACAATATATAGGAATACAATAATGACTGCAGAGCTCCACAAACTGGGCAGAACAGTGTAAGTATAGATGAACACCTATTACACTCATACAGGGCTCAACGCAGGCAGTGGGTCTTAAACCAGCGTCAGCATCATTTCATGAAAAGCCCAAAACCTTAAAAAACGATTCCCCAGCATCTAAAATTGATAGATTACGTTTTTAGTAGCTTAATTTTTATTCTTTACCCCAATGGGCTACAAATCTGTTCATGACTCTAGGATACGGGCACTGCCATCTTGCCTTAGAAGCAACACATACTGAGGAGAGGGGGCAAAAGTACAGGGGGCGGGGTTATAGCTGTGCTTTGCTCAGATGGAAAAGTACAGCAATCCCACAAGGCACAATGTCAGAAGACACTTCCTGTTGACAGGCAGCCTGAGACTCCTTGTGCCACCATCTTGGATGTTTAAAGGCTCAGAAAATGCAGGAGATGAAGGTAGGATGATTTTTAATGTTGGTAATCTGTATGTACAGGGTGTGGGAAACACATAAGATAGACTTATTTAGGGTGAATGTCCGGTTTAAGAATAGCCCCAATGTAATGCCAGATATCCTCTGTACGTTATTAGGAAGTGGCATGATCTTCCATGGTACAATGCAAGGTAAGAAGTGACACAGGGGTATGACAAGTAATAACCTCTTATTGCACGTGGTAATAAAAATCAGAAGTGCAACAAAAAACCCAAATTGATAAACTTATACTTGGGGAAAATTAGTTACTCATCCAGTTGCGCACCTACTATGTATATAGGTACTAACGGTACATAGTAACCTAGTAACATAATATGTAAGGCTGAATATAGATATCAGTCCATCCAGTTCAGCCTGTCTAGAAAGAAGATCTCCTTCAGGTCTAGTAGCCACAGCCTGTGATGTTATTACATGCAAGCAAGGCATCCAGGCCACTTTTGAACTCCTTTAGTGTACAGTTTAAAAGACTGAGAGGCTGGCTGTCATTTGTAAAACCAGTGTATTCCATAGATAAAGAGTCCTAACTGTGTTTAGCACAAGTACCTACACCTATATACAAATAGGAGAGGTTAGAACTGTCTATATAGCTCTGGGACCCCAATATACACTAATTGGCAATAGTAATCCTGCATAAACCATAACAACCTTTTCCTGAACCTAGAGTAACTCCAAGATGAAAGTTACTAAATACTCCTGCCACTGGCATAGTATTAGGCCTAAAATACTTTTTCCCTCAAGAGATTTCAAAGTTTGGCAGGGAACAGGAAGTGGCTGCACACCGAAAAGAAGCATGGTTCCCCCAGAATTTGCATGCATGCTATCATTCCTTATCATACCTGGCGGCAAGTAAAGGAGCAAAGCCACATCCCCTGGCTATGCACGTGCTCCCGTCCGCCTATTTACTTGAGCCGAGATGCGACTATGTCTTCCAGGCAAGATGGATCCAGGATCCGGAGCACCGGTGCAGGCACCTGGCTAATGTAAGGGTTTTTTTTGTAACCCCCTGGCCTGCCTCAGCACAAGGGGAGTGTGGCAGGGCGGTGGGTCTTTTTTAACCGAAGTACCACTTTAAAGGGACACTGTAGGCAAAGTGTATAAACGGTCATTCAGCAGCTCACCTCATCATGGCTGCCCTCTCCCTATCTGTTAGAACACAGATGCTTCCGAAAGTAGAAACAAAGAGTAGTAGCACACCCCCTTAATTCAATTTCCCTTGGCCACCAATAATAGGGCTAAGCTGGTGGTCTAAAGCTCTGCATCATCAGACTGTAGACACCGGGAGAGAAGGAGAACAGTCAGGGTGATGAGAATGCCTCTCTTACAGACCCCGTCCATCATGCTGATTATTATCTGGCATCACACCCAGATATTGAAAAAAAAATCATAAGGTGAAACTGTGAACCTTGATATCTCGCCATTTCTTCTTCATTTTAAAAACTGTGCCAAACATAGCCCAACACAATGGTCTAACAATTGTCTTACCTTCTGTATCTCATTAATATTATACAACTCAGAAAAAAAATACCATTAGAGGACAACCAAACAGCAATATAGCTCCCTGCAATATGGTAAGGATCAACAAAAACTTAAGAGTCTTGGAAGATTTGCTTGGCTGCCCGGGGATCCCAAATGCTATTGATACTGTTGTTGCCGGCTGCAGGTGGGGTAGGCTGCAGGGTCGGCATCTCCAGTGGAGGGATGCACATCCTGTGCCCCTACTCAAACCTGTGGCTTCATTTGCCTGACTGAGCCCCAGAACGCAATATGGGGACATCTGCTTCTCAAACCAATTGCTACCTGCTCCAATACCATGGCCGGGCAAGTGAATTCCATGGAATGGAGGGCAGAGGAATCCCGCCAGAACCCCGTACTCTGAAAACTGTGATCTGTAGGGGGAAAAAGGAAGAGGCCAGAAAGTGCATTGGTTTTTGGTCTCCTTAGGTATAAAAACAGGCAAGCGCCCATTGACTGTAGCTTGACCGCACCTGACCTGAATCGTCGGGAGGAAAAGTGGGGGTGCAGCATACAGTCTAGCATCTGGTAACCCCCATGTAAAATTGTATACTTAACGCGCAAGTCTGACCCCACAATGAGGCCTACTATGCTGCTAACAGAAAAAAATAAAGTTAAAATTTGTTATATCCCCACACAGTAGGGATATCATTTCTTTGGGACCTCTTGGGTCATATGTCGGCTAGCACACCTTGACCCTGCCAAAACACTTCTCTACCCACATCTGCAGCTGTTGCGAGAAAAAAAAAAAAAGGGGCCAGCATGCCATCTAGCATCTGGTAACTCATATCCAAAAAAAATTCACACTTACCCTAAGCGGCCCAGGCAGTCCGCAAAATTTGAAAACTTTGAAAAAAATGAGGGGGTGGGGCTTTTTATTCTGGCATGTTTGCGTTTTAGGAAGTAGGCAGAACCCTTCATCTCTATTGTCACTATTCAGAAGGATAACAGCTTGAATGTGGATAGCATATGAAATCAGCAGATTTATTGATTGATGTGGTAAGCATATTTATTGTGGTGGAGAGTATCCCTAGATATTGCCACACTGGGAATTACAGGTGGTTGAGAAGACATATTTGTGTTTTAGTACTGTAAATATGTGTTGCATGTTGTAGCATGTGCATTTCATGGTTTTATCATTATTGGTGACATTTTTTCTTGGGGAGGGGGGGGCACAAGGTGGTCTTCCATATAATATTCCAAAATAGGAATATTTAGGGGGATGGTGGCATCTATATTGTATATTGTTGGAGCCCTCCATGCACAAACCACCACAACCCCTAGGTTTCAATGATCTGCACCTCATTCTACTGGCGAAATGCGGTCCAACAACTGGCTGCCTGTAGTCACGTGGCCCAGGCTGAAATATGGACTACATGACCGCCAGTGGCCAATTTTTTTTATATGTACATGGTAGGTGAAACCAAGTATTGGGGCTGCCTTATGTTTACATTGGGAGCCAAGAAAAGAGTTTTGCGGTGCACGGGAGAAAGACCAGGTTTTTTCCACTTTAATCACATACAAATAAAACTGACCACATTTGACTAGGTAGAAGACCTAAAACTGGCTAGATCAATCACCCTGCTAACCATCTCTTCAAAAAGTATATGAAACAATACAACCAATCATTTTTTCTACAGAACAACAAAACTGTTTTATTTCTTTGCCAGTTGTTTCCTTAGGAAATGGATACATACATAAATACAACAGAGCTACAGTTCTTGTAGGGTAACTATAGCAACATTCTTACCTCAGAACTTTCATGGTCAGACTTTGTCGAAGTATTTGTTCTGCAAAAGAGATTTTTTTTTTACATTTTTCTGCATTTTATGACAGATACAAAATATCACTCTATAAACTCTGCATGTAATATTTATTTTCAGAAGCAAAACAATATTTTAGACTTCCTGGCAAGAAGGAGGGATATAAGGAACTTTAGACTGATTATGGAGGACAGTATTGGAATCAACAGGCAACTCAGCCTTTTTCAAAAAAAGCTGGGATATCTACCCCGTTTACCTGAAAATAAGACCTACCCCGCAAATAAGCACTAGCATAATTCACAAACAGTCCTACGGGAGTCACTTTACTTATATTGTATATGCATATATTGTGTATGCATTGAGGTTGCTTCTGGTTACCAGGGGGAGAAAACCACTACACTTGCAATACAGTAGAACTTGGATGAGAGCAGCTGGAATGCCAAGAAATGCATATTTTGGAGCAACAATTACTAAAAGACCTGTATTATTTTCAGGGAAACAGGGTATGTATATATACATGGGGCAGGGACTCATTTCATACAAAAAATACAATTCTGGGATTACTCACCTGTAGAATTGGTATTATACGTATACAGCATGTCCTGTTCCACAATATTAGACTTGCACCAGTCAATTTAAGTACTCCAAACCATATAGTAGATGGAAGAAGAGGACCTTTTCCTAGCTCTGATCATGGTATTAACAACCGAGGCAGGCAGCCCCTTTTCCATCAAGATGGAGGTTTCAGTAGCCAGGCCGTCAAAGCCAGAGTTTGTAAATTGGGGTGGCGCAGGTGCCCCTGAGTGAGCAGATATGGAACCCGGGGCAGGGCGTACTGATCTACTGCCAGCTGCACGATGTCTGCGAACCACACTCTTCTTGGCCAACAGGGGGCCACCAGTATAGCTGGCACCCCTTCCTGAGCTATCTTGCACAGCAACCTGCCCAGCAGGGGAAACGGGGGAAACACATACAGGAGCTGGAAACTCGTCCAAGACATTGCTAAGGCATCCATGGCTAAGGCCAGAGGATCCTGGGACAGAGAGACAAAGACTGGAAGCGTGTGATTGTGATGGGACGCAAACAGATCCACATCCGGCTGACCCCAGCAGTGGCACAGGGAGCGAAACACCCTGCTGCTGAGGGACCATTCTCCCAGACAAGAGGTCCCCCTGCTCAGAGAGGCTGCCTCCAGATTCTCCAGCCCCGGAATGTACACAGCCGAGATGCAGGGAACACTGTCCTCCGCCCAGGACAGAATAATAGACACGTTCCTGAGGGCCCTCCTGCTCCGGGTCCCTCCCTGATGATTGATGTAGGCAACCGCCGTCTGGTTGTCCGAGCGGACCTGAACAGCCCGACCCCGAAGGTGTGGGGTTAAGTGGGCGAGAACCAACCTGATCGCCCTCAACTCCAGAATGTTGATAGGGGTGTGGGCCTCCTGAGGGCCCCACTGACCCTGGAATTTCAGGGATTTCCAAAAGCCCCCCCAACCTGTCAGACTGGCATCCGTGGTGACAGTCTCCCAGCAAGGGGCCAGAAAGGATCTGCCCCCCAGCAGATTCCTTGAGTCCAGCCACCACGATAGAGACCGCCTGGCCAGAGGGGACAGAACAAACACCTGATCCAAGGACACGGGGTCCCCATCCCATACGGACAAGATGTTAAGCTGAAGAGGTCTCATGTGAAACTGAGCATATGGAACCGCCTCGAAACAGGACACCATCAGGCCCACCAGCTGCATTCCCTGCCTGATGGACGGATAAGGACAAGACAGAAGGAGCTGTGCTTGCTCTTGAAGACCTCCACCTTCTGCTGAGGAAGAAAGATCTTGACTTGAGATGAATCCAGATTCATGCCCAGATAGGACTTCACCACGGAAGGAGACAGGGAAGATTTGGGGTGGTTGATCACCCAGCCGAATGACTCCAGTGTGGACACCACCAGCTGGGTATCCAGCTCTGCCTGTTGGAAGGACTGAGAAGCGATAAGCAGGTCGTCCAAGTAGGGAAGAATGCGAATGCCCTGAGATCTCAGCAGATCCATCACTCCTGCCAGCACCTTGGTGAATACCCTGGGAGCCGAGGTAAGACCGAAGGGCAAGACCACAAATTGGTAGTGCTGATCCTCCAGAGCGAACCTGAGGAATCTCTGATGACCTGTAAAGATTGGTATGTGAAGATAAGCATCCTTGATGTCTACAAAGGTCATGAAGTCCCCTTGATGTCTACAAAGGTCATGAAGGCGTAGAGAATTCACAGCGGAGCGCAGAGTCTCCATGCGAAAGTGTCAATCTGACAAATTTGTTGAGGCTCTTTAAATCCAGGATGGGTCTGATGGACCCGTCTTTTTTGGGAACAGTGAAAAGATTGGAATAGTAGTCTTTGCCCCTTTCCCACAAGGGCACCCGGCAGATGACTCCCAATTCCAGAAGGACTTGGACAGCAAGGGACAGACTCTGAGCTGACAGGGGGTTTTGAGCTAACCGGGATCTGATGAATCTTGGGGGCGGCCAGGCTGCAAACTCTATCTTGTAACCGGAGGACAATACCTCCTGAATCCACCAGTCTGAGACATGACACCTCCAGACCTGAGCAAAGAGTTGAAGCCGTCCCCCCACCCGGATGGGTGAGGGCGCCCCTTCATGCCTGAGGGGGCTTGGTGGAGGACTTAGGCTTGGGACCCCAGGAGGGACCAGGGCAGCCACGTCCCCTGCCCCTGCCCCAAAAATCTCTGCGGGCTCCAGCAAAGGAAGCTCCCCGTCCAATTCTGGAACCACGGAAGGAAGGAAGAAAGGCACCTGAACCCCGAAAGGACCGGGGCTGCCTTCTACGGTGAGGCAACTTGCCTCCCTTAGCAAACAAGTCCAGACGTTCACCAAAGAGGCGCAGCCCCTTGAAGGGAAAACCAGTGAGAGCCTTTTTAGCAGCGCTGTCAGCTGCTCACTGGCGCAGCCAGACCGAGCGGCGTATCGCCACCAACAAGGCAGACGCCTTGCCACACATTCTAATGGTATCATCCAAGCAAACAGAACATATGCAACAAATTCCTCACAACGCAGTAGAGCTCTATACTCTTCACTACCTGCATCATCAGGGGCCCCATCTAAGAGACTCCTGAGCAGGCTTTTAAATAGCAACAGCCGTAATGGCAGAGGCACAGACCGGACGCAGCGCGGTCCCCACACAGGCAAAGGCATGGCAAGCCAGCTGATCTATGCGCCTGTCCTCCCCATCCCTCAGGGTAGTAGAGTCAGGGGAATGCATGACGGATGTGTTGGACAACCCCAGAACTGGTGCATCCACCTCGGGAGGACATGACAAACGTTTAACCATCTCAGTGGGAAAGGGATCCCTCTTATCCCAACTCTTAGGAACCCCGGGAAGCCGGCTAGGCTGTTCCCACTCTTTGAGCACCAGATTATTAAAGTGAGTTTGTTCAGGAAACTCCAAGCATGGTTTAACAGTATGAAACAGCTCCCCCTGCTGCCGCGGAGCCACGGCAGGAGGAGAGATACAGAGTACTTCAAAAATGTGAGCTAAAAGCCTGTCAGTATCATCCCTGTCAGTATCAGACCCAGAATCGGCACCATAAACCCTAGGTTGTTCCTCAGATGATTCTGAATCAGAAAATAATTCCCCCTCTTCCAGGGGGGTATAACCGGTAACGTCAAAAAATTCCTCAGCCTCCATAGGAAAGAGAGTAACACCAGGTGATAAATGCCGCTTCTTAGCAGAAGCCTTACGTGGGCCAGGCCCAGCAATATGTCTCTCAATGCTGGCCACCCTTGCAGCCAAATCAAGCTGAGACTCCCCACTGGTAGGCACCTCACTAGGAGTCAGATGTAAGTGTGGGGGCGGTAGGCGAAGCCAGAGGGGGCGCAGGCCCAGCCACCGGTAACCCAGACTGCAGCGCAAGCGTCTGCTGGGCGCAGGGTACACACACCCTGACACCGTCACTTATAGGAGATACCCCACACGCCATACACAGCCAGGCTTGTCCCGAAGGAACCCCAAGCACATTATCCTGAGAAGCCTCCATATGGTGATTATTGTGGCACAACAGGCCAATTGGTATTGACGCTAATAAAGCTACCCGGGATGCCTCAATAGCCCGCTAGAGAAGTGGGAGACAATGGATAACAAAAGCCCTCCAATAAGGAGTTAACGCTAAATAGAGGGGCTAGGACCGGGAAAAACCACAAAAAAGTTTGACCCGCCTGCAAGACATAAAGCAAAGATCCCGCAAGCATAATACAATGAAATACAAAGAAAAGCCAGCCCGCAAGGGCACTTACGGACCGCGATAGGGAGACGCCAGACACGCAGCACAGGAGCTCCAAAATGGCGCCCGCATATACCTCGAGGAGCGGGCCGCGGAGAAGTGATGCGGAAAGCGTCATCCGCAAGGTCCGTCCCCCCCCCCCCCGAAGAGCGCGAAAACGCACCCCCGTGACAAGGCCAGCCAATGACGGCGCAGCAGCGCCTGAGGCGATGTCGGTGCAGTCCGCGGAGCGAAGTACAAGCGCACGGCGGCGGCGATAATAAAAAACCCAGTGCAACCAAGGCAAAGCGGGATAACGACATGGATAAATACAAAGTTATATACATACACCCCCCCCCCCCCAAAATCAACCCAGGGAGAGCGAAGGGGAAGCAGCGGCCGGTCTAAGAGGAGCCTAACTGAGGGGACAGGGGGCGAAGGGCAAACGGCGTGGGAGGGACATCCCATAAGGCTCACCACGGGCCTGTACCGCTTACCCTTTGGTGGGGGACTGCGGTAGGAGCAGCGCTCCTTAGCACCTGACAGCGGTGCTGCCTACTATCACCCGACCAGCGCAGCCTAAGCTGAGGCAGTGAAAAGGAACGGGTGGGAATAGTCCTACAGGGCCCCCGCTCACCTGCGAGTAGAAAGAGCCATCTTCTAGTCATCGCAGCCCAGACTGCAGAGAAGAACTGAGGAATTTGTGGGAGGTCCCTGGTATATATGGGGCCGGGAGGAGCCACTTTTCTGTCTCTGCAGTCCAGCGCCATTTAGAGGATGTATTACCCATGAGTAAGGAATATTCTGGAACAGGACGTGCTGTATACTTAGAATATAAAGAGGGATATATTATCCGTGATTTAGGAATATATATCTATATAAATACATCTACACACACAGGTTTTGCCTGAGGAGCATATGGTTGACAGTGTAGCCTATATTCTTTCTCAAATACTCAACTAGGTTCTGGAAAATAAAAAGCTTTCTTTCAAATAACAGTCTAGTTGGCTGGATGTCATGCTGCCCCTCCCCAGGTTGTTAGAAAGCCACCACCATTGAACAGTTGCAGCACAGACACTACAAGTATATCAGAGACTTGTCAGGTTGCGCAGCAAAGCTTAGTTGCACACCTAGCAAAATGAATGGGATTGGGATGCCCCAGGGACAGGAACTGGCCAGCCAAACCGGTAGGAAAAAGTAACCTTACTTTTCAACAGCCGGAACAGAACTTAATCGAGGGTCATCTTTAAGGAGATCATGGCTGCTTTTACTTTTTCCCTTCATAATCTGCAAAATAAGGGAAAAAAAAAAGGTTATTACATTTACATGCCGATCAGATTACACTCCAGACTCCCAATGAACCTCAAGTACAGGTGCAAGTACCTGGGCCCAATTACCTCCCAGCCTTGTTACAAAAAAGAGTTAAACTAATCTGTTTAAACAATATTCATTTAGGAGGTCATCTCCAGCTAACAAGAAAGGAACCCCAAGAAATGTGTTCAGGGACATGACCTGGTGATCACGCAAGAGGTGGGGCAGATGGCGGACCAAGCAACCCCAGATGACGTGTTACCCCCAAGGTAAGTCAATATATTTACATATGCTTTAGGGACTAACAAGTCTTTTAATTATTCATTGCATTGTAACAAATGAAACCTCACATACATGTCACAAGGAGAACATTCGGTGGAGAGAAGTCTCTGCAACCAAGGCTTGTAACATCAAGACCCTATTTCACCTCTTCAAGCAAAGATTGAGTAAAAGAACATATAATTACCTCGCTGACTTTGTTTACCTCCTCTTCTTCCTCCTCAGCTTCTTCTCCGAATGACAGTAAACTGAAGTTTCTGTGTAGGGGAATATAAGATTGGAATGAGCCAAGCTATTTATCAAAAGATTTGATTAGTAAATGAGGTAACATCTCTTTGAAATACAACGGCTGATTCTGTGATTTACCTGAAATAGCAACCCACTTTATAAAGGGGCCATTGTTGTGCTTTGGTTAAGAACAAAGAAACTTCCTACCCAAAAAATTGGACCAATCATCAAAATGTCAAAAAGGACATCACATCACTTTCATTGGGTCAGCCTTTTTCTTTTTTTTTTGACTGCTATAGATACCAGGCTTGACTAAAGAATGGTATGTGATGCAACCATACTCAGCTAGAAGAGTGTTTCTGGCCAAAAGCCCTATAGAACAATCTTTTCTTTGAACAGAGAATTCTGTGGATTTTTTTTTTCAATGGGATTTTGCTCACTGAGCTAGTCTTGCAAGTAAAATAAAACCTGTAACAGTACTTACTTTGTGCCTTTAGTTTTCACCTTAGGCTCTTCTTCCTGTTTTTTTGACTTTTTTGTTACTCTTGGAACAATATCATCAAATGGATTAAATAAAACCTACAAAAGAAAACAGGAAATGTATTTATCAAAGGTAGAAAGCCAAAAGTAGAAAGCCAGTGACCTGCCCATTATCCCTCGAGACCGAGACACAGCAGGCTGCCTGACCACTAAAGAAAAAGGACGGCAGCTCCAGCAATTCAGGTGCAAAGAAAAGAAAGAAAAAAAAAATGACGGCATTTGTCAAATCTGAAAGAAAAATTCTTAGGCTGAGAACTATAAATAGTAACTGCTGATAAAGTCTGACAGAGTGCTTGTTAAATGTCTCTAAATTACAGCTCTGTACAAGTGCCCAATTTCTGTGTCACTATTAAAACTCTAGATCACCAGAATTCCTGGAAGGCATATAATTGAAAAGAGGATTTCAAACTTTAAAACTAAAACTTTAACACCCCCCCCCCCCACTAATCAAGACTCAGCATGGGGCTCTCTGGTTAATGAAAACTGCAGCTTAAAGTGTGACTTGCAAACAAGTGTATACATGGAAAGTAGAATATGAACTCTGCTAGAACCACCCAGCCTTGAAATCGAATCCCATCTATCCAATAATTTAATAAGAGAGAATCAAAGTTTACAGAGAAATGCATTTTGGTTAAATTGGTAAGGCATTTTATTTCCAGTGATGATTAAAGCACATGTGTCAAACTCTGGCCCACAGTGTCATTATATTTGGCCCATGAGCCCTGTCTGCCTTCTTTCCTACGCAGTTATCAATGAGTGACACGGCGGTTGTGGGTGTTAAAGCGAATCTTCACCCTGAATAAGAGCCTATCTTATATGTTTCCCACGCCCTGTACATACAGATTCCTCACATTAAAATCCATCCTACCTGAATCTATTGCATGTTATGAGCCTTTAAACTTCCAAGATGGTGGCTCATGGGTCATCAGGCAGCCTGCAAACAGAAAGTGCCTTCTTACTGTGTAGCTCTGCATTCTGGTATTGCTGTCCTTTCCCTGACCCTAGCTCTGCTCTGTCTGTGCAAAGCACAGCTAAAACCCCACCCCCTGCACTTTATCACGCTCTTCTCTCCTCAGTATGTGCGATGCTTCTCAGTCAAGATGGCGGCACCCATATCCTAGAGTCCTGTACAGAGTTGCAGCCCGGTGGGATAAAAAGAATAACATAAAAACTTAAAAATACAATTCTGTGAAATACTCACCTGTAGAATTGGTATTATACGCATACAGTACGTCCTGCTCCATATATAATACTTACACGTGGGTAATCCTCCGCCAGATGGTGCTGTGCACTGCAGACATGCAAAAACAGGCTCCTCCCAGCCCTTCATATACCCAGGGACCTCCCACAAATCCCCAGCATTGAAAAGCAGTGAGAAAAGAAGCCGGGAGAAACCAACCACCAAAAACTGGTAATAATAACCATGATAACAATCACCATACAGGGGATCCAGAATAATGTAAAACCAGGGTGGGGTGGAGCAGGACGTACTGTATGCGTATAATAACAATTCTACAGGTGAGTATTTCACAGAATTGTATTATTCTAAGCATACAGTACGTCCTGCTCCATATATAATACTTACACGTGGGACATCCAATAGCAGTGTCCATAAAGTAGGGTGGGATCCCCAACAAAAAAGGCACAGCAGACAGTCAAAGCACTGTCACCTGCAACCTTGCTACCAAGAGCTACGTGAGCAAAGGCTCCAACGTCAACCACATAAAACTTTAGAGAAGGTACAAACTGAAAACAAGTAGTGGACCAGCAACTCGTTCAACCAAAACCTGTCGCTGAAGGGTCCAAGAACCAGGGCACCAATAGAACCAGAATAACGACAGGAGAAGATTTTTCTCCGTAAAAGAACAGGCCTGAGAAACAGCCCGACCAGTCCAAACTCTAACAGTAGCCTTGGCAGAAGCCAAAAACTCTTCTTAGGACCAGAAGGGACGGCTCATCCAAGAAAAGACCAGGCCAAGGGGCCTCGCAACCCCTGAAAGCAGATGAAATCAGGCACATGCGGATGGAAACGCCCGCAACCCCAAAAGGCATCAGTCCCCCTAAAGGACAAGAGGCCATCCAGGAAAAAGCTTCCAACACCTATTGAGGGAATGTGAACCCCCTTTATTGCAGCGTTACAAGGGACAATGCCCGGAAGAAAGACAATGTCCTGAATACATAAGCCTAAAACACCACCTTAGGCAGAAGGACCCGCGTAAAGCGGAACACCACCTCATCAAGGTGTAAATATCAATAAACAAGGGCTAGCTAAACAAAGCCGCCCGCTCAGGCACACGTCTGACTGAAGTAACAGTCCCCAGAAGGACAACTGGAAGGTAAGAACAGACAGACAGCATCCGGAGCAGTTCCAAAGAGAACGCCCCAAAAAGGCAACAGACTAAAAAGCAACCCCCAAGGAGGATCATAGAATCACGCGGGGAATGCACACAAGTAATCCCCAAAAGAAGCTCAACCAAGGAAGGAGTGAGCAAAAGACTTCTACAGGAAGGCGGACAGGGCAGAACCTGAACCTTCAGAGCATCGAGATGGAAAGCCAACTCCAACCCATGCAGCAGCAAGGCCATAACCTAGAGAACAGAGAGCGCCCAACAGGGCAGCCCTAGACTCACACCAATCAATATAGGTATGCCACACTCTGTAATAGACAGAGGAAGAAGAAAAGGCTAGGTCCTAGACTTCCCATAGTCAGTCACCGAGAAGGTAAGCCTCACTCCATCAAGCTGGAGGAATCAGCAGTCAGGTCGTCTTAGACCAGAACCTGTAGATTGGGGTGACACAAAGAGGCCCTGAGTGAGCAGATCAGCGCACCTGAAAGCACGTACAGGTCCGCAGTCCTCAGCACACGACTGCAAACCACATGCCCATAGGCCACCCAGCGGCCACCAGAATAACTGGTCCCCCCTTCCAGAGTAACTTGCGCAGATCCCCGCCTAGCAGGGTGAACGAAGATAAGACATAAGCATAGCGTTTCCAGGCACAACTCAAGAAGGCCTCACGACCACAGTCAGGAACACTCGGACAGAGAAAAGAAGGCCGAGAACTAGAGATAGTGACGGGTCCTCAACAGGACCACACAAGTTGGATCACAAAGAGACAAAAGGATTAGCACATCCTGTCTCAGAAGGACATCCATAGCATCATAAGCAGACAGATCAGGAGCCCTCAAGGAGGAGGTCCAGAAGAGGGGTAGGCCAGGCATATAGAGCCACCCCGAAAGTTCACTGTTTCAAAATCCAAAAGATGAATGGGCCCCCCAAGGGCCCTACCTCGGAAACACAGGGGGTTTTTAGAAGAAAACTCCTCTCCCTGTCAACCTGATAGATTAGACATCCATCAACAGGAAAGAACGCAAATAAGGGGTGCCCTCTGACTGGTTCCTTGAGTACAACAGTCTCATAAGAAACCACCTTACCAAGGGGGAAGGTACACAGACCCAGATCCAGTGAAAATGGAATCTGACCAGCATTACCAATATGGGTAGCAGAAGAGCCCAAGGGCACTGAGAAATTCTGGGCAGCCACCACTGGGCCCACCAGCTGAAACCCTGCCTGGCGCAGAACGGGGACAGCAATGAGGGACAGAGCCCATCTAACCAGATTGTCCACTTGAATGTCAACGAAGACGGTTCTAGCCTGAACCAAATCTAAATTCAATCCCAGAATGGAAATACCAAATCAGGGAACACAAGAGGAAATGAGGCGATAGAGCACCCAACCAAGGACTCCCAAAGGACACCACCAGCCGAGTAACCAACTCGGCCCGACGTAGAGATTGGGAAACAAGGAAGGACGTCTGGGTAGTTCGTCACGCGGACGCCCCTGGGTCTCAACAGAGACATCACCCCCGTCAGTGCCTTGGCGAGCACTCTGGGAGCAGAAGAGAGGCCAGATAACAAGGCCACAAACAACAGTGTTGGACCACCGACACAATCTGTAAGGGCCTCAGTGTCCATAAAAGCACAGTGGAAATTAAATAAGAATCTTAGGTCTCCACAAACGGCAAGAGTCCCCTGGGCGTAGGACGCCGGTGGCCCAACCCAGAGAAAACCATGCAGAAACTGCCAGTGAATGTAAAATTGTTGAACCTAAGGAAGTCCAGAATGGACTAGACTGCCTCATCCTTTTGCAGGAAATGTGGAAAAAATGGTAGAAGTAAAAACCCTTGCCTCTGCCTGTTAAGGGCAACCTGCAAGTGGCCCCAGACCCTGCAGGCCGAGCAAGGCCTACACAAAAAAACCTGAAGAAAGACAGGGACCAAAGGCACCCTGACAATCACGGGAAGGGACCGCCCAGCAACTCTATCCTGCTTCCAGAGGAAACTACCTCCTGAATCCACCAGAAAGAGGCAAGACGCCTCCTGATAGGAGCAAGGTGCTGCGGCCATCCCCTCACCCAGAAGGGCGAGGGCGTCCCATCATGCTTGGGGAGTTTTGGTGAAGGGTTTGGACTTAGCCCTGCCGGAGGGGCCAGGGCGTTGTCTGCCAACCCTGGGACAGGAATCTACACCAAATAGCTGGAAGCACACCCATGGTTCCTGTTTGACACTAACATAGGGGGGGAGGAGGGGTGCTCCTGCCCCGAGGAGGCCGAGACAGCCTTCTGCGTAGAGGTGTTTTGCCCTTTTTTCCAAAAAGGTCCAGACGGGCCCCAAATAGGCGTCGCCCTTTAAAGGGAAGCCCAGTAAGTCTTCTTTGTAGCCTCGTCAACACCCCACTGTCGCAGCCAGAGCAAGCGACGTATAGCTACCACAAAGGCAGAAGTTCTTGCACACATCATAATGGTGTCATCCAGCGCTAAAAGGATAAACCTTACAAATACATCGCAACTGGAGAGTACGTTAAACACCTCCCAGGGAAGATCCGGCCACAGCGGTGATAGCCGCGGCACAGACCGGGCGCAACGCCGTCCCTGCACAAGAAAAGGCATGGGAAGCCAGCCTATCAATGCGCCGGTCCTCAGCATCCCGAAGGGTACGATAAGAAGGAGCTGTATGAAGGGGGGGTTAAGAACCCCTATGATCGGTGCATCCACCACGGGAGGTGATGACCAACTGTTAACCACATCAGGGGGAAAAGGGTATTTCCAATCCCAGTCCCCTGGAACCCCTGTAAGTTTACTAGGGGATTCCCATTCTTTGAGTACGAGAGCCTGGAAATGATCCTGCTCCAGAAATTCCAAGCGCGGTGTCGCTGTATGGAAACTCGCTCCTCGAGGCCTGGAAACCTCACCAGAGGGAGAGATAGACAACACCTCAAAAATTTTTATCAGCAATTCATCAGTGTCACACAGGCCCCAGGAATCAGGGCCAGTATCATCGTAACTCCTCGGCCCCTCGTCAGGGGAGTCCGAGTCGGAGAACAGCTCACCTTCATCAGAAGGAGCAAAACCCAGCGGAGCTACAAACTCCTCAGTCTCGGTAGGAAGGGGTGAAACCGGAGGCGTCAGGGACCGCTTCCTTCCAGGTCCCAATCGCTCTGCCAACCTCGAGATAACCTGATCAGCCGTAGGCAGTCTGCGCGGCACGACTTGCTGGTCATCCCTGCTCGAGTGCGACTCATCAGGCGTGAGATTTAAGCACGGGGAGACAGGTGTATTAAACCGAGGAGCAGCCACTGGCAACCCTGATTGCAGGGCCAGTGCTTGTTCAGCACAGGGTCCGCAGACCCGTGCTCTGTCAGCATCAGCAAGGGGTTGTCCACACGCTGAACACAGCCGGACTTGTCCCCGAGGGACCCCGGTCACATAATTCTGAGATGCCTTCATATGGTGATTATCTAGACACAATATGTCCGTAGGGATTTACGCAATAGGCAACCCTGGATGCCCCCAGACCTGCTGATCAAGGTGGGAGACTAGTAGGTGAACCCGCTAATAGATAGATAGATATATATATATATATATATATATATATATCTCTATCTCCGGGAGAAGCCACCGGAGACTTGGCGTCTGAAAGACATAAAGGGGATAAGAGGTGTCAGGGCCATGCGCAGCTAGTAAAAAATGTAATAAAGAATCGCCCACGAGGGCACTTACAGACCAAGGAGGAGGGGAGCCGCCACCACGCGCGTGCACGAAGATCATCAAAATGGCGCCCAGCGAACCTCGAAGGGCGGGCTCAATGCTCGGCCGTGACGCAGAGCGCGGCAAGCCAAGTCCCCGCCCACCCCGAAGAGCGCGAAGCTCTGAGGTAGTCGCCGAACGCGCAAGGATAAAACCACTTAAAGAAGTCTTGCAAAAGAAAAAACGCTGCAGCGTCTGCAACGAAGCCGCCTGACACCCAGATGTAAATAAGGGGCAATACTATGGCCATAAGCGTGACATTAGAGTACACTGGGACCGCCACACACATAACCCCCCCCCCTTTTCTTTTCCCCATAACACACACATAACCCCCCCCTTTTCTTTTCCCCCTAACTACTGGGGGAAAACGAGGGAGGACGGGTGGAAATAGTCCCACAGGGCCGCAGGCTGTAATAGCCCCGCTCACCTGCGAGAGAGTGAAAATTCATGTCTTCGCAGTCAGCACTGCAGAGAAATCTGGGGATTTGTGGGAGGTCCCTGGGTATATGAAGGGCCGGGAGGAGCCTGTTTTTGCATGTCTGCAGTGCACAGCGCCATCTGGCGGAGGATTACCCACGTGTAAGTATTATATATGGAGCAGGACATACTGTATGCTTAGAATATATATTAATTTGAGATTCTGGAGAATAGTTTTTTAAGGGTTTGGGCTTTTCATTAAATCATGGTGAAGGTCTGGTTTAACTTTAAACCATGTGCAAGGCCGAACACTTGCTGCCCAGCGCTTCCTAGCCCCTCAAGAGGCTAGTTAACAAGCCTACCCGACGGCCAGATTACACTACCAGATTGCAGCTTGATGGCCAGTGAGGTTGCGAGAAGGGGCTTTGATGTAAATCCCCCAACCCTATGATGGTGTTGTAGGGAAGTATTTCCCTAGTGGTTGGCAAATCCAGCTGCCAACCAGAATGATATCAAGCCAGCTCACCTGACCAGTGACTGTGAAAAGTAATTGTGTGAGAAAAAGGAAGGCAGAGAATCCTATCCCATCATGGAAAGTAGCATGCTGCATTAAAGAGGACCAACATTGTACCTGGAAGGCCCTGGGGTCTAAAAGGTTTCAGGGCTGGTCGATTTAAGTGTGCAAAAAGGAGCTCGAGAGTCTATAAGACTCCCTGATCCTCACTACCCAGGGCATCCCAGATCGCTGGTAAAACCTACCTGACCGCCAATGCAACAGCGCATGTCGCGCTCCACTATACCTTTAGTCAGGCATGTGCCTGCGCCAGGCATTTGTGATGACTGCTAAGAAAAGCCACAAATAGCCGAGTGCTACTATTGGCTTTGCACATGCGCCGTTAGATAAACATTTTTTCTATAAAGATCAAGGTTGGCACGCCACTGTCCACATTTTTAAGTGTGGCCCACTGTGCATTTGAGCTTGACACCCCTAATTGAATATTTAGGATGGGCCAGCAGAGAGGGGTAGACTGAATAGAGGAAGTGGAGGGGGTCCATTGGGGGAGGAAATCATGAGGTAAACAGTGAGAAAAAAAAATGGGCCCTACACTTTGGGCTATGCACATAAACAAGCAGAGAAGGGCATATATGTAAGAGTCTCCTTAAAGAAAAGCATTACTTGCTCTCTGTCACCTGCTTCTGTCTCAGCACCCCCTCTACCATCTCTGTGCTTTCTGCCCAAAGCAGATCACACATATCCCGTTCCTGGCCCGGTCCCCTGCATAATGCCAGAGCATTCATTGATGTTAGGGCAGCACGGAGGAGGAATCCAGCATGGCTAACTGCGAGTGGGGGATGGAAGGGAAGTCTGCAACTGCCATGTGTGATACTGCCATGTGAGGCCCTGTTAATCCAGGAAGCAATCCTGAAGATGGCCCCCTGTACATTTCTCAGCAGCTGCACTAACTCTTGTGGAGCCTGCCAGTATCTCTGTCTGTGCGAGCTTCTCCTTCCCCCAGTCTCTCTCTGTGCGAGCCTCTCCTTCCCCCAGTCTCTCTCTGTGCGAGCCTCTCCTTCCCCCAGTCTCTCTCTGTGCGAGCCTCTCCTTCCCCCAGTCTCTCTCTGTGCGAGCCTCTCCTTCCCCCAGTCTCTCTCAGTGCGAGCCTCTCCTTCCCCCAGTCTCTCTCTGTGCGAGCCTCTCCTTCCCCCAGTCTCTCTCTGTGCGAGCCTCTCCTTCCCCCAGTCTCTCTCTGTGCGAGCCTCTCCTTCCCCCAGTCTCTCTCTGTGCGAGCCTCTCCTTCCCCCAGTCTCTCTCTGTGCGAGCCTCTCCTTCCCCCGGTCTCCCTCTGTGTGAGCCTCTCCTTCCCCCGGTCTCTCTCTGTGCGAGCCTCTCCTTCCCCCGGTCTCTCTCTGTGCGAGCCTCTCCTTCCCCCGGTCTCTCTCTGTGCGAGCCTCTCCTTCCCCCGGTCTCTCTCTGTGCGAGCCTCTCCTTCCCCCAGTCTCTCTCTGTGCGAGCCTCTCCTTCCCCCAGTCTCTCTCTGTGCGAGCCTCTCCTTCCCCCAGTCTCTCTCTGTGCGAGCCTCTCCTTCCCCCGGTCTCTCTCTGTGCGAGCCTCTCCTTCCCCCGGTCTCTCTCTGTGCGAGCCTCTCCTTCCCCCGGTCTCCCTCTGTGCGAGCCTCTCCTTCCCCCGGTCTCTCTCTGTGCGAGCCTCTCCTTCCCCCGGTCTCTCTCTGTGCGAGCCTCTCCTTCCCCCGGTCTCCCTCTGTGCGAGCCTCTCCTTCCCCCGGTCTCTCTCTGTGCGAGCCTCTCCTTCCCCCGGTCTCTCTCTGTGCGAGCCTCTCCTTCCCCCGGTCTCTCTCTGTGCGAGCCTCTCCTTCCCCCGGTCTCTCTCTGTGCGAGCCTCTCCTTCCCCAAGTCTCTCTCTGTGCGAGCCTCTCCTTCCCCAAGTCTCCCTCTGTGCGAGCCTCTCCTTCCCCCAGTCTCTCTCTGTGCGAGCCTCTCCTTCCCCCAGTCTCTCTCTGTGCGAGCCTCTCCTTCCCCCAGTCTCTCTCTGTGCGAGCCTCTCCTTCCCCCAGTCTCTCTCTGTGCGAGCCTCTCCTTCCCCCAGTCTCTCTCTGTGCGAGCCTCTCCTTCCCCCAGTCTCTCTCTGTGCGAGCCTCTCCTTCCCCCAGTCTCTCTCTGTGCGAGCCTCTCCTTCCCCCAGTCTCTCTCTGTGCGAGCCTCTCCTTCCCCCAGTCTCTCTCTGTGCGAGCCTCTCCTTCCCCCAGTCTCTCTCTGTGCGAGCCTCTCCTTCCCCCAGTCTCTCTCTGTGCGAGCCTCTCCTTCCCCCAGTCTCTCTCTGTGCGAGCCTCTCCTTCCCCCAGTCTCCCTCTGTGCGAGCCTCTCCTTCCCCCAGTCTCCCTCTGTGCGAGCCTCTCCTTCCCCCAGTCTCCCTCTGTGCGAGCCTCTCCTTCCCCCAGTCTCCCTCTGTGCGAGCCTCTCCTTCCCCCAGTCTCCCTCTGTGCGAGCCTCTCCTTCCCCCAGTCTCCCTCTGTGCGAGCCTCTCCTTCCCCCAGTCTCCCTCTGTGCGAGCCTCTCCTTCCCCAAGTCTCTCTCTCTCCCTGCAAGTCTCTCTCTCTCTCTCTCCCTGCAAGTCTCTCTCTCTCTCCCTGCAAGTCTCTCTCTCTCTCCCTGCAAGTCTCTCTCTCTCTCCCTGCAAGTCTCTCTCTCTCTCCCTGCAAGTCTCTCTCTCTCTCCCTGCAAGTCTCTCTCTCTCTCCCCGCAAGTCTCTCTCTCTCTCCCCGCAAGTCTCTCTCTCTCTCCCCGCAAGTCTCTCTCTCTCCCTGCAAGTCTCTCTCTCTCCCTGCAAGTCTCTCTCTCTCCCTGCAAGTCTCTCTCTCCCTCTCTCCCTGCAAGTCTCTCTCTCTCTCTCTCTCCCTGCAAGTCTCTCTCTCTCCATGCAAGTCTCTCTCTCTCCCTGCAAGTCTCTCTCTCTCCCTGCAAGTCTCTCTCTCTCCCTGCAAGTCTCTCTCTCTCCCTGCAAGTCTCTCTCTCCCTCTCCCTGCAAGTCTCTCTCTCCCTCTCCCTGCAAGTCTCTCTCTCCCTCTCCCTGCAAGTCTCTCTCTCCCTCTCCCTGCAAGTCTCTCTGCAAGTCTCTCTCTCCCTCTCCCTGCAAGTCTCTCTCTCCCTCTCCCTGCAAGTCTCTCTCTCTCTCCCTGCAAGTCTCTCTCTCTCTCCCTGCAAGTCTCTCTCTCCCTCTCCCTGCAAGTCTCTCTCTCTCTCCCTGCAAGTCTCTCTCTCTCTCTCCCTGCAAGTCTCTCTCTCTCTCTCCCTGCAAGTCTCTCTCTCTCTCTCCCTGCAAGTCTCTCTCTCTCTCTCCCTGCAAGTCTCTCTCTCTCTCTCCCTGCAAGTCTCTCTCTCCCTCTCTCCCTGCAAGTCTCTCTCTCTCTCTCTCTCCCTGCAAGTCTCTCTCTCTCTCTCTCTCCCTGCAAGTCTCTCTCTCTCTCTCCCTGCAAGTCTCTCTCTCTCTCTCCCTGCAAGTCTCTCTCTCTCTCTCCCTGCAAGTCTCTCTCTCTCTCCCTGCAAGTCTCTCTCTCTCTCTCTCTCCCTGCAAGTCTCTCTCTCCCTCTCTCTCTCCCTGCAAGTCTCTCTCTCCCTCTCTCTCTCCCTGCAAGTCTCTCTCTCCCTCTCCCTGCAAGTCTCTCTCTCCCTCTCCCTGCAAGTCTCTCTCTCCCTCTCCCTGCAAGTCTCTCTCTCCCTCTCTCCCTGCAAGTCTCTCTCTCCCTCTCTCCCTGCAAGTCTCTCTCTCTCTCCCTGCAAGTATCTCTCTCTCTCTCCCTGCAAGTCTCTCTCTCTCTCTCCCTGCAAGTCTCTCTCTCTCTCTCCCTGCAAGTCTCTCTCTCTCTCTCCCTGCAAGTCTCTCTCTCTCTCTCTCCCTGCAAGTCTCTCTCTCTCTCCCTGCAAGTCTCTCTCTCTCTCCCTGCAAGTCTCTCTCTCTCTCTCTCTCTCCCTGCAAGTCTCTCTCTCTCTCTCTCTCTCTCTGTCCCTGCAAGTCTCTCTCTCTCTCCCTGCAAGTCTCTCTCTCTCTCTGTCCCTGCAAGTCTCTCTCTCTCTCTCTCTCTCTCTCTCTCTGTCCCTGCAAGTCTCTCTCTCTCTCCCTGCAAGTCTCTCTCTCTCTCTCTCTCTGTCCCTGCAAGTCTCTCTCTCTCTCTCTGCAAGTCTCTCTCTCCCTGCAAGTCTCTCTCTCCCTGCAAGCCTCTCTCTCCCTGCAAGCCTCTCCTCACCCCAGTCTCTCTCTCCCTGCAAGTCTCTCCTCACTCAGTCTCTCTCTCCCTGCAAGTCTCTCCTCACCCAGTCTCTCTCTCCCTGCAAGTCTCTCCTCACTCAGTCTCTCTCTCCCTGCAAGTCTCTCCTCACTCAGTCTCTCTCTCCCTGCAAGTCTCTCCTCACTCAGTCTCTCTCTCCCTGCAAGTCTCTCCTCACCCAGTCTCTCTCTCCCTGCAAGTCTCTCCTCACCCAGTCTCTCTCTCCCTGCAAGTCTCTCCTCACTCAGTCTCTCTCTCCCTGCAAGTCTCTCCTCACTCAGTCTCTCTCTCCCTGCAAGTCTCTCCTCACCCAGTCTCTCTCTCCCTGCAAGTCTCTCCTCACTCAGTCTCTCTCTCCCTGCAAGTCTCTCCTCACCCAGTCTCTCTCTCCCTGCAAGTCTCTCCTCACCCAGTCTCTCTCTCCCTGCAAGTCTCTCCTCACCCAGTCTCTCTCTCCCTGCAAGTCTCTCCTCACTCAGTCTCTCTCTCCCTGCAAGTCTCTCCTCACTCAGTCTCTCTCTCCCTGCAAGTCTCTCCTCACCCAGTCTCTCTCTCCCTGCAAGTCTCTCCTCACCCAGTTTCTGTTTGTGAGAGGCTCACTTTCCCCCAGTGGGGCAAGGCTGGGTCCAAGTCTCGTGGCTGCAAAAGCACTAAAATAAACGTAAAATGTTAAGTCTGGGGGGGCATTGCCGAACACTTGGTGCTGGCTATGCGTGCCCACATAGGCCTATCACAGGAGCGTTCTTCAGCTGGAGGGGGGGGCATACACTGTGCTATGACAAAAAGGATACATATGCCTTGGTGGGGGATTTAACACAGAGTGCTTCTCTAATCGGGATGTTTCAGGAAGAAAAAGCCTTGGCTGCACTGGTTTTGGTCTGCTTTAATGGTGGGCCCCAATAATTTCCTCTGGTGTGCCCCGGGTACTCCAGTGCGACCCTGCCTACAGTCAAGGCCAGAAGTAAATTCCATGTAATTCTAGAAATGCAGCTATTTGAACACATCTGCATTGGGTTAAGCCCTCTCAAGCAGCATATGCCACTGATTATCAAGGGGGGGGGGGGTTTAGGTGAGCAAATAACTACATTTTTTTTTTGACTGGGGGGCACTACTCACTCCCATATAGACTGAACTGAAAATGTAAGGCTGACAGTCCATTAATATGGTTATTGCAGCAAAAGAATCTCATGTTGAAAAGGTTGCAATATATTAAAAATAAAAATTGGAAGATTTTTGCCAATTTCATAATACATTTGCTCAGATAGCATTTCACAGTGAGCCAAAAAAAAAAAAAAAAAAAAAAAAAAAAAAAGAAGAATCTTTAAACCAAGGACAATATTCATCACATCATCACTATTTTTACTGAGTAGAATGCCAAGTGCATGGAAGCATTAGGCTGTAAGCAAACATACCTCACCGCTCCTTATCTTGTGTGGATTAACTGGCCTGTCATCTTCCCCAATATCCACCTCTGCCAGCCTTAATAAATTATATATGGTGTCTCCAGTAATCTGGAAAAGAAGTTTCACATAAATGATTAATTTAAGGCCTTGTTCAGGCAAAAATTAAAAAAACCAATTCTGTGAGTACTCACCTGTAGAATTGTTTTTGTTCTTGCATGGCACGGCCCGCTTCGGTATTCATAACAGTTGGGTTATTCCGCCACAAGGGTGGCGCAGTGGTACTGCAGAAAGCTGTGGCATCTCCCGGCTCCCTATAAAGTTCCCAGCGTAGACAAGCAGTGAGACAAGAAGCCGGGAGAGAATAAAGTAAAAAATATGAAAAAGGCAAAAAACCCCAATTAACTTGGAACAATCACCATAAAGAGGCAACCAAGAATAACGATAACAAGGGTGGGGCGAAGCAAGCCGTGCCATGCAAGAACAAAAACAATTCTACAGGCGAGTACTCACAGAATTGTTTTTTTCTTTATTGCATGGTACGGCCCGCTTCGGTATTCATAACAGTTGCGACATCCAAAAGCAGTGTCCAAAGTAGGGTGGGACCCCCAAAGAGTAACGGCCAAAAGTTCAAGTCACTACCACCTGAAGCACCTTGCGGCCAAAAGCAGCATCCGCTGAGGCCTGAACATCAACCTTGTAAAACTTAGAAAAAGTATGAACAGAAGACCAAGTAGCGGCCTTGCAAACTTGTTCAACAGAAGCTTGGTGCTGAAAAGCCCAAGAGGCACCAATAGCACGAGTGGAATGAGCAGTAATCCTAAAGGGAGGTTCCTTTCCCTCAGCAGAATAGGCTTGAACCACCGCCTGACGGATCCACTTGCTGATAGTGGATTTAGCCGGAGGCAAACCCTTTCTAGGTCCAGAAGTGAGAACAAAAAGAGCATCAGACTTCCTGAAAGTCTCAGTAGTGACCAAATAAAACTTCAGAGCCCTGACCACATTCAGAGAATGCAGAGTCAGCTCCTTGGAATTAGCAGGATTAGGACACAATGACGGCAAGACAATGTCCTGATTGAGATGAAAGGCAGACACAACCTTTGGTAAGAAATCCGGCATAAGCCGGAACACCACCTTATCCTGATGCCTCTCAAAATAAGGATGTTTGATGGAAAGCGCCGCTAGCTCAGAAACTCGCCTTACAGAAGTGATAGCCACCAGAAAGGCTACCTTAAGAGTCAAAATAGACAAGGCAGCCTCACGGATAGGCTCAAAGGGAGGCCCTTGCAGAGCAGACAACACCAGATTCAAATCCCAGACTGGTAGCAAATGCTTACAGGGTGGACGCACATGAGAAACACCCTGGAAAAAACAGTGATTGGCAAAAGATCTTTGGAAAAAAATTGCCAGAGCTGAAACATAGCCTTTTAGGGTACTAAGTTGAAGGCCCAGATCCAAACCATGTTGTAAGAAATCCAGAATCCTGGGAATAGAAAACACCCGACAGGGAACTTGGACTCACACCAGGCAATGTAAGCATGCCAGACCCTGTAATAGATAAAGGATGAGGAGTTCTTCCTAGCCCGAATCATGGTATCAACAACAGAGGCAGGCAACCCCTTTTCCATCAATATGGAGGTTTCAGCAGCCAAGCCGTTAAAGCCAGAGTTTGTAAATTGGGATGGCGTAGCTGCCCCTGAGTGAGAAGATCTGGATCCTTGGGCAAGACGTGCCGGTCTACTGCCAACTGCACGACGTCCGTGAACCAAACTCTTCTTGGCCAACAAGGGGCCACCAGGATGGCTGGTACCCGCTCCTGGGCTATCTTGCGCATGACCCTGCCCAGGAGAGGAAACGGAGGGAACACATAGAGAAGCTGAAACTCCGTCCAGGGCATCCGTGGCGAAGGCCAGAGGATCCTGAGACAGAGAGACAAATCTAAGAAGTTTGTGATTGTGACGGGCCGCAAACAGGTCCACATCCAGCTGACCCCAGCGGTGAAAGAGGGAGAGAAACACCCGGTTGTTGAGAGACCACTCCCCAGACGAGACGTCCTCCTGCTCAGGGAGTCCGCCACCTGGATCTCCACCCCTGGGATGTAGACCACTGAGATGCAGGGAACGTGCTGTTCCGCCCAAGACAGAATCAGGGACACTTCCTTGAAGGCACGCTTGCTCCGAGTCCCTCCCTGATGATTGAGGTAGGCCACCGCCGTCTGGTTGTCTGAGCGTATCTGAACAGCCCGACCTCGAAGGTGAGTGGGTAGGCGAGAAGAACCAACCTGATCGCCCTCAGTTCCGGAACATTGATGGAAGCCTCCCTCTGTGGTGACCGTTTCCCAGCACGGGGGCAGGAAGGACCTGCCCCCAGAAGATTCCTTGAGTCCAGCCACCACGACAGAGACTGTCCGGCCAGGGGAGACAGAACAAATTCCTGATCCAGGGACACAGGGTACCGATTCCAAACTGACAAGAGGTGCAACTGGAGAGGTCTCATGTGAAACTGAGCAAAGGGGACTGCCTCGAAGCAGGACACCATCAGGCCCACCAACTGCATCCCCTGACGGATGGAGGGATGAGGACACGACAGCAGAGCCCGAGCCTGCAGCTAAAGACCCTTCACCTTCTGCTGAGGAAGGAACACCTTGACCTGAGAGGTATCCAGAGTCATGCCCAGAAAGGACCTCACCAAGGACAGAGACAGAGAAGACTTGGGATAATCGATCACCCAGCCGAAAGACTCCAGAGTGGATGTCACCATTTGAGTGTTCCGCTCGGCCTGAGGAAAAGACTCGGCCACAATCAGGATGTAGTCCAGGTAAGAAATGATGCGGATGCCTGGTCTGAAACATGAAGCCTCCAGATGTGAGCAAAGAGCCGAAGCCGTCCCCCCACCCGGATGGGTGAGGGCGCCCCTTCATGCCTGAGAGGGCTTGGGAGAGGGTCTGGGCTGAGGATTCCAGGAGAGACCAGGACGACCACGGGGTCTGCCACGGCCCCAAGAATCTCTGCGACCACTGGAGAGGAGGGAGCCACGGCCCCCTCTGGGAATGCAGGAGGAAGGGAGGTGGGCAGAGGACCCCCGAAAGGGCCGAGACTGCCTCTTACGCTGAGGCAGCCTTCCATCCTTAGCTAGAACATCAAGACGCTCCCCAAATAGCCACAGCCCCACGAAAGGGAGGCCAGTGAGAGCTTTCTTAGCCGCAGCGTCAGCTGCCCATTGGCGCAACCAGACAGAGCGGCGCATAGCCACCAAGCGCGCAGAGGTCCTACCACACAGCATCATCCATAGCAGTAAGTATAAAGGCCACAAAATCGGAGTAAAGTAAGAGAGTCCTATATTCCTCCCCCACACTACCAGCTGTTGCGCCATCAATGAGACGCTTGAGCAGCTTCTTAAGGGCAATAGCAGCAATGGCGGCAGCACCGCAAGCCAGCCCCCACACAGGTAAAAGCATGGCAGGCCAATTGATCCATGCGCCGGTCCTCACCGTCCCTCAGAGTGGTAGTGTCAGGGGAAGGCACGACCGAAGTATTGGACAAGCCTAGCACGGGAGCGTACACTTCAGGGGGAAATGACCACCTCTTAACAAGATCAGCAGGAAAGGGATACCTTTTATCCAAACCCTTGGGCACAGCAGGCATCTTGTTCGGACGTTCCCATTCTTTAAGCACCATGGTGGTAAAATGTTCCTGCTCAGGGCGAAAAAGCTCCCTCTGCTTTCTCTTAGCTACCTCAGGGGCAGCAATGTGCAAAATTTCAAAAATTTGTGACAGCAGATTATCAGTGTCCTCAGGGTACCATGATTCCTCTTCGGACGCAGACCCAGGGTCACTATCGCAACCCTCCTGCTGGTTCCCAGAGGAGCCAGAATCCTGGGAGAGCTCCCCCATCTCAAGGGGGTGACAGCCACCAAGATCATCAATCCCCACATACATCTCAGTAAGGGGAGTGGGCCTGGGATCCAGGTGTCTCTTCTTGCCAGAGGCCTTCCTAGGAACAGTCCTGGCAAGCTGCTTTTCAACGTTAGCCACCCGCAGAGCCAAATCAGAATGTGACTCCCTGCCAACATTCCCCTTACTGGGGCCCAATTGCAGGAGCGGGGGAGTAGGTGAAGCCGAGTGAGGCGCAGAGCTGGGAAGCGAAGCAGGCAAACAAGCTTGAAGCACAAGGACACTTTCAGCGCACGGCACGCACACCATGACACTGTTACTCACAGGGGATACCCCACACATGGAACACAGCTGGGCTTGCCCCGAAGGGCCCCCAAGCACACTATCCCCAGAAGCCTCCATATGGTGATTAACAAAGGCGCAATAGGCCAGCAGTGGGTACAGGCTTAAGACAGAAGCCACCCGGGATGCCCTCCCACGGGATGCCCCCAGAAGTCAATAAAGGGGGAATGAGGGGGAGGAAGGAGTAGAGCCGGGAGAAACCACAACCCAATGGTATCCCGCCTGAAAGATATAAGTAAAAACACACATGAGCATCCCGCAGCAAATACACCCCGATTCAATAAATCGCCCCCAAGTGGGATTCACGGACCTAAGACAGTGCGGGGTCACACAGGCACAGACCGCTGGATAAGGTGACCTGCAGCCAGGAAGGGAGAAATCCAGACGCGCAGCCCGTCCAAAATTGCACCGGCAGAGGTACCTCGAGGGGCGGACCGCGAGGTGAACGGCACGATACGCGCCATCACCCGGCCCCGCCCCCCCGAAGAGCACGAAAAACTGCGCTCACGTGACCTGGCCGGCGCCATGACAAAGCAAAATTACCTCAAGTTATAGCGCCCAAGCCGCGGAACACAGTGCAAAGTGGCACAGCAGCTAAAAACACCAGAAAACACACCAAAAAACGTAAAAACACCACAGATAACACTACTCGCCACGAAGTCAAAGGGGGGGGGGGGGGGGGAGAGAGAGAGACGAGAAGGCAGCGGCGAGCAGCCATGGCCAGGGAGGGTGGGCGCGGGGGGGGGGGACCCAAAAAGAAAAATAAGGGGACACAGTCCCCAAACTACTCACCCCCTCAGAAGCCAGGACAGAAACTCTGCATCCCCATTAGGCTCACCATAAAGCCTATGGCCGGCTACCCTTTGTGTTACAGGGTCTGCGGCTTGGAGCTGCGCTCCAGGAGCACTTGGCCCTAGTGCTCTTCTACCTTCACCCGATCTGTCAGCCGAGGCTGGGAGGCAGTGAGGGTCCAGAAACGGGTGGAAATAGACATGCAGGGCCACAGACTTGGTTGCCCCGCTCACCTGCGCAAGAGAGAGAGCCATCTTCTAACTTCGTAGTATCACTGCAGAGGAAACACTGGGAACTCTATGGTTAATCCCGCTTTTATAGGGAGCCGGGAGATGCCACAGCTTTCTGCAGTACCACTGCGCCACCTTGTGGCGGAATAACCCAACTGTTATGAATACCGAAGTGGGCCGTGCCATGCAATAACCATAGCATTTTGCATTTATATTGTACCAGTTTGCCATTCTAGAGAATGCATTTTTCTAAGTGATTTGTGATTATTTGCACATTAGTATTTCTTCATTTTGGAGTTTAGCACAGTCCTTTTATTAATTCCAATCACTGTTCACAGAATACTAAGTATACTTACTGAATAGATATAGATAAGTAAACTAAATGTGCATTTCCAGGAGTAAATACAAAGTACTTTGAAAGAGCTGCACGTGTGTCCGTGCATTTGTGTGTCTGTACGTATGCACATCTATGTGCGTGCCTGCAACTGAAGCTTTGTGCACATGTGTGCCTGCATGTTTGAGGGTGCAAGCACACATGCATCTGCAGTTTTGAGTACATGTGTGTCTGCAGGTGTGTGCACATTTACATCTGGGTATGTGCATGTGCATCTGGGAGTGCATGTATGTGCACTCAGGGGTGCTGCACATGGTGCATCTAGGGGTGTGTATGCATGTTCATTACGGGTGATGAATGCATATTCATCAGGTTGGTAGTGTCTAACATCTGAGTTTTTGTGTCTGGGCAGCTGCCGGGGTGTGTGCACAAACACATTTTGGGAGTGCATACATTTTCACCTTTGGGGTGTTTGGGGGGTGTGCATACATCAGCAGGTGTGTTGGGGAGGTGGGCCTGGTAATGAGTGTGTGGGGATGCATGTGGCTGCAGCAGGGGTGTACTTCCCCTAGTGTGGGTGAGTGAGAATGGATAGGGGGCAGCTATGTGCACTGTGGAGGAATTAACTTTTAAACCTTACATATTTATTTACCAATTGACAAGTAACCAATTACCACCAATCGACAAGTAACCAATTACCACCAATCAACAAGTAACCAATTACTACATTCCGAGCGCCTGTCCTATCCACACAACCAACGGCTGTGCGAGCTGCTTTTCTTAGCCGCATCCGGGTTCATGTAGTGTGGTAAAACATGCTACATGAACCAATATGAAGCTTTGGATGTCCCCCTGGACGTCCCCAGCGACTCACCTCGCCACCATGGCAGAACCCAGTCCCTCTCTGTGAGCAGCCACACACACAAGGTCAAAGGCTGTACTTGGGAGGATTGTGGGATACATATTTACGGGTGTAGCAAGATGGCGTCTGCCATCTTTAACCAGAGAAGACAGACTTTAACAATAGCAGGCTTTAGCGAGTTAGTTGCAGTTTTTTGGGTTTCGATCTGCTTTAACCCTTCTAGTGCCAGCTACGTGAGACTCACGTAGCTGACTTTAGAGCCCCATAAAAAAAAAAAAAAAAAAAGTAAAAAAAGATACAGACTTACCTGACCCCTCGTTTGAAAGTGCCAGCGATTCTCTTCAAAAATCAGCTATTTGATTTTCGCCCCCGGGCCACTGATCTTCAGGAGGGGGCCCGGAATAGCCCCCCCCCCGCGCCATCTGAAAGAAAAAAAAATGAAAATGACACAAACTCACCTGACAGCGCGATCGCTCTCCCCGAGTCTTCTCTTCACCAGGGGGGGCTCCGATCCCCCCCCCTGGACTTACCACTCTTCGGGTGAGGACCCAGCAACGGGCCCTCACCGTCCTCTTCGGCCGCCGCTGGCCCCCTAGCCCCGCCCACTTGTGGGAGGAGCGGGATGACATCATCCCGCTCCTCGTATACCGGTACCCGGGCTCCGACTGTCATAGCGATCGGAGCATGGAGGGTGGCAGGCAGGGAGGCTCTGATCTCCTTGCCTCCCACCCTCCCTGCTCCGATCACTACCGACAAGTGTCATCTGCAGCGGCACGGGACACGGGATCAGAGGTAAGTATAAGCGAAAAAAAAATAAAGAATTTTTTGTCTGGTGTCTTTTTTTTTTTACTTAACCCTTTGTGAACTGGTAAGGGGTCCATGAGACCCCTTATACCAGTTCACAAGGCTCTGAGGCTAGCAATCACCTGCGGCTAGTGGGTGACTTGCCATAACCCCCAGCCCCCCATTACCTGCCTCTCCAACGGCCAGGGGGGGGCAGAAGGGCCCGGGCCAACTAGTGGCTATGTGCGCTAGTAGCCTGCAGGGTCAGGGGCCACCAACGCTGGCCCCTGCGCCCTGTTCTACAAGCCCCCATAGCTGGTCCGGGTCGGTAATGCTGGGTAAGGGGGACCCTACGTCATTTTTTGGGGGGGATTTTAAGGGGACCCTATGTCTTTTTTTTTTTAAGTTAACCCCTTACAACTATGCAATCATATTGCATAGTTGTATCCTATCTGAAATCTCCTAAACTGCTGTTTCAGTTTGGGGGAGTTTCCTGGGCAGGAAAGGGTGTCTACCAATACATAAGTGGTACCGTTGTAACCGGGAGAAATAGGGCTTTCACACGCAATAATATTTTATTAACAAACTTACATTTTTTATCACAATAAAACACTACAAATTGTAAAAAATAGATTTTTTTTATTTTTTTGCACATATTTCACCCAAAAGAATTAAGAATACACTAGAAAGAAGACACTTCATGTTGAAGCTGAAAAAAACAATATATAATTTTCCTGGAAAAATCCCTGGAAATCCCTTCAAAAATCAAGGTTGAACATATGTAGCGCAAAAACGTGAAAAGTAGTCTGGCAACAAGAGTTTGACAAAAAATCTAGGCAGGCTGGCACTTAAAGGGTTAAGGCCAGCGTGATAAAAGATAAATGAAAAAGGAAGACAACAAGTTCCATCCAGGACATTGACTAACCTTTCCAAAAATGGTGTGTTTATTATTAAGCTCATCAGCACGTCCCAAAGTAAAGAAAAACTGGCTGCCATTATCATGAGGTCCGGCATTCGCCATTGCAACCAAGCCTCTCCGAATAAAGCGCAGACGTGAGTGGAATTCATCCTGGAAATGAAGAGCAAAAAAAGAAACTGATCTGTTTAAATGGTCTACACAATAGTCATCTATCCATCCATGGAAAGGGAGAGCGCGGATAGGGAGAACTCTTTTCTTGGACAATAATTTAGAGAGCAAGATTTACATTATTTGCCCGTTGTGATCCAGAGGTAAGGAAGAGGCCTTGTGACCATTTCCAGCCATGGGACATCATTTAAAAGCTCTTGAGCAAGGCACCTAACCCCCCCCCCCCCCCCCCAAAGGCTCACTGGAAGCTGAGTTTAGGGCAGCTCACCTCTCCGGGAATGTGTGCACTCACTGCTCCTTTGTGTTTTATTCAGCTATGTGTAGTCACTGATATTCAATGCTGTGTTCATAGAAGTGCACAGGTGAGAAAATGCAGAGGATAAATTCCATATGTGCATACAGCCACTATTAGCACTATTATTATTAGAAGGCAAAGTGGGCAGTAGCCCAGTTGAGTAAAAACTGAATAAAATATTTTCCAAGGACTAGGGAATAAAGCACTATAATTTAGGTGGGGCTCCAGGGCTAGCCCACCTCAATTTCCCTACTGATTTAGGCTGCACACCACTTAATTTTAAAATTAAAATTTTTATTTATCAACAAATATCTATACACTGATCATACATGGGACAAAACAACACACAACATAATAAAATACATATATTTAAAAACCCCCAAGTGGGGAGGAACTATCAGGGCTAATTTTGCAGGACACTTAATTTCAGTGTTCCCCCACTCATTCAATTTAATTTAAATATTGGTATAAAGTAGGCTCTCACAATATAACCATATATATACCGACACTCCTGCCACAAATTATAAAGTGCTTGTGCAATCCTATTAAAGATATCATGAACTAAATTGATAATAATTAAACCGGACCTTCAGCGTGATTTAATGAAAAGCCCAAACTCTTAAAAAACGGTTCCCCAGCATCTAAAATTAATATATTTTATGTTTTTAGTCACTAACTTATTATTCTTTCCCCCACTGGGCTGCAACTCTGTTCAGGAATTTAGGATACGGGCGGCGCCATCTTGACTCAGAAGCATCATACTTACTGAGGAGAGGAGAGTGGGATAAGGTACAGGGGGGCGGGTTATAGCTATGCTTTGCTCAGACAGAGCAGAGCTGGGGTCAGGTAAATGTCAGCAGTCCCAGAATGCAGAGCAGCACAGTCAGGAGGCACTTCCTGTTTGCAGGCTGCCTGATAAGATGGCGGCTTCCATAAGCCGCCATCTTGGATGTTTAAAGGCTCATAACATGCAATAGATGCAGGTAGGATGATTTTTAATGTGGACAATCTGTATGTACAGGGTGTGGGAAACACATAAGATAGACTCTTATTCAGAGTGAAGGTCCGCTTTAAACGGTGCTGCAGTACTGCTATATATAAAACGATAAAAATGTATGATCAGTGTATAGATATTTGTTGATAAATAAAAATTTGAATTTTAAAATTAAGTGGTGTGCAGCCTAAATCAGTAGGGACAGCAGTGCATACCCTATAAAGTTTGGTGACTGGGGAAAAAAGACAAAAATTGAACACTGAAGGTTTGCAAAGTTTACCTGAAGATGGTAGTTAGTTGGGTATATCTTTGCTGGCTGGATTACACTTATTTATATATTTTCTACAAAATGAGTGCTGAACCGCATTGTGATATGGGGGGGGAGGCATCCAGGCTGGTGGCGTAACACCACCCCACATACATAAAGCCACCCCCAACTCCCCGGTTTCCCTTACCTGCGTTTCAATCCCCTAGTAAAAGGAGGCCCTGCAATCGGTTGAGTCACTTCTTCTATTCTGGCCACCAGTGAATTACAGATGAATGAAATCAGGCTTCGTGGCGGTTCATATGTGCAGGGCTCAAGCAATAAGGATGCCCCTTTCCTGCACCTGTCACAATGCAATCCAGCATCCATTTCATAGACAGCGAGTGTTGGAAAGCTTGAAGCAGTTAATAGTCGTTTACGAGAGAGATCTCAGCTTTAAAGTGGAACAACACCCTCCCATGATCGGCCCGGGAATCTATAAGATTCCCGGACCGATCAGACCCCTGACTGCGGGGCACCCCGATCGGGGGTGCCCCACTGTGTGAAACCCCCAGAAACCCCTAAAACCCTACCTTATCCTCGATCCAGGACGCGCACCCGCGCCGGCCGTTTGTGAATGGCGGGCGCGCGCCCTGTAACAGTGACACGCGGGAGACGGCGGCGGGCACGCTCTCTTGTCCATAGCTGCCTCCCGCTTGTCCGTCGGCGGGGACTGGCAGCGGCGGTCACGTGGGAGCGAGGAGAGGTGAGTTTTTCGGGGGTTTCACACGGACCAAAACCCAGGATAGTCAAAATCCTGGGTGTTGGTCCACTTAAACAGATTTATTCCACAGCACACCAGGATATATCCTATGCATGACAGGTAAGCAAACAAAGATTTGCTTTCCCAAGCATGGGCAATTCCTTTAAGCCTAGGAGTGAAACAACTTACCCTGAAACTGAATCTAGGTACCAGGTTAGAAATAACAGACATAGAATAGAAGGCTTACCCTAAATGGTTTTCCATATATTGATTCGCCCCCTGTACCAGTTCCAGTTGGATCTCCTCCTTGAACAATGAATTCAGGAACGACTCTGTGAAATATGGTATTGTCATAATAACCTGGAATAAAACAGAAACTACATTTAAATAAAAAATTAATAAATTACATTATTAATGCATAGCAGAGACCATACTTTTAAAAGCTTCTAAGTCAGAAATGAGCGGACAAGCCACCCAATGGAGGATGCTTGGTTAGCGGGGGATAAAATGAATCCGCTTTGGGATTGGGTCTGATTTATGGTCCCTCTGATGTTCGTTTTGAAGTCTATGACCACAATGGGGAAATAAGGCTAATTTCATTTTACAGGAAGTTCATTTGACTGAAAATCAGTTAGGGGTTAAATGGTTATTTCGATTACAAAATAATCCCTGTCAGTCTTACCGGTAATGGTATGTCCTTCAGGATGGGGGCTCCTCCACCCTAGACAGGAAACCCAAACGCGGACAAGTATAAAAGCTCCACCGCTTCCTCTGAGCCCTCAGTATATTAAGAAGTAACCAAAAGAAACCAAAAGACTATACGGGGAGGGTAGCTAAGGCCATCCTGAAGGACTCGTAGAAATACCATTCATTCATTCTTCAGGACGGCCACTTCTTCAGAGGATAAGCAAGTAATCTAGGTTAAGGGCGGGACACTGAATGAAGTGCTTTCTCTCGGGAAACGGCCATTCTTTTCTGAATAATCTAGACAAGGAAGAGTGAACTGGAAAAGATCTTTCCATTCTCCCCATGAGTTTATGATAAATCAGATCCTGAGCTGATCAGTGGCGATCGAGGAATTTTCATAGTGTCATAAATATCAAGTAATCCTCTGACACCCGGTTCTTTTGCCTTTTGGGGGTCTTGCTTCTTGAGACCCTTCCCCTCCAAAACCCACACGGGGAGGCTGATTTAAGACTAGCACCACGTACTGCCATGTGAGCGTCTATGTAGCGGTGCTTAGAGTGACTGCTAGTAGACGCTGCAAGCGGGTGTCGGGCGCTGTGATCTAGCCTAGCGGGTGGACAAGTGACGCTGTACTATCCTGTCCAGCAGTGATAAATGTGATGTCTGGTGGGTGCTGTAGAAGCGCTCCCCCTGATTCACTGCAGAGCCAATCGCGAATGCTTGGTGGTGTCCCGAAGTCAGGGCCGGATCCAGGGTTTTGTGGGCCCCCGGGCGACAGAGTCTTAGTGGAACCCTTGTGTCACCTCACATGCCCCGAAATGAAAAAGTTAAAAAGGCAAGAGAAATAGAATGAGGGAGAAAGAAAAAAAAAAGAAGAGAAAGAAAAAAAGACAAAAAGAAAAAAGGCAGAAAGCAGGGTAGAAAGAGAGAAAGAAAAGAAAAAAGGGAGAGATAGATAGACAGGGGCGGGGGCGGAACAGAGAAAAAGTAAGTGGGAAAGAAAAGAAAAAGCAAGAAGAAAGTGAGGAGGAAAAAAGAAAAAAAAAGGATGAAAAAGATAGAAGGGAAAAGAAAAAGAAGGGTGTGAGTGAAGCAATAAAGAAAGGGAAAACAGATGGGGTAGTTAATGAAGAAAGAAACACAGACAGAAACACAGACAGAAAGACAGAAAGAAAGACAGAAAGAAAGGCAGAATGTATACGAGGTATAGAAAGAAGAAAAAGTGTAATAGAGTGAAAGAAAAGAGACAGGAAGGAATCGAGGAATGAAAATAAGAGGGTAGTGAGATTGGGGCAAATAATAAGAAGAAATAAAATAATAAAGAAATAAAAGAGAGAAAATAGAATGGAAGTAACGGGAGAGGGAAGGAGGAAGGAAGTAAGAAGAGAAACGAGGAGGGAAGGCAAAAAGGGAGATAAGGAAGTGACGATTGAAGAAAGGAAGGAAGAAAGAAAAGAAGGAACAGTAAAGAAAGAGAAAGAAGGAAAGAAAGAAAGGAGAAAAAGAAAGAAGGAAGGAAGGAAAGAAAGGAAAGAAAGAAAGAAAGAAAGACGTAAAGAAAGAAAAAAAGAACAAAGGAAAGAAAGAAAGGAAGAGAAGGAAAGAAAGAAAAAATAGAAACAAAGAGAAAGAAGGAAGGAAAGAAAGAAAGGAAGCAGGAAAGAAAGAAAGTAGAAAAGAAAGAGAAATAATGAAAGAAGGAAAGAAAGTAGAGAAGAGTGGATAAGAAAATGCAAGGGCTGTAGGAGGCAGTAGAAGAGTGTGGGAGAAGGAGAGAGAAAGGCACAGAGAAAGCAAAGTAAGGAAGGAAGAAAAGTTGACAATGGGAGGAAGGAAGGAGTAAGAAGGGGGAGGGGAAAAATATAGAAAGGAGAAATGGACAAAAGAAGTAGAGAGGGAAGGGAAGGAGTTAGGTAGAGAAAATATAAAGGGAATGGATGGGAGAAAGAGAAAAAGTTGAGAAAGAGTGTAGAAGAGAGAGCGCGCAAGGCAGTGAGGGAGAAAAAAAAAAAAGAGACAAGGACACAGAAAGAGCTGGGAAGAAAGGGAGAAAATTGAGAAAGAAAGTAAAGAAAGAGAGAAGGGAGGGATGGAAAAAGAAGCAAATGGGGAAAAAAAAAGAAGAAAAAGGCCAAGAAAACGAAAGAAAGGAGAGTGAAAGAAAGACAGACAGAGACAGAGAGACAAAGAGAGAGAAATATAGGAGAGAGACAAGGAAAGAGAGAGACAGAGGAGAGACAACAGGCAGCCGATCTCAGGCACCATGTATTGCACCTGGCACAGCTCACCTCAATGCTCAGCGCAGCGTGTCTTCCAGGAGGGGCTCTACTGCCTGGCTGTGATCTTGTACCTGCTGTTCGGGCCCCGACCCCACCGATTCTGTTGAGGCCCCCCCCCCCCCCCCCCCCGGATGGCCTCATGTGCGACTTCCGCCGGCGGGACCACGCCCCCTTTCACTGGCTGCGCTGCTTTGTGCCGCTGCTCCTTCAGTTAAAGGAAGGAGATTCAGGCTGAAAGTGGCACCAGCGAACCACCTGAACCACCGATGAGCGCCCTGCCAGTTCCATGACCCGTGATCACCGGCCGAGGTGGGCCCCCCTGGCTACGGGGCCCTCAGCACGTGACCGGGTTTGCCGCCGGCCCTGCCCGAAGTCATAGCGCCCAAGACTATGCTCCATATAACAACAGGACAACGCTGCAGCGAGCGAAAGGTAGCATCGGTTAAGTGTGTCCGGCACTCGGCGCTGAAGCCCGTATTCAATAAAGAACTACACACAACCAGCGCCAGCGCTCTAAAACTGGGTGCTCTAGCACCGAGCGCCAGAAGCTATGTGATAAAAGTCTGTTTCTCAACACATATACACCAGCACCAGAGCAAAAACATATGGAATGACATTGTTTTATCACTGTGACAATGACAGACCTGCACATACAGTTCTGCATAAAAAAAAAAAAAAAAAACAATAAAAGTGTTTGTTTGCCGGGCAGGAGAGGACACCCAATGATTTGAGTCAAAAATGTTAAAGTTTACTTTGGCAACACGCTATTTAAACACAACCAAATGAAACAATATTGAAATGTATGGCAGAGCGCTACTGAGCGGCAGGTGCGCCGGGGCTATATGCTGAGCCACCGCTAGTGATACATGTGACGCTACATGACGCTTTTAGAGGCGCTCACCAGATTGACCTTCTTAAATGTGGTTTTCCCATACAGCACCCAGCGTTCCCCCTGACGCTACGCGGCACTACCTGGCGTTATGGTTTCATAAATAACCCCCTTAATGAATTCTCATCTGAGGAGACTGACTGTGACTGGTAGCAGGGGGAGGGTGAGAGGGAGCAGACTAAGTTGGTGCATGAGTAACCGGTGGCACCTGAGTTATGGGAAAATCTTGTGTGGGGGAAAACATGGCTACTGGCCATATCCATTTTAATGAAACTGACAGTTTCAGGAAGCTGCCTCGTCCCCAATTTTTTGCGAGCCAGGTTAACGCTAGAGTTTCTAGCATTCTCCAGACATCCACTTCCAGATTTGCCTTCCTCCTTCGACATTGTCGGAACGTTATCGGGCGCAACTGCTACCTGGCCAACTGGAAGTACAGCCCGGGGAAGTGGAAAACCGGAATCCTGTCGGCCACCCCTTCACCGGAGCCTGGAGCACAAAACCCCTGGACAGGAGTCCGGACCTCAGGAGTGCACCTCAGCTACAGGGAAGTGGGTGATGCAGGGCGTGAAAACACCATGGGAGCCACTGGGGAAAGAAAGTTTACCAGCGACTTTCTTGTAGTGGAGCATTCCAATTTCGGTTGGCCCGGAGGCAGGCTAGTGGCCGGCCCTAGAGTCATTTAGACTGGGTCACGTCAAACGGGTATTGCTCCGCTTTAAAGTGACCCTAATCTGCTCCAATTCTATGAAATGAAAAATAAAAAAAGCTCTTTCATCTTTGGACTTGAGCATTTGTACCATTGTCTTTTTTATAGTGTATTTACCACACAAAAAGTACCACCGTGTACATGAGACACTTCACCAACAACGTTGCTGCTTACACCACATTATACAAACTCAGAGAAAATGGTTAGGTTACCTTCTAAGCAAAGCTGAACAAAATTTCGGCAAGCTTTGGGTGCTTCTTTGGACCACAACTCAATATCAATCTCTCCTGCACTTGTTTTCAGCAGCACCTGTAACAGAATAAATTGTGTTGTAGAACACGCCTAAGCATTTTTTACAAACTTTAAACCTCTTCTAAAAAAAATGTTGGAGCTGGGTATTTCCGGGTGGGGGGCCTGGGGAAGCTTGAGGATTGCCTGGCCATTATTTCAGGCAGGTTAGCATGTTCAATAATTCTTGCAATTGGATCAGAAGGAGGGCAGGTTGTGCTGTATAATGATGTGCAACAGCAGCAGCAGCTTTCCCCCCTGCAGATACAGAGAAAATATGGAAACTGCTCTCCCCATTCTCCCCTTCTCTAACCATTCCTTCTTGTAACTTGAAGTTGCTCGCTTACATAATAAAAATCCTACAGCCAAATGTTTGATAGATCAAGACAGGGACAGAACCTACCTAGACTTATTTCTATAATACCAAACAAAACAACGAGTGGGTATAGGCTGCCCCAATCTAGTGTTCACCTATGAGTGCGACCTCACCTCTAATCAAGTTAAACCGGACCTTCAGCGTGATTTAATGAAAAGCCCAAACTATTAAAAAACGGTTCCCCAGCATCTAAAATTAATATATTTTACGTTTTGAATCACTAACTTATTATTGCTTCCCCCACTGGGCTGCAACTCTGTTCAGGAATTTAGGATATGGGCGCCGCCATATTGACTCAGAAGCATCACACTTACTGAGGAGAGGAGAGTGGGATAAGGTACAGGGGGGGCGGGTTATAGCTGTGCTTTGCTCAGACAGAGCAGAGCTGGGGACAGGGAAAGGTCAGCAGTCCCAGAATGCAGAGCGACACAGTCAGGAGGCACTTCCTGTTTGCAGGCTGCCTGATAAGATGGCGGCTTCCATAAGCCACCATCTTGGATGTTTAAAGGCTCATAACATGCAATAGATGCAGGTAGGATGATTTTTAATGTGGGAAATCTGTATGTACAGGGTGTGGGAAACATATAAGATAGACTCTTATTCAGAGTGAAGGTCCGCTTTAAGGTAGGCTCATATAAAAATATTTTATTTATTTGGGTTCTTAGCAAAAATAGCAGGGGGGGGGGGAGATAGTCCATCCATTCCCCTCACAATACATTTATAATATGCAAAACACATACGGTACATATATCGACAAGATCCAACAATGGAGTGTATCTACATAAATGAATGGACCAATACTAGTCTCAACCAGCAGACTAATGCACCAGCAATATAGCTGTCTACTAAATTTAAACTACCCCGCTCACAGGTTACATCAGACAATCTGGAAACACCTACTCTATGTATGAAGAACCTTCTTTTGTTGCAGGGGCCACAATGAAATACTATCTTATGTTCTGATTGTTTTAGAACTATTGACTAGGTATGATTCAGTCCATTTAACTTGTAAATGCTTTACTTTATCTGGACAATTTTCATATGTTAGCATTGTTTTAGTCACAGATCCATACCACACATTATCTGTGACTGGCGATGAGGAAGCCTGACCGGGTGAATCTAGTACGCCAAAACTGTCACCAAGTTCAATAACCAAGTGGTATTGGTCCATTAATTTAGGTAGACACACTCCATTGTTGGATCTTGTCGATATATATGTGCTTTGCATATTATAAATGTATCGTGAGGGGAACAGATGGACTACCCCCCCCCCCCCCCCCCCCATTTTTACCAAAAACCCAAAAAAGAATTTAAATCTTTTTATTTGAGCCTACATTAACTTGATATAGAGGCGGGGTTGCATTTATAGATTGGGTCAGTCTATACCCACTCATTTTTTTGCCTGGAGTGCGTACCAGCCCACCCACTAGTCCCGAGAACAGGGTAAAGCTACTAATTGCTGCTGTCGACACAGCAACAATAACTATAAATCCATTCTTTCTATAATACTCACATTTTATTCCCTGTAGCCGAGCCGTCCTAGTTCGGTTGAATAATACTTACCAGATCATGAGATTGAGCCACCCACCAAGAAGCTCCACAATTCCACTGGCCTGTCAAATGTCCACTCCCTGGCATCCATCACAGTGTCTAGTCATGCTTGCTCCATTCACTGCAATGAAGGGCAGGGGAAAGGCCATAGGACACTGAGGGTGCAATCCTCAAACTCTGGATGTATTATTGAACCAGAGTAGGACAGATCATCTGCTGGGGATAAAAAAACATATGTATGTTGTTTTTTCTGCCCAGAAAAGGGAAAGGCCACTTTCAATTGCATTTTTTTGAAAGTATATTTCAAAACGATGTGCTGAGCTGCTCTAGTATTTTTTAAATTTTTTCTTATGTTAGCAAACGTGTACAAAAAAGATCACTGCTGCTATGGCTGCTGCTGAGGTGAGGGAGCTCACTCACACGTACACACGCCCAGCAGCAGTGTTCTGTGTGTTACAGGACTCACTTCTCTCGTGTGGGAGAGGGCATTCAGAGTGACTATAAGTTGAGTAACTTTTTGGGGAAACCCACCAATAGGGGCATCTTGACATGCCATGGGGTGTAAAACAGGCAATTGTATTTGTATGCTAATTAAGGCCCCTTGTTTCTTCACAGGACTCATATGCCTGTTTGCTGAACATTATATAGCAGTGAGAGGGTTTAATTGGGCTGGTACTTGGTTCCCAGGCCCTAATCAAACTGTATAAATAGTAGTGATGGAGTGACTCCCTCCTCCTTTACTCTCTTTAAAGAAACCATAACCCACGGAGATCGGCCTGAAAATCTATAACATTCTGTGGCCAATCGATCCCCCCCGGGGCATCCAAAATGGGGATGCCTTGCTGTGTGAAACCCCCCAGGTCGCATCATGCACATGCACGAGCCGCATCCCAACTGTTAGAGGGTAGCAGGGGATCTGACCTCTCCGGTATTCCCCCTTCTGGGTAATGCTAGCTCTAGCATGCACAGCCGGAGGGACCCTAGCAAACCAATCATTCGGAATAACTTGCCGGACATAATTATTCACCACAATTGATTGTGTGGAAGCCGGCACATGTGCGAGTGTGGAGAGAGGAAGGTAAGGTATGGAAATCCTCGGGGTTTCACAGCTGCTCTGAAACCCCGAAGATTGCCATACCTTTAAAAGTAGCTCAAAACACAGGATTTTCCCTATCCTGGGTTCTGGTCCTTTCCCCTGGGACACCCTGCTGTGTGAACCCCCCCGAAAATGCCAAGCTAACTTACCCCTCCTCAAGCCCATAGCTGCCCATCCAATTTGCTTCACCCGCAAAGCCATTCAGTTGGGGGGAGGCAAGAATATCGGGCACCCTAAGGGGTTTCACACAATGGGACATCCAAGTTTGGGATGCCTCGGGGGGGGGGGGGGAGAAAGTAAGCCTGCCCTGGTGGGTTTTAAAGCAGAATAAAACCCATTAGGACCGGGGAATGCTAAATCGGGATTCCCCGCTGTGTGAACCACACACCCGGGTCGCTGCAAAACTCACCTTTTCAGGTGGCTCCATCGGGAGCAAGACCGGCCACATCCCCAGCTCCCATGTCCAGCTATTCAGATATGTTGTGGAGCAGGGGCGTGCCCCGCACTTGGAATGCATCCACCTTCACTCAAATTGTTGAGCTCTTGGTCTAAACAGCTCCGCATCGCTGATCATTATTACGGCACTGATTGGATGAGAGCCCATGCATGCACTGTAGGACTGAGGAAAGGTCAGTGTTTATTGGCAATTTGGGCGTTTTCTTCTACTTTAAAGCGGAACAAAAACCAGCAGCCAGACAGCCTGGAATCTAAAAGATCTCACAGCCGGCTGTTGGCTTTCCCACAAATTTGGATGCCCCGCTGTGTGAATCCCCCCGAAGGGTGCCCATAAACCCTCACCTTTCCCTGTTCCAATGGCACATGTGCGAGCTCTCATCCAATCAAAGCCTGTCGCAGAAATGCAAAAAGATGGGACATGCCGTCAGGTATACAGGGGATGCGACAGGGCACGCTCATTGAATTTAATCAGAGCCCCTTTGCCAAAGGATGTAAAGGGCTCCGATTGGATGAGAGCAATTGGACTGAGGGGAGGTGAGTTTTACTGAGGAAACTGGGGGGCTTCAATTTGGGATGCCCCAGGGGGAACGGAAGAAACCCTGGGACAGTCAAAACTCATTTTTTTCCCACTTTAAAATGGACCAACACCCAGGGGTGATCGGCCCGGGAATCTATAAGATTCCCGGGCCGATCACCTCCCTCACCGCAGGGCATCCGAGATCGGGATGTCCCGCGGGGTGAAACCCCCCCCAAAAACCTTACCTTATCGGCGACGGATCAGCCGCCGCTGCCTCCCGCGCGCCCCTCTAGCAGTACGCGCGCCCGCCGTTTGTGAATGGCCGGCGCGGGCCCTGTAAGAGGGATGCGCGGGCAGAGGCAGCTTGTCCGTCGCCGAAAAGTTTTTTGGGGCGGTTTCACACAGTGGGGCATCCCGAGCTCGGATGCCCCGCTGAAGTGGACCAACACCCAGGATAGTGAAAGTCCTGGGTGTTGGTCCACTTTAAAGATCACTGTAAAGCCAAAGTTGGTTGTGGAGTTCTGTATGACAGGGGCAGGAAATAGCTGCACACTGTAGGATTGCACACCTCCTATTGGGGGGATGTGTGTGCTGATGTTTCCAGTCACCTGTTAGATGGTGCTCCTTTAAAGTGGACCAGGATTTTGATTATCCTAGGTTTTGGTCCACTTCCCCGATCGGGGGTGCCCCGCTATGTGAAACCCCCAGATCGCCCGATTCAACCCATCTCACCCCACTGCTACAGCGCATGCGCGGCCGCTCATCCAATCAGCACACTCGGAGCCGCTGTGGTATGCGCGTCAAAGCGAACGTCTTATCTCTGTGGCTCCGAGCACACTGGCGTCCACATCTCGCGCTTCCCTCTGACAGGGAGCACGTCTGCGCCGGCTATTCACAAATGCACACCCCCTGCAAGAGAGAAGCGCGAGATGCGGCCCACGCATGCACCGTTGGACCGGGATTCAGGTAAGGTGAATGGGGCGTCCTGGGGGGTTTCACACAGCGGGGGAATCCCGATTTTGGATGTCCCGCAGGGAGGGATTGGATCGATCCGGTAATCTTATAGATTCCCGGGCCAATCCTGCTGGGTATTGGTCTAATTTAAGAAAAGGGTAACTATGTCCTTTATGCAGGCCTTACTGATTGTATGAGGGGTTAGTGTCCCTGCGAGCCAGGCCCCTCCATGGCACAGAAGGAAGAGTTAGGTCTGCTTTAAATATATCGTATAAGCAGCAAGGCAGGGTGACCCTAATGCCCTCCGGTCCCCCCGCACCTTGCCGTTAGTAGGCGGCTCCTGAATGTAGATGTTGCTCATCTTCAGCAGCTCCTTCAAAACAAACCGGCGCGTGCAGCCTCTGACTCCGCCGGACTGGACCACTGAGCAGGAAACGAGGGGGGCCAAAGCTCTGAAACATTAAATACGACGAGTTGATAAAAACATTCCTTTTAAAATGACAACTATCCCGGTAGAAAAAATGCAGGCACGGCCGAGCGCTTCTGCTGGACAGAGATAAATCTGAAAGAGGAAATCTATTCCTTGGGTAGGATTTTGGTGCGTTCCACGGTGCAGCAGCGAGAAGACTCCGCCGGAAACTTTGACCACGTGTTTATTTCCGGGTGTCCGAGCGGGAGTGAGCGAGAACTTTCTGCCGAGCGTGTGAGGGACGTTGCTCCCTGTTGCTGCTCTCCACATGGCTGTGCCAGGTTAGTGCTGACTTGGGGGTGGCTGCAGGTTGTCAGGCAGTTGTATCTGTTAATAGACTGCTCTGACTTTCCTCAGGAAGAGGCAGCAGCGTGTTTCTGTCAGCCATGGCGGCCAGCTGATGGAAGCTTGAGGGTTCATAAGCACTAATGTAGACCAAACCCCGGGATTATGACTATGGTCCTTGCCCCTGGCCAGAGCAGCATAGTTTGGGATGCCCCTTTATGTAAACCCCCCCCTAAATACCTCCCAGCTGTCCCTCTTTTGAGTCCATGGTCCCCCGACTTAAAGTGGACCTTCACCCCGAATAAGAGCATATCTTATATGTTTCCCACACCCTGTACATACAGATTGCTCACATTAAAAATCATCCTACCTGCATCTACTGCATTTTATGAGCCTTTGAATATCCAAGATGTCGGCTCATTGATTATCAGACTGCCTGCGAACAGGAAATGTCTTCTGACTATGCTGCTCTGCATTCTGGGATTGCTGACCTTTTCCTGACCCCAGCTCTACTTTGTCTGTGATTTATCCCCTCTCCCCTTCTCGATATGTGATGCTTCTGAGGCAAGATGGCGGCGCCCATATCCTAGAGGGCTAACCAGAGTTGCAGCCCTGCGGGGGAAGAAATAATTATAAGTGACTAAAAACTTAAAATATATTTATTTTAGATGCTGGGGAATAGTTTTTAAGCGTTGGGGCTTTTCATTAAACCATGCTGAAGGTCCGGTTTAAGTGTTACTCTTTAAACCGGACCTTCAGCATGATTTATTGAAAAGCCCAAACCCTTTAAAAACGATTCCCCAGCATCTAAAGTTAATATATTTTAAGTTTTTAGTCACCTATTTATTATTCTTTCTCCCAACTGGGCTGCAACTCTGTTCAGGACTTTATGATACGGGCGCCGCCATCTTGACTCAGAAGCATCACACTTACTGAGGAGAGGAGAGTGGGATAAAGTACAGGGTACAGGGTTTTAGCTGTGCTTTGCTCAGACAGAGCAGAGCTGGGGCTGCCTGATGCTCCATGAGCTGCCATCTTGGATGCTTAAAGGCTCATAACGTGCAGTAGATGCAGGTAGGATGATTTTTTAATGTGAGCAATCTGTATGTACAGGGTGGGGGAAACATATAAGGCTCTTATTCAGGGTGAAGGTCCGCTTTAAGGGTGTAACAAGCAGATCTGCATCAATAAATTAGTCATTGGTGTATTCAAAGTGTTTATATTGCATACCTGCCAACTTTTCAGGCACGGAAAGAGGGGCATTTGTTAAATTAGGCCACGCCCCCTCATTGATTGATTGATGGATAGGAGATAGGTAGAAACAGTTAAAACAATAGAAACACTTAAATAGGCGAATGAATCATTTATTGAAGCAGATCTTTGTTAAACCTCAAAGTGGGGCAAAGAAGAACAATGAGGGACAGCGGGACTTGAACTGAAAAGAGGGACATTCCCTGCAAATCAGGGACACTTGGGAGGTATGATTTTGTTGTAACTGTTACAACTTATCTCTTATCCTTCCCTCAATCAGGGGGCGTGGCTTCATTTAACTACTGCCCCTCTTACCCCGTCGGTAGATATGATAAAACTTACCAACTGCCAGTCCAACAGCGCAGGGCAAGCTCCAGGTTTATTGCGGGCCCCTGGGCGATAGTCTCCAAGCATTGTGGTATGACACGCCATACTTGAGATTAAAGTTGCATGTATGCTGAATAAAGAACAGAAAAGGAAAAAATAGAAGTAATCACTGAAAGAAAGTATATAAAAATAAGAAATAGAAGAAGTGGTGTAATATAAGGACTGACAGAAAGAAAAAAAGGGATGAAAAGACAGGAAAAAAGAAAGCAAGAATGAAAGAACGAACATAAAATACCCCCCAGAAAAAAAAAAAAAAATATATATATATATATATATATATATATATTAAAGACAGACATGAAAATCATATGATGAATGACGGAAAGAAAGGGAATGAATTAATGACAGATGAAATAAAGCATAAAGAAAGAAGCAATTTCTAGATGGAAAGCAAGTAACAGATAGAACTGAAGAGGAAAAAAAAAAGAATAGAGGGACTGGCAGAAATAATAGAAGAAAAAAAGAGAGAAAATGAATGGAGTTATTACCAGATGAAAGAAAGAAATTAAAGAACAGGAGGAAAGTGGCAATGACCAATCTGTTCCTGGCTGACAGTCCTTAGTCCTGGTTGCTGCATGGCCCTGTGTCCTGCATAGGGGTTGCCCAGGGTAAGGGGAATGAGGTGGGCCCTCCAAAGGTGCAGTTGCCCTGGCACCTGTGCGGGTACACCTAGTGCTGATGCCTGCCCTGCCCTGCAATGGCGTGCCCGCCACTTTATAATGGCTGCCCTGAAATATATGGTACTAGGGCTGCCTGATTTCCTACCCCCAGGGCTTAGAGATTTGGGTTGCCCCACTGTGTGAAACCCCTCCATGTCACCCAGTAAGCTCACCTTTTCCCCTAATCCAAGTGCACATGTGCAAAAAGCAGCTGCCCGCCTGCTATACCTTTTGCGGGTTGAACGCTCACATAAGGTATTAGTGAATGGCTGGCACGGGCACCCTCCCTGTTAGAGGGTAGTGGAGATGCAGATGCCAGCGTGCTTGGCTCTGCTCGGGCATGAGCGGAAACGAGTATGTTAATTGGACAAGAGGCCGAACGTGTGCCGCAGGACCAGGGAAAGTTTCGTTAGACTGGGGGGGGGGGGGGGGTGTCAAGTACTAAAACCTGGGATTTGGTTTACTTTAAAGTGGAACAAAACCCAGGATTTTGGCTATCCCGGGGTTTGCTCCACTGCGTGAAACACCCAGCAAAGACTCACCTTTCTCTGGTCCTATGGTGCATGCGAGGGCTCTTGTCCAGTCAGAGACTTTTGCCATGCATATGGAATGTTCGGCAAACTGCTCTGCTTGTGGAAATCAGGGGTGGCTTCATCCCCAGCAGCGGACACGCTCCTGTCCCCAGCCTATCTGAATGGCTAGGGCAGGAGCGCACACAGCCCAAAGATTCTGGGGATGCGGGCAATGATATTTACATCAGCGAGGGAGCCAGGAAGTACGTTTTGGGCCACACAGTGGGGCATCCTGATTTGGGCTGTCCCCCAGGGCCAGCTGTGTTGTGTTTCTTCCACTTTATAGGGACTGTCAAAGCAAACATATGAAATTGCCACCGTTTCTTCCATGTAGCTGCTGTGTCTAGGTCGGGCGCTCGCGATACAGCCCTGTTTTTGTCATAAGTCCCGGGGTGTGCATGCACTTCTTGTCCCCCTGCAGTGTGGGCAGTAGCGCCAGACTGCATTTCCGCGGGACCACATTCCCGGATGAGGGAATTGCAAGCTTTTTGAGGGGTGCTATGGGCTCTAGCCCCCCCACACCCCCCGAGCTTGTCTTTTTGTGACTCTAGCTACCAACCCCTCATCCCTGCCTGCCCAGAAAGACCTCAAAACCTCACCTTTCCCCAGTTCTGAGGAGCATTTGCATACTCTTCTCCAGTCAGAGCCGTTTGCAGTGCATATGTACTGTTCGGCAAGCGGTCACGGTTCGAATTGCTACTTAAAATGGATCAAACCCACCAAACTTGTGAAATCATTTTGACCAAAGCCCCTGACGAATCTCTCTTCTTAGGGTGTAGAACTAGAAATGGATATTTTTGCTTATCAAATTGCCCTGGAACATTTTTGGGGGCTCTACCTCTCTGTAGGATTGCATGTGATTAGTCATTGCATCGGTGTAGTAATGACATCATTGCCACACACAGCAGTGGCAATGAATGGAGGAGGCGGAGCTTTACAGCTAAAACAGGCGGCATTATCTGGGATTAGAATAAAGCAAGAGCAGTAAAAATAGGCAAACGTTACTATTCATGGGGGAAGCAATTCAGGGGATGCAAGTTAATAATGTGGGTTTTGGTCTGCTTTAACCCTTTCGCTGCCAGCCTACCTGCAGCATTTGCCACTCCCTGTTGCCAGACGATGTTTCACCATTTTGCGCTACACATATTCAACTGTCATTTTTGAAGGGATTTCCAGGGATTTCCCAGGAAAATTATATATTGTTTTTTTCAACAGAGTCTGGGCTTTAACATGAAATGTCTTGTTTGTATTTTTTAGGTGTATTCTCAATTTTTTTGGGTGAAATGTGTGAAAAAAAACAAAAAAAAAACATTTTTTTACAATTTGTAGAGTTTTTTTGTAATAAAAAATGTAAGTTTGTCAATAAAATCTTATTGCGTGAGAAACCCCAATTTCTCCCGGTTACAGCGATACCACATATGTATAGGTAGACACCCTTTCCTGCCCAGAAGCCTTTTATAGCTGCTGGATGACAAATGGTTAATTAAAAAAAAAAATGACATAGGGTCCCCCTTCCCGGGGAGGGGGACCCCATTTTTTTTTGGATTTTGAAGGGTTAAAAACCCTTCAAAATCCAAAAAAAAAAAATGACGTGGGGTCCCCCTTACCCAAAGTAACCAGCCCGGGACCAGCTATGGGGGCTTGTAGGCACAGAGTGGGGGGGCCAGCTTTGGTGGCCCCCCCACCCTGCAGCCTACGAGCCCACATAGCCTATGTGGGCCCGGGCTCTTCTGCCCCCCCCCTGGCCTTTGGGGAGGCAGGTAATGGGGGTGCGGGGGTTAATGGCAAGCCACCCGCTAGGGCAGGTGACTTGCCACCCACCCAGCCTTGTGAACTGGTATAAGGGGTCTCATGGACCCCTTACCAGCTCACAAAGGGTTAATGTGAAAAAAAAACACCACACAATAATAAAAAGTATTTTATTAGAAAAAAAAAAAATTTTTTTTTACTGTACTTACCTTCGATTGCAAGCTCTTGTCCCTCGCCGCTCAGCTGACAGATGCCGGTGATCGGCATCCAGAGAAGGAGAAGGCAGGAGATCAGAGGATCTCCTGTCACCTCCTTCCCCTGTGCCGATCACCGGCATCTGAGAAGCTGAGAAGGCTGAAGCCTGAGATCGGGGCCGGGATGACTTCATAAGCCCCGCCCCCAAGGGGGCGGGGCTTAGAGGCATGATGGCGGCCGCCATCGTGCAGAAGAGAGGAGAGAGCCTCCCAGGCTCTCTCCTGAAGATCGGTAAGTCCTGGGGGGGGATCGGAGGCCCCCCAGGTGAAGAGGAGGGACAGCGGGAGCCAGCGCACACACAGGTAAGTGAATGTCATTTTTATTTTTTTTTTTTTTTACAGTTAGAAGCTGCTGCTGCAGAAGCGGGGGGGGGGCGGCCTATTCCGGGGGCTCTCCTGGAGCCATCCGACCCCCCACGGGGGATCGGATGGCACCAAATTAAAGAGGAGACCCGGCCGGATCCAACAAGGGGTCAGGTGAGTATTTGTTGTTTTTACTTTTTAAACTACAAGCGAGGAAAGTCAAGCACGTAACACCTACGTGCTTGGCACTTAAGGCCCAGCCAAGCCAGCACGTAGGTGTTACGTGCTTGGCAACAAAAGGGTTAACTCCCACCCAAGCCGCATTCACCAGAGCATCCTGCAACTTTGTATTCCTAATCAGCGGAGAAAGTGCATGCAGCAGTATCCCCACCTCCTTTATGTCAGGTGGGAGTGCTCACAACTTGCTGTAGTGCCCTGAGAAATTATGAATACCAGACAAAAAGTTAAATATAACTTTAGGTCCTTTTTAAAAGCATTTAAACCAGACCTTCAGCATAATTTAATGAAAAGCCCAAACCCATATAAAACTATTCCCCAGCATCTAAATTTAATACATTTTTTTTAGTTTTTGGTCACTTATTATTCTTTCCCCCACTGGGCTGCAACCCTGTTCAGGACTCTAGGATACGGGCGCCGCCATCTTGACTCAGAAGCATAACATATATTGAGCAGAAGAGAGAGGGATAAAGAGCTGGGGTCAGGGAAAGGACAGCAATCCCAGAATGCAGAGCGACAGTCAGAAGACACTTCCTGTATTAAGGCTGCCTGATGTTCCATGAGCTGCCATCTTGGATGTTTAAAGGCTCATAACATGCAGTAGAAGCAGGTAGGATGATTATTAATGTGAGCAATTTGTATGTACAGGGTGGGGGAAACATATAAGATAGGCTCTTATTTAGAGTGAAGGTCTGCTTTAACTTGCTAGTTTAATGTCCAGCTGATTCGGCCCACCAAAATCTACATGTGGGTCAATTTATATCCCCACATTTATAAGCATGGGCAACCCAATTTTTTAACAAGCTGCGAGTAGAGGTGTGCCCAAAGATAACATGAGGAGTAACTACTGGCTAGTATCCTAGAACGACTGTAACGTAATGTAACAATGAATTGTAGGGCAACAGCCGCCAAGAACAAACATGGGAAACTACAAAATAAACATAAGAGAGGAAAAGGAGGGTGTTATGCAAGTTAATAGCAAGAGAGAGATTTTGCAGCACATATACTAAAATCTTCTTTTTGCTTTTTACATATATAAACCTTGTTTTTGAGGCTGCATTACAATTAGATTTTCATATTTATTTTCTGTCATCGATGCTCAGTATTTTAAATGCATGAATCTGGGTATGAAATCTAATTCTCCATAGAATTTTGTGCGTGATCCTGTTACACACCTACTCAAGGGAGATGGTAAATCGCCCCTCACACATATCTATTTAATAATGTTGGATATTTCAGCTCAAAAGTTCATAAATATTCAGTGTGAAAATCAGAAACCCTATTTCATATCGTAAATATTTAATGATCCACACATGCTGAATGAGTCCAGGGCTGTTCGCAGGCTAAGCATTTAGAGGGCTTTAAAAATGAAATCCTCTTTATTCATTTTAATCGCTATGTTATAGATTTGGTTGTGTTGCAATAAAGATATTGTACCAACAATAAATGATTTACAGATGCCAAATGAGAGTGCCGTAAATCAAATGTGAATACCTACATTGCAAAATGTATTCCTGTAGGTAACAAGTATAAGTTATTACATTTAAAGTGGACCAAAACCCCTGATTTGGTCTTTGCCCCTGGGGCACTCAGATCGGGGATGCCTCGCTGTGTGACTCCCCCCCCCCCCCCCCCCCCCCCCCCCCCAGTGGTTGCCCAATCTGACTCACCCTTCTCGGTCCTACAATGCATGTGCAGCCTCTCGTCCAATCGAGCACACTGGTGGCTGCATCCCTCGCTACCATCTAACATGAAGCGTGTCCGTGCCGGACATTCACAAATGCCTGGTGTGGACACACGCCCTGCTAAAGGGATAGTGGGGATGCTAAAGGCATGTGGAAGAAGGTGACCTGGGGGTTAACCACAGCGGGGCATCCAGAATCAGAAGGGAGGGGGTCTTACAGATTCCAGAGGTGTGGGTTTTGGTCCACCTTAAGTTCCTTCTGGCTGACACATGCAGTTAAGGACAGTTTCCAGCCAAAAACAAAGAAATGCGATGCTCACCAGGGGCATACATACCATAGAGGCAGTGCAGGCATTTGCCCCTGGGCTCGTGAACAGGGGGCCTGGTGCAAGCTACCTGCGCCACCTCTGCAGAATGTATGCCAGGCACCTAGCCATCCATGATGCCTCCTTCCTCATTGCCTCTGTGCATGCGCCATACACCTCTCACTCACACTTTCGCCGCCATGTTTGGCCACCAAGCACGCACCGCTTGCCTCCTGTGCTGGCCGGTGAGTGTTCATGGTGGGGGTGGGAATAGTGCTGATCCCGTGCCATCCCACTATGGGGCCCTGTCCGATCTATGTACGCCACTGCCCATAGCTGCTAGTCCAGGGCGGGGCTGCAGGGCATACCTCATTGTTGGATCCACATCCATTGCCTCCCAGCCAAACACAGTGCTCCTCTCGCTTGTCGTGCATTCTTTTCCTGGGTCCCTCAGAAGCAACAAGGCCCCCATTCACTGCAATGGAGGAGGGCATGGCAGCTTAATGTGACTCACAGCGGCTGACGTGTATGTGCATTGAGGTTAGCCCTGCAGCCCTGGACCTCAGCTACGGGCTACGTGGAACTTTAGGTGAGCATAGCGTTTTTTTTTAATGCCCCAAGGAGTGGAACTTGCATGAGTTCGGGAGTCTTTTAGACTCCAGAGCTTCCAAAGGTCCCCTTTAATCTTTAAATGAGCACTGTTGCAAAATTGTGTAATATGAAAAGTTTTCATATTACACAATTTTCATTGAAAACTCTATATAAACACATCGGCTAACGAGAGGAGGGGTCATTTCTACACCTGAACTACACCTTCTGCCAAGCTTGTGGTTTATACTCTCATGATTGGAATAAATTCCAGGGGTGACAGGTTTAGTGTAGCTGGGGTGACAGAAATTCTTCCTTCCATTAAAATAGAAAAAAAAAAAGTCTGTCTGGATATTTTTTTTGATGCTGGGTGTATAAGCGACCCCCTATTCTAAGTATGTCACACACCCCGCTTCAAAACATTCATTACATGTGGGTTATACTGACCTGTAGATGGCGATCTTGCAGAGATGGAAATAAAAAAGAGAGCCCGTCCCGGTCCATAAATACCTGGGACCTCCCACTTATTACCCAGTCTTTCATCTCTGCAGACGGCGAGCAAGTCAGAAGATGATGTCTCCTCCTTGCACAGGGGGATTTCAGGTAGCCGGGATGACCCCCAGCCCGTTATTTTATCTATTTCTGCCCGGATCCCTGTTTTGTCTTACCCTGCCTCCCAGCCTAGGCTGCTGGTCCGGGCGAGGGTAGATGGCACCCTAGGTGCTTAGGAGCTAAAGCTCCACCGTGAGACCCCATACTAAGGGGTAGGCGGTTAACCGGGTTGGTGACCCCGGTTTTGGTATGCCCTGTCACTTGGCCTTCCACCCGGGTGGCTTTCTCCCCTCTTCCGGATGCCCTTCTCCTTAGGGGGGGGGGGGGGGTGACCCGTCTCCCGCAATGTCAGTTAGTTGTATTTTTTATTTTTAAGACATTTGTGTTGTTTGTTTTGGCTGACCAGCGCTGCGATCGCCGCGACGCCGGCCGTTGCGAGCAGCCGGTGTTGGGGGAGCTTCTCCCCTCCGGTGTGGTGATTGAGGGGGGCCGGGCGTTCGGCTCGACGCCGCGGCCCGCTCCCGTGCGGCTGGCGCCGCTGCGGAGCCCGGCCACTGGCTGGGAACCACGCTGTGTGGAGGAGGGGGGGCGAAGCAGGGCGCGACGCGCTGGCCATGCCCCCCTTCTCCTCTCTGTCCTCTCCTCTCAGCATCGTGGGATCAGCGTAGACGCCATTGCAGCGCTGTGAGTTGCCCTGTGGGCCTTCTTTAATGGCATATATGTGTGTTGTTTATTGTGTATATATGGTTATATGTTTTACATATGAAGGCTGGTGATGCTGAATGGGCCTATTCTTGTGTCTTCCAGGTGGACCTTCATTGATTATTAAGGGAGTTCTCCCGGTCCAAGGGTCGCTGGGTTCAATTGGGCTTATATGTTAATCCTCCCACTTGGGACATCAAAGGGGCATCCCGGGTTGCTTATATGCGTAATTCCCTTGGTCATTGCAACTACCTATAAGATCACCGTATGGAGGTGTCCCCGGATACTGGGCTTGGGCTCCCCTCGGAGCAATCCCGGCAGTATGGGGTATCCCTTACGGGGGATGATGTGTTTCTTTGTATACCATGTGCGCAGCGGACTATTACGCGGCAGTGCGGACCCCAGGCGTCTGGTTCAGCGCTCTCTTCTCCTACCCCTCCCCGACTGATCTGTGCCCCATGTGACGTTGTCATGGGTGGGGAGTCGCAATCTGAGGTGTGTGCCAGATTGGCCAATCTTGAGAAATTATTTTCTAGCGCGGTTGCCAGAAAGGCCCCGGCTAAGAGAAAGCACTTGTCTCCAGCAACGCCGGCTGTTGACTTTAATGAGTTTGATTCTCTGGACTGGTCCGATTACTCCCCGCTAGAGGAAGAGGAGCTATTTGAGGAGTCGGATGATTCTGACGATCAGCAGTTTGTTGGCGCTGATACCGAGCGGGGGCTGGGGGATTCCTTGGATACCCCTAAGGTTCTGGCTCAGATGTTTGAGGTTCTGGCTATTTCTCTTCCTGAGGTGGCTCCTCCGCAAAAGGGGGAGTTTTTCGAGGAGTCTAAGCCGCGCTTGGAATTCCCTAATCAAAAGCATTTTGATGGCATTATTACTAAGGAATGGGAGAGGCCTACTCGGCTCCCAGGTGTTCCTCCGGGTTGGGATAAGAAATATCCCTTTCCGTTGGATGCAGTAAAGCGTTGGTCGTCCCCTCCCGAGGTGGATGCCCCGGTTTTGGGGTTGTCCAACACCGCTATTTTGAATTCTCCTGATTGTTGCACTCTTAAAGATGGTGAGGATAAACGCATTGACCAGATGGCTTGTCATGGTTTTGCCAGTGTCGGGTCGGCCTTGCGGCCTGTTTGTGCTTTGGCGCTTTTTGTGGTAGCTACCAGGTCGGTTGTTAGGGACATGTTGACTACTTGCAGGCTCGATCCGGCTAGTGATGAGTTCATTGCTCTTAAACGGTGTGAATTGTTTTTGTCATTTGTACTAGCTGCCTTGGATGACACATTGGTGATGTGTGGCAGAACGTCGGCCCTGCTTGTGGCTATTCGGCGTTCGGTTTGGTTGCGCCAGTGGGCGGCTGATTTTGTGTCCAAAAAGTCGCTTACGGCACTTCCCTTTGTGGGGTTGCGGCTCTTTGGAGAAAAATTGGATTCGGTCGCCAAAGGCGGTAAGTTACCTCAACGAAGGAAGCAACGTCGTTCCTTTCGGGGGGCGGCTTCCTTTACCCCTTCCTTTCGTGGGGCCAGAGCTGGCAGAGGATTGGGTTTCTCCTCATCCAGAGGTGATTCCTGGGACAGGGGCAGGGGACGTGCCCGTCCAGGACACAGTTGGGGCTCTAAGCCCAAAGCCGCTGCCAAGCCAGCTCAGCAATGAGGGGGCGCCCTCACCCTTGTGGGTGGGGGGACGGCTGCGACACTTCTCCCAGGTCTGGGACCAGGAGGTCTCAGACAGATGGATTCGGGAAGTGGTGTCTTCTGGCTACAAGCTGGAGTTCGAGATCCGGCCCCCTCCCAGATTCTTCAGGTCTCGGGTGCCTTCGAATCCTCTGGCCGCACAGGGGCTCTGGGCGGCGGTAAAAAATCTTCTGGATATGGCATTGCCCGGTGCCTCCCTCGGACCGGGGCCGGGGTTTTTATTCCAATCTGTTCACGGTGCCCAAGAAGGACGGTTCTGTTCAGCCCATCCTGGATCTGAAGATCCTCAACAGGTTCGTCCGTCCACGGAAGTTCCGCATGGAAACGCTGCGTTCAGCCATCTACTCTCTTCGTCAGGGGGACTTCATGACGTCCATAGACATCAAGGATGCTTACCTGCATATTCCAATCTTTCTGGCGCACCAGAGATTTCTCAGGTTCGTGGTGGAAGATCAGCATTTTCAGTTTGTGGCCCTTCCTTTCGGCCTTACCTCGGCTCCAAGGGTTTTCACCAAGGTGCTGGCAGGGTTGATGGCTCTCCTCAGAGCCCAGGGTATCCGCATCGTGCCATATCTGGACGATCTTCTCATTATGGCGTCTTCCTTCAGCCAAGCGGAGTTAGACACCCAGGACTGTGGTATCCACTCTGGAGAGATTCGGTTGGGTGATCAACTACCCCAAGTCCTCCCTTTCTCCGTCCAGGGTGGTGTCTTTTCTGGGAATGTCTCTGGATACTTCTCAGACCAGGGTGTTTCTTCCTCGGTCCAAGGTTCTCTTGATTCAGGAATTGGCTCTGCTTCTCCTGTCCATCCCTCGTCCGGCCATCCGGCTGGGGATGAGACTGGTGGGATTGATGGTGGCTTCCTTCGAGGCGGTTCCTTTTGCTCAGTTTCACACAAGGACGCTCCAACTCCATCTGTTGGCGGCCTGGGACAGGTCTCCGCTGTCGTTGGATGAGTCTTTTCTGATGTCCCCCCGGGTTCGGCGTTCCCTTCAGTGGTGGCTGGATCCAATCAATCTGTTGAGGGGCAGTTCCTTTCTGACTCCTTGTTGGGAAACGGTCACCACGGATGCCAGCCTGTCAGGATGGGGGGGTTTCTGGAAGGATCGTCAGTTTCAGGGTCTGTGGGGGCCTCAGGAGGCTCACAAGCCTATCAATGTTCTGGAACTGAGAGCCATCAGGTTGGTTCTGTTTCACTTGACTCATCAGTTACAGGGCTTGCCGGTTCAGGTTCGGTTGGACAATCGGACGGCAGTCGCCTACATCAATCACCAGGGAGGTACTCGCAGCAGGAGTGCCCTCAGGGAAGTGGCTTTGATTCTGGCCTGGGCAGAGAGACATGTCCCGTGCATTTTGGCAGTTTACATTCCAGGAGTGGAGAACACTGAGTCGGACTCCCTGACAGGTTCTCATCTCGCCGGGGGGAATGGTCTCTCAGCCCCAAGGTGTTTCGCTCAATTTGCCTCAGGTGGGGGTCTCCGGAGGTGGACCCCTTTGCTTCTCGGCACAATCACAAGCTTCCGGCATTTGTGTCTCTCTCGCTGGATCCGCTGGCTCTGGCGATGTCTCTGAACTGGAGGGATCTGGGGTTTCTGTACCTGTTCCCTCCGTTTCCCATGGTGGGCAATTTGGTGCGCAAGCTGGCCCTAGAGGGGGCGATAGCAATCCTGGTGGCTCCAAGATGGCCAAGGCAGGTTTGGTTCGCAGACGTTGTGCGGTTGGCAGTGGATAAATTCGCTCTGCCCCTTCTGCCGGATCTGCTCACTCGGGGTCAACTACTTTACCCCAATTTACCAATGCTGGCTTTGACGGCGTGGCTGCTGAAACCTCCATCTTGAAGCAGGAAGGTCTTTCCGATGCTGTGATTCGGACTCTTGTTAGCGCTAGGAAGCGGTCTTCCTCTACCATCTACTATAGGACTTGGAGGTCTTATATTGATAGGTGTGAGGTCAGGGCCTTGCCTTGTAGGGAGTTTCTGCAATATGGTCTGGACTTGGGGCTCCAGCTTAGTACGCTGAAAGGGCAGGTTTCTGCCCTGGCGGTTTTCTTTCAAAGGTCTTTTGCTCTTCATCCTTTGGTTAAGACTTTTTTCCAGGGGGTTACGCATGTGTGGCCTCCTAGGAAGCCTTTGCTCCCAGTTTGGGATTTGAATTTGGTTCTTTCTGCTCTTCAGGGTCCTCCTTTTGAACCTTTGCATGATATTGCATTGTCTTCGCTTACGCAGAAGGTTGCATTTTTGGTTGCTATCACTTCTGTTCGGCACGTCCCTGAGTTGGCGGCTTTGTCCATTCAGGCCCCACACTTTGAAAGGCTTTAGGACAAGGTTGTTTTCCGATTCAAGCCGGATTTCCTTCCTAAGGTGGTTTCTGCCTTTCATCTTAATCAGGACATTGTTCTGCCCTCCTTGTGTCCTAAGCCCAGCAATGACAAGGAGAGGGTCTTGCATTCCTTGGATGTGGTTCGCTGTGTGAAGTACTATTTGGTGGTTACTTCTTCCTTTCGTAAGACGGATGCTTTTTTTGTGGTGCCTTCTGGGCCCAGGAAAGGTTTGGCGCCCGCCAAGTCTTCCATTAGTAAATGGATTTGTCAGGCCGTTGTTGGGGCCTATTCTGCCAAGGGGAAGGTTACCCCTTTTCGTGTTACTGCTCATTCTACTCGTGCTGTTGGGGCTTCCTGGGCTTTCCTGCACCAGGCTTCTGTTGAACTGCTGCTACTTGGTCTTCTGTTCACACTTTTTTTCCAAGTTTTACAAGGTTGATGTGCGGGCCACAGCGGATGCTGTTTTTGGCCGCAAAGTTCTGCAAGCTGCAGTGGTTTAAGTTGTGCTTTATTGCCTTGTTTGGATCCCCGCCCATTATGGACACTGCTATTGGATGTCCCACATGTAATGAATGTTTTGAAGCGGGGCGTGTGACATACTTAGAATAATACCATTTTGTGAATACTCGCCTGTAAAATGGGTATTATAAGTATGTCACACACCCCACTTCACCCTGCCCTTTTGTATTCTGGATCCTTTATATGGTGAACTATGGTGAACTTTTCGTTGTTATGGTTTATATTTGGCTCTTCCTGGTCCCTTACCTTACTGCTGTCCTTATACTGGGTAATGAGTGGGAGGTCCCAGGTATTTATGGACCGGGAGGGGCTCTCTTTTTTCCTTTACATCTCTGCAAGATCGCCATCTACAGGTCAGTATAACCCACATGTAATGAATGTTTTGAAGCGGGGTGTGTGACATACTTATAATACCCATTTTACAGGTGAGTATTCACAAAATGGTATTATTCCCACCATCCAGGATGTTTATATGTATTTTTATCATTGGGCCAATTTTTGCGATGGTGCTCCTTTAAAGACTCACTAATATAACTAATATAGTGCCATGGGATTGGTGCAAGGCAAAAGTGGTGGCCATTTTTAAAAAGGATGCTAGGTCTTCTCTTCTCCAGGTAATTATACACCTGTGAGCTTAAAATCCATTGTGGAAAAATGCTTGAGGGGCTCTTAAAGCAGATCTCAAGCCAAGACAATAACATTTAGTAATTTGCTCCCCTGTTTGAGAGGGCTTAAAGTGGACCAAAACCCAAGATTTTGAATATCCTGGGTTTTGGTCCTTGCCGTCCAATCAGTGTGCTCGACGGCCGCATCCCCCGCTATTCACAAATATCTGGGTGGGCACGTGCCCTGCTAGATGGATAGCGGGTAAGCTGCCATGGCTCACGCATGGGCTGTTGGGCCGTGAAAGAAGGTAAGTGTATGGGGCGACCTGGGGGGTTTCACATGGCGGGGCATCCCGATTTTGGATGCCCCAGGGGGAGGGAATCGATTGCCATGGGTTTTGGTCCACTTTAAACTGAACCTTCACCCTGAACAAGGCTATATTGTGTATGTTCCCCCCACCCCATACGTTCAGCTTGCCCACATTAAAAATCATGCTACTGGGCGTGGCTTCGAGTGAGGACGTGCGGAGAGGAGCTCCCGTCGAACCCGAGACTATATAGAAGATCTGAGTACCCCACTTTACTCCCTGATCATGGATGGGGGGCAATAAGAGGAGGAAGGCTGGGGGTGTCACCAAAGCGCCCCCGAAGGCCGCAATTGGGGCATTTTTCCAGCCTAAATCCCAGTCGGGCCGAGGGATCCACAGGTCAAGATGGCGCCTGGGGGAGTGCCCAGCAGGAGAGGAGAAGAGGACGCGCTGGGGCAGGCACGCAGCATGGCGGAGTAATGGCTGCAGATGAGGAGCTGGGACCCACCTCGATTGTAGCTGAGAAATGCGGAGCTGATGTGGAGATGTTCCCCGGGGTTGGAGCCGAATGTGAGGAGCGGAGGCAGCTGGTCGCCGATGTGGTCGGGAGCGGTGTCGAGGAGGAGGACGTGCCCTCCAGTGAAGACAGCCCGGAGGTGAGCTGCGAGAGTGGAGAGCGGGGGCAGAGGGGAGGCAGCGGAGAGGGGGCAGTGGCAGCCGTCTCAGATCGGGAGGCAGGCGACGCCCTGCTCTCCTCCAGATCAGACAGAAGCAGCAGAGCCTATGACAGGGGCAGACTGGCCACCCCAACAACCCCAGTGGCGGTGGCACACCGGTGGGCCCTAACACTGCAGCAAGCTGGGAAGGAGCTGACGAGCCCCAAATGTCCCCACGACCCTGTAACAAGCTCTCCTCCAGATCAGACGTGAGCAGCAGAGCCCGTGACAGAGGCAGACTGGCCACCCCAACAACCCCAGTGGCGGTGCAACAACCCGGTGGGCCCTAACACTGCAGCAAGCTGGGAAGGAGCTGACGAGCCCCAAATGTCCCCGCAACCCTGTAGCAAGCTCTCCTCCAGCGCAGGCATGAGCTGCAGAGCCCCTGACAGTGGCGGACCAACCTCTATAACATTGACAACGCTTCCCCTCCAGGAATACAACGGGGCCCAGAAGGTGCACTCGATAGTTACATAACGGAGACGGCCCTCCCAGGCATCCCCCCGGAGGAGTGCGAGACCCTAGAGGATCCTATACGGCAGGAGGAGGTAGCTGGGGCTATAAGAGGGTCTCCTGCTAGGAAAAGCCTGGGACCAGATGGGTTCACCCCCAGGTTTTACAAAACGCTGGGACCCCTGGTCGTCCCCTTTCTGACAAAGGTATTTAATTCTGTGTCCGGCCGCTGCCCCTTCTTGAGACAAACCTTGGAAGCGCACATCGCGGTTATTCCAAAACCTGGTAAGGACGCCACCCTACCAGGCAGCTATAGGCCAATTTTGCTGATCAACGTGGATGTCAAATTGTACGCCAAGATCATTGCGAATAGGATTCAGCCTCTTCTCCCTTCATTAATACACTATGATCAAGTCGGGTTTGTCTCGCAAAGGGAGGCCAGGGATAATGTTATCAAGACCATCTCCCTGATGCACTACACACAAACCAGTGGGATCCCAACGTGCCTCCTCACGGTTGACGCGGAAAAGGCCTTTGATAGGGTCCAGTGGGGATTTTTGAGGATTACGCTGTCCCAGATAGGGATGGGACCCGTAATGTTGGACAGAATCATGGCACTCTTATCATGACCCCACCGCTAATGTGAAAATTAACGGGCTCTTTCAGGTTCCTTCAATATCAGGAATGACAACCCTGTCTCCCTTACTCTATGTTCTGGTCATGGAACACTTAGCTAACGCTCTGAGAGCCAACCCTTCCATTAAAGGGGTTTTATGTGGGGAAGGGGAGTATAAACTCTCTCTTTTTGCTCACTATCTCCTGTTGTACGTAACCTCCCCCCATACCTTCCTCCCCTCTATCATTAGGGAGTTTGATCGGTTTAGGGAGCTAAGTAATTTCAAGGTTAATCTGACTAAAATGGAGATACTAAATGTTTCTCTAGATGAGCAAGTGCAGAAGTTACTGCAGATGAATTTCCCATTTAGATGGCAACAAGAATCAATAAAATATCTGGGGGTTCATTTATCTGCTGACCTTGGGAAGCTATATAAACTGAATTATGTCCCACTCCTTAATAACAAAATGGGCAACTTGAGGTCCTATGGAAAAGAGCAATACTTGTGGTTGGGGAGAATTAATATTTTTAAAATGGACATCTTACCCCGGTTTCTATATGTTTTCCAAACTCTCCCAGAACGGGGGTTCTTCCAGCTACTACAGGTCGCTTTTTTCAATTTTGTATGGGGCAACAAGAAACCTAGGGTTGGAAGGGGGACATTATGCAGATCCAAAAAGGAGGTTAGGTGTTAAATCATTCCTTATATGGGATGCCTCCCAAGATGCGAGACTGGGTGCTGTAGTCTCTGGACTGGGTGTGCCATCTCTATCGGACTTGCAGGCGTGAGGAGAGGGGGAGAAGATTTCCTGCTTCCTACACGCCCAAATCTAAGGGCTCCAGACTAGCTCTCTCCAGGCCCTTGACAGCCCTGGAAACGCTTCTCAAGGCTAGTACCCCTCCAACACACGTTGTTTCGACTCTTTACCAGATCTACCAGAGTGGAGGACGGGTAGGGGAGCTCTCTCAACTTTGCAGGAGATGGGAAGAGGATCTGGGGCAGACGTTTGAGAGGGAGGAGTGGGAAAAGTCTTTCGCCTTAACGCATAAATTCTCAGTCTCATGCAGAGCTCAGGAGAGGAACTATAAGATCCTAGCTAGATGGTACAAGTGCCCAGCGGACTTGGTGAAATTTGGGGGATCTGAGGCCAGGGACTGTTGGAGATGTAATAAAGCTCTTGGGACCCTGATACATGTTACATGTTTGGGAATGTCCAGCGGTAAGAACTTTTTGGGAGGGTGTCCTAAAGATTTTTGAAGCTACGACACTTGAAAATGTTCCCCAACTCCCCATGGGTGACCCTCCTGTCTATGGTCCCTGGGTCGGTAGCAGCGGGGGGAAAGGGGTTGTTAAGGCATATGCTTACGGCGGCCAGGTCAGTAATACCCCGCCACTGGCGCTCCAATATCACACCCTCTCTGATGGAATGGTACAGGGAGGTGGAGAACATCAAGAGGATGGAGGAATTGGCTCTTGACGGGGTTGGGGGGGGGGGGGGTGCGAGAAACACTCTAAGACCTGGACGGTGTGGGAGGTCTCTAAGGGATCCCCGTAAATCCGAGCATTGTTGGAAGGGACAGGGTGATGTCGGGTGTGGGGGTGGGGCGATACGGTGTGGAGGATGTGGAACCCGGGGTCGGCTTTGTCGGAGGGGGGGGGACCTCCTCCTCTTCTTCCTTTTCTTTTTCCTCTTCTTTTTGTTTTTGACTTCACATTTCTGTTGTTTCTCTGCCCCCTCTTTTCCTTCCTTTTTCCCTCTTTCCTTCTCTCTGTTTCTTCTTCTTGCCTTCCGTTTTAGTTGAGCTCTGTTCTGCTCTCCCCCACTCTGTCCCCCAACCCCTGGGGCCTCGTCCCTGGGGGGCGGCACAGGGTGAGTGCAGATGTCAGCTCCTGGGACTGGTAGACGGCCAGTGGGGGAGCTGAGGCATTGTGGCCCCCCGGGGGAATCACTTCTCTCGTCTTGGTCATCCTCGTGAATGACCCTGGAACTTGGGATGGAGCGTTTGTTGGGCCCCCCCGCAGGTTGGTGATTTGATGCTTGATGACTTGATGCTTTTAAGGCAAGATGGCGGGGATGTATCCTGGGGTCTTGAACAGAGTTGCAGCCCAACGAATAAGTATGCAAATAAAAACTTAAATAAAATAATAATAATTTTAGATGCCGGGAATAGTTTAAGGGTTTGAGCTGTTCTGAATGTCCAGTTTAACCCCATGCAGATGTTGTGGAACAGCTGTGCTCCTAAAATGACAATCCATTTTGGATTATGACTGAGAGTCCTCATTACACATAATCATGAATTTGGTTTGGGGAGAACCTCTACCATAATACAGACACTGCCGTTGAGCTGGGATCTTCCTTATGATCCACCCAAGCACCATGTGGGAGATTGTATCTGTTTGCACTCAGAATGTTAGGAGATAAAATCCTTCTCTAGCTGGCAGCATTGATGTAGCATGGCGGTAGTGTGCCTGTATAATATTGTTTCTTCACACAGGGCAGGTTTTCTGGAGATTCGGATTTTGCTATAAGCAGCCCAAATATTTACCCAGAGATATACCTCAGGAAAGGGAACAGCTTGCAAGTCATGTTACACACACACTCACACTCTGATGACTAGCTGTGGAGGAGATGAATGTAACTATGGGCTTTATTCATCAAGCCATAGCACCAGGTAAAGACTGGCAGCGACAGGTAACAGGTAGCGAACGGTGACTGACGGGCGCTGTACGCTATACCACATTTATCATAGCGAATCTGGTGAGCAACTCTAACAGCGACACGTAGCGACCGATTTATCTTCAGACGGCTCACCTTATACCGCCGGCGCTCTGGCTTCGAGGCTGGTATTACCGTATTATTCTAAGTGTGCCATACACTCCACTTCGATCTTCATGACATGTGGGTAATCTCCAGTAGAGGGCGAACTTGTGCAGAGATGAATATGCAAAAAAAGAAAGCCCCTCCCGGTCCATATATACCTGGGACCTCCCACCAATTTCCCAGTTCCTTCTCTGCAGGGAAGGCGACAAGACAGAAGATGAAGACTTCTTTTACTTGCAGGTAAGCCGGGCCCGCGCCCGGCCGTTTATTGTCCCTATTGCTGCCAGGACCCTTTCTAAATTGTCCCTATCTGATCCTCCCAGCTTAGGCTGCGGGTCCTGTTGAGGGTAGGAGCACCCTATGGGTGCAGAAGGAGCATTGCTCCACCGTGAGACCTCATTATGGGGTAGGCGGTTACCCAGGTTTTGGTGATCCTGGGGTGGGATGCCCCGTCCCTACATACCTGTGGCCCTATTCGGGCCGGGTTCCCCGTCATCTGGCGGATATATATATATATATATATATATATATATATATATATATATATTTGTGTTGGTGTTACCACTGTAAGTTGTCTGTGTGTGTGTGTGTGAGTTGGTGTGGATCACCTGGAAGTTATTCCTTGATGAATTGGTGCTGTGGTTTCTCCTGTCAGCCTGGGGAGCTTCTCTCCCTCAGGCTGTGTTTGGATAAGGGGTGGGGCCAGGCGTGCGGCCGCGGTAGCCCCGCCCCCTCGTTCAGCGCATTTTCTGAAGGGCCTCCCTGGCCAGATCCACGCTGCTGGGAGGGGGGTGGGGCCTGGAAAAGCGTGCCTTCGGTGCTGGCCTGCCCCCCTTCTCTTCCTGCTTCTTCCTGATCACCTCAGCCATCTTGCTGCATTGCTGATACTGTCTTTCTGGGGGACGGTAAGCGCCTGGTGGCCACTTCATTAGTTATTTGGGGGTCCCTCTCCGGTTGGGGGGCCCCCTATGGTACAGGCTTATGCTTTTTTTGTCATTTTGGTATTTGTGTGTGTGATATGCAGATTGCTTCATAATAGTGCATATTAAGGGGTTCCTCCTGGTCCTGGGGTCCCTAGTGTTAAATTGATCACCTTAAATCCTCCCACCGGGACTTTTAAGGGGCATCCCGGGTTGCTTAGGCATAATTCCCTGCGGTCTTGCGACTGACCACAAAAATCACCTTATGGAGGCTCCGCAGGATACTGGGCTTGGGCTCCCTCTGGGACAATTCGGACCATGTGTGAGGTATCCCTTACGGGGGAGAATGTGCTGATTTGTATACCATTTGCACAAAAGGCCATAACGCGGCAGTCCGGTACCCAGCCTTCTGGGTCGGCTCCTCCCGCTTCATCGCCTTCCCCTCCCCGCCTTATCCATACCCCAAGTGTCATTGGTGCCAGCGGGGAGTCGCACTCTGATGTTTGTGCTAGGTTGGCAGCATCGAGAAATTTATTGTTAGCACGGTGGGCAAGAAGGCCCAGGCTAAAAAGAGACATTTGTCGTCGGCCCAGCCCTTGTGGGATGTTGACGATGATTCCATTGATGTGTCGGATTATTCCCCTTTACAGGAGGGGGAATTTTATGAGGAAACGGAGACTGACTATGTACAGTCTGGTGATGCTGATGTCGGGCAGGCGCTGGGGGATGCCGTTAATACGGCCACTGTTTTGTCACATCTATTGGAGGTGTTGGATATTGACCCGCCTGAGGCGCCTCCTCTCAAGAAGTGGGAATTTTTTGGGGCCCGCAAGCCCCGTCTGGAATTCCCTACCCAGGGTCATTCTGATGCGCTGATCCTGAAAGAATGGGAAAGGCCCAGTCGGCTTCCTGGTACACCTCAGGGATGGGATAAGAAGTATCCTTTCCCGGTGGAGGCGGTTAAGCGATGGTCTTCTCCTCCCGAGGTCGATGCGCCAGTTTTGGGTTTGACTAACTCTTCTGTGCTGAACACCCCTGACGCCACTTCCCTTAAGGATGGCGAGGACAAGCGCCTTGATCAGATGGCGTGTCACGCATTTGCCAGCGTGGGCTCGGCCCTGCGGCCTGTTTGTGCATCTGCCCTAGTGTCGCTTGCTACCAGGTCTCTTATCAGGGACTGGTTGAATGACGCTCAGTTTGATCCGGCTAGCGATGAGTTCGCTACCCTTAAGAGATGTGAATTGTTCATGGCTTTTGTCTTGGCTGCTATGGAAGATTCTATTGTCATGTGTAGCAGGACTTCAGCCCTATTGGTGGCTATGCGCAGATTGGTCTGGCTCAAGACAGTGGACGGCGGATTTTGGGGCCAAGAAGTCGCTTACAGCTCTTCCCTTCCTGGGTGCGTGGCTGTTTGGAGATAAATTGGATGCTGTTGCTAAGGAAGGTAAGTTACCTCAGCGGAAGAAACGGCGCCATCCCTTTTGGGGGGCTGGCTCGTTCACTCCTTCCTTTCGAGGGGCTAGAGCGGCTAGAGGTTTGGCCTTCTCGGGTGGCAGGGGCTCGTCCTGGAACAGGGGCAGAGGTCGGGCACGTCCCGCGGCTGCCTGGGGTTCCAAGTCCAAGCCCGCCGTTAAACCGGCTCAGCAATGAAGGGGCGCCCTCACCCGCAAGGCTAGTTCTTCCAGGTCTGGGCCCGGGATGTCACAGACAATTGGCTTTTGGAAGTGGTTTCCTCCGGGTACAAACTGGAGTTCGAGTACTGGCCGCCTCCAAGATTCTTAAGGTCTTGGGTGCCCTCGGACCCTCAGGCTGCACAGGGGCTCTTGTTAGCAGTAAAAAACCTTCTGGACATGGGAGTTATTTGCCCGGTGCCTCAGTTGGAGAGAGGCAGGGGTTACTACTCCAACCTTTTCACGGTTCCCAAAAAGGAGGGTTTGGTGAGACCCATTCTAGATCTCAAGGTTCTCAACAGGTTTATCAGAGCCAAAAAGTTCCGCATGGAGACTCTGTGCTCGGCTATCAATTCCCTTCGCCAAGGGGATTTTATGACATCCATAGACATCAAGGATGCGTATCTGCATGATCCGGTTTTTCCGGCGAATCAGAGATTCCTCCGGTTTGTGGTGGAGGATCAACATTTTCAGTTTGTAGCCATTCCCTTTGGACTGACCTCGGCGCCGAGGGTCTTCACCAAGGTCTTGGCGGGAATAATGGCTCTGCTCAGAGCTCAGGGCATTCGCATTGTGCCTTATTGGGCAACCTGTTGATCTCAGCTTCTTCCCTCCGTCAGGCGGAGCTGGACACCCACCAGGTGGTGTCGACTCTGGAGAGGTTCGTGTGGGTGATCTCTCCGTCACGAGTGATTTCATTTCTGAACGACCTAAGAGATGGTGCACCACTAATCGCCAGTCAATATAGGCGTGCTCACTAATGCATACAACAGTAAGAACAGTTGACTCAATGGTCAGCCAGACCAGTGAGTCACACAAAGAAGCACCACCAATGTAAATTCATGAACTGTTTATTCAATTTGTACCAAAAACAGACACATTTAAAACCACAACAACACAACAAACAAATTAAAATCACCTCGACCTGCCCTGAAAAAGTATATATGTATACCTGTCCTAGTTGTACCCATATATAATATCAAATACTGAGGGAATGGTGGTCAAAGCCTATTCCCTGAACCGAGTATGCTCCCCTCTACTTAAAGCTTTATATTTGTGCCGGCACAAATTGGACTAATCCCACAAATAGAGTGTAAGATTTTTTTATACACACAGATATAAAGCTTTAAGTAGAGGGGAGCATACTCGGTTCAGGGAATAGGCTTTGACCACCATTCCCTCAGTATTTGATATTATATATGGGTACAACTAGGACAGGTATACATATATACTTTTTCAGGGCAGGTCGAGGTGATTTTAATTTGTTTGTTGTGTTGTTGTGGTTTTAAATGTGTCTGTTTTTGGTACAAATTGAATAAACAGTTCATGAATTTACATTGGTGGTGCTTCTTTGTGTGACTCACTGGTCTGGCTGACCATTGAGTCAACTGTTCTTACTGATTTCATTTCTGGGCATGAATCTGGATACCATTCAGGCCAGAGTGTTTTTGCCCCAGACCAAGGTGCGGGGGATTCAGGATCTGATCAGCCTTCTTTGGGCCAGTCCTTGTCCCTCTATCAGACAGGGGATGAAACTGGTGGGCTTGATGGTGTCCTCCTTCGAGGCGGTACCGTTTGCACAGTTTCACATGAGATCTCTTCAACTTCACCTATTGACGCATTGGGACAGGTGTCCGCAGTCATTGGATCAACCTTTCAGGATGTCTCCCAGGGTTCGGCAGTCCCTTTGGTGATGGCTGGAGTCGAGCAACCTGTTGAAGGGCAGATCCTTTCTGGTCCCTTGTTGGGAGACGGTTACCACGGATGCCAGCCTGTCGGGCTGGGGAGGTTATTGGAAAAGTCATCAGTTCAGCGGGGTGTGGGGCCCGTCTCCATGCTGGGCAAGGTAGTTCGCAAACTGGTTCCAGAAGGGGCGCCAGCAATTCTTGTGGCTCCAAGGTGGCCAAGAAGGGTTTGGTACGCAGACGTTGTAAGGCTGGCCGTAGATCAGTACCGGCTTCCCATGTTGCCGGATCTGTTATTTCAGGGTCTACTACTTTATCCCAATTTACAAACGCTGGCTTTGACGGCTTGGCTGCTGAAACCTTCATTCTGAAGGAGGAAGGTTTGTCTGCGGCCGTTGTTCAGACCTTGATTAGAGCTAGGAAGCTTCCGCTTCTGGCATTTACTATAGGACTTGGAGGTCCTATATTGATTGGTGTGAGGCTAGGGCCTTGCCTTGTAGGGTGTTTTCGATTCCTAGGATTTTGGAGTTTCTTCAGCATAAGCTGGATCTTGGGTTCCAGCTTAGTACTTTGAAAGGACAGGTTTCTGCTCTGTCGGTTTTCTTCCAGAGGTCTTTTGCCTTACACCCGCTGGTTAAGACCTTTTTCCAAGGGGTCGCGCATGTGTGGCCCCCTCGGAAGGCTGTGGTTCCTGTTTGGGATTTGAATTTGGTTCTTTTGGCTCTGCAGGGTCCTCCTTTTGAGCCGTTACCAGATATTGCTCTTTCGGTTCTCACTCAGAAGGTTGCTTTCTTGGTGGCTATTACCTCTGTTCGGCGTGTCTCTGAGTTGGCTGCTCTGCCGATTCAGGCCCCTTACACCACTAGACACCAGGATAAGGTGGTTTTTCATTTTAAGCCGGATTTCCTTCCTAAGGTGGTGTCTGCTTTCCACCTCAATCAGGATATTGTTCTCCCTTCCTTGTGCCCTAAGCCTAACAATGACAAGGAGACGGTTCTGCACAATTTGAATGTTTGCAGGCTGCCTGATGTTCCATGAGCCGCCATCTTGGATGTTTAAAGGCTCATAACATGCAGTAGATGCAGGTAGGATGATTTTTAATGTGAGCAATCTGTATGTACAGGGTGTGGGAAACATATAAGATAGACTCTTATTCAGAGTGAAGGTCCACTTTAAGTCATTTTTTGAAAACTTTTTTGATTTATATTTTTCTGCAGAATTGTCCTTACAGGTCTGGTATTAAAGTGTTCATGTTACAATGTAATAACAACGTAATTCCATATGTTTTCGCTTTGTTACTAGTGGATACATGTTCAAAAACAGACTTTAATCACACAGCCTCTGGTGCTCTGGGCTACAACAGTGTGAGGCTATTTTCTCAAAACATCCCACAGGCAGCATACTCTTGAGACCTACGGGCTTTCCCACCAAAGGGGAACACGTGACCACCAGCCAGAATAAAGTCTTGACTCCTTCTATTCCCCAGTTGTTTCTGTGTTCCTCCGTGAGGAGGAGCCAGACCACTAGCTCCTGAACCAGGAAGGTTTAGGTAAGTATTTTTTCCGGTGCTATGGGCCTGATTCAGCAGGGGGTCCATTTCTTGGTCCCGAAGGTCTTTTACTATGCCTGGGGCCCGGGATACCCTATGGGATTCTAGGCCAGATCCCATTCTTTGACTTTCAAAGGAGGGTAAGCTATGTTTTTCCCTCTTACTGAGGATGAAATATATGGAAGAAGCTGGGGTGGCCGGACCCCATTATAAAGAAATTTTTGAGTTTAATAGTGAGGTTGTGACTATCTGGAAATTCCCTGAAGAATTGGTTGCTCTGGGATCTTTTTCCAGCTTAATTTTAACTTTACTATTTAATGGGCACTTTACCTTTCAGAGGCGGGGAAGAGAGGGGAATGGCGCGTTCTTGCTCTCTCTTCCCCGCCCGGCTCTGGCAAGTGCGGTGGAGTTTTTCTTGCCTCCGGTGCGGCTGTCAGAAAGTGGAGGGGGGTCGGAGGCCCCAGGATCCCATGTCCCTAAGGATTCTTCGCAGATCCCGCTTGTCCTCTCCGATGGCCGGCAAAGTAAAAATCTTGCGTGCCCTGCGCGTTTCCCTTTATCGTTACCTGTCAGGAAATTGAGATTGGGGCTTCTTCCTCCCGGGATGCTGACGTCACTTTCCAGCCACAACACGTGCTAGGCCTTAAAGGGATAGCACAATATTTTGGCAAAACTGTATAATGGCCTCCCTTTCTGAGATTTTATTGAAAAGGGTTAACAGTTATTGGGATTATGCTCCTGCTCTATTTAGGCAGACTCAGGAAGCAAATCCTCTGTGCCTCATACCAGAAAGATGGCAGACCAGGCGGATGACGGTTATATTGAGCCTATGTTGGTTCCTATTGAAGATACCTCCACTGAAATACCTATTGTGGACCAGGATTCATCTAATATTCCGTCGGCTACTGATTCTGGGAGGAGGAGGCTCAGCTCTGCCCCGGTAAGTCACTTTTATTTATATTCGTGTCAATATGGGAATTTTTTATTAGGATGCGTATATAGCTCACGCCCCCCCTATTTTTTTTGCTTATGTCTTTTAGTCTAAGACCTCGGACAAAGCTTCCAAAAGTGTACCTAAATCCTCTTCTTCCGGATCTAAATCTCATAAGAAGAGTAAGAGATGCCCCATGTGTGAGACAAACCTTTCAGATTCCAATAAAAAAAAACCTCTGAGGATGGAGAGATTTCTTCCCCGGGGGAGGAAGATGATCAGGCCTCCAGCTCCTCGGCCAAAGTAAGGTATTTGTTTCCTCCTGGAGACTTGCCTTTCCTTTTACATATGATTTACCTATCCATGGGGATAGAGGAAATGGATTCAGGCCTAAGTCTAAACATGATGGGTTTTATCCGGATTTGGCACCTGACTCTTCCTATTCATTTCCTTTTCATAATTACTTAAAAGGATATGATTATGGAAGGATATGATTATGGAAGAATGGAAAGATCCATCTAAGAAGGTATTCAGGTCACGGGGTCTTAAATGCAGATATCCTTTTGTGGAAGAGGACTCCAGAGTTTTGCGAAAAGTGTCCTAAATTGGATGCCCATTTTGCCAAGGTCTCTAAGGGAGCAGGCTTAGCCTTCGAAGATTTTCGGGTTCTTAGTGATCCCCTAGATAAGAAAATGGATTCACTGCTAAAAAAGGCCTGGCAAGTGGAATCTAATGTCTTAAGACCTATTTTAGCTTCCAATTATGTGATCAGAAATGTAGGCTTCTGGCTTCAACAATTGAAGGACTGTCTGTTGGATAGGACTAGTCTAGAAAGGATTATGAGAGCTTTACCTATCCTTTTTTCAGCCACGGCCTTTGTGACTGATGCCATGGCTGAATCAATCAAATGTTTGGCACAAAACTTGGCTGTGACCAATTTCGTGCGCAGGACTGTCTGGTTGAGGACCTGGTCTGGAGATATTGGTTCAAAGATGAGACTTTGTGCCATGCCCTTTAGGGGACAGTGTCTGTTTGGTTCATATCTGGAAAAAGTTTTAGACATGACCGCGGATAGGAATATATGTTTTCCAGCCCGGCCTAAAACTTCAGCTAACGAGAGATTTTGTCCCAGGAATTCTTTTAGGCGCTCCTTTCTTAACAAGGACACCCCTAAAAGATCCAGAGGTGGTTCTTCCTCTTCTGCAACCTCAGCGGGAACAGGTAACTTTAGAGGTTCCACTTTGTTTGGGACCTACCAGGCAAAACCCAAAAAGCAATGACGCCAAAGCAATGATTAGAGACAGGCTAAAGGGTTTTTACACGGCCTGGCGAGACCTTTTGGATTGCCCATTCATTATAAAAGGAGTTACAGAGGGGTTTTTACATAGATTTTTCTCAAACCCCTGAGACATAAAGTCAAGAGGAGTAGTTGTGCAAGTTCCCCGTCTTCAACAGGGGACAGGGTTATACTCCAGCATCTTTCTAGTAAAGAAGACCTCAGGGGGATTCAGGTTTATTCGGAACCTAAAGAAACTCTATGTTTATGTCCAATACAAGCATTTCCGCATTTTCAGTCAAGAACATGCTTCTCCAGGGTGCCTTCATGGTGTCAGTAGATTTGAAGGATGCTTATTGGCAAGTACCAATGAGTCCTCAGGCTCAGTCTTTTATGAGATTTGCAATAAAAGACAGAGACCAAATCTTGCATGTGAAGTCTGTTTGTCTTCCCTTCGGCCTGGCCTCAGCTCCGAGGATTTTTACAAAGGTTTTGGTGGAGCCTCTGGCATATCTGAGGCGGAGGGGGATAGGTGTAGTCGCCTACCTGGACGACCTCTTACTTTTTGCCCAATCAAGGGCCAAGTTGTTGGAAAATCTCAATTACACCCTGAATCTGTTAACCCGCCTAGGTTGGATTTTGAACTTCGAAAAATTAACCTTTGTGCCCTCACAAGTGATGACATACTTGGGGTTCGAAATCCATTCGGTCCGCCAAGTTCTGATTCTGCCTCATCAGAAGATTTTGACTCTTCAGGAAGCAGTTTGATTTCTCTGCACATGCACGACGTCCTCCATAAGGCAGGCGATGAGAGTACTGGGGCTATTATCTTCAGCCTTTCCGGCAGTGAGATGGGGACAGTTACTTTCCAGGTCCCTTCAGATGCACATTCTGAGGAATTGGGACGGAACCCAGGATGGGTTAGAACAAGTACTGCCTATTCCAGAGGAGGTGAAATGTTCCCTGAATTGATGGTATAAAGAAGATCGGTTTTCAGAGGGACTACCTTGGTTGGATCCCAAAGAGATGATAGTAACTACGGATGCTTCAGCTTGGGGCTGGGGAGCCCATTGCAAGACTTGGACAGCACAGGGGAAATGGTCCGAGGCCCTGAGCCAGTCCTCTTCGAACCTAAGAGAACTAATAGCGATTAAAAGAAGCATTGTGGGCACTAAAATCACACCTAATAGAGCGGCATGTGCACGTCAGATCAGACAATGCAACATCAGTGGCGTACATAAATCGTCAAGGGGGAACGAGATCCTCACGATTGATGACGGTGGCATCAGAAATCTTGCTGTGGTCGGAAGAAAACCTGAAATCCCTAACAGAGGTACACCTAAAGGGGACCTAAAAGTCGGTCACAAATAAATGAATCGGAATGGTCGCTCAACCCAGAAGTGTTCAAGCAGATATGCGATCTAAGGGGCATCCCAGAGGTGGATCTGTTCGCTTCGGCCAAAAATCACAAATTGGACAAATACTTCTCGTTGAATCCGACGGATCAAGCGTTATGAGTGGATGCTTTGACACAGGTGTGGCAGTTCAATCTAGCTTATGCTTTTCCTCCAGTCCGATTGATTATGATGGTGTTGAACAAGATCATCAGGGAACCAGCTACGGTTCTCCTGGTGGCACCGTGGTGGCCCAAGAGACCTTGGTTCTTGACCCTGGTGGAACTATCTGTTCAGGACCCGTGGGTGATTCCAGTGAACACACGGTTGCTGTCCCAAGGACCAGTGTTTTGTCCAAACCCGCAATGGTGGGGACTAACAGTATGGGCCTTGAGGTCTCCTTACTGCAGAAAAAGGGTTACTCCAGACGAGTCATAGACACTCTGCTATCAAGCAGGAAGGTGGTCACCAGGAAGATCTATCTTTAAGTCTGGAAGACCTTTAAATCCTGGAGAATTGAAAACAGGAAATTTTCTTTCAAGATCCCTGTTATTTTGGAATTTTTACAGCATGGGGTAGATATGGGACTAAGTGTGAATACTCTGATGGTCCAGTTGACAGCATTGTCAGTATTCCTGGATAAAAGGTTGTCCTAAATGCCTGCACCATCTAAGATACGGTAGTGCTTCAATGGGACCTGGCTAAGGTTCTTTCAATGTTGAAACCTCCTCCGTTTTTCCCCAACAAGAATCTGGACATAAAATTCCTCACCTGGAAGGTTTTATTTTTGGTGGCCATTACTTCGACACGCAGAATTAGTGATATTCAGGCCTTGTCCTGTCGTCATCCTTTTCTTCAGTTATCTCCGGATTGCATAGTGATGAAAGTGGATCCTTGTTACCCGCCTAAGATTGCTTCAGATTTTCACAGAACTCAAGAGATTATCCTTCCATCTATCAACCAGGAGGACTCTTCTGAGTTAATTGCCTTGGATGTCAGAACTCATCTGTTGGAATATCTACAACAGACAAAGGATTTCAGAAGATCCGACAGTTTATTCATATCCTTCTCAGGCCCTAGGAAGGGTCTAAAGGTATCCAAGACAACATTGGCAAGATGGATGAAGAGTACAATTAAGATGGCTTATCAAGATGTCAATATACCAGGTGGGGTCACTGCTCATTCCACAAGAAGTGTTTCTACATCTTGGGCAGAGCAGGCTGGGGGTCTCTATGTAACAGATATGTAAAGCAGCCACTTGGTCCTCAGCAAAGACCTTTGCAAAGCACTATCGTTTGGATCTTCTGTCTCAGAGAGATCAGTCGTTTGGCATAAGTGTCCTTCGTGCTGTCCTAAGTTAGGTACCTGGTAACTTTTTTTAAACATCCGAAAGGGCAGCATACGCCGTTTTCCCTCTCCTTATTCTTATGTGGAGTTGGAGTATGTATTAATTATATATTGGAGTTGTGGGTCTGTTTCTTTTTCTCTCTTGCAGATCTCTACAACAACTGGGGAATAGAAGGGTCAAGAATAGAGTCAAGACTTTATTCTGGCTGGTGGTCATGTGTTCCCCTTGGGTGGGAGGAGCCCGGAGGTCTCAAGCTTATTCTGCCCTTTCGGATGTTTAGAAAAAAAGTTACCAGGTACCTAACTTAAGTTTTTTTTTTATGAATATGGTGTGAGTCAGTCACACTGACCTGTCGCTACCGTTCGCTCCCATACAGCATTGTACTGGTGTTAGAGCGACTCACACAATATATGCATCAATGCCGGCCAGCGACTGAGACGCTCCTGAAACAGCGAACCATGGCCAAGCACAGCGACTACTAGCGGTCGCTCTCAATGCCTTGCTACAGACGCTCATCTGTCGGTACCTGCCGCTAGTAATGAATCAGCCTGTATGTATTAATTTAAGTCAATGGCCTCTTGTGCTGCTTAGCACTGCAAACATTGTTTATAATGTTAATAAAAAGTCATTACAGCTGATAGCTTTTTCCTTCTTGCTAGAAATATAGCCTTATTTATAAAAGATTTAGGGTAATTTTGACGCCCCCTCAAATGGCTTACACCACTGACTACGAGAGAGGAGGATTAGGGAGCAATTTACTAAACTATGAATTTTTGACTGGAGGTCTGCTTTAAGGGACTACATGCTGAACCATGACCAGCATGATTTAATGAAGTTGCTAGACTAACCTGATTGGCTCCTATGACGAGCTGAGTAGAAGCCTGGACAGAAGGACCACCATGGTCTTGTGGTTGCCAGCAGCCAGATACCCAGTGGAGACCGACTGTGGGTGGTCGGTCTGCATTGTGTTTCTTGCCTGCTAGTGCAGGTCTGTGGAGCTAGCTGGAGGCTAAGCTGTGGTATGCGTGCGTGCACCTCGTCTGCTTTTTCAGCCTAATGGAAGGGGGGGTTCTGCTGCAGGGGGCGATTCCACTCAGCGGCGCTCAATGACATCAGCGCTAGGCTTTGCTGCGAGACCCAGCTAATGCACGTGCTCACGGCTTAAAAGGGATGGGAGATTCTACTGGATTTCCTCTTTATTTCCAGGGGAATAGCGAAGGGTTTCTCAGTAGCTCAGAGCATTTTTACCAAAGTTCTGGCAGAAAGTCATAGCATATCTAGATGACCTCCTCTGCTTGACAAGGAAGATTTATTTGAAAATTTGGAAAACTTTTAACATCTGGAAGGTGTGTAATCAAAGATTCCTTTCTAGTCTTCCAGTCAGATTGGATTTCCTTTAGGAAGGAGTCAACCTGGGTCTCAGCATCAGTACCCTGAAGGTCCAATTAGCAGCTCTTTTGGCTGCTTTTCTGGATAAGAGACCTTCGTCTTTTGCGTTGGGCAGGCAATTTTTGCTAGCCATTAGGTGGTCCAGACCGGTCCGTTTGTGGTTCGCTCCTCAATGGGATTTCGTTAGGGTCCATAGAGCTTTGACTGCACCACCCTTTGAACCTCTGTTGAGCACTCATATTAAATTTCTTACATGGAAGGCTTGCTCTTTGGTGGCAATAACTTCAGCCCACAGAGTCGGTGATATCCAGGCTCTTTTCTGCCGTCGCCCCTTTCTTCAGTTTTTCCAGGATCGTATAATATTACGGGTGGATCCTTACTACCTTACTAAGATCTCTTCCGACTTTCATCGGACCCATCCGCCAGGCATAATGACCCCTCCACGGGTTCTGTAGATAAGTCTTTGAATGGCAGGACCTGTTTGCTTAAATACTTTCGACAAACAAAGGTTTGGAGGGAGGCTTATTTTTTTTCCTTCTCGGGTCACAGGAAGGGTTGACGTGTTTCCAAGGTAACTTCGGCCCAATGGATGAAGAGCACTATCGGTTTTGCTTACCACGGATCTGCTTTTCCAGGGCGCATTAAAGCTCATTTAACAAGAAGTATTTCTACATCATGGGTGGAGCAAGCTGGTGTCTCTATTGAACAGATCTGCAGAGCAGCAACCTGGTCTTCAGCAAAGACATTTATTAGTCATTAATGCTTGGAACTGCTCACCTTGCAAGATCAATCCCTTTGGAGTGTGGAGTGTGTTGCAGACAGCCTTGCTTATCCTCTCTGTGGATGTTTTGAGAAAACTTTGTTTCCTGGTAACTTCTGTTCTAAACACCCGAAAGGTCAGCATACAGACTTCCCTCCCTCGGGCTACGTTATTTTATGTTATCTTACTGATTTAGCAGTTGGTCTTTTGCCTGTCTTTTCACACAGTGGTGGGGCATGCTGCTTCAAGTTTTGTTCCACTTAAAAGAGAAGAAGCCACCAGCCTATAGCTTATAAGACTCCTAGGGATGGTTATCTCCCTCTTTGCGGACCTCCCAATTTAGGATACCCTGCCATGTGAACCCCGGGAATCGCCCGTTATCCCACATTGCAGGAGCAGGCTGAGGCTCGTACCCGCACCCGGCATGACACACGCAGCTTGTGCTCTGAGGCCAGGGCGGCAAAGCAAAGACGGATTCAAGCCCGAGCAGCTGATTGGCTTGCTGTCTGCGCATGTGCTGTTTTACAGCTGGAAAGGTAAGCTTTTTCAAGGATCTGGGGTGATGGTCTGCTGGAAGGGAACAAAATCTAGTCACCTGGGTTTTAGGATACCCTTTTTTGTTCATCTTGATCTATGCATGTGCTGGCTCTTATGCATATTTATGTCCAACAATGGCATGAGTTCTTTATGAATGGATTTTACTCTGGACTGTGTATACTGCTGTGTGTTCCAGTTATTTAGGGCACAGGGATCCTGCCATATACCTGCACCGTCTTGGTGGGAGTGGGGATCAAGGTAAGATTACAGGCCATGCAGGGGATTTCATTTAGTAGTCCTCTCAAATCAGGATGCCCCAAGGTGATGCTGTCTCCCAGCCCTGGAATCTTTTATCAGTACTTTTACAGTATATCTACAGAAATGCACCTGGAAAATGTAAGACTCGCAGGTGTGCCTGGGGTTGGTCCTCTTTTTTTAAAGTGGAGGTATATTCTCGGGTCACCACCCCCCCAACCTCATTCCCTCCCCAGGTGCCTTACCTTGTCCAGATCCAACAGTGTTCCCAAAGGCACGGGTAGCAGCTGTACAGACTTCACTTATGTACGTGCCATTGGCCACCCATTCAAGTGACTAGGCAGACAGATACACTCACATAGTGAGGAAGCCGCTCTGTGCTTTTCCTTCAAGATGATCGTGCCCAAGACCCAAAGGTTGGGGGGGGGGGGGCATTAGATGCCTTTTTCCCTCTGCATCAACCCCCCTCCCCCAAAATCTCCTGCCACAGTGCCAGGGGGAGGAGACAGGGGTGGTAACCTGAGACTGAACTTTATGGGGCATTTTCCTGACTGCTTCAATTTTGAGTGTAATGGGAAATAAAAGTTCACTTAGCGATAAGCCCACATCTATATTGTAAATGGCTTCTGTCTGGAGTGGTCTGGCTTTTGAGTGACCAGATGTTATTTATTTTGTTCCATTTCTGTTTCTAATTAGTATTCTATAAAAAGAAAAAAATCTATCTTAAACCAAATGATGTGTACCCATCTACTTCAGTTTGATTGAAACGGAGCAGAGCACAAAATAAAAAAATAAGAAAAAAAAGGGGGAAAAGGAGATAGAGCAGCTATCTGATAAATGGCAATTTTGCGGCTAATGGGCTTTTGTAATAAATTGATAGAAATTACTTCAGTTTTTGGTTCAGAGGGAATGAGAAGTGGCAATATAAAGCTTTTCTCTGAAAATGTTTTTACCTGGGTCATGCTCATTTCCTGCTCTGCTTGGCAAAAGCTGCTCTGAAATGAGTCAGGTCAAGATATTATTCCTTGCAACAAAACAATCAGCAGCCATTTTAAAAGTAAAGGTGGTAAACAAAAATTATATTTATTTTTAAAAGAAAGATCACTTTTATTTTTATAGCTGACCTTGAAAACTTAAACCGCTAAAAGCAGTGTAGGTGTGCTATAAGGAATACCATACTAAGCTTCAGCACTAAAAGGAGGAGGTGTTTTAAAGCAGATGTCTAGTCAATAGGATTGCCTCCCCCCTGGCTCTGACTAGGGGGGATATAAAAAGATAAAACCGGGTCCTAGAATCCCCTGCTGTCCATTGGTGCTTCAGGCCAGCTTACACAGAACGGCATTCCCTGCTCTGCGCTCATCGCCCGCATTTAAGTCAAAGTGGACCAAAACCCAGGTTTTTGACTATCCTGGGTTTTGGCCCATGCCCGGCTGTGTGAAACCCCCCAGGTCACCCGATCTGATTTACCCTTCCCCGGTCCTACAGCACCTGCGATCGGATCTGAGTGCCCTGGCGGCCGGATCATCTGCTACCCTCTTAACAGGCAGCTTGCCCACGCCTGCCATTCTCAAATGCCTGGCACAGACATGCGCCCTGCGAAAGGGATAACGGGAATGTGGCCGCTGCTCGCTCATGCGCTGCTGCACCGAGGAAGAAGGTGAGTTTCCGGGCGACTATTATAGGAAGTACGATCATAATCCTGTCTGGATCAGGACATCAAACCTCCTTGATTCATGACAGTCTGGAATATTGCATGACCACCATTTCAATAATACCCCACCAGCTCCAAAGCAAGAAGGAGTATAGGGAGAATATTTTTTTATTCTTGTATTTGAGATTGAATATATAGTTTCATTATTATCTTTGTGGTAAGAGCAAAAATACATTAATAGAACTGTTTATATTAACTTTTTTTTTAACAGCAGTGAGGCAGTCACATTGTACGAACGTGTGTATATATGTATAGTGTGGAACGATGTTAACCATTGTGAATAGTAGAAAAGTAAATAAATAAGGCAATACCTTTTTAAGTAGGTTAACTGAGCCTATTAAAGCAGAATTTCAGTCACAATGTGACCACCCCCTCGCCCTGGTGCAGAGGCCAGGTTACAAAGCAAAAAAACCCTTACTTGATCCTTGGCCAGCGCCACTGCTCCAGCGCTTCAGATCCTGGGTGGCGCCATCTTGGTCAAAAGCACAGAGCTGCATCAAGTCAATGGGGGGACACGGGGAATGGGAGGGGGGGAATGCCACACTGGCTATGGAAATGGGAGGGGGGGAATGCCACACTGGCTATGGAAATGGGAGGGGGGAATGCCACACTGGCTATGGAACTGGGAGGGGGGGAATGCCACACTGGCTATGGAACTGGGAGGGGGGGGAATGCCACACTGGCTATTGGAATGGGCGGGGGGATGCCACACTGCCTATGGGAAATGAGATGCCACACTGCTTATGGGAAATGGGAGAGGTTGAATGCCAATTTATGTTTTTTGTTTACTGTAACTTAATCTCTTTCTGTTTTGCAGGGATAAACAAGGACAATATCCGAGCAGGATGTAAAAAGTGTGGATATCGTAAGTGATGAGACGTTTAAATATCTATTTGAAAAGACATTTGTTTTGGTTTTCATACATAGTTCTATTTTTCCTGTGGTGGTCATGTTCTCTATTTGAAGGGGATCTCTACACAGCTAAAAAGCAATACTCTCCCTAAAGGAAAAGTTCACTTTCAATGCAATTTTTGGAAGTGATTATTGTTTTGTGCAAAAATGATGTCCTCATGCTGCTGAGGTTATCTAGTATTTTCCAAGTATACAGCACTTCCTGTTTCACTAATATTCTTTACGCTTGGGTTATCCACCACAAGGTGGCGCAGTGGACTGCAGAAGAGACTTATGGCATCTCCCGGCCCTATAAAAGGACAGGAACCTCCCACAAATTCCAAGTTTCCTTCTGCAGTCTGGACTGCGAAGATAGAAGATGGCTCTCTATATTACGCAGGCGAGCGGGGCTTACCAGCCTGCGGCCCTGCAGGACTATTTCCACACGTTCTGGACCCACTGCCTCCCAGCCTTGGCTGCCTGGTTCGGGTGAAGGTAGGACAGCGCCAGGGTCAGGTGCTGGAGGAGCGCTGCTCCAACCGCAATCCCTGTACCTAAAAGGGTAGGGGGTTCAGGCTTATGGTGAGCCTTGTGGGATGCCCCTTACTGTCTTATTCTGGGCCTTCCCTTGCACCCCCCTCCTCCCTAGCTAAGCATGCTTTGGGTGTGCCTACCGTTGCTCTTCCCCGCCTCGCTCTCTCCCTGGGGAGCTCTCTGGGGGGGGGGGGGGGTGTAGGCGGTGTGTTCACATGTCTGTTTTTTACTCTGATTGTCTGGTGGCGACATTCTCCTCATGTTAGCTGCGCTGTCATTGGCGCTGGGGGGTCACGTGGAGCGCGATTCGCCCTCTTCAGGGGGCGGGTCCCACGGATGACGCTTTTTGCGTCATACCTTCGCGGCCCGCCCCTCAAGGTCCTTGTGGGCGCCATTTTGTTTGGAGTTTGTCTTCTGACCTGCGGTACTGCGGCGCGCTGCTGGCCTGGCTGGATGTGCGATCGGCTTCTTGGTCCATGAGTCCCCTTCGGGATTGTATTGTGCTCTTGTCACCACATTATGGGAAGGTTATGTGTGGTTTTCTTATGTCTTTCAGGCGGGGTAAACGTGTCTGTGGTTCTCCCGGCCCTCTTCCCTTCCTTCTCCCACCTAGCGGGGTTTTGGGGCATCCCAGGTGGCTTTTGTTAGCCTTAACCCTATACTTGCCAGTGTGCCCACTCTAATCACCATATGGAGGCTTCCGGGGATAATGTGCTTGGGGTTCCTTCGGGACAAGCCCAGCTGTGTGCCGCGTGTGGGGTATCCCCTGTGAGTGACGGTGTCAGGGTATGTGTGCCCTGCGCTCAGAAGGTACTTGCGCTGCAGTCTGGGTTGCCTGCTACGCTGCCCAGCTCTGTGCCCCCTTTTACATCACCTACCCCCCCGCGCCTGCATTTGACCCCTAGTGACACCTCCTAGTGACACCTCCTGTCCCGGCTAAGAGGCAGCAGGGTGAGCTTTTTCACACTGTTAAAACAACGCTTGGAGTTCCCTGAGCAGGTCCACTTCAATAATTTGGTGATCAAGGAGTGGGAACGTCCTAGCAGATTGCCCGCGGTGCCTAAGAGTTGGGACAGGAGGTATCCATTTCCTGCTGATGTGGTTAAGCTCTGGTCGTGTCCCCCCGAGGTGGATGCTCCTGTGCTTGGGTTGTCAAATTCCTCGGCCATGCATTCCCCTGACACTTCTACTTTGAGGGATGGCGAGGACCGGCGTGTTGATCAGCTGGCCTGTCACGTGTTTGCTTGTGCAGGGACTGCGCTGTGCCCTGTGTGCGCTTCTGCCATCACAGCTCTTGCTATTAAAGGGATACTCAAGTGCCTTCTGGATAATGCCTTGGATGCCAATAGTGGGGAGGAGTATAGATCCCTCCTGCTTTGCTATGAATTTGTGGCATTTATTCTTTCTGTTATGGATGATGCGGTCAGGATGTGTGGTAAGACATCTGCCCTTTTTGGTGGCTATACGCCGCTCTGTTTGGCTGTGTCAGTGGGCAGCTTATAATGCTGCTAAGAAGGCTCTCACTGGCTTCCCCTTTACTGGGCTACGGCTAAGGATGGTAGGCTGCCTCAACGCAGGAGGCAGCCGCGGCCCTTTCGGGGGGCTGGTTCTTCCCTCCCCTCATTCCGTGCTCCCAGGTGCGGTTGGGGTGCACCATTTGCAGGAGCACGTAGAGACCCTTGGGGCCGGGTAGAGGCCGTGGTCGCCCCGGTCTCTCATGGGGTCCCAAGTCCAAATCTTCCCCCAAGCCTCCTCAGGCATGAGTAGGCGCCCTCACCCATCTGGGTAGGGGGGCGGTTGCGGCTCTTTTCTCACGTTTGGAGACTGCGCGTCTCAGACCGGTGGATTCAGAAGGTGGTGTCCTCCGGGTACAAGATAGAGTTTGCAGCCTGGCCGCCCCCAAGATTCATCAGATACCGGATGGTTCAAAATCCCTTGTCAGCTCGGCTTGCGGTCCAAAGCCTTTTGGATTTGGGGGTCATTTCCCTGGTGCCCTTCCAGGAAAGGGGCAGAGGTTTCTATTCCAATCTGTTCACTGTTCCCAAAAAGGATGGGTCCCTGAGGCCCATCCTGGATTTGAAGCGTCTCAACAAATTTGTCAGGTTCGCATGGAGACTCTGCACTCGGCGGTCAGTACCTTGCGCCCGGGCGACTTAGATGCTTACCTTCATGTTCCTATCTTTCGAGGTCATCAGAGATTTCTCAGGTTCGCTCTGGAGGATCAGCAGTACCAATTTGTGGCCTTACCATTCGGTCTTACCTCAGCCCCTCGGGTCTTCACCAAGGTGCTGGCGGGGGGTGATGGCTCTGTTGAGTTCTCAGGGCATTCACATCCTTCTTTATCTGGACGACATTCTGATTGCGTCTCAGTCCTTCCATCAAGCCAAGCTGGATACCCAGATGGTGGTCTCCACGCTCGAGTCCTTCGGTTGGGTGATCAACTACCCCAAGTCTTCTCTGTCTCTGTCCTTGGTGACGTCCTTTCTGGGCATGACTCTGGATACAGCTCAGGTCAAGGTTTTTCTGCCTCAGCAGAAGGTGGTGAGCCTGCAGTTGCAGGCACGGTCTCTGATTTCTTGCCCTCATCCCTCCATTCGGCAGGGGATGCAGCTGATGGCCTGATGGTGTCATGCTTCGAGGCGGTTCCCTATGCTCAGTTTCACATGAGACCTCTTCAGTTGCACCTCTTGTCAGTTTGGGTCCCTGGATCAGACATTTGTTCTGTCCATTCTGGTCAGTCAGTCCCTCTTGTGGTGGCTGGACTCAAGGAATCTCCTAGTGGGCAGGACCTTTCTGCCCCCGTGCTGGGAGACTGTCACCACAGATGCCAGTCTGACAGTTTGGGGGGGGGGTTTGGAAGTCTCTGAAGTTCCAGGGTCAGTGGGGCCCTCAGGAGGCCCATGCCCCCGATCAACATTCTGAAACTGCGGGTGATAAGGTTGGTCCTTTCCCAGTTGACCCCACACCTTCGGGGTCGGCGGTTCAGATCCGATCGGACAACCAGACGGCGGTCGCCTACATCAATCATCAGGGAGGGACTCGGAGCAAGCGAGCCCTCAAGGAAGTGTCCCTGATACTGTTTTGGGCGAGGAGAATGTCCCCTGCATCTCGGTAGTTTAAATCCTGGGGGTGGAGAACCTTGAGGCATACTCCCTGAGCAGGGGTATGTCTCGGCTGGGGGAGGGGTCCCTCATCAGCTGGGTGTTTCTCTCCCTGTGCCACCGCTGGGGTCTGCTGTATGTGGACCTGTTTGCTTCACGTCACAATCACAAACTTCCATTCTTTCTCTCTCTGTCACAGGATCTTCTGGTCTTTGCCACGGATGCGCTGGCAATGCCTTGGAAAGGGTTTCGGCTCCTCTGTGTTCCCTCCGTTTCCTCTGTTGGGCAGGGTGCTGCGCAAGGTAGCCCAGGAAGGGGTGGCAACCATTCTGATGGCCCCCTGTTGGCCAAGAAGGGTGTGGTTCACAGACATCGTGCAGTTGGCAGTAGATCTGTACGTCCTGCCCAAGGATCCGGATCTGCTCACGCAGGGGCAGCTGTGCCATCCCAATTTACAAATGCTGGCTTTGACGGCTTGGCTGCTGAAACCTCCATCTTGATGGAAAAGGGTTTGCCTGCTTCTTTTGTTGATACCATGATTAGGGCTAGGAAGAAGTCCTCATCCTTTATCTACTACAGGGTCTGGCATGCTTACATTGCCTGGTGTGAGTCTAAATCTCTTCCCTGTCTGGTGTTTTCTATTCCCAGGATTCTGGAATTCTTGCAACATGGTTTGGATTTGGGCCCTCAAGGGTCATGTTTCAGCTCTGGCAATTTTTTTCCAAAGATCTTTTGCCAGTCACCGTTTGCTTAAGAGTTTTTTTTCCAGGGGGTTTCTCATGTGCGTCCGCCATGTAAACCTATGTTACCAGTTTGGGATTTGAATCTGGTGTTATCTGCTCTGCAGGGTTGTCCCTTTGAGCCTCTCCGTGAGGCCACTTTGCCCATTTTGACTCGTAAGGTGGCCTTTTTGGTGGCTATCACTTCTGTCAGGCGTGTTTCTGAGATGGCGGTGCTTTCCATCAAGCCTCCTTATTTTGAGCGACACCAGGACAAGGTGGTGTTTCTGTTTAAGCCAGATTTCTTGCCTAAGGTTGTGTCTGCTTTTCATCTCAATCAGGACATTGTCTTGCCTTCCTTGTGTCCTAATCCTGCTAATTCCAAGGAGAGGACTCTGCATTCTTTAGATGTGGTCAGGGTTCTGAAGTTTTACTTGGTAGCTACTGAATCTTTCAGGAAGACTGATGCTCTTTTTGTTCTTCCTTCTGGTCCTAGGAAGGGTTTGCCTCTGGCTAAGTCCACTATCAGCAAGTGGATTCGTCAGGCGGTGGTGCAAGCCTATTCTGCTAAGGGGAAGGAACCTCCCTTCCGTCTTACTGCTCATTCCACTCGTGCTATTGGTGCCTCTTGGGCCTTTCAGCACCAGGCTTCTGTTGAACAAGTTTGTAAGGCCGCAACTTGGTCTTCTGTTCATACTTTTTCCAAGTTTTGCAAGGTTGATGTTAGGGCCTCAGCTGATGCTGCTTTTGGCCGCAAAGTTCTTCAGGCGGCAGTGGTTTAAACTGCCCGCTGTTGTTCTTGGGGATCCCACCCTATTTACGGACACTGCTTTTGGACGTCCCAAGCGTAAAGAATATTAGTGAAACAGAACGTGCTGTATACTTGGAAAAATACAATTCTGTGAGTACTCACCTGTAGAATTGATTTTGTAGTATACAGCACGTCCTGTTTCACCCCTCCCTTGTTAACATTATTCTTGGTTACCTCTGTATGGTGATTTGTTTAGATGTTTGGTTGGGGTTTCCTTCATTATTTTTCTCCCGGATTCTTGTCTAACTGCTTTGTAACACTGGAAATTTGTGGGAGGTTCCTGTCCTTTTATAGGGCCAGGAGACGCCACAAGTCTCTTCGGCAGTCCACTGCGCCACCTTGTGGCGGATATCCCAAGCGTAAAGAATATTAGTGAAACAGGACGTGCTGTATACTACAAAATCAATTCTACAGGTATACTCACAGAATTGTATTTTTTCTGTTTGCAAATGTGTGTTTTATGGAAACCGTTTTTGCAATGTGTTGCTACTGGCATATATCCACCAAGTCTGTACACCAAGATCTTTAAGAAAAGAGCAGTGTACCTGTACACACAAAACACTGCTACTTAGATAAGAGAGCTCACTCATGCTGACACATGCCCAGCATCAGTGTTCTGTGTGTACAGGGATCACTTCTCTCACCTTATTTACAGACAGTGGACAGTTGCTAAAAGCAACACATTGCTGGAAGTGAAAATTGCTAACCTAAGGAAAAACACTAGTTCAGCTTAGTGCCTTGAGGACATCAGACCAAAAAATATACACTTTCCAAAATGCCATCAAAAGTGTCATTCCGATTTGGTGTGCCCCGGGAAAAAGCCAGAGGCCGGCCCTGGAATCTGGTGGGCTTTGTTCCGCTTTAAATAATACAACTGTAAATGTATGTAAACCTCAGAATGTATCTGTTTTTTACAATCGCACTACACTAATTAAATTAACTGCAGACTACTCAAATATATATAACAGATGTAAATCATCTTTATTAATAGACAAACTGCAGCAAACCAGTAAAATCCCCACATGCATCATATGCATGTGCAAAAATTCCTATTGGTTGGTCCCTAGGGAAATAAAAATGGCTGCCAACAAAATCAATAAATACAGCAAAATAAAACTGTATCACACAGTTAATATATGTACTGGCATGCCTTTTAAATCAGTTATAAAGTATCCAATGTGCCAAAAGCAATAGCATGTTGTTCAAATTCAAAATAATCAGCATATCTTGAAACTGTGCAGTATTACCTTTAGGGGAAAAACAAGGATAAGCTTAGCAGTAGTCACATTCACATTTGCTCCCTAGCTGCCTTGCGGCTGGCCTCCAGGCATTATGCATTTCAATGACACCAAAGAGTCTATTACATTTGTTTTTGTTTTTCTTTCAGCTGGTCATCTGACCTTTGAGTGTCGAAACTTTCTCCGAGTAGATCCTCAGCGAGACATTGTATTAGATGTTAGCAGCACCAGCACTGAAGACTCTGAGGAGGATGAAATCCCCATTAAATTACAAGTTTCTGCAGATAAGAAAAGTAATGTCCTACTGTACACATTTGCTCCTACTCTCTTATGAAGTCTAGATGGCATTGCGGTTAGATGCAGTTTTTTCCATAATGTGTTACTAGATTTCGCTTCTGCTCAATTTCATTGCTTTTTAATGGAAAAAAAAAAACACTTTTGTTTGTTTAAAAAAAAAAAAAAAACAGTTGCAAGCTACGATGTGGGGAGACCCATGTTAGACCTAGTATAGGGGGCTAAAGAGGCCCCAAAAAACTCTAATCAAAGGTAAAGGAAAATAGGTGCTTTTCTAGAATGTAAAGTATTTACAGTATTTAGTATCATCAAATCATCTTTTTACGTTTCAATGCCATCAAAGGCACTCAAAAAGCCTTGAGTGTGCAGTGCCATAGATTAGTCTAAAATTTACACAGCCAAACACCTTCCACTTGTGGGTGCATATTTAGAGTTTGTGGCGTTATCAGCACAACACTTTAAGTTAATATTGAGCAGTTCTGACTCGACCAAAGGTCAGGTCCGTGCCACACTTTGTGAGTTTGGGTCCGCGAACATGGATTTCGTCCCAAACCCCTAAGAAGGCTGATTGGCTGCACAGCATCAACCTTCTTCCTGCCCTAGCAACCACAGTCCTGCCCGTTCTGGGAATGGCTGTGATTGGCCAGGAGGGATACAGGACCCTGCTGTATAAAAGGCGGGGCCTGTGTCCTAGCGTTCTCTGCAGTAGATAGGGACAGGTTGTTGGCTGCTGCTGCTGCTGAAGGACTGATAGGGCTTTTCTGCAGAAAAACTGTCCTTGTCAAAACATTTGTTTAGGACCAGTGGCTCAGGTGAGGGATATTTAAAGTTGTTTTTAAGCTTGCTATTGTCCTTGTCAGGGAATTTATTCAGGGACCACGGCTGAAGTAAGGGTCACTGTAGGTGAGACCACCTCAGGCCCTTTTCCTCTCTTTAAAGACAAGTATACATTTGCTCATACCAATGTTCTGTCATTGTGGTTTAAAATCAAGTAATAATGGAGTATACCCTTGCTCAGATTACTTGGGTGTCATTGCAGTTTAATATCAAATGATAGTGGGGTATACCCTTGCTCAGTTCATTTGGGTGTCACTGCTGTTTAATAACAATTTATAAAGTATTAGTGGAGTAGCCACTTGTTCAGGCCACTTAAGGGTCATTGCTCTTTAATACAAAGTATTAGTGGAGTATTCACTTGTTCAGGGCTCTTAAGGGTCACTGCTGTTTAATACCAATTGTTTTTGGAGTATCTTAAACCACTTTTGTTCCAAGTGCCGCTATTTCCATGATTCGCTTGGAATAATAATTCTGCAGAAGGACCTCACCAAAATAGACACTTTGGTAGAGAATAAATGTTTTTTTTTTTTTTTTGTTTAAAACAGTGGTTCATTTTCCTGATATTTTGTAAAATCTTTTTTGTATTCCTGTTGTATTCCTCTTATCTCTGTGTTCAGTGCTGCAGAGAGAGCTTTGCCTAATTACCTCTGTCAGTTCCTCGTCAGATCTAGAATGTAGGAGTGCAATTACAAATACTAGAGGTGTGACACTGTAATTGAGTATTAGACATTTATGGCTTTCCTTTTGCTTTTCACTATCCGTGCATGTCTATGGTAACTGTATATAGGTCTATCAAGAGAATAGTAGAGCAGTTATTCTGCCATTGCAATCCAGGTTAAAGTCATTCAGCAGACAACTAAAAAAACAAGAGCACTTATCTTTTGCCCCCTTAGCTGCTGATTGTTGCTAGTCCCTGGATCGACAACTCACCTGATTACTGTATCCGAGCCATGCCCTGATTCTAAAACCTGCCCTTACTCACCCCCTCCTCATTCTTAGACTACAACCTAGACCAGATATCTGGTGTGCAAGCTGATCAATAAAAATGTCATCAGTAGGTGAAACTGCTTTCCACTGACAAAGCTTGTTTACAGAGGGAGGAGGAGCTTTGCATTGTGGATCTGCACAAAGTTACCTCTATAGCTCTATACCTCTATATAAGTAGACATTACTTCACCTATACATCTGTGTGGAGATATACAAAACATCGCCTGTCCATAGCTCCTGACAGTTTTGGCCCATTCTTGGGATATAATGGTCTGAAAGAAGAATAGACTGCAATCCCTGAATTTACACAGATGGTTGTTTCTCTTTAAAGGAGTTATATAGCGAGTTTGTTTAATACGAAAAATACATATAAACACGTCTGCTAATGAGAGGAGGGGGTCACTTATACTCCCAAACTAAATAAACCCCCACCACACTTGCGGTTTCTTCTCCTGGTGGGAATAAATTTCAGAGGTAACAGGTTTAGTGTATTGGGGGGGGGGGTCAGAACATGACACACCATACCCCCCACCCAGATTTGTTCTTCCTTTCATTAAACAAAAAAAAGCCTAGCTGGATATTTCTCGATGCCAGGTGTATAAGTGTTCCCTCCTCCCGCCATCCATGATATTTACAGTATATGGATTTATATTATTGGGCCATTTTTCACGATTTTAAGTTAGCCACTACAAATCTTGATCTGGTGAAGCAGTGGCATTGCATTACAGGGGCCTGTTATACTGTGTGACTAATGTGCTTGTAAACTAGTTCTATATTCAGTATTCCTATCCTGGCCAGTGTTTCTTGCAGTTCATGCTGCTCCTGTGAGATGATGGATATGTTTAGATGAGAGCAGTTCATCTATAATATAAAAACTTGGTAGGGTTCCTTGAAATCTTTTCTTCTTGTGGCTGGACCACAGGAACTTGCTGGGGGGCAGGTCCTTTCTGGCCCCCTCCTGGGAGACGGTCACCACGGATGCCAGTCTGTCAGGATGGGGGTGATTCTGGAAGTCCCTGCGGTTCCAGGGGAGGTGGGGCCCTCAGGAGGCCCACTTACCCATCAACATTCTGGAACTACGGGCAATCAGTTTGGGTAAACATTGCTGTTCAGAGTGTGATATCCCGCAGTGCACCACCATTCACATCCCGGAATGCTGCATCTACCAACAAAGGAGATACAGTTCCTGCCTGATGATGACGACAATAAGGATTTATTCTTAGTATACAGTAAGTCCTGCTCCAGATAGATTACTTACACTTGGGGTTATCCTCTGCCAGATGGCGCTGCACTGCAGAGACATGCAAAACAGGCTCCTCCCGGCCCCTCAAATACCCGGGGACCTCCCACAAATCCCCAGATTTCTCTGCAGTGCTTACTGCGAAGACATGAAATTATCACTCTCTCGCAGGTGAGCAGGGCGTATATTGTTTACGTGTATGACTAGATATGTGGTGTCAGCCGCCGCGCTGACTTGTCGTTTTTACTATAATATGGCCGCCGCGCGCGTCTTTTCCTGCATTTGGATGACCGCGCCGGACGGCTGCGTTACCTCCAGACGCTCCTGCGTTATCATTGGCTGCTGTCTGTGGGCTTCGCGCTCTTCGGGGGGGCCTGGCTGGCGCGCTCCGCGCCACGGCCCGCTCTGGCCCGCCCTTCGAGGTTCGTTCGGCGCCATTTTCCTGTACAGTCACGCGCGTGTAACGGTCCCCCCCTTCCGCGGTGCCCTCGCGGGCGACTTTCATGCTCTTTATTTACTGTGTATGGTTCTGACACCCCTTCTTCTCATTGTGTCTTTTAGACGGGTGAATCCAGTGGCTTCTCCCGGCCCGGTGTAATTGTTAGTTGGGCCTAGTATAATTACTCCCACTTCCCTAGCGGGTCATTGGGGCATCCCTGGATAGCTTACAGCGTCAATCCCTACTGGCCTATTGTGCCTATTAATCACCATATGGAGGCATCCCAGGATAATGTGACCGGGGTTCCTTCGGGACAAGCCCGGCTGTGTGTAGCTTGTGTTCCTTGCGCACAGCAGGCGCTAACGTTGCAACCCGCCCCTCCGGTGGCTGGGCCTGCACCTCGTCTCACTTCACCTACTCCCCCAAGCTTGAGTCTCACCCCCATTGAATTACATACAAGCGGGGACTCTCAACCTGATGTGTCTGCTAGACTGGCCAGTGTTGAAAAATTGATTGCTAATACCTTAGCGCGTAAGGCCACCGCTAAAAAGCGTCACTTAACTCTTGATGCCACTCCGTCCCCTATGGAATCTGATGAGTTGTTGCATGTGTATGGCTACACCCCATCGGACGAAGGGGAGCTGTTCTATGACTCGGGGTCATCTGACGAGAGACTCAGGGGTCATGACGATTCTGGCTCTGACCCCTGGACCCCGGATGATACTGACAGACTGCTGGTCCAGATATTTGAGGTTTTGTCCATCTCTCCCCCTGTTGCGGCTCCCAGGGAAAGGGGTGAGCTTTTTCATCCTGCTAAGGCTCGTTTGGAATTTCCGGAGCAAACCCATTTCAATAACCTTGTGCTTAAGGAGTGGGAACGTCCCAGTAGACTTCCCAGTATACCTAAGAGTTGGGACAGAAAGTATCCCTTTCCTGCTGATATGGTCAAGTGCTGGTCATTGCCCCCCGTGGTCGATGCTCCTATTCTAGGGCTGTCTAACACCTCTATTATGCACTCCCCTGACACTACTACGCTGCGGGATGCTGAGGACCGACGCATTGACCAATTGGCGTGCCATGCCTTTGCATTTGTGGGGGCTGCGCTGCGCCCGGTTTGCGCCTCGGCCATTAAATCTGTGCCGCTCATGGCCCTGATCAGAAGTGTGCTTGAAGGTGGTCCTGATGAATTGCCACATGATACATTTAATGCACTGTCTAACTGTGGTGTGTTTGTAAACTTTATACTATCTGCCTTGGATGATGCCATTAGGATGTGTGCCAGAACTTCTGCCTTGGCGGTAGCTATACGCCGCGCGGTTTGGCTGCGCCAGTGGGCTGCTGACAATGCTGCTAAGAGGCCCTTACTGGGCTTCCATTTAAGGGGCTACGCCTGTTTGGGGACCGCCTAGACCTTTTTGCTAAAGGAGGTAAGTTACCCCAGCGCAGGCGGCAGTCTCTGCCTTTTCGGGGCCAGGGCCCCCTTTCACTCCCCTACCGCGGTGCTAAGCAGGGAAAAGGGGTGTCCTTCGCGGGGGCTCGTTCAGATTCCTGGCACAGGAGCAGAGGACGACGTCCTGGCTCCTCCTGGGGGTCTAAGCTAAAACCCTCTCCTAAGCCCCCTCAGGCATGATGGGGCGCCCTCGCACGTCTGGAGGCATCACGTCTCAGACCGGTGGATTCAGGAGGTAGTGTCCTCTGGTTACAAGATAGAGTTTGCTGTGCGCCCCCCCACAAGATTCATCAGGTCCCGGATCCCCCAGGACCCTGTCTCAGCTCAGGTCTTGATGCAGGCCGTGCAAGGCCTTCTGGATCTGGGGGTCATTTGCAGGGTCCCCTTAAAGTGGACCAACACCCACGGGTGATCGGCCCGGGAATCTATAAGATCACCTCCCTCCCTCCCTCTTGAAATCCCCCCAAACACCCCAAACCCCTTACCTTATCTCTAGATGTGCGCGCGCCAGCGCCGGCCATTCAGACGGCCGGCGCTGGCGCGCGCACATCTAGAGATAAGGTAAGGGGTTTGGGGTGTTTGGGGGGATTTCAAGAGGGAGGGAGGGAGGTGATCTTATAGGGCACGCGTCAAGAGGGAGGCGGCGATGGAGGAGCCGCTTGTCCGTGGCTTGTCCGTCGGCGCGGGGAGAGGTGAGTTGTTCGGGGGGTTCGGGGGGGTTTCACACAGTGGGGCACCCCGATCGGGGGTGCCCCACCGAAGTGGACCAAGACCCAAGATAGTCAAAATCCTGGGTGTTGGTCCACTTTAAGAGAAAGAGGTAAGGGGTTCTATTCCAACCTTTTCACAGTTCCCAAAAAAGATGGGTCAGTCAGGCCCATTCTGGATTTAAAGATCCTCAACAAATTTGTCAAGAACAGGCGCTTTCGCATGGAAACTCTGTGCTCGACCATTGGCTCCCTGCGCCCAGGGGATTTCATGACGTCTGTGGACATCAAAGATGCTTACCTTCAGATCCCTGTGTTTCCGGGACACCAAAGGTTTCTCAGATTCGCGTTGGAAGATCAACATTACCAATTTGTGGCCTTGCCATTTGGCCTCACCTCAGCTCCCAGTGTTCACCAAGGTGCTGGCGGGGGTGATGTCTCAGATAAGGTCAAGGGGCATACGCGTACTGACCTTACTTGGACAACACACTCATCACCTCTCAGTCTCTACAGCAGGCAGAGTTGGACACTCAGCTGGTGGTGTCCACGCTGGAGTCCTTCGGCTGGGTGATCAATCACCCCAAGTCCTCTGTGTCCCCTTCCTCGGTGACCCCATTCCTGGGAATGATTCTGGATACGATTCAATCAAGGATATTCCTTCCTCAACAGAAGGTGGAAGCTCTAACTGCGCAGGTGAGGTTCCTGCTATCGTGTCCCCAGCCCTCCCTCAGGCAGGGAATGCAGTTGGTGGGCCTGATGGTGGCGTGCTTTGAGGCGGTGCCCTTTGAGGCCTCTTCAACTTCACCTTCTGTCAGTATGGGACAAGGACCCAACGTCCTTGGACGGGGTCTGTGTGCTTCCCCCCTTGGTCAGACGGTCCCTTTCGTGGTGGCTGGACCACAGGAACTTGCTGGGGGGCAGGTCCTTTCTGGCCCCCTCCTGGGAAACGGTCGCCACGGATGCCACTCTGTCAGGATGGGGGGATTCTGGAAGTCCCTGCGATTCCAGGGGAGGTGGGGCCCTCAGGAGGCCCACTTACCCATCAACATTCTGGAACTACGGGCAATCAGGTTGGTACTGGAGCATTTGACCAATCACCTGAGGGGTCTGTCTGTGCAGGTGCGCTCAGAGAACAGGACGGCGGTTGCCTACATCAACCATCAGGGAGGGACCCGGAGCAGGGGGGCCCTCCAGGAGGTGTCGCGGATTCTGACATGAGCAGAGGCCAATGTTCAATGCATTTCGGCTGTGTATATCCCGGGGGCAGAGAATCTACTGGCAGACTCTCTGAGCAGGGGGACCTCTCGTCAGGGAGAGTGGTCCCTCTGCAACAGGGTATTCCAGTCCCTGTGTCACCGTTGGGGTCTACCGGATATGGATCTGTTTGCATCCCGTCACAATCACAAGCTCCAGGCCTTTGTCTCCCTGTCTCAGGATCCCCTGGCCTTGGCCACAGATGCTCTGTCCATGTCATGGCAGGAATTTCGGCTCCTGTATGTCTTTCCTTCATTCCCCCTGCTGGGCAGGGTCCTGCGCAAGATTGCTCTGGAAGGGGTGCCAGTGATTCTGGTGGCCCCCAGGTGGCCAAGAAGAGTGTGGTTTGCAGACGTGGTACAGATGGCAGTAGATCAGTACGTCCTGCCAGGAGTGCCAGATCTGCTCACTCAGGGCCCCTTACGCCATCCCAATTTACAAACTCTGGCTTTGACGGCCTGGCTGCTGAAACCTCCATCTTGATGGAGAAAGGCTTGTCTGCCTCGGTGGTTGAGACCATGGTGAAGTTCGGAAGAAATCTTCCTTTTCCATCTATTATAGGGTATGGCGTACCTACATTGACTGGTGTGAGTCTAGGTCTCTTCCCTGTCGGGTGTTCTCAGTTCCCAGGGTTCTGGAGTTTTTACAGCATGGGTTGGAGTCGGGTCTCCAACTCAGTACTTTGAAGGGTCAGGTTTCTGCCCTGTCTGTCTTCTTTCAGAAGTCTTTTGCTCAGCATTCCTTGGTTAAGACTTTCTTTCAGGGGGTTACTCATGTGCGTCCCCCACGAAAACCTATCGTCCCTGTTTGGGATTTGAACTTGGTCTTGTCTGCCTTGTAGGGTCCTCCCTTTGAACCTATTCAGGATACTGCTCTGGCTGTACTTACCCTCAAGGGTGGCTATTACTTCGGTCAGGCGTGTGTCTGAGTTGGCGGCTCTGTCTATCCAGCAACCATACTTTGAGAGACACCAGGATAAGGTGGTGTTCCGCTTTAAGCCGGATTTTCTGCCTAAGGTGGTGTCTGCTTTTCATTTGAACCAGGATATTGTTCTTCCTTCCTTGTGCCCTAATCCTAGCAATGCTAAGGAAAGGGTTTTGCATTCCTTGGATGTGGTCAGGTGTCTGAAGTATTACCTAGTAGTGACTGCGTCCTTCAGGAAAACTGATGCTCTTTTTGTGGTCCCTTCTGGTCCTAGGAAGGGTTTGGCTCCTGCCAAGTCTACTATCAGCAAATGGATCCGTCAGGCTGTGATTCAGGCCTACTCTGCTAAGAGGAAGAATCCTCCCTTCCGCCTTACTGCTATTAGTGCCTCTTGGGCCTTCCAGCACCAGGCTTCTGTTGAACAAGTTTGCAAGGCCGCTACTTGGTCTTCTGTTCATACCTTTTAAAAGTTTTACAAGGTTGATGTTAAGGCCTCAGCTGATGCTGTTTTTGGCCGCAAGTTTTTGCAGGCGGCAGTGGTTTAAACTGTCTGCTGTTACCTTTTTTATTGGGGATCCCACCCTACTTTATGGACACTGCTATTGGATGGCCCAAGTGTAAGTAATCTATCTGGAGCAGGACGTACTGTATACTAAGAATAATACAATTCTGTGAAATACTCACCTGTAGAATTGGTATTATAAGTATACAGTACGTCCTGCTCCACCCCACCCTGGTTTTTGCATTATTCTGGATCCCCTGTATGGTGATTATCATTGTTATAAGTTACCAGTTTTTGGGTGATTTAAATTCTCCCGGCTTCTTGTTCACTGCTTTTCAATGCTGGGGATTTGTGGGAGGTCCCCGGGTATTTGAGGGGCCGGGAGGAGCCTGTTTTGCATGTCTCTGCAGTGCAGCGCCATCTGGCAGAGGATAACCCCAAGTGTAGAGCTTGGACGCAGGACGTACTGTATACTTATAATACCAATTCTACAGGTGAGTATTTCACCGAATTGTATTTTTTTGTCATTGTGCACACTTGATGTGCAATTCTGGCTGTTCTCATGCTTAACCACACTGCATACTGAAAATATACTTTCAATATTGAAGTATGCCCCCTAGTGCACCAGTTTTATACAGTCATGACCCATTATCTGGAACTTCAACCTGAAAAAGAGCATATGCTATGTTTCCCCCACCCCGTATATACAGATTGCACACATTAAAAAATCTACCTACCAGCATCTAATGCATTTTCTGAGCCCTTAAACATCCACATGGTGCAACATAGAGTCTCATGCTGTCTGCAGACAGGAAGTGTCTTCTGACTGTGCCTTTGCATTCTGAGATTGTTGTCTTTTTTTTCTGGAATCCAGCACGGGTTGATTCCTCTGTAAATTCTTCACATTTGGGTAATCTGCCACCAGGCGGCGCAGTCGACTGCAGGAAGACTTGTGGCTCCTCCCGGCCCATAAAAGGGCAGGAATTACCCAGAAGACCCAGAGTTCTTCTGCAGTTTTGACTGCGAAGACAGAAGATTTTCTCTCTCTGATTGCTCGCAGGTGAGCAGGGCATCCCGAGCCCGGGGTGGGGGGGTGCGTGGGCCGGCCGCGTCGCCGCAGTCGGCCGCCCGGTTCCCCGCTGCTGCGGAGGATGTGCCGCTTGGCGGGGGTAGCTTGGGAGGGGGCTCCTTCCCCCCTCTCCCGCTCTTCTCCGGACGCCATTGTCGCTAGGGCGCCTAGATTCTTCGCGCGCTGACGGGGGGTGGAGCCGCGCGGTGACGCAAATTGCGTCATCAGGCGCAGCCCGCCCCTCGAGGATCTGGCAGTTCGGCGCCATTTTCTTCCTTGAACTACTGTCACTTTTTCAAGGTGCCAACACAGAACGCATGGGTGGAAATTAATACTTGGCTCGGCAGGAGGGGATCATATTCTGCACTGAGGTGAAGTTATTCCAGTTAGTTGGTTAGTTTTTTATGTCTTTTACTTATATTACATATTCATTGATCTTTGGCACTTTGCACATTAGCACTTTAGTGGTCTTTTTTATAGGTTGTATATAGGATGTATAGGAGGAATAGTATAGGTATAGTACGGAGTATGGGGATTGATTAGGTCACTCCTGCTGGGGTCGGTTTTTGTGTATTTTTTAAATGTCTGGTGATATTGTATTGTCTTTAATGTGTATTTAAATGACTTTTGATGAATGAAATTGATGGATATCAAATATAGATTGTGTTATTGAATTATTAGTAGGGTTAGAGTGGTGCCTCTTTGGTTTAAGTCCCTTTATCTTTGGTTTGCTGGGACCGCAGACCTCAGGTTTGGTTTTGTGTTGATTTGGGATACCGGATTGGCACACTCTTACTCCTTTGTGTATATTTGCTTGGGTGGTGCGGGACAGGGCGCCCAGATTCTTGGCGCGCTGATGGGGGGGGCGGAGCCGCGCGGTGACGCTAATTGCGTCATCATGCGCGTCCCGCCCCTCGAGGATCTGGCAGTTCGGCGCCATTTTCTTCTGTGTCCCGCGCTACTGCCGGTCTCCTACGCGCTCCGCCTGCTGCTCCCTGGAGGATGCTCTTGCTGGCTGCTGGCTTCCTCTCTCCTGCCTCCTCGGTCCGTGAATCCGGTCCTGTAGTTATGCTGTCCTGTTTAATTTCGTGCATGTGCTGTGGGATGCTCATTGGGCTTTTTTCACTTGTGTTTTTGAGACGGGCCAAGTATTTTTATCCTCATTTTGCTTGTGGTTTCTCCCGGTCCTACCCCCCCAACACACTATACCCCCCCCCCCCCTTTTTTGTATAGGGGACCCTGTCGGGGGATTCTGGGTTGGGCCCTCGCCATGCTACCTGGTTTTGGCTATTACTTATTTCTGACCATCACCATATGGAGGCTTCTGGGACGGCTTCTGGTCCCTTCGGGACGGGCTCAGTTGTGCCTCATGTGTGGGGCATCCCCTTTGAGCGTTCGCAGCGCGGTCTGTGTCCCCTGCGCCCAGAGTTACATAGTTAATACGGTTGAAAAAAGACATATGTCCATCAAGTTCAACCAAGGGTGTTGGGGAAGTTATTTTTTAATTTATAGGGGAAGCTATTTATTTTATTTTTTGTTTTTTATTTTATTTTTTTTACTGATAACCGCTAATAGTAACTGTTAATGTTATTTTCTTCTAAATAAGCATCTAATCCTTTTTTGTAGCTGTCAGTGGTTGAAGCTGTAACAAGCTTCTGTGGGAGGCTATTCCATAGATTTATAGTTCTTATGGTAAAAAACGATTGTCGCCTCCGGAGACTAAATTTCTTTTTTTCCAATCGAAGGCAGTGCCCTCTTGTCCTTGGATTTTACATGAAATAGTGTTCCCCCATATTTTTTGTATGGTCCATTTATATATTTATACAAGTTAATCATGTCCCCCCCTCAATCGCCTCCTCTCAAGACTAAACAGATTTAATTCTTAATCTTTCCTCACAAATAAGATCTTTCATTCCCTTTATTACTTTGGTGGCTCTCCTCTACACCCTTTTCGTAGTCAGAGCGTTCTTTCTATGAATGGGTGCCCAGAACTGGATGGCATATTCCAGGTGAGGGCGCACCAGTGCCTTGTAAAGAGGCAAAATTACTCTATCCCGTGATTCCATGCCTCTTTTAATGCATGATAGTATCTTGGTGGCCTTTGAAGCAGCTGCTTGGCATTGCATGCTGTTATTTAGTCTGTGATCTACCAGTACCCCCAGATCCTTCTCAACAAGTGACTCTCCCAGTTTTACTCCCCCGAGGACATATGTGGCCTTCAGGTTATTAGACCCCAAGTGCATGACTTTGCATTTTTCCACATTGAACTTCATTTGCCAAGTGGATGCCCACACACTCAATGTGTCCAAGTCAGCCTGAAGCTTGTGAACATCTTCAATAGACTGCACTGTGCTACATATCTTTGTGTCATCTGCAAAAATAGAGATGGTGCTTTTATTCCATCTTCTATGTCGTTTATAAACAAGTTGAATAATAGTGGGCCCAGCACTGTACCCTGGGGTACACCGCTTACAACTGGTAACCATTCGGAGTAAGTATCATTAACCACAACTCTCTGCACACGATCCTTCGCCCAGTTTTCAATCCAGTTACAAACTGCGTTTTCTAATCCTGAAGATCTCAATTTCCCCAATAAGCGTCTATGGGGGACAGTGTCAAATGCTTTTGCAAAATCCAGAAAAACTATATCCACAGCCGCCCCTCTGTCCAGGCTTCTACTCACCTCCTCATAGAAGCCAATCAGGTTAGTCTGGCAGCTTCTGTCCTTAGTAAAACCATGTTGGTTGTCACTTATAATATTATGGATAGTTACATATTCGTGTATGTTGTCCCTTAATAGTCCCTCAAGCAATTTCCCCACAATGGATGTTAAGCTTACAGGTCTGTAATTGCCCAGAAAAAACCTAGAGCCCTTTTTAAAAATGGGCACCACATTTGCCTTGTGCCAGTGCCTTGGCACTATACCAGTTTGCTAGTGAGTCTTTAAAGATCAGCAACAGAGGTGACGAGATAACGGAACTGAGTTCTTTGAGAACTCTTGGGTGGAGTCCATCTGGTCCTCCAGTCTTATTCACATTTAAATTATTTAGTTTTTCTTGGATGATATCCAGAGTGTCATTGAGGAACAGGCTGGGGCGAGCGCTACTCTCCCCAGTCCTATCCTGCCTGCTGCATCACCTACACCCCACGCCTGCATTTAGCCCTTAGCGAAGGGGAAGCTAGCAGGGGTCTCATTCGGACCTGGCGCTGCGCGTGGCCAGCCTTGAGCGGCAGTTGGCCCGTCCGGCCGCCGGCAAGGCCTCTAGTAAGAAGAGGCATTTCGATACGGCCTATTCCCTCCGGGCTGATGATGACCTTTATGATACCTATGGCGGCCGTGACTCTATGGAGGAGGGAGAATTGTTGCATGACTCTGACTCTCTGGGGATCGTCATGGCAATTTTGATAGTGACCCTGGGTCCTCCTCAGACGAGGACACTTGGCTCCCAGATGATACCGATAGACTGTTGTCAGCGGTGTTTGATACATTGCACATTGTGCCCCCTCACATGGATCAACTAGCTTGCCATGCCTTCACCTTTGTGGGGGCTGGCCTGCACCCGGTCTGTGCCACGGCTATTGTTACCATTGCGATCAAGAAGAAGATTAGGCGCCTTGCTGAAGCTGCCGGATCTCGCAAGCGAGCGGATGAGTACAAGGATCTTTTGCTTTGCTCTGACTTTATTGCCTTTGTGTTATCTGCCATGGATGATGCTGTCCGGCTTGGTGGTTGGGCCTCGGCCCTGATGGTTGCCATGCATCGGTCTGTCTGGCTGCGTCAGTGGCCGGCTGACGCTGCTGCTAAGAAGTCCCTCACCGGGCTTCCCTTCACGGGGAGCGTCTTGATGCATTGACCAAGGACGGTCGGCTCCCTCAGCATAGAAAGCCTTCTCGGCCCTTTCGGGGGTCTTCTTCCTTTTGGTCTTCCCGTGGGGGACGCGGCTCCTCCTTCCCAGGTAGCCATAGACACTCTTGGGGATGAGGTAGATCCCGTGGCCGTCCCGGTCCCTCCTGGGGATCCAAGCCCAAACCCCCTACTAAGGCCCCTCTGGCATGAGGGGGCACCCTCACCCATCTGGGTGGGGGGGCAGCTTCGGCTCTTTGCTCATGTCTAGAGACCACGTGTCTCGGACCGGTGGATTCAGGAGGTGGTGTCCTCCAGCTACAAGATAGAGCTGGCAGCTTGGCCGCCCCCAAGAGTCCTTCGATCCCGGATCTCCCAAAATCCCGTGATGGCGCAGGGCCTGAGGTTGGCCGTCCAACGCCTTCTGACATCCAGGGGGGTTTGGTTTCTTCTCAAAGAAGTGTCCCTGATATTGTCTTGGGCGGAGGAGACTGTTCCCTGCATCTCGGCGGTTTACATCCCCGGGGTGGAGAACCAGGAGGCAGATGCCCTGAGCAGGGGGACGTCTCACCTAGGGGAATTGTCTATCGACGACAAGATCTTTCATGCCCTGTGTCACCGATAGTCAGCCGGACTTGTACCTGTTTGCGTCCCATCACAATCACTAGCTTCCAAGATTCCTTTCTCTGTCAAGAGATCCTCTGGCCTTCGCCACGGACACTCTAGCAATTCCTTGGACGGAGTTTTGACTCCTTTATTTTTCTTTCCTTCCCTCTGTTGAGTCGTGTGCTGCGCAAGATAGCCCAGGAGGGGGTACCGACCATCCTAGTGGCCCCCCGCTGGCCGAGGAGGGTATGGTTTGCGGACGTCGGCTAGATGGCGGTGGATCAGTACGTCATGCCCGACATTCCAGAGCTCCGCACACAGGGACAGCTGCGCCACCCCAATTTACAAACGCTGGCTTTGACGGCTTGGTTGCTGAAACCTCCATCCTGATGGATAAGGGTTTGCCGGCTTTGGTCGTCAGTACTATGATCCAGGCTCGGAAGAAGTCCTCTTCTATGATTTATTACAGGGTCTTGCATGCTTACATTGCTTGGTGTGAGTTTAAGGCTTTTCCTTGTCGCACTTTCTCCCTTTCCAGGATTTTGGAGTTTCTACAACATGGTCTAGAGTCGGGTCTACAACTGAGTACCCTCAAAGGACAGGTTTCGCCCTTGGCAATTTTTTTCCAAAGATCCTTCGCCAATCATAGGCGTATCAAGACTTTTTTCCAGGGAGTGACTCCCTGGATGTGCGTCCACCGCGTAAGCCTCTGCTACCAGTGTGGGATTTGAACTTGGTGCTTTCTGCTCTCCAGGGTCCTCCCTTCGAGCCTTTGTGCGATGCTGCTCTGCCCATTCTGACTCTTAAGGTGGCCTTTTTGGTTTCTATTACTTAGGTGCGTCGCGTCTCTGAGCTGGCGGCGCTTTCCATTAAACCTCCTTATTTTGAGCGACATCAGGATAAGGTGGTGTTCCGTCTTAAACCGGAATTCTTGTCCAAGGTTGTTTCTGCTTTTCATCTCAATGAGGACATTGTTTTGCCTTCCTTGTGTCCTGCCCCTTCTAATTCTAAGGAACAGACTCTTCATTCTCTGGATGTGGTCAGAGCACTCAAATATTATTTGGTCACCACAGTCTTTTCAGGAGTCAGACTCTGTTTGTCCTCCCTGCCGGGCCTAGGAAGCGCTTGCCTCCAGCCAAGTCCACTATCAGCAAGTGGATCAGACAGGGGGTGGTGCAAGCATACTCTGCTAAGGGGAAGGAACCCCCTTTTCATGTTACTGCTCACTCCACTAGGGCTATCGGTGCCTCTTAGGCCTTTCAGCATCAGGCTTCAGTTGAGCAGGTTTGTAAGGCTGCTACTTGGTCTTCAGTTCTTACTTTTTCTAAGTTTTACAAGGTTGATATTAGGGCCTCAGCTGATGCTGTTTTTGGATGCAAAGTGCTTCAGGCAGTAGTGGCTTGAACTTCCTGCCGTTGCTCACTGGGGATCCCACCCTTCTTCATGGACACTGCTGTTGGATGTCCCAAATGTGAAGAATTTACAGATGAAGCAATCCGTGCTGGATTCCAGAAAAATACAATTCTGTGATTACTCACCTGTAGAATTGATTTTATGGTAATCCAGCACGGGTTGCTTCATCCCACCCTTGTTATCGTTATCCTCTTTTGCCTTGCTATGGTGATTTTTGTTGAGAGAGTTCTTTTTTAGTTGGCTATGTTTTCCTATCATGGTATTGCCTCCCGGCTTCTTGCATTACTGCTTTTCAAACACTGGGTCTTCTGGGTAATTCCTGCCCTTTTATGGGCCGGGAGGAGCCAAAAGTTTTACTGCAGTCGACTGTGCCGCCTGGTGGCGGATTGCCCAAATGTGAAGAATTTACAGATGAAGCAACCCGTGCTGGATTACCATAAAATCAATTCTACAGGTGAGTAATCACAGAATTGTATTTTTCCTGACCCCAGCTCTGCTCTGTCTGTGCAAAGAACAGCTATTACTTTTCCCCCTCTCCACTCCTCAGTGTGTGATGCTTGTGAGGCAGGATGGCTGCGCCAATGTCCTATAGTCCTGAACATAGTTGAAAGTGGGATAATGATTCCATGCTTGTTACAGATTGCAGAATTCTGGGTAGGCAAGGTCAAGGGTGGGTTAACCAATGACACCCTGAAGAAGAAGGTATTGGATGCCCTGTCCTTTATTTCCAGCAGTGAATTTTATTTCCTGTGCTGCTTTAGAGGCGATTAGGGCCAATGCTAAGTATGCAAAGAGTATGGCCTTGATTAATTGTGCAGGTAGAGCTATCTGGCTCAAGTCCCGGCAGGGGGACCAGTTGTTTAAGTCACACCTGTGTAGCATACCACTTGAGGGTAGGCTTTCGTTCAGGTCAGAATTTTAGTACTTTCTAAACCCTTTTTCTGAAGTGGGGAAGAAGCTTCCAGCTAAGAGGAAACACCCTCCCCCACCTCATTCAGATGCCAAGAAACCGAGCTTTGGTTTCCAAAGTTTGGTCAACCCAGAGGCTGAAGGCCAAGGGAGGTTTTTGTTCAATCCGCTCAAAGCAGACCTTCACCCTGAATAAGAGCATATCTTATATGTTTCCCACACCCTGTACATACAGATTGCTCACATTAAAAATCATCCTACCTGCATCTAGTGCATATTATGAGCCTTTAAACATCCAAGATGTTGGCTCATGGATCGTTAGGCAGCCTGTAAACAAGAAGTGCCTTCTGACTGTGCTGTTCTGCATTCTGGGATTGCTGACCTTTTCCTGACCCCAGATCTGCTGTGTCTGAGCAAAGCACAGCTATAACCCGCCCCCTGTACTTTATCCCACTCTCCTCTCCTCAGTAAGTGTGATGCTTCTGGGTCAAGATGGCGGTGCCCGTATCCTAAACAGAGTTGCAGCCCAGTGGGGGAAAGAATAATAAGTGACTAAAAACTTAAAATATATTAACTTTAGATGCTGGGGAATCGTTTTTTAAGGGTTTGGGCTTTTCAAAAAATCATGGTGAAAGTTCAGTTTAACCCTTTAAGTGCCAGCCTTCCTAGAATTTTTGTCACCCTTTGTTGCCAGACCACGTTTCACTATTTTGCGCTACATATGTTCAACCTTGATTTTTGAAGTGATTTCCAGGGATTTTCCAGGAAAATGATATATTGTTTTTTTCAGCAGAGTCTGAGCTTCAACATGCAATATCTTGTTTGGCCTTTCTTTAGTGTATTCTCAATACTTTTGGGTGAAATATGTGCAAAAAAAAAAAAAAAACTTTGCAATTTGTAGTGTTTTTTGTAATAAAAAAATGTAAGTTTGTCAATAAAATGTTATTGCGTGCGAAACCCCAATTTCTCCCGCTCACAGCGGTACCACATATGTATTGATTGACACAATTTCCTGCCCAGGAGACTCCCCCAAACTGAAACAGCGCGTTAGGAGATTTTCAGATAAAATACAACTATGCTACGCACTAAGCGCACCTTGCAGTTTTTCCAGAAAAACAACCCTTTAATTTTGAAATACCCCCCACAAATGATATATTCTCTTGAAGTACACACCTCAAGCTTTCTAGGCGTACCAGGTTTGTTGACATGGGCGCAGTTTTCTGGAAGTAATCCCTCAATCAATTCTTTGGTTGCACAGAGTTTCCCTAAAAAAGAATCAAAGCCATATTTTCCTAAAAAAAAAACTATATGCAAACAAGAAAAAACAAGTAAAATCTGAAAAAGCAACATCCCCCGAACAGAACGATACCCAACATGCATAGCTACTGTCAAGGGAAGAGTTGCCAAACACCCCAAAGTAAAGCGTGCGCATAACGGTAATTGTACTTGAAATTTTTAGCTCTGCTGACAAAGTGCGCACCTTGCAATTTTTCAACCAAAACAACCCTTTACATTTGGAATATCCCCCATAAACCATATATTCCCTGAAAGTACACATGTTAAGCTTCCTAAGCGTACTGAGCTTGTTGTAGTGGGCTCATCTTTCTGGAAGTAATCCATTGAAGAATTCTTAGGTTGCACAGGGTTTCCCTAAGAAAAATTATAAAAAAGCAGAATAAAAACCATGTTTTCCTAAAATATCAATATGCAAACAACAAAAAACAAGCTAAATCTAAAAGCACAAGGTCCCCAGAGCAGAACAATACCCAACATGCATAGGTACTATTAACCCTTTTAATTGCCAGCCTACTTGAAGTTTTGTCACCCTCTGTTGACAGGTCATTTTCCCCATTTTGCGCCATTTTTAACCGTGATTTTTGCTGGATACATATTTTTTGCAGCAGAGTTTTAGGCTTTAATGTGAAATGTCTTGTTTGTAATTTTTCTACTGTTTTTTTGAATATTTTTGCGTAAAAAAAACAAAAAAATAAATAAAATAATATTTTTTAGACAATTGTCTCCTTTATTTTAATTTTAAAAAAAAGACACATGGTCCCCACTCCCGGGGGGGGGGGGGGGGGGGGCATTTTTTTGGGGAATTTTAAGGGTTAGGGTTAGGCTAACCCTTAAAAATCCCCAAAAAAATGACATAGGGTCCCCCCTCCCGGGGAAGGGGGGGAGGGGAACGGCCCCTATTTTTTTTTTTAATTGTTAGGGTTAGGCTAACCCTAAAATAAAAAAAAAAAATGGGGTCCCCCCCGGGAGGGGGGACCATATGTCTTTTTTTTTTTAACTAACCCCTTATGTTTATAGTGTGGATAGTAGTTGTATTTTATTTTTAAATGTTATATAAAGTCCTCTCCCCAAAAAAATGACATAACCCATTTTTTTTTTATTTTAAATCCAAACAAAATTGACATAGGGACAACCCCATTTTTTTGGAATTTTAGGGGTTAGGGTTAGGCTAACCCTAACCCTTAAAAATAAAAAAAAAATTACGTAGGGTCCCCCTTACCCGTCATAACCAGCCCAGGACCAGCTATGGGGGCTTGTAGAAACAGAGTGGAGGGGCCAGCTTTTGTGGCCCCCCACCCTGCAGTGTGTGCCCGGGCTCTTCTGCCCCCCCCCCCCCGGGCTTTGGGGAGGCAGGTAATTGGGGGGTGCGGGGGTTAATGGCAAGTCACCCGCTAGTTGCAGGTGACTTGCCAGCCCCCAGCCTTGTGAACTGGTACAGGGGTCTCATGGACCCCTTACCAGTTCACAAAGGGTTAACATTAAAAAACACACTGACACATAAGAAAAAAATACTTTTGTTAAAAAATAAAAACTTTTTTTTTACTTTACTTGCCTCCGATCGTCAGCTCCTTTGTCCCTCAATCTGATCACCTGCCCCTCTGCTCCTGTAGCCAGCATGATCGCATATGAATGAAGAGCAGCAGGGAGCCAGGACGACACCCGGTGCCCCAAAGGGGCGGGGGCTTAACAGCAAGATGGCGGCGCCCGTCGGGAGAGGAGGGGGAGAGCCTGAAGCTGAAGAGTCGGGGGGGGGGGGGGGGGGCGATCAGAGGCCCCCCCAGTGAAGAGGAGACCCGGAGGGAGGCAGCGCGACTGCAGGTAAGTAAATGTCATTTTTATTATTTTTTTTTTTTTACAGTTAGCAGCTGCTGCTGCCAAAGCGGGGGGAGGGCGCTATTCCGGGGGCTCTCCTGGAGCCATCCGACCCCCCACGGGGGATCGGATGGCACCAAATTAAAGAGAAGACCCGGCTGGATCCAACGAGGGGTCAGGTGAGTATTTTGCTGTTATATTTTTTTTACTGTGGGGGGTTTAAAGTCAGCTACGAGAATCTCACGTAGCTGGCACTTAAGTGGAGTAGAGGCTGCTACGTGAAACTCACGTAGCTGGCACTAGAAGGGTTAAGCAGCAGTCCTGGCAGAAGACCTGTAGGGGCGAGACTTCTGTCTTTTCTTCCAGCCTGGCAGAAGATCTCGCAGAACCCCTTCATTCTTTAGACAGTTCAGGGTGGACTCTGTCTGGAATTCGTCTCAAAGCCACAGGATCATTTTATACTAACCCACAGTTCACGAGATCCTGTGAAAGCACAGGCCCTGTACAGGTCTTTACGCCCACGTGTTTTTGGTCAAAAAACAGTCAGGAAAGTTTTGGTTTATTCTGAACCTAAAACAGTTGAATTTGGGGATCAGGTACAAGGCATTATGTATGGAATCAATTTTTTCCCATCAAAGATGTCCTGTTTCAGGGTGTGTGTATTGCCTCTATAGATCTCCAGGAAACATCTGCATGTTCCTATTTTTCTGGCTCACAGAAGGTTCCTGAGGTTTGCGATTAATGTTAGATGAAGTAATCTATAATTGGCACTTTAGAGTGATGTCCTTCGGTCTTTCATCCGTGCCTCTGATCTTTACCAAGATTCTGTGGGAGGATATGGCATATCTGAGATTAAATCAGATTGGCATTGTGGCATACCTGGATAATAGGCTTGATTCAGAGAGACAAAAAAAATACTTTCGTTTTAGTGCCGATCTGGTTTTTTTTTTTTGGAAATGTTTCCGCTCTCATATGAGTGTGCGAGCGATTCTATGCATGCATTGCAATCCTTCTGTAAAGTTTCCGTCCGTTCGTACGGCAGATTACGAATACGAGGATGTCATTTTCCAGCGTGACATTTCCGTTTCATTTTCACGTTACAACGTAGGCTTTCATTTTTGCCCTTTTCCCATCGTATCCTCCCACGAATCCTTTACGTTTCCCGTTAGTTTCTGTTTCCCTTTTTCAATAAATAATCGTCGGAAATTCTTACGATCTTGCGCCTGCGCACTACAAACTTAACTCGCTCGCCTACATATTTGCCACCCTCACTTCTACTACAATGTTTAGCTAAATCACTTAGTACTATCCTCCATCTTCCCTTTTGGACCCTTAAAGCTCACCCAAACCACTTAGCACTATCCTCCATCTTCCCTTTTGGACCCTTAAAGCTCACCCAAACCACTTCGCGGTTAGGTTCTTCCTCCATTTTAGCCCCCTAAAACGTACCCAAATCACTTCTCGGTCATGTTAATATTCATCTTTAAATATTTCTGGGCCCATTAGTTTTGTGTTAATGTATTTTGTAAATAAAATGACACTGAATTTTTTTTTTTTTAATTCCATCATAAAATATAAAATCTTAAAGTTTGAAAATTTCAGATTTTTACAACTATAAAAATACATAGCAATGGCAGGCCACAGAACATTATTCTTCATCTGTGGTCCCCAACGAGTCGTGCAGCTCCTGCATCTCGCCCACCAACTGAAGGACCCTGACACTCTGTTGTGCCACTCTAGCACGTGTGGTCCCTGTTATAAAATGTAAATTAAATTATTGGTATAACCTTGTTGGGGTCATACTGCAGTGCGCCCCCCCGTATGGTCCAAACACCTAAATCTGGACTTCAAAAGCCAGAGGGCCCTCGCCACCACGGCCCGGGTTTTGCATAGTGCCCAATTAGAGAACCCCTGGCCCGCATTCTGCAGGCAAAGAACGGGCATCAGGAGCAAGGGCAGGAGTAGATATCCAGAATCCCCTGAAAGAATTTCAAAATACTAACATAAAATACACATTCTATTCTACAGCAATAGGTTAAGTCATGAGTCATCAACTATATTCATTGCCATACAGTGAAAATGAATTGATTGAATGTGAGCAAACTTACCCAGGAGCCATCCACCAGATAATTCTCCTGACTCAAACTGACGACATAAGCCGGAGCTCTGGAATATATAAGCATCATGGGACGACCCTGGATGCCCTGCAAGAACACTGAGGAATCGCATAGCTGGACCAAACACTGCTTGTATGTTGTGCGAGTGGCACATCTTGCGGTTCCTGCAACCAAATATAAAATAATTACACAAAGCAAAGGTAACCGACTAAAACAAGAACTCCTGCAACAAATTAAGATTCAAGTTCAACAATCCAAATATAATTCACAAAGGACATAAGTCTCTAAAAAAATATAGCAATTATATGGATGTGTGGGAAAATAAAGGTTTACATGCTAAGGACTAATTAAGGTCAGCATTAAAATGCTTCTATAAGGCATACATGAAATGTATTGATTTAGGTATGCATTGCTATACAATTTATGGCCTTGGCCATGCTGATACATGCAATGCCTTGGTGCTAAAGGCGCGCAGACTCCTTCACATAGCCGCAAAACATGTTCAACAATAGCAATCCGAGCCCTCAAAGGTCCTGTAAGTGGATCGGAAATGAAACGGATTTATAGGGTGGTGGTCCGTCGGAAATCAGCTCTCTGAATCAGACGCAAGCCCATCCCAACAACGTAAGTTATCTGAACGAACGAAAAATATCAGATTTTGTTTGGAAAATGATCCGAACTAACGGAAATGATACGATTTGCTTTCGTTCATCGAAAGCGCATATACGCATTTTCCCGAACGTTCGTACGAATGAAAAATGAACGAAAAAAAGCAAAAAAATTACAAACACCCACTAAAACTTTCACAGACAGCTACTAAGTGCAGACGAATGTGCCTCTGAATCGAGCCTAATGTCCTTCTTTGCTCTGTCCAGGCAGAGTTTGGAGGACAATGTGAGGAAAACATAGTTCCTCGTTTCAGATCTGGGGAGGATTATAAATGGGTAGAATTCAAATATGTCCCTTCAAACTTCTTGCATTTACCTAGGGTATCAGATCAACACCTCCCTAGAGAGAACCTTCATTCTGCAAACCAAGATCAAAAGGATTGTCTCCCTGTGCTCCTAAATTCAGGAGTATCCCAGAATCTCTCTAAGGCAGATTCTCGTTCTGTTGGGGTTTATGTCTTCAGTCCTCCAGGCCGTCATTTGAGTCTAACAACATTCAAGAGCCCTCCAGACCTTTTTGCGTGCCTGGAACAGATATCCAATAACTTTGGACTCTTTCGTTACACTTCCAACTGTTCGTCAGCTCATTCGGTGGTAGTCAGATCAGGAAAATCTATCCAAAGGCATCAGGTGGAGCCGATCCATATCAGAACGAACACAAGTGTGCAGGGTTGGTGGTCCCATACCTTTCACTGCCATGTTCAGGGAACCTGGACTGGCACCATGACCCAATCTTCGAACTTTCGGAAGCTAAAGGCAGTTCAGTTAGCCTCCAACCATTTCGGGCACATAATAAGGAATCGAGATGTTCTTATTGTCTCGGACAATGCTACTGTTGTGGCTTATCTTAACCATCAAGATCAATCGAGTTGATATCTCTCCCCGAGATAATCTATACCAAGGTGGAAAGATCAGTGACCTCCTTGCAAGTGGCCCACATCAAGGGGGAACGAAGTGTACTGGCAGACCTCCTCAGTCTTGTTCAGCTTAGACAGTAGTGGTAGTTAAGACAGAGGGTCCTCAGCCATCTGATAGACCACTGGGCCCCCCCCCCCCCCCCCCCCCCGAGGTGGATCTTTTCGGCTCAAGAGAAAATTCCAAATGCCAACTTTTTTTTTTTTCTCTCTCCACCGGAGCCAGGGTGCTCTGTGGAGAGACGCCCTTGATCAGAAATGCATTAATCTGTTATTCAATCTGTTATGCCTTTCCCACTTTTCAGATTCTCTCTCTGGTCACAAGGAAGATCAGATTAGACTTGGCAAGGGTGATCTTGAATGCCCAATGCTACCTTGGGCTTTCCTGCACACATTTTTGAAGCCCTACAGAGTCTTTCTTCTAACAAGAAACAGGAATTTGGCAGGAAGATTCTCCCTGAGGTAGGACTGTATTTAGTATTTCTTGCTTATCAGCTAAGCCATCCTGTAGGACGTTTGGGGAAAACTGCAATTAGCTTACTGACATTTACAGTAGTCCTCCAGGGCTAGTAAGTATTTTTGATATTATGGTTTAGACATGTTCCTTCTGGGATTCGGCGGTTAAAACCCTGTGGTCCAGGAGAGCGTGGCATGATATTTAATTATGGTCCATTTGTGTTTGCTATTTAGGTGGGAGAGGCTACTCTTTAATGCATACACTATGCAACTTAATGCATAGTGATAAGAATATTTTCTTGGAGAATTATAATTCAGTGGCAGGTGGTGATGATACCTTGCTAAAACATTCATTAAAGACATTCTTCAGTGAAAAACAAACACTACTTGCCTTATATCCCCTGCAGACCAGCACTGCTGGTCTGGCGTTCTGACACTGGATGGATCCACTTCCCTGCCCAAGGAGCCATTGGCTCAGCAGCCGCCTGTTTTTCAAAGAAAAACGCGTTTTTCCTCCGCCTAAACCATGGCCAGATGCACTTTTGAGCTTACCGATTTGGCTGATCTCAAAGGTGCCCTAGCCATTCAGAAAGGAGCGCACACAGCTGCAGGGAGGCCAGGGATGCGGCTGCTGGCAATAACAGTGGGCAGTCCCGTTATGGGTATTCCAGGGCTGTGCCAAGCAGGTTTTCTACTACAGGCTCTAATATACAAAACCTAGATTCACAGGACTTATCCCATCTCAGAAAGCTCTAGTGATAGATATTCCTCCATTATCCATATGCGCTGCAAAACGTTATTCAAAGATATAAAGATCAAAAGTATATTATCAGATTCCCTGTATGACAGGGAATATACAAATCTCAAACAACGATATACTGGAAATCATCCCAGTAACAACCCAATCATATATTGCAGGACAAAGCATAATAAAATGTAGGGAACATAACATGCAAGTGCAATAAATAAATCATACCTGTGGTGAATGCAGTTTTAATATGTTAGCCAGGGAAGCCCTACACATATTCCGTGGTTATGCCAAGGGAAAGCAACCATTTCTATGTCATTTTTTATTACAACGCTATGAGTCAAATGCTAAACGCGTGCTGCTGCGATAGTATGGCGCTTAAAGTGCCTGTGGTGTTCATCAACAGCAATCAGATATTCATGACCTCATACACCCTCCGTTTTAATTTAGCAGATGATGTTGAAGCAAGCAAGAAAAAGCTAAAGAAAAAGGAGAAGACAAAATCTAAAAAGAAGAGAAAACGGTAATGCTCTAAAAACTTCTCAACCTCAAAGCGCACTTAGATGTATAGATTTGATTTGTTTCTTTGTTTGCAATTGATTCTGTGTGATAGAGAAATTGCTGAGCAAAAAATAAAACAAAAAAGGATAATACTAAACCAGTAAGGTATTTCTATTTACTATTAAGTTATTTGCTCAATTTCTGGGTAAGGGAAAAAGGGAAAGGAAAAGTGGGTGGCACCAACAACAATGATCTTGTCTGTGGTGCACTGCCCTGTGGAGCACTACCCAAACCAAGATATATACAATGTAGGGGTTACCTCTCACACCCCACCAACAGAGCCCACAGGGTCTAACAATTGCACTCAATCAATATTTAGTGTCAAAACAGTAATTTTTATTGTCACCTTATTAAAACCCATTAAAACACAATCCATGGCATAGGCGTTTTTAACCTCCAGGGGGAGCTGTTGCTCACATAAGTGCATATATTTTGTCTAATACAGTTAATTAATCCTATCTCAATATGCAAAGACCAAAATCGTTCCAAAAAGTGCTAAATAAAGTGCATCCATTTCAAATATCACATGTGCAAAGAATAATACTTGACCCAATACAGGATTTGAATAAGATATGAGCAGACATACAACACATGAATTACTAGCCAATCGCCATAGTGTATGATCCAGAGCAGGCAGCGCCCCCCACAGAACGCATTTCAAGACCAACAGGTCTCTTTCTCAAGGCAAGGTAAGGGGTTAGGGAGCCCAGAGCCCACCTTTTATACGCACCCGACCAGCCGCTCCCACGAACGTTCGCCCGCCTGCATGTCAGCGTTATGTAGCCTGTTAAACTGAATGTTGGGTTGTTCCCCTTTTCCCTCATTTTTCCTTTCTTTTTCTTCCCTCTTACTCTTGTCCAGGGGCTGGATATGTAACATGATGGGGGTATCCTCATCCCCACCTGTCATGAATAGCATGCTGCTACCAAACTTGCATGCCTGAGACTGGTGGGGGTGTGGACCCGCTATAGCTTAGAGCTAGGACAAATGGATGGTGTAGCCTTCACCGTCCAGCATTATTGTAGATTAATGATTTGCCTGTTTTGTATATAGTATAGATTCGAATGTACATATTGTGAACATAATTAGGTGTAGTTGCCTTTTTTGTAATGTAAATATTAGCCATATAAAATATTGACTTTTTTAAACATATATTGTAAATCATAATATATTTAGGTATAGATTACATGTGATTGATTATTTTAATGTTTTTGTTCGTTGCCAACGGGGGATATGCACCTTTCCAGTGCCTGGAGGATGGCGGCGACCGCCGCTCTCACTATGTGGGGAGCAGCTGTGCGCTGCCACGTGACCGGATACGTGCCATCGGAGACGCTGCGTTCCAGTGTGGCCGGAGTGCGCCAGTCCGCATGCAGGCGGGTAAACATTCGTGGGAGCGTCTGGTCGGGTGCGTATAAAAGGTGGGCTCTGGGCTCCCTAACCCCTTACCTTTCCTTGTGAAAGAGACCTGTTGGTCTCTAAATGCGTTGGTGCACTGTGGGGGGCACTGCCTGCTCTGGATCATACACTATGGTGATCGGTTAGTAATTCATGTGTATGTCTGCTCTTATCTTATTCAAATCCTGTATTGAGTCAAGTATTATTCCTTGCACATGTGATATTTGAAATGGATGCACTTTATTTAGCACTTGGACTTTTTGGAACGATTTTGGTTTTTGCATATTGAGATAGGATTAATTAACTGTATTAGACAATAGTATATGCACTTATGTGAGCAACCCCTGGAGGTTAAAAACGCGTATGGCATGTATTATGTTTTTAATGGGTTTTAATAAGATTTAATAAGATGACATTAAAAATTACTGTTTTGACACTAAATATTGAGTGAGTGCAATTGTTAGACCCTGTGGGCTCTGTTGGTGGGGTGTGAGAGGTAACCCCTACGTTGTATATACTTACTATTAAGATATTGCTGTAATGCTCCATAATGATTCCACTAATTTTCTTAGCAGAAAATGTGCTAGACAATAACTTTTATAACCTTTCCAGCATCCAGAGGTTGCATCATAGGCAGACTGGCCCCCATGGGGAGCACAAGAAGAATTCCCGGTGCGCTGCACTAACCTGGGAGGTGCACGTTAGCAATTGCCCTGCTAACGTGCACCTCCCAGGTTCGTTATAAAATGGTCTGAGCGGCTGCCACCCCCCCTTTGTTTCTTTTGAATTTGTGCAAGCACATGGTGTGTGGGGTCTAGGCTGTATTGCAAGGTCTTTGACCCTTCCACCCCATGGCTTGAACTTGAGAGGTTTAGGGCAACCTCAGGTAAGCCTGCTCCCAATTTATCTATTGCACTGTATGTCCCAGATGGGCTCTCGGAGATTAGAGTTAGGACTGCACCCCACAGAGGCACTTTGGCGTAGTGGTGCAGCTTCAGCATACTTCTGCAGATGTGTGTGACCGAGTCCTCTGTTTTTAACCAAGTTTAGAGACAGATTATAGGCTGGCCTGCAAGCTAACAGGATTGAGTGCTGTGGCTCCTTTAAGACTTGTGTGTACTAATTGCCCTGCTAACGTGCACCTCCCAGGTTAGTTATAAAATGGTCAGAATGTCTATCCACCCCTGCCCCTTGCAATTCCACAGCCTCAGCTGATGAACACACTCAATGACGTCCCGCAAAGCACATACAGAGAGTGTGGCAGCAGCAGCATGTGGGGCCGGTCATGGGGCTAGTAAATTCCTGGGCTGATTATTGGCCCCAGTCTGCCCCTGGGTTGTGCTACTCTAATGTTTCTCCCAGCATCTTGGAGGATTATTTCCAGTCATGGAGGAGTACTCAATTTGCGGGAATTAACAATCTATAGCAGGGGTGTCAAGTGGCTGGGGGTATATTACAATGTCCCCAGTAATAAGGCGCACACACCGTAAGATAATCTACATCATGGGCAGAGCTGGCTTGAGCTTTGTTTGACCTAATTTGTAAAGCATCAGCACGTTGGCTGAGCAATTAAAATGCACATTGAACGGCTCTGATTGGACAAGAGCCCACACATGTGCCATTGGACTGGCAAGAGGTAAGTTAAAAGGGGCAATCTGAGGGGTAAAGTCAAAATCTCAGGTTTTGTTCAGATTTAATGGCCAACCAGCAGCGCATCTGAAATCAGAATGCTCCAGGTGTATCAACCAAAATCCAGGATAGTCAAAATTCCAGGTGTTGGTCCACTTTAACATACTGCCTGTTGACGGGTCTGTTTAAAAATTGTGCTGCTCTGTAAAACACTTCTTATATTCCTTCTCCTGCAGATCACATTCCTCATCCAGTGAATCCGAGGACAGCTCTAAAGCAAAGAAACGGAAAAGTCACAAAAAAGAGAAGAAATCTAAAAAAAGAAAATCTCACCGGAAAGAGAAAAAGAAAGGGAAACGTGAGCGGCATTCCTCCTCTAGTAGTTCAGACTCCAGCAGCAGTGACTGATATGTGGCTATGCCATGTAACTGAATTATGGAAATTAGCCAGACTGCTATAGAGACCATACCCAGCTTGCTGAAAGATTTGATGCATAATTTTATACTGGCAAGATTCATGATTTCTCAGAGAAATTCCAAGCTGGGATCACAATAAATTTACATATTTTAAGCTTACTTAAGCAGTGCAGGGGGAAGTGTGTGTAGTTCTTTTTACTTTGTCTACTGTTACTGTCATTATTCTATTTCTCATGTATTCACATGGATTTTTCCATTTCTCTCCATCCCTTTAAATTGTTACGGGGTAATGGCAAATCTGTCTTCTTGTCTGTGCCATAAATTGTCATTTATTCCCTTTCCACTTATGAAATTAATTACTGTAGCTAATATCATTGTGCATTGCTAGGCCTTCTTTCATGCTATTCTAAGTATACAGCACGTCCTGCTCCAGAGAGTAATTCCTTACGTTTGGGTTATACATCCAGAAGATGGGTCTGGACTGCAGAGACAGCAAAAAAGTGGCTCCTCCCGGCCCCTTATATTCCAGAGGATGCCCCTCCCGCGATATTGCCCCTCGCCCCCTGTCCATCTGTGGGCTCCTGTTAGGTTGGCCGCTGCCCTCCCTCGCTCTCCCAGGTATTTCTCGGGAGGGGGGGTGTTGTGTGTGTGTGTGTGTGTGTGTTGTAGGTGTACTCTTCACTCTTATTGTTTCCGTGGTATAGCTTGGCTTGTGTTGCCGCGTGTGTGTTGGTTGCACTGGTTGCTTTTAAAAATGCCGCCGCACGCGCTTGTACGGCATTCCGCTGTCGGCGACGACTTTACCTCAAACGCTGCTGCGCCATCATTGGCTGACATGGTCACGTGGGCGCCTTCGGGCTCTTCGGGGGGGGGCGGGCCTTGCGGATGCCGCGTTCCGCATCACTGTCTCCGCGGCGCCATTTTGTCTTCTCGTGCTGCGTGGCTGGCTTAGCCTAGCGTGGTCCGTAAGTGCCCCTGCGGGCTGGCTTATCTTTTATATATTGTGTATGCATGCCGCTTACGGGACTTTCTGTTTATGTCTTGCAGGCGGGTCAAACGTAATTGTGGTTTCTCCCGGCCTATCCCCTCTATTTAGTTGCTACTCTGCCTTTACCTCCCACTTCCCTAGCGGGTTATTGGGGCATTCCGGGTGACTTTATTGTGTAAATCCTATTAGCCGGTGGCAGCGATAATCACCAAATGGAGGCTTTTCAGGATAATGTGCTTGGGGTTCCTTCGGGACAAGCCCGGCTGTGAGTGGCGTGTGGGGTGTCCCCTACTAGTGATGGGGACACGGGCGTTTGCGCTGCAATCTGGGTTGCCTGTGGCTGGGCCTGCGCCCCGTGTGGCTTCGTCCACTCCCCCACGCTTATGTCTGACTCCCAGTGAGGTGCATACCAGTGGGGAGTCTCAGCCTGATTTGTCTACCAGGGTGGCTAGTATTGAAAAGCTGATTGCTGGCTCCATGGCGCATAAGGCCTCAGCTAAGAGGCGGCATCTGGTACCTGGTGTTAACTTGTTTCCAATGGAGGCTGAGGAATTTTTTGACCTGGCTGGCTATACCCCCCTGAAAGAGGGGGAATTGTTTTCTGATTCAGAATCATCTGATGAGCAGCCTAAGGGTTATGCTGATTCTGGCTCTGGCCCATGGGCTCCAGATGATACTGACGGCTTTTGGCTCACATTTTTGAAGTACTTTTTATCTCTCCTCCTGACGCGGCTCCTCGGCAGCAGGGGGAGTTGTTTCACACGGCTAAGCCACGTTTGGAGTTTCCTGAGCAAACTCACTTTAATAATCTTGTGTTCAAGGAGTGGGAGCGACCGAGCAGGCTCCCTGGGGTGCCTAAAAATTGGGATAAGAGGTACCTTTTTCCTGCTGAAGTGGTTAAGCGTTGGTCGTCCCCTCCAGAAGTGGATGCACCAATTCTGGGGTTGTCCAACACTTCTGTCATGCATTCCCCTGACTCAACTACACTGAGGGATGGTGAGGACCGGCGCATTGATCACCTGGCTTCCCATGCCTTTGCCTGCGAAACTTTTTCATTGAGGCTGCTTGTCGCTGATTCTCAGGTTTATCTCGGCTGTCGTGTAGTGGTTTGTTTGCAGTCCAGAGCGGGATACCCCCTCGAGGGGCCTGCCAGGTCATTTCTTGTCCCAGGGTCTGCCTCCAGATCGGTTACCTCCTGTGGATGTGGCAGACATTGTGGCACATATAGAAAGCTTGTTTAGTAGCCTTCGTCACCAGGGGCATCCCATGCTCGGTCCCCGTCCAACCAGACAGCAAGGCTCCTGCCAAGTGTAAGCATATTCAGGAGTTCTCTTGAGTATTCTAGCTTCTACGGCGAGGAAGTCCTTTGCAACTTGGTTTCCAGTTCTGGCCGATTGAAAGAGGAGTTGTCGTCCAGCAGCAGGAAGGACATTGACTCCGCACAGGCACCTTCTAGCCCTTTGGATTGGGCTACAGATCAGGTGGTTGAGGCTTACAAATGCCAGAGGACTAAACACCCCAAGGTACTGGACATCAGGAACGAAGTTTGGTCTTCCCCCACCTGAGGTGGAAAACCCAGTTTTGGGACTTGCTCGGCATACCCTGATAACCACGTTGGATAGTGCTGCTTGAGAGATCCAAGACTCTTACTGCCCTCCCCTTCTCTAGGGGTCGCCTTTACAGAGAACCTCTGGATGACCTGGTCCGTGCCTAAAAAGGTCAACAGCGAACGGATTACCATCATCTTAATCTCCACACACTGGCCCAGAAGGGTGTGTTTCGCAGATCAGGTAAGCCTGGCAGTGGAGCCCCTGTGCCCACCCCCCAACCGTCCAGATCTTCTACAGTAGGCTCCTCTGTGACACCCCAATTCTCAAGCACTGGCTTAGCGGCTTGCTGTGGGGATCTTGGAGGAGAGGGGCTTATCTGCTGCAGTTATTTGGGCATGGAAACGGTCATCCTCCAGAATTTACTACGGGACCTGGATGGCCTTTTTGGCTTGGTGTAAGTCAAAGACTATTCCTAAAGGAGGTTCTTATTGCCCAGGATACTGGAGTTTATTCAGAATGGTCTGGACAATGGTCTGCAGCCCAGCATCCTCAAAGGCCAGGTCTCGGCCTTGTCCATTTTTTCCCAGAGGCTGATAAGGCACACAGGTTAGTCCAAATGTTCATGCAGGGTGCTACACATATTTGGCCTCTAAGACGCTCGTTGGTCCCATCCTGGGATCTCAACCTCGTGCTACAGGGACCCTCCATTTGAACCCATGGCGGAGGCCTATCTGAAGATGCTCACTTTAAAGGTAGTTTTTCTTGTGCCAATCATCTCCATCCAGCGGGTATCTGAGCTTGCTGCATGGTCTATCAAGTATTTTGTTCATGCCCCACTCATCAGAAGGAGTGGCTCATGCGTTTCCGTGGATGTCGTCAGGGCATTAATCCTATTGCCAGCCACATAAAAATTACGTGGCTGCCTCTCCGACCGTTAGCATTCCCGTGGCTGGCGTTTATGTGCCTGATTATCCCCCCTGCTGGCAGCCTAAGTAAAAAAAAAAAAGCCACACACCTGACCCCTCTATCGATCCGGCCTTGCTATTCCTGCCTATGGTTGATGTTAACCCAAGCGTTGCTGCTGATGGTGTCCCAGAATGGAAGACAACGAGAAAAGAAATTTACCAGTGTGTACACAAATTTCCCTTTTGGGTTGTGCTATAACTGCCAAGTGTGTATATGCATATATATTTTTTTTTGATAGTGCCATAGCTCTTTAAGTCTCTTCTGATGAGAAGTTTAAGTTCTGCCATTTTTTTTTGCCCACCTGTGGACCAGTTCTATTTGAATAATGTATTTTTGTACTAAAGGTCGCCAAAGCCCCAGTGGTCAGAGTGTTTTACACAGTATTCTAGCTGTGGCCTCACCAGGGCTCTATAGAGTGGCAACCCCCTTCTTCCTACTGGCAATGCCTTGAGCCATACAGCCGAGCATCCTGCTTGCTTTTCCTATTGCCTGGCTACATTCTCTACTCTTCTTGCTGCTTTTAATAATCACTACCCCTTCCAGTTTGCTGTCAATGTAGGTCTGGCAAAAGGACCCGCTCCATGATTCAAGTAAAATAGCTTGACAATTGAAACATAATTTGGCCATCCTAGGTTCCTGGGCCTTAACCTTGGTGACAGTCTCTTTCTCATTTTCCTTATGTTTCACTTCAGAGCCAGGCTGATGCATAAAGGAAGACCATAAGACTAGATGAACACAACAGTAAATACATAGTCTTACACTGGGCAAGAAAATATGGTGGAAATGATACTTCTCAACAGTTTTTCCTGGTGAGTCATGTCAGAAGAGGATGCAGGCACAGTTGCCACTTCCGTTTGCCTGCCGCCAGGAGCAAAGCCGCAGCCCGAGGCTAAAGCGACCCTTCCCTCAGAAGTGGCTGGAGCACCTCTGCGGGCCAGGCGCTAAAGCATCTCACCACCGCCACATGGAAGTGACTCCGGCCCCGGAAATGATGCTTGAGACTGTGCCTAGTACTGGTTGCGCCTAATCCAGAAACTCCAGGTCTAGGAAGGCAACCTCTGCTGCCCTGCCTGGCCGAGATATTCCACCCTCAGGGCCAAGGCGACCAAAGGTGCATTTCCAGATCCTGTGGCTAAGGCGGTCCGGCACACACCACCTCCCAACATGGCAGCAGTAAGCCAGTGGGCAGTTTATTAAAAAAATCACAATTTATTTCTTTCAAGTTGACCTAGACCCAAACTGAAGCTTGCTCATGATGCATAGTGTTAAACTCTAACTAATTCAAACTGATTTACTAAAAAGATTTCTACTGTTACACTCCAATAACGTTCAGCTGTAAAGAATTTGAGAAAAAAATGCTTTTATGTACTATTTTAAGCTTTAAACTTATTAAAACATATACCCATGCTGGAGAAGTTCTTCAACATCATCCTATGTATTAAATAGACAGATGTTCTCTTATCAGCCACTTCTGTTTTCATTAAAACTTGCCCTAGGGTGGCTATATAGGGGGAAGGACAACTCAAATATATAACACATGTAGGTTATTGTTGTAGCTAAAATGTTAAAGCAGTCTTGGACATTATTATGAGGACAATTATTTTGGTGATGGAGTCACTCCTAGGTTAAAAGACTTTCCCGTTAACAAACCCTCTCTTGCTATTCACATTCTCCAGCATTGTTTACCAGTGCTAACGAGCAGCCCCTGCGACGTAGGTGTTGAACAATGCTGTTTTAGTTATCTTTCTTAATCGGTCCAAAGGAAACACAACCATTCAATCCGACACGCGGGTTATAAGCTACATACACTAGAAGGTTGGACACCTAAAGTGTTATGCCTTCTGGGCTTCAGTATAAAACCCTCATTTACAGCATTTGCAAGTCAGTCATTGAAGATGTCCATGTGAGGAGTTGGATTTAGCCCTGCAGCATTTCCTACCTGAGTGTACTTTGCAATCCCCTCTGGTTATGCTTTTGGTGACCACTATGCCCTGGTGATTGTCCTTCTGTTCAGGGGATAAGTCTCAAGTGAGAAGGTGGAGCTGTCATGGATGTCTGGTCATCAGGTCTGGTGGGTAAATCACACAGTCACTCCGTGTCCTTCATTATTCCATGCTTTCTGTAGGACTCCCTGGTGTGGTTCCCTGGTTACCTTCCCTAACAGCAAGGTCTGTAGATCTATATTATTCATGCCCTACAAGGGCTGCATGTGTTGGCTTATTGGCTGCACTGTTATGATTTTGTTCATTACAGTAGTGGACCTCAGCACCACTGTTCAGCAGGACTGTTCTGTAAAGCTGGTCTTCGCTGCAGTAGAGCTCAGCACCACTGTTTTCTGAAGCTGTTCCTTTCTTTTAGCAACGGCAACTACCATTTTATGTCTTCCTTCAACTAGGCTTGATGGATGGGAGATCAGTCCATACATGCTGGTTTGCCATTGACGAACCATAGATTTTTTTGTGCCTCTTTGAGCTCAGGGGCAGCTGGCGTCTTTTTGGATCTGGGATCAGTAGCCAGCAAACTTCAGTATTTTGAGTTCCAGTTAAAGGTGTTGATCATTTGGGAGAATACCTTTTCGGTGTTAAGGCAACCATTTTAGAGGAGTCCCACTGGGTTGGGACAGGCATTGGCTGACACAAAATCTCAGAACGCCTGCATTATTTCACATATGGACTGTACATTGCTGCTTCCTTAGGCAGCAGTTTCCCAGCACAGCATCCTCCAAGAGAAGTAGTGTCATCACCCTGCACAGATGAAAGAAGCACACCAGAGTTCTGGTGTGTCTGTTGCCTCCACTTCCCTTGTCGCTGCCCCTTCCAGACATACTATTTCCCAGGGTCCTGGTTCCAGCAACCAGGTGGGCGTGGCCTGTGACTCCGCCAGCGTCCAATGACACTGACTAGAATCATAGGCCATGCCCACCCAGACACAAGTCACAGGCCACGCCCACCCAGGAGCTGGAAACCGGCACCCTCAGAACTTGTATGTGTGCAGGCAGCAGGTCTGAATAGAGAAAATATACAATCGATCCCACACTGCTCAATAATTATAAGATATGGTGCTGGCTGAGAGGGGAACCACAATGTGGTATATGCAGAGCAGAGCAAAGCAAAACAAAACGATTGGGCTGCCTGTTTTGTCCAAAAAAACCCTACACTAAAAATAAGCCGCACTAAATGTGAATTATACAAATCTATAAATAGCCTTTATTATAATAGAAAATAAACATGAGCATGACAACATTAAAGACAAAGACAATGAATTGTTTGTCTTTAATGTTGTCATGCTCATGTTTATTTCATGTTTATATATTTATAGGGTTAACAAATGAATCAATTACGGTTCATCATAGAGAAAAAAAGGACCAACCTGTAATTTGTTTGAATGCTGGATGGCCAAAAGATCTAAGAGTTGGGTTTCAGAGTGCTATACTCTGACAGTCCTTTGTAAGGCCAATTTACCTTCATTCCTCAGTAAAGTGTTTTGCAGACCTGCTTAGCCCCATGTTTGCACCCAATAAGAATTGAGATGAAGATAAGCTGTAAACTACGTCAGCTTCCTTTAACAAGTACCACAGAGTTCACCCCTTTCTTGGGTAAGGCCATTTCTACACCTGCTGGATGTTGTCAGGGTGGTTCTTCAATAAATAAGATAACAATAGTTTTTTAGCAGGTGTTTTATTTTTGCCCAAATGTCTACAGCAGGGGAAAATGAATTAGGGGGTTGTAAATGCATGAAATGCTTTGCCCTATAGCCGGATTTCGATAAGGGTCAGTCTTCTGGGCCCCAGGCAAGTACTCTTTGTACAGTTCCACCACGCATGATCTGTTGGTGGGGGCAACTTATACCTACAGTAGTATAGATGTCTGCATTGACTCTCTGTTTATGAGAGTCCTTTTCTTCTCTCGGTCTTCTCCTTTCTTGTGTATTCCAAGAATCTGGGTTGTTCTACTTCTATTGTACCGTGAGGGGGAGAGGGGTTTGTCCTTCTACATGTTATGGGTATATTGTTTTCTTCTTCTCACCTGTCCATGGTGAGTTGTCTTGAACAGGTTTTTTTAATCATTCCCCCTTTCTATCTTGGAACAAAAGGGGAGACTACCCACACTACAGTCTTTTAAACTATAGACTGATGGTTGGTGCCCTTTAAAGTCTCTCTATAGGCAAACATTAACTTTCCTCCACCTTCTCCCCCTTGGGAACAGTAATTAATAAGAGCTTGCTCTGCTAGGGTGAGATACAGTTGTGCCCCACAGTGGCTTGCCATGCTCGCTCACGCTGAGAGCTCCAAGGGACGAGGTGGCCGTAGAACCACTTATCTGTGTGGTCCTGGAATCAAATTTAAAAAAGGGCAAACTTTGGAGCCCTGCTACGGCTTCTACCCTGTACTGCAGAGAATGGAGGAGAGGCACATGCGACAGGCATCAGGTGTGCTGCTTGTTGGCTAATTATTGCTGCTGGGTTTAAAGTCCCTTTAAGCCTCCCTAGATCAGGGGTACTCAACCACTTGTAAAGGTCTATATACAGGCATCTGGTGAGAGGTGAAGGCCCGGGCAGGGGGTGGATAGTTAGAAATCGGTACACTGGGCAGCTATAGTTTTTGTAGGCAAAATCAAAAATGCTGGGATGGATGGGGCAGAGATGGCAGGACAGGGATGGATGGGGCAGCGGGACAGGATTGGATGGGTGAAAAAGGCAGAGAAACAATGCCTGTGTGGGCCGTGCAGGGCTGTCAGGACAGTGGTCCAGAAAGATGGCGCCGAGGTCTGCATTTGGACCCTGGTCAGTTGAGTACCGCTGCCCTAGATCAATATCAAGTGAAAGATAATTTAGAGTGAGGACTCCCTAAAATCCTGATTTCCTCCTCATAGCTGAATTCATGTTTATTTTATATTATATTTATGTTTATTAAATACTTTTTAGACTTTCCAAATCTGTGTAGATAAAAATTCTATAGAACATCCAGGAACTTTAATTAACCCCTGTCTAGAGTCTTCAGATAAGAGAACTAAAAGTGTTCTCCAGAAGATAGTTTTTTACACCTTAAATAAATATATTAATGCTAATTAACTGATAAACAACATGGTAAGCTGTGCCTTCTGTGAGTTATGCTGTCTGCATGCTTTGGGAACACTGTAAATTCAAGACTGTTATGACTTGCAGACTGAATTTTAAGAATAGACTGGTTGCTTTATAAAGGTGATTATACTTGAAATTGTATAATGTCTTCCTCTGCTAACTGTAGTTTCCTCCATAGAAAACACATGCAGTCATCATTGCTTTGCATCGAGCACGGGGACATTGCTGCTTGCAATTGTGCCGCTAAATCATCTTTTCACTAAACTTAAAATCTGGGGGGCGTGGCCAAGATGGCGACCTAGGTGGACGTGCCTGATCGGGGCTCTGAGATAACATCCTGACTTACCTCCTTGTATGGTGCTTGGGTAGCAAGAAATCCCCCTTCTGTGGCTCTCCCTGGCCGAGGGAGAGATCAAGTCTACTGAGCGGCGGCAGTGACCCTTGTAGGAGGCAGTGTGCGGGGCTGGAGGGGCTGAGGAGACAGAAGCTTATCTCCGACCACGTGCTGCTTGTGTGAGAAGAGAGGAGAGGCACCGTCTTTTGATCTGTCGGGGATGCTGCGGTGGTGAGGGAGAGAGGTGCCTAGAGATCAAGTGGCAGGTCCCCGCAGAGTGAGAGATGCTTGACAGTGTGAGGAGGGGAGAGGAGAGCAGCCAGACGCCATATCAGCTCTGAAGGTGAGGGGGGGCAGCCCCCTGCGGTCTCGTAACATCCAGGCAGTACATAAGGAGACAGCCTCTCTACTGATAAGACTGCTCTCTGGCTGAAACAGTGTGGGGGGATTTTCCCAGTAAAGAGCAGCAGATGCTGAAAGGAGCCTGCCATTACTAACAGTTGCAAAGCCACAACTCTGCAAGCATCAATAATAGCAGCTAAGCAAGGGGGGAAGCCCTTCTCTCGTGGTGTGCCCAGTGTTTTCTGTTGCTCACTTTTCTTCTGACCAGGCAGATACTGTCTCACAAAGCAAACCCCCCCAGTCAGCGGTGTCGGTGCTGGTCCTGTTTGGGATACCCCTGGGTGCTCCATCAATCATTTAGGGGCCGCAGTCCCCCAAAGCGTGGGGTCAAGCCCTCTTCCAGTACTCTGCACCATAGGGGACAGCTCTGGAATATATTTTGCCTAGAGTCCCCTCCCGACATATGAGAGGCAACAAGAAGCGTAAATTGGAGCTGATCACCTGTAGCACGCAAACGATGGAATCTTCACACGGGATGGGGCAGGAGCCCTCTAACCCTGATACTGCAGTTATCATGGCTGCCATTGCCTCGTGTCAAAGCGCTCTCACTGCTAAATTTGACACTCTCCAAGAGCAATTTAACTATGTCTGCCATGATTTGGATAAAATCCGGGACCGCACCGGCGAGACGGAGAGGAGAACCAGAGAAACAGAGGACCGGTTATCTAATCAGGCGGGAGATCTCGCAACCCTGAGGAGGCAAGTGACCACTCTGATGGGAAGGGCAGAGGACGCTGAAAATAGGAATCAGAGAAATAACGTCAGAATACTGGGTCTGCCGGAAAAAGCGGAGGGGTCCTCCCCAGAGCAATTTGCTGAGAATCTTATAAGGGAGACTTTAGCACCGGTGAACCTGACAAAGTTCTTCATGGTGGAAAGAGCGCATAGGATCCCCATGAGGCCACTTCCCCCCGGGGCTCCGCCAAGACCCTTCATACTCAAGGTCCTTCACTATAAGGACAGGGACGCTATCCTGGCTGCAGCTAGAATGAAGGGTAGGTGACCTTTGAGAACGCCCGGATATCTTTTTTCCCGGACTTCACCTCAGAGGTTCAAAAGATGCGGCGAATCAGAGAGAGGCTCAGAAAGAAGAGAATGAAATACTCTATGATGTTCCCGGCACGTCTGCGGGTGCAAGATGGAGAAACCACCAGAATTTTCACCTCTGCCGAGGAAGCCAGTGCCTGGCTGGACTCTCTGCCTGGAGCCTGATGGACTGGGCCCTGGTCGGAGAGAACCGGCCTCTGAATACATAGGCATCTGCCCTGTTTGTGTGCCTGATGGGGCGCTCTCCCCTTCTCTGTGGGTCGAGTGCCGCTGCCGCTGGGCATCCTGATGCCGCCCAGAAGGGGGGGTTGCTCGATTTGTTTTGTTTGTTTGAAAGTTAGCAAAGCCGCTGTGCTTTGTCTTTGCTACCCAAGTTACCAATGTATCCTGATTTGAATGCTACAGGGAGCTGCGGCTCTAATTCCCATGGTGGGATGGCTCTCCTGCCTCTCCCCCTTAAACCTTCCTCCTGCCCTATACTCATGCTGGCCCCCCCCCCGTGCCTTTCTCTCCTCCCTCCTTTCTCGCCCCCTTTTACCTGATACCTCCATGCGACCCTGGGAATTCAAGGCAGCTAGTTTTCTGACCTGTAAATTATATTGGTGTGTTCACATTGCAGGCCCCTTAGGCGGTGGGTCCCTGTTTGGGAGGGTATGATGCTCGCCAAAGTTTGGGGGTGGTGGAGCGGGGTGGAGGTGGTTGGGACTGGGAAATGTGTGTATTGTTTAGAGTATAGTGCTATTTGTTTAGTCTGTCTTTGCGTTGGGTTGTGTGTGTTGTATGGTATTTGGACCCCAGGTGCGAGAAGATTATTGATGGAGAGAATGGAGTACACGGGCACTGACTGCCCTGATCCTATGGTCTCTACTCATAGCTATGATAATGGGTGAATGTAAACTTCTTTCTTGGAACGCCCGAGGGCTCAATGATAAAATCAAGCGAGCTACGGTTCTTTAGTTCGTTAAGAGGTATAAACCTAACGTGGTGATCCTCCAGGAGACTCACCTGATGGGACAGAGAAGCCTGGCGCTTAAGAAACCATGGATCCAAAGCTCCTTCCATGCTCTCTTCTCGTCCTACTCTAGGGGGGTCTCCGTGCTGATCTCCAAGGGAACCCCCTTTGCCCTATACTCTGTGCAGACGGACCAGGAGGGTCGCTACGTGATCCTATATGCCAAACTTATGGATACTGATGTCATCATAGTTGGTGTGTACGTCCCCCCGCCTTTTTGTATTCAGGTGTTGCAACAGCTTATGGTCAACTTTCCCCCTTCCCCGATATTAATAATGGGGGATTTCAATATCGGCTGGAGACCCCTGAAGTCAAAAGTAGCCTGTCATCCTCTGCTGAGATGTTTTGGGAGGTGAACCCGGATGAGACCTCTGCCGAGGTAAGGTGGGATGCTTTTAAGAGGGTCATTAGAGGGTGTGCCATAAGCACCATTGCTGCGGTTAGGGAGAAGAAGGGGAGAGAGAGGGTAGAGCTTGAAAGCAAACTTGCCACAGCGGAAGAGTAATTTGTTGCCTCAGCCGATAGTCGGGACCACTCGACACTGATGACTTTGAAACGGGAATATAACTTGCTGCTTACTGACTCTGACGATTTTTGATAAAGGGTACAAAAACGGGAAGACCCTGGCCTACTTAGCGAGAGCCGAAACCAAAACCAATAGCATTGCCGCGATATCTGATGGGAGGGAGACAGTAACGGAAGGGGGTGAAATTGCCCAGCGGTTCCTTGAGTATTACTCGGCATTGTACTCCTCTAAGGCTAGCTATGATGTTGAAGAAGTGGAGAATTACTTCACCTCCCTCCCCGCGGGACATCCGAGATCGGGATGTCCCGCGGGGTGAAACCCCCCCAAACACCCCAAACTCCTTACCTTATCTTCGCCGCCGCCACCTCCCTCGCGCCCCTCTAGACGTGCGCGCGCCCGCGGCGGCCGTCTGTGAATGGCCGGCGCGGGCACGCGCGCGTCAAGAGTGACGCGCGGGAGGCGGTGGCGGAGGAGCCGCTTGTCCGTCGGCGCTGGGAGCGGGGAGAGGTGAGTTTTTCGGGGAGTTCGGGGGGTTTCACACAGCGGGGCACCCCGATCGGGGGTGCCCCACCGAAGTGGACAAAGACCCAGGATAGTCAAAATCCTGAGTGTTGGTCCACTTTAAACCAGATCAACTTCCCAATGTTGGCCCCGGAGGGGACGATAGACGCCCCCATCTTGGTGGAGGGGGTCATGGGTGCAATAGGGGCGCTCCCTGGAAGGAAGGCATCGGGTCCCGATGGGATTTCGGCCGAATGGTATCAGAACTGGTAGCGCCTAGACTCTTAGAGGTTCTGAAGCAAGCACTAGAAAGTGACTGTCTCCCGGCCTTCTTTCATGAAACGCACATCCTCCTTATTTATAAAGAGGGGAGGCCCCCTGATGCCTGCACGTCATATAGGCCCATTTCCTTACTAAATTATGATGCTAAAATACTAGCCAAAATACTAGCTAATTGGTTAAACAGGGTTATACTACAACTGGTGGGACCGGACCAGTCTGGCTTTATGCCCGGTCGCACTTCGGGGATAAACCTGCGTAGGCTCTTCTCAAACCTTCAGATTGTCCATGATAATTACGGAAGCCGGGCAATTGCCTCGCTTGATAACGAGAAGGCCTTTGATTCAATTGAATGGACCTATTTGTGGGCAGTGCTGGCTAGATTTGGGCTCCCTGCCAATTTCATAAAGTATATCAAGCTCCTATATGGTCGTCCGATGGCCAGAGTACGAGCCAATGGATGCTATTCAAATCCGTTTGCACTAAGCAGGGGGACTAGACAGGGTTGCACACGGGATGGAAAATAGGGGAGTTTGAGGCAAAGATTTCCCTCTATGCAGATGATACCCTCCTGTATCTAGCGGACTGTAACGAATCCCTGGAAGTGGCATTAGATATCATAGGAACATTTGGGAGATTTTCTGGTTTGAAAATCAACTGGGATAAGTCCAGTTTAATGCAGTATACGAGCCTGACCATCCAGACATCTCTCCGAGATCTCAGCTGAAAGTGGTTCAACAATTTAAGTACTTAGGAATTATGATTAGCAAGCAGCCGAGTGAATTTATTCCTCTTAATATCTCACCAGTGATGTTGAAACTGAAGCAGCGAGTCTCTCAATGGGCAAGCCTCCCGCTATCGGTCATGGGCAGGATAAATATATACAAGATGATCTTTCTTCCGAAGTTCTTGTACATATATCAGGCCTCGCCGGTGTTGCTTCCTGCCTCTCATTTCAAGGCATTGGATGCGATTATCTTTGGCTTCATATGGGGGCAGTCTCCGCCGCGGTTAAACAGGCAAATTATGAAGGCTCCATCACATGTGGGGGGTCTTTCGGTGCCATATATGCTGATGTATTTCTATGCCACCCAACTCCAGTATGCCCATTGGTGGGTCAGTCAACCGAGGGAAAATCCAGTGGTGAGTTCTGGGCTCCCCTGGGCGACTGGCCACCTTGATATATAGAGGTACGAAAGGGATCCCGGAGGCAACTGGGTGTATGAGAACGGTATGTAACATTTGGGAAAGGGTGGGTAAGTTGAGTGCAAACCCGAATGAGAGCAGGGCCTGGTCCCCTTTTACCCCCCTTTGGGATAACCCCAAGCTGCTGGAGCTTGGATCTATGCAAGACCCGCAGTTCTGGATAAGGAAAGGGGTGCACCAGATAGGTCAGATATACAAAGACGGGGTACTTATGTCTTTTGCGCAGGTTAAAGAGGAGTTTCTTCTATTCCACCGGGATTTCTTCTGCTACTTGCAGATTAGACACGCTCTGAATGCCCAGTTTCATAGGGTGGGTCCGAGGATACTGATGTCACGTATGGAAATGGAGATTAGAGGAATGGAGCTAGCAAAACCCACACTGTATCAGTGCCTGACGGGTACGCTGGATTCTCCAAGGGATAGGGTGGAAATGAAGTGGCAGGCCTTAGACCAAAACCTGGATCAAGATGACTGGGAGGAGATAATGGATAATCTGCACACGTCAGTGGTGGAGGCAAGGGATAGGTTCATTCAGACTAAGTGGATTCACCAGGCGTATATCACCCCGGTCCGTCTACACAGAATGGGTCTATTCGATAGGGACATGTGCCCTAGGTGCGAGAGAGATAGCGGCACGTGGGTACACGTAACTTGGTCGTGTGAGATCTTGGTGAATTTCTGGGAGGGTGTCATGGATCTGATCAGCAAAGTAGTGGGAATTCGGATCAGGGGATCAATCTTGCTGTGTCTTCTGGGAGTGGTCGAGTCAATATCGGAACTCAGAGCATTAAAATCATTGCTTCGGCTGCTGCTCTTCTATGCTCGAAAATGCATATTGCTAAATTGGAGACACCCGGCTAAACCTTCAGTACAAGCATGGAAAAGATTAGTCAACCAAACTCACTATGTATAAATTGACATATGCTGCCAGGGATGGGGGAACACTGTCAGCGCTGTGGTTATTGCTGAGTCAGGAGTCGGCAAGATGGAGCAAAGGTCGATATCTGTCCTGTGGAGTGAGGGGAGGGCATGTCCTGGAGCATGACTGGATAGGCCTCAATGGGTGGCCAATGGTTGCCACCCTCTCAGGTACTCCACCTGAGATCTGCTTGTTTCTAGCACAACCTGGGTCCGGTGTGAATGGTTGTTGTTGTTGTCTGATAGGATGCCATTTTGATGTTGGGTGCCTGCGGAACCTAAAATACAGAACAATTTGACGTGTATATGTTTTTTTCTACGTTACAACGCTAAATAAAAACTTTCAAAAACTTAAAATCTACCCTCCTTGGTTGGTTAATAAATGTTATTTACACAGCTCTTAATAAGTGTGTCATCCTAAAATGTCATCACTATGATGAAGGCTTGAAAAAGTCCAAGCCCTGTATAGAGTTAAAGCAGAGATAATTATGCATGCGTTATGTTAATTATATTTATTCCACAAATATTAGCTCATCATTTTATGACATGATGACCCAATGCTTCACATGCTGCATTATTATTAATTTGACTATTTCTTTTTAACCAGAGGTAGAGGTGATTAAACAATTATGTCAAATATGTCTTAACTATGGATGAACGGATCATGTTCGGGTTCACAGAGTTCGGCCAAACTTCGCTTCGCTTCGGGTCCCCGAACTCGTCCCAAACCGCATTGAAGTCAATAGGGACCTGCATTTGGGAGCCTTAAAATGAGGGTAGCAAGGGCTAGAGTGCATCAAATGGGGGTGTGGGACACCAGGGAAATTACCCTGCACAAAATGAGCTAGGGAAAGTACTCAAAATAATAATAGGAAACAATAAAATGAAAGAAATACATAAATTAAAAGCTAATTTTTTTTACGGGTGTCAGAGGGCAAAACGGGTAACACTGGGGAATTGCCCTGTTGCCCTGCACAAAATGGGAAAGTACTCCAAATAATCACACGAAACAAAAACATTTAATGAATAAATACATAAAAAAAAATAAAAAAACGGGTGTTAGAAAGCAAGTCATGGGGTAACACCAGGGTGATTGCACAAACTGGGGTAGGCACAGAACTAATATGTATCCCTTATTAAAATAATAATAATAATAAGAACCCCCCTCCGTTTAAAGGTAAGTATAAGTTGATTAAGAAAAAAATCATCCCCATAGCAGACTGTGGCAGAACAACCCTTATCATCCCTAGATCAGGATGTGTGGCAGAACAACCCCCATCATCCCCTTAGCAGACTGTGTTGCAGAACAACCCCTCATCATCCCTATAGCAGTATGTGTGGCAGACCAACCGACATCATCTTCCATAGCAGATTGTGACAGAGCACCCCATCATTTTCCATAACACACTGTGACAGAGCCCTCCATCATCCCATGGCAGGCTGTGACTGTGCCCCCCATCATCCTCCATAACAGACTGTTACAGAGCCCCCCATCATCTTCCATAGCGGACTCTGACAAAGCCCCCCCATATTTTGCATAGCAAGCCGCGCTGTGTGCACCTGCCTGCTTGCTGGCAGTGCTGGTAGCTGTCATCCCAGCTTGCTGCCATCCCCAGTCATGACTCAGCCCCGCCTACTACCCTTCCCGATTGGGGGGGTGGAGCGAGATGGTTGACTTACTGGTCAACCTAATTGGCTGCAGGGAGGGTAGAAGCTGGTTGAAGATGTGCTCAGAAGACAATCAACCAGCTTTCTCTCCTATTTTACTCCACTACTCAGACAATCAGTCATGTTTGGGTTAACCGAAGGGTGTGGACTGCAAGACGGAGGTGTGGCTCCTCACGGCCTATATACTTCTGGCTGCACTTTAACGATCAAGTTTCATTCTTGTGGTTGGAACTGGGCTGCAAGGTGTACTTGGAACTCCTCTCATTTATTTTCTATTTTTAGGAGTTTTTACCTGGAAGGGGGGGAATTTAACTCTGTCGGTCTTCCAGGTCCTTATATCCCACTGATTTGATGGACCCACGATGCCTCCTCAGCAAGATGCCTGCTGTGATACAGATCAGGGTGGTAAGGGTAAGCACCAGGACCTTTGGGTGCTTTGGGGTGTCACTTTTGTTTTTTAAAAAGTTGTCACTCTGGGCTGCAGTTCCGCTTTAAGTAAAGGTCAGCCACAGGTTTTTGTCTGGGGAGCCTGCGGGGGGACCAGGGGAATAATTGTCCTCTTCTATTGCTTTTCCTACAAAGAGCTAGGCCCTTTCAGAGCTAGGCAGCAGGAAAGAGCAGACGCTTCCTTCAGTCGTTGCAGCCAGGGAAAAACGCTGACGTCCGCCGCCTCAGAGGCTGTGTCTCAGCTAGGCAAGTAGTTAGATTTGTTATAGCCACCACCGGTTCCCCCCACCATTCTGGCTTACGGCACTTATCTTTCCCCACAAGTGGGGCCACTTCTCTGACCACAGCGCCGCTTAATTAGCTGTGGCATCAGCTTCCTCCAACGGTATGGCGGCTTTCCCATACCGGGGCTGCTCCAGGGGTCATTGCGGCTTGGACCTCCTACAGCAGGGATTTCCGAGCTGCCACTGCTGCAGCTGCATTAACAAGGATCCTACGCTGCTGGCTTGGTAAGTGTATATTATTATTAATTAATTTTATTTTTGTGTTGTAGATTGTGGGAAAAGGGAAAGCAATATTTGGTGTGTTTCACCGCTAAGGTCTCGAAGTAGGCACTGTGACTATCGAGGCCAGTTATATACTTTAGTTTTAGACCCTCAGGGATTCTGTAGACTTATTTTTTATCACCATGAGGGAGGCATCTGGGGTAGTCTGATCTCAAGGAAATGAGCCGGATTTAACTTTTTGCTGAGAGACATGTTTCATGCATTTTGGCAATCCACATACCAGGAGTGGACAACTTGCAGCAGAGTGATCCTGCAGGGGGGATGGTCCCTCAGTCAGAGGGTTTTCCAGTCCCTTTGCAGGCGCTTGGGCTTCCCAGACATAAATCTCTTTGCGCCCCGGCACAATCGGAAGGTTCTGAAGTTTGTATCCCGGTCTAGGAACCCTCTAGCAATAGCAACAGATGCACTGACTGTTCCGTGGTCAGCATTTAAGCTTCTCTATGATCTCCCTGAGATTCCACTCCTGGGTTGAGTATTAAAAAAGATTCCCGCAAAGGAATCCCAACTATTCTGGTGGCTCCTCGGTGGCCAAGGAGAAGCAGACAAGGATGTCAGAAGGCGACCCATGGAGGTTGCCCGAAGATCCGGATCTTCTCGCACAGGGGTCCCTGGTTTTCTGCCAGACTTATCCAGACCATGATTCAGGCCAGGAAGCAAATATTAACTACAGAATCTGGCGAGTATCGCTTAGTGTGTTATGAGATTTGCTTGTAGAACTTTTTCTGTTTCCAGAATATTGGAATTTTTGCAGAAAGGTCTTGATGAAGGTCTTTAATTGAACACTGTGAAAGGACAGATATCTGCTTTATCCAACTTTTTTCTGAAATCCATTGCTGAGAATAAATTTATTACTTCTTTTTTACAGGGGGTCACTCATGTGCGACCTCCCTGTAAGCCTCTTCTGCCTGTCTGGGACCTGAAATGTTATCAGCCTTTCAGGGTCCTCCCTTTGATCTGTTGGCAGACGCATCACTAAGCTTAATGACACTTAAGGTCATCTTTTTACTGGCTTCAGTACGATGGGTTTCTGAATTAGAAATTTTATATCACTGCTACACAAGCTTTGTGCAGGTCGGACTCCTTATTTATTAAAACTGAGGAGCCACGGAAAGGTCTACTGCAGCTAAGTCTAGAATCAGCCAATCAATTAGACAAGCAGTGATAAGGGCCTATATCTCCAAAGGGAAGAATCCTCCCTTTAAGGTTATAGCTTATTCTACACGTGCTATTGAAGCGCCCTGGGCTTTTCAGCACCAGGCTTCAGCAGAACAAGTATGCAAGGCTGCTATTTGGTCTTCAAAAGATGCTGCTTTTGATAGGAAGGTATTATTGAAAGTAGTAATCTAGAGGTTGTTTGGAATAGCTTGCTCATTATTAATATGATATATTATTTGGGATCCCACCCTGAAGTTAGGGCACTGCTTTTGGAGGTCCCAATAGTGACTGATTGTCTGACGGCCTGGAGTAAAATAGGAGAGAAAATACAATTCTGTGATTCTCACCTGTAGGATGTCAGACTCTCCCTATCTGCTAGGTTACTATATCAATTCCCTGGATGCCTAGTCCTAGGGGAATTTGTATATATGTAAATAGTTGATCAGCATAAAAAAAGAAAAGAAGTTGAGAGGAGTTTATCTGGTCTTCCTATTTGTCCCTAACAAAGATATAGGAATACTTTATTCCTTTCGGGCAGCTGTTCCTACTGCTTTTCAATTACTCGATTGTGGAAGTGCAGCCGGAAGTATATAGCACAGGAGGACCCACAACTTTTCTTGCAGTCCACGCCCTTGAGTCAAGAGTTAACCCAATCGTGACTGATTGTCTGATGCCCCGGAGTAAAGATAGAAGAGAAAACAATTACAGGTGAGACATGTGACATCTACAGGTGAGAATCACAGTAATGTATTTTTCGGGGTTTGTGCCAAACCCTGGCACGGACTTCTGGCTGAATTTTGAGGACCCAAACTCGCAAAGTTTGGCACGAACCCAAACTTTGAGAGTCCGGTCCGCTCAACCCTAGTTTTAACTATACCAGAACATTGCACACCCTAACGGTTTCCAGGTGCTTTGCAATCCCAATGTGGGATGTGTCCCTTCCTGGTGTTCCTATGGTGCATGTATGGGCTCTCATCTAATCTGCGGTGTATGGTATATATATTAATGTAGGGCATACAGGGCAGACAGCGTTTCAGACAATGTTCTGGCATCTGGAGTGGGAAGAGGCTGCATCCAGGGTCTACTTGTAGCCTGAATGGCTGTATGTGACCCACAAATGCACGTGGGACCCCGAGGAAAGGTTACTGAGTGTGGCTGATCTTAGGGGTTTTTGCACAGCAGAACATCCTGATTAGGGGAAGTAGGCACTGGAGTATTTTAGACCGTTCAGGTGGTTGATTCTCTTTAAGAGGTGAAAAGATATACTTGGCATTTGGGTCCACCCACTGCAAGGTATTCTGAGAGGAATTCTATTATCCTTAGCTTGTGTGCCTTATACAAATACTTTCTGTTTTAGGAAAGCACACTAGGAAAGTAACTTTCAATATAGTGCTTTTTGTCTTATTAATCCCCCATACTGCCTAACATTGGTTTCTCTCAAACTTGGTTTATATTATGTTCTGGCACTTGGATTTTGCTGTATCCTCTTCCCCACTTAATCTGCTGGTACAAAGTAGGGTGCAAGGCACATGAAAAATAGATGTACATGGGTAGGAAAGTGGTTAAAGATTCAAAAACAAAGAGTAGGTGTGAACACGTATTGGAGCACAATCAGAGGCTAAAATTATCTATGGGTTCAGTGCTGGGTGCTATCTTGTTTAATCTTTTTGGTAATGATGTTATGCAGCCATATTTACAGATTGCGCTTCACCTCACTCACTCTACAAAACTCGGCCCTATGATGCTCCAGAGCCCTCTTCCATCAACCAAAACAGGCCCTCTCCCCTGCTTCCACCATCGCTAGCCCTGTTCGAAAGATGCTGAGTAGTGCTGGGGTGATCACTGGAGTTGGTTGGAGGGGCAGAGGACTCAGATACTGTCATCAAGATCGGTGAGGGATGTGATCAGCACGGGACAGCAGGGGACCGAAGGTGAATGTAACAAAAAATAAGTCATTTTTTTCTCTGTGTCTTTTTTACTGTTAACCCTTTGTAAACTTTTGCACAACCCATGAGACCTCTAAACTAGCTCACAAGACATGGGGGCTGGCAAGTCACCACCCCCACCAATGCCTTCCTCCCCAAAGCCCAGGAGGGCACTGAAGAGCCCCGGGGCCGTGGCGGCTACTTGTGCTTGTAGCCAGCAGGACAGGGGATCCACCAATGTTGGCCCTGCACCTTGTTGTGCAAGCCCTATATAGCTGGTCCTTGGGCTGGTTATGCAGAGTAGGGGGAACCCTTACGCCATTTTTTTGGGGGGGGGGATTTTTGAGCAGATATAAAAAGGTTTAAGGTTTTTAACCCTTAAAAATCCCAGTAAATCCCAGATGATGATGCCCACTACAACAAGATGGGAACGCTGTGAAAGATTAATGTGTGTACTTCCAGGGAATATATGGTTTATGGGGGGTATTCCAAATGTAAAGGGTTGTTTTGGTTGAAAAAGCGCAAGGTGCACACTTTGTCTGCAAGTAAAATTACTATTATGCGCATGCTTTACTTCGGGTTGTTTGGCAACACTTCCCTTGAAAATACCTATGCATGTTGGGTATTGTTCTGTTAGGGGGACCTTGCTTTTTCAGATTTAACTTGTTTTTTCTTGTTTACATATTGTTTTTTTTAGGAAAATGTAGCTTTGATCCTGCTTTTTTTTCTTTTTTAGGGAAACCCTGTGTAACCAAAGAATGAATTGAGGGATTACTTCCAGAAAACTGTACCCATGTCAGCCTAGTATGCCTAGAAAGCTTGAGGTGTGAACTTCCAGAGAATATATAGTTTGTGGGGGGTATTTCAAATGTGAAGGGTTGTTTTTTAAAAAAAACTGCAAAGTGTGCCTAGCAGTTGCATTTTATCTGAAAATCTCCTAAAGTGCTATTTCAGTTTGGGAGGGTCTCCTGGGCAGGAAAGGGCATCTACCTATACTTATGTGGTACTGCTGTAACTGGAAGAAGTGGGGCTTTTACATGCAATAAGATTTTATTGATAAACAATTTCTGTTGTTTTCTTTGTAATAATAATTGAAACAATAGATTTTTAATTTTTTTGCGCATATTTCACCCAAAAACATTGAAAATACACTTAAAATGAAAACAAGACATTTCATGTTAAAGTCTAGACTCTACTGAAAAAGACAATATATAATTTTCCTGGGAAATCCCTGCAAAACCCCTCAAAATCACAGTTGAACATGTGTATGGCAAAATAATGAAAAATGGAGAGTGACAAAAACTTTAGGTAGGCTGGAACTTAAAATGGTTAAGTGCCACCGGTTGGGGACACCATCTTGATTCATTACATTTACATTTTATTGATTGGTGGTGCAGATCATTACTTGTGTGTAGTCAAATGCTAAACCTCTTGTTTATCAAATGAAATGAAAACCAATAAGAGATGACTATTATTTGCTAAATGTATCAAATTATTTTTAAACTGAAGAACATTTGGAAAATTTGTGTGTTTACTTGTGCTGTATGGTATAGAAAAAGTTTTCAAGTATGTTGCTCACAGTGCATGCGCAGGAACTGGAAAATAACTGCAAACTGCAGTGAAACATGCCTGTACATGTGTACAACTATTTATTGTGCCACATCAGGACCATGTGATTGACCACCGGTGGTCATGTAGTCAGTGCCCATATTCCCAGAAGAGGACTTGCTCAATAAAATATGTCAATCGCAAGCTAGATCCCGGCATTATTCTAGCAATAGAAATACTCAGCTATGTTTATAAAAAGCAAGAGTGCTTTGTATTGGGCAATCAGCACAGCCCAAAGAGGCTTTCTTTACTAGCTTCAGCATGAAGTGTTTTCTGTTGGTGGTAGATGCTGAAAAAGCTTTTGACTGAGTTCACTGAAGCTTATATGAAAGCCACTTTAATTACATTTTATAAATATAAAAAATTAATAATCAATTTTATGGATGCTATTAACAATGTTGCTTAGTGGCTTGGACTCTCTAACCCTAATGAAGCGATCCTTTTCTGAAAATGAAACATACTGTGCATTCACTAAAATTCAGTTATATTTGGTAGGCAAACAAGTTGTTTATTATCCTTTTAAAAAAACATTTTAAAGGACAATAGTCCTTAAAAGCAATGCCAAAAAAACTTTCAATATAGGCTAGGTTACACAAAAAAGCATATTTTATTAAATTACTTTATTTTAAAAAGTCATTTTTTTTCATTTTAACCTACCTAGAGATTTTCACATTTTTCACTATTTTGCACTATACATTTTTTGTGCGATACAGGGATTTTTTTAGTGTATTCTCAATATTTGTGGGTGAAATATGTACATTTTAAAAAAAAAATCTATTTGTAAAAAATGTAAGTTTTTCAATAAAATCCTATTGCGCATAAAAGCCCAATTTCTCCCGGTTACAACAGTACCACATATGTATTGGTAGACACCCTTTCCTGTCCAGGAGACTCCCCCTAACTGAAACAGCGCTTTAGGAGATTTTAAGATAAAATACAACTATGCTAAGCGCTAGGCGCACCTTGAAGTTTTTCATAATAAACAAAGCTTTACATTTGAAATACAAGGTACCCAACAAGCTATATATTCTCTTCAAGAACACATAAGCTTTCTAGACGTACCAGGCTTGCTATTGTGGGCAAGGTTTCTAGAAGTAATCCCTTGATAATTTTTTTTTCACAGGGTTTCCCTAAAAAGAGAGTAAAAAAGCAGAAACAAAGCCACATTTTCCTGAAAACTATATGCAAAACTAAGAAAAAGGTAAATCTGAAAAAAGCAAGGTACCCTGAACAGAACAATACTCAACATGCATGATGGTAGAAGGCTGTAGTAATGGCTGCAGGCTATTGGTGGATGCTGCTTTGATTTGAACAATTCCATTTTAGATTTGGCTGTCCTGTCCTGTTGGAAGGTAAACTCAGGCCACAGCAGCATCTAACAGGTTAGTTCCAGGATTGCTATTTATTTAGCAACATCCAATTTCTATCAACTTTTCCCAGTCCCTGCTGAAGAAAAGCTTCCCCGCAGCATGAGGCAACCACCACTACGTTTCATGCTCAGGGTGCAGTCTTTGGCATTTAGGCCAAAATGTGGTCTCATTTGACCAGAGCACCTTCTTCCACATGCCTGCCATGTCCCTTACATAGCTTGAAACAAACAGGACTTCTTATGGCTTTCTTTCAGAAATAGCTTTCCTTTTGCCAGTTTTCCATAAAGGACAGATTTTTGGAGTACACAACTACTTGTAATAGTTTTTTTGGACAGATTTCCCACCTGATCTGAGGATCCCTGCAGCTCCTCCAGAGTGACGCAGGGTCTCTTGTCTGCTTCTCCAATTAGTGCTTTCCTAGTCTGCATTGTCAGTTTGGGTGAACAACTATGTCTTAGTACTAGGGATGAGCGAACCGGTTCGGACGAACCGGAATTCGCTCCGAATTTCAGGGAAAATTCGATTCGACACGAACCCGAATTTTTTTTGGTTCGTGCCGATCGAATTTTCCCTGAAATAAAAAAAAAAAAAATGCCGGCATGGTGGGAGCGGGCAGGCCGGCTACGCTGTCAGCGGGCGGCGGTGGCCGGCTACGCTGTCAGCGGGCGGCGGTAGCCGGCCCGCTGACAGCGCAGCCGGCCTACCCGCTCCCACCATTCCGGCATTTGTTTAAAAAGCAAACACTTACCTGCATGGTCGGAGCGTGGAGGCCGGCGCCGCTCTCAGCTGTCATCAGAGGACGCGTCATCAGAGGGCGACTGAGAGCGGCGCCGGCCTCCACGCTCCGACCATGCAGGTAAGTGTTTGCTTTTTCCGCCGCCCGCTGACAGCGTAGCCAGCCATGGTGGGAGCGGGCAGGCCGGTTGCGCTGTCAGCGGGCAGGCCGGCTACGCTGTCAGCGGGTCGGCGGCGGCCCGCTGACAGGCGTAGCCGGCCTGCCCGCTCCCACCATGCCGGCATTTTTTTTTTCAGATGAGCAATTCGTGAAAGTTCGATTCGGGCGAACCCGAATTTCTTGGGGAAATTCGGCGAATCGCCCGAATCGAACTTTCAAGAAGTTTGCTCATCTCTACTTAGTACATTTGTTGTGCCATAGCTTGGATAGTGCACTTTGAGATGTTCAGAGCATGTGGCAATACACTTCCCTACAACTTTAGCCCTGAGCTGTCTAGTGTATTCCCTGGTTTTCATGATGTTGTTTATTTACTGATGCTCTGTAACAAACCTTCACAAAACAGCTGTAGTTATACTGCAAATAAATTACATTCGGGTGGGTACAGAGTACCCTGAATACATATGTACACCCCACTTGTTTGAGTGGTTCTTTGGTTTCACTATGCTTTATATCTTTGCTTCCTCTCATTCCTGATCAGATAGAAGGGTTGGTCTGCCAATAAGTCTTAAAAAGGACTTATTTATTGAATGTAAATAAAATATAGCAATAATATAGCAAAAACCGAAATACAGACAGGATCAAAGTGTTATCAAACCCTTCTCATAGCGCCAGACCCAGCTACAGTAATAAGCAGATATAGTTCATGGCTTATGATGATGGAATTATCTAAGCTTAGGTGTCCTGTCTTCCTTGGGGTCCATACTTATAGAGTGTGAAATTCATTCATCCCCAGGTACCACCCCCTTATTCCAGATACAGCACACCTCTTCATTATCATCTGTCCAATCAGGATACAGATACAGATATTGCAATGTCCAGTCCCCTCCACTACAGGGCAACCATGTGTAACAATCCGGAGATTCGGGGTTTACTAGAGAGGTTTCTTTTGGAACTGATCTGACAGTCCCTAATTTAGCATACAGTTGGTTTTGGGAGGGATTCTTGGTAGCATTCCTCTTTTGATGTGTAATCAGATTCGGCCACTCAACAAAGCTTCTCCATTCTTCTAGACCAGAAGGTGTCTTCTTATGTTATAGAGGTTTGCCATAACAATGTTGTAAATCCATCTCAGTGAACATGGTGGCAATGTGTTCAATGCACTGCAAAGAGATGAACGTCTGGCGCAAAATTAATTTTAGTCAAAAGCATATACTTTAAGGGTCACTCCAGCTTCCAACAATAACTTTCAATTTTTTATTTGTTTTTTATACGGAAAAGCATGGATAATTTTCCTTACGCTTATTGCTACATACAATCTCAATAAAGTACATTTCTGTTTTGTGGCTATAACACTTAAAAATGTAGAGAAGTTCAAGGGCTATAAATACTTTTGCAAGGCACTGTAGGCGCGGAGAGTGCTGGATATTCTCTCAGTATGCTAGTTATCTCTTATACAATTAAGACTCCAGATGTCGCCTTCCCTTCTCTTTGCTGGGGGACACAAAGGGGGCACACAGGAGGGGGGGTGGGAGGACGGGGGTAGGGGGGAGGTGGCAAGCAGCAGGTTATGCAGCCGCTCTCAGGTAGCTAGGAGCGCAGCAGAAACATGAGCGTAGCTCACCTTACGGAACTCTGTCCCTTCCTTACCTGACGCGGTCCCATCAGCGCGGATGCTTCACGGGGTCCGATTAGCCAAACAGGACTCTAAACCCCTCTGACTCCCGGAACATTAGCCAGGGCATCCATGTTGTCCTATACTATTCTTCTCTGTCGTGGAGTGACATTGTCAGGTCCTCCATCTCACAGATGTTTAATACCTCCCCTACCCAGTCACTCACAGTTGGAGTGCTTCTCTGTTTCCAGTACCTGGGAATCACCTGTTTGGCTGCATTCAGTAAATGGACACGCAAGGTTTTCTTGTATTTCCCAACCGGATGCTTTGTCAAATGAAGTAGGACCTGGGCCAGATCCTCCTGTATCTGTGCTCCGGTGACCTGCGTGATGATGGGTAAGACCTATCCCCAGTATTCTCTGATCTTGGGGCAAGTGCAAAATATGTGGAACATCGAGCCCTGTTCAGTGCCACATCTCCAGCATTGCGGGTCTGCAGAAGTGTACATTTTACTAAGTCTGTCTGGTGTATAGTACCAGCGCATAAGGATTTTATAATTCGTCTCCTGCACCCTTGTAGCTACTGAGGACTTATGCGCTAGCGTAGCTATTTTTTCTCTTTCCTTCTCTCTTAAGGGTCTGCCCAGGTCTCTCTCCCATTCACTCCAAAAGGCCGGGGGGGGGGGGTTGTTTGCTCGTTTACCAGCAGAGAGTACAATTTGGAGTGCGGGTATGGTTGGCCCTCCCAAGCATATCCTTTCGAATTCTGTAGAGCCTCTACATATGTCTCTTCTAAACCCCAATTGGGACAGGAATGACTGGAAGTGCAGGAGAGTCCAAGGGTCTAGGTTGTCATTCTCCCACCTACCTCTCAGTTCTGCCAGAGAGACCCAACCCCCTCTGTTTATCAGGTCCCCGCTTCTCAACTGGTGCAAGCTCCTCCACTCCCGCAGGTCTGCTCTGAAGGGGCCTGTATGTAATAGTGGATTACCAACAATTGGCACCACCAGGGAGGGCTAAGGGGAAAACTCTGATCATTCTCTGTTCTCCCTGAATACCCCCAGGGTTGCCCCAATGGTCGGGTGGGCTCTAGTCTCTGGGGTGGAGGGTGTCCTGTTCCACACCTAGGTTTCCAGTAGGGCGGGGGTTGGGGCTAGCTCCAATTGGACCCATCTTTTTGTTGCTCGGCAGTTCTGCCATTCGCATATTCTTTGCAGGTGAGTAGCTGTCCAATACAGCTTCACATCCGGCATCGCCATTCCTCCCGATTGTTTGGGGCAGCAAAGTAATTGTGACCTCAGTCTTGCCCTCTTCTTGCTCCAAACAAATCCTATTAATGCACTACTTATTTCTCGGAAGATGTGTACCGGGATGCGGATTGGGAGAGCCTGGAACAGGAACAACAGCTTAGGAAGCACCGACATTTTAAAAATGTTATCCCTGCCCATCCCAGACGCTAGGTCTGTCTTAATTCTCCTTGCTAATGTACAGAAGTTCAGGGCTAGGATGTTTGACAGCTGGCTTGGCAGCTGCGTGCCAAGGTATGTAATCGAGAACCTCCCCACTTAAATGGGAATGATTGTTGCATATTTCTGACTACCTCCCCGAGGAGCGAAACATTCAAAGCCTCCGATTTATCAAAATTTATTTTGAGGTAGGCTAGCCTCCCGTATACTTTGAATTCCTTCATCAGGACTGGGACTGTCACTGCAGGGTTTGTAACAAAGAAAAGCTACTAAGTCAACCCCCCGAATGTCAGCGTTGCCTCTGACTCTGCATAGGAACGGTTCTAGTGATAGGGTAAATAGGAAGGGGGACAGAGGGCATCCCTGACGGGTCCCATTCCGGGTGAGTACCGGTCCAGAATGATGGCCATTTATCCTAATCTTAGCCGACGGTGTGGTATACAGGGCTTCAATGAGCGTCCTCATCATATCGCCAGGCCTATGTGTCTAAGGGTTTCCCGGAGGAAAGGCCAGCTCACCCTATCAAAGGCCTTTTCCGCTTCTGTGGATAGGAGCATAGCAGGGACCGCAGTGGCTTTAGCACCATGTATGACATGGCTCGCACCACATTGTCCCGGGCTTCCCTGCCCAACACGAATCCCGTTTGATCAAGGTGCACTATCTGTGTCACCACCAGGGCCAATCTGATGGCCAGGATTTTGGTGTATAGTTTGAGATCCGTGTTGAGCAAGGAATTGGGGCGGTAACTCTTGCAGGACAGCAGGTCCTTATCTGGCTTATGTATTACTGAGATGTGGGCCCCTAATTCCCTCCCCGAGAACGAGCCGGGGGACTCCTGGTCTGCTATCGTGTTCCAGGCTCTCACTAAGCGGGGGCCTAATAATGAGATGAAGGATTTATAATATTTGACGGTGTACCCGTCTGGTCCCGGTGCATTTCCTGCCGGCGAGAGTTTGATAGCCTCAGCCAGCTCTTCTATGCTGATCGGGTCTTCTAGTGTCTCCGCCACCTCTTTAGAGAGCGACGGCGTGCTTTAGCCCTCTATGTATGCCCTGGCCCTCCCCCAGAGCGTCCGCACTGGCCAAATCGTACAGTCCGGCATAATGTTTCTGCAATTTTTTCTGAGGTGTGCTGCTTGTGCTGAAAGCCATCCAATATTCCTGATATGAAATTTTGGGTGTACTGCTGCTTGAGGGCTCTCGCAAGCATATTGCCGCTTTTGTTTCCATGTTCATAATCACAATATCTACGCTTGCATTTTTTTTATAACAAACTTCGCCTTCTGGGCCTGAGAGCCTCATGGGCCTGGGTCAGTTCCCCAAGTACTCTCGCCGCCTCCGCTTGTTTATGGGACAACTTGCGCTTGACCCGCTCCATAAGCTGCTCCCATTGGATCATTCTCTCCCTTTTTAGCCTAGAAGCATGGCTAATCAATGTCCCTCTAATAACGCTTTTGTGAGCCTCCCACAGCATTAATGGTGACACCTCCCCATTATCATTATTACTAAAGTATGCTTCTATGCCCTCTCTGACGGCTTGGGCAACCACCTCGTCCTGCAGGAGGGACTCATTGAGTCGCCACGTCAATGGAGGTGGGGGTCTGTCGGAGAGGTTCAGATAGGGGCGTGATCCGAGAAGGGGGTCGGAAAAATCCCACTATCTGTTATCAGGCCCAGTAAGCTGTGTGAGATCCAAAAGTAGTCAATCCTGGAGTATGTCCCATGAACCTTTGAGTAGAAGGAATAGTCCCTATCTGCAGGATTCTGAAAACCCGCCACGCATCCACCAGCTGCATGCTGTGAAGCTTTTTCTTAAGTGTTCTCAATGCTAGGTGGGACACTGCTGATCTGCCCTCTGAAGAATCTATCAGTGGCTCAATGGCCAAGTTAAAATTGCCCGCCAGGCCTATTTCCCCCTCAGCAATTTCCTTTATCTTATTTAGCGTGTGCCTAAGAAACTGGACCTGACCCTGGTTGGGTACAAATCTTATTTTAATTTTGAGATGCTTTTTGTATGCTGCAAACAGTGGTTATGTATATATAATATGTCTTATGTCATTGTCGTTATAGTCTGTTACACCCAAGGTTAAGGATAGAGACAAGAACCCCCCAAAGTACAGCACAAGGTTTCTAAGAAATCCAAACACTGTGAATCTTTCAGCTTCACTTTTCTGGATACTTGGCAGAGGTCTGTATGTCAGGAATGCAGATAGTTAAAAATAGAGGAGAAGAGGAGACAGCAGCAATTTTTCCTAACCAGAAGAACTCCAAGGGAGTGTCTATTCTCATCGACAACATGAGAATAACACTAGACCAAACACTGTCGGATCCTGAAGGCAGATATACCTTTTTGAAGGGTCATTTGTATAATGCACACAATTGCTAACATGTATGCCACCAACGTGAAACAACACAAATTAATTTGCTCAGTTCTAGATAAACTGGCTAAATTTACCAACGGGTTACTTATTCTGGGGGGGAGATCTGAATTGTGAACTTAACCCACTTCTGGACACGTCAAACTCACTTTCATCTTTGCCTTTTTCGGCTCCCTGGGGGATCCCAATCTTTTAAGAGCAAATATGAGTGCTTACTCCTTAAAGTGGCAGCAGAACGAATAGAATGTTTAGAAGCCCCAATTACGGGTGCTGAATTTAATGTAGCATTTAAGCAAATGAAAACTGGCAAAGCTTCCGGGCTGGATGGCTTCTCTACACAATACTACTATAAGACTTTTGCAACTCTACCCAATACCCATTTTATCAATTCATTCCAGACTGTGAATTTGGAGGGTAAGTTACTAGCCCAGACTTTAGCAGTGTATATCACTGTCATTTCGAGGGAAAATACTCAGACGTGTCAGAGCTATAGACCAATCTTTTTGCTCAATGTTGTTGTTAAAATATATGAAAAGATATTGGCCAATTGTTTGCTTCCTTTCATTCCAAATCAAATAGCTAAGCATCAGATCAGGATTATGCAGTGAAACTGAACCGCACACCAGCTATTTTTCTTTCCACTGATGCTAAGAAAGCATCAGTGGCATGGCCATGGGTGACGCGGGTGCTTTCTCACATAGGTCTGAATGAAAACATGCTGAATAGAATTCTAGCCCTATACTCTATCCCCACAGCACAAGTGAAAGTTAATGATGCTCCATCACACCCCTTTAAGATTAGAAATGGCAGGAGGCAGGGGTGCCCCCTCTCTCTTCTAATATTTGCCCTGACATTGAAGCCCCTGAATCTGACAGTCAAAAAGCAAGGGTTTGAATAGTCCTTGTATTTTTTCTGAAGCTTTTTCAAATTTTTTTCATCCTTGTTTTAGTAATTTCTCCAGTTCTGAGCCTAATTCTTTTAAAATAAAAAGGTTTTGTCAGGCTTAGTGTAGTTCTGCTTACAGCCATTTATTACAGGAACACATTATTGCTGGTTAGACTTAAATGATAAAAGCTCCACATTAATAAGTTCAGCTTTGCTCATTGAAAATAATCACTTTGAAAATCACTTATTATTGGCAGGGGAAAAGCTCACAGAAGCATCATCTGGTGAGACTAAGCTTTAGTTTTTCAGAAAATTATGCAACATGTAAAGTCCTTCAGCAGAAATCTTTTTATTATGATGCAGGTAAGTGGTCTTTAATGAGATTTGAGGTCAGGGCGGTATGTCACTGCTTATATCATTATTTAATTTGCATGGAAAAATGTTGTCTATAAATTAATGCAGCATGCTCATTTCCTTTACTTTTATAGCTTTTTATAAAAAATGGCTTATATTACTGTTAACAATGATTGTTAACAGTTTTGTTAATGTTTTTTATTCAAATGGTGGCTTCCGAGATGGGAGGCTTGCAGACTTTACCATAAATAACTGCATTGTGTTTTAGAACTGCATATATAATAGAAATGTAAAATCATTTCATCATAGTAAAAAAAACAATCTTCAAAATTTGCGTGGCACCTAGCGTCTGTGCTAACCATATATCGACCCCATTATTCAGGTCAAAGTCTGGTCACTATGTTTTTTTCTCAACTTCTTGCTAGGTCTTATTCTCATTCAGATTACAGCTAGCATACTGACCCCATCCCTAATAACCTGTGCTCTCCAATTCACCTGGATGCACCACCAACATGCCCGAAGGCCAACCAAAAGGGTGGAATTGTGTGGTCTGATCTGTCAAGTATGCCTCCTCATTGTGCTCTCCACACCAATTCCCTTGTCAACATACTCTCTAGAGGTCCCATAGAAGTTATTTGAAAATGCACCAAGTAGTGTTGTTACACTGTTATTTTCTTCCCCTACACTCCCAAGAAGTGTATGCTGAGAGTAAGGTTTTCTTTTAACTGACCCTACATGACAAATGCACAAGGTACATTGCAGGAATAGGGAAGGATATCAACCTAGACACAGCCTCCGCTCTGCTGCCGACCTTCTCCTGTCCTCCACCCTGGTCACCTCCTCTCATGCTCACCTCCAGGAATTCTCACGTGCAACTCCACCACTCCTCAACCCAAAGCTTTCAAAGGCACCCTTAAAACCCATCTACTCAGACAAGCATGCAATATGGCTTAAGCAATTCTCTAAAGGTCACATGCCACAAAGCTCAATACTGACTGTGATCCTTCCCCCTCGTCTCCACCCATTATCCTTTAGACTGTAAGCTCGCAAGGGCAGAGCTCTCTCTCTCCTATTGTGTCTTGTGTTCAGAATATTTATTGTAAACTCAAACACTGCATTTGTAGTAGTCTATGTACTGTATGTTTCGACCCTGTCTACAATTACTACTTTGTACAGCGTTTCGGAAGTGATGGCCCTATATAAATAAACAATAATAATAATAAATAATATGTGTGTAGGATGTTTTTGAAAAGCATTTGGGTATTTGGAAAGTCATTGGGTACGACGTTCCCTTCAGTTATGTATGTGCCTTCATCCACTGCTACTTTTCTTCCATTTATAACTTTAATAAGATATAAAAAAAAAGGTCATACACTTGTGTTTCATGTTTTGTAGGCTTAGATCGCTAGGCACAAATGTTTTAATAAATACACTAGACAAATGATACGGGGAGGTTTGAATAATAGAGACATGTATATAAGCATGTAATCTTTAATTCTATAGAGAGCATACAAAACTATAAAAGCTGTACACTTTATGAGGTTAAAGTTTTGTAATAGTTTGTGTAATTTCCGGTGACTTTTCTTGCACGGTGCAATTCGGATCACCATTTGGTGAATTCAAGGTTGTGGCACAGATGTTTTTCTTTCGATTACCTGCAAAATAAAAGTTATTATTAAAAAAATAACTTGATGCTTCATAATAATAGTTGACACGTGCCCTTTAGAGAACTGCCAGGTTTTATGCTTGTGTATTTCAGGGGATCACCTGATACACTTATCTTGCCGGCGAGTTCACATTGCATGCTGCTATATGTATAGCCAGGGATCACCCAGCTCACTGACCTTTCTTGCGATCCTATGCCACATGCCCAGGCCACATCCCCTCTTTACGTTTAGGCTAGATGCCTTTTTGAATGGCTGGTGTGGGCATGTGGAGAATCGTGATGCAGCCAACAGCCTATGCTTCATTCAGCTTTTTTCTCAGAGCAACAACAAAAATCTGGATGGAATGCAAGTTGCTGATTGGCTAAGCGGCCCACATGCACATGATCTGTGGAAACCAAAGAACATTCAGTTTTCGGGCGATCCCAGGGCATACAGGGCAGATAGAAAGGCAGGAATATAAAAACATAATGTTTACACTCTTAAAAATAAAAAAAATGACATTTTTTATTATTAAGCCATTAAAAAAGCAGCAAAACCAGCCCAAGCCTCAGCTATGTACATATGGTCCTGCATAGCCCACACAGCCACTGGGTTCTCCTGCCCCCCCGACCATTGGGGCTGCAGATAATGGGGCTGGGGGTTTCGGCAAGTCACTTGCTTACAGGTATAGCGGTCTGAAGGACCCCATTCCAGTTCACAAAGGGTTATTTGAAAAAAAACGCACACACCAAATTCTTTAATATATATTTTTACAGGAATACTTACCCCCTTCCATCACTAGGTGCTGTCCCACACCTCCGCTGTCTTCAGCAGGGCAGATGACACAAATTCTCCACCACGCTAGTGGCTTCTGATGCTTACTTCTGCCACAGGGAGGAGCTTTTTATACTCATGAGAAGAGCTGACATCAGCTCACTCTGCCGGTATAAAAAGCTCCTGTGGTGGAAAGCAAGATGCTGGGGGCACAGCACAGGGCTGAGTATCTGGGTCCTCTATCCCGCTGAATTGCCGGTGCTGGAACGTGAACAAAGGTAAGTTTAGTTTTTTTATTTTTTGAAGTGATTCATTATAGTTCGATTTGGATGAACTCGGCTTTCTTGGAAAAATTAAGCGAATCACCCAAATCAAATTTTTAAATAGTTCACTCATCTTTAAATACCACCACAATATAAATTCTTAAACACTCATCACTGCTGAAAGCAAATTCCTTGTACCAAAATATCGTAATGTTTTACTGGCATATCAATAAAAAATGCACTACAATGTGAATACTTGGTTTTAAAGGCAGATTGTGTAAACACTGTTAGATTCCTCCAAAACCTTTTGCCTTGATGATCTGGCTTCCTCAGGGTGGACTTTATCTCACCTAGTTTTTGAGTATACAAATATTCTTTCCTATGGGAGTAACTCTGGTTAGTTACCAAATATTGTACATATAAATATGTTTGGCTAGGGTAAAGTATTGTACAGATGTCAGGTTGATCAATCAGTCTGCAGTCTCATTGTGTACCACCTGACTGGCTTTTAGGTGGGAACCCTTGGTTTATTGCCTCTGTTTCAAAAACGGTTGAAATAAGACATATGTCAATCAAGTTCAACCAAGGGTGTTGGGGTAGCAAAAGTTTTTCTTTTTTTTTTTAATTTACTGATAACAACTAATAGTATCTGTTAATGTTATTTTCTTCTAAATAAGCATCTAATCCTTTTTTGAAGCTGTCAGTGGTTGATGCTGAAACAAGCTTCTGCGGGAGGCTTCACAGAATTATAGTTCTTCCCCCTTCTCTTTAGAGAGGATTTTACCTGAAATAGTGTTTCCCCATATTTTTTGTATTGGCCATTTATATATTTATGAAAATTAATCATGTCCCCTCTGTCGTCTCTTCTCAAGACTTAACAGATTTAATTCTCGTAATCTTTCCTCATAACTAAGATCCTTCATTCCTCTTATTAGTTTGGTGGCTCTCTCTCTGGTCATGGTGTCCTTTCTATGAACTGGTGCCCAGAACTGTTGTAAATTACATCCCTATCCCGAGATTCCATGCCTCTTTTAATGCATGATAATATCTCCCCAATTAGACCCCAAGTGCATCACTTTTACTCCACATTGAACTTCATTTGCCAAGTGGATGCCCAGACACTCAAAGTGTCCAAATCAGCTTGAAGCTTGTGAACATCTTCAATAGTTTTCGCTGTGCTAAATATATTTGTGTCATCTGCAAGAAAAGAGACAATTCATTTAATTCCATCTTCTATGTCATTTATAAACAAGTTGAATAATAGTGGGCCCAGCAGTGAACCCTGGGGTACACCGCTTACAACCGGTAACTATTCAGAGTAGGTATCATTAACCACAACTCTCTGCACATGCCTTCAGCCAGTTTTCAATCCAGTTACAAACTGTATTTTCTAATCTCAATTTCCCCAATAGGTGTCTATGGGGGACAGTGGCAAATGCTTTTGCAAAATCACCTTCTCATAAAAGCCAATCTGGTTAGTCTGGCAGCTTATGTCAAAGCCGTGTAGGTTGGCACTTATAATATTATGCATAGTTGCATATTCGTTCATGCAGTCCCTTAATAACCCCTAAAGCAAAAATTGGCACCAGTCCCTTGTCACTAATTCAGTTGTTTGTGAGTCTTTAAAGATCAAGAACAGAGGTGATGAGATAACTGAGCTGTGTTCTTGGTCGAACTGGTCCTGCAGTCTTATTCACATTTAAATTATTTAGTCTTTCTTGGATGATATCCATGTTTAGCTTGTTGAGTATTATACTTGGGCTATTGCTCGAGATTTCTTTGAATGTATATATTTAAAAAAAATGTTTAGGGTTTGTTTTGCTTTCTTCGGCCATAACTCTTATTTTGTGCTTTTGCCAACCTTATTATTTTCTTACATGCTTTATTTACTGATTTATATTTTTCAAAGCTGAGTGCTGAGCCTTGTAATTTTTAAATGCCCTTTTCTTCTTCTTTATTGCCCTTTTAATCGCAGGTGTCAGCCATGAGGGATTTAATTTTAGCCCCTTAAATTTGTTACCCATAGGAACAAATTTTGTAACGTTGGTACTCACAATTGATTTAAAGCACTACCATTTGGCATCTGTATCCTTATTTCGCAACAGATGCTCCCAGTCTATGTCATGGAGTGCAGCTCTGAGCCTGGGAAACTTGGCCTTCCTATTTTTTGCTCCAAAAGATGCCTTAAAGTGAGAATTAGAGAGCATCTCTATAACACCAGGAGGGGATATCATCAGCAAAGCCTTTCGGCTCACAAAACTGGGCCGCTGGTCTTGGAATATAAAGATTCCAGGGCTGTCGGCTGGTCTTCCCCTGGGGCATCCTTGATTGGGATGCTCTCCTGTGTGGGGCACCAGTAATCACTCACCTTTCCCCACTCCACATGCGCAGGCACAGGCTCTCATCCAACCAGAGCCAGCAAACAGCTCTGATTGTTTTCAATGGGGAGCAGGAACAGCTACTTTCCCTGCATCTTTGGGCAGAGCATTCAGATAGGCTGCGATGGGAGCATTCACGCCACTGGGGATATGGCCTCTCTCACTCCCCATTGAAATCAATCAGAGCTCTTTGTCACAGGATCTAAGCAAGGCAAACGACTTTGATGGGACAAGAGCCCACAAATGCGTCATTCGACCAAGAGAGATGAGTTTTACTGGGCGAATTGAGGCATTTTACACAGCTGGATGCCCCGGGGTACGGAACAAAACCCGGGAAAGTCCAAATCCTGGGTTTTGTTCTGCTTAAAGAAAGCAAATCTATAAGCATCTGTGCAAAAAGCTAAAAAGTTATGGGTCGCATGCAAAAAGGCCACATTTGGTAAATTTCCGCATACCTTGGCGCCTTGTTATCACATGGGAAAGGTCAGGTCACTGAATGCATGTGAGCATGCATTTGCTTGCATGCACATTTTCACATGCGAATATATTTGCCGAAATGTATACACATGTTCGCACTTGATACACAAAAAAAAAATTGCAAGTGAAAAATGGCCCTGAATTGCAAAACTGAAAAATAGCAGGCAAAAATTGGATTGGGTCCATGCTGCTGCCCCTCAGTACTAGCAGGAGCCGCTGGAGGAGCTTCTTACTAGTGATGAGTGGTTCCAACCCGCAAGGTTTGAATCTGTGGAGAAGTTTGCAGGTCCAGGCCCCTAAACCTGAACACAGATTTAAAATTGCAATCCATGCATGGGTACGGCATTTGGCCCAGACCCGGTTCTACCTTCCCTGGCATTCTGGGTATGGCTGTGATTGGCCAGAAAGGACACTTGACCACCCTATACAATACGCATAACAGTGCAGAGAGTGCTGTTGACGTAGAAAGGCACAGGTGCTGCTGTTTAAGGAAAGATAGGCCTGTTTGGTTAAAACTGCCCCTTTCAGGGCAATATTTAATCAGGGATAGTGGCTGGAATGAGCGATAAATAGGTAAGGCGTCAGCACTACAATTTAAAACCACTTTTTGTAACAACTGGGGTGTGTTTACCCTGTTAAGCATCGGGGTGTACCCTGTTATCCCACAGCTAGCTGTAAGCACTGGGGTGTACCCCCTTATACCACAACTAGGTCTAAGCACTGGAGTGTAACCCCCTTATACCACAACTTCCTCTAAGCACTGGGGTGTACCTCCTTATACCACAAATAGCTCTAAGCACTGGGGTGTACCCCCTTATACCACAACTTCCTCTAAGCACTGGGGTGTACCTCCTTATACCACAAATATCTCTAAGCACCGGGGTGTTGCCCCTTATACCACAACTTCGTCTAAGCACTGGGGTGTACCTCCTTAAACCACAACTAGGTCTAAGCACTGGAGTGTAACCCCCTTATACTACAACTTCCTCTAAGCACTGGGGTGTACCTCCTTATACCACAAATAGCTCTAAGCACTGGGGTTTGTGTACCAAACTGGGGTTTGTGCCATCACATTTGGATGGGGCCCTGAAGAAGGAAGAGGAGCTGGCACAGGACAAAGAAGACCCACCGGACCTGAGGAAGATGGCGCCCGGCGGGGGACAGAAGATGAAAGACAGGGATGGGTGAGTATACGTTTTTTGTCTGGTGAGCCTGCAGGGGGTGGAGACCATGGGAAAATATTCCTTTCCACAATGTTCTCTTTTTTGTTCAATCTTATGGTTAGGAGGTGAAGGGCTGTTATGAGGATGGCGCTTCTTTTCAAATTTTACTAGGACTGACCGAGTACTTTCCCTACCCCATTTTATGCAGGACAATCACCATGGTGTTACCCCCTGATTTGCCCTCTGACACCCGTAAAAATTTTTTTTTTTTTTTTTGTATTTCTTACATTTTTTTAGTTTTCTGTGATTTTTTCAGTACTTTCCCTAGCCCATTTTTGCAATGCAATCACCCTGGTGTTCCCCCCGATTTTCAGCCCTTGTTGCCCCCATTTTTATCTTCAGTTTCTATATTTTTTTCACCCTACCCTGACCCTGAACAAGAGTGAATGACACAACAAATGTCATAACGCCTAATATTATCGGTACGTTGAAGAGTGCATATCTGGTTTGAAATACTTTGTGGAGAGGAATAGGAGAGTGTACTCCATTATGCTTTAGGAAGATCCTGAGAATTGGGTCCTTGTATATTATAGAGCTGCTGACTAGATAAGCTGCTATGCACGTTTTTTATCAGGTGGTAGATACACAATTGAAAAGTTTTATTCTCATATTTGGTGAAAATAAATAATTCATATTTATTGATGCAGTTGTTTTACCTGCAGGAACTTTTATTCTATCAAGTTCACAACTTGCATTTCTATAGTTGATAATACAGTTTGGCTCAGACAGCAGAGATGCTAGTTCACCAGCTTCTGATGTGTCCTTATGAAATACAGTAACACCAAAGAATTGGGGGTGCCCTCCAAGAACCGCCCACTGAATAGGCCCCTGGGGACTGACAATTGCACTCTCAAAAAAGTAAGAATATGAAATAATCTTTTTTAAAGGTCATCACATTAAAAGCAGTTTAAAAACTAACAACATTATCCCAGTGCTGTTTACATGACCAGCCACATGGGGGAGCCATCCTGCCAGATACAGTCTAATACAATGTGTAATCAATTATAACTAAGCTAAATCCAAAACACACCATAAATATACAATAAAGTGCTAAATCAGAAGTGCATCAATAAAAAAACGGATATCTGAGTGAAGGTAAGCCCAATCAGGGAATAAGGTGCAGGGCATATACATAAGACATGAAAAACATAAGATAAATTCCTTACTGTATTGCTGACAGGATAGCAGCCCTGCAGCGAGCCCACGCGTTCCGAGCCACTAGGGCTCTTCCTCAAGGCTGGGTTATGAAATACAGGTCGACCACGCTGCATACCTATTAAGCCTGGTATCATTTCAATCTTTTTACTATAGATACTAAAATAGTATTTGTCTTTACAGCTCTCACATGCAAATAAAACACTCTGCAATAGAGTCGATGTATTGCTGCACCCCACGATTATAAGCACTTACATTATTTTTCTTTGCCCAGAGTCTATAATTTATAAACTTGCCAATAATTCAGACAATGGTTGCCAATTGCGTATTCATTTATAAATGAAAGGGGAACTTTGCCAATTTATACCAGAGAAAAAGTATTTCACTGGAAAACACAGATAAAGAGCAATAATTATTCCAACCACAATGATGGAGAAAACAGCTTTAGAAATTGTAGAGCTTTGAAATGACAGCTCGCAATTGTGTGAATGGAAAAACAGTTTGTCTTTATACAAGCTGGTGCTCAGCATTCTTATTACCTGGAAAACAATGAGGGCAATTTGTATAGAATATCAACCTTGAAAGCCCAACTGGGTAGAAATGTTTTTTTTTTAAATGTCGGTCTTCCCCAACTTACGCTGCATTGAAAAGTTAAATATTTTTCTTATTTACTTGTCCCCAGTCACAATGTGCCCTGGGCTGGACTGTGGGCAGTTACAATTTTTCATTTATATACAATACCTATACTAAACATGGGCACACATTTGGCTGCTACTCTTTGTCAAAAATAAAAGCAATGTGTTCGTGGACATTTTGTTCAAGCCACTTGATATGTTAAAGAGGACCTCCAGTCCAAAAAATAACATTTACTAAATTGCTTCCTTAACAAGCCTTTCCCCGCCCTCGATGTTCAGTGGTGTATGCTGTTTAGGATTTGCAGATGTTGCACCCCGGAATTGCATAAGAGTGGCCATCTTGCTACACCTCTGAGATCCATGCTTACACAAGAACATGAGTGGACGGGATGGAGAAAAGGGTCTGATGATAGTCTGCCTCTCCATCACAGAGACATACAGTAGCTGAGCTGGGAGCTTCTGCACAACCAGACCGATAGAATTTATCTTTACACAGAGAATGTTAGAAGGAGATACAAATATTTTTCTAGCTGGCTGGATTGATCAAAAGAAAGTTCCTAGAGCTCACTCATTGCTGCATGTCCAAGAGCTAGCACTTCAGCCCAGACAGAGCTGATGGTGCTCTGTCTGTATTGAGATTTACCTGGCCAACCCTTGTCCTTCTCAGCCCCAGGGCAGAAGTATGGGCCAAGCCCAAGAGATTGTGGAGTGCATTGAACTGCACTGAATCCATCAGGGGGCTACTACACAGTAAGAAGACATTGCCACATACATTACATTTCATTCAACACTAGCATGTGACCATGTAAGGACTAAGGCTATAATATATACAAAAAAGGGTTTTGCTCATGCGCTCTCAAAAATGACATTCTAATATTAGAAGAAAATAATTAAACTTGACCGGTGCAGCTTACAAAAACTTGGCTCTCTATACAGTGAGCCCCAAGGAAGCTCTATTTTAAAGATGGTATTGAAGTGCACACTAGAGTTGCAGTTTAAATTATGTTTGTATTCGTTTCAAAATAATGCAGGTGGAGTAATATTCACAATGATTCAGCTCTAGGCTGATACATAATCTAGGGCAGCAATACTGAATTTCCGGACTGGGCTCCAAATGCGGACCTCGGCTCCAAATGTACGGACCCATGCCCGGAAAGTTCTGCACTCAGTTGCTTCTGTGATGCTGTGCTTGGAGCTGCCCCCTTGATCAGCGATGTAGTGCTTAGTCTCCCTGCCAGTGTCATGGTCCCCTGGCACCTCACATTGCAGTATGAAGTACTGCAGGAAGTGGCATTGCACAGTATACCCAAACTTTGTTCTTGGTCTCTTTGACCCATCCAATCCTTTCCCCCTGCCCCAGATCAGCCCCAATCTATCCCTGTTCTGCCATCCATTCTCCCCCAGCTCTGCCCCATTCTGCCCAGTCTCTCTGACTCATCCATTCTTGTTCTCCCAGCTTTGCCCATCCAATCCCTGTCCCCTCAGCTCTGTCCCATCCAGCCCAGTTTCTCTGCCCCATCCATTCCCGTCCTCCCAGTTTTGCCCATCCAATCCCCGGCCTTCCAGCTTTGCTAATCCATTATTCTTATTTCCAGCTCTCACCATCTACCCATCCTCCAGCTTTGCCTATTCATTCCTGTCATTCTAGTGCTGTCCATTCATCCTTTCTCCCAGCTCTCTCTCCATCCCTTCCTGCCCTTCCTGTTCTATCCATCCCTCTTCTACAGCTTCTACAGCTTCTCTCCTTCTTCCCCGGGCCCTATCTATCCATCCTTGTTACCAGACCTTGTTGTGGCCCTAATCCGCCCTGTACACAGCCTGCTTAGTATGCAAGCAGTGTGCCATGGGACAGAGCTGTAGGTTCTGTGGGGAAAAAAAAAAACAAAAAGCTTCGGTTTTTTCCCAGTGCACCAAAGGATTTTGGGGGTGAGGGGCAAACAGCCTTTTTAGTTTTGCCTAGGGAATCTATAGCCCCCTCCCCCAGTGTGCTGATTTTTAACTATCCACCCCTACGACAGCCCTCCGCCCGGACCTTTAATTCTCACTGCATGCCTTTAAATTGATGTTTACAAGAAGTGGTTGAGTACCTCTGATCTAGCGTTGCCTTATATACAAAGTATGCTCCTGTTCAGAAGTTACAGTGCTATAGCAAGATACAAAATGTCCATATATAGTTACTGTTGTAGATTCTTAACCAAGATCATTAAAAAACACTAGGAGACGACATTATGAATGGCTCCTTCTTAAACAAAATAAAACCTCAATTGTAGCATAATAAAAACATATAAGAACATTCGACTTTAGGCAAATATATGGGTAGAAAATAGCATTAAAAATACAAGCATTATTGCATAGTTACGCAGGCAAGAGTTATACAATGCAAATCAGTGTTATGCAATGCAAAAGAACAACAGAGATTAGGACTATAAGGTCACAACGCCCTTCGTCTGAGGTAAGAGGCTATAGGAAATAAAGAAAGAAAAGGACACAAAAAACCTATAGAGAAGAGAAAAGAAACCAAAACAGAATAGAAAGCAACAGGATGAAAGAATTTAAATAATAAGTGAATAATCTAATAGTAATGAAAATGAAGATAAAACAACGAGAATGAATATGAATAATAATAAAGAGAAAGGAAAAAAGGGGAAAGTACAAAAGAAAGGAGAAAAGAAAAAAGAGAAAAAAGGGCTAAATATGGAAAGGAAAAAGTAGAAGAAGAGCAAGAGACAGTGTAAAAGAAAAGGAAAGGGAGAAGGGGAAGTAAGAGAGAGCAGAGAAGAAAGTAAAGAAAAAGAAACCAATAGGGAGAAAAAGGGAAGAGATTAGACCTGAAAAAGCCAAGAAAAAGAGGGGAAAAAACGAGGAGAGAAAGTAAGAAAAAAGGAAACTAAGGGGACCAGTCTCAAGGGAGCGGTTACGTTCATCTGAATATTAACCTGCTGCTTCAGCCTATAGACAAGCCTCCATTTGCGGGGACGCTGAATGCACCTCACTGGACACAGTAGCGTGAAGGCAGATGAATCAGTATGGGCAATGTCAGGCTGGCCGGAGTTATACACAGGAACAGTCCTCATGATACGTGGCACCAAGGGGAGTAGTAAGAGAAAGGTCGAGGGTCAAGCCAAGGGTCAAAGCCGGGAGGTCAGGCGGGCGTTGGTCCAGGCAGTGATCAAATGAATGGTCAGGCAAAGCAAAGTCTGCAACAGATAATTATACACTAGCAGAAGAACTATAACAACCAGCAGCACGCTATCACGGGCAACGAGACAGTAAACTGGGAAATCCTAAATAGGGCTTCATGAGAAAAGAGCAGTTTTTTCCCTAAATTTAGCCAGTGAAATGTGATTTTAGTATGTTTATCCGTAATGTATACACTGGCTTGTACGCATATGCGAGACTCTCTTTTTTAATGTTTAACATTCTTCATCCCCTGGCCCTGGTATTATTACTTACTTATTGCTGTGCCAAGTCTTTTCTGCTCCAAGGTGCTTAGCTCTACCCATCATTCTCTCCAGCATTGCTCCTTCTCCTTGCATGGTCTTAGTTTAGGTTGTCCCATGCATCGTTCTTCTATTCTTCCTAATGCTTACCTTCACCCCTGACAGTATTTGCATGCATTGTACTTCTATTCTTGCTAATGCTTACCTTTACCACTGACAGTATTTGCATGCATTATTCTTCTATTCTTCCTAATGCTTAACTTTGCCATTTTCATGTTTGGCATGCATTGTTCTTCTATTCTTCCTAAATCTTACCTTTACCACTTTCTTCTCTCCAAAGCTCATTCTCTTTGATAGTTGTATATTTGGGATGCCCACGTGGATATAATGTAAACATTACTATGGTTGCAAATTATATTAAATGAAAAACACTACAACATTATTTAAATCTTAATTTAAAATGTATTATTTTTATGCATTCTTTTTTCATTTTTTTTTTTTTTTGATTTTTCAAAAATGTTAAACATTTTTAATAAAACTTTTGTTTTTTGTTTTTTTTTGTTTATAAAAAATGTATTAAAACCTATACAAAAAATTATAAAAAAAATATATGTACAATGTTGGGGGGGGGGGGGGGGGGATAAAAGAAGGTGTCAGGCTCCTAGTGCCTTAAAGTGGGTGGCTGTGGCCAGCTCATCAATATCTCCCTGCAGCCTATGCACAGCAGCTGTAAGTTATGGCAGGCGGTGCTGTGCATCTTCTCTGTGTACTGTAAAAGACAAAAATCAAACAATTAGTGTCTAGCCTTTGCTTCCTGCAAACCTGTTGAAAAGGGCATGTTAGTTAATAGTCACATGTCTATAAACTAACTAGGCTGGTGGGGGATTTGGGGTTGGGAATCCACCCTTTTCACTGGGACCTGCCACACCTCATGGTCCAAGTCTGTAGAAGAAAACAGATACAATTGTTTGTGAATGTGTTAGAGGTATGAATTGGCTTGTGTTGTGTGTGGGACATCACCCACCTTCTTCATGCTGGGGCATCCCAAAATCTGCCTCCACTCACTGTTCACTCTACTCACTGTGGTCCTCTTGCTGATCTAGAATAAAATATCCCAAAGACAACATTAGAACACATATGTGTGAGTGTTTAGTCTGTGTCTTTGTGTGTGTGTGATGCTTATACCTGGCTCATCATGGCCACTATCTTGGGACTCCCTACACAACATCTGGGCCTGTTCATCTGCAGAAGAGGGTGAGGATGTTGGCACCACTTACACATCCACCAGATCTTGCCATCACTGGCTGGACTCGACGGCTCCGGGTGGGCCACACTTTTTGGCAGAACTCTCACACTAGAAGAGAATAACATTGTTTTAAACACAGGTCTGGCTAATGTGATTGTAGTAGTGAATGTTTAGGCAAAAATTCCTTACTTGGGAAGAGTTTTCTCAAAGACTTCCTCACCTGAGGCTTCTTCATCCTTTTCAAGTCCGACCAATGCTGCATGATCTGTGTGTAAGTATAGGTGGTGTTGGTCTTTTCCCCCCAGAGTTGCTACTATATCAAGTGCCAACGCCCTCTTGTCATATATGTCAGGCAGGATGTCATAGCGGTACGCCATCATCAAATGGAGGTGTTCATTCCACCCTGCCTTCCTAGACACCTGTTCCCCCTGAATTGCTATCCCTGATCGGACTGACTGCCTATACACTTGTGACCCTGAATAACTAATCCTATGCCTAACTGTGTGCAAATGCAGGCATTTTGTGTACTTACGTGCATGATATCTCCTACTGGTCGTGAATGAACAGCGAGGGTGCCAATTTGCTCGGAGTCTCTGCGTCATCTGACACGCCCCAGTGGATCCCGGAATTTGGTATATGTCAGAGCATTGGTGCATAAGCATACACAATTATGGAATTAGAAATTGTTAAAGACACACACTTACATGTGGAGAAGCCAAAACTCCACTACTGCAGTATCAATAGTGAGATTGGTCAGGATGGCTGGAAAAAAACACACACAAAATCCGGAGAGCTGAACCAAGCGATGCCCTGCTGGATGATCGGCAAGGAACACGGTGCCACAGCCCTCCTCCAGGCGCATGCCAGCACACAGTCAGGTGAAACCAGTATCACCTCAGGCAAAGTCAGAGCAGTGGCAAGCAAAGTGCTAAACCAAACCAGAGCAGTTCCACACATAGTTCTAGGGCAAGCCAAAGCAATTCCAACAAAAGTGCTAAAGCTAAGCAGAGCAGTGGCAGGCAAAGTACTAGATCCAGCCAAAGCGCTTCCAGCAAAAGTGCTAAGGCAAAGCAGAGCAGTGGCAGGCAAACTACTATGGCAAGACATAGCACCCCCCCCCCCCAACAACCCCGTCTCCCAGCAGCAGGACAGCTCCAATCTTGATAACCCCCTCTCCCGATCAGCATCCACTACAGCCTCACCATGACCGACACGGGCCAGGCACCCAGCCCCCCAGACAGCCCTGTCCAGTCACCAGCCAGTGATCAATCTACCCCCTCAGGATCTTCCTCAACACCCATAGTGCAAATATCCCCTATTTCACCAAGTAAACACGGAGATGATGGCCAATCCTATGTTGGGCAACACCTGCGGCGGGGCACCCTGAGTGGCAGGTTTAATGATGTCCAATGTATAGCTTTAGCAACTAGTGTGTCTGACCATTGTGATCAGTTGCCTCCCCAGCACCTTCAGACACAACATCTGCTTTAACAGCTACAACTGCAGCAACTGACTCAACGGCTGCCACTTCACCAGCAGCAGCTGCCTCCCCCACTCCCCCTGCACCAGCAGCAGCTGCCTCCCCCACTCCCCCTGCACCAGCAGCAGCTGCCTCCCCCACTCCCCCTGCACCAGCAGCAGCTGCCTCCCCCACTCCCCCTGCACCAGCAGCAGCTGCCTCCCCCACTCCCTCTGCACAAGCAGCAGCTGCCTCCCCTATTCCCTCTGCACCAGCAGTTGATGCCTCCACCACTCCCTTTGCCACGGCTGGATCCACAGCTTCAGCATGACCAGCGTGACCAGCAGGTGGAGTGTGAGGAGTAGCTGCATCCATCACCTCCATGGGCCAGCTCTGCTGCAGAGAATATGCCATCACTCACATCACATCACACACAGCACAACACATGAGGAAAGGCTAAGTACAGTTCCAGCTGCAAGTTTCCCTACCTGGAGAAGAGGATGAAGGACTCAGGCATGTCTCCATTCTCCCCTGGTGAGGTGGGTGCAGTTGATGGATTGGTGAGCAGATAGCTGAGTCAGGAAAAACAGTGCCCGTTTCAGCCGAACCATGAGAAGAAATATAAGGCAGATTCACCATGAGCTCCATTCATTCAATGGTGTACGAAACTACATAACAGCTACTGTCAGAAGGAGGCAATGCTAGGACATTGGCAGGTGCTAGATGAGAACCTGGCACAGCTTGTGGCACTCCAACAAGCAAGAGAACCACCATTCTTTGCAGGCCATTCACCCTATCAATGATGAAATACACTTTCTGTTGGACGTTAAAACATTTTGATTTGATTATAAATCCCAGTAACCTAATATTATTGAGCCACAGTGTTTGCAATATACTATTCTGAAATAGTTTTGTGACAACAATAAAAAAAAAACAAAAATGACTTTTGCTTTCAGTTTAATCTCACTGAATACATGAAAAGAGGGCTTGAAGCATAGAACAAACCTTAAAAGCCAAGCCTTGAATCAAATCCAATTTCAGATATGGAGACGTGTAAACAGAGACACCACAAAAATGACACTGGGAACAAAAATTAGACACAAATTATCTAAAATGGGACAAGACAAAGTGATTCTGGACAGACTAACCAGAGGCTCTCCAAAATTGCTGGAGAGGGGGAGACATCCAAATATTGGGGTAACCATGATCCATTCCAAACACCAAAACTTAGGTTGGTCTTAGGTAAGCCAAACACTCGCTCCACAACAGCCTTGGTCTTGCTAGGTACCTGGTTATGGCATGGGACTGTGGAGTGTGAGATCTCTGAATTGGAGTCATGAGCCATGGAAACAGAGGGTAGCCAAAATCACCTACAAAAAAGAGAAATAGGAGCCAGATACATCATGTAAACATCACCTGAAAAAATAAAATACAATTAAACAAATAAAAAATGGAAGGGGCAGGACAGGGGTGCATCCACAAATACAATAGTTATAAATGAGCAAAAAAAAAAAAAAACAACAATAAAGGACTAATAATGATGGGACTTACCAAGTAGCCATCTGCCAGACAACTCAAAAGGGCCATAGAGGCTGGAATTCTGAACAATATATGCGTCATGGGTGGGGCCGGAAATCCAGCCATCACGCTCATAAACCTTAGGTCAGGACCCACAGCACATTGGACATTGATGGAATGCCCAATATTACGGTTCCTGCGCAAAAGACACAAAGCACACCGGTTGTACTCTGCAAGGAGGGCTCCATTACGCTTTCCAGCACACCATGACAACACAATCCCACCAGGAAATAGAGCCCATAATTGGATCGTGAAAGAGCCCATTTTATTGGCCCAGAGGGGGCAATAAAGGCAAAATCATGCCTAATCAAGGCTCTAAATTATGTGCAAGCACATACTAATCACTTATTATATGCATCAACACGAAAACAACACGAAGCACATACACAATATACACGATAACGAAAAGGCTTAAATGCACTTACGCAAACGCCAATACATCCAAAGTCCAAAAAAACACACCAGAAGCTCGAAAATGGACCACAAAATACACATACACATGCATTTTCATGTGTAAATGAATTTAAAAGAGGCTGTGAATCGAAGTCAAAACATTTGAGTAAAAAGTACTTCTCAAATACGGCTAATGCCTTGGTCCTAGCCTATAGGTTTCTGGGTACCCTCTTCCTCTGAATTTCAAGTACATCTCCTGTAATTGACGTTCACGGCTGGAGGTTTTTGAATTAATACAAAGAACTCCCAGGAACTGAAAAATGGATAACTTATCCACTAAATGTCTCGGATGGGAACTCTCATATCTGAGGCGGGTATTCCTATCTGTGGGTTTAGAGAGTAACTCTGTTGTAATTTGTCCACTAGTATCTTTCTGCAGTGCCACATCCAAATACATTACATAGGCCCTTATTCATCAAGCGATAGCGCCAGGTAGTGTCTGACGAGCGCCAGGTAGCGGCAGCTAACGGCGCCTACCGACTCAAGTACGCCCGGCGGCGGTCACAATGACGCATTTATCAAGCTAAATGAGGCTAGCGCCGGCGAGAGCGACGGCTAGCGCGGCATTCATCATGAAGCCGGCTGGACCGAACAGCGCCGCTGCAAATTCCTTCACAGCGACACGTATTACCTGGCGCTACCTGCCGCTCTCCCATACATTTCAATGGCAGACGCTGCAATGATTGTTCTTAGTGGTTAGGGGGTTTTTTGCTTTTGGCCAAAATTCAACACATGTTTATATTGATATGTTTTATGAATCTAGCTGGTTATTTCTGTTTTTTTTTTTTTTTTTTATTTTTCACAATGTAATGTTGTGAGTGACATGGGAATTGCATCTCCTCCACCCAAACTCATTGGCCTCAAAAGCGCTGGTTTTCCACACAAACGGGGCTTGTAAAGCTATTTTGTAGCCTGTCAGGTTGGGCGGTCACGTTCGCTCTTCGAAATTGTCAGCGCCCAAGCTATTCGGCAGCCCTGTCCTTGATGAATCTGTGTTGGTCAGTGTTTGTGCAGTCGCTGTTTTAATTCGCTATGTGGCGGCGCGAGCGTCGCTGTGCCTCGCTGCGCGGCGTTGTGCGGCGCTGTGCTGTTCATACATGTGCCCTTCTGCCATTTGCAAGGAATTCACTTCCCGCGACCCCAGTCGTTGTTAATGAATACACTGTAGTTGTGAGCGTGCCTGGCCACATATTGCAGGATTAACATTCAGTCGTACCAGCTCATAACAACCCGTTATGCATTCTCACGTGTGCCACATTTTCAGGTAGTTGTCTAGTTTGATTGTGTGATGACTTTGTGAAGGAATAAGATTTGTATATGTAAGCACAACGGTGTATGCTTTAGAAGGACCTATGCATTCCAGTATGTAGAACCCCCTGCTAAATCAAGCTAATAATTTGTGGCGCCGTGGGCCCTAGCTTGTTTTTCAGCGTCATTTTATTGTTTTTCCGCCATTTAGCTTGCACATAGCTGATATTAGCTTGTCCCTGCTGCGCGCGTTTTTTTTTTTTTAGTTTGGAAGCACAGTTGCTTGCGTCATATCCGGTTCCGGGATCCTCCTTTGCGTTTCAACGCCACCTTAAGGTAAAACTGTCTTGCGCTTATGCCAATAGCTTGTTTTTCAGCGTCATTTTAATGTTTTTCCGCCATTTAGCTTGCACATAGCTGATATTAGCTTGTCCCTGCTGCGCGCATGTTTTTTTTTTGTGTTTGGAAGCACAGTTGTTTGCGTCATATCCGGTTCCGGGATCCTCCTTTGCGTTTCAACGCCACCTTAAGGTAAAACTGTCTTGCGCTTATGCCAATAGCTTGTTTTTCAGCGTCATTTTAATGTTTTTCCGCCACTTAGCTTGCACATAGCTGATATTAGCTTGTTGCTGGGGCGCGGTGCGTATTTTTGTTTTGGTTTGTTTTTTATGTCTCATGTCGCTAGCGTCATTTCCGGTTCCTGTTTCCTCCTTAGCGTTTCCAATATGGCTCCCAAACGGAGAGTAATGCGCCTCCCCAGCTCCTCCTCAGATTCCGGCCCCACCACCCCTCCCCCACATCCCCCACCTACCTCACCTTCCCCAAATACCACCCCTCCCACCCATTCCCCTCCTGTGCCCCCAAAACAACGGCGCACCCGGGTGGATAGCCGGGTCAATGGCCAGGTAGTTAAAGTGAGTATTTTAGTTTTGTATTTTTAGTTTAAAAATGTCTAAACACACAGGGTGGATAGGGGCTGTTTTTTTTTTGTTTTTAGTCCAAAATTGTACACTCCACATGGGGCATCCCCATTGTGGATGTCCTGCTTGGATGCCCCCCCCCCCCCCCCTGGAGGCCCCCAAAAATTATCTCTGGCCCCTCCCATCTGTGCATGTGTGAGTGGCGGATGCCTATTGCGCTTACCTCTAGCAGGGTGTACCCCTGCGCCATACATATTTTCAATTGGTGTGCAGGCGCACTCCCTGTTAGAGTCAAACGCCACATGCGTACTTTGCCGTGCAGATGCAGCTGAGCTGGTATGCACCTCCCAAGGTCCTTGGTTGCGCATACCACACCGGCGTGGACCGCTGTGTTTGGCTTGCGGAGTGACGTGGGAGTGTCCTCAGCTGTGTATTTGGGCCCTTCAAAGGGGCTTGCAGACAGTGGGCCACCCACAATAGTTGTGGCCCACAAAAGTGCACACAAACACAGACTAATGTAAATCCTGGGTGTGGATCCACTTTGATCTTGTCTCTGTAGAACTGTTTATGACATTGTTCTGAGGTCATGTTGTGATTTTTTTTTTTTTTTGTTTTTACTTTTTTCATAGGACTTCTGCCTGGCCGAATACGACTATGCCCGAGGAGCCAAAAAACGCCTTGCCATGGAGGTGAAGGCCACTGTGTCCCGGCGCTTCAAGACCAACCTGACCATCCGGGCAATCCAACAGAAATGGTCAGATTTTAAGCGCCGGGACCCAGAAGGCGTGTACCGCCTATATGATGCCTACGCATCAGGTAAGTGAAAGCTTATGTTCTTTTTGGCCTTTGTGCACAATCATCTGCTAAGCTGTGTCCTTTTTTGCTTTTTATATTAATTATTTGCTTTCACCCCCTCCACACAGATAAGCGTCCTCCCCTGGGGAAACGTGGGAAGGGATTCCTCCCCCGAACCAGGCAGGCGGACTCGGGGGAGTCATCGGGGGAGGGTCCCTCCCGCGGGTCCTATTTAGAGGACCCAGGGGAGGAAGGGGATGACGCCCCAGAGGAGTGTGCTGCTGGGGGGCAGGCTGGATCAAGCCTCAGCTCCTCACACTCTGAGGCTGAGGACTCTCACCAGGCAAGGGGCCACTCTCAAGCAGGGAGTGAGAGGGAGGAGGGTGGCCCTTTGCCTGGTGGATCTTCTGAGCAGAGTGTGAGGAGCCGAGGCTCCCCGCCTCCTCCTCAGAGCCCTCCCTGGGCTTCAAGTGGCGCTTCATCCCCTGGTGAGTTTACATGTTTTAATTGTTAGTCTGTGCCAGGTTTCATCTGACCATTTGTGCTTAGCCCTTGCCATTCCTCTGTAATTTGCAGGGCATCATATAGGCGGCACCTCCATGGATTTTTGGCGTCAAATCCTCCTCGGGCATAGTCGTGGTAAGTGTATGTTTGAAGCTAGTACATTTTGGACTTTATGTCATTCCTTAAAGTGGACCCACAAACCTTGCTGAGATTGTTTGGATTATGGCGCCTTGCCTGCCAAATCACATCCCTCACCCAGGGCCCCCCCCCAACCAAACACCACAAACTACTTCCCTCTTTGGGGGTGGCAGAAGCCATTGTCCCTGCCTCCTGTGTGGCACTCGAGATGTGTGTGCGCCTGCGCTCTGTTTCCTACTGGCATGCGTGTGCGCACACACTGGCGGAGTGAGGTGCGGAAGGCAGGGGCGGTGGCGGACTAAAATTGTGTTGCTCTGGCAAAGTAGACTACTACACTGAATAATCACAATCCTGTGTCTTGGTCCACTTTTAACACACACGTTTCCTGGTCCATTGTCTAAGCTGGTTTGCTAATGTACATTAACATCACAAACCACACTACAGTGCTAGCCAACTGGAAACCACCCCTATGTTTCTGGCCACACCATGATGGTTGTTCTCATTTCTTTTCTTGGGTTAAGTTGTTCCCGCTAAAACATGTGGCACACTAGTAACATTAGCCAATCAACTGCTAATGAGTCCTTTACATAGCACTGTCTATGTTATTAGCACATTATCTTTAGGGATACATGTTGCAACCCTAACTAATTGACATTAACTCATGGACCAGGAAATATGCTAATTTTGTACAACCTGTATGTAACCATGCAAGCCTTTGATTTTTCAGACTCAATAACCAGATGGATGTCAAATAGTCAGGTGTCATTGGCCCACTAATTGTGTTTTTGTCTTTTGCTTTCTGTTGACAGATGTTGCTACGCAGACGGAGCCAGAAAACCTCCTCCCCACCCCAGCTCCAGGGACGGCCAGCAGCATGGGCCCCCGCCACAGCTGCGATGGTGAGTACATCCCACTTCATATGCCTAAAGACTTGTGAAACCTATGTCTTCTAGTCACATCTGCCGAAATTTAAAATGTACCTATGTGTTAATTTCAAACACATCTAGATTCCATGTGTTTGTACAATAATCCAACATGCCTGTCTGCATGCTTGATTGTTGCCTCACATTCTTCATTTGGCCACATAGAGACTATTTTTGCCTGTCTTGGGCCTGTTTTGTCTGGACCTCTAACATTATAGGGCAAACTCGTGTACTCGTTAGGACTTAGGCCCTGAGGTTTGGCTGTGACTAAACACAAAAATGGACACACTGGGACTTATACCTTCTTTGCTTCCCCACAGTTAAAGTGGAACAACAACCAGGAATTTGACTTTCCTGGGTCTTGGTCCACTACGGTGGGGCACCCCTGATCGTCACCGCTGTGTGACAACCCCCTGAACTCACTTTTACTCCAGCAAACGTACAAGCCGTGGCCAAGTGGCTCTTCCTCCGCCTCCCGCGCGTCCCTTTTTACTGAGGTAGGGATTTTGGGGTGTTGGGGGGGTTTCACCCCGAGGGACATCCCGATCTTGGATGTCCCGCGGGGAGGGAGGTGATCAGGCCGGGAATCTGATAGATTCCAGGGCCGATCACCGGTGGCTGTTGGTACACTTTAAGAGTAAATGTATGCTTGGGATGTGTTGTTCACATTCCTGCCAGTCAATAGTACTCATATCATGTTAACCAATAAGCGCACAGTGGTCAACAATGTTAATGTGAGTGTCACCTAATTGGACACACTGACATTACATTGCTACATCTGTGTCTGTTGAGGTCACATTCAATTTATTAACTAATTTTTTTTTCTACATCTCTACAGCTTGTGAAAACCAGCATCGCAGACTGTGGCGGGAGATCAGGCTCCTGAAGCTGATGCTGCTGGCCAAGAAGAGGCGCCGGCGGCGTCGTTAGGGTGGGGGGAAGGCTGGCCTGTTTACGCCCTTTGTTGGGCAATGTTGGCCCTGTTGGCCCTTTTTTAAAATTAAATCTTTTGATGAACATCATTACAGTGTGGTGCCTTGCAAAGCATAGTTTAACTGTCTCAAAACCCATTTGTGTGTCAATTTAGCCATACCTTTGGAGCCATTTCATGTGTTAATCATAGTAAGCTATGGTCTCAAATGTGTGGCCTAAATTTACAAATACATTGACATATCTAGATCAAGATACTCATCCCTGACTGTGTTATTAGCTAGGTCTTAGGAAAAACACAATTTAGATGTGGGTTAAGCAAATATATTTACACAAACAAAAACAAACAAAATTAATATTCTTGGCTGGGTGGCCGGGGAGGTTGGGAGTCATTGCTAGGGGCGGTGTTGGGGGACAACAGTGCAGTAAAAAATATAGACTGCTGTTGTATGAGCTGTTGTATCAACAACAAAGTTTGGTCCTGCCGCTGTATTGCCTCTGCCTGGCGCTGTATTGCCTCTTCCTGCCGCTGTACAGATTGTTCGATAACATTGGCAAGGCGACCAAGGTCCTGGTTCTGTTGTAGGTTTTGCCTTAACTGGTCCACCTGGCGCTGCAGGCCCTCATTTTGTTGCTGACACATCAGCACCTGATTTTCCAACGCCGCAATGCGCTCATTAGTTCCATCACGCGGCTGTTGGCGACTGTAGTCCTCCAGCATCCGGACCCCTAGTGTGTAGAAATCGGCACTGGTTGGTGCCACACCTCCTCTTGCTGTGGTAGTAGGCTAAAAAAATAGTAAACCACATTTTAGTCAAACGGAACAAATGCAGCTATGCCCCTCCCAAAAGTTACCATAAACACTCACTAGACAACTTACCCTTGTCTGAGCCTCTGAAGCTTGGCCACATGGGACTTGGGAAGAGGTCCCAGCTTGGGGTTCTGGTTCCGCCTCCTGCCAAAACAACAATGAAATGAAATGTTACATGTTGCTTCTTCCACTACCCACGAATATGCCAATGGGTTTAGAGGTCGTCTACATCAGCCATGTTACCTGCGTGTCCTCCAGCCCAGGTAGGCTCGAGGTATCGCTGCCAGAGAGTCGCGAATCAACATCAGAGATGTCGGCCAAGTTGGCAAATGCTAAACAGGAAAATCAGGTTAGTAGGTCTGTGGGCCAAACTCTAATGTAACCTGGTTAGGCTATCGAGGTCATACCTCTCAAAATTTAAAAAATACACAGTAGACCAAAGGTCTTGGTTAAACTCAGATTGTTAACATGTATGTTACAGGACTAAGACGCACTAATTTCTGCAAATCTCATCATAAACATTGCTTAAATTAAACATACCCGCAATATCCCAGATGTCTGGAGTGGGGTCCTCACTCGAGATTGGACCTTGAAAATAGATGTGGACACACAAGTTGCCAGAAGCAAGTGGCACAACATTAGAGCCCAAAGACATACTAGAGCAAGGCAAAACCACTTACCCTCATCTCTGGCAGCTGGAACTTGAGGGGCCCTTTCTGGACAGCCACTTCCGATATTCGGGTCAACTAAAACCAAATAAAAAAGGGTCTAAAGATTCAGCAAACTACTACAGTGAATGTTTTCCTAAAAATATGTCCGCAAATATACATTGCTATCACTAAAATAACTAATAGACTGACCCTGGGGAGGCAACCAGCACTCCCAAGAGGCATCTTCACGTTTACCAAGCAAACATGTAGCTTAGTAGACTAACCAAATTGAACCAGTGTTACCTAAACAGCATAAAGGATACATTATGTATTGCTCTACACACCAACAGGGTCCTGTTGACCGGCAACATCGGAAGTGGGGTCCAAAGATGAACCAGTCACTTGGCCTACAAAGAAAAAAGACAAATGAGACACATGCACTTGAGTCAAAGTGGATCAAGCAAGGTGAACACATGCACTTACCGACATCCAAAGAGTAGGTGGGATCCGGAGGAGATGCTGGGGCCAAGGGCATGGGAGCTAGTGCAAAATAAAACCAACATTGAGCCATAGCTAATGTGCGTGCCAAAATACAACCTGCATTAAGGTGTGTGAGCAGCTCTTTCACTAATATTGACTAATCAAGCCAAGTGTGGCTCACACATTGATAGGCCGATATATGGCTACACATCTCTGGCATCCTACATATCTACACATGTTAGGGCCTTGTTAGTTACTGACTGTGAGTGTTACAGTGGGCGTGCAATTAGGGCGCACCCACATATTATTAATAGTCAACAGGGCAAACCTTTATTGCTTGAGCTGCTCCCACACCCATTTGTTTTTCAAAAAACCAGCAAACAAATAATGGGTAAATACCTTCAATGGCAGACTGGGGTAGCCTTGAGGTTGCTGGAAGGGCAGGAGCTTGGTTGTCCGGAGCAACATCCCGGACAGCAGCATGTGCACCTATGCATAAAGCAACAGACAGAAAAGTTACAAATGTTTTAGCTATAATGTAATACTTCAAAGGTCCTACAGTTAGTTGGTCAGAATGTAAAAATGCTAATCACAGACATTAACATTAGGTTATTGTAAAAGGCAGAAAATATGTACCTTCAGCCCAACCGGTGGTGTCATCCCCAGGATCCACACCCTGCAGCCGAGCCAGTGGGATTTTGGCCTTCAGCATCTCCTCATACGGCCTGTAGGTACTCTTTGGAGCCTGGCTGAACCCACTGTCCACATCAAGATCGTGATTCATCTTTTTCATAAGGGCCCCTCGCAAAGTGTAGAAGCGTTTCCTGCAGGATGGGCCACTACGTGGGTGTTGAGCTGTGCTACTAAGCTCCACACCAATGGCATCCCACAGTTTGCTTCTTTCTTGTTTGCCTATGGACTTGCTTTGGGAGCCAAAAAGCAGCTCCCATTTCGCAAGTGTCAGGCGCACAAGATGATTATTCTCAGCCAAATTAAATTCAGGCTCCCTCTTGGCACCTGGGCGCTTAGCCTGGGGTGCTGCCCCACCTTCAGGCTGTGCCCTTTTCCGTAAGGGAGGTCTGCGCACAGCACCCACCAAACTCCTACTCGGGCCTGCTGTGGCCGGCAGATGTCCTGTATTTGGCTCCATCCTGTAGCTGCACACACACACAAATCAACACCCCACAAGCACGCATGCACACTACAGAATGGCATCGCAATCTCTTAGGCTTGGCCAGGTTTTATGTGCTCTAACAGCCAATCCAAAAGCAGCCCACTTAATTGATTCACACATACAGCCCAGTTCCTTCTAGGCACACCTCCACTGCACTGACAGAAGCATGTGTGTTAGCCAATTAACTCATTACAGACCTCAATCAACAAACAACACACACCCAAATCCAACAATGGACTGATGTATCTGCAACCCTTGTGACATGTGCTTAGCCTAACGGCTATTTAAAAAAACAACAGCTTCACTTTCATTGGTCCCCACCTGATTTTTGGCCCATGTCCGTTAATGCACGCACGTTACGGCTCAAGTACGCTAGTAGCGCTACTAGCGTGCGCGTGCGCACTCTGTTTTACGCACACCTGGGTCGGCTAATTGGCGCCCGGAAATAGCAGAGCGACGCAAAAGGCGGCAAAGCGGACCTGTCACTTTTGAAAATGAAGTATAAAAGGAAGGAATGAACTAGGTTCTGCTATTCTTACACTGTGGCAAAGGCTGTGGTGTGGTGCTGTGCTCGCTTCCCTTAGCTCATTTGAGCCTCTGTCTGGTTTCTGTCCTCACTCTCTGTGGCTTGTTGGGTGATTTCTGACATCAGTGCTGTTTCTTTAGGAGCTTGGTTTGGGTGGCATCTGCAAATTTTGTGTAGCATACAGCAAGTAAGGCTTGATTTTGGGGCCTTTTGTGGGCTGTGCAGCAACTCCCCTCTTGGTTGTGCTTAACTTAGAAAGCTGGTTTTCAGCAGGCTGGTGGTTTGGACCACTATAGTTCTGGTTTTGTGGTGAGCTGCATTGTAGCGGGTGTGTGTGTAGTGTGATTGTTTGTGTGTGTGTTGTGTGTGATTGTTTTTTGTTTTTTTTTTTAGATTTTGTATATATCTTTAGTGTGTGTGATGGATAAGAGGGTGATGTATGGTGTCTGGGTGGATGGATGTATGCGTATGCTGGAAGAGCAGGAGGAAAGGGAGCGGGGTGTTGTGAGGCTTAGGGCACCCCGCTCCTTTGCAATCCGCCTTTCAGTATGGGACTTAAGTGACGAGCAGATCAGGAGCCGCTTCCGTCTGAATCGTGCTGCACTACAGTCCCTATATGATCAGATTAAGACCAAAATCGAGCCATCCACCAAACGCACTCACTCCATTCCAGGCATAGTACGCCTGTGTGCCACTCTGAATGTGTTGGCACGAGGGACCTTCCAGGCAACCTCAGCCCTCCTCAGCGGGATAAGCCAGGCTACTATGAGCCGCATCCTAATCCAGGTAGTTCTGGCAATTTGTGATTTAATCCCAATTTACATCAAGTTTCCTGAGGAGGAGGAAGAGGTTGCCAAAATAAAACATGCTTTCTATATGATGGGAGGGATCCCGAATGTGCTAGGGTGCGTTGATGGTACACATATCCCTTTCCGCCCTCCCCGTGCACAGGAGCTGTCCTACAGAAACAGGAAGCAGTTCCATTCCTTTAACATCATGGTGGTCTGTGACCATGAGATGAAGCTGCGGGCGGTGAGATCGGGGTTCCCCGGCTCATGCCACGATTCTTACGTCTTGCAGCGGACAGTCCTGTGCCGGAAGTTTGATAACAACGAAATGCCAGCTGGCTGGCTACTGGGTAATAAATTAACCATGTCTATGTATTTTGCTAATATGTGGCCTAGTAAGGCAATTTTCAACAAACTACCACCCAAAAACATGTACTAGTACTAATTGCTGTCTCTCTCCTTGTGTTTTTTCTACAGCGGACAAGGGATATGGGCAGAGAACGTGGGTCATGACTCCGGTCAGGAACCCACGGACCTCTGCCCATGAACGCTACAATGCAGCGCATCGCAAGACCAGATGCATTGTGGAAAGAACCATCGGCCTGCTGAAAGCACGCTTTCTTTGTTTGGCACGGCCAGGAGGAGAGATGCTCTACAGCCCACAGAAGGTTTCCAAGATCATCCTTGCCTGCTGTGTGCTACACAACATTTGCATTTGTCACCGAATCCAAGCCCCCGAGGAGACAGCACTGGTGCCAGAAATCCCCAACCTGCCCGCAGATAGAAGTGAGGACACCCAGACTGGCGATGAGCTAAGGGAAAGGCTGATCACTTCTTATTTTGCGGTAAGCTAACTACCCTTCACTCTAATGCAAGTACTGCACTCCTGTTTAAATGTCTTTGACCTCCCATCCAAAAGAGCAACCAAACGCACTAAGGGGGGGTTTAAGATGACCCAAACCACTCTAAGGGGGGGTGTAAGATGACCCAAACCACTCTAAGGGGTGTTTCAGATGACCCAAACCATTCTAAGGGGGGTTTAAGATGACCCAAACCACTCTAAGGGGGGGTGTAAGATGATCCAAACCACTCTAAGGGGGGTTTAAGATGACCCAAACCACTCTAAGGGGGGGTGTAAGATGATCCAAACCACTCTAAGGGGTGTTTCAGATGACCCAAACCACTCTAAGGGGGGTTTAAGATGACCCAAACCACTCTAAGGGGGGGTGTAAGATGATCCAAACCACTCTAAGGGGTGTTTCAGATGACCCAAACCACTCTAAGGGGGGTTTAAGATGACCCAAACCACTCTAAGGGGGGGTGTAAGATGATCCAAACCACTCTAAGGGGTGTTTCAGATGACCCAAACCACTCTAAGGGGGGTTTAAGATGACCCAAACCACTCTAAGGGGGGGTGTAAGATGATCCAAACCACTCTAAGGGGTGTTTCAGATGACCCAAACCACTCTAAGGGGGGTTTAAGATGACCCAAACCACTCTAAGGGGGGGTGTAAGATGATCCAAACCACTCTAAGGGGTGTTTCAGATGACCCAAACCACTCTAAGGGGGGTTTAAGATGACCCAAACCACTCTAAGGGGGGGTGTAAGATGATCCAAACCACTCTAAGGGGTGTTTCAGATGACCCAAACCACTCTAAGGGGGGTTTAAGATGACCCAAACCACTCTAAGGGGGGTGTAAGACGCCAATGTTGGTTATCAAGTTATGCATTTTTTTTTAATAAAGCACAAAATAACTATAAAGATATATACTAACTGCACTTTTCTTAATTTTTCAGGCACCAAGAGATGCACCGTGATCTGGACATTCCTCTAACAAACCTTTCCTGGACTTTTCTTTTCTTTTGCATTTCTGCAGGACTTTTCTTTTTCTATTTCATTTATATTTTATTCTTAATTTAGTTTAAGAGAAAAAATTAAACAAAAATTAGATATATACATGTGGCTATGTGTTTAATTTGGTTGTAAGTTTCCTTTACATTCTAATTCCTATTTTCATTTTCCTTTTCTTTCTCTGTTCTGTTTTTATTTTCCTTTTCTTTCTCTGTTCTGTTTTTATTTTCCTTTTCTTTCTCTGTTCTGTTTTTATTTTCCTTTTCTTTCTCTGTTCTGTTTTTATTTTCCTTTTCTTTCTCTGTTCTGTTTTTATTTTCCTTTTCTTTCTCTGTTCTGTTTTTATTTTCCTTTTCTTTCTCTGTTCTGTTTTTATTTTCCTTTTCTTTCTCTGTTCTGTTTTTATTTTCCTTTTCTTTCTCTGTTCTGTTTTTATTTTCCTTTGCTTTCTCTGTTCTGTTTTTATTTTCCTTTGCTTTCTCTGTTCTGTTTTTATTTTCCTTTTCTTTCTCTGTTCTGTTTTTATTTTCCTTTTCTTTCTCTGTTCTGTTTTTATTTTCCTTTGCTTTCTCTGTTCTGTTTTTATTTTCCTTTTCTTTCTCTGTTCTGTTTTTATTTTCCTTTTCTTTCTCTGTTCTGTTTTTATTTTCCTTTGCTTTCTCTGTTCTGTTTTTATTTTCCTTTTCTTTCTCTGTTCTGTTTTTATTTTCCTTTTCTTTCTCATTGGTGATTTAATTGTATTTCCTTTTTAGGTAACAAATAAAAATTAAAAAAATTGTGACTATGTGTTTAATTATGTTTTATTTTCCATTTATATTCGAAGATCTGGTAGAATGTAATTACCTTTTACACACAATAAAAAAAAATTTTCATTTCAAAACAAATGTGGCAATGTGTTTTATTCAGAAGGTACTGGATGGGCAGGACACAGCAAAGCTAACAGGCGCTGTGTAGAATAGCGTGGTCACACTGACTGACAGCGCCAACAAAGCTGAGGGCCAACATCATATTCAGCAATGTAGGCGTTGTTCGCAACAACGCCAGGTAGCGACTGAGGAGGCCTGCTATAGCGAATCGCTAACGCCCGCGGCTGACGCTAGCGGCGCTCATAGCGCCATACTTCAGTCGCTCATCTGTCGCTACCTGGCGCTATTGATGAATCGGCCTCCCCGTCTCTGGAAATTTCCAGGTTGAACCTAATGGTGGTAAACACTGCGTTTATGTACTCCACAAACTCTTGAAGTTTGGTGTCATTACCTCACCAAAACAAAATAATATTGTCTATGTATTTCTGTTCTGTTATGGTTTCTTTTCTCTCCTCTTTGGGTTTCTTTTTTGCATCCCTTTTCTTTCCTTTATTTCCTATAGCCTTGGTCCTTACATGGTCACATGCTGGTGTTAAATGAAATGTAATGTATGTGGCAATGTCTTCTTACTTTGTAGTAGCACCCATGATGGATGTGGCTTATTGCACCCCACAGTCTCTTGGGCTTGGCTAACCCTGGGGTTGAGAAAGACAAGGGCTGGTAAATCACAATGCAGACAGGCATCTGTCATAGGTTCCTGGAGGACACAGGACCGCCATAGGTCACAGGATGGCTGATGAGTGTTAAAATAAGAAAGGAAATGGCATTTTCTCTAGTGTGTGATTTTTGTAACTGTTAACACTTTGTGAACTGGTAAGGGATCCATGAGACCCCTATACCAGTTCACAAGGCTTGGGGTCTGGCAAGTCACCTGTGGCTAGCAGGTGACTTGCCATAAACTCCCAGCCTCCCATTACCTGCCTCCCCAAAGCCCCGGGGGGAGGGGGGGGGGGAAGAAGAGCCCGGGGACCTGAAGGCTATGCAGGCTTGTAGCCTTCAGGATGGGGGCCACCAAAGCTGCCCTCTGCACCCTGTTCTACAAGCCCCCATAGCTGGTTCCCAGGCTGGTTATGCTGGGTAAAGGTTTTTAACCCTTAAGAATTCAAAGACAAAATGGTGCCCCCCGCCTCAGAAGGGGAACCCTATGGCATTTTTTAAACCCTTTATAGTGTGGATAGTAGCTGTATTTTATTTGTAAATGTTATAAAGTTCTCTTTTCAGTATGGGGGGGGACGTCTCATGAGCAGGAACGTGGGGCTACCGTTAATATGTGGTACAAATGTAATAGGGAGAAATTGGGCTTTCACATTTTTATTTTTTTCCTATTTTAACTGAAAAAAAACTGGAAAAAGAACAAACAAAACATTTCATGGTAAAGCCCGAACGCTGCTGAGAAAAAAAGATTCTGGAAATTTCTGCAAAAATCACAGTTAAACAACGCAAAATGGTGAAAAATGACCAGTGACAAAATCTTGAGTAGGCTGGTAGTTAAAAGGGTTAAAAGGGTTAAAAGTGCCTATGCATGTTGGCTATTGTTCTGTTTGGGGGACCTTGCGCTTTCAGATTTAGCTTGTTTTTTCTTGTTTGCATATTGATATTTTTGGAAAATGTTGTTTTTATTCTGCTTTTTTATACATTTATTTTAGGGAAAAAAAAACCTGTGCAGCCAAATAATTCTTTGAGGGATTACTTTCAGAAAGGTGAAGCCACTATAATTAGCTAGAAAGCTTAATGTGTACCTTCTGGGAATGTATGGTTTGTGGGATTATTTCAAATGTAAAGGGTTGTTTTCATTGAAAAATCCTATTTTCAAGTAAAATTATCCTTACGCGCATGCTTTACTTTGGGTTTGTTTGCCAACTCTTCCCTTGACAGTATCTATGCATGTTGGGCATTGTTCTGTCCGGAGGACCTTGCTCTTTCAGATTTAACTTGTTTTTTCTGCATATTGTGTTTTTAGGAAAATGTGGATTTAATTCTGAGCAACCAAAGTATTCATTGAGGGATTACTTACAGAAAACTGTGCAAACGTCAACAAGCCTGGTACACCTAGAAAGCTTGAGGTTGGTACTTCTAGAGAATATAAAGTTTGTTGGGGGTATTTCAAATGTAAAGAGCTGTTTTTTCTTGAAAAACTGAAAGGCGCGTATAGCAGTTGTATTTTATCTACTGTTTCCGGAACGGTTTCCGTTTGGGCGAGTCTCCTGGGCAGGAAATTGTGTATACCAATAAACATATTGTACCATTCTAACTGGGAGAAATTGGGCTTTTACACAAAATATAATTTTATGGATTTTTTTATTTTATTACAAAAAACACTACAAATTGTAAAATTTTTTGTAATTTCTATTTTTTTGCACATATTTCACCCAAAAATATTGGGCATACAATAAAAAATAACAAACAAGACATCTCCTGTAAAAACCTAGACTCTGAAAAAAACAGTTTATAATTGTCTTGGGAAATCCCTTCAAAAATCACGTGTAGTGCAAAATGGTGAAAAATGGTCTGAAAAAAGAAGGTGGCAAAAACTCTAGGTAGGCTGGCACTGAAAGGATTAAGCCTCATAGGTCCTCTGCATTAATCTTCTTTTTGCTTCTGTGAAGTTCTGATTAATTTGTTCCCGGCTTTCTACATGAAAAGAGCTTTCTTCAGGCTTGCAGGTAAGAATGGTGCTTGAACTCAAGGCTTATATTCATTATCACTTTTTTTGTGAGCAGTTACGTGGATTTCCCTAAGCCTGGGCTACTGTATAACCTGAAGTAGATGAAAGTTGTCCTAAAGAAAGGTCAGTCTGTTCATGCTGGCAGGGACTGCAGATTGTAATGGTACAGTTTGGAAAAATAGAACAATGAAGGCTGCAATTTTCAGAAAATGCTTTCTGATTGGGAGGAGCATGCTCACAGTGCTTAGCAGCAAATGTGACTAGGAGTAGAAAAGAAGTCCAGTTATCTTAAAATGGCGGAGAAACAGCAATATTAGATCTGACCATGTGTCTAATGATGAAAACCAGTAGACATAGAAAATTGAATTAGCAAGCATTTAAATAATTACTTTACAGAATCTCAATGTAAATGCACATGATTGTTAGATTTTCTCCAGGTTCAAACCTGGGAACTTTGCATAATAGGCTTCAGCCCTGTCCATGTCACTACTGCAGCTGTTCAAGGCCCTCATTCTTTGTTTCTTGGCTTCCAGTGCACATTTCCCTGCACAGGTCCTATTCTGTTTGTAATTGGTCCATTTACTGTATTGCAAGGTTCAGCTTATGTATGAGGTTAAACTTTTTTTTGCCAGTACTCAGTTGGATTCTTCAGACACCTTGATTCAGTCTGCTTCAGTCTTAAACTGGACCAACAGACTTGCCAGTTGCAACACCCCCCCCCCAAAAAAAAAAACTCACTTGCTCTATCTGCATGCATGATACTGAATTATTGTCAGCACTTACAATTGCTCTTGCCTCCGCTCAAAGCTGAAACACCACTTCACACCACCTTAACTGGTCGCAGCCATCTGGGAACACCCAGGAGGCTTCTTTCTTTCCCAGTATCCCAGCTGTGTTGCTGCATGGACCTAATCGGCTTAACCCACAAGGTGAAGTGCTAGGAAACCCTAAATCCTGTTCAGTTTCTCTCTGTTGCTAGTATTCTTTGCTTTTTAACAGGTTTCCCCCCAGTTGCAATGGAACTATTCTACCATTGAGGTGTCAATTATTTTTAATATGGAAGATTTTTACAGCACCCTATGGGCAATCCAAACAAATTAGGAGAGGCTCACATTTAAAGTGAACCAAAAACCCAGGATTTCAATATGCCAGGTTTTGGACCTTGTCCCTGGGACATCTTAAATCAGGAAGCCCTGCTGGTCACCCACCATACATACCTTGCTGACTATCCCGCGGGGACTGTGCGGCTTGCAGCTTCTGCATCCCTGTAGTCTGTGAGTGGATGCAAATAGACGAAAAGTATTTCTTTACACCTTATTGTGCGATAAAGTCAGAGGTTTAATGCCTCTTTTAACACAGCCTCTCCTCTAATTGTAAATTACTTTTCAGACGTGATCTATTAACTTATTGATATTTAAATTTTGGTTAAGGTTGTAACATGAGTGGCAGGTTAACCTTTTTTTCTTAAACTTTTGACTATCCTGTGCTGATTTGGGATGTCCCACAGTGTGAAACCCCTGGATCACCCAGAACAACTCACTCAATGCATATGTGGAGGCTTATTCATTATTATTGGTGCGGGCACCACTTAGGCACCTCATCCAAGACGCTCAGCAGCGCCTGCACCATAGCTTCGGCTTCTGGCCAGCGGTGATGTTAGCTGTTGTGTTCCCGGCCAGACAGTGATTGCAGCACACGGCTTATATAAGCCTATGCGCTAGTGACACCTAGCGCCAGACAATATTGCTGCAAGCTGACAAAATTTATTAAAAAAATATCATGCGCTCCAAGAGGCGCTCAAATAAAGGGAATTCAGGCACACAGTGCCTGTTGAATCTCCAATGTTTTATTTTTTAGGGGTTTTTTTTTATTAAAAATGTAAATTGCATTAGGGACATTTGACAATAATGACATAGCTTTCTCACGACCCAAATCACAAGTTTGCAGCACAAAAAGATGCAAATAAAAATTATCCCAACTAGCCCAGGGATCCTGTGGCACATGCACCAGCCCAAAAGAAAACTGAAAAAAAAATTATACTAAAATGCCTAAATAATTGTAACCATCCCAGCCCATTGAAATGTTTGGGATAAGGCCACATGGTGCTAGGTGAGAGCCTGGTCAGAGGAGCTGTGGATTTTTGACTTGATACATACACCTTTTTGACTGGGATCTGACACTCACCTGACACTCATCTGACACTTATCTGGCACTACCTGGCATTATGTGGCTTTAGCCTTTCTTAAATAACCCCCTAAATGTTCGTGGCAATTGGAGCCAGAAGGGCCGCATCCCCTGCAGCACACGCACATGCAAATGGCTGGGTGTGGGAGTGCATACACAGCCCAAACATGCAGGGGATGCACCTGGTGCTTACATCGGTGAGGGAGCCTGGAGGCAGGTTTGTGTTTCCGGGTGTGGACGGATTCACCTCGGGGGAAGGCCAGTGGCTGGCCTTGGAATCTTTTAGATTCCAGAGCCGTGCTTTGAGGGTTTTGTTCCACTTTAGCATTAATTTTCTGAAAGAATTAAGTTAAATATCATATTTAACTGATTAAATGTAACAATGTGTGACTAGAATAACAGCAAGGTTTAGGTAACTTTTTCAGGACCAGGGATTATTGAAACCAAAATCACAATTGGGAAGGAAGCAAACAAAAGAAGGTACCTGACATAAAAATAAGGAAATGGGGAAATGGCATCGGTTGGGATGGGTTACCAAAAAAACAACAGGAGGTCCAGGTCATCCAAATGCAAATGAATGAGCAATGCAGACATGCAAGGAACCAAGGTGAATATAGAGAGGAGACTGTGTGTTGTATAGAAATGTCAAAACAAAGAGCGACTATGCACCACCTAAATACCAAAAGAAGAGATGGGTGCTGGCAAGGGGTGACCTAGATAAAATAACAAAAACAAAAACTGAGCTCCCAGAACATACACACACAAACACACACACACAAACACACACACACACACACACACACACACACACACACACACACACACACACAATGGCCTCGATTCAATAAAGGTAGAAAAAAATTCTCATGGTAGTAAAAGATTCAATTCATGAGAAAAAAGTCTGAGAATGTCACTGTTACTGAATCACCAGATAAAAAGACAATGAAAGTCAATGGCAGCTTTTACTACAGTGTAGAAAGGAGTAAACAGTTCTCTACTTTTCTTAGGAGTAAAAAAGTGCCATTGACTTTCATTGTCTTTTTATCTAGTGATTCAGTAACAGTGACATTCTCAGGCTTTTTTCTCATGAATTGAATCTTTTACTACCATGAGAATTTCTTTCTACCTTTATTGAATTAAGGCCAATGTATTGTAAAAAAGTTTTATTGGGAATATCCCTGCCACACACCTACACTAGACAAACATATACCAGACATGTTAAAAAACATATATGACTAAAGCTCTGATGTAAATACAAAAAGGGCTTTAATATAAGAATCAAAATCCAAAACACTTCCAATTTATTCTCTGCTGCAAAGAAAGTGCTACCCCTGAATTATTACACACTACAGTACAACAATGGGAAGCGATTGTGCAAGATGGGAACAGTGTGTGGCCTGTATTTGCCTACACACCACCAACTACCAGTAGGGGCAGGGACAACTCAATATATGCACATTGAGGAAACAAATTAGGGCAGTGACAAAAATTAGAGAGAGATATAAGAATGAATCTATATTCCCAAGTCAGAAGAGGTAGAGCAGTCGTCAGAGCATAACAGCACCGACGCGTTGCGTGGTAGCCTTCTACCACTTAATCAGGATGCTGTAGGGGACATCTTTGGGCTGTTCTGAGAGATTCTGTTTTACTCAAAGGGAGATAATGACACCATTCTATCTATCCTCAGTTTTCTCGTATGGTAGCATTTCATCATGAAGGTTCTCTGCAGCCTCCTACAGATCATCACGCCCTTAATCTGAGTGATGCCAGGATGGATAGATTAGGGTCAGGCTGTTTAGGGATATCCAAGTTCCAGGGGCCACTACTAAAGACATAGAATCTGTTCTGTAGCCTCCAAAGTACCTTCAGTAGCATAGGAAGCAGCAAAGCCCCCAAACCCAGCAAAATTCACTTTTTATCCATGCCACAAAGACTCTTGGAGGGTGGGGGATAGTTGGCGCGGTAGCCGCCAGGAAGGTAGGTCGAACCTGCCAGTTTAGTCTGCACACTGGGTGTCTTACTGAGTGAGTGGGGAGAGCACTGCTGTTCTGATTTCATCATCTGGGGTAAACTACAGAGAGCATAAATCCTCAGGGAATACTAGTCACCATCTTAGCCTGCTCATTGCTGCCATCTCATTGCTTTATGCTGCCAGCAGACAGGTCTCCATTGATCTCTGCCCCAGCAAGGTTCCTACGCCATTCTCCAGTTCTGATGGTGTCAGTATCAATCTCTGCTTGTTTTCCTTGGTCTTCGCACCCAGTTGCTGCATCAGGTATCCACTGAGTTCACAGTCATCAAGTCCCCACTTGGAACACTTGAATCTCCAATGACCTTTAACACGCCTGCTCAGGTGTCCACTCAGAAACACTCCACTCTCAGCCACAACCCACCCCTGGAGCCTGCCGCTCGTTGCCTTTAGTGAGATTATTCTAATGAAAATCAACAAAAAAATAGTCGGATAAAGAATGGAAATGGGGGGGATTCATTACATCCCAGAGGCTGATTCACTATTAACACCAGGTATTACCAGATGAGCGTCTGTATAGCAGCGCTTAGAGTGACCGCTAGTAGACGCTGTAATCTGGTATCGGGTGCTGTAACAGAGGGTCTCGGTCGCTCTAGTAACCTGGCTGGCATTGATGAATGTGATGTATGTTGGGCGCTGTAACAACAGTACAGCGCTGCAGCGAGCGAGAGGTAGCGACTGCTCAGTACGTCTGGCACTCGGCGCTCCACACCATATTCAAGAAAACGCTACACACACACAGAGCGTTGGTGCTCTAAAGCTGGGCACTGTAGCACAGAGCACCAGGCGCTGTGATCAAAGTCTGTTTTTGAACACATATCCACCTGTAACAAAGTGAAAACACACGGAATGACATTGTTTTAACACTGTGACAATAACACTTTAGTGTCAAACCTGTAATGACAATTCTGCATAAAAATATAAAAAGTCAAAAAAGTTTCTAAAAGTGTTTGTTTGCAGCCAGGAGAGGTCACACAATGACTTGAGTGAAAAAAAAATATTGTCAAACACGCTATTTATACACAACTAATGAAAGCCCATTGAAGTGTATGGGAGAGCGCTACAGAGCGACAGGTACTACATGGCGCTCTGGAACCTAGAGCGTCGGCGCTATACGCTGAGCCGCCTGGATTAATACATGTGGCGCTACATGGCGCTGTTAGAGGCGCTCACCAGATTTGGTTTCATAAATGTGGTTTTGCGTACTGCTGCAACGAGGCACTACCTGGCGCTATCCCTTCTTAAAGTGGACCAACACCCAGGATTTTGACTATCCTGGGTTTTGGTCCACTTCGGTGGGGCACCCCGGCAGCCCCGCTGTGTGAAACCCCCCAGAAAGCCCCGAAAACTCACCTCTCCCACGTGACCGCTGCAGCCAATCCCCGCCGGCGGACAAGCGAGAGGCAGCGCCGGACAAGCAGAGCACGTCCGCCGCTGCCTCCCGCACGTCCCCTTTTACAGGGAGCCTTTTGTGAATGGCCGGCGCGGGAGCACGCCCTGCTAGAGGGACGCGCGGGAGGTGACGGACGCGCATGCGCCGCTGGAACGGGGAAAAGGTAGGTTTCTGGGCTTCCTGGGGGGTTTCACCCCGCGGGACATCCCGATTTCGGATGCCCCGCAGGGAGGGATCTGATCGGCCCAGGAATCTTATAGATTCCCGGGCCGATCCCCCCTGGGTGTTGGTCCACTTTAAATAACCCCCATAGTATGTAAGTTTTCTGGCTAGGCAGTCAATCAATCAAGGTGCCATCTTTGTTTTAGTACATTGTCATTATTTAGGCCCTTATTCATCAAGCGATAGCGCCAGGTAGTGTCTGACGAGCGCCAGGTAGCGGCAGCTAACGGCGACTACCGACTCAAGTACGCCCGGCGGCGGTCACAATGACGCATTTATCAAGCAAAATGAGGCTAGCGCCGGCGAGAGCGACGGCTAGCGCGGCATTCATCATGAAGCCGCCTGGACCGAACAGCGCCGCTGCAAATTCCCCCACAGCGCCAGGTATGAGCTGTCGCTCCCTGGCGATGTCCAATGCATTTCAATGGAGCAATCTATAATTATTCATAATTAATTGGTATTAATTTTTTTATTTTTTTTTTTTTAATGTCAAAAAATCGGAGACCACTTCTGCAATGTTAGGATTTATTTTTAAGTCAAAAAAAAAAAAAAAAAATATGTGCAGAATTGATCTAACAGGTCTGAGATTAATGTATTCATATTACAAAATGATTCTAAAAACATGTATAATGTTACATTCAAAAAATATGGTTGTTTAGGGGTTAAAAACTAGTTAATACACATCGCCGCAAGCGCTCTGGGGTTTAAACAAGGAATGGACAGCGACAGCACATTCGGAGCGTGATTTGTTGATGAATATGAAGCTAGCCGTTCGCTCTGGCCATTCGTTGTCAGGCGCTCACATACAACGCTGGACCTGTGAAACAGCGACCCCCCAGCCCGTATTCAACATTACCGCACACCGACTGAGTCGCTGTCATCAAGCTAATGCCGGCCAAGCACAGCGAATACTGGCTGGCGCTGAAAAAATCACGCTACAGTCGCTCATCTGTCGCTACCTGGCGCTATTAATGAATCGGCCTCCCCGCTTGTCATGTTTGACGATAGAATAATCTGCTATACATTTGTTTCTAAATGCAATGGTATATTACTATACCGTAAATTGCAGTAGTCTGAACATTATGTTTGTGAAAACACCATAACTGCCTTAAGTTTACCCCCTATAGTTCCTCTGAATATACAAGCGATTTAAAAACATTTACCGGTATATGAAATCACTTAGAGATTGGCTTGGCTGTAAAAGAAATGCTTGCCCTTCACTTTTAGATGGAAACATCCCATGTTGCATGGCAACTCTAAAAGCACTGGCAAGGATCTGCCTTGTCTGTAAAGCATTGGCTCTCTTGAAGTGCTTTAGAGAAAATGCATTGAGCACAATGGGCCGTTGCCATCCTACTATTGTACACTGTAAAGTGGTGGGAAGGCCAGTTCATAGCATATACTACAAAACCGGGCAAATGGGAGGACTAAGAGCACTTACGATGGGATAGAGTACATGAACACAAAGGATAAAAACATACAGCTCTTTGCAATGTTGAACAAAGATAGAAATTGCTGGTTTTTAAATAGCTAAATTGACATCAATTAAAAAGTAACATTTAAAAGTAAAATGTCTCTATCATCTGCATTTGCCAAGGAATGGCAGGCAGTGCCACACTGTATGACAGGCTATGCCTGTGGTCATCTAAACCTAAAAAGGAGCTTTTTGTGCTTAATGAGCTTGTTAAATATATTTCAGTTATTAGCAAAGAAACTGAATGAAACATACATCCTTATCTAAAAAACATCATGATACTATGCCTAGCAATCTTTGGGGTAGTGGGCTACCACCTCCACACCCCCAGGGTATTTCCTACCAGCAATGGACCTTGGAAAAATAATTGTATTAATCTGAAATAATAATTGAGGTAAGGATAGACATTTGTATAGGTTGCTCCTATCTTTACCTCAATTAATTATTATTTCAGATTAATACAATGTGAGCATGTCCAAACATGTCCACAAGAAATGGCACATATTTAAAACCGACACATAATTGTTGCATGTAACAGTACATAAACATATGCAAGAAAAGTGATAGCAGGCAAAAAAATATAATAAAATATCCTTTGTGTGATTCAGCATCATTCATTCTCTCTTTCAATACTTTTATTTAGTTTTTAAGGAAAGGAAGGCAATACAGATATGGGTGATCAGCCAAGCAGAAGTCCATCCCGCGCAGGGGAGGTAAGCAATACAGTGATTACAGCAAGTTACCGTGTTCTGAACAAAAGAGCAAGACACAGCTATTCAGGTCGTCGAGAAAGTGAATGGCAATGTAGTTACGGCATGGCAAGAATATGAATAAACAATTAGTACACCAGGATCTGTCCGTATTGTGTCATCAATTATATTGCTTATCGCGCCAGTTAACAGCAATTTTAAGCAAACCATATTAGCATCTCACCACAGCCCACCCCCCGCCGCTCAGCCCGGCCCATGGCCCAGAAGACAGACGAGAGGCGGGCCGCAGAACAAGAAGTGGAGAGGGACACAGTGGGTGTGGGGGTAAACCCAAAGTGAAAAGAAAAGAAAAAGGGGGAGAGTGAGATGGGGGAAGGAAGGGGGGGATGAAGGAGGGGGGCCAGGGGGGGAAAGGGTCCTCGCAACCTGGTCCACACCGATCACCTAACTGAGCATTCCCGTTGGTGCATTAGGCCAGGCATATTGTATCCATGGTTCGCAAATGGAGAGGAACTTATCTTGGGTGTCGGTTAGGATGCTTGAGAGCCTCTCATTAACCAAAAACCCATTCATCCTAGACGACACCTCCGATAGCGGGACAATCTGTTTCCTCCAGGCCCTGGCAATGGTCTGCTTCGCCGCCAGGAGCAAGTAAATGAATAATTTGTTCTGTTTTTTGGTAAGCTCTGGAGGTCTACGGTGAAGGAGGGCCACCCAGGGATCCTTTCTAATACTTGTTCGAAACATTTTACCGGCCATCCTGTATACTTGGGACCAAAAACGGATCAACATGGGGCAGGTCCACCAGATATGCATGAAGTTTCCCTCAACACTACAACCCCTGAAGCATGTATTGAGCGTCATTCATTCTCACATTGGGGTTTATTCAGAGCCAGCTGAGGTAACTCATGTCCTTTTTTTAGGAGAGAAAACTGCCATTCACTTCCATTGAAGTGGGGCTTCAATGGAAGTGAATGGGGCTGATTCAACAAAACTCAGCCAGCTTTTTGTTCATTCTCTCATGGTTGGAATAAAATCCAGTGGTGACAGGTTTAGTGTTTCAGGGGTGACAGAACCTGTCACCCCTGATCTCCGTATCTCCTTCCATTAAAATAAAAAAAACATGTCTGCCTAGATATTTCTTGATGTCAGATGTATAACTGATCTCTCCTCCCGCCATTCTGCATATTGACATGGATTTTTATCATTGGAAGAGTTTTATTTAGTTCAGGTATAAAAGTGACCCCTCCTCTCATTAGCCAATGTGGATTTTTAATTTTACACAAGTTCGCAATTTTGCCACTGAACTCTGTTGCAGTGAAAATATGTTCTGCAAAGTGACCAATCATAGCGTCTGTCTGGCAGTCTGATTGATGAGCCTGGGTTTGGTCATTGCCAGGAGAACTGTACATACCTGTTTGCATTGTGCCAACTATAAAGCTTCGTAAAAAGGAACAATACTATAGGGTAGTTTTTCATCAGATATTACCTTGATATCTTCTATAATCTAACCTTATATAATCTTTTCTCTCCTTTAACCCTTTCAGTGCCAGCCTCCCTAGAGATTTTGTTACCCTCTGTTGACAGGCTGTTTTGACTATTTTGCACTATACATGTTTGAAAGGAATTTCCCAGAAAAATTAAATATCTTTTCAGCAGAGTTTGAGCTTTAACATAAAATGTCTTGTCTGTCATTTTTAGTTTATTTATAATATTTTTGGGAGAAATATGTGCAAAAAAATAAAAATCAATTTTGTAGTATTTTTTTGTTATAAAAAAACATTTTTTTTTTTAAATAAAATCATATTGTGTGTAAAAGCCCCATTCCTCCTGGTTACAATGGTACCACAGATGTATTGGTAGACACCCAACCTGCTCAGGAGACACTGCAAACTGAAGGAGCTGAACTTATATGCACACCTGGCAGTTTTTCAAGAAATCCCCCACAATCTATATATTCTCTGGAAGTACACACCGCAAGCTTTCTAGGCATACCAGGCTTGTTGTTTGGGTGCAGTTTTCTGGACACAAACCCTTGAGGAATTCACTGGTTGCACAGCATTTCGCTACAAAATTATATAAAAAGCAGAATCGAATTTACATTTTCCTAAAATATCAATTTGCAACCAGAAACCTGAAAGTGAAAGGTCTCGACTCTCGTGAATAGGTACTTTCAATCCTTTAATTGCCTACTTGAGATTTTGTCACCCTCTGTTGACAGGCCATTTTTTTACCATTTTGCATTATGTATGTTTAACCGATTTTTGCAGGAATTTCCAGGAAAATTACAAGTTGTTTTTTTCGGTAGACTTTTGGCTTTAACATGAAATGTCTTGTTTGTATTTTTTTCTATGCTTTCATAATAATTTTGTATAAAAAATATATAACATTTCTTAAACGTTAAACTTTTTAAATAAAAAATGTTTTTTTTAAAGAAAACCATATTGCGTGTGAAAGCACTCTTCCTCCCGCTTACAACAGTACCACATATGTATCAATAGTTCCTACCCAGGAGACCCACCCAAACTGAAATGAACGCTTTATGGCATTTTCAAATGAAATACAACTACTATGTATCAAGGGTTACATTAAAAAAATGATGTGGCATCCCCCCTCCCCAGGCACCAGCTATGAGGGCTTGTAGACCTGGGCCGTAAAGGCTACAAGCCCACATACCCCTCATGGGCTGGGGACCCCTCATGCCCCCCACCCGGGCTTTGGGGAGGCAGGTAACATGGCTGTCACACACTAGCCGCAGGTGATTTGCCAGCTCTTTATTTGTAGTCCTGGCCCTCCAAACTCCTCAGATATTCCACCCATCCTGGTCAATCCTCCTTCAATGCCCTACCATCGGGGGCAGATTTAGGGTACCTTCCACAAGGACTGAAAGGTAGAGATGAGCGAACCAAATTAGTAGAACTGGAATTCGTTTCCATATTTCAGGGAGAAATCAGCACAATCCGAATTTTCCTTGCTTTGTGCCAACCAATTTTTTCCCAGATATATATAAAGATGATGATGGCCCAAAAATTAAAAACCTCGGAGATCCCACTAAACATTAGCTGTTCACAGGCAAAACTGCAGTGTTGGAAATATATTTACAAAGATTCCAATTGCAGAAGGAACAAGCTAACAAGAGAAGAAACAGAAAATTAAATATATTTATTGTCAATTTTAGGCAATAAATCACAGCTAGCTTTAACTTCATAAACTGAGAGAACAAAATAAAAACAAAATAATTGTATGGGGTTGTTTTTAAGGGTTGGTACAGGCCCCTTAAAGTGGACAAAACCCAGAGACATCTACATTTGGGGTGCGCCCCTGTGTGAAACACCCCCAGTTAAATCAGCGTCATATGTCATGCATATTAATGATTGGAATATGACCCTGATGACAAAGAGTCCAGAAAAGGGAGTGGGAGTGTCCGCATCCCCGTTTTCCCTGCTTGTACGGTGCCCCCAGCCTATCTGAATGCCTAGGACAGGGGCATGCCTTAGCTACAGGGATGCCCCTGACCAGTTTTATTCACATTCTAACCTAGAACAAAGGCCTCCCAAACCTTTTACAGACTTATACCAAGTTAGAGAACGTTCTAGAATGTAGCACTGTGAGGGGCTATACTATTCTAAGTGACTATTCTAAAGTATTTACAGCATCAACCGCTGACAGCTTCAAAAAAGGATTAGAAGCTTTAGAAGAAATTAGCATTAACAGTTACTATTAGCTATTATCAGTAAAAAAACGAATAATAAAATAAAAAATAACTTCTCTTACCTCAACACCCTTGCTCCATTTGATGAAAATATGTGTTTTTTCAAACGTATTAACTATATAACATCTCATCCCTTTGTAAAAAGACGCATCTAGTGCCTTAACCATGTTACTACAGTTCTAACTGAACAATTAGAGTATTAAAAGGTAGTGCACTGTACTAGGATAGAGGCAAAATGAGTCACATGTTTCAATGTTGCATTCCCTGATCGGTCATTTTGGGGACTGATCAGGAAATGCAAAATGCTGGTTAATAAAATATACAGCCCCTGACAGCCAGCATGGCTAATTTAACCTGTTTTTATATTTATTATCCCTATAATGTCTATAGATTGTGAATTGGTTGTCAGAAAATGTTTGCAGGTGCAATGTGTAAGAATGTAAAGCCTTCAAATATCTTTATATTTTATATGTCCTAATTTTCCTCTTACCTTTATTTGAGGATGATGATCCAGAGTTCTGTAGTTTCAAACCAGAATCTCTTCTTTGAGGCTTGGTGTATAGAAATAAATAGCACAGCACACAGACACTGACCACAAATGCTAATAACACCAGCGCTGCAATCGCCAGGCCCACCAGAGCTCCAATACTGCAAGAGAGAAGAGAAAATTTGCATTACAGGGAGCACTAAATGTAAAATCCTGCACTTGGGTAGAAGGAATGCCTGCTCCGAGTACCATATGGGCAGAACTGTGTTAGCCAGGACCTCGGAGGAGAGAGATTTAGGGGTACTGATTACTGATAGCTGCAAGATGAGTGGACAGTGTAGCCAGGCAGTGGGAAAAGCAAGCAGGATGCTCGGCTGCATAGCTCGAGGCATCACCAGTAGGAAGAGGGAGGTTGTGATGCCGCTGTATAGAGCCCTGGTAAGGCCACAGCTAGAATACTGTGTGCAGTTCTGGAGACCTTACCTGCAAAAAGACATTATTCAAATAGAACGTGTCCAAAGGCGGGCAACGAAAATGGTGGAAGGACTTAAACTTAAAACTTATCAGGAGAGACTTAAAGAACTTAATTTGTACAGTCTGGAGGAAAGAAGGGAGAGGGGGGACATGATTGAGACCTTTAAATATGTGAAAGGATTGAATAAGGTTCAGGAGGGAAGTGTTTTTAAGAAGAAACTTAATGATAGAACAAGGGGGCACAACCTGAAGCTAGTCGGGGGGAAGATCAGGAGCAATGTTAGAAAATATTATTTTACAGAAAGAGTAGTAGATGCTTGGAACAAACTTCCAGTAGAGGTAGTTGAAAAATCAAAAGTCACTGAATTTAAACATGCCTGGGATAAGCACACATCTATCCTAAGATAAAGAGTACACACAGTATACACATAAGGGCCAGACTAGATGTATGTCTCCTTCTGCTGTCAACCTTCTATGTTTCTATGTTTCACAATGCAATAGAGTTACTAAATGCAAGCGTAACCATCATGTACTAAGCTGGAATTAGCGGAAACACTGAAGGAGCTAGTGACACATCTATGTGCTGTATAACCGGGAATGTTTCTAATGATATCCTTTTACAATGTATTTAATATGTGTACTGTATGCATCTACACATGCTCTATAACCTTTGGCAGTTGGCCAAGAGTTTGTTTAGTCAATATCCAGAACTTGTATGCATCTATTCTGTCCCTCAGCATTCAAAACCCTAACCATCAATTTCATGCAAACTACAAGCTAAATGCCCGACTAGCATGTCTATTAATTAAATAATTACATAAATAAGAGGGCAGGATATGCAAGAAGAGATGAGAAATGGCAGGCCACCAAAATCCAGATGAGGGTATGATTGGTCATACTGTAAACTGCATGGATCAAAAACCTACTGCATGACCAATGCCCAGCAAATATCACCAATAAAGTTGAGCAAATGTATTCAACATTCAAACAATTTGCCAAATTCCAAGAAATTCAGGTTTCCCCTAATTACATTTTTACGAGTGGTATAAAAGTTGCTCATCTACATGTCCTCACTCTTTGAGGTGTCGTCCCTGGTCCATGTCCACAATTATATCTGTAGTCCTTCTGGGTTTAGGGAAGTTCCTTCAGTGGTGTTAGGCGGTGGGTGCAAACACGTTTTGAGTCCTTCCCGCGCTGTCTCCCTGGCGGCTGTGACAGCCATTTTCAATTGGGGCTGTGGGATGGCAGCTGCTCGGCCTCCAGTGCAGCGGCTTGGGTGGTGCTGGTCCGGCTTCTGTTTTTGGATAGGGGAGTGTTTCTTTCTGTAATTGGTGGCACAGCTCTGTGTGCTGGGACATCCCTTGACTCAAAACCGCACCTCTACCCACTGCCAGAGAACCTCCACTGGACCCAGACGGACTATATATATATAATCTCTAAGTGGTCTATAGTAAAATATCACCAATGAAAGGTTTTGGCAGATTTAGCTTTTTTATGCCTTGCATCAGGGGCATAGTTGGGGGGGGCACATGCCCCAGGTGCAGAAGGTCATGGGGGCGTCAAAGGGGGCTTAGCACAGAAGGCGGGTGCTATTTCAAATCTTTGCCCTGGGTGTCAAAAAGCCTAGCTACTGCCCTGCTTTGTATTAGCTGTTGCTTTGTCGAGACTTGTAAAATTTGCAAACACAAACAAATGCAGTCAGTAGTGATTTTAAAGAACATGTTTCAGCCCAATAAAATCTGACAAAGCAAGGAAATGAATATATGATCATCATAACACACAACTAATTTATCATAGGGCACCGCCATTTGATTGTTTGTTTTTCCAGTGAGTAGTTTCCTATTTTCTGCCAAGTTAAACATCTGAAATACACAACAGAGCCAAACAGCAATACTGAACATTCACTCTCCTAGGAAATATTTCTGTTGTAGCATTGTTTTTTTTTAAATGACTATTGTTATTTCCTCTTTATACAGTAAATGGACCATGATGTCAACCGGCACATCAGAGTAACTAGTCTTCAATAAGAAGTCATGGTGTACCCTATCATTTCTGCATATTCTTCCTAGAGAATGGATGTCACGCACATGTACCAGATTATACTTCAATGTTAGAACATACAGGAAACATAGTTAAAGTCAATAGATTGTAGAAGCCATCTTACTCTTAAAGGATAGGATACAACTGGATTCTGCCCCAAAAACCAAAGCAGTGAAATATTCGAAAGCATCAAACATTTCAGTACACATGTAGATACTTCCACCCGAAAAAATACTTAAATAGGATAAATTACAGAATAAAACCCAGACATGAAGGCTGGAACCAGCACAGCACTGGAAGCTGCTGAGACATCGTTCTCCTCCTGCCCAACTTTGCATTCATCTTTTTAATGGTGCAACGCTGGGTTAAGGGAATCCCTCCAATTTCAGCAGTGTGCTCTACCTCCTCAAGTGTTTGGCTCTAACAGACCTTTGAACCCATTTCAGTTTAAAGCAGTCCCACACTTGGTTTTGGAGGGGCATTGAGACTGCTGGAGCACCCCCATGCATTGACCACTGCAACACCCAAAATCTTATCGTCAATCATTAGAAAAATCAGGTCCTGTGATTGGCCACCATCTGTCATGTGGGCCGGGATCACTTTATCTTTCCTCGTCGCAGGTCAAGGCCAGCCCATGTGACTGCCGATGGCCAATAGCAGGACCGCATTTGAGCCAAAGATCGAGATTGAGTTAAGGATTTTGGGGTTTTGCTGAGGTCATTGCGTGAGGGGGCCCCCACAATGCTGTCCCACACACGTTAGAAAACGGTCGCTGTAATATGTACTGACTAGAAAGTATTCTCCCGTGAATAATTTTATGCGACTTTAATAAAAATCTCTGTTAAATATACCTAAGCCTATTATTTTTAAATATATATGAAAGCTTCAGAATAAGGAGGAAGCCAGAGTGTGCTATAATATACTCGTCAGATCAAGAGATCAATCATTTATAACTTCCCAGACCTAGCGGGGATGTTTCATTCTAAGCTTTTATATAGAATAATGTTGCAGCTCCTTTAGGGATGTAAAGCGGATTTACAATTAAGTGGAGGTCAGCACTGTATAAAAAACTGCAACTCTTATAAATGCTATTTCCTTATTTCCTAACGTTCCATCTATGGAGAAAAATGCTTTGCAGTCCATGCTGACCAATATCTTGGGGTTTTGTAAATCCAGCCCCATTGCCCTTTTGATGACCTTTCCTGAATCCAGCACTGCTTTAAAATGGAACAAAACCCATGAATTTGACTTTTTTTTGTTCCATGACCCTAGGTCATTCCAAATTTGGATGCCCCCTTGTTCAACCCCAATGACTGGATTTGTTGGGCATTCCTTAGCATCACGTTGATATTCGCCAATTTAATTTTGTGGAAATAATACTTCCAAAAACATGGTCTTTCAAATCGTCCTCACTTCATCATTTCCAAAGGTCAGAGGGAGGTGGTAGGTTGTTTTAGCCTCAAACCTCAAGTCCACCACCATTTCTACAGTTTTTTCTGTGTTTAGGACCAGATTACGGTTCTTGCACCATCCAGTGATCCTCTCCACTTTACTGTGATAAACTTCCTCTCTATTGTCCCTTATGAGACCAATGATGGTGGTATCATCAGCAAATTAGAGTAGTTTGTCTGAGTCGGGGGAGTGTAATCATCTGTGTATAGTGAAAAAAGGAGACGGGATAAGGTGCAACCCTGAGGAGCTTCAGTATTGTGGGTCCTCCAATTTGACTGAGTTTGGACCGAATTTCACCTGCTGTGATCTATCAGGAAGCTTAGAATCCATGTGTAGATGTTATTAGGAACAGGGAGCTGTTCCAGCTTGCTGACCAATAATTATGGCACAATAGTATTACAGGGCCAGTCCAGCCAGACTAGCAACTTTGCTTTGGGTGCCACTGGGAGCAGTAGCAGCCGAAGCAATGATGGAGGTGTCTGGAATTGCCTGATGATTGATGCTGGATTGCTGGCAAGGTGTTATGTTATGTATCCCCCCCACCCTGCTTCAGCCCTAGAGGAGGGTGGCATGATGGGGGCTTAAAAAATGGACTTTAATAGCTGAAGTAAAGTCAGTGAACTTTTTCAATGTCCAAGGGGTAACTTGAAGATCTGTTTACCATGCTGCCACACCCATGCCATTGATCAGTCTCCCACAGACCTGGTTTTCCCACAACCTGCACTTGTTGGTCCTGGCTGGTGGGTGGGCCTGGCCTCTCTACCGTTGGCTCATGTTGAAAACAATGGTTGCCTTCATATGCTAGGAACTTCTGTATACAGAGACCCCCATTGATTTCATAGATGAAATAGAAAGTAATGTGGCATTTTTTGGACTAAAATGTGAGAATGATTAAATATGGCATATTACAGAGGAACCTCAACAAAAAGGCACCTGAGCAGATACTTGGAAGATGAAATTTAAGAATGATACCTGTAAGATTAAAGGGTTACTAAACCCAAAGTAAAAAACAAACCAGCATTCACATTCTCTCCCACTGCTCGGAAAACTTCCGGTGCCTTGCACGCTATCCCACACCTCATATCTATCACAGTGCCTGTGTCCAGCGTCGTCCTTTAATTGCAATGGAAGGAGCGGTGCATTTACTGTCAAGCAGCCATTGCATAAGCATAGAAAGTGGCATACTTGCTAATCGCATTTGCACTATTTCCTAACTTGCTAGCATAATAAGTGCTACATAAGTACATAAAATGACTAGGCTATGACCCACTTGCAAATGGGCGCTGTGTAACAACAGGCTGACAGAGTAACCTCAGCCTACACATAAGTGACAGAGCAGAGAGTAAGGATGGCTGGAAGGAAGATACAGTGACCATGTGCATTAAAGGCAAACATACTGCATAGGCATAAAGGATAAAGGGTAAGGAAGCAATCTTGTGACCAGAGGATTGCAGGTTTGATTCCTGGGATATGATGGAAGTGCTCTTGAGCAAGGCATCTAGCCCCCCAACTGCTCCGTGGGTGCCATGATTGGGGCAGCCCACTGCTCCAGACAGGGCTGGTGTCAGCACCCAGCAAGGCGGGGCAGCTGCCGGGGGCTTTTAGGGAGTGCGATGGCATCACAGCTGGCGCCCACATCTCATCGAATGGCAGGGTTCTACACAAAGGGACATCTCGATTTAGATTCCAGGTGAGGAAGTGCTTGGTTTTGTTCTGCTTTTAAGTTGCCTTCCGCAGCTGATTTCCTATCCCTGGAGCATTGCAATCTGTGACACCCTACTGTGTGAAACCCCCTGGAATTGCTGGCATACCCACTATGCAACCAATTCCCCTGAGTTTCACTCCCTTTTATATGGGCATCTCAATTTGTGATGCCCCTGTTTGTGAAAGAACCCCTCTGGTTTGGCCGTTAACTCAAACTGGCGATCCCACAGCGTATTCGTCAGTACAAGGAAAGTATTGAACAAAGGTGGGGAGGGGGTCACACACAAGGACATCCAAAATCAGGAGGATCTAGATTCATTTAGACTCTAGACAAGGTCAGGTTTAAAGGGGTTTGATGCACTTCAAAGTAGACCAAAACTAGAGTTTTGGTCCAAATAGCATGATCCTTAGAGGGCATCCAGATTTGTGACGTCCCTCGGTGATGCAACTCCTCACCACAAAGTTGCCCACTGAGACCATGTCGCCCAAAGTCCCACTTAAACCTGGAGCTTGCCCTGGCTCCAGGCATCTGTACACTCACTACTCGTGTTTGTCTCACGTCACGGATGGGTTAAATGTAGAGAAAAAACTCCTCTGTGTGCGCAGGCCATATATGTCCACAAATACAAACAAATGCATGTACCATTATTCACAACAATTAGCATTTTATACATAAAAAAGTAATATAGGAAGGTCTCATTTAGGTCTGACCATACAACCACTCAGTACAGGCTTCCGAGCTTTTGTGACAATACAGATCCTGAAGAATCAGCAAAGAAGATAGAAACAAAATTGGAAGAAATAAATGATTCTCCTTCTTTTCAGCAAGTATTAAAACATGTTACTGGTACATTTTTCAAAATGAGAATGGGATTTGGGAATTAGAAGAAGAAACGTGGTATTAAAATGTCAAGCAATCCTTCATGTCTAGGAGATACTGCCATAAGATTATGGTTTATGAGTTTTAGGAGATCTCATAAGTTTAGCATTCATCAAAGCTTTAGGCATTAACACTGTCTGCTCTCGAAACTCATTTTTCTTTTAACATCATTATATCAGGTTGCCAAACATAAATGAAGGCCCAGCCTGCCAAACCTCATTGATCTTAACACTTGTGCACCCCCCAAAGCATAAGAAAATACTCAAACCTCAACCTCCGGGAGTGACATGGCTCATGGCAGCACATAGCCCTTAGCATCTGGCTTTACTAGGCAACGTCAATGTACTGACTGGTGTAACATCTGACAGGAGGGTAATTTAAAACCCCCCTCCAGCAGTCAGCATGTTGCTTAATGCGGACCTTCACCCTGAATAAGAGTCTATCTTGTACGGCCTCCCCTACATACAGATTGCGCACATTAAAAATCACCATACCTGCACCTATTGCATTTTTTAACCTTTTAATATCCAAGATGGTGGCCCATGGAGTCTCAGGCTGCCCGCAGACAGGAAGTATCTTCTGACTATGCTGCTCTGCATTTTGGGATTGCTGCCCTTTTCCTGCCCCCTGTCTGTGCAAATCACAGCTGTAACCCACCCCCTGCACTTTTCACCCCTCTCCTCTACTTAATATGGGATATATATGTGATACATATTCTAGAGTCATTATTTTAGATTATTCTAGATTAATTCTCTAGATTCTAGAGAATTAATATAATAAATATAAGTTTACCGGTAACAGTTTACCTCTTCCTCATTCAATGGCGCATGCACATGCTGTCTTTCAATTAGAGCTGTTTGTCATGCCATTGTCATTTGTCAAATGGCTCTGATCTTCTGCAATGGGGAGCACAAGTGGCCGCATCCCCAGCTGCGCATGCGCTCCCATCCCAGCCTATATGAATCTCTAGTATCTCTAGTGTGGAGTAAGTCCACACAAAACCCAAAGATGCGGGGATGCAGCCGAACGTGCTACAGAAGGTCACAGGCATTTGCCGAATTACATAGGCACATGGCTCTTATTGGACAAGAGCCTGCACATGAGCCATTGCATGTGCCACGGGATCCCTGGGCTGTTTAGAATTGTTTTTGTATGCATTTTTTGCACTTTTGGGTTGGGCTGCAAAACCTGTGTCATGTCATTCAAGTGTCCCCAAAGAAATTCCCTGTGTTTGTGCACTGTAAATATGCTGCCATCACCCCAAAACAAAAAAGTGGGGGGATTGCAACAAGCGCTGTGTGCATGTTCCCGTGTGGGTGCTGTGTATTTGCAGTGTAAAATACACTGTAATTCCAGCTCTTCAAGCCAGTGCTAGAGGTCACTAGTGCATAGGCTTTTAAAAGCCCAGTGCATTGCCAGGAGCGCTCAAGCCCAGAGCACCGGCTGTCTCCAGCTGGCGTTGCGGTGCGAGCGCAGAGACGTACATCTTGCGCCTGCTAGATTTTTTATTAAATAAGGCTGCAAGTTATGGTGGCCATGGCTGTGCACAGCCGGAAAAGGATACAAGTGATGCCGCAACTGGCTGTGCATGTCTGAGAGGTAAGCATATAGGGCAACTGGGGGGATTTCAAACAGCAGGAAATCTCCGGGGATAGAAAATCAGGCTGTTTATCTTTGCACTGCAAAGTAATGTTTCACTCCATTATAAGCTAATTTGCAATTTAAAATATGGAACCTAATTTATTATTTTTTGTTGCAGGCGCTAGATAAGTGTCTCTTGCGAGATGCTCTCAGTGCCTGCACTGCCATTCAGCATTGGAGCACTCTTGGCTGGGTGGTGTCCGCAGCGCTTATATAAACCTATGTGCTAGCGACCCCTAGCCCTGGCTGCGAGCACCGTAAATCATTCAAATTTATGAACGAAAGCACACAGTGTCCGTATGGGCGCTGTAAAAAGGAGATTGCAGGCACACAGCACCTGTTGCGATCCCCATTTTTTATTTTTGGGGGGTGGCAGACAAAATAAAAACAATCGGGCATTGCATTGGCGACACCTGAAAAGCATGACGCAGGTTTTGCATGTGTCAAATCACAAGTTTTCAGCATGACAAATCACAAGCTTGCAGCGCAACACAAAAGTTTCAAAAATACATACAAAATAATTTCCAAACAGCCCAGGGATCCCATGCCACATGCACCATAGCCCAAAAAATTATTAAATAAACGTGGGGAAGAAAATTACAACCATCCCAGCTCATTGAAATCTATGGGATAAGGCCACACAGTGCAGGGAGAGCGTCTGGCATTTTAGTGAACTCAGCACCAGAACTCATCCCATCGCTGGCGCTGTTGTTTTTTGACTTGATATCTACACCTGACACTTACCTGATTTTTATCTGGCACCGCGTTGCGCTATAACTCCTTAAATACACCTCATAGAGGCTGATTCATTACTAGCGCCACGTATCTCCACGTAAGCATCGCTTAGAGCGAGCCCTAGTAGACGCTGTAAGGGGGTGTAGGGCGCTATAGTATCTTGGCCGGCATTGATGGATTTGATGTGTGGTGGGCACATTAGAAGTGCTGTCCCTGATTCACCGCAGAGCCAATCACGAACACTAGGTGGTGTTCCAAGGCCATAGAGTCTAAGGCTACACCACATCTAACAAGAGGACAACGCCGCAGCGAGCGATAGGTAGCGCCAAATCAGTGCGTCCGTCACTCGGCGCTCCACACCATATTTAAGAAAAAGCTACACACGCACAGCATCAGCGCTTTGAAGCTGGGCGCTCTAGCATAGAGCACCAGCCGCTGTGTAAGTCTGTTTTTGAACACATATCCACCAGTAACAAAGAAAACAAACAAAACACATGGAATGAAAATGTTTTAACATTGTGACAATGACACTTTAGTGCCGGACCTGCAAATACAATTCTGCATAAAAATATTTTTAAAAAATTGTATAAAGGTGTTTGTTTGCAACCAGGAGAGGTCACACAATGATTTGAGCAAAAAAATTGACATTTTATTTGACCAGCACGCTATTTAAACACAACCAAATTAAACCCCATTGAAATGTATGACAGAGCAACACTGAGCGAAAGGTAATACATGGCGGCTCCTGAACCTATTCGCTGAACCGCCTCTAGTAATACATGTGACGCTACGTGACGCTGTTAGAGGTGCTCCCCAGATCCGCTTTCTTAAATGTGGTTTCACATACAGTGCCCCGCGTTCGTCTGACACTACGTGCCGCTAGGTAGCATCACCTGGCGCTAACCTTATTTAAATAACCCCCATAGTTTCAACTCTTAATAAAGGGATACTGATTTCCCAGAAAAAGCCTTTCAGTGAACTTTACAATGCAACTAACCTGCAGCCATGCCTTTACTTTGACAAAAAACCTTTACAGACTGTGAAATAAAGACTTTAAATCTTGAGGGGAGAGAAAGAAGGTGAAGTTATGCTGATTTGACTTGTTGCATTGATTTCCTTGATTAGTTGCAGGTAATTGCCCTGTAAGTTACCATTATGTGAATGGACACTTCCATCTGTATTGTGCAGAAACTTAATTGCAATAGTAGCTCTGACACAACCACAAATATATCGGCCAGTTAAATGCTGATGAATTTTTAAAGTCAGTTCAAATTTTCAATTCACAGAAGAATACAGAATAGACTTCATCATTTCACTAACTGGAGCAGTGAGTCGGTCACTCTTATTGGGTTCTTTTGGGATTGGAAGTGCTGTACTTGATGCCAGTTTGCAAAGATGATACAGTGAGATACAGGTAGATCTGACATTTCTTTTTACTGTTTTTGAAAAAAAATAAAATAAAAGGTTTTAACCTTTTACCATTTGAAGACAGATTCAACCTTAAAGGGATTGTCCTGGCAAAAAATTAAAATAAAATGGTAGACACTCACCAATAGTCCCATGCTGCTGACCTGTGGACCACGGTGCCAGATTTCTGGCCCCTGCCCTGACAGTCCTGCACTCAGTTGTTTCTGTGTTGCTGTGCTCAGCGCTGCCCCTTTATTTGATCAGCGATGTATTGCTTAGTCTCCCTGCCAGTGTCATGACTTCCAGTGGCTGCCTGCATTGCAATATGAAGTGGCATTGCAAGGTGCACACAAACTTTTCTCTGTCTCTTTGCCCCATCCATTCCTGTCCCCCCAGCTTTGCCCCATCCATTCCTGTCCTCCCAGCTTTGCCCCATCCATTCCTGTCCTCCCAGCTTTGCCCCATCCATTCCTGTCCCCCCAGCTTTACCCCATCCATTCCTGTCCCCCCAGCTTTGCCCCATCCATTCCTGTCCTCCCAGCTTTGCCCCATCCATTCCTGTCCTCCCAGCTTTGCCCCGTCCATTCCTGTCCCCCCAGCTTTACCCCATCCATTCCTGTCCTCCCAGCTTTACCCCATCCATTCCTGTCCCCCCAGCTTTGCCCCATCCATTCCTGTCCTCCCAGCTTTGCCCCATCCATTCCTGTCCTCCCAGCTTTGCCCCATCCATTCCTGTCCACATAGCTTTCCTCATCCATTCCTGTCCTCCCAGCTTTGCCCCATCCATTCCTGTCCCCCCAGCTTTGCTCCATCCATTCCTGTCCCCCCAGCTTTGCCCCATCCATTCCTGTCCTCCCAGCTTTGCCCCATCCATTCCTGTCCCCCCAGCTTTGCCCCATCCATTCCTGTCCTCCCAGCTTTGCCCCATCCATTCCTGTCCCCCCAGCTTTGCTCCATCCATTCCTGTCCCCCCAGCTTTGCCCCATCCATTCCTGTCCTCCCAGCTTTGCCCCATCCATTCCTGTCCTCCCAGCTTTTCCCCATCCATTCCTGTCCCCCCAGCTTTGCCCCATCCATTCCTGTCCCCCCAGCTTTGCCCCATCCATTCCTGTCCCCCCAGCTTTACCCCATACATTCCTGTCCCCCCAGCTTTGCTCCATCCATTCCTGTCCCCCCAGCTTTGCCCCATCCATTCCTGCCCTCCCAGCTTTGCCCCATCCATTCCTGTCCCCCCAGCTTTGCCCCATCCATTCCTGTCCTCCCAGCTTTGCCCCATCCATTCCTGTCCTCCCAGCTTTGCCCCATCCATTCCTGTCCTCCCAGCTTTGCCCCATCCATTCCTGTCCCCCCAGCTTTGCCCCATCCATTCCTGTCCCCCAAGCTTTGCCCCATCCATTCCTGTCCTCCCAGCTTTGCCCCATCCATTCCTGTCCCCCCAGCTTTGCCCCATCCATTCCTGCCCTCCCAGCTTTGCCCCATCCATTCCTGTCCCCCCAGCTTTGCCCCATCCATTCCTGTCCTCCCAGCTTTGCCCCATCCATTCCTGTCCTCCCAGCTTTGCCCCATCCATTCCTGTCCTCCCAGCTTTGCCCCATCCATTCCTGTCCCCCCAGCTTTGCCCCATCCATTCCTGTCCTCCCAGCTTTGCCCCATCCATTCCTGTCCTCCCAGCTTTACCCCATCCATTCCTGTCCCCCCAGCTTTACCCCATCCATTCCTGTCCCCCCAGCTTTGCCCCATCCATTCCTGTCCTCCCAGCTTTGCCCCATCCATTCCTGTCCTCCCAGCTTTGCCCCATCCATTCCTGTCCTCCCAGCTTTGCCCCATCCATTCCTGTCCCCCCAGCTTTGCCCCATCCATTCCTGTCCCCCAAGCTTTGCCCCATCCATTCCTGTCCTCCCAGCTTTGCCCCATCCATTCCTGTCCCCCCAGCTTTGCCCCATCCATTCCTGCCCTCCCAGCTTTGCCCCATCCATTCCTGTCCTCCCAGCTTTGCCCCATCCATTCCTGTCCTCCCAGCTTTGCCCCATCCATTCCTGTCCCCCCAGCTTTGCCCCATCCATTCCTGTCCTCCCAGCTTTGCCCCATCCATTCCTGTCCCCCCAGCTTTTCTCCATCCATTCCTGTCCTCCCAGCTTTGCCCCATCCATTCCTGTCCTCCCAGCTTTGCCCCATCCATTCCTGTCCTCCCAGCTTTTCCCCATCCATTCCTGTCCCCTCAGCTCTGCCCCATCCATCCCAACCTTTTTTTAGTTTTGCCTGTGGAATCTATAGCCCCCCAGTGCGCTGATTTATAACTATCCACCTCACTCCCACGACAACCCCCTGCCCGGACCTTCACCTCTTAGGGCGAGAGACAGTTAGCGACAGGTAATATGTGGAGCTCTGGAAGCTAGAGCGCCGGCGCTATACGGAGCCACCTGTAATGATGAATCATACACTACATGGCGCTGTTAGAGTCGCTCACCAGAATCACCTTCATAAATGTGGATTTGCGTGCAGTGCCCAGACGCTGCCTGCCGCTCCAAGGCGCTACCTGCCGCTAGATCTTCATGAATAAACTTATTTGTGTATGAGAGCTCTGTGGAGCTGTAGGGGGAATAAAACCACGCTCACACATTCATGTACTTGAAAAGGGATTGATTAAAGCAGTGGGTGAGTATTATTTGGGAAATTAGTTGCTATTCCCACTTTGGTCACTAGAGAGAAGTATAAGACCACAGACTCTCAAAGCAGAGGTATTATAAGTTGAAGTCAGAGGTATAGAAAGGGAGATTGTCCATAACCATGCTAAGGGGAAGACTGGTGGGTAAGATGTCTGGTGGGGCTATGACACAGACCAGGCCCAGGTGCAGCTGGAAGCGAGTGATAAGATGTGGCTGTTTAGCAGAGTTGTGCTGAAGTGCATAGAGATAGAGAAAGAGAAAGAGAGGAAGAGAGAGAGCTGAGGTCAACACAAGAAGAAAACCATTGGGGTCCTGATTTGGATGTGTGAGAGGAGGTGCCCTTAGGAACACAGTTGATTCAAAGGGACCAACAGGGCACAATGGAGGAGCCGCTGTGCCAGAGACTCCATTCGGTTGTGACGGCCCCTTTCTGAGAACTCTGCCCTGTAGTCACTGTTGTGTTAGGGAGAAGCCCTCGTGTTGGGGGCGGTAGGGCTCAATGCCCGATGATGGGGAGAGGTTCCCTGTGTTTTACTTGCTGGCAACCCGACGACCCCTCTGTTGACACTGACCAACTTGGTGTCCCAGTCTGGGAGACCCCATAGACTTTCTCCACTACGTGGGGGTGCTTAGCTCAAAGTGGTGGCCGCCCAAATCCCCTTCTGGAAAAAAGCCTACATTTAATTGGGAAATACGGTACTGCCTAGCCCCTATGCTGAAATGTTCTGACCAGCACGAGTACCTGTGTTTTAGTTCTTGATGGACACAATTCTATTTAACGTCCTTATAAAGCAAATGTTTGCTTTCTATAAGCTATGTAAGTTTATTGGCCTGTGAATTGTGAACTATTTGACTGTGACGTGGAGTAAAGCATTAAACATTTCTTGACCCTGCAACAATAAAAGAAGCTGATTCTTTCCTTTAGAATTAGAATGCGTGGCTTGCCTTGACTTGCCGGGGTTCTTTATTGTTTTTATGCTGCTTTTTTCTATGGAGATACTGTTTTTACTTAGTGTATGAATAAACTTCAGATTTTTAAGGAGTGCGGATCTTCACTTTGGTTCTCTGATTCTTTCATTTATCCTGCTTTTTGCCTTAGGTCCTCTATAATCTACAGTATACAGAAATTTTGTAGGAAACAAAAGTATCTTATGACATTTGGCTAGGATCTTTTAGCAAGCATCCCAGTGCATGTTGCCCATAATGCCCTCTGGCTTGCAGGCAGGAGTCACATTGGCAGATGTTATCCAAGGTCTTTCTGTTGATTCTGTTGGTTTTTGCTATTTCTCTAATTTCTCTTATTTTTTTATTGCTTGCTCGTTGACATTAAACACACGAGTGGAGCAAAAAACTGTATTTTAACTCTCTGCACTGAAGCCATCATATCAACCCGGTACATAGAGCGAAGTTACATTTAATTCTCAGAGGCACACTTATCCTTGGAACAAAATGTCAGTATAATTTGGAGGTAAAGGGTTCCTCTCTAGAGGTTACTTATATCACTCTGTCATACAAAAACAAGCACCTTGACTGTGTGCTCAGGGACAGTTTTCCCATTGCCTCCTGACAAATACAGGCTGATAAATATGATTCTAGGAAATCCAGCCCATCCATCCTTTTAATCAGACACTTTACTTTACTTACTAAATGTATGTGGAGGCCGATTCACAACTAACGCCAGATATCAGCAGATGAGCGTCTGTATAGCGGCGCTTAGAGCGACGTCTAGTAGGTATCTGGCGCTGTAACAGAGCGCCTCAGTGGCTGTAGTAATCTGGCCCGCATTGATGAATGTGATGTATGTTGGGCACTCTAACACCAGTATGTTTGTTTGCAGCCAGGAGATGTCACACAATGATTCGAGCAAAAAAAAATAATTAATTGGCAAACACGCTATTTAAACACAAGCAAATGAACGGCTATTGAAACGTATGGCAGAGCGACACTGTGAGCTAAAGGTAATACCTGGTGCTCTGGAAGCTAGAGCGCCGGTGCTATATGCTGAGCCCCCTGTAATAATACATCAGGCGCTACATGGTGCTGTTAGATTTGCTCACCAGATTCGCATTCATAAATGGGGTTTTGGGTACAACGCCCCGCGTTCACCAGACGCTACCTGCCACTACGAGGCACTACCTGGCGCTATCCTTTCTTAAATAACCCCCATAGTGTCAATATGTCCCACAATGTTTCCTAGAAGATAGTGAATCATTTCAGTTGCGCACTAAATTGTATTTAAGTGGAACTTCAGTCAAAACGTGCCCCTCCTTCGCCCTGCCACCCTACCCTGGCGCAGGACAGGGGGTTAGAAGGAAAACAATCCCTTACCTTAACCAGTGGCCCGCCCACCGTTCTCCCGGCACTCTCAATCCTGGGCGCCGCCATCTTTCATGAAAACACAGAGCCGGATCCTGGCTCTGTGCACGCTCCCGTCTGCCTATTCATGTGACTGCATAGAGACCGGGGGAGCGGCACAGGCCCAAGGAGAAGGTAAGGGTCTTTTTCTTTCTAACCCCCCATCATGTGTCAGCGCCAGGGTAGGGTGGCAGGATGGGGGGGGGGGCACTTTTTGACTGAAGTCCCACTTTAAAGGATGTAGGCCATATTGAAAAGAATAATCACATTACCCCTCATGCAGCTGATAACTGCCAGTCCACTATCCCACGACTTACTGGTTATAAAGAACTCAGCTGCGGTCCTCCACCAGGCCCCGCAGTCAGGGCCGGCCTTAGGATGGAAGGCTAAAGCATGATGCCCCCCAACATACTTTTGAGCTTCTTTACTACCAGGGCTGTGGAGTCTGTAAACCAAAGCCTGAGTCCGACTCCTTCATAAATGGCCTATAATAAGTAAGACATTATCTGTAGTAACATTGTAACATGGGGCCTTTTCTCCCAATTATATAAGAAATATGTCAGCTTATATAGAACATAAAGCATATTTATTGGACAAATAACTTAAAGCAGGCATGTCTAACGTTTTGGAGAGCGTGGGCCTTATAAGCAGTTAAAAACTAGTAAGGGGCCACAATGAATGCATTCCGAATTTAACATTTTTCACATTTTTTTAAACAAAAAAATTCTACAACAATCCTACCCTATTAACAAATTTATATTTAACAATCCCCACATGCCACCAATACACATTCTGATTGCCTCACCTCTCCAGATATATAGGTCCGATATTTATAGCCCATCCCCCCATCAATCCCAAATTGTAACTGTATTCCCAATACACAATGCTAAACATCCAATGAAATATAGATAAACCCCTTATCTTGTTATGGTTCCAGAGATTCCACACATGGTTTTAGTTGCACTATCAATGTCACCACGTTCATCCAAGTCACTGCTACCACCTCTCTTTGGAAATATCACTCTCCTTGAAACCTCTCATCCTTACTAAGCCTATAGTTACCATTACATGTTAGTTCTATTTAACCCTCCCACTTTCCTCACAGCAGGTCAGAAGCCATATCAAATGGCTCGAGCATATGTACTTAAAGGGACATTCAAAGCAAAGGGTTAAATTAGCTGCTTTCTGCTTGCCCCATGTTGGCTGTCAGGGGTGGCATCTTTCCAGTCACCAGTAATATACTCTTACCGAAATACAAATGATATAGTGCTTTAGCTCATCCTCTATATGTTTATCATTTCCTTAGTTCCTCATTTGTATAGTACTTCTTCTCAATATGGCGCATATATCCAGCAATTTATATAAATAGAAAGAAAACCCCAATAAACTGTAATATGGCTTTAAAACAGGATAACCCCTATTTTAAACTTAATCTCAACTTCTAAAAACTTGTACCAAGCAGAGCAATTAGGGGACATGTCCTTTCTTTATCTTACCACCTCCAGGGGTTTAACTCGAAGCGGTATCACAGGCTGTATATAATGGCCGGTGTCTGTCTTCTCACTAAGTAGGAACAGGCCACCTGCTCCACCCAGTCCTACTAACCAATGTTGTACTCACATGCTCTACCTAGCATGTCTCATCATACAGACTTTTGCTGGGGCTTACGGATCGCTGTGAATGTGTCTAATTTAAGGAGAGGTTTAACTTTTTATACTAAACCACCTATGTGGCATGATACTGAATCATTGTCAGCATTTACATTTGCTCCTGCATCCACTCACAGCCTCGACGATTTTCTAGTGGTAGCAGCCATTTTGGAGCTTCCTTTGCCAGCTGCATGGAATCAACTGACATAACTGACAATGCACAGTAACAGGAAACCCAGCAGCACCTGTTTGCAGTTGGCAATCCCTTTACATTCCTGTAAGTTTTAGCCATTGTAACTTAGGTCCTTGAAGACGGGGTGGACCTAGTATCGAAAGATGCCTCCAAGATTTTTAGCTATGCTCCTGAGGAGTGGGGTGTTGGGCCGAGGCCACTGAGCCACAAATGATTCGCTTAAAAACATGACAGTGTTCGGTGCACCCCCGATTTCCATTGAACCACTAATGAGATAGTAAAAATAATGCCTTGGAGTAGCATGAAGACACTGAGTATAAGGGACAGGGGTGACTGGAGAACTCCTTATCTATCACAACAAGAACACCTGATGCTACTGTTATAAACAATGGTCTTAGATCGAAAGAACGTAACATTTCAGAATCGGTACCATGTTTCTGACTCCAACTCCTACATTATATGTACACAATCCACTTGGAAAGCTGCAAAGAATCATGGTGTGTCTGATATAATGTATAGCTGCAAGTTCACACTCCACTCCACAATGCACTAAAGAAAAACTACTTGTAAAAATAATACAAAAAAAAAAAAGAAAAGGCTATAAACATGTATTTACAATGGCACCTTCTGACCCCATCAGGGTTAAAAAGGGGCCTATAAAAATACAGGGATAATATGAAGCCTCTATTGCAAGGGTAGACTGCCTCTCCACCTACCATACCGCCACCACCTACGATGCCTGATCAGGGGATGATAAAAAGCAATAAGATCTACTTTGTCATTATGGCCCAATGTGGTCACATACTCACCTAAATGCATGATTCAGTGCTGTTAAAATGTGTGAATTAAAAGTAAAAAGAGGGGAGATCCCGCCAGTCTCAGCCAGTGCGCTGCCTAGAAATCTAAGCGTCCCACAAACCACAATATGCTACACACTCAATACACACTGAAGGACAAGGTTGAGCGTGGGACTGGCACATAAGGCTCTTAAAGAATGAATTACAGTTTAACAAATGGCTTTAATGAATATCAAAAATGGCACAAATCACATACCATCAAAAGACAATTGGACAAGATAAAATACACATATAAGTGACACTAAAAAAAACGGGGGCCCCCCATGCAGCCACAACAGCCACACACACGCGCCACATCTGCTCCCAGCCTCACAACACAAGCATGCCTTGAATAGGAGATCCAAGTTTGAATCCACCCCTACCGGGGAATGTTATTAGTGTCTCTCCCAGCGCTGTTCAAGAATCTGGCCAGATATGATAAGCAGAGATATAGGTGAATCCAACTGAAAAGACTTCACTCACGGGTCTAGGGGTGTGTGCCCCGCGTCCAGTATACATGTATACCCGCAGGATGTTGACCTGCTGTGATCAATAGCCTGGTGTAACCGAGGCAGCTATACAGTCCCCGCCCGTGGAGATCACTAGTACTTAGCTTTTTCTTTCTCTTTCCACTGCGTTTCTTCAACGTGTCCACACAGCCCGCCGCCGCTTATCGGGCTCAGGGGCCTGCCGCGCATATCCTATAAACTGCGCTGCGGCACACAGGAAACATCCACTGGCCAGTAGTAAGTCAGTTCATCAGCACGAAGGCATTGAGCTCGTGAGGCTGGAAAGCAGTGACGCAGGTAGGCCGGCCGTCAGCCGACACGTGTTTCGCCCCGCCCACCGGAGCTTCGTCAGGGTGGGGGGGGCGGGCGGATCCAGCGTGTATTTGGCTGCTGTATCGCTCCTCCTCTCACGTCCAGCTGCCAATTAACTTCCCAGGCAGTGTTACGTCACACATAGCCTGCGAGCGGCGCGGACTAGGAGTCCCAGCAGACCTTCTAATAAAGAAACCGCCACAGCTCCCCACTGGGAATAGGCTGGACTGCTCAACAGAACAGCCATATGGGAGGGCCACTCATTTAGAATTCATAGTAACAAACGTTGATCCATGATTGCTTTATAACAAATACAGGGAAGATCATCAGCTGGGCTCAAAAGCTTCCCCTCAGTCAAATCGCTGTTGGGGATGCGCAGCACAAATAATTTCTCATTTATTGCCAGCCGCACTTGGATTAAGTAGGTTAGTGTGTAGGGTCATGATCGTAGCCACATCAACGGGCTATACATATACACACAGACACACCAAACATACCTGCGCACCCACACTGACATCACACTTGGACACTAACATCACACTTAAAAAACAACTCCACATGCATTTTTTAAAGCATTAATAGTTCCAATTATGAATTTCCATTGTTATTTGCAATATTATTTACAGTGTACACAATCCTGCAGTAGATTTAGTAGACCTTGGAGACACAGAAATTCCTGACTTGCTCCCTAACCTTAACAGCCTTAAGCCTCGGTGTCACGGGAACCACCTCACCTGTCCTCCGGTCCCTCGTCGACTCCTCTCCCTCGACCGGAGCGCGGGCTGGGCGTCCTTTGCAGCAGGCGGCGGGCCGGCGTCTGTCCTTCCCGGCCGCCGCTCGGCTGTTTCCGCCGCGAGCAGCCGCTCGGCTCTGTCCGTCGCGAGCGGCTGCTCGGGCGGCCTCCTCTTCGGCGGCGTCGGGAGCGGCCGCGTCGCTCTCTGCTCGGCGCGCTCCCGGCGCGCTGCTTCGTGTACGCGCGCGCGTGCGTCTGGCCCCTGCTTATGCCCTCCGGCCCCTTGCCGCCTGGACCGACCCTGCCTGTTTTTGACCACGATCTTGCCTGCTCCTCTGTACCGCGTATCTCTGACCTCCCGTTGTGACCTTTGGCTAGCCCTGACGATTATTTCATCTAAACCCTCCTGTACCGTGCCTCCTCGGATTGACCACCCGTGTATGACCTCTGCCCGTTTGTTGCTACCCAGTCTGGTTCCTGGTTCGTCCGCCTTCCCCTGCATAAATCAGCATCCTTTGTGCTAACAAATCCTGGGGGCAACCGTGTCCGGTGAGGCGTGTCTAGCGTCCCGGCAAACGGGGGCTTGCTATAGGCGAAGAAAGCAGCGGAGATTGGGGGTTGCTGATTTATTGGAAGGTAGGCGTTCCTCGGGACCTGACACTCAGTCTAAGAGTTTCTCCCCCTTGTCATCGAATCGGTACATCTCTTTGTTTCTACAAGCGGTCCAGAGGGACTTACAGAAAGTAAGTTGGAGAGTACCGAAGGATGGTGACAATTTATCTGAATTGGAAAGGAGTGCCCTTAAAGATTTACAAAGGGCACCCAATGTAATTGTACGCCCCAGTGACAAGGGAGGAAATGTGGTTCTCTTGGACCGAGACTACTATATTGCAGAAATTATAAAACAACTAAATGACCACACGACGTATAGGAAAGTTGATTTCAATCCCTTCCCTCAGGTAGTTATGCGACTGAATGACAAATTGGATTGGGCAAAGGAGGAGGGTTTATTGACGCCAAAGTTGTTTGAGTTTCTTCGAGTGAGGGACTACAATACCCCGGTTTTGTATACTCTACCCAAGATACATAAATCCCCCTCCATGCCGCCAGGTAGGCCCATCGTGTCTGGGAATGGAGGTCCCCTCGAGGGCATCGCTAAGTTTGTGGATGAAAATCTGAAACCCTTAGCGAAGGTGTTACCTTCCTTTGTATTGGATACTAGCGATGTCCTCCAGAAGATTCTGCCATTTCAACTGGCAGGGGACTGGCTACTTGCGAGTATAGATGTTGAGAGTCTCTATACCTCCATTCCCCACACGGTGCGCCTAAAGGCGGTGTCCCAATTTCTGGAAGAGTTGGGTCCTTGTGATGCAGCTTATAATGAACTGGTGGTGGATTTACTGGAGTTCATTCTTAATAACAACTTTTTCCGCTTTCACAGGGACTTCTACCACCAGATCCGGGGCACCGCCATGGGGGCGGCCTGCGCACCATCATACGCCTGCCTACACCTCGGTAAGTGGGAGGAGGAGGAGGTGTTTGGGCGGGCTGAATTTGGGGCGCAGGTCGCCCTCTGGTTGCGATACATCGACGACATCCTGGTGGTATGGAGGGGCACCCCGGAGGCTTTTGAGTCTTTCGTCACTCGTCTAAATCACAACGGGCGTAATATACGTCTTAAGATAGGCCCCAATGAGTTGGAATTTCTGGACCTAGTGATTAGACGAGAAGGGGATAGACTCCTCACCACGACGTTTAGGAAGCCCACGGCGGGCAATACACTATTGCATCTCACTAGCCATCATCCAGTTCCTCTGTGGCGGGGAATCCCGGAGCCATCAATTCCTGTGTATACGCAGAAACTGTGTATCAGAACAGGAATTCTCGCAGGAAGCTTGTGAATTAACTAGGAGGTTTCGAGAAAGGGGCTACCCACATAGACTTTTGAGGACATGCCTTAAAAACACTCAAGATAAGAAGAGGGAAGACTTGCTAAGATGTAACAATACGGCTAAGAGGAACAAAAGATATGGTTCCTCAACTGATCAGCCTGTGAGAATTATTACTCAGTTCGGTTCGCATTGGGAGAATTTTCGTTCGATATTAGGAGCGAACTGGCATATACTGTGCATGGACCCTACAATTGCCGGAATAGTAGGCCCCAGGCCGCTGTTGACTGCACGTCGAGCTACCAACATCCGTGATCTCTTAGTCCACAGTGATCTGAGAGATGATGTTAAGATAAACTCCAGAAATAAATTGAATGGATCCTTCAAGTGTGGCCATTGTAGGATATGTCCGTTCATGGAGAGGACGACAGTGTTCTGGGGACCCAAGTGTGCCGATAGGCCACGTACTATCAAGGGGTTCATAATTTGTGCTACGTCCCTGGTGGTGTACATGCTCACCTGCCCGTGCGGTAAGAAATATATTGGTAAGACGAGGCGCAAGCTTCGGGTGCGGGTAGGTGAGCATGTGCGGGACATCAGGAAGGGTAGTGAGCGGAGCCCAGTGGCAGAGCACTTTCGGCAATTCCATCGGGGCAATCCCTCGGGTCTAAAAGCCTGTGGGATATATGCCCTTCAAACGGGGGGTAGGAGGGGCTTCAAGGACCAACGCCTGCTACAGCAGGAGGCCCAATTGATTTATGAGATGGGTACGATGTTCCCTGATGGACTCAACACTGAGACTGGGCTTAATGCATTTTTATGAGAGTTGGAGCCATAGAGCCTGATGTCAGATGAGGACCCCAGAGCGCTGCTAAATTCTTTAAATATAAATTTATTGAACATAGTAAAATAGTCACCATATAGGCATGATGATGCCATGGGATGATTTCCCCTGGGGGGGGGGTTTCCCCTGTGTACAGATGGGTCAACACTATGTAGATTCTACGATGGCAGGAATGCAACTTGGGGGGGTCAACAGTATAGGTCTATGTACACTGTAAATAATATTGCAAATAACAATGGAAATTCATAATTGGAACTATTAATGCTTTAAAAAATGCATGTGGAGTTGTTTTTTAAGTGTGATGTTAGTGTCCAAGTGTGATGTCAGTGTGGGTGCGCAGGTATGTTTGGTGTGTCTGTGTGTATATGTATAGCCCGTTGATGTGGCAACGATCATGACCCTACACACTAACCTACTTAATCCAAGTGCGGTTGGCAATAAATGAGAAATTATTTGTGCTGCGCATCCCCAACAGCGATTTGACTGAGGGGAAGCTTTTGAGCCCAGCTGATGATCTTCCCTGTATTTGTTATAAAGCAATCATGGATCAACGTTTGTTACTATGAATTCTAAATGAGTGGCCCTCCCATATGGCTGTTCTGTTGAGCAGTCCAGCCTATTCCCAGTGGGGAGCTGTGGCGGTTTCTTTATTAGAAGGTCTGCTGGGACTCCTAGTCCGCGCCGCTCGCAGGCTATGTGTGACGTAACACTGCCTGGGAAGTTAATTGGCAGCTGGGCGTGAGAGGAGGAGCGATACAGCAGCCAAATACACGCTGGATCCGCCCGCCCCCCACCCTGACGAAGCTCCGGTGGGCAGGGCGAAACACGTGTCGGCTGACGGCCGGCCAACCTGCGTCACTGCTTTCCAGCCTCACGAGCTCAATGCCTTCGTGCTGATGAACTGACTTACTACTGGCCAGTGGATATTTCCTGTGTGCCGCAGCGCAGTTTATAGGATATGCGCGGCAGGCCCCTGAGCCCGATAAGCGGCGGCGGCCTGTGTGGACACGTTGAAGAGACGCAGTGGAAAGAGAAAGAAAAAGCTAAGTACTAGTGATCTCCACGGGCGGGGACTGTATAGCTGCCTCGGTTACACCAGGCTATTGATCACAGCAGGTCAACATCCTGCGGGTATACATGTATACTGGACACGGGGCACACACCCCTAGACCCGTGAGTGAAGTCTTTTCAGTTGGATTCACTTATATCTCTGCTGATCATATCTGGCCAGATTCTTGAACAACGCTGGGAGAGACACTAATAACATTCCCTGGTAGGGGTGGATTCAAACTTGGATCTCCTATTCAGGGCATGCTTGTGTTGTGAGGCTGGGAGCAGGTGTGGCGCGTGTGTGTGGCTGTTGTGGCTGCATGGGGGGCCCCCGTTTTTTTAGTGTCACTTGTATGTGTATTTTATCTTGTCCAATTGTCTTTTGATGGTATGTGATTTGTGCCATTTTTGATATTCATTAAAGCCATTTGTTAAACTGTAATTCATTCTTTAAGAGCCTTATGTGCCAGTCCCACGCTCAACCTTGTCCTTCAGTGTGTATTGAGTCTGTTAAAATGTGTCCACGAGTAGCCGCATCCTCATCCCTCCACTATGTGTGCCCCCTGGCAGACCAGTATGGTTACAGCTGGAGAGCAAAGCCCCTCTGATATTGCATTTGAACAGCATAGGATCATGAAATTTGATGACCATGTGATTCTGACTGTGGGGGGTCCATAGGGTTTTGGATTGTGGGGCATCAATAATCAAGATACCCCCATAGGATGCATTCTAATGGACTGAATCCTGTCATTTTGACTTTTCCTATCAGGATGCCCTGCTGTGTGAACCCCCTGCCGTTGTCCTCTACCACTCACCTAACCCCTCCACTCCATGGTGCTGTCCTCTACCACTTACCTAACCCCTCCACCCCATGGTGCTGTCCTCTTCCACTTACCTAACCCCTCCACCCTCTACTGCTGCCCTTTACTGCTGACCTAACCCCTTCCCCGCCACTGTTCTCAACCCCCCACCTAACTCCTCCATCCCCTGCTGCTGCCTTCCACCACTCACTTAACCCCTGTCACTGTCCTCCACTGCTCAACTAACCCACCTCCTGTCACCGTCCTTTAGCACTCATCTAGTCCATTCACCCTCTTTCACTGTCCTCTGTCACTCACCTATAACTCCTCTATCACTAACTCCACCCCCTGGTCCTCTACCACTCACCTGACACTCTCCTTCTCCACTTACCTAAACCCTCTACCCCCTGTCGCTACCCTCTACCACTCAACAAACCCCAGTGCTGCTGCCCTACACTGCTCACCTAACTCTTCCACTGTCCTCTACTGCTCACCTAACCCTACCACCCCCTCTACCCCTCACCTAACACCTCCACCACAATTACTGTCCTCTACCACTTACCTAGCCAATTCACCCCTGCCACTGTCCTCTACCACTCACCGAACCCCTCTCCCCGGCAACTGACCTGCATCTCTGACCTAACCTTGCAGAAGGGGGAAAACTGGAGGACCAGATGGGCAGCAAGTACCAGAGGGCAATCTGCAGCAGAGACTGAGAAGGATCTGGGGGTGGTTGTGTGTACTAAGAGACTGACCCACAATACAGTGAAACACAGGTAACTGTAAATACACCTAGCCTAGTGTGCAACCATTTCCAGGTCCCCCTTCAAATAAAGCACCAGGATAAATACTGGTGAGCATAGAGTGCAAAGTAGAAAGTAGTATTATGCAGGGGAGGACTGCTGTGGGGAAAGTATGAGAGGTAGGTAAAACTGGCACATAAACAGAGTTACATATGGGTTCAGTAAAGATAGGAGGTAGCAAGGAAAGTGATGTAGGATGAGTACATAGGCAAATATCTTTTGTACAACACAGCAATAAGATCATCATAATGAATTGCATGCTTAGCATTGGTATGAGTTTAGAAGAGTTGTGGGTTAGATATACAGTTAAGACATAGGACTGATGGGAGGCCAAGGGCTATAAATATTGATTTAGAGAAGTAAGGCAATCAGCGTGTACTGGTTACATGTTACATATGATTGTGGCAATAGGGTTTTGTGGTTGAAGGACATAAGAGGGTAAAATTTATCATTTTTGAGTTGTGTAATAAAAACTCTCTGTGTGTCTGGCGTGTGACCAAATCTAATCAGGTTGCTGATCACAAAGGGCACACATATAGGGAGGCAGAGATGCCACATATGCAGCGACAAGGGAACCCAGATGGGAGTGAGCCGAAAACATAATTTTGGGCTTCTCAACAGAGTGGGCATCCCAAATTGGGATGTTGGTCTGGTCTACAGCAAGTGATCCAGGCAGTAAGAAGCAGATGATGGTCATTAGTAATCAGTACCGACCACTTACATTGCTGATCATCAGTAATCATGTTTTATATCTTTTGAGCTAGATAATATATCATGTATTTGCCTTGAGTTGAGCTAGAAATAAAAGCAAAATATCTTTATATCTTTATATATATATATATATATATATATATATATATATATATATATATATATTTATTTATATATAATTATGCTATTTTGGATTTTTTATTTCCTTTTTGCTCTCGGGTTATACCAAATTGAGTGATTTTAGGGATCTAAAATCTGGAAATAATTGTAGTTAAAAAGTTCTTTGTGGCTGATTTTATCAAATTCAATTCTATAATACTGGCAGAGACTTGTTGACTACTAGATTTATGTGGTTTTAAAGGTACATCTGTACCATAGTGATGGAATATTTATATATATATTTACAGACTTGTGAAAGCCAGACACCATGTTGTATGGTGTCCATATGGTTTTAAAGCAGGGGATCCCAGCCAGTGGTAGTTGTACCACTGGTGGCACTTTAGAGCTTGTTGGATGGTAGTCATAGAAGCTGCAGATTGATCATCACCTTAACCTGATCTGTTGCTATCTACACTTTACCCAAACCTAACTTGCTCCTTAACAACAAAACTGCTCTAAAACAGAATGGAAACTATTTATGTGTGTTTCTAAGAGGCCGATTCATTAATAGCGCCAGGTAGCGACAGATGAGCGACAGTAGCGGTATTTTCACAGCGCACGCTAGTATTCGCTGTGCTTGCCCGTTGTTCGGCTGTTGACAGCGACTCAGTCGGTGTGCGGTAATGTTGAATACGGGGTTAGGAGTCGCTGTTTGACAGTTTCCGCGCTGGATGAGAGCGCATGACAGCGAATGGGCATAGCGAACGGCTCCCAGCATATTCATTAACAAATCACGCTCAAAAAATTCTCGCGCTGTGAAATGCTTGTTTAAACCCCAGAGCGCTGGCGGCGATGGGTTAAAAGTAGTTTTTTTAACCCCCAAACAACCATATTTTTGGAAAAAAAAAAAACAAGTTTTTCAAAACATTTTGTAATATGAATACATTAATATCAGACCTGTAATATCAATTCTGCACAAATTTTTTTTTTTTTTTTTTTTTTACCTTAAACAAAATATCTAACATTGCAGAAGTGGTCACAGAATTTTTGACATTTAAAAAAAAAACAAAAAAAAACAAATAATAGCAATTAATTAAGAATATTTAAAGATTGCTCCATTGAAATGCATTGGAGAGCGCCAGGTAGCGAGAGGTCATACCTGTCGCTGTTCAAGGTCGCTCCCTGGCGCTGTGGGGTGAGGCTGGAATAATGATGAATGATTCGCTATCTGGCGCTCTCTCAGTCGCTAAGCAGGATCGGCTTGATAAATGTGTGATTGCGGAGGGGAGCCGGCGTTCTCGTGGCGGTGACCGTCATTACCGTTCGCTCACCATTCGCTACCTGGCGCTATCCCTTGTTAAATAAGGGCCTAAGAATTATATGCACTTTATTGTAAAAGTTTTTGGTGCCTTCTTGACACAGGTTTAGATGACTGACAACCTATAAAAACCACTTAGATGGTACTTGAGATGATTAGAAAATGGAAAGTGGCACTTGGTGAAAAAAGATTAAAAACCCTTGTTCTATAGTGAATTGCTTAGGCATTATAGAGCAATGTAGCTTTTTTGAGAGCAAGCTAGTATGACATGTTATTGTGGGTCTTAGCTATGAGTTTCCTTTACTGTGTGTTGATATCATCCTCTGAAGCCCGAAGCAAAGATGACATCTTGACACTCTGTTCCATTTGTAAAGACTTTAAAGCCACGTCTATAATTATCCTTACAGAATGCATCTGGTAATTTCTTACATTTACCCCATACTCTGCCTGCAAGTGTTGTGTGAATAGAACACTGCTATAACGCCCTTAAATGATACAACCATGATGAAGACCATGCTTTTACAAACATTGTTTTAGTTCTTGGCTCTAAGAACTTACAAAAATCATGTCCATCCTACATCAAACAATAATGTTGAGGTATAGCCACATCTAGTGTTGCTTTTCAGCGTAAAGTCAAAATATTTTTATAAAAAAGTATAAAGTCAAAATATTTTTATAAAAAAGTATAAAGTCAAAATATTTTTTTAAAAGTTAAAGCGGACCTTCACTCTGAATAAGAGTCTATCTTATATGTTTCCCACACCCTGTACATACAGATTGCTCACATTAAAAATCATCCTACCTGCATCTACTGCATGTTATGAGCCTTTAAACATCCAAGATGGCGGCTTATGGAAGCCGCCATTTTATCAGGCAGCCTGCAAACAGGAAGTGCCTGCAAACAGGAAGTGACTGTGCTGCTCTGCATTCTGGGGCTGCTGACCTTTCCCTGACCCCAGCTCTGCTCTGTCTGAGAAAAGCACAGCTATAACCTGCCCCCCTGTACCTTATCCCACTCTCCTCTCCTCAGTAAGTGTGATGCTTCTGAGTCAAGATGGCGGCGCCCGTATCCTAAATTCCTGAACAGAGTTGCAGCCCAGTGGGGGAAAGAATAATAAGTTAGTGACTAAAAATGTAAAATATATTAATTTTAGATGCTGGGGAATCGTTTTTTAAGAGTTTGGGCTTTTCATTAAATCATGGTGAAGGTCCGGTTTAAAGTATTTTAAAAGCTCACCTGAGTTTTCAGTGCCTCGGTCCATTGTAGTCCTGCCAGCTGCAGCACGACCATTTCTGGTGCTGAGAGCATGCTCCGCAGGTGGCCCCCTCTTTCAGTCACAAGGGAGCAGGCCTCATCATTGATTGGTAGTAGGGCTGTGTGCAGAACCTGCCAACGCTGCTACTGGTGGGTAGGCTGAATCATTACTAGCGCCAGGTTGAGCAGATGAGCGTCTGTACAGAATCGCTAAGAGTGACTTCTAGTTTACACTGTGATTGGCTATCGGGCGCTGTAACAGAGCGCCTCGGTCCCTGTAGTAACCTGGCTGGCATTGATGAATGAGATGTATGTTGGGCGATCTAGCACCAGTACATCGTTGCAGGGAGTGAAAGGTAGCGCCAGCTCAGTGCGTCCGACTCTCAGCGACTCACACCATATTCAACAAAAAAACAGACTCACAGAGCGCTCCGGATCTGGTTGCTATGGCATAGAGCGGCAGATGCTGTGTGATTAAAGTCTGTTTTTGAACACATTTCCACCAGTAACTAAGCGAAAACACATGGAATTACATTGTTGTAACATTGTGACATTAATACTTTAGTGCTAGACCTGTAATTTCAATTACAAAAATAAAAAATAAAAAAAGTTTTCAAAAATGACTCTTTCTAGGCCAGGAAAGGTGACACAATTATTTGAGAGAAAAAAAGTAAAAAATAAAAACAAAAAACCCTGTTTAAACAGAGGAAAAGGAACATCCATTGAAATGTATGGGAGAGCGACAGGTAGCGACAGGTAAGACAGAAAGCCAGAGCACTGGAACAATACGCTGAGCCACTTGTAATGATGAATCGTACACTACATGATGCTGTTAGAGTCGCTCACCAGAATCGCCTTCATAAATGTGGTTTTGCGTACAACACCCGGCTTTCACCAGACGCTACCTGCCACTACGAGCCACTACCTGCCGCTATCCCTTGATGAATAAACCCATTAGTGTTTGCCAGGAGAGGGACTTACCTAACCTAATCCCTCTTAAATTCCTTCCCTGCTCAGAATCAAAGAGTAGAATCAGCTAATCAAAGTGCTGCATACTGCTTGTTTGTATCGCGGCACGCTTCTTGCTATTTGGAAACAAAGGAACAGCGTTCTTCTATGGGATTGGCTGTCATTTAATAGGAGGATGTTGTCCACTTCAGGGATTCATTCCTATTGGTCTATGAGCTCACACATTAATAGTCTCCTTATTAAACAAAAACAATGTGTAAAAGTATTTAATTATCATATCCCTTCAAGTTACTGTGATGGGAGTACATTAAACGATTGCCACATTTTGTGATGCCGAAGCACTTTGCCATGACAGTTCATTCATTTAAAATTCTAATGACTGTAATTCACGTTGAGTGGATGACAAGAGCTAATTGTTATAATAAATTCAAAGGATATAACATCCTAAAAAAACTTTTTTCGCTAATTATTAGGAGTAGTCTCATTGGGCCAGATTCAGAGCCTCTCTTGCAAGCATTTTGACCACCTCTTTTCCGTGTCGGGTGATTCAGAGCTTTGTTTTTGTGGCCGTGTTGTCCTTTTTGCGGGAATGTACGGTATGCGTACGCCAAATGCCATATGAATACAACTCAATGTGCCCGTAATCTTACGGGTGTAGCCAGCGCTTGTAACATAGAAACATAGAAGGTTGACGGCAGAAGGAGACCATACGGTCCATCTAGTCTGCCCTTATGTGTATACTGTATGTACTCTTTATCTTAGGATAGATGTGTGCTTATCCCAGGCATGTTTACATTCAGTGACTGTTGATTTTTCAACTACCTTTGCTGGAAGTTTGTTCCAAGCATCTACTACTCTTTCTGTAAAATAATATTTTCTAACATTGCTCCTGATCTTCCCCCCGACTAGCTTCAGGTTGTGCCCCCTTGTTCTATCGTTAAGTTTCTTCTTAAAAACACTTCCCTCCTGAACCTTATTCAATCCTTTCACATATTCAAAGGTCTCAATCATGTCCCCCCTCTCCCTTCTTTCCTCCAGACTGTACAAATTAAGTTCTTTAAGTCTCTCCTGTTAAGTTTTAAGTTTAAGTCCTTCCACCATTTTCGTTGCCCGCCTTTGGACCCGTTCTATTTGAATAATGTCTTTTTGCAGGTAAGGTCTCCAGAACTGCACACAGTATTCTAGCTGTGGCCTTACCAGGGCTCTATACAGCGGCATCACAACCTCCCTCTTCCTACTGGTGATGCCTCGAGCTATGCAGCCGAGCATCCTGCTTGCTTTTCCCACTGCCTGGCTACATTGTCCACTCATCTTGCAGCTATCAGTAATCAGTACCCCTAAATCTCTCTCCTCCGAGGTCCTGGATAATACAGTGCTGCCCATACGCTTGTGCTGGTTAAGAGCCCTGATTTGTGGGTTTTCGGACCTATAAAAGCAGTAGGTTTCTAGCTCAAACTTACGGCATCTTTTTTGCTAGGGGGAAAACTTGAGCAACTTCTTTTTGCTAGTGAAAATACAGCCTACATCCTCCGCACCTACGATGGAGCCCCTTGACGAGTTCTGGAAAGAGTATGAGTGTCTGCAGCAGCGGGGGCTTTTAACCATGTACCTTCCAGAACGCAGTCGCCTGGATATCGATCAGATGACTGATCAACAAGGTGTTCAAACTGACCCGATTGAACCGCCTTTCTCTTGAGAAACTTTACTCAGAGCTGCAGCCATGGTTGGCCCCCGCTACAAGGAAGGGGCATGCAATTAGAGATATGATCAAATTGGTTGCCTGCCCCCAATTATTAGTGGCTAGGGGCACTGTCAGTTGGCATGTCCCAGCCTTCGCTCAGCCGTGCCCTCACTAAATTTCATGACTGTTCTGAAGGAGAAATAATGTGGCTACTATCTGCGGGATGGGAGAGCTGGCTTTGCCTTGTTGCTGGCCACAGTCAGCAAGCCCTAGCCAACAGTAGTAGTGGAATGGAGAGGTAAGGGTGCCTTTTGCCCTAAGCGTGTCTGCCCTTGCAATCTGCTACTTTTATGGGATGGGAGAGCTGGATTAAGTTGCATTGGCATACACTAGTGTATACGGGAGAGATGCACAATGCAACTGAGGACATAAGTTAACAATGCAAATCTGTTTGTTGTTTGCAGACTTTCATGGATCAGATACAACTTCAAGCCCAACTCCCAATAAAAGAGGACATTGGCGAAGGACATGCAGACTACATGGGATGACCTAGATTCCAGCAGGGGAAAGAATGGCAAGTATGGTGAAGGACATGCAGACTACATGGGATGCCCTAGATGCCAGCAGGGGAAAGAAAGGCAAGTATGGTGAAGGACATACAGACTACATGGGATGCCCTAGATGCCAGCAGGGGCGAGAAAGGTAAGTATGGTGAAGGACATGCAGACTACATAGGATGCCATAGATGGCAGCAGGGGGAAGAAAGGTAAGTATACTGAAGGACATGCAGACTACACAGGATGTCCTAGATGCCAGCAGTGGGAATAAAGGTAAGTATGGTAAAGGACATGGGTACACTGGAGGGGGATGGCAGGAAGCACATTAAAATAGCTGGTTACAACAAAAAAAGATGTGCGGCGGAAAGCCACGCAAGGACTTGGCACACCAAGAACAATGGGCTTCACAGCAAGTCCAGAAACAGATAAAAAACTTGGCTTCTGAGACTACTTCAGCTGCAAATACCGTAAATGCTCGGCTAAACCATATAATTACACAAAGCAAATACGCCCGCTTACGCATGAACTAACTTTTCTCGGAGCGCGGCTGTGAATGATTCGAGTGTCCGCAATTTCCCAGTTACCGAGATCAGTTCCCAATAAAAAATCGAGCATTCACGGACAGGCTCTGAATCGGGCCGATGGTCACATTCCTCTTTTCCTATAGACAGCTCTGATCAGATCACAGAACTGTGCAAATACTTTTTTTATTTGGATGCATTCAGCCCATCTACTGCAGACTCATACAGTGAGAATAAGATAGAAGCAGGGAAAGAATGGAAAAGCAATCCAGAGTCTGGCTCTCATCAGACCAGAGAATGTATTAAAGTATATTTTCAGGCAAACAAAAAAAAAAAAATCTATATTCACATTTTCTCCCACGCAGACCATTGCTCCTAGGGGCTGGTGCAGCGAGGGACCTGGATCAAGCATTTCAGGTGAGCGCTGCTGCCCTGGTCTAGGAGCGATAGTATGTGTGGGAGAAAAGGTAGTATGGAGTATAGTATAGTATGGTAGTATGGAGTATAGTATAGTATGGTAGTATGGAGTATAGCTTTGTTGTTTTTTGCCTTTTGTCAGGGACCTCCGAACACGCAGCCTGCTTTCCCAAACCCCCATCTGTTTGACTACCCTGCCCAAAGCCTACAGACGCCCAGATTCCTAAGGCAAAAAGATCGCTCAAGGTAAATAAAGGTTTTAATGCAATAAACACACACTAGGCAGTCATAACAAACATTTTACTATGATGGAATATGAATGAATACAAATGCTGTTCTGAGTAGTGGGTTACAGGTTACAGTGAGTTACACACAGAAATATAATAGTCAGTTACCTTTAGAAGCCCAAAGATGGAGTCCCAAGATGGGTCAGAGCCTTAGATCTCCATTTCTCTAGGTTCCCCTTGTCGCATGGCCATGAGAAACCTACCTCTATGTGCGGTTTTGTGGACCCGTTCTGGTTCTGTACCTGGCTTGGTGCTGGGACACATGAAGGCCCAGCTATGGTCCGATTTTCAGACCAGAGGTGTAAAAGAGTCAGCAGGGAGTCTGTGATCTGCGCTTGGCTCACAGATGCTAATTCAACTAGGTTTCCTGTGTTTATGACTAGAAAGCCTTAATGCTACCAACATCCTAAAGGGGGATGCCGGGCATCAGCGATAAAATGAAATGTAATATTTGCCCAGTTCCTCACACCTTTGTACTTTAATGTAGCTTTGCTTACGTTTAGCCATTCAACTGCAGAAATAAGAACATGAATAAAACAGGATAAGAGAAATTTCAGTAGGATCATTAAGAGCCCAATGCCTCTGAAATAAAATCTCAATAGGGTCTTATTAGAAAATGTGCTGATGAATAAAACAGCCCCTATCTAGCAGCCAGCAGTGGGCAAGCAGAAAGCAAGCTAATTTAACTTCTTTGCCTGAAATGTCCTCTGCGGGCTTCAAAAATTTCTCCATTGACATACCTGTCTCCAGTCAAGCAGGAACACTCTTTTATTAGGACAGGCTATAATTTTTCACCAGACAGAGCATTTTCTCTGCCCCTGTTATGATTTCATCAACTGCTTCCTATTTTCTATGTCTCTCTTGATTGAGAAAACTTTCCTTAGAATATCTCACAAAAATAAGGGCCATTTCATGCTTCATTTCCGAATAAGGCGTGAGTTAATGTAGTATAAGATTTTATTCAAAGAGGAAAGAACATTACAGGAGATTGTAATGACAAATGCCATTGCCTTTTATTGCCTGCCTAGAGGTCAATTCAGCACCACTGCACTTCTATTTTAATTCTCACCTTACATTTTTGCACTTGTTGCCATTGTTTGTATAATAAAAATAATAGGGTGCAAAACCATATGTTTGACATGGCTAAAATGCATAAACATAAAAACTTTTTAAAAGTAAACATTTTACTCCAAAAAGTGGCATTAGTGGAGTAACTTTTTGACTGAATCATTCCCATAGCGAGGGCAGTGCTATGGAGTGTGGGGTAATGGATATACTAAAGCCAGGTCATGGATTGTCTATGCTGGGCCCAAACCCCCTTCCATTGTCTGTGCTGGGCCCATGCCCCTTCCATTGTCTGTCCTGTTTGTGCTGGGCCAACATCCCTTCCATTGTCTGTGCTGGGCCCATGTCCCTTTCCATTGTCTGTGCTGGGCCCACGTCCCTTTCCATTGTCTGTGCTGGGCCCGCGTCCCTTTCCATTGTCTGTGCTGGGTCCATGCCCCCTTCTATTGTCTGTGCTGGGCCCATGCCCCCTTCTATTGTCTGTGCTGGGCCCACTCCCCCTTCCCTTGTCTGTGGTGGGCCCATGCCCCCCTCCATTGTCCATACTATTGTCTGCACTGTGGCCACAGCCTTCCAATACCTATACTGGTGCCCCAGATCTGCCGTTGTCTGCACTGGGGCCCGGTTCTGCCGTTGTCTGCACTGGGGCCCGGTTCTGCCGTTGTCTGCACTGGGGCCAAGACCATCCATTCTTGTCTTGTGTGCGTCTGTCCTGTGTTTTCCCCTTCTCAAGTCTGCGACCACCAAATGACTCCCGGGGGCCTGTGTACTCACCTTAAACGAAGGATTCGACAGGTCAAGAGGGTGTTTGTGACTGCTGGCCAGGAGCAGCTGCTTGGGACATAAGGTGGGTGAGTGTTCTTTGTTTTTATATTTTGTGCTTACAGATGAACTGTAAAAAACAAAAAATGTCCCAAACCATATGGTTTTCATTATCATGACTAGTCTTTGGGGTGTTCATATGGAACAGCCACACAGGGCGGCTCATCCTAAGGGCACTAATGGGGTGCCAGATTTTTCAATGGACCCGCACCATTTGGTAAAGGTGGTGGCAAAGGGGAGGCACATGATCAGCTCAAGCTCTTTCTTGGGGGTTACTGAGGGGCAGACGGTGTGTTTTGTCACAGGAGGCACCACCTTATCACCCAGGGTGTTTGTGATTTGTTTTTTAGGATTGGAGATCTATTGGAGGTTGCACAGTGTGTTTTGACACTCTGCAGTCTTTCACAGGCTGATACATAAGGTCCTCTCTGCTCACTATACTAGATACAGGAAACTGAGCATGATTACCAGTAGTGTGACAGTAATTATCTGGGTTAACAAGCAGCAATCATGGTCAGCTTTAACTTGTAAGCCAAACTATGTCACAGTGTCAACTTAGGGGTAAGGGCTAATGGAACTGTATCATGGGGAGCTGACAAGATGGTATCACAGCAGACAGACACTCAGCTGCAGACAGGATAGGTGAAAGCATCAGCTTGTTTTATTGTTGCAGGGTTATGAAAAGAGGGGTTTTATATTTTAATCCACGTCACGGTCAAATACACAGTTCACAGGCAAAATAAACTTGCATCGCTTTGTAGAAAACCCACACAGGCACAATTGCTTCAAAATGATGTTTCAGTGTAAGGGTTAAATAGTACTGTGTCCTTCAGACAAAAGGACACAAGTGCACTTGCTTATTAGAAAGTTACAGCAGTCTTGTGTCCGTCAGACACAGGTACTCTTGCTTGTCAGAACGCTTCAGTTAAAAGGGTTAATCAGGTTTGTGTCCATCAAGCCGAGAATCTCATATATATCACAGCAGATTAGGGGCTCCACCACCCCACACTGGCATAAACACCTAATCTCAGCAAACCAGCCAGAGATCATGCAGGGTAAGGAGTGCCAAGGGAACCTTCTCCAGGATTTCCTGTGGTCCCACTTCGGTTATGCAAGATTGTTGTGAAAATTCCTGGACAATACCCTATGCCATGGACAGACAATGCCAGGATGCCCCTCTGTGCAAAATCCCCTGGGTTCCCTCACACTCCCACAGTGAATGAGCAGGCCGCGGCTACATACCCGGCAAGGTGCTACATACTCCGCAATGTCCTGAAAGATTCCAGGGTTGGTCATTCCCCTATCCTTAGGGCATCGCGATTTGGGATGCCTTAGGCATAGGGAATCGATCAACCCTGAATTCTTTCAGGACATTGAAATTGGGATTAAACCTGAAGTCCTGATAGACAATACATTTGTTTTTTTAGAGATATCTTCTTCAAACCAGTCCTCTTCGAGGCAAAAGGTTAATTTGGTAAGCTTTTAATGCTTAATTTGGTATTTTGGTATGAAATACCAAGGTAATTTGGTATGAAATAGATATATATCCGTCCATACTTACATAGTTGATGACCTCATGGCGCGGGGTGTGAGGTGCATCCTCGGCATTCCTCCATCTGTGGCACATACCTCAACCAGGCATTTTTGAATGGCTTGCGAGGGTACGCCCCTCAGATAGAGGTGAGCAGGGATGCGGCCAGCATCGCTCTCGCTCCATTGAGTTTGCTTGCCATTAGTTCAGAGCAGCCAGCAGAAGCTGAATGCTGATTGGCTATGAGTCTGCGGTATGGGATTGTCAGAGAGGGAAGTTTCTTTGGTGATGCACAGGAATACACACAGTAGGGTATCCTAAATCGGGATGCCCTGCCAGAGAGAAACACCTGGGAGAGTGAAAATCCTGTGTGTTGTTCCTATTTAAAGGGACTGTAAACCGAACAGCAATAATGAGGCAGCAAGCAGGGTACCTGAAGCCTGAATGTCTCTCCTCTAATTCCTGCAGTGCCGGGTAGAAGCTGTAGCAAGGCTCAAAAATGTGCCCTCCTTTAAATGTAATTTCTCAGGACTATGCAATAAAGTGATCTAACGGCCACTCTGTCCCTCGGAGCTCTCAGCATCAGCGAGCGTGGCAAGCCACAGTGGTCCTGCAGCTATCTCTGACTAGATAAGGATAAGGTGGGGGGGGGGAGAGGGGTAAGCATGTCCCTGCACTTTAGGAACCTTTAGAAACAAGGTTTGCTTAACCCACAGCAACCTGAGAAGTAAGACTAGTTTGGTACAATAAATACTCTTTTCACTTGAAAGATCAGAGTTCCAAATTCATGTTCAGCACCCATCCTCCACCTTCACCGAATGCACTTTGAAAAGCAAGGCTGGCAATTGACATTTGTGGCAGATGTATTGAATTAAAAGATTTTGTGTTGTATATTACAACAGAAAGCTGTTACAAAACTCGTGCATATTTTTTAAAAGTTAAGAAAAAAATATCCATCAAATTCTATTTAGACCAGAGGTTCCCATCCAGCGGTACAAGCTCCTATCAGGTGGAGAGGCTACAGACCGATCATCCTGATCTGCAAGTATACAACTGCAAAAACACTTTACAAGCATTGATATGTATTTCTTGTAGCTTAAATTGCTGTTATTTGTGTTTTAACATGGCTTTCATGGACTGACCTATATTGATCACTCAGGTGGTACTTGATTTGACTGGAAAATGTGGTACTTGATGGATAACGGTTGGTAACCCCTGATTAAGACTATTGTTTCACAAATTAAAATGAGAGAACAATTCAAAAAGAACACAAGTATACAATATATCTTACATTGATGGCAGTTTAAACTCTGAATTACATGGAAAAGTTTTGATATCTTACCTAAGAGACCACATGTAATCAAGTTTGTAGGGAAAATAATTTCCAGGCTCGTTGCAGCAATATTTTAAGTCAACAAATCCACAGCAGTATATGAGATCTACAGCGTCCTCTTTCCTCGGACATCCAAAACTATGGATAAAGGTATTGTTAGAGGTGTAGTAGCTGGTGCAAGTCTCTGATAGGGTCTTTGTCATCCTGAGGATGGAGAGGTCCTACTCCCTGCTGTTCTCCTCTAAACTGACTGCACGCGTTCCCGCTTTCCCTTCCCGCTCGAGTTCAATGGTTTAGGTCTCCGCTATAAATACTGTTTTATATATTTTCATGTGTGCCATAGATGGGAAAAGGGACTCCCAGTTATTCCAAAAAGCAGGTAGTTGCTGCCACCTGCTGTACATGAAGAGGAAGCTGGGATCTTGCAGGACTTAGTTGCACTGCTTGTTGCCATGATTTTTAGCAAGGTGGTACCAGGACAACCTATATGTCATTATTTTCCCTTGTATTGCTTTATCCCTTTAAGTGTCAGCCTACCTAGATATGGTTTTATTTTTATTTAAAATTGACCAAGACCCAGGTTAATCGGCCAGGAATCTATAAGATTCCCGGGCGGATTGATTTCCTCCCCGGGGCATCCAAAATTGGGATGCCCCGCTGTGTGAAACCCCCAGGTCGCCCCGTACACTTACCTTGCTTCCCGGTCCAATGGCGCATGCACGAGCCGTGGCCACATCCCCGCTATCCCTCTAGCAGGACGTGTGACTGCGCCAGGCATTTGTGAATGACAGGAGCAGAAAGCTCCCTGTTAGAGGGAAGTGGAGGATGTGGCCGCCAGTGCGCTGGCCTTAGACGCTGGCGTAGATGGCGCAACGTCAGTGGCTCCGAGCACGCTGATTGGAAGAGCGCCCATGCATGTGGGTAGGACTGGGAAGAGGTGAGTTGTGCTAGGCGATCTGGGGGGTTTCACACCCCGATCGGGGGTGCCCCGGGGAAACCAAGGATAGTGGTCCACTTTAAAAAGAGCTAGTGCCACGTATTGCCAGATAAATGCGCACCGAATGCACCTTAAAAAGCAAGGCTGGCAATTGACATTCTTGGCATATGTATTAAATTAAAAGATTTTGTGTTGTATATTACAACAGAAAGCTGTTACAAAACTGTTGCATATTTTTTAAGAGTTAAGAAAAAAATATACATCAACTATGAGGTCCCAGTGCAAAGGGTGTAGTTCTCAAGTCAAAAATCCAGTGCTCCTCTGATAGTGCCAGGTAGTGTCCCATCTATCATCAGTGACGGGGCTGAGTTCCCTACAGTGCCAGATCAGACCAGGTGCTCACCATGCACTGTGTGACCTTATCCCATAGATGTCAATGGGCTGGGATGGTTGTAATTATTGTGGGCCCCTTTTTTTTGAATTTTTTTTTTGGACTGGTGCGTGCACCACAGGATAACTGGGCTGTTTGGAAATGTTTTTATATGCATTTCTTGCACTTTTGGGTTGCGGTGCAAACTTGAGATTTTGGCCATGCAAAACATTTCTTTCATGTGTCCCCAATGCAATTCCTAGTGCTTTTTCATTTTTATTGTGATGCTGCTTCCACCAAAACAAAAAAAAAAACAGGGATTGCAACAGACCGCTGAGGGACAGAAGCAGCTATGCAGGCATGAATCTTTTTGCTGCCGGAGCAGCGGCAAACCTGTATAAACACACAACAAAAAGGGGATCAGAGATGCACATCATGGACATTCAGATACATATTGTAATACAGAGGTGATCACTGTGAGAGATTGTAACACGTTTCAAAGAAAAGAATATTATACAGGCAGCAGTGTCTAGAAAGTGTAACAAGTTCACACTCTGGATATTGTAAAAACAATACCAAAAAAGACTATAGGGTTGATTCAGAGCCCCTTTCTCACCTTTTTTTTGTGTGAATATTTCCATTCTCATTCATTTTTTCCCCTTGTCTGATTCAGCAAAGCCTATTTTCTGCGAGAACTTTAGTGTGAAATGTTTCATTTTTGCATGATTTTTCGTTTGGTAGCAAGACCTCCATAAAAATTATTAGAAAGGGGCTCTGAATCAACCCTTATGACCATTTATTTACAATGGTACCATCTGATCCCCCATCAGGGTTAAAAAGGGGGCTATATAAATAAAAAAATACTACAACGTTTCTATTGGAAGGGTAGGCTGCCTCTCCACATACACTATCACCATCACTTACTATGTCCGATTAGGGGGATGATAAGAAAAATGGTCTGAGATCTACTTTGTCATTAAGGCCCAATGCAGCCATATACTCACCTATTTGCATGATTTAGGTCTGTTCAAATGTGGCCACGAGTAGCCGCATCCCCATCCCTACACTATGTGTGCCCCCCCCCCCCCCCCCCGGCACACCAGCACAGAGAAGGGTCACCGGTGCAGAGGAAAGGCCCTCTGATGTTGCATTTGCACAGCGTAGGATCCCAGAATTAGATGACTATGAGGCCGATTTATTAATAGCGCCAGGTAGCGACAGATGAGCGACAGTAGCGTGATTTTCACAGCGCCGGCTAGTATTTGCTGTGCTTGGCCGTTGTTCGGTTGTTGACAGCGACTCAGTCGGTGTGCGGTAATGTTGAATACGGGGTTAGGAGTCGCTGTTTGACAGGTTCCGCGCTGTATGGGAGCGCATGACAACGAATGGCCATAGCGAACGGCTCCCAGCATATTCATTAACAAATCACGCTCAAAAAATTCTTGCGCTGTAAAATGCATGTTTAAACCCCAGAGCGCTGGCGGCGATGTGTTAAAAGTAGTTTTTTAACCCCCAAACAACCTTATTTTTGGAAAAAAATTATAAACATTTTGTAATATGAATACATTAATATCAGACCTGTAATATCAATTCTGCAAATTTTTTTTTTTTTTCTTACCTTAAAAAAAAAAAAATAACATTGCAGAAGTGGTCACCGAATTTTTGACATTAAAAAAACAAAAAAAAAAAAAAGCAAACATTAATATCAATTAATTATGAATATTTAAAGATTGCTCCATTGAAATGCATTGGAGAGCGCCAGGTAGCGAGAGGTCATACCTGGCGCTGTGATGGGATCAGCAGCGGCGCTGTTCGCTGAAGTCTGCAACATGATGAATCCCGCGCTAGCTGACGCTCTCGCCGGCACTAGCCTCATTTAGCGTGATAAATGCGTGATTGTGTTCGCAGCCTGGCGTTCTGGAGTCGGTAGCTGCCGATAGCTGGCGCTACCTGGCGCTAGTGAGACACTACCTGGCGCTATCCCTTGATAAATAAGGCCCTAAGTGATTCTTACTGTGGGGGGGGGGGGGGGGGTCCATAGGGTTTTGGACTGTGGGGCATCACTAATCAAGATGCCCCCTAGAATGCATTCTAATGAGCTGACTATCCCTATCAAATTTAGGATGCCCTGCTGTATAAAACCCCCTGCCACTGTCCTCTACATCCAACTGTGTCCTTTACTCCCTGCCACCGTCATCTACTCTTTGCCACTGTCATCTACTCCCTGCCATATCCTCTACCCTCTGCCACTGTCCTCTACCCCCTGCCACTGTTATCTACCCCCTAGCGTGTCCTCTATTTCCTGCCAGAGTCATCTATTCCCTGCAAAGTCCTCCACCACTCACCTAATGCCTCCACCCTCTGCCGCTGTCCTACTACTCACCTAACCCTTCCACCCCCTGCCACTGTCCTCTACTGCTCACCTAACCCCTCAAACTCTGGCCACTGTCCTCTACCACTCACCTAATCTTTTTATCCCCTGCTACTGTCCTCCACTAATTTTCTAACCCCTCCACCCCCTGCCACTATCCTCTAACACTCACCTTAGCCCTCAAACCCATTTGGCTGTCCTTCACCACTTTCCTAACCCCTCCACCCCCTGCCACTGTCCTCTAACACTCACAACTCTTTCAGGGCAGTGGCGGAGGGTTGAGGGGTTAGGTATGCAGAGGAGGAGAGAGGCCAGGGAGGAAGGGTTAGGTGACTGGTAGAGGACAGCAAAAAGGGGTGAAAGGGTTAGGTGAGTGTTAGAGGACAGCAGCAGGGGGTGGAGGGGTTAGGTGAGTGTTAGAGGACAGCAGCAGAGGGTGGAGGGGTTAGGTGAGTGTTAGAGGACATTGGCAGGGGGTGGAGGGGTTAGTGATAGAGGAGTGATAGGTGAGTGGTAGAGGGCAGTGACATGAAGTGGCAGGGTTAGGTGAGCAGTGAAGGACAGTGACAGGGGTGGAGGGGTTAAGTGAGTGGTAGAGGACAGTGGCTAAAGGTAAAGGGCACTGGTTGAGGGGTTAGGTGAGTGGTAGAGGACAGGGATAGGTGGTGAAGGGTTAGGTAAGGGGAGGATGACAGTGGCATGGTTAGGTGAGCAGTAAAGTGGGGTGGAGGAGTTAGGTGAGCAGTAGAGGACAGCAGTAGGGGGTGCAAGGGTTAGGTAAGTGGTGGAGGAAAGCAACATGGGGTGGAGGGGTTAGATGAGTGTAGAGAACAGCAGCATGGGCTAAAGGGCAGCAGCAGAAATTTGAGGGGTTAGGCGAGTGGTAGAGGACAGCGTCAGGGGGTGGAGGGGTTAGGTGAGCAGTAGGACAGTGGTAAGTGGTGGAGGGGTTAAGTAAGTGGTGGAGGACAGCAGCATGGGGTGGAGAGATTAGGTCAGTGGTAGTCGACAGCAGCAGGGGGTGGAGGGGATAAGTTAGTGGTAGAGGACAGCGGCAGGGGGTGGAGGGGTTAAGTTAGTGGTAGAGGACAGCGGCAGGGGGTGGAGGGGCTAGGTGAGTGGTAGAGGACAACGGCAGGGGGTGGAGAGGTTAGGTGAGCAGTAGAGGACAGCAGTAGGGTGTGGAGGGGTTAGGTGAGCGGTAGTGGACAGAAGCAGAGGGCAGAAGTATGATATGAGCAGTAGAGGACAGCAGTCCTGGGTGGAGGAATGAGGTAAGTAGTGGAGGACAGCAGCATGGCCTGGGTTGGAGAGGTTAGTGAGTGGGAGAGGACAGAAACAGGGGTGAAGGGGTTAAGTGAGCGGTAGAGAACAGCAGCAGGGGGTAAAGGGCCGCAGGAGGGGGTGGAGGGGGCTAGGTGATTGGTAGAGGACAGCGGCAGGGAGTGAAGGGGTTATGTAAGTGGTGAAGGACAGCGGCAGGAGGTAGATGACACAGCAGGGGGTAGGGCATCCTAAATCAGATAGGGATAGTCAAAACCACCACTCCTTGTCACTGTCCTCCTCTGGTCACCTAACCCCGCCACCCCTTGTCACCGTCCTCTACCACTCACCTAACCCCTCCCTCCAGCAACTGACCCACGCCTCTGGCCTAACCTAGCAGAAGGTTTAGGTCAGTGGTAGTGGACAGCTGCAGGGATGGAGGGGTTAGGTGAGCAGTAGGGGACAGCAGAATGGGGTGACGGGCACGCTCCCCCATGAGATTCAGCAGGGGGGAGAACACACAGCTCCTTCCTGCCGCAGGGAATGGCCTTTTAAACTGGGAGTGAAATTACCTCATTTCACTCAACCAGTATAAAGGCTTCTTTTGGCAGCAAGAGCAGTTGTCAGAAGCCGGGAGTGGTCGGTGGAGGTCACTACCGCTAATCACAGTGGCGTATATATCCCTGTTGTGGCCCCATAGCAGGGCCCCCATCAGCACCCCCCCAAAGCCCCCCCCCGGGACAGATACTCACCGACTGGTGGAGGCATGCATAGTGGTAAACAATGGAGAGGTGCGCATGGCTGCTGCTGAGAGGGAGACACAGCTGCAGTGCAGCGAGATGGGAAGAAGAAGACGGCATGGCGGGGTAAGGATGTACATACCAAAGAGGCGGTGGAGACAGCTTGCTCTGGGCCGCCATGTTTCACGAGCCTGGGGGCAGGTTCCTGCACTGCCCCTATGGTATGTACGCCCCTGGCTGATCATATCGGCTGTTCATGATTAGCACGGCACAGCAGCGATCGGCATTGGATGGTGGTAAGTAGAGAAAAAAAATTCAATAAAGGAGTTTTTTTTACATTTAATGCTTTGTGAACTGGTAATGGGTCCTTGAGACCCTTATACCAGTTCAAAGGGCAGGGGTGTCTCCAGGGCAGGAAAGGGTTTCTACCGATACATATGTGTTACCATTGTAATCATTGTAATCGCGAGGAATCAGGCTTTAGCAATATGATTTTCTTTAAAAATGAATTTTTTTTTTATTTTAAGAAGCGACATTATTTTAAAAACTTGTTTTTAAAAATATTTCACTTATTTCACCCAAAAATATTCTTAAAAGCTCTTAAAAAAGAACAAACAAACAAGACATTTCATGTTAACAGAGGATGCTGCTGAAGGATTGCATGAATGAAATGTACATATTTTATTGCCTTTTTAACATTGTGGAGATATTCCAGGCCTGTGATGCAGGGCAGTGCCCTCTGGTGGTTTAAAAGAAGGCTGCACAGCAGTGAAAAGCCTTCCACTGAAGTTATGAACGACACAGTGAGGTGGAAAATGGAGGGAGGTAAGCCGGGGTAACTCAGGAGCAAATTTATATGGCCTAAGATTAAATGATCATTGACTTATAAGTGGGTTGAGCAAACCTGAACTGCAAAGTTCAGGTCCGTGGCGAGTTTCAGTTCAGGTTCCTGACTCTGAGCGCGGACTTCAGTCAGAAGTCCGAGCCAGGGTTCGGCAATCGGGCTGAACCCAGAAAAGCTGGTTGATGGCATGCTGAGTAGCATCAACCAGCTTCTAGCCCCTCCCGCAGCCGATCAGGTCGACCATCTCCCACCCCAACCAATCAAGAAGGGGAGTAGGCGGGGCAAGGCTGTAACAGAGTTGGCTCTGTTACAATCGGCTATGGAAGATGGGGGCTCTGTCACAGTCTGCTATGGAAGATTATAGGGGGCTCTCCCACAGTCTGTTATAGAAGATGATGGGGTGCTCTATCACGGTCTGCTATGGGATGATGGGGGGGGGGCTCTGTCACAGTCAGTTATGGAAGATGATTGGGGGTTCTGTCACAATCTACTATGAAAGATGATAGGGGGCTCTTTCACAGTCTGCTATGGAAGATCATGAGGGGCTTGCTCACATATTTTTTTTATGATGATGGGGGGCTCTGTCAGAGTCTGCTATGGAAGATGATGGGGGGTTATGTCACAGTCTGCTATGGAAAATGATGGGGGGCTTTGTTAAGATCTGCTATGGGATCATAGGGGCTCTGTGACAGTCTGTTATGGAAGATGATGGGGGGGCTCTGTCAAGATCTGCTATGGGATCATGAGGGCTCTGTGACATTCTGCTATGGAAGATGATGGGGGCTCTGTGACAGTCTGCTATGGAAGATGATGGGGGCTCTGTGACAGTCTGCTATGGAAGATGATGGGGGCTCTGTGACAGTCTGCTATGGAAGATGATAGGGGCTCTGTGACAGTCTGCTATGGAAGATGATGGGGGCTCTGTGACATTCTGCTATGGAAGATGATGGGGGCTCTGTGACATTCTGCTATGGAAGATGATGGGGGCTCTGTGACAGTCTGCTATGGAAGATGATGGGGGCTCTGTGACAGTCTGCTATGGAAGATGATGGGGGCTCTGTCACAGTCTGCTATGGAAGATGATGGGGGCTCTGTCACAGTCTGCTATGGAAGATGATGGGAGCTCTGTCACAGTCTGCTATGGAAGATGATGGGGGCTCTGTCACAGTCTGCTATGGAAGATGATGGGGGGCTCTGTCATAGTCTGCTATGAAAGATGATATGGGTTGTTCTGCCACACAGTCTGCTATAGGGATGATGGGGGTTATTCTGCCACCTAGTCTGCTATAGGAATGATGGGGGTTGTTATGCCACACATTCTGCTGTAGGGATGATAGGCATTGTTCTGCCACACAATCTGCTATGGGGATGATGGGGGGATTCTGTCACACACTTTTATGCAGGGCAACCTCCCTGGTGCCCCCCCCCCCCCAGATTTCCCTCTGACACCCGCTAAAATATATTTTAATAAATTTTTTAAAATTTAATGATAATTTTTCTTATTTCTGTGATTATTTTGAGTACTTTCCCTTGTGCAGGGCAACCACCCTGGAGTCGCCCCGATTAACATCCCTCTGGCCCTTGCTACCCCCATTCTATAGCCATTTTTGGGCCCCCAGTTCAGGTCCCCATTGTTTTCACTAGGGTTCGGGTCAAATTCGGGAACTCGAACTGAAAGATGAACTTGACAAACCGAACTATTATGGGTCCGCTCATCACTACTTATGAAGCATTAAGCGATTGATGTGGAGAATTAATTTGTTGGTTTAATGGGGAGCCGTGTCACTGTAATAATTACAGTGTTATTTTTTTCACTGAGCTGCAGTTTTTGTTGCTGTTGCCATCAGCTCCGTGTTGAAGGAAGAATTGCTCTGTCACATTTTTCAGCTGATGTTTTTGTGTCCTGTTTGATGAGACATATTCTGGTTAGGCAAATGCCTCTTAACATTATCCCAGTGTGGCAGACAGAGTGGTTGATGTAGTGTACATTTTACCGAGATGTATATCTTTGCCCCTATAGCATACCTCCCAACTTCTGAAAACGTGAAAGCGGGACAAGCCACGCCCCCGGCCACACCCCCCGCCACGCCCCGGCCACACCCCCGCCACGCCCCGGCCACACCCCCGTCACGCCCCGGCCACGCCCCCGTCACGCCCCGGCCACGCTCTCCAGCTCCAGCAATGTCGGCTGCCTTCACCCCTGCATGCGTACGTATCCCCAAACCAGCATACCGCCCGCCCCCCCACCCCCGTGCGCCTGCCCACCCACCCCCGTTAACAGTTCAGCGAGCCAGCAAACAGCCTCACTGCCCGATCTAACTCCGCCCCCAACCCCCTGCAGCTGCCCCGGCACCGCCCCTTTCTCTTCCTTCCAGCTCTTACGCCGCACAGAGAGCTGCAACCTCCTGCCCGGTGTCCCGGCCGCCGCCATACTCGCCGGTGAGTTTACAGGATTCCGGGACATGTTGGGGCCCTGCGGGGCAACGGGACAAGGGCCCCAAAGCGGGATTGTCCCGCCCAAATCGGGACAGTTGGGGGGTATGCTATAGTATACCCAGGGAATTTACAACAGGGCAAGTGTTTCTCTATCTCTGCTCTAGGTTTTTGAGCAAAAAAATTGTACTAGGGCCTGGTGTACCAGAATTGGATTGGAGAAGAGTTATCTAACATCCAACTCCACCCATCCCACTGCTGACAGCCAAGGTTTTGTAATATCAATTAATTTATCAAGCTGTAGCTGTGTAAGCCTTGAAAAGGTCTGGAGCTTAGATGGTCAGGGTAGGGAAACATATGCATGTTATATGAGCCATTGGAGACTGAATTGATAAATCAAATTGTACCCTCTCAAGCTGTTTGTTTTGAGGTGGCTGGCACAGGCCTGATAATAAAGCTAGCTGCTTCCAGTTGAACCATATCTTGCTGTGTGGAGTCACCTTTTATGCCTACTGTAGAGTGCCGATCTTGTTATATGTGGTGGAGGATGTGGGCACAGTTTCTGGCTAAAAGTAAGTTTCTGGGTAACTGTCAGGGGCCCTTTGACGTCCTAGAGAAAGTAAATGAGGTAAATTACAAAATGTATCAGCTAGGGAAAAGGAAGACTGAACAAACGATATGTAGTGAAACCGTGAGAAGTCTTCTTTGCTGTCTTCTCCTCATCCCACTCGGAGCAGGTGGAACCCACAAAGCCTTTATTTTCAGAAGTAACAGTACGCAACACCCTGTCTGAAACCCAAAAGGGGTGCTGCAGGTTTCCTTATTAAAAATAATACATTTTTCTCTGACTTGAAAGGATGTATGCATTTGATTAAAAAAGACATTGGGATAGAACCAATGACTTCCTTAAACTGAACAGTCTGGCACAGGTGTAAAAGGAAGGTAGTGGCCATTTTGGAGCTTCCTCTTACATCATCTCAGCCATGCTGCTGCTTGGATTGAACTGACATAACTGACAATGCAAAGTAACTGTAATCCCAGCAGCACTTCCGGTTTGCAGGAGGCCTGCACATCCATGGACCGCAATTTTGTTTTTAAGATTTACCACAGCAGGAGTTAGAAAAAGGTAAATTAAATGTGCAGTAATCTAAATTGCCTTGGGGAGGGGGCATATGAGCACTGTTCGTTGTGTTGGTCTAATTTAAGTCATTTTTGACTGTTGGTTGACTGTTTTTGACAGTCATTTTTGACGGTTGGTAGGAACTGCCGGTACATAACAACTAGAGATGAGCGAACTTTTGAAAAATTAGATTCGACTGATTCGCTGAATTTTCAGACAAAAATCGTTTCGACCCGAATTTATTTGCGACGAATCGCTATTAAAAGCGTCTATTTCTGAGCCTCCTAGAGCCTCAATAGGGTTGTAAACCATTCTGCCTTGCTTTAACAGGCATAGGATGCGTGCTGGGTTAGTTAAATACTGTAAATAATTAGGACATGCAGATCAGAGGCATCGCTAATAGAATTGCAGAGCAGCACAATTGCAGAGAGTTGAAGTGCCATCACTATGAGGGGCCCCTATAGTGCCTGAAAAACGCACCCTGGAGCTGGCAGCAGCAGGAGCCCAAAAATTAGCTGAATCACACCCTGGAGTTGCAAGCAGCAGCAGGAGCCCAAACATTGCTTTAAAGAGACATTGGATTTGGCTGCAGGAGCCCAAAAATTGGATGAATCACACCCTGGAGTTGCAAGCAGCAGGAGCCCAAACATTGCGTGAAAGAGACATTGGAGTTGGCTGCAGGAGCCCAAAAATTGGATGAATCACACCCTGGAGTTGCAAGCAGCAGCAGGAGCACAAACATAGCTTGAAAGAGACACTGGAGTTGGCTGCAGGAGGCCAAAAATTGGATGAATCACACCCTGAAGTTGCAAGCAGCAGCAGCAGGAGCCCAAACATAGCCTGAAAGAGACAATGGAGTTGGCAGCAGGAGGCCAAAAATTGGATGAATCACACCCTGGAGTTGCAAGCAGCAGCAGGAGCCCAAACATTGCTTTAAAGAGACACTGGAGTTGGCTTCAGGAGCCCAAAAATTGGATGAATCACACCCTGAAGTTGCAAGCAGCAGCAGCAAGAGCCCAAACAAAGCTTGAAAGAGACACCGGAGTTGGCTTCAGGAGCCCAAAAATTGGATGAATCACACCCTGGAGTTGCAAGCAGCAGCAGCAGGAGCCCAAACATTGCTTTAAAGAGAGACTGGAGTTGGCTGCAGGAGCCCAAAAATTGGATGAATTACACCCTGGAGTTGCAAGCAGCAGCAGCAGCAGGAGCCCAAACATTGCTTTAAAGAGACACTGGAGTTGGCTGCAGGAGCGCAAAAATTGGTTGAATCACACCCTGGAGTTGCAAGCAGCAGCAGGAGCCCAAACATTGCTTTAAAGGGTGACTGGAGTTGGCTGCAGGAGCCCAAAAATTGGATGAATCACACCCTGGAGTTTCAAGCAGCAGGAGCAGCAGCAGCAGGAGCCCAAACATTGCTTTATAGAGACACTGGAGTTGGCTGCAGGAGCCCAAAAATTGGCTGAATCACACCCTGGAGTTGCAAGCAGCAGCAGGAGCAGCAGGAGCAGGAGCCCAAAGATTGCTTTAAAGAGACACTGGATTTGGCTGCAGGAGCCCAAAAATTGGATGAATCACACCCTGGAGTTGCAAGCAGCAGGAGCCCAAACATTGCTTTAAAGAGACACTGGAGTTGGCTGCAGGAGCCCAAAAATTGGATGAATCACACCCTGGAGTTGCAAGCAGCAGGAGCCCAAACATTGCTTTAAAGAGACACTGGAGTTGGCTGCAGAAGCCCAAAAATTGGATGAATCACACCCTGGAGTTGCAAGCAGCAGCCGGAGCAGGAGCCCAAACATTACTTTAAAGAGACACTGGATTTGGCTGCAGGAGCCCAAAGACACCCTGGAGTTGGCAGCAGCAGCAGGAGCCCAAAAATTTACTGACATACCCTGGAGTTGGCAGCAGCTGCAGGAACCCAGAAATTGGCTGGAAGGCACCCTGAAGTTGGCATCAGCAGGAGCCCAAAAATTGGTCTAAAGACATAAATATGTTTTGCACCATTTGGAAAGTGTAAAACGTGGCACCATGCTGAATCTAGTCGCATGCATCAGCCATTGGTGGGTGGAAATCCTGGCTGATCCATCCCTGATTCATTTTGACAAAGGTGAGTCTCTCCACATTTTTAGTTGACAGACGAGTTTTCCTTGCCGTAACTATGGCCCCCGCCGCACTAAACACCTGCTCAGATGGCACGCTACTTGCCGGGCAGGACAGCTTTTCCAGGGCAAACTCTGCTAGTTGCGGCCACAAGCCAAGTTTGGCTGCCCAGAAGTCCAGCGGATCCTCAAGGTGTGTTGGCATGGTCATGTCAAGGTATGACATGACCTGCTGGTTGAGGTCCTGCTCCAGGTCTTCCTGCTGCTCATGAGTAGCCTCACTATGCGGGTGTAGAAAGCTACTCATTAGCGACTGAAGACTGAGGCTGCTGCTAATGGAGCTGCTGCTCCTGCCAACCCCCCCAGCAGGCATGGCAGTGGAAGGTGAGCGCAGAGGTCCCCCCGAGTCAGACCTGCGAGAGTATGGACCATGGCGCAGATAGGCATCGGCCAACTGACTACGCAGAATGTCTTTGTAGTAGTTCAGTTTGTCCTCCCTATCGGCGGGTTTAAAAAAATGCCCCCATTTTGTGCCGGAAGCGAGGGTCCAATAAGGTGGACAGCCAGAAGTCATTCCGCCGACAAATGGAAACAATTCTGGGGTCACTACACAAGCACGTGAGCATGCTTCCTGCCATTTGCGCAAGTGACTCGGAGGGACTACCTGTCTCCATCTCCACTGCATACTGCCACGGTGTGTCTGGGTCCTCTGTCTCGCCTTCCTCAAAACCCTCTAGCTCCTCTGGCTGCTCCTGCTCCTCCTCTCCTGTCCGCTGACTAGATAAACCAGCCATTTCGCCAAGCCTAAATTGTGCTTCACTGGGCCACTCCTCCTCCTCTTCCTCCTCCTCCTCCAGTTCAGCTCCAATGGGGTTCATGTGGCCGTAAGATGTAGACGCCATGTCTCCAGTGCCCTGATCAGCCATGATTTCCAACATGTGCTTTAGTACATGAAACAGTGGAATCACGTCGTTCATCCCGTAATCCTGCCGACTGACAAATAAAGTGGCTTCCTCAAAGGGCCTGAGCAAACAGCAGGTGTCACGTATGAGCTGCCACTGGTTGACATTGAAGTTACAAAGTCCCCCTATCCACTTGGATCATCAGGAAATCCGGGATGGCTTTTCTCTGTTCATATAATCGGTCCAACATGTGAAGGGTGGAATTCCAATGGGTGGAAACATCGCAAATCAGACTATGTTGGGGGCTACCGTTCTGACGGTGTAGCTCAAGAAGGGTGTGTTTGGCAGTGTATGAGTGGCTGAAGTGCATGCAGTTTCCTTGAAGTTGTTAGGATGTCTTGCAGATGGGGGGAACACTTCAGAAACTGCTTGACAACCAGATTGAAGACGTGAGCCATGCAGGGGGCATGGGTCAGGCTTCCTTGGCGCAGCGCAGACAAAATGTTCTTCCCATTGTCGGTAACCATGATTCCCATTTTAAGTTTTCTTGGAGTAAGCCATATTTGGATTTCCTGATGAATAAATTTAAGCAGTTCCTCCCCTGTGTGACTCCGTTCACCAAGACAAACCATGTGACACCTCCGTGCCCTGCACATATGGTAGACTGGAGGGGCACTGAGACTTGAGCCTACAGTGGAGGGTGAGGAGATGGCGGAGGATGAGGAGGCTGAGTCGCACGGTGTCACAGGCCCAATGGGCAGGGAGCGTGGAGGCCGAAGCGGCTTGACCTGTCCAAGTTGCTGCTGCTGCTGCAAAGGGACCACATTCACCCAGTGGGCCGTAAACTACATGTACTGTCCCTGACCATAGTTACAGCTCCAGATGTCGGCGCTGCCATGCACTTTGCTACACACGGACAGGCTCAAGGACTGGCCCACCTTCTGTTCAACAAAAGTGTGCAGCGCTGGTACTGCCTTCTTGGCAAAGAAATGATGGCTTGGGACTCTCCACCTCGGCTCGGCACAAGCCATCAGTTCTCTGAAAGGTGCAGAGTCCACCACCTGAAAGGGGAGCGACTGCAGCACCAGCAACTTGGACAGGAGCACATTCAGCTTCTGCGCCGTAGGATGAGTAGGCGCATACTGCTGTCTCTTGGACATGGCTTCGCTGATGGATTGCTGGCGGGATGCATGACTTGGAGGAGCAGGAGCGACAGAGGATGGGTATGATGCACAGCTGCCTTCGGCTGAGGTGCTGGAGCCTTGGCTGGCAGAAATTGGGAGCGCGTGCCACTTGGTGAGGAAGCAGGCTGGACCACCCCTTGGGAGCCTCGGTTCTCCCAGGCCGCTTTATGGTGACGCATCATATGTTGATGCAGGGCCGTGGTGCCAACATTTGGGCCCTGGCCATGCTTCACCTTCTGCCTACATATCTGGCATGTGGCCATGTTACCCTCCTGCAGATGCCTCAGGAAAAACTGCCACACTGCCGAGTAGCTACTTTTCCCACCAACAGGCCGCACTGATTCACTGCTACTGTAGTCAACTCCAAACCCCTGCTCCACTACCTCCCGATAAGGTAGCCTGCCGCGCAGCCGGATGCTCTACCCAGGCCCCGGCCCCATTTGGCTCCAGGCTTTACAATTGTGCCCCCATGCTGACTGCCAACCATGCTGCTAACACCTTGCTGCCTCAGCTGCTGACTCCGGGGCAACCTGCGCCCCTCTTCTCCTGATGATGACGATGAAGCCCCTTCATCACCTGGTTCCCAAGTGCGATCGGCTTCATCGTCATCATCATCATCACCGAGTTCTGGCTGCACATCACTGATGTTCTCGGTTTCCTCAACAGTGTCTGGCGCAGGAGCTGGAACGCTCGCAACACCCACGACACTGTCCACATCACTATTTGTCTGCCTAGCTAAAGAGGCCACCTCCATTTCTTGGCTGGGCAGTAGCTGCTGACTGTGCTGATCTTCCTCCTCACTAAAGAGTGGAGCTGAACCCAAAGCATAGGATACGTCGCTGGGGGATGGAACGGCATAGGACAGAGGCAATGGGAGGACAGGGGACTGCTCTCAGGGCATGCCAACTCAGGGTTGTGTCAGAGGAACCTACCGACCCGATCAGATGTAACTTGTGATGATGCTGATGAGCGCGTTAACCAATCTACCACGGCAGATGCGTTACTGGTGGAGACACGACCGCTAGCAGATACTGGCAGTTCAGGTCTCTCACCGTGACTCCTGCTGCCACTCGCTCCTAGTCTGCTGCGACCTCTGCCTGCTGAATCTTGGCCTCTGCCACTCCTCTTTGGACATCCCTGCACCTGTCTGCCTGACATTTTTATGTATTTGAAATGCGCAATAGATACAATAAAAAATGTGTTTACTTTAAAAAGAAGCTAAATAAAATGAGGGACTGCTTCTCTGCACCAGATACTATGAAAATTGGCAATATGAGATACCCTGTGGCCTTGCGTTTTGGCAGCCGACCAAAAAACCAATTCAAAATGCAATAGTTTGCTTAAGCTGAGGAAGGATGAACAAGCGTATTTAGTATAACAGATAGGCTGCTAAGTGCAGGTTTGGGATACCCTGCGGCCTAGTGTTTTGGCAGCAGGACTAAAACCAATTCAAAATGCAATAGCTTAAAAAAGCTGATGCTGAACAACGCTTATTTAGTATAACAGATAGGGTGCCACATGGTGGTTTGGGATACCCTGCGGCCTAGTGTATTGACAGCAGGACAAAAACCAATGCAAAATGCAATAGCTTAATAAAGCTGATGCTGAACAACGCTTATTTAGTATAACAGGGTGCAACGTGCAGGTTTGGGATACCCTGCGGCCTGGTGTATTTAAAGCAGACCAAAACCAATTCAAAATGCAGTAACTTAATAAAGCTGAGGCTGTAGACGCTTATTTAGTATAACAGATAGGGTGCCACGTGGTGGTTTGGGATACCCTGCGGCCTGGTGTATTGACAGCAGGACAAAAACCAATTCAAAATGCAATAGCTTAATAAAGCTGATGCTGAACAACGCTTATTTAGTATAACAGATAGGGTGCAACGTGCATGTTTGGGATACCCTGCGGCCTGGTGTATTTAAAGCAGACAAAAACCAATTCAAAATGCAATAACTTAATAAAGCTGATGCTGAACAACGCTTATTTAGTATAACAGATAGGGTGCAACGTGCAGGTTTGGGATACCCTGCGGCCTGGTGTATTTAAAGCAGACCAAAACTAATTCAAAATGCAATAACTTAATAAAGCTGAGGCTGTAGATGCTTATTTAGTATAACAGATAGGGTGCCACGTGGTGGTTTGGGATACCCTGCGGCCTGGTGTATTGACAGCAGGACAAAAACCAATGCAAAATGCAATAGCTTAATAAAGCTGATGCTGAACAACGCTTATTTAGTATAACAGATAGGGTGCAACGTGCAGGTTTGGGATACCCTGTGGCCTGGTCTATTTAAAGCAGACAAAAAACAATTCAAAATGCAATAGCTTAATAAAGCTGATGCTGAACAGCGCTTATTTAGTATAACAGATAGGGTGCAATGTGCATGTTTGGGATACCCTGCGGCCTGGTGTATTTAAAGCAGACAAAAACCAATTCAAAATGCAATAGCTTAATAAAGCTGATGCTGAACAACGCTTATTTAGTATAACAGATAGGGTGCAATGTGCAGGTTTGGGATACCCTGCGGCCTGGTGTATTGACAGCAGGACAAAAACCAATTCAAAATGCAATAACTTAATAAAGCTGAGGCTGTAGACGCTTATTTTGTATAACAGATAGGGTGCAACGTGGTGGTTTGGGATACCCTGCGGCCTGGTGTATTGACAGCAGGACAAAAACCAATTCAAGATGCAATAACTTAATAAAGCTGAGGCTGTAGACGCTTATTTTGTATAACAGATAGGGTGCAACGTGGTGGTTTGGGATACCCTGCGGCCTGGTGTATTGACAGCAGGACAAAAACCAATTCAAGATGCAATAACTTAATAAAGCTGAGGCTGTAGACGCTTATTTTGTATAACAGATAGGGTGCCACGTGGTGGTTTGGGATACCCTGCGGCCTGGTGTATTGACAGCAGGACAAAAACCAATTCAAAATGCAATAACTTAATAAAGCTGAGGCTGAACAACGCTTATTTAGTATAATCGATAGGCTGCTAAGTGCAGGTTTGGGATGCGGCCTGGTGTATTTAAAGCAGACCCAAAAATATTAACACTAATCCAGTTATTTAAATGCTTGTGTGTAACAGATAGGGTTACATAAGGCACTGCATAGATGGCAAGCACAGTGGCTGGTGTATTTAAAGCAGACCCAAAAATATTATCACTAATCCAGTTATTTAAATGCTTGTGTGTAACAGATAGGGTTACATAAGGCACTGCATAGATGGCATGCACAGTGGCAAGGCAGATTACGGTTTACAGCACATCAAATTAAATTGAAAATCTCCCTACCTATCTGTAAATCTCCCTACCTATCTGTAACTCTCCCTACCTATCGCTAACTGTCTGTCCCTGTCTGCAGCAACCACCGCTGTCTCACGAATGCAAGTCTGAAATGCGCACAAGCAAGATATAGCACGGTGACGTCACCGGGCTTCCTGGCTGTTGATAGGCTGCATGTGACTGTCCCATCATACCTTGCCCCAGGGTACATGTCTGGACATGTGCGTCCACCATCTTAGAATGCCTGTCATTGAAATGAATGGAGTTTAAAGGAAAACTTTGATCGATCGAATAGTGGGGAAATTCGGATTCGTTCAGAATCGAATTTTCCATGAAATTCGGAATGAATCCGGGTTCGTCCGGATCGATTCGCTCATCCCTAATAACACTCCAATGAATTGTTCCAATATCTGGTCTTGCTATTGGCTATTGGTTTGCATGGTGCTCCTTACAGGGTCATAGATAAAATTCTACCCCATAGGTAGTACACAACAGTTTACTTTTACAAGATTACATAATAATCCAAAGACCAGATTAGGACACCCATTACCTCAAGTACACACTGTAATTGATTCCCTTGTTAAAGCAGGGTGTACTGCAAACTGCAAAAATGTGCAACTGGATTGGAGGAAGCCCAATACCTGGGTTTTGTCATATGCCTTGTAAAGCCCCAAGTCAATGAGATTGAAGCCATCCAGGGTTGGCCCACAACGCGTTAACAGGAAACAAGTGAATACTTACCTGGGCATAGGCTAACCTTTCCTCCATTGTTGCTCGGCTAACAAACGTGACCAAAGATAAAAACCCTGTAATGATTAAGTGGGCCCAAGAAGCTGAGCCATCATTTCAAACACTAGGTTGTATGTTCAGCCAGTACTCCAGATTTCAAAACAAAACGTTTATATTACAAACAGATGCATCTGATGTTGGTCTGGGGGCGATACCGTCACAGGCACAAAATGGTAAAAACACCCCGTCCTATATTGCAGTAGGAAGCTTAAAACAGATAAAGAATGGTATTCTAATGTGGTAGACTTGTGAGCTACTTGATCTGATTCCCAGTTACACAGAATTTTACAAAAATATTCGCAGGGTATGTGTCCTTAGATTTTGATCCAAATGCATCTTTTAAGCTCCCTACCAGTGGATAATCTTTGTCTGCGATATATAAATGCAATTCGGAATTCCTGTATGAGAGGTTTTAGAACAACATATGCTCCTAAACAAAGTATCTTTCCGAGAAGGCTTTTCTTTCGACAATGCTAAACCATATAATGCATCCATGAAAAAACTTCACAGAAGAAGAGTCCAGGTGCTGAATTGGCCTACCTCTGCAGTCCAGACCTTTCCCCAGTTGAAAACATTCTGTGTTCTATTGTTAGTAAAATAGGATTATATTTGATTTGCCAAACCATTGTCTTCTTGTTTTCTTTACATTTTCACAGCGTTCAAAATTCAAGTTCAAAGTTTGTCATAAATATTGTAATGACTCCAAATAACAATAAACCAAAACATAATAAACTCGCTCTCAAGAGGTTGGGTGGTGTGGCGGGAGCATCAATGTTTCTGCACAAAGCAAAGGAATCAAATTGGGAAATTTAGTAGAACTAAGGAATTATAATTTTAAAATTGAATAGAATAGAATAGAATTTAAAACTGACTGTCAGCACATCAGTTTGAATTAAAAGTAAACAATCTGCAGGTGTCTACAAATTGTGTGATAAAAGCAAGGTAAGTGTTAGCTCAGTTCGGATAATGGATTTAGACCTCATTATTCACTATTACACTGTGCCAACTGCAATCACTCTGTATAACATTACTGCATATTGATTGCTTGGAAAGCCTCACTTTCTGCTTTTTCTCTAATTACTCAGCAAGCTTTTTTTTTAAGAGCTTTTTTTCTCTTTGAGGCAACACAGCAAGAAAATTCAGTATCACTTAAAGGAGTGTTACACTATTTTTCTGTAACTTTCAAATAATATACTATTTTACCAGTGATGCGATCCTATGGATCCCATAACAAGCTTAGGACTGACTGCCCCCATCCACCTTCCACTGACATGTTTGGCCAGCATTATGGTGCCTTGCCAGCAGCGTGGGTCATTTTTTGGTAGCTGTGGGTAATGGGTAGGTTGCTGTGGGTAATGGCAACCACTTCCTCTCTGCGCCGTGACCCAGCCCCAGTGCCGGAACACCCACTATGTACAGCTGAGCGCTCCACCTGCAGATGACCCACCTGTCCATGTCCAGGTTATTTCAGGTGGCCCAGATGGGTTTTAGGGCAACAGCCAGGACCAGCCCAGGAACAGGCAGACCTACTAGACCAATATATGGCGCATTAACTCTTCCAGTTGCTGATGTGTGAAGGATGTCCAATGCCATCCTGGGAGCAGCTACTGGGGGGTCCCCAGTAGGCAACATTTGAAGTCCAGGCAAGGACTGCAAGGGAAGGAAACATGGTAGCTGCAGGGGAAACATGTCCCTAGCGGACAGAGCTGTCAGAAAATGCTTGGCACTTTTTTACACAGATTAAAGTGGTCCTGACGCTCCCTCTTGGGCCCTGTCACAGTTGCACCCCCCTCACCATGAATGGCATGGCCCTGTTGTATTCTTACATGGTTTTCCTTTATAAACATTTATGAACTGCCACTCACAACATTGCCAAAGACTGGCGAAGACTGCTAAAATAGGTGAAATTCCCTGGGAGCAGAGTGATGCAGGAGCAGCAAAAATTGCCAAAAGGTTCTTTTCATGGGAGGAGCAATTCAGGGGATGCTAGTTAAAGAAGGGGGTTTTGGTCCGCTTTAAGAATGCATTTTGTTTAGTGTGATGGGTTGAGCTGGTAGTGAGCTAAAATGACAGTTAAAGGGTCATTCCACTTTCGATGACATTTTTTAAAGTTTCCATTATTTTGCGCCAAAATTATGTAATCAATGTGCTAAGCTTATCTGTTTTTTCCTTTCTATTTTCTTTCCATTCTGTGTTATCAAGGAAATGTTTTCCCTAGAAACAACGTGTTCACCTTAGCAATGTACATCCACAGGTGTGTTAAGTACAGATCACAAAACTTCCTCACTCTGGCTTGCTAATCATCTGAGTGGCTAAGACACAGACAATGGATTTAGCCCCTTCTGCTGTAATTCAACCTATTCAGATATGAAGGATGACAATCTTGTCTTCCAGTAGCTAAACGGTTATAGGCAGCCTTCACAGCTGAAAGCAATAATACAATTCTGTGATTACTCACCTGTAGAATTGGTATTATACGTATACAGCACGTCCTGTTCCAGAAGATATTCCTTACTCTTGGGTTATACATCCAGCAGATGGCGCTAGACTGCAGAGACAGAAAAGTGGCTCATCCCGGCCCCATATATACCAGGGACCTCCCACAAATTCCCCAGTTTTGAAAAGCAGTTAAAATGAGACCAGGAGAACTATAACCATTATATAAAAATTGAACATAAGAACAATCACCATAAAGAGGTAACTAAAAATAATGATAACAAGGGCGGGGTGGAGCAGGACGGGCTGTATACGTATAATACCACTTCTACAGGTGAGTAATCACAGAATTGTATTATTCCAAGTATACAGCTCGTCCTGTTCCAGAAGATATTCCTGACTCTTGGGACATCCAATAGCAGTGTCCGTAAGGTAGGGTGGGATCCCCAAAAGTAACAGCAGACAGTTTAAACCACTGCCGCCTGCAGAACTTTGCGACCAAAAGCAGCATCAGCTAAGGCCTTAAAGTGGACCAACACCCGGGGGGATCAGCCCGGCAATCTATAAGATTCCCGGCCGATCAGATCCCTCCCCGCGGGCCATCCGAAATCGGGATGTCCCGCAGGGTGAAACCACCCAGGAAGCCCAGAAACCTTACCTTAACCCCGGTCCAACGGCGCATGCGCGGGCTGCGGCCGCGTCTCGTGCTTCCCTCTAGCAGGGCGCTCCCTGATAGAAGGAAGCGCGAGACGCGGCCTCCAGCGCTCAGAGCCGCTGTGGTTGGACGCCGCTTGTACGTGAATACCACAGTGGCTCTGAGCGCTCTGATTGGACGAGTGCCCGCGTAGGAGCGTGGTGAGTGTTTCCGGGCGTTCTGGGGGGTTTCCCACAGCGGGGCACCCCCGATCGGGGTGCCCTACCGAAGTGGACCAAAACCCAGGATAGTCAAAATCCTGGGTGTTGGTCCACTTTAACATCAACCTTGTAAAACTTAGAAAAAGTATGAACAGAAGACCAAGTGGCCGCCTTGCAAACTTGTTCAACAGAAGCTTGGTGCTGAAAAGCCCAAGAGGCACCAATAGCAGGAGTAGAATGAGCAGTAAGGCGGAAGGGAGGCTCCTTTCCCTTAGCAGAGTAGGCCTGTATCACAGCCTGACATATCCACTGATAGTGAACTTAGCTGGAGCAAGACCCTTCTTAGGTCCAGACGGGAGCACAAAAAGAGCATCAGTCTTCCTGAAGGGTTCAGTAGCCACCAGATAGAACTTCAGAGTCCTAACCACATCCAAAGAGTGTAAAACCCTCTCCTTAGAGTTACTAGGATTAGGACACAGAGAAGGCAAAACAATGTCCTGATTGAGATGAAAGGCAGAAACAACCTTAGGCAGAAAATCTGGCTTAAAACGAAACATCACCTTGTCCTGGTGTCTCTCAAAATAAGGAGGTTTGATGGAAAGCGCCGCCAACTCAGAAACACGCCTAACAGAAGTGATGGCTACCAAAAAGACTACCTTAAGGGAAAGAATGGACAAGGGGGCCCCCTGCAAGGGCTCAAAGAGAGACCCCTGCAGGGCTCGAAGGGAGACCCCTGCAGGGCAGATAAGACCAAGTTCAGGTCCCAAACTGGTAACATAGGCTTACGTGGTGGACGCACGTGAGTACTGAGCTGAAGACCCAGATCCAAACCATGTTGCAGAAACTCCAGAATCCTAGGAATAGGAAACACACGACAGGGAAGCGACTTAGACTCGCACCAGTCAATGTAAATACGCCAAACCCTATAGTAGATGGAAGAAGAGGACCTTTTCCTAGCCCTGATCATGGTATTAACAACCGAGGCAGGCAGCCCCTTTTCCATCAAGATGGAGGTTTCAGCAGCCAGGCCGTCAAAGCCAGCGTTTGTAAATTGGGGATGGCGTAAGTGCCCCTGAGTGAGCAGATCTGGAACCCGGGGCAGGGCGTACTGATCTGCTGCCAGCTGCACGATGTCTGTGAACCACACTCTTCTTGGCCAACAGGGGGCCACCAGTATGGCTGGCAACTGTTCCTGAGCTATCTTGCGCAGCACCCTGCCCAGCAGGGGAAACGGGGGAAACACATACAGGAGCTGAAAACTCATCCAAGACATTGCCAAGGCATCCATGGCCAAGGCCAGAGGATCCTGTGACAGAGAGACAAAGACTGGAAGCTTGTGATTGTGACGGGACGCAAACAGATCCACATCCGGCTGACCCCAGTGGTGGCACAGGAAGCAAAACACCCTGCTGCTGAGGGACCACTCTCCCAGACGAGAGGTCCCCCTGCTCAGGGAGTCTGCCTCCAGATTCTCCACCCCCAGAATGTACACAGCTGAGATCCAGGGAACATTCACCTCCGCCCAGGACAGTATCAGGGACACTTCCTTGAGGGCTCTCTTGCTCCGGGTCCCTCCCTGATGATTGATGTAGGCAACCGCCGCCTGGTTGTTCGAGCGGACCTGAACAGCCCGACCCCGCAGGTGTGGGGTTAAGTGCGCGAGAACCAACCTGATCGCACTCAACTCCAGAATGTCGATAGGGGGGGGGGGGGGGGGGGGCTCCTGAGGGCCCCACTGACCCTGGAATTTCAGGGACTTCCAAAAGCCCCCCCAACCTGTTAGACTGGCATCCGTGGTGACAGTCTCCCAACAAGGGGCCAGAAAGGATCTGCCCCCCAGCAGGTTCCTTGAGTCCAGCCACCACGATAGAGACCGCCTGGCCAGAGGGGACAGGACAAACACCTGATCCAAGGACACGGGGTCCCGATCCCATACTGACAAGGGGTGAAGCTGAAGAGGCCACATGTGGAACTGAGCATATGGAACCGCCTTGAAGCAAGACACCATCAGGCCCACCAGCTGCATTCCCAGCCTGATGGACGGATGAGGACAAGACAGAAGGAGACGAGCTTTCTCTTGAAGACTCTCCACCTTCTGCTGAGGGAGAAAGATCTTGACCTGAGATGAATCCAGAATCATGTCCAGAAAGGACTTCACCATAGAAGAAGACAGGGAAGATTTGGGGTGGTTGATCACCCAGCCGAATGACTCCAGCGTGGACACCACCCTCTGAGTATCCAGCTCTGCCTGATGGAAGGACTGAGAAGCGATAAGCATGTTGTCCAAGTAGGGAAGAATGCGAATTCCCTGAGATCTCAGCAGAGCCATCACTCCTGCCAGCACCTTGGTGAATACCCTGGGAGCCAAGGTGAGACCGAAGGGCAAGGCCACAAATTGGTAGTGCTGATCCTCCAGAGCGAATCGGAGGAATCTCTGATGACCTGGAAAAATAGGTACATGAAGGTAAGCATCCTTGATGTCTACAGAGGTCATGAAGTTCCCTGGGCGCAGGAAATTCACAGCGGAACGCAGAGTCTCCATGCGAAAGTGTCTGAATCTGACAAATTTGTTGAGGCTCTTTAAATCCAGGATAGGTCTGATGGACCCGTCTTTCTTGGGAACAGTGAAAAGATTGGAATAATAGCCTTTGCCCCTTTCCCTCAAGGGCACCCGGCAGATGACTCCCAGTTCCAGCAGACCTTGGACAGCCAGGGACAGACCCTGAGCTGACAGGGGGTTTTGAGCTAACCGGGATTTGATGAATCTTGGGGGTGGCCAGGCTGCAAACTCTATCTTGTAACCGGAGGACACTACCTCCTGAATCCACCGGTCTGAGACATAATGCCTCCAGACATGAGCCAATAGCCGAAGCCGCCCCCCCACCCGAATGGGTGAGGGCACCCCTTCATGCCTTGGGGGAGGACTTAGGCTTCGGACCCCAGGAGGGGCCAGCAAAGGAAGCTCCCCGTCCAATTCTGGAACCCTGGAATGAAGGAAGAAAGGCACCTGAAGGCTGTCTTCTACGCTGAGGTAACCTGCCTCCCTTGGCAAACAAGTCCAGACGTTCACCAAAGAGGCGCAGCCCCTTGAAGGGAAAACCAGTGAGAGCCTTCTTAGCAGCGTTGTCAGCTGCCCACTGGCGCAGCCAGACTGAGCTGCGTATCGCCACCAACAAGGCAGATGCCCTGCCACACATTCTAATGGTATCATCCAAGGCAGAGAGAACATATGCAACAAATTCCTAACAACGCAGTAGAGCTCTATACTCTTCACTACCAGCATCATCAGGGGCCCCATCTAAGAGATCCCTGAGCAGGCTCTTAATAGCAACAGCCGTAATGGCAGAGGCACAGACCGGGCGCAGCGCAGTCCCCACACAGGCAAAGGCATGGCAAGCCAGCTGATCTATGCGCCTGTCCTCCCCATCCCTCAGTATAGTAGAGTCAGGGGAATGCATGACGGGTGTGTTGGACAACCCCTGAACTGGAGCATCCACCTCGGGAGGACATGACCAACGTTTGACCATCTCAGCGGGAAAGGGATACCTCTTATCACAACTCTTTGGTACCCCGGGAAGCCGGCTAGGCGTTCCCACTCTTTGAGCACCAGATTATTAAAATGAGTTTGTTCAGGAAACTCCAAGCGTGGTTTAACAGTATGAAACAGCTCCCCCTGCTGCCGCGGAGCCACGGCAGGAGGAGAGATACAGAGCACTTCAAAAATGTGAGATAAAAGCCTGTCAGTATCATCTGAAGCCAATGAGTCAGACCCAGAAACGGCACTGTACACCCTAGATTGTTCCTCAGATAATTCTGAATCAGAAAACAATTACCCCTCTTCCAGGGGGGTATAACCGGTAACGTCAAAAAATTCCTCAGTCTCCATAGGAAAGAGGGAAACACCAGGTGATAAATGCCGCTTCTTAGCAGAAGCCTTACGCGGACCAGAGCAAGCAATATGTCTGTCAATGCTAGCCACCCGTGCAGCCAAATCAGGTTGAGACTCCACACTGGTATGTACCTCACTAGGAGTCAGATGTAAGCGTGGGGGGGTAGGCCAAGCCAGAGGGAGCTCAGTCGCCGGTAACCCAGACTGCAGCGCAAGCGTCTGCTGGGCACAGGGTATACAGATCCTGACATCATCACTTATAGGGGATACCCCACACGCCATACACAGCCGGGCTTGTCCCGAAAGAACCCCAAGCACATTATCCCGAGAAGCCTCCATATGGTGATTATTGTGGCACAATAGGCCAGTTGGGAGATATACAATACAATAGGCTCCAATAAGGAGTTAACGCTAAAAGGGGATAGGACCGGGAGAAACCACAAAAAAGTTTGACCCGCCTGTAAGACATAAAGCAAAGAACCAGTAAGCATAATACAAAGAAAAGTAAATAAAAGTCGCCGCCGTCCGCGGAGCGGAGTACAAGCGTGAAGGGGAAGCAGCGGACCTAAGAGGAGCCTAACTGAGGGGACAGGGGGCGAGGAGCAAATGGCCGCGGGAGGGCATCCCATAAGGCTCACCACGGGCCTGTACCGCCTACCCTTTGGTGGGGGACTGCGGTTGGAGCAACGCTCCTTAGCACCTGACAGCGGTGCTGCCTACCATCATCCGACCAGCGCAGCCTAAGCTGGGAGGCAGTGAAAAGGAACGGGTGGGAATAGTCCTACAGGGCCCCCGGCTAATAAGCCCCTCTCAACTGCGAGTAGAAAGAGCCATCTTCTAGTCATCGCAGCCCAGACTGCAGAGAAGACCTGGGGAATTTGTGGGATGTCCCTGGTATATATGGGGCCAGGAGGAGCCACTTTTCTGTCTCTGCAGTCCAGCGCCATCTACTGGATGTATAACCCAAGAGTAAGGAATATCTTCTGGAACAGGACGTGCTGTATACTTAGAATATTACTGCTGTGTGACTTCTTAATACTTAATTTGGCTTATCCTTCTCCAAACCCTGAATTATTACGTAGTAAATGCTAATAGCTCTCATGCTTTGGGCCCCTTTTACGAATCAGTTGCTACTGTTAATATTTAATGTTTTGTTCCTGATTTTTTGAATGACCATCTTGCTTTTGAAAACCATCAAGTTGCCAGTTTGGCTCATGAATCTATGGCACCTACAGTGTCATGAATATCCATTTCAAGTTCTACACCCTAAGAAGAGATCATCTCTCTGGCCAAATGTATTTCACAAGTTCAGTTGGTTTTGGTCTGCTTTAAGGATTTGTCACCTTTGGCTGACAGGCACTTTTTCACCATTTTGCACTATGTATGTTTAACTGTGATTTTTGCAGGAATATCCAGGTATTTCCAGTTTTTTCAGCAGAGTTGGGGCTTTAACATGAAATGTTTGATTTGTATTTTTATGTGATTTCATAATAATTTTGTATATGTATATTATATTTTGTATATGTAATATATATATATATATATATATATATATATATATATATATATAGTGTTTTTTTTCTGGGTCCCCCATCCATTCCTTACATTTTTTTTAAATCTTGCCCCCCTCCCATCCAAGCATAACCAGCCCAGGCACCAGCTATGGGGGTCTGTAGTGCAGCCTGGTGGCCCTTGGCTCTGAAGGCTACAAGCCCACATAAGCTGTGGGCTCTTCTGCCCCCCGGGCTTCAGGGGCTAATGGGGCTGGGGGTTAATAGCAAGTCACCTGCTTACTGCCACCAATCCTCTGTTCCATGCCATTAACAGCTGTTAGTGATCAGTATAAGCTGGGTGGGGGTGACGGGGAGGAGGGCAGATGACTGGAGTCCCTTGCCCCATCACCCGCTCTTCACTGATCATTACCGGCATCTTACAGTGCTGTTGGTGTCGAAGCGGCTTTTATAGCGAGATATAGAGAGATCTCGATAAGCAGGAATTCATGCATGGAGACAAGTTTTTTTGTTTTTTTTACAAATGGTGCTGAATTGACCCTATTGTTGTCTATTTTTATTGTCAAAGAAGCAGAAATGTGCCTGCACTGCTCATTCAGAAAGCCCAATGTGGCCGAAGCACAGAGCCAGCTCTGGAGAAGGTGAGTGGATCTGGGTATCTGGGGGTTTCACACTGTGAGGCATCCCAATTCTGGAAGCCCCAATCACAGGAACTTGGACAGCCCAGGAGTCTTATAGACTCCAGGGCCTCTGAGTTTCCTCTTTAAAACAGACCAAAACCCACATTTTAACTAGCATCCCCTGAATTTCTCCCCCCCCCCCCCGAATAGTAACTTTTGCCGATTTTTACTTCTTTTCTTTTATTCTAATCCCAGATAATGGCGCCTGTTTTAGCTGTAAAGCTCCACCTCCTCCATTCATTTCCACTGCTGTCCGTGGCAATGATGTCAATCTTACAGAGGGACAGCAAAAAAACTGTGTTTCAGGACAATTTGATAAGCCAAAATATCCTTTTCTAGTTCTACACCCTAAGAAGAAAGTATCAGCAGGGGCTTTGGTCAAATGTTTCACAAATTCAGTGAGTTTTGGTCCACTTTAAGCATTGGCCAGTGGTAGCACAGTGCATTGATTTCATGAATGGGATGTTTTCCACGAAAATGTATCCATTACATTAAAGTCAAAACTTAAGCATCAGTCATTATTTTATCAGTAATACTCGTGTAAATAGAAATATTTATTAGACAAATCAGCCACAATTTAACTAAAAAAGTTTTTATTAACAATGTAAAATGTTGGGTATTTTACAGTTGGAGCTAAGTTTGGCATGCCCTATCAGAATAAACACTATGTGCAAACACCATGCTTCAACGTTCTATAGTAACAATATATGATACATTTGTCTTACTAGGTTATGAGGACATACCAGAGGAAGAAAGGAGGGAATTGAATACACTACCTTCATATATATGTAGAACATTTTCAAACTTGTGAAAATCACACCATTCGAAGGAAAGGAAAATACTGATGATCATCATCAAGCTTACAATATATTTACAGGCCAAAGATACCTAGTTTTTATCCTTTAGTTAACAGGTTGGAAACTTGGCTGAGGTCTTGGACAAAATCCTGGTGCATCGTGGAAGACTAATCATGGCGCAGACAGATAATACAAATTAAAGGACAGTTATTGGCCTTGATAACATTTATAACAATAATTGCTGTCACCATTTCCATACTGAACCTTCGTGAAGACATGATGAAATGGTTTCCCTATAGCACAATACTAGGACAACAAAGCATTTTGCATATTTTATGCTTGAGAACTTTACATGTTCATAGAGTCTTAAAGATTTCAGCCAGTCACTGACAGTTTCTGGTCCAGTTCCTTGGTCAGTGGTGATGGCATTCATCTTGCAACCATAGCAGAAGAAACAAGGCAGTTTAGGCAACACTGAATACATAATGGATCGACCAACCTCAATACGATATTAGACGGCAAAGGTCAAATTATAACGTATCTGTAGATAGAATGGCTTTTCTTTATTATTTTTAACTGGAGACGAGGCAACACAATCCAAAGAATCTTCTCTTTCTCCTTCTGACAAGTGGGTACGGTGTTAGATTGAGGAGGCTACTGTCATCTACAATTAAACATAGATATGTATATATATATATATAAATTAATCTTCTCATACAAACACACTGATACGTGTAACAGCGATACACTGTTACATTTGAATTTCAAAGCACAATTTTTCATTTTAGCAGATCAGTGACTAAACTAAATCTATAGGGTTAACCTACAGTAGGCTTCTGTATTTGGTAATTTATGGTTAGTTATAGATTGTCCATGTACAGTACACCAAGTTTAGATAGCCTGACCTGTCTAATCCCTGCTGATACCTGTATCAGGTTGATAAAACTTCAACTCTTCTGATTCTTTATGGCAATTTTGCCCTCATCACGAGAGAGAGAGAGAGAGAGAGAGAGAGAGAGAGAGAGAATTATATATAGATGGGGAGAGGGTGCAACAGGTTAAAAGTAGACTTCAGCCTGATCCTCCCCCCTTTATAACTGTGACCATGGGACTCCTGTGTCAGTAATCTATAGTACAAGTGCATGCTCCTCTACATTTCACCCCTTGAAACCTCTCCTATCTACACATTTATTTTTTATATTGGCGGACTACAACGTCAGCATACTGAGGCAGGTGCCATGGCTGCTGCACATTGGGAGGGCCCACCTCATTCCCTCTTCTCTTGTCAGCCCCTATGCAGGGCTGTGCAGTAACCAGGACTAAGGACTGTCAGCCAGGGGCAAATTGGCCATTGGGAGAGCTTCTTTGTCAGTTCTTGTATTCTTTGTTTCTTTTGTTGTATTATATTCTTTTTTTCTAGTATATTTCTTCCTTTTATCTGTTATGCCATTCCTTTTCTTCTATTTTTTCTGCAATTCCTTCTATTCTTTCTTTCCTTGCAGCTCTTTTTTCTCCTGTTCCTTCTCTCTTACCTGCTTTTTTCCTGTCTTTCCATTTATTCTCTCTTTGTGTCTGTCATTCATTCTTTCTTAGTTTATGTCATTCTATTTTCTTTGTTTCCGTCATTCATTCTTTGTTTGCATTTATTTTTTGTTTTTTTATTTTTTTTAATTTTTTTATCGTTCCATCTTTTTTTGTGATTCCTTCCTTCTGCTTACATTTCTTTCTGTCATGACTTCTATTTTTATGTTCCGTATTTCTCTTTCTTTGTCATTCCTTCTATTCCTTCTTTTTATTCTTTGCAGTATTGACCATACATGCAACTTTATCATCATGTATGGAGTCAAACCACACCGCAAGGGGCCCACTGATATTCGATCACCCAAGGGCCTGCATAAACCTGGAGATGGCCCTGCTCAACGTTATTTAACAAAAGGGAGCGCCAGCCCTTGAAGTGCCTAGGGCAGCATGAACACCAAATACGACTGGAACTTGCACCCCAGCTGGTTTACCAGTGACCCCATGTCACCTGCTTACAGTGAATAAGACTTGCTTTAAATTTGATCAGGGTTCTGCATGCCTCTGAAATGCTGACATTTAACTGATGACTTATAAACCATCTGTAATTACTACACAAGTACCAGTTGACTTTCCCTTTTTTTAAATTTTGGACAGTGGTATCTGTCTATCTGGCGTGGCCCTAAAATGATGATACTTAACTGACTAGGAATGAAGAAACCCAGACAGTAAAGACTCGTGGACCTGTTTCAGACAGGTTGAAGCATAGACCTACCCTGAGTGATTTCCTTACAGCAGTGTCCTGCTTCTCTCTCTTCCTCCTCTCTACTGATGCTCAGCTCCAGACTCTGAGTGTGACACCTGACCCTAGCTCTTCCCCCTAAATCTCTTTTATACCCCTGGCTGTCCCCCAACTGCCTATGACTAGCCCCGTCCCCTCTCTCTTTTATAATGGGCCTTGGGATGAAGAAGATGATGGTTTGTGGCTCTGCTGAGTAATACAGGAATACATCATGGATACACCATTTGACTTCAAGAACCAGGAATAGGTAGGTGTATAGTTTATTTGTTGTAGTTATTCTAAACTGGTAAATATAAGTAATACGCCAAGGTGTTTGAGCTTTTGAGATACGCTGAGAAAGTACAATCCTGCAAACAGGATGCTCAGGGGAGATCTATCTTTATATTCCATTATCAATTTGCCAAGCACTTTGGTGTTTTAGTTTTGGCCTTTTATAATGCAAAATCATTTTCATTGAGATACAGTAATTGCCCCATCTATAGTATGCCCAACGTAGAACAGCTAGCAGGATGGTAAAAGTAAAAGTGCTTCATTAAGTCAGTGGCAGCCCATAATGCCAATAATCTATATCACACTACGCCTAAACTATAAAGCTTGTGTGGTTTAGTTAAACCGGACTGTCAGCTTAGAGGCCGATCCATTAATAGCGTCAGGTAGCGACAGATGAGCGACAGTAGCGGTATTTTCACAGCGCCCGCTAGTATTCGCTGTGCTTGGCCGTTGTTCGGTTGTTGACAGCGACTCAGTCGGCGTGCGGTAATGTTGAATACGGGGTTAGGAGTCGCTGTTTGACAGGTTCCGCGCTGTATGGGAGCGCATGACAGAGAATGGCCATAGCGAACGGCTCCCAGCATATTCATTAACAAATCACGCTCAAAAAATTCTAGCGCTGTGAAATGCTTGTCTAAACCCCAGAGCGCTGGTGGCGATGGGTTAAAAGTAGTTTTTTAACCCCCAAACAACCATATTTTTGAAAAAAAAAAAAGTTTTTAAAAACATTTTGTAATATGAATACATTAATATCAGACCTGTAATATTAACTCTGCACAAATTTTTTTTTTATTTTTTTTTTACCTTAAAAAAAATATCTAACATTGCAGAAGTGGTCACAGAATTTTTGCCATTTAAAAAAAAAATAAACATTAATAGCAATTAATTAAGAATATTTAAAGATTGCTCCATTGAAATGCATTGGAGAGCGCCAGGTAGCGAGAGGTCATACCTATCGCTGTTCAAGGTCGCTCGCTGGTGCTGTGGGGTGAGGCTGGAATAATAATGAATGAGTCGCTATCTGGCGCTCTGTCAGTCGCTAAGCAGGATCGCTTGATAAATGTGTGATTGCGGAGGGGAGCCGGCGTTCTCGTGGCGGTGACCGTCATTACCGTTCGCTCACCATTCGCTACCTGGCGCTATCCCTTGTTAAATAAGGGCCTTAGTGTAATACTGAGAATTTACCACCACTACAGGTAGAAAAAAACATACCACTGTAAAATGACTAATATTACGGTATAGTATGATCCACACTGGCTGTCCCATCAGAATAGCTTCTTTAACTTGACCTCATACCCTATGCACAGTTGTTATACTGGCCTCCAGAGACGTGTAAGCTAGTTCCCAGGAAACCTTGCCTGATTGCTGATGTTCTTTAACCCAGATCTTCACCCTGAATAAGAGCCTATCTTGTATGTTTCCCTCACCCTGTACATAAAGATTGCTCACTTTAAAAATTATCCTACTTGCATATACTGCCTTTTCTGAGCCTTTAAACATCCAAGATGGTGGGACATGGATTCTAAGGCTGCCTTCAGACAGGAAGTGTCTTCTGACTGTGTCGCTCTGCATTCTGGGATTGCTGTCCTTTTCCTGACCCAGTTTGGCTCTGTCTGTGCAAAACACACCCCTGTACTTTTGCCCCCTCTCCTCGGTATGTGATGTTTCTGAGGCAAGATGGCGGCGCCCATACCCTAGAGTCCCGAACAGTGTTGCCGCCCAGTTGTAGGTCCAGTTTGAATACATATTCCAGAATTTTTCTCTCCCTCAATGGTTCAATGCGGCATTATGGCACCTAGAAATTTTACCTTGATTTTTTAATGGTAAAGGCATGGTCTCCCTGAGTTTGCTTAAGAGGTTTTTCATTTCCCTCATGTCTCTGAAAAAAAAGGAAAATGTACATCAACTGGGCAACTACATAATACATATATAACATGCACTTACATGGAGGTAGACATCACACTTTATTTTGATTATTTTCCAGGCTGACACAACACTCTTGATTGTCCATCAGAATTCACTCCCACTCCCTAGAATGTCCTCCTGATAGACCACATTGATTGCCAGCTGACTGCTCACAACTATCCTCCAACTACTTGGCCTCCTCCACTGGCCCATCTGAGCATGTATCTTCCCTTTTAACAAAAACTAGTACCATTATTATTTATTATTTACATCTTACACCCAGGGCTAGCCTTACCATGGGTCCTGGTGGGTCCATGGTCCCAGGCGGCACTTTAAGGGGGGTGGCACTTTGCTGGCAGCGGCGGGAACATATTTGGCGGTAGTGGTGGGCGGCAGCAGTGGGCAGGAACATCGTGACTGCGGAGGCAAATGCGTAGCGCATGCCTCCCAACTGTCCCGATTTTCCTGGGATTGTCCCGATTATTTCCCAAAATCCCGCGGTCCCGGACTGTTGCAAATTTTCCTGGGACACCCTGCGCCATGGACACTGAGCAAGGGACCTGCTGTGCGCCGATTCCAGGCTGCCCTGTGCCATGTCAGCTGTGTGTGCAGAAAATGTCTCCCCCACCCACACGAACAAGGCAACACATTTATGTTCAGGATGTTCTAGGTGAGATGATTTTTCTTTCAATGGATCGTTGCCCAGTTCCCGAACATCCCTGCTCAGCCACTGCCAAGGCTTAGAGGGAACATTGGTGGTAAGAGCGGGGGCCGGACCTATGTGCACATGTGTCTGTCTGCCTGTGTGTGCTTGCATGTATGTGTGTTTGACTTTGTGTGGGGGCTTGCATGCATGTGTGTGTGTGTGTCTGCATGTATGTGTGTGTGGAGGGGGCTTGCATGCATGTGTGTGTGTGTGTGTGTGTGTGTGTGTCTGCATGTATATGTGTGTCTGCATGTATGTGTGTGTGGAGGGGGCTTGCATGCATGTGTGTGTGTGTGTGTGTGTGTGTGTGTCTGCGTCTGCATGTATGTGTGTGTGTCTGCATGTGTGTGTGTGTCTGCATGTATGTGTGTGTGTCTGCATGTGTGTGTGTGCTTGCATGTATGTGTGTTTGACTTTGCGTGGGGACTTGCATGCATGTGTGTGTATGTCTGCATGTGTGTGTGTGTGTGTGTGTGTGTGTGTGTGTGTGTGTGTCTGCATGTATATGTGTGTCTGCATGTATGTGTGTTTGGAGGGGGCTTGCATGCATGTGTGTGTGTGTGTGTTTCTGCATGTGTGTGTGTGTCTGTATGTGTGTGTGTCTGCATGTGTGTGTGTGTGTGTGTGGAGGGGGCTTGCAAGCATGCAGTGTGTGTTTGCGTGTGTGTGCCTCCATGTATGTGTGTGTCTATGTATGTGGGCTTGCATGCATGCATTGTGTGTGTTTGCCTGCACATATGTGTTTGCCTGAATGTTTATGTTTGCATGTGTGTGTAGGGGGGCTTGTCTGCATTCATGTGTGTGAGGCTTGCCTGTGTGTGTGTGTGTGTGTGTGTGGTGTTTTCATGTAATTTGTTACTATGTATTTATTAGGTGGAGTTTAGCTTTAAGGGTGTGGCTGGGGGCGGGGCCGGGGGTGTGGTTTAAAATGTCCCTCTTTCCTATTTTCAAAAGTTGGGAGGTATGGCGTAGCATAGAAGGAATGAACGCCACTCTCAATAGCGGGTCACTCACAAACTTTTCCGTACTGCGTGTGTGAGGCAGAGCCGAGAGAAGCGCCGCACTTGCGGCATTGTGGGATGCAATAAAATGGGGGCAGAGGCGAGCGGCAGGAGAGTGCGCGCACTGCTGGGGGAGGCGCGGCTTCAGGGGCGTAGCTATAGGGGTCGCAAGGGTCGCCATTGCGACTGGGCCCCTAAGCCAGGGCCACCCCCCCCTGCAGGGCCGGATTAACGTAGGGGCGGATGGAGCTGCCGCTCCAGGCCCCTACGTTTAGACAGGCCCAGCAGCCTGCAAACGCGGCCCGCATAGGCCGCGCCCGCGGCCGCCTGGTCTGCCACTGCAGTCAGTCACTGTTGTACGCCCAGCGGGCCAGCGCGCGACAGTCAGCATTGGGGAGAGGAAGTCTCGCGGGATTAGGCGGGGGACGACGGTGCGGCGGTACCTCAGAGGGGGAGAGCGAGAGGACGTCAAATCACGCTGGATTAGGAGGGGGACGACGGAGCGGCGGTACCGAGGGGGAGAGGAAGTCAAGTCACGCGGGACCTAAGGGACGACGGAGCGGGCGGCGGTACCTGTTAGCCAGGGGTGAGTCACTGTATGGTGAGGAGCAGGTTGACTGAGGTGAGACCGTAAGATGTAATGGATATGAACAGAGGTAAAGTGAGGAGTGGAACACTGGAGGGCTGAAGTGTGATGGAATATGGTGAAAGGAGGTGAAAGGAGGTGGAGGGGGTGGGGATAGGTGAGGGGGGACAACTAGAGTTTATAGTAAGTAAAGCACTTCCTGTCTGCATAGCCAAAACTAAAAGACCTCTAGTGGCTCAGCACTCCAACTCCAGCTGTAGACCTTAAAGTGGACCTTCACCCTAAATGAGAGCCTATCTTATATGTTTCCCCCATACTGTACATACAGATTGCCCACATTGAAAATCATCCTACCTGCATCTATTGCATTTTCTGAGACTTTAAACATCCAAGATGGCGGCTCATGTGGGTGCAGGCTGCCTGCAAACAGGAAGTGTGTTCTGACTGTGCCACACTGCATTCTGGGATTGCTGACCTTTTCCTGACCCCAGCTCTGCTCTGTTTGTGCAAAGCACAGCTATATCCCTGCTCCCCTGCACTTTTGAACCCTCTCATCTCCTCAGTATGTGATGCTAGTGAACCAAGATGGTGGTACGCTGAACAGAGTTGCAGGCCAGTAAGGGAAAGAATAAAATGTGACTAAAAATGTTAAATATATTGATTTTAGATGCTGGGGAATAGTTTTTTTAAGGGTTTGGGCTTTTCATTAAATGATGCTGAAGTCCGCTTTAAAAAACAAATTATTTCACTGAAAGTCACAAAACTTGGTCATTCAGTAATCACTATAATCACCAGAATCTGGTAAGGGATTGTCGTGTGTGCCTGAAGATACAGCACTGTGCTTGAATTACTTGTGAACAGACACAAACTGCTCACAATCCTTTTGTCAGGCATGGCATTGTTTGTGTGTGTCTCAATGTGTCACAGTGTCTGTGAGTGTTCTCAATTTCTGAGGGATGCCCCCGCTTTGCCTGTACTGAGGGATGCCCCTGCTTTGTCTGTACTGAGGGATCCCTGAAAGCAGGGACAAAGCGGGGGCATCCCTCAGTACAGACACAGCGGGGGCATCCCTCAGTACAGACACAGCGGGGGCATCCCTCAGTACAGACACAGCGGGGGCATCCCTCAGTACAGACAAAGCAGGGGCATCCCTCAGTACAGGCAAAGCGGGGGCATCCCTCAGTACAGACACAGCGGGGGCATCCCTCAGTACAGACAAATACTGAGGGATGCCCCCGCTGTGTCTGTACTGAGGGATGCCCCCGCTGTGTTTGTACTGAGGGATGCCACTGTTTCCCTCTCCAGCTTCTTGATCCCCTTTCTCCTACTTTCTTTTCACTTGTCTCTGTCACCTCCCTTGCTTTTTCACAGTGATCTTCTACCATTTTGTTTTTGAGCCCTTTTTTCCTAAGACATTTACTGTGGTGTTGTAAAGCAGACCTACCTTTGTTCCACCACCATCACCACTGCCCCGCTGTGTGGAACCTATCCTGGTAATTTAATGTACATTAGACATGTGACAAATGCACTTTGTCTTAAACAAAATTGCTTTGTGTTGCGTTTTCATTTTATATACTTCGATAAACAGGCCTGTCAAAATCTACAGCACCAGGCCCGGGATGCTCTTAATCCGGCCCTGCCCCCCTGCCAACTGTAACTGTCTGTTGCCTGACAGCGGCGCGGCGCCGCCGCAGCCGCCGCGGGTCGGGCGGGGCCCAGAGGAGAGACAGAAGGTCTGGTGGCAGGGCCCCCTGCCCACTGTTCCCTGACAGCGCCGCCGCCCGGAGGAGAGACAGAAGGTCTGGTGGGGCGGGGCTGGAGGAATGAGAAGGTCAGGTCACGTCACGGGCTCACTGGCAGGAGGCTGTCGGTGGCGCCTCCCAGGCGGACAGCGCACAGTGAGCACGTGCAGCTACACGGGGGAGCGCCTGCGCCCGCGGATTCACTCTGAAGGGGACTGCCAGACTGGAGCACGGAGAGCCGGCGGCCCGGCGCCGCTCATTATAAGGTAGGTCGCTGTCACTGATGATGGGGGGGGGCCCAGTTTGACTCCTCGCATTGGGGCCCACAAGACTTTAGCTACGCCCCTGCGCGGCTTCCACCAATAGCCACGCTGGTTGGCTGAGCCACTGCAGGGGGAGGCGTCGCTATTTGACGGGGACTGCTGGAGGCAGAGCGCTAGTCTGGTCTGGAAAGCTGCTCACACTGTGATAGGTAAGCGGGAGAGGCTGCCGCACGTTCACTATACCTTCAGTTCGGTTGCTTCTGGAAGCTTCGGTGGAAGAGAGGAGGTTCCAACTTATCTGCCATTCATAGAGCTAGGTGGGTGGTGGTCACGTTACAGCCTGGTGCCTGCTGGCTTCCAGCCTGCCAAGGGCCGTGGGCACGGGTTGCCCGTTATAGTCTGTACTGTCCAGGTGCCAGATTAAAAGATATCGGTGGCAGAGCTGTACACCTGCCCGTGGGTGGCTGCTTGGTTACGGTGACTGTGCATCCTGGGCGGCCATGTTTGCTGGTCACCTGTATAGAGTGTAATTGGAACCGTTGGGGTTGAGCTTGTCCAGTTACAGGGCTACCCCTTATTGGCCATTTAACACCAATGGCTAAAAGACTCCAGGGCTGATTCAAATTTGTGATGTGCTGCTGTGTGTAGCCCCAGCAGTATTTACATAGCTGGCAATCCAACAGTGAATGTGTGGGCTATGTGCACCAGGTGGGGAGGGGGTGTGGCCAGTCCCCCCCCCCCCGTTAAATAGCTTTGTTGCGCTGAGCGTGCTCATTGCCTGTCTGCATGCTCTGTGGAATTGCTGAAAGTGGTGGGCATCCCAAATTAAGATGCCCTGTCACAGAGGAATAACACCTGGGAGAAGGACAGTACTGGTTGGTGGCCTTCTTTAATGGAGAGGTGCTGTGTTTCAGAATAGGGCTTGCTTGTCCCATCTTCTTCTATTTATCAAGCTGGGAGACCGTGCCCAATGCTGTGGAATGCTGGATATCCAGCCAAGTGGCAGAGGCCAAGAAGTTTGGGTCTAAGGTACCTGCTTGTAACAGCTGTAGGTTCAACTGGCTCCCATGCATGGCTCCAAAACAAAACTGTGCTATCACTAATCTGTTCAATTTATGGGATGAAAGCTACCAGTTCATCACCTGCATGGCTGTATTTACCATTAGACAAACCTAGGCATGGGCCTGGGGCTGCCACTTGCAAAGGGGAGGTGCCATAGTATGTGGTTACTGTACTATAGTAAAGAAAAAAGGTGAAATAAAGGTGCTGGCACCTTAATGCCCCCTCATGACCCCCCCCCCCCCCCCCCCAGCCATGACAGTGGGGAGATTTGGGCGTTTTTATAGAGTGGGGCATCACATATCTGGTTGTTCCTAAGTAAGTATCAAAGCCCAGGATAGTGAAAATCCTGGGTTTTGGTTCACTTAAAGTGGAACAAAACCCGAATTGAGATTCTGCGCTATGTGAAAACCCCCCAGTTTGCCTAGTAAAAATCACCTTTTTTTTTAATTTGGGGGGGGGGGGGGGCAGCATTTCACTCTTGGACCCAGGCAGCACAATGTCTTGGGCCAGCCCTGCTTACACCTACATACCTACAGCCTTATATGACCCCCGCTCCCCCTGTCTGTCTACCTGAACTTTTCTATATAACTGAATTATTATCATTATTGTTTAATTAGTTCTGCATGAGACTCCAGGACAGGCAAGAAAGTTTTGTATGCTTTCCCTCTTGTGATCAGTGGCATAAGCAGCTTGAGAGGGCTTAACCCCATGCAGCTGTTGTGGAATGGTATAAAGATTAATCACTCTAGAATTACATGGGTGGCAAACTTACCTGGAATACAAGACCTTACCAACTAATGACCTGCTCTTTCCACCCCCAGAGTTTGCTTGTCACAACCCAACAAACACCACACACCACCTTAATACTGCCTTCTCAGCTGACTGCCTCTATGTTTTGAAATGAGCACCTTAGTTACTGTCCCCTAGGGGTCCACCACTGTAAGTTTATTTTTCTACTTATATAAGTATAAATTATAAGTGGGACAAAACCCAGGATTTTGACTATCCTGGGTTTTGGTCTTTGCCCCCCAGACACCCTGATCGGGGATGCCCTGCTGTGTGAAACCCCCCAGCATGCTTGGATCTGCTCCTGCCCCTTCGTCCTAGAGCTCGTCTAAGGTGGGCAAATCTGAACATGCTGGCGACTGCATCCCCCACTAACCGGCCATTTACAAATGACGCTCCCTTCTAAATTGATAGTGGGGATGCGGCCGCTGCTGAAGGTGAGGTTTCGGGGCAACCTGGGGGGGAGCATCCCGATTCTGGATGCCCTGAGGGGGGAGCAAGTATACCTGTCCTGGAGTGTAATAGACACCAAGGTGGGTTTTGGTCCACTTTAAAGTTTTAGCACCGTATAAACCCCTGTTTTTTCTAGTCATTGTCGTTGACTGTTGGTTCAGTTTAAACCATGTAAAAACAGGCCACCCTGCAACCCTTGTGCCCACATTCTGTGCCTCTTTTTTTATATTCTTGCTTGATAGCGGCATGTTCTACAGGCCCCATACATGCTTTACATTGATCTGTATGATTTATATGATCGCTCGCTCGCTCGCTGAGCAAACAGTCAATTTATCTGCTCGTGTAAACCCAGCATTAGCGTCTACTGTATACTCCAAGATGAGAACAAGATAATATACCTTTCCGTGTTCTCAATGTCTGTGGTAACCTGCCAACACTGTTGGACATCTATTGGTGATGACGTATCTTCTAAGATTGGAACTTCAGAGCTTTCATCTGTTTTGTAGTCTATTATCTTTGGACCTACACAATTCTCTCTTCCTATAAGAAAAAACAAATTAAACTTTAAGCATTGCTCTTCCTCTGCTCACAAACAGTAATATATGCCGACTGTAATATCGTTAAAGCCAGACCTAGGGTTTATAAGTCTCTAGATCTGGTAAAATACCGTACTCACCCCTCTAAAAAAAAAGGGTTTTGGATGGCCCTGGGCTACCTATTGTGCATACCTCATAGCCGATTCCACAGTGCAGCTGGTGGGGACATCTCCTGCTTCCATCTGGTCTGTGCATGGCCATGCCCACCTTAACTGAATGACTTTATGAGCGCAGCCATAAAGAGATGCAGGGGGTGCCACCATCAATCGATAAAGCAGTTAAACCGGACAAACACCCAGACTCAGCTGATTAAAACAAGCTTGGGGGGGGGGCATCCAGAATGCTGGAGTCCCCCCACAACTCAGGTAATTCTCACCTTTGGTGCGAGCGAGCCGGGAAAGGAGTTCCTTGATTGGCCTCCAGGTGGTCACGTGGGCCGTAGTTGTGTCCTCGGCGCCGGCCACCAGAACGACGAGGACACTGTCGCTGGCTCATACTGAAGGTGAGGATTACGGGCATTCTGGGGGGTTAGCGCCGGGGGGGGGGGGGGGCAGCATTCTGGATGCCCCCTCCGAGCTTGTTTTAATCAGCTGACTGCGGGACCAACACCCGTTAACGAAAAAACTGGGTCCGGTTTAAGTTCTCATCTAGCAGCTCAATTATATATGCATCTAAAAAGCTATAGGTGAGCTGCACCTGCGATGTGGAATTGCCAGCGAGGTATGTATAATGGCCGACCCGCAGAGTCTCACACAGCAGGGCATTCCAAAATAGGGATTCCCAAGGGGTATGGATCAAAACCCGAGATATTGAAATTCCCAGGTTTTGACCCAGCCACAGCTATTTTCTCTCAGAGGGAGAAGATTCATTATCATGGCCATTCTAGAAACTGTATTCATGTCCAGGGCAGCCAGATTGTGTAACTGCAGCACACACTTTCTTAAATAGGAATAAAACCCAAGACTTCCTCCTGCTAGGGGCATCCATGCCCCACTGTGTGTACCCCCCTAGATCTTCCAAATATTCACCTTTTTCTCATCCCCACAGTGGGGAACTATTGGCCAATAAGCAGATTGCATTCCATTCACATGTTCCTTGCTGCTTACACTAGTGACAGTGGGCAAAGCCATGCAGGGGTGCACCCATACTAATGGACGCTGGCTCAGGATCCTGCCCAGGAGCTCTGATTTGCAGCATAGGTGTGCGCTGTAACAGCACTGTGGCTGTGGGTTGTCCCCTCCCCATGTGTGCTCCACTGGCAAGTCCACAGGCTGGGGTGGGGTGATGGTGGCATTACGCATCCTAAGATAGCAACTTACCTTTCCGTTGGTGCTGGAGGGAGCCCAGAAGACACATGGATTTCAGCATTTCGGTGGTGTACATTTCTAGGCAGCACTGCAGCTGTATATAAAGCCTGCAGATCTCAGGGTGGATCTCCCCATCTTCTGCTCTAAACAACACAAAACATTAGAGAATCACGTAAGTCATAACTAGTAAAATGTTCAGCTTAGAAAAGAGGGGGCAGCTCCTTCTACACATGGTTTCACAAACCATAAGTAGTTTATGTACTAAGATCATTCAACATCAGCAAAGTTTCCTCTATAATAGCATATACATGTAATTAAATATAATAAATGAAACTTTAGATGTGGAAGTTACATCAAAACAAAAGCCTTGGATAGACAACAACTCCTAAATAGATATTTCCTCTTTGATTACAGAGTCTCCATGTTTGGGAATGCGAGTAAATGACAGCCAGGAATCTGGATGATCAGGATATTTGCTGATTAAGTAATGGCAATAATAAGGCAGCAAGAGCCTCGCCTAAAGCCTGTCCCATGCACCTCTCCTCTGTTTCCAGCAGTGTGCTGTAGATCTGTAGATACTGTAGCATGTCCCCAATATTTGCTTTACTTTCCATTCCTTTATAACCACCTCCGAATGTGATGACACAGCTGCTCCTATACCTTGGCTCATACTGAGGTTTGATGGGCTCACTCATAATGGAAGCAGCAATGGATAACGTTTGCAATGTGGTCATGGAGGCAGAGCCAGATTATCATTGATGCAATGGAACACCTGCTCCAGGCCTCCACAGCTCAGGGGCCCCACCACCATTTCCACCAGGGGCACTTCAAGGAGGGGTGCAGGCAAAAAGGACAAAGCCCTGCAAAACTGACCAGGGGTGAATATACTATGGTGTCTTTTCCCCCAGTCCAGTCACACAGTGTGATCCTTCTCTCTCCTCAGTCCAGTCACTTAGAGGGCGATTCATTAATAGCGGCAGGTAGCGACAGTTGAGCGACTGTAGCGGCCTTTTCAGAGCGCCCGCTAGTAGTCGCTGTGCTTGGCCATTGTTTGGTAGTTGATAGTGACTCGGTTTGCCGTAATGTTGAATATTGGGTGAGGAGTCGCTATTTGACAGGTTCCGCGCTGTATAGGAGCGCATGATAGCGACTGGCCCTAGCGACCGGCTCCCACCATATTCATTAAAAAATCACGCTCAAAAAATTCTCGCGCTGTGAAATGCATGTTTAAACCCCAGAGCGCTGGCGGCGATGGGTTAAAAGTAGTTTTTTAACCCCCAAACAACCATATTTTTGGAAACCAAAAGAAACAAGTTTTTAAAATAATTTAGTAATATGAATACATTAATATCAGACCTGTAATATCAATTCTGTACGATTTATTTTTTTAATTTTTTTTCCCTTAAAAAAATTATCTAAAGTGGTCACAGAATTTTTCACATTAAAAAAAAACAAAAAACTATTAATATCAATTAATTATTAATATTTAAAGATTGTTCCATTGAAATGCATTGGAGCGCGCCAGGTAGCGAGAGGTCATACCTGTCGCTGTTCAAGGCCGGACGCTGGCGCTGTGGGCTGAGGCTGGAATAATGATGAATGAGTCGCTATATGGCGCTATCTCAGTCGCTAAGCAGGATTGGCTTGATAAATGTGTGATTGTGGTGGGGAGCCGGCGTTCTCGTGGCGGGGCCCGTCATTACCGGCCGCTCACCAGTCGCTACCTGTCGCTATTCCTTCATAAATAAGGGCCACAGTGTGATCCTTCTCTCGCCACAGTCCAGTCTCCAGTGTGATCCTTCTCTCTCCGTAAAAGAACCGCTCCATGCCATGTATACACTTAATGGAATGGAATTGAAAAAAGGGGCAAAATTTGGAGACCTGCTACAGGCGCACTGCAGACACATGGGACAAGCTTCAGATGAGCTCCTTGCTGCCTTGTTAAACCCACCCTGGAGTCTATGAGACTCAGGGTAGGCTTATTCCCTCCCCCTGGGGCATCCTGAACTGGGATGCCCCACTGTGTGAAACCTGCTGAGGCACCTGATTTTCTTACCTTTCCCCCTGAGCCCAGGGCGCATGCGCAGCCGGGATCACTCGCCTCCCTTGTTGGCTGTGTGCTGCCCTCCACGTTGCACTGAATGACTGTACAGGGCCGTGCACAGCCGAAAGCAGCCCAGGTTCTGTGCCGCTTCTAAGTGCAATTAGCCGCTGCATACGCTTAAGGGAGGGTGAGGGGGTTCTGCCTCCTGGGGGGGTCACACAGCCGGGCACCCAAAACCGGGTGCCCTGGAGGAAGGATCAGAACCCAGGATAGTGAAAATCATGGGTTTTGGTCCACATTCATGCCATTTCCTGGACTGTCCCTTTAACTGCGGACAGTTAAAGGGCCTCTGGGTCCACCAATTTCACATAGCCACATTTAAAGTGGACCTAAACCCAGGATTTTGACTATCCTGGGTTTTGGTCCTTCCCCCTGGCTATGTGAAACCCCCCAGATCCCTCACATCAACTCATCTCATCCCGGTCCTATGGCGTATGCGCGGCCGCTAGTCCAATCAGCACGCTCGGAGCCACTGAGCTATGCCCGTCTATTCCGACGTCTTAGCCCAGCGCCTCCGAGCGCGCTGGTGGCTGCATCCCCTGCCTCCCTCTTACATGAAGCGTGCCTGCGCCGGGCATTCACAAGTGGGCACGCGCCCTGCTAGAGGGATAGCGGGGATGCGGCCGCGGCCCGTGCATGTGTCCTTGGACCGGAAGTAAGGTAAGTGTAGCGGGCGACCTGGGGGGTTTCACACAGCGGGGCATCCTGATTTTGGATGCCCTGGGGGGAGGGAATGGATCGGCCCTGCTCAGTTTCAGTCCACTTTAAAACAATGACATCTGATTTTATGAATTGTTGAATTCTCTGGGTATAATATAACATACCTCCCAACTTTTAAGGGTGGGAAAGAGGGACAACTGTCAAATGAAGCTACGCCTCCTAATCGACGGTTGGATAGGAGATAGATTGCAATAGTTACAATAATGAAAACACTTCAAATAGGCAAATGAATCATTTATCGATTCAGATCTGCATGTTACACCTCAAACAGTGAACAAAAAGGGACATGGACTCAAAAAAGGGACAGTCCCTCCAAATCAGGGACACTTGGGAGGTATGATATAATGAAGCAAAAGACAAAACATGGCAAAACGAGGGCAGATGACATCATGGCTGATAATATCACTTCTACCACTAGAGGGCAGTGTCTACTCACATAATAAATGCATAAAAGCTCTTCACAGTCTGCTCTGATAAAGAGGCAAGCTGGTCTCTGAAAGTGCAAACAAGAAACAGCAAAGGGAATTTGAGCCCACTCCCACCAAACCAGGGATATCACAGAAAACAAGGGTACAAATCTCCAGCAAAAAATAACCTACTAGACAAGGACAAATTCAAAACATTCAAATAGAGAGTAGATATTACCCACAGAAAACAACAGGATGAAAGAGTCCAATAAAATGACTCTAACAGTAAATCAAAAAATATTATAAATCAAGGAATGATCAGATTGAATGTTAGGGCAGCATCCATAAATTGCACGCTCGCTATAATACAACTTCAGTGTAAAAAGCCTGAGACTGACAGTTTATAAATCAAAAATTCCTCCAAAGATAATCCCCAGCCCCCAGCAAAAACTGCTAGAGATCTAGAGAAGAGGCGGGTGCAGCCGCGCATACTGTGGGAGATTGCTAAATGTTTCTTTCTTCCAATTCCGCTATCAGTTTGTTAACAGGTTTCACGTATCTGCAGGTGTTAGGGAAGGGCAAAATGAGCAAGGGGACAGGGCCCCATCCCTATAAGGGCCTCCTGCCCAGCCCACTTTTTAACATCCTCCCCTGTACATGCACGCATTGGTTTGTCCAACAAAATCTGATACAAGAACGGTGCAGCTAGGCTCACCTTTCACTGTTTAAAATAGGTGGTCACAGATCAATATAATCCAGTGGCTGGCTACAGAAGCGGGATCCAGATCTCAGCAACAGCAGCTTTATTCAGCAGCACAAAATGATGTTTTTTTTCCACTTTGGACTATTCCCTTTAAATAAAACTCCATTGGTCTCAAAGTGTCTGGACCTTCAATAACCCCTCCCGCCATCCTGAAGACCTAGCAATGTGCACATGGGCCTTGCAGTCTTCTGGTGGACAAAACTCAACCCGTGCTATTTTTTTTTCCCCTAAAGCAAACAGGACTATGCTTTTTTCTATTTATTTTTTTGGCCTTTCCATATAGGTTAGACCTCCTTATCACCTTATCATGTTACCATTTCCCATCTCTTGTTCAGACTTAATGGACAGTGTCGGGGAACGCGATCCAACGTGATCCAACTATCAATCAGGGACTTCCAATCATGCAGCCCGCTTTCCCAAAGCACCGTCCATTTTCCAACCTAGTGGGACTCTATGGACCAGCAAGGCCGCGGACACACAGATTCTTGGCTAAGGCAAAAAGATTGCTCAAGTTAAAAATAGGTTTTAATGCAATGAGCACACTAGGCAGTGATAACAAACGTTTGGCTATGATGGAACATGAATAAATACAAATGTCATTCTGAGAAGTGGGTTATAGGTTACAGTGAGTTACACACAGAGATATAATAGTCAGAGTTACCTTAAAATGCAGATGTAGAGTAGTGATCATGAGCTCCCACATGGAGGCGAGTGGCAAGCTTATTGATGGGCACCTCCAGCACGCATGCCCCGTGACCTGCCCCAGAAGTGACAAAAGTCTGGCCCAGGGTCATCTCCTTTATGCCTCGGGAACCTTTTGCCCCCTCCCTTCTGTGGGGCGGACTGTCCCCTCCCTCTGTTGTGGAACATGCTTTAGAACCTAAAACCCTTTAGGGGTTATAACTTTGGGCAGGGGGGTCATATGGCTCTGGATATGGCACCAAATGACTGAGCTGGGTGACGGGCATCTGATGAGCCGAAAGATCCAGCCATGTCTCAGCCACACCAATAAAACATTTTCTTCCAGTACCAGAGCCTCAAGCTCCCTTCACTTTACTTGCCAGACTTCTGGCGTTTGTGAACATACACATTAAGTTCCTATTTATTTTGACACATTGAGCTTTAGTATTAGCTTCTGTAGAAATGCATCCACCTAATATTTTACTGTTGGTTTGCAACAGTCCTTATCCATCATAGCAGTCCTCCAACCTTCTAATTCTCCACCCACTGTTATATTCTGTTCCCTAAGTAACCTGTATTCCCCTTTGTTTTCTCTCTTGGCCCCTCCCCTTATCTCTAGTCTAAATACCCCTCCACACCTTCTAATATCCTCTTACCCAGCACAGCACCCCCCCTTCCATTCACGTGCAAATTATCTGTAGAATCCAGTTGAGTCAGCTCAATGCTCTAGGAACCCAGATTCTTCTGCCTTGCACCAGGACTTGGGCCATGCTTTTAACACTCTAAGCTCCCGCTGTCATTCATGTGTAGCGCATGGCACAGGCAGTATTTCAGAGAATACAACCTTGGAGGTCCTTCTCTTCAACTTGGTGCCGAATTCCTTAAATGTATTCTTAAGGACCCTCTATCTACCATTAATTATGTCATTGGTCCCCACATGGACCACAACAACTGAATCTTCCCCAGTCCCTCCCAGTAATTTATCCACCCTTTCCACCACATTCATACCATTCGGTTGAGGCAGTCTTGAGGACAAATTATTCAGTATTTTTATATCAGTCTGCCTGATAATAGAATCCCCTATTACCACTAACTGTCTAGTCCTACCTGCAGTCCCAACCACCCACTCAATAGCTGGGCTGTCCTCCTGGCTGTTAGGGAGAGCAGTATCTGCTAGGGCTGCCATTTTTGAGACTGATACTCTTGATCAATACCCAACATGGCAATTTTGCTAGGGTGCACGGACACAGGTATGGCCTTCCTTTTCTTTGCTCCCTTTCTACTCCCTCTATCTACATTTACCCAGCTATTTATTAGCTCTTCCTGACCCATTATGCCACCCTCTGTTTCTACCCCACTTAATGCCTGCTCAGTGAGCAGAATGTCCATTTCCATATTGCCAGTCTCCCTCAGTGTTGTATTTTGTGCCTCCAGATCTCTAACCCGTGCTTCCAAGGTTGCAATATGCTCACATTTAACACAGCGGTATTCACCCTGGAACTGCTGCTCCTGAAGTGTAAACATATGACAAATTGTGCACTGAAGTAGGCCTTCAATGTTGCTAGCCATTATCCCAGTTACAAAAACGGTAGTGGAAACACACTTTTAATGCTTGCAGTTCCAGCAACTTTGGCCTTTAACTTCTTATTTTAGCTCTATAACACTTAGGCAATAAACACTTAAATTCCCTCCAATATAGAATCCCATATGAAAAGTCTCTTCACTTATAATACAACCCCTTTTTTTGGGTTTGGGTAGCAAAAAAAAAGTTACAAAAAGTTGTCAAAAATCACAAAAATGAAAGTAAAACACCAAAAATGTGCATTTGGGCCCCAAAGTTTAGAAAATAAAAACAACTAAAAATAATAGTTAAACCGGACCTTCAACATAATTTATTGAAAAGCCCAAACCCTTATAAAATGATTCCCCAGCATCTAAAATTAATATATTTTAAGTTTTTAGTCACTTACTTATTATTCCTTCCCCCCACTGGGCTGCAACTGTTCAGGACTTTAGGATACGGGCGCCGCCATCTTGACTCAGAAGCATCACACTTACTGAGGAGAGGAGAGAGGGATAAAATACAGATGGGCGGGTTATAGCTGTGCTTTGCTCAGACAGAGCAGAGCTGGGATCAGGAAAAGGTCAACAGTCCTAGAATGCTGAGCAGCACAGTCAGAAGGCACTTCCTGTTTGCAGGCTGCCTGATGTTCCATGAGCCGCCATCTTGAATGTTTAAAGGCTCATAACATGCAGTAGATGCAGGTAGGATGATTTTTAATGTGAGCAATCTGTATGTACAGGGTGTGGGAAACATATAAGATAGACTCTTATTCAGAGTGAAGGACCGCTTTAATTAAGCATTAATATGCAAACCAAACAGGGGAGGGAGGGTTAAAGAGAAGATCTGGAACAAAACATTGGGCTAAGGGTTAACCTAAATCAGAGTATCCCTCCAAAAAAGCAAGTTCTCCAGGGAATACACTCCAAAATGGTGAATAGGATACACATAAGCTGGAGAGATCAAATCACTATGGAGGAAAATTAAAGGAATGGAGAGAAACATTGGGGGCAATCTCTAGCAGTTAAGGGCTTAGCCGGCCAAATGTGAATGGGCTAGGGCCATTTGTGCTTCAAAACAGCAGAATTTCAGGCGGAAGGCATTAGAAGAGGAACTTTGCGCTTGCCCCGGGCACTCGAAGACCTGAATCATGCACTTAGGCACATGCCGAATAGTTTGAGCTTGGTTTTGGGTTTTTGGGGCTCCGACCATGAATCGACTCTTATGCCTCATCATGGACTCACTTCTCCATTTCATAAAGAGCAGACGTTTTGTAATGTATGCCAGAGGTGCATTGTATCAAAACAAATGCTGCACTTAATATGTGTTGGCAATGCATTACACACGCATTGCGTTTGCATTGCCATAGACTCCTATTGACCTACATTGTTACTACGTTACGCTGAAAAGTCTGCAACACTTTTTTGATAGGTTGCGTAAAGCAGCGCAGATGTGTGAACTATCCCATGTATGTGAATGAAGTGCACTGTAACTGCGATGCAACGCACAACGCAGAGAAAGTGTGAAGAGTTGTGAAGAGACTTAATCAAAGCCACACTAAAAAAAGATACTGTCATCTCCAATACACAGAGTCAGCAATAATGTTTGTAATTCTTTATTTTTTTTTACTGTAGATTTGCATAAATCTCAATGTTTTATTGTTAACTGGGGGCTTAAATGGGTCTCGTGAGTCACTGTAAAGACTATTTTCTGCATTAAAAAGAGATCAAAGAAGTATTGAATATTCCAGCATTCATTTGGTTACGCATTATAAGGGATAAAAAAAACATAAAGATGAATATATTAAATCAAACTGTATCAGCCTGGTGTCTGCAGGCAATGAGCACACATCTGGGGAATCATACAAACCAATGCTCTACCTAAACATAAAGGAAGCTAAGAACAAGCACAGCAGTGATACTGTATGTAGGGCAGATTAAAGATGTGGCCCTGCAGGGGTGGAGGATGAAAAATATGCTCAAATAAATGGGTCAGTGCACCCGAACTGGTTCTGAGGGCAAAACTTTGAAAAGAGCTTCACCTACTAATTTATGATTCAGGGTTTGCTTGGGTGAGTATAGGAGTATGTACATGGTAGTATTATGTTATAGCCATCTTTGGGTTTTTCAAGCACATTTGAGGCTGTGGTCTGTGTACGTCCGGCACCCATTATTATTATTATATTACTGGATTATTAGCTTTCTTACTGGCAGGTCCCAGAGAGTCAAATTGGGCACCTTTATTTCCTCGTCTAGGATCAAGAATATTGGTGCACCTTAGGGATGTGTTATGTCTCCCCTTCTCTTTTCACTGTACACAAATGACTTCACCTCCTCAGATCCCTCAATCAAGATCATCAAGTATGCAGATGATACGACCTTGGTAGGCCTCATCAACGACAACGATGAGTCTACCTACCGGACCCAAGTCAAAACCCTGGAATCCTGGTGCAGTGCAAACAACCTTATCCTGAACACCCAGAAAACAGTTGAACTCATAACCCACCTAACGCACCATCCCATTTCGATTGGTGATGAAGAAGTCAAAATCGTCACCAGGATCCTCCATCTACCATTAATTATGTCATTGGTCCCCACATGGACCACAACAACTGAATCTTCCCCAGCCCCTCCCAGTAATTTATCCACCCTTTCCACCACATTCAAACTATTCGGTTGAGGCAGTCTTGAGGACAAATTATTCTATCAGTCTGCCTGATAATAGAATCCCCTGTTACCACTAACTGTCTAGTCCTACCTGCAGGACCAACCACCCAGTCAATAGCTGGGCTGTCCTCCCGGCTGTTAGGGAGAGCAGTATCCGCTAGGGCTGCCATTTTTGAGACTGATACTCTTGATCAATACCCAACATGGCAATTTTGCTAGGGTGCACAGACACAGGTATGACCTTCCTTTTCTGTGCTCCCTTTCTACTCCCTCTATCTACATTTACCCAGCTACTTATCAGCTCTTCCTGACCCATTATGCCACCAAAATCGTCACCAGCACAAAATTTCTTGGTACTGTGATCACGCGGGACTTGAAGTGGAGCATGCAAGCTACCGTCATCTTGAAGAAGGCCAACAGAGGTTATACTTCGTGAGACAATTGGTAAGATATGGTATGTCTAAAAGTATTCTAAAAACCTTTTGCAATGCTGCCATAGGATCGCTTCTGACCTCCTCCTTCACTGTCTGGTACAGCGGAGCTACAGCCAAAGACAAGAACAGGCTGAAGAGGATTACGAGGACTTCTGAGCGGATCATAGGATGCCCCTTACCATCTCTAGAGGGACAATTCAAGAGCAGAATCTGCACAAAGGCTAAAAAATAGCGATGGACTCAACGCACCCAGGACATTCTTTCTTCAGACTCTTACCCTCTGGCCGCAGGTACCTGGGTCTTTCAACTAGAACCTCCAGGCACAAAAATAGTTTTTTTCCCTTGGCCGTTATGGCACTGAATAACCTGCACTGAATAATGAATAACATGTACTGAATTTATACCTGTCACTACTATGTTACTGTGTTACTACTATGTATTATATGTATTATAGGTATTAGATGTCTATTGTTTATAGCTCTAATGGTGAATCTCCTGCCAAAAAGCATTCCTTGTATGTATCCTGTAATTACTTGGCGGTCAATAAAGTATTCAAGTATTCATTGAAAAGAGTTTGCGGCTCCATACACGGTAAACTGCTGTGTACATAGGCGATCATTCTTCTCAGGCTATACAAAGCGCCAGTAAGGTAAGTGGGGCGTCTGATGTCCTATAGCACTGTTTCTCAACCTGCGGCACATGTACACATACACGGCTTTATTCCAGAGAGCACCAACAGGGGGTCTGACAAGTCTGATATATTTAACTGTAAATTGTTATTCTTTCTTGCATTAAAACTACTACAAGGCCTGTGACCTACTTATTTAAGTAACATTTGTAACTCATCCCCTCTTTGGGGGTACTCAGTTGGAGCTTCCTGTCACCAGGGGGTACTTGAGAATCCCTGACCTATAAGACACTCTTGACCTGATATTTTAGGAAACGTAAATTAAAAGGGGACTTTTTCTTTAAAGAGGAACAAAATCCAAAAAGGCCAGCTGTGGAAGCAAAAAAAATTACAGTGCTAGCCACTGGCCTTCCCTTGGTGCACCCAAAATTGGGATGTCCTGCTGTGAACCTCACTGGGTCACCGTAAAACTCACCTTTTCACTGGCCCCCGTGCTGTTGCAAATATCACCGCGATCCTACCCTGCATCTGGGGTGTGCCCACTACCACTCCCGAATGCCAAGCACAGAGGCATCTGCTGAGCATTATTATATACAGCAAACAACTCTGATCGAGCCCTGCAGCGTTCATGCCATCAAGTATTCCTTGGCCGTCTGTCCACTATTGCCTCATGGATTGAGGAATGTGGCCTTACCCCCACATCAGTCACAGTAAATGGAGCACGGCCAACTTAATTCACTGCAGCAGAGGGGGCGTGTCAGGCACGGCATCTGCCCGCTCCCTTTGTAGGATGCAGTTGAAGGGGGCAGGAAGCCAGTGGACCTGACCAAAGGGGATTGCTAGGGCAATGGAGGAGCATGCCAGATGGATGGATGGCAAGGGGGGACATCATCCATATTATGGAAGCACCAGACGATCTAGCCGGGTGGCATGGAACTTGGATCCGGCGATCAGATAAGTGTCAGAGCGCTGGATAAGGAGCAATCTTCTGTGGGGCATAAAAGTTAAGTATTGCATTTTTTTATTGCCTGGACAATAAATGTAATGTCTGGACAGTCCCTTTAGCTGTCAGGCCATGCACAAATTGGGCTGTCCAGGGGTGGGGCTTCAGGTAGACCACCTGTAATCTTGGCTAGACATCCAATTTAGAATGTTTTGAATATAATTGTTTAACTTACTTTAAAGCTGACCATCTAAAGCTTATTAAGGGGCATTAACATCCTACAGATGTTTGGAATAGCAGGCATAGAACAAGCCAAGGTGCGTAAGCAGTGAGGGAGCGTGGTCAGAATCAAGCTGGCTTGGTACACAGGAATAGAGACACTGGAACAAGCAGGAGAGAAGACCAACTGGCAATGCTGGTCAGGGCTTAGCAGTATTTAAAGGCCCTTGCACATGTGCACCGAGCAGTTTCTCGCACATGCATTGTGCATGCTCAATTGCGCACACGCATATAAGTACACTGCATCAACAAGATATGCTGCTACAGCCACAAGAGCATGCGCATAAGCTTACTGACACCATTCTTCTTAGGGTGCAACTGTGAGCGCGCATCGGGAACCTTGGCAGCCTCTGCTGGAGAACAATGGGAAAAGTTCTGGTTCTATGACAAATACATTGTAACAGCTTCCCTCACACAGATTTCCTTTGCTACATTCGCTGTATGTTCAGTGTGTGGATGTGTGAAAAATGACAGACAAGCTTCGCCTTGTTTCCGAGGCATATAATTTGGTGTGAATTGCTGCTGGCACATCACCCCCCCCCCCTAATTCTGATGTAGAAGCATGACTATCAGGTGTGTGGCAAGATGACCTTCCCATGTAATTTTAGAGTGAATAATCTTTATGTCATTCTACAACACCTGCATAGGGTTAAACCAGACCAACAGCCTGCACAGTTGGAAAAGAAAGGTAGTGGCCATTTTGGAGCTTCCTCTCACCCATGCTGCTGACTGGGTTCAACTGACATAACTGACAATGCACAGTAACAGGAAACCCAGCAGCACCTTCTGTATTCGGGTGTCCTGCAAATGCACGAGCCGCCATTTTGTTTCTAAAATTTACTACAGCAGAAGTTAGAAAAATGTAAATGAATGTTTATGTGCAGCAATCTAAATTGCCCTGGGGAGGGATGCTTCTGAGCACTGTTTGTTGTGTTGGTCTTTTGACTGTTAGTCCGCTTTAAGCCCTCTCAAACTGCTTATGCCACTAATCATAAAGGAAATAATTTATTTTTTTGACTCGCTTTAAGGGATTTGATTTTAGATTGGCCTTGACTGCCATATCAAGTAAAAACCATGCTTAACTATTATTGTATTTTAGACTGTCAGCATTAATCATAATTAAAATTAAAAATATGATAAACCTATATGCACATTGTTCTGACAGGCTGCTTCATTGTATGGAAAATGGTGGCTAATTATAAGCCGATAATATATGCAGAGGATGTGTTAATGGAACATTGCAGTTCCGAGGTAATTTTAAAAGTGCAATCAAGTTGGCTCTACATCCTAACACCTCCCACCAACACTTTCTATCTATGGCCTTTCATGTCCAAACACAGTGCCGCGATGTGCCACATATTTCATGGAGGTGTCCTTCATCAGAAGTCATCTGAACGCTGATTTGCATTTAACCATACAGCACAATGGATTTCTGTCCAGAAATGACTCTATATCATCAACCAAATTGAAGGTTTTCTGCTGTCATGCGGCGGCCTTCCCGCTCTGCTCGGTCTGGCGAGCTCAGCAGCTCTGCCCAGCAGCATCCTTGTTGTCACGGCAGCAGCCACGCAGTTCTGCTGGACCGCATCAGTAATGGGGAGGATAAATCACATGCTACCCCACCTCTGTCTGTTAGTGTGCTTAGCAAGACACTGGTGGTGGGAGACTTCAGTTTGCCTATTTATACTGGGGTCTGCAATTCAGTCTCACTCTGTCTATATATTTTGGGGTCCACTACACAGTGATATTCACAAAAAAAGCAAAAAAGCATGGAGCAAAAAACTTTAGTGAAGAGTCTTTAAAGTAATTAAGTGGGCGGATAAAACAAAGGGGTACTTACCTTTTGTCCCGCAGCTGATCAGTGCCAGTGTAGAGATCAGCTGGGCCCCCGCCACAGCCGCTGTATCCCACGCTTTCCGGGCCTCAAACGCCATTTATCAGCGCTTCCATGCCTACCACCAGTGACAGGGATGGCCACACCCTCACCATTCACTACAATGGAGGGGGCATGCCAGGCCTCGGCCCACTTCCTCCATTGCAATTAATGGAAAGGGTGGGGCTACTCTCTGTGATTGATGGGTCGCCCTCAAACCCATCAACATGTTCAGGCCCTGGATGGTGCTGAATGCGGCGGCTGCGTCAGAGACTCAGTGCTGGCGATCTGTTAAGTTAGTGATCGCTGGATGGCACCGGTCAGTGGCGCAGGACTAAAGATAAGTACCCTTTTGTTTCATTAGCTGCCTACTGAATCACTTTAAAGTGGAAGTGGACCAAAACCCAGGATCCTGGGTTTTGGTCCTTTCCCCCAGGGCACCCAGATCGGAGGTGCCCCGCTGTGTGAAACCCCCCAGATCGCCGAGCGCAATTTACCTCTTCCCAGTCCTGCGGCGCGCTTGTCTAATCCGAGCGCGCTGATGGTCGCATCCCCCGCTTCCCTTTAACAGGGAGTATGTCCACGCAGGCTATTCACAAATGCCTGATGCTGGGACGTGCCCTGTTAGATAGATAGCAGGGATGTGGCCACTGCTCGCGTATGCGCCATTGGACCAGGAAACAAGGTATGTGTATGGGGGGACCTGGGAGGTTTCACACAGCGGGGCATCCCAATTTTGGATGCCCTGGGGGGAGGGAATCGATTTGCACAGGAATCTTATAAATTCCCAGGCCGATCGTGTCGGTTTTGGTCCAATTTAAGAAAACGTCCTGCAGTTCAATGGGACATTCAGCATTCAGTTTTCAAAATTATCATCTGACTTATTTCACATATACGACCACCAACACTGATAAGCAGTTCTACTTACCAACAGTGGATGAGCATATCATTCACCATTAAAATGGTAATTCCACGAATCAGGCACAAATTAATTACCTGGACCTCTGAGGATAGAGACGCCTTTTCTTTAACGTTAAAGCCGGAATATAAAAAAACACGTGCAATCTAGTATGTACCAAATATAAAGATTTATTCTATAGCACTTACAAGAATCTTCCAATGAAATAAGTATTCATAAATAGGTAAAAACAGATGCATTATCCCATACCCATCCAACAATAACCTGTGTCTGTCAGGTAGGTGGAGATACAGGAGTGCCATTTCTTAAAACATGTTACACGTTGCTGCCTACCCATGCCCTTTGGCTTACATCTGACCCTGTCTCTGCTATCCAGCTGCTTCCAGTCCTTCAATGCCAGGGAATCGAAGTGGTTACATCCTCAGTCTCCCTGCGGTGCGTGGTGCGCTCCTATACTCAGCCTAGCTGAATGGCTCGGCCCCAGAGCGTGTCTCAGCTGCAGGGAAGCACAGCCCTAGAACATGGTGTGGGAGCTCTGGAAAGGTGGGTGAATGCAGGCCTGGGGGGCTTCACACTGTGGGGCATCCCAAAATTAGTTGGCCAACCCTGGAGTCTAAAAGAGGTGACAGGTTCACTTTAAAGCCTTATTTCACTTACCCAAAGGAATGTTCACAGAAAATTCTAGCCACAAGGCTGGTGCCATGGTGCAACTTCATCAACCACCAGAACTCACTTGGGAAATGCAGGTTGTATGGTCAGGCTTGCATTTATATCTTAACCCGCAGGGCATCCCAAACTGGGATTCCCCTGTGTGTGGAGCTGTAAGTGAATCTTTAGTCATTTTTGACTGAAGCTCTTCATTTTTGACTGAAGCTCTACTTTAAAGTAGACCTATAATGGTAAATGGAAATCTCTCCACCTGAGCAAACTTTTCTTTGGTGGCACAAAGAGCTAACACTGTTGACGCCCAGGCCCCCCATGCAGCATACTCACAAGTTTTTTTCTGAATAGGGTGACAAAGAGATAGCAGCACTTTAATATCAGTTTGCCATCCAGAGGTGGACTGTGGCCAAAAATCAGAGAGCGATCAGCGCACAATATTCCTGTGGAGTCCCGCCCCAATTAGTTTCCCATTAGGTTAAGTGCAGCATGAATAATGGCAGGGTGGATATGGTGACTCCTAAAGCAATGCTACCGAAGCTTATTATTGTTGAGGCCCCCACCAAGATATGATGCTAAAAGCACAGCACTGCTTGATAAAACATTGTTACAGTGTATCACAAAGTAATGGGGCAATCAGCTGTGTCTACTCTATAGCAGAGAATCGAACAAATGTATCAAATGAGAGGAAGAAAATCGTCTGTGATGAAACTATATTCAGCCCATCGCCAGAAGAGCGTGCAAATGCTACTGGTCATTTAAACATGCTGTTTGGATAAACTGCTTAAAGTGGACCAAAACCCAGGATTTTGACTATCCTGGGTTTTGGTCCTTGGCCTGTGTGAAACCCCCCAGGTCCTGAAGCAAAATCACCTCTTTCCGGTCCTACGTCACATGCGCAGCCGCTCGTCCAATCAGCACGATCGGATCTAGCGCCCTGCTAGAGGGATAGTGGGGATGCGCCCGTGGCTTGCGCATGTGCTGTTGGACCGGGTAAGAAGATGAGTGTATGGGAGACCTGGGGGGTTTCACACAGTGGGGCATCCTGATTTTGGATGCCCCGGGGGGGGGGGGGGAATCAATCGGCCCAGGAATCTTATAGATTCCTGACCCAATCGCCTTGGGTTATCTTGATGCCAGGTGTATAAGTGACCCTTCCTCCCATCATCCAGCATATTAGAATGGATTTTTATCATTGGACCATGTTTAGCGATAGTAATCCTTTAAAGTCAAAAGTGACTGTAATAATAATAATAAAGTGGCATTGAAGGTTGCCCCGGAGTTTTCTGCCAGTCCCCTGAACGTGTATTTTTTGATGTTTCCTATTAAAAGTTTAATTTTATATTGATCACCTGTATTCAAAGCAGCAGCTCTGATTGCCCCATGTTGTTTCTGCTTATGATGCTAAGGATATAAAATTGTGGGGACAAGGTTGGGGGTAGAAATTGCGCACAGGGTAGGGGAGAATTCCAGCACAGGCTCAGGATAAGCTGGGGTACATACTGGGGCAACACCCAGCCCGCCGGCCCCAAAGAATTTCAGCCTACCGGAAATTGTTCTGGTTCTCCCTATAGCCGGTCTGTCCCTGTTACCAGCTGTGACCCTGTAGGCAGATATAGCTATACTTGAAGATGATCACTGGAGATAGGGAGTTAATTTAGAAGAAAGATCCAGCAGAAGGGAATGAGATGGTCCATTTTAATTCAGACATTCCTTTTGTGGGCATGTGATGCATTGATGTATCTCTGTACAACAACTAGGTATCAACAAGTTGAATAGTTTATGCATTTCTTAATGACTTTATTGCAAATAAAAGAGGGTGGTGGCCACTAGATACAATATTATAGGGATCTTGGATATTGTATAAAAGAGCTTCAAAAGTCCTATGGGGGGCATTGTCAGTGACTGCCTTGTTCCAGTCCACCTCACTAGACAAAATGGGTCCATTAAAGGGAGGTAAGGTCCCGGATTTTTGCACAAACCAAATAATATATTCATCCCTATGCGGCTGCTGCAGGATGATGCTGCATGGTGATGTCATTTAGAAATATTGTACCTGGCTTTTGTACAAATTTTGTCCCTTTGCTGATGCGGCCATGATTATGTTCAGTAGGAGGCGCCGGCTATGGCAGTCCGGCTCACTGCGGGCATACTTTTTCTTTCCTCTGCAAAGGTGTGTGCGGCACAAGAGGGTATCCAAGCTATGTGCTCCCCTGCCAACTGGAAGAAGATTTTAGTAGACAATGTTGTGCTGGAATCCTTGGTAAGCTGATATATATATATATATATATATATATATATATATATGTTATTTTTTTTTAAACTGCAACAACACATATTTTAAACAAAATTGATGTTTTTCCCAGCACGGGGGCATCCCCATTACTCTTGCCCTTCCACGCTGTAATGAATGACAAACCACAAAATCTTACCTTTCAAATCCCTGACAAAATCGAGCCCCGCAGGTCATGTGGTCTACAGGTTTCCCAAAATATTCGCCAGACGAAGACCACAGAGCAAAGAAGGGAAAGCTAGGAGTATATACAATAATAATAAGACTACATCATCAATCGGCCGTGGTCTGTAAAAAAGCCCCCCCCTTCTAAACCCACGCGTTCCATGGTGGCATGTCCCCGTCACTTCCCCTGGTGGAGCGCAAGCCTCCAGGGACCCATAGACCAATACTCACCCGTCACTCTTAAGCATCGTCCTTACACCAGTTGCCTGCTTCCCTGTTACCCTTACCCTGTGTGACGGCCCTGAGAGGCTACAGTGAACCCAGTATTAGGGGGTCATTTATTTACAAAACCACTGTCCCACAAACTAATCGCCTGAGCAAAGGAAAAGTGGGGTGGCCTGTTGCCCTGGTTTCTCAGAGGGGCTGAGAATAAAACTGGGACTCAGTAGTGCCCCCTAGAAAAATGACTGTCCTATGAAGTTTGTCCTGCATGGTCATTAAATAAAGTGGAACCCTACAGAAAGATATGTCTCAGGATTACAGTAGGTTTTTTTTTAACTACTCTCCCTAAAATGGGGACCCCACTCCTTTCTACTGAAGTTCAACACTTCCAAACTGAACTCTACCCTAAACACATTCATTTGTTTAATCTGTAAGCCATCCAGATCTGCTGCTGACACAATACCAACTGACCTGTACCCTAAGCCAATCTGCTGTTTGATCTGTACCTCATTATGATCTGTGCCCTGGTCTGACTTGTTGCCAACTGATTTGTAACCCATCCTAAGCTACTGCCGTCTGATCTATATACAAGATCCGCTGTCCCAGACTCTGTACCCTCAAGTGAACCCCCTTATGTCTTTTTCCACCACCTCCCCATCCTATGGTGCTGCTGCTATCCCATACCTGCGTGTGCCTGCTGTGCCTCTTCCACCCCAGGACCATGACCAATATGAGGGGAAGAGGGGCCTGGCATATGGTTGGCTCCACTAATAGTGACCTTGATCCATGTGCAGAAAACAGGATGGCTGTGGGAAAATATGTTTCTATTCCCCCACATACACAATGTCCTTGGCACCCAGGACAATTGCCCTGCTCGCCCTCCTTTAGTAAAAGACCCCTATATTTTCCTTCCATATTACAGCTGTTCCTGTTGCTCTGCCATTAGTTTCTTCTAATAATTTGGATTAAAAGCTTTTCCTTGTGAATGACGGCAGCCTGATTTGTGAGCCGCAGCTTGGCAGAACTTGACCACTGCAGAGGAAAGCCTCCTCCTTGCCCCATGACAGTCAATCACTCCGAGCACACTGCCTGCAACACACCACATATCCTGCCAAACCCGCAAACGCTGAATAAGCCTCTTTACAAAAACAGGTTCCTTCTGAGATTTCCCACACAAAATCATACATTACTGGTGCTCTAGCTTTCATTGCCCCCCCCCCCCACATTTACAAGATTAACTATTTACTCTAAGAAAAAGTCATACCTACCATTGCCAAGATGCTCACCTTTTCCTGCATCGCTTCATCACTTAGAGAACAGGAAGCAGCTATGCCCCTTATTGGAAGCAGCCACTAACAGCATTTGCAACCACAATCCATGTAAAAAATATTTATTCCAAAGGGCCCTCTGGGAGCACAACAAAGTAAGGCAAGAAGCTAATATGAAAGCAGTTTCTTGGGGCATCTGGAGGCAAAAAAATAATATTCACCCCACCTCGCCTGCAGCCAAACTGGGGTGTCTTGGGCCCACCAGTCGAACTCACTCTGGTGGCCCATATTCTGCATTACCTGCTGCTTTTGTCCAGTACTGTAGCTTTTGTCCAGGACTGTATTTGCCTAAGTGGACACCTGCAGAGGGCACTGTAGAGTGTTTTTACTACTACAATAAAATAAAAAAGAAGTCCAGTAGTGGCGCTTTAGGGCCCCCCCCATTAGCACTGCCCAGCAAAAATTCAGACAGTGTGAGGGTGAAGGGGGGGGGGAGCAGGCAAGGGGTTAGAGGCAGCCCTTAGCTGGAAGATCTGGCTTTCAGCAGAACCTGATTTCCCAACCTGCACTTCTGTGGTCATATGACTCCTGTGTGCTCATAGTTGGAAAGCCAACATAAAGGGGTTTATTTAAGAAACGCTAACGCCAGGTAGTGCCACGTAGCGTCGGGTGAACTCTGGGCGCTGTATGTGAAAACCACATTTAAGAAAGTCAATCTGGTGAGCGCCTCTAAAAGCGTCATGTAGCGTTGCATGTATCACTAGAGGCGGCTCAGTGTATAGCGCCGGCACTCTATGTTCAGCAGTGCCATGTTGTACCTGTCACACAGTAGCGCTCTTCTATACATTTCAAAGGTGTTTTATTTGGTTGTGTATAGATAGCGTTTTGCTCAAGTAATTTAGTAAATTTTTGGTTTGAATCATTGTGTGGCAACCAAACACTTTAATTGTGTTTTTTATTTTTATGCAATTCTGTTGCTGTTGTATATGTGTTTAGAAACAGACTTTTATCACATAGCTTCTGGAGCGCTGATGCTGGTTGTGTGTAGTTTTTCCTTAAATATGGGCTTCAGCACCAAGTGTCCAACGCATTTAACTGGCGCTTGTTGCAGCATTGTCCTGTTAGATGTAGCATAGTCTTGGGCGCTTTGACCTTGCATTCGCGATTGGCTCTGCAGTGAATCAGGGAGAGCGCTTCTACAGCGCCTCCCAGACATCACATTTATCAATGCTGGACAGGATAGTACAGCGTCACTTGTCCATCCGCTAAGTTAGGTCACAGCACCAGACACCCGCACCCAGACATCTTACGGATGGTCTAAGCGCCGCTACATAGACGCTCACATGGCAATATGTGGCGCTAGTCTTAAATTTGCCTCAAAGTATATAGTCGCCTGCTACTCAGCATTTAACTCCTTGTGCCTCCCCTTTTAGAGTACAGAGTTAATGAAATAAGAAAAAAATAATAAATGAAAAAAGATAGATGAAGAATAATAGCAAATATTTAGCTGATTGCTAAAAGTTAAAAAAAGACACCTAGCAGTACTTTCTTTTCATAAAACAGTACAGAACAAAAATAGGAGGAAAACAAAATGTGTGAAAATAAGAGATAAATGCAGGAATGCTGGGAGTGCGATAGCACAGTATATAAAAAGAATTATTTATCTGGAGGGAAGAGCTGCAAGAATGTGAGAGATAAAAGAATAAGCAGCAGAAATAGCATCTAAAAGACAGACAAGGCAGTGCTATGTGAGGTGGCTTTCTAAGCTGGTCCCCACCACTAATGAGCCTCAGCTAGGGAAATCTGTGCCCCTGGGACATGCTGAATTGTTAAAACACAAAGCGTCAACCCTTCAGCCCTCCTGTGCAGCATATTTGCTGCATTTAACACTCCCCTAGAGTCTATAAGTCTCTTGAGAGGGTTGATCAAACTTTTCATGGTACATTCCGAATCGAGATGCCCCGCTGTGTGAACCCCCCCCCCCCCGCATCACTAGATCTAGGGATGAGCGAACCGGTTCGGACGAACCGGAATTCGCTCCAAATTTCAGGGAAAATTCGATTTGGCACGAACCCGAATTTTTTAGGTTCGTGCCGATCGAATTTTCCCTGAAATAAAAAAAAAAAATGCCGGCATGGTGGGAGCGGGCAGGCCGGCTACGCTGTCAGCGGGCGGCGGAAGCTGGCCCGCTGACAGCGCAGCCGGCCTGCCCGCTCCCACCATGCCGGCATTTTTTTTTCAGATGAGCGATTCTTGAAAGTTCAATTCGGGCGAACCCGAATTTCTTGGGGAAATTCGGCGAATCGCCCGAATCGAACTTTCAAGAAGTTCGCTCATCTCTAACTAGATCCACTGACCTCTTCCACGAGCCTTCCAGTTTGGTGTGGGCTGCTTATAGAAAAACTCCAAGCTTTGAGGTAGCTTTCACACTGACAGCCTGCATTGTGTGGATTGAATGACACAGGCACATTGCAGCCCTGGTGGGGACTTTCTTTTAATCAATTCAGCCAGCTAGAGAAAGTTTTTATTTCCTTCTAACATTCAGTGTGCAAACACTAAATGTTAGAAGGAAATAAAAGATGTGCGGATCAGTGTTATAAGTGTGTCTGTGTGCTAGAAGAGGCAGACTGTCAGCAGAAGCTCTCCCCTATCTCACCCCACCTTCAACGCCCATGTGTAAGCAGGGCTTGCAGCCATGTAGCTAGATGGCAACTCCCATGCAGTCCAGGTGCACAATATATTCCAAAACAACTGCACCTCTCAAACTACATCTTCCACTAATCACCAGAAGAGGAGGGGGGTGTTAAAAGAGCAATTTAGTAAACTGTATTTTTTTTTTACGGGAGGTCCACTTTAACCACATTTACATTACCTCACTGATGGCCACCAGTTTATCACCCCAGAGAAGCAGTGGCAGCTAGTGAGGTTTGCTAGACTTGTGGGTGCACCTTGCTGTGGAAGCACACCATGCAAAACCAAGTAATTGCCAGATGCTGCCATACCTGCCCCTGACAGCGAGGGCACACTAAAACAGGTAGGTGCCCCTGGCCCATTCCAGGCTTGCATTTAGAGTATGTGCTGTCATGGTGCCCCTGAACTGTGTAGGGGGGGAACCATTTTTGATTGCGGGGTCAATTTTATGTTAATCTAAAAAATATACTAACCAGGTCTGTGTCAGCCCTCATTTCTTCTGCTACAAATCTAGTGCTGCAGGGACACCAATTACACTTTTGTCACCAAATTACTGGAGTAGCTGGCCTAAATGCCCTGTCTTTATTTTTCTTTTATACTCCTCTGAGTGTCATCATCAGGGTGTGTATATATATATAGGCCCTTATTTAAGAAGGGATAGCGTCAGGTAGTGGCTGGTTAATGACAGGTGGCGACAGGTAGCGACTGGTGAACACCGGACACGGCACGCAATTACACATTTATCAAGCAGAATCTGTTTAGCGACTGGAATAGCGCCATGTAGCGCCTGATTCATCATTTTCACAGCCTCAGCGAAAAGCGCCGGCGTTCAGCCTTGCACATCGCAAGGTATGACCTCTCGCTATCTGTCGCTCTCCCATACATTTCAATGGACGATCCTTTTCTTCTCTTTAAACGTTTTTTTTCTTTTTTCCAAAAAAACACAAATAATTTTTTGACCTCTTCTGGCATTGAAATAGCAGTTTTTTCATAATTTTTTCATTTTTTAAATATTTCCTTAAAAATGACATTACAGGTCTGCCATTAAAGTGTTCATGTTACAATGTTGTTACAATGTAATTCCATATGTTTTCGCTTTGTTACTAGTGGATAGATGCTTGAAAACACACCGCCTCCTGCGCTCTGGGCTTCAAACAACTATTTTTCTGCGTCAGAGATTTGTGAGGCTGTTTTTTTGCTGAATATGGTGTGAGTCGCTAACATGCGCTCCCATACAGCGCTGTACTGGTCAAATAGCGACTCCTCACCATGTATTCAACATTACTGAACAGCGACTGAGTCGCTTTAAAGTAGCGACCCACGGCTGAGCACAGTGACTACTAGCGGGTGCTCTGAAAATGCCTGCTACAGACGCTCATCTGTCGCTACCTGCCGCTAATGATGAATCAGCCTCCCCGTGTATATAAAATTTTATTTTTTTTTTCTTTCCCTACCCCTTTCTCTCCCTCCAATTTTTGTCTGTTATTTATCCCTCTTTTCTCTATATCTTCTTCTATTCTGTTTTTTCTCCTTCTATCCCTATCCTCCTGCCCTTTTACTCTTCTTTCTTTTCAGGATTTGGGATTTCATTCTCCAGTTCGCCCTCCTTGTATATTTTGCCTACTTATATTTTAGTCACTGTAAGATATATATATATATATATATATATATATACACACACACACACACGTATACACACATGTACACACGAATACATCAATGGCGCACCATTGCTTGTTGTTTTCTGCATCACCATCAGTTGACCTTCGGGCTCGCTTTGAAGTTATAGAGTCTGATTCACTACTAACGCCACGTATTGCCAGATGAGCGTCTGTATAGCGGCGCTTAGAGCGACCACTAGTAGACGATGTAAGTGGGTATAGGAAGCTGTGACCTAGCACTGCGGTCGCTGTAGTAACCTGGCCCGCATTGATGAATGTGATATATGTTGGGCACTCTAACAACAGTACAGCGCTGCAGCGAGTGAGAGGTAGCGCCAGCACAGGTTGTCCGGCGCTCCACACCATATTCAAGAAAAAGCTACACACACACACAGTGTCGGCGCACTAAAGCAGGGCGCTGCAGCATAGAGTGCCAGACGCTGTGCAATCAAAGTCTGATTTTGAACACATATCCACTGTAACACTGTGACAATGACATTTTAGTGCCAGACTTGTACATAAAATTTTGCATAAAAATATTTAAAATAATATATATTAAAAGTGTTTGTTTGCAGCCAGGAGAGGTCACACAATGATTTGAGCAAAAAAAAAAAATGAATTGGCAAACACGCTATTTATTCACAATTAATGAAAGCCCATTGAAATGTATGGGAGGGCGCTACAGAGCGACAGGTGCTCCTGAGCCTAGAGCGCCGGCGCTATATGCTGAGCTGCCTGTAATAATACAGGATACAGGAAACCAGGACCTCTCCTGGCTGCAAACAAACACTTTTAGAAATTTCTTTGACTTTTAATAATTTTATGCAGAATTGTCATTACAAGTCTGGCACTTAAGTGTAATTGTCTCAGTGTTAAAACAATGTCATTCCATGTGTTTCCACTTTGTTACTGGTGGATATGTGTTCAAAATTAGACTTTGATCATGCAGCGTCTGACACCCAGCTTTAGAGCGCCCACGCTGTTTGTGTCTAGTTGAATGCTGAGTGCCGGCGTACTAAGCTGGCGCTACCTTTCACTCGCTACAGCGCTGTACTGTTGTTAGAGCGCCCAACATACATCACATTCATCAATGCGGGCCAGTTTACTACAGCGCCCAATACCCGCTTACAGCGTCTAATAGCGGTCGCTCTAAGCGTCGGCCTCTTAGTAACCAACAAAACTCTTAAGCTTCTAAACAGAAATAAATAGTAGGACGCAGGGAAAGATGATTTGTCAGGGGAATAGGGAACAAGTTACAACAAAGCCGCAGCATCTCTTAGCAGTAATGCTACCTCTGTCTTTGGCCAGGCAGTGCAATTTGGAAGGATCTGTTTTAAAAGCCTGAAAAGGTTGCACGCTTTTAAAAGAAATTGGATCCTCTGGTGCAGAAAAGTTTCCAAATTAGAGCAAATAGCTGTAATAGTATACATCAGGAAAGTAAAGACTGCAGCCTGAACAATGCATATGGGTCTGAACAAAGGAGGCAATGGGTTTATATACATGTGAGTGGCGCATACATCAGTTTAGATATAACGCTGCTAAACCATTGACAATATCAAGGGATGGCATAATATTTAGCCGGCGATGCGGTGCGGGCACAGAGAGCATCTCGCAAGAGACACTCATCTTGTGTCCTCAAAGACTTTTTCTTAAAAAAAGCTGTGATGTGGCTTCTGACCATCTCTTAGGGGTGACTGGGGCTCTCATGTTAAAAAGATTCTAAAGTCTCTCTTGAGGTCCCACCTCGGCGCTGAGTCGAAGGGTGGGGGGTTAAAAAGCACTCATCCCTTCCAATCTGGTGTGTCTGAGAGCTCGCACAGAGCAGGGGAAGCGTCAAAAGTGAGCACTGAAGCAGGGACCAGGTGAGTTAACATAGGCCCTTATTTAACAAGGAATAGCGACAGGTAGCGACTGGTGAGCGGCCGGTAATGATGGGCCCCGCCACGAGAACGCCGGCTCCCCACCACAATCACACATTTATCAAGCCAATCCTGCTTAGCGACTGAGATAGCGCCATATAGCGACTCATTCATCATTATTCCAGCCTCAGCCCACAGCGCCAGCGTCCGACCTTGAACAGCGACAGGTATGACCTCTCGCTACCTGGCGCTCTCCAATGCATTTCAATGGAACAATCTTTAAATATTTAGAATTAATTGTTATTAATTTTTTTTTTTAAATGTGAAAAATTCTGTGACCACTTCTGCCATTTTAGATAATTTTTTTAAGGTAAAAAAAAAAAAAAATTGTACAGAATTGATATTACAGGTCTGATATTAATGTATTCATATTACAAAATTATTTAAAAAATTTGTTTTTTTGGTTTCCAAAAATATGGTTGTTTGGGGGTTAAAAAACTACTTTTAACACATCGCCGCCAGCGCTCTGGGGTTTAAACATGCATTTTACAGCGCGAGAATTTCTTGAGCGTGATTTTTTAATGAATATGGTGGGAGCCGGTCGCTAGGGCCAGTCGCTATCATGCGCTCCCATACAGCGCGGAACCGGTCAAATAGCGACTCCTCACCCAATATTCAACATTACGGCAAACCGACTGAGTCATTAGACCCTCATAGGATGGTATCATATCACTTACACATTTGTAAAAATTCTTAGCTGGGGAGCCTCTTCATCATAAGTCTTGCTACTACATCAGCTGTAATAGTTACCAAGCATCTGATATGTAGGCCAGATGGTCTAACACTTTCCTGACACCTCAATACACTGTAAGTTAAAGCGGAACAAAACCCACGGTCTTTTAGATTCCAGGGGCGGCCGCTGGCCTTCCCCTGGAGCTTCCCGAATTGGGATGCTCCCCTGTGGCAAAATCCCCGGGCACACTGACCTTGCCCACCATTTCCCCAGCGGCATGCAAGCGCTCCTTTCCCAGCCATTCAGATAGGGGTGGGAGCAAATATGCCTCCGGGGATGCAGGGGATGTGGCAGTGCGCGCTCCCCATTCCAATAAGAGCCGTTTGGGGAACGACATAGTCACAGCAATAGCTCTCATTGGAGGAGAGCCCGCTTATGCGCCACTGGAACCAGGAAGAGGTGAGTGGGGTTTCAAACAGCGGGGCATCCCAGTTTGGGATGTGCTGCTCCGCGCCGCTCAACCAATCAGAGCATTCACTCTCGTCTGAGTCTGCGCCGTGGGAGCGACATCATGGAAGGATTTCGACAATCAAGTGAGTTGTATTATTTCAACACCCAAATTGGCTTAGCGTAGGGGGAGGAGTTACAAAAAGGTGAGGCTTTGCTTTTAAACTAAAATGTGTGATAGAGAGGCTAATTTAAGAAGTGTCACTCTTTTGGTCTCAGCGGCACTTAGCATGGGATTTAAGAAAGAAAATAATGGCAGCGCCGATGCGGCCACCGTCTAGCGTCTTATTTACACTAGTGCGAAGAAATAATGCAGCGCCTTGCACTCTGGTTGAAGCAGCGCCACATGAAACCTGCCGCTTTAGCTCAAGATCCCATAGAGCACAATTGGCAGAGCTGATTGTAGTGTTTAATGTTTCTAATTAATATTAAACACATTTTTTGTACAGAACTTGCATTGGGACTTTCCAGTAGCTGAAATGCAGGACCTAGATGGGCCAAAATGTTTTTGGGCGGGGTTATTAAAATGGATTTTAATCGTTTCTTTTGATAACAATGTGTAATTGGGACACCAACAACTAAAACGCATTCTAAACGCACTGTAAAGTTTGGCCCCAGCAGTGATTTCTTGTAACTGTAATTAAAAAACACTGACCAGCGCCAGAAAAATACAGTGCCAAAGATTTTAAGGAGGAAAAATTCCATAAATATGCTGGGAAGTGCTGGGAAATCGGCAGTACCAAGTGGCGCTCACAAGCATGGCCAGCGGGTCCAACAGGCGCTGACATAGGCCGGCCAATACCTGCAACATTCAAAGCACAGCGCCAGATAAGACGGGAATGCCAGCGCTCCAAAGCTGGTGCTATAGCCACAAAAATGATACTAAGAAGCGCACATCATAAATAAGGCCCTTCAACGACAAATAGCTGAATTAGTCGAGGCGCGTCACACCGCTAGCACATGCTATGCCATTCTGTCCCTAGTCACGAAGCTTTCCTTTATAATCTACAAATGATCAATTAGCTAAATTACTTCTTCATTTGGGACAATGGTGACCCAGTTCTAGCAGGAAAACAATGGATGTCCGCAAAGTGTGGATAGGACCTTTATGGCTGGAAACACCAGTAAAGACTGAATCAAATAAGCTGTTCATTTATGTCGAACAGCCAAGCGGGGACTGCATTGCTCCCTCCTAGTTAAGCAGTAATGTGTTGATTGCCCAGAGGTGCACGACCCCAACCATTAGCATCTAATGTACCTAGGGTTGCCACCTTACCCTAAAAAATGCTGGGGGGGTGCACTTCTGGAGGCATGGTCCTCAATCAATGCAGAGGTTGGAGCACATATATGAGGCATAAGAAGGGAGTGAGTGAGGAAGGGCATACGGGGCGGAGCATGGCTGACATCACAGATTATGGCACAGTGACAGCAGGTTGAGGAGAGAAGAGGGAGGCGAGGAGGGTCAAATGCACCTACAGCACGCTTCCCCAGGCAGCGCTATGCACCCCCAGCCCCCAGCCTTGGATGCCCCCTGGCCCTCCACTCCATTCAAAATAACGGCCATTAAAGTGGGCAGCAAAAATAAAATAATAAATAATAATAATAAATAATAATAAAATAAGATATACCGGCCAGGTGGCAACCCTAAATATACTGTGCAAACTAAATGGATGCCGTGCTCCAACAGCCATGCTTTGTCTACTTGTCTACTTGCCATTTACTATACTTTTGCTCCATAAATTATACCTGAAGAAGAAGCTTGAACCACTTCGAAAGCTTGCATTTTCAATCTTATTGAGTTCGCCAATAAATGGTTTTACCTTAACCTTGGATTTCCTGCTCCATAAAAAAATCATTCAAAATCAAGCTGCTCTGCTGGACAGCTTTCTCCTTTACGACATCACATCCAAAAACAAAAAACTGTTACACATTTATTGCTGACCGCCTTCTGACTCTCATTTTTTAAAGCAGACCAAAAACCCCCTACACGACCCCCACCGAATCGTGTTCACAATATTAAAAATGCATCTTAAAATCCAGGTAAAAGGAAAAAGATAAGAAAATACTATAGTAGTAATGAGAAGACAGTGTGGCCGTCACACAGAGCAAGGCTGAGCACTTTTAGTGATGTTCCCCTTGTTGGTAATTTGGAGTCTCAGGGTTAATGTTACGTTACTAACATAAAAACACATTCACAGTTTTATCCCGCAGGTACCAGAACAGGAAATAAAAAGATGGAGAATGTGAGCCAACAGCCGGGGAGCAATGAGGAGACACAGGTGTATACAGGCCTGTCACATCCGCAAAGCTGCCTGAAGATAAACCACAGGCACCCTGCAGGGAGAGCTGTACCTGCTGGGACTTGCTGTTTGCTGGAAGATGTTACTTACAAGAAAAGTGGTAAATTTAAGTGCAAAGGAATCCTTTAGAGCAGAGGTGCACAACCTTTTTGGTCCAAAGGCCGCATTGTCTTATTGCTGCAGTAAAAATGTACGCGGAGAAAAAGCATAGAGCTTACTGCAGGAACATGGCCTGGCCCTGGAATCTAAAAGATCTTTTTTCTTTTCTTAGCTCTTAATGGGACTGTAATAACATTAATAAGGTGGCAAGCAGCTCACCTGATGGCTGTCTTATCTGCCTTTCCGCCACTTCCTGTAGTCATGGGTAGAAGCCGTAACCAGGCTCCAAATTTCAACCTCCTTTAAACTCCTTCAGCCTCTATTTATCCAGGATAATGCAAAAAAGTGGTCCACACTGTGCCTTGGTGCTCTCAGTGGAAGTGACCACTGCAAGCCACATAGGTTCCCCAGCTGTCTCTGACCACAGCTGTCTCATGACTCATACAGCTGCACCATGACATGTTCTTACCAGCATAGCCATACCCCAAAATTGAAGCTCAGCCATGTCCAGAAAGCAGCTTCGCTTAGAACACATAAGCTATTTACATATTATAGAGGCGTTTGAGATTTAAAATGGTTAATTTTAAACAGTTTTCAAGGCAGATAAGGTGGGGATATGTTAGTATGTGCATGGACAGGGACTTTAAAGTGGAAAAAAACCCAATGCAGTCGCTCTGGAATCTAAAATATTCCAGGGCTGGTATTCCCCTGGTGCATCCCAAATAAAGATGACCCGTTGTGTGAACCGGGGCACCGCAAAACTCACCTGATCCCTGGCTTCCTTGCTGATGCCAGTATTGAGTGGCTGTGCATTTGCCCCTGCTGTGGGCAGGAGCGTGCCCGCTGCTGGGGATGGGCCAGTTTTTGCTCCCGATTGCCATAAACTGAGCCGTTTGCCGAACATTACATATTCAAGGCAAATGGCTCTGATAGAACGAAAGCTCACGCAGGCGCGGTAGGACCGGGATGCCCCAGGGTTTTTTTCAGTTTAAAGATATCACATAGGCGAAAAGATATAATTGAATGGCTCTGCCTACTGCTAAGAATCATGGGCTAATCTTATTCTTGGGCCCTTATTTATCAAGGGATAGCGCCAGGTAGTGTCTCACTAGCGCCAGGTAGCGCCAGCTATCGGCGGCTACCGACTCCAGAACGCCAGGCGGCGGACACAATCACGCATTTATCACGCTAAATGAGGCTAGCGCATTACCACACACCGACTGAGTCGCTGTCAACAACCGAACAACGGCCAAGCACAGTGAATACTAGCGGGCGCTGTGAAAATCACGCTACTGGCGCTCATCTGTCGCTACCTGGCGCTATTACTGAATCGGCCTCTTAGTCTGTATTTGCCATGTAAATACTTTTAAGAAAGCGCTTTTTACAATGGAATTTGTTGAAATTGAATGCAATTAGAATAGAAATTAACTGAATTTGAGTGAACTAAAGGCCATTATGTTAGGTCCCAAGGGGGCATACCTATTTGAAATGCCCCACAGTGAGACCCCTTAGAGCAGGGGTCCCCAAACTTTTGTAACACGAGAGCCACATTTAAGCCAGAGAGGTGGTCAGGAGCCGCATACACCATAAATAGATCATAGAAGCCATAAAACTCTTATAGAACAGGAACGCAATGACATGGGTTAAGTAACGCAAAGCATCAGAATTGTCAGTTAAGTGCGTACATCAATCCCTCCTCCTCCCCTGAAATATGAGGTGCCCCATGTAAGTGGATCCCCAGGCTTTAAATATAACTTTAGGCACACTGAGTTCCCCTCCAGCAGGGCATTTCTATTTGGGATGCCCCACAACCTAATAACTCCTAGGATGCTTGGAAATTTGTTTTTTAAATGCTCACCATAGTTGGATCCCACATCCCACAACAGCAGCATTTTCCTCCAGCAACCAATTGGGTTCGCCACCTACCTGATTCATTGGCCACATGGCATTAACCCACTGCATTGACAATGCCAAGACTTAGGCTTCTTGGATCCCCCAGCCTCAACAGTGTGACCTCCACAAATGTTCTGGTATAGCAAAATAACTGACAAGTCACATAGGAGGGGTCCGTGAGCCACATGTGCCATAGGTTGGGGACCCCTGCCGTAGAGAAAGCCTGAGATCAAGCCAAATGCTTACCTCTGTCCAGGTTCCAGTGGTGATCACATCTGGCAACAGATCTGCTGAGCAGCTGCATATCTGCTCTCGCCCTGCTCCGAGAAGAAGGCAAGTACACGGCTTGTTCTCAGACAGTGGTCAAAAAAAATCTGTTTGACATTTTGTCCACTTTAAATTCTTCTAAAGTCCCTGTTTTATTTTTGTTCTTGTGTTTGGAACAAGCTATGACTGGAAAGGTTTGCAGGTAAACACTTTCAGGGCATTTGGAGTTGTTAGTAACCTCATTAATTGGTGTTTCATGCAGATCTTTTAAATGTATTCAGATGGAACTCTCAAAAGGTTCTGCGCTGAGAGAGAGAGAGATGCGAATTCCCGGAAATTCTCCACAAGGCTGCCAGGCAGAGACAATCCCGTGAGACTGCAGCTGCAGCTTCCCAACACAAAGCCCACATCTGGAGCTCAATAACCACAAGAACCACATAAAGCTATTAATGCCTGTGAAGGCATCTAACATACAGAGACATCAGCACCTGATATAAGCAATGCACTGCTGTACACATAGTAATACTGTTTAGAAGTTAAATGAGCAGACATATTAAACTCATATTTTAAATGGCCTTGATTTTGAGAGCTGTCTATAGCAATTCAAATAGACTGATTTACAGGTTGTAAGTTAATATGAGAGTTTTCATGTCATATAAATACTATAGCAGCCAATAGTGCAGCTACAGTATATAGCGAACATCATTAACATCCCATACCCCTTTTTTGCATCTACAGCACACAGGGCCGTATTATATGGAGGGCATGCACTGGGGCCTTCACCAACTTTTGGATTATACCCCTCGATTCAAAGAGCAAAAGTTAATTGATTTCGGATCGAGAATCGTAAGTTTGGGTGGGTGTTTGTCATTTTTTCCTGTTTTTTTGGCCATTTACGACTCGCACGAGCCTACGTTCGAATGCGTATATGCTCTTACGATCATCGCAAGTTCGTTCCTAAATTTTAGGATCAAAACGTAAAACTTAGGATCAAATCCTAAAACTTAGGATGAAAACGTAAAACTTAGGATAATTGGATGTGTTTCGGTGTGATTCAGAGAACAGTTTTCAAACCTCTAAATACGTTTTAAAAGAAAGCCACTGGCGACACCTTTTAGCAGTCGTATTGCTGTTCTTGAACAGGTTTTTTGGCTATGTGGAGGAGTCTGCGCGTCTTGAGCTGCAATGAACTGCATATATCAGCATGGCCGAGGCCATAAATTGTATTGCAATGCATACCTGATTCATGTATGCCTTATAAAAGCATTTTAATGTGGACCTTAATTAGTCCTTTGCATGTAAACCTTTATTTGGCAATATATTTGCGTTAATTAAAGAAACTTATGTCCTTTGTTATTTATTTTTAAATTGATGTACTAGAATAATATTTTTAGATTGCATTTATTGGTGTAGTTGTTTACCTTTGCTTTGTTTAATTATTTAAGCACATCTTTGGTCAGATGCATCACACTTACTGAGGAGAGGAGAGCGGGATAAAGTGCAGGATGTGGGTTACTGCTGTATTTTGCACAGACACAGCAGAGCTGGGGGCACGGAAAGGTCAGAAATCAAAGAATCCAGAGCAACACAGTCACAAGGCCCTTTCTGTTTGCAGGCTGCCCGATAATACCTGAGCCGCCATCTTGGCTGTTTCGAGGCTCATAACATGCAGAAGTTGCTGGGTGTTTTTTAATATTTGAGAGCAATCTGTATGTAGAGGGTGTGGGTAACCACACCAAAAATTTAAAGTTGTACCATTTGAAGCCAAAATATTAAAATTAAATCCACAAGTAAAAAATGCAAGTTAAGTAAAAATTAAACAAAGTAAGATTTACTTATGCAAATGCATTCATTAATGGTTGGTTACTACAAAATGAATGAAATAAAGAAAAATAAAAGACCAAATATTTAGAATGCACTTTAATGAGGTAAGTTTGTAGTGCGGAGCCGCAAGATCAGAAGGATTTACGTCCAGACAAAAAAGGAAAAAGGGCAAAACCAATGTTGCAACCTGAGAAATGAAACGGAAAAATCAGGATGGAAACTGACATAGGTCTGATTCCCGAACTGCCATACGAACGGACGTATATTTTAGGATAGAAACGTATTTGCTTATAGAATCACTCGCAAGTTCATACGAACGCACGAGCGGACGTGAAAAATAGGATGATCGTGACCCAAATCCAAGCTGTTACATGTTTCTTTGAATCAACCCAATAGTCTGGTCCAGGAGACTTTTCAGTTTTTGGCCTGACGGTCTGCAGGGTCGGCAACAAAGCTATCTGCGTCAGTGGGAGCCCCCCGTGCCTGCGCAAGGCTTTTTTTGTTTTTGCAAACCTGCAGCCAAAGCCACCAGAGGGCAGGATGGAGAGTCTAGAGCAGCAAAGCCGCCAGCAACGCTACAGTGACGGGTGAGTGCAGAACTGTCAATCGGTGGCTGCTTACTGCACATTAGCCACCAAGCACAGCTCACTGCAGAGGAACTGTTTTCTGCTGGACCAGCTGGGCGACTACACCCCCTTCCCCCAGATTGGCAGAGCAGGAGTTCCCGAGCAGCACGCACCTGCACAAGGGACTCGATTTGTGTTTACTCTGCAGCAGGAGAATCAGCTGAGAGGGAAAGAACTGTCTGTGATGAAAATATATCCAGCCTGTCTCTTCCATAAACCCACTTTGTCTTTTTAGGCGGGTAGGGCATAACTTGCTGGTAGCTGGAAGGAAAACTCCAGGCAGAAAAATCTATACTCAGTGGGAGTGCTCCAGACACTGTGACAGATACAGAGGGCTGGAGGAGGTTGGCTCCTGGAGATCATTGGTGGTCTTCACCGGGTGGTGAGGCACTCGATCTTGGCATTCAGTACGTTTTCACTTAATGTCAGAAAGAACAGCTCCGAGGGAGCATGCACAGGGGCTTCAAATTGGGTCAATTTGCCCCTGTGTGTGAAAGCTGTTGACCCACCTCAATCCACACTCCCACAGTGCATGGACAGGCTCACAACCAATTAGAACTCACTGACAGGTTTATTCATATGTATAGGGAAGTGCTGATTTACCACAAAGTTGCTCTGAACATTGCATGTCTCCTGGAAATCATAGAGCACTCCCTCCTTAACCAGTGACAGTATACTTCCTGCCCCTGCTATCTTGGATTTGCAGCCCTGTGCTGGACTATAAGTAGAGAACATACTTCCTGCATCCGGAGACAGACCTGAGCACACGGCTTGCTGCCAGAAGCTGTGCTGCTGCTTCTTGTATCCAGAGCCTCACATTGGCATCTGGATCCTTCCACTGACCATCAGACTGTTCACTTGCCAGTTCAGCTGACTGTGCCTAGAGGAGATCGTCTGTAGCTGTTTTGGAACTCCTTTTTACTCCCAGCTTGCTGACCTGCATGTACAGTGTAGCCAGTAGAGAAGCTTCACCTGTCTGATTGACTTCTACGCATCAAGAGTGGATCAGCTATCAAGATCAGGGGCCCCTGCAGCTTTCATCCTGCGCAGACTCTTTCTCTTGGAGGTATTTGGACTGTAGAGTAACTATATACCCGGGTATATGTGCATGGACTGAAGCTAGGCCTTTCATTATTGCATTATATATATATTTCACTGTTTATGCTGTATTTCTCTTGTGCCTTTACCCTTTGCTATATAAAGTTTATAGTATTATTATATTCAGCAGTGCCAGTGATTGCTTTAAGAGATTGCTGGGAGCAGTAGTCCCTCTGCTCTCATTGTATGGTTTTGTTGAGACGGGGAGGCCGATTCATCAATAGCGCCAGGTAGCGACAGATGAGCGACTGTAGCGTGATTTTTTCAGCGCCAGACAGTATTCGCTGTGCTTGGCCGGCATTAGCTTGATGACAGCGACTCAGTCGGTGTGCGGTAATGTTGAATACGGGCTGGGGAGTCGCTGTTTCACAGGTCCAGCGCTGTATGTGAGCGCCTGACAACGAATGGGCAGAGCGAACGGCTAGCTTCATATTCATCAAAAAATCACGCTCCGAATGTGCTGTCGCTGTCCATTCCTTGTTTAAACCCCAGAGCGCTGGCGGCGATCTGTATTAACTAGTTTTTAACCCCTAAACAACCATATTTTTTGAATGTAACATTATACATGTTTTTAGAATCATCCCGTTATATGAATACATTAATCTCAGACCTGTTAGATCAATTCTGCACATATTTTTTTTTTTTTTTTTTTTTACTTAAAAATAAATCCTAACATTGCAGAAATGGTCTCCGAATTTTTGACATTAAAAAAATCAAAAAAAAAAATATTACCAATTAATCATGAATTATTATAGATTGCTCCATTGAAATGCATTGGACATCGCCAGGGAGCGACAGCTCATACCTGGCGCTGTGAGGGAATTTGCAGCGGCGCTGTTCGGTCCAGGCGGCTTGATGATGAATGCCGCGCTAGCCGTCGCTCTCGCCGGCGCTAGCCTCATTTTGCTTGATAAATGCGTCATTGTGACCGCCGCGGGCGTACTTGAGTCGGTAGTCGCCGTTAGCTGCCGCTACCTGGCGCTCGTCAGACACTACCTGGCGCTATCGCTTGATGAATAAGGGCATTGATCTATTTCCCAGAAAGGTTCACCCTATTCTGGGTGGAGGCACTGCCACACAGAACATTTATCCCACTCTTCCACTAAGCGAAGGCTCAGCCTCATTTTGTTACCAACAGGTCAGCGCCATAGCCTGTATTGAGTGGGACGTTTATCATCACCCCCCCAAAACAGTGCTACATGTGTTTGTCGGGTACTTCCTGCTGGCTGCTCCACTCCTCAGCGCGCACCTGTCGCCAGCCATTCAGATATGAGGCACGAGCTAAAACTGGACCAACAGCCTGACACTCTCATAAATGACTTACCTTCAGTCTGTGCCCATGGTGTCCTCAGGCAGCTGGCTCTGGCTTCCGGAAGGGCATGCGGCGCTGAGCACATCCTCCTCCCTTGTCCACTGCCATTCGGCTCGTGCTTGCGCGCGAGCACAGTCAGCTCTGGCGGAGCTGCACGCGGCGTGTGCTTCCTTTCTCTAAACCACTAACCCCCCACCTGCAGCTGGGGAGCAACATGTAAAGGTACACCAGCAGGTAAGCCGACACACACTTCTCCGTCTGCCAGATTCTTCCATTTAAAGCAACCAAACCCTGCATTCATGTCCCATACTCTGTGGCAGTCAGCACCTGCTCCAGTTCTGCAACTTTAAAAGGAAAGCCCACTGTCAATGGAATTTTTGTAAGTGTATATTTTGTGTGTTAAAATTATGTCCTCAATGTGGTAAGCTGATTTATTATTATTTTTTAATGTTAGAAAATGTTTTCACTACTTGCAATCATGCAATCTGGCAACGTTCACCATGTCTGCACACTAACAAGAGAGAAGTGAATCCAGTGCTGCTGGGCAAGGTTGGGTGAGCTCCCTTACTTCTGCAGCAGTCATAGCAGCAGAGTTCTGTGGGTACAGGGCTCACATCTCCCTTCCTTATAATACTAAATATGCTCAGCACCCTTTTTGCACAAAAATATACACTTTCATAAAATCCATTGCAAATGGAATTACCATTTAAATATAGTATAGCTGGCAGACAACCACTAGACTGGAGCTTATAGGATTCTAGGGCCAGTGGCCTCCCTCTTTGTGGGGCGCCCTGATTTGGGATGCCTCAATGTTTGAATCCACCAGAATTGCTGTGCTCACCAGCGAGGAGAAGTGAGCATCTGCCTGTTAACTATACTCACCTTGTTTAGGCTAAGGCCCTTATTTATGAAGGAATAGCGACAGGTAGCGACTGGGGAGCGGCTGGTAATGACGGGCCCCGCCACGAGAACGCCGGCTCCCCACCACAATCACACATTTATCAAGCCAATCCTGCTTAGCGACTGAGATAGCGCCATATAGCCACTCATTCATCATTATTCCAGCCTCAGCCCACAGCGCCAGCGTCCGACCTTGAACAGCGACAGGTATGACCTCTCGCTACCTGGCACGCTCCAATGCATTTCAATGGAACAATCTTTAAATATTAATAATTAATTGTTATTAATTATTTTTTTTTTTTTTTTTAATGTGAAAAATTCTGTGACCACTTCTGCCATTTTAGATAATTTTTTAAGGGAAAAATTTTTTTTTTTAAATTGTACAGAATTGATATTACAGGTCTGATATTAATGTATTCATATTACTAAATTAATTAAAATCCTTTTTTTTTTGGTTTCCAAAAATATAGTGGTTTAGGGGTTAAAAAACTACTTTTAACACATCGCCGCCAGTGCTCTGGGGTTTAAACATGCATTTCACAGCGCTTGAATTTTTTGAGCGTGATTTTTTGATGAATATGGTGGAAGCCGGTCGCTCTGACCTGTCGCTATCATGCGCACCCATACATCGCGGAACCTGTCAAATAGCGACTCGTAACCTTGCATTGAACATTTAGCCACACTGACTGAGTCGCTGTCAACAACCGAACAACAGCCAAGCACAGCGACTACTAGCGGGCGCTGTGAAAATACCGCTACAGTCGCTCAACTGTCGCTATTAATAAATCAGCCTCTTAGTGACTTACTACTAGGATGAATGATGATTCTCCTCTATTTGGTCTTCTATGGCACTCATCAGTATACATGGCATAGAAAGCGGATTGGAGTAGAGCCTCCACATGCACCATGGGATTGCCGGTCAGGTAAGACTTTACTTCAGCTTATACATAGTGGGGCATATAGTAACAACAAAACCAAATCATTGCTTACCTACCATGCTCAAGATTATCTGTAGGAATAAATCAAGGCAACTGGACTTGCTGTGTTATATCCTAATCTAATCTAAAGATTTCGCTAATCATTCAACTGGCTTCTTTCTAAAAAAAAAAAACGAAATATGAATTATTCCTACAGATATTCCATGACCTGGATGAATGACAACCTTCACATAAACATGCTGAAGATTGATTCTTGTGTTCTGCTAAATAAAACTGTAAATCCTCTCTCTCTCTTTGGTAGCGCAACCCCTGGACTTTTTTAAATTCATGACCACCTATTTTTTGTTTAGCACTAAGCGGTGGACATGTATCTCCACCCAGAGGCATACATACCATAGAGAAGGCGAAGGCATGTGTCCCCGGGCCCGTGGCACAAGGGAACCCACCCCACATACTTGCCTACCCCACACCTCCAGCAGATGCATACTGCCCAATTTCATCCTGGACCTGGCCTAGTGAGTGTCTGCATCGGGGAGTGGGTTGGGGGTGCTGATGGGGGCCCTTCTATGTCTCCACCCTTGTTGCTTGTCTGATTTTTCTCTGATTCTTTGTATACTGCAAAATTAACTGACAGCAAATGGAAAATTGCTCTTTTGCTGGAAGTATATCCCGGCTCATTTGTTTTAACTACACAGCCATGATGAAGAAAATGAGTCACCCCACTCCTCTTTCTTTACCGACACTTGGAGCACTCTGATCCTGCTTTTTATGGAGACACACTGAAAGCTGCAGCATGTATAACAGGAGATAAGAAATTATCCCAAAAATTCTTTTCTGAGAGGTCAGACTGCCAGGGTGGAAAGACATTTGTGATTTTAAGGCCTGCCTGTACAGTTTCTTAGGTTTAAAACTTAGTTAAAAGAAGATTTCCACTTTCAGTGGGTGTAGAAGTCCAGTCCCAGGGTCCCTTCATATGATGATTGTCATGGGACTACTTTACCCTGACCCACCAAAAGTCATTCTACCTTACTCTGGGAACATGATGGTGTAATTGTGAAATGAATAAATCCGCTCAGAGTGTCTTCATGGTTACTAGAACCGGACCATTAGCTGGAGTTATTTATTAGGAGTTATTTATTTACTGTTATTAAATATTAATGAGCTGAGCACCAGTGCTGCCAAGTGATGGGAAGCACAGCTTATATTGAAGATTGTCTTATTGCTGGCCTATGCAAATGTCTGGCTTTCATTTATAGTGGCAGGAAATAATCGCATAAGCACCAGCAATGATGAGACATCTGCTCTTTCACAATCAGTCCAAATTTGTTTTGGGTGTTTATAAAAAAAACTGGAAGACACTCAATTCTATAATCTGAGGCGGGTTCGCGCTTTAACGGCAAAGCATCTACTGTCACTTTCGTCTTTGTATGGAAAAATGGGAATACACCATGCAATAAAATTATCGTTTATCTTATCAGTGGTGGACTGGGGCCCAAAATCAACCCAGAATCTTATCAGTCCCCCACCAGCCTGTGCAATGCCTTTTGATCCCCACCCCTTCTAATGTTATTCCAGTCAAATGTGGCAGGGGTAGGTATTATCCCCCACAACCATGATGCAAAGGGTATCTAGCACTGCAGGGGCAGAACATGGGTTGGAGTGTTTTGGCTAGGGGATACAGAGGGGCTAAGGAGACACTGGGGGGCAGAGATTGGATGGGGGAGTAACAGGTTGCAGCCCAGCTGGCTTAAAAACACTGCAGTCTCCCTATGGCCAGTCCACCCATAACTGCTTTAACGCTCTTAGAGATTTTGGGGCCTGTCCCCTGGAACCTTCATAAGCTAACTGAATGGCTTCCCTAATCCACCTGGTGATGAAGGTTTTGAAGGCTTGCAGACCTCTATTCTTCCCTGCAAATGAAAGCAACTAATGGTTGTATCTCCTCCACTCTGAGCTCTGAGGTACAATCCAAACATGTCAACAGAAGGATTCTGGCAACCAGCAGAAGATCCCAGGAGGGCAGGTAGCCCCTTTGGGACCAGTGAAATTCTGAAGCAATCTTCGGCAGGTAAAGCGGGTGAGGTCTGATGGTGAGATGATCTGAAAAAAGATATGGTTTGTGGTGGATAAGGCCTGCATATCACTAATCTTTCTGGACGAATTAATGGCTAATATAAAAGCCACTTTGAGAGTCAGAAACGTAATTGCTGCCTCTTTCAGGGGCTTAAAAGGTGGCCATGTGAGACCGTTCAGGACTATGGAAAGGTCCCAGAGAAGGCCTTAGGATTCACTGGTCTTCCTCTAGACAGAGAAACAAAAAAACCTTTCCACCAGATCCTCCTGTCTAAGCCAACGGTCTAAGAAAACCAATAGTGCTGCCACCTGAACATTTAAGGTACCCTCCTGGAAAAACTCAAAAACTGACGCCAGGCCTGAACGAATAAGGTTTTGGACAGAACAAAATGAAGAAAACTTCTTCCAGACCTTACTATAAATCTTGCAGGTAACCTTCTTCCTGCTCTGGAGAAGGGTCTTAAAGACTCAACTGAAAAGTCGCTTACTCCTCAGGAGGCCCCACTCAGGATCCATGCCGTGAAATGGAGGCTCTGAACCTCAGGGTGGAACACTGGTGCAGCAGATCTGGGGGTGGTGGAAGAGTTCTCCCTGCTTAGGCCCTACTGACATCTGTCTTAGCAGGGAGAACCATGGTCTCTTGGCCACCAGGGGGCAATCAGGATTACCCTCGTCTGGTCTAACCTGACAGGGAAAAGGAATAACATAGATCGAACACCCCCCTCCAATTCTGACCCAGTACGTCCCTCTCCAGAGCTCCCTGGCTCATGAGAAGAGAAAAAAAGAGTGGATGCTTGGAATTTGCGCTTGTGGCTAAGAGATCCACCACGGGGGAGCCCCAGAGGTCTATCAGTTGCATGAAGATGACTTAACTCCCACTCTGCCTGTCTGAGCTGAACTTGACTGAGGAGGTCTGCCAGAACATTTTGTTGCCCCTTGATGTGGACTGCATGCAAGGAGGTTACTGACCTTTCCATCTTGGTACAGATTGTCTTGGAAAGAGACCTCAACTCGAATGATCTTGTGCCACATTGATAGCTTAGATAAGCCACAACTGTGGCATTGTCTGAGACAATATGAATATCTGGATTCCTTATTATCTGCTCGAAATGGTTTAGGGCTAACTGAACTGCCTTTAGTTACGAAAGTTCAAAGATTTTTGGGACATGGTGCTGGACCATGTTCCCTGAACCTGGAAGGGCATGGGCCCCCCAACCCTCCTGTATCTGATCCCCAAATGTAACTGCTTTAGGTTCAGAATTGATCAAAACTTTCCTGGTGGTTTTTGGACCAAAAACACGTGGGAATAATATTTCAGGGGCCACAGATCCTTCTCTATGACTGCCATTACCTTTAGTTGTGTAATCACAAAAGGCAGGGCCTGTGATTTCCTGAATCGTCTGAAGAATGAAGGGGTTCTGAGAGCCAGGCTGGAAGAAAAGAACAGAAGTCTCGTCCATACTGGTCCTCCATCAGGACTGCTACTTAGGCTGCTGAGTGTCTTGAACAACAAACTTCCCTTGTCCTTCAACCTCTGGGTAGACCAAGACTTCCAGGAATCCGAGCTTCAGAAATCCAGTTGAGGAATTCTAGGTCTCTTGGATTCTGAACGAGGTAGGTGAGGGTATTTTTTCTTAGCTGGAAACTTCTTCCCTACCTCAGAAGAGGGTTAGAGTTTGAGTTCTGACCCGTACAAAAACACTGAGGTCCAAGAGGAAGGGGCAGGGTCTTTAACCATGTCCAATTTCCTATTTAGATGAGAGGAGCTATTTGGCTAAGCCATCCTGGAGGACGTTTGGGGAAAGGTGAGTTTTGCAACAACCCGGGGGAGGGGGGTTCACAAAGCAGGGCATACCGACTTGGGATACCCCAGGGAAAGGTCAGTGGCCAGCCCTAGAATTTAAAAGACCAGCTTATGTTTTGAACCACTTTAAAGTGGACAAAAACCTGGATTTGCACCATCACAGGTTTTGGTCTGCCCCCCTGAGGCATCTCGATTGCTATACATACCTGTTCTCACTCTGCTCCAATCAGCTCCTTTGCCTGCTTTTCCTATATTAATGTGCTGCTAAAGCTGAATGGACCCCATACAAGGCTGATCCTTGCACTGCTTTAATAGTTGCCTAGTTTATACTGTGTACCCTGTGTGCTCATTAACCCTGATATGACTTCATAAGTAACAGGTCGCTTTATATGTAATTTCACTAACAATATGTTTTACCCATTTAGTTGTTTTTTTTTCCACTTGAAGTCTGAGCGAAGTTCTAAATGAATATAAATACCTTCCATTTTTCCAATCTTATCTCAGGCTACTGTCTGATATATATTTTTCCTTTTCAATCTAAATTAAAATGCCTTTTGCATGTTTTATAGAAGCTCTTAAATAATTGCTATTAAAAAGCAGACAGGTTCCCCGCTTCAGTGTACTGTATTATGGAAATTAATTTGCATCCAACTCCAGAGCCTGGTAATAATCTGTTACTCATCTGCCCATGTGCCCTAAGGTAACTCAATATGTTTATTTAATTACATAAACCTATTAACTAAGTGGTGTATAATTTATTGGACAATAACACGGACAGTTGATTAATCGTATGAGAAGCATGCAACAGTCACTTGTTTAACACATGAAATCACTGGGAAAGGGGATAACTGATTCATACGTGTTCGCTGATTCAGTTATGGCTTTTGTTGGTACGCTTTACAAAGGAGTAATATAAAAGAAAAACGACACTGTGTGCGCAAGTCGCCTGGCCCTGAGGTCTTTTAGAGTTAAGGGTTTTGGTCCACTTTAACCCCTTCCCTCCAAAGCCAGTTGGGGGGGATTATTCACACTGCCTGTTATGGGGTGATTGGGGGGGATTCTGCACACTGCCTGCTATGGGGTTCTTGGGGGATTTTGCACACTGCCTGTTATGCAGTGCTTGGGGAGAGATCTGCACACTGCCTGTTATGGGGATCCTGGTGAAGGGGTTCTGCACACTGCCTGCTGTTAGGTTCTGAGAGGGGGGTATTTTAGCACAATATTTGGTTCAGAATATTTTTACATTTATTTTTCTTGTTTTCCTCCTCTAAACACTTATAGTGTGGAAATATGGTATTTTAAACCAGACCAACACCCTTACAAGAAACAGTGTTCATATGCATCCCTCCCCAGGGCAATTTATATTGCTGCACATAAAAATTAATTTTGCCTTTTTGTTACTCTGGCTGTAATCAATTTTACAAACAAAATGGCATATCATTGAGCTGCAGGCCGCCTGCAAAGAGGAAGTGCTGCTGGGTTTCCTGCTGCTGTGCATTGTGGGTTTATGTAAGTTTTTTTGTAACAACCTCCCCCTCGTATTGTCTCAATGGCAGGAGAGGAAGACAGGGCGTGTGGTGAGGTTATAAAGAGACTGGATTTCTACTTTAACTACAAAGAACTGTTCTTAATCTACTTCTTTGACAGGTGTGGAAAGGATACATTGATCACGATGTTCTATTTTGCAGAGCAGTCTGAATGTGAGACCCACTGCCCCTCTGAAAACTCTGGGGAAACCTAAATGCCCCACTTTGCTTATGTTATGGGGAACACTGTTCCACTGAAAGCGGGATGACAAAACTTGATCAATATATTTTTTCAACCATATGAAGTATGTTACTATGGATGTCTGGTCAGTATACATCTGCTCTTCATTTTGGCTGAATGGTGGTAGTGGAATACATGGATTAGCTGAGCTAATCGCATGTGACCGGGGCGGGGCTACACCTACTTATACATATGGGTAGCATAGAATACTGTGGATATTTCTTCCTCAGAAGCAAGTAGATAAGCTCCACCCTATACCACACCCCCACCATGCCCATCGCCCAAAAACAAGCTGTCCCATTTTGAGACGCCCTATAAATGGTCGGTTTACTAGACGTGCATGATGATATTTGATATGATAAGTGCAAATCAGCTCCACCCATGACTAATGATATACTTCCCCGAGGAACCAGAAGTATTTTTTCCTACAGGAAACAAGAGAAAGACATCCTTGCATAATTCAACAGACACATCCTTTATTGGGTGCCACTCGAGCTTTACTGTCAGTGAGCCCTTTAGCACATTCTGTTAATTCAGAGGTTGCTATATTCATCATGACATAAGGGCCACAAAAACATTTCGGACATCTCATTTTCCCTCTTCTGAAGCAAATTATAAAATATTCCTGTCCCTGCTTCTAAACACACACAAGCTATGACTTCCTGTAAACTGAAATATGATTATATTATAGGCACACGCTCCTTTAAATGAACTCATTTCACTTGCAGAAGGAGCAGAGCAGCTACTTAGACCATGGCAGGATTCCACATCATATTGATCCCACTGGAAGAGCCCGAGTTTCCTGCCTTCCTCTCAGTAATAGCCTTTTGATTTTTTTAGGGGAAGTGAAGTGATAAAAGGGTAATCTTGCAAATGGATAAAACAATATTTTAAGACAAAAGGTTTTGGTAAAGCGGATATTCGCAGTTTAGGTAAAACCATATTTAACACTACATTAGTCATTTGACCAGAACGAAACAAGAAGCATACTAACTGACATTGAATGGAGTATTAGGTTGTTATGAGTCAACTGGACTATTATTTGGAATGTAAATCTGATCCACAAAAACAGAATGAATATGGCCCCCCTGAGGTCTAGATAATATCCTTTTATTTTTTTTTCAAATGAGCCCCCCCAGTATATTTGCATAAATGTCACAATGTTTTCCTATCCTTCTAAATCCAATAGGTGCTTATTTAGTATCACATGTACAATCTCATATTCTGAATAGCCTTTTTTCAAACAGTGCAAAGGTATGGGTTTCTCTACAAGCATGTTCCCTAGAACAGGTTTCAGGAATAGAAAATAGAAAAGACACTCCGCACCACTGTATACAGTAAAAGATGAAAATATGGGAGGGGTGCTGGGCGCAAAAAGCCCCCCACTCACAAGAAGGAGTGGTCTAATACACTCAACAAATGGGACCACCAGAAAGGTCCCTATGGGGCAATATATGCGGCCGCACACCCACAAGTAGTATCAAAGATCAAATTTTATTTAATAGAAAAATTGTGTGAATCACAAATATAACTAGTCCATACACATACAACCGACAGACATTTAAAACAAATTAAAACATTAAAGACAGGCGGAAAGGTCAGACTAAATAGCAAGGCTCTACTGTATAGCAATACCAGAATATCAATATCAACATGAGTCGTCCCTGATAAGGAGACTGAAAACCAGAATATAGAAAAGAGTGTAAAAACACTACCAACTAGATACAATGTGACCAATATCTACAGTGAAGTGATGAAACGTGGAATGATTACATCCACGTTAAAAAATGTAAAGTGCAGCAGTGCCATTAATTCAGGAGGAAAATTAATAAAGTAAAAAGAGAGAAATACCAAAATCTATCAAAACACAGTGCTCAAGGTGCTCAAATCTGCCAAGCAGAGAACTAAAGTGCTAGGTGCAAGGTTTCAGGCCTAGACAAATACTTTGCTGTAAAGCCCTGTCAATCATTTTCAGAAACTGAAATGTCTTGATCAAAACTTTCCTGGGCGTAGCAGCTCATTTAACCCCCCGTCACATGGCACCAGAGGAACCACTGGAGCCTAGCCTGTTCCATTTGTCCCTACAAGGTCCCCTGGTTTCAACTGCCAGATTATTAAATGATACCAGTCACAGTTGATTATGCTCAGTGGCATCCTATTATAGTACCACATTGAAATTCACATACATTTATTAAGACAAATTTCATAGCTAGGTTCTCATACGCTGTAGGAGACTGAGGGAGTTAGCCTGGGGATTGAGATATATTCCTTATTGGCTATTGAACGGTTAATGGAGGATCTGCCTCTAACCCAGGTGGGGGTAATTAAAGGACCCTTGGTGCTTTTAGGCTACTTTCACACTGGAGCGATTGCAAGGCGATCTACACACAATCGCCAGTGAGATGCTGCCCATAGAGATCTATGGGTGCTTTCCCATACAAAAATATACTGCAGTGCATGTATGTGAACTGATGCATTAAAAATAATTGCCAGTATTTTCCCTGGCGTTGTTATAGCGTTGCTTAACACAGCACAATCAGATAGATGTGAACAGAGCTTTTGGGGCATTTAATGCCTGTATTGTCACTGCTTTTTTGTGATACCCTGCCTGCTGCAAAATAAAGCTGCTGGGACTGTTTTGTGATGGAATTCTGTGTGAAGGACATTTACCATATGTTTCGCTCATTAAGAGGCACTTAAGCTTTAGAGAAAAAAATATTTTGAAACAAATAGTGTGCTAAAATAACCCCCTTCCCCCAAAGAACCTAATGCAAGGTGAAGAATCCCTCCAATCACCCCATAACAGGCAGTGTTCATAATCCCCCCCAAGCCACCTATAACAGGCAGTGTGGCTGAATCCCCCCAATCTCCTGCACCAGACAGTGTGGTTGAGTTCCTCCAATCCCCTTTAGTAGGGAGCGTGCAGAATCCCCCCAATCCCCTAAAAGACAATGTGGCAGAATCCCCCCACTCCCCAAACAGACAGTGTGATAGAATCCCCCAATCCCCTAACTGTGTGGCAGAATCCCCCCAACCCCTCAACAGACAGTGTGATAGAATCCCCCCAATCCCCTAAAAGACAGTGTGGCAAAATCCCCCCAATCACCTAACAGACAGTGTGGCAGAATCCCCCAATCCCAAAACAGACAGTGTAGCAGAATCCCCCCAACCCCTCAACAGACAGTGTGATAGAATCCCCCCAATCCCCTAAAAGACAGCATGACAGAATCCCCCAATCCCCTAAAAGACAGCATGACAGAATCCCCCAATCCCCTAAAAGACAGCATGACAGAATCCCCCAATCCCCTAAAAGACAGCATGACAGAATCCCCTAAAAGACAGCATGACAGAACATGAGCATGACAAATGATCCCATACCTCCCAAGTGTCCCTGATTTGGAGGGAATGTCCCTATTTGGAGGCCGTGTTCCCCTGTCCCTCGTTGTTCTCATTTGTCCCTCTTTGAGGTGTAACATGCAGATCTGCATCAATAAATGATTCATTTGCCTATTTAAAGTGTTTATATTGTTGTAACTGTTACAATGTATCTCCTATCCATAAATTAATGAGGGGGCGTGGCTTAATTTACATATTGTCCCGATTTCCCATTCTGAAAAGTTGGGAGGTATGTGATCCTGCGATGTCAGCAGAGCTCTGTTCACAGGCGGGCAGGTGGACACACACACAAAAAAAACAAGGGAAGCCGCTCTGTGCAGCAAAGCAAAGATGGCTGCTGCTAGATCGGGGGGGGGGGGGGGGGGGGATAAGTGTTTTTTTTTTTTTTAAGCCTCCCTTGCAGATGTTGCCACTCCCTGTCTGAGGACCTCTTGTGCAGTGATGGGCTTCGGATCAGGTACGAAGCTAGATTAGATCACAGAACTTGCCGATCCATTCCAAGATAAATAGATACTGTCACGTTCCAGGTCAAATTATCTGGCATACCACCTGTTTATCCTGGCCGGTGGCATGTCAGCAGTCACTACTCTGTGAACTATATACATGAGGTATTTTGATGGAAAAACAGCAACATAAGGCGTTTTAGAGGGGAGAAACTTGTAGTGTTTTGGTGGCAAATTGGTATTTAGGCTAAAAAATGGGATTCTGAGGCGCTGTGTGGGAAAAGTTACCCTGAGGCATTTTGCTAGGGAAACAGTATCCTGAGTCAGTTTGGCGGGAAACACACACTCAGGCGTTTTAGGAAGGAACATTATGCAAGCCCCTTCATCTTCTTGGAATGAATAAAAGAATATTTTTAACAGACAGCTCTGACAGCAGGGGCTGGGGTGGGGGCTGAGCTTCCTTGACACTTTGTCATTTGAGTCTAAAATTTGCTTCTCTATTAAAAATGACAGCGCAGATGTAAGCAGGGCTGTTGTATCTACTCTCCACCTGCTTGCTGATAAACCTGATTAAGAAATTCAAATGGAAAAATAAATCACTCCCCTTAAAGAGACCCTATAGCCCATATTCCCCCCTGGTGCCCTCCTCCCCCAGCACTTAGGCAGGATGGAGTAAAAAGAAAAGGCCTGTTGGAGCAGCATTTCTGCTTATGCATGCAGGCCCACCGGCCCATTAAGTTTAATCTGACAGGAACCAAGTGCAAGGACCATGCTATTTACTATGGGGGTTATTCATCAAGGGGTAGCGGCAGGCAGCGTCTGGTGAACGCCGGGCACTGTGCGCAATACCACATTTATGAAAGCGAATCTGGTGAGCAACTCTAACAGCGCCATGTAGCGTACGATTCATTACAGGCGGCTCAGCGTATAGCGCTGGTGCTCTAGCTTCCAGAGTGATAGGTCTTACCTGTCGCTACCTGTCGCTCTCCCATACATTTTAATGGATGGTCCTTCTAATCTCTTATTTGACCTCTCCTGGTCTGGAATAAAGTGTTTCACAATGTCATTCCATGTATTTTCGCTTTGTTAGTGGTGGATGTGTTCAAAAACTCACTTTAATCACACAGCATCTGCCACTCTTTTTAGAGCGCCTATGCTGTGTGTGTGTTCTTTTTTGATAAGTATGGTGTGGCGCTACCTTTCGCTCCCTGCAGCACTGTACTGGTGTTAGAGCGCCCAACATACATCACATTCATCAATGCCAGTCAGGTTACTACAGCGAATGAGACGCTCTGTTACAGCGCCCGATAGCCAATCACAGCATATACTAGCGGTCGCTCTAAGCGCTGCTATACAGACGCTTATCTGCCGATAGATGGCGTTAGTAATGAATCAGCCTCCACGTAATCTTTAATAACATGGGACCAGCACAACCATCTGGTACTTATACTTTTCTAAAATAAGAGAGTGCAGTTTGACCAGGCGCACACACCACTGCCACCCCAGACAATCATAGTCCTCGCCTCCCAGGGGAGCCTATTAGCCATTACATGAAGATGGAGGACAAAAGAATACTGACGGTCACTGGGAATGTAACTATAAGGAGGGCGACCGCATCGGGGCCCACAAGGTTATTCACCCCCAACTTATTTATCATATTTGTGCTCACTTGGCATCATTTACAGAAAGGAAGCACCATTTGTCTCAGCTGTTTTAGGGGGTTATTCACCAAAGTCTATCACCAGGTAGTGCCTTGTAGCGGCAGGCAGCGTCTGGTGAACGCCGGGCGCTATACACAATACCACATTTATGAAAGCGAATTTGTATGCCATGTAGCGTACGATTCATCATTACAGGCGGCTCAGCGTATAGTGTCGGAGCTCTGGTTTCCAGGGCGCCAGGTATTACCTGTCGCTACCTGTCGCTCTCCCATACATTTCAATGGACGTTCCTTTTCTTCTGTTAAAACAGGGTTTTTTTGTTTTTAATTTATTCTAAGTATGTCACACACCCCACTTCAGAATCAATTCATTAAAGTGGACCAACACCCAGGATTTTGACTATCCTGGGTTTTGGTCCACTTCGGCGGGGCACCCCGATCGGGGGTGCCCCGCTGTGTGAAACCCCCCAGAAAGCCCCAAAATCTTACCTGTCCCCGCTCCCACGTGACTGGACGGTCCAATCCCCGCCAACGTCCAGGCGGGGATCAGGAACGTCCAAGCGGCTGCCGCCGCCGCCTCCCTCGCGTCACTTTCGGCGCGCGTGCGCCCCCGTCGGCCATTCGCAGACGGCCGGCGCGGGTGCGCGCATGCCTATAGGGGCGAAGATCAGGTAAGCGATTTGGGGTGTCTGGGGGGGTTTCACCCTGCGGGACATCCCGATCGGCCCGGGAATCTTATAGATTTCCGGGCCGATCACCTCTCGGTGTTGGTCCACTTTAAGCATGGGTACTCACCGCTAGGTGGCGCTGCTTTGCAGAGAAGTCCAAAAAAAGCAAGCCCCTCCCGGTCTATACATACCTGGTATCTCCTAACAATTCCCCAGTGTTCTTCTCTGCAACGTGGCGACAAGACAGAAGAAAGAAGTCTCCTGCTTGCAGGTAGCCGGGGTATCACCCCGCCCCCCCCTACGGTCTATTTCTGCCCGGCTCTTTTGTCCCTTATCCCCTTATTTAATGGTAGCCTCCCAGCTTAGGTTGGACAAGGGTAGATGGCACATTGGTGCCTAGGAGATTAGCTCCTCCACTCGACCCTATATTATGGGGCATAGTGGTGATCCGGTGTGGTGATCCGGACGTGGGATGCCCCAGCCCTTATATTCCCCTTAGTGTTTACCTAATCCTTATACATGGGTGTGTATGTGTGTGTGCGTGTTTCTTTGTCTGGGACGGGCGGTCTTGGTATGGGGCCGTCCTGTTTTCGGGGGCTTGGGCTCCCTGAACCCCGGTATTTTGGCCAGGTGGGGTCGGGTCGGGTGGGGGTGCCCGCCGGCCTGTTACCCGCCGGTTTCATGCCCTGTCTGCCGGTGGGCAGACTTTGATTTTACGGTGGGCGGGGCCGGGCGGCGCGCTGCGCCACCGGCCCGCCTGTGTGGAAGCGCCGGGGACCCTGCCTTAGGCGGGCAGGACCGCACGGCATGTGGGCCGCGGGCCCGCTCGATGGCTTATGCGGGCTCCATTCCCTTGTGGCGCCCGCGGCTCGCGCGTTTTTGTTTTGAGGGGCGGGGCCCGCGCCAAGCGTGTCCAGCGCCAAGCGCGGCCCGCGCCGTGTCTGTCAGAAGCGCGTAGTGTCCTGTTAGATGGGGAGGGGCGGGGCTACACGGGTCCCGCGCTCGCTGAGGCCGCCGCCTCTCCTCTCTGTCTTTTGCCGTCCAGGCGCCATTTCGCGGGGGCTCAGGTAGGCTCTTGGCCTTAGGTACAGCGTCGGAGCGTCCTGTTAGAGGAGCGCTCAGTGAGGGGGGACTGCTATGTCTGCTATGTTTTATTATTGGGGCACTATCCAGCTGCCTGTATTATGGCTGTTATTGGGTCTGCGCCCCTCTCCCCCTCCTGTCTCTCTCTCTCCCCCCCCACCCCCCCCTTCCCCCCCCCTCTCGTTGGGGGCGACGGCAGGGTGCTCCAGCCAGGCTTTGGGCGTACTGGCTGGTAGTTTTTTATATATTTTACTGGTGTAATGCCTGTACTCTTGGTCAGTGTTGATTGATTGAATGTTTTTTTGTGTTTTTCAGATAATATCCGGGATTCCATCATACAGGGCTCTCCCGGTCTTATATACCTGGTTGGTTGGGGGTTGTCTTAGAGTCCCTTGCAAATTCCCAGGGCTTTTTCATTTAATAGTAGTATACTCATACATATATATATATATATAGACATCCATAGACATCAAGGATGCTTACCTTCACATTCCGATTTTTCCGGCTCACCAGAGGTTCCTTCGCTTTGGGGTGGAGGATCGGCATTTTCAGTTTGTAGCTCTTCCGTTCGGCCTCACATCTGCCAATCTCACCAAGGTGTTGGCGGGAGTAATGGCCCTGCTCAGAGCTCAGGGGATTCGTATTGTGCCTTATCTGGACGATCTTCTTATCATGGCGCCTTCTTTCAGTCAAGCGGAAGGGGACACCGGTTTGGTGGTGTCTCTGTTGGAGAGGTTCGGCTGGGTGATCAATTACCCCAAGTCCTCTCTGGTTCCGGCCAGGGTTGTGACCTTTCTGGGGATGTCGTTAGACTCCGGCCAGCACAAAGTGTTTCTCCCTCAGGCCAAGGTTCTGTTGATTCAGGAATTGGCTCAGCTTCTTCTTTCCAATCCTCGCCCGTCCATCCGGCTAGGGATGAGGCTGGTTGGGTTGATGGTGGCCTCGTTTGAGGCGGTTCCTTTTGCGCAGTTCCACACGAGAACGCTTCAGCTTCATCTTTTGGCGTCTTGGGATCGGCGACCGCGGTCGTTGGATCGGTCCTTCCAGATGTCCTCTCGGGCTCGGCAGTCCCTTCGGTGGTGGTTGGTCTCGGACAATCTTCTGAAAGGCAGGTCGTTTCTGACTCCGGTTTGGGAAACTGTCACCACGGATGCCAGCCTGTCGGGATGGGGAGGTTTCTGGAAGGATCTTCAGTTTCAGGGGCAGTGGGACCCCCAGGAGGCCCACCTGTCCATCAATGTTCTGGAGTTGCGAGCCATCAGGTTGGTTCTGTCCCACTTGACACATCATTTACAGGGCCGGCCGGTGCAGGTTCGGTCGGACAATCGGACGGCGGTTGCTTACATCAATCACCAGGGAGGGACTCGCAGTCTGGGTGCCCACAGAGAGGTGTCTCTGATTCTAGTTTGGGTGGAGACTTATGTCCCTTGCATCTCGGCAGTTTACATTCCAGGAGTGGAGAACACGGAGGCGGACTTATTGAGCCGGTGTTCGTCCCGTCGGGGGGAATGGTCTCTCCATCCCCAGGTGTTTCGGTCGATGTGTCTTCGGTGGGGGACACCGGAGGTGGATCTGTTTGCCTCTCGTCACAATCACAAGCTTCCGACATTCGTGTCATTGTCTCGGGATCCTCTGGCTCTGGCGGCGGATGCCATGACACTGGGCTGGAGGGACCTGGGGTTTCTTTATCTGTTCCCGCCGATTCCCATGCTAGGCAGTGTTCTGCGGAAGCTGGTCCAGGAAGGAGTTCCCGCCATTCTCGTGGCTCCAAGGTGGCCAAGGTGGGTGTGGTTCGCAGACATCGTTCGTCTGGCAGTGGATCAGTTCGATCTGCCGCTTCGACCAGATCTTCTCACTCAGGGTCAATTGTGTTACCCCAGTTTACCATCGCTGGCTTTGACGGCTTGGCTGCTGAAACCTCCGTCTTGAAGGAGGAGGGTCTTTCAGATTCGGACATTCGGACTCTTATCAGTGCTAGGAAGAGATCTTCTTCTGCTATCTATTATAGGGCTTGGAGATCGTATATTGACTGGTGTGAATCTAGATCTTTGCCCTGCCGGGTCCTTTCCGTTTCTAGGATTTTGGATTTTCTTCAGTCAGAGCTGGACTCTGGTCTGCAGCTGAGTACTTTGAAGGGGCAGGTTTCTGCCTTGTCTGTCTTTTTTCAGAAGTCATTTGCTAGTCATTCCTTGGTCAAGACTTTTTTCCAGGGGGTTTCGCATCTGCAGCCTCCTAGGAAGCCTTTGCTCCCAGTTTGGGATTTGAATTTGGTGCTCTCGGCGTTACAGGCTCCTCCCTTTGAGCCTTTGCGGGATATTGCTTTGTCCACTCTGACTCAGAAGGTTGCTTTTCTGGTGGCCGTCACTTCGGTTCGGCGTGTTTCTGAGTTGGCGGCCTTGTCGATTCAGGCCCCTTATTTTGAGAAGCATCAGGACAAAGTGGTTTTTAGATTCAAGCCGGATTTTCTTCCTAAAGTGGTCTCTGCTTTCCATCTTAATCAGGACATTGTTCTTCCTTCTTTGTGTCCTAAGCCTAAGAATGACAAGGAGCATGCTCTGCACTGCTTGGATGTTGTTCGTTGTGTCAAGGTTTATTTGCGTGCTACGGCTTCTTTTCGTAGGACGGATGCCTTTTTCGTGGTGCCTTGTGGGCCTAGGAAGGGTTTGGCCCCGGCCAAGTCTTCTATTAGCAAATGGATTCGTCAGGCGATTGTTGCAGCCTATTCTGCCAAGGGGAAGGATCCCCCTTTTCATGTTACTGCTCATTCTACGCGTGCTGTTGGAGCGTCTTGGGCTTTTCAGCACCAGGCTTCTGTTGAACAAGTTTGTAAGGCTGCTACCTGGTCTTCGGTTCATACCTTTTCAAAGTTCTATAAGGTTGATGTGCGGGCCTCAGCGGATGCTGTTTTTGGTCGCAAGGTTCTGCAGGCTGCAGTGGTTTGAATATTTCTGCATTATTGCCTGGTTGGATACCCCCCCTTTTTTGGACACTGCTGTTGGATGTCCCATGCTTAATGAATTGATTCTGAAGTGGGGTGTGTGACATACTTAGAATAATACCATTTTGTGAATACTCACCTGTAAAATGGGTATTATAAGTATGTCACACACCCCACTTCACCCACCCTTTATTTGGTATCCTGGGTCTTTATATGGTGAAGTTGTTGTATTCACGGTTGAGGGTTACTTTTTGTTATTTGGTCTCCTGGTATCTTGCCTTTATTGCTGTTTGAATACTGGGGAATTGTTAGGAGATACCAGGTATGTATAGACCGGGAGGGGCTTGCTTTTTTTGGACTTCTCTGCAAAGCAGCGCCACCTAGCGGTGAGTACCCATGCTTAATGAATTGATTCTGAAGTGGGGTGTGTGACATACTTATAATACCCATTTTACAGGTGAGTATTCACAAAATGGTATTTTTTTCTCTCAAATAATTGTGTCACCTCTGCTGGCCTAGAAAATTTTGAAAACTTTTTAGATTTTTTATATTTATATGCAGAATTGTCATTACAGGTCTGGCATTAAAGTGTTACTGTCACAATGTTACAACAATGAAATTCCATGTGTTTTTGCTTTGTTACTGGTGGATATGTGTTCAAAAACAGACTTTAATCACACATCGTCTGGTGCTCTATGCTATAGCGACCAGATCCAGAGTGCCTACGCTCTGTGAGTATGTTTTTTTTGTTGAATATGGTGTGAGTTGCTGAGAGTCGGTCGCACTGAGCTGGAGCTACCTTTCGCTCCCTGCAACTCTGTACTGGTGTTAGAGCGCCCAAAATACATCTCATTCATCAATGCTGGACAGGTTACTAGAGCGACTGAGGCGCTCTGTTACAGTGCCCAATGCACACACACGTCTACTAGCAGTCGCTCTAAGAGCTGCTATACAGACGTTCATCTGCCGATACCTGGCGTTAGTAATGAATCAGCCTCCACGTAATGTTTAATAACATGGGAACAGCACAACCATCTGGTACTTATACTTTTCTAAAACAAGAGAGTGCCCTGATGCAGTTTGATCTGGCGCACGCAGCACTGCCACCCCAGACAATCCTAGCCCTCACCTCCCAGGGGAGCCTAATAGCCATTACATGAAGGTGGAGGACAAAAGAATACTGACGGTTGCTGGGACTGTAACTATAAGGGGCCAAAAAGGTCATTGGGGCCCCATTATTCACCCCCACCTTATTTATCATATTTGTGCTCACTTGGCATCATTTACAGAAAGGAAGCACCATTTGTCTCAGCTGTTTTAGTCTTTCGTTGTGTAGTTGCATTCAATGTAATTAAAAGACAGAAGAAAGTTTAGTGTATGAGTCTTGGCAGGGCCCTGATTAATGTTCATACAAGGGCCCCGTCATATTTAGTGTACTCACATACCCCATCATGACAGCTCAATTCAGTCATCTTCTCTCCTAGAAATGGCAATCCTCAATGGCCAGAACAAAGGGGACTTCAGCTGAATCATCCAAGCTGATCATGCAGAACATTCGGGTGATCTTGCTGTATAACAATAGAAACTCAATAGGATGATATTTAACAGAACTGCAGGGAGCATGGACAGTTTAGTCAGAAGTCCGTGTTCGGCCCGAACATGGAGCATGCTGAGCAGCCCATCAAGCAGCTTATCTATGCAGTTAGCAGGTGGAAGTGGCTGTAAGTAACTGGGAGGCCGATTCATTAATAGCGGCAGGTAGCGACAGTTGAGTGACTGTAGCGGTATTTTCACAGCGCCCGCTAGTAGTCGCTGTGCTTGGCTGTTGTTCGGTTGTTGACAGCGACTCAGTCGGTTTGCAGTAATGTTGAATACAAGGTTACGAGTCGCTATTTGACAGGTTCCGCGATGTATGGGTGCGCATGATAGCGACTGGTCAGAGCGACCGGCTCCCAGCATATTCATCAAAAAATCAGGCTCCAAAAATTCCAGCGCTGTAAAACGCATGTTTAAACCCCAGAGCGCTGGCGGCGATGGGTTAAAAGTAGTTTTTTAACCCCCAAACCACCATATTTTTGGAAACCAAAAAAAAAAAAGTTTTTTAAATAATTTAGTAATATGAATACAATAATATCAGACCTGAAATATCAATTCTGCACAAATTTTTATTTTTTTTTACCTGCCACATGGCAGAAGTGGTCACAGAATTTTTCACCTTTAAAAAAAAAAAAAAAAAAAAAAAACATTAATTAATTATTAATATTTAAAGATTGTTCCATTGAAATGCATTGGAGAGCCTGTCGCTGTTCAAGGGCGGACTCTGGCGCTGTGGGCTGAGGCTGGAATAATGATGAATGAGTGGCTATATGGCGCTATCTCAGTCGCTAAGCAGGATCGGCTTGCCGGATTGCAAAATATCTCAGAGTGGGGTCACAGAAAGAGGGCCGCCGCTCCCATGAGTGAGCACACTCCTCGTGCTGGCAGAGGTGCCCTCACTGCTGGTACTAGGATCGTCCTCACTCATCCATCACTCATAGGAGTGGAAGACCTTGCTCTGTACACCAAACACACCTCTTTGATGTATGGTTGCTAACTTAAAGCGGACCAAAATCCACATTTTTAACTAGCATCCCCTGAATTGCTTCCGCCATGAAGAGCATGTTATGCCAATTTTTAGTGCTCCTGCTTCACTCTAATCCCAGATAAGTGACCTTCTTTTAGCTGGAAAGCTCCGCCTCCTGCATTCATTGCCACTGTTGTGTGTGGCAATGATGTCATTACTACACCGATGCAATGGCCTATCGGCTGCCATCTCACAGAGAGGGGCAGCAAAAAAATCAGTATTCCAGGATGATTGAAAAAATGAAAATATCCATTTCTAGTACTACATACAAGAAGGGAATATCAGCAGGGGCTTTAGCCAAATGTATTTCACAAGTTCGTTGGGTTCTGGTCTGCTTTAAGCACGCTGATGCTATAGATAAAAGGGTTTCTTTTAAAACACAAGAGTTGCAAACAAATTTAAAAGAAATACAAATAACAGATCAGTTCAGCATGTTGGGGATATCATTTTGGTACATAATAATGGACATATCAAAATTCTATTGAAAATGGGCTTACCCTCATGTGGGAAAGCTCAGTACCTTTTCTAGCAAGATAGGTTTCATGTAGCATGCTTACTACCCAACCCCCACTTTTACCAACCTGAAGCACCAGGTTTGGGTTTAACCCTGGATTGGAGGGCTCTCACTGTAGCAGGGATGTCAAGCTGATCCATTTTGCACAGGATGTTTCCTCCAGTCCTGCACAATGAGCATTTACCTTAAAGTGGACCAACACCCAGGGGTGATCGGCCCGGAAATCTATAAGATTCCCGGGCCGATCACCTCCCACCCCGCGGGACATCCGAGATCGGGATGTCCCGCGGGGTGAAACCCCCCAGAAACCCCAAAAAGATCTTACCTGATCCGCTGCCGCCGCCTCCCGCGCACCCCTCCAGACGTGCGCGCGCCCGCGCCAGCCCTCTGTGAATGGCCGGCGGGGGCGCGCGCGCGCCGAGAGTGACGCGCGGGAGGCGGCGGAAGCGGCTTGGACGTTCCTGTCCCCCGCATGGACGTTGGCGGGGATTGGCTGCGGCGTTCACGTTGGAGCGGGGAGAGGTGAGTTTTTGGGGGTTTCTGGGGGGTTTCACACAGCGGGACACCCCCGATCAGGGTGCCCCGCCGAAGTGGACCAAAACCCAGGATAGTCAAAATCCTGGGTGTTGGTCCACTTTAAAGAGGAACATTGGACCTGAAATAAAAAGGGGCAGATCCCCGCCCGCATCGGCCCCTACTTATCTTTTGGATGTCGACGCTGCCTGCTGTGGCGACATTTGGCTACTTCAGGGCCCGATCCTCACTCCTCTACCCACTTAGCCGGGCTCTTCAATGTCCCACTGCGATCTCACAGCTCCGCAAAGTCTCACAGGAATTTGGGCGTTTCCACTGCCTCCCATTCATGGGTAAGAGATCAGGGCCGCGTGTAGTGCCTGTGATGGGATGCAAGATGGCGCTGGCCGTCGGGAGGTTGCCCGGAATCCGAGGGACCCAGAAGATGGGTCCCCGGCGAGGTGAGTAAATACTGCCCAATTGTGAAACCGGAGGGGAACAGTCTGGTGAGATTTGGGGGAGGTTTTAACCTCCCCTAATGTTCCTGTAACACACCCCAACTTAGAGGCCGATTCATTAATAGCGGCAGGTAGCGACAGTTGAGCGACTGTAGCAGTATTTTCACAGCGCCCGCTAGTAGTCGCTGTGCTTGGCCGTTGTTCGGTTGTTGATAGCGACTGAGTCGGTGTGCAGTAATGTTGAATACGGGGTGACGAGTAACTATTTGACAGGTTCCGCGATGTATGGGTGCGCATGATAGCGACTGGTCAGAGCGACCGGCTCCCACCATATTCATCAAAAAATCACGCTCAAAAAATTCAAGCGCTGTGAAATGCATGTTTAAACCCCAGAGCGCTGGCGGCGATGGGTTAAAAGTAGTTTTTTAACCCCCAAACCACCATATTTTTGGAAACCAAAAAAAAAAGAATTTTTAAAGAATTTAGTAAAATGAATACAATAATATCAGACCTGTAATACCAATTCTGCACCATTTTATTTTTTTTTTTTACCTTAAAAAACTTATCTAACATGGCAGAAGTGGTCACAGAATTTTTCACATTTAAAAAAAAAAAAAAAAAAAAAAACATTAATAATTAATTATGAATATTTAAAGATTGTTCCATTGAAATGCATTGGAGAGCGCCAGGTAGAGAGAGGTCATACCTGTCGTTGTTCAAGGTCAGACGCTGGCGCTGTGGGCTGAGGCTGTAATCATGATGAATGAGTCGCTATATGGCGCTATCTCAGTCGCTAAGCAGGATCGGCTTGATAAATGTGTGATTGTGGTGGGGAGCCGGCGTTCTCGTGGCGGGGCCCGTCATTACCGGCCGTTCACCAGTCGCTACCTGTCGCTATTCCTTCATAAATAAGGGCCTTAGATTAATTTAGAACTTACCCCAGTTGTGTTCAGGAACATGGACACTGGAGATAAATCACCTGGCAGGAATGGGTCAGGCTGGCGTCTCTGCTGTAGTGCACTTTTCACCCTCTTTTAATAATCATCATTTATGAGGGTGTCTAGGGTAAGAAGACATGACACTCTACCTGCGCCAGAGACAATGCTGCTGTGTATGGCAATGTACTGTATACTGGGATAGAAGAGCTAACCCCCAAGGACTGCATTGTGAACCATCGTAATGATTTAATTGGATCTGTCTGAATGTGTAACGCATGTGATTGATTTCAGTTAATGAGAGTGGGAACGGTGTGTGCGCAGGGATTGATGAATGCATTGCTGCTACCGTGTCAGTGGGTTACAGAGGTTGTATTATTGGGCATGTATTATATTCAAATGATTCACATGACGGGCCAGTGTTCACCTTCCATCATTTTTTAAACCTACTGCAATTATTGCTTGACAATCACAGTGTTCATTTGCTCCTATCTATTGGTAACACATGTATATTATCCAATCAAGGTTATTTTTTACCTAAGGCCAAAGATTCTATCACAAGCTCCTTTGTCATTTACAGACCCATCCGGGGAGGAAGCCACAGGTTCTTTGGCACCTGCACATTTCTCTTCTCCTGTATTGTTGTCAAACCTTCTGCTAACGGCCTTATTTATCAAGGGCTAGCGCCAGGTAGTGTCTGACGAGCGCAAGGTACCGCCAGCTAACGGCGGCTACCGAATCAAGTACGCCCGGCGGCGGTCACAATGACGTATTTATCACGCTAAATGAGGCTAGCACCGGCGAGAGCGTCAGCTAGCGCGGGATTCATCATGTAGCCGACTGCAACGAACAGCGCCGCTGATAATCCCATCACAGCGACAGGTATGACCTGTCGCTCCCTGGCGCTATTAATGAATCGGCCTCCCTGTTTGCAGTCCACAGTGTAAACTCTAGATAGATATAGGCCCTTATTTAAGAAGAAATAGCGTCAGGTAGTGGCTGGATAATGAGAGGTAGCGACAGATAGCGACTGGTGAACGCCGGACACGGCACGCAATTACACATTTATCAAGCAGAATCTGTTTAGCGACTGGAATAGCGTCATGTAGCGTCTGATTCATCATTTTCACAGCCTCAGCGAACAGCGCCAGCGTTCAGCCTTGCACAGCGCCAGGTATGACCTCTCGCTACCTGTCGCTCTCCCATACATTTCAATGAACGATCCTTTTCTCCTCTTTTTTTTTTTTTTTTTTTAAAAATCACAAATAATTCTCTGACCTCTTCTGGCATTGAAATAGCAGTTTTTTCATAATTTTTTCATTTTTTAAATATTTCCTCAAAAATGACATTACAGGTCTGCCATTAAAGTGTTTATGTTACAATGTTGTTACAATGTAATTCCATATGTTTTCGCTTTGTTACTAGTTGATAGATGCTTGAAAACAGACTTTAAACACGCCGCCTCCTGCGCTCTGGGCTTCAAACAACTATTTTTCAGCGCCAGAGATTTGTGAGGCTGTTTTTTTGCTGAATATGGTGTGAGTCGGTCGCTATGAGCAGTCGCTAACATGCGCTCCCATACAGCGCTGTACTGGTCAAATAGCGACTCCTCACAATGTATTCAACATCACTGAACAGCGACATATAAAGTACCCATAAAGTAGCGACTCACAGCCGAGCACTGCGACTACTAGCGGGCGCTCTGAAAATGCCTGCTACAGACGCTCTTTTGTCGCTACCTGCCGCTAATGATGAATCAGCCTGATAGATATAAGAACTACACTCTCCTGAGGAAATGGCAGTGTTTTGTAATTTAAAAAATGAGACCAAGAAAAACGATTTCAGAATTTTTCCCATTATCTGTCTAATTCAATTGATAAACAAACTGAAATAATTTGGGAGAGGTGAGGAGTAAAAATACTAAAACACATTAGTGGGAATACCCTCCTACTATCATATGGGCTGTGGGATAGGGTGTGAAGAGTGCAGCCGTTTCTTACAAAAAAGAAATCAAAGCCCAGCTATATTTTTCTATTTTTCCAAAACTTACATCAAGGCCTTGATTCAACAAAATAGAAAAAGAGAAAAAAATACTACATTTTTAGATTTTTCAAATTCTTGTGATTCAACAAAGAAAAACACATTTTTCATTTTCTACACTAATTTTTTCACTTGTCTTTTCTAAAGTGAAAAAAATAAAACTGAAAAAAAAAAAAATAGGCCCTTATTTATGAAGGAATAGCGACAGGTAGCGACTGGTGAGCGGCCGGTAATGACGGGCCCCGCCACGAGAACGCCGGCTCCCCACCACAATCACACATTTATCAAGCCAATCCTGCTTAGCGACTGAGATAGCGCCATATAGCGACTCATTCATCATTATTCCAGCCTCAGCCCACAGCGCCAGCGTCCGACCTTGAACAGCGACAGGTATGACCTCTCGCTACCTGGCGCTCTCCAATGCATTTCAATGTGAAAAATTCTGTGACCACTTCTGCCATGTTAGATTAAAAAAATTTGTGCAGAATTGATATTACAGGTCTGATATTAATGTATTCATATTACTAAATTCTTAAAACATTTTTTTTTTTTTTTGGTTTCCAAAAATATGGTGGTTTGGGGGTTAAAAAACTACTTTTAACACATCGCCGCCAGCGCTCTGGGGTTTAAACATGCATTTCACAGTGCGAGAATTTTTTGAGCGTGATTTTTTGATGAATATGGTGGGAGCCGGTCGCTCTGACCAGTCGCTATCATGCGCACCCATACATCGCAGAACCTGTCAACTAGCGACTCGTCACCCCGTATTCAGCATTACTGCACACCAACTCAGTCGCTATCAACAACCGAACGGCCAAGCACAGCGACTACTAGCGGGCGCTCTGAAAATGCCGCTACAGTCGCTCAACTGTCGCTACCTGCCGCTATTAATGAATCGGCCTCACAGTGTGATTCAGCACAGCTTGGACTCTTTTGAACATATTATTTACAGCTGCTCTGAACGGGTGTAAAAACACTCAGCACATTTCCTTATGTTCCTTTTTTACCTAAAAAGCCAAGTCAGCAAAAAAAAAGCCAAGCGGCCGGTAATGACGGGCCCCGCCACGAGAACGCCGGCTCCCCACCACAATCACACATTTATCAAGCCGATCCTGCTTAGCGACTGAGATAGCGCCAGATAGCCACTCATTCATCATTATTTCAGCCTCAGCCCACAGCGCCAGCGTCCGACCTTGAACAGCGACAGGTATGACCTCTCGCTACCTGGCGCGCTCCAATGCATTTCAATGGAACAATCTTTTTTTTGGTTTTCAAAAATATGGTGGTTTGGGGGTTAAAAAATTACTTTTAACACATCGCCTCCAGCGCTCTGGGGTTTAAACATGCATTTCACAGTGCTTGAATTTTTTGAGCGTGATTTTTTGATGATCTACAAATCTGATGGGGAACAAATTCAGACCTTTGACTAAAAAGACCGATAAATCTGAAGCCAGAGTCTTTAAAATATTTACGTTTGACATAACTCGAATCCCTTATGCAGGAATCCAAGGAAGGCCAACATAGAAGTTCTATTAGTAGTTGTCTTCCTGCTTATCAGAAAAGCGTAGACCAGATTCTGAGAGGCTACTGATGTGGTACCTCCCTGGTGATTCAGATATGCCACTTATCGACTTGGTAATCGAAGTTGCTCAGTGAGTAAGCAACTGCTGCTCTTTGTAGTTTGATGATTCAATATCAATTCTGCCAAACTATGCCTCTGGATGTGGCGAGAGTCGGATATGCCCCCACGCCCTAGCACTGGAATCATTGTGATATCTGGGACCTCTTGTCTCCAATGAGTGCCTGGGAGTACTAGAGAATCCAACCACCACTCCAGGCTTATCCTGACCGCTTGGGGAAGCAGTGGTGTTCTCCAATGAGAGTGATCCCATGTCTGTAGGGAAGAAGGCTTCTAACTGGCAGTAGTGAAGTTACAGCCAGGTAATCGCCGGGATGTTGTAGGTCATAGACTCAGGACCAGGTATGCAACCATAAGGGGTGCAGAGGTTGCTGCCGCACTGGGACCTATAAGGTCAGGGGGCCCAATGATTGTTTTCTGCCCTATTGATTATATTTGTGATCTCATTCACGTACAGAAAAAAGAAGCATTATTTTTATGTACCCAATTTAGCTAAATTACAGGAAAAAGGTTACTGTATGAGCCATGATGTGGGGTGGGGCATTCAATGCTCAGACTGAGGCCCCTTCACCTTAAACTGGACCTTCAGCATGATTTAATGAAAAGCCCAAACCCTTAATACATTTTAAGTTTTTAGTCACTTACTTATTATTCTTTCCCCCACTGGGCTGCAAATGTGTTCAGGACTGTGTTAGGATATGGGCGCCGCCATCTTGCCTCAGGAGCATCACATATTGAGGAGAGAAGTGCAGAGGGGTAAGTTATAGCTGTGCTTTGCACCGACAGGGCAAAGCTGGGGTCAGGAAAAGGACAGCAATCCCAGAATGCAGAGCGACACAGTCAGAAGACACTTCCTGTTTGCAGGCTGCCTGATGCTCCACGAGCCACCATCTTGGATGTTTAAAGGCTCATAACATGCAGTAGATGCAGGTAGGACAATTTTTTTATGTGAGCAATCTGTATGTACAGGGTGTGGGAAACATATTAGAGATGCTCTTATTTAGAGCGAAGGTCCGCTTTAAGTTATACCATTGCCCCAGACCATCAAGATCCATGCGGCGATGGCGAAGTCTTCTGTTGTGTACTGTCTAGGTATAGCCCAAAAATCTACACTCTCTGGATGGAACCAAGTTCTTGAGTGAGAGAGATTGTTTCTCTTGCAAGATCGCCTCTGTACTGACTAATGACTGGAGGTCATCTAGGTAAGGCATGATCAAAAATCCCTTTGACCTCAGATAGCCCATCGCTCTGGTCAAAATCTTCTTAAAGATTCCGGGGTCAGAGGGTATCCCAAACGTAGTAGTGGACCCAGGTGGTCTCCTATTTATGTACCAACCGGGCCTGACCCTGCTTAGTTTCCGAGATGAGATGAGATCAGGCGTATTCAGGGTGGTGTGGCCAGAGGCTGCAAAAGGCACCTGTATGTGTATGCGCCCGCAAACATACAGGGTCTCTAAGATTATAATCAATTGGAAGGTTTCCCTACTTTTAGTGGGACTGCACTCATTTGGATAACTGGTGCTGGGGCGAGACCTGGCTTTCTGACCCACTGCTTATTTGGTTAGCCCTGAGGATCTAGACCTAGACCTCTAATTCAAAACCAAACATATGGATTTATTTCGAAAAGAAAACTATCTACATTGATCTACAACCATCTACAGAAAGGCTCCTCTGGCATAATTCGGGGGCAGCAGGTCAAGGGGGAGCCAAAGGGGGACCTGAGCACAAGTAGTGGGTGCCATTTCCAATCTTTGCCCCAGTTGCCAGAAAGCCTAGATATGCCATACTTTAGCAAGGTCTTTGACAAGTAAACCACAGGTATGGGGGTTAATCTCAGAAGAAGAAAAAACCAAAAGGCACAACATCAAATGTTCCGGTACTCTGGCAGCTCCTCCCTTCAAAATCCTCTATTTAAGTGGAGCAGGGGGAGGGGGGCCCTGAGATACTCTGGCCCTGAAAATTTCCAGTGATGAGACCATATCTGTATGGCAATGCAGTATCCTTTTAAACTGGCAGCTTCACTCATGGTGGGATATTGCTGGCAGGGTGTAACCCTTTCAGTCTCTTGTGGCATAGCCCTAGGAATTCTCCTTGTCCTTCACATTATATATAGCGATAGGGTGTAAAGGCTGGAGGTATAAAGGGACAGGGTAGACTCTAAGGTGACATGTAGGAAAGATCAAATACATGTGAACCCCCAAATACAGCGTATGTAAAAGTTTCTCCAATTTCCTGAAGATGCATCTTCATGGCTTGGCTCCTCTGCTGTAGATGCCCCAGGACCTCACCGCTGCAGCCCGGGTTCTTTTGTTGCAGATAGAAGCCTGCCGGACATACATGTTCCAGTCTGCTGAAAAGCACGGGTGCCGAGGCTATGCCCCGGAAGCAACCCCTGGACCCGGAGGCACGTTAACATCTGACCGCACCAGGCCAATCCTGCCCTCCTGCCTGCAAGCACTGCTCAGAGCGTCGCTCGAACCTGCACATCTGCACTGTCACCAAGAGGGAGGACCACACTGACTGGACAGCAAAGCCCGCTAGAGTCCAAGTCCCAGAATTACCACGTGCCCAGACAGCTTCGCTCCTCAGTCCCCTGACTGCAAACTTCTAGAGCACACCCAAGTCTGTGCACCCTTCTACATCTGGAGAACCAGAGGGGAGACCTAGGGACACCAACCAAAGCTCCAAATGCTGCCAGTGCTGCTGCCGAGAGGGAGACTCACGCCGACTGGACTGTAAGCCTGCTAGCTACTGCAGGAGATCAGGAGCCAGCCTGGGCACAGGTACCCTGCCCTGTCAGGGGGTATACTGAGAACTGGAGGGAAGAGGTGGGCTTTTTAAACCTGTCCCAGTTTGTGTCATCTCTCTAGGGGGAGGGGCCTCTCTCTCCATGGCTGTCCTGAAGGACGATGGGAGAAAAAGATATTTGATGTGCTTTAACTTACTACAGTCAAAAATATCACTAGGTCACGGGGTTCGGGACCAATTAGCTCAGTTCAACCTTGTGAACTTTGATGAAAGAAGGTAAATATCATACTTGATGTCCAGTTTGAAATACCTCCAGTCATGGGGGTGTGTAAACATTTACAAAGGGCTCTTTTGAACAAGCCTGTTGGTGCATTTCATTAAATCTGCCAGCCCTCCAAATAAATCTGCCTTCGGTGCTTATTGTATGAATGCTTCTAAATGTACATGTTTCATGTCTTGCAGAACACAGCTAATATGGCAGCAGCTACATCTGCCATTGATTGGAATGTCTTGGAATAGCGAGGATAAATGGTACGCATAGTGTTCAGCCATCACAACATCTGTAATTATGTCTCCAGAGCAGTTTTCAGGCTCACACCACTGACACACCAATGGCAGGCTGCGTTTCCTGCACGTCATTAGCACACTGAAAGGAACAACGCTACAGCGTGTAGATAGTAGCAGCTCAGTGTCCTTGCAAAGACCTCTGAGCATTGCTTTTTTGTTTCCAGAGAGATATTGAACATAATTAGCCAATCAGTTGAAATATAAATGACAGAAACAGTTTATCCTACCTGGAGATTGCTGAGAGTTTTTGGTGCGCTTGCAGAGCCATCTCACAACCGTTGGTTCTGGTTTTCTGCATTTCAGCCCGTAGCGAGGGACAACTTACTGATACGTCCCCAATGGAGATTACTAATTCACGGTACAGGGCCACCTGGGTGTTGAAATCCTGGACAAGCTGGAAAACACATGGTCACTGTTAGAGAGCAGCAATCCTCTGTTATTGCTTTAACCAACATGGAATAGCTACACATGGAATTGATCACAGCCAGGGTATTGCATACAAGACAGTGGAAAATTAAAGGTAAATCTCATGCTATTGATTAGAAGCATCAAGTGTAGCTGAACCTACAGGGATTCACTGCACTGAACAATTTTAAAGGCTTAACACAATATAATTAACCCAGAGGAGTAGCTAGGCTTTATGGCACCCAGAGAAAAGATTCAAAATGGTGCCCCCCACCTGCTCTTAGACCCCCCTTTGGCACCCTCCTGACCTGATGCACCCAGGGCAAGTGCCCCCCCCCTGCTCCCCTCTAGCTACACCCTTGAATTAACCCACTGCTGAACATGCCCTGATCTCAGAATGGCAGATATGAAACTGTCAACAAAAACCAATAGCATGTAAAGTGTTGATAAATAGCATTAACCTTGAAGCGGGAAAATATGCTGCTCCTCACCCAAGAAAGTGATCATCTTTTACCTTTAAACTGCTTCCCTTGCCTTAAAATTCAAATGTCACTGGCACTCCCATGATCCACCAGCATTAATGCTCTTCACTGGTTAGATAGTCCCCAAAAAGCTAAAGCAGGTAACAATGACAGTAGGCAATAAAGCAGATGAGATGAGGGGATGAGCTGGAATGGGCAAGCAAGTAAGATTATACCAGAACTGGCCTTCAGCTCCTTCAGCTATTTTAACATATATGATCTACAGTATATATGTGACATGTCTTTTCATATGATGCATTAAGTATTAGAGATTTTATTCTGTCCAATCATAAACTCATTGACATTTTACCTAATGAGATCACAAGCAAGGTTTTTGAGCCAAGACCCTCTTGTATTCCTATGGGGTCAAGTCCATCCCCCGACTTTTCTTGTGTAAAATGAGGTCTGGGCCTACTGACCAGCTGTGAAATTGTTATAGTGGTGGGACACGCAAAACAACCATGTTTCTGCTAAAAACGTCTATTTTTTCTTTCTTTCTAATCTTTTCTTCTAGTCTTTTTCTATCTTTCTTTCCATTCATCTATTCTCTTTCTTTCATCTGTTCATTCTGCCATTCCTTCTTCTTCTTTAATTCTATTATTTTTGTCTGTCATTCATTCTCATTTTCTTTTCTGTCAGACCTTCTATTCTTTATTTCTTTCCTTCCATCTTCTCTTTCTCTCTTACCTGCTTTTTTTTTCTGTCATTCCTTTTAATCTTCTTGGTTACCATAATTTAATTATTATCTTACTTTGTTTTTGTCATTCATTCTATGCTCTTTCTTTGTTTCTTTCCATTTATTTTTTATGTTTCTTTTCATCTCTTCCTTCCGTTTTTGGCATTCCTGTTCTATCTTTCCTGCTTTCTGTTTTTCCTGTCAATTCTTTCATACATTATTTCTCTTTCTTTCTGTCATTTCTTCTCTTCTTTCTATACTTTGTCAATCTTTCTAATATTGTTTTTTAGTTCTATTCTTTGGCAATATTTACTATACATGCAACTTTATCACCATGTATGGACTTGGAGCATCATACCACACTGCAAGGGGCACATTAAGACTCTATCAGCCAGGAGCTGCATAAATCTGGAGCCGTAGAATGGTGAATACCAGGTAAAGTTTTATGCCAAGCAGCTTAAATATGGTGGAGAATCAATTGAAAAAAATGTGCAATAAAGAAGAGACTATGATTTTAGAAGATCGTTGTGTCAGAGTCAGTGTTATAGCTCATGAATTAGGCATTTTATTTGGCACAGTTTCCACATGCTTAGACCTCTATAGGAATGCAGACTGAGTGGCACACAATAAATGAATATAAAAGGAGGCTTCTATTGTCTAATTGTTCGAGGTGTTAAAACATGGAACCAGCACCAAGATTCTGAGACCAAACAAGAGTCTATGCAGTGGGCGCACAAGGGGTTACCAACTCCAAAGAAAGTCGGTGTGCAGCAGGCAGCTGGAAAGGTCATGGCAACAGTTTTTTGAGATACACAATGTGTTTTATTACTACATTTAATGCCACACAGCATTCTGGAGACACCTAGGCTTCAACAATGAAGGCATCACATGAGGCATCAAAGAGAAACTCCACTGCAAGTTGTTGGCAGGTGTGTTGCTGCTTCACCATAACGTGCCAGCTTACCAGTCTCACGAATCACAAGCTGCTATCATGGAACGTGGCTTCATGGAGTTTAAGTAGAGGGTAAGTGCACTTCCAGTGGAATTTTTTGAAAGTGTATTTTTTGTGCCAAAATGTCCAAGGTGCTGATCTGATCTGTTTCTACTTGTTTTCCTAGGTTAGAAAATGTGTTTTATGGAAGGAGTTTTCACTATCTGCAATCTGTTGACATTGGCAATGTACAAAGTCTGTATATCAAGAAGAGAGATGCGAACCCTGTATACACACTGCTGCTGTGCGACATGTATTAGGTTGAGTGAGCTTCACCTCAGCAGAGGCCATAGCTGCAGTGTTCTGTGTGTACAGGGCTCACTTCTCTCTTCTACAGGCGTACGTTGGCCATGGCAACAGATTGCAGGTAGTGAAAACTGCTTCCATAGAACACATATTTTCTAACACAGGAAAAAAATACAATTGTGTGATTACTCACCTGTAGAATTGATATTATGAGTATACAGTACGTCCTGCTCCAGATGAGATTCTTTACGTCTGGGTATTACTCCGCCAGATGGCGCTGGACTGCAGAGACAGCAAAATTGGCTCCTCCCGGCCCCTCAAATACCCGGAACCTCCCACAAATTCCCAGTATTGAAAAGCAGTTAACAAGAAGCCGGGAGAAAGATAACATAACCAACCACTAACTAAACCAACAATGATAACAATCACCATACAGGGGTTCCAAGAATAATGAAAACCAAGGGTGGGGTGGAGCAGGACGTACTGTATACTCATAATATCAATTCTACAGGTGAGTAATCACAGAATTGTATTATTCTTAGTATACAGTACGTCCTGCTCCAGATGAGATTCTTTACGTCTGGGACATCCATTAGCAGTGTCCGTAAAGCAAGGTGGGATCCCCAAAAGGCAACAACAGGCAGTTTAGACCACTGCCGCCTGCAGAACCTTGCGGCCAAAAACAGCATCAGCTGAGGCCCGAACATCAACCTTGTAAAACTTGGAAAAGGTATGAACAGAAGACCAAGTAGCGGCCTTGCAAACTTGTTCAACAGAAGCCTGGTGCTGAAAAGCCCAAGAGGCACCAATAGCACGAGTGGAATGAGCAGAAGGGCGGAAGGGAGGATTCTTCCCCTTAGCAGTGTAGGCCTGAAGCACAGCCTGACGGATCCATTTGCTGATAGTAGATTTAGCAGGAGCCAAACCCTTCCTAGGACCAGAAGGGACCACAAAAAGAGCATCAGTTTTCCTGAAAGGTGCAGTAGCCACCAGATAGAACTTCAGATTCCTGACCACATCCAAGGAATGCAAAACCCTCTCCTTAGTGTTACTAGGATTAGGGCACAAGGAAGGTAGAACAATGTCCTGATTAGGTGAAAGGCAGACACAACCTTGGGCAGAAAATCTGGCTTGAAGCGAAACACCACCTTGCCCTGGTGTCTCTCAAAGTAGGGGGGCTGGATGGAAAGCGCAGCCAACTCAGAAACACACCTAACAGAAGTGATGGCCACCAAAAAGACAACCTTGAGAGTAAGAATGGCCAAGGCAGCCTCCTGCACAGGTTCAAAGGGAGCACCCTGCAAGGCAGAAAAGACCAAGTTCAAGTCCCAGACAGGCAACATAGGCTTACGTGGAGGACGCACATGAGTAACCCCCTGGAAAAAGGCCTTGACCAGAGAATGCTGAGCAAAGGATCTTTGGAAGAAAACAGCCAGGGCAGAAACATGACCCTTCAGAGTACTGAGTTGAAGCCCCAGATCCAAACCATGTTGAGGAACTCCAGAATCCTGGGAATAGAGAACACACGACAGGGAAGAGACCTAGACTCACACCAGTCAATGTAGGCACGCCAAACCCTATAGTAAATGGAAGAAGAAGACTTCTTCCTAGCCCTAATCATGGTGTTAACAACAGAGGCAGACAGCCCCTTTTCCATCAAGATGGAGGTTTCAGCAGCCAGGCCGCCAAAGCCACGTTTGTAAATTGGGATGGTGTAAATCTCCCTGAGTGAGTAGGTCTGGAACCCTGGGCAGAGCGTACTGATCTACTGCCAGCTGCACTATGTCTGCGAACCACACTCTTCTTGGCCAACAGGGAGCCACCAGGATTGCTGGCACCCCTTCCTGAGCTATCTTGTGCAGAACCCTACCCAACAGGGGGAATGGGGGAAAGACATACAGAAGCTGAAAGTCCTGCCATGACATTGCCAGAGCATCTGTGGCCAAGGCCAGAGGATCCCGGGACAGGGAGACAAAGGCCGGGAGCTTGTGATTGTGATGGGACGCAAACAGATCCACATCTGGCTGACGCCAACGGTGACACAGAGAGTGAAACACCCTGTTGCAGAGGGACCATTCTCCCAGGCGAGAGGTCCCACTGCTCAGAGAGTCTGCCTGTAGATTCTCCACCCCCGGAATGTACACAGCTGAGATGCAGGGAACATTGTCCTCCGCCCAGGACAGGATCAGAGACACTTCCTTGAGGGCCCCCTTGCTCCGGGTCCCTCCCTGATGATTGATGTAGGCAATCTGGTTGTCCAAGCGTACCTGAACAGGCAGGCCCCGAAGGTGTTGGGTCAAGTGAGCCAGAACCAACCTGATCGCCGTCAGTTCCAGAATGTTGATAGGGGTGTGGGCCTCCTAAGGGGGCCCCAGCGCCCTTGGAATTGTAGGGACTTCCAGAAGCCCCCCCAACCTGTCAGACTGGCATCCGTGGTGACCATCTCCCAGCAAGGGGCCAGAAATGATCTGCCCGCCAACAGGTTCCTGGAGTCCAGCCACCACGAGAGGGACCGCCTGGCTAGGGGGGACAGAACAAGGACCTGGTCCAGGGATGCAGGATCCTTGTCCCATACTGACAAGAGGTGGAGTTGCAGAGGCCGCATGTGAAACTGGGCATAAGGAACTGCCTCGAAGTACGACACCATCTGACCCACCAGCTGCATTCCCTGCCTGATGGAGGGATGAGGGCAAGATAGAAGGAACTGAACCTGCGCTAGCAGACTGTCCACCTTCTGCTGAGGAAGAAAGATCCTTGCCTGAACTGTATCCAGATTCATTCCCAGAAATAGCGTTACCAAGGAGGGAGACAGGGAAGATTTGGGATTGTTGATCACCCAGCCAAATGACTCCAGAGTGGACACTACCCGCTGAGTATCCAGCTCTGCCTGTTGGAGGGACTGAGAAGTGATGAGAATGTCGTCCAAATAGGGCAGAACGCGAATGCCCTGAGACCTGAGCAGAGCCATCAATCCTGCCAGCACCTTCCAGAAGCCCCCCCAACCTGTCAGACTGGCATCCGTGGTGACCATCTCCCAGCAAGGGGCCAGAAATGATCTGCCCGCCAACAGGTTCCTGGAGTCCAGCCACCACGAGAGGGACTGCCTGGCTAGGGGGGACAGAACAAGGACCTGGTCCAGGGATGCAGGATCCTTTGGGACCTTGGGAGCTGAAGTGAGACCGAAGGGCAATGCCACAAACTGTTAGTGCTGATCCTCCAGAGCGAACCTGAGGAATCTTTGATGACCTGGAAAGATGGGAATATGAAGGTAAGCATCCTTGATGTCCACAGAGGTCATGAAGTCCCCTGGACGCAGGGAACTGATAGCAGAGCGCAGAGTCTCCATGCGAAAGCGCCTGCATCTGACAAATTTGTTGAGGATCTTCAAGTCCAGGATGGGCCTGACTGACCCATCTCTTTTGGGCACGGTGAAAAGGTTGGAATAAAAACCCTTGCCTCTTTCTCGTAAGGGGACCTGACAGATGACCCCCAGCTCCAGAAGGCTTTGCACCGCCAGAATCAGAGCCTGAGCTGACATGGGGTCCTGAGACATCTGGGATCTGATGAATCTTGGGGGCGGCCAGGCAGCAAACTCTATCTTGTAACCGGAGGACACTACCTCCTGAATCCACCGGTCTGAGACATGATGCCTCCAGACGTGAGCAAAAAGCTGAAGCCGTCCCCCCACCTGGATGGGGGAGGGCGCCCCTTCATGCCTGAGGGGGCTTGGGGGAAGTCTTAGGTTTGGAGCCCCAGGATGGGCCAGGGCGTCCACGTCCTCTGCCCCTACCCCAGAAGTCTCCTCGGGCCCCAGTAAAGGAGACCCCTCTCCCCGCTCTGGATCTACGGTAGTGGGAAGGAAAGGAGCCCGGGCCCCTGTCTTCTGCGCTGGGGTAACCTGCCTCCCTTAGCAAACAGGTCCAAGCGGTCCCCAAATAGGTGTAGTCCTTTGAGAAAAACCTGGGAAAAACCAGTGAGAGCCTTCTTGGCAGCGTTGTCAGCTGCCCACTGGCGCAGCCAAACCGAGCGGCGAATAGCCACCACCAAGGCAGAGGCTTTGCCACACATCCTAATGGTATCATCCAAGGCAGAGAGGACATAAGCAACAAATATCTCACAACACGAGAGTGCATTATACTCTTCACTAGAAACATCATCAGGAGCTCCATCTAGGACACTTTTAAGTCCTAATAGCCACAGCTGTAATGGCAGAGGCACAAACCGGGCGCAGTGCGTCCCCACACAGGCAAAGGCATGGGAAGCCAGCTGATCAATACGCCAGTCCTCACTACCTTCAGGGTAGTAGAGTCAGGGGAATGCATGACAGAGGTGTTAGACAAACCCAGAATTGGTGCATCCACCTCGGGAGGGGATGACCAACGTTTAACCACATCAGCAGGAAAGGGATATCTCTTACCCAACTCTTAGGGACTCCAGGGAGCCTGCTAGGACACTCCCATTCTTTGAGCACGAGATTATTAAAATGAGATTGTTCAGTATCATCTGAGGCCCAGGGATCAGAGCCAGAATCAGCATAACCCTTGGGCCGTTCATCAGATGATTCTGAGTCAGAGAACAATTCTCCTTCTTCCAGGGGGGTATAACCAGACAGATCAAAGAACTCTTCATCCTCCATAGGGAAAAGAGTGACATCAGGCGCCAAATGCCGCCCCTTAGCAGAGGCCTTACGCGCCATAGTATTAGCAAGCAACTTTTCAACACTAGCCAGTCTAGTAGACACATCAGGCTGAGACTCCCCACTGGTATGCACCTCACTGGGAGTCAGATGTAAGGTTGGGGGAGTAGGCGAAGCCATACGTGGTGCAGGCCCAGCTGCTGGTAAACCAGGCTGCAGCGCAAGCACCTGCTGGGCACAAGGTTCACAAACCCGCGCATTATCAACACTTGTAGGGGACACCCCACACGCTACACACAATCAGGCATGTCCTGAAGGAACCCCGAGCACATTATCCTGGGACGCCTCCCTATGGTGATTATAGCGGCACAATAGGCTGATAGGGATTCATGCTATAAAAGCAACCCGGGATGCCCCAATAGCCCGCTAGGGAAGTGGGAGGAATTAGCACACTAGGCCTCAATAAGTTTAATAAACTAATAGAGGGGGTAGGGCCGGGAGAAACCAATTGAGTTTGACCCGCCTGTAAGACATAAGCAAAAAAACCCCGTAAGTGACATGTATACATAACATTAAAAATATGAACAAACAGCCCACGAGGGCACTCACGGACCGCGGTAGGTAGGCGCCAGCCACGCAGCAAGAGGAAGCAAAATGGCACCGAATATACCTCGAGGGGCATGGAGATAGTGATGCGGAACGCGCCATCCACAGGGCCCGCCCCCTCGAAGAGCGCGAAGCCGCACACGTGACAAAAACAACCAATGATGGTGCAGCAGCGCCTGAGGTAATGTCGCCGCCGTACAAGCACGGATGCAGAGAAGATCTGGGAATTTGTGGGAGGTCCCGGGTATTTGAGGGGCTGGGAGGAGCCAATTTTGCTGTCTCTGCAGTCCAGCGCCATCTGGCGGAGTAATACCCAGACGTAAAGAATCTCATCTGGAGCAGGACGTACTGTATACTAAGAATATAACTATATACTAGATCAGCTCAGCCCTTGACGACATCGATTTGGCCAAAAAATATATACACTTTCAAAAAGTCCAATGAAAGTGGACTTTCCCTTTAAACTGGACCTTCAGCAGAATTTAATGAAAAGCCCAAACCCTTAAAAAAATATTCCCCAGCATCTAAAATTAATATATTTTACATTTTTAGTAATTTATTCTTTCCCTTGCCGGGCTGCAACTCTGTTCAGGACTCTAGGATATGGGTGCCGCCATCTTGACTCAGAAGCATCACACATACTGAGAAGAGGAGAGCGAGGTAAAGTATAGGGGGGTGGGGTTATAGCTGTGCTTTGCACAGACAGAGCAGAGCTGGGGTCAGGGGAAGGACAGCAATCCCATAATGCAGTCAGAAGACACCTCCTGTTTGCAGGCTGCTTGATGCTCCATGACCTGCCATCTTGGATGTTTAAAGGCTCATAACATGCAGTAGAGCAGGTAGGATGGTAGTAAACATAAGATATGGTCTTATTCAGGGTGAAGGTCCACTTTAATCATCCACCAAACAGACCAGACCTGGCTGCCAGTGATTACTTCCTTTTCTGTAACTTTGAGAAATGTCTGTGTGAGTAACAATTTCTGCAGTCACATGCTGTAACATGCTTCCTATAGCACCCAGAAGTCTCATTTCAATCCATTCACTGGAGGTGAAGTGGGAAATGTTTGTTGAAGTCAAAATGTTTTCAAGTTCAGGTAGATAACTTATTGAACGCCCCCTTTGAAAGATTAAAAGCACATCTAAAAGGAGTCTATTACACTCCTGCAGGCAAGCTGTTCTCAATGCGTTAAATGTCAGCAAGCAGGTGCATTCATGGACAAGTGCACCACCCACATTGTTACAGTCAGATTGAGAGATCATGTAGGTGCCTACAGTGCAGCTCTGCCAATCATTAAATATATATATATATATATATATATATATATATATATATATATATATAATCAGTATAGCACCTTAGCAAGGGAGACATTTGTATCTAACCATTTGCTTTTTTTGCATTAGTGATACTTCCACCCCCATCATCCTTTCTTTTTACATTTTGTTCATGGAGATCAGAGACAGCTCATAGCCTCTGTTTTAGAAGCTGTTAAAAGAGTTTCCTCTGGGGACCTCAAAATGTACAAAATCGGTGGCAATTTTTGAAACACTTCTTGCAGTCAAACTAGACCTTCGGCATCATTTAATGAAAAGTCAAAACCCCTCAAAAACCCCATACTTGTTATTCTTTCCCCCACTGGGCTGCAATTCTGTTCAGGGCGCCACCATCTTGCCTCAGAAGCATCACATACTGAGGAAAGGGGGCAAAAGTACAGGGAGGCGGGTTATAGCTGTGCTTTGCGCAAACAGAGCAGAGCTGGGGTCAGGAAAAGGACAGCACAATACAGAGCAACATAGGAGACACTTCCTGTTTGCAGGCAACCTCAGACTCCATGTGCCACCATCTTGGATGTTTAAAGGCTCAGAAAATGCAATAGATACAGGTAGGGTGATTTTTAATGTAAGCAATCTGTATGTACAGGGTGGGGGAAACATACAAGATAGACTCTTATTCAGGGTGAAGGTCCGGTTTAAAGCGGAACAAACCCCACCAGCGGCCTGCCTCTGGGGAGTCCCGAAACAAGTGGGAATCCCTCCAGGAAGCACCAAAAAAACTCAGACATCACATGCACAGGTTTTCGTCCAATGAGAGCTGCCTGCTATGACGTCATTCAGCAGACGGCTCTCATTGTTTATAATGGGGAGTGTGTGTTGTTGCATCCCTGGCGTTGCACACAAGCTCCCATCCCAGCCATTCAGATGAGAATAAGTGCTGCCTGCCGAATGACATTGTCATAGCAGGAGGCTCTCATTGGTAGAGAGCCTGCGCATGTAACGTTGAATGTGGTGAGGTGAGTTTTTTGGGGCTTCCTGAGAAGGTTTCCTACAGTTTGGGATGCCTCGGGGGGCACGGAATAAAACCCGGGAATGTCAAATTCCTGGGTTTTGTTCCGCTTTAAGGAAATGCCAGACACTCCTAGGCAGATGAAGAAGCTCTCGTAAATAATCCTGGAAATACTGAGTATTAGCCAGTATACATTATAGTAAATTAAGAGTTGTTCACTTGTTGTGTTAAGCCTAAATTAAATTGACTCACCTGCTCAACACTTGCCACCCAATGCAACTCAAGGGGCCCTCTTCTCCCCAGTTTCATGGTTGCTTCCTCATATGAAGTTGCCGCTTAGAGCTTGAGTAAGTCAGGCTACCTTCACACCAAGGCAATTTGGGGTAAATGTGATCCGTTTGCAATCACCCCAAAAATGCCTTGAAAATGCTGTCTATAGTAAACTTTGGGCACCTTCATATTGCAGCAGGGAGATTGTATCCCCTTGTAAATCACCTGGAAATTGTGATCGTATTTGCTCTATAGTGTGAAAGTAGCTTTAGGGAGAGGAGGGGGGTTGCAGCAATGGGGTGATTGGAAGTCTGCTTTAAAAAGGGGCTCCAGTCAAAAATGTCAGTTCACCCCCCTTCTTCCAATTGGGTGACTGCGATCCGCAGCAGTAACAATGAAGCCAAGACTAAAATGACTTACCAGTGCTGGATTCTATCAATTAAGGCAGACGCCCTGGAACCCCTTGTGACTGCTGGTGACTAATCAGGTGTCACATGGCCATAAGACCAGCTTGAGGGCATGTGTCCAATAAGTAGCTCTGCCAGATTTTTGGGTGCCCCAAGGGTGGGGAGGGGTCATTGTGGACTGGGGCTCTGCTTTTAAAGTGGCCTAAAACCCACACTCAATGGTGATTCCCTAGATTCCCTCCCCCCCAGGGAATTGGGATGCCCTACTTTGTGAAACCCCCCAGGTCTTCCCACTGTAAGAAGTGTTTATTGCAGGATTCTGTACTGAAACTTATCAACATATCTTCATGACCAGCCGAGTAAGCTATCTGCCAAGCCTTATTGAGTAAGAACACATCCGTCACAGACACACACAGACAAGGTGAAGTTGTCTTCAGGATCCACAATTTTTGCCATCTGATGAGTCAGAATAGAACAAAGACTATTTATTCATCTGCTAAGATTGCCCAGCAGCCTCATGCACAGCTTAACTATAGATCTATACAGAGCATCAGTGTCTGTGTTACTGCAGCCATTATAGCAGCAAGACTAGTTCTTCCGCTACATCCAACCTGTGTGTGCTATTGCAGCTTGAGAAGCTACAGTACAGCTGTCAAAGTGACCTACATTTATCTGTGTGCCTGAGAGATTATTGAAGAACATTTGTGGATTTTTCTATGAGCAAGTAAGTCATAACTGAACGTCTTCCTAGCCTGAAGTCTACAGAGTTGTTACATTGGCAGGTGCTTTCTAGGCAGCCTGCCAAGTCCCAAGTTTTCTGCAACCATATCTGCAGCCCAGCGACTTTATGCTGTCAGTACAGAATACAGACCTACAGCCCAGTTATAGAACAAAACACTGTGTGAAATGTACTATAAAAGCAAAGGAGAATCTTGAGAACACAAGTCAAGAACTGTTTTCCAAAATCACCCAGCAATGGGAGACTATATTAACCCATCGAGTTACTCTTACACGGACTGCTAATTATTTGTTATTACTAGAGGCTGCTCTAAGACAACTTTCCACACTTTATGAGAATTATTTGCAGTTATGTCAGAAGTATATTGCCACCTTAGAGAGAATTAATTCAGATCATTTGTCCAGGTATCGCCTTGAACAACCTACTCATACTGGACCAAACTTTAAACAACAGCCTCTTACGTGTCCTAATTCACTTCAGACAAGAACCTGTTGCAGTAATAGCTGACATCCAGCAAATGTTCCACTGTTTAGTTGTCAGGGAAGACAATGGGAATTACCTCAGGTGTTTGTGGCACGGGGACAATGACAGGAAAAAAGGGTCATAGAATATAGAATGAAAGTGCGAGTCTTTGGCAACAGCCCCCCAGTGGCAATATATGGACTGAGAAGGACAGCACAAGAAGGTGATAAAGAGTATGGTTTTGATGCATTTCAGTTTTTTTAGGAGGAGCATTTATGTAGATGATCAAATCCTTATTCACTGCCAAACAGGCAATCGATCATCTCATCAGATCACACAAGATGCTCTCTGTAGCTAACCTCAGACTTCACAAGATCATCTTCAACAGCCAGGAGGTAATGAAAGCCTTTCCCTCTTTCTGATTTTAATCCTTAGGCTTACCTTAGGTTACCTTAGGCTTGCTATGGGACATTCAGCGAGAAAACTTCATGTTCTAGATGTTAAGTTTTGAAAAACCTTTCACCAAACGTGGGGCCCTGTCTGTTGTGAACAGCCCTGTCTGTTGTGAACAATATGATTCCCTAGAATTTATAGCCCCAGCAACTATTCAAGGCAAAGTACTGCTAAGACAGCTTACTACGGAGAACATAGACTGGGACACCCCTCTACCACATTAGAAACAGCAAAGGTGGGAGAAATGGAAGAGTTCTTTGAAAATTTTGGAACAGTTCCAGGTCCTGTGCTGCTATGCTCCCAGCTTTATTTCTACTGCTGTCAGAACAGAAGTCCACATTTTTGCATCCGTCGAGGCCATCACTGCAGTAGCCTACTTGAAGGTCTTAGGAACCAATAAAAAAACTGTACAGTGGATTTGTTCTAGGGAAGGCTAAATTAACCCCAAAACCAGCCCACACTGTACCTAGACTTGCAGCCGTGCTAGCAGTGGAGATTGCTGAAGTCATTAGGAATGAAATGGGCATTGCAATTGATTTATTTACTTTCTATATGAATAGCAAGGTTGTGCTTGGGTATACATACAATCAAACCAAGCAATTTCACATGTATGTCAGCAACAGAGTGGAACACATCAGGAGTTTCTCCTCTCCCGATCAGTGGCACAACATCTATAAAGATCCTAATCCAGCTGATCATGGGACACGACCAACAGAGCCAGCTAGCCTTTGTGACAATATGTGGCTGTCACCCCTGAGGTTCCTGTTTGAGGTTCCCTGCTTGCCCCCTGATGATTCCTCCTACGAGCTGCTGGACCCTGAGTCTGACAAGGAGATCCACTCTCTGCACTTCTGTGAGTGCTAAATCAAGGCCACAGCGTTTTGAGTGCTTTTCAAGTTGGTCGTCACAAGAGCCATCACAGAATTCACATAGCCTCACAAGAGGCTTTAGAAAAGATACCTCTACAAGGTGCAGTGGCTGGCATATCTGCAAGAAACATCCTCCAGTTTCAGACCTAGAACATGCAGAAAAGGTTATCATTTGATGTGTGCAACAGGAAATGTATGGCGAAGAGAGTCACAGTTTGACAGGGAACACTAGTATGTCAAGGAAAGGTATGCTTTTCAACCCCAACCCAATAATTGATCAACTCAAACTGCTCAGAGTAGATGGTTGTTTGGTGAAAACAGAAATTTGGAACAAAGAAAAGAATTCTGTTATTATACCAGATCAGCATCACATTGCTACTCTATTGGTCCGCCACCACCATCAGCAAGTGCAGCACCAGGGCAGACAGTATACCAAAGGTGCCATCAGGTCAGCTCGCCTGTGGATCGTGGGAATGAAGAGATCCATCTCCTCCGTGCTCCATAAGTGCGTGAAATGTCACAAGCTAAGCGGGAGGCACCATCAGCAACAAAAAAGGGGCAAATCTCCTAGCAGACCAGCTTAGTACGGACCCACCCTTCACTTACATTGGTGTAGACATCTTTGGCCCCTGATCAGTTGTTACACGTAAGACTCCGGGTGGAGCAGCAAATAGTAAGCACTGGGCCGTATTGTTTACATGCCTTTGCACCAGAGGGGTAAACATTGAAGTAATCGAATCAGTGGATTCCTCTTCCTTCATTAACGCTTTTTGAAGGTTCTTCTCCTTCTGAGGACCTGCTACACAACTGAGGTCTGACTGTGGAACTAACTTGGTCGGGGCATGCAAAGAACTTCAGCTGAACAATTTATTTACTAACAATAGATGCACTTGGGTATTTAACCTCCCACACACCTCCACATGGGAGGGTCCTGGGAGCATGATTGGAATCTCATGAAGAATTCTCAACTCCATGTTACTGGATCACAAATCCCTGCAGCTTACACACAAGACTTTTTGGTTCCTTTGGTTCCAGTATCCTTGGATCCTAATTCTCCAATGATCCTCACTATAGCCACACTCCTTACTCAGAAGGCAGGGGTTCTTCTCAGAGACAAAGAAGCCCACCGGAATGAATGGCTGATGGGTCTTATCTCTAAAGTTCTGCCTAGCGATGATGGGAAGACTGACTCGCAAGGTCAAAGCCAAGGTAGCAAGTGGGGGCCCAGAGTCTTTTTTTGACCAGTTACTGAACTTGTACTCCTCCTTTCCCGAGAAGAGGTTACCTTAATCGTCCAGCATAGGCCATTGTGGGGAGTATATCATTCGATTATTGCTGTGACACACAGGGTACTTTCTTGCCTTTGAACCTTGACTGTGCCCTACCACATCCGTGGAACATTTGTATTACAAGTGTGTTTCCTGTTGGATTATTGGGATTTTTACGACAGCCTCTTGAAGAGTGGGTACGTTTCTTTTTTCTATCTGGATTACCAGCATTTAACTTTGACTGTAGGCCACAAGAAATTTGGCTGCAACACCCTGTGGATTATGAACAATTTTTGAGAACGTATTAGTTATCACGTTCATAGTTATTTAATACTGTTTATGCTGTTGCATGTTTTCTTTCTCATGTTTTTTCAGGTCCCGGGATATACCACTGGATAATTCATGGACATAATATATAATGTTGTTTTATGAGTGAAATGTCCCATGACTTTTTATTTTACCCAGGGAAAACCTTTGATATAGTACTTAGGCTTATTTACTTAGGTTGAGCAGTGTGCCTTTAACTGCTCTTGTCCCTTCTTGGTTCTCTAAATCTAGCTGTGATGCAAGCAGCTCCTTCCTTCTTCCACTCTCTTCCAGCCACTTTCTACTTTGCATCCAAGCAATGCACACGTGCTGCTACCTCCTGCTGTCTACAGTCCTTTTAACTGCTGCTGTTATGGGAGAAACAGAAAGAGAAAGAAGGGATGATGTCAGAAGTAAAAAAATGTAAAGAGAGAATGTTGGAAGGGAATAAAGAATTATAGAGAGAATGCGATAAATAGAGAAATAAATGAATGCAGGAGGTTGGAGAGAGGGGATACAGTGACAAAGTGCAATAAATTAAAGAATGGAATAGAGATAGAGGTGTGTGTGTGTGTTCTCCTGCAGCAGTCACAAAGTGACAGGGATTGTCTGCAGGACTATAAGGCACAGCTACACTGTGTTGGCTGAAATGTCCTTGGGGAGGGGTTCTCAGGGCCTCACGCAACAGTCACACAAAGCAGCGGCATATTCAGCCCCTGTCTCTTACTACACTCACATGCTTGATTCTTTCCCTGCTCTGCTGCTTTCCATGGACTTCACTCCACAACCGCGGATAGAGTTGGAGCATTCTGATGATGTGGGGGGATGGGGCTCTGCTTTCAGACAGTGCCCTCTTCAGGCAGCCTCTGGCTCACCACACACTCCCTAAAGGAGCATCATGACCACACAGCCCCTAAAAAAGAAGCAGCCAGTCACTTATTACAAGAACCAGGCGCCATGACAGTGGATGTGAGTGCACTGCTTTCTGTTAGTCCCTACATTTCGGGATATATTGGCTTTTTTTCTAGCGTTTTGTGGGTGTCCAGGGGAGGGGGACATTCAAGGGTGACACCCGTGAAAATCGAGTGAGTTGGCATCTCTGCAATCGTTGATGGAGCTCAAACTCGTGGCTCGTCCATCCCATATATGTATTATTGTGTTTAGGCCCCCCCAAAAAACTAAATGCGATGGCTGGGCCTTGTTTGACCTTTAATTTTTCTATATACTGTAGTCTGAATACTGGGGTACCATGAGGCAAAGTTAAAACAAGGCACTCAGTCATCTCATATAGTTTATACAGCCTAAATTGTGTCTGCCCTCCTCAGCCTGTAATGAGGTAACTGGGCCCCTTGTTTGAACTTCAGTATCCTATATATTGTGATATAAATATTTAGGTGAGCCTGGTTGACTTGAGGTCAGGTGCCCAGCTTGGCCCAGCCATCACATATTGGTTAAAAGGGAGGCCCAGACATTATTTCTGTATGGTACCCAATGATTCCAGAAGGCAGTTCTGTGTCATAATTATTCCTGCACAAGGACTGCTAAAGATTTGGACGCTTGGCTGATTTTGAAGTGCCTCTCTCTTTTTAAGATACCTGAAATGTAGAAAATGTAGAAAGAACCTAAAAGAATTCTCCTGCTCCTGGCTGGGTGTTGCAATGGATCAGAATTTCTCCAATTAGGTTAAAACTTGCCCCCCCATGGGGTATTTAGAATAATTTAGTGCGGTGTAGAGAGAACATCGATGAGAGATTTGGAGACCTACAAAGCTTTACATAATTTTTCTGAATATGCTATTGGGTGCTGTTAGTTTTAAAAAAATATAGGAAGTATTTCGTATTTATTTAATTAAGAGGCTCCCCAAATTCATTGAGAGGTTCCCCAAATGCACAGACAGGTATTACCCCACTCAAAAAAAACAGGCGCTACCAAAACTGCCAGTTCTTTGGGATTCGATTTACTTGATCCTTTTCCAGTCTCTATACAAAAAGGAGAATAGAGGCCTGGACAAGTGAATCTTTCAATAATGGGCCACTCTGATGTCCTTTTGTTGTCTAATACACAGACAGTTTGATCGTAGTTTGCAGTGTCTGAGCTCAGCTATTGTCATGGCAAGCTGCAATCTACACCAGAGCAATGAAGGGGTTAAGCTGTGTGAAGCGCATTCGTCTCAGCTCGCTACCTTTCTCCCTGCAATAGGAGCGCTGCCGGGGCACCCAGCTGCCAGCTCCGCCAGATACGCTCGCCCGCGCTGGAGACGGGCGATGGTGTAATGCGATTATTTTATTACACACCAGCGCAGACACCAACCCAATGCCTGTTTACACTGCCAGGTGCCCACAGCTGCCCAGAGACACTGCCTCGCTGTTCTCATAATTTAACTGGGAACCTATTAAATGCAAACAACCCATCAAAATGGCACATTATTCCCTCTAAATCTAATATAAAAGACCTTCTGGCTTGTTACAATGGTTCTGAATGCGATCAAATGCTCAGACTTCCTCACACTATGCAATGAATTGGCCAGTCTATGACCAGCCTAAAATAGCAAAATATATTTGGGCAAAGTGTAGATCCACTGACCCGCTATGAAGGAGAGGTGTAATGTGCGAGCACCGCGGGCTGTTACCATCATCCACCAGGAAAGTAATCTCTGTATCACTAGCTAAATGGAAAGTCTGGTTGGGTCATTGTTACCACAGGTTACAGAGGGTGGGGTAAGTGCAGGAGCACTGCATCCTCCAACGCCCCTGGGTCCCCAAAATTGGGATACTCACCATACCGGACAATAATGTTACTGCTGCCCAGTCTGGTGAAGTCTAGTGGATGCCCCCTTATAATTAACTGTTGGTCAATCGCTTGCTGCTCTTGTTAAAGCAGTACAAAATCTAACCTGGCCAGTAGCGTCCCCATCAAGAACTCTACTGACCTCTGGCACTGGACCATGGACTGGTTAATATATGGACCATAGAACAGTGTTAAGCCCAATTGTCTGCTGTTTTAAGGGGCTGGGGTCATAGAAGTAGTTATTATGTCCACTTATAAAGCTATAGATACTTTCCTAGAAATGTACTTACTTTCATGATTGGAAGCCGCATAGCTGCACACGAGAGGTGCTGAGTTCTCAGGTATCTCACATCAGGATGCCTGAGGAGGGGAAAGGCAGCATCCATGTGGGCTACCGAGGGAAATGATAACTAGAGGTCCACTTTAAAACAGTATGTCAATAAAAATCCCACTCTGCTGAGCTGATTGGGGGACGGGATGAAAAAGAGAATGTAGTTGGCCGAACCTGTAAACCCTGATGTCTTGGCCATTTTTGTTTCAATTTAGCCTAACACAATGTTTTAACAATTACCTTTGCCTGCAGTATCACTGAAAGGAAGAACAAAACCCATGATTTTTACTATCCTGGGTTTTGTTCCACCTGCCTGAGGCATCCCAGTTTAAAGTGCACCAAAACCCAGGATCTTGACTATCCTGAGTTTTGGTCTTTGCCCCCAGGTCTCCTGATCGCACTTACCCTTCCTCGATCCTATGATGCATGCGCAACCTCTCGTCCAGTCAGTGCGTTTAGATCTACTCCCGTCCCTTTGTCCAAGAGCAAGCGGATCCGAGTGCGCTGGTGGCAGCATCCCCCGCTACCATTTAAATGGGTGTATGTTTGCGTCCGCCATTCACAAATGCCTGGAGTGGGCGCGCGTCCTGCTAAATGCTTGCACATGCATCGTTTGACTGGGAAAGAAGGTGAATTTTTCGGGCGACCTGGGGGGGTTTGACACAGCGGGGCATCCAGAATTTGGATGCCCCAGGGGAGTGAGTATGCCTGCCCTGGAGTCTCATAGACTTCAGGGTGGGTTTTGGTCCATTTCAAGACGTCGGCTTTGTGAAACCCCAGGATTGCCAGTAAAATCACCCTTCTTGTTATCTCACGGCACATGCACAGGCCACCGTCCAGTCATCTGCCCTGGTTCCATACAGCTTTTCCTGCACTACTCTGAGCTCGCAGCTAAGTGGCAAGCAAAGCTAACTAAAGCTTGTGTCGCTGCCCGGAACCCTGCTCTCATTCAGAAATTCCATGGCACAGGTCCACGCTGAGAGAGGTGAACAGAGATTGGTTGGCAAACCGTGCATATGCCATGGGATTGCAGAAAAGGTGAGTTTTGCAGCAATTGCTGGGGATTTTACACATTGGGCAATCAAAATCATGAAGCCCCACAAAGAGGGAGACCACTGACCCTAGAGTCTTATTGACCATAGGCTTTAAGCATTGCTGTTGTCACCATAGTAATTAGGTTCACTGTAAAAAATAGAGAGACATTTGCAGGGATGCCAACCTTGGAGACATGTTTACAGGGTGATGGGCGTGTCAGGGGTGTGGTTTAGGGGCATGGCTTACTCACAGGCTTTTGTGGAACAAATCTTTTCCCAAAATCTAGAATTTAAAGTGGACCAACGCCCTGCCTGATCGGCCCGGGAATCTATAAGATTCCCAGGCTGATCAGATCCCTCGCCGCGGGGCATCCAAAATTGGGATGCCCAGCTGTGTGAAACCCCCCAGCGCCTTATCTTACTCCCGGTCCAACGGCGCATGCACGAGCCGCATCTCGCGCTTCTCTCTAGCAGGGCGCATGCCCGCGCCGGCCATTCACAAATGTTAGAGGGAAGCTCGAGATGCGGCCACCAGCGTGCTCGGAGTCGTTGTGGTTGTATGTCGCTTGGACGGGCATACCACAGCAGCTCTGAGCGCGCTGATTGGACGAGCAGCTGCACATGCCCCGTTGGAGCGGGGTGAGGTGAGTTTTATCGGGTGTTCTGGGGGGTTTCACACAGCGGGGCCCCCGATCTGGGTGCCCCACGGAAGTGGCCCAAAACCCAGGATAGTGAAAATCCTGGGTGTTGGTCCACTTTAAAGCAGAAGCCTGGGCTATGTCCACCCTGCTACAGCATGGCCCCCAATGAGGGATAATACATCCTGCTTCTATACCACCTTCCCCTACAGCTATAGTTACTGATTTACATGTACAGGCTGTCAGGGGACACGGCAATGTGACGCACGCCTCTGATTGCTGGTAAGTGGTAATTGGTAACTCGAGCTGCTTTGGGAAGGGTATTCAGACAATACCAAATCAGGATGGCTTAAAGCGGACCAACAAGGTAAACAGATTCAGCTCAGCCTTTGATAGTAACAGATGCACGGCAGGGGCTTCCTCACTCTCTGATAAAAGTTCAGTTTGCCAGCATCTTTGTTAAATGTAACTTTTACTTGTGTTCCATATGTGTCTCCCGGAGCACCGGGACAAGGAGGTAGCCAGTCCTGTTGCAGGGTGAAATAAGCTGCTGACAGGGTGACTCCCTTGAAACCCGGGTGACTTGCTATGTCTGCCTTTGCAGCTTCCCAGGTACAGTAAGTAGCTGTGTATTGCAGGGCATGATGTCTTAAAGCAGTAGTCCTCAAACTTCCTCCTCAAGGGCCGAGACTGGCCAGGTTTTGCAGCTCTCCACGCTACTCCACAGGTGAATTAACTGGTGCTCAGACAGAGCTATAGCCCTAATTATTACATCTGTACATTAGCATAGAGAGCTGCAAAACCTGGCCTGTCTCGGCCCTTGAGGAGGAAGTTTGAGGACTATTATCTTAATGTATCCCCCCCCCCAAAAAAAAAAAACAGGGATGTGGTTTCCCTGTGGCATGGGGTTTCCATGTGCAACTTTATAATAACTAAAGTCTCCAATTCCTTTAAAGCATAGACAAGACATTTGTTTTAATATTTGATGATAAATATGTGATACAATAATGAACAACAGAATAATAATATCCCATTGAGGCCCCCAATGAGCCCCTAAGTTCAGGGGCCCACCAGGGGATTCCCTGTTAAGCTGGTGAGCCAGTCTGAGCCTGACAGGTCTTGTTGATCTACTTTTAAAGAGGAACAAAACCCAAGATTTTCACTATTATGGGTTTTGCTCCTCCATTTGCTGTCTGTATCCCCGTAATTGCCCGCAAACATATTGGGATGCCCCACAAAGAGGGAGACCACTGGCCCTAGAATCTTATAGACTGTAGACCGGTGGTTGTTACTCCTACAAGTGGACCAAAACCTATGTGGCCAGCCATGGAGTCTAAACGATGGGATGTCCCGCTGTGTGAAATCAGCTGTGATCACTGCAGATCTTACCTTTCCAGTGATCCAAGGAGCATGTGCTGGCCTCATCCCCAGTTCAGATAGGTCGGGGTCGGGAGCGCGCTCTAGACTGTGGGGAAACTGGGGACGTGGTCAACCCCCTGGCCTATGCTGGACTATGCTTTTTAGAGTTATATGCCATGCTTTCATATGCACAACATACAGCGCTACTACTTAGTAATCCCAGGCACATGTTCTGGTCACATGACACGTTGGGGACGTGAGCGTGCCCTGGACTGCAGGGAAACTGGGGATGTGGTCAATCCCCCCGGCCTATGCTGGGCTATGCTTTTTAGAGCTGTATGCCATGCTTTCATATGCACAGCATACAGCGCTAATTGGACAAGAGCCCCCATACATACGTGATGGGATCAGTGGAAAAGTAAGTTTGGAGGGTGTTCCAGGGGTTTCACACAGAAGTGCATCTGAAACTGGAAAACAGACCAAAACCCCAATATGGGTCAAAAGCCTGGGTTTTGAACCACTAAGACACCTTATGATTATGGTAATTTATGGCTACTTGATGATCCCCAGGCGTATATGTGCTGGTTGCATCCCCAGTTCAGGTTGGAGGTGGGAACACCTTAGACTGTAGGGAGACTGGGAAAGAGAGCGGGCAATCCCCCTGCCTATGTCGGGTTATGCTTCCAAAAGGAGCTGGACACTATGCTTTAATATTCACAGCATACAGCGCTAATTGGACGAGATCACACCAAACACATGCAGTATGTTTTCAGAGTTTTTCAGGGGTTTCACACAGTAGAGCATGTGAAATTGGAAGACGGACCGTAACCCGGTATGGTCAAAATCCTGAGTTTCAGTCCACTTTAAACTCTGCTTGGTGATCAGCCAGCCACTACTTAGAGCCACTAAGCTGAAAAAAGCTTGCAATGTGATTGGTCATTTCTCCTTATCATTAGGAATAATTTTCTGCTTGTTGGTATCTACACCATTGCGTTCCCATCACTGCTGACAACCAATTAAGTGCATCCCAGTGCATATATATATATGTAGATTTTTACTGCTGTCATGTTTTTAAATAAATGATTGGTTTTGTTGAAGAGTGGAGGGGCATCTTTCTATAGCTCTTATTAGGCAGCAGAAAGACTAGGTCCACCCCTGGGCAGGGTGGGGGGATCATTGCTATACTCTAATGTGGACCAAAACCCAACAGTTAGACTATCCTGGTCTTTGGTCCTTGCCCCCCCCCCCTGCATGAAACCCCCCAGGTCGCCGAAACCAACTCACCTCTTCCCGGTCCTATGGCGCATGTGTGGCAGCTTGTCCAATCAGGGCGCTCTGAGACGTCACGTCTTCTAAGGCTTCATCTAAGGTGAGCGGCTCAGAGCACACTAATTGCCACATCCGCCGCTACCCTCTGACAGGGAGCGTACCTGCGCCGGCCCTGCTATATGGATAGCGGGGATGTGGTCATGGCTCGTGCATGCGCTGTTGGACTGGGAGAGAAGGAAATTGTATGGGGCGACCTGGGGGGGTTACACACAGCGGGGCATCCCGATATTGGATGCCCCGGGGGGAGGGAATTGATCGGCCTAGAGTCTACAACACTCTAGAACCAGTGGTCTCCCTCCATGTGGGGCATTCCAATTTGGCACGCCCTGCTGTGTAAAATCCTGGGTGATAGCCGCAAAACTTTCCATTCCCTGTTCACCTTTATCACTGTCCTCCTGTACCAGCCAATCAGAAAAGCCTGGCACAGGTTCAATAAGCTTTGCTTGCCGCTCAGAGCAGCAAGGCAAATGCTGAATGAATTGTGGGACGTCGATTGGCTGGTGGCCTGCACATAGACCATGTTATCGAAGGAAAGGTGAGTTCATGGGAGCACACACACAGCAGGGCGTCCCAAACTGGAAGGAACAAAACCCGGGAGAGTTAAAATCCTGTGTTTTGGTTTTAGCAACGTGATTAACCCTTTAATCTGAATAGATTTTCAATGAAATAAAATAAAATGTGAATTGGTCAGTCAAGTGATCAAAACATTGCCATAGTGTGACTTCAGTCCAAATTGATTGGATGTAGTTCAGGGGTTCCCAACACTGGTGGTCCTTTCAGGTGGTATGTAGAGAAGACTGACCTGCTCCCCAACCTCATCGGCTGCCATCTATAATTTACCCAAGCCTATGATTGGAGGCTTGGGTAAGTGTCCCTGATTTGGAGGGACTATCCCTTTTCGTGTCCCCTGCCCCTCGTTGTCCTCCTTTGCTCCTCTTTGAGGTTTAATATGCAGATCTGCATCAATAAATGATTAATTTGCTTATTTAAAATGTTTATATTGTTTTAACTGTTATCTCTATATCTTTTATCTTATACCCTATCTCCTACCCATCCCTCAATGAGGGCCTTGGCCTAATTCAGCATTTGTCGCTATTTCCCATCCTGAAAAGTTGGTAGGTATGTTTTTAACTACAAACTTGCTCCACATGGTGATGCACATTTTTGTGCACTTTAATCTACTGTATTTTGCATTTCTAACACCGTTTCAGATGGCCAATTTGAGATGCCCCTGGGGCACGAATAGTGAAAAACCCAGGTTTTGTTCTGCTTTAATGACAAAAAATGTGGAAGCCCCTGATCTAGTTAAATAATTTAATAATAAGCAACAATGATGGAAAGATACCCTTGCTACCATGTTCAGAAGGTGGATGAGGTGGCGCGTGATCTGACAGTCACATACATGGATTTGGAGCTATTCCATAGGGATTAGCAGCAAATGAAGATGCAGTCTGGCAGAAAAATGGGCGCAGGTAACCTTTTTTTTTTAAATCTAAAGTCACCTCAGCACTGGGCAGGGAGCACCAGCACTGCAGTCCAGAGTAGTCTCCATAGGCACCCTCAAACCACCTACCCGGGGGCATCCCCACTGGTTATCCCTCTTGTTTTCACATGACTACTGTTAGTGAATTGAGTTTGCGGGTGAACATTTATATATAAAACCCCTAGTTAAACCAGATAGGCTGCTGGCAGTCATAGCGATGGTTAGAAATGCAGAGATGGTAGGTATCGGTCTGCTGTTTTTTTTGTTTTTTTTTTACAGAATTGGGATGATTGGGAGGCTTCTGTGCTGTTGGGGGCAACTTCCAGTCAGCTTTGATTGTAGGTCCTCTTTAAGCGAACCCCTTACTACAACAGCTGGTGCTCTGGCCTTCTAACCTGTGTGATTGTTCCAGGTGTATATACGCAGTGAGGCCATATGATCTCTACTGAATTTAGGCAACTGCCATGTTCAAAAATGAAAGCAAGAGGACCTGTCTTAAGAACAATGCAGAACTAATGCTACTCATCTATGGTTCTCCTAAACAGTGCAGATGCAACTCAGTGGTTTATATAAAGTATGATCAGCCCTGTTCCTTCTTGTTACTTGTTTCTTTATACTGTACGTTTAAATTCCAGGCCATTTGCAGTTGGATTAGCAGTATAGCAATGTCTCTGGGGACATATATGCCTACAATATTATATTACAGTGTGGTAAAACTGCACAAAGCCTTATTCTGGGTGAGGTGGGGCTCGGTCTGGCATACACATACTTAGATTTGGCATTAGTCCATAGAGATAAACAACAAATGGAAAGAAGTAAAAGGATGCTGTCATGGGTCGTGTATGTCCCCTTTTGCCACAAGCAAATGTAAAGTGGATGAAAAACACATAAAAATGGAATATGCCATGTGAGGGTCTTTTTTCGGTCATGGTATATTTATAGCAATAAATCCAGACCAGTTTCCCTGATTTATTACTATTGATATAACAAACTGAAAGGTTGGGAATGACAAATGTGATACTCCTAGGCTGCCCATAGACAGGTCAATATTCTGAGTCACATCTCCGACATGTCCATGGTCTGGGTTTTGGCTTGGTCGTGCGGCTCTGAATCAGAATCACTTTATTATTATTTACATACATACATGGAATTTATTGTGTCAGGAAGGTAATAAGTAAGAGGTATTACATATTAATACATATTATGGCATAGGTATAAGATAAGTGGTACACAACTGAGAATAAAATAGTGGAAAAGGTGATACAGTTGAGTTTAAGATAGGTGAATAGGCTATACAATCGAGTATAATATACTGTAGGACATTAGGTGATAAAATCAGGTATAATATAGAGGTATAGATGGTACTATAGAGTATAAGATAGGGGAATAGGCAATGCAATTGAGTATAATATACTGTAGGGCAATATGTGGTACAATGCTATAGATGGTAGCATAGGGCAATAGACTATACAATCAAGCATAAGAAAGGGAGATAAGTGGTACAATCAAGTACAGGATAGAAGAATAGGTGGTACAATCGAGTGTAAGCTAGGGGAATAGGTGCTACAAATAAGTACAGAATAGGGGAATAGGTGTTGCAATCGAATATAAGGCAGGGGGTGCTAAAATTGAATATAAGATAAAAGGTGGTACCATTAAGTATAATATAGAGGAACAGGTGGTACAATCAAGTAAGAGATAGGGAACTAGGTGGTACCAACAGGCATAAGATAGTTGCTACAATCGAGTATTAGATAGGGGAACAGGTGATACAATAGAGTATTAGATAGGGGAAAAGGTGATACAATCGAGTATAAGATAGGGGAATAGGTGCTACAATCGAGTATTAGATAGGGGAACAGGTGCTACAATCGAGTATTAGATAGGGGAATAGGTGCTACAATCGGGTATTAGATAGGGGAACAGGTGCTACAATCGAGTATTAGATAGGGGAATAGGTGATACAATCGAGTATTAGATAGGGGAATAGGTGCTACAATCGAGTATTAGACGGGGGAATAGGTGATACGATCGAGTATTAGACGGGGGAATAGGTGATACGATCGAGTATTAGATGGGGGAATAGGTGCTACAATCGGGTATTAGATAGGGGAACAGGTGCTACAATCGAGTATTAGATAGGAGAATAGGTGATACAATCGAGTATTAGATAGGGGAATAGGTGCTACAATCGAGTATTAGACGGGGGAATAGGTGATACGATCGAGTATTAGACGGGGGAATAGGTGATACGATCGAGTATTAGATGGGGGAATAGGTAATACAATCGAGTAATAGATAGGGGAATAGGTGCTACAATCGAGTATTAGACAGGGGAATAGGTGCTACAATCGAGTATTAGATAGGGGTATAGGTGATACGATCGATTATTAGATAGAGGAATAGGTCCTACAATTGAGCATTAGATAGGAGAATAGGTGATACAATTGAAAACAATCAGCAAAATCATTAATTCAAAGGGTGAGAAAGGGAGAATGATGTTTCTGGGGGTTATTGGGATGCCAGTTTCCCTGCCCTGCAGTGGAGACCTTCATGCTATGAGGCTGCAGGCACGCCACCCTTGCTGCAGGCACGCCGCCCCCGCACACGCGCATGTGTATGTGTGTATATGTGTGTAGATTATAGGGTGTCATTCAACTATAGTTTTATAAATAGTGCAGCTGCATGTGATGAGAATAGACAAGCCGATGTGATCGGTGGGTGGGAGGGAGTGGCACTAAAGCAAAACCATTTAAGAAGAAAAATTGTATATATATAATTATATAGCTATGTAATGTTTTTTTTTTTTCTCCTGTCTGTCTCTACCCACCATTTTGCAGTGGTCCAGGGTTCTCTGGGATTTGAGGGCGCTCTCCAAGCTCCCCCTGCGATCAAGGTCTCTGGGGAGAGATTTGTTGCCGACTTGGAAGATAGATCCTTGTGACCTGGGGCGGTTTTTGCGCCCATTCGGTGCAGAAGTCATGCATACACATCCACCAAGCAACGCCAAGGCGAGATGGGAGGGAGCCAGGTGCAGATCGGAGAGGAAAGTGCTCAGCGGAGCCACTGTCACTCCTTATGGAGAAAGGTGGGGGGGGATGAAAGCTTTTCTTAGAGGAGCAGGTAACCTTCAGCCAGCTGCATAGCTCCGATTATCCGCCAACACTGTCACTGCAATAGCATGGCGATCCCTACACCCAATATCCCACAAGGCAGGCAATGGACAACCGTGTGTGGCGGCCAAGAGTTGCCATTCAGGCAGGGATCGGGCTCCTGTCACTCATGGGTCCCCGCTGTGGATTAGCATCCTCTTCACTGATCCAGGCTTATCACAGCTCGCCGGGGGATTAGACGGCCTCTAGGATGCAGCCCCCCCTCCCTGGACCACTGTTTCTCTTCTCTCTCCTCCAAGATCCTGTGAGATGCTGCTTTGCTGGGGGACTGGAAAGAGGTTGGGAATAGGGCAGACTGACGTGGTTAGCATCACAGCACATTGATAGGACGGGAATACTAATGTGATCTATCAATCCACCCCCTACTGTTTATATACTTATCCAATCAAACGCTCAAGAACATCAATGGTCATATTACTTCATAGGCTTCTATTATTAGCCAGCCCGGGCGTCTCTGGAAGCGAAGGCGCGCACAGCCGCAGAGGGTGACGCCAGGCGACGTGTTGTTCTGTGTGGCTGATAATAGGAGGAGGGAGGCTAGAAGAGGTGGAGGGGGGCAGAGGAGCCCCCATCAAGACATGCTGCTATCTGTTTGTAGAAAACACCTTGCTGGCTTCAGTAGCAGCCCCAGCTGTGATGACTTGTACTCTGCTACTGCTACTGCTACTGACACTGCTGCCCTCCTCCCCCAGCTCTAACAATACAGAATCCTCTACACTGCTCCCTCCAGACTGTGTGTCATGTTTCCTATGGGGGTCTGCGGACAATGATCCTGTGTCTCTGATTTAAACTCCTCAGGGCACAAAAGATCGTCATTAAAGTGGACCAAAACACAGCGCGATCGGCTCAAGAATCTATGACTCCTCGACCGGTCTATACCCTCCCCCCGGGCATCCAAAATCGGGATAACCCACTGTGTGAGACCCGCCTAGGTTGCCCAGTACACTTACCTTGCAGCTGCATGCCTGCTATTCTTTTAACAGGGAGCGTTTCCACACCAGGCATTTGTGAATGCCCAGCGTGGGTGCGCTCCCTGTTAGAGGAAAGTGGGGGATGCGGCAGCCAGCGCGCTTGGTACGAAGGCTTAGACGACATGGCGTTAGCGGCTCCGACCGCGCTGATTGGACGAGCGGCTGCCCATGCACCATAGGACCGGGAAGAGGTGAGTTGCACTCAGCAATCTGGGGGGTTTCACACAGTGGGGCACCCCCGATCAGGATGCCCTGGGGGGGCAAGGGCCAAAACCCAGGATAGTCAAAATCTACTTTAAAGGGGCATTCCAGGCAAATGGGTTAACTTATCCCGATTTCTGCTCTCTCCATGCTGGCTGTCAGGGGCTGCAAATTTCATTCAGCCTGCTTTATTTTTCTGCAGGACCTCCTCAGCAGCAGATGATGACTCAGCCATGTATGTTTTAATGTGAGGGTCCCTTCAGAAGTCTATTCCTTTTGGGAACCCTGAAAAATAAGTAAGCAGAAGGAAGCTAATTCTATAGGGTTTATCAGGAAATGCAAAGTGCTGGGAAATATAAGATGCTGCCTCTGACAGCCAGTATAGGGCAATCAGAATGCAGCCTCTTTGTTTGGAATGCCCCTTTAAAGCAGACCTAAATCAATTCTGATAACCTTGTATCAGGGAGGGTCCTGGTTGGCAAGGATTCTAAACTAACCTAGGCTACCCTTTCACACCGTCAGTGAGCCCTGCATTAGAGGGATGGTTACCTTTGCCTAGTGGAGTTCTATCTGATGGCGGACGGGGAGCAGATGCACACACACACTTACTACCCTGTTCTGATTTTGGGCTCACTAGGAATATAACTGGAGGGGCATCCCAAATCTAGATGCCCCTGAGAGAATCAAAAACCAACCATAAAAGTATAAATGAAGCGGTGTGCTGAATATGGGATGCCCTGTATGAAACCCCTGAGATCCAAAAACTTACTGCATTCCTTGATCCCATGGCACATGCATGTGTCTCCAGCAGCATCCCTGGCACTCCTCCATCCCCTTTCGCACACCCACAGACATATTTGAATGATTGGCAGTGGGTGCATGTAACCTGACCGGGCAGCCAGCGGGAGGCCCTGGCTGTTCACTCAGTCAGCATTCATTGTCGGGCATTAAAGTAGACCGAAACTGGTGTCTATACACAACCAGCAGCGACATCTAACATGTTTCAAGGTCTGTGCACGCCCATCACAACGGAATGGGCAGCATGGCTGCGCACAGCCATAAAGGGACGCAGGGGGTGTTGCACGCCGATTGCAAGTCCGGCTAAGCTCCCATTCAGTTTTTAGATGCACATTCATTTGCGTGGCCAAAGAAGCTTTAGGGGCAGAGCTGTTCCTGTGCCATGGGGGCGCCAGTCAGGTATGTATATTAAATGAGTGCCAGACTTTTCATTTATCAGGGCATCCAAAATCACAATGCTCAAGGGTAGGTGCCAAAACTCGGGATAGCGAAAATCCACGTTTTTGGTCCTCTTTAATATGCATGGTCGTGAATACTGATTGGAGGAGAGCCCACACAGCTCTTCGACCGCCACAGCCAGGGGTTTGTGCACCCTGGACACAAACCTCTGGACTTTCCAATTGTGGCGAGATGCGAAGAGGTCGCAGAAGGCTTGAAACATATCCTGGTGAAGGGACTATTCCCTCTGGTCCACCGTCTTCCGGCAGATTCTCCACCCCTGGAATGTGAAACCGCAGAGATGCACGGAACATGAATTTCCGCCCACCTCATGATGCATGAAAGACCGGCCCACTGCCAGTGAGTGCTGGTCCACCAATGCAGGGATCCCCGGACATTGTACGTCAATCTGAAGCGACATCTGCACCGCGTCTGCACTGCATCTGCTTCTTGCGCCATTACAATAGGCGCAGCATTTGTAGAGGCCTGGAGTGGAACTGGGCATACGGCACTGCCTCTATGGTAGACACCATCAGACCAAGGAGATGCCCCGCCTGATCTTGGAATGTTTGTCTGTCAGCAGCGACCTCACCACCTCCTGAAGAGCCGTGCAGCTCTGCACCGGAAGAAGGACCTGTGCCCATCGAGTATCCAATGTCTTATCTAGATAGGTAGCCACCATGGAGGGAACCACCTGGGACTTGTTAGTTGATCACCCACCCGAAAAGTTCCAGCGTGGACAGGATTGTCTGAACATCCTGCAGTGCCTCTGCCAGAGATGGGGCTCAGAAGAGCAAGTTGTGCAGGTATGGGGTGATGTGCACACCCTGCCTCTGCTAAGGACGTGGCTGGGGACTTGGGCTGGCTGGCCCCATGGGGTCTAGCTTACTCGAAAATCCTTGTGGCATCTGAAGTCTGTAGAACTTTCAAACTTCCAGAAGGGATGAAAATTCGGCGACCTGTGAAACGAGGTCCTCAGTTTCCGATTCTGTGGGAGCCTAGTCGACTTCCCACCCATAGCCTTGCGGACCAGGTCATCCAGAGGCTCCTCTAAAAGACGACCCTCCGAAATGGGGAGCGCAGTAAGCATCTTCTTAGAAGCAGTGTCGGCCGAGCACTATTTCATCCAGACCTTGCACTGCAAGGTGACCAGCAAGGCCAGCCCCCTCCTTACCAGATGCACCAAGTCGTCCATAGTCAGCACAATGTATCTTAAGATCTCAATAGCGAAGGAATTCAAACAAAGTGCAAACGCCTCCTCTGCTGCTTCATCCAGACCTTCTCTGCCATAGCCCCAATGAACGCGGCGCAAGCTGGGCGTATGGCCAACCCCACCATGGAGAACGCATGCCTGGCCAGCTGGTCCGACCTCCTATCAGCCGAGTCTCTCAAGACCGCACTATCTGAAGTAGGGATAATGGTGTGCCGAGCCAGACCCAACACCGGTTTGTCTACCGCAGGTGGCGAAGACCAAAGCCTGACCACCTCACCTGGAAAGGGGTACTTCGCGTCCAGGGCCTTAGGAAGAGATGGAAGCTCATCCTGTTTCTCCCACTCCTTTGCCACCAACCTGTCGAAATGGGCAAGCCTGGGATAAACCTGCCTGACCTTCTGACGTCTGTAGGATTCACCCTTCTTCTGCCTCCTCGACCGAGGAGTAGAGAGGTGCAGAACATCCAATATTGCCTCAATAAGCTTCTCAATCTGATCTGTCGGGTGTTCCATATGCGTGGCTTCTGGTTCCTCTATGCTGCCAGGTGACACCTCCCCCTACGACCGGCTGGAATAGATCCTGAACCCCTAAATAGGTCCTCGACATGGGAGCTAGAATCCTCAGAGGATTCCGTCTAAATATGCCTACGCTTGGTCGTAGCCTTCCCATCTGGGTGGATATAGACAGACTCGGGATGCCCCTGCTGGCGAAGGCCACTGACCATGCTCTCCAACTAAGCCACCCTGTTTGCCACGTTTATAGGAGGGACCCCATCCGTGGGCAGACCCACCAGAAAGGCCCAGAAAGCAGGTACCCTGCTGCAGCCCCGGCGCGCTTACCTGGACCCATGCGCACTCCTACACTGTCAGCTTGGGAACCGACCGCAGCCATCTAACAGGGGTCCCCAGGAATGCTGCAGCTGGTGGGGGGACAGGGAGACTGAGTTGAATCACCCGCTCCCGGTCAGCACTGTAACTAAGAAAAAAAACAGCCATCTTCACAGTCCCTTGTGACTGCAAGAAAAGAAATGAGGAGATTCTGCCACAGCCGGTCCTCTATAGGCCCGGAGGAGCTATTTTCTTTTATCTTGTAGTCCTTGCCTATGGCTGAGATTAACCCACATGTTGCTACAGTTGGTGCCCTGGAACGGAAAGAGATGACAAGCCATCAGAAATGCCTGGCTGCTTGGGTGGGGGAGGAGCCCAGGGGATGAGTGGAAAAAAAATACCCCCGGCTTGCCACTCTGCGATGTGCGCGCTCCCATCCACCCATTCACTTGAATGGAAAGTATCTGATGTGGTGGCACCCGTGCAGCAGAGGAAAGATGGCGGCACTCGAGGATGTGATCGGGCGCACAGCAAAGGGTGGATTATGTGCAAGCTAAGTGTCTTTTTGTAGTTTAACCCCTTAGCCCTGCTTTAGCGCTAAGTAAGGGTGGCAGGGTGGGGGGGAAGTATAAAAATGGGCAGTCTGGCTGGACTGGCCCTTTAAAGGGTAGGTCTGCTGTCGATTGAATTTTTTTTGTGGCAAAAGAATGTGCTCAAGGTGTTGAGCTGATATAGTGTTTTTTATTTTTTGTTAGAAAATGTGTGTTTTATGGAAGCAGTTTTCATTACCTGCAGTCTGTTGCCATTGACAATGTACACCAACTCTATACACCAAGAAGTGAGACGTGAGCCTTGGACACACAGAACACTGCTGCCACGACCACTGCTGGGGTGAGGGAGTTCACTCAACCTTCCACATTCCCAGCAGCAATGTTCTGTGTAATTATCTGCAATCTGCTGCTATTGGCAATGTACACATAGGCCCTTATTTAAGAAGGGATAGTGTCAGGTAGTGGCTGGTTAATGAGAGGTAGAGACAGGTGAACGCCGGACACGGCACGCAATTACACATTTATCAAGCAGAATCTGTTGAGCGACTGGGATTACGCCATGTAGCGCCCGATTCATCATTTTCACAGCCTCAGCGAACAGCGCCGGCGTTCAGCCTTGCACAGCGCCAGGTATGACCTCTCGCTACCTGTCGCTCTCCCATACATTTCAATGGACGAACCTTTTCTTCTCTTTAAACAGGGTTTTTGTTTTTTTTTTTTTCAAAAAATCACAAATAATTCTGTGACCTCTTCTGGCATTGAAAACACAGTTTTTTTCACATTTTTTTCATTTTTTATATATTTCTTCAGAAATGAAATTACAGGTCTGCCATTTAAGTGTTCATGTTACAATGTTGCTATAATGTAATTCCATATGTTTTCGCTTTGTTACTGGTGGATAGATGCTGAAAAACAGACTTTAAACACACAGCATCCTGCACTCTGGGCTTCAAACAAATATTTTTCAGCGCCAGAGATTTGTGAGGCTGTTTTTTTGCGGAATATGGTGTGAGTCGGTCGGTATGACCAGTCGCTAACCTACGCTCCCATACAGCGCTGTCCTGGTCAAATAGCGACTCCTCACAATGTATTCAACATTACTGCACAGCGACTACTAGCGGGTGCGCAGAAAATGCCTGCTACAGACGCTCATCTGTCGCTACCTGCCGTTAGTGATGAATCAGCCTGCCCATCTGCAGTTGGTGTATGTTGCCAATAGCAACAGATTGCAAAGAGCGCAAACTGCTTCCATGAGACACGCATTTGCTATCATAAGAAAAGAAGAAAAGAATACTAGATGAACTCAACAACTTTTACACATAATTTTGCCACACAAAAATATACTCCTTCAAATATTCAATCAAAAGTGGACTTATCCTTTTTTAGCAAGGAAAAAATTGTTGGATCAAATAATTTTCAACTTTTCCCCGAGCTTATCTAGTATTTTTCTCTTATGTTATAAAATGTGTAATTTATGGAAGCAGGTTTCAATATTTGCAATTTGTTGCTATTGGCAACTGTACACCTATTATCTAAACCAAGATCTACAAGAGGGAAGTGAGTCCTTCACACACAGAACACTGCCTTCGGGCATGTGTAAGTATGAGTGAGCTCCCCCCCCCCCCCCTTAGCAGCAGCCATCGCAGCAGCGGGCAATCTGGGAAATGTCTGGCAAGGTTAATATTAGGGGTCATCTGGTGGGACATATCAAATCTGGGTGCCCTTAAAAATAAGTTGGGGCCCCCTCTCCAACAAAACAAGCCTGGGTACCAGCTATGGGGGATGGTAGACCAAGACAAAGAAGCTATAATCTGGGGAGATGTCAAATTAGCTGTCAGATGTCAGTTAGCTAACGGCCATGCTGCCATGTAAATTTCACATGCTTGGGGCTAAGGGTCCTGGTTTCCTTAAGATGCCTAATGTGTTCACATGCACCACGCAGGTTAATTATACATTTGTCTTAGTGGCTGCCAGCTTTCCCTTTTGTATGTTTTGTATATTTGCTTTGTGGCCTGACATGACCACTACCAGCCTAATGTGGCTCGCTGGGCATGGCTGGCGCATGCACGACTTTGCTGTAAACCTTATTGGTTGATGACAGGGATATGGGGGATGTGATTGCCACAGTCCAGGAATGTAAATGGGTGTGACATTTTTCCCTGTATAAAGGGGTCCAACTTTATGTTGGGGGCCAGTTGAGTACCCCTGGAGCATCTCAATTTGGGATGCCCTGCTATGTTTAAAGTGGACCAAAACCCAGGATTTTGACTATCCTGCGTTTTGGTCCTTGCCCCCGGGGCACCCCGATTGAGAGTGGCCTGCTGCAGGTCACAGAAACAAACTCACCTCTTCCCAGTCCTACAGCGCATGCGCAGCCACTCGTCCAATGAGCGCGCTTGGATCCACTGACATCCATTCGTCTAAGCCTTCGCGTAAGGCGAGCGGCTCAGAGCGTGCTGACAGCCGCATCCCCTGCTACTCTCTAACAGGAAGCGTGCTTATGCCGACCATTCACAAATGCTTGGCGCAGACACTCGCCCTGCAAGAGGGATAGGGGGGATGCGCGCATGCGCCGTTGGACCGTATAAAAAGGTAAGTGTATTGGCGACCTGGGCATCTCTATTTTGGATGCCCCGGGGGGAGAGAATCGAAGATTCCCGGGCTGATCGCCATGGGTTTTGGTCCACTTTAACAAACACGGGTATTGTTGGCACCTTTCTGGCACTCGCATGCCGTGTTTGTGGACTGCGTCCCTGGCCTCCCTGAGGCTGAGGTGCACTCTCTTGCCCAGTCATTCAGATCAGCTGGGGAAGGAGCTCAATGTAGGGACACCGGGGATGCAGGTGCTCCAGTCTCACTTTGCTGATGATCTGTTCCAAACAGAGCTGTATGTCATAGGTTAATATGTATGGCAAACAGTGCTGATTGGATAAGAGCATGTACATTTGTTGTTGGGTGGACTGAAAGGTACGTTTTTGGGTGATCCAGGGTGGTTTCACACAGTGGGGCATCTCAAATTGTGAAACCCACAGGGATTGTTGATATTCTTGCACGGCCCTCCTCCAATCAGCTTTACATATTGACTAGCAGCATAGAAAGTTGAAACGAGCTAGATCTTGCCATTCAGATCAGGCTAGAGCCGAGGTCCCCAACATTCTCCTACAAAGTCCCCCAACAGACTAGGTTTTGCAGATCTCCACACAGATGCCCAGGGGGAGAAATCAGTGCAGCAGCAGAGCTAGAGGCAGCTATGTGGAATTCCACAAATATGAGTTGTTGGTGGCCCTTGTAGGAAAGGGATCGGGACCAGAGGGCTAGAGGAATGCTAAGGAAGCTGCAATAGAGCATACACATTGGGATCACCCGAAAGCTGAGTTTAACAGTGATCTTGGGGATTTCACATCAAAATGCCCCAAACAGAGGGAGACTATCGGCCCATAGGTCTTATATACGGCTCTTTAAAGCAAACCAAAACTGCTGAAAGGCTCCAGGGCTGGCCAATTGAAGCATGCGAATTTGGGATGACCTTGCTGTGTGGACCACCTTATGGTGCTGTTGCCCTCGCTTCCCTGGGTTGAGGTGCACTCAGATAGGCTGGGGATGGCATTGTCCCTCAGACTACAAGGAGCCAATAAGAAATCTCAAATGTGTTTGGTGGGCGCGGCTAAGCCCGATTCACAAAAATCTGCAACGCCTCCAGGTACTCTGGGTAGGGGGCAAGATGGAGGAGAAAAGGGGTTAAAAAAAGGCTTTTCGTCCGCTGGAAGTAACTCTTATCACCTCTACATACACATGCGGCTAAACTAAATACCTACCACTTGTGATCCTTCCCTTTTGTTGCCACCATTTTTTCAATTAGACTGTAAGCTCTGAAAGCAGGGGAACCCCTCCTGGCACCCTACCCTGGCGCTCAGGCAGGATGGAGATGGGGGGTGACCAAGACAAAAGCCCTTACCTCGCCCGTGGTCCCGCGCCATTGCCCTGACGCTCCAGGTAATGGGCACTGCCATCTTGGACAGGAAGTACAAACAGGCTTCTCTCGCTTTGTGCTCCATCTGTGTGGCAGCTACACGCACCCGGAGAATGGCGCTGAACCGCGGGCATGGTAAGGGTTTTTTCTTTGTAACCCCCCTCCCGTCTCAGTGCCGGGGGTGGTAACACGGGGGGTTATCCCAAGACTGGAATCCTGCTTGAAGGACAGGGCATGTAGTTATTTGTTATAGTCTATGCACTGCATATTTTATCCCTCCCTGTAAATACTAGGTAACCAGGGAAGAAAATGGCGCTTTATAAATAAATAATAGCAATACATGCCATGGCAGTCCTATCACATTATAATATGTAATGAGAATAAAGTGCGGTTCCAGTGCCTAGTCATGGTACTTGTCAGTGCTACATTGCTCCATCCTATATCCCAGCAGTTTGCTATGTAATTAAATCAAGGCACACATCACTGGCTCCAATGCTAGAACAACAATTTCCAATTACATGACGCTTGCTTCCTATTCATTGTGTCATAATCTTCAAGCAGACCTTTACCCAGACAAAAACATGATGTCCCTCACCCTCTGGCTTGGTGGCTACTCTTTACAAGTTGTAGATTCTCAGCTGGCAAGCAGCAGAATTAAACATGAAAACATGTTTCTCCCCCAGGCTAAGTTTAAAAATGATTTACTGATTATATTTACACCAAAAAGACCAGCATCATCCTCTGTACTAACAGTATATACCTAATAGAAAAGGACAGGGCAGGATTATGAGGGGAGGGCAAGGGGCACACGCCCCGGAGCCTCCACCACTTGCCCTGCAAAGGGGGCCTCCACCAACCTTTGGGTTATGGTCTGGTTCAGGAGGCTTTTCAGTCTTTGGTCTGACAGGCTGCGGGGCCAGCAACAAAGCTATCAGCGGCAGTGCCCCCCCCCCACCACCCCCGTGCCTGGGCAAGCCTTTTTTGTTTTTGCAAACCTGCAGCCAAAGCCACCACAGGGCAGGACGGAGAGTCTAGAGCACAAAGCCGCCGTCAGTAATGCTACAGTGATGGATGGGTGCAGAGCTGTCAATCGGTGGCCGCTCACTGCACATAAGCCACCAAACACAGCCGCTGGCAGCCCAATGCAGGAACCTGTTTTCTGCTGGAACCAGCTGGGTGACTACACCCGCCCCCACCCCTCAGAATGGCAAAGCAGGAGTTCCCGAGCAGCTCGCACCCGCACAAGGGTGGCACAAGTGACTCGATCTGAAGTTCCAGTAAGTAGGCGGGTGTAAGACAACCACCAATCAGTTACTTGGCTGGACTATTATTTTAAAGGAAAAAAATACTGTATTTGGGGCATCCACCAGATTTTGTGCCCAGGGGCCTCCACCACAGCCCTGGAAAAGGATACAATGCAAAACTGCTCCTTTCTGTATCCACCACCAAAAAAGGGCAGCACTTGGGGTCCATTTCTTAGCAATGGGGGTTGCTGGGGTGCTTGGCCTCTCTGCTGATTGAAGGCAGCTAGTTTAAAAGTGCCAACTGTTTTGTGAGATTGCCATGTATGGTGCTCAGCTGCGGGCAACAGAGAAGAGTGGAAACTGCCCGTGCACTCAGGAGCCTTGCAGCAGTGGCAAACTAGAAAAAATCAGCCCTGGGTTCATTCCAGCCTGTGATATGCTCTCTGAGACCCCAATTGTTGTTCCTGGCAGGTCAGTGAGTGTGCTCCAAACCTCAGACTAAAGCATTGCAGGGACAGATTATGGACAGGGTTGGATACACTCACTCTTAAAGAGATAGTTCTGAGGCTTTAGTATTGTAGGGGCACATAATGTGGATGGATGGTTATGCCAAGATGCTGAGGCTATAGCATTTGGGACACAACATAGGCTGGGTTGTCTTGGCCTTGGCTATGGGGTACAATTGTGTCAGGTAAAGAGGGCTGGGGGGAGGGGTCTAAGGGGACATTGGATGTGTAAGAAGAATGCAGCGCAACTAGCTGTGAAGCAGTTCGGCCCACAGGAAATTGTTCTGGGCCTCCCTATGGCCGCCCCGGTCCTATGTTCATAGGGGCCCTATGGTCCACCTCTGCCTCCCAGCCTTATAGGTTGCAGAGGCTCTGAGCCCTGTATATTGTGTGCCGTGTGCCCCGTCATCACCTTTCCAGCAGAGTCTATGCAGGTGACTGGACCCCAAACTGGGGTTTTGGCTGTCCTATACTGACGGCAGCCTTGTCTGATCTTGTAGGGGCACTATTTGCCTCCCTGTGGCACATGAATGTGAAGTCTCTGGTTTAGGTGGCATTCATCTGTTTAATTGATACATTGCTGTAGATTAAGAGTATCCTGAGACTAACCCATAAGCCTCGAGGAGCCATAGGAGGGCTGTCCCTGGGTTTGGTCATCTGCAATGCAATGAGCTTTGGTTATGGCTCCAATTTGGATACCCCTTAATTGTTGTAGGGATTTCAAGGCTCTTGAAGTGGGGTCCAGTGTTGAAGAGAATTGGAGACAATGGCCATGCCCCGAAATATATCCACCCCTTCTGTTATTATATTATTGATGGTGAGTCTGGTGGAGAAGGTTCTATAAATAGATTCTACTACTGAAGGGAACTTGCTACCAAAACCTGATCTAGGTAAATATAAAGTTTTTTTTCATTCTATTAAAAGGTCAGTCAGCTGTGAGTAGATGCCACATGGCTGCTTTTACAATGTAACAGCAGGAGGCATGACCATTGTTACATTGTAACAGCAGCCACACGCTGTTACAATGTAAACAAGCAGGGTGTCTGCCAGCTTTTTATAATGCACCAAGTGCCTACCTCTGTAAGTTATGTGGAAAAAGAGGGCCTCAGACTATTAATTAGCAAAATGTTCCTGGTCCTGATGTTTGGTGGTCTTTCCATGCAATGTGGGTTAATTTGGTTGCCAGATCAGAACACAAAGATAAAATAATCCAAAGACTTACTTGGGTATTTGGGCTAATTTTTTTAAGAAACAGAAAATTGCCTAAAATTAAAGCGGAACAAAACCCTTCAGGGCCGGCCGCTGGCTTTTCTCCAGAGTATCCTGAATCGGGATGCCCCGCTGTGTGACACCCCCCCCCCCCCCCAGGGTGCCAGGAATCACTTACCTTTACTTAGCGCAACGGCGCATGCATGGGCTCTCGTCCAATGAGAGCCATCCAATGAGATTACGTAATTCAGCAAGGCGGCTCTGATTGGGCTGTTCGTGCACTCCCCCTCCAGCCATTCAGATAGGCTGGGGCACGAACGCGGGGCAGCAGGAGATGCAGCTGCTCTTGCTCCCCATTCACTCTAATCAAAGACACTCACCAAATTCTGTCACTTCTGTGGACGGCTCTGATTGGACGAGAGCCCACAGGCGTCGTCATACCGGGAAGAGGTGAGTCTGAATGTGGGATGCTTCCCAATGTGGGATGCCCGGGGGGGGGGGGGGGATAGAACAAAACCCAGGAAAGTGGAAATCCCAGGTTTTGTTCCGCTTTAAATACTACTTCTACATTAAGTACATACCAGAATATTAATTATAAGTTAGAGCTATGTTATAAAAGCATACATTTTAACCATATAAATGTTACAGTAAACATAATATCCATTACCCCTGAAAATGTTCAGTGCTACTATATGCTCAGTTAACAAAATATTCAGTTTCATTATTTTAATCGATATTTCATAAACCATTATCATATAATTATCTTTAATATCAAGATGATAAGTTGGATTTATATCAGTGTTTATTTCTTACTTTTATATTCAAGTTTGGACAGCGGTTGTTAACATAATCTAATAACCTATACTAGTTGTAGTAATCTTTTGCACTGATTAATTAATTCTCTCGCACAGAAAAAAACACAACTGCTATATAATCAGCTAATTACACAATAGTAAATTTAATGGAATACGTTTTATCGATATTATATAACCAACTTCCATATAATTATCTTCAAACTCCCAAACGCCAATATGACATGCAGGAGTCGCTACTTATTTAATACCTTTACAAACAAGTTATCACTTGTTAACAAATAAAAAAGTTCAATTACAGCTATTATTAAGTATTCAACTTAAATTAATTAATATAAATAAATATATTGTATACATCAAAAGGAACATAAGAGCAGCTTAGAGGCCGATTCATTAATAGCGCCAGGTAGCGACGGATGAGCGACTGTAGCGTGATTTTTTCAGCGCCAGCCAGTATTCGCTGTGCTTGGCCGGCGTTAGCTTGATGACAGCGACTCAGTCGGTGTGCGGTAATGTTGAATACGGGCTGGGGGGTCGCTGTTTCACAGGTCCAGCGTTGTATGTGAGCGCCTGACAACGAATGGCCAGAGCGAACGGCTAGCTTCATATTCATTAACAAATCACGCTCCGAATGTGCTGTCGCTGTCCATTCCTTGTTTAAACCCCAGAGCGCTGGCGGCGATGGGTATTAACTAGTTTTTAACCCCTAAACAACCATATTTTTTGAATGTAACATTATACATGTTTTTAGAATCATTTTGTAATATGAATACATTAATCTCAGACCTGTTAGATCAATTCTGCACAATATTTTTTTTAATTTTTTTTTTACTTAAAAATAAATCCTAACATTGCAGAAGTGGTCTCCGATTTTTTGACATTAAAAAAAAAAACAAAAAACATAATACCAATTAATTATGAATAATTATAGATTGCTCCATTGAAATGCATTGGACATCGCCAGGGAGCGACAGCTCATACCTGGCGCTGTGAGGGAATTTGCAGCGGCGCTGTTCGGTCCAGGCGGCTTCATGATGAATGCCGCGCTAGCCGTCGCTCTCGCCGGCGCTAGCCTCATTTTGCTTGATAAATGCGTCATTGTGACCGCCGCCGGGCGTACTTGAGTCGGTAGTCGCCGTTAGCTGCCGCTACCTGGCGCTCGTCAGACACTACCTGGCGCTATCGCTTGATGAATAAGGGCATTAGTAAAGCTGATTGACGCAGGATGCTGGCCGCTCCCCTTTGGCTGCGTGTACCTGCACCAGCCAATGAGCAATGCCTGGCGTGGATCAGCCACTCATGCTGGCTAGCTATACTAGGCAATATGGGGGATTTCACACATCCCAAATTGAGGTGCTCCATGAATAAGGAATCAGTCGGCTATTGTTCCATTTAACCAGTGTTAATTATGGGTGAAAATAAAGTGTAAGGAACCTTACATACCTCCTTCTCTTTGCAGCATTGAGTGGGTTCTTCATCACGGGCAGGCTGATTCATTACTAGGGCCAGGTAACGGCAGATGAGCGTCTGTACAGCAGCGCTAAGAGCATCCGCTAGAGGTTACTCTGATCGGCCGTGAGTAGCTATTACAGAGCGCCTCAGTCGCTGTAGGAACATTGCCGGCATTGATGAATTTGATGTGTGAGTCGCTATAACATCAGTACAGAGCTATATGGGAGCGCGACCGGTAGTGACTGGTCAGTGTGAGCGACTCAAACCATATTCATAAAAAAAAAAAAAGCCTCACACAGCGCCGGTGCTCAAAATTGTGTCGCTGTAGCCAGGCTCTAGCGCCAGAAGCTGTGTGATTAAAGTCCGTTTTTGAACACATATCCACTAGTAACAAAGCAAAAACATATGGAATGACATTGGTATTACATTGTGACATTAACACTTTAATACTAGACCTGTAATGACAATTCTGCATAAAAAAATAAAAAAAGTTTTCAAAAATGTATTTAAATAGGCCAGGAGAGGTCACACATTTTTTGATACAAAACAAAAAAAATGATTAAAAGAAAACCCTGTCTAAAGAGAAGAAAGGTAACGTCCATTGAAATGTATGGGAGAGCGACAGGTAATACCAGGCGCTCTGAATGCCAGAGAACCGCCGCCATCCGCAGAGCCGCCTGTGATGATAAATCGGTCACTATGTGTTGCTGTAAGAGGCGCTGTAAGAGAATTGCCTTCATAAATGCGGTATTGCGTGCCGCGGCCGGCGTTCACCTGCCGCTACCTGCCGCTTACAAGGCACTACCTGTCGCTATCCCTTGATGAATAAAGCCCTCAGTCCTCATTGGTGCCTCCCTTTCTTCTTTCTGTCATTGGCTATTGGCACCTAATTTTACGCCGTTCCCTCCTCCTTCAGCCAGTTCTTGATGTTGGCGCCATTGCCTCCTCCTTCACACAGGCCCCGCCCCTCCCCCAGTTACAAATGGCAACACCATTGCCTCCTTCTGTTAAGGTCCCAATGCTGGTGCCACAACCGCCCTTCTCCACTGGGAATGTGGAACAGTGGGGCCGTAAGATCACATTTGGAGTAGGGTCGTAAAGGAATGTAATTGAAAAAAGCGGCAAAGATAAGTGCTACAGTGTACTACAGGAAATGGAGGAGAGACACATGGTAAAGACTTCAGGTGAGTTTCTTATTATTAATGCCATTGCCTGGACTGTCCCTTTAATGTTGCTAATTCATTTTGAGATAATGTCAGGTATGTACCTCTCTAACCAACAAATGTATTATTAGAGTGAAAAAATATATTAATTTTAAATTAACTACTAGTATTAAATTAACAATTACTAAAAAGATTACAAAAATGCGCTACTCCTTTTCTCAATACAAACACAGTCAGCTTATGAGGAGCTTTACAATATCCTTCTAATGAATTGCTAGAAATATAAGATTCAAAAAATGAATTGTTTATTTTGTTGAGAATTAAAAAGGAACAAACCAAGATTTTCACTTTTTTAGGTTTTGTTCCATCTGGTAGGGGCATTCCGATTTGTGATGCCCCGCTCTGTGGATCCCCTCCAATCTCCCACTGTGCATGTGCCTCTGAACACAACACCCCACAACATCTAAACGAAACTAGGGCTGATGTGCGAGGGGAAAGCAGCAGGGATAAATAGAGAATGGGGAGATGCAGCCATGCAGGAAAGGACACTACCGATGCCTGGGAAACCCCATACTATTCAAATCACTGTGATAAATTGTTTACAGACAAACAAGTGTAGGCATAGAATTCAGTAAATTACAAGCACGTCAATACATACATGGCCAAAATTGGTTAAATAGGGATATTACAAACAAAAAAGGATAACCGGGTATGAACCGACCCGGTAGTTAATGGAGAACCTCAAGGGTGACCCCGCCCCAAAAACACAATCAGTGCTCATATGCATATAAAAATACAAATTGCTTTATTGATTTTCACAATTTAAAATTGACATATTATAATTTGCATAATGATATACTCATGGCCTCACATAGGCCCTTCATCCCTATATTCCAAGAGAAATACCTCCACTTATTGTAATTAGCAATCTGTACATAAAATACTTGGTTGATACAGAGGCTAGCAGCATTAATATATAAATTGTTGGATATACATATTACAGCTGGTATTATCCCAGTACAATACTATACAGTAATAATTCAAGTATATTCACACTATTTGGTTCAAGTAGATGTTCATATCTGGTAAATGTGTGGTAACGGTGTGATAACTGTGTGGTAACGGTGAACTAGTTTCTCCCCACCATAAGGGGCTTCATCTGCACCCATCCACTTCGCATATTTCTATGATCCATCATGCTGATTCCTCCTGTCTGGGATGCCATACACAGGACTCAAATCAAAAGCTGAATAATAAAAGGGAACCAAATATCCCATAAACTTCGCCAAAGATTTCAAGCGCCTCCGCCAGAGAAAGCCTCCAGTCCCCAGCTTTAGACTAATTCCTTGACTCTTATATATGGTGGCTGCAATTTGGAGGACGGGCTGCTCATCAACCTTCAGCCCATCAAGGACCACTGCCGCACTGCTGCCCGCTATTTGTCGCCACTCCGTCTCTGTCCTCAAAAGACACAGCGGCGTTGGAAGCGGGACCGATGTTGCCCTCCTCCGCCGTCAGTCCACTCCTCACCCGCCTCTGATGGCGTCCCTGCGCCGCTCGTGTATAGACACGTGCTGGGTACCGGGAGGTTAAATAGGGATAACCATACCTAGTTTCACACATGTATAAATTACCAATTTTGTATGATAAACAAAAGGGGTCGATAAATTAACAATTCAATAAATGTAAACGAAACACATTAAATAAATATACTAAATCAACATTTGGTAAAAGCGACAATCTAAGAACAATGTCAAAAATATGTGCCAAATGTGAGAAGAGAAAAGTAAGGTCAACAAATATTAAATGTAATGTAACACCACAACTTTAAAAGCCTAAATTAAATCAGCAAACCCGGCCCCTATCAGTAAAAAGAGATATACCACATATAATTCAGGCCCTGCGGAATCCTAGTGTCTATGAGGAATATCCAGTGGGACTCCTCCATCAATAATTTTTCATGGCGCTCCCTTCCTCTAGATCCCAGAGTAACCCTCTCAATGTTAAACTTCACCTGTTGATCACTAGGCATTCATTATGATGTCATGCAACTTTCGATGTTCTAGATAGATTAGATCCTGCAGGTGTTCACAAAATCTATGCTTCAGTTTTCTTTTAGTGCATCCAACTGATTGTCACAAGTGATTAAATTAATTGCAGATGTTGTGTTACAATTGATGATCCCATTGATTTTATAACACTTTTTGGTGAGTGACAAAGTAAAGAATATGCCACTACGTGGTTTGTGTCTGACAATGTGTACCCCATCTGTGACCATATCAAGTAATACTGGATGTGTACGTAAAATGGGCAGATGTTTTTTAAGTATAGAGGTGATCTTATTAAACTCAAGGGTTTAGGGTGTACTAAACACCACCTTCCTCTTACTCTTTGACCTGGTTCGGCCACATTTGCGGCCCATCAAGGTAATTTTATCCTTCCACCTAGCTATATTTTTAGCCCTTATGAGCATCCAAGGAGGGTAACCCCCGGATGTCAATCTACATTCAATTTGATCAATCGCATTAGAGAAATCCAAAATCTAAATTAGAAAAGTTCCTTCTGCTGCGAGTTACGCCACAGGTAGGCTTTCTGTAGGTATACAGAAAAAAATAAAAAATCCTGTGAGTTCTCAAATGCCCCTGGTCCTGTGCACTGCCCTGAACAAACAGGTATCTGGGCGCCTCACTAACCACTAATGAACTATGAACATACAGACAAACATACACAAAGGTTAAGTGTGAGGCTCGCACAAAGGACAATACGCATGTTGCCAAAAACATAAGGGTCGATTCAAAGAAACATGTAACAGCTTTGATTTTGGTGCCGATCATCCTATTTTTCCCGAACGCTCGTGCGTTCGTATGAACTTGCGAGTGATTCTATAAGCAAATACGTTTCTATCCTAAAATTTACGTCCGTTCGTATGGCAGTTCGGGAATCAGACCTATGTCAGTTTCCATCCTGGATTTTCCGTTTCATTTCTCAGGTTGCAACATTGGTTTTGCCCTTTTTCCTTTTTTGTCTGGACGTAAATCCTTCTGATCTTGCGGCTGCGCACTACAAACTTACCTCATTAAAGTGCATTCTAAATATTTGGTCTTTTATTTTTCTTTATTTCATTCAATTTGTAGTAACCAACCATTAATGAATGCATTTGCATAAGTAAATCTTACTTTGTTTAATTTTTAGTTAACTTGCATTTTTTACTTGTGGATTTAATTTTAATATTTTGGCTTCAAATGGTACAACTTAAAATTTTGTGTGTGGTTACCCACACCCTCTCCATAAAGATTGCTCTCAAATATAAAAAAACACCCAGCAACTTCTGCATGTTATGAGCCTAGAAACAGCCAAGATGGCGGCTCAGGTATTATCGGGCAGCCTGCAAACAGAAAGGGCCTTGTGACTGTGTTGCTCTGCATTCTTTGATTTCTGACCTTTCCGTGCCCCCAGCTCTGCTGTGTCTGTGCAAAATACAGCAGTAACCCACATCCTGCACTTTATCCCGCTCTCCTCTCCTCAGTAAGTGTGATGCATCTGACCAAAGATGTGCTTAAATAATAAACAAAGCAAAGGTAAACAACTACACCAATAAATGCAATCTAAAAATATTATTCTAGTACATCAATTTAAAAATAAATACCAAAGGACATACGTTTCTTTAATTAACGCAAATATATTGCAAAATAAAGGTTTACATGCAAAGGACTAATTAAGGTCCACATTAAAATGCTTTTAGAAGGCATACATGAATCAGGTATGCATTGCCATACAATTTATGGCATCGGCCATGCTGATACATGCAGTTCATTGGAGCTCAAGACGCGCAGACTCCTCCACATAGCCAAAAAACCTGATCAAGAACAGCAATACGACTGCTAAAAGGTGTCGGCAGTGGCTTTCTATTAAAACGTCTTTAGAGGTTTGAAAACTGTTCTCTGAATCACACCTAAACACATCCGATTATCCTAAGTTTTACGTTTTGATCCTAAGTTTTAGGATTTGATCCTAAGTTTTAGGATTTGATCCTAAGTTTTAGGATTTGATCCTAAGTTTTACGTTTTGATCCTAAAATTTAGGAACGAACTTGCGATGATCGTAAGAGCATATACGCATTCGAACGTAGGCTCGTGCGAGTCGGAAATGGCCAAAAAAACAGGAAAAAATGACTAACACCCACCCAAACTTACGATTCTCGATCCGAAATCAATTAACTTTTGCTCTTTGAATCGAGGGGATAGAGTCTAATTTTTCATGTGTTGTGATCATCCTCTTATAAAGTTAATTGAAATCCAAGTGTTCCTTCATGTCCCTTAAATCAGCAGTAGATTTCTCTATGGAAGTCTGTACATCATCTAATTTGTGTCCCTGGTATTCCACGAGTATTGCCATGTGGGATAGCAAGGCATCTGTTAGGACCTTATTCCATTCCTTATATGAGGTATTTGCAACATTATTCTTAGATTCTCACTTTTACTAAATGGTGATTTAGTATATGTATTTCATGTGTTTACTTTACATTTATTGAATTGTTCATTTATAGACCCCTTTTTGTGTATTACACAAAATTGTTAATTTATACATGTGTGAAACAAATTTTGGCCTTATGTGTATTGACGTGCTTGCAATTGACTGAATTCCATACCTACACCTATGTTTCTCTTTAAACAATTTATCCTAGTAATTTGAAAAGTGCTGGGTTTTCCAGGCATCGGTGGTGTCCTTTCCTGCGTGGCTGTTTGGCTGTGCACAGCAGCCCTAGTTCCGTTCCCCAACTCTCGTGGGGAAGTACAGGGGATGGTTTGGACTTGTTACCGGTCTGGCGGAGGGGGTCGATGTGCATCATGTTTCCTGTCATGTCTATCTGCACGTCTGTCTTTATTGACAGCAGCAGTGGCCTGGCGTGGCGACCTGGGTTGGCCTCCTCCTCCTGCCTGGCTGCCTAGCGAATTCTTCCTCCATGATTGGGTTCCTCTGGTCCAATCAGAAATGGGGTGCGCAACCACTATACCGTAGGGGCTGGCATCAAGCGCTACGTCTCTCGGTGCTGGGTGTCGTGCTGGGTTTCACAGCCGCACCGGATGGATTCTGCCTTGCTATTGGTAAGCCCCCATTTATTCTTTAATATATATATATATATATATATATATATATATATATAGTGTTTTATCTGGGTCCTCTCATCTATGATTAAGGAGCATCAGTGGTGTCTGAAACACGTCAGATCCCAGATCTTCATTTACTGCACAGGTTCAGAATCTGCACTTGTTTTTAGAGGCTTGAAATTCTACTTTGTGGAGTTGTTTTAAAACTTATAATATAACTGGATGTTTTATTACTTTGGAGTGCGGGCCTATCTCCTTTGCTTATGGATTACTGGGGCTGAGACTGCCCTGGCCGAGCTCCCTCAATTCCACTTTCCATACTGGACACCTGTACCGCAATACCCAGGAGTACAAGATCTTCTCCACCTCGTATTCTTCTGAGCCCTCTACAACTACTAGTTCTGGAAGACTTTGTAGGGTGTCCTGGATGACCAGTTTGAGGAGAGATACATGGAACATCGGGTGGATACAGTAAATGAGACGAAGCTGTAATTGAAAGCCCACAGGATTGATTTTCCACTTGACTGTAAAGAGCTCAATAAAGAAAGGACCTAATGTATTACATGGATGATGCAGTTTAAGGTTCTGTGTGGAAAGCCATACACAGTCTCCTACTTGATAATCAGGGTTCAAGCACGAATGGTGGTCAGCGTATCTTTTGTATTGAGTCTGGCAAACACCTGTTTGACCTTCAGATGAGCCATGGACAGCTCTGTACTGAGATCAGCTACAGCGGAGACATTTATTACAGGAGGCATATCGGGCAAGATCCTTGGATGAAAGACAAAGTTTGTGTAGAAAGGCATGATGAAAGTTGTATGCAGTTTCAGCCACGGGGAGCAGTAGACTCCAATTATCTTGGAGATATGGTGAATAGCAGCGAAGCTACTGCTCCAGCGTCTGATTTGTCCATTCTGTCTTGCCATTTAACTGTGGATGATAGGCTGTGGAGAGAGCCAGTTTTATTTGCAGAGCTTGACATATCTTGGCCTAGAATTTTGAAGTAAACTGAACTCACTGGTCAGACACAATTTGTTGAGGCAGGCCATGTAATCAGATGATCTCCCAAATAAAGAGTGTGGCAAATTCAAAAGCAGTTGCCAATCCAGTCAGACAGATAAAGTGAGCAATTTTAGTGAATCGGTGCACCGCCACAAAGGTGATGTTGTTTCCAGCGAATGTTGGTAACTCCACAATAGAGTCCAGGGAGACTCGGGCATCAGAAGGGGCATGAGGAGACCTAGTATGGGCAACCTTTTCCATGCACACATCTCATATAGGGGGTAGCACAATTTTCCCTGAGGATGGCCAGACCCTCACTTATGGACCAACCTTTCTTTTTCTGGGAAAGCAGGTGTGTAGACTCCCTCTGAATCTTAGATATGAGATCAGACCTGATATCCAAGAATTAGTTCTCTCCCAGGATTGTATCTGCTGTGGAGCATTGGTTTTGATCCCCGGGACAGATCCAGGAGAGAGCATCAGGCATGCCATTCTTGCTCCTAGGCCGGTAAGTTACATTAAACAATGACCATTGAGCTTGCCGGGGTTTGAGATGATGAGAAGAGTACAGATATTCAAGGTTTTGATGATCTGTGAAGATAAGAACAGGATGCTTGGCGCTGCCAAGAAGATACCTCCATTCTTCAAGTGATAGGAAAGGTCCCGAATGAATTGTTGTAAAAATAGCCAATAAAGCACTTAACTTAACGGCGGGATGTTGGAGCTGACTATTCCTGGACTGTGGCCACCTTTTCTGGGACCATTTTAATGCCCTGGTCAGAAATATTGAATCCCAGGAACCATGCAGAGGACTCTCGAACTCACACTTCTTCACCTTGGAATATAAGTTGTGATTGAACAATCAGGAGAGAACTTGAGAGACATTTCCCCAATGCTCTTGAATAGTGGACGTGAAAATCATGTCCACTTGGGTCGACCAAGTGCTGGAAGGTCTGGAAGGTCGCTGAGGCATTGCACAGGATGACCAACGTCACAAGACATTAAAAGTTGCCATATTGGATCCTGAAGTCTTCCATTCATCACTAGAGATGAGCAAACTTTTGAAAAATTCGATTCGACTGATTCGGCGAATTTTCCGACAAAAATCGTTTCGACCCGAATTTATTCGCGACGAATCGCTATTAAAAACGGCTATTTCTGAGCCTCCTAGAGCCTCAATAGGGTTGTAAACCATTCTGCCTTGCTGTAACACGCATAGGATGCGTGCTGGGTTAGTTAAATAATACTTTAAATAAATATCACATGCAGATCAGAGGCATCGCTAATAGAATCGCAGAGCGGCACAATTGCAGAGAGTTGAAGTGGCATCACTATGAGGGGCAGGAGCCCAAACATTGCTTTAAAGAGACACTGGAGTTGGCAGCGCAGGAGCCCAAAAATTGGATGAATCTCACCCTGGAGTTGCAAGCAGCAGCAGGAGCCCAAACATTGGCTGAAAGAGACACTGGAGTTGGCAGCGGCAGGAGCCCAAAAATTGACTGACACACCCTGGAGTTTCAAGCAGCAGCAGCAGCCCAAACATAGCTTGAAAGAGACACTGGAGTTGGCTGCAGGAGCCCAAAGATTGGATGAATCACACCCTGGAGTTGCAAGCAGCAGCAGCAGGAGCCCAAACATAGCTTGAAAGAGACACGGGATTTGGCAGCAGGAGCCCAAAATTGGATGAATCACACTCTGGAGTTGTCAGCGGCAGCAGCAGGAGCCCAAACATTACTTTAAAGAGACACTGGAGTTGGCAGCAGGAGCCCAAAAATTGACTGACACACCCTGAAGTTGGCAGCAGCAGGAGCCCAAACATTACTTTAAAGAGACACTGGAGTTGGCAGCAGGAGCCCAAAAAGTGGATGAATCACACCCTGGAGTTGCAAGCAGCAGGAGCCCAAATATTACTTTAAAGAGACACTGGAGTTGGCAGCAGGAGCCCAAAAATTGGATGAATCACACCCTGGAGTTGCAAGCAGCAGGAGCCCAAACATAGCTTTAAAGAGACACTGGAGTTGGCAGCAGGAGCCCAAAAATTGGATGAATCACACCCTGGAGTTGCAAGCAGCAGCAGGAGCCCAAACATTACTTTAAAGAGACACTGGGGTTGGCAGCAGGAGCCCAAAAATTGGATGATTCACACCCTGGAGTTGGCAGCAGCAGCAGCAGCAGGAGACCAAACACTACTTTAAAGAGACACTGGAGTTGGCAGCAGGAGCCCAAAAATTGGATGAATCACACCCTGGAGTTGCAAGCAGCAGCAGCAGGAGCCCAAATATTACTTTAAAGAGACACTGGAGTTGGCAGCAGGAGCCCAAAAATTGGATGAATCACACCCTGGAGTTGCAAGCAGCAGGAGCCCAAACATAACTTGAAAGAGACACTGGAGTTGGCAGCAGGAGCCCAAAAATTGGATGAATCACACCCTGGAGTTGCAAACAGCAGCAGGAGCCCAAACATTACTTTAAAGAGACACTGGGGTTGGCAGCAGGAGCCCAAAAATTGGATGAATCACACCCTGGAGTTGGCAGCAGCAGCAGGAGACCAAACATTACTTTAAAGAGACACTGGAGTTGGCAGCAGGAGCCCAAAAATTGACTGACACACCCTGGAGTTGGCAGCAGCAGCAGCAGCAGGAGCCCAAACATTACTTTAAAGAGACACTGGAGTTGGCAGCAGGAGCCCAAAAAGTGGATGAATCACACCCTGGAGTTGCAAGCAGCAGCAGCAGGAGCCCAAACATTACTTTAAAGAGACACTGGATTTGGCAGCAGGAGCCCAAAAATTGGATGAATCACACCCTGGAGTTGCAAGCAGCAGGAGCCCAAACATAGCTTGAAAGAGACAATGGAGTTGGCAGCAGGAGCCCAAAAATTGGATGAATCACACCCTGGAGTTGCAAGCAGCAGCAGGAGCCCAAACATTACTTTAAAGAGACACTGGAGTTGGCAGCAGGAGCCCAAAAATTGACTGACACACCCTGGAGTTGGCAGCAGCAGCAGGAGCCCAAACATTACTTTAAAGAGACACTGGAGTTGGCAGCAGGAGCCCAAAAATTGACTGACACACCCTGGAGTTGGCAGCAGCAGGAGCCCAAACATTACTTTAAAGAGACACTGGAGTTGGCAGCAGGAGCCCAAAAATTGGATGAATCACACCCTGGAGTTGCAAGCAGCAGGAGCCCAAACATAGCTTGAAAGAGACACTGGAGTTGGCAGCAGGAGCCCAAAAATGGGATGAATCACACCCTGGAGTTGGCAGCAGCAGGAGCCCGAACATTACTTTAAAGAGACACTAGGGTTGGCTTCAGGAGCCCAAAAATTGGATGAATCACACCCTGGAGTTGGCAGCAGCAGCAGCAGGAGCCCAAACATTACTTTAAAGAGACACTGGGGTTGGCAGCAGGAGCCCAAAAAATGGATGAATCACACCCTGGAGTTGCAAGCAGCAGCAGCAGGAGCCCAAACATTACTTTAAAGAGACACTGGATTTGGCAGCAGGAGCCCAAAAATTGGATGAATCACACCCTGGAGTTGCAAGCAGCAGGAGCCCAAACATAGCTTGAAAGAGACAATGGAGTTGGCAGCAGGAGCCCAAAAATTGGATGAATCACACCCTGGAGTTGCAAGCAGCAGCAGGAGCCCAAACATTACTTTAAAGAGACACTGGAGTTGGCAGCAGGAGCCCAAAAATTGACTGACACACCCTGGAGTTGGCAGCAGCAGCAGGAGCCCAAACATTACTTTAAAGAGACACTGGAGTTGGCAGCAGGAGCCCAAAAATTGACTGACACACCCTGGAGTTGGCAGCAGCAGCAGCAGCAGCCCAAACATTACTTTAAAGAGACACTGGAGTTGGCAGCAGGAGCCCAAAAATTGGATGAATCACACCCTGGAGTTGCAAGCAGCAGGAGCCCAAACATAGCTTGAAAGAGACACTGGAGTTGGCAGCAGGAGCCCAAAAATGGGATGAATCACACCCTGGAGTTGGCAGCAGCAGGAGCCCGAACATTACTTTAAAGAGACACTAGGGTTGGCTTCAGGAGCCCAAAAATTGGATGAATCACACCCTGGAGTTGGCAGCAGCAGGAGCCCAAACATTACTTTAAAGAGACACTGGGGTTGGCAGCAGGAGCCCAAAAATTGGATGAATCACACCCTGGATGTTAGACACTTACCTCATCGCCGTTCCTGGTCCCGCGGCGCGCTGTCAGGTGGCCCCCGGCGGGCTGCTGCCCGACGGTCCCCGGGTCTGCCAGCTCCTCGGCGCCGTCGTGGGGACCGGGGGCTGGCGGTGCAGGACGCCGTTGGTGACCGCGTCGCAGCCCGCTCCGCACGGCTGCGCGGCCCTGCTGCTCTCCCCTGTGATGCGGCGCTTCCTCCTCCTGGCGGGGGCGCGCCCGATTCTCAACGTGCTCGCGCCCGATTCTCAACGTGCTCGCGCGCGCGCGAGCACGTCTTCTTTATGCCTCCCGGCGGCGCTTCCCCCAGCGCGCCCGCCGGGGGCAAGTTTGAAATAACCTATCTGTGGCTGGATCCTGGGATCGGACCCAGGGACTGGTCGGCCTGTCTGGCCTGGGCCGTCCAGCTCCTGGGATCGATCCCATTTTCTATGTATGCACCAATCATTTTGATTCCCTCCATTGTCCCCTTTCCCCAATGGTCAGTATTCCCTATAAAGCTATACTGCTTCAGTATCCCAGTGCCCGTTATAGCCTCTGGGTTCTGGAAGTGTGTTTATATTGTCTCTCGTTATTATTCGGCTTTGGACTTCGACTTCTCTCGCTTGCTGCCTGCCCTGACCTTTTGCTTGCCTGACCACGATTCCGCCTGACCCCTCTGATACCTCGCACCGTGACCTCCTGGATTTGACCTCGGCTTGTTTGACTATTCTTCGTTACCTCCTTCGGATACCTCGCCCCATGACCTCCCGGTTTGACCTCGGCCTGTATTTGGACTTCCGCCATCCGGCATCCTCATTTGGGACTCCCTGCCGTTCATCAGTCTCCACCTTAAGCTGGTAATCTTTGCGCCCTATAAGTCCTGGGGGTAACCGAGTGGGAGAGGCATTACCCGTGTCTCCTACAAGCGGGGACTTGTCTATAGGCAGAAGAGGCGGTGGAGATTGGGGATTACCAGCTCAAGACAGACAGGTGTCCGGTACAGTCCTGACAGTATAACGGGCCTGAAGAATGGACCAAATCCTGGAACAGGTGCAAGCCTTAACAGCGGCGGTAGAGCACCTGGCTCACCGGGTTGCGGCCCAGGAGAACCGTCCTGCTCCTATCGTCCCCAGTCCTCTGGGGACTCCGGCCGCAGGTTCTGTGGAACCTAAAATTCCACTCCCAGAGAAATTTCATGGCGACAGAGCAAGGTTCGCCAACTTCCGGGACTCTTGCAAATTGTATTTCCAACTTCGTCCTGTCTCTTCGGGGTCACAAGAGCAACGGGTCGGGCTGATTATCTCGCTTCTTCAAGGAGATCCACAATCCTGGGCCTTTAGTTTATCATCCCAGGATCCTGCTCGTCTCTCTGTGGACAGTTTCTTTTCCGCGATGGAAGTTCTGTATGATGATCCCGATAAGGGGGCCACGGCTGACGCTAAACTGCGTACTCTTCGCCGGGGACGCCGTCCAGCCGAAGATTATTGCTCAGAATTCCGTCGCTGGGCAGTGGACTCCCGCTGGAACAATCCTGCTCTTTGCGGCCAATTCCGGCTTGGATTGGCCGATTCCATTAAAGACACCTTGGTGAATTATCCGGAACCCCAGACCCTAGACGAATTAATGCACCTCGCCATTCGCATTGACCGTCGTCTTCGGGAAAGACGCCAAGAAAAAGGGTCACATTCCGAGTCAGTTTTAAGATCTGAGACCCCAGTAGCACAACCTGCGGAAGAACCCATGCAACTGGGCGCCACAAAACTTACCGAGGTTGAAAGACGTCGACGCTTATCCGAGGGGCTGTGTCTGTACTGTGGCGGAACTGGCCACATGGTCAGAGTATGCCCAAGGAAGCCGTCGGGAAACTTCAGAGCCTAGGGGGTTTCGAGGGGGCCCTCCTAGGCTGTAAGGTATCACCTCATGTATCGTCACCAGTTCTTATCCCGGTTCAGTTAAAAATAGATTTTAAATATCTAAATTTGAAGGCTCTCTTGGACTCAGGAGCAGCAGGGAACTTCCTTGACTCTGAGTTAGCTCAGAGTTTAGGAATTACGCTCCAGTCCTTGCCAGCACCCATCCGGGTCTCTGCCATTGATGGCACACCTGTGGCAGGGGGATTAGTTCAGTTTAGAACCCTTCCTATACAGTTTAAGGTGGGAGCTAATCATTCTGAAGTGATCAGTTTTCTGGTCTTGAGCATGCCTAGCACCCCTCTAATTTTGGGATTGCCATGGTTACAGGAGCACAATCCCCATATTGACTGGGTCTCGGGACAAATCATAAAGTGGGGGCACCAATGTTTTCAGAGTTGTTTGGAACTTCCGGTCCGGGTTGCGCAATTAGCTCCAGCTAGAGTTCCCACTCCGTACTTAGAATTTTCTGACGTCTTTTCTGAAAAGGCGGCAGACAAACTTCCTCCCCATAGACCATGGGATTGCCCTATTGAACTCCTTCCCGGTACCATGCCTCCTAGGGGAAGAATATTTAATTTAACCCGAGCTGAGAATCAGGCCATGCGGGAATATATTGCAGAAAATCTGAAAAAGGGGTTTATCCGGGCATCTACTTCCCCAGCAGGAGCGGGGTTTTTTTTTGTGGAGAAGAAGGATGGGGGACTCCGCCCATGTATTGATTATCGGGGTTTAAACAATATTACCATCAAAAACAAGTATCCCCTACCCCTTATAGAGGGGCTGTTTACGCAGGTGGCTGGGGCTCAAGTCTTCTCTAAACTGGATCTCCGGGGGGCCTATAACCTCATCAGAATTAGGCAGGGGGATGAGTGGAAAACGGCCTTCAATACCCTCGAGGGGCATTATGAGTATTTGGTAATGCCATTTGGGTTATGCAATGCCCCCGCGGTCTTTCAAAGTTTCGTAAACGAAATTTTTAGGGACTATCTTGGCCGTTTTGTGGTCGTCTATTTAGATGACATTTTGATTTTTTCTTCATCTCTTGACGAACATCGCAAACATGTGCGCATGGTCTTGCAAAAACTCAGGGAAAACTGTTTATATGCTAAGTTAAAAAAGTGCCAATTTGAAGTATCAGAGGTTCCTTTTCTCGGTTATATTATTTCTAAATCTGGTCTATCCATGGATCAGTCCAACGTGAAGGCAGTATTAGAATGGGAGCAGCCCAGGGATCTGAAAGGCCTGCAAAGGTTCCTGGGCTTCGCTAATTTTTATAGGAGGTTCATTAAAAATGTTTCTTCTCTAGTGACACCACTGACAAATCTTACCAAGAAAGGCGGGTATCCGTCAGTTTGGCCTGTTCAAGCGGTCCAGGCCTTTGAGAAACCGAAAGGAGTCTTTAGTTCCGCTCCGGTCTTAGTTCATCCGGACGGCCAATTGCCCTTTTTTGTGGAGGTGGATGCTTCTGAAATTTCTGTGGGGGCGGTTTTGTCACAATATCGCGGGTCACCTGAACGCCTTCACCCATGTGCTTTTTTTTCTAAGAAATTCTCGGGGGCTGAAAGAAATTATGATATCGGTAACCGAGAATTGTTGGCTATCAAGTTGGCCTTTCAGGAATGGAGACACTGGCTGGAGGGGGCTCAGTACCCAGTTACAGTCTTTACGGATCATAAAAATCTAGAGTACATCCAATCCGCAAAAAGACTAACTCCAAGACAGGCTCGCTGGTCCTTGTTCTTTTCCCGGTTTAACTTCTCTATTACCTATAAACCTGGATCCAAAAACGTTAAAGCGGATGCCCTGTCTCGGAGTTTTTCTTTCCCTGATTTACCCGAAAGGTTGGATATTCCCATCTTACCCCACTCCCTGGTGGTAGCCGCCATCCAACCTCATCTTCCTGATCTGGCTCAGTTCCAGGCCGAGGCTCCACCTGAAAAACCTGAGTCGGTCCAGTTTGTGCCTTCTCTTTACCGCACTGCCTTTTTGTCCCATTTTCACGATACTAAAACAGCGGGTCATCCGGGGGTCAAGAAAACTATTGCTTTATTGGCTTGCCAAGTTTGGTGGCCATCCATTAGAAGGGATGCACAGAAATTTGTCTTAGCCTGTAAAGTCTGTGCTCGGAGTAAGTCTTTAAGACACTCTCCTGAAGGCCCTCTACTACCATTGCCCATTCCTGCCTCCCCGTGGACCCATTTGGCCATGGACTTTGTTACAGATCTTCCCCCTTCCCAGGGATATACCGTTATTTGGGTAGCAGTGGACCGCTTTAGCAAGATGGCTCATTTCATTCCTTTAAAAAAGCTTCCCACAGCTCAAATATTAGCTCAACTCTTTATCACTCACATTTTTAGAATCCACGGTATTCCAGTAGACATTGTTTCGGATAGAGGGGTCCAATTTGTCTCCCGGTTTTGGAGGGCTTTCTGTACTAAGCTGGGCTTCACCGTCTCTCTTTCCTCGGCTTTCCATCCTCAGTCGAATGGGCAAACCGAAAGAACAAACCAATCTTTAGAACAGTATTTGCGTTGTTTCACGGCTGATACTCAGACGGACTGGGCCTCCTTCCTACCGTTTGCTGAATTTGCATTTAACAACGCTTCACATTCTTCCACGAGGGTTTCTCCCTTCCATTGTGTCTATGGCAAAGATCTGAAGTTCTCAGCCCTTTCGGACCAACCCTCCAGAGTTCCCTCCGTGGATGAATGGGTTTCCAAATGGCCAGGGTTATGGAATAAAATCCAGCAACATCTGACTAAGGCCGTTCTTCAACAGAAAAATTTTTCAGATCGTAAACGTTCTTCTAACTCTGGTTATGAGGTGGGAAACTGGGTTTGGCTTTCAACCAAGAACTTGGCCTTACGCCAGCCCTCCGCTAAGTTAGGCCCTAAATTTATCGGCCCCTTCCCCATAACACGAAAGATCAATCAGGTTACGTATCAGTTAGCCCTCCCTTCGTCCATGAAAATCTGTAAATCCTTTCATGTTTCACTTCTTAAGCCTGCAAGAAACCATGAACCCAATAGTCCTCCTAGTCCTGTGTTAGTCGATGGGCATCAGGAGTTTGAGATTGCCCGGGTTCTTGATTCCCGCTTTTTTAGAAACTCTCTTCAATATTTAATTGACTGGAAGGGGTACGGCCCGGAAGAACGATCTTGGGTTCCGGCCAGAGAGGTTCATGCGCAGAATTTGCTAAAAAGATTTCACAGGGAGAATCCTCTGAAGCCCAGCTTGGAGGGTCCAGTGGCCCCTCCTCAGGGTGGGGGTACTGTTAGACACTTACCTCATCACCGCGGCGCGCTGTCGGGTGGCCCCCGGCGGGCTGCTGCCCGACGGTCCCCGGGTCTGCCAGCTCCTCGGCGCCGTCGTGGGGACCAGGGGCTGGCGGTGCAGGACGCCGTTGGTGACCGCGTCGCAGCCCGCTCCGCGCGGCTGCGCGGCCCTGCTGCTCTCCCCTGTGATGCGGCGCTTCCTCCTCCTGGCGGGGGCGCGCCCGATTCCCAACGTGCTCGCGCGCGCGCGCGAGCACGTCTTCTTTATGCCTCCCGGCGGCGCTTCCCCCAGCGCGCCCGCCGGGGGCAAGTTTGAAATAACCTATCTGTGGCTGGATCCTGGGATCGGACCCAGGGACTGGTCGGCCTGTCTGGCCTGGGCCGTCCAGCTCCTGGGACAGATCCCATTTTCTATGTATGCACCAATCATTTTGATTCCCTCCATTGTCCCCTTTCCCCAATGGTCAGTATTCCCTATAAAGCTATACTGCTTCAGTATCCCAGTGCCCGTTATAGCCTCTGGGTTCTGGAAGTGTGTTTATATTGTCTCTCGTTATTATTCGGCTTTGGACTTCGACTTCTCTCGCTTGCTGCCTGCCCTGACCTTTTGCTTGCCTGACCACGATTCCACCTGACCCCTCTGATACCTCGCACCGTGACCTCCTGGATTTGACCTCGGCTCGTTTGACTATTCTTCGTTACCTCCTTCGGATACCTCGCCCCGTGACCTCCCGGTTTGACCTCGGCCTGTATTTGGACTTCCGCCATCCGGCATCCTCATTTGGGACTCCCTGCCGTTCATCAGTCTCCACCTTAAGCTGGTAATCTTTGCGCCCTATAAGTCCTGGGGGTAACCGAGTGGGAGAGGCATTACCCGTGTCTCCTACAAGCGGGGACTTGTCTATAGGCAGAAGAGGCGGTGGAGATTGGGGATTACCAGCTCAAGACAGACAGGTGTCCGGTACAGTCCTGACACTGGAGTTGCAAGCAGCAGCAGGAGCCCAAACATTACTTTAAAGAGACACTGGGGTTGGCTTTTGGAGCCCAAAAATTGGATGAATCCCACCCTGGAGTTGCAAGCAGCAGGAGCCCAAACATAGCTTGAAAGACACACTGGGGTTGGCTTCAGGAGCCCAAAAATTGGATGAATCACACCCTGGAGATGCAAGCAGCAGCAGGAGCCCAAACATTACTTTAAAGAGACACTGGAGTTGGCAGCAGGAGCCCATACATTGGATGAATCACACCCTGGAGTTGGCAGCAGCAGCAGGAGCCCAAACATTACTTTAAAGAGACACTGGGGTTGGCTTCAGGAGCCCAAAAATTGGATGAATAACATCCTGGAGTTGGCAGCAGCAGCAGGAGCCCAAACATTACTTTAAAGAGACACTGGAGTTGGCAGCAGGAGCCCAAAAATTGAATGAATCACACCCTGGAGTTGCAAGCAGCAGCAGCAGCAGGAGCCCAAACATTACTTTAAAGAGACACTGGAGTTGGCAGCAGGAGCCCAAAGATTGGATGAATCACACCCTGGAGTTGGCAGCAGCAGCAGCAGGAGCCCAAACATTACTTTAAAGAGACACTGGAGTTGGCAGCAGGAGCCCAAAAATTGACTGACACACACTAGAGTTGGCAGCAGCAGCAGCAGGAGCCCAAACATTACTTTAAAGAGACACTGGGGTTGGCAGCAGGAGCCCAAAAATTGGATGAATCACACCCTGGAGTTGCAAGCAGCAGCCCAAACATTACTTTAAAGAGACACTGGGGTTGGCAGCAGGAGCCCAAAAATTGGATGAATCACACCCTGGAGTTGGCAGCAGCAGGAGCCCAAACATTACTTTAAAGAGACACTGGAGTTGGCTTTTGGAGCCCAAAAATTGGATGAATCACACCCTGGAGTTGCAAGCAGCAGGAGCCCAAACATAGCTTGAAAGACACACTGGGGTTGGCTTCAGGAGCCCAAAAATTAGATGAATCCCACCCTGGAGTTGCAAGCAGCAGCAGGAGCCCAAACATTACTTTAAAGAGACACTGGAGTTGGCAGCAGGAGCCCAAAAATTGGATGAATCACACCCTGGAGTTGGCAGCAGCAGCAGCAGGAGCCCAAACATTACTTTAAAGAGACACTGGGGTTGGCTTCAGGAGCCCAAAAATTGGATGAATCTTACCCTGGAGTTGGCAGCAGCAGCAGGAGCCCAAACATTACTTTGAAGAGACACTGGAGTTGGCAGCAGGAGCCCAAAAATTGAATGAATCACACCCTGGAGTTGCAAGCAGCAGCAGCAGGAGCCCAAATATTACTTTAAAGAGACACTGGAGTTGGCAGCAGGAGCCCAAAAATTGGATGAATCACACCCTGGAGTTGGCAGCAGCAGCAGCAGGAGCCCAAACATTACTTTAAAGAGACACTGGAGTTGGCAGCAGGAGCCCAAAAATTGGATGAATCACACCCTGGAGTTGGCAGCAGCAGCAGCAGGAGCCCAAGCGTTACTTTAAAGAGACACTGGGGTTGGCTTCAGGAGCCCAAAAATTGGATGAATCACACCCTGGAGTTGGCAGCAGCAGCAACAGGAACCCAAACATTACTTTAAAGAGACACTGGAGTTGGCAGCAGGAGCCCAAAAATTGGATGAATCACACCCTGGAGTTGCAAGCAGCAGCAGGAGCCCAAACATTACTTTAAAGAGACACTGGGGTTGGCAGCAGGAGCCCAAAAATTGGATGAATCACACCCTGGAGTTGCAAGCAGCAGGAGCCCAAACATAGCTTGAAAGACACACTGGGGTTGGCTTCAGGAGCCCAAAAATTGGATGAATCACACCCTGGAGTTGCAAGCAGCAGAAGGAGCCCAAACATTACTTTAAAGAGACACTGGAGTTGGCAGCAGGAGCCCAAAAATTGGATGAATCACACCCTGGAGTTGGCAGCAGCAGCAGCAGGATGCCAAACATTACTTTAAAGAGACACTGGGGTTGTCTTCAGGAGCCCAAAAATTGGATGAATCACACCCTGGAGTTGGCAGCAGCAGCAGGAGCCCAAACATTACTTTAAAGAGACACTGTAGTTGGCAGCAGGAGCCCAAAAATTTAATGAATCACACCCTGGAGTTGCAAGCAGCAGCAGCAGGAGCCCAAATATTACTTTAAAGAGACACTGGAGTTGGCAGCAGGAGCCCAAAAATTGGATGAATCACACCCTGGAGTTGCAAGCAGCAGCAGGAGCCCAAACATTACTTTAAAGAGACACTGGAGTTAGCAGCAGGAGCCCAAAAATTGACTGACACACCCTGGAGTTGGCAGCAGCAGCAGCAGGAGCCCAAACATTACTTTAAAGAGACACTGGAGTTGGCAGCAGGAGCCCAAAATTGGATGAATCACACCCTGGAGTTGCAAGCAGCAGCAGCAGCAGGAGCCCAAACATTACTTTAAAGAGACACTGGGGTTGGCAGCAGGAGCCCAAAAATTGGATGAATCAAACCCTGGAGTTGGCAGCAGCAGCAGCAGGAGCCCAAACATTACTTTAAAGAGACACTGGGGTTGGCAGCAGGAGCCCAAAAATTGGATGAATCATACCCTGGATTTGGCGGCAGCAGCAGCAGCAGGAGCCCAAACATTACTTTAAAGAGACACTGGGGTTGGCTTCAGGAGCCTAAAAATTGGATGAATCACACCCTGGAGTTGCAAGCAGCAGCAGCAGGAGGCCAAACATTGGCTAAAAGGCACACCCTGAAGTTGGCATCAGCAGGAGGCCAAAAATTGGTTGGAAGGCACACCCTGAAGTTGGCATCAGCAGGAGCCCAAAAATTGGCCTAAAGACATAAATATGTTTTGCACCATTTGGAAAGTGTAAAACGTGGCACCATGCTGAATCTAGTCGCATGCATCAGGCATTGGTGGGTGGAAATCCTGGCTGATCCATCCCTGATTCATTTTGACAAAGGTGAGTCTCTCCACATTTTTAGTTGACAGACGAGTTCTCCTCGCCGTAACTTTGGTCCCCTCCGCACTAAACACCCGCTCAGATGGCACGCTACTTGCCGGGCAGGACAGCTTTTCCAGGGCAAACTCTGCTAGTTGCGGCCACAAATCAAGTTTGGCTGCCCAGAAGTCCAGCGGATCCTCAAGGTGTGTTGGCATGGTCATGTCAAAGTATGACATGACCTGCTGGTTCAGGTCCTGCTCCAGGTCTTCCTGCCGCTCATGAGTAGCCTCACTATGCGGGTGTAGAAAGCTACTCCTTAGCGATTGAAGACTGAGGCTGCTGCTAATGGAGCTGCTGCTGCTGCTCCTGCCAACCCCCCCCAGCAGCCATGGCAGTGGAAGGTGAGCGCAGAGGTCCCCTCGAGTCAGACCTGCGAGAGTATGGACCATGGCGCAGATAGGCATCGGCCAACTGCCTACGTAGAATGTCTTTGTAGTAGTTCAGTTTGTCCTCCCTCTCGGTGGGTTTAAAAAATGCCCCCATTTTGTGCCGGAAGCGAGGGTCCAATAAGGTGGACAGCCAGAAGTCATCCCGCCGACATATGGAAACAATGCTGGGGTCACTACGCAAGCACGTGAGCATGCTTCCTGCCATTTGCGCAAGTGACTCGGATGGACTACCTGTCTCCATCTCCACTGCATACTGCCACGGTGTGTCCGGGTCCTCTGTCTCGCCTTCCTCAAAAACCTCTAGCTCCTCTGGCTGCTCCTGCTCCTCCTCTCCTGTCCGCTGACTAGATAAACCAGCCATTTCGCCAAGCCTAAACTGTGTTTCGCTGGGCAACTCCTCCTCCTCTTCCTCCTCCTCCTCCAGTTCAGCTCCAACGGGGTTCATGTGGCCGTAAGATGTAAACGCCATGTCTCCAGTGCCCTGACCAGCCATGGTTTCCAACATGTGCTGTAGTACATGAAGCAGTGGAATCACGTCGTTCATCCCGTAATCCTGCCGACTGACAAATAAAGTGGCTTCCTCAAAGGGCCTGAGCAAACGGCAGGTGTCACGTATGAGCTGCCACTGGTTGACATTGAAGTTACACAGGGGAGTCCCCCTATCCGCTGTGATGGCTTTTCTCTGTTCATATAATCGGTCCAACATGTGAAGGGTGAAATTCCAACGGGTGGAAACATCGCAAATCAGACTATGTTGGGGGATACCGTTCTGACGCTGTAGCTCAAGAAGGGTGTGTTTGGCGGTGTATGAGTGGCTGAAGTGCATGCAAAGTTTCCTTGAAGTTGTTAGGATGTCTTGCAGATGGGGGGAACACTTCAGAAACCGCTTGACAACCAGATTGAAGACGTGAGCCATGCAGGGGGCATGGGTCAGGCTTCCTTGGCGCAGCGCAGACAAAATGTTCTTCCCATTGTCGGTAACCATGATTCCCATTTTAAGTTTTCTTGGAGTAAGCCATGTTTCGATTTCCTGATGAATAAATTTAAGCAGTTCCTCCCCTGTGTGACTCCTTGTGAAGCACTGCGTGACACCTCCGTGCCCTGCACACATGGTAGACTGGAGGGGCACTGAGACTTGAGCCTACAGTGGAGGGTGAGGAGATGGCGGAGGATGAGGGGGCCGAGTCGCACAGTGTCACAGGCCCAACGGGCAGGGAACGCGGGGGCCGAAGCGGCGTGACCTGTCCAATTTGCTGCTGCAAAGGGACCATATTCACCCAGTGGGCCGTAAACGACATGTACTGTCCCTGACCGTAGTTACAGCTCCAGACGTCGGCGCTGCCATGCACTTTGCTACACACCGACAGGCTCAAGGACTGGCCCACCTTCTGTTCAACAAAAGTGTGCAGCGCTGGTACTGTCTTCTTGGCAAAGAAATGACGGCTTGGGACTCTCCACCTCGGCTCGGCACAAGCCATCAGTTCTCTGAAAGGTGCAGAGTCCACCACCTGAAAAGGGAGCGACTGCAGCACCAGCAACTTGGACAGGAGCACATTCAGCTTCTGCGCCGTAGGATGAGTGGGCGCATACTGTAGTCTCTTGGACATGGCTTCACTGATGGATTGCTGGTGGGATGCATGACTTGGAGGAGGAGGAGCAGGAGCGACAGAGGTATGACGCACAGCTGCCTTCGGCTGAGGTGCTGGAGCCTTGGCTGGCAGAAATTGGGAGCAGCGTGCCATTTGGTGAGGAAGCAGACTGGACCACCCCTTGGGAGCCTCGGTTCTCCCAGGTCGCTTTATGGTGACGCAGGGCCGTGGTGCCAACATTTGGGCCCTGGCCACGCTTCACCTTCTGCCTACATATCTTGCATGTGGCCATGTTACCCTCCTGCGGATGCTTCAGGAAAAACTGCCACACTGCCGAGTAGCTACTTTTCCCACCAACAGGCCTCACTGATTCGCTGCTATTGTCGCCAACTCCAGGAACCCCTGCCCCACTACCTCCCGATAAGGTAGCCTGCCGCGCAGCAGGTGCTCTACCCCGACCCCGGCCCCCTTTGGCTCCAGGCTTTACAATTGTGCCCCCATGCTGACTGCCAACCATGCTGCTAACACCTTGCTGCCTGAGCTGCTGACTCCGGGGCAACCTGCGCCCCTCTTCTCCTGATGATGACGATGAAGCCCCTTCATCACCCGGCTCCCAAGTGCGATCGGCTTCATCGTCATCATCATTATCACCGAGTTGTGGCTGTACGTCACTGATGTTCGTGGATTCGTCAACAGTGTCTGGCGCAGGAGCTGGAACGCTCGCAGCACCCACGACACTGTCCACATCACTATTTGTCTGCCTAGCTAAAGAAGCCACCTCCATTTCTTGGCTGGGCAGTAGCTGCTGACTGTCCTCTATCTGATCGTCCTCCTCACTAAAGAGTGGAGCTGAACCCAAAGCATAGGATACGTCGCTGGGGGAGGGAACGGCGTAGGACAGAGGCAATGGGAGGACAGGGACTGCTCTCGGGGCATGCCAACTCAGGGTTGTGTCAGAGGAACCTACCGACCCTAGACTGGGGGTCTCAGACGTAACTTGTGATGATGTTGTTGATGAGCACGTTAACCAATCTACCACGGCAGATGCGTTACTGGTGGAGACACGACCACTAGCAGATACTGGCAGACCAGGTCTCTCACCGTGACTCCTGCTGCCACTCGCCCCTAGTCTGCTGCGACCTCTGCCTGCTGAATCTTGGCCTCTGCCACTCCTCTTTGAACATTCTGGCACTTGTCTGCCTGACATTTTTATGTATTTGGTTATTTAGTATAAACAGATAGGGTTCAAAGCAGTCAAAAACAAATGGGATGGCCCCATAGTAGACTTGAGATCAGTATATATGCACACAGCAACAGTGTCTAAGCAGGCTCATACAGGCCAACTTACTTTAAATAAGTTTGCAGCTTAGAGTAAATACAGAGGCTAATGGTATGTTACAGAATGGGATGCCCCCACAGCAGACTTGAGATCAGTATATATGCACACAGCAACAGTGTCTAAGCAGGCTCATAAAGGCCAAATTACTTTAAATAAGTTTGCAGCTTAGAGTAAATACAGAGGCTAATGGTATGTTACAGAATGGGATGCCTCACAGCAGACTTGAGATCACTATATATGCACACAGCAACAGTGTCTAAGCAGGCTCATACAGGCCAAATTACTTTAAATAAGTTTGCAGCTTAGAGTAAATACAGAGGCTAATGGTATGTTACAGAATGGGATGCCTCACAGCAGACTTGAGATCAGTATATATGCACACAGCAACAGTGTCTAAGCAGGCTCATACAGGCCAAATTACTTTAAATAAGTTTGCAGCTTAGAGTAAATACAGAGGCTAATGGTATGTTACAGAATGGGATGGCCCCACAGCAGACTTGAGATCAGTTCAGTATATATGCACAACATCAAAAGTAGCCTGAAACAGCTAACAAAGCCAGTCAGCCAGCCAGTAACACTCAGGCTGGATGAAAAAAAAAAATCTCCGTGACTGCCTCCGATTTTTCCTAACTTTCCCTACTTCTCGCTGCTTCCTGCCTGTCTCCTGCCTGTCCCTGTCTCTCTAACTGTCTCTCCCTGACTACAGCAGTGTCCTGTCTCTCACGAATGCAATAGAGAAATGAGGAAAAGCAAGATGTCCGCCGCCTTAAATAGCGCTGTGACGTCACCGGGCTTGCTGGCTGCTGATAGGCTGCATGTGACTGCCCCAGCATGCACTGGAGCAGGGTAGATGTCTGGACATGTCCCGTCCGCCATCTGAGAATGCCTGTAATGTAAATGAATGGATGTTAAAGAAAAACTTTGAGCGATCGAAGCACGGGGAAATTCGGATTCGATCCGAATCGAATTTTTCATGAAATTCGGATCGAATCCGGGTTCGTCCGGATCGATTCGCTCATCCCTATTCATCACCCTCCCAGATGTGGATAAGATTGTAGGCTCCCTTCAGGTCCAGTACTCAAGAACTGTAACAGTTCAGGGATCAAAGGCAGGGGATCCCTGCACTGCTGGAGAAGGTGAGTGACCCAATTTGAGGGAGGAGATGATGGAGGGCCCCCCCAAACGTTTGAGAAAGGAGTAGCTCTCTCCAATCGTCTCTCTCTCAGTTGCTGGGCGATTTGGATAGCAATCTGGATAAGCTCTTCTAGGGACCCAGGGATTCCCACTCGGGCCAGCTCATCTTTCACAGTCTCAATGAGACTCATCATGAACTGGTGTCTAAGAGCGGGGTCAATCTACAAAGTATCCAGGGCATGGCAGTAGAATTCAGCTACGTAACCCTCAACAGGGTGTCACCTTGTTAAATGCATAATACATAACCCCCTGAAATCTTTCAGGGACTCCAGGACTGGGTCTTGTGTCTCTAACAGTCTGTGCACCCAGGCCTGAGGGTTACCTTGTAGCAGGGTAAAGAAAGTCTGAATCCTAATAGTGCCTGTAGGGTAATGCCTGAATTGAAGTTCAACTGGCAGCTGTGCTTGAAGGATCAGAACTGTTGGCGTTCCCCAGAAAACTGCTCTGGATGTGGGATTCTGGGTTCAGGGAATCCCAGAGGAAATGCTGGTACAGGGGCAACTGGTTCCCGGGGGAAATGCAGTTTCCAAGGAGTTCACCGAGGCGTGAATGGTGTTCATAGTCTGCGTAAGAGTTCTGAGTTAGTTGCACAGCTCCTCCAACAAGGAGGACTCATATTCTGGCCGGGAGATACTATCAGGTTCAGAGTTTTGATTGCGGGGAACCAGGGTCTCATTGCAAGCAAGGCAGGCAGTCTACTTCCCAGAATCCAAGTCTCGACCCAAAGGCTCAGAATCTAAGGGCAACCCAGTATCCACTAGAGCACCCACAAGGAGGGAAAGGCAGGTCTGCGTGGGAACCCCAGGTTGTGCCCTGGGGAGGCGAGTTGCTAGGTAAGCTAGCAGTGGGCCCTGGGATCAGGTGGATGGTCATGGACTGACAGCGGTAGTTCAGGAAAGTCATGGGCGGGAGGCAGATAAGTGTAATCAAGTATAAAAGCAATGATCCAAAGGCTGGTAGCGAACAAGCAAAGTCGAAGTGCAGATAGAGGCTAACCAAAAATCGAGATCAAAGAGCAAGGGTAAATCAGGAACAAATGATAAGGCATGGCAAGACAGCTCCTGTAAAGATCTCCTGGCAGCCATCTTGGGGCTGGCACTTCCTATTTATACAAGCCAGCAGCTATGTTCTCTGCACACAGGATATGTTATTTAAAAGGGACGGTGACTCAGGTCTTACAAGTGCAAACATCAACTTAGGGCTGCATCTGCAGGTGCATAATACTGGAGTTCACGGGAGGTCAGACGAAGCAAGGGATCATACACAGGAAGTCAGTTCAACTGTCGTCAAAGCAGAGGGCTAACTGGAGGCAAGGTCAGAGGGCAGGCCCAAAGTCAACAACGAGGAAGATTCAAGGTACTGAAGGGAGCAGGCAGAGGCAAAGTGGGGGGTTCAGAGGAGGTGAGGTCAAAGGTCAGTCCGTACAACACCCAAGCACAAGCTATCACAGGCATTAATGACAGGGGCTGGGGTAAATTTGTAGGAGAAGGTGTGCATGGATTGGCTGGAGTAACTAGCTATTGGCCAGCAACAGTAGGGCTGATTAACCCACACACATTGGGGCTCATTGGCCCATTTAAACAAGCCTCCGGTGGCTGCGCTGTCGGTAGCGCCGCCACAGGACATAAAAATAAAATTCTGTACATTTTCATCTGTAGAATTGTTTTCTCTTTCAGTATTACTTCAGGGCATCCGATGATTCAGATACGCATGGGTTAACTTCTTGGCCAAAGGGCGTAACTTCAAGAACTAAGGTATGGCCCCTCCCTGCCTATATACTTCCAGCTGCACTTCCACAATCTAGTAACTGAAAAGCAGTAGACCCATCCACCCAGGAGGAATAAGGCATCCCCCTATATTTTTGTTGGAGACAAAAGGGAAGACAAGAAACTCCTCTCTACCTCTCTTCATTTATTTTTCCTTCTATTTTTTATGCTGATCAACTATTTACATATATACAAGCTCCACTAGGACTTAGGCATCCAAGGAATGGATTATGGTAACCTAGAAGACAGGGAGGATCTGATTTCTTGAAGTAATAATGAAAGGGAAAACAATTCTACAGATGAGAATCACAGAATTGTATTTTCTTTTCCATTTTACTCCAGGCCGTCATATGATTCAGATACGCATGGGACCTTCAAAAGCAGTACCTTTGCTTCAGGGCGGGAACCCAGGTATTAACCTATAACTTTAAATGAAGAATTATACCAAAAAAAACTTTTTAGTTTACTACTCAGCAAAGAATCTCAGAAAAAAATCTACAAGAGAAACCTTGAATTTACACCAAACGATAATACTCACCAAAAAACACTATAGTATATCATTGATGAAGCCCCCCCCCCCCCCCCGGAGATGAGGGCATCCCTTCATGCGTGAGATGGCTTTGAAGGGGATTTTTCCTTGTTCTGCCAAAGACCTCCTACCCTATCCTGGGACTCTGGTCTATTCCAAAATTCTTTTCGTTATCCCGAAGAGGCGGAACCTCTACCCCCACGAAAGGAGTAGAAACGTCCCCCACTGATAACTGGGAGACTACCAGAGCAAAAATATCCTCTTCCACATCAGAGGAAATTAAATGCTTCCTTTTCTTTGTGACTCTCTAGATGATCCAACCTTTACGCAATCTCCTGGAGGACAATATCGCCCTGGTTATCCTCACGTGGCAGGGCTACCGAAGGAGAAGATTGGAAGATTGGGAAGATTGGAACATGAAGGTAAGCACCCTTGATGTCTACAGAAGTCATGAAGTCGCCCTGGCGCAGGGTACTGACCGTCGAGCGTAGGGTCTCCATGCAAAAATGCTTGAATTTGACAAACTTGTTGAGGCACTTCAAACCCAGGATGGGCCTGAGGGACCCATCCTTTTTGGGGACCGTGAATAGATTGGAGTAGAAACCTCTGCCCCTTTCCCTGAGAGGAATCAGGCAGATGGCACCCAACTCCAGAAGATTTTGGACCGCAAGACGAAAACCCTGAGCTGACAGGGGGTTTTGAGCCATCCGGGATCTGATGAATCTTGGGGGCGGCCAGGCTGCAAACTCTATTTTGTAATCAGGGGAAACCACCTCCTGTATCCACCTGTCTGCTACACATAGCCTCCAGACGCGAGCAAAGAGCCGAAGCCGTCCCCCCACCCGGATGGGTGAGGGCGACTCCTCATGCCTAATGAGGGGGCTTGGGGGAGGATTTGGCCTTGGGACCCCATGAGAGACCCAGACGGCCACGTGCTCTACCCCTGCCCCAATAGTCTCCACGTGCCCCAGCAAATGAAACGCCTTGGAAGCACGGAAGGAGGGGAAGGAAGCACCAATCCCCCGAAAAGGCCGTGGCGACCTCCTGCGTTGAGGTAGCCTACCGCCCCTAGCAAACAGGTCCAAGCACTCACCAAAGAGCCGCAGCCCCTTAAAAGGAAATCCAGTGAGGGCCTTCTTAGCAGCATTATCAGCCACCCACTGACGCAGCCAGACAGAGCATTGTATAGCCACCAAAAGGGCAGAAGTCCTACAACACATCCTTATGGTATCATCCATAGCAGAAAGAATATATGCAACAAATTCATAGCAAAGCAGGAGAGATCTATAATCCTCTCCTCTCGCGTCATCCGAGGCCCCATCCAAGAGACACTTGAGCAGCCCTTTAATAGCAACAGTCGTAATGGCAGAGGCACAAACCGGGTGCAGCGCAGTCCCCCCCACACAGGCAAAGGCATGATAGGACAACTGGTCCATGCGCCGGTCCTCACCATCCCTCAGGGTAGTAGTGTCAGGTGAGTGCATAACTGAAGTATTAGACAACCCTAGGACGGGAGCGTCCACCTCGGGAGGACATGACCAACGCTTAATCACATTAGCAGAAAAAGGGATACCCCAGGCAGCTTACTAGGCCGTTTCCACTCCTTGAGCACCAGATTATTAAAGTGATTCTGCTCAGGGAACTCCAAGCGTAGTTTAACAGAATGGAAAAGCTCACCCTGCTGCTGTGGAGCCACTGCAGGAGGGGAAATACAGAGCACTTCAAAAATGTGAGTCAGTAACCTGTCAGTGTCCTCTGAAGACCATGGATCTTCTCCAAAGGGAGACCCAGTACCACCATAAAACCTAGCCTGCTCCTCAGAGGATTCTGAATCAGAGAACAGTTCCCCCTCCTCAAGGGGGTAAAGGCCAGAAAAAGAGTAAAGTCCCTCATCCTCTACAGGTAAAAGGGAAGCAGCGGGAGATAAATGCCGCTTCTTGGCAGAAGCCTTATGTGGGACCTACCCAGCAATATGCTTTTCGATGCTGGCCACCCGTGAAGCCAAGTCATATTGTGACTCCCAGCTAGTGTGCCCCTCACTGGGGGTCAGATGCAAGCGTGGGGGGGTAGGCGATGCCGAAGGGAGCGCAGCGCCGGGAACCGTAGCAGACGACCCAGGCTGCAGTGCAAGTACATGCTGGGCGCAGGGCACACATACCCTGACACCGTCACTAACTGGGGATACCCCACACCCAACAAACAGCTGGGCTTGTCCCGAAGAAACCCCAAGCACATTATCCCCGGAAGCCTCCATATGGTGATTGATACAAGCCAGTACAGGGACACGGCTAGTAATAGCCCCTCTCAAAGCCCGCTAGGGAAGGTGGGAGATTGGTAAGGGGCAGGGCCGGGAGAACCACAGTCAGAGGTGACCCGCCTACAAGACACAATAAGGCACAAATAAGCATCCCCAGCGCATACATATAACAGCAAGAGAAAACCCGTAAGGGACTCACAGACCAAGTGGACGAGGGCCACAAAATGGCGCCGGCAGCAATACCTAGAGGGGCAGACCGCGGCCGCAGTTCGCACCCCCCCCCGAAGAGCGCCAAACAGCGACCACATGATGCGCCAGCGCCATGACAGAAAGCAAAAAAACACCTAATACAAAGCGCCAACCACCGCAGAGCGCCGTACAATCGGCCCGCATAACACCAAAGTAAAGGCAAAGTAAAGAATACAGTAGCGCGCACATAGAAAGGACCCCCCGGGCGCCCCCTGCCATCAGCGCGTGCCAAGCAAGGAAAACTTACGCATACCTAGGAGGAGAGGGGGGGAGAGGGGATGGAGGGGGAGGCATTAAATCGCCACAACAATTATGGGCTAGGGCATCCCGTCGAGGCTCACCATACAAGCCTGTAGCCGGCTACCCTTTGGTACAGGGTCTTGCAGCTTGGAGCAACGCTCCTCCAGCACCTGACCCCAGTACTGTCCTACCTTCACCCGAACCATCAGCAGGGGCTGGGAGGCAGTGGGTCCAGAACGGGTGGGAATAGGTCTGCAGGGCCGTAGAATTGAAAAGCCCCGCTCCCTGCACAGTAGAGACCATCTTCTATCTTCGCAGTCCAGACTGCAGAGAAACACTGGGAATTTGTGAGAGGTTCCTGGCTATTTATGGGGCTGGGAGTGGCCACAAGTCTTTCTGCAGTCCACTGCGCCACCTTGTGGCGGATAACCCAGGAGTAAGGAATAAAGTGCAACAGGACGTGCTGTATACTTGGAAAATAATAATAGTGTTAGTAATAAAATAATAACATTCAATATCAAAACATATCACCTAATCATTTGGATCTGCTTAAAGGTGGCTGCAGCAGCGGTGGAAAGGGGTTAAAATGCAATGTATAATGGTTCTTTGCCCTCTGTAAACAGGTCCTTGGCAGACAATCTTAAAGTGTATGGTGGTTTCTCACCTTCTGTGAGCATACCCTTGGCGGGAAATCTTAACAGGTATGGTTGTTCATTGGCCTCTGTAAACAGGTTCTTGGCAGGCAATCTTAAAAAGTAAGGTAGTACCTTAGCCTCTGTATGTACGGCGGTGCTCGCCCTCTGTAAACAGGCCCTTGGTGGACAGTCTTAACGTGTATGGTGGTTCCTTGCCCTCTGTAAACAGGTCCTTAGCGGGAAATCTTAACAGCTATGGTGGTTCCACTGTAAACAGACCTTTGTTTTTGGTATAGGTGGGGTCCGCAGCTAAAACATATTAGAGGCATATCCTAGCGATATGAAACGAATGAACCCCCTAGCCCCTACAATGACCATTCACAGGCATTTTACTCCACCAAAGTTTGGGTCACCATTGACTTCTATGGATTTCATCGTCCGGGATCAGGTTCGGGTCCTTAAACAAACTTGTAACTAAATGTCTACTGAACCTAAAAACTCACGTGTCCACTCATCTTTATTGTACATTTGAAAAAAAATTACAGCCCCCTCACCCTCTTTTCCATAGCAGTCATATGCCTTCCATGCATGCATGAATCTTTAAGTATCTTACTCTGTTGACAACCTCAGCCCCCTAAAGGTGTACTGTTCATTGACTATCAATCTCCCATTTTGGAATGGCCCACACATTCTTAATAGGGTTTAGGGCAGGTGAGCAAGGTGGCCTTCCAAGACCTGGGCACCAGAAAGGTCCACATGAATCCTGCCTGGCAGTGTAGAAAAATACCATTTTGTGATTCCTCACCTGTAAAATGGGTATTATAAGTATGTCACACACCCCGCTTCCAATATTCATGACATATGGGTTATAACCAGTAGAGGGCGAACTTCTGCAGAGATGACAGGAAAAAAAGGAGCCCCTCCCATTCCATAAATACCTGGGACCTCCCACACATTACCCAGTATAGTAAAGCAGTAAGGGGACTTGGAAAAAGTATGAACAGAAGACCAGGTAACAGCCTTACAAACTTGTTCAACAGAGGCCTGGTGCTGAAAAGCCCAGGAAGCCCCAACAGCACGAGTAGAATGAGCAGTGATCTGAAAAGGAGGAACCTTCCCCTTGGCAGTATAGGCCCCAACAATGGCCTGACGTATCCATTTACTAATGGTAGACTTGGCGGGCGCCAAACCTTTCCTGGGCCCGGAGGGCACCACGAACAAGGCGTCCGTCTTACGAAAGGGAGAAGTAGCCACCAAATAGTACTTCAAACAATGAACCACATCCAAAGAGTGCAGGACCCTCTCCTTGTCATTGCTAGGCCTAGGACAGAAGGAAGGAAGAACCACATCCTGATTGAGATGGAAGGCAGAAACCACCTTAGGAAAGAAATCTGGCTTAAAGCGAAAGACCACCTTGTCCTGGTGTCTTTCAAAATAAGGAGCCTGAATCGACAGAGCCACCAACTCAGAGACACGTCTAACAGAGGTAATAGCCACCAGAAAGGCATCCTTTTGAGTGAGCATAGAAAGTGCAACATCCTGCACCGGATCAAAGGGAGGCCCCTGGAGGGCCGACAGAACCAAATTCAAATCCCAAACAGGCAACAAAGGCTTTCGAGGGGGCCGCACATGAGTGACCCCCTGGAAAAAAGTCTTTACCAAAGGATAAAGAGCAAAGGACCTTTGAAAGAAGACCGCCAGGGCAGAGACCTGCCCTTTCAAGGTACTAAGCTGGAACCCCAAGTCCAGACCGTGTTGAAGAAAATCCCAAATCCTAGGAATTGAAAACACCCTGCAAGGAAAGGCCCTAGCCTCACACCAATCAATATAGGACCTCCAAGTCCTGTAGTAGATGTTAGAGGAAGATATCTTCCTAGCCTTGACAAGTGTCTGAATCACAGCATCAGACAAACCTTCTTCCTTTAGAATGGAGGTTTCAGCAGCCACGATGTCAAAGCCAGCGTTTGTAAATTGGGGTAACGAAGTTGACCTTGAGTGATCAGATCCGGAAACAGAGGCAATCTGTACTGATCTACCACCAGCCGTACGACGTCTGCAAATCAAAACTGTCTTGGCCACCTTGGGGCCACCAGAATTGCTGGCGCACCCTCTTGGGACAGCTTGCGCACCACCTTGCCTACCATGGAGAAGGGGGGAAACAGGTACAGGAACCCCAGATCCCTCTAGGCAAGAGACATGGCGTCCGCTGCCAGGGCCAGAGGATCCTGAGACAGAGACACAAATGCAGGAAGCTTGTGATTGTGACGTGAGGCAAAGAGATCCACCTCCGGAATCCCCCACTTGTGACAAAGGGACCGGAATACCACGTGGTCGAGAGACCACATTCCGGTCCTCGGCGAGAGGATCCCCAGCTCCGCCTCCATGTTTTCCACTCCCCGAATGTACACTGCTGAGATGCATGTGACATTGCTCTCCACCCATGCAAGAATCAGGGAAACTTCCCTGAAGGCACCCCTGCTGCGAGTCCCTCCTTGGTGATTGATGTAAGCGACTGCAGTCCGATTGTCCGATCGAACCTGAACCGGTAAACCCTGGAGGTGATGCGTCAAGCGTGACAGTAGCAACCGAAAAGCTCTCAGCTCCAAGACATTGATGGGGGTGTGAGCCTCCCGAGGACTCCACAGCCCCTGGAACTGATGTTCCTTCCAGAACCCACCCCAGCCCCGACAGGCTGGCATCCGTGGTGACCGTCTCCCAACAAGGGGTCAGAAAAGACCTGCCCCTCAGAAGATTCATTGGTTCCAGCTGGAGCGATCTCATGTGAAACTGAGCAAAGGGAACTGCCTCGAAGAAAGCCACCATCAACCCCACCAACCTCATCCCTGGCCGGATAGACGGCCGCGGGTTGGACAAAAGAAGATGGATCAGGTCCAGAATCATCTGCACCTTCGACAGAGGCAAGAACACCCTGGTCTGAATGGTATCCAGATTCATGCCCAGAAAAGAAATCTCCCTTGATGGGGAGAAAGACGACTTGGGGTGGTTGATCACCCAGCTGAACCTCTCCAGCGTTGTCAACACCGTCCTGGTGTCTAGCTCCGCCTGTCTGAGAGAGGATGCCGTAATGAGAAGGTCGTCCAGATACGGCATAATGCGAATACCCTGGGCTCTGAGAAGGGCCATAATCCCCGCCAGCACCTTGGTGAACAACCGTGGTGCCGAGGTCAGTCCGAACGGAAGAGCCACAAACTGAAAATGCTGATCTCCCACCACAAATCTGAGAAATCTCTGGTGTGCTGGGAAGATCCGTACATGGAGATAAGCATCCTTGATGTCTATGGACGTCATGAAGTCCCCCTGATGAAGAGAATTGATGGCTGAGCGCAGAGTCTCCATGTGGAACTTCTTGGTTCTGATGAACCTATTGAGAAGCTTCAGATCCAGAATGGGTCTTAAGGAGCCATCCTTTTTGGGTACTGTGAAAAGGTTGGAATAGTAGCCCCGGCCTCTCCCTGAGAAGGGCACTGGGCATATGACTTCCATGTCCAGAAGATTTTGCACTGCCAACAGGAGCCCCTGTGCAGCCCGGGGGTCCGAGGGAACCCGAGAACAGATGAATCTGTGAGGAGGCCGGTACTCGAACTCCAGTTTGTACCCGGAAGAGACCACTTCCAAGATCCATTTGTCTGTGACCTCCCGGGCCCAGACCTAGATGAAGGGCTGTAGCCGTCCCCCCACCCGCAAGGGTGGGGGCGCCCCCTCAATGCTGAGCTGGCTTGGCAGCGGGTTTGGGCTTGGAACCCCAGGCAGGTCCTGGACGGGCCCGTCCTCTGCCTCTGCCCCAGGAGTCACCTCTGAAAGTAGAGTAGGTAGCTCCTCTGCCTGCTCTGGCACCACGAAAGGAAGGATTAAAGGAGCCTGCCCCCCCAAAAGGAGCGACGCTGCTTCTTACGTTGTGGTAGCTTTCCTCCTTTCGCTACCGAATCCTTTCGCTACCGAATCCAATTTATCTCCAAAACCAGACTGATCGGTGTATAGCCACAAGCAACGCCCAAGGCTCTGCTACACATGCATATTGTGTCATCCAAGGCTGATAAGACAAAGTTCATGAACAATTCACACCGCGAAAGTGCTGCAAATTCATCACTGGCCGGGTCAAGCTGGGAACCACTCAACAGGCCCCTATTCACAGACCTGGTAGCCACAACCGTGAGCGCCGAAGCACAAACAGGCCGCAAGGCCAAACCTACGCTGGCAAAGGCATGACATGCCATTTGATCAATACATCGGTCCTCACCATCCTTTAGCGTGGTGGTGTCTGGAGAGTGCACAACAGATGTGTTGGACAATCCCAGAACGGGCGCATCGACTTCGGGAGGGGACGACCAGCGCTTGACCGCGTCCACCGGAAAGGGATACTTCCTATCCCACCCCTCCTGAGGTACACCGGGAAGCCGGCTAGGCCTTTCCCATTCTTTAAGAATCAGATTGTCAAAATGCTTCTGATTTGAGAACTCCAATCGAGGCTTAGAGGTCCCAAAAAATTCCCCCTTCTGCGGAGGGGACTCCGCCGGAGGAGAAATAGCCAGCACCTCAAATAAATGGGCCAGAATCCTGGGGGTATCCACGGCATCCCCATGCTCCTGCCCAGCATCAGCATCCAAAAACTGCTGATCCTCAGTATCAGATTCAGCAAACAATTGCTCGAGTGGGGAATAGTCAGACCTGTCAAGGGAATCATAATCCTCAAAACCCAGAACCGGCGCGGCCAGTGACAAATGTCTCCTCTTAGCCGGGGCCTCTCTGGCCGCAGAGCTAGAAATCAATTTCTCGATGTTGGCCAATCTAGCACACACATCAGATTGCGACTCCCCGCTAATGACGGTGTCACTTGGGGTACGGATCAGGCGGGGTGAAGTAGGTGACGAGACCGGCGGCACTGACCCAGACGCCTAGGACCCCGACTGCCGCCTTATGGCCTGCTGAGCACATGGTATGCAAACCAGTACATTACCCCGAAGGGAGCCCGAGCCTGGTATCCTGGGAAGCCTCCATATGGTGATTTTAATGGTAGTCGCGATGACCAGAGGGAATTACGCTAATTAAGCTACCCGGAATGCCCCTTTAAGTTCCTAGTGGGAGGATTTGTAAGACCCCAATTTATCCAAGGGACCCTAGGACGGGGAGAACCCCCTTTTATTATGCGGACAGGGAGTCCTCCTGAAAGACACAATGAGAAGGGACCCCATAAGAAAGGCACATGACAAGCAAAGCCACACACACAAGCAATATAAACATGTCTAATATATATAAATATAGCACGAAAACCGCCCCACCGCATAATAATGGGGCACATAACAGGCAAAGCAATGTTTTAATAAAGCCCCGCAGGGCACTCACTGCCCGAGGGATGGAGTCAGTCCACGCAGTCACAAGGGCAAGAGGGAGAAGAAGAGCGGGTCAGCGCGGATTGCGTGCGGCGCCTGACCCCGCCCCCTTCCCAATCAGACGAGGAACGCGGGTCCCAGCAAGTGGCTGGGCTCCGCAATGGCGCCAGAACAGGGGGGCGGGCCGCCGCGAGCGCGCCGATTGCCCAGCCCCGCCCCCTGCCTGAGCAGACAGGAGGGGGAGAAGCTCTCCCTGCCGCAATGGCCGCCCAACGTGTGGCCAAGGAAGTTCCGCAATGCATACTGTGAACAGTACAGATGCGCACACACACACTGACAAAATTAGCAAAAGCGAAAAGGGGCCACCCCCCCCCCTAGTTGAGGGGAACAGGGAGACCTGGAGAGGGGGGATCCCATACTACATGGTAGAAAAGGGACAACAGGGACGGGGCATCCCGAACCAGGATCTCCAAACCTGGATACCGCCTACCCCTTAATATAGGGTCTCACGGGGGGAGCATGGCTCCCATAATTACACCTGCTGAGGTGTAGCCTACCTTCGCCCGGACCTACAGCCAAGGCTGGGAGGCATAGGGGATTAATTAAAAAAAAGGTCCGGGCAGAAATAGGGACAAAATTGGCCGGGTGTGAACCTGGCTTACCTGCAAGTAAGAACACAGCCATCTTCTGACTTGCTCGCCGTCCTGCAGAGACGATTACTGGGTAATGTGTGGGAGGTCCCAGGTATTTATGGACCGGGAGGGGCTCCTTTTTTTCCTGTCATCTCTGCAGAAGTTCGCCCTCTACTGGTTATAACCCATATGTCATGAATATTGGAAGTGGGGTGTGTGACATACTTGGAATATACTGCGGCCAGAGATTAAGTAGCAGGTGGGGGGGGGGGGGGCAGGTGGAGGAAATAGTGCAGAATGTGAATGGGAAGTGTCTGGTGTCTTACTGGGCAATGATAATGAGGGGGGTGCAATGTGTGGGGGGGGGGGGGCGCACAGGAGTGCAACAAGGATAAAGGCAGAGGTGGGGTTCAGCAAGGCAACAGGGAAAGGATGGAGCTGCAGTGTGGGAGCAAGCAGAAATGGGGGTGAAGCAGGGATAAGGGCAGAGATGGGTTCGACATGGCGACAGGGCAAAGGCAGAGCTGCAGCATGGGAGGGGGAAAAGATGGGGTGTGCAGGATGGGAACAGGGCTGAGATGGGGTACAGTGTGGAAGTAGAGCTGTGATGGGTGTCCATTCTAGCAACCGGACAGAGATGGGGCACAGCTTGGGAGCGGGGCATAGATGGGAATACAGCATGGGAGTGGGGCAGATAGGGGGCAGCATAGCAGCAAGAAAGAACTAGGGGTGCAGTGTGAGAGGGGTAGAGATGGGGGTGCAGTTCAGAAGTGGGGCAGAGATGGAGGTGCAGCATGGAAGCGGGCAACAGATGGGGTGCACTATAGTAATGGGGCAGAAATAGGGATAAAGTGTAGGATTGGTAAAGAGATAGGGGTGCAGGTATAGGAGTAGGGCTGAAATCGGTGCAACATGGAATCAGGGCAGCATAGGAGATGGGAGCGCAGCGCAGGAGCAGAGAAAATATGGGGGGCAGTGTTGCAGTCGGGATCAGGACAGAGATGGGGGTGCAGTCTGGCAGCAGGGCAGAGATGGTGCTGCAGCCTGTCAGCAGGACAAAGATGGGGGTGCAATGTTACAGCAGGGATCAGGGTAGAGATGGGGGTGCAGCGTGGCAGAAAGAGGGGGTCTGCAGGGATCAGGGCTTTTGCTAAAGGGCCCTATAGAAGCAACAGTATGTCTGCCCCTGCCTCTTTGTACATTTGTAGGTGTATAAATATTAATATGTGGGGAGAGCCAGGAGAGGGATTTCATTAGGAAGGAAGCTGTGCTGGATTTTCCTCTGAGCTGATTTCCCAGCATCCAGCAGAGGTAGCTATAAGATTGTGTTTTCACATCCCATCATCATGGCTAGGCGTGATTCCAAGGATTTGTATGTCAGTCATCAGTCAGCACATTAATCATTTGGAGGCACAATACTAGACTTCATTTTTGTGATCTAAATGTATTGATGCTGTAAATGTAGTAATTTACGTGAACTCCGTGGTACATTATTTTGCTATTATGCTAAACAACAGATCTTTTGAGGACCACAAACAGGTTGTGCAAAACAAACAGTAACAAAGAATATTGATTTGGGAGGTTTTTAAGGGAGGAAAATGACCTTTCGTCTTATTAAGGCAGCAGCAAGGCATCCCAAACCAGGATGCCCCACTGTGCACCAGCTTTTGATAGTGGGAACAGGGTACACATCCCAGGGGAATCCAATATTATGGTTACTGACGTTACTGAGGTTAGTTAACGAAAAGTTGGGCCGGCTTACCCACACTTGGTTTCCCCAGCCTCACTACATGGAGGACAGAAACAAGTCAGCACACTTCCAAACTCAGCCATTTAGTTCTTTGGGCCTTGAGGCATTGTGCTTATTGATCTGAGCTGATCAATTTATGACATATATACGCACAATAACATTAGCGCTACCCAATTCTTTGTTGCCTCATAAACAGCTCTCAGCGGTGAATGTGGCTCCCAAAGTCAGAAAGGTGGAGGTCCCCTACCATAGGTCAAGAATTGAAACTGGGGAGTGCTAAAACAGGTTTTGGTCCCCTTTAAAGAGACACAACCCCCTGGCCTTGTAGTAAGATTTATTTGGAATACTGTTATGTTTAAAAATTGCCTTGCGGGCATTCCTATGGTGCATATGCGGTCGTTATCCCGCTATACCTTTATGCAAGGCGTGTACCTGCACCAGGCATCTATGAATGGCTGGCTGTTACGCAGAGGAATGTAGGGTGTGGCCAGTGGCGTGTGCTCCATTCATCTTTGCTTGCCGTCCTGAAATCTAAAGAGCGAAGCAATAGCTGGAAGGGATGCGCGCTGGTGTTTGGCTGCGACCCATGCGTGAGTCGTGGGGTTGAAGGTAAGGTCAGTTTACTGTGATTCTGGGGGTATAAACAAAGTAGGGTAGGGACTCACTGGCCATAGGAAGCATAGGGAAAATTCCTGGTGGGCCGCATTGCTTCAGGGCTCTTCTGGGTTCCCAGGTAAAATGCAATCCTTGGCCAACTAGGAAGCTCATGGGCTGGCCAAAGCCAGTAAAATCCAGTTTGATATTTGCTTCCAGTCTGCCCCTGCAGTGGGCCATCCCAAATCGGGATTTCCCAGGCAGGGGAAATAAAAACTTGGATGATGAAAATCTTTGGTTCCGTTCCTCTATAAGGCACTTTTGCAGACAATAAAAAGCTATACTTACCTAGCATGTAGCATGCCGGGTTCCTTGCAGCTGAACATGGCAAAATGCCGCCATTCTTCTTCTGTCAGCACCTTGTGTGGTCAGTTTCTGTGCATGTCCCAGTCAGAAAAATAGGATCTCTCATTGATTAGAAGCAGGGATGCACTACATGACCATCCGCCACTGAGATGCTTATTTGTTGGTGGTGGACAGTGAAAGGGATATTCATTAAATTGTTAAGGTGGATTGTAAAGGTTTTTCACTTACCATGGTTTTGGTCTGCATCACAGGGGCATCCCGGTCTGGGATGCTCCTGTGTGTGAAACCTCTAAAATAATCTCCTCATGGTTAATGTAAAAATACAATTCTGTGATTACTCACCTGTAGAATTGATTTTACTGTGTACAGCACGGCCTGTTTCATTTCAATTATTACTTCTGGGTATAAGGTGGCGCAGTTTACTGCAGAAGACTTGTGGCTCCTCCCGGCCCTATAAAAAGCCAGGAATCACCCATAGACCCACAGTGTTGAAAAGCAGTTATGCAAGAAGCCGGGAGATAAACCATGATACAAAATACACAGCCTCACAAAAAATAACTTTTGAACAATCACCATAAAGAGGCAACCAATGACAACGATAACAAGGGAGGGATGAAACAGGCCGTGCTGTACACAGTAAAATCAATTCTACAGGTGAGAAATCACAGAATTGTATTTTTCCAAGTGTACAGCACGGCCTGTTTCAATTCAACCATTACTTCTGGGACATCCAATAGCAGTGTCCTTAAAGTAGGGTGGGATCCCCAATGAGTAATGGCAGGCAGTTCAGACCACAACCGCCTAAAGCACCTTGCGGCCAAAAACAGCATCAGCTGAGGTCTAACATCAACCTTGTAAAACTTAGAAAAAGTATGAACAGCGGACCACGGAGTAACACGGAAGGGAGGTTCCTTCCCTTTGGCAGAATAAGCTCGCACCACCGCCTTTCTAATCCACTTGCTGATAGTAGATTTGGCTGGAGGCAAACCCTTCCTAGGCCCGGAAGGAAGAACAAAAAGAGAATCAGACTTCCTAAAGGGCTCAGTGGCGACCAATTAATACTTGAGTGCCCTGACCAGATCCAGAGAATGAAGGTTCTGTTCCTTGGAGTTAGCAGGGGCAGGACAATAGGAAGGTAAGACAATGTCCTCATTGAGATGAAAGGCAGATACAACCTTGGGCAAAAATTCCGGGTTAAGACGGAACACCACCTTATCCTGATGCCGCTCAAAATAAGGAGGTTTAATGGAAAGCGCCGCCAGCTCAGAGACTCGACGCACTGAAGTAATAGCGACCAAAAAGGCCACCTTAAGAGTCATTATGGACAGCGCAGCATTGCACAAGGGCTCAAAGGGAGGACCCTGTAGAGCAGACAACACCAAGTTTAAGTCCCAAACCGGTAGCAGAGGCTTACGCGGCGGACGCACATGAGTAACTCCCTGGAAGAAGGTCTTAACAAGCCTGTGATTGGCAAAGGATCTTTGGAAAAAAATTGCCAGAGCCGAAACCTGTCCTTTGAGCGTACTAAGTTTAAGGGCCGAATCCAGACCATGCTGTAAAAACTCCAGAATCCTGGGAATGGAAAATTCCCGACAAAAAAGAGACTTGGACTCGCACCAAGCAATGTAAGCATGCCAGACCCTGTATTAGATAAAAGACGAGGATCTCTTCCGAGCCTGAATCAAGGTATCAACAACAGAGGCCGGCAAACCCTTTCCCATCAAGATGGAGGTTTCAGCAGCCAAGCCGTTAAAGCCAGCATTTGTAAATTGGGATGGCGCAGCTGTCCCTGCGTGAGAAGCTCTGGATCGTCGGGCAGGACGAACCGATCTACTGCCATCTGTACGACATCCGCGAACCATACCCTCCTCGGCCAGCGGGGGGGGAAGGGGGGGGCAACCAGAATGGCTGGTACCCCCTCCTGGGCTATCTTGCGCAGCACCCGACCCAGCAGAGGAAAGGGAGGAAATACATAGAGGAGCTGAAACTCCGTCCAGGGAATTGCTAGCGCGTCCGTGGCAAAGGCCAGAGGGTCCTGTGACAGGGAGACAAATTTTGGAAGCTTGTGACGGGATGCAAACAGGTCCACGTCCGGCTGACCCAGGCAGTGACACAGGGTGTGAAAAATCTTTTTGCTGAGGGACCATTCTCCCAGGCGACACGTCCCCCTGCTCAGGGAGTCCGCCTCCTGGTTCTCCACCCCCCGGGATGTAGACCGCCGAAATGCAGGGAACAGTCTCCTCCGCCCAAGGCAAGATCAGGGACACTTCCTTGAGGGCTCACTTGCTCCGAGTTCCTCCCTGAAGATTAATGTAGGCAACCGCTGTCTGATTGTCCGAGCGGACCTGTACAGCACGACCCCGAAGGTGGGGGGTCAACTGGGAGAGGACCAACCTGATCGCCTGCAGCTCTAGGATATTGATGGGTGCGTGGGTCTCCTGGGGACCCCACCGACCCTGGAACTTCAGAGACTGCCAAACTCCCCCCCCAGCCTGTCAGACTGGCATCCGTGGTGACAATCTCCCAGCACGGAGGCAGAAAGGACCTGTCCACTAGAAGATTCCTCGAGTCCAGCCACCAGGAGAGGGACTGTCTGACCAGAGGGGACAGAGCAAATTCCTGATCCAGGGACTCCTGATTTCGATCCCAAACCGACAAGAGATGTAACTGAAGAGGTCTCATGTGAAACTGAGCAAAGGGAACCGCCTCGAAGCAGGATTTCGATCCCAAACCAACAAGAGATGTAACTGAAGAGGTCTCATGTGAAACTGAGCAAAGGGAACCGCCTCGAAGCAGGACACCATGAGGCCCCCAACTGCATCCCCTGCCGAATGGAGGGGTGGGGACACGAAAGCAGGGCCCGTGCCTGCATCTGAATGCCCTCCACCTTCTGCTGAGGGAGAAATACCTTGACCTGAGAAGTATCCAGCGTCATGCCCAGGAAGGACCTCGCCAAAAAAGGAGATAGTGAAGACTTGGGATAATTGATCACCCAGCCGGAAGGACTCGAGAGTGGATGTCACCACCTGAGTATCCCTCTCGGCCTGATGAAGAGACTGAGCAGCAATCAGAATGTCGTCCAGGTAAGGAAGGATGCGAATGCCCTGGTTCCTCAGGAGAGCCATGACGCCAGCCAGCACCTTGGTGAAAACCCGAGGTGATACCGAACGGCAAGGCCACAAACTGGTAGTGTTGATCCCCCAGAGCGAACCTCAGGAACCTCTGGTGACCTGGGAATATCGGCACGTGAAGGTAGGCATCCTTGATATCCACCGTGGTCATGAAGTCGCCCGGCCAAAGGGAACTTACAGCCGAAGGCAATGTCTCCATGCGAAAGTGCTTGAACCTGACGAACTTGTTGAGGTCCTTTAAGTCCAGGATGAGCCTCAGGGAGCCGTCCTTCTTGTGCACCGTGAACAGGTTGGAGTAGTATCCCCGACCCTGTTCCTGAAGAGGTACCTGACAAATGACTCCGAACACCAGAAGATGTTGAACGGCCAGACACAATCCCTGAGCCGACACAGGGTTTAGAGATATCCGGGATCGGAGGAATCTTGGGGGCGGCCAGGCTGCAAACTCCATCTTGTATCCAGAGGACACCACCTCCTGAATCCACCGGTCTGAGACGTGAAGCCTCAAGACGTGAGCAAAACCCGAAGCCGCCCCCCCACCCAGTCGGGTGAGGGCGCCTCCTCATGCCTGAGGGGCCTTGGGGGGGGGGGGGGGGTTTGGGCTTGGTTCCCCAGGAGAGACCGGGGCGACCGCGAGATCTGCCTCGGCCCCAAGAGTCTCTGCGACTACCTGAGAAAGTGGGGCCCTTGAAGGACAAAAGGAAGAGGATCTCCGAAAGGGCCGAGCCTGCTTTCTACGCTGGGGGAGCCTACCATCCTTGGTCAGAACATCCAGACGCTCACCAAAAAGACGGAGTCCCGTGAAAGGAAGCCCAGTGAGAGACTTCTTAGCGGCGGTGTCAGCTGCCCACTGACGCAAACAAACGGACTGACGCACAGCAACCAACAGGGACGAGGCCCTACCGCCAAGCCGGGCGGCATCGTCCATGGCAGCCAGCACAAAGGCGATAAACTCAGAGCCAAGCAAAAGTTCCTTATAATGCTCCCTTTTCTTACCAGAACGGGCGGCCTCAGCAAGGCGCCTGACCTTCTTTTTAATGGCAATGGCCACAATGGCCGCGGCGCAGACCGGGCGCAAACTGGCCCCTACAAAGGTGAAATCATGACAAGCCAGCTGATCCATACGCCGGCCCGTGCTATCACGCAGTGTGGTAGTGTCGGGGGACGGCATGACCCAGGACCAGAGCGTCCACCTCAGGAGGGCACGACCAGCGCTTAACCAAATCGGGCGAGAATGGATACCTTCTATCCAGCCCCTTGGGCATCGAGGGTAACATATTAGGGCGTTCCCACTCCTTAAGAACCATATTTGAGAAATGGCCCTGCTCCAGGAACTCCAAGCGTTGCTTGCCAGGGTGGAAAAGTTCGCCCTGCTTCTTTTTCGCCGCCTTAGGGGGGCGGTGTGTAATGTATCAAAAACAGCCGACAAGAGTCTATCGGTATCATCCGGGAGCCAGGTATCCTCATCCGAGGAGGACCCTAGGTCACTATCGTAACCGCCCTGACGATCCCCAGAGGAGTCCCGAGTCACGGAACAGCTCCCCCTCCTCCGGGGAGTCATGGCCGCCATACATGTCAAGGCCCTCGTCCTCATGGGTGGATGTGTGCTTATTCCAGACATTTTTAAATTCAGTGACTGTCGATGCACACCACTTGTAACCACTTGTAACTCGCCTTTGTTCAGATTGCACACCATAACAGTACTGGAGGTGGCCTTCTCCCCCTTGCCAGCTAATAGTGGTGCTTGTGCAGTGGCTGTACTTCCTCCTTGTGCTGCAGGCTATAACTTGGTTCCTTCCTATGTGGAGGAGAGAACAGAACTATGAGTACACCTTGCCAGGACTATTCCAGGATTATTCCTGTTGGTGTTATGCAGCTGTCCTTAGTACAGTGAAAGTGCCAACATTCCTAGTCACTGGTGCATAATTGGGGGTACTTTGTGAGTCACATATGGCTTGATCAAAGCAGCATTGAGTGTGTTGGGGGGGGGGGGGGCAGATGTCTGCAGTCCTTGCCCTATAAATGGCTCCTGTGCGTCTGATTTATTTCTGGATTGTAACTATCCAGAAATAGATAGAGCCAGTATAATAGTGTGTGTTTGTGTGTGGGGCCATTGTAGCCCAGCAGTTGTGGGAGGGGACACAGCAATCCTTCTGATTACATTTCGTTTATAACCTGGGGAAGACGGTGTGGCCGAGCCCCGTGACTGATGGCAGGGGACAGAACAGCAGAATACACTTTTGTGTACCACGTGTTAACAGCACTGCACTGTTAATAGCATGCCAAGCCCCAGAGGCAGAGGGCGGCCACAGCCTCCAGCTCCAACTTCTTCCTGTGCTGGAGACCCCAGAGCTGTTAGCGGGACTGCGAGCAGGAAGAATGTAGACACTCCTTGTGAACAGTCACAACGACACAGCTAGATTGGTTGGGGAGGGTTCGTTCTGCTGGTTTCAGATGGCAAGGTCAGCCCGGGAGCTGCCACTACAGCTCCATCCCTTCTTCCAACATGCCTTAAGCTCCTTAGAATTGAGTTTGCCGTATGGTGGCCCCCTCCAACAGCAGAGCACAGCAAGAAGGATTTCATTCTCCTCTGACCACCCCCAAACTCAAAGTTACAGTGCACTAAACCCATGGCGTGCAGTCCTGGAGTCTAAAACACTCCTAGGGCGCTAGCCTACCCCCAGGCCTTCCAAAATCGAGATGAACCGCCGTGTGAAACCACCAGGTTTATCAATGAACTCAGCTGGCATTCTTGAGATCATCCATTCGGGATGGCATGGCATCGGACATGGAAAACCTGTGTTCTTTTCTTGGTATCCTGCTCGGGTCGCTTCATTCTTGATTCATGACAATTGGGTTATCCGCCACAAGGTGGCGCAGCTGACTGCAAGACGAAACTTGTGGCTCCTCTCGGCCCATATAACGGCAGCTATTTCCCCATAACCCTCAGTTCTCTTGCAGTCTGACTGCGAAGATGGAATGCTATGTCTCTCTGGATATCGAAGGCGAGCGGGGTATCCCAAGCCTGTCTGCCACTGCAGGCCTATTCCCACCTGTTTCCGGGACCCATCCTGCCTCCCAGCCCTGGCTGCGGATAAGGTGAAGGTAGGGGAACGCCGAGGGTCAGGCGTTCACAGAGCTAGGCTCTGGCACGCAGACCCTGTACCCAAATGGTAGCCTGCCATAGGCTATGGTGAGCCTATATGGGGGGGAGGAACTACCTTGGGACCCCTTATGCCTGATCTGTTTTTGTTATGTAACCCACATGCAATATTGCTGTGTTACTGTGTGTTTTTACTTGTGTCTTTTTTCACATTGCTGATACTCACCTTCCTCGCTCCTGCCCTTCTTGCCTCTCTGGCGCTTTGGCGTTTGGGGGGGGGGGGGGTGGCCGCCCTCTTACCGGAGGGCGGCAGTCTCGCTGCGCACTCTCCGCTTGCTGCGGGCGCCAACCGCGCTCCGCGGCAGGGGTGGAGGGACCCTCCCTGCCTGTCTTCTCTCCGGGCGCCATTTTCTGGCTCCACGGGCACCTGGAGTTCGTGCACTGCGCGGGGGGTGGGGGGGATCATCGCGACGCGGCCCACCCCTCGAGGTGCTGCAGGATCCGGAGCCTAGCGCCATTTAATCCTGTTTTTTCCTGAGCAAGGTCACTTCTCCAAATTGGTTTTTAAGGAGTGGGAGAGACCTAATACATTGCCATCGGTACCTAAGGCCCTGGACAGACGGTATCCCTTTGCGGAGGAGTTGATTCGTCTATGGTCCTGTCCCCCAGAGGTGGATGCTCCTGTTCTGGGGCTCTCCAATACCTCGGGTATGCCGTCTCCTGATACGACTACCTTGCGTGATAATGCTGACCGCGCATGGATCAACTCGATTGCCATGCTTTCACCTTTGTGGGGGCTGGTCTGCGTCCTGTCTGCACCGCGGCCATTGTCTCCATTGCAATCAAGGAGAAGGTAAGGCGCCTTGTGGATGTCGCCAGATCTCGCAAGCGATTGGATGAGTATAAGGAGCTTATGGCTTGCGCGGACTTCATTGCCTTTGTGATCTCAGCCATGGATGATGCTGTCCAGCTTGGCGCCAGGGCTTTGGCCCTGCTGGTTGCTCTTCGTCGGTCTATCTGGCTGCGACAGTGGGCGGCCGATGCTGCCGCCAAGAAATCCCTTACTGGGATTCCCTTCCTGGGACTTCGTCTTTTTGGGGAGCGTCTTAAACTCTTGGCGAAGGATGGACGGCTCCCTCAGTGCAGGAAGCAGGTACGGCCCTTTCGGGGCTCTTCTTCCTTTCGTCCCTTCCAAGGGGGGCGAGGTCCTTCCTTCTCTGGTGGCCACAGGGACTCCTGGGGATGAGGTAGATCCCGCGGTCGGCCTAGTCCTTCCTGGGGGTAAGTCCAAGCCCCCTGCTAAGCCCCCTCAGGCATGAGGAGGCACCCTCACCCATCCGGGTGGGGGGGACAGCTTCTGCTTTTTGCTCACGTCTGGAGACAGCACATCTCGGACCAGTGGATTCAGGAGGTAGTGTCCTCCCGCTACAAGATAGAGCTGGCAGCTAAGGTTGGCTGTTCAACGACTTCTGTCGTCCGGAGTGATTTGTCCTGTGCCTCATCAGGAACGGGGTCTAGGGTTCTATTCCAATCTTTTCACGGTGCCCAAGGACGGATCACTGAGACCTATCCTGGACCTGAAGAGTCTCAACAGGTTTGTCAGGTTCAAGCACTTCCGCATGGAGACCTTACGGTCAGCGGTGAGTTCACTTCGGCCCGGCGACTTCATGACCACGGTGGACATCAAGGATGCCTACCTGCACGTTCCTATTTTCCGGGGCCATCAGAATTTCTTGAGGTTCGCCTTGGAGGATCAACACTACCAGCTTGTGGCACTGCCGTTTGGAATCTCTTAGGCCCCTCGGGTGTTTACCAAGGTGCTGGCGGGTGTCATGACCCTTCTGAGAAGCCAGGGCATTCGTATTCGTACTTTCCTGGATGACTTGTTGATTGCTGCTCAATCTTCTAAGCAGGCCGAGAGCGACACTCAGAAGGTATTGTCCACTCGAGGCATTCGGTTGGGTGATCAATTATCCCAAGTCTTCGATCACTCCGTCTTTGGAGAGGTCCTTCCTGGCCATGACGTTGGACACTGCTCAGGTCAAGGTGTTCCTCCCTCAGCAGAAGGTGGAGGGTCTTCAGACGCAGGCGCTGGCCTTACTGTCGCGCCCACGCCCATCCATCCATATGGGGATGCAGTTGGTGGGCCTCATGGTGTCTAGCTTCGAGGCTGTACCCTTCGCCCAGTTTCACATGAGATCTCTTTAGTTGAATCTCTTGACCGTTTGGGATCGGAAACAGGAGTCCCTGGAATTCGTTCTGTCCCCTCTGGCCAGACGGTCCCTCTCATGGTGGTTGGACTCGAGAAATCTTCTAGTGAGAAGGTCCCTTCTGCCTCCGCGCTGGGAGATTGTCACCAGGGACGCCGTCTGACCGATTGGGGAGGGGTTTGGCCATCGCTGAAGTTCCAGGGCCAGTGGGGTCCTCAGGAGGCTCATGTGCCTATCAATCTCCTGGAGCTGAGAGCGATCCGGTTGGTCCCTTTTCAGCTGACTCCCCACCTATGGGGTGGCGCGGTTCAGGTCTGCTCGGACAATCAAACGGCAGTCGCCTACATCAATCATCAGGGCGGGACTCGGAGCAAGCGAGCCCTCAAGGAAGTGTCCCTGATCCTGTCTTGGGCAGAGGAGAATGTTCCCTGCATCTCGGCGGTTTACATCCCAGGGGTGGAGAACCAGGAGGCGGACTCCCTGAGCAGGGGGACGTCTCGTCTGGGGGAGTGGTCTCTCAGCAACAAGATCTTTCACGCCCTGTGTCGCCGCTGGGGTCAACTGGACGTGGACCTGTTTGCGTCCCGTCACAATCACAAGCTTCCAAGGTTCGTCTCTCTGTCAAGAGATCCTCTGGCCTTCGCCAGAGACGCGCTAGCAATTCCTTGGACAGATTTTCGACTCCTCTATGTATTTCCTCTCCTGGGTCGCGTGCTGCGCAAGAAAGCCCAGGAAGGGGTACCGACCATCCTGGTGGCCCCCCGCTGGCCGAGAAGGTGTTGGTTCGCGGACATAGTCCAGATGTCAGTGGATCATTACGTCATGCCCGACGATCCAGGGCTTCTCACTCAGGGACTGCTACGCTACCCCAATTTACAAACGCTGGCTTTGACGGCTTGGCTGCTGAAACCTCCATCCTGACGGAAAAGGGGCTGCCTACCTTGGTTGTGAGTACCATGATTCAGGCTCGGAAGAAATCCTCTATCATGATTTATTATAGGGTCTGGCATGCTTACATTGCCTGGTGTGAGTCTAAGAATTTCCCTTGCCATTCTTTTTCCCTTTCCAGAATTTTGGAGTTCCTACAACATGGCTTGGATTCGGGTCTACAATTGATTACCCTCAAGGGGCAGGTTTCGGCCGTGGCAATTTTTTTTCCAAAGGTCTTTCGCCAATCATAGACTTATCAAGACTTTTTTTCAAGGAATTACCCATGTGCGTCGGCCACGTAAGCCTTTGCTACCAGTGTGGGATTTGAATGTGGTGCTTTCTGCTCTCCAGGGTCCTCCTTTTGAGCCCTTGTGTGATGCTGCCTTATCCATTTTGACTCTGAAGGTGGGCTTTTTGGTAGCTATCACTTCGGTGCGTCGCGTCTTGGAGCTGGCGGAGCTTTGTATGAAGCCTCCTTACTTGGAGCGGCATCGGGATAAGATGGTTTTTCGTCTTAAGCCAGATTTCTTACCCAAGGTTGTTTCTGGCCTAGGAAGGGCCTGCCTCCAGCCAAATCCACTATCAGCAAGTAGATCAGGCAGGCGGTGGTGCAGGCTTATTCTGCAAAGGGGAAGGAGCCCACTTTTCGTGTTACTGCTCACTACACTAGAGCTATTGGTGCTTTCTGGGCTTTTCAGCACCAGGCTTCGGTTGAACAGGTTTGTAAGGCCGCTACTTGGTCTTCGGTTATATATATATGTATATATATATATGTCTGCTTACTATTATTACTATTGGAGTGGGTAATGTAATTCTTGAGCTAGAAGATATATAATGGTCTATAGAATATTAAGAATATAGATTATTAAGTTGTTGTGTTACAATGTTGTTCTGTAAGTACATCAATTAAAATTGGTTCACCATAGGCACATATATTTTAAAGCAGTGATTGTGAAAGAGGCGAAACGTAGTTGTTACAAATTAATTGATATTGTAAAATGAGTTTTTTTTTTTTTAGTTTTTTGTAATAGATGTTTATAATGTGCTCGGTATATAACTCATCAATAAACAATTAAATCAAAAATTGAACATAAAAATTGAAAGGTGATTCATTTAATGCACAATTCTGGTGGAACAGCTGTTTACAAAAGCCCCCATAACACATTAAAAAATGTGAAAGGCAATTAAAATGACTCTTGGGGTCACCCTAAGAGAAATAAGTACCCGAGAAGGCAGCAAAAAATGAATACAATGACCCAGTTGACAGAAAAGATATATATGATGATCATGTCCAGGTTGAATCTCCATCCATGGCTTTCATCTTCAAAGTCAAACCTGTGACCACCATGTGGAAAGTATCTTCTCCTTGTAGGATCCAAATGCCTCCTGAAACCTGACAACAACCAAATATTAACCACATAACATAGATAATCACCACATTCAAATGGTATATATTGTTCCAGTATACATGCAGTTAGCATTTTAAAGAGGAACTTCATGGGGTTTCCCGATTTGGGATGTCCCACTTTGTGAAGCCTCCAAGATCTCTAAGTAAAACTCACCTAGCCACAATCCAATGGCCCATGTGTAGGCCACATCCCCACTCAGGACAGTTTTATAGGGTGATAAAGTTTTATGTATGGTGAATATAGCCAAAGAATAGAAAGACAAAAACTAAAAATAGAAGCAAAGACAAAATATAGAAGAAATAAGGAATAGAAGGAATGACAGAAAGAAAGAGAAATAAAGAATAACAAACTAGATTGGATGTCAAAAAAGCAGGAAAGAAAGAAATAGAAAAAAATAAATAAATAGAATAAAGAATAGATAGAACAACGGAAAAAATAAATTAATAGTGAGAGAGAAACAAAGAATAAGAGGACTGATAGAAAGAAAGAAAGAAAGAAAGGCTCTCCCAATGGGCAATCTGCCCCTGACTGACAGTTCTTAGTCCTGTTTAATGCATGACCCTGCATCTTGAGGGGCTTCCCAGGGTAGAGAGGATGAGGTGGACTCCTCCCAAGGTGCAGGGGCCCTGGCACCTGCCAGGGTAAGCCCAGTGCTGATGCCGCCTGCCTGTTCCCACTATACGCTTAAGTTGGGCACCCATTTGTGAACGGCAGACTCAGGTACATCCCCCAGCTAGAGGGGAATGGGGATGTGGCCAGCTGCATGCTCGGTTCCATTCAGCCTGCTAGTTGCTCTCACATCAGGGTGGCCAGTGACTGAGGAATGCTGGAAAGGTGAGTTTTCTCAGCAATATGTCATATTTCACATGATTTGGGAATCTCAACAGAGAAGACCACCACCTGGCAGATTGAAAAACTCAGGTGTTGTTCTATAATAAATATATCATCCTAAAGCAGACCTAGATTCAAGGTGTTATGTAAAATTGAAAAATGACTCCACATGATCAGCCTGAACGCAGAGCCCTTTATCCTTGGCAGACATGGGTCAGGCATCACAAGAACTGATGATCAGGTCATCCAATTGGTCCAGCTGGTCGGCAAAGACAGGAAACAAGGCTATAGTTCCACAATATAGTTTAAGGACAAAAAATAGATCACTAAATTGTCTGTAAAGGTTCATTCATCCAGGTCATGGTATATCTGTAGGAATAAATCAAGGAAACTGGCCAGAATTGAAACTCACCTTTTTTCCCGGTCCAACAGCGCATGCTCAAGCAGCAGCTGCATCTCCGCTATCCCTTTAGCTGGGTGCGTGCCTGAACCAGGCATCTGTGAATGCCCGGCATGCTCCCTGTTAGAGGGTGGGTGGGGATGTGTGGCCGCCAGTGTGCTTGGATACACTCGCCTTAGACGAGCTATTAGACCAAGGGGCGAGAGCGGACTGGGGAAACGTTAGTTATAGAGACCTGGGGGGAAGTAGAAGAGGAGACTAAGGATACAGAAAGGTGGTTGTTTTGTCATGCAAATCTGCTTCTCACTGTGACTGAAGACATTTTTTCCCCGTATCCCTCTTCTTGCAGCCTCACACTGCCACCCAAACTACAAGAATCACCCAACAAGTGGTGCCCATGAGCAAGTACATCTGGGTGACTGACAAACATATTAAAAAAAAATGAAGTGTTCTGTTTTAGGATGACTTGCACGGAGGTGCCCACAGAGTAAGTAGGGATACATACACAACCCACCAATCCTCTGTCCCCTATTTCCCATCTTAAGATCCTGGTGCTCCCCTGGGAAATCCCTCTGCCTGTCCCTCCCCAACCAGTGACATCATTAGCCACATGGGGGGTAAAAGCCTTCCTGTCCCCGTGGACTAGCATTAGCTTTGCGGGACGCGAAGAAAGGAGGAGGGGGGACCTGTGCCTCCCTTCACTACACAGATGACAGGGAGGTTGCAAAAGCGGTCAGCCCTCGCCAAACCAGGGGGGAGACCCCGACCCAGCGGACCTGCATGGAAATGAGGCTGCTCCTCGGGGGAGAGGAGGAAACACAGAGATAATTAATTAATTATGTTTTTTATATGTATTTTCTATTTATTTATTTCTGTCTGTGAACTGGTAATGAGTCCAAGGGACCAGTTCCTAGGTTGTGATGGTCAGAGCTGGGGACTGAACTGGATTGCCCCAGCTCTGGCTCATCACTGCCTATAAGGACACCCATAAAATAAGCTGCCCTTCCTATGAGCAGATACACATAGCCCCAAATATATTTTGGCAGTATGGGCAAGGTGAGAAGTCTTACTTGGCTCAGCAGCCTCCAGTGCTGCACTTGCTCTTATAGCCCGTCCTTCATGCAGCTCAGAAATGTGACACAGACATCACATGACATTATGCCGGGGAGGCTGGGAAAGCAAGTGGATGCAGCAGAGCTGTGAGCCTGTAAGCTTCCCTGCCTGCCTGATATTAATTCTTCTACTTAATGGTCTCTTCATGGCAGCTGGGGGTCATGAGGAAGGTAGAATTCAAGGAATTCAAGGATGCTCTTCATAGGGTGCAGGAGGGAAAAATGGGTGCGCTTAATTCACTGCCCTGGGTACTGGAGCTCTCTAGCGGCAAATATGCTCAGCTCTTACCTCCAAACATTCTGAAGGGACGGCTGCAGCTTGGTAATGGCCACTTGGCGCAGTTCGCTGTTTGGAAACTTTGCCTTCTTTTAAGATATTCATTTGGAAAGAAATCAGCAGAAGAATTGCTGAGCTCTGTAATTTAACAAGTACAAAAATCAGGTCATCGCCAACTATGACTGCATCAACTCACACTGAACACATACATTATATATTTGCCCAGCCTAATGATTCAGCATTATGCAGATCACTCCCATTGGTCATATTTAAAGCAAAACTGTAGGAAAAAAAGAAGATCAGGCACATCCACAGCACTGATAAACTCCATAGAACGTGTTCCATTCTGCTGCCTCATGCTCTGTGGCTGAGTAGGCCCTGCAGAAATGACAGAGATCACTGGGATTTATATAAAGCAGGCTCAATAATGGCTGAATGAAAGATGCAGGATAATTAAATCCTTTTGCTCTTTAAATAACCCCTGCAAACTGTAATATTTGCTAGCGTATAACAGGGAATGTCTATTCTTTTTAAAAGAAAAGAGTCAAAGCTATGATTGGCTGTATGGGGACAAACCCACACAAACTAAGAAGGTGGTTGGATAAAATAAATCCTGCAAAGAGTAGGTCATCTGTGTGTGGTCACTGCAGGTTCGACAGCATGTGCATACATTGCAAGCTGCTAAAACATCACACATAGGTATTTTCTGTTGTGTTCTGTTTATGTATCACAAGGCTCTATCCTAGGACCCCTACTTGTTCCATCTAAATCTATGGGCCAACTTAAAACCTTATTAGGATTCCATTATAACTTTTATCCATATGACACTCAAATATACCCAAATCTGGCCCAAATCTCTCTTTTATCTTGCATTCCTAAAAACTCTCTCTTCCTTCTGGGTTTCCTGCTACTATTGGGTTATGTTGGTTAAATCCAGGCAGCAGCACAGCTGGGATTCCAGGAAAAGAAGCCTCAGGGGTGCTTCATAATGTTTGCTACAATGAGGTTGTGATATAGCTTTGAGTGGATGCAGGAGCATCTGAGATGCCCCGTTGCACACCCCTATCCCCCGGCAGACGGAGAACCAGTAGCCCTGTGTTTAAGATTTCTGTGTTCCTTGCAGTCCATCAGCATAACCAGTTTATACAGCAGGTTTGCACATTAGTGTGCCCCCTCTTGACAAAACTGACAGCACTGCTGAACCTGGCATTTCACACCAGGGTCTTGGGAGGCATGTCTAACTTGGTAATTATTTAAAAAAAAGCCAGTGAACAAGCTAAAATGCATGCAACTTCAGCATTTTAGATAGAGAAGCTTTCAAAAGCAGGGTTGACTTTTGTTCAGTACTGTCCGCTTAGGTTGTGCCTATCTGCAGCTTAACTGTGTCACCGTAACCCAGAAGTTGCAAGTATTTTAGCCTGTCTTACATTAAACCGTAATTTTAAATCAAGCTTAACGCTTCCATTCCGGGCACCACCAGTAGCAATGCGTGGGTTTATCTCATCTGTAGGCGGGGACTGCAAGATAGACAAAAATACAATTCTGTGATTACTCACCTGTAGAATTGTTATTATGAGTATACAGTACGTCCTGCTCCAGATAAGATTCATTACTCTTGGGTATTACTCCGCCAGATGGCCCTGGACTGCAGAGACCGCGAAATTGGCTCCTCCCGGCCCCTCAAATACCCGGGACCTCCCACAAATCCCCAGCATTGAAAAGCAGTTAACGAGAAGCCGGGAGAATGATAACAGAACCACCTAGTAATTATAAAACAATGATAACAATCACCATACAGGGGATCCAAGGATAATGCAAACCAAGGGTGGGGTGGAGCAGGACGTACTGTATACTCATAATAACAATTCTACAGGTGAGTAATCACAGAATTGTATTATTCTTAGTATACAGTACGTCCTGCTCCAGATAAGATTACTCTTGGGACATCCAATAGCAGTGTCCATAAAGTAGGGTGGGATCCCCAAAGGTAACAACAGACAGGTCAGACCCCTGCCGCCTGCAGAACCTTGCGGCCAAAAGCAGCATCAGCTGAGGCCCTAACATCAACCTTGTAAAACTTTGAAAAAGTATGAACAGAAGACCAAGTAGCGGCCTTGCAAACTTGTTCAACAGAAGCCTGGTGCTGAAAAGCCCAAGAGGCACCAATAGCACGAGTGGAATGAGCACTAAGGCGGAAGGGAGGATTCTTCCCCTTAGCAGAGTAGGCCTGAATCACAGCATGATGGATACATTTGCTGATAGTAGATTTAGCAGGAGCCAAACCCTTCCTAGGACCAGAAGGGACCACAAAAAGAGCATCAGTTTTTCTGAAAGGTGCAGTAGCCACCAGATAGTACAGACACCTAATCACATCCAAGGAATGCAAAACCCTCTCTTAGCATTACTAGGATTAGGGCACAAGGAAGGAAGAACAATGTCCTGATTGTCCAGGTGAAAGGCAGACACGACCTTAGGCAGAAAATCTGTCTTGAAGCGAAACCCCACCTTGTCCTGGTGTCTCTGAAAGTAGGGGGGCTGGATGGAAAGCGCCGCCAACTCAGAAACACGCCTAACAGAAGTGATAGCCACCAAAAAGACAACCTTGAGAGTAAGAATGGCCAGGGCAGCCTCCTGCACAGGTTCAAAGGGATCACCCTGCAAGGCAAACAAGACCAAGTTCAAATCCCAAACAGGCAACATAGGCTTACGTGGGGGACGCACATGAGTAACCCCCTGGAAAAAAGTCCTGATCAGAGAATGCTGGGCAAAGGACCTCTGGAAGAAAACAGCCAGGGCAGAGTACTGAGTTGGAGCCCCAGCTCCAACCCATGCTGTTGGAACTCCAGGATCCTGGGAATAGAGAACACGCGACAGGGAAGAGACCTAGACTCACACCAGTCGATGTAGGCACGCCAAACCCTATAGTAAATAGAAGAAGAAGACTTCTTTCTAGCCTTTATCATGGTATCAACAATAGAGGCAGACAGCCCCTTCTCCATCAAGGTGAAGGTTTCAGCAGCCAGGCCGTCAAAGCCAGAGTTTGAAATTGGGATGGCGTAAATGAACCTGAGTGAGCAGGTCTGGAACCCTGGGCACAGCGTACTGATCTACTGCCAGCTGCACCACGTCTGCGAACCACACTCTTCTTGGCCACCTGGGAGCCACCAGGATAGCTGGCACCCCCTCCTGAGCTATCTTGCGCAGAACCCTGCCCAACAGGGGGAATGGGGGAAAGACATACAGGAGCTGAAAGTCCTGCCATGACATTGCTAGGGCATCTGTGGCCAAGGCCAGTGGATCCTGGGACAGGGAGACAAAGACTGGGAGCTTGTGATTGTGATAGGACGCAAACAGATCCACATCTGGTTGGCCCCAACTGTGACATAGAGAGTGAAACACCCTGTCGCAGAGGGACCATTCTCCCATGCGAGAGGTCCCCCTGCTCAGAGAGTCTGCCTGCAGATTCTCCACCCCCGGAATGTACACAGCTGAAATGCAGGGAACATTGTCCTCCGCCCAGGACAGGATCAGAGACACTTCCTTGAGGGCCCCCTTGCTCCGGGTCCCCCCCGATGATTGATGTAGGCAACCGCTGTCTGGTTGTCCGAGCGTACCTGAACAGGCCGGCCCCGAAGGTGTTGGGTCAAGTGAGCCAGAACCAACCTGATTGCCCTCAGTTCCAGAATGTTGATAGGTGTGTGGGCCTCCTGAGGGCCCTACCGCCCTTGGAACTGTAGGGACTCCCAGAAGCCCCCCCAACCTGTCGAACTGGCATCCGTGGTGACTGTCCCAGCAGGGGGCCAGAAAGGATCTGCCCGCCAACAGTTTCCTGGAGTCCAGCCAGGGGGGATAGAACAAGGACCTGGTCCAGGGACGCAGGATCCATGTCCCATACTGACAAGAGGTGGAGTTGCAGAGGCCTCATGTGAAACTGGGAATAAGGAACCACCTTGAAGCACAACACCATCAGGCCCACCAGCTGTATTCCCTGCCTGATGTAGGGATGAGGGCAAGAGAGGAGGGACTGAACCTGCACCAGCAGACTGTCCACCTTCTGCTGAGGAAGAAAAATCCTTGCCCGAACTGTATCCAGATTCATTCCCAGGAAGGGCTTCACCAAGGAGGGAGACAGGGAAGACTTGGGATGGTTGATCACCCAGCCAAATGACTCCAGAGTGGACACTACTTGCTGAGTATCCAGCTCTGCCTGATGGAGGGACTGAGAAGTGATGAGAATGTCGTCCAAATAGGGCAGCACGGGAATGCCCTGAGCCGAGCCATCACTCCTTCCAGCACCTTGGTGAACACTCTGGGAGCCGAAGTGAGACCGAAGGGCAATGCCACAAATTGTTAGTGCTGATCCTCCAGAGCGAACCTGAGGAATCTTTGATGACCTGGAAAAAATACAATTCTGTGAAATACTCACCTGTAGAATTGGTATTATAAGTATACAGTACGTCCTGCTCCAAATATAATACTTACACTTGGGTAATCCTCCGCCAGATGGCGCTGTACTGCAGAAGCATGCAAAAACAGGCTCCTCCTGGCCCTTCATATACCCAGGGACCTCCCACAAATCCCCAGCATTGAAAAGCAGTGAACAAGAAGCCGGGAGAATTAAAACCACCCAGAACAACTGGTAACGATAACAAGAGAACAATCACCATACAGGGGATCCAGCATAATGCAACAACCGGGTGGGGTGGAGCAGGACGTACTTTATACTTCGAAAAGGTATGAACAGACGACCAAGTAGCGGCCTTGCAAACTTGTTCAACCGAAGCCTGGTGCTGGAAGGCCCAAGAGGCCCCAATAGCACGAGTAGAATGAGCAGTAAGACGGAAAGGGGGACTCTTCCCCTTAGCAGAGTAAGCCTGAATCACGGCCTGACAAATCCATTTGCTAATAGTAGATTTGGCCGGAGCCAAACCCTTCCTAGGACCAGAGGGGACCACAAAAAAGCATCAGTTTTCCTGAAGGCCGCAGTGACTACCAGGTAATACTTCAGACACCTGACCACATCCAAGGAATGCAGAACCCTTTCCTTAGCGTTGCTAGGATTAGGACACAATGAAGTAAGAACAATATCCTGATTCAAATGAAAGGCAGACACCACCTTTGGCAGAAAGTCTGGCTTAAAGCGGAACACCACCTTGTCCTGGTGTCTCTCGTAGTAACAGGGGCTGAATAGACAACGCCGCCAGCTCCGATACACGCCTGACCGAAGTGATAGCCACAAGAAAAACCACTTTGAGAGTAAGCACGGCCAAAGCAGCATCCTGAATAGGCTCAAAGGGAGCACCCTGCAAAGCAGACAAAACCAAGTTCAAATCCCAAACAGGGACCATAGTTTTACGTGGGGGACGCACATGAGTGACCCCTTGAAAGAATGTCTTAACCAAGTGATGCTGAGCAAATGACTTCTGAAAGAAGACAAACAGAGCAGAAACCTGACCCTTCAGAGTACTGAGCTTTAAACCCAACTCTAAACCATGTTGTAAAAATTCCAGAATCCTAGGGATGAAGAACTCCCTGCAGGGAAGAGACCTGGACTCACACCAGTCTATGTAGGAACGCCATACCCTGTAATAGATGGCAGAAGAAGTTTTCTTCCTAGCCTGTACCATGGTATCCACCACAGAGGCAGACAAGCCTTTTTCCATCAAGATGGAGGTTTCAGCAGCCAAGCCGTCAAAACCAGAGTTTGTAAATTGGGATGGCCTAAGGAGCACTGAGTGAGTAGATCTGGTGCCTCTGGCAGGACGTACTGATCTACTGCCATTTGTACCACGTCTGCGTACCATACCCTTCTTGGCCACCTTGGGGCCACTAGAATCACTGGCACCTTTTCCAGGGCAATCTTGCGCAGAACCCTGCCCAGCAGGGGAAACGGGGGAAATACATACAGGAGGCAAAATTTCTTACAAGACAACGACAGAGCGTCCGTGGCCACGGCCAGAGGATCCTGAGACAGGGAGACAAAGGCCCGGAGCTTGCGATAGTGATGGGATGCAAACAGATCCACATCCGGTAGACCCCAACGGTGACACAGGGACTGGAACACCCTGTCGCAGAGGGACCACTCCCCCTGACGGGAAGTCCCCCTGCTCAGAGAGTCTGCCAGGAGATTCTCCACCCCCGGGATGTAAACAGACGAAATGCATTGAACATTGGCCTCCGCCCATGTCAGAATCCTCGACACTTCCTGGAGGGCACCCTTGCTCCGGGTCCCTCCCTGATGATTGATGTAGGCAACCGCCGTCTGGTTGTCTGAGCGCACCTGCACAAACAGTCCCTGCAGGTGACCGGTCAACTGCTCCAGAACCAACCTGACCGCCCGTAGTTCCAGAATGTTGATGGGTAAATGGGCCTCCTGAGGACCCCATTTGCCCTGGAACCTCAGGGATTTCCAGAATCCCCCCCAACCTGACAGACTGGCATCCGTGGTGACCGTCTCCCAGGGGGGGGCTAGAAAGGACCTGCCCTTTCGAAAATTCCTGTGGTCCAGCCACCACGAGAGGGACTTTAAGACCAACGGGGGAAGCACACAAGCCCTGTCTAGGGACGCAGGGTCCTTGTCCCATACAGAGAGGAGGTGAAGCTGCAGAGGCCTCGAATGGAACTGAGCAAAGGTCACCGCCTCGAAGCTTGCCACCATCAGACCCACCAGCTGCATTCCCTGCCTGAGTGAAAGCTGGGGGCACGAGAGCAGGGACCGCACCTGCGCAGTCAGGGCTTCCACCTTCTGTTGGGGAAGGAATATTCGTGACTGAACCGTATCCAGAATCATCCCCAGGAATGGGGTCACCGACGAAGGGGACAGAGAAGACTTGGGGTGATTGATCACCCAGCCGAAGGACTCCAGGGAGGACACCACCCGCTGAGTGTCCAGCCCCGCCTGCTGTAGGGGCCATGAGGCGATGAGGATGTCGTCCAGGTAGGGCAGCACTCAAATGCCCCCTGACCTTAACAAGGACATCACTCCCGCCAGTACCTTGGTGAACACTCTGAGCGCTGAAGCGAGGCCAAATGGTAGGGCCACAAACTGATAATGTTGATCATTCAACGCGAATCTGAGACACCTCTGATGCCCCGGAAACACAGGGATGTGAAGGTAAGCATCCTTGATGTCCACCGTCGTCATAAAATCCCCTGGGCGCAGAGAGCCAACGGCTGAGCGCAGAGTTTCCATGTGAAAGCGCTTGTGCTTGACAAAATTGTTGAGGATCTTTAAATCCAGAATGGGCCTGACTGACCCATCTCTTTTGGGTACTGTGAAAAGGTTGGAATAGAACCCTTCTCCAAGTTCTCTCAAGGGAACCTGGCAAATAACTCCCAGATCCAGAAGGTCTTGTACTGCCTGCATCAGGACCTGAGCCGATACCGGGTCCAGGGGGATCCGGCATCTGATGAATCTTGAGGGGGGCCGCATAGCAAACTCTATTTTGTAGCCAGAGGTAACTACCTCCTGAATCCAGCGGTCCGAGACTTGGTGCCTCCAGACATGCGCAAAGTGCTGTAGCCATCCCCCCACCCTGGCGGGCGAGGGCGCCCCATCATGCCTGAGGGGTCTTGGGAGGGGCTTTGGGTTTGGTCCCCCAGGAGGAGCCGGGGCGCCGCCCCTTGCTCCTATGCCAGGAGTCTGCACGAGCCCCCGCAAAGGACACCCCTTTTCCCTGCTTAACGCCTCTGTAGGGGGCGAAAAGGGGGCCCTGGTTCCGAAAGGGCCGAGGCTGCCGCCTGCACTGTGGTAACTTACCTCCTTTAGCAAAGAGGTCTACGCGGTCCCCAAACAGGCGCAGGCAGTTAAATGGAAGCCCAGTAAGGGCTTTCTTAGCAGCATTGTCAGCCGCCCACTGGCGCAGCCATACTGCGCGGCATATAGCCACCACCAAGGCGGAAGATCTGGCACACAGCCTAATAGCATCATCCGATGCAGACAGGATAAAGTTCACAAACACCTCACAATTAGAAAGTGCATCAACAGCATCAGCAGGCAACTCGTCCGGGCCGTCAAGTGCATTCCTGACCATGGCCCTGAGCGCCACAGCAGTAATGGCCAAGGCGCAAACCGGGCGCAGCGCCGCCCCACCAAATGCAAAGGCATGGCATGCCAATTGGTCAATGCGCCGGTCCTCAGAGTCCCGCAGCGTAGTGGTGTCGGGAGAGTGCATAATAGAGGTGTTAGACAGCCCTAAAACAGGAGCATCGACCTCGGGGGTCGATGACCAGCACTTGACCATATCAGCAGGAAATGAATACTTCTTGTCCAAACTCTTAGGGATCCCGGGAAGTCTACTGGGATGTTCCCATTCTTTCAACACGAGGTTATTGAAATGGGTTTGCTCAGGAAATTCCAGTCGAGCCTTAGCAGTATGAAATAACTCACCCCTTTACCTAGGGGCATCAACAGGGAGAGAGATGGACAAAACTTCAAAAATCTGAAGCAGTAGTTTGTCAGTATCATCCGGGGTCCAGTGGTCAGAACCGGAATCGTCATGACCCCTTGCCTTCTCATGAGAAGATTCTGAGTCAGAAAATAGCTCCCCTTCATCCGAAGGGGTATGGCCATAAAAATGTGAAAACTCATCAGCCTCCGTAGGGAAAGGAGCAGAATCAGGGATTATGTGCCGCTATTTAGCAGTGGCCTTGCGCGCTAGAGAACTAGCAAGCAATTTTTCAACACTGCCCAGTCTAGTAGCCACATCAGGATGAGAATCCCCGCTTGTATTGGGGGTTAGACTCAGGCTTGGGGGAGTAGGTGAAGTGAGGCGAGGTGCAGGCCCAGCCACTGGAGGGGCGGGAAGAACCATTAGCGTCTGCTGTGCACAAGGGACGCAGACCCGTGCATTGTCACCGCTAATAGGTGAGACCCCACAAGCTACACACAGACGGGCTTGTCCCGAGGGAACCCCGTTCACAATATCCTGGGATGCCTCCATATGGTGATTGATGGGCACAATAGGCCGGTAGGGATTGACGCTGTAAGCTACCCTGGATGCCCCAAAGACCCGCAGGGAAGTGGGAGTAACTATCCTAGGACCCCTGGTAATTAACCGGGCCGAGAGAAGCCACTGGATTCGATAGTCTGAAAGACATAATGGGAATAGGGATGTCAGAGCCATGCGCAGTGGACAAAAGGAAGAAAAAAACTCGCCCGCGAGGGCACTCACCGACCTAAGGAGGAGGGCCGCAACACATGTGCGCGTGACCAGCAACAGAAGGGCGCCAAGAACCTCGAAGGGCGGGCCAGAGCGCGCCAAACCGGGTCCCCGCCCCCCTCGAAGAGCGCCAAGCTCTGAAATAGTTTCAAGATGTCAGAAGAGCGAAGTGTATGGCACACTTAGCAAAAGATACGCCAATGAAGACGTAGCAGCGTCTGAGGCGCCGCCACGGAAGGAGTGCGCGTGGCGGCGACAGATGCAATTGAAGTTTTAACAGCGCAGCGCTGACACCCAGAATACCAGTCAAAGACAGTACTAAGGCCATAAGCGTGTGAAATACATGGACCACCACACCCCCCCTCCCTTTCTTTCCCCCCGGACTACGGGGGGAACGAGGGAGGACGGCGACCCTTTGTACAGGGCCCACCGCTACACGGGGCAATAGCGCGGGAGGAGCATCCTCTAGAGACTCACCATCAGCCGTCTACCCTTTGGTGGGGGACTGCGGTGGAGCATGGCTCCATAAGCACACAAGGTGCTGCCTACCTTCACCCGACCAGCGCAGCCCAGGCTGGGAGGCACATCACAGGGAGGACGGGTGGGAATAGTCCACAGGGCCGCAGGCTTTGATAGCCCCGCTCACCTGCGAGAGAGTGATACTTCATGTCTTCTTAGTCAGCACTGCAGAGAAATCTGGGGATTTGTGGGAGGTCCCTGGGTATATGAAGGGCCGGGAGGAGCCTGTTTTAGCATGCTTCTGCAGTAGAGCTCCATCTGGCAGAGGATTACCCAAGTGTAAGTATTATATTTGGAGCAGGACGTACTGTATACTAAGAATACAGGAATATGAAGGTAAGCATCCTTGATGTCCACAGAGGTCATGAAGTCCCCTGGACGCAGGTAACTGATAGCAGAGCGCAGAGTTTCCATACGAAAGCGCCTGCACCTGACAAATTTGTTGAGGATCTTCTAGTCCAGGATGGGCCTGACTGACCCATCTCTTTTGGGCACGGTGAAAAGGTTGGAATAGAACCCCTTGCCCCTTTCTCGTAAGGGGACCTGACAGATGATCCCCAGCTCCAGAAGGCTTTGCACCACCAGAATTAGAGCCTGAGCTGACATGGGGTCCTGAGACATCCGGGATCTGATGAATCTTGGGGGCGGCCATGGGGGCACACAGCCGGGCTTGTCCCGAAGGAACCCCGAGCACATTATCCTGAAACGCCTCCATATGGTGATTATAGTGGCACAATAGGCCGATAGGGATTCACGCTATGACAGCAACCCGGGATGCCCCAATAGCCCGCTAGGGAAGTGGGAGTAATTAGCACACAAGGCCTCACAAAGTTTAATAACTAAAAAGAGGGGTAGGGCCAGGAGAAACCAATAGAGTTCGACCCGCCTGAAAGACCTAAGCGAAGAGAATCCCATAAGCGACATGTATAATGACATAGGGTAAATAAAGCCGCCCGCGAGGGCACTCACGGACCGCCGTAGGTAGATGCCAGCCACGCAGCAGACGGAATCCAGAGAAAAATGGCGCTGAGTATACCTCGAGGGGCGGGCTGCGGAGACAGTGACGCGGGCCGCGGAGACAGTGATGCGGAACGCGCCATCCACGGGCCCCGCCCCCCCAAAGAGCGCAAAGCAGCACACGTGACAAGCAACCAATGAAAGCGCATAAGTGCCTGAGGTAATGCCGCCGCCAACCACAGAACGCAGTAGAAGCGCGCACGGCGGCGGCATATTCAAACCGCAACCAGTGCAACCAAGTCAGTGTGGAGACTGAACAAAAAACAACAAGCACACCATCAAGTGAAGCACCAACGCATACCCCCCCCCCCCGAGAGCTACAAGGGAGAGCGAGGGAGGGCAGCGGCCACTTAACATAGGGCCCACCGATAGACAGGGGTAAGGGGCAATAGTGCGGGAGAGGCATCCCATAGAGGCTCACCATATGCCTATACCGCCTACCCTTTGGTGGGGGATTGCGGTGGAGCAGCGCTCCTAAGCACCCGACAGCGGTGCTGCCTACCATCACCCGGACCAGCGCAGCCAAGGCTGGGAGGCACATTAATAATGGAACGGGTGGGAATAGTCCTACAGGGCCGCAGGCTAAAAGCCCCGCTCACCTGCCAGAAGAGAGCCATCTTCTTGTCCTTCGCAGTCCAGACTGCAGAGAAATTCTGGGGATTTGTGGGAGGGGCTGGGAGGAGCCAATTTCGCGGTCTCTGCAGTCCAGCGCCATCTGGCGGAGTAATACCTATGAGTAATGAATCTTATCTGGAGCAGGACGTACTGTATACTAAGAATAACTAGCTCCCCCCAGCCTATATAGGGCAGGCTGTGGCATCTCCTCAGTTCTTTTCTTGCAGTCACAAGAGACTGTGAAGATGTCTGGATTTTTTTTCTTTTAGTTACAGTGCTGACTAGGAGTCTGTCTCTGCCACTCACCAGGTGCAGCGTTCCTGGGGACCCCCATTAGATGCCTGAAGTCGGTTCTTAAACCTTTAGCGTGGGATCGTGCAGTGTGAGGTGTCCAGGTAAGTGCACCGGGGCTTGTCCGACTGGGTCTGGATCCCGTGGCAGCAGGGTACCCTATCTCTGGACCTTGCATGGTGGCCCTGCTGTGCGTCTCCCACTGAGCCCTGGTCCCTCTACCCCGAGTCATCTACCCCATGACTCCATGACACCCTGCAAGAGACGCAGTCTGCCTTCCACATGGCTGCTGAGTGCGGCCTGAGCTAGGTGCCCGGGCTCCCTGGTGTCAGTGTGTTTGCGATTACTACTGCTGGCAGCCATGCTGAGAGCTCATTCAGAGCTCGGCTGCCAATGTTTGAAGGGGGAAATGGCCTCGTCGTGAGACGGCATGGTCACGCATGCAACGCAGATTGGAGGGAGGGGGGGGGATTTGGCTAAGGCCTCACAGTGCAGGACGGGAAACCCGCATTTGTGAGGTCCGTGGTTCCACCCTCCTTCTCCTCACTAGGAGAAGGCAGTAGGGTGTGGGAACCAGCACTACAGCTGTATTGCTTAGCAGTTAGAGCAGCCATTTTACCATGTCAAAGTATTCCGAGGCACCGGGGTTTTGTATTTTAATGGAGAGTAGTGCCGTGTGCCTCATGTGTCAAAGCATGCCTGACCTTGGGTGAGGGACCCCTGTGCGCTGGGTGCACTACTGTCCTACGCCGCCTTATGCATCTGGCAGGTTCCACGCTTCAGTTGGATTGTCCAGTTTCTCCTGCGGATTTAGGCTCGGACCCGTCAGAGCAGGATACCCGGGGGGGGGGGGGGGTGATGCCAGGTCCATTTGTGTCCCAGGGCCAGCCAATGGATGGGGTTCCTTCTTTGGAGGGTGGTGTGGTTGGAGATCATGGTCAGTGGCTTTCGTCAGCAGGGGGTTAGAAGGGCGGTCAGTATGTCCACAGGGTTAGAAGGGTGGTCAGAAAGTCCCCAGGGTTAGAACAGTGGTCAGAAAGTCCACAGGGTTAGAACAGTGGTCAGAAAGTTCACAAGGTTGGAAATGTGGTCAGTAAGCCCACATCATTAGAAGCGTAGTCAGTATGTCCACAGCGTTAGAAGAATGGTCAGTAAGCCCACCGTATTAGAAGGGTGGTCAGTAAGTCCACAGGGTTAGGGTGTTCAGTAGGTTCACAGGGTTAGAAGGTCGGTCAGTAAGTTCACAGGGTTAGAAGGGTGGTCAGTAAGTGTACAGGGTTACAAGGGTGGTCAGTAAGTCCACAGGGTTAGAAGGGTGGTCAGTAAGTTCACAAGGATAGAAGAGTGGTCAGTGAGTCCTCAGGGTTAGAGGGGTGGTCAGTAAGTTCTCAAGGATGGAAGGGTGGTCAGTAAGTGCACAGGGTTAGAAGAGTTATTATAAAGCTCTTGGAACAGCCATCTCTGTGCTATCAGGATATTATCTTTGACTTGCACCACATGAATTTTACACTGTCTGATAGCAATGTGATCTTTTTATTACCTGTCTGGAAGTAGACTTTGGCAATGATTGCCCTGCAGAGAGGACAATGGGTTTTTGAAGGATTGTCTTTGGCTAGCATGCGTAGACACAGCTCACAAAAGATGTGTTGGCATGGATGGCACATGTAAGGGTTGAAGTAGATGTCTAAACACACAGCACATATGTAGCCTTCCTTCTCTTTAATGTTCTCCTCCTCTTCTTCGTCTGAGCTCAGATTGGTCTTATTGATCTGGAAAATGAAACAGGTTAGAGTGATAGACCATCTTTTGTATAAACAGTAGCATCAGTGCAGCATCTAGTGACTCATAAAGCCAAGCTAGGAGCCTGGGGAGCCAGCTAAACACAGAATTACCAGGCATGTCACACAGACACATGAAAGGCCATTATTATTGCCAGCAATGAAAGGAATGAGTGGGAAGCAAGGAAGGAGCCGTGTATCAACGTAGCTAGCCAAATCTTAGATGCAACTAGCAAAGAAGGTTTTCTTTAAGGACAGTAAGCGGATAACGAGTGATTGGTCACAGACATCTGCATAGTGGAAAGATGAGGCCATTGCTAATAAGATCCCCCCTCCCCCCCACTTGCTGTCTTCAGCTATTAAAGCTTCACCATCTTGGCAAAATTTGTCCCAAATACAATCGGCCACATCTTTTGTAGGTCTGAAAAGGATAAATCTCCTGCCAGCTCATAAAAGGCTGCTCTACTTCTGCCGCTCCCTGCCACCAAGAAGAATAGCAGAGCCAGTGTGACATGGGATCTCATAGCACTGTACTTACTAAACTAAAATTTACTGCTAGAGTATGGATGCTGCTGGTATGTGTATACTGTATGTATAAAGTAATTATGTTTTTGTCAGTGGCTTTCAGAGACAGAACTGGTAATGTGATCAATCCATGAACCATACTGGCAAAAAAAGATTGAAAAGCAGGCCAGCAGAAGTTACTGGCGGTCAGTCACTACTCAGAGCGACATAGCACAGTGTTTATCCAGGCAAACAGCTTCAAGCAACAGGTTGGTCAAGTAACTGTCACTTTATACTCCAAAAAAGTTTACTTTTTGCACCTGATGCAGATTCACCCCTTTAAATTAGCACCAGGTTCAAAAATGCAATTCTGTGATTCTCACCTGTAGAACTGTTGTCTCTTCCACTCCAGGCTGCCACAAATCCGATAAGAATGTGTTAACTTTTGACTGAAGGACGAAACTGCAATGTAAAAAGATGTGGCCCCTCCCAGTCTACATATACCTACGACTGCCCTCCCATATCCAGTAATTGTAAAACATTAGGAGCCATCCAGGAGGAAGGAAGTTCCTAGTTCTCAACTAGGAAGAGACCGAAGTAGGTCAGCCTTATTTTTATTAAGGTACTTGGGAGCATCTGCAGAGGCTCTTCAGTCTACCTTGTAACTTTTGGTAAAGGTATGTACAGAGGACCGGGCTGCGGCCTTGCAGACTTGTTCTCTGGAGACCGGGTGCTGAAAAGCCCAAAAGCTGCCAATAGCCCTGGTGGAATGGGCAGTAACACAAAAATGAGGCTCCTTATCCCTACAGCTGTAGACCCTAAGCACTGCCTCCCTAACCTATCTGCTGATGGTAGCCTTGGCCGGAGCTAAATCCCTTCTTGGACCTTGAGGAATGACAAACAAGTCTATCTTTCCTTATGTTTGGATGGACAGGGGCACAAGGAAGCCAAAACCACCTCATCATTGATGTGAAAAGAGGAGACAACCTTAGGCAAGAAAACCTGCTTGAATCGCAGGACCGCCTAGTCCATCTGAAAAAACAGGTAAGGAGAACTGATCGACAGGGCTGTTAACTCAGATACTCTGCTAACTGATGTGATAGCTACTAGAAAGATGAACCTTGTAAGACCGATAGGATTTAATTAAGAACCCATGGTGGTAAGAAAGCCTTTCTGGGAGGATGAGCATGAGAGAGACTCCCTGCTCAGGAAATCGTCCATTTTTCACTCCGGGTATGCAGATGGTTGATATGTACGGGCATTGTTCTCCGCCCAATGTAATATCCAAGACACCTCCCTTACAGCAATCCTGCTCCAGGTGCCTCCCTGATGGTTGATATAAGCCACAGCTTTGGCGTTGTCTGCCTGAATCATGACTGGAAGTCCCTTTAAGAGGGAGGTCCAGTGAGTTAGGGTCAGGTAGATTGCTCTTAATTCTAGAACACTGATGGATAACCTGCATTCCTGCTGGTTCCAGTGACCCTGAATGGTCAAAAACCCATCACACCTGCTCATCCCTTTAGACTTGCGTCAGTGGTGATTACGGTCCAAAGAACTGGAGCCAAGGACCTGCCCATCAGAAGGTAATGTGGATCTAGCCACCATGATAACACCTGTCTCCCTGGATTGGATAGGGAGAAGTGTGATAACACTTACAACTAGAGGGTCAATCCTCAGATAGTAGTGCCCTTACTCTGGCCTGAAGCAAAGCACTCTTTTCATCTACAAGAAATATCCTGGACTGCTCCATATCTTAAGTATTTCCTACAAAGGACCTTAACCGTGAGGGGTACAAGTGGGACTTGGGATAATTTATTATCCACCCAAATCTTTGCACAGTGGCTAGGACTGTCTGTGTAACTTCACAGGCTTTCAAAAAGGAAGGTACTCTGATCAAAAGATCATCTAGATAAGGTGTGATATTCACACCCATGCTTCTCAAGATGGCCATGAGTCCTGCTAGGACCTTCGTAAAAACCCCTGGGACTGTAAAAAGGCCAAAGGGCAGGGCCACAAACTGGTTTGTGATGATTGTTTATTGAAAAACACAGGAACTTGTGATGACCCGAGAAAATCGCTATGTGCAAATATGCGTCTCTGATGTCCACTATTGTCATGAAATCTCCCTGCTGCAAGGCTGCTATGGTGGACCCTAGGGGTTCCATCTGAAACCTTCGCAAGTGAACAAAAGAGTTGAGGCGCTTGAGGTCTAGAATAGGCCGCACTGATCCGTCCCTCTTGGGGGGTTACACAAAGATTTAAGTAGAACCTGGTGTGCTCTCTCTGATGGAGGTACAGGGGGTACCAATCCCCTCTGAACTAAGCCTTTAATCACTGCCTGAAGCGCCTCTGCTCGCACTGGGTTCTGTGGGAGTCTTGATGGAAAATATCTTCAAAGTGGCCTGGCTACTAGTTCCAATTTGTAGCCTGAGGATAAAACCTCCTGAATCCAAGAATCTGCCACCTGGTTTCTCAAAAAAAGAGCAAAGAGCAGCAGATGTTGCTCCCTTCATGCCTTGGAAGGCTTAGAGGGGGGGGGGGGGGGCTAGGGTTTGTTTCACCAAACAGGGCCTTCTTAACGATATCATCAAGAGGTTCCACAAGGAGCCTGTTTTCTACAAAGGGAAGCCCAGGGAGAGTCTTCTTTGAAGTGTTATTGGCAGACCATTTCTTTAACCACAAAGAGCGGCGCCGGGAGAGCAGCAAGGCTGGATCTCTGGCATTAAGCCTTACAATATCGTCCACTGCAGAAATTATATATCTGAAAACCTCCAAATAAGACTGTAGCAGCTGAAAAATAGACAACGGGGAATGATACATGCATACATTTCCTGCCGTAGCTGCCATATAGACTGCAGGGCGCAAGGCAGAACCCACAATGGAAAAAAGCTTGCCAAGAAGACTGGTCCAATCATTTATCAACCCAGGATCCTGGGTATAGAAAGCTTGTCTAGCTTCTCTCATTCCCTTAAAATAAGATCCTGAAAATGTGGAAGCTCAGGGAAAAAAGGCCTCTGCTTCTTTGTCTTATAAGGATCTCCCCATGCTCTCTTTGGATGAACCAGGGCAGAAATATTCAGGGTCTCTAGGATGGAGGAGGCAATACTATCCATTTGCTCCTTAACAAGTTACAAAACTAGGAGTCTCCGTCCTCACTGCTAGAAATTTTTTCCATTTTTTTTTCAACTCCAGGAGGCACATGATGGGTCCATCCAGAAGAGGAATATTGTGAGGGTGTGGAAGCAGACAGGGTTAAAGTCCCCCGCTTCCAGGAATTCCTGGGAAAATGAAAAAATAAAAATAAATCTGTGTCACATCTTCGCAGTCCAACCTCCACTGCAAGAATGAAACTGGATATGGGAGGGCAGCCAGAGGTATACGTAGACTGGGGGGGGACACACCTTTTTATCTTGCAGTCCTACCCTTCAGTCGAGAGTTAACCCATTTGTATCGGATTGTTGATGGCCTGGAGTGGAATATGAGGAAAAAGTGTACATCTATTTAATTTTTCACCTAAAGTGCACTTTTTTTTCACCTGGTGCTGAATCAACCCCATGATGTTACAGTGTCAGCAATGAAAAAGGGAAATATATGGTGTAGCTGGGGGCCAATAATTCCTTGGTGTACATCCTTAAAGTGGACTCCCAGTCAAAAAAATAATTAGAAAATTGCTCCTCAGTGATGTAATCCATGAACTGCACTAAGCAAAAAATCATAACTATATCTCTCACAAAGAAAACACTGTTAGACTTACTGGTAACAGATTTTTTAGGAATCCTTCAGCGTGACCACCTGGAGATTATACTCCACCCCCTGGGAGGAAACACAAACATGAACAGAGGTTAACCCCCCCCCCCTTCCTCCCCCCCAACATAACAACCCTTGGACTATGGGTGGGTACTAAGCACTCACACTGAAGGATTCCTAAAAAAATTTGTTACTGGTAAGTCTGTGTTTTTTTCTAGTCATCCTTCAGCATGACCACCTGGAGAGGATTAGGCAAGTAATTATACCTTAGGGGTGGGAAGCTGCAAGTAGTACCCTTCTATCGAAGGCCTGATGTTTTGCAGATAGTAAATCAAGTCTATAATGTTTGAGGAAGGTGTGGAGTGAAGACCACATTGCTGCTTTACTATCTTCATCCAAAGAAGCACCAGTCCTTTCTGCCCAAGATGTGGACATAGCCCTTGTAGAATGGGCAGATACCTCTGGGGAAGAAACCCCCCTGGTAGAATATGCTTGTGCAATAGTCTGTTTTATCCATCTGGCTATAGTGGACCTGGTAGCTGCTTTCTTTTATCAGCTAAAAGTTTCTAAGAGTTTCTCTGGATCTTTCCAAATAAACGATCAGGGCTCTTCTAACTTCTATCAGTGAGGGATTTACTTCCTTGCCTGCTCCATTTGGTAATGTCGGAAGAACTATCTCTTATGACCTGTTAGCCAGGTCACTATTTTTGGCAAAAACAATGGATTGGGTCTAAGAATAACTTTGTCTGGTAGTACTGCACAATATGGTTTCTCAGATACCTCATCCAGAGGCTCAAAGGGAGGCTGTATTAAACCAATTAATACAATTGACAAGTCCCAGGTAGGGAACCCCTTAAAGTGGACCAACACCCAGGATTTTCACTATCCTGGGTTTTGGTCCACTTCCGCGGGGCACCCCGATCGGGGATAAGGTAAGGTTTCTGGGCGTCCTGGGGGGTTTCACCCCGCGGGCCATCCCGATTTCAGATGCCCCGCGGGGAGGAATATGATCGGTCCGGGAATCTTATAGATTCCCGGGCCGATCCCCCCTTTACTTTAAATCATGCAGGTCTTTTGCACATAACTGCCTTAAAACAATGATTGATTCGTTTTTTTTGTTTCAATTTTTGTTAAAATGATAATGCAGAAGTCTGAGTCTTTAATGTACTTACAGCTAGCCCCTTATCAAACCCTTCCTGCAGGAATTCGAGTACTGTGGCTGTCTCTTTTTTTTCTACTTGTTTACTTTACAAAAAGTCTACAGGGACCTTTCTTTGCCATCCCCCTTAATTCTACGAACAAAGCTCTCTTTGGCCAGAAGGAAGCTATGGGGATCACTGTTACCTCTTCTTGCGCAATCTTCCAGACCCCTTAAGGCAGAATTCTGAAAGGAGGAAAGGCATAGGCAAGATGAAACCTCCATGGCTGAGTTAGAGCATCTAGAGCAACCTTTGGATTTAACTGGACTAGTTAGTCTAGTGAACTTTGCTGCTTGTTCTGCTGTTCTAGCAGGAATCTTTGTAATGTTCTTGTATGTAACTGAGCCCAAGATACTGCCGGGATTGCAGAGGTTATGAGACCCAGTAACCTTATCATTTCTCTTAGAGAGATCAGAGGGACTGAAGTTAATCTTAGTACCTCTGCTGCAATTCAGTCCCCCCAGGAATTTGCACTGTTGACGGGGCATTAGGCTGGACTTTTCTATGTTTATTATCCACTCCAAACTCTCCAACAGGGACCTGGTCCTTTACAGATCTGCTAGCAATGCTGGCTGTGACTTGTTTAACAACAGAAGCTCATCCATATAGGGGATCACAATGATTTCCTGTTGCCTGAGGTAAGACATTGGTTCTGCTAGGATCTTTGTAAAGATCCTCTGGGATGAGGACAGGTTGAATGGTAGTGAAGGATTTCCTGATTTAACTGAACCGCAAACCTGAGATATTTGCGGTGTGAGATCAGAATGGTAATAATACCATTTTGTGATTACTCACCTGTAAAATGGGTATTATAAGTATGTCACACACCCCGCTTCAGATAGTCATTACACTTGGGTTATACCGACCCGTAGAGGGCGATCTTGCAGAGATGTCATGAAAAAAGTGAGCCCCTCCCAGTCCATAAATACCTGGTACCTCCCACTCATTCCCCAGTATTAAGACAGCAGTAAAGGGACCAGGAAGAGCCAAAATAACCAGTAACAGTAAAAAAGGTTCACCATAGAAAGGATCCAGAATACCAAAGGGCGGGGTGAAGCGGGGTGTGTGACATACTTATAATACCCATTTTACAGGTGAGTAATCACAAAATGGTATTATTCCAAGTATGTCACACACCCCGCTTCAGATAGTCATTACACTTGGGACATCCAATAGCAGTGTCCATAAAGGGCGGGGATCCAAAGCAAGGCAATAATGCAATACCAACTTAAACCACTGCAGCTGGCAGAACTTTGCGGCCAAAAACAGCATCCGCTGAGGCCCGCACATCAACCTTGTAAAACTTGGAAAAAGTGTGAACGGAAGACCAAGTAGCAGCCTTACAAACTTGCTTAACAGAGGCCTGATGCTGGAAGGCCCAGGATGCCCCAACGGCACGAGTAGAATGAGCAGTAACACGAAAAGGGGGAACCTTCCCCTTGGCAGAATAGGCCCCAACAATGGCATGGCGAATCCATTTACTAATGGAAGACTTGGCGGGAGCCAAACCTTTCCTAGGCCCGGAGGGCACCACAAAAAGGGCGTCAGTCTAATGAAAAGAAGAAGTAGCCACCAAATAGTACTTCGCACAGCGAACCACATCTAGAGAATGCAAAACCCTTCCTTGTCATTGCTGGGCTTAGGACACAAAGGGGGTAGAACAATGTCCTGATTAAGATGAAAGGCTGAAACCACCTTCGGAAGGAAATCTGGCTTGAAGCGGAAAACAACCTTCTCCTGATGCCTCTCAAGTAAGGAGCCTTAATGGACAAAGCCGCCAACTCCGATACACGCCGAACGGAACTGATGGCAACCAGAAACGCAACCTTCTGAGTAAGCGCAGAAAGAGCAATATCCTGCAAAGGTTCAAAAGGAGGACCCTGAAAAGCAGAAAGAACCAAATTCAAATCCCAAACTGGGAGCAAAGGCTTCCTAGGAGGCCGCACATGCGTAACTCCCTAAAAAAAGGCTTAACCAGAGGATGAAGAGCAAAAGACTTTTGAAAGAAAACCGCCAGGACAGAAACGTGCCCTTTCAGCGTACTAAGCTGCAAACCCAGATCCAGACCATGCTGCAAAAATTCCAAAACCCTAGGGAAAGAAAACACCCTGCAAGGCAAGGCCCGGACCTCGCACCAATCAATATAAGACCTCTAAATCCTATAGTAGTTGGCAGAGGAAGACTTCTTTCTAGCCCTAACCAGAGTCTTAATGACAGCATCAGAAAGACCTTCCTCCTTCAAGATGGAGGATTCAGCAGCCACGCCGTCAAAGCCAGCATTGGTAAATTGGGGTAGATCAGTGGGCCCTGAGTGAGCAGATCCGGCAGAAGGGGCAGATCTAACTGATCCGCTGCCAACCTTACCACGTCTGCGAACCAAACCTGCCTTGGCCATCTTGGAGCCACCAGGATTGCTGACGCGCCCTCTAGGGCCAGCTTGCGCACCACTTTGCCCACCATGGGAAACGGAGGGAACAGGTACAGGAACCCCAGATCCCTCCAGTTCAGTGACATGGCATCCGCTGCCAGAGCCAGCGGATCCCGCGAGAGAGACACAAATGCCGGAAGCTTGTGATTGTGACGAGAGGCAAAGAGGTCCACCTCCGGAGTCCCCCACCTGTGGCAAAGCGACCGAAACACCTTGGGGCTGAGCGACCATTCCCCCCTGCGAGATGAGCACCTGCTCAGGGAGTCCGCCTCCGTGTTCTCCACTCCCGGAATGTACACCGCCGAGATGGATGGGACATTGCTCTCTGCCCAAGCCAGGATCAAAGACACTTCCCTGAGGGCACGCCTGCTGCGAGTCCCTCCCTGGTGATTGATGTAGGCGACCGCCGTCCGATTGTCCGATCGAACTTGAACCGGTAAGCCCTGCAACTGATGAGTCAAGTGAGCCAGAACCAATCTGATGGCTCTCAACTCCAGAACATTGATGGGATCGTGAGCCTCCTGAGGCCCCCACAGTCCCTGAAACTGAAGATCCTTCCAAAATGATAACAATCACCAAACAGGGGATCCAGAACAACGTGAAACCAGGGTGGGTTGGAGCAGGACGTGCTGTATGCATATAATACCAATTCTACAGGTGAGTATTTCACAGATTTGTATTATTCTAAGCATACAGCACGTCCTGCTCCAGATGTAGTAATTACATGTGGGACATCCAATAGCAGTGTCCGTAAAGTAGGGTGGGATCCCCAACAGAAAAGGCAACAGCAAGCAGTTTAAACTACTGCCGCCTGCAAAACCTTGCGGCCAAACACAGCATCAGCTGAGGCCCTAACATCAACCTTGTAAAACTTAGTAAAGGTATGAACGGAAGACCAAGTAGCGGCCTTGCAAACTTGTTCCACAGAGGCCTGGTGCTGAAAAGCCCAAGAAGCCCCAACAGCTCGAGTAGAATGAGCAGTAAGACGGAAGGGGGGAGACTTCCCCTTAGTAGAATAGGCTTGAACCACAGCCTGACGAATCCATTTACTGATGGCGGGAGCCAAACCCTTCCTAGGCCCGTGAGGCACAACGAAGAGAGCATCAGTCTTCCTGAAAGCCTTAGTGATAACTAGGTAATACTTGACGCACCTAACCACATCCAAGGAATGCAAAACCCTCTCCTTAGGGTTACTAGGATTAGGGCACAGAGAAGGAAGTACAATATCTTGATTCAAATGAAAAGCAGACACCACTTTAGGTAGAAAGTCTGGCTTGAAGCGGAACACCATCTTATCCTGGTGTCTCTCATAGTAGGGAGGCTGAATAGATAAGGCAGCCAACTCAGACACACGCCTAACAGAAGTGATAGCTACTAAGAAGACAACCTTGAGTGTGAGAACAGCGAGAGCAGCCTCCTGAATAGGCTCAAAAGGAGCACCCTGCAGGGCCGATAAAACCAAGTTTAAATCCCAAACAGGTACCATAGGCTTTCGAGGGGGACGCACATGAGTGACCCCCTGAAAGAAGGTCTTGATAAGAGGATGCTGGGCAAAGGTCTTCTGAAAGAAGATAGACAGGGCCGAAACCTGGCCCTTCAGAGTACTAAGCTTAAGACCTAAGTCTAGACAATGTTGTAAAAACTCCAGCACCCTAGAGACTAAAAATTCCCGGCAGGGAAGAGACCTGGACTCACACCAGTCAATGTAAGAACGCCAGACTCTATAATAGATAGCAGAAGAAGTCTTTTTCCTGGCTTGCACCATAGTAGCCACTACAGATGCAGACAAACCCTTTTCCATCAGGATGGAGGTTTCAACAGCCAAGCCGTCAAAGCCAGAGTTAGTAAATTGGGATGGCGTAGAGACCCCTGAGTTAGAAGATCTGGCAACCTTGGCAGGTCGTACTGATCTACTGCCATTTGAACCACGTCTGCGAACCACTCTTCTTGGCCACCTTGGGGCCACCAGAATCGTGGGTACCCCTTCCAGAGCAATCTTGCGCAGAACTCTGCCCAGAAGGGGAATTGGTGGAAACACATACAGGAGCCGAAACTCCCTCCAAGACATGGACAGGGCATCCGTGGCCAGAGCCAGAGGATCCTGAGACAGGGATACAAAGCTCGGGAGCTTGTGATTGTGACGGGACGCAAACAGATCCACATCTGGCACACCCCAACGGTGACACAGGGACTGAAATACCCTGTTGCAGAGGGATCATTCCCCCTGACGGGACGACCCTCTGCTCAGAGCATCTGCCAGCAGGTTCTCCGCCCCCGGAATGTAGACAGCCGAGATGCATTGGACATTGGCCTCCGCCCATGTTAGAATCAAAGAAACTTCCTGGAGAGCCCCCTTGCTCCGGGTTCCTCCCTGATGGTTGATGTAGAGCTGAAGATGACGCGGAACGCGCCTCACCAGAACATGCCCCACCCCCGGAGAGCGCGAAGCTCGGAGGGCATAGCCAATCAGAAAACAGTAGTAAGTAACTGAACCCAGACCGAGGAATAAACATGACAGGATAGAATACAGACCTCAGGGACTAAACATGACAGGATAGAATACAGAAATAAATCCATAGCGTGCGCGATCAGAACCGCCGTAAAATACATTAAAGGCGCTGCGGCTAAAGTTACGATCAATGTGAAATGCGGCTCTGACACCCGGTAACCGTCAAGGGCTATAAGCTTACTAGTGTAATAGGGCAAGGTTAGGCCGTCGTACACACCCCCCCCCCCTTTTCCCCCCAATAACGTGGGGAACTAGGGAGGAAGGTGACCCCATACTCGGGGTTCACCGCTACACGGGGTGTGGGGCGCTGATGCGGGAGGGGCATCCTCTGAAGGCTCACCATTAGCCTAAACCGCCTACCCTATGGTGGGGGATTGCGGTGGAGCCTAGCTCCGTAAGCACACAAGGTGCTGCCTACCTTCACCCGACCAACGCAGCCCAGGCTGGGAGGCATTACTTCACAATGAGGACGGGTGGAAATAGTCCCGCAGGGCCTCGGGCTGTAAAGCCCCCGCTCACCTGTAAGAGCGTGATACTTCATGTCTTCGCAGTGAGCACTGCAGAGAAATCTGGGGATTTGTGGGAGGTCCCTCGGTATATGTAGGGCCGGGAGGAGCCTGTTATCTACATATCTGCAGCGAACAGCGCCTCAGGCGGAGGATTACCCACATGTAATTACTACATCTGGAGCAGGACGTGCTGTATGCTTAGAATATCAGCCGCCCACTGGCGCAACCAAACCGACCGCCGAATAGCCACCAGCAAGGCCAAAGTTCTACTACACATCACCATGGTGTCATCCAGGGCGGCTAGCACAAATGACAAAAACTATTCACACCGCTTAAGGGCGGTGAACTCATCACTAGCCGGGTCAAGCCTGGAGGTAGACAACAGGTCCCTGACAACCGACCTAGAAGCCACTATTAAAAGCGCTGAAGCACAAACAGGCCGCAAGGCCGACCCGACACTGGCAAAACCGTGACAAGCCATCTGGTCAATGCGTTTGTCCTCACCATCCTTGAGAGTAGAACAGTCAGGAGAATGCAAGACAGAGGTGTTAGACAACCCCAAAACAGGGGCGTCCACCTCGGGAGGGGACGACCAGCGCTTCACCGCATCCACCGGAAAGGGATATTTCCGCGTAGGCCTCTCCCATTCCTTAAGAATAACGCAGTCGAAATGTCTTTGATTAGGGAATTCTAAGTGCGGCTTAGCCTCCTCAAAGAACTCCCCTTTCTGCGGAAGAGTCACTTTTAGAGATGCCAGAACCTCAAACAGATGAGCCCAGACCTTAGGGGTATCCAAGGAATCCCCCTGACCCCGCTCGGCATCAGCGCCAACAAACTGCTGATCGTCAGAACCATCCGACTCCTCAAAAAGTTCCCCTTCCTCTAGCGGGGGTAATCAGACCAGTCCAGTGAATCAAACTCCTCAAAATCAGAAGCCTGCGTGGCTGGGGACAAGTGCTTTCTCTTAGCCGGGGCCTTTCTGGCCACAGCGCTAGAAAATAATCTTTCAAGATTGGACAATCTGGCACACACCTCAGATTGCGACTCCCCACTCGTGACAACATCACACGGGGTACGGGTCAGGCGGGGAGGGGTAGGAGAAGGGACCGGTGGCGCAGAACCAGACGCATGGGATCCGGACTGCCACGTAATAGTCTGCTGCGCACATGGTATGCAAAGGAAAACATCATCCCCTGTAAGGGATGCCCCACACCCCAAACACTGCCGGGGTTGCCCTGAGGGGAGCCCGAGCCCGGTATCCTGGGAAGCCTCCATATGGTGATTTTACCGGTAGTCGCAATACCCAAGGGAATTACGCAATATAAGCGACCCGGGATGCCCCTTCTGTGTCCCGAGTGGGAGGATTTATGGGGAGTACTTAAATTAAACCAGGGACCCTAGGACCAGGAGGACCCTTTAGGATCCAGCAGGGGTCCACCTGGAATTGAAAAGAGGGGGACTGTCACACATATGTCACGCAATACAGGGCACATACTGAAGGGCCATGGCACACGTACATACAATTAGGAAAATGCATATATCAAACTCGCGCTAACAAGCAGCAGCATCTGGCACACAACGCAGGAGCAATTGAAAGACTGGAGCCCACTGGGCGCTTACTGAACGGCGTCCTGCACGAGGCGGAGGGACTTGGCTGGCCAGGATGAAGAAGGGTGGGCTGGCGCGGATCGCGCGCTGCGCCCGGCCCCGCCCCTCTCTGCCGACAACAAGCGGCTCCTGGCCATTGACCGGGCTCTGCAGCGTCACCAGCAAGACGGGGAGAGGGAGGGGGCAGGCCACAGGATCGCGCCCGGCCCCGCCCCCCCCCAAAACCGCGCCGGAGGGGAAGAAGCTCCCCCGAAGACTAACAGCAACGGCCGGCCACCGGCCCAGCCATGCATAAACACACCCACACAAGTTGCACCCAAGCATACAAAAAGAGCTAAACTGACAAAGGGGGATAAGCGCCCCCCCCCAGCAGTAGGGAACGAAGGGTGACCGGGGAAGGGGGAATTAACACCCCAAAGGTGTAAGGGCAAGGACAGGGCATCCCAACCAGGATCACCAACCCGGAATACCGCCAACTCCTTAGTATGGGGTCTCACGGTGGAGCATAGCTCCTGAGGCACCTTAAGGTGCCGTCTACCTTTGCCAGGACCCGCAGCCTAGGCTGGGAGGCTCTTAACTAAAAAGGGGGGTAACAGTAGGTCCAGGCAGAAATAGACCAAAAGAGAGGGGCCGGGAGTTACCCTGGCTACCTGCAAGTAGGAGACATTCATCTTCTGACTTGCTCGCCATCTGCAGAGATGAAAGACTGGGGAATGAGTGGGAGGTACCAGGTATTTATGGACCGGGAGGGGCTCACTTTTTTTCATGACATCTCTGCAAGATCGCCCTCTACAGGTCGGTATAACCCAAGTGTAATCTGAAGCGGGGTGTGTGACATACTAATATACAGATAGGCATCTTAAATCTAGGTTCACCATCAGGGCGCTTTCTATCAGAACATTTCTGACTGAATATATTCATTCCATTCTGAATCTCTTGTATCGAATGAATCTGTTTAGATTCAAAATCATACGATACTTTCCTGATGGCTTCTGAACCAGAAAAAAGTGAGAGTAGAACCCTTCTTTCAGGGAGGTCGAGGGGACTACTTCTATCACATTTTTCTGTAGAAGCTCCTGTAGAACTAGAGGGAAGGCTTCTCTCTTCTTCGGGTCCCTTGGGCGTCTGGTCACTAAAAAAGATGATTGGGCGAGGGATGCAAATTTTAATCGATACCCTTTCTCTAGCGTCTGTAACACAAACTGATTTTGAGTGACTACTCTCCAAGTGGGTATGAACCACGTAATAGTCTTTGTCAGGATTGCAGATTAGGTCCCTCCGAGGGTTTGTTAACTGAGGCATAGCTTTTGGGGCCTAGGCTGAACCCAAGATTGTTTGGGGTCATTTTGTTTAGACTGAGTTAAGCGTGGATCGGCCCTACCTCTATTACTAAAGTGTGGATTAAAATTCCACTTTCTGGTATGGAATCTTTTTCCAGCTTCATTTGAACTGGCCAGAATAACATCAAAATCTTCCCTAAAAAGGAGGTTACCACGGAAGGGAATTCCACAAAGTTTAGTCTTAGAAACACTGTCTCCCTACCAAGTATTTAACCAAAGAGCTCTAACAGCACGAGACCAAAGCGGATGCTTTAGCTGTGGCCCTGATGACTTCCTCTGAAGCACTAGTAAGGAAGGAAATGGCACTATTAAGAGTTGGAAAAGTCCATAACAGGTACTCTGAGGGGACCTTACTTTCCTTTAAGAGCATTCATCTATCTTGCCGTGCTTCTGAGGATCACATCAGATGCCAGTGCTGGCCTAAACATAAAGGTTATAGTGTCCCAAGCTCTAATGCCCCCATGTCCTCAAAACTTAAATCTGCCGTTCTGGACATCTGACCCAGTGGTGCATCCAGTTTTGGACATTTGCTCCATGGTTTCATATCCTGATCGTGGAAGAGAATTTCCTTTTTAAGGAGTTAGGCATAAATAACTTTTTCTCTGGGAACTCCAGGACTGGAAAGGCCTTACATAGTAACATAGTATGTAAGGCTGAATAAAGACTTTAGTCCATCCAGTTCAGCCTGTTTATCTCCTTCCAGTGGTCTAGTAGCCATAGCTGGAAATGTTATTACATGCCAGGAAGGCATCCAGGCCAGTTCTGAACGTTTTTACTGTATCCTTCATTACTACCTCCTCTGGCAGCGAGTTCCATAGTCTCACTGCTCTTACAGAGAAAAATCCCCTATGTCGGTGGAGAAAGCACCTTTCCTCTAACCTTAGTGGATGCCCTCGGGTTATGGTTACACTCCGGGGTCTCACTGCTCTTACAGAGAAAAATCCCCTCCTATGTCGGTGGAGAAAGCACCATTCCTCCAACCTTAGTGGATGCCCTCGGGTTATGGTTACACTCCGGGGTATAAATAGATTGTGGGAAAGATCTTTGTATTGACCCCAAATATATTTATAAATAGTTATTAGATCACCGCTCAGGCGTCTTTTTTCTAAACTAAATATACCTAACTTTGACAATCTTTCAGGGTACTCTAGCCCCCACACTCCTTTTATTAACTTAGGTGCTCTAGTTTGAACGTCCTCCAGTTCTGATATGTCCTTCTTAAAGTGGACCTTCAGCATCATTTAATGAAAAGCCCAAACCCTTAAAAAAACGTTCCCCAGCATCTAAAATTAATATATTTAAAGTTTTTAATCACTTACTTATTATTCTTTCCCCCACTGGGCTGCAACTCTGTTGAGCACTCTAGAATACGGGCGCCGCCATCTTGGCTCAGTAGCATCACATACTGAGGAGAGGAGAGGGGTCATAAGTGCAGGGGAGCGGGGTTATAGCTGTGCTTTGCACAGACAGAGCAGAGCTGGGGGTCAGGAAAAGGTCAGCAATCCCTGAATGCAGAGCGACACAGTCAGAAGACACTTCCTGTTTGCAGGCTGCCTGCACCTCCATGGGCCGCCATCTTGGATGTTTAAAGTCTCATAAAATGCAATAGATGCAGGTAGGAAGATTTTTAATGTGGCCAATCTGTATGTGAAGGGTGGGGGAAATATAGACTCTTATTTAGTGTGAAGGTCCGCTTTAACCCTTTCATTGCCAAGCACGTAGATTCTACGTGCTCGCTTCCACTCCACTTAAGTGCCAAGCACGTAGAATCTACGTGCTTGACTTTCCCCCCTGATAGTAAAAAAAATATAAATCAAAAATACTCACCTGACCCCTCGTTGGATCCGGCTGGGTCTCCCCTTTAATTTGGTGCCATCCGATCCCCCGTGGGGGGTCGGATGGCTCCAGGAGAGCCCCCGGAATAGGGCCCCCCCCCCGCTTCGGCAGCAGCAGCTGCTAAATGTAAAAAAAAGATAAAAAAATAAAATGACATTTCCTTACCTGAGGCCGCGCTGTCTCCCGATGGGTGTCCTCTTCACTGGGGGGGGCCTCCAATTGCCCCCCCAGCCTCTTCGGTGGCGAGGAGAGGGCAGAAATTGCCCTCCCCCCCACTTCCTGGAACGGGTCTGCTAGCCCCGCCCCCTGGGGGCGGGGCCGGGTGACATCGTTGTGATGTCACCAGCAGCCCTCTTAATGCCGGGACCGTGAGACAGACAATCAGTCTGCTCGTGTGCCTGGAGGGCAGATGGGGAGGAGGAGAGGGCTGAGATCGCCCCCCCCCCCCCTCCCCAGGCTCTCTCCTTCAAACACACGAGCAGGCTGTCAGCGGAGATCGCCAGGGGGACACAGGATCGGAGGTAAGTAAAGTAAAAAATAAATAAAGATCTTTTATTTCTTATGTGTCTGTGTCTTATTTAACATTTAACCCCTTGTGAACTGGTAAGGGGTCCATGAGACCCCTTATACCAGTTCACAAGGCTGGGGGATGGCATGTCACCCACTTGCCGCAGCTGGTGACTTGCCATTAACCCCCGGCACCCCCAATTACCTGCCTCCCCAAAGCCCGGGGGGGGGGGCAGAAGAGCCCGGGCCCACACAGGCTATGTGGGCTCGTAGGCTGCAGGGTGGAGGGGGCCACAAAAGCTGTCCCCCCCACTCTGTGCCTACAAGCCCCCATAGCTGGTCCCGGGCTGGTAATGCTGGGTAAGGGGGACCCCATTTCATTTTTTTTGGGGGGATTTTTAAGGGTTGGGGGAGGTGGCAAGTCACCTGTGACTAGCGGGTGACTTGCCATTAACCCCTGGCACCCCCATTACCTGCCTCCCCAAAGCCCAGGGGGGGCAGAAGAGCCCGGGCCCACGGGCTATGCAGGCTTGTAGCCTGCAGGGCCAGGGGCCACAAAAGCTGGCCCCTGTGCCCTGTTTCTACAAGCCCTGCATAGCTGGTCCTGGGCTGGTTACTTTGGGTAAGGGGGACCCCATGTCAATTTTTGGGGGGATTTTTAAGGGTTTTTAACCCTTAAAAATCCCCCCAAAAAGGGGGTCCCCCCCGGGAGGGAGGACCCTATGTCATTTTTTTTCTCGATTTAACCCTTTGTAGTGTGGATGGTAGTTGTATTTTATTTGTAAATGTTATAAAGTACTTGTTTCAGTTAGGGGGGTCTCCTGGGCAGGAACGGGGGGCTACCGATAAATATGTGGTACCGTTCTAATCGGTAGAAATGGGGCTTTCACATGCAATACGGTTTTCCTTAATAAAATACATTTTTTATTTAAAATAAAGGAGTCAATTTTCTAAAAAAAAATGTTTATTTATTTATTTATTTTTTACTTAATAATATTGTAAAAAAACAAAATAAAATTTACAAACAAGACATTTCTTGTTAAAGCCTAAACTCTGCTGCAGAAAATATATATATAATTTTCCTGAAAATTCCAGCAAAAATGGCGCAAAACATGGCGCAAAATGGGGAAAAATGACCTGTCAACAGAGGGTGACAAAATCTCAAGTAGGCTGGCAATTAAAATGGTTAAAGGTAGCTATGCATGTTGGGTATTGTTCTGTTCGGGGGACCTTGCGCTTTCAGATTTAGCTTGTTTTTTTCTGGTTTGCATATTTATATTTTAGGAAAAGGTGTTTTTTATTCAGCTTTTTTATACATTTTTTAGGGAAACCCTGTGCAACCAAGGAATTCTTTGAGGGATTAATTCCAGAAAGATGAGCCCACTACAACAAGTTTGGTACGCTTAGAAAGCTTAACATGTGTACTTTCAGGTAATATATGGTTTATGGGGCATATTCTAAATGTAAAGGGTTGTTTTGGTTGAAAAATCGCAAGGTGCGCACTTTGTCTGCAGAGCTGAAATTTTCAAGTAAAATCACTGTTACGCACATGCTTTACTTTGGGGTGTTTGGCAACTCTTCCCTTGACAGTAGCTATGCATGTTGGGTATAGTTCTGTTCGGTTTCTTGTTTGCACATAGTTTTTTAGGAAAATGTGGCTTTGATTCTGCTTTTTTATCCTTTTTTTAGGGAAACTCTTTGCAACCAAAGAATACATTGAGGGATTACTTCCAGAAAACTATGGGCACATTAACAAGCCTGGTACGCCTAGAAAGCTTGAGGTGTGTACTTCCAGAGAATATATAGTTTGTCGGGGGTATTTCAAATGTAAAGGGTTGTTTTTCTGGAAAAACTGCAAGGTGCGCATATTGCATTGCATAGTTGTATTTTATCTGAAAATTCCCTAAAGCGCTATTTCAGTTTGGGGGAGTCTCCTGGGCAGGAAAGGGTGTCTACCGATACATATGTGGTATCGCTGTAACTGGGAGAAATTGGGATTTCACACGCAATAAGATTTTATTGAAGAACTTACATTTTTTATTACAAAAAAACTACAAATTGTAAAAATGTATTTTTTTTAATTTTTTTTCCACAAAAATATTGAGAATACACCTAAAAAATTACAAACAAGACATTTCATGTTAAAGCCCAGACTCTGCTGAAAAAAACAATATATCATTTTCCTGGGAAATCCCTGGAAATCCCTTCAAAAATCACATTGGAACATAGGGAGCGCAAAATAGTTTGGCACCAAGGGTGACAAAAACTCCAGGTAGGCTGGCAGCGAAAGGGTTAAGCACAGGTGCCCAGAACTGCACACAGTACTTCATATGGGGTCTGACCAGTGACTTGTACAGGGGAAAAATGATGCTCTGGTCATGAGCACCTATGCCCCTCTTGACGCACCCCATGATCCTGTTTGCTTTGGCAGCAGCTGCCTGGCATTGATTCCTACATTTAAGCGTATTGTTAACTAAAACCCCTAGGTCCTTTTCCATTGTTCCTTTTATCAAGTGTTTCTTTATTTAGTGTGTAACCATGGCACAGATTTCTCATTCCCATGTGCATAACCTTACATTTATATGTGTTAAATGCATTTTAACTGCCCATGCTTCCAATTTATCTAAATCGGTCTGTAGCTGCCCGCTGGCTGTCCTCTTTTGCTTTAATTACTTTACACAGCTGTCTGCAAAGATTGAGACTTTACTGTTTAATCCGTACCCAATGTCATTAATATATATATTGAAGAGAACTGGTCCCAGAACTGACCCTTGTGGTACTCCACTAGTAAAGGTGACCCAATCTGAGTGTGTACCATTGATAACCCCCCTCTGTTTCTGATCATTATCTGCACACGTTTTTCTCCAGTTCTCATCTTTTGTACCAGCCTTTTATGTGGCACAGCAAATGCTTTAGAAAAGTCAAGATATGTGACATCCAATGACTCCCCCTGATCCAATCTTGAACTTACTTCCTCATAAAAGCTGATTAGGTTTGTCTGGCAGGAGCGATTCCTCATAAATCCATGATGAAATGGAGTAATAAGGTTATTTTCCTTAAGATGCTCCAGGATAATATCCCTTAAGAAATCTTCAAACAGCTTGCCCACTACAGATGTTAAACTTACCGGTCTGTAGTTTCCAGGTTCCCCCCTAGATCCCTTTTTGAATATTGGCACCACATTTGCCAGGCACCATTCCCTCGAAACAGCCCGTGTAATTATTAAATCCACAAATATTACAAATAACGACTTGTCTATTACTGTACATAACTCCCTTAAAACACTAGAATGTATGCCATCTGGTCCCGACGATTTATCTGCTTGAGATGGCACTGGACTTCTTCTTTGGTTAGACCGGTGACATATAATTAAGTGTTTGGGTTATTGCCCTGCATTTCACTTGGCCTGTCACATTCTTTTGTCAATATAGAAGCAAAGGTGTTTAGTTAGCCTTAGCAGTTCTTCTATCCAGAATTCTTTTGTACATTTCATCCTAGACTGATAGGGTTTTATCCTTTTTTGAATCCCCCATGTATCATAAATATCCTGTAAAAACTTTTCTAGTTCTTCCGAAACACTGTGGGAACATTCCTGTTCCCGTTCATCCTGGACATCCTTATCCAGAGAATCCTGAGAGTAACCATCCTCTTCCACCAATTCACCTGACTCAGGTATTACCTCAATCTGCACAGGCACAGAAGGCAAGGTACTGGGAGCAGTGCTAGTTAAAGATAACCCCTGTCTTTCCGTCTGACTTTCTGAACTTGAAGTGGGAATTGGTGCGGAAGCAAAAGACCATTGAGACTGAGTGACAAAATCTTTTAGGGTATCCCGAATAGAGGCTGCCTCATAACACTTATTTCCCTTAGTAAAGCCACTGAGTCTGCCTCTTTTTTAGCCTTATCACAACCCAAGTGTCTGGGAGCACAATGCTACAAACTTCACAACGTTTGGACTTTTTTGATGCTTTGCTATATTTCCTATCTTCAGATTTAGACTTTGGCTTCAATTTCCTTTACTTTAACTTCGGGCTGGTCACCATTTCGGGTGCTGAATTTTTTTTGAGGGAAAAACAGGTCACATGTAAAAAATAGATATATTAATATGCTTAAATAATAAATAGCTAAGCATTTCGTTCAGTTGATTCAACACCTAATGTCAGCAAGATTTAAAGAGCCGGCATACCCACAACTAACTCAGTTGTTTGGGATTAAAAGAGACATTACACAATAAGTGCAAATGTAAAAAACTATGTAGGAATCTAGCCCCGGCTGTCCAAGCCAGCGGCCTACTCCAGTACTCTGGAGTCCACAAAACAAAAAACTAAAATAACAAATTGGCCGAAGTCTAACACATCCAGGCACACTCTGTCCAATGGTTTCCCAGGGAGGAAACACAAAGAACTGAGGTGGGGAGGAAGGGTGGGCGCTATTAACCTCTGTTCATGGTTGTGTTTCCTCCCAGGGGGTGGAACATAATCTCAAATTGGTCATGCTGAAGGATGACTAGGAAAAATTCTCATGGTGCTGAATCAGCCCTATAATTACAGCAGCTATTCATTCATTCATTGTTGCTGATCCCTTTTCTGAGGGATGCTTATAGCAAAATCCCAAACTGCTGTCAGAATACCCTGAAGGGGAAACAATAACACATTGTAGACAATGGAAAATTAATATTGTTAAAATATTATGCACTGTTCAAATGTATAGACTTTTTCCAGGATTAGGCACTTTCAGGATTGCTTTTTGGGCTTTGGAATATGACCACACCTTCAACTGATCTCTCCCATATGAGTGTAAATTTAATGTCATGATATTACATTGCTGAATTTGATAACAATATAATTAATTGCACCATACATTGTGTTCCATTGCTTCTTTCTTTCTCCTATTGTTGGAGCATTAAAAGCAGGGCAGACATGTTTCACACTCCTGAGCTATTTCAATGTCCTGTGTGTGGAGATATAAGTTGTATTCAATTTGCTCATATATATACTTCATCATCATAATAACCATTATAAAAAAAATGAAAGTTCTACAATAAATACCTTAATAACTATTCATCAAATTGTATGTACATGTTTTATTATTTATCCTAGAAGAGAAATGGTGGTATCCCTTTCTTATTCGGCACTGATTCACCGGCCCCTTAAAAGTTAGTAGATTGCCACCGTATCAGGCAGGAATGATGGACAAAATGTATTGTGGTAATAGCGATGGAACTTAAAGTGGACCAACACCCAGGATTTTCACTATCCTGGGTGTTGGTCCACTTCCGCGGGGCACCCCGATCGGGGGTGCCCCACCGTGTGAAACCCCCAGAAAGCCCAAAAAACATACCTCACTGCCGACGGACAAGCGACGGACTTGCTGAGGCCGCCGCCACCTCTCACGTGTCCCTCTTACAGGGAGCGCGCCTGCGCCAGCCATTCACAAGGTGCGCGCCCTGCTAGAGGGACGCGCGAGAGGCGGTGGCCCGCGCATGTGCTGTTGGAACGTGGAGAAGGTACGGTTTGTGGGCGTCCGGAGGGGGGTTCACACAGCGGGGCATCCCGATTTCGGAATCTTATAGATTCCCAGGATGATCAGCGGTGGGTGTTGGTCCACTTTAAGGCAATGGCCCTTCCAAAATCGCTTGCGTTTTGTATTATCACTTACAATCCACAGTAATTATGCATTGTGATTGTCTGAATTTTCTTCCTACTTGTATATGGAACATGCAATATTTTTTGTGTATTATGCCAAGAACGGAACTGTAGTTGTCTTGGATTTCAGAAATATCTATATTAGCAGCACATATTTCACTTTATTCCTACAGACATCTTTTCAGGAATAATCCACCAGATCTCCTCTAGTTTACATTATGTAGCATTCAACATTAATGCATCATGAAGATAATGCTATGCATGGCTTTTCCTAGGAATCAGCATTTACTATCATTCACTTATGTCTTATTACTACATCAACTTCTAATTTTTTCAGGCAGTTCCTCCTGCCTATTACATTATTTTTAAATAACCACAAATAAAAGAGAACATATTTTTAACAGTCAGTTGAAGGTGTGGTCATATTCCCTAGCCCAAAAAGCAATCCGGGAAGTGCCAAATCCTGGAAAAAGTCTATATTTGTATAGGGCTGGAACATGAACCCACCATAAATATATTTAGTTTTACAATCATCCTGCAATCATCATCCTGCAATCATCCAGGACATTTAGGCCAGGGTCACATCACGGGGTTAACTTGTCACAGTAACCCCCACAAGTATAATGTTTAAATGTATTTTGGTCTCTCTTGCTATGTATAATTACTTGCCATTGACCAGTCATACATAGGTCAGGTCATTCAGGCAGGCTAAGATATCAGCCGAGGCTCGTCAGTCCACATTCCTTTCCCCCCACCATAATAAAAACAGGTTTTCAAATCAAGTTTGGGGGGCAGATCCTGGGGATATTCTTGAAATGCTGAGTGGAGTAGGAACAGTTTTGGGCAAGACAAGTTTCAGTGGCTGGAAAATTCTGATACTTACCCACCTAGAGTTCAGCAATATATATATATATATATATATGCCTATTTTAGCCGAGCCAGGCAGGATAAAATCCTTCTCTAGCCGGCTGCACTGAAAATCAGCATGAATGCAGAGTGCCTGTGTTATAAACAATTTAAATCGGCTAAAAATTATAACCGATATTTCAGGCCAAATATATGTAAATAATTATATCTAATATCTTCTAGATCCAACATGGCCAACTTTGTAAACAATTATTGTTATTATAAACAACATCAATTAATATATAAATGGTTAGTACAATAATAACTTATGCCTGGCTAATCCAGATATGTAAACAATTTGATAACTAAAATAATAACAAATATACATATATTTCGTTCTAATATTAAGGCCTTGATTCAACAGTTGAACAATTCCAATGGCAGTTAAAAATTCACTCATCTGAGAAAAAAGCCTGAGAATATACCAAATGGAGATGCCCTCTAGGGGTTAGTATAGTAGCCCAAAAAGTCTATTTATTTTGGTACACTTTAAGCTCACACGGTATGTGATGCTCTTGCTAAAGTGACATCAGTCATATTCATGAAAAACACAGCAGTCTAACTGTCATGATTTCAATAAGCCATTCAGTTAGAGCATGTTCTCTGGCAAGAACACAATGAATAATTGAAACCCCTTTAAGTGTCACAATCAATATCACTATTTTAATGCAGCTAAAGGAATAACTACATAAAGATTTTTTTTCCATCAGTGATTCCAAGTGTAAATTACTTTAAGTAACATCTACATTCACCCCTACCATCAGTCATAGCAGCTTGTCCACTGCTAACTGTTTAGGCCATAATCATTCATTCGAATTGGCAAACCTTATCCTATAAACTAGATCTAAGGCCTTAACTCTTCTAATGCCAACCACATAAAATATATGTGGCTGCCTCTCCTACCGTTAAAAGCCAGTCACGTAAATTTTATCTGCTTGGATTTCTCCCCTGCTAGCAGCCCCCCCCCCCCAAAAAGCCACTCACCTGACACCTCGATCAATTCTCCGGGTCTCCTCTTTGACAGGGGGCCTCTAATCCCCCCCCCCCCCAGGCTCTTCGGCTTCAGGAGAGCTATCCCCCCCCCCGTGCGCTTCTGCCGACAATCACTATGAAAAAAAGTTACATCTGTGTCCACTCCCTCTGGACAGGTCTCCTCCTCACTCAGGGGGCCTCCAATCCCCCCCCCCCCCCCGCAGGCTCTTCTGTCTTCAGGTGAGGGTTAGAAACAGGCCTCACAGAAACTGATCCCCTGCCTCAACACCCTCCACCGATCACATCTGTCATCGAGATTGGTGGGGGACAGCAGCATGGGAGCCGAGGATCAGAGGTGAGGACACAAAAACATTTTTTTTTTTTTCAAAGGTCATTTTACTGGTGTGTGTGTTTTTTTAACAGTTAACACTTTGTGAACTGGTAAGGGATCTATGAGACCCCTATACCAGTTTACAAAGCTTGGGGGGCTGGCAAGTGACTTCCTGACTAGTTATGCTGGGAAGGGGGGAACCCCACAATCTTCATAGCTCTCTTAAACCGGACCTTCAGCATGATTTAATGAAAAGTCAAAACCCTTAAAAAACTATTCCCCAGCATCTAAAATTAATAAATTTTACGTTTTTAGTCACTTATTTATTATTCTTTCACCTACTGGGCTGCAACTCTGTTCAGGACTCTAGGATATGGGCGCCGCCATTTTGGAGAGTACAGGAGTACAGGGGGCAGGTTATAGCTGTACTTTGCACAGACAGAGCAGAGTTGGGGTCAGGGAAAGAATCCCAGAATGCAGAGCAACACAGTCAGAAGACACTTCCTGTTTGCAGGCTGCCTGATGCTCCATGAGTCGCCATCTTGGATGTTTAAAGGTTCATAACATGCAGTAGGTGCAGATTAATGTGAGCAATCTGTATGTACAGGGTGGGGGAAACATATAAGATAGGCTCTTATTCAGGGTGCAGGTCCGCTTTAAACCCCCCCCGCCCCCACATAACAGGGCCCTCCACCCCTGAGGGAGGACTCTATGTCATTTTTTTTTAATTAATCCGTTATGTCCCATCACTCAGCAGGTACAGAAGGCTATGGGTAGGTAGGCTAGGTAAGTATTAAAAAATAAAATATTTTTTCTAATGTGTATGGTGTCTTTTTTCACATTTAACCCTTTGTGAACTGGTAAAGGCTCCATGAGACCCCCTATACCTGTTCACAAGGCTTGGGGGCTGGCAAGTCATCTGCGGCAGGTGGGTGACTTGATGTTAACCCCCAGCCCCACCATTACTTGCTTCCCCAAAGCCCAGGGGGCAGGCAGAAGAGTTTGGGGGCCGTGAAGGCTATGCAGGCTTGTAGCTTTGAGGGTCGGGGCCACTGAAGCTGGCCTTCTCGCCCTGGTATAAAAGCCCACATAGCTGGTGCCCAGCTGGTTTTGCTGGGTAGGGGGGACCCTACACCATTTTTTTTTTAATTTAAGGGTATTTCCCTCTTACATCAGAAATCCCCCCCTCAAACTATACATTGTCTAAAAGTACAGTTTCTGGACACAAACCCTCGAGGAATTCACTGGTTGCACAGCGTTTACTTACAAAATAATAAATAAAAGCAGACTCAAAACCACATTTTCCTAAAATATCAATAGAAAATAGGAGAAAACAAGCTACATCTGAAAGCACAAGGTCCCCCAAATAGAACAATACCCAACATGCACATGTGCTTTTAACCCTTTCAGTGTCAGCCTACATGAGATTCTGTCACCCTCTGTTGCCATTTTCACAATTTAGCATTTTGTGATTTTTGCACGAGTTTCAAGGGATTTTCGGGAAAATTATGTCATTGTTTTATAATTTTTTCAGTGTTTTCACAATATGTTTGGTGAGTTATAGTGATGTTGCAGCACTTTGCATATGTCATTGTTTAAGATTGAGTCTGTTTTTTTGTTCATGAGTGCTAAACCAATAAAATGTACATTATTTTGGGTAAAATATGTGAAAAAGTGATATATTATTTATATTTTGTTGCATTTTATAAATAACAAAAATACAATTCTGTGAAATACTCACCTGTAGAATTGATATCATTTGTATACAGTATGTCCTGCTCCAGATATATTACTTACACTTGGGTTATCCTCCGCCAAATGGCGCTGCACTGCAGAGACATGTAAAACAGGCTCCTCCCTGCCCCTCAAATACCCGGGGACCTCCCACAAATCCACAGCATTGAAAAGCAGTGAACAAGAAGCCGGGAGAATTAACCACCGAAACTGGTAACTATAACAACGGTAACAATCACCATACAGGGGATCCAGAATAATGCAAAAACCAGGCTGGGGTGGAGCAGGACGTACTGTATACAAATAATATCAATTCTACAGGTGAGTATTTCACAGAATTGTATTATTCTTAGTATACAGTACGTCCTGCTCCAGATATATTACTTACACTTGGGACATCCAATAGCAGTGTCCATAAAGTAGGGTGAGATCCCCAACAAAAAAGGCAACAGGCAAAGTGGTTAAAAACCACTGTCACCTGCATAACCATGCGGCCAAGACAGCATGAGCTGAGGCCCTAACATCAACCTTGCAAAACTTTGAAAGGTATGAACAGAAGACCAAACAGCGGCCAAGCAAACCAGTTCAACAGAAGCCTGGTGCTGAAAAGCCCAAGAGGCACCAAAGGCACAAGTAGAATAAGAAGCAAAGCGAAAAGGAAGAATCTTCCCCTTGATGGAATAGGCCTGAGTAACAGCCTGATGAATCCAATCGCTAACAGTGGACTTGGCAGAAGCCAAAAAAAAACCCTTTCCTAGGACCAGAAGGAACATCCCATTCAGGTAATAACCAGGGCCAAGGCCGCCCAACTCCCCAAGAGCAGACGAGATCGGGCACATTCAGGCTGTAGTGACCGTAGGCCCAAGGAACATCAGTTCTCCTAAAGAACACAGTAACTACCAAGGAAAAAACTACCAACACCTGTTCAAGGAATGCAGAACCCTTTCCTCAGCGTTGCTAGGAATAAGGCACAGAAGGAAGAACAATATCTTGAATCAATGAACATAAGACACCACCTTAGGCAGAGAGTCCGGCTTCAGGCAGAACACCACCTTATCCTGGTGTATCTCAAAGAATGGGGGCTAGGTAGACAGAGCCGCCCGCCAAACACACGTCTCACCGAAGTAACAGTCACCAGAAGGACAACCTTGAGGGTAAGAACAGCCAGACAGCATCCTGAATAGGACCAAAGGGAAAAACCCTGCAAAGCAGACAGAATCAAATTCAAATCCCAACAGGGACCATAGGATTACAAGGGGGACGCACATGAGTACCCCCTGAAAGAAGTCTTAACCAAGGAAGACTGAACAAAAGACTTCTAAAGCAAGGTGGACAGGGCAGAACCTGACCCATCAGAGTACTGAGTTGGAGAACCAACTCTAACTCATGCTGTAACAACTCTAGAACCCTGGGAACCGAGAACGCCCAACAGGGAAGAGACCTAGACTCACACCAATCAATATGGGTAAACCATACCCTATAACAGACGGAAGAAGAAGAAGCTTGTACCTAGTCTTCCCATAGTCTCAATCTCAAGTCTGTCTCCATCAAGATGGATGTTTCAGCAGTCAGACCGTCTAGGCCAGAGTCTGTAGATTGGGTGTGACGTAAAGGGGCCCTGAGTGAGCAGAGCTGGCACTCCTGGCAGAACGTACAGAACTACTGCCCTCAGTACCATGTCTGCGAACCACACTCTACTAGGCCACCCGGAGACCACCAGAGTCACTGGTCCTCCTTCCAGAGCAATCTTGCGCAGAACCCTGCCTAGCAGGGGGAATGGAGAAAGGACATACAGAACAGAATGTCCAGCCAAAACTTTACCAAGGCATCCTGACCACGGCCAGAGGATCCTGGGGCAGGGAAACAAGGGCCGAGAGCTTGTGAAAGTGACGGGACACAAACAGATCCACAACTGGTTGGACCCCATAGTGATACAGGGATTAGCACATCCTGCCGGGAGGAGTCTGTTTTGCATGTCTCTGCAGTGCAGCGCCATCTGGCGGAGGATAACCCAAGTGTAAGTAATATATCTGGAGCAGGACGTACTGTATACTAAGAATAGTGGGGTTTTCAAGAAAATCATATTACCTGTCATGCAGAGGATTTATCCTGCCGTGCTGCTAAAAGAAGAAGAAGAAGCTTTTGTAGCAGATTTAGCCTTGAGCCTGGATTTTATTCATGACCACCTTTTTTGTAGCATTGAGAGGTGGACCTGTCTGTAGCCCTCTTGCATCAGACTATATGGAAGACACCAATATTTGTATGTTCAGGGGAAGATAACCGATGCCTAATTTGCTTGTCTGTCCTGTTTGCACATTGCTGTGTATGTCCCAAATGCGGGCTCTCATACATTAAAGCAGACCAAAACCCAGGTAACCTGGCTCTGCAATCTAAAAGATTCCAGGGCTGGATTACAGTTTGCCCTCAGCATAAAAGCCCAAAGGGCGCTAGTTTATTAGAGACTTTAGGGTCTTTTTAACAGTGCATGCAGTTTCCACATGCAGTAGCAATTGTGTGCAGCTGAGACCTCTTTTTTCAACCAGATTTTTATCTTTCAGAGTACAAGTGTTTTGGCCCTATGAACTGCCCAGGTAAGTTAATTTGTGACTGTGGGCTCTGGTGAAATTAAATAAACGGGGCTCTAATGCATGTCAAAGAAGACTTTGTTCTATTTGGTTTTCGCTTTTACCTTTTAAAGCCTTTTTTTACTACTAAATGCCTAAAAGGGAGATACATAATCTAAGGCAGATGATTTATGTTGTGAACGATAAAGCAATTTTAACAGCCTTTACCTTAAGTGGCTGTAGCTTGAAGTCTGCTGCCCTCTGCTGGTAATAAATAAATATGTCATATAGACAGCAATGCCAAATGTTCCACAAACGTCAGTGGAAATGGACAAGAAATGTGTTGGTATCTGGTTCCCACTAGGATGGTGCTTGTCATTCCAGGATACTATAATAGATGTCTTAGAAGCTGTGATTTACAGTATTTTATATTTGATGGAAATTCCCTTAAGTGGACACATTTTGGTCCAGGGTCTTGGGGCTGGCCAGTACTTCTGTTGCCATCAAATAATCAAAATAGACTTGTGTTTGTTTGGCTTGCAGCCAAGCGGTCTATAGACAAGGCCTGGAATTAATCTACAATCTCTTTCATTAAAGTGGATGGAACCCCACAGTCTGGCCCAGCCGCTAGCCTACCCCCTACACCGGATGCCCCGCTGTGTGAAACCCCCAGGGCGCAGGAACTTACCTGATGCCAACAGATCCCCGACCGGTCTCCAGCCTTTCTGAATGAACAGTGTGATGGGGCTGCACCTAGTCACAGTAGCAATTTTTAGAGAGCTGGGGGCGTGGCTTCTGTGGTGGAAAAGCCACCCGATGGACCCAAAATTAGGTTTCCATCTGCTTTAAAGTTAAAAACAGAAAAGGGAATTTTAGTAGACTTATTGTAATACTTCCTATCTATTCACCTTCACAGAGAAAAGTCCTTACAGTACTAGGGTCAGGGCCATATTTGGCCTGTGCCTAGGGGCACTTGCCTGGGGGGGCTATCCGTGATTGCAGCAACATTTTTTATTTTATTTTTTGCCGCAGGACACCTGCACGCCCTGCGGCAGATTGATCGATCCATCTGGGTACCCTCCCGGCCCCCCCTTCCAGTTTAGGCTGCCGATGCAGACCGCCTCGCTGCACATGAGAGCGGCCCGCCCTGGCACACTCACCTGCTGGGGGTCAGAACTTGGCATTGCAGGACCAAGGGGGCTCACAGATCCACCAATTGTGGCTTATTATTTTTTAAGTGGAACAAAACCCTGAGAGGCCAGCCCTGGAATCTTAAAGATTACAGGTCTGGCTGCTAGCCTGGGGGACGGGCTGGACCTGCAGGTGGGTTAACTGGGGTTCACGGGAGGTCAGGCAAAGAAAGTCAGTCCAACAGGCGTTAATGCAGAGGGATAACTGTAGGCAGGATCAGAGGGTAGGTCAAAACCAAAGATGGAACAATGTACCATAAAGTGCAGGCAAGGGCAAGGATTCAGAGGTCAGCAACGGGGGTTCAGAGGAGGCGAGGTCAATGGTCAAACACAAGAAGCAAGAGATATAGAGCACCGCACAACACCCAAGCACTAGCTATCACGGGCACAAATGACAGGTGCACCTTTATAGGAGTGTGGGGATTGGCTGGGGAAACTTAGGGCTATTGGCCCATCAACAAACCTAGGGCTGATTAGACCACCCAAATAATCTGGACCTTCAGCATGATTTTATGAAAGGCCTAAACCCTTAAATAACTATTCACCAGCATCTAAAATTAATATATTTCAAGTTTTTAGTCACTTACTAATTATTCTTTCCCCCGCTGGGCTGCAACTCTTTTCAGGACTCTAGAATACAGGCGCCGCCATTTTGCCTCAGGAGCATCACATACTGGAAGGAGGAGAGGGGGCAAAAGTGCAGAGATGCTCCATGGGCCACCATCTTGGGACGTTTAAAGGGTCATAACATGCAGTAGATGCAGGTAAGATGATTTTTAATTTGAGAAATCTGTACGTACAGGGTGGGGGGGGGGGGGAACATATAAGATAGGCTCTTATTCAGGGTGAAGGTCTGCTTTAAGGACTGAGAGGCCAAGAGCATTATTGGTTCATTCAAACCAATCTTCTGTGTCTGCGGTGAAGATTGGAGGGGGGGGGGATTGGAGGGGTCCTCCACCAGGTCAAGTCCTATGCCAGCCAGGGGCACCCCATGCCCTGGTTTAGCAACTTGGGGGTCATGGTTCTCAATAATTGTAAGGGCTGGGAACCCCAAACTTGGAGGGGAGGTAGCCCACATGTCCAGCTGCCAGGGCCTCCGGTCCGGGCGAGCACTGGGATGTTTGGTTACTGTGACCTGGCCCCAGTACACTAGATTCCCTCAGCCTTAGAAGAGAGAATAGTTGTGCACAATGAAGTTTTCTGCTTATTTATGTCAAGTTGTCCATCCAGGGACACTGGTCCATAACAATTGGGACGTTCAAACCAGTCCACCAGGGTGGGAAACGCCACAAACTGTGAATTGCATGAAACACAGAAGCGACTGTGCAAAAAATGCCAACTTCAATTTAACAATGGGAGTGGGGACTGAACCACCACCTTAAGCACCATTCTACGCCAATGCTTGCACATCCACCTTGTAGAAGGATATAAAAGTGTGGACAGACAATCAGGTGGCAGCCTTACACACCTGGTCCACCAAAGCCTTGATGCTCGATGACCCAGGATGCACCAACAGCTCTGGTACAGTGAGCTGTCACACGAAAAGGTGGTTCCTTACCCCTGGCTGAATAAGCCTGAGAAACAACATGTCTGATCCAACGACTAATAGTGGGTTTGGGAGCCGCCAACCCTTTTTTAGATCCAGCTGGAACCACAAACAAAGCATCAGTCTTCATCACATCAGGCAAAAAATGATGTGGTAGTATTTCAGAGCACGAATCACATCCCGTGAGTGAACAATCCTCTCCTGATAAGTCAGCATCAAACAGTAGGAAGGCAGAAGTTAAGTTAAAGGCCAAAACCGACTTCAGCAGAAAGTCCTACCGCAAGCGCAGAACCACCTTAAAGAAGGGTGGCTTGTAGGAGAAGACCGCCAGCCCTGACAGCCTCTGTATCAAGGTAATGGCCACAAGGAACACCCCTTTCAGGGATAGGAGGAACAAGGAATTCTCAGCCAGAGGTTCAAATGGCAGTCCCAGGGACAATGGTAAGTTTCCAAGCTGAAACTGGAACCTTCGGTGGAGCCATTCCTTGCATAAACCAAGTGGACCAAGGAGTTTTCCACCACCCAGCGTTAAAAAAGAATGGTTAGCGTCGACATTTTGCCCTTAAGGGTGCTTAATAGCAACCAGTCATCCAGGCCCTTATGCAGAAAATACAAGATAACTGAAATGTAAAAGTGTCATGGACACTGTCCAAGCGACTCATAGCTAGTAATGTAATGTAAGCTGCCATGTTCAGTAGATCTTGGCTGAAGACAGCTTCCTGGCATGAATCAGGGTGACCACTACCTGGGGGAGGGGGGGAGGCCCACTGTTTTGTAGCAACTGGGATTCAATTGCCATGCCATCAAAGCCAGCGACTGTGAATTGGCATGTAACAGCAGTCCTTGTGACAGAAGATTTGGCCTGACCTGGAGACCATGAGCCTGGTCAACAGCCAGTCTGAACGTCTGTAAACCAGGTTCACCTTGGTCAGTGGGGGCAACTAGAATGATTGTGACGCCCTCTAGCCTTACCTTCTTTACCATGCAAGGAACAAGTGAGAGTGGTAGAAACGCATAGACTAACCAGAACGGTGACCATGGAGACAGAGCATCCACTGTGAATGCTGGAGGATCTCAGCAGCAGGTCATGAACCAGGACACCTTGTTGTTCCTGGTCACAAAGAGGTCAACCTTGAGGACACCCCCAACTGTTGCAAATCATGTGAAACACCTTCGGATGGAAGGTCCACACAGGTGTTGCCCACCTCCATTTTGTAGATGGCTGAAATGCAAGGCACATGCTGTTCCATCCATGCAATAATTTTAACAGTCAAAAGGTTCTCCTGCTCCTTGTGCCCCCCTTATGGTTTACATATGCCACAACAGTCACATTGCCTGACTGGGCACTGCCCAGAAGCCCCTGCAGGCTGCTTGTCCAATGGGACAGGCACAGGAAGATCTACCCGACTTCTGGGACATTGATGGTATACTGGGAGACATCTGCACATCAGCACCTCTGTACCATCAGCTGGTTCCACACCCCTTCCCAACCCTGTAGACTGTCGTCTGTCATAATCACAGTCCACTAAACCAGTAGGGAGGAGCGTCCCTGACCACCCCGAATAGGGCAATTGGTCCATCTTGACCCAGTGGTGAGAGATCCCAATGTGACTACAGCACCTTGGTATGGATCTGAGCAGACGGAACTGCCTCAAAGGATGCCACCCTCAGGCCTAGAAGTTGCATGTAGGGTCCTGCCCAATCCATGGCAAACATATGGTGAGCAATACCATATCCATAATCCTTGCCAATTATTTTATTGATTGAAAGGCCTCATGGATTCGACTGAGAAGACTAGGAGTTAACCAGGAAGCCAAATTCGTATCCGGCCATGGGGAAGTTACAGCTTTTGGGGTCTAGTTCCAGCTTATTGGCTGCTAGAATACCTAATCATTATGGACCACACAAATTAAGTGATGCATCGTGGCGCAGGACCCTGGCGCCTATCCAGCGCCATAAGGGCCTGGAAGACAGGCAGGGTTAAACACCGGCTTCCTGAACAGAAACATATAAAAAAATAAATAATTTATACATCCAAATACATCCAAGCACAACCTTCAAAGTCCAGTACAGCTGCAAGAATGAAACTGGATTGCGGAGGGCAACCAGAAGTATATATAGGCATGGAGGAACCACAACTTTTTATCTTGTAGTCCCACCCTTCGGAAGAGAGTTAACCCATTTGTATCTGATTCGGTGACACCCTGGAGTGGAATATGAGAGAAAATACCATTCTGTGATTACTCACCTGTAGAATGGATATTATAAGTATGCCTCACACCCTGCTTCGGTAATGATTAATTACTTCTGGGTTATAGTCCACAAGAGGGCGCTTTACTGCAGAGATGGCAAAAAAGTAGCCCTTCCCAGTCCATAAATACCTGGGACCTCCCACACATTTCCCAGTATAAGAAAGCAGTAAGGGGACCAGGAAAGGAAAAATATCCCATATAGAGGATCCAAGATACAACTCGGTGGGACGAAGCATGGTGTGAGGCATATTTATAATATCCATTCTACAGGTGAGTAATCACAGAATGGTATTATTCCAAGTATGCCTCACACCCTGCTTCGGTAATGATTAATCACTTCTGGGACATCCAGTAGCAGTGTCCAACAATGGGTGGGGATCCCAAAAGGCAAAAATGCACAAATCAAACCACTGCAGCTTGCAGAACTCTGCGGCCAAAAACAGCATCCGCTGAGGCCCGCACAGAAACCTTGTAAAACTTGGAAAAGGTGTGAACAGAAGGCCAAGTAGCAGCCTTACAAACATGTTCAACAGAGGCCTGGTGCTGAAAAGCCCAGGAAGCCCCAACAGCACGAGTAGAATGAGCAGTGATCTGGAAAGGGGGATCCCTCCCCTTGGTAGAATAGGCCCTAATAACGACCTGACAAATCCATAAACTAATGGTAGACTTGACGGGCGCCAAACCCTTCTTGGGCCCAGAGGGCACCACAAACAAGGCGTCCGTCTTCCTGAATGGTGAAGTAGCCACCAGATAGTACTTTACACATCTAACGACGTCCAGAGAATGCAAGGCCCTCTCCTTGTCGTTGCTAAGCTTAGGACACAAGGAAGGAAGCACAATGTCCTGATTGAGGTGAAAGGCAGAGACAACCTTTGGCAGGAAGTCAGGTTTAAAATGGAAAACCACCTTGTCCTGGTGTCTCTCAAGTAGGGGGCCTGAATAGACAGAGCTGCCAACTCAGAAACACGTCGAACAGAGGTGATAGCCACCAAAAAGGCAACCTGTAAGGTGAAAATGGATAGCGCAGCATTTTGCACTGGTTCAAAAGGAGGACCCTGAAAGACAGACAACACCAAATTTAAATCCCAAACCGGCCACATGGGTTTGCGAGGAGGGCGCACAAGAGTGACCCCCTGGAAAAAGGTCTTAACCAAAGGATGAAGAGCGAAAGACCTCTGAAAGAAAACCGCAAGAGCGGAAACATGCCCCTTCAGAGTGCTAAGCTGAAACCCCATGTCTAGTCCATGCTGAAGGAACTCCAGAATGCGAGGGCTGGAAAACACCCGACAAGGAAAGGCCCTAGCCACACACCAATCAATGTAGGTCCGCCAGGTCCTGTAGTAGATAATAGAGGAAGATTTCTTCCAAGCCTGACAAGCGTCTGGACAACCGCTTCAGACAAACCTTTTTCTCTTAGAATGGAGGTTTCAGCAGCCACGCCGTCAAAGCCAGCGTTTGTAAATTGGGGTAACAAAGCTGACCTTGCGTGATCAGATCCGGAACCAGAAGCAGCCTGTACTGATCGACCGCCAGCCGCACGACGTCCACGAACCACACCTGTCTTGGCCACCAGGATTGATGGCACACCCTCGTGAACCAGCTTGCGTACCACCTTGCCCACCATGGGAAAAGGAGGAAACAGATACAGGAGACCGAGCTCCCGCCAGGACAGAGACATGCCATCCACTGCCAGGGTCAGAGGGTCCTGGGACAGAGACACAAATGCAGGAAGCTTGTGATTATGACGAGAGGCAAACAGATTCACCTCTGGCATCCCCCACCTGCAACAGAGGGAAAGAAAGAAAGACCTCGTTGCTAAGGGACCATTCCCCCCGACGAGAGGCCCCCCTGCTCAGGGAGTCCGCTTCCAGGTTTTCCACACCTGGAATGTAAACTGCCGAGATGCACGGAACATTGCCCTCGGCCATGCAAGAATCAGAGACACCTCCAGGAGGGCACTCTTGCTGCGAGTCCCTCCTTGGTGATTGATGTAAGCGACCGCAGTCCGATTGTCGGAGCGAACCTGAACCGGTAGGCCCTGGAGGTGATGTGTCAGGTGCGCCAGCACCAGCCAAACCGCCCTCAGCTCCAGAATATTGATGGGGGTGTGAGCCTCCCGAGGAATCGATGGTCTCTCCAGTAGCCCCCCCAGCCCGACAGGCTGGCATCCGTGGTGACCGTCTCCCAGTGGGGCGCCAGAAGGATCTGTCCCCCAGAAGATTCCCTGGGTCCAGCCACCACTGAAAACTGAGCAAAAGGCACTGCCTCGAAGCAGGCCACCATCAGCCCCACCAGCCTCATCCCTTGCCGGATGGACGGACGAGGATTGGATAGAAGGAGACGAATCAGCGCTTGGAGAACATCCACCTTTGACTGAGGTAAGAAGATCCTGGCCTGAATGGTATCCATCGTCATGCCCAGGAAGGAGGCCACCCGTGACGGGTAAAGTAAGGACTTGGGGTAATTGATTACCCACCCGAACCTCTCCAGCGTTGTTACCACCGTCCGGGTGTCCAGCTCCGCCTGGTGGAGTGTGGAAGCCGAAATGAGAAGGTGGTCCAGATAAAGCAAAATGCGAATGCCCTGGGCTCTGAGAAGGGCCATCACGCCCGCCAGCACCTTGGTGAACACCCTGGGCGCCAAAGTCAGCACGAAGGGAAGAGCCACAAACTGGAAGTGCTGTTGGCCTACCGCAAACCTGAGGAACCGCTGGTGTCCCGGGAAGACCGGCACATGTAGGAAAGCATCATTGATGTCTATCGAAGTCATAAAGTCCCCAGGACGTAGGGAGTTGACAGCAGAGCGCAGAGTCTCCAGGCGGAACTTTCTGGTTTTGATGAAACGGTTGAGAACCTTTAAGTCTAAAATGGGTCTTATGGAGCTGTCCTACTTTGGCACCGTAAAGAGGTTGGAATAGTAGCACCGACCTCTCTCTATGGGGGAAACCGGACAAAAGACCCCCATATCCCAAAGACTTTGTACCGCCAGAAACAGTCCCTGCGCTGCCCGTGGGTCCGTAGGAACCCGGGACCTGAGGAATCTGTAAGTAGGCCGGTCTGCGAACTCCAGCTTGTACCCTGAGGAGTGATGGTCTCTCCACCACCTCCAGGATCCATTTGTCTGTAAAATGTTGAGCCCAGACCTGAGCGAAGAGCCGCAGCCGTCCCCCCACCCGCAAGGGTGAGGGCGCCCCCTCATTGCTGAGTGGGCTTAGCAGCGGATTTGGCACCCCAGGAGGACCCGGGTCGGGCACGACCTCTGCCCCTACCCCAGGAATTTCCTCTGGGTGCGGCGCAGGAAGTCAGGTTTAAAATGGAAAACCACCTTGTCCTGGTGTCTCTCAAGTAGGGGGCCTGAATAGACAGAGCTGCCAACTCAGAAACACGTCGAACAGAGGTGATAGCCACCAAAAAGGCAACCTGTAAGGTGAAAATGGATAGCGCAGCATTTTGCACTGGTTCAAAAGGAGGACCCTGAAAGACAGACAACACCAAATTTAAATCCCAAACCGGCCACATGGGTTTGCGAGGAGGGCGCACAAGAGTGACCCCCTGGAAAAAGGTCTTAACCAAAGGATGAAGAGCGAAAGACCTCTGAAAGAAAACCGCAAGAGCGGAAACATGCCCCTTCAGAGTGCTAAGCTGAAACCCCATGTCTAGTCCATGCTGAAGGAACTCCAGAATGCGAGGGCTGGAAAACACCCGACAAGGAAAGGCCCTAGCCACACACCAATCAATGTAGGTCCGCCAGGTCCTGTAGTAGATAATAGAGGAAGATTTCTTCCAAGCCTGACAAGCGTCTGGACAACCGCTTCAGACAAACCTTTTTCTCTTAGAATGGAGGTTTCAGCAGCCACGCCGTCAAAGCCAGCGTTTGTAAATTGGGGTAACAAAGCTGACCTTGCGTGATCAGATCCGGAACCAGAAGCAGCCTGTACTGATCGACCGCCAGCCGCACGACGTCCGCGAACCACACCTGTCTTGGCCACCATGGGGCCACCAGGATTGATGGCACACCCTCGTGAACCAGCTTGCGTACCACCTTGCCCACCATGGGAAAAGGAGGAAACAGATACAGGAGACCGAGCTCCCGCCAGGACAGAGACATGCCATCCACTGCCAGGGTCAGAGGGTCCTGGGACAGAGACACAAATGCAGGAAGCTTGTGATTATGACGAGAGGCAAACAGATTCACCTCTGGCATCCCCAACCTGCAACAGAGGGAAAGAAAGAAAGACCTCGTTGCTAAGGGACCATTCCCCCCGACGAGAGGCCCCCCTGCTCAGGGAGTCCGCTTCCAGGTTTTCCACACCTGGAATGTAAACTGCCGAGATGCACGGAACATTGCCCTCGGCCATGCAAGAATCAGAGACACCTCCAGGAGGGCACTCTTGCTGCGAGTCCCTCCTTGGTGATTGATGTAAGCGACCGCAGTCCGATTGTCGGAGCGAACCTGAACCGGTAGGCCCTGGAGGTGATGTGTCAGGTGCGCCAGCACCAGCCAAACCGCCCTCAGCTCCAGAATATTGATGGGGGTGTGAGCCTCCCGAGGAATCGATGGTCTCTCCAGTAGCCCCCCCAGCCCGACAGGCTGGCATCCGTGGTGACCGTCTCCCAGTGGGGCGCCAGAAGGATCTGTCCCCCAGAAGATTCCCTGGGTCCAGCCACCACTGAAAACTGAGCAAAAGGCACTGCCTCGAAGCAGGCCACCATCAGCCCCACCAGCCTCATCCCTTGCCGGATGGACGGACGAGGATTGGATAGAAGGAGACGAATCAGCGCTTGGAGAACATCCACCTTTGACTGAGGTAAGAAGATCCTGGCCTGAATGGTATCCATCGTCATGCCCAGGAAGGAGGCCACCCGTGACGGGTAAAGTAAGGACTTGGGGTAATTGATTACCCACCCGAACCTCTCCAGCGTTGTTACCACCGTCCGGGTGTCCAGCTCCGCCTGGTGGAGTGTGGAAGCCGTAATGAGAAGGTCGTCCAGATAAGGCAAAATGCGAATGCCCTGGGCTCTGAGAAGGGCCATCACGCCCGCCAGCACCTTGGTGAACACCCTGGGCGCCAAAGTCAGCACGAAGGGAAGAGCCACAAACTGGAAGTGCTGTTGGCCTACCGCAAACCTGAGGAACCGCTGGTGTCCCGGGAAGACCGGCACATGTAGGAAAGCATCATTGATGTCTATCGAAGTCATAAAGTCCCCAGGACGTAGGGAGTTGACAGCAGAGCGCAGAGTCTCCAGGCGGAACTTTCTGGTTTTGATGAAACGGTTGAGAACCTTTAAGTCTAAAATGGGTCTTATGGAGCTGTCCTACTTTGGCACCGTAAAGAGGTTGGAATAGTAGCACCGACCTCTCTCTATGGGGGAAACCGGACAAAAGACCCCCATATCCCAAAGACTTTGTACCGCCAGAAACAGTCCCTGCGCTGCCCGTGGGTCCGTAGGAACCCGGGACCTGAGGAATCTGTAAGTAGGCCGGTCTGCGAACTCCAGCTTGTACCCTGAGGAGTGATGGTCTCTCCACCACCTCCAGGATCCATTTGTCTGTAAAATGTTGAGCCCAGACCTGAGCGAAGAGCCACAGCCGTCCCCCCACCCGCAAGGGTGAGGGCGCCCCCTCATTGCTGAGTGGGCTTAGCAGCGGATTTGGATTTGGCACCCCAGGAGGACCCGGGTCGGGCACGACCTCTGCCCCTACCCCAGGAATTTCCTCTGGGTGCGGCGCAGGAAGTCAGGTTTAAAATGGAAAACCACCTTGTCCTGGTGTCTCTCAAGTAGGGGGCCTGAATAGACAGAGCTGCCAACTCAGAAACACGTCGAACAGAGGTGATAGCCACCAAAAAGGCAACCTGTAAGGTGAAAATGGATAGCGCAGCATTTTGCACTGGTTCAAAAGGAGGACCCTGAAAGACAGACAACACCAAATTTAAATCCCAAACCGGCCACATGGGTTTGCGAGGAGGGCGCACAAGAGTGACCCCCTGGAAAAAGGTCTTAACCAAAGGATGAAGAGCGAAAGACCTCTGAAAGAAAACCGCAAGAGCGGAAACATGCCCCTTCAGAGTGCTAAGCTGAAACCCCATGTCTAGTCCATGCTGAAGGAACTCCAGAATGCGAGGGCTGGAAAACACCCGACAAGGAAAGGCCCTAGCCACACACCAATCAATGTAGGTCCGCCAGGTCCTGTAGTAGATAATAGAGGAAGATTTCTTCCAAGCCTGACAAGCGTCTGGACAACCGCTTCAGACAAACCTTTTTCTCTTAGAATGGAGGTTTCAGCAGCCACGCCGTCAAAGCCAGCGTTTGTAAATTGGGGTAACAAAGCTGACCTTGCGTGATCAGATCCGGAACCAGAAGCAGCCTGTACTGATCGACCGCCAGCCGCACGACGTCCGCGAACCACACCTGTCTTGGCCACCATGGGGCCACCAGGATTGATGGCACACCCTCGTGAACCAGCTTGCGTACCACCTTGCCCACCATGGGAAAAGGAGGAAACAGATACAGGAGACCGAGCTCCCGCCAGGACAGAGACATGCCATCCACTGCCAGGGTCAGAGGGTCCTGGGACAGAGACACAAATGCAGGAAGCTTGTGATTATGACGAGAGGCAAACAGATTCACCTCTGGCATCCCCCACCTGCAACAGAGGGAAAGAAAGAAAGACCTCGTTGCTAAGGGACCATTCCCCCCGACGAGAGGCCCCCCTGCTCAGGGAGTCCGCTTCCAGGTTTTCCACACCTGGAATGTAAACTGCCGAGATGCACGGAACATTGCCCTCGGCCATGCAAGAATCAGAGACACCTCCAGGAGGGCACTCTTGCTGCGAGTCCCTCCTTGGTGATTGATGTAAGCGACCGCAGTCCGATTGTCGGAGCGAACCTGAACCGGTAGGCCCTGGAGGTGATGTGTCAGGTGCGCCAGCACCAGCCAAACCGCCCTCAGCTCCAGAATATTGATGGGGGTGTGAGCCTCCCGAGGAATCGATGGTCTCTCCAGTAGCCCCCCCAGCCCGACAGGCTGGCATCCGTGGTGACCGTCTCCCAGTGGGGCGCCAGAAGGATCTGTCCCCCAGAAGATTCCCTGGGTCCAGCCACCACTGAAAACTGAGCAAAAGGCACTGCCTCGAAGCAGGCCACCATCAGCCCCACCAGCCTCATCCCTTGCCGGATGGACGGACGAGGATTGGATAGAAGGAGACGAATCAGCGCTTGGAGAACATCCACCTTTGACTGAGGTAAGAAGATCCTGGCCTGAATGGTATCCATCGTCATGCCCAGGAAGGAGGCCACCCGTGACGGGTAAAGTAAGGACTTGGGGTAATTGATTACCCACCCGAACCTCTCCAGCGTTGTTACCACCGTCCGGGTGTCCAGCTCCGCCTGGTGGAGTGTGGAAGCCGTAATGAGAAGGTCATCCAGATAAGGCAAAATGCGAATGCCCTGGGCTCTGAGAAGGGCCATCACGCCCGCCAGCACCTTGGTGAACACCCTGGGCGCCAAAGTCAGCACGAAGGGAAGAGCCACAAACTGGAAGTGCTGTTGGCCTACCGCAAACCTGAGGAACCGCTGGTGTCCCGGGAAGACCGGCACATGTAGGAAAGCATCATTGATGTCTATCGAAGTCATAAAGTCATAAAGTCCCCAGGACGTAGGGAGTTGACAGCAGAGCGCAGAGTCTCCAGGCGGAACTTTCTGGTTTTGATGAAACGGTTGAGAACCTTTAAGTCTAAAATGGGTCTTATGGAGCTGTCCTACTTTGGCACCGTAAAGAGGTTGGAATAGTAGCACCGACCTCTCTCTATGGGGGAAACCGGACAAAAGACCCCCATATCCCAAAGACTTTGTACCGCCAGAAACAGTCCCTGCGCTGCCCGTGGGTCCGTAGGAACCCGGGACCTGAGGAATCTGTAAGTAGGCCGGTCTGCGAACTCCAGCTTGTACCCTGAGGAGTGATGGTCTCTCCACCACCTCCAGGATCCATTTGTCTGTAAAATGTTGAGCCCAGACCTGAGCGAAGAGCCGCAGCCGTCCCCCCACCCGCAAGGGTGAGGGCGCCCCCTCATTGCTGAGTGGGCTTAGCAGCGGATTTGGATTTGGCACCCCAGGAGGACCCGGGTCGGGCACGACCTCTGCCCCTACCCCAGGAATTTCCTCTGGGTGCGGCGCCAGATACCCCCTTGCCCGTCCGAGGACCACGAAAGGCGGGGTTGAAGGAGCCTGAGCCCCGAAATGGCCGACGCTGCCATTTGCGCTGAGGCAACTTACCTCCCTTAGCCACAGAATCTAGGCGATCACCAAACAGGCGCCGTCCCGAGAAGGGAAGCCCTGCGAGCGCCTTCTTTGCAGCGTTGTCGGCCGCCCACTGGCGCAACCAGACCAAACAAGCAACCACCAATGCCGAGGTCCTGCTACACATACGGATAGTAACATCTAGGGCTGATAAAACAAAGGTGATGAACAACTCACATTGCGTAAGAGCACTAAACTCCTCGCAAGAGGGATTCAATTGGGATCCATCCAAGAGGCCTCCGATTAAAGTTCTAAAAGCCACGGCCGTGAGAGCGGAAGCACAAACCGGATGAAGCCAGTTGGTCGAGACAACGGTCCTCACTATCTGTCAAGGTAGTGGAATCAGGGGAATGCACAACCGTGTATTGGACAACCCCAGAACGGGAGCGTCGACCTCTGGGGGTGTAGACCAACGTTTTAACCACATCAACAGGGAAGGGATACTTCCTATCCCACGCTTGAGTAATACCAGGAAGCCGGCTAGGCTTTTCCCATTCCTTAAGGATCAGATTGTTAAAGTGCTTCTGATCCGGGAACCCCAAATGAGGTTTGGCGGTACCAAAAAAATTTCCCCCCATTGCGGAGGGACCTCCGCAGGAGGGGAAATGGCAAGTACCTCAAAAAACTGAGTAAGGAGCCTATGGGTATCAACAGTATCCCCACGCTCTGTACCAGCATCAGCGCCAAGGTACTGCTGATCATCGGATAAAAGTCTGAAAACAATTCCCCTTCCTCAAGCGGGGAATAATCAGACCATTCAAAAGGATCATAATCATCATAGTCAAGGGACGGCACCGCGGGCGCCAAGTGCCGTCTCTTAGCTGGGGCCTTCTTGGCCGCAGAGCTAGCAATCATTTTCTCAATGTTGGCCAGTCCGGCGCAGACATCGGATTGCGACTCCCCGCTAGTGACAACGTCACTTGGGGCCATGACCAGGCGTGGGGGTGTAGGTGATGAGGCCAGCGGGACCGACCCGGCCGCACAGGGCCCGGATCGCTGCGCAATCGCTTGCTGTGCACATGGTACACAAATCTGTACATTGTCGCCCACAAGGGATACACCACATACCACACACTGCCGGGGTTGCCCCGAAGGGATCCCGAGCCCGGTATCCTGGGAAGCCTCCATATGGTGATTTTAAGGTAGTCGCAATGACCAATGGGAATTACGCTATAAGCTACCCGGGATGCCCCTTAATGTCCGTTAGTGGGAGGATTTTAGTCAGAATAATAATGATAAGGGACCCCAATTTGAACCAGGGACCTAGGACCGGGAGAAAACCCCTAATTGCCTTGGTTGTCCCACCTGGAAAACACAAAAAAGGGGGGCCCCAGTAAACAACATGCATACAATAAAAATAAAAGGCATATACATCTTCAACCTAGCATAAGAAACTATATATGTATATAAATATATAAACATATAAAGATATATACCTACATATACACATACATTATGTATAGACACCCATAAATATAAATATATATATATATATATATTTCCACAAGATGTATATCGCCCACGGACACCAATAACGCCCGGCAGCATGAGATAACAAGTGTACTATATATAAACAAAATACACCCAGTATAAACAAGCCCCGTATGGGGCACTCACGGGCCGCTGTGATGAAGATGGCGGCAGCTAGGCAGAAAGGATGAAGGAGGCGGGCCAACGCGGAGCGCGCCAGGCGCATGGTCCCGCCCCCTCCCGACGTGGGAAAAACACACCAAGCCGCGCTCCCAGGCGACAGGGCTGGAAGCCAGCCGACGAAGCTAAGGAGAGGCGGGCAGATACCGCCACGGAGAGCGCCAGGCCCCGCCCCCCTTCACTGAGACAAGCAAGAGGGTCGCGCTCCCTCTGGCCGCGGAGCCGACCACGAAGAACTGGCCCGCCGCCGCACGAGAGCGTGCGTGCGGGCCAAAGTACAGCATTAACCACACGCACACACACACACAAACACGCGCTGGCTACTGCCAGTAAAATCAGTTATATTAACACAAAATTAGGAAGGGCAGTCACCCCCCCCCCCCCACTAACCGGGAGTAAAAGGGGGGAAGCCGATTTTAGGATATGTGGCGAGGGCTTCAGAACGGACAGGGCATCCCATGTCAGGATTACCGAACCTGATAACCGCCTAACCTTTGGTGGGGGAATAGCGGTGGAGCCTTGCTCCATAGTAAAAAAACACCTCTAATAGGTTTTGCCTACACTCACCCGGACCTTGCAGCCGTAACTGGGAGGCTTAGCTGTGAATTAAAAAGAGAGTCTGGGTGGAAATAGGACAAAATGGGGGCCGGGTGCTACCCGGCTTACCTGGAAGAAAACAGATAGCCATCGTCTTGACTGTCGTCGCCTTCACTGCAGAGACTACTGGGGAATGTGTGGGAGGTTCCAGGTATTTATGGACTGGGAGGGGCTACTTTTTTGTCATCTCTGCAGTAAAGCACCCTCTTGTGGACTATAACCCAGAAGTGATTAATCATTACCGAAGCAGGGTGTGAGGCATACTTGGAATATACACATAGATACCTCTCTGTCATTTAATACTACAAGGGAGGCGCTTAACTCAGAAATGCCATATTTGTTGTCCTTTATGCCAAAAACAGTGCTAAATGATGTTGGCTGTATATTTGGGGTTATTGTCATCTTTCAGAGGAACAAAGTGTCCTGGGTGTGATGATATGGCCCCCCACAGGGCTCTGACTCTTACATCGAGTCAGTCTGGGATTACATGAAGTGACAAGGATTTAACAAACTCTTTGTCCATAGAAGATCTGGAGTTAGTTTGGAGCAACCCCTCGGCTTAGTTCTTTTAAAGTGGACCAACACCCTGGGGTGATCGGCCCGGGAATCTATAAGATTCCCGGGCCGATCACCCCCCACCCCGCGGGACATCCGAGATCGGGATGTCCCGCGGGGTGAAACCCCCCCAAACACCCCAACTCACCCACCTTATCTTCGGCGGCGGCCGGCCGCCGCCGCCTCCCTCGCACCCCTGTAGGCGTGCGCGCCTCCGCGCCGGCCATTCGCAGACGGGACATCCCGATACATACAACTTTTGCACAACTGTGCACATTACCAAATGGCCAAAGGAGAACATGCTTTCTCTCTCTTACAAAGGACATCTTCTCCTTAGGCCACATAGAAGGTCATACATATATACACATCTTCTCGACAGCTGACCCAGGTTATAAATCATACTTGTGATTGTATGACGCTGATCTGCAAACCGTTATACAGAGAACACATTGCAGCTTTGCTCATCAATCATAAGCCTTCAATCCAAAATGATAAAGCTTTACATATGGGATTCAAGAGCGAAATATATGATATGATCACTTGACCTTTATGGAACAATAAATTTCCCCTTATGTGTCCTAGATGGCAGACTCATTTTCGCCCTATATTAACCATGTTGTTTTTTTATGTTTTATGTTGTTCAGCCATTTGCACTCCCCCTGGGTACTAATTCCCTGACCGTGAAAAATATTTGATACAAAAACATTTCATGACACAGGGAGGACAGGAAAATGAATTCACAACTAAAAGCTGTTCTTTTCTGTATTTATTCAACCTTAAAGCAGACCTTCACCCTAAATAAAAAAATTAAAAAAATCTTATATGTTTCCCTCAACCTGTACATACAGATTGCTCACAATAAAAATCATCCTACCTTCATATATTTCATTTTCTGAGACTTTAAACATCCAAGATGGTGGCTCATGGACGTGCAGGCTGCCTGCAAACAGGAAGTGTCCTCTCACTGTGCCGCTCTGCATTCTGGGATTGCTGACCTTTTCCTGACCCCCAGCTCTGCTCTGTTTGTGCAAAGCACAGGTATAACCCCGCTCTCCTGCACTTTTGACCCCTCTCAACTCTTCAGTATGTGATGCTACTGAGCCAAGATGGCGGCGCCAGTATCCTAGAGTGCTGAACAGAATTGCAGCCCAGTGAGGGAAAGAATAAAAAGTGACTAAAACATAAAATATATTAATTTTAGATGCTAGGGAATAGTTTTTTGAGGGTTTGGGCTTTTCATTAAATGACGCTGAAGGTCCGCTTTAACATCAGCGTTGTAGGACTTCCCGTCGATAGTATTGAATATGCATTATCCCATCAAGGACGAAAAGAAAATTTAAGGCCATACAGAAGACACTGACGTGCCACCAGCAATTTTTCTTTCAAATTAAGGTGAAAATACATTCTACAGGGCAACCACATACTGTATGTAGACTGTGGTCATCCTATCTTAAAGTGGACCAACACCCATGGCTGATCGGCCCGGGAATTTATAAGATTCCCGGGCCGATCAGCTCCCTCCCCGCGAAAATCGGGATGCCCCGCTGTGTGAAACCCCCCCCCCCCCCCGGGCGCCCACAAACCTTACCTTCTCCCGTTCCAACTGCGCATGCGGCCTCAGCTTGTCTGTCGCTTGTCTGTCGGCGGAGAGGTACGTTTTTTTGGGCTTTCTGGGGGGTTTCACACAGAAGTGGACCAACACCCAGGATAGTGAAAATCCTGGGTGTTGGTCCACTTTAAAGTGTTCACTCTCTTTGGGAATCTCCAACCCCAGCTTGTAGTGCAACTTAACTGGGTTGGCATTGGTTAGAGGGAGTGCAAAGGCAAAAAAAATACCATTTTGTGATTACTCACCTGTAAAATGGGTATTATAAGTATGTCACACACCCCGCTTCCAATATTCATGACATATGGGTTATAACCAGTAGAGGGCGAACTTCTGCAGAGATGACAGGAAAAAAAGAGAGACCCTCCCAGTCCATAAATACCTGGGACCTCCCACACATTACCCAGTATAGGAAAGCAGTAAGGGGACCAGGAAGAGCCAATACAAAAAATTCAACAATAAAAGGTTCACCATATAAAGGATCCAGAATACACAAAAAGGGCGGGATGAAGCGGGGTGTGTGACATACTTATAATACCCATTTTACAGGTGAGTAATCACAAAATGGTATTATTCCAAGTATGTCACACACCCCGCTTCCAATATTCATGACATATGGGACATCCAATAGCAGTGTCCAACAAGGGTGGGGATCCCAACAAGACAATAATGCACAATTTTAAACCACTGCAGCTTGCAGAACCATGCGGCCAAAAACAGCGTCCGCTGAGGCCCGCATATCAACCTTATAAATCTTGGAAAAAGTATGAACAGAAGACCAGGTAGCAGCCTTACAAACTTGTTCAACAGAGGCCTGGTGCTGAAAAGCCCAAGAAGCCCCAACAGCACGATTAGAATGAGCAGTGATCCGAAAAGGAGGAACCTTCCCCTTGGCAGCATAGGCCCCAACAATGGCCTGACGTATCAATTTACTAATGGCAGACTTGGCGGGCGCCAAACCCTTCCTGGGCCCGCGAACAAGGCGTCTTACAAAAGGGAGAAGTAGCCACCAAATAGTACTTCAAACAACGAACCAAAGCCAAAGAGTGCAGAACCCCCTCCTTGTCATCGCTAGGCTTAGGACACAAGGAAGGGAGAACCACATCCTAATTGAGATGGAAGGCAGAAACCACCTTAGGAAGGGAATCTGGCTTAAAGCGAAAGACCACCTTGTCCTGGTGTCTTTCAAAGTAAGGAGCCTGAAATCGACAGAGCCGCCAACTCAGAGACACGTCTAACAGAGGTAATAGCCACCAAAAAGGCAACCTTTGGAGTGAGCAAAGAAAATGCAACATCCTGCACCGGCTCAAAGGGAGGCCCCTGGAGGGCCAACAGAACCAAATTTAAATCCCAAACAGGCAACAAGGCTTTCGAGGGGGGGCGCACATGAGTGACCCCCTGGAAAAAAGGTGTTAACCAAAGGATGAAGAGCAAAGGACCTATGAAAGAAGACCGCCAAGGCAGAGACCTGCCCTTTCAAGGTACTAAGCTGGAACCCCAAGTCCAGACCGTGTTGAAGAAAATCCAAAATTCTAGAAATCAAAAACACCCTGCAAGGCAAGGCCCTAGCCTCACACCAATCAATATAGGACCTCCAAGTCCTGTAGTAGATGTTAGAGGAAGATCTCTTCCTAGCCCTGACAAGTGTCTGAACCACAGCATCAGACAAACCTTCTTCCTTTAGAATGGAGGTTTCAGCAGTCACGCCATCAAAGCCAGCGTTTGCAAATTGGGGTAACGAAGTTGACCTTGAGTGATCAGATCCGGAAACGGGGGCAATCTGTACTGATCTACTGCCAGCCGTACGACGTCAGCGAACCAAAACTGTCTTGGCCACCATGGGGCCACCGGAATTGCTGGCGCACCCTCTTGGGACAGCTTGCACACCACCCTGCCTACCATGGAGAAGGGGGCAAACAGGTACAGGAAACCCCAGATACCTCCAGGCAAGAGAAATGGCGTCCGCTGCCAGGGCCAGAGGATCCTGAGACAGAGAAACAAATGCAGGAAGCTTGTGATTGTGACGTGAAGCAAAGAGATCCACCTCCGGAATCCCCCACTTGTGACAAAGAGACCGGAATACCTTGTGGTAGGGAGACCATTCCCCTCTGCGAGAGGATCCCTGCTCAGGGAGTCCGCCTCCATGTTTTCCACTCCCGGAATGTACACTGCTGAGATGCATGGGACATTGCTCCCCTGCCCATGCAAGAATCAGAGAAACTTCCCTGAAGGCACTCCAGCTGCGAGTTCCTACTTGGTGAATTGGTGTAAGAGACCGCAGTCCGATTGTCCGACCGAACCTGAACCGGTAAACCCTGGAGGTGATGCGTCAAGCTTGACAGCACCAACCGAATAGCTCTCAACTCCAAGAGGAACCTGAGACCTGAGGAATCTGGGAGGAGGGCGGTACTCAAACTCCAGTTTGTAGCCGGAAGAGATCACTTCCAAGATCCATTTGTCTGTGACCTCCCGGGCCCAGACCTGGATGAACTGCCGCAGCCGTCCCTCCACCCGCAAGGGTGAGGGCGCCCCCTCATCGCTGAGCTGGCTTGGCAGCGGCCTTGGAACCCCAGGCAGGACCAGGACGGGCACGTCCTCTGCCCCAGCAGTCACCTCTGAGGGTAGAGTAGGCAGCTCCTCTGCCTGCTCTCTGGCACCACGAAAGGAAGGATTAAAGGAGCCTGCCCCCCGAAAGGAGCGACGCTGCCTCTTGCGTTGTGGTAGCTTTCCTCCTTTCGCTACCGAATCCAACTTATCTCCAAACAGCTGCGTACCCAGGAAGGGTAGCCCTGTAGGTGACTTCTTAGCCGCAATGTCGACCGCCCACTGGCGCAACCAGACCGATCGACGAATAGCCACCATCAACGCCGAAGTTCTGCTGCACATACATATTGTGTCATCCAAAGCAGATAAGACAAAAGTCATGAACAATTCACACCGCGTAAGCGCAGCAAATTCATCACTGGCCGGGCTAAGCTGGGAACCACTCAAAAGGCCCTAATCACAGACCTGGTAGCCACAGCCGTGAGCGCTGAAGTACACACACACAGGCCGCACGGCCGAACCCACGCTGGCAAAGGCATGGCATGCCATTTGATCAATACGTCGGTCCTCACCATCCTTTAGCGTAGTGGAGTCCGGAGAGTGCACAACAGATATGTTGGACAATCCCAGAACGGGCGCATCGACTTCGGGAGGGGACAACCGCGTCGACCGGAAAGGGATACTTCCTATCCCATCCCTGAGGAACATCGGGAAGCCGGCTAGGCCTTTCCCATTCTTTTAAGAATCAGATTATCAAAATGCTTCTGATTTGGGAACTCCAATCTAGGCCTAGAGGTCCCAACAAATTCCCCCTTCTGCGGAGGGGACTCCGCCGGAGGAGAAATACCCAGCACCTCAAATAAGTGGGCCAGAATCCTGGGGGTATCCACGGCATCCCCATGCTCCTGCCCAGCATCAGCATCCAAAAACTGCTGATCCTCAGAGCCATCAGATTCTGAAACCATTACCCCTCCTCAAGTGGGAAATAACCAGACCAGTCAAGAGAATAATAATCCTCAAAACCCAGAACCGGTGCGGCTGGTGGCAAATGTTTTCTCTTAGCCGGGGGCCTTTCTGGCGCAGAGCTAGACATCAATTTCTCGATGTCGGCCAATCTAGCACATACATCAGATGGCGACTCCCCGCTAATGACAGTGTCACTTGGGGTACGGATCAGGCGGGGTGGAGTAGGTGATGAGACCGGCGGCACAGACGACTGGGACCCCGACTGCCGCGTTATGGCCTGCTGAGCACATGGTATGCAAACCAGTACATTATCCCCCGCAAGGGATACCCCACAACCCACACACAGCCGGGATTGCTCCGAAGGGAGCCCAAGGCCGGTATCCTGGGAAGCCTCCATAAGGTGATTTTAATGGTAGTCGCAAGGACAAGAGGGAATTACGCTAATTAAGCTACCTGGGATGCCCCTTTAGTCCCGAGTGGGAGGATTTGTAAGACCCCAATTTATCCCAAGAAAGGCACATTACAATCATAAGGCCATACATGCAAACACCAGGGCTAATATATATATATATATATATATATATATATATATATATATATAAAGTGTACCACATACCAATACCATAGTCTCACCGCACATAGAATGAGGAGAAAAATCACATTGTTCAAACACAAGTAATAAAGAAAAAAGCAGCCCCGCAGGGCACTCACGGCCCAAGGTAATGGCGTCGGCCACAGCAGCGACAAGATAAGAGGAAGAAGAGGGGCAGGCCAGCGCGGATCGAGCGCCTGGCCCCGCCCCCTTCCCATCCAGTACAAGCAAATGGCGCCAGAGACAGGGGCCGCCCCCCCCAGTTGCGGGGAACAGGGAGACACGGAAAGGGGGGATCCCAGGCTACAAGGTAGTGAAGGGATAACAGGGACAGGGCAACCCAAACCAGGATCACCAAACCTGGTAACCGCCTACCCCCTAAAATGGGGTCTCATGGAGGAGCATGGCTCCTATTATGACACCTGCTAAGGTGTAGCCTACCCTCGCCCGGACCCACAGCCAAGGCTGGGAGGCATAGTTGTTTTAAAATTTAATTCAGGCCCGGGCAGAAATAGGGCCAAAATGGCCGGGTGCAAACCCGGCTTACCTGTAAGGCAGGAGACAGCCATCTTCTTATCAAGTAACTTATCAAGTTACTTCAAAGTTCAGAAGGTATTTCAAAATATCAGAGGTTTGAAAAAATTGTGAGATAAACCAAGATTTACACCAGAAGGTTTACTGAAAACAAAGTTACTTTATAGAATAGCAATTAAAAAAACACAGGAAACACAATCAATATACAATTCTTATATCATAGGTACCCTACAATACCAGTCAAACATAGAATAAGGTAACAAAATTACTTCAAAGGGGTATCACAAAATCTCCTAACATCTACTTCATTCCAATGCATGTCTCCTGAGCCAGCCTGTGGGAAGCAGCAGCATCAAAGCATTGCATCATAAGAATTGCAATTGCAACAAAAGCTGATATTTCAGCACAGGCTGGCTCAAGAGAAAGGCAATTACAGTGGAGCAGATCTACTCTGTAAAAGCAGAATGGTATGTTCAAAACCTGTCACCCTGGATTCTTCGTTCAATTAAAGAAAGAAACAAGGCCCCTCTTGCTATCTAACAAATTTATTGGGAATTTTAGAATTGGACATTTTTTTCTGATAGTTCTTCTTTAACTTGTTTGGAGTTATTCCAATGTGGGTGCCAATACCCCATCTTGGGGCAATAGGAAAACAATCAAAGTCAGTAAGTGTCCAACAGATGTTCTCGTGACTTATCATTGCCTTTTTTACCACTTTAAAAACAAACAGATCCTTTAAAGTCAAACAGATCCTTTAAAGTCAAACAGATCCTTTAAAGTCAAACAGATCCTTTAAAGTCAAACAGATCCTTTAAAGTCAAACAGATCCTTTAAAGTCAAACAGATGAAGCCGTGTCCAACCAATTTTTATAGACTAGTTTGAATAAGAAAATATATCACATACAATATCTCATATATAAGTTAACAGGTAGTCATATAGTTTACCTGTCTATTTTCATGCAGCCTCCTCTCTCGCTTTCTTTGTTTTCTCCTTAAACTTTTTTGCTTGTTTTTTTCTCTCTTTGTTAGAGTTTGGATAGTAGCTGTTGAGCTGGACAGTACAGGAAGCAAGACCTGAGCTGATGCTTCTCTTTCTGTGAACTGGACACCTTCACTGAGGGATGAGCTTGTTGGTAGAACAATGGATAATGATGGTGAATGTGAGTTGCTGATGCCTTCTCTAAGAACCTCTATGTTGTCAGGTGAACTATAAAATACTTCTCTGATATTTCTTGAAGGTTCAGCTATGCCAATTAATGATCTACTACTTCCAGAGGAATGAGCTGCGCTGCTATACATGTCTGATGGTCTTGAATAGTTTTCTTTCTGCCAATCCCTGAGGTCCAAATCCAAACTTCTTGATTTACGATGTTTTTTTTTCTCAATGTTTTTAGAAGCAGTTCGAGAATTTTGCTCCAACAGTTCCCTGGACTTTAAAATTTCAAGACACAATGCATCAAGGTTAATTTCAGAGGGAACCTTGTATTGGTTCACAGTCACTGTTTGATTCTGGATGCTTTCGAGTGGCTCCTTCATTGTACATCCGGCTGTAGTGCTGGAAGCATTGTGTAGTTTAGAAGGAAATACCAGGCTTGGTGGTGATACTGGAAAACCTACATCAATCTTGCTCTTACACAGGCGTATGACGATAAGATGGCCACAGGAGCATTTTGTGGTGTTCACAAAGTTAAAGGCTCCGAGACGGGTCTTGCAATAAGGACAGTTCAGCTTACTGGTTGTCCAGTCAGCCTAAAAAAAGGAGGAGGAGAGGGTAAAACTGTTCTATAGTATGATACAATACACATGAACCATTGTTTTGTTTGCTCACAAAAGAATTCCCTTTTCTAACTTGCTTTATGTAAAATGCAAGCTGGTCAGCAAATAGAGCACTCGGCAGTGACCTCTGAAAGAGGCATTCTCAGCTACATGGATGTCCCTAGAAAAACATTACATGTCACTGACAGATTTTTCTATTTGTAGAATGAGGTGGAATAACCCCATCATGAGCACCCATCTTACACCCATAATAGCTAGGTTTTATTGCTGGAAACCACTGATGCTTCACTACATACACCCAACACATAGAGCAATCATGTTTAGAGCCCAGTCATATTTTTCTGCCTGGAAACATTTCCAGAGCTAAAATAAAATATGTATTATATTATATTGTTTTCTTATTGGGGGGAATACATTGTCCAAAGTAAGAATACCATTTTGTGAATACTCACCTGTAAAATGGGTATTCTAAGTATGTCACACACCCCGCTTCAAGACATTCATTACATGTGGGTATACTGACCTGTAGATGGCGATCTTGCAGAGATGATATCAAAAGAATGTAAGACCCTCCCGGCCCATAAATACCTGGGACCTCCCACTCATTACCCAGTATAAAGATAGCAGTAAGATCAAGGGACCAGGAAAGCCAATTACAACTAACAAAGGTTCACCATATAAAGGATCCAGAATACAAAAGGGTAGGGTGAAGCGGGGTGTGTGACATATTTATAATACCCATTTTACAGGTGAGTATTCACAAAATGGTATTATTCTAAGTATGTCACACACCCCGCTTCAAGACATTCATTACATGTGGGACATCCAATAGCAGTGTCCATAAAGTGCGGGGATCCAAAAAACAAGGCAACAAGGCACAAACTTAAACCACTGCAGCCTGCAGAACTTTGCGGCCAAGAACAGCATTCACTGAGGCCCGCACATCAACCTTGTAAAACTTGGAAAAAGTGTGAACCGAAGACCAAGTAGCAGCCTTACAAACCTGCTCAACAGAAGCCTGGTGCTGGAAGGCCCAGGACGCCCCAACAGCACGAGTAGAATGAGCAGTAACACGAAAAGGGGGAAACTTCCCCTTGGCAGAATAGGCCCCAACAATGGCCTGGTGAATCAATTTACTAATGGAAGACTTGGCAGGAGCCAAACCCTTCCTAGGCCCAGAGGACACCACAAAAAAGGGCATCAGTCCTACGAAAAGGAGAAGTAGCCACCAAATAGTACTTCACACAGCGAACCACATCCAAAGAATGCAAAACCCTCTCCTTGTCATTGCTGGGCTTAGGACACAAGGAGGGAAGAACAATATCCTGATTCAAATGAAAAGCAGAGACCACCTTAGGAAGGAAATCTGGCTTGAAGCGGAAAACAACCTTGTCCTGATGCCTCTCAAAGTAAGGAGCCTTAATAGACAAGGCTGCCAACTCCGAAACACGCCGAACAGAAGTGATGCCAACCAGAAAAACAACCTTTTGAGTAAGCGTAGAAAGTGCAATATCCTGCAATGGTTCAAAAGGAGGACCCTGCAAGGCAGACAAAACCAAATTCAAATCCCAAACTGGGAGCAAAGGCTTCCTAGGAGGCCGCACATGCGTAACCCCCTGGAAAAAGGTCTTAACCAGAGGATGAAGAGCAAAAGACTTTTGAAAGAAAACCGCCAGGGCAGAAACCTGCCCCTTCAGCGTACTAAGCTGCAAACCTTGGTCCAGACCTTGTTGCATAAATTCCAAGACCCTAGGGATAGAAAACACCCTGCAAGGCAAGGCCCTGGCCTCACACCAATCAATATAAGACCTCCAAGTCCTATAATAGATGGCAGAGGAAGACTGCTTCCTAGCCCTAACCAGAGTCTGAATGACAGCATCAGAAAGACCTTCCTCCCTCAAGATGGAGGTTTCAGCAACCACGCCGTCAAAGCCAGCGTTGGTAAATTGGGGTAGAGCAGTGGCCCCTGAGTGAGCAGATCCGGCAGAAGGGGCAGGTCTAACTGATCCTCCACCAACCTTACCACGCCTGCGAACCAAACCTGTCTTGGCCACCTTGGAGCCACCAGGATTGCTGACGCCGCCCTCTAGGGCCAGCTTTTGCACCACTCTGCCCACCATGGGAAACGGAGGGAACAGGTACAGAAACCTCAGATCCCTCCAGTTCAGAGACATGGCATCTGCTGCCAGAGCCAGTGGATATCGCGAGAGAGACACAAATGCCGGAAGCTTGTGATTGTGACGAGAGGCAAAGAGGTCCACCTCCGGAGCCCCCCACCAGTGGCAAAGCGACCGAAACACCTTGGGGCTGAGCGACCATTCCCCCCCCGGCGAGATGACCCCCTGCTCAGGGAGTCCGCCTCCGTGTTCGCCACTCCCGGAATGTACACTGCCGAGATGCATGGGACATTGCTCTCTGCCCAAGCAAGGATCAAGGACACTTCCCTGAGGGCACGCCTGCTGCGAGTCCCTCCCTGGTGATTGATGTAGGCGACCGCCGTCCGATTGTCCGACCGAACTTGAATCGGTAGGCCCCGCAACTGATGAGTCAAGTGAGCCAGAACCAGCCTGATGGCTTTCAACTCCAGAACATTGATGGGATCGTGAGCCTCCAAAGGTCCCCACAGTCCCTGAAACTGAAGATCCTTCCAAAATCCCCCCCAGCCTGACAGGCTGGCATCCGTGGTGACCGTCTCCCAACGAGGGGTCAGAAGGGATCTTCCCTTCGTCAGATTGCTTGGTTTTAGCCACCACCGAAGGGAACGCCGCACCCGGGGGGACATCAGAAAGGACTGATCCAATGACAGCGGGGACCCGTCTCATGACGCCAAGAGATGCAGCTGGAGCGTCCTTGTGTGAAACTGGGCAAAGGGAACCGCCTCGAACGATGCCACCATCGATCCCACAAGTCACATCCCTAGCCGGATGGACGGGCGGGGAATGGATAGAAGACGCTGAGTCAATTCCTGAATCAGAACCTTGGCTCGGGGGAGAAACACCCTGGCCTGAGAAGTATCCAGAGACATTCCCAGGAACTCCACCACCCTGGAGGGAATGAGGCAGGACTTGGGATAGTTGATCACCCAACCGAAACCCTCTAGAGTGGACACCACTGTCCTGGTATCCAGCTGCGCCTGACTGAGAGAAGACGCCATGGTGAGAAGATCGTCCAGATAGGGCACAATGCGGATACCCCTGGCTCTGAGGATGGCCATCACTCCTGCCAACACCTTGGTAAAAACCCTTGGAGCCGAGGTAAGGCCAAACGGAAGAGCCACAAACTGAAAATGTCGATTGTCCACGACAAACCTGAGGAATCTCTGGTGTGCCGGAAATATTGGAATATGCAGGTAAGCATCCTTGATGTCTATGGACATCATGAAGTCCCCCTGACGAAGTGAATGGATGGCTGAGTGCAGAGTTTCCATACGGAACTTCCGGGGACGGACGAACCTGTTGAGCAACTTCAGATCCAGAATGGGACGAACGGAACCGTCCTTCTTGGACACCGAGAACAAATTGGAATAGAAGCCCAGGCACCGGTCTGAGAGGGGCACCGGACAGATGACAGCCATGTGCACGAGACTTGCTACTGCCGCCCGAAGCCCCTGGGCGGCCAGAGGATCTGAAGGCACCCGAGATCTGAAGAATCTGGGAGGGGGCGGAACTCAAACTCCAGCTTGTAACCGGAAGACACCACTTCCTGAATCCACCTGTCTGAGACCTCTTGGACCCAGACCTGGGAGAAGAGTTGCAACCGTCCCCCCACCCGCAAGGGTGAGGGCGCCCCCTCATTGCTGAGCCGGCTTGGCAGCAGCTCTAGGCTTGGAGCCCCAACTGTGTCCTGGACGGGCCCGACCCCTGCCCCTAGGCCAGGAATCACCTCTGGACGAAGGGAAGGCCAAACCCCTGCCAACTCTAGCCCCACGAAAGGACTGAGAGAAGGAAGCCGCCCCCCGAAAGGGGTGACGCTGCTTCTTACGGGGAAGGGAAGGGCCGTGAGCGACTTTTTGGACACAAAATCAGCCGCCCACTGGCATAACCAAACCGACCGGCGGATAGCCACAAGCAGGGCCGCAGCTCTGCTACACATCACCAATGTGTCATCCAGGGCGGACAGCACGAAGGACAAAAATAACTCACAGCGCAGGTCGGCAAATTCCCCACTAGCCGGGTCAAGCCCGGAAGAGGTCAACAATCCTCTAACAACTGACCTGGCAGCTACCAATACAAGCGCAGAAGCACAAACCGGCCGCAAGGCCGATCCAACACTGGCAAAACCATGACAAGCCATCTGGTCAATGCGTTTATCCTCACCATCCTTGAGGGTAGTGCACTCCGGAGAATGGAGGACTGAGGAACTAGACAACCCCAAAACAGGAGCATCCACCTCGGGGGGGAGACGACCAGTGCTTCACTGCGTCCGCCGGAAAGGGATATTTCTTGTCCCAACCCGGTGGGACACCTGGAAGCCGCGTCGGCCTCTCCCATTCCTTGCGAATGATACCATCAAAATGCTTTTGATAAGGAAATTCCAAGCGCGGCTTGGTCACTTCAAAGAATTCCCCCTTCAGCAGAGGAGCCGCCTCGGGGGGAGAAATAGCCAGGACCTCAAACATATGAGCCAGGACCCTAGGGGTATCCGAGGAATCCCCCTGGCCCTGCTCGGTATCAGTGCCCACAAACTGCTGATCGTCTGAGTCATCAGACTCCTCATACAACTCCCCTTCCTCACGCGGGGAACAATCAGACCAATCCAGGGAGTCAAAATCCTCCCTATCAAAGGCCTGCGCAGTCATATATACAAATGTTTTCTCTTTGCCGTGGCCTTTTTTGCGACGGCACTGGAAAACAATTTTTCAAGATTGGCCAATCTGGCACACACATCAGATTGCGACTCCCCGCTAATGACCACATCACAAGCACGTGTCAAGCGAGGGAGAGACGGGGAGGAGACTGGCAGAGCAGAACCAGACGCCTGAGATCCGTTCTGCCGCGTAATAGACCGCTGCGCACAGGGTACACATAGAAATACATCATCCCCCAAAAGGGATACCCCACACCCCAAACACAGCCTGGATTGCTCCGAGGGGGGCACAAGCCCAGTATCCGGGGAAGCCTCCATATGGTGATTTTTTAATAATATATTTATATAAATATATGTGTACAATGCTCCGAGGGAATTACGCAATAATGCAACCCAGGATGCCCCTTTAAGTCCCGAGTGGGAGGATTTTAAGTCAGTTAAATTTGAACCAGGGACCCTGGACCGGGAGAACCAGGAGAATCTAGACGGGAGGAGCCTGTTTTTGCATGTCTGCAGTGCACAGCGCCATCTGGCGGAGGATTACCCACGTGTAAGTATTATATATGGAGCAGGACGTACTGTATGCTTAGAATATAACTTTAGTTTCCTTTTAACAATTGCCCCCAGGGGATCCTGATTTGGGAAAGAACCCTAGAATGCCAAAATCAGCCATGGTTGATGGATGGATTATGGTGGGACAGGAAAGATGTGCAAGGCAATAAAGCATGTCTCCTATTAGAAGAGGTGTAGCTGCGGCATGTGTGCACAGCTGTCTCCTGTCCCCATCAGATGGCGCTCCAATAGGAAAAGAAAAGTATATCTCTAATACAGTGCTCACTGATGTGAGGGAATAGGTTAGGTCCGTTTATTGCACATCGCAATGAGCCGGCAAAGCAATGCAACCACAGGGCACAAGGGAGCGTTACAATAAAATAGTGGTATGTATCTTATATTCTTATATTGTACACCTTGAAGCAGAGTGGCAGCATGTTAATGTTTATCTTCACTGTAATCATCCAGTTGCACCAAACTACTTTACTTACTGTGAGGAATATGATGAGAAATATTATATATCTCAAATATGCCCAGATCCTGTCACAAAAGACCCCAATAACAATAGGTTTTACTAGGACAGAAAGACCATATTTGGATGGGAGGAAAGTGTTACTTGCCCATGGGAAATCCGTAAACACAATACCCACAGGGGGTCTTCCATTCAAAAGATCCTGCTAATGCACATTGTCCAGATCCCTTCATAGAATTTCTCACAGACACCGGAGCCAATGTTTCATAAAGAATCCTTAGGTTGTCATGAACCTTAAACATAGCTAAATACTTATACAGAACCTGGAGGTTCAGATGCTCCCGTACATACATTCCACATCATTCCAGCAGGCACAGGACCCGAGCTATGGAGAACCATATCGAACAACCATGCTTGGACCCTTCAGTTGGAGACCCTACTGAAACAGTTTTAGAAGTTTAGCTGTGAGTAGGGAGAATATCACAGCTTCTCCCAGGTAGGGGGGTGGGGTCTCAGACCGATGCATACAGGTTTAGAGCTCAGACCGTCCTTTGTCTTTCAACTGAGGATTGATTACCTTATGTGGAGAAATGAAGCACCAAGATCCAGCAGACTCTACATGCCCTCTGTAGTTGCTCTGTTTGATCGCCTGTAAAAACTGAAGGGCTAGGGAATTGAATGGCCCTGGGAATTAGACTCCAAGGATGGGAAAAGAGGCTGCTGTTCCTCTTTCCTTATGGTTTTAACATGAAGCATGAAATACCTTTTCTATCTCATCTTTTATCCAGTCTGGACTGGCTTCAGCCTCCAAGTGCCATATACTACAAGCATCTCTGTAAACAGATGAATTAATTCCTCCCTGTAAGGTAAAAGAGAACAAAAAAATAAATAAAGCTGCACAGCACACTTCTTATCAGAACTCAATCTTATAATAAAGTACTTTACAGATAAGCATGTCTAGCTGTCTAATCCTGAAAGTCTTTATTTTTAAAATTTTCTCTTTGTCTACTTTACTGACAATTTGACTTTAAACCTAATTAGAAATGGATTTGTGCTTCTTGAGATATGAAACAAAAGAAGATAAGAGCAAGAAACAAGGTGGGCTTAGTTCTGCTATGTCTGGGTATAATAAAAGGCTTCTCGTCTGATTGAGAGGGATTTATAGAAAAACCCTGTCATTAACATGATTTAATTTTAAAACGTATTGGCGTTTCTTATAGAATTTCTGTTTCTCTATTACATCCAATTAAGTGTGCCATTCAGATATACTTATGAGACTGCTCTAAAATGTGTAGGCTGTTTCACGGACAGTCTAAATGAAGACTTATGGATAAGCATGTTCTACACAAGTAGGAGAATATTTTAGCTGTGATAATTTCTACCCTCTTTACCCCCCACTTAAATATCAGATGAGCTTAACAGCCAGCGGCTGCGTAGGCAGGAATCCCGCATTCTGCAATGCACATAAAATAGCTTATGCTTATAATGGGTGCCAATTGTTAGGTCAAGCATATGTATGGGCAACTTGACCCAGGGCTAGGTCCCCTTGGGATAGCAGGGCTTGAAACTATGACCACACCTTGCAAGGATCAGAAACACCTCCAGGAGAGCACCCCTGCTGCGGGTCCCTCCTTGGTGATTGATGTAAGCGCCGTCCGATTGTCGGAGCGAACTTGAACTGGTAAGCCCTAAAGGTGACGTGTCAGGTGCGACAGCACCAACCGAACCGCCCTCAGCTCCAGAATGTTGATGGGGATATAGGCCTCCTGAGGACCCCACAGGCCCAGGAACTGATGTTCCCTCCAGAAGCCTCCCCAGCCTGACAGACTGGCATCTGTGGTGACCATCTCCCAACAGGGTGCAAGAAAGGACTTGCCCCCCAGGAGATTCCTCTGGTCCATCCACCACTGGAAGGACCGCAGGACAAGAGGGGACAGAACACAAGTCTGATCCAGCGACAGAGAACATTTGTCCCAAACCGAAAGAAGATGCAGCTGAAGGGGGGTCATGTGAAACTGAGCAAATGGCACTGCCTCTAAGCAAGCCACCATCAAACCTACCAGCCTCAGCCTCATGCCTTGCCTGATGGACGGACAAGGGCTGGCCAGGAGAAGGCGGATTAGAGCTTGAAGAACATCCACCTTCGGCTGGGGTAGGAACACCCTAGTATCCAGAGTCATGCCCAGGAACGAAGCCACCCTTGACGGTGAAAGAGAGGACTTGGGGTAATTGATTACCCACCCGAACCTCTCCAGAGTCTACACCACCGTCCTGGTGTCCAGCTCCGCCTGGTGGAGAGAGGATGATGTAATGAGAAGGTTGTCCAGATAAGGTAATATGCAAATGCCCTGGAGTCTGAGAAGGGCCATCACGCCCGCCAATACCTTGGTGAACACCCTGGGCGCCGAAGTCAGCCCGAAGGGAAGAGCCACAAACGGGTAGTGCTGGTTGTCCACCACGAACCTGAGGAACATTTGATGTCCTGGAAAGACTGGCACATGAAGGTAAGCGTCCTTAATATCTATTGAGGTCATAAAGTCCCCCGGACGCAGTCGACGGCAGAGCGCAGAGTCTCCATGCAAAATTTCTTGGTTCTGATGAACCGGTTGAGTGTTTTCAAGTCCAAAATGGGTCTTATGGAGCCATCCTTTTTGGGCACCGTAAAGAGGTTGGAATAGTAACCCAGACCTCTCTCTGTGGAGGGAACCGGACAAAACCACCCCCATCTTCCAAAGGTTATGCACCGCCATACACAGGCCCTGTGCCGCCCGAGGATTCGACGGAACCCGGGACCTGAGAAATCTGGGAGGAGGCCGGCATGCAAACTTCAGCTTGTACCCGGAGGAAATCACCTCCCGGATCCAGACGTCTGTGACCTCTAGGGTCCAGACCTGAGCAAAGAGTCGCAACCGTCCTCCCACCCGCAAGGATGAGGGCGCCCCTTCATTGCTGAGCGGGCTTAGCAACGGATTTGGGTTTAGTACCCCAGGAAGTCCCGGGTCGGGCCTACCCCAGGAATCTCCTCGGAATGCAGTGAAAAAGGTTCCCCTGCCTGACCGAGAGCCACGAAAGGAGGTGTTGAAGGAGCCGGAACCTCGAAAAGGCCGGCGCTGCTTCTTGCATTGAGGTAACTTACCCCCTTTGGCAACAGAGTCTAAACGCTCCCCAAACAGGCGCAAACCCACGAAGGGAAGACCTGTGAGCGCCTTCTTAGCGGCATTATTGGCCGCCCACTGGCGCAACCAGACCGACCGGCGTATAGCAACCTGCAATGCCGAAGTCCTGCTACACATACGGATAGTATCATCCATGGCAGATAAGACAAAAGCAATGAACATCTCACAGTGAGTCAAGACTGTAAATTCCTCACTACTCGAATCCAATTGGAAACCTTCCAAAAGGCCCCCAATTAGAACTCTTGTAGCCACGGCCGTGAGCGCAGAAGCACAAACCGGGCGCAAGGCCGAACCCACACAAGCAAAGGCATGTGAAGCCAATTGGTCTAAACGTCGGTCCTCACTATCCTTCAAGGTAGTGGAATCTGGGGTATGCACAACAGAAGTATTAGACAAACCCAGGACGGGCACGTCGACCTCTGGGGGTGATGACCAGCGTTTAACCGCATCAACAGGAAAAGGATACTTTCTATCCCACCCGTGAGGGATACCAGGGAGCCGGCTAGGCTTTTCCCATTCCCTAAGGGTCAGATTGTTAAAATGCTTCTGATCCAGGAACTCAAAATAGAATAATAATAATAGTAACAATATATAATATAATAATAATAGAATAATCAACGGCCGGTGCCACGTGCCGTCTTTTAGCTGGGGCCTTCCTGGCCGCAGAGCTAGCAATCAGTCTCTCAATGTTGGCCAGCCTTGCGCATACATCGGATTGCGACTCCCCACTGGTGACAACGTCACTTGGGGTCACAACCAGGCGTGGGGGTGTAGGTGATGAAGCCAGCGGGGTGGAACCGTCCGCACGGGGCCCGGCTTGCCGCACAAGTGCCTGTTGCGCACATGGTATACAAATTTGCACATTATCCCCCAAAAGGGATGCCCCACATAACACACACGACCAGGGTTGTCCCCAGGGGACCCCGAGTCCAGTATCCTGGGGAGCCTCCATATGGTGGTTTTAGATAGTCGCAATGATCAATGGGAATTATGCTATAAAGCTACCCGGGATGCCCCTTAGTGTCCGTAAGTGGGAGATTTATAATCACACGGGGAAGGAACCCAATTTAAAAGAGGGACAGAGGACCGGGAGAAGACCCCTAAAAATAGTCACTAGTCCCACCTGAAAGACATAATAATAAAGGAACCCCCATTAACACACAGGCATACTGAAAACATGCACAAGTATAAAAGAGAAACCATATTCACTATTGACCGGTAGTCATATTCACAATTGACAGTGTAATATCCGATATATGTCCGTGACAATAAAAAAATTTTCTTAGACAGTACATAGTTAATAACAACACAGTCTAGAAAATACAATTCTGTGATTACTCACCTGTAGAATTGGTATTATGAGTATACAGTACATCCTGCTCCAAATGTAATACTTACAGTTGGGATATACTCCGCCAGATGGCGCTGGACTGCAGAGACATCGAAAATAGGCTCCTCCCGGCCCCTCAAATACCCAGGGACCTCCCACAAATCCCCAGCTTTGAAAAGCAGTTAAGGAGAAGCCGGGAGCATTAAACAATCCAAACTATCAACTATAACAATGATAACAATCACCATACAGGGGAACCAAGAAAATGCAAACCAAGGGTGGGTTGGAGCAGGACGTACTGTATACTCATAATACCAATTCTACAGGTGAGTAATCACAGAATTGTATTATTCTTAGTATACAGTACGTCCTGCTCCAAATCTAATACTTACAGTTGGGACATCCAATAGCAGTGTCCATAAAGTAGGGTGGGATCCCCAAGAAAAATTAGCAGCAGTCAGTTTAAACACCTTGCGGCCAAAACCAGCATCAGCTGAGGCCCCAACATCAACCTTGTAAAACTTTGAAAAGGTATGAACAGAAGACCAAGTAGCGGCCTTGCAAACTTGTTCAACAGAAGCCTGGTGCTGAAAAGCCCAAGAGGCATGAGTGGAGCGAGCAGTAAGGCGGAAGGGAGGATTCTTCCCCTTAGCAGAGTAGGCCTGAATCACAGCCTGACGAATCCACTTGCTGATAGTAGACTTGGCAGGAGCCAAACCCTTCCTAGGACCAGAAGGGACCACAAAAAGAGCATCAGATTTCCTGAAAGGTGCAGTAGCCACCAGATAGTACTTCAGACACCTAACCACATCCAAAGACTGCAAAACCCTCTCCTTAGCATTGCTAGGATTAGGGCACAAAGAAGGAAGAACAATATCCAGATTCAAATGAAAGGCAGACACTACCTTAGGCAGAAAATCAGGTTTGAAACGAAACACCACCTTGTCCTGGTGCCTCTCATAGTAGGGGGGCTGAATGGACAGCGCCGCCAACTCAGACACACGCCTGACAGAAGTGATAGCCACCAGAAACACAACCTTGAGCGTAAGAATGGCCAAGGCAATATCCTGCACAGGTTCAAAGGGAGCACCCTGCAAGGCTGACAGAACCAAGTTCAAATCCCAAACAGGCACCATAGGCTTACGTGGGGGACGCACATGAAGGGAAAACCAGTGAGGGCCTTCTTGGCAGCGTTGTCAGCAGCCCACTGGTGCAGCCAAACCGAGCGGCATATAGCCACCACAAGGGCAGAAGTTCTGGCACACATTCTGATGGTGTCATCCAATGCTGATAGGACAAAATTTACAAAATCATCACAACTGGAGAGTGCATTGAACACCTCACAAGGCAAATCATCAGGGGCACTATCGAGCATATTTCTGATAAGGGTTCTAGTGGCCACAGCAGTAATGGCAGAGGCACAGACCGGCGCAGCGCCCTCCCCGCACATGCAAAGGCGTGGGATGCCAGCTGATCAATACGCCAGTCTTCGGCATCCCGCAGAGTAGTAGAATCAGGGGAATGCATGACAGAGGTGTTAGATAGCCCTAAGATCGGGGCATCCACCTCGGGGTGGGGGGGGGGGATGACCAACATTTAACCACCTCAGCAGGAAAGGGATACTTCCTATCCCAACTCTTTGGAACCCCGGGAAGTTTACTGGGGCGCTCCCATTCCTTGAGCACAAGGTTATGGAAATTCCAAACGTGATTTTGCTGTATGGAAAAGCTCCCCTCTTTGCCTGGGAGCCTCAACAGGGAGAGAGATAGACAGAACCTCAAAAATCTGGGTCAATAATCTGTCAGTGTCATCCGGGGCCCAGGGGTCACAGCCAGAATCGTCACGACCCCTTGGTCTCTCATCAGATGAGCCTGAATCAGAAAACAGCTCCCCTTCATCAGATGGGGTATAGCCACACAGATTCCAAAACTCCTCAGTTCCCATAGGGAAAACAGTAACATTAGGCGTCAAGTGCCGCTTCTTAGCAGGGGCCTTACGCGCTAAAGACTTCGCAATAACAGTAGCCAGTCTAGAAGACATCAGGCTGAGAATCCCCACTAGTATGCAACTCAGCAGGAGTGAGATTTAAGCTTGGGGGAGTAGTGAAGTGAAACGAGGTGCAGCCACTGGCAGGCCAGATTGCAATGCAAGCACCTGCTCAGCGCAGGGTACCCAGACCCGCGGCTTGTCAGCATCAGCATGAGGCTGCCCACACGCTACACACAGCCGGTCTTGTCCCGAAGGGACCCCGGTAACATTATCCTTGGATGCCTCCATATGGTGATTATAGCGGCGCTATACGCCAATAGGGAATAACGCTATATAGCAACCCTGGATACGTGGGAGTATAATTTTTACAAGGCCTACAAGTAATATACTAAAAACAGGGTGGGGAGAAGCCAAGAAGGGTTCATCCCGCCTGAAAGACATAAGCAGACAAGACCTTAAGTACATCGTAACAAAATTGAAGCAGATAAAGTCGCCCGCAAGGGCACTTACGGACCGCGGTAGGTAGGCGTCCGTCGCGCATAGGCCAACCAAGTCAGAAAACATGGCGTCGGTATACCTCGAGGGGCGGGCCAGTAATAGCGATGACGCAAAACGCGCCAAAGACGCCCCCCCCCCCCCGAAGAGCACAAAGCCAGAAGGCCAACAGCCAATGATGGCGCACCAGCGCCTGAGGTAATGCCGCCGCCAAGCGCGGAACAAAGTCAGCGTGTGGCGGCGGTAAATTTAAAGGCAATAAAGACAAGTCAGCGCGGCGGCTGACACAAGAATAAAGACATGTGAAAAGTGAAAGCAAAGACTGCATAACATACATATCTATACACATACACACCCCCCTCTTTTCCCCCGAAGACTACAAGGCGGATGAGGGAGGACGGCGACCACTTAAATAGGGCCCACCGATAGGCAGGGGCAAGGGGCACTAGTGCGGGAGGGGCATCCCATAGAGGCTCACCATAAGCCTGAACCGCCTACCCTTTGGTGGGGGATTGCGGTGGAGCAGCGCTCCTAAGCACCAACGGCGGTGCTGCCTACCTTCACCCGCGCAGCGCAGCCAAGGCTGGGAGGCATATTAATAGTGGAACGGGTGGGAATAGTCCTACAGGGCCGCAGGTTAATAACCCCGCTCACCTGTGAGAAGATCCAGATTTAAGAAACATAGTTTTGAAAGACTATGGTTTATTTTCTGTATGTTAGAGTAACGCTTTAACACTGGACTTTTCTGTAATTGCTTTTGCAAGGCTTCTCCTTATCCCTTATTTCTTATCTAAGGAATGTGCTGCTTCGCATGGGGGGCTCTGGGAACTGAGAAAACTATAAAATACTCCCTGAACTCAACCTTGTAGATGGTCATAAATTTTCTGTTCTCATTATTTTTAACTTAGGTAATTGTCTGTTCTGCGCATGCTCTAACTATGAAAGTTTTCAATAAAATCAGGGGTCAGAAGCGTCCCCTGCTCAGTGTGTTTCTCTGAGGTTTTGCTACACACCTTGTCGCGTGTATTGATTTCTCTTAGAATATAGTAATTGGGAATCGGACAACAGAAGCCAGATCAAGTCTGGTTAGTGACTTGAACGTAACATTACGTGGCGCTCCGAACAGAGACTCTCTATTTTGTCGCAAGAGGTATCGCACCCGCCGAACGGAACATCAACTGATGCCACCTCGGAACAGCAGACTTCAAAACCTGGCCAGGTAAGAGACAGCTTTTATGTACTCTTATACTCTGCTCTTCCCTGTGAGGCATCAGCGGGTCCGTTCTAAGGTAAGATAGGCATAGCCAGCCTCTGCGAAAGAGGGTCATTTTAAGAATCCTAAGGCGCTTCTGTTGTCTGCATTTGTTTTGTCTGTCTGTATTTGTTTGTACTGTCTGTTCCTCTTTTAGATAGTTAAATATACTGAGATAGGTATAATTGTGATATCATGAGCCTGGCATTTAGTTAAAAACTTTGGAAGGTCATTAGACGCCCCATCCCACTGGCGAGGGTAAACCCGCTATAACCCAGTGACGGTGAACGCAAGTGGTGACCAGAAGAAGTTTTAGATAAAAATGTTACCGCTCATTTAGGCGTGAGCTAGTTTGTCAAGTTGACCGGATTTGACGGCGCCTTCACGGTGCATGCCAGCCGATCTTGACTTTGTTAAGTTATAAGAACCACAGTTCCCAGGCTTAGTTAGAAGACCAGGACTAGTCGATAGGTGATTTCAGAAAATTAAAGCCAATATTACTGGGATGGGAATAAGATACAATTAGTGTATCTAGGACTGTCACTTACCCATATGATAGGTGATGTGTTGTTTGTTGTGATTTCAGAAAATTAAAGCCAATATTACTGGGATGGGAATAAGATACAATTAGTGTATCTAGGACTGTCACTTACCCATATTATAGGTGATGTGTTGTTTGTGATCCTAATTGTTTGTCTTGGATTATGTGTTGCTATTTGGTTAGCGTGTAGGATCACTAGACATTACCAGGAGAGACCCACAGAGAGGTACTCCAGTTCCTAGTTCCTCAGGAGGAAGCCAAAGAAGGCTAGCCCACAGAGAGGTTAGACCCCAATACGGTACCTGAGGCAGGTTGCTAGGAAGGTGGGAAAAGAACAGTCCAAAGAGATACCCCAGGAAGAGAAGTGGCAGACATTAGAAGAAATCACCAGGGAAAGGTGTGGCTTAGATGCCGCTAGGAATTTGAAAAAGATTTGGAAGGAATTTACGCTAGTTCATAAATGACAATTAGATTTAGGGAAATGGGAACAGATAGCTAAAGGGAAACATGGAATTATTTTTGACAAAGGATGGGATCATCAAGTGGAATGTGCTCTGAAACTTTCAAGTTTAGCAGAAAAGGAAGGCTGGACGTACAGTCCACATAGGAAACAATGGAATACTACACCATTGCTTAATCCCCAAGTAGACCCCATACCTGATGTTCCAACAAACCCAGTACCGCCACCCCCATATGAAAAGACAGTAAAAGAAAGAAACTAGTAAGTTGTATCCTAGACTCCCCATTGGCCAGTAACAGTACGTATGGTCCAGATCCAGGACCAGATGATGGTGATAGCGGCTTATGGCAATGCTATTGTGGAATGATAAATAAGGGTTGGGACAGAATGTGTACTCAGTGTAAAGTAAGGGAGCAGGATAAAGTAGTAAATGAAGAAGGAACATGGAAATGTAAAGTTTGTGGTTGTAGGGGGATGGGTTTAGAACAAGAAGAATGTAATGTTTGTGGAGCAGATCAGCAAGGAGGGGATCCAGATGAGAGAATAAATGGTGTTAGCACAAGAAAGAAAAAAGTAAATTTAGTTACTGAAAAATCATGGACTTGCCATCACTGTATGACTTATGGTTTACCAGAAAATGTTACACATTGTCCAAGGTGTAGGTACACAGGACCCCCTCCTAGAAGCAACACTTATAAATTAGTTGCGCCTGTGTTTACCCATACCAGGCAGATTCCAGATGCCCAAGATGCAGGTCAATTTATTAACCAAGAAACCCCTTATTATAAGCCATGGACTCCAGCTGAATGTATGGCTTTGTTGCAGAATGCACCTGATCCCCGTACTAGCCCTACTAGGTTTGGCAGGTATGTAGTACAAATGATGGAGTCACATAATGCCACCTGGTTGGATGGAGAAGATCTTTGTAGGATGAAAATGTCCCCTACTATGTTTCATCAATTTACTGGTTATATGAGAGCACATGTACCACAGAATGTTAGACTTGGGGACAGTAGAACTGATTTTTTATTTTGAACAAACATATATTGATGAAGGCTTAGATGTTGGAAATATTGGAGTTCAAAGGTTGTTTGTTAGAGCCTATATTGATGGTTTAAAACCAACCATTAAGGAAAAGTTAAAGGCTTCTATCCCAGATTGGAGAACTAACCATACTATGGCACAATTGTTAGCTAAAGCACAGGGTATTGAAATGGATATGCATGACAAGCCCAAGGTGCGTATGGTTGCCCAGGTTAACACTGATGTGAGACCTAAATCTCAAGGTAATTTTCAGAGTAAAATTTTAAAATGTTACTACTGTGACAAACCTGGTCACATTAAGAGGAATTGTAGAAAGTTTGCTGCCGATCAAGGAACAGCCCCCAATAAGTCAGAATCTAAAAGTAAAGAACAAGACTGACTATCGGCAGTAACATTCACAGTACCAGCCAAAACACCCATAATACCGATTGAAATTGATGGCAAAACAGTTGAATTTTTGATTGCTATAGGAGCGACTAAATCTGTCATTAGTAATAAAGTTTTAAGTAAGAAACAGCAGTCAGAAGCCCAAACTATAGCTTCAGGTTTCGATGGTCTGCCTAAAGTTATGCCCATATCTAAACCACTAGAGGGCAGACTTGGTCCACACATGTTTATCTCTAAATTTTTAGTTTGTGAGTCAGCTCCTTACAACTTATTGGGTGTGGATAATTTAACAAAGTTACAAGCAAAAATTGATTTTCAAGAAGATGGTCAAGTTGTTCTAACTTTGCCTGACCATCCTGATGATTTAGAATATTGTATGCAAGTACAAGCTCTTGAAGATTTTGAACTCACTAATGTACTTACAGAGAATGATCAAGATTTACTAAGAACTGTACCTGACCATTTATGGTCTAAGTCAGGGTCTGATATAGGACTTCTCCCTGTCTCACCAGTAGAGGTCCATATCAAACCAGGATCTACCCTACCACAGCTTAAGCAGTACCCTTTGAGTGCTGCACAAGAACAAGCTATAGGAGAACAAATTGACGAGCTTTTGGCCAAGGGTGCTTTGATTCAGATGCAATCAGGGGCTAATACTCCTTTGTATCCAGTCAGGAAAAAGGTTTTGGAACCAGGACAGCCTGTGAAATACAGGATGGTACAAGATCTTAGAGCCATTAATAACATTTTGGCTCCAATAACACCAGTGGTTCCAAACCCTCATACATTGCTTTCTCAAATACTGAGTACAAGCATGTATTTTTCTTGCGTGGATCTAATGGGAGCTTTCTTTTCGGTTCCTTTAGCACCTGAATGTTACCACCTCTTCGCTTTTCAGTCTTGGCAGGATGGAAACCACCAATAGATTGTGTGCTTCTCCAATATGTAGACGATTTGCTTCTTTGCTGCCCAGACAAAATCACATGTGAGGAGGGTACTTTGTCTCTTCTCACATTTCTGGCTGAGAATGGCTGCAAGGCTAGCAAAGAAAAGCTACAATTCTGCCAAACACAAGTTACCTTTCTAGGTCATTGCATTTCACAAGGCACTAGACACCTTACTAAAGACAGAGTAGAGATAATCAGGAACATGTCACCTCCTAAGACACATAAACAGTTAAGAGCGTTTCTAGGACTCATCTCTTACTGTAGACAGTGGATTATGCATGCCAGTTCACTTATGCAACCACTGTATGATTGTGTCACAGTCACACTTTTTTTTTTTGCCTAACACCAGAAGCAAGAGATGCTTTTGACCAACTTAAACTTGCAGTCACACAAGCACCAGCTTTAGGTCTTCCTGATTATTCTAAGCCATTTACACTCATGGCTACTGAAATACAAGGACACGCTACAGGAGTTTTAAGGCAGGCACATGGCACAAAACAAAGACCTATTGCTTATTATTCGTGTAGCAGTAGTTTCTCTATTGGTAGACAAAGCTTCTGAAATTGTACTTGATAATGAATTAGCTGTGTCTACCAATCACGACATTCATGGGATTTTGTCACAAGTTAATCCCAAACACCTGTCAATGGCTAGACAGCTTAGGCTGCAGTGTACCCTTTTACTACCCCCAACAATTAAGTTTCAAAGATGTACTTCTCTGAATCTGGCGACTTTGTTACCAATTTCTTCAGATTCTGAAGGGGGGAGTAATAGTGAAGATTTTGAGAATTTTTTTAGAATTTGAACATACTGAAGACACACATGACTGCATTGAACTTATGAAGCAAGAAACAATGGGTTTACCACATGTGCATGATACACCTTTAGAAAACCCAGAATTTGAATTTTTTGTAGATGGCAGCAGATATGCTGATGAAAAAGGACAGTTTCATACAGGTTATGCAATAGTAACTGAACATGAAGTTGTAGAAGCTGAGCCATTACCACCTCATATGTCTGCTCAGGAAGCAGAACTTACAGCCCTCTCTAGGGCATTAATGCTGCTAAAAGACACTACAGGGCACGATCTGGACAGACCCCGCCTATTCTTGGGGTATTGCCCACGATTACGCCCACTTGTGGAAAGCAAGGGGCTTCTTAACAGCTGCAGGAACCCCCATTAGACATGCTGATTTAGTTAAAGAAATTCTGACCAACCTGAACAATGTCAAAAAGGTAGCTATTGTAAGAGTAGCAGCCCACACAAAACAAACAACCAAAGAGGCTAAAGGTAATGAAAAAGCTGACTTAGCAGCTAAACAAGCAGCTTTGAAGAAGATAGAGAGTGTAAGTGTAAATCTTACCCAGGAATCGGCGGTACGTATGGAACTGCTGAAAAATCTTCAGGACAAAGTGATGCCTGAGGAAAAGGAAAAATGGCTCAGAGCAGGAGCCCAGCAAAATGATGGATTATGGGTCAAAGGAAGCCGATTGTGCTTGCCTAGCTTCCTATACCCAGAACAGGCACAGGTATCACATCTGCCTACACATCAGAGTGCAAACTCTATGGTAAGGAGTACCAATCAGACTTGGTATGCTCCAGGCTTTAGTAGCATGGCACGACAATACTGTGCAGCATGCTCTATCTGTTTGACGGAGAACCCAGGACAGGTTGTTAAAGCGGACCTTCACTCTAAATAAGAGTCTATCTTATATGTTTCCCACACCCTGTACATACAGATTGCTCACATTAAAAATCATCCTACCTGCATCTACTGCATTTTATAAGCCTTTAAACATCCAAGATGGCGGCTTATGGAAGCTGCCATTTTTGCAGGCAGCCTGCAAACAGGAAGTGCCTGCAAACAGGAAGTGACTGTGCTGCTCTGCATTCTGGGACTGCTGACCTTTCCCTGACCCCAGCTCTGCTCTGTCTGAGCAAAGCACAGCTATAACCCGCCCCCCTGTACCTTATCCCACTCTCCTCTCCTCAGTAAGTGTGATGCTTCTGAGTCAAGATGGCGGCGCCCGTATCCTAAATTCCCGAACAGAGTTGCAGCCCAGTGGGGGAAAGTATAATAAATTAGTGACTAAACATGTAAAATATATTAATTTTAGATGCTGAGGAATTGTTTTTTAAGAGTTTGGGCTTTTCATTAAATCATGGTGAAGGTCCGGTTTAAGACACCGGTAAGACATCAACCTAGGTCTCTCTATCCATTTCAAAGGCTTCAAATTGATTACATCCAACTCCCTAAGAGTGGACCCTTTGAGTATGTACTTGTGTGTATTGACTTGTTTTCGGGATGGCCAGAAGCTTACCCAGTAAAATCAGCAATAGCTAAAACCACGGCTAAGAAATTAATCACAGAATTAATACCACGTTTTGGTCTCTTGTGACCGTGGCTCGCACTTTACAGGTGAAATAATGCAAAATGTGATGCAAATGCTAGGTGTCCAACAGTCCTTCCATACACCCTATCACCCACAGAGTTCGGGGAGTGTGGAGAGAATGAATGGAACTATTAAACTGAAGTTACAGAAAACTATGAAGGAGTTAGGTAAACCATGGATAGATTGTTTACCAATTGTGTTATTTTCAATAAGATGCACCCCTACAAAGAAAACAGGGTTGTCACCTTATGAAATTTTGTTTGGAAGTGCTCCCAGAACTGGGCTGTACTTTCCACAACATCTTGCCCTAAAATGTGATGAATTGACTGATTATGTGATACAGTTGCAGAAACATCTCACTAAACTGCACAAAAGTGTTTTTGATTCTCTTCCAGACCCCGACCAGATAACAGGAACTCATAATCTCCAACCAGGAGACTTTGTCTATGTAAAGAAACATTCTAGAAAATCTTTGGAATCAAGGTTTGAAGGACCCTTTCAAGTTCTTTTGACAACGCCTACTTCAGTGAAACTTGAAGGAAAATCCACTTGGATACATGCAAGTCATTGTAAAAAGGTTACAGGTCCAGAGGGAAAATTAAATTTTTCCTCTTAACAATGATAATGGCTTTCTGCCTCAATATTTCATCCCCTGCACCTATAAGAAATAGAAGGGAGATAGGCACTCATCATCAAAAGTTACTTTTGCTAAAGTATAAATACTCTTTTGCTAGACAAACTGGTTTTGACAAATGTTGCATATGTAGTAAGTTACATCCTTCGTCTTCCCGGGTACCCCTCGTAGCCATCCCTATTCAATTACAGTATGAGAGAGTCAATAGTTCTGCTAATGAGATAAATTACCATATAGGAGCATCTACTTGTAAAGAGAGTTTGTTAAATAACTTCGTGAAATGACAGATGATTACGAGTGCTGTACTTGGATACATAATACCTCATTAGAGATACCTGATTATTATGAAGTAATAATAGGTCATAGAGAAGAAGTTCAAAAGATACAGAGTAAAATCAGGACATTTGCAAAAGACTGGTCTCCTTTTGGAGATTGGGGAAACTGGAGTGGTCCACTACAATGGATCAAGAATATCTTGATTAATATTTTGGCATTGTGCCTTCTGGGCATAATGATTTATGTTCTAGTAAAACTAGCTCTTTGCCTTGTAGCCAAGATCAAGACACCTAAAGTAACACATAAACGTATCTTGATTGCAGATAATGCGCTTTCTAAATGAGTAACTATGTTTCTTTCCTTTAGAATTGACATATCATCTGTCAAAATTCGAGACTCTTCTTTGGAAGGATGCTGTTCAAGTACTTGGGGGATGGAACCAGTTGGAGAAGACCTGTGTTCCCCTAGGCAACTCGCCGGCCTGGGATAGTACCTGAGTGACTGAACTGGCTATAAACCTTCCGAAGTGGACACAGTCAAAGGAAAGACAGATGGAGATGTCAAAGGGGGGAAATGAGAAGATCCAGATTTAAGAAACATAGTTTTGAAAGACTATGGTTTATTTTCTGTATGTTAGAGTAACGCTTTAACACTGGACTTTTCTGTAATTGCTTTTGCAAGGCTTCTCCTTATCCCTTATTTCTTATCTAAGGAATGTGCTGCTTCGCATGGGGGGCTCTGGGAACTGAGAAAACTATAAAATACTCCCTGAACTCAACCTTGTAGATGGTCATAAATTTTCTGTTCTCATTATTTTTAACTTAGGTAATTGTCTGTTCTGCGCATGCTCTAACTATGAAAGTTTTCAATAAAATCAGGGGTCAGAAGCGTCCCCTGCTCAGTGTGTTTCTCTGAGGTTTTGCTACACACCTTGTCGCGTGTATTGATTTCTCTTAGAATATAGTAATTGGGAATCGGACAACAGAAGCCAGATCAAGTCTGGTTAGTGACTTGAACGTAACACCTGCGAGTAGAGAGCCAATTTCTCGTCCTTCGCAGCCAGACTGCAGAGAAATTCTGGGGATTTGTGGGAGGTCCCTGGGTATTTGAGGGGCCGGGAGGAGCCTACTTTCGATGTCTCTGCAGTCCAGCGCCATTTGGCAGAGTATATCCCAACTGTAAGTATTAGATTTGGAGCAGGACGTACTGTATACTAAGAATAGAGGTTTTTCTTTTTAAACCCCCTCCTAGCTCGAGGGGAGGGTGCCAGGGTGTGGATTAATACATGACTGGTACCTATCAGCACTGTAGACTAGATTGCTTTCTTTCGTACGTCCACCAGCACTTATTGCACTACTTATTGACTAATTTGAGAGAATTTCAGGGTTGGTTGCATTTTCTTAAAGCGGACCAACACCCTCTGCGGCGAGGGTGTGGGCAGGACATTTAGCAGCAGGAACGCCGGGCAGCCAATCACAGGTGCCAGAGAGAAAGGTGAGATTTACTGGCGTTCTGGGGTGTTACGTGTGGGAGGGGGCTCCAGTATTCTGCATGCCCCCCTCGCCACAAGGTGTTGGTCTGCTCTAAAGATCTGCATTACAATGTGTGGATATAAAAAGATGGCAATTAGAGCAGAGCTATTATCGGACATCTGTTGGACACTTGTCCATTTTGTCCACTGTTGTCCATTTATTCTGGGGTGGGGCATGGACGGCCTTAATCAAAAAACTCGGGGCCGAGTTACATCATTTATTTTTCTTCTTACAGAATGCTTGATATTGTAGAGTACTTGTCACATAAATGCAGAATATTGTTTGTCTTTTGCCTTTGGCTTGGCTGTTTTCCTGCTATTTCATAAAGTCAGTTTGTTTTCACTAAATCTGGTAAACAGCTCAGTTATGGTCTGCTATTGTTAAATCTGCCTCAAAACAGACATAACGTGGAACCTTGGAAAGTGTTCAATGAAGACTAGAAAGCTTCATCTCAAACAAAATCTACAAAAATAAAGTGGGGTGTGGTGGTTTTTCAATCAAGTGGAGACATTTTCCACCAATTAATGACGTCCTTTAAAGAGAATCTCTCCACAAAGAGCAGAAAACTGTATCTGTAGGACCGCTCTATTGTAGCCTTGTTCTGGTGTCATCAGCTCAGAGTAGGCAGCTTGGTTGTCTGCAGTACACTTGTCAGTGGTCATGACCATGCCAGAAAATGCCCTGACAGCACCGGAAAGAACAAGGCGAGAACAAATGAGATTAAGATAGCGGAATAGTGATGGATCAGTCCTGCCGGATGTCAGGTAAGTACAGATTTATTTTTGCCTTTAGTAACTCATACCAAAACCCTTTATGGAAATAGGGGTGTGAATTGGACAGAATCTGGTGATACGATACGTATCGCGAAACATGTATATATCCCGATTCTGTCTCAAAGACTATATATTGCATTTTTTGTTTTTTTTAAATGACAAAGGATCCCCCTTCCAGGGGAGGGAGCATTTATTTTTGGGGAATTTTAAGGGTTAAAACCCCTTAAAAATCCCCCCCAAAAAAGGCATGCAGTCCCCCTTACCCAGTATAACCAGCCTGGGACCAGCTATGAGGGCTCGTGGCCCTGCAGGCTACAAGCCAGATTTGGGGAGGCAGGTAATGGGGGGGCTTGGGGTTAATGGCAAGTCTTCCGCTAGCCGCAGGTGACTTGCCAGACCCAGAGCCTTGTGAACTGGTATAGGGGTCACATAGATCCCTTACCAGTTCTCAAAGGGTTAACAGTAAAGAAAAAAAAACACCACACATAGAGAAAATGTCTTAAAAATAAACACTTTTTTTTATTTACTGACCTCCGATTATCAACTCCTGTGTCCCTCGCGATCTGATGATAGATGCGGTGATCGCTGGCCAGAGAAGTGGGAGGCAGGAGATCAGAGGATTGCCTGCCTCTCTCCTCAGCGATCATAGCATCTGACAGCTGAGTGGCCACGAGCCGGGATGACACCCGCGGGGGTGACGTCATGGGCCCCCAAAGGAGCGAGGCTACTCATTAAGATGGTGGAGCCCGCTGGGAAGGCAGGGGGAGAGGGCCTGTCAAGCGCTCTCCTGAAGACTGAAGAGTCCCGGGGGAGATCGGAGGCCCCCCGCGTGAAGAGGAGAGCCGATCAAATTGAACGAGGGGTCATGTGAGTGTTTTTTTTTTACTTTGCTTTTACTGTAGGGGAGATGTCAGAATCAATGCTAGAAAGGAAATATCGCGATACTTGACAAAATTGATTTTTTTCCCCTAATGGTAAATGTGCCAATGAACCGATTTCAGCAGGTTTTTTCCCCATAAAGCTCTGTATGACAGGGGACCAGGAAACAGATGAATGCTGCAGTGCCCCCACCTGCTATTAGAGAAGGTGATGCTGTTGCACGTGCATGCAACCATTTCTTTAACTCGAGTTCATTAATGGTGAGCAGGGGTAAGTTAGATAAATGTGATGTCAGTTTATACCAGAGATGCACAACCAACGCCCCATGGCTACCCTTATCCACCTCCGCCCACCTCAACTATTGCAGCCTGACCCCTGCACAAATTCTTTCTACCTTACCCCTGCCCAGCTCACCGCAGCCCATATCACCTTTTCCTGTCTGACCCTGTCCACTTCTTCCCACATTACCTTTTCCCACCAGACCCCTGCCCACTTCTTTCCACCTCACATCTGCACTTTTCTCCTCAGCCCTTACCTCTTCCCGCCTCTCCTCACCTATATTCATCTTTGTATATACAATACATAAAAGCATAAATGATTCTATAAGGTGTGGTAATGTGTATGGAAAAGTGATAAATGGTGCGTATTTTTCCCCTGCTATGCTGTATCAGGCACGATCCATGCCAGGTTTTCAGGACCAAGTTCACATTACCCAGTCCTCTACAGGTTTGTTCCCTGATCTCATGCCTTGCACAGGTGATGAGGCTGATTGCAGGGGAAGCTTGAATAAAAGGATGCGCTGAGCCTGTCAGTGTTGTTGTTGACCAGCCTGGAGGAAGGAGCCCAGGCTGTACTGCTCAGTGGTGAATGAGAAACTGGATTTAAGCCGAAAAGCTTCTGCGACCCCAAAACTGCGACTTGTGTGGATGAGCAGCGTGGGCTTGCATGCCCTGTAAAGCGAACCTGATACCCCGGACTTGCAGCTTGCTGGAGTATCAAACCCTGGACTTTCATTGAGTTGGTGAAGTAACCACTTGGTTTATTGCATTGCATGCTGCAACCTCTGAAGTAAGAGACATTTCTTTTCTGCTGAACATTTTGGTTTTCAATAAAACTGGTCTTAAATTTTAAAGAACTTTTGTCCGTGTCACTGACGTTCGCCCCAATCACTCACAAAGGTTATAAACTTTCCTGCAGTAAACGGTTTGTGTTTTACTGTGGCCCTTTGAAGCAGAACAATAAGCCCCCCTTCACACCTGTCTGGTACTGGTTCATGACAGACGCTGCAGTACCGCCCAAAAAAAATCCAGCAATGGCACTTTTATGGCCCCTTATACTCAGGTGCAGCAGAGAGGAGAAAATAAGCAGGTAGGACTTGTGTTACCGCAGGCATTTTGTGTTTGTGGCCCCATAGATTTTAATAGGATTTAATAGACAGGATGGTAAGGCATTTTAAAAACGCAGACATAAACACGAACACAAACAAGACCTGTACGCAAAATAGAATTCCTGCCACAAACGCATGCTGCAAATATGACAGGACAGGTGTATATACCTGTGAGCCTAAGACCATGCGGCCCTTAAACCAGTTTTATTGTTTTGAAGACTTACCAGTCATCTGACTGGCTGTCTCAATTTAAAATGAATTACGGTAATTTACTATAGATATATTATACCCCGGATGAGGATGCCACACTCATTTCACACTTTAGAGTGTCTAACGTTATTATTTAATCCAACGTAGTTCTCCTTTAATTAAATTAAGGCCTGTAATAGCAGTGTTGTACCACAGTTGTACACGGCAATGATTCTGGAGTGCTTTTTTTTTTTTTGTGCCAGTGTACCATGATGCACTCTCTGCCTCCAAGATTATAAAATCACACATTCCAGGCTTGCATTCAACTGTCTTGACTCCTTAGTGCCAGCACAGATGTCATGTAGTGGTTAACAGCATTTGACAAGGACGAAAGTAATGCATTATATTTCGGCAGGGTTTTCTAGCTTCCAGTCTTATTTGTTGGCGTGAAATCCAGCAGAGGGTTACACAATTCAAGTTCACCGTACATGACAGGACAATTCCAATGTATTTATGAAAAGCCAAAATATCTTTAGCGGGAGCAAGCCATGCACATCAGTAGATAAATAATCACAACATGTAAACAGAGAACAATTTAAAAAGGACAAGACTTATTCTCAGATGTATGTAATGGCTCTTATTACCCCTAGCTACCTATTTCTTGGAAAGTGTTTTAGTTTTTCTTTGCTTCCCTTATAGTGGACCCTCTTTAAAATTTTTCCCTAGGGGCATCCCAAAACCACTTTTTGAAGCTCTTTATTTTTAAAGCGGACCTTCAGCCTGAATAAGATCATATCTTATATGTTTCCCACACCCTGTACATACAGATTGCTCACATTAAAATTCATCCTACCTGCATCTATTGCATGTTATGAGTCTTTAAACATCCAAGATGGTGGCTCATGGAGCATCAGGCAGCCTGCAAACAGGAAGTGTCTTCTGACTGTGTCACTCTGCATTCTGGGATTGCTATCCTTTCCCTGACCCCAGCTCTGCCCTATCTGTGCAAAGCACAGCTATAACTCCGCCCCCTGTACATTATCCCGCTCTCCTCTCCTCAGTATGTGTGATGCTTCTGAGTCAAAATGGCGGAGCCCATATCCTAGAGTCCTGAACAGAGTTGCAGCCCAGTAGGTGAAAGAATAATAGGTGACTAAAAACTTAAAATATATTAATTTTAGATGCTGAGGAATAGTTTTTTTAAGAGTTTGGCCTTTTCATGAAATCATGCTGAAGGTCCGGTTTAAGTGACACTTTGGCAATGTAAATTGGAAGCACAGACACTCTGTATCAAAAGGTCTCAGTGTCCCATTTATATTTTCTGTTCCATTTATGCAGTTACTGAGCATTAGGGTCAGTATTAGCACCGTTGTTAGCTAGGCCTCATACCCATCAGAAGGTTCACAGCGTTACTGACCTGGCAATGTTTGCACTCGTCATCCTGCACTAGACACTCTGAATCTCCTATAGGCTTTCTACATTTCCAGCAACGCAGGAGGAAGTTTTCATCCTTATGGGTCATTTCACCCTTTATGGACATCCTAATTTAGGATAAAACATTTTAAAATGTAATTGATATCAAGACAATATACATACATATAACAACATAATAAACTTTAAATTTACAGGTATTGAAAAAACAAAAACCATGTATTGCTGGCTGGGGGAGTATCTGGATATGTGGGGTGGGGTTGGATGTACCAGTCTGTAAGCATGGTTTCTATGGCCTACAAACCTCATTTTTCTTCTTAACCCAACATGCTAAGCGGTGGCCCCACTTTCCCTTTGGGTACAATTCCTATGCATTATCTACCTTCCAAATAGTAATGGGAGTGGGCCTCTCCAAACCCCGCTATATACTCAATCAAAAAAATTGTTACCTTTAACAAATGTTATTATTTTTCTAGGCTAGTAATGCCTGCAACACCACTGGAAAACGACAATACATACATTTACACATGCAAAAAATATATACACACGGGCCGCACCAAACTACTATCGAATTGATCTATATCAGTGTGCTGTGCTCAGTGCTGGTGCGTGAACCAATTGTAGTCAAATAACAAAACAGGGGTCCCACAAACCCCAGATACATCACACCACCCTAGAGCAAAGATAGCACCACTGAGGGTATGCAAAAATAATAATCTTTATTTAGTTTGCACTATTTACATCTACATATATACATTAGACATCTTTAAAAAAATCGCTAAAAAACATATAACAAGGACAATCTTTAGGAAGGAGGAGGGGGGAAAATTTTTTTTGGCTAAACACTGGGACAGAGTAATGCAATGTGTTCATTCAATTAGATAACATCAATCACATGTAACCCAATCACTTGCTAAATCCATAAAGCCGGCTCTACCTGCCCCTTTAGGATGTAACCTGATCATACAATAATGAAATATGCCTGTGCCTACACTGGTTAAAGCCCCAAGATATATAAAAAAAACTGTGCAAGAATGTGTAAATAATACCCCGTAACAAAGTATTAAATAATTAATTAATCATTAATAAATATTTGTGCAATATCAAAGTGCTAAGTGCAATGTAAACAGGAAAAGCCACAAAAGAGGGGTGGCAGCCGCTCAGACCATTTTAAGTTAGTAGTTTAGTATTAGTACTAGAGTTAGGACTGCACCTCACAGGGGCACCTTGGCGCTGGTGGTGCAGCTTAAGCATACTTCTGCAGATGTGTGTGACCGAGCCCCCTGCTTTTAACCTAGTTTAGAGACAGATTGTAGGCTGGTCAGCAAGCTAACTGGTTTGAGTGCTGTGGCCCCTTTAAGATAAACAGGAAAAGCCCCTAAATACTAAGCATAAGTAAAAGGACCAGCCAGGGCAGACAAATCCAAAAAGCATGAAACACACATAACAAAAAATAAACAGATCTTACTATAAGCAGGTGAACCGGACCAGTGTTTACCCCCTTAAGCTCTCTGTCAATCTTTGCTCTAGGGTGGTGTGATGTATCTGGGGTTTGTGGGACCCCGGTTTTGTTATTTGAATACATTTACACATAGTATAAAACCACTCTATTAAAACAAATTATTGCACAATGGTTATTGTCTAAATATACAGAACCGCTTCATGCTGTGGCAGTTTCAAATATATTCATCGATTTTACATGTTATCTAATGATCAAATTCAATCACTACTGTACTAGACATCAAATGCTCATTGAATCCTAAGGTGTGCACATTGCTATATGTGTTTATAATTATAAGTGTATTGTTAATTGTAATTTTTACAATATGGGGCCCAACAAAATAGGGCTAAAATATTGACAGTACAGTACTGAATGAATTTGATCATTAGATAACGTGTAAAAATGCATTGATAAGTATGTGTAAAAATTGATAGCAATATAATCTATATATGCTTTGCAGTTTGCTCCTGAGCTCTGGCGCTGATGAAGATATTTGAAACTTGTACAAGTCTGCAACAGCATGGAGCTGTTCTGTATATTTAAACAACCATTGTGCAATAGAGCGGTTTTATACTATGTGTAGATGTATGTATTGTCATTTTTCAATGGTATTGCATGCATTACTAGCCTAGAAAAAATTATAAAATTTGTTAAAGGTAACTATGTTTTTGATTGAGTATATAGTGGGTTATATATCGGGTAAGGGTTTAGGGAGGCCCACGCCCATTACTTTTTGGAATAATTGTTACCTACAGAAACCCTCCACTGACCAGCTTAAACCGGACCTTCACCATGATTTAATGAAAAGCCCAAACTCTTAAAAAACGGTTCCCCAGCATCTAAAATTAATATATTTTAGGTTTTTAGTCACTAACTTATTATTCTTTCCCCCACTGGGCTGCAACTCTGTTCAGGAATTTAGGATACGGGCGCCGCCCTCTTGACTCAGAAGCATCACACTTACTGAGGAGAGGAGAGTGGGATAAGGCACAGGGGGGCAGTTTATAGCTGTGCTTTGCTCAGACAGAGCAGAGCTGGGGGTCAGGTAAAGGTCAGCAGTCCCAGAATGCAGAGCAGCACAGTCAGTAGGCACTTCCTGTTTGCAGGCTGCCTGATAAGATGGCGGCTTCCATAAGCCGCCATCTTGGATGTTTAAAGGCTCATAACATGCAGTAGATGCAGGTAGGATGATTTTTAATGCGGACAATCTGTATGTACAGGGTGTGGGAAACATATAAGATAGACTCTTATTCAGAGTGAAGGTCCGCTTTAAGAGTATAAATAAGCCTTTTTTTTACATTGTATGTGGAGGTTTGTCCACAGTCCTATATTATAACTTTTTCCATCATAGGGGTTTAATAGAACTATAAGATACATTATCTACCTTTCCAATGTCTGCCCACAAAATGTTCCTGACCTACTGTTATCCTACAGAATACTTTTATTCAAAAAGTACACCAGGATGTACAAGGAATTTCTTTTGGATGGTTCACAGGGTTATTCAGAGGGAATACCAAACTACACATATGTACATGTACCAATACTAATTGAATTGAGTGACATCAGGGAAAAAAGTAATACATCCAATAGTATGCGTTAAATGTCAACTAAGTCAATTAAATGTGCGATATGTTATGTCATGTTTGTGGCAGTGGCTGCGCTATCAATTATTGGTGAAGCAATATCCGTCCCAGATCCTGATCATGGTTGTGCAGGGGGCACTGAACCCTGAAGACAAAGGCATTTCAGTGAAGGACTCAGGAGCAGTGGGGTCACATCTTCTCAGCTTTGAGTTTGGCACCACAATTTGGGATGCCCCGCTGTGTGAAACCCCCCAGGTCCCACAGTAAACTCACCTTTCCCTGGTCATGCGGTGCATGTGTAAGCTCTATTTGCGTGTCCTGCACATGTCAAATCAGCTAAGACTTGGCTGAGGGCAGAGTCTAGCTGAGAAGAGCCGAGTGCGCCGCCGGCCACATCCCTGCTACCCCCTAACAGAGTGCGTGTCTGCATCGGCCGCTGACATATGCCTGGTGCACGCCCTGCTGAAGGTGTAGCACATGGTGGCCGTGGCTCTCACGTGTGCCATTGGATCGGGGAGGCGAGTTTACTGGGCGACCCAGGAGGGGTTTTTACACAGCATGGCATCCTGATTCTGGATGCCCCAGGGGGAGGGAATCAGTCTATAAGAATCCAGAGCCACTTTAAAGTCGACAAAAACCCAGCTAGATCGGCCCAGGAATTCCCTCCCTCCGGGGCATCCAAAATCGGGATACCCCGCTGTGTGAAACCCCCCAGGTCGCCCCACTAAACTTACCTTAAAGCGGTCCTTCACCCTGAATAAGAGTCTATCTTGTATGTTTCCCTCAACCCCTACATACAGATAACCCACATTAAAAATCATCATACCTGCACCTGTTGCATTTATTTAACCTTTTAACACCCAAGATGGCGGCCCATGGAGTTTCAGGCTGCCTGCAGGCAGGAAGTGACTTCTGGATATGCCGCTCTGCATTCTGGGATTGCTGACCTTTTCCTGACCTCAGCTCTGCTCTGTCTGTGCGAATCACAACTATAACCAGCCCCCTGCACTTGCCCATCCCCCCCTCTCCTCAGTATGCGATGCTTCTGAGGCAAGATGGCAGCGCCCATGTACTAGAGCCCTGAACAGAGTTGCAGCCCAGTGGGGGGAAGGAATAATAAGTAAGCCACTAAAAACTTATATATTAATTTTAGATGCTGGGGATGTTTTTTAAGGGTTTGTGCCTTTTATTAAATGATGCTAAAGGTCCGGTTTAATCCCGGTCCAACGACGCTTGCGCAGGGCACGTGCCTCTAACAGGTAGCGGGCCGTTCACAAATGGCCAGCGCGGGCATGCTACCTGTTACAGGGAGGCGTGAGATGCGGTCGGCAGCGCGCTCGGAGCCGCTGAACTATGACGTCGGGTTAGACGTCCATAGCTCAGCGGCTTCTAGTGCACCAATTGGACGCGCATGCGCCATAGGACGGGGATGAGGTGAGTTAAAGTGGACCAACACCCACTGCTGAATCTATAAGATTCGCGGGCCAATCAGCTCCCTGCCTGCTGTGTGAAACCCCCCAGGACGCCCGCAAATCCTACCTGTTCCTCGTTCCAACGGCGCATGCGCGGGCCGCCGCTGCCGCCTCTCGCGCATCCCTCTAGCAGGGTGCACACGGGCCGATCCTGGGTGTTGGTCCACTTTAATGCACAATCTCTGGGGGGGGTTTCACGTAGCGGGCCGTTCACCTATTGGGGTGCCCTGGGGGAATGGACCAAAACCCAGGATAGTCAAAATCCTGGGTTATAATCCACTTTAATTGGAGGGCAGTTATAGAGGAACAGCAGCCAGGTGATTCCCTCTGTATAGGGCATCCTGGTTTGGGATGCCCCATGGTCTTGGTGATCATCCAACAAACTCACCTAACTAGTGATCCGCCGGCCACATGCCCACTATATGTTTTGCTGGGCAGGTACCAACTCCAGGCATTTGTGAATGGTGAGGTGAGTGGGGAAGTAGCTGGAGGCAAGCTTAGCTCCATTCAGCTTTGCTAATGACGTCAGTGCGGCTATAAGAATAGAATGGCACAGTGCAACATCACCAGGAAAAGAGAAAAAGTGACGTTTACTTCAGGTCAGCTTGAAATATTTCACAGAGAGAACAGTTGCTGCCCCTCGTCGCCTCACTGTCGCCCGCTGCTCGCAGTTTGCTGTGCAGGACGCCCCGGGTCACCCGGCACAGTGTATAATACACATATAACCCCGCAGCGGGCACTATATGACAGGAGCAGCTTATGGCGCGTTATGGCCTCACAGCCGCCAGCCCCGTTATTATTTATGTCACACTGTGCATCACATGCACGCACACACTCACCACTTCCTGCCTAGGGAATGAGGGCGGGACATTGCTAGGTCACATGCTTCCGCACAGCCATTCAGCGCTCTGAGACGCGGCGCTCCCTCCCTGTGGTGACCCGAGAGCTGTATCGTAGGGTATCCCTGCAGCTTAGAGCGCCGACATGTGCCGTAACGTCTAACTGTAATGAATAGGTGCACGTTATAAATTCATAGTTATAAATAAGTGGAGGCGAGTGGCTAAAAATTCTTTATGTCCCCTGCCCCCTCCCCCTTGTTAGAGGGCGTCCGAGTGTGAGATACCCCTCAGTGTCATTCCATACCTTCAAACTTTTAAGGGTGGGAAAGAGGGACAATTGTTAAATGAAGCCACACCCCCTCATTGATTGATGGGTAGGAGATATAATGTAACAGTTGCAACAATAGACACACTTTCAAAAGGCAAATTAATAATTTATTTCTGCAGATCTACATGTTAAACCGGACCTTCAGCATGATTTATTGAAAAGCCCAAACCCTTAAAAACTATTCCCCAGCATCTAAAATCAATATATTTTAAGTTTTTAGTCACTTATTATTGTTTTCCCCACTGGGCTACAACTTACTGAGGAGAGGAGAGTGGGATAAAGTACAGGGGGCAGGTTATAGCTGTGCTTTGCTCAGACAGAGCATAGCTGGGGTCAGGAAATGGTCTGCAATCACAGAATGCAAGAGCAGCACAGTCAGAAGGCACTTCCTGTTTGCAGGCTGCCTGATGTTCCATGAGCCGCCATCTTGGATGTTTAAAGGCTCATAACATGCATTAGATGCAGGTAGGATGATTTTTAATGTGGGCAATCTGTATGTACAGGGTGTGGGAAACATATAATATAGACTCCTATTCAGAGTGAAGCACTGCTTTAAGGAGGGATAATTGAGACCAATGAGGAGGACATGGACTCAAAAGAGGGACAAACCCTCCAAATCAGGGACAGTTGGGAGGTATGGTAATTCTAAGATTGAAAACCGAGGGGATCAAAGAGGAACAACACAGGAATTTGACTTTCCCGTGTGCTGTTCCTCTGTTCGCCTCACCTTCCGTTCGCTCCCACTGCGCAGGCTCAAGACAAAAGCGAGCCCGCTGATTGGCTGATGGTGCGCTCATTGTCACTCGGCGCCACTGGCGGCTAAGCCATCTAGATGGTTAGGCACTCAAGTGGCGCTAAAGAGAACCGAGTGCACTGTCAGCCGCATCCCCCGCTCACCTTGCAGCCAAGATGTGCCCGTGCAGCTCATTTAGAAAGTATGAGCGCAGGCACACACACGGCTAGAGGTGTGCAGGGTTGCGATGAGGGCTTGGGAGAAGGTAAGTAGATCTGGGGGGTTTCACACTGTGGGGCATCCCAATTCGGGAAGCCTCAAGGACAGTAACTTGGGCAGCCCAGGAGTCTTTTAGACTCCAGGGCCTCCAAAGTTCCTATTTAAATACTCACCAGCAGGGAGGGTACTTCGCCTGTCCTAATGTTTTACTTAAAACGGGACCAACACCCTGGCACAGTTAGAAAAGAAAGGTAGAGGCCATTATGGAGCTTCCTTTCCCAGCATCTTAGCCATGCTGTTGCCTGGATTCAACTGACATTACTGACAATACACAGCAACAGGAAGCCCAGCAGCACTTCCTGTTTGCAGGTGGCCACATCCATGAGCTGCTATTTTGTTTTTAAAATTTACGACAGCAGGAGCTAGAAAAAGGTAAATGATTTTTTTGTGCAGCAATCTAAATTGCCCTGAGGAGAGATGCATATGAGCACTGTTTATTGTGTTGGTCTGGTTTAAGTCATTTTTGACTGTTGGTCCGCTTTAAAATGGAACAAAACCCACCAGCTGCCAGCCTGGAATATAAAAGATTCCAGGGTTGGCCACTGAGTGTCCCAATTCAGGATGCACTGCTTTGTGGAACCCCGTAGGGCATACCTCCCAAGTGTAACTGATTTGGAGGTACTGTCCCTCTTTTGAGTCCATGTCCCCCTCATGTTTCTTTTTGTCTTTCTTTGAGGTGTAACATGCAGATCTGCACCAATAAATGATTCATTTGCCCAGTCAAAATGTTTCTATTGTAACTGTTACACCCTATCTCCTATCCATCCCTCAATGAGAGGGCGTAGCTTCATTTTCATATTGTCCCTCTTTGCCACCCTGAAAAGTTGGGAGGTATGCCGTAGGGCGCTGGTAATAGCTTACCTTTGCCCTGTCCAACAGCACATACGCAGGACAATCAGAGCCATTTGCCCTTTGAAACGGCTCTGTTTGTTTACAATAGGGAGCATGCGCTGCTGCATCCCCATTGGCGGATGTGGCAGTGGTCACTCCCAATTGAAGGCAATCAGAACCCTTTGCCAAAAGATTTAAACGCGGCAAAGGGCTCTGATTGGATGAGAGCCCGCACATGCACCCTTGTACTGAGGAGAGGTGAGCTTTACTGGCCGAACTGAGGGGGTTTCACACAGCGGGGCATCCCAATCTGGGAAAAGTCAAATTATTTGAGTTTGTTCCGCTTTCCCGTATGTTGTTCCTCTCAGAAGGGGCATCCCGAATTGTGATGCTCTGCTATGTGTGTCTCCGAGGATCGCGCAGGAAACTCACCCTTCTTCTTCCGTTCCCACAATGCAGGCATAGCCAAAACAAAGCACTGATTGGCTGAGCGGCTTACTTACCCAGTCAGTGCACTTGGTTTTGCCTGGCTCCATTCGGCTCTCCTAGCAGCTCAGCAGCTAAGAAGCTGAACGAGTCCACATCCCGCTCGATTCTTGCCCGCCATTTAGGAAGGCCTGGTGCGAGTACGCACACATCTAGAGGTGAGCCGGGATTTGGCCGCAGCGGCGAGGGCTACGATATCAGATTAGTGAAAGGGGCAATCCAGGGTTTTCAAACAGAGGGGCATCCCAATTCGGGTTGCTCCAGGGAGTCTGACTCAAATTGCAAATTCAAAGTTCCCCTTTAAAGTGCCTGACCACCCAAAAAAAAAATCATATGGGTACCCAGCGTTTCCGTGTCCGGCTTGTGCCGGACGCCATGAGTTGCGAGCCTGGTGCACCCTCCCTATTTACAATGGAGGGGCCAGTACAATGTCAGGTCTCAGTACACTCCTTCCATTTCAATGCATGGAGAGGGCATGATAGCGCTCCTGTGACTGATGGTGGGTCACAACCCCGACATGCCATCAATCCTGACACCATGGTCAGACACGAGACAACAAAAGATGCACGGGCTGGGATCCAGCGATTAGGTGAGTTTGCCGGACTAGCACCGATCATCCCCACAGGACAAAAGGTAAGTATCCTATTTTATTGGGTGGTGAATCACTTTACAGTGGACCTATCGCCAGGATTTTCACTATACCGGTGATAGATCCTTCTCCCTGGGACATCCCGATTTGGGATGCCCAGCTGTGTGCAACACCCTGATAGGGAGCGGGTGCAGCCGCATTCCCAGTTTCCATGCAGAGTGCACTTGCAATAACGATGCACGTTATCTGTGTGCCCATAGACTTCTATGGACTGCAGGCAAAATGCAGCACACTGATGTGAAAGGCTTCTTTTTTCCCACCATAGTAGATTTTAAGGGTGGGAAAGAGGGACAATTGTTAAATGAAGCCACACCCCCTCATTGATTGATGGGTAGGAGATATAATGTAACAGTTGCAACAATAGACACACTTTCAAAAGGCAAATTAATAATTTATTTCTGCAGATCTACATGTTAAACCGGACCTTCAGCATGATTTATTGAAAAGCCCAAACCCTTAAAAACTATTCCCCAGCATCTAAAATCAATATATTTTAAGTTTTTAGTCACTTATTATTGTTTTCCCCACTGGGCTACAACTTACTGAGGAGAGGAGAGTGGGATAAAGTACAGGGGGCAGGTTATAGCTGTGCTTTGCTCAGACAGAGCATAGCTGGGGTCAGGAAATGGTCTGCAATCACAGAATGCAAGAGCAGCACAGTCAGAAGGCACTTCCTGTTTGCAGGCTGCCTGATGTTCCATGAGCCGCCATCTTGGATGTTTAAAGGCTCATAACATGCATTAGATGCAGGTAGGATGATTTTTAATGTGGGCAATCTGTATGTACAGGGTGTGGGAAACATATAATATAGACTCCTATTCAGAGTGAAGCACTGCTTTAAGGAGGGATAATTGAGACCAATGAGGAGGACATGGACTCAAAAGAGGGACAAACCCTCCAAATCAGGGACAGTTGGGAGGTATGGTAATTCTAAGATTGAAAACCGAGGGGATCAAAGAGGAACAACACAGGAATTTGACTTTCCCGTGTGCTGTTCCTCTGTTCGCCTCACCTTCCGTTCGCTCCCACTGCGCAGGCTCAAGACAAAAGCGAGCCCGCTGATTGGCTGATGGTGCGCTCATTGTCACTCGGCGCCACTGGCGGCTAAGCCATCTAGATGGTTAGGCACTCAAGTGGCGCTAAAGAGAACCGAGTGCACTGTCAGCCGCATCCCCCGCTCACCTTGCAGCCAAGATGTGCCCGTGCAGCTCATTTAGAAAGTATGAGCGCAGGCACACACACGGCTAGAGGTGTGCAGGGTTGCGATGAGGGCTTGGGAGAAGGTAAGTAGATCTGGGGGGTTTCACACTGTGGGGCATCCCAATTCGGGAAGCCTCAAGGACAGTAACTTGGGCAGCCCAGGAGTCTTTTAGACTCCAGGGCCTCCAAAGTTCCTATTTAAATACTCACCAGCAGGGAGGGTACTTCGCCTGTCCTAATGTTTTACTTAAAACGGGACCAACACCCTGGCACAGTTAGAAAAGAAAGGTAGAGGCCATTATGGAGCTTCCTTTCCCAGCATCTTAGCCATGCTGCTGCCTGGATTCAACTGACATTACTGACAATACACAGCAACAGGAAGCCCAGCAGCACTTCCTGTTTGCAGGTGGCCACATCCATGAGCTGCTATTTTGTTTTTAAAATTTACGACAGCAGGAGCTAGAAAAAGGTAAATGATTTTTTTGTGCAGCAATCTAAATTGCCCTGAGGAGAGATGCATATGAGCACTGTTTATTGTGTTGGTCTGGTTTAAGTCATTTTTGACTGTTGGTCCGCTTTAAAATGGAACAAAACCCACCAGCTGCCAGCCTGGAATATAAAAGATTCCAGGGTTGGCCACTGAGTGTCCCAATTCAGGATGCACTGCTTTGTGGAACCCCGTAGGGCATACCTCCCAAGTGTAACTGATTTGGAGGTACTGTCCCTCTTTTGAGTCCATGTCCCCCTCATGTTTCTTTTTGTCTTTCTTTGAGGTGTAACATGCAGATCTGCACCAATAAATGATTCATTTGCCCAGTCAAAATGTTTCTATTGTAACTGTTACACCCTATCTCCTATCCATCCCTCAATGAGAGGGCGTAGCTTCATTTTCATATTGTCCCTCTTTGCCACCCTGAAAAGTTGGGAGGTATGCCGTAGGGCGCTGGTAATAGCTTACCTTTGCCCTGTCCAACAGCACATACGCAGGACAATCAGAGCCATTTGCCCTTTGAAACGGCTCTGTTTGTTTACAATAGGGAGCATGCGCTGCTGCATCCCCATTGGTGGATGTGGCAGTGGTCACTCCCAATTGAAGGCAATCAGAACCCTTTGCCAAAAGATTTAAACGCGGCAAAGGGCTCTGATTGGATGAGAGCCCGCACATGCACCCTTGTACCGAGGAGAGGTGAGCTTTACTGGCCGAACCGAGGGGGTTTCACACAGCGGGGCATCCCAATCTGGGAAAAGTCACATTCTTTGAGTTTGTTCCGCTTTCCCGTAGGTTGTTCCTCTCAGAAGGGGCATCCCGAATTGTGATGCTCTGCTATGTGTGTCTCCGAGGATCGTGCAGGAAACTCACCCTTCTTCTTCCGTTCCCACAATGCAGGCACAGCCAAAACAAAGCACTGATTGGCTGAGCGGCTTACTTACCCAGTCAGTGCACTTGGTTTTGCCTGGCTCCATTCGGCTCTCCTAGCAGCTCAGCAGCTAAGAAGCTGAACGAGGCCACATCCCGCTCGATTATTGCCCGCCATTTAGGAAGGCCTGGTGCGAGTACGCGCACATCTAGAGGTGAGCCGGGATTTGGCCGCAGCGGCGAGGGCTACGATATCAGATTAGTGAAACGGGCAATCCAGGGTTTTCAAACAGGGGCATCCCAATTCGGGTTGCTCCAGGGAGTCTGACTTAAACCGGACCTTCACCATGATTTAATGAAAAGCCCAAACTCTTAAAAAACGATTCCCCAGCATCTAAAATTAATATATTTTACATTTTTAGTCACTAACTTATTATTCTTTCCCCGACTGGGCTGCAACTCTGTTCAGGAATTTAGGATACGGGCGCCGCCATCTTGACTCAGAAGCATCACACTTACTGAGGAGAGGAGAGTGGGATAAGGTACAGGGGGGCAGGTTATAGCTGTGCTTTGCTCAGACAGAGCAGAGCTGGGGTCAGGGAAAGGTCAGCAGTCCCAGAATGCAGAGCAGCACAGTCACTTCCTGTTTGCAGGCACTTCCTGTTTGCAGGCTGCCTGATAAAATGGCGGCTTCCATAAGCCGCCATCTTGGATTTTTAAAGGCTCATAACATGCAGTAGATGCAGGTAGGATGATTTTTAATGTGGACAATCTGTATGTACAGTGTGGGGGAAACATATAAGATAGACTCTTATTCAGAGTGAAGGTCCGCTTTAAATTGCAAATTCAAAGTTCCCCTTTAAAGTGCCTGACCACCCCAAAAAAAAATCAAATGGGTACCCAGCGTTTCCGTGTCCGGCTTGTGCCCACGCCATGAGTTGCGAGCCTGGTGCACCCTCCCTATTTACAATGGAGGGGCCAGTACAATGTCAGGCCTCAGTACACTCCTTCCATTTCAATGCATGGAGAGGGCATGATAGCGCTCCTGTGACTGATGGTGGGTCACAACCCCGACATGCCATCAATCCTGACACCATGGTCAGACACGAGACAACAAAAGATGCACGGGCTGGGATCCAGCGATTAGGTGAGTTTGCGGATTGCCGGACTAGCACCGATCATCCCCACAGGACAAAAGGTAAATATCCTATTTTATTGGGTGGTGAATCACTTTACAGTGGGCCTATCGCCAGGATTTTCACTATACCGGTGATAGATCCTTCTCCCTGGGACATCCCGATTTGGGATGCCCAGCTGTGTGCAACACCCTGATAGGGAGCGGGTGCAGCCGCATTCCCAGTTTCCATGCAGAGTGCACGTCCCATAACGATGCGCGTTATCTGTGTGCCCATAGACTTCTATGGACTGCAGGCAAAATGCAGCACACTGATGTGAAAGGCTTCTTTTTTCCCACCATAGTAGATTTGAGATCGCTGCCTAACGTGATGGCTGCAACTCCCCCTTTCCTCTAGTCTGAGATGCGCTCCCATCCCAGCCTATCTGAATGGCATGAGAGTCTCAGGAAAGGTAAGGTTTGTGGGCAGTTGCGGGAGGATCAGGCATCTTGAATCGCGGCAAGCAAAGTCTCTTGGAGTCTCTTAGACTTTGGGGCCGGGCAGGGTTTGAATTCACTTTAAAGAGGGACTAACCTGGGAGTTTCACTATGCTGGCTATGGTTTCTTCTCCCCAATTGCATCCCGCTGTGTGAAACCTCGTAGCTTTGTAAACCCACCCCTCTGACAATATGGCGCAGGCTGCCGGCCAGTTACAAGCTTGTGTTCCATTCATATTTTTCTATGACACTCTGAGTGGCAAGAAAAGCTGAACAGAGCATGCCCTGCTGCCCGCACCCATGCTCCTCCGCATACCTGCCGTGGGTACGCACCCTCAGCTAGAGTATAGCGGGATTGAGTGCCTTGGGATCACCAGCATGTTAGTATATCGGGGGATGACTGAAGTGCTCTTGGTAAATGCACAGTGAGGCATCTGCAAGCGGGATGCCCCCCCCCAGCACTAGGAATAACACCCATGCTGTGGAAACAATGGTGAAACAATAGAGTGTATGTAACCCAATAATTAAATCTTAGTTAAGAGTTGTAAGATATGATACACTCTTAATATTTAATATAGGGCCTTTTTTAAAGTGGACCAATCACTGGCTAGGCCAGCCAACTAGGTGTCCCTCAGGCATTCAGATTTGTGATGCCCAACAGTGTGAACCCACAGATCACCCACAAAACTCCTTACATTTCCGCATGCCCCACGCTGAGTGTTTGCATAGGGAGCAGCAGCCGCAGCTGTGCGCGCTCCCGCGCCCAGCCATACACATTGCTTGGGAGGGGTGGCTGCACTCAGCATTAAAACTGGGGATGTAGCTGCTGCTATTCCCTATACCGACACTCAAAACACACCGACTTTGTGCTGTGCACCACATAAAGCTCTGATTGGACAAGCATCCATGCATATGCTATGGAAATGGTGGAAAGGTAAGTTGGGGTGTTCTGGGTGGTTTCACACTGCGGGGCATCCCAATTTGGGATGCCACATGGACAAGGACCAATCACCAGGATAGTCCTGTCCACTTTGAAGTGGACAAAACCTGGAATTTTCAATGTTCTAGGTTTAAATCCTTTGATTTGGGTAAAACCCCCCAGGTCGCCCAAAAAACTTGCCCAGCCCAAAGATGCTGGGGAAACGTCCGACAATGTTTACCTTGCTGGAGAAGCTAAGACAAAGTTGAGTTTTGTGGCGCCCCGGGAGGGGGGGTGGCACTTCGGGACAGCCCGCCAGGGTTTTGTTCCACTTTAAGGGCATTTTCTGCTCAATAATTAACATAATAAATAATGCTGTAAATTGTGCAGAGTACATACAGTCTTTTGTGCTGCCGGCAGCTATTTACACTAATCAATAGTATCCAAGTTTTTTAAGCTCCTCACAGAGAAAAAAATCCTGGGTTAAATGCCTTTATAATCTGGATATAAAATTCTGATGCTCCAGCTATGCTTTTGCTTTCTGTTTTGATATGAGACAACATCTGGCAGGGTTACCTCCCCGTGTTCCTGTCATGATGCGCCTCGTCAGTAGATCTGGAAACCTTTTTCTCGAGCCTACAGAGACATTTGTGCTGAAACACATTTTCTTTTGTCCCACGATGTCTTTCCATCATGCATCCGCTTTCTGCTAATTGTGAAGACAATCTAATTGGGTAAGTTGCGTGAAATAGCGCAAAAAGTCATGTACTTGCTTCTTCCTTTGTAGGATTCTGGTAAAACTAGGTCACCACCAGGTGCAGAAGCCTGTTGGTGGGCGTCTGTTCACAGAAGCCATGGAACATTTGAGCAGAATAGTGCCCTTAATCTCTCTTACTAAATATCCTGTTATCTTCCCAAACATCTGTTCATATGATTTTAGATCAAATTTAAGCCCAAGTTAAGGCAAAGCTCCTGCCAGTGCTATCCTCTGTAAACACCGAGCTCCGAGCAGCTAACTTCTTTGAAAATGCCACGCTGTATATATCCAACGGCCAAATGCTCCTTACATATTATATTTCTCCTGGTAGACTCTATTCACTTTTTTGTAAACTCACATGATAGTTTTGTAATTTACATATTACGGTAAAGTATATAAGAATAAATGATATAACAAGGAGCCTATTATTATTTATTTATTTATATAGGTCCATCTTCTTCCGTAGCGTTTTACAATGTGGTAATCAAAAGAAAAGCCCCCTATACTAAGAACAAATTAATGTCTTACCGTAAGTTAATAAATCTGGCTTCTAAAGTCAGCAGTATAAGAAAAAGCCCAAGAAAGCAGAGCAAAGCCAGAGACTCCCACCACTTAAATAGTAATAATATCAAATGAAGATTTAAATGTAATTTATTAATTACATTTGAACAATACATACAAATACAGAAAACAAATACACTTTGTATACAAATGCACTTTAAAAGCATTTAAAAATTAATACATTTTAGGTTTTTTGTCACATACTTATTATTCTTTCCCCCACTGGGCTGCAACTCTGTTCAGGACTCTAGGATACGGGCGCCACCATCTTTACTCAGAAGCATCACACATATTGAGAAGAGGAGAGCAGGATAAAGTATAGGGGGTGGGGTTATAGCTGTGCTTTGCACAGACAGAGCAAAGCTGGGGTCAGGGAAAGGACAGCAATCCCAGAATACAGAGGGACACAGTCAGAAGACACTTCCTGTTTGCAGGCTGCCTGATGCTCCATGAGCCACCATCTAGGATGTTTAAAGGCTCATAACATGCAGTAGATGCAGGTAGGATGATTTTTAATGTGAGCAATCTGTATGTACAGGGTGTGGGAATCATATAAGATATGCTCTTATTCAGGCTTTAAGCGGACCTTAAGGGGAGAATTAGCTATTAGTGTTGGGCGATCCCGAACTGGGGTTTGGACCGAAGTTTGCAAGTTCATCAACCCAGCTTTCCTATGCAGCGTTTGTAGCAGGAAGGGCATCTGTAACTCACCTGAGCACTGATCTGGTTCCTGGTTGGTGGAGGGCATTAATGGGTTACGGCCAGGGCCACAGAAAGTTGGCCGTCACTCCCATGAGTGAAGACACTCCCAGTGGGCCCGTACCCAGGGACCGGATTGGAGCGATGAGATATAGCAGTGCTTCCTGCTGCACAATCTATGCCCCTCCCCTCACCACAGAGACAGAATTGCCCCTCAAAGTTCAGGTGATTTCAATGGGGACCGGGTTCCAGTCCCCGAACCCAAACTTTTATTCGAAGTTTGGGCAAATTTGGGGAACCCGAACCTTGAGGGGTTTGCTCAACACTATACATGAATCAAATAATCAACAAACCAGTTAGCCCCGTAACCCCCCCCCCCCCCCAATGAAAGGATATACTGCTGGTGGCTAAGAACCTAGCAACACGCGTCCATGGTGCTGCTTTCTCGGGTGGTATGTAGTAATTACAAACAGTATAACACATAGTACATAGACAGTTGCAGACCAAATGCAACATATTACAAATCAAACACTATAGGGTTGATTCAACACCGTATTTTTTTGTTAGTTAAAGGGTAGTGGGGATGCGGCAAACAGCACACTCGAGCATGCTGACTGGACGAGAGGCTGCACATGCGCCGTAGGATTGGGGAAGGGTGAGTGACGTCGGATGATCTGGGGGGTTTCCCACAGCGGGGCGTCCCCGATCGGGATGCCCTGGGCCAAGGACCAAAACCCAGGATAGTCAAAATCCTGGGTTTTGGTCCACTTTGAGTAACTGTAATCCCAACACAGAAGACATTAAAAAGCAGTGAAGATTTTGAGAAAGCCAGTGCATTAAATGTAATTTTAAGGTATGCTGCATCTGTAATGCCGAGGTGGGAGCTTTCCGGCCCTGGCATGGCTCCCTCTCCCACCAGTGAATGTAGTGGGGGTGCGTCTGGATAGGTGGAGACTGAAGACCTGTACAAATTGAACACCGGAACCCGGGGGGGGAGGGGGGCAAAAGGTGAGTATAGATGTTTTGTTTTTTTTGCCTGAGCATTCTAGACAAAATCAAATTTAGCCTGCTTTCTGCTTTTCGCATGATGCCTGTAAAAGGCGGCATCTATCATTCCTTTATTCATACTGGTTTATATTTCTTGACAAGCTGTAATGTGACCAAAGCATTGAGACATCATAGGACTAACAGTGCATTAGGTAAGCCACCAGACAAACTATTTTAAAGTGACTGGTCAATCCCTTAAACTCTCTTCCTGGAATGTGCCCTTCATGCTGGTTTTCATATTTGGAAGAAATGTTCTATATCATCCTTTTCATCCACCGGAGAACTGAACTGCATTAGTAGCTCTCCACTAAGCCACTAATGATAACAGACCTTGTAAGTGTAAAAAGTACTTCTATTGAAATGGAAAATGGAAGTTAGAGGAAATATGCTTTTGGGGCCTTATGCCCAGTAAGATACAGTGTGTCCTGATATACAAGTACCGGTCGGAATTGACCAAATACAGATGAACACATTTAGTAACATCAAGAAGAAATTTACTGTTTGAAAATTCCTCTTGGAATATTTCATCCTATTTAAGAATCAATGGACCACATCTTGATTGATCTCAAAGCCTTTTGGGGAGACGTCGAGAACTGGCACATTCTTGCCCAAGAGTTCTCTTTTATTAAATAATTAGACCATAATAGCACTATTTCAAAGTTTACTTTGATTTCTTTTATAAAAAGATTACATAAAAAAGTGTGCTCTGCTAAACTGTCTCATGGGTTTAAATTCTGCTAAGAAGACACATAGGAGATGTTGAATTTTTTTTATGGCAATAAAATATTCTCCACTAAACAGCTAGAAATAGACAATATAAGTGTCAGTTAGGCCACGTTTGCACCATAGCGATGCGGTGGGATCGCATTCGCACCCCAAACACTAAGTACTCCATTTTGGGAGTGATAGCACTTGCGATCACCTCTCAACAGAGGGCGATTGCAGCGCTATCTTTCCCAGAATGCTGTTCTTCGTCTTGGCAGAGCTCTGTATCTTAGCCGAAGGCTTTTCTAAAATAATTACTCCTACATGTGGATACATAAATGTTCCAGATTTTATTACTAGGTAGGTTGCAGGGCTGCTTCTCATAAAACTTCTGACAGCATCTTTTTCAATGTGTTTCAAGTTACCAATGTGGACATTGAAGCAGACCTCCAGTAAAAAAAAAGAAAGTTTGGTAAATTACTCCCGTAAATATTATGAGAAAATTAAGGGAACATTATTAGTTCTGATCACATCCTGGATTGTAGTTGCACCAATCACACTCCGTTCCCCCTGTACTCCTATTGACCAGCCATCCTTTAAATAATGTTCAGCCCTGACCTCCTTGCCCATTATAGCTAGTATTGCTCAGGGTGTGACGCTCACTGTGCTATTCTCAAGATTGACCCCGCTTTGTTTGACCATCCCAGCTCGCTGTCTGTACTGACCCTTTTGCCTGCCTCACTTTGATCTTCATCTGACCCCTGGATTCTGCATACCTCTGACCTCCCAGCTTGACCTTCAGCTAGTTACTGACTATTCTCCTGCCTCATCCCCATGAGTAGACACTCTTTTGGACTGATTTCCCCTGCCCGTACCTTGGCCATAGTATACCCTCGTGCTCCTTCTGTCTTCACCGTGACCTGGCATCCTTTGCACCTTTTAAGACCTGGGGGCAGCTGTGTCCGGCAAGGCGTATTGTGCGTCCCAGTGAACGAGGGCTTGGCTATAGGCGGAAATAGCGGCGGGGATTGGGGGTTGTTAGCTCACAGGAGGTGGGAGACCCACAGGGCATTGCACTTATTGCGTACTCATACGGCACCTGCAGGACATTCAGACAATGGAAACAATGTATCTAGGAGGTCTCTGCTGTCAGCAGAGCAATGATGAGTTATTACAGCATATGGCTTCTACTTTGGCTAGTATTAAGGGGTAATTGCTCAGAGATTTAAGGCAATTTTGACTCTGGGACCAAGTTTTTCAAAAGCAGGGCTGTCGGATGTATTGCAAGAATGCCGCTCCCATTCAGTTCAGGAGTGCAACATCCGCATGCTATTCCACAACATCTGCATGGGTTTAGGCACTCTAAAATAGGTTTGGTTAATATGTGTTTCAAAGGAACATAGTGCCTCCTTGAATATATTAATATATTAGTGTCCCTAAGACATACAGGTGTCACTGCCATAGGTCCTCCTATTTTTTGCTTTTCACCACCTATTAGTTTGAAAAGGAACAAAACCTGGGATTTTTGGGGATTGCTCGCTGTGTGAGATCCCCTGCCCCTGCATTACCTGTAAACTCACCTTTCTGCCAATCCCATGTGCCGCCAGCCAATCAGTTTCTACTATGATGCTTTGAGTTTAGAATAGCAGGAAAAGCTCAATGGAGTGTGCACTGCTCCTCTGCATACCTCTCGGATTGCAGGAGGGTTAACGTTGCAGTGAAATCGACCCCTCTACTACAATATATTTTCCTACTGCATGTCCACCAGTGATACCCCATAACAGGTGGACTGCCATCTCTTTTACTGTGAGAGCAAGCTTGGCCAGTTCCTATTCTCCTAGTGGTTGGCTCCTATTGCAGCAGAGTACAGGTTTCTGTCATCTCTAATCTGCATACCCGCATCAGTAATTCAAATAGGCCTGTCACTGCGTGTGTGCAGCAGCTGGAGGGAGTCATGGGATACTGCCACAGTCTGCACCATTGGATCGCCAGAAAGGTAACATTTTGAGGGACCAGGGGGTTTCAAATACGCCAAACCAGGATGCCCTGTTAAGAGGGAGGCCACCTAGTCCTATAGTCTTATACACTCTTTTAGTATCTGAATATGAATATCATTGCACTTTCTTTGTGATAACGTATTTAGCTAGTACATTCTATTGCTTACTCAGATTTAAAGTGGAACAAAACACAGGATTTTGTTTTCTGGGGTTTTGTTCCATACCCTTGTGGCATCCCGAAATGGGATTCCCTGCTGTGTGAAACCCCTCAGTTCCCCCAGTAAGACTCACCTCTTCTCAGTCCAACGACGTATGCCCAGGCTCTCATCCAATCATAGCCCTTTGCCATGTTTACATTCTACTGCAAAAGGCTTTCATTGATCGGAAGCGGGAGCGGCTGCATCTTCCTGCCTATTGGAATGGCTAGGGTGGGAGCGTGCGCACAGCCCTAGGATGCAGGGGATATGCCTGCTCCTGCTCCCCATTGTAAACCTTTTCAGCAAACAGCTCTGATTGAACGAGAGCCTGTGCATTTGCTGTTGGACCAGGGAAAGGCGAAGGATTACGTGGTGGCCCGGGGGAAGGGGCAGGACACACAGCAGGACAAGTTTCTTATATTCCTGTGGCTCTGTTTTGCTACAGTGGGAGTGGTTTTCCTGGCCCTGAGGAAAAACTACTGACTACAAGTCCCAGAATTCTTTCATTGTAACATCAGCAGCTTTGACTAAGTCAAGCAGCAGTAGCTCCCCATGTGAGAACACTGCCAGTAACCCTTTAACTACTAGAACACAAGATTGTGATTCCCCCTATCTGAAGTCGTTGAATTACTTCAGATGGGGTTAAACCCATTCGCTCTGCCTTAGCCAATCAGCTGATTATGAAGCCAGAGTGAGGAAGCCTCTGATCAGTACATATAACACATCAGTTGATGTACATTGCTAAGGTAAACATATATTGCTAGAGAAAACAGTTTTCTTTAATAATACAGAGTTGCAAACAAATAGAAATGAAAAATAACAGATATGCTCAGCACATTGAAGACATCATTTTGGCACACAGGAATGGAAACTTTAAAATATGTCAAAAATGTATTATTTAGATATTATTATTATTAATAATAATAATAATAATGTAGTATTGTTAATATTATAATATCTTAATAGATATAACTCTTGTAGTTACTTCTGTATTGTATTTTTTTTTCTTTTCATGAACCCATAAAGCCTCCAGGTTCTCCTTTGGGCAAACTTCCATAAGCTACCTACATGTCTAAAAATTCTTGACCCAATAAAACCCTCATGCTGAGTTTAGCAATGCTGGTGGCCATGTCCTCTTCAATAAATTCATCTGCCATGGAAGAGCTTGGAGCTATTTTGTGATCCTCCCTAATCTGAGATTTTAAATACAGCCAGCAACCGTATCTGCATCTTAATCCTAATTTTGACAAACCCTTTAAATTTTCATCATGAGAATGTTTAATTATTATTTGCAGTTGAGGAAATTAGATGTTTTTAAACTTGGAAATGTCTTTATTTACATAGAAAGCGCTATCACTAGAAAAGCTTATCTCGATAAACTGGTCGGCTAATTATTTTTTTTCCTCCAGGGTTCATTTGTAATAATTATAATTTGTATTTTTTATGCTAATAGGACTTAGAGGCGCATGAAATTTAAAAAGAAGTGAATATGGTTAAGTTAGAGCTCAGAAATGATTAGAGCAACTTCTTGGGATGTGTGCTCGCTTTGAAATAAGGACATCTGCTCATTAACCGGCAAGTAAGACAGTAGCCCAAGCATTTGTTCATAGGTACGGAACAGACGACAGAACACGCAAATGGGTAAGACCGGTTCCTATAGGAATCCTTAAATGTCTTGTGGCCGTGAGGACCTGCAGGGTGCTAAAAAGATATTAGGATTGGATTAAAGGCTATATGTATATGTAAAATTGTGATTCCTATTTCTAATAAGCCTCTCCAAACTTTTTGCTCAGAGGCAAAAAGTTTACTTGATTTGTTGTTCCTGATAATCTCAGTTATCTAGACTAGTATAAAAATACATATTCCTGTCCCTTGAATAAATCAAACTGTCAATCTTTAGATTTTCTGTGGAGCGTAAGTAATAAGCATTCAAATTTTCTTCACCTGTGTTGGATATATACTTGAATTGAATCCATCACCTATAATATCAAATGTGTACCGGAAATAACAGATGAATAATGTGAGAAACCTTCGCTCATATATGATCCAATCCAATCTTTTTAAAGTGGACCAACACCCTACCCTGCCTGATTGGCCCGGGAATCTTATATGATCCGATCCCTCCCTGCCGATCTGATCCCTCCCCCCAGATTTCCTGTTAAAACTCACCTCACTCCGCTCCTACAGTGCTTGCTTGGCCGCTCGTCCAATCAGCGTGCTCGGAGCCCCGTGGTATGCGCGTCAATGAGACGTCTTACCACAGCGTCTCCGAGCACGCTGGTGGCCGCATCTCGCACTTCTCTCTAGCAGGGCGCGTGCCCACACCGGCCATTTGTGAATGGCCGGCGCGGGCGCGCTCCCTGTTAGAGGGAAGCGCAAGGGAGAACACCCTTCCCGTGCTTGCCCAGTGGAGGCCGCTTATCTGTGGAGAGAAAAAAAAATTAAGAAATACAGCAGGATAAAATGGTTGATTCAGAGAGACATAAAATGTTTTTTCGTTTTTGTGTCGATCTGTTTTTTATTGTTTTGCTTCCGCTGGCGTATGTGTGTATACGTGATTCTAAGCATGCATCGGGAGCCTTCTGTTAAAGTGGACCAACATCCACCTCTGATCGGCCTGGGAATCTTATAGATTCCGATCAGCTCCCTGCCTGCGGGGCACCCCGATCGGAAACCCCCCAGGACGCCCGCAAATCCTACCTTCTCCTCGTTCCAACGGCGTGCGTGCGGGCCGCCGCTGCCGCTCGCACATCCCTCTAGCAGGGCGCGCACCCACGCTGGCCGTTTGTGAATGGCCGGCGCGGGGGCGCTCCCTGTAAGAGGGACGTGCGAGAGCCGGCGGGCGCTCTCACCTTGTCCGTCGACGGACCTCGCTTGTCCGTCGGTGGTGACTGGGGGAGCTGGGTCAGGTGAGTTTTTGGGGCTTTCTGGGGGGTTTCAAGTGGACCAACACCCAGGGTAGTGAAAATCATGGGTGTTGGTCCACTTTAAGTGTTCGTCACTGCGTACGCCAACGAGAATGTCATTTTTCATCTTTCGTTTTTTGTGTACGTTACTTAGCAAACAACGTAGGCTTCCATTTTTTTGTTTTTTCCAACGTCGCCTCTAACAAAATATTTCCGTTAGATTCTGAATTGCGTTTTCTATAAATAAACGTCCAGACAGAAATCTATCCGACCTTACACATGCGCACACCAAAATTAATCCATTCATGTGCCCATCTCAACTTTTTTCTTACTGACTTCTGCTACAATGCTTACCTCAATTCCCTCGTGGTTTCATTTTTCTTGATTTTGCGCCCTTAACCCTTTAACTGCCAGCCTTCCTAGAATTTTTGTCACCCTTTGTTGCCAGACCACGTTTCACTATTTGGTGCTACATATGTTCAACCTTGATTTTTGAAGGGATTTCAAGGGATTTTCCAGGAAAATTATATATTGTTTTTTTCAGCAGAGTCTGAGTTTCAACATGCAATGTCTTGTTTGGCCTTTTTTTTAGTGTATTCTCAATAATTTGTAGTGTTTTTTGTAATAAAAAAATGTAAGATTGTCAATAAAATCTTATTGCGTGTGAAACCCCAATTTCTCCCGGTCACAGCGGTAACACATATGTATTGGTACACACCCTTTCCTGCCCAGAAGACTCCCCCAAACTGAAACAGCGCTTTAAGAGAGTTTCAGATAAAATACAACTATGCTACGCGCTAAGCGCACATTGCAGTTTTTCTAGAAAATCAACCCTTTACATTTGAAATATGCCCCACAAACTATATATTCTCTGCTAGTACATGCCTCAAGCTTTCTAGGCGTACCAGACTTGTTTATGTGGGTGTAGTTTTGTGGAAGTAATCCCTCAATCAATTCTTTGGTTGCACAGAGTTTCCCTAAAAAAGAATAAAAAAGAAGAATCAAAGCCACATTTTCCTAAAAAAAACTATATGCAAACAAGTCAATTCTGAAAAAGCAACATCCCCTGAACAGAACAATACCCAACATTCATAGTTACTGTCAAGGCAAGAGTTGCCAAACACCCCAAAGTAAAGCATGTGCATAATGGTAATTATACTTGAAAATTTCAGCTCTGCTGACAAAGTGCGCACCTTGTAATTTTTCAACCAAAACAACCCTTTACATTTGGAATATCCCCCATAAACTATTCCCTGAAAGTACACATGTTAAGCTTCCTAAGCGTACTGAGCTTGTTGTAATCAGCTCATCTGTCTGGAAGTAATCCCTTGAAGAATTCTTAGGTTGCACAGGGTTTCCCTAAAAAAAATTATAAAAAAGCAGAATAAAAAACATGTTTTCATAAAATATCAATATGCAAACAAGAAAAAACAAGCTAAATCTGAAAGCGCAAGGTCCCCCGAGCAGAACAATACCCCACATGCATACTATTAACCCTTTTAATTGCCAGCCTACTTGAAGTTTTGTCACCCTCTGTTGAGAGGTCATTTTCCCCATTTTGTGCCATGTTTAACCGTGATTTTTGCTGGAATTTCCAGGAAAATTATATACATATTTTTTGCAGCAGAGTTTAGGCTTTAACATGAAATGTCTTGTTTGTAATTTTTCTACTGTAAATATTTTTACGTAAAAAAAAAAAAAAAATATATATATATATATATATATATATATATATATATATATATGATATATATATTTTTAGACAATTGTCTCCTTTATTTTAATGAAAACTATATTGCATGTGATAGCCCCATTTCTCCCGATTACAACGGTACCACATATGTATCGGTAGCCCCCCCCATTCTTGCCCAGGGGACCCCCCAAACTGAAAAGAGCACTTTATAACATTTACAAATAAAATACAACTACTATCCACACTATAAACATAAGGGGTTAATTAAAAAAAAAATTTACATAGGTTCCCTCCTACCCATCATAACCAGCCCGGGATCAGCTATGGGGGCTTGTAGAACAGGGTGCAGGGGCCAGCTCTGGCCCCCCCCACCCTGCAGCCTACAAGCCCACATACCCCGTGGGCCCGGGCTCTTCTACCCCACCCCCCTGGGCTTCGGGGAGGCAGGTAATTGGGGGTGCCGGGGGTTAATGGCAAGTTACCCGCTAGCTGCAGGTGACTTGCCAGCCCCCAGCCTGGTGAACTGGTATAGGGGTCTCATGGACCCCTTACCAGTTCACACTGGGTTAAATGTAAAAAAAAACACACAGACACATGGAGAAAAAAAAAAAAAATATATATATTTTTTTTATACTTACCTCCCATCCATTCTCGGCCACTGTGTCCCACGCTGATCAATCTGGCTTCTGCTCTCCTGCTGCTGCTGGAAGCCTTTTATAGCTGCTGGGCTACAGAGCATAAGGGGTTAATTTAAAAAAAAAAATGACATAGGATCCCCCCTCCCAGGTCCCAGCTTTTGTGGCCCCCCACCCTGCAGCCTACAAGACCACATACCCTGTGTGGGCCCGGGCTCTTCTGCCCCCCCCCCCGGGCTTTGGGAAGGCAGGTAATGTGGTGTTCTCGGGGTTAATGGCAAGTCACCCGCTAGCCGCAGGTGACTTGCCAGACCCAGAGATTTGTGAACTGGTAAAGGGGTCCCCTTAGCAGTTCACAAAGGCTTAACACTCACTTTACTTTACTCACTTTACTTTACTTTACTCACCTCCGATTGTCAGCTCCTGTGTCCCTCGCCGAGATGACAGATGTCGGAGATCGGCAGCCAGAGGAGGGGGAGGATCTCCTGCCCCTCTTCTCTGCCCACCGTTCTCCGAGCATCTGACAGCTGAGATACCGAGAGCTGGGACGACACCCGCTTGATGACGTCACAAGTCCCCCCCCCCCAATGGGCGGGGCTACCCGGCAAGATGGCGGCGCCCATCAGGAGGGCAGGGGAATGGGGCCTGTTGGTCACCCTCCTCAAGACTGAAGAGCCGAGGGGGTGATCGGAGGCCCCCCAAAGAAGAAGAGCGTTGGCGGGAGTGATCGGGAACCAAGGTTAGTAAATGTCTTTTTTTTTTTTTTTACATGTAATACTGGCAGCTCGGAAGCGGGGGGAGGAGGCACCTATTCCGGGCACTGCCCTGCAGCCGGCGGGACCTCGGTGGGGGATCGAAGCCCCCCCCCCCTGATGAAGAGGAGACCCGGATGGTTCGATAGAGGGGTCAGGTGAGTGGCTTTTTTTTTTTTTTGCCCGCTAGCAGGGGGGAAAGCCAGGTACGTAAAATTTACATAGCTGGCGTTTAACGACAGGAGAGGCAGCTATGTGAAGTATAGAGAAAGATCTGTTGCCACTCCCGGCCCCATAAATAGCCAGGTACCTCCCACCAATTTCCAGTTTAGTTCTGCAGTCTGGACTGCAAAGATAGAAGATGGCTCTCTACTGCGCAGGGAGCGGGCTTTCCAAGCCTATGGCCCTGCAGGCTTATTTCCACCCATTCTGGACCCTCTGCCTCCCAGCCACGGCTGCCTGGTTCGGATGAAGGTAGGACAGCACTAGGGTCAGGTGCTGAAGGAGTGCTGCTCCGGGCCGCAAGACCCTGTACCAGGCTTTGTTATGGTGAGCCTCTTTGGGATGCCCCTAAATCTTGGGTTTTTAATATCCCCCTTCCCTCCCTTTCCCTAGAGGTTGTCGGGACCTTTCTATGGCCAGCGCGGCTAGCAGGGGGTGCCCGGGGGAGTCCGTTATTGTGTGTGTGATTTTAATGTTGCGTTTATTGCTATGGCGTGCGTGCGGGCCGTTGCACGGCGCTCCGCGGGTGTTGTTTTTTTTTTTTACTATGTCTTTTGGCTTCAGTCATGGCGCTGGCGCTCCTAGTGATCTCAGTTTAACGCTCTTTGGGGGGGGCGGGAACCGCGGTTTGACGCATTCCTCGTCATGTGCCCGCGGTCCGCCCCTCTAGCTACTGCTGCCGGTGCCATTTTGTGGCCTCGTCCTTGCGGTGCTGCGACGCGGTCTGGCTGTTCTGCTTCTTCGTGCTTCTGTCCTCTTGGTCCGTGAGTCCCCTACGGGGGGTTTTTATATGGATTTAATCTGTATGCACTGGGGATGCTTATTTTGTGCTTGTTATGTCTTGCAGGCGGGTCACCTTTGACTGTGACTGTGTTCTCCCGGGCCTGCCCTTTGCCAATCTCCCACCTTCCCTAGTGGGTTTTAGGGGGCATCCCACCAAAGGTGGCTATAGTTAGCTGTGTCCCTGTACTGGTTTGCGCCTGTATCAAAAATCACCATATGGAGGGTTCCGGGGATAATGTACTTGGGGTTCCTTCGGGACAAGCCCAATTGTGTATTATGTGTGGGGTATCCCCTGTGAGTGACAGTGTCAGGGTTTGCCTTTGCCTGTGTGGGGACTGCGCTGCGCCCGGTTTGTGCCTCTGCCATAACGGCTATTGCTATTAAAGGGCTGCTTAAGTGTCTCTTAGATGGGACCTCTGATGACGCGGGAGGAGAGGATTATAGATCTCTTCTGATTTGCTATGAATTTGTTGCATATATTCTTGCTGCCAAGGATGATGCCAATAGAATGTGTGCTAGGACCTCTGCCCTTCTGGTGGCTATACGACGCTCTGTCTGGCTACGCCAGTGGGTAGCTAATAATGCTGCTAAGAAGGCCCTCTCTGGGTTTCCTTTTAAGGGGCTGCGGCTCTTTGGTAAACGATTGGACCTGTTTGCCAGGGGCAGTAGGTTACCGCAACGTAGGAGGCCGTCTCGGCCCTTTCGGGGGAATGGTGCCTCTCTCCCCTCCTTCCGCGCTTCCATGGCTGGTCGAGGAGTTTCCTTTGCTGGAGCACGTGGAGACTATTGGGGCAGGGGTAGAGGACGTGGCCGGCCTGGCCTCTCATGGGGTCCCAAGCCCAAATCCTCCCCCAAGCCTCCTCAGGCATGAGGAGGCACCCTCACCCATCCGGGTGGGGGACGGCTTCGGGTCTTTGCTCACGTTTGGAGGCTACGTGTAGCAGACAGATGGATTCAGGAGGTGGTGTCCTCTGGATACAAGATAGAGTTTGCAGCCTGGCCACCCCCAAGATTTATCAGATCCCGGATGGCTCAAAGGGGCTCTTAGGGAAAGGGGCAGAGGTTTCTACTCCAATCTATTCACTGTTCCCAAAAAGAATGGGTCCCTCAGGCCCATCCTGGTTTTAAAGCACCTCAACAAGTTTGTCAGATTCAAGCATTTTCGCATGGAGACCCTACACTCAGCAGTCAATACTCTGCGCCCGGGCGACTTCATGACATCTGTAGACATCAAGGACGCTTACACTTATGTACCAATCTTCCCAGGGTCATCAGAAATTTCTTAGGTTTGCTCTAGAGGATCAGCACTACCAATTTGTGGCCTTACCTTTCAGTATCACCTCGGCTCCCAGGGTATTCACCAAGGTGCTGGCGGGTGTGATGGCTCTGTTGAGATCTCAGGGCATTCGCATCCTTCCTTATTTGGACGACATTCTGATCTCGTCTCAGTCTTTCCATCAGGCAGAGCTGGATACCCAGATGGTGGTGTCCACACTAGAGTCCTTCGGCTGGGTGATCAACCATCCCAAGTCTTTTCTGTCCCCGTCACTGGTGAGGTCCTTTCTGGACATTACTCTGGATACATCTCAGGTCAAGGTTTTTCTCCCTCAACAGAAGCTGGTGAGTCTTCAAGCTCAGGCCCAGTTTCTTCTTTCTTGTCCTCATCCCTCCTTCCAACAGGGGATGTAACTGGTGGGCTGATGGTGTCTTGCTTCGTGGCAGTACCCTATGCTCAGTTTCACATGAGACCTCTGCAGCTGCACCTCTTATCAGTGTGGGATTGGGACACTGTGTCCCTGGATCAGGTGTTTGCTCTGTCCCCCCTGGCCAGATGGTCCCTCTCGTGGTGGCTGGACTCAAGGAACCTCTTGGGTGGCAGTACCTTTCTGTCCCCTTGCTGGGAGACTGTCACCACAGATGCCAGTCTGACAGGTTGGGGGGGCTTCTGGAAGTCCTTGAAATTCCAGGGTCAGTGGGGCCCCCAGGAGGCCCATACTCCTATCAACATTCTGGAACTGAGGGCAGTAAGGTTGGTTCTCGCCCAATTGACCCCTCACCTTCAGGGTCGGGCTGTTCAGATCCGCTCGGACAAGTATACGGCGGTTGCCTACATCAATCATCAGGGAGAGACCCGGAGCAAGAGAGCCCTCAAGGAAGTGTCTCTGATTCTGTCATGGGCGGAGGAGAATGTTCCCTGCATCTCGGCAGTGTACATCCCGGGGGTGGAAAATCTGGAGGCGGACTCCTTGAGCAGGGGGACTTCTCATCTGGGAGAATGGTCCCTCAGCAGCAAGGTGTTTCGCTCTCTGTGCCATTGCTGGGGTCAGCCGGATGTGGATCTGTTTGCGTCCCGTCACAATCACAAGCTTCCAGTCTCTCTTTCCCAAGACCCTCTGGCCTTAGCCATGGATGCACTAGCAATGTCTCGGAAGAGCTTTCGGCTCCTCTATGTGTTTCCTCTGCTGGGCAGGGTTCTGCGCAAGATAGCCCAGGAAGGGGTGCCAACCATCCTGGTGGCTCCCTGTTGGCATAGAAGGGTGTGGTTCGCAGACATCGTGCAGTTGGCAGTAGATCAATACGTCCTGCCCAAGGTTCCAGACCTGCTCACTCAGGGGCAGCTACGCTATCCCAATTTACAAATGCTGGCATTAACGGCCTGGCTGCTGAGACCTCCATTTTGATGGAAAAGGGGCTGCCTGCCTCTGTTGTCACTACCATGATTCGAGCTAGGAAGAAGTCCTCGTCCTTTATCTACTATAGGGTATGGCATGCTTACATTGCCTGGTGTGAGTCTAAATCTCTTCCCTGTCGGGTGTTTTCTATTCCCTGGAATTCTTGCAGCATGGTTTGGATTTGGGCCTTCAACTTAGTACTCTCAAGGGACATGTTTCAGCCTTCGCTATTTTCTTCCAAAGATCTTTTGCCAACCATCATTTGTTTAAGCCTATTTTCCAGGGATTACTCATGTGCTCCCGCCACATAAGCCTGTGTTACCAGTCAGGGATTTGAATTTGGTTTTATCTGCGTTGCAGGGTCCTCCTTTTGAGCCTCTACGTGAGGCTGCTTTGCCTATTTTGACTCTTAAGGTAGCCTTTTTGGTGGCTATCACTTCTGTTAGGCGTGTTTCTGAGTTGGCGGCGCTTTGCATTAAACTTCCTTACTTTGAGCGACACCAGGACAAGGTGGTGTTTCGGTATAAGCCAGATTTCCTGCCTAAGGTGGTGTCTGCATTTCATCTCAATCAGGACATTGTCTTGCCTTCACTGTGTCCTAATCCAGCTAATTCCAAGGAGCGGACTCTGCATTCCTTGGATGTGGTCAGGGTTCTGAAGTTTTATTTGGTAGCTACTGAATCTTTCAGGAAGACTGATGCTCTTTTTGTTCTCACTTCTGGACCTAGGAAGGGTTTGCCTCCGGCTAAATCCACTATCAACAAGTGGATCCGTCAGGCGGTGGTGCAGGCCTATTCTGCTAAAGGGAAGGAGCCTCCTTTACGGCTCATTCCACTCGTGCTATTGGTGCCACGTGGGCCTTTCAGCACCAGGCGTCTGTTGAACAAGTTTGTAAGGCCGCAACTTGCTCTTCTGTTCATACTTTTTCCAAGTTTTACAAGGTTGATGTTAGGGCCTCAGCTGATGCTGCTTTTGGCCGCAAAGTTCTGCAGGCGGCAGTGGCTTAAACTGCACGCTTTTGCTCTTTGGGGATCCCACCCTACCTTACGGACACTGCTTTTGGATGTCCCAAGTGTAAGGAATTATTGGAACAGGACGTGCTGTATACTTGGAAAAATACAATTCTGTGAGTACTCACCTGTAGAATTGATTTTATAGTATACAGCACGTCCTGTTCGATCCCTCCCTTGTTATCATTGTTCTTGGTTACCTCTGTATGGTGATTGTTCAAAAGTTCTTTTTGGGTTCTTATCCATTTTTGATTCTCCTGGCTTCTTGTATAACTGCTTGTCAACACTGGAAATTGGTGGGAGGTACTTGGCTATTTATGGGGCCGGAAGTGGCCACAAGTCTTTCTGCAGTCCACAGCGCCTTCTTGTAGCGGATATCCCAAGTGTAAGGAATTATTGGAACAGGACGTGCTGTATACTATAAAATCAATTCTACAGGTGAATACTCACAGAATTGTATTTTTACATAGCATAAAAAATAAATAAATAAAGAAATATTTTTTAGACAATTGTCTCCTTTATTTTAAATAAAACATTTGTTTTATTAATGAAAACCATATTGCATGTGATAGCTCCATTTCTCCCGATTACAACGGTACCACATATGTATCGGTAGCCCCCCCCCATTCTTGCCCAGGAGACCCCCCAAACTGAAAAGAGCACTTTATAACATTTACAAATAAAATATAACTACTATCCACACTATAAACATAAGGGGTTAATTTAAAAAAAATGACATAGGGTCCCCCCTACCCATCATAACCAGCTATGGGGACTTGTAGGAACAGAGTGGAGGGGCCAGCTTTTGTGGCTCCCCACCCTGCAGCCTACAAGCCCACATACCCTGTGTGGGCCCGGGCTCTTCTGCCCCCCCCCCGGGCTTTGGGGAGGCAGGTAATGTGGGGGTCTCCAAGTAAATGGCAAGTCAGCCATTAGCCGCTAGCAGGTGACTTGCCAGACCCAGAGACCCAGAGATTTGTGAACTGGTAAAGGGGTCCCATGGACCCCTTACCAGTTCACAAGGGGTTAACAGTAAAAAAAAAAAACACACAACACAGTAAAAACATATTTATAATTTTTTTTTTTTACTTGACTCACTTCCGATTGTCAGCTCCTGTGTCCCTCGCCGAGATGACAGATGCCGGAGATCGGCAGCCAGAGGAGGGGGAGGGCAGGAGATCAGAGGATCTCCTGCCCCTCTCCTCTGCCCACGGTTCTCCGGGCATCTGACAGCTGAGATGCCGAGAGCCGGGACGACACCCACATTATGATGTCACAAGCCCCACCCCCCAAAGGGGCAGGGCTACCCGACAAGATGGCGGCGCCTGTTGGCCGCCCTCCTCAAGACTGAAGAGCCAGGGGGGGTGATCGGAGGCCCCCCGGAAGAAGAGGAGCGCTGGTGGGAGCGATCCGGAACCAAGGTTAGTAAATGTCATTTTTATTTTTTTTTTTACATGTAATACTGGCAGCTCGGAAGCGGGGGGGGCGCCTATTCCGGGCACTCCCCTGCAGCCGGGGGAGCCTTGGTAGGGGATTGAAGCCCCCCCTGATGAAGAGGAGACCCGGACGGTTCGATAGAGGGGTCAGGTGAGTGGCTTTTTTTTTTTTGCCTGCAAGCAGGGGGGAAAGCCAGGTACATAAAATTTAGGTAGCTGGCGGTTAACGACAGGAGAGGCAGCTCTGTGAATTTTACATAGCTGGCGCTAGAAGGGTTAATGCTTACCTCAATTCCCTTGCGGTTTCATTTTTCTTGATTTTGCGCCCTTAATACTTACCTCAATTCCCTTGCGGTTTCATTTCTCTTGATTTTGCGCCCTTAATACTTACCTCAATTCCCTTGCGGTTTATTTTTTCTTGATTTTGTGCCCTTAACCCTTTTGTTGCCAAGCACGTAACACCTACGTGCTGGCTTGGCTGGGCCTTAAGTGCCAAGCCCGTAGGTGTTACGTGCTTGACATTCCTCGCTTGTAGTTTAAAAAGTAAAAACAACAAATACTCACCTGACCCCTTGTTGGATCCGGCCGGGTCTCCTCTTTAATTTGGTGCCATCCGATCCCCCGTGGGGGGTCGGATGGCTCCAGGAGAGCCCCCGGAATAGGCCGCCCCCCCCGCTTCTGCAGCAGCAGCTTCTAACTGTAAAAAATAAAAAAAATAAAAATGACATTCACTTACCTGTGTGTGCGCTGGCTCCCGCTGTCCCTCCTCTTCACCTGGGGGGCCTCCGATCCCCCCCCAGGACTTACCGATCTTCAGGAGAGAGCCTGGGAGGCTCTCTCCTCTCTTCTGCACGATGGCGGCCGCCATCATGCCTCTAAGCCCCGCCCCCTTGGGGGCGGGGCTTATGAAGTCATCCCGGCCCCGATCTCAGGCTTCAGCCTTCTCAGCTTCTCAGATGCCGGTGATCGGTGCCCTGGAAGGAGGTGGCAGGAGATCCTCTGATCTCCTGCCTTCTCCTTCTCTGGATGACGATCACCGGCATCTGTCAGCTGAGCGGCGAGGGACAAGAGCTTGCAATCGAAGGTAAGTACAGTAAAAAAAAATTTTTTTTTTTTCTAATAAAATACTTTTTATTATTGTGTGGTGTTTTTTTTTCACATTAACTCTTTGTGAGCTGGTAAGGGGTCCATGAGACCCCTTATACCAGTTCACAAGGCTGGGGGGGTGGCAAGTCACCTGCCCTAGCGGGTGGCTTGCCATTGACCCCCGCACCCCCATTACCTGCCTCCCCAAAGGCCAGGGGGGGGCAGAAGAGCCCGGGCCCACATAGGCTATGTGGGCTCGTAGGCTGCAGGGTGGGGGGGCCACCAAAGCTGGCCCCCCCACTCTGTGCCTACAAGCCCCCATAGCTGGTCCCGGGCTGGTTACTTTGGGTAAGGGGGACCCCACGTCATTTTTTTTTTTGGATTTTGAAGGGTTTTTAACCCTTCAAAATCCAAAAAAAAATGGGGTCCCCCTCCCCGGGAAGGGGGACCCTATGTCATTTTTTTTTTTAATTAACCATTTGTCATCCAGCAGCTATAAAAGGCTTCTGGGCAGGAAAGGGTGTCTACCTATACATATGTGGTATCGCTGTAACCGGGAGAAATTGGGGTTTCTCACGCAATAAGATTTTATTGACAAACGTACATTTTTTATTACAAAAAAACTCTACAAATTGTAAAAAAATGTTTTTTTTTTATTTTTTTTCACACATTTCACCCAAAAAAATTGAGAATACACCTAAAAAATACAAACAAGACATTTCATGTTAAAGCCCAGACTCTGTTGAAAAAAACAATATATAATTTTCCTGGGAAATCCCTGGAAATCCCTTCAAAAATGACAGTTGAATATGTGTAGCGCAAAATGGTGAAACATCGTCTGGCAACAGGGAGTGGCAAATGCTGCAGGTAGGCTGGCAGCGAAAGGGTTAATGCTTACCTCAATTCCCTCGCGGTTTCATTTTTCTTGATTTTGCACCATTAATGCTTACCTCAATTCCCTCGCGGTTTCTTTTTTTTTTATTTTGCGCCCTTAATACTTACCTCAATTCCCTCGCCGTTTCATTTTTCTTGATTTTGCGCCCTTAATGCTTACCTCAATTCCCTCGCCGTTTCATTTTTCTTGATTTTGCGCCGTTAATGCTTACCTCATTTCCCTTGCGGTTTCATTTTTCTTGATTTTGCGCCCTTAATGCTTACCTCAATTCCCTCGCGGTTTCTTTTTTTTTAATTTTGCGCCCTTAATGCTTACCTCAATTCCCTTGCGCTTTCATTTTTCTTGATTTTGCACCCTTAATGCTTACCTCAATTCCCTCGCAGTTTCATTTTTCTTGATTTTGCACCCTTAATGCTTACCTCAATTCCCTCGCGGTTTCATTTTTCTTGATTTTGCGCTTTTTTTTTATTTGGAAATTGTTTTGTTTTTTTATTAAAACATTTAAAATTAAAAAAATATAAAAAACTATATACAAAGCCATGGCAGGCCCCAGATAATTATTCTTCATCTGTGGTCCCCATTGAAGCTCTAAGCACCTGTATATCGGCCACCAGCCGAAACACCGTCACAGTGAGTTGGTCTAATCTCGCCTGTGTGGTGTCTGTAAAAAAACAGAAGAAAATTATTGTTCTGCAAATACATGTTCCACAGCTGTGGATGGAATGATTATTAGTTTTTATATAACTCATGAGGCCATATGTCATTATGCTAATGAATTCATTAATGTATGAGACCATATGCCATTATGCTAATTACATTGGCAAGGGATTTAGGTTTATTGGTGATGATGTCATTTTCCACATACTCTAAATATTTACATTATAACTTACTTCGGTGGTGGGCGACCTCAGCTTCGGGGACCACCCTACGCTCTGGGGCCTGCCACTGCTGGAATGTGAGGCTGTAGAGACATTTAAAAGAGGCTCACTTCTAATGTCTGATTGAACAGTAACCAAATTACACTTAGAATGGGTGTGTGACATCACCCACCTTCTCCATGTTCCTCCAGGGCTGGATCTGCTGCCCTCTCAGCTCCCGATCCTTCGCCCGCTACATATTCATCTATAAAAGCAGAATAAGGAAATCAGTTTTTGTTTAAATAGCATGTACCTGTGTGTGGTAAAATCAGAGTCACATACCGGAGGGTATTGGCTGAGTCGTTTGGTACGACTCCCTGCCCATGCGGTGAGGCCCCTCCTCTGTAGAGAGGTTGAGGGGCTGGTCTGAGCCAGCTACAGAGGAGGGGTAGGAAGTTGGTCCTGGAGTTGCACCACCTTCACTTGGTGGTGCAGATTCATGCTGCACTGGCCGGACTGCGCGCCTCCGGGTGGGTCTAATGCGATACTCCATTTCAGATACTAGAAAAGAAAAGCATTTCTAAATAAAGGCCTACCTCCTGTGTTTGTTACATCTAGCATGCAATCGCTATGTACTTACTTGGGAAATGGGTCGCAAAAAATCGCCGCACCCGGGGCTTGTGCCGTCGCTTGAGGTCTGACCAGTGCTGCATGATCTGCGTTAAAGTGAAGGTGGTGTCCGTGTACTGGTCAATCCTGGAGCGGCATGAGGACACATCATCAAAACCGAGCACTCGGTCACACAAATCTAGTTCAAAGGTGCCGGAAACGCGGAGCAAAAGTGGCCACCACAAGGCTACATTGGCCACAACTCCAGCCCCCTCAAAATCTTCAAGCACCAGGAAAAGTAAAGCAACTTCCTCCAAGAAGAAGGCTCCACGGCCAACCACATCCAAAGAGCAAGGGAGCACAACTTCCAAGGGGAAAAGTAAGCAGAGGGCGAGAAGCCCTAGCCCCCCAAGCACACCCTCTCCTGCTCGCCCACATTTGCCAGCAGAACACGTGGAAACAAGCGAGTCGTATGCCACATCCACGGCTGCAAGTTCTGTGGCCAGCCAGCCAATTACCCCCAGTCCTAATGCCAGCCCAGTCCATTCTTTTTCCAGCAACGTGACAACCTATTCTTCACCACACACCCAGCCAAGAATGTCCCCTGGATTGGCAACAACCAGAGAAGAGCCAGAACAACAACTATTAGGCCGAACCTTGCGGCGAGGCCACTTGAGCGGCCGGTTTGGTGAGGCACAAACACTCGCCTTGGCAAGTGGGTTAACATTGCATTTTGATGAGCTATATGGGCGGAATTCTAAAGCAACTAGCAAAGTGTGAAAAAAACTAATCTGGGAAGACCTCATCAGACAGGTAAATGCAGCGGGGGACGAGAGGAAAGATGTTGAGCAGATCCAGAGAAAAATATCTGACCTCAAATATGCAGTAAGGAAGAAGCAGAATAAACGGCGCAATCACGGTTACATATTTGATGTTTGCATTTTGCAGCTTGTAGTGACCACAATGCAAAATAATTTTTATGCTCTTATTTTCAGGTTGCAAACAGGCGGAGGCTTCCCCACACAATTGCAATACACCAGAGCTGAAGAAATGGCCCTGGCTTTGATCCATTCCGCAGCATTACAGGGCCTCTCTGGCACACACGACACGGACATATATTTGTAAGTGGGTGGCACACATCAATTCAACATTGAAAAAAAAGTAAGTATAATATCAGCTTCAGGGTGCTGCTCTAAATGGTGTTTTCTTCATACACCATACCACAGTCTATAAATTAGAAACTTAGGCGCACACCAATTTGAATGCATATAAAAATCAGTACCGTCAGTTGGTAGTTGGATATGTTGACTAGAGATGAGCGAACTTTTGAAAAGTTCGATTCGGCCGATTCGCCGAATTTCACAAAGAAATTCGGGTTCGGCCGAATCGAACTTTTACGAAGTTCCCCATCAAAAATGCCGGCATGGTGGGAGCGGGCCGGCCGGTCCCGCTGACAGCGGAGCCGGCCGGCGGACCGGTAAAGCCGGCCGGCCCGCTCCCACCATGCCGGCATTTAAAAAAAAAAAAAAAAAAAAAAAGCATTTTTGCCGGCATGATGGGAGCGGGCCGGCCGGTTCCGCGCTGACAGCGGAACCGGCCGGCCGGCCCGCTCCCACCATGCCGGCATTTAAAAAACAAAACAAAAAAAAAAAGCATTTTTGCCGGCATGGTGGGAGCGGGCCGGCCGGTTCCGCGCTGACAGCGGAACCGGCCGGCCCGCTCCCACCATGCTGGCATTTAAAAAAAAAGCAAACACTTACCTGCAGGTCCGGAGCGTGGAGGCCGGCGCCGCTCTCAGCTGTCATCTGAGGGCGCGTCATCAGAGGGCGCCTCTGATGACGCGCCCTCAGATGACAGCTGAGAGCGGCGCCGGCCTCCACGCTCCGGACCTGCAGGTAAGTGTTTGCTTTTTTTAAAAATGCCGGCATGGTGGGAGCGGGCCGGCCGGTTCCGCTGACAGCGGAGCGGGCCGGATGGTTCCGCTGTCAGCGCGGAACCGGCCGGCCCGCTCCCACCATGCCGGCAAAAATGCTTTTTTTTTTGTTTGTTTTTTAAATGCCGGCATGGTGGGAGCGGGCCGGCAGGCTTTACCGGCCCGCCGGCCGGCTCCGCTCCCACCATGCCGGCATTTTTTTTTTTTAATTTCAGGAAAAATTCGATCGGCACGAACCACAAAATATTCGGGTTTGTGCCGAATCGAATATTTCCTGAAATTCGGAGCGAATTCCGGTTCGTCCGAACCGGTTCGCTCATCTCTAATGTTGACCACTAAGTTGTTCTCTGTGCTTGGCTCCTCGTGACCCTTTGATCTATTGATTGACCTGCGGCCCCTGCGGGTCTTTTTGGAGGTTTTCTTGGTTTCTGTCCTCTTCCTAAAAAAGGCCTAGTGCTATTATCGCTTAAACTACTATCTGAATCACTCTGATTAGGCGGTAAATTCTGAAATGATCTTTTATATCTCCTAACCTCCTTCCAGGTATAAACCCTGTTTTCTTCGCAGTCAGCCAAATCTCTCCTATATTTATTTAGTTTGATCTGGAGGATGTCTTTCTTATATTGGTCAATTGACACATCTATAGTTTCTAGGAATGTCCTATAATCATTAATATTCCCAGTGTTCTCTAATTTTCTCTGTTGAGTTTCAGTTGATTTCTCAATCTCCACAATCTGACCCTGGATCCCCTGGACCGTAAGTGTTATTAAGTCTAAACTACACTTATTTAATATTTGAAACCACTTTTCACAAAAGTCAGGGTTATCTTTACAGAAGGTAGGTCTAATATTTAGTCTAAGACCCCTGGGTATCCTTTTAGATTTTAGGTACTCCACAAGGGTAATTGAGTGTAGTTGGTATTGTACTAAACGCTTCTTTTGATTCTCAAACTGTCTCTTTAGTGAGATATCGTCTTTAGAAAATAGATCTGTTGTATCACCAAATTTGGTGATTACTGTTTCTATTCTAAGTATGTCACACACCCCACTTCAGACATTAATTCATTAACATGGGTACTCACCGCTAGGTGGCGCTGCTTTGCAGAGAAGTCCAGAAAAAGCAAGCCCCTCCCGGTCTATACATACCTGGTATCTCCTAACAATTCCCCAGTGTTCTTCTCTGCAACGTGGCGACAAGACAGAAGAAAGAAGTCTCCTGCTTGCAGGTAGCCGGGGTATCACCCCGCCCCCCCCCATGGTCTATTTCTGCCCGGCTTTCTTTTTGATGTAGCCCCTGGTTAATGGTAGCCTCCCAGCTTAGGCTGTAGGCTGGGCAAGGGTAGATAGCACCTTAGGTGCTTAGGAGCTTAGCTCCTCCGCTCGACCCCATATTATGGGGCATAGTGGCGATCCGGTTTTGGTGATCCGGATGTGGGATGTCCCGGGCCTGATTTCCCCTTAGGTTCTTTTCCTGTCATTTTCTCTCCTTCATTTATACGTGTGCTTGTGTGTGTGTGTGTTGTGAGGCAGGGACGGGTGGCCTGGCGGCGCCGGCCCGTCCGGTCTGCCTTTATAGGGTGCTTGGGGGTTACTGGAGTCCCTGTGTTTTGTGGTGTTGGGTGGCCTGGCGGCGCGCTGCGCCGGTCCGCCAGGGATACTTTTCACTGGCTGTTTTGGGCGGGCGGGCCGGGCGGCATGCTCCGCCGGCCCGCTCGACGGCTTCTGCGGGCCTCATCGCGCGGCGCTGCAGCCGTTGGGGCAACTTGTGTTTGGGTGCCCCGCTGGCGGGGGCGGGGCCGGGCGGCATGCTTTGCCGCCGGTCCTCCTGCTTGCTTATGCAGGACGCGGCCCGCGACGTGTATGGCGGGGTACGTGGGGGGCGGGGCTACAGAGGTCCCGCGCTTCTGGCGGGCCCGCCCTTCTTCCCCGTCTCTTTCTCGTTCTGGCGGCGTTTCTGTGCGGAGCTCAGGTAGGTGCCTGCTGTTGTTCTTCCGGCACTTCATGTTGTCTGAACGCTCTTTTTTGTGTGAGCGTCCAGTTTGCTGATAAGGGGGGGCAGCGTTCTTGTCTCCTTAGGGTTACACTGGCCTTGGGTCCACTTGGTCTGTGCCTCCACCCTCATGGGGGTGGTGGCGGGGTGCGCCGGCTGGGCCTTGGTGCATGCTGGCTGTCAGTGCATGTATTATATATATATATATAGCCGGCCCTGTGTTTGTTCTTTAGTCTGAGCCACCTATTGTTTTTTTTTTTTTTTTTTCTGTGTGCATGTATTTACTATTGTCTTTTCTTTGTTTTCCAGATCCCGGGATTCCTTCACTCTGGGCTCTCCCGGTCGTATATACCTGGCTATTGGGTTTTGGGTCCCTTTTGCTATTTCCCTGACAGGCCTATTTACACATTTCCTCATATATATATATATATCTATATATATATATATATATATATATTTATAGATATTTTATTAAAATCCCAGAGGGGCATCCCGGGTCGCTTACTGCGTAAATCCCTGGGGTCTGCGAATACCATAAATTCACCATATGGAGGCTACCAGAGATACCGGAACTAGTCCTTCGGGGCAGTCCAGGCTGTGTGGGGGATGTGGGACTCCGCTCCCAGGAGATGATGTTATCATTTGTATTCCATGTGCGCAGCGGAACATTGAGCGCCAGTCCGACACCTCGGTGCCTGGGACTTCTTCTACCGTGCCTTCTCCCTCCCCTCCTCGCCTGTTCCGGACCCCGCGTGACGTGGTCGTTGGGGGTGATTCGCAATCTGAGGTATGCGCCCGTTTGGCCAGCCTCGAGAAAATGTTTTCCGCAATGGTCGCTCAGAAGGCTCCAGCCAAGCGGAAACATCTGTCTCCGCCTCCGCGGGACTCAGATGAGGAAGTTGAGGTACTGGACTGGTCGGTTCGTCCCCTTGAAGAGGGTGAGCTTGTTGAGGAGTCAGAGGATGCCGAGGTTCAGCAGTTGTCGGGCGCTGAGGGGGACCTGGATGAGGGGCCCCCCCTTGATACGCCCACTATCCTGGCCCAAATGTTTGAGGTTTTGGATTTGGATCCGCCGGAAGTTACTCCTCGGCCTAAGGGTCAGCTTTTTGGGGGGTCCAAGCAGCGCTTGGAGTTTCCCAGTCAACAGCATTTTGAGGACATTGTCCTTAAGCAGTGGGAGCAGCCTACGCGTCTTGTCGGGGTTCCGCCTAGTTGGGACAAGAAGTATCCTTTTCCAGCGGATTTGTTGAAGCGTTGGTCTGTTTCTCCCGAGGTGGATGCTCCTGTTTTGGGGCTGTCTAATACGGCGGCTGTTCATCTCCCTGACACTACTTTTCTCAAGGACGGCGAGGATCGCCGGATTGATCAGTTGGCCCGTCATGGGTTTGTCTGTGCGGGTTCGGTTTTGAGGCCTGCTTGTGCTTCTGCCTTTTTGTCATTGGCGGTTAGGTCTATGGTCAGGGACTTATGTGTGGATCTTGATCCTACCGGTGACGAGTTTCTTGCTCTTAAGCGTTGTGAATCCTTTTTGTCGTTTATTCTGGCCGCCCAGGAGGATGCCATGTTGATGTGTGGCAGGGCTACTGCTCTGTTGGTGGCTATTCGTCGTTCAGTTTGGCTGAGACAGTGGACGGCTGATTTTAATTCTAAAAGATCGCTTACGGCTCTCCCCTTTTTGGGTTTGAGGCTTTTTGGTGAAAAGCTGGATTCTGTTGCCAAGGGAGGCAAGTTGCCTCAGCGCAAGAAATTTCGCCGTTCCTTTCGGGGGGTGGTCTCCTTTAATCCGTCCTTTCGGGGAGCCAGAGCCGGCAGGGGTGCGGGCTTCTCGGCCTCCAGGGGCGCCAGTTGGCCTAAAGGTAGAGGCCGTGGCCATCCCGTTCACGTCTGGGGCGCCAAGCCCAAGTCTGCGGCCAAGCCCGCTCAGCAATGAGGGGGCGCCCTCACCCGTACGGGTGGGGGGACGGTTGCGACTCTTCTCCCGGGTATGGGACCAGGAGGTCTCGGACAGGTGGATCCGGGAGGTGGTGTCGGCCGGTTACAAGTTCGAGTCCCGCCCTCCTCTAAGGTTTTTCAGGTCTCGGGTGCCCTCGGATCCTTTGGCCGCTCAGGGGCTCCTGGCGGCGGTAAGGAATCTTCTGGAATTGGCAGTCATCTGCCCGGTCCCTCCTTCGGAGGTGGGGCGCGGGTTTTATTCCAATCTCTTCACTGCACCCAAAAAGGATGGTTCGTTCCGTCCGATCCTGGATTTGAAGCTTCTCAACAGGTTTATTCGTCCCCGGAAGTTCCGCATGGAAACCCTGCGATCTGCGATCGGTGCGCTTCGGCAGGGGGACTTTATGACGTCCATAGACATCAAGGATGCTTACCTTCACATTCCGATCTTTCCGGCTCATCAGAAGTTCCTTCGCTTTGTGGTGGAGGATCGGCATTTTCAGTTTGTAGCTCTTCCGTTCGGCCTCACATCTGCTCCGAGAGTGTTCACCAAGGTGTTGGCGGGAGTGATGGCCCTGCTCAGAGCTCAGGGGATTCGCATTGTGCCTTACCTGGACGATCTCCTCATCATGGTGCCTTCCTTCAGTCAAGCGGAAGGGGACACCAGTTTGGTGGTGTCTATGTTGGAGAGGTTCGGCTGGGTGATCAATTACCCCAAGTCCTCTCTGGTCCCGGCCAGGGTGGTGACTTTTCTGGGGATGTCGTTGGACTCTTGCCAGCACAGAGTTTTTCTCCCTCAGGCCAAGGTCCTTTTGATTCAGGAATTGGCTCAGCTTCTTCTTTCCAATCCTCGCCCGTCCATTCAGCTAGGGATGAGACTGGTGGGGTTGATGGTGGCCTCGTTCGAGGCAGTTCCCTTTGCGCAGTTTCACATGCGGACGCTTCAGCTTCATCTTTTGGCGTCTTGGGACCGGCGACCGCGGTCGTTGGATCGGTCCTTCCGGATGTCCCCTCGGGTTCGGCAGTCTCTTCTGTGGTGGATGGTCTCGGACAATCTTCTGAAGGGCAGGTCTGACCCCGCTTTGGGAGACTATCACCACGGATGCCAGTTTGTCAGGATGGGGAGGTTTCTGGAAGGATCTTCAGTTTCAGGGGCAGTGGGACCCTCTGGAAGCTCACTTGCCCTTCAATGTTCTGGAGTTGCGAGCCATCAGGTTAGTTCTGTCTCAATTGACACATCATTTGCAGGGCCTGCCGGTGCAGGTGCGGTCGGACAATCGGACGGCAGTTGCTTACATCAATCACCAAGGAGGGACTCGCAGACTGGGTGCCCACAGAGAGGTGTCTCTGATTCTTGTTTGGGCAGAGACTCATGTCCCTTGCATCTCGGCAGTTTACATTCCAGGAGTGGAGAACACGGAGGCGGACTTTCTGAGCCGGTGTTCGTCCCGCCGGGGGGAATGGTCTCTCCATCCCCAGGTGTTTCGGTCACTGTGTCTTCGGTGGGGGACGCCGGAGGTGGATCTGTTTGCCTCTCGTCACAATCACAAGCTTCCGACGTTCGTGTCACTGTCCCAGGACCCTCTGGCTCTGGCGGCGGATGCCATGGCCCTGAGCTGGAGGGATCTGGGGTTTCTTTATCTGTTTCCTCCGATTCCCATGCTGGGCAGGGTTCTGCGAAAGCTGGTTCAGGAAGGAGTTCCCGCCATTCTCGTGGCTCCAAGGTGGCCAAGGCGGGTGTGGTTCGCGGACATCGTTCGTCTGGCAGTGGATCAGCTCGATCTGCCTCTTCGGCCAGATCTTCTCACTCAGGGTCAGTTGTGTTACCCCAGTTTACCAACGCTGGCTTTGACGGCTTGGCTGCTGAAACCTCCATCTTGAAGGAGGAAGGTCTTTCGGATTTGGTCATTCGGACTCTTATTAGTGCTAGGAAGAGATCCTCTTCTTCCATCTATTATAGGGCTTGGAGATCGTATATTGACTGGTGTGAATCTAGATCTTTGCCCTGCCGGGTCTTTTCCGTTTCCAGGATTTTGGATTTTCTTCAGTCAGGGCTGGACTCTGGTCTTCAGCTGAGTACTTTGAAGGGGCAGGTTTCTGCCTTATCTATCTTTTTTCAGAGGTCTTTTGCAAGCCATTCTTTGGTCAAGACTTTTTTCCAGGGGGTTTCGCATTTGCGGTCTCCTAGGAAGCCGTTGCTCCCTGTTTGGGATTTGAATTTGGTTCTTTCTGCCTTTCAGGCTCCTCCCTTTGAGCCTTTGCGGGATATTGCCTTGTCTACTCTGACTCAGAAGGTTGCCTTTCTGGTGGCCATCACTTCTGTTCGGCGTGTTTCAGAGCTGGCAGCCCTGTCGATTCAGGCCCCTTATTTTGAGAAACATCAGGACAAGGTGGTTTTCAGATTCAAGCCGGACTTTCTTCCTAAAGTGGTCTCTGCTTTCCATCTTAATCAGGACATTGTTCTTGCTTCTTTGTGTCCTAAGCCTAGGAATGACAAGGAGAGTGCGTTGCACTGCTTGGATGTTGTACGTTGTGTCAAGTTCTATCTGCGTACTACGGCTTCTTTTCGTAGGACGGATGCCTTCTTCGTGGTGCCCTGTGGGCCTAGGAAGGGTTTGGCCCGGCCAAGTCTTCTATTAGCAAATGGATTCGTCAGGCGATTGTTGGAGCCTATTCTGCCAAGGGGAAGGGTCCCCCTTTTCGTGTTACTGCTCATTCTACTCGTGCTGTTGGTGCGTCCTGGGCTTTTCAGCACCAGGCTTCGGTTGAGCAGGTTTGTAAGGCTGCTACCTGGTCTTCGGTTCACACCTTTTCAAAGTTTTATAAGGTTGATGTGCGGGCCTCAGCGGATGCTGTTTTTGGCCACAAGGTTCTGCAGGCTGCAGTGGTTTGAGTGTTTCTGCATTATTGCCTGGTTGGATACCCTCCCCATTTTGGACACTGCTGTTGGATGTCCCATGTTAATGAATTAATGTCTGAAGTGGGGTGTGTGACATACTTAGAATAATACCATTTTGTGAATACTCACCTGTAAAATGGGTATTATAAGTATGTCACACACCCCACTTCACCCGCCCTTTTTTGGTATCCTGGTTCTTTATATGGTGAAGTTGTGTTTATTCACAGTTGAGGGTTACTTTTGTGTTTGGTCTCCTGGTATCTTGCCTTTATTGCTGTTTGAATACTGGGGAAATGTTAGGAGATACCAGGTATGTATAGACCGGGAGGGGCTTGCTTTTTCTGGACTTCTCTGCAAAGCAGCGCCACCTAGCGGTGAGTACCCATGTTAATGAATTAATGTCTGAAGTGGGGTGTGTGACATACTTATAATACCCATTTTACAGGTGAGTATTCACAAAATGGTATTATTTCAGCCTGTGAGAAAGATAATATGTCTGCACATTTGTCAGTAAGGCTATTTAAGTCACAAAATGACATTCTGATTAAATGTTAGTAGCAGGACGGTGCTCATCTATGAAGAAACAAAATACATATATTTGTAAGTGGGTGGCACACATCAATTCAACATTGAAAAAAAAGTGATGCGGCATCGTGATACGTCACGCGGCCGGCTGCGGGGATCCTTCATTTAAAGAGTGCTCGGATGGCCACGAGGACAGGGCGATTTCCTTGAGAAAGGGGACTAGTCCCCCGAAACGTGGGAGGACCACCCCCATTATTACCTAACTATTCTCACGGGGTAATGTTTATCTTCTCATTGTGCACATGTTATGTAACGTTATGCTGTAAAAGCGCACTGCTGTGCGCTATAAGTTATGCGCTTGATCTTTGATAGAGAGATGTTACTCAATGGTTTATTGTGACTATGTACTATATGCTCGTTCAAATTGTTGCCATAGGAATTGTTCACATTATGATTTAGCTTATTCTAGGTGACGAACATATAGTATTATTCACAGCCACATGATTTTTTGCTTTGCTTGCATTTGATTCATGGATGCATTATGTTAGTCTCCCTATGTCAGTCTAGTAAACACATGTGATCCAATTTTGCCATTACCCTAGTAAAAGATTGTTACGAGGCTTGATACTGTATGTCTAGTGGGACACATGACATGGGGGCTATACTAAATGCATTTAATGTAATGCCGTTTGTTACCCTAATGTGAGATATCCTCACAGCCTGTATATAATCACAAATGAAATATATATAGTAAAATATTTTTATATGCATTCAAATTGGTGTGCGCCTAAGTTTCTAATTTATACACACGACACGGACACACAGGACATTTCAGCAGGTTAGTAATGATTGTTTTAATGAGAGCTATTGCAAACATTTGAAATGAGGCTCACACGCAGATATGAACACAGGCCCCTAGGGAGTGGCTTTGAGGGGAGGTTACTGTTGTAGGCGTGTGTTGAATGGCTGAGGAATGGGGTTATTGATGGACACTCTCCCAGGGTGCAGTAGTTAAAGTGGACCAACACCCAGGGGTGATCGGCCCGGAAATCTATAAGATTCCCGGGCCGATCACCCCCCACCCCGCGGGACATCCGAGATCGGGATGTCCCGCGGGGTGAAACCCCCCAGAAACCCCAAAAACACCTTACCTGATCCGCCGCCGCTTCCGCCGCCGCCGCCTCCCGCGCACCCCTCCAGACGTGCGCGCGCCCGCGCCGGCCCTCTGTGAATGGCCGGCGGGGGCGCGCGCGCGCCGAGAGTGACGCGCGGGAGGCGGCGGCGGCGGAAGCGGCCTGGACGTTCCTGATCCCCGCCTGGACGTTGGCGGGGATTGGCTGCGGCGCTCACGTGGGAGCGTTGAGAGGTGAGTTTTTTGGGGTTTCTGGGGGGTTTCACACAGCGGGGCACCCCCGATCGGGGTGCCCCGCCGAAGTGGACCAAAACCCAGGATAGTCAAAATCCTGGGTGTTGGTCCACTTTAATGGTCCTTAGAAAGGTTTTCAGTCTATACACGACCTTCACCATTATTTATGGCAAATATAAACCAATTTATCTTACCAAAGCACTGCATCTGATGTGAATATTGTGAAAATTTGTGAACACTTACTTCTTAGTATTTCTACCACTGGGGTTCTAGCTGTGCTTTGGTCAGACAAACTTGAGCTGGGGTCAGGGAAAGGTCAACATTGCAAGAATGCACAGCAGCATACTCAGAAGCCAAATGCTATTTGCAAGCTGACTGTTGGCCCCTAAGACGCCATTTTGGATGTGTAAAGCCTCCTAAAATGCAGTACATGCATGTTTTTATTATTTAAGGTGAACAATCTGTAGGTACAGGGTGGGTCATACATATAAGATAGACTCTGATTCATTTTGAAGGTCCACTTTAGCCGTTGGGGGAGTTGTCATTCCTGCTTGGCCACGTGTGTTGTAAAGCATATCTACTCATCAGGCTCATTACGGGATGTTTGTGTGTTTACGTTTTTATTTTTACCCCAGCACAGCATCATGCCTCTGGAAGTGTGGAAGCCTCCTCCAGTTTGAGCACGCCATCTGCTTCCCTGCTGCCTAGGACACAGGACCAGATATATAGGGTAAGTGTACTTTGTTGAAACTGGTGATGCATGTGAATGCACATGACTAATCGTTCACAAATATATTTAGCCAAAAATCTGGCACACTTTTTCACATGTCCCAACAGACTCATCCACTAATGGATGTAATCCAGCATATGGAGGAGGAGGAGGATGCCAGCCGGATTGGACCTTCTGAAATTACCCCCCTGGAACCTAATCTGCCACTGCCCCAGCATCCTACTGCACCAAATCGTCTTCAGCAGAGTGAAGCTGGCAGCCCATCGTGGCCAGCAGGCTGAGACTGAGCCTACAGTCCCCAGTGGTAGCTTTGCTGCAGAGGTTTTGCCTAGTACATGTGGTACTGTTGCTCGCCCTAGACCTCCAGCATATGCAGGCGCTCAAACCTGGGAAATTGGAAGACGCAGTCAGCAACGTCGACCAGTTTCCCAGGGGAGGCGCGTGCCGATCCTGGAGTCAGCATGGCGCCATGACAGCCGTTACTTTAGGCAGGTGACTCAAAGAACCACAGAGCAGATTACTGCACAATTAGCTAACTTCATTACTAACTTTACCACCAAGCTGACTGAATTTAGGATGAGCAACAGCCAGATGGCAGAACAAATGGCCACCTTAAATACAAATTTCACTGCCATGCTAGATGAATTTAGAACTAGCAACAGACAGATGCTGGAGCAGTGGTAGATTATAAATGCCACACATGCCCAGGTCTTGGCCCAGCTCCAATGCCCACCACAACCTTATTATGGCCAACATCAATATTAATAATTTGACCTGGATCTGCTAAACATCTTTCCTCTCCATCCCAATCCTATTTACCTGTGTGGTGATCGCAACCAAGATTGGGTGGTTTATGCCTTTGCTGGTTTGTTTTGGAATTCGCTCATAAAGCTCATTGTAGTGCTCACATACCCCACTAGCCAATGGCTGAGTTTAAGCCTCAGTCAAGCACACGCTGCAGCTCCCACGCAGCAGACTTGGGCCTAAGGAAATGCTGGCTGCCTCATCCTGTTTGTTGGCAATATTGGGAGACATTCTTGGCTGAAGAACATCACCATTTGGCCATGGAAAAAATTGGACTGGACTGGCATGGGGTCTGGCTGTCATAGGCTGACAAAATTACAAGCAGGAGAGGGTGTGTATGTGGCCCTAGGTATTCCTGGCCGACTATTCCACTTAAAATGCTTTTATAAAGCCTACATGAAAAGTATTGATTAAGGTATGCATTCTAAACTGTTTCAAAGGGATACTTGAGAAGGAGGGATTAAGGTATGCATTCTAAACTGTTTTAAAGGGATACTTGAGAAGGGGGGATTAAGGTATGCATTCTAAACTGGTTCAAAGGGATACCTGAGAAGGAGGGATTAAGGTATGCATTCTAAACTGTTTCAAAGGGATACTTGAGAAAGAAGGGATTAATAGATAGTTAAAATTAAGTTTATGTAACCAATATTAAAAATTTACATCATTAACTTACCTATAGATGTACTCATCGGCTGAGGGTGGGACCACGGCAACGTGTGTGCAATCGATCGCACCCATGACGTTGGGCATGTCGGCGATATTATAAAATCCCAACTTAATCGCTACCAGGCTACCATGTCGTCAGAAAAGGAAATATATTTGGGACACAGGGTAGCCATGCCATCCAGAAACTTGGATAGCGCGCGGCACAGCGTAGACTGGGACATCCCCACAGATTGGGCACCCAGCCTCTGGAACAAGCCGTTTGCCAAAAATTGCAGGCAGCCAAGCATCTTGGTCATACCTGAAATTGCTTGCCCCTTCCTTGTGGTGCGGGCTAACCATGGCCGCAGCTCACTATACAATTTATGGAGGGAAACGCGATTGAGGAGGGTCAGCTCGAACAGCTCAACATCATGCATGCGATCGATGTTCATGCGTCTCCGGTGCAATCTGGCCTTGGCCATGCTGAAGGCCCTCAAGTTTGTATTGAAGCGCCGGGACACGCCTTCACCTCCTCCACGATGTTGCCCTTCTCCCGAACGGCGTAGTCGTACTTGTGTATGCAAAAATCCTAGATGCACAGAAAGGAAATATAAAAAAAAAATAGGCAAAAAAATTTTATAAATATAAATACATATTAAATGACATTAAATGACATTTACTTAAAGTGTAATCAAAAATTAAATTTTAACAAAAAAATCTGGGTTCGGGTCCTTTAACCTGCCATAAAGGGATTGTGGATGTTCCACTATATGAAATCCCCCAGGTTGTTAAACACAAAAATACATTTAAAGAATATCACAATTTGGGATGCCCTGGGGTATAAATAAATTAAAATCCCAGTAATATAATACATTACTAAGATATGTTCCATGGGTTGGAATCCCCTTTAATAACAGTATTAACTATTGAAACGTTTACATGTCCCCAAAAAAAAAAAAATTAATAACAAATACATACAAAAAACCAACAGCAAAAACGCTAAAGTACAAATTTAACATCAACAAAATTAAAACATAAGTGCTACAACACAGCCGATAACTAAAACACTTTTAAAGAAGGCCGCAACACAGCAAAACAAGCTGTCAAAAAAATAATAAATAAAAACAAAAATAAATAAAAATATGTATACGTTATAAAGCATGCGACTCAGTACAGGATCTACAGTCTAAGAAAACATATCCTATCAAACAACATCACATCTCCAGCATTAAATTAGCCAAGAGGGATAAGGAAGCAGTTAAATCCTTGGTGCATATGGCTGCTCACTTCTTGGAACAACATAATGCCAATATCAACAGCATGCGCATTACATTTTTGGATAAGGTGAGTATGGGTGGCAGGGATGGAAACCTGAAGAGGACACTGCAACATAGAGAACTTGAGTGGATTTTTACACACCAGGGCACCTGAGGGTTTGAATGAAGACTTTTCTTTTTCACCTTTTTTGGGTCGGGATTAAATTAGACACGGTATAGATCGTTTTATAAGTATGCACTTTTCTAATAGGTTTTATACACTGGTTAACTATGTTTGTTTTATGTGTATATCATAGAGCTACATGAATGGAGCACCATCTAAATTGCTGCAGGAGTTCCCCCCTCCCCCCTGTACCCATATGATAAGAAGCCAGTGAGAAGAAGATGGACAGCCCTGATGAAACCTCACCTATAGAGTACCTGAAGACAGATATGAGATCTTATTATTGACTTCAGCACACGATTCCATCAATATAGTTATTATGCATAGTATGCCCTGTATTTGGTGACTTGGCACGTAGTACCTTATTATATACATAAACACACTGTATGTAATTCCCTAGATATATATAAAATGCAACACGCCTCTTATTTGGTAACAGGACAGATAGCCCCACTGTGCATATATATATATATATATATATATATATATATATATATATATGTAAATACTGTATGTAATCCTTCAGTTATATGTAAAGGGGATGAGAGATATGCCCAAATCTATATTGTATATATGGGCAGAATTGACCAGCCCACATGTAAATAATAGTAAATGTAAAAGTATAGATGCAATTCACACACATACAATTGTGTATGTACTGTTTTTATTTTTCATTGTTATAACAGATGTTTGTCCCTTCCCTGCCGCTGATTGTTTCCAGTGGGGTGCATATTGCGCGTGCCCCAGGTAGCTGGAAGGTGGGCTCAGGGGAGCGCGCGTGTTGCCGGGGGTTCCGATGCGCAGGCGCCTCCTACTGCAGGGGAGTGCGCCTGCGCGCCCGCACAGTACTTCCTGGTAGGTGCGTTCCGGGTGACCAGGGCAGTGGCGCTGTCATGTGGCCCTTACGCTCCCCAATGAGGGGGGCAGGCGGGGTCTCAGGTGGTGCGTTCTGCGTCTTGCCGACCAGCGAGGCTGCATCAGTTAAACACATAAAGCCGCAGGAGAAGGGACAACAGACAGCAGCCTGACGAAGTGGTAAGATTGTAACCACGCAACGCATCGTTGCTTTTGTCTGTCGGAACGCTGGATGCTGGCCATTATGATACGGTGATGTAATGCACTTTGTACTAGTTCCTATTTCATGCCTGGCACTCATGCACTTTGTATAGGGGTCTGCATATGTTGAAATCAGCAGCATTTTGGAACCAGTCTGATATTTATTTTTTATGGTTAGCCAGCTTTTTTATCCAGTGATTCATTGTTTTTAGATTGTTTTTTAATTTTATGTAGTGTGAAATTATGGCATAGTATTGTATGTACCCATGAGATTCAATAAAGGGTGATATATATTTTTATTTGGGTGGTGCGGCAGTATTTATCTGGCAGGACCAGAGGTGGTCAAATCTGGTGGCCCCAACTTTGTCTATTATTGTGGTACCTCTAAATATAGCGGGGTGGCCCTGTCTTACAGCCTGCACACAGCACATTATTTAGAGGTAGTGCGGAGCATTGTGTTATTTTGTATATTAAAGTCTGTTTTAGAACACATATCCACCAGTAACAAAGCGAAAACACATGGAATGACATTATTTTTATTTTAACACTGTGACAATAACACTTTAGTGCCAGACCTGTAAATGCAATTCTGGATAGAAATAATAAAAGTCCAAAAATTGTTTGTTTGCAGCCAGGAGAGGTCACACAATGATTTGAGCAAAAAAAAAAAATGTAATGCCAAACATGCTATTTATACACAACCAATGAAAGCCCATTGAAATGTATGGTAGAGCGCTACAGAGCGACAGGTACTACTTGGCGCTCTGGAATCTAGAGCGCCGGCACTATACGCTAGGCTGTCTGTAATAATACATGTGACGCTACATGGTGCTGTTAGAGGCCCTCGCCAGATTCGGTTTCTTAACCCTTTCAGTGCCAAGCATGTAGTTTCTACGTGCTCGCTTCCACTCCACTTAAGTGCCAAGCACGTAGAATCTACGTGCTTGACTTTCCCCCCTGCTAGTAAAAAAAATACAAATCAAAAATACTCACCTGACCCCTCGTTGGATCCGTCCGGGTCTCCTCTTTAATTTGTTGCCATCCGTTCCCTCGTGGGGGGTCGGATGGCTCCAGGAGAGCCCCCGGAATAGCCCCCCCCCCCCGTTTGGCAGCAGCAGCTGCTAACTGTAAAAAAAAAATAAATAAATAAAAATGACATTTACTTACCTGCAGTCGGTCTGCCTCCCTCCGGGTCTCCTCTTCACTGGGGGGGCCTCCGATCGCCCCCCCCCAGCCTCTTCAGCTTCAGGGGAGAGCCTGAAAGGGCTCTCCCCCTCCTCTCCCGACGGGCGCCGCCATCTTGCTGTTAAGCCCCACCCCTTTGGGAGCAGGGATGATGACGTCACTCCCGGGCGTCTTGCTGCCTCTCCTCGGCTCAGCTGTCAGATGCCCTGGTGATCGCTGGGCAGAGCAGTGGAGGGGCAGGGGGTTCTCTGATCCCCTGCCCCCCCCTCCTCTGGCCAGCGAACACCAGGGCATCTGACAGCTGATGAACACAGGAGCTGACAATCGGGTGAGGTGAGTAAAGTTTTTTTCTTTTATTTATTTATTTTTTTTTTTTTTTAATAAATAAAAATTTTCCCCTCTATGTCATTTTTTTTATTTAAGGGTTAGGGTTAAAAATAAAACCCATTTTTTTTTAATAACCCTAACCCTCAAAAATAAAAATGATGTAGGGACCCCGCCCCCCCCCCCCCCCCCCCCCCCCGGGATTTGTGACCCTACGTCATTTTTTTTTATTTTTAAGGGTTAGGGGGGACCCTATGTCATTTTTTGGGGGATTTTTGAGGGTTAGGGTTAACCTAACCCTAAACCCTTAAAATTACCCAAAAAATGCCCCCCCCCCCATGTCATTTTTTTTTTAATTAACCCCTTATGTTTATAGTGTGGATAGTATTTTATTTGTAAATGTAATAAAGTGCTCTTTTCAGTTTGGGGGGTCTCCAGGGCAAGAATGGGGGGGCTACCGATACATATGTGGTACCGTTTTAATCGGGAGAAATGGGGCTATCACATGCAATATGGTTTTCATTAAAAAAAAAAGGTTTTATTTAAAATAAAGGAGACAATTGTCTAAAAAATATATTTTTTTTGTTTTTTTTGGGTTTTTTAAGCAGAAATATTCAAAAAACAGTAGAAAAATTACAAACAAGACATTTCATGTTAAAGCCTAAATTCTGCTGCAAAAAATGTATATGTAATGTATATAATTTTTCTGGAAATTCCAGCAAAAATCACGGTTAATCATGTCGCAAAATGGGGAAAAATGACCTGTCAACAGAGGGTGACAAAACTTCAAGTAGGCTGACAATTAAAAGGGTTAATAGTAACTATGCATGTTGGGTATTGTTCTGCTCGGGGGACCTTGCACTTTCAGATTTAGCTTGTTTTTTCTTGTTTGCATATTGATATTTTAGGAAAACATGGTCTTTATTCTGCTTTTTTTATAATTGTTTTTAGGGAAACCCTGTGCAACCTAAGAATTCTTCAATGGATTACTTCCAGAAAGATGAGCCCACTACAACAAGCTCAGTACTCTTAGAAAGCTTAACATGTGTACTTTCAGGGAATATATGGTTTATAGGGATATTCTAAATTTAAAGGGTTGTTTTGGTTGAAAAATCGCAAGGTGCGCACTTTGTCTGCAGAGCTGAAATTTTTAAGTAAAATTACCGTTATGCGCATGCTTTACTTTGGGGTGTTTGGCAACTCTTCCCTTGACAGAACCTATGCATGTTGGGTATTGTTCTGTTCGGGGGATGTTGCTTTTTCAGATTTTACTTGTTTTTTTCTGTTTGCATATAGTTTTTTTTAGGAAAATGTGGCTTTGATTTTTCTTTTTTATTCTTTTTTAGGGAAACTCTGTGGAACCAAAGAATTGATTGAGGGATTACTTCCAGAAAATTGTGCCCATGTCAACAAACCTGGTACGCCTAGAAAGCCTGAGGTGTATACTTCCAGAGAATATATAGTTTGTGGGGGCTTTTCAAATTTAAAGGGTTCTTTTTCTGGAAAGACAGCAAGGTGCGCTTAGCGCGGTACATAGTTGTATTTTATCTGAAAATCTCCTAAAGCGCTGTTTCAGTTTGGGGGAGTCTCCTGGGCAGGAAAGGGTGTCTACCAATACATATGTGGTAACGCTGTGACCGGGATTAATTGGGGTTTCACATGCAATAAGATTTTATTGACAAACTTACATTTTTTATTACAAAAAACACTACAAATTGCAAAAAATAGATTTTTTTTTATTTTTTTGCACATATTTCACCCAAAAGTATTGAGAATACACCTAAAAAATTACAAACAATACATTACATGTTAAAGCCCAGACTTTGCTGAAAAAAACAATATATCATTTTCCTGGGAAATCCCTGGAAATCCCTTCAAAAATCACATTTGAACATGGGGAGCGCAAAATAGTGCAAAATGGTCTGGCACCAAGGGTGACAAAAACTCCAGGTAGGCTGGCAGCAAAAGGGTTAAATGTGGCTTTGCGTACAGCGCCCGGTGTTCACCAGACGCTGCCTGCTGGTACGAAGCACTACCTGGCGCTATCCCTTCTTAAATAACCCCCTAAATTAACACAAATAGTATACTTAGAGTTTTTAAAATATAACACCACATATTTAGAGAAATGCGTGTATACACCCTTCACCACTCTTAAAGTGGACCAACCCCCAGGATTTTGACTATCCTGGGTTGTGGTCCACTTCGTTGGGGCACCCCGATCGGAGGTACCCCGCTGTGTGAAACCCCCCAGAACGCCCGCTCAGAACGCGCTCAGAGCCGCTGTGGAATGCACATACAAGCGGCGTCCAACCACAGCGGCTCTGAGCGCTGGAGGCCGCATCTCGCGCTTCCCTCTAACAGGAAGCGCGCCCGCGCTGGCCATTCACAAACAGCCGGCACGGGTGTGCGCCCTGCTAGAGGGAAGCGCGAGACACGGCTGCGGCCCGCGCATGCGCCGTTGAAACGGGGTTAAGGTAAGGTTTCTGGGCTTCCTGGGGGATTTCCCGCGGGGAGGGATCTGATCAGCCCGGGAATCGTATAGATTCCCGGGCCGATCCCCCCTGGGTGTTAGTCCACTTTAAAGTGATCCCAAAAAAGGAAGTTTATGATGTCACCTTCTGTGCCCAGCCCAGAGCTCCAAAACAGCCCAGATGCAGTATGCACATAATGGCAAGTAGGCTGAAGTGCTCCCCAGTGCTGAGCTGTATGTACTACAACTGAATGTATCATCACTGGAAAGCAGCCAAGGAGCAGGGATGCTAGGCCAGGGAGCAATGTGGCTGATTGCATCCAGTTCAGATTTTCATGAATATTGGGCGAAGGCTTTAGTAAGAAAAGAAACACAGGCTGTTTTGGGGCACTGGGCTGGGGATGAAAGGTGGCAACATAAACTTCCTGTACAGGTATAGGATTACTTTAACTTCCCTCCTGCCCCCCCATCCTGCAGTTAGTAATAGGCCTTGTGGCCTATCACATTGGTATACCACATTGGTATAGGTCTTCCTTATTATGGTCTAATGTACAAGGTATTTATAATCTCTGCGATGCAAAGCAGTAGATGTTTGTATTCTAAGTGTGCCATACACTCCACTTCGATCTTCATGACATGTGGGTAATCTCCAGTAGAGGGCGAACTTGTGCAGAGATGAATATGCAAAAAAAGAAAGCCCCTCCCGGTCCATATATACCTGGGACCTCCCACCAATTTCCCAGTTCCTTCTCTGCAGGGAACGCGACAAGACAGAAGATGAAGACTTCTTGGCCTGGTGGCCACTTCATTAGTTATTTGGGGGTCCCTCTCTGGTGGGGGGGCCCCTATGGTACAGGCTTATGCTTTTTTTGTCATTTTGGTATATATATATATATATATATATATATATATATATATGTATTTTGAATGATGTTGTTACGCTGTATAGTAACTGATATGCCTTATTGTGTGTTGCAGATTGCTTCATAATAGTGCATATTAAGGGGTTCCTCCTGGTCCTGGGGTCCCTAGTGTTAAATTGATCACCTTAAATCCTCCCACCGGGACTTTTAAGGGGCATCCCAGGTTGCTTAGGCATAATTCCCTGCGGTCTTGCGACTGACCACAAAAATCATCTTATGGAGGCTCCGCAGGATACTGGGCTCGGGCTCCCTCTGGGACAATCCGGGCCATGTGTGGGGTGTGGGGTATCCCTTACGGGGGAGAATGTGCTGCTTTGTATACCATGTGCACAAAAGGCTATAACGCGGCAGTCCGGTACCCAGCCTTCTGGGTCGGCTCCTCCCGCTTAATCGCCTTCCCCTGCGGGAAAGTTGCAGTCCCCAGCGGGAGTCGTACTCTGATGTTTGTGCTAGGTTGGTCAGCATCGAGAAATTTATTGTTAGCACGGTGGGCAAGAACGCCCAGGCTAAAAAGAGACATTTGTCGTCGGCCCAGCCCTTGTGGGATGTTGACGATGATTCCATTGATTTGTCGGATTATTCCCCTTTACAGGAGGGGGAATTGTATGAGGAAACGGAGACTGACTATGTACAGTCTGGTGTTTCTGATGTCGGGCAGGCGCTGGGGGATGCCGTTGATGCGGCCACTGTTTTGTCACATCTATTGGAGGTGTTGGATATTTACCCGCCTGAGGTGCCTCCTCTCAAGAAGGGGGAATTGGCCTTCTCGGGTGGCAGGGGCTCGTCCTGGAACAGGGGCAGAGGTGGGGCACGTCCCGCGGCTGCCTGGGGTTCCAAGTCCAAGCCCGCCGTTAAACCGGCTCACATAAGGAGCTCATAGATAAGTTATTGAAGGTAGGACTCAATCCCTGGATAGTTCAGTGGATTTCCAGTTGGCTGAGGGATCGGTATCAGAGCGTTGTTGTAAATGGTGTGCAATCTGAACAAAGGCGAGTTACAAGTGGTGTGCCGCAAGGCTCTGTCCTGGGCCCCATTCTTTTTAATATATTTGTAAGTGACATAGGAGAAGGTTTGGTAGGAAAAGTTTGTCTGTTTGCTTATGATACAAAGGTTAGTAATAGGGTGGATATTCCTGGAGGTGTCTGCAACATGGAAAATGATTTAGCTTTACTGGATAGATGGTCAAAACTGTGGAAACTAGAGTTTAATGTCTCTAAATGTAAAATCATGCACTTGGGTAGAAGGAATCCCTGCTCTGAGTACCGTATGGGCAGCACTGTGTTAGCCAGGACCTCGGAGGAGAGAGATTTAGGGGTACTGATTACTGATAGCTGCAAGATGAGTGGACAGTGTAGCCAGGCGGTGGGAAAAGCAAGCAGGATGCTTGGCTGCATAGCCCGAGGCATCACCAGTAGAAAGAGGGAGGTTGTGATGCCGCTATATAGAGCCCTGGTAAGGCCACAGCTAGAATACTGTGTGCAGTTCTGGAGACCTTACCTGCAAAAAGACATTATTCAAATAGAACGTGTCCAAAGGCGGGCAACGAAAATGGTGGAAGGACTTAAACTTAAAACTTATCAGGAGAGACTTAAAGAACTTAATTTGTACAGTCTGGAGGAAAGAAGGGAGAGGGGGGACATGATTGAGACCTTTAAATATGTGAAAGGAGGGAAGTGTTTTTAAGAAGAAGCTTAATGATAGAACAAGGGGGCACAACCTGAAGCTAGTTGGGGGGAAGATCAGGAGCAATGTTAGAAAATATTATTTTACAGAAAGAGTAGTAGATGCTTGGAACAAACTTCCAGCAGAGGTAGTTGAAAAATCAACAGTCACTGAATTTAAACATGCCTGGGATAAGCACACATCTATCCTAAGATAAAGAGTACATACAGTATACACATAAGGGCAGACTAGATGGACCTTATGGTCTCCTTCTGCCGTCAACCTTCTATGTTTCTATGTTTCTAGCAATGAAGGGGCGCCCTCACCCGCACGGGTGGGGGGACGGCTGTGGCTCTTCTTCCAGGTCTGGGCCCGGGAGGTCACAGACAATTGGATTTTGGAAGTGGTCTCCTCCGGGTACAAACTGGAGTTTGAGTACTGGCCGCCTCCAAGATTCTTAAGGTCTCGGGTGCCCTCGGACCCTCAGGCTGCACAGGGGCTCCTGTTAGCAGTAAAAAACCTTCTGGACATGGGAGTTAATTGCCTGGTGCCTCAGTTGGAGAGAGGCAGGGGTTACTACTCCAACCTTTTCACGATTCCCAAAAAGGAGGGTTCGGTGAGACCCATTCTAGATCTCAAGGTTCTCAACAGGTTTATCAGAGCCAAAAAGTTCCGCATGGAGACTCTGCGCTCGGCTATCAATTCCCTTCGCCAAGGGGATTTTATGACATCCATAGACATCAAGGATGCGTATCTGCATGATCCGATTTTTCCGGCACATCAGAGATTCCTCCGGTTTGCGGTGGAGGATCAACATTTTCAGTTTGTAGCCCTTCCCTTCGGACTGACCTCGGTGCCGAGGGTCTTCACCAAGGTCTTGGCGGGAATAATGGCTCTGCTCAGAGCTCAGGGCATTTGCATTGTGCCTTATCTGGACAACCTGTTGATCTCAGCTTCTTCCCTCCGTCAGGCGGAGCTGGACACCCACCAGGTGGTGTCGACTCTGGAGAGGTTCGGGTGGGTGATCAACCGCACCAAGTCTTCTCTCTCTCCGTCACGAGTGATTTCATTTCTGGGCATGAATCTGGATGCCATTCAGGCCAGAGTGTTTTTGCCCCAGACCAAGGTGCGGGGGATTCAGGATCTGATCAGCCTTCTTTGGGCCAGTCCTTGTCCCTCTATCCGACAGGGGATGAAACTGGTGGGCTTGATGGTGTCCTCCTTCGAGGCGGTACCGTTTGCACAGTTTCACATGAGATCTCTTCAACTTCACCTATTGACGCATTGGGACAGGTGTCCGCAGTCATTGGATCAACCTTTCAGGATGTCTCGCAGGGTTCGGCAGTCCCTTTGGTGGTGGCTGGAGTCGAGCAACCTGTTGAAGGGCAGATCCTTTCTGGTCCCTTGTTGGGAGACGGTTACCACGGATGCCAGCCTGTCGGGCTGGGGAGGTTATTGGAAAAGTCATCAGTTCAGCGGGGTGTGGGGTCCTCAGGAGGCTCACACCCCCATCAATGTCTTGGAGCTCAGAGCCATCCGACTGGTTCTGGCACGGCTGACCTCACATTTACAGGGTCTACTGGTCCAGGTTCATTCAGACAACCGAACGGCGGTAGCTTACATCAGTCACCAAGGAGGGACTCGCAGCAGGAGTGCCCTCCAGAGAAGTCTTTCTGATCCTGCACTGGGCGGAGAGCAATGTTCCTTGCATTTCGGCAGTCTACATTTCGGGAGTGGAGAACACGGAGGCGGATTCCCTGAGCAGGGGATCCTCTCGCCAAGGAGAGTGGTCTCTCAACCCCGAGGTTTTTCTGGATCTTTGCCGCAAGTGGGGGACTCCGGAGGTGGATCTCTTTGCCTCGAGGCCTCCAGGGTGCTCCTTTTGAGCCGCTACAGGATATTGCTCTTTCGGTTCTCACTCAGAAGGTTGCTTTTTTGGTGGCTATTACCTCTGTTCGGCGTGTCTCTGAGTTGGCGGCTCTGTCGATTCAGGCCCCTTACTTTGAGAGACACCAGGATAAGGTGGTTTTTCGTATTAAGCCAGATTTCCTTCCTAAGGTGGTGCCTGCTTTCCACCTCAATCAGGATATTGTTCTCCCTTCCTTGTGCCCTAAGCCTAATAATGACAAGGAGAGGGTTCTGAACAATTTGGATGTTGTTCGCTGTGTGAAGTACTATCTGGTGACTACTTCCGCAAGAAGGACGCTTTTTTCGTGGTGCACTGCGGGCCCAGGAAAGGTTTGGCGTCTGCTAAGTCTACGATTAGCAAATGGATTTGTCAGGCCATTGTTGGGGCCTATTCTGCTAAGGGGAGGACTCCCCCTTTTAGGGTCACTGCACACTCTACTCGTGCTGTTGGTGCATCCTGGGCTTTTCAGCACCAGGCTTCTGTTGAACAACTTTGTAAGGCTGCTACTTGGTCTTCCGTTCATACTTTTTCCAAGTTTTACAAGGTTGATGTGCGGGCTTCAGCGGATGCTGTTTTTGGCCGCAAGGTTCTGCAAGCTGCAGTGGTTTGAGTTGGTACATTCTTTACTGTTTCTGGTTCCCACCCATGACGGACACTGCTATTGGATGTCCCACATGTCATGAAGATCGAAGTGGAGTGTATGGCACACTTAGAATAATACCGTTTTGTGAGTACTCACCTGTAAAACGGGTATTATGAGTGTGCCATATACTCCACTTTGCCCCACCCCTTTTTTTTAGGTATTCTGGAGCTTTTATATGGTGAACCATTGGTTTTGATTGTTAAGGTTATAATTGGTTCTTCCTGGTCCCCTTACTGCTTTTTTACACTGGGAAATTGGTGGGAGGTCCCAGGTATATATGGACCGGGAGGGGCTTTCTTTTTTTGCATATTCATATCTGCACAAGTTCGCCCTCTACTGGAGATTACCCACATGTCATGAAGATTGAAGTGGAGTGTATGGCACACTCATAATACCCGTTTTACAGGTGAGTACTCACAAAACGGTATTTTTGCTGGGAAAGTCGAGACAAGAAGACTCCTGCTTAGGAAGCCATTGATATTACCATCTTGGAAGCTATGTTAATCTGCTGTTTCACAGTTTTAAATATACCTTGCTGGTCCCCTGAACACTCTCGCCCTCTCTAGGGCACCCTGGTTGCTAAGGAGCAGTTATGCCAACCTGGGATGCTATGGGGGGGTTGTGGACCTAAAGTAATTAAGGTTCATGATGGTATGCACTGAAAAAAAGCATACCTTAGCCAGACACCTACATTTAATTGAATGGGCGGGCGATAAGATGACATCCAGCCAAGATGACGTCGCACAGAATCTGGAGCGCCAGAGGAGCAACGCGGGCACCTGGCTAAGGTATGGGTTTTTTTCTTTGTAACCCCCCGCCCTGCCTTAGTGCCAGGGTAGCGTGGCAGTGCGGTGGGGTCCTTTTTAACCGAAGTTCCGCTTTAACACATTCTTACAGTTGCAGTTTGGTATCAAGGTTCACTGAACCTTTAAAGTGGACCAACGATTTTGAATATACTGGGTTTTGGTCCTTGCCCCTAGGGTACCCCTATGCAGGATGCTCCGCTGTGCTAAACTCCCCAGGTTGCCTTATCCATCTCACCTTTCTCCCGCCCTACGGCACATGTGCTGCCTCTGGTCAAAACAGCGCACTCCATTATGCTGAAACAAACACGTCTAGGTTCATCTAAGGACTCAGCCACAGCCGAGTCTAAGCGAGTTTGCGTCAGCACTCCGATAGCCGCATTCCGGCTACCATCAAACAGGAAGTGTGCCAGCCCCAGCCATTCACAAACGCCTGGAATGGGTGCACACCCTGTTAAAGGTATAGCTGCTTGTGCATGTGCTGTTGCCGTGGGGCACACAGTGGGGCATCCCGAATCTTGATGCTGGGGGGGGTTAAGCGGCCCCTGTAATTTTTTGCCAGGGCTTTAGTCCGCTATAAATCAATGGTATCAATGAATTACACAGGTAAGTACAAATAGCGACCCTCATCTCCCTCATTAGACAGGATTAGACAAAGACAGCTGTAAACAACAACAATTTCCAATCCTGTAATACTAATTACACATAGTGCCATGTAAATCAAACTTTTTATACATCTGTAATGTACCACATTGAAATAGCTATGACCTTTGTTTGATACTGGTGTCCAAGCAATCCACAGGGCAGCTATAAAACTATACGCTGTCATATTTATCATCTTCTATAATTCTTCCACACAAAAGAACTGTCAGTGATCACTGAACTGAGGCACCTGGAAGGATCAATGACATCACAGTTTATGGCCCTGTTTATTAAAGCCCAGCAAATGTCAAGGATCCTTGTCTTGTGAATTGATGAAAATAAACTCAACACAGGACAAGGAGGAATCATCTGATAGTATGAGTATAGTGAAATATAGCCTAGGGAAATAAATATATTTGACCAGGGCTGTGTATATTCTAGGTGCACATATACCTAAACATACTAGGTAATACACCATCCACTGGGTGTTACACCATCTTGATAGACGCCTCCTTGTCTGCCACATGCTGTAGGATGGAATCGCTCGTTTTCTGCCTTTGGTAAATTTGACAGCACCGAAGCTGCCCGGAGAAGCTGTGATGAACATGAGTATAGACTTTTGTATTTTGTTGTCTGGAAACTTTCTTAGTCTGCAAATTGTGGATTACTTATGCCATTGCCTTAAAAAAGGGGGAGGTGCTTTTTCTGGACAATGACTACATAATGACAAGAAAAACATCTCCTTAAAGTGGACCAAAACCCAGAATTTTGACTATCCTGGGTTTTGGTCCTGTGTGAAACCTCCCAGCTCGCCCGCACAAACTCACCTCTTCCCGGTCCTAAGACGCATGCATGGCCACTCGTCCGATCAGCGCACTCGTATCCACTTACGTCAGCTCGCCTAAGCCTTCATCTAAGGTGAGTGGATCCACTGACGGCCGCATCCCCCGCTTCCCTCTAACAGGGAGCATGCCCGTGCTGGCCATTTACAAATGCCTTGCAGGTGTGCAGCCACGGCTTGCAGATGGGAAAAGAAGGTGAGTTCATGGGCGACCTGGGGGATTTCACACAGCGGGACATCCCGACTTTGGATGCCCCAGGAGGAGGCATAAGAACAATGCTCAGGATGCCCAATATCCTTACTTTCACCTCAAGCCAGTGCTGGGAAAGGAATCCCGCGATTGGCCATGGACTGTCACGTGGCCATGGAACGACCCACCCATGTGGACAAGGACTAAGGAATGTCAGCCATTGGCCATTTCTTTCTTTCTGTCAGTCCTTCTTTTCTTTCCATCTATTCTTTGTTTCTTTCATATCTTCCTTTTGCCATTCCCTTTCTTTCTTATTTCCATCTATTATTTTTATCTGTCATTCCTTCTCTCTTTTTTTCTGTCAGTCCTATTCTTTCCATATTTCATTCCATCTCTTCTTTTTTTCTCCTTTCCTGTTTTTTTCTGTCATTCCTTTTATTCTCTCTCTGTTTCCGTCATTCATTCTTTGCTTTTGTTCTTTTCTTACTGTCATACATTCTAATCTTTTGTTCTTTACTTCTGTTACTTTCTGTAATTCCTTCTATTATTTTTTTCCTTTTCTTTGGCAGTAGTCACCATTTATGCAACTTAATCACATGTATGGAGTGTCATGCCACACCACAAAGGGCCCATTGAGACTATATCACCCACATAAACCTGGAGCCAGCCCTGGATACATCGTAGAGGCCCAGCTACAGAAAACTGCTATGAAAAGCCAGGGCAGAATAAAAGCAAATACTGTGTGCTATAGTAATATCAGCAGCAGATTTTTTAGTGGTCAGTCACTTCCCAGGCAGGCTAATGCAATAACGTATTAGCCACACATAGCATTGGAATCAGTAGAATATATATAGCACAGCAACAGCGGCATTAACTGACACGAGCGACCATACAGCATTGTACAGTAGTATGTTGGCATATGACTTTTGCGGCTCTCATGACCCCCTGCCATCTGTCTGACTCCCAGCTTAGCTGCTGGTTTGGAAATATGGGATAAGCCCTAGAGCACGTCACCTGCTGCAGTTGCAGATAACATTTGGTAAATCTGCAAATAATGTACTTATGTAATAGAGTATTTCATGTGTGTTGTAGCAGCCATTCACAGAGCTCTACTCACTCCCTAGATGACAATATAAGGGTTTCATATTTAACCCCCTACTTGCATGTATATGCAAAAGATAAACAGAGGTGGTAATTCTGAATTCCACATTATGGAGTATTCAAACTCAAATAAAATTGGCTACACATAATTTATTTAAATACCCCATGGGGTGATATTTACATATGCATTTACATACGGTATATGTAATTCGATTCAGGGTGCAGCGACCCTGAAATGTTTTTGATCCTAGGATGGCTGCTGGTGGATTTAGTTCCACTTTAAGGGCTTAAATGGACAGGGAAAGCATCTTTCATTTGCCAGCACTTGCATTCCCTGATAAGCCCTATAGAACTTGCCAACTTAAAGCCAAAACCCACTGAACTTGTGAAATACTTCTGACCATAGCGCCTGCCGATACTCTCTTCTTAGGGTGTAGAGCTAGAAATGGAAAATTTTCGCTTATAAAATCACCCTGGAACACTGTTTTTTTGCTCTCCCTCTCTGTAGGATGGCAGATGATCAGTCATTACATAAGTGTGGTAATGACATCATTGCCACACACAGCAATGGCAATGAAAGGAGGAGGCGGAGCTTTACAGCTAAAACAGGTACCATTATTTGGGATTAGAGTGAAGCAGGAGCAGTAAAAATAGGCAAAAGTTACTACTAGTGGGGAAAGTAATTCAGGGGATGCTGACCTTTTTCCTGAAATATATCACTTTAACATCAATGCAGAAAATATAGAATAGCAGGTAGATGATGTGATCCTGAACTGTATAGGAACTGCTAACTTGCCTTACACTTGAGAGCTCTGTTCTGGAAAACTCAGTCCGACTGTGTAAATTACTTCAATCTCTGTGAAATCATTCCTAATTTCCACCCAGAAGTAATAAGCCATCTGCTGTAATGACTCATCATTGCTCTGCTCACAGCTGACATCCCATAGATACATTATTTCCAATGTTTGAATGCTCTGCTGCTGCCACCCAATTAAGAGAACCTGAAGATACAAAGTAACAGCCCCCTTCACACAGATGCAGCTGTTTATTCAGTATGTATGTGTAGAATGACAGACATGCTTACATGTGTTACTGAAGCAAGTATGACTTTCCCACTCATGCTGATGTGTAAGTAGGACTGTCAGGTGTGTCGCCAGATGGCTGCTTCTATGTAGTATAGGAGCACAACATCTGCATACTATTCCACAACATCTGCATGGTTAAAGAGGACCAACCACCACCTCAATTCTATGAGACTTGAAAGACAGTATCTCCCTTTTTATAAAATCCCCAGATCATGCGATTTACCTTCCTCTTCCCAGAGCCCTTGACTTTCATTGTCTACCTTGGGGCTGATTCAGAGCCAGGTGAACATTTACATCTGATAGACAATAAAAGTCAATAACAATTTTCTCTCCTAAAAAATAAGTGAGAATTCTCACCTGGCTCTGAATTGACCCTATAGGGTGGAATTATTAGTGCAGCGCCTTCCAGATGCTGCAGGCAAAATTTTTGCAGAGAGATGTGGACACAGAAGTGAAAGCGCCCAAAATTTACGATGGGCAGCATTTCACAGGCTATTACAGGGTGATCACTAATGCCTTGCAATCGCCACAGTGTGAAAGGAGCCTCAGCCTTCCCCATAAGTCCATAAAGTCATAAGTAGAGATGAGCGAATCGATTCGGACGAACCCGAATTCGTTCCGAATTTCATGAAATATTCGATTCTGAACGAATCCGAATTTCCCTGCGATTCGATCGATCAAATTGTTCCTTTAAACTCCATTTACTGCAATTACAGGCATTGTAAAATGGTGGATGCACATGTCTGGACATATCCCCTGGGGCAAGGTATCATGGGAAGGTCACATGCAGCCTATCAGCAGCCAGGAACCCCGGTGACGTCACAGCACTATATAAGCGGTGGCCATCTTGCTGGTGCGCATTTCAGCGTTGTATTGCGGCGAGAACGGAGCTGGGTAGAGACAGGGAAAGACAGAGAGCCAGGGAGAGCCACAGAGAGCCACAGAGAGCCAGGTGACAGAGAAAACTTTTTTTTATTTTCATTTGATTTAATAGCCAGATCACAGTTTTAAATTGTTTTTGTGTCTGCTGTAAAAACCCCTGCCCACTGAGCATCCCATATTAGCACATTTAACCCTATCTGTTACACACAAACAGCTCTTAAAGGGGATTTAATCTAACTAGAGCACAGTTTTAATTGTTTTTGTGTCTGCTGTAAAAACCCCTGCACACTGGGCATCCCATATTAGCACATTTAACATTTAACAAATTACAGGCATTGTAAAATGGTGGATGCACATGTCTGGACATATCCCCTGGGGCAAGGTATCATGGAAAGGTCACATGCAGCCTATCAGCAGCCAGGAACCCCGGTGACGTCACAGCACTATATAAGCGGTGGCCATCTTGCTGGTGCGCATTTCAGCGTTGTATTGCGGCGAGAACGGAGCTGGGTAGAGACAGGGAAAGACAGAGAGCCAGGGAGAGCCACGGAGATCCAGGGAGAGCCACAGAGCCAGGTGACAGAGAAAACTTTTTTTTATTTTCATTTGATTTAATAGCCAGATCACAGTTTTAAATTGTTTTTGTGTCTGCTGTAAAAACCCCTGCCCACTGGGCATCCCATATTAGCACATTTAACCCTATCTGTTACACACAAACAGCTCTTAAAGGGGATTTAATCTAACTAGAGCACAGTTTTAATTGTTTTTGTGTCTGCTGTAAAAACCCCTGCCCACTGGGCATCCCATATTAGCACATTTAACCCTATCTGTTACACACAAGCAGCTCTTAAATGGGATTTCATCTAACTAGAGCACAGTTTTAATTGTTTTTGTGTCTGCTGTAAAAACCCCTGCCCACTGGGCATCCCATATTAGCACATTCAACCCTATCTGTTACACACAAGCAGCTCTTAAAGGGGATTTAATCTAACTAGAGCACAGTTTTAATTGTTTTTGTGTCTGCTGTAAAAACCCCTGCCCATCGGGCATCCCATATTAGCACATTTAACCCTATCTGTTACACACAAGCAGTTCTTAAAGCCGATTTCATATAACTAGACCACAGTTTTAAGCGTTTTTGTGTTTGCTTTAAAAACCCCTGGGCACTTTGCTTCCCATGTTTGCACATTTAACCCTATCTGTTACACAGAAGCAGGTCTTTCAGCTGATTTCATCTAACTAGAGCACAGTTTTAAAAGTGTTTTTGTGTCTGCTTTAAAAACCCCTGAGCACTGGGAATCCCATATTGCCAATTTTCATAATATATGTTACAGAGAAGCAGTTCCTCAGTTTATTTACCTTCTGCTTTTTAAAGTAAACACATTTTTTAAAGTGGCTGTTGCGCATTTCAAATACATACAAATTTCAGGAAGACAAGTGCCAGGATGTTCACAGAGGCGTGGCAGACGCCTAGATTCAGCAGGCAGAGGTCGCAGCAGTGGCGGCAGGAGTCACTGTGAGAGACCTGATCTGCCAGTATCTGCTAACGGTTGTGTCTCCACCAGTAACACATCTGCCATTGTAGATTGGTTAACGTGGTCATCCACATCATCGCAAGTTACATCTGACACCCCCAGTCTACAGCCGGTAGGTTCCTCTGACACAACCCTGAGTTGGCATGGCCCAGGAGCAGTCCCTGTCCTTCCATTGCCTCTGTCCTACGCCGTTCCCTCCCCCAGCGACGTATCCTATGCTGTGAGTTCAGCTGCACTCTATAGTGAGGAAGATCAGATAGAGGACAGTCAGCAGCTACTGCCCAGCCAAGAAATGGAGGTGGCTTCTTTTGCTAGGCAGACAAATAGTGATGTGGAGAGTGGCATGGGAGGTGGTGTGGTGAGCGTTCCAGCTCCTGCACCAGACACTGTTGAGGATCCCGAGAACATTAGTGACGTGCAGACACAACTCGATGATGATGATGAAGTCGATCGCACTTGGGAGCCTGGTGCAGAAGGGGCTTCATCATCATCAGGAGAAGAGGGGCGCAGGTTGCCCCAGAGTCAGCAGCTGAGGCAGCAAGGTGTTAGCAGGATGGTTGGCAGTCAGCATGGGTACAGAATTGTAAAGTCTGGAGCCAAACGGGGCCGGGGTAGATCACTTGCTGCGCGGCAGGCTACCTTCTCGGGAGGTAGTGGAGCAGGGGTTCCTGGAGTTGGCGGCAGTAGCAGTGAATCAGTGCGGGCTGTTGGTGGGAAAATTAGCTACTCGGCAGTGTGGCAGTTTTTCATCAAGCATCCGCAGGAGGGTAACATGGCGACATGCAAGATGTGTAGGCAGAAGGTGAAGCGTGGCCAGGGCCCAAATGTTGGCACCATGGCCCTGCGTCAACATATGCTGCATCACCATAAAGCGGCCTGGGAGAACCGAGGCTCCGAAGAGGTGGTCCAGGCTGCTTCCTCACCAAGTGGCACGCCGCTCCCAATTTCTGCCAGCCAAGGCTCCAGCACCTCAGCCGAAGGCAGCTGTGCGTCATACTCATCCTCTGTCGCTCCAGATGCTCCTGTTCCTCCTCCTCCTTCAAGTCATGCATCCCGCCAGCAATCCATCAGCGAAGCCATGTCCAAGAGACAGCAGTATGCGCCCACTCATCCTACGGCGCAGAAGCTGAATGTGCTCCTGTCCAAGTTGCTGGTGCTGAAGTCGCTCCCTTTTCAGGTGGTGGAATCTGCACCTTTCAGAGAACTGATGGCTTGTGCCGAGCCGAGGTGGAGAGTCCCAAGCCGTCATTTCTTTGCCAAGAAGGCAGTACCAGCGCTGCACAATTTTGTTGAACAGAAGGTGGGCCAGTCCTTGAGCCTGTCGGTGTGTACCAAAGTGCATGGCAGCGCCGACGTCTGGAGCTGTAACTACGGTCAGGGACAGTACATGTTGTTTACGGCCCACTGGGTGAATGTGGTTCCTTTGCAGCAGCAGCAACTTGAACAGGTCACGCCGCTTCGGCCTCCGCACTCCCTGGGCGTTGTTCCTGTGACACCGTGCGACTCGGCCTCCTCATTCTCCGCCATCTCCTCACCCTCCACTGTAGGGTCAAGTCTCAGTGCCCCTCCAGTCAACCATGTGTGCAGGGCACGGAGGTGTCACACTGTGCTTCACATGGTTTATCTTGGCGAACGGAGTTACACAGGGGAGGAACTGCTAAAATTTATTCATCAAGAAATCCAAACATGGCTTACTCCAAGAAAACTGAAAATGGGAACCATGGTTACAGACAATGGGAAGAACATTTTGTCTGCGCTACAACAAGGAAGCCTGACCCATGTGCCCTGCATGGCTCACGTCTTCAATCTGGTTGTCAAGCGGTTTCTGAAGTCTTCCCCCCATCTGCAAGACATCCTAACAAAGGCAAGTAAACTTTGCATGCACTTCAGCCACTCCTACTCCGCCAAGCACACCCTTCTTGAGCTACAGCGTCAGAACGGTAGCCCCCAACATAGTCTGATTTGCGATGTTTCCACCCGTTGGAATTCCACCCTCCATATGTTGGACCAACTATACGAACAGAGAAAAGCCATCACGGATTTCTTGATGATCCAAGCAGATAGGGGGACTCCCCTGTGTAACTTCAATGTCAACCAGTGGCAGCTCATATGTGACACCTGCCGTTTGCTCAGGCCCTTTGAGGAAGCCACTTTATTTGTCAGTTGCCAGGATTACGGGATGAACGACGTGATTCCACTGCTTCATGTACTACAACCCATGTTGGAAACCATGGCTGGTCAGGGCACTGGAGACATGGCGTCTACATCTTATGGCCACATGAACCCGTTGGAGCTGAACTGGAGGAGGAGGAGGGGCACAGTGAAGCACAGTTTAGGCTTGGCGAAATGGCTGGTTTATCTAGTCAGCTGACAGGAGAGGAGGAGCAGGATCAGCCAGAGGAGCTAGAGGGTTGTGAGGAAGGCGAGACAGAGGACCCAGACACACTGTGGCAGTATGCAGTGGAGATGGAGACAGGTAGTCCCTCCGAGTCACTTGCACAAATGGCACGAAGCATGCTCACGTGCTTGCGTAGTGACCACAGAATTGTTTCCATTTTTCTGCGGGATGACTACTGGCTCTCCACCTTATTGGACCCTCGCTTCCGGCACAAAATGGGGGCATTTTTTTAAACCCGCCGAGAGGGAGGACAAACTGACCTACTACAAAAACATTCTACGTAGTCAGTTGGCCTATGCCTATCTGTGCCATGGTCCATACTCTCGCAGGTCTGACTTGGGGGGACCTCTGTGCTCACCTTCCACTACCATGGCTGCTGGGAGGGGTGGCAGGAGCAGCAGCAGCAGCTCCATCAGCAGCAGCCTCAGTCTTCAGTCGCTAATGAGTAGCTTTCTTCACCCGCATAGTGAGGCTACTCATGAGCAGCAGGAAGACCTGGAGCAGGACCTGAACCAGCAGGTCGTGTCATACCTTGACATGACCATGCCAACACACCTTGAGAATCCGTTGGACTTCTGGGCAGCCAAACTTGACTTGTGGCCCAACTAGCAGAGTTTGCCCTGGAAAAGCTGTCCTGGCCGGCCAGTAGCGTGCCATCTGAGCGCGTGTTTAGTGCGGCGGGGGCCATAGTAACGCCGAGGAGAACTCGTCTGTCAACTAAAAATGTGGAGAGACTCACCTTTGTGAAAATGAATCAGGGATGGATCAGCCAGGATTTCCACCCACCAATGGCTGATGCATGCGAATAGATTTAGCATGCCACGTTTTACACTTTCCAAATGGTGCAAAACATATTTATGTCTTTAGGCCAATTGTTTGGCTCCTGCTGATGCCAACTTCAGGGTATGCCTTTCAGACAATTTTTGGGTTCCTGCTGATGCCAACTTCAGGGTGTGCCTTTCAGCCAATTTTTGGGCTCCTGCTGATGCCAACTTCAGGGTGTGCCTTTGAGCCAATTTTTGGGTTCCTGCTGATGCCAACTTCAGGGTATGCCTTTCAGACAATGTTTGTGTTCCTGCGGCTGCCAACTCCAGGGTGTGTCTATCAGTCAATGTTTGGGCTCCTGCTGCCAACTCCAGTGTCTCAGCCAATTTTTGGGCTCCTGCTGCTGCTGCTGCCAACTCCAGTGTGTCTTTAGGCCAATTTCTGGGCTCCTGCTGCCAACTCCAGTGTCTCTTTCAAGTAATGTTTGGGCTCCTGCTGCTGCTGGCAACTCCAGTGTCTCTTTCAGCCAATGTTTGGGCTTTTGCTGCTGCTGGCAACTCCAGTGTGTCTTTAGGCCATTTTTTGGGCTCCTGCTGCTGCTGCCAACTCCAGGGTGTGTCTTCAGGCCAATTTTTGGGCTCCTGCTGCTGCTGCTGCCAACTCCAGTGTGTCTTTAGGCCAATTTTTGGGCTCCTGCTGCCAACTCCAGTGTCTCTTTCAAACAATGTTTGGGCTCCTGCTGCTGCTGCTGCCAACTCCAGTGTCTCTTTCAGCCAATTATTGAGCTCCTGCTGCTGCTGCTGCTGGCAACTCCAGTGTGTCTTTAGGCCAATTTTTGGGCTCCTGCTGCTGCTGCTGCCAACTCCAGTGTCTCTTTCAGCCAATTTTTGGGCTCCTGCTGCTGCTGCTGCTGCTGCTGGCAACTCCAGTGTGTCTTTAGGCCAATTTTTGGGCTCCAGCTGGCAACTCCAGTGTCTCTTTCAGCCAATGTTTGGGCTCCTGCTGCTGCTGCCAACTCCAATGTGTCTTTAAGCCAATTGTTGGGCTCCTGCTGCCAACTCCAGTGTCTCTTTCAAGCAATGTTTGGGCTCCTGCTGCTGCTGCCAACTCCAGTGTCTCTTTCAGCCAATGTTTGGGCTCCTGCTGCTGCTGCTTGCAACTCCAGTGTGTCTTTAGGCCAATTTTTGGGCTCCTGCTGCTGCTGCTGCCAACTCCAATGTGTCTTTAGGCCAATTTTTGGGCTCCTGCTGCTGCTGCTGCCAACTCCAGGGTGTGTCTTTAGGCCAATTTTTGGGCTCCTGCTGGCAACTCCAGTGTCTCTTTCAGCCAATGTTTGGGCTCCTGCTGCTGCTGCCAGCTCCAATGTGTCTTTAGGCCAGTTTTTGGGCTCCTGCTGCCAACTCCAGTGTCTCTTTCAAGCAATGTTTGGGCTCCTGCTGCTGCTGCCAACTCCAGTGTTTCTTTCAGCCAATGTTTGGGCTCCTGCTGCTGCTGCTTGCAACTCCAGTGTGTCTTTAGGCCAATTTTTGGGCTCCTGCTGCCAACTCCAGTGTCTCTTTAGACCAAGATTTGGGCTCCTGCTGCCAAGTCCAGTGTCTCTTTCAAGCAATGTTTGGGCTCCTGCTGCTGCCAACTCCAGGGTGTGTCTTTCAGGCAATATATGGGCTCCTAATGCTGCTGCCAACTCCAATGTGTTTTTCAGGCAATATATGAGCTCCCTATGCTGCTGCCAACTCCTGGGTGTGTCTTTTAGGCAATATATGGGCTCCTAATGCTGCTGGCAACTCCTGAGTGTGTTTTTCAGGCAATATATGTGCTCCCTATGCTGCTGCCAAGTCCAGAGTGTGTCTTTCAGGCAATATTTGGGCTCCCTATGCTGCTGCCAAATTCAGGGTGTGTTTTTTAGGCAATATATTGGCTCCCTATGCTGCTGCCAACTCCACTGTGTGTCTTTCAGGCAATATATGGGCTCATCATGCTGATGCCACCTCAAGGCTCTGTAATTGTGCCGCTCTGTGTCAGCGAATCTAATAGCGATACCTCTGATATGCATGTCATACTTCTTTACAATAGTATTTCACTAACCCAGCATGCATCCTATGCATGTTACAGCCAAGCAAAACGTTCTGCAACCCTATGGAGGCTCTTGGATGCCCAGAAATAGCCATTTTTAATAGCGTTTCGTCGCAAATAAATTCGTACCAAAACGATTTTTCTCTAAAAATTTGGCGAATCAGCCGAATCTAATTTTTCAAAACATGGCTCTTACAGACTGAGGTATCTGTCACTGTTTCTGTAGCCCAGTTTGGTTGCTAAATCCAATAATCATTTAAAAGAATATGTAACCATCTCTCATTTATGCTGTCCAAAGTTAAAATGTCCCTTTTATTACAGTTCATCATCATGAAAACACAAATTCATGAAAACATCCATTGATAAATTCAGCCAATTTTTACAATGATGTCATCTTTACAATACGGGCAGTTTGTGACATGGAGGCTACTAGCGCCACGTATCGCCAGATGAGCGTCTGTATAACGGCGCTTAGAACGACGGCTAGTAGACACTGTAAGAGGGTATCGGGCGCTGTAACCTAGCGTTGCGGTAGTAACCTGGCTGGCATTGATAAATGTGATGTGTATTGGGCGCTCTAACAACAGTACAGCGCTGCACCGAGCGATAGGTAGCGCCAGCTCGGTGCTTCCAGTACTAGGTGCTCCACACCATATTTAACAAAAAACTACACACAGCGTTGGTGCTCTAAAGCTGGGCGCTCTAGCATAGAGTGCCAGTCTGTTTTGGAACACATATACAGCAGTAACAAAGCGAAAACACATGGAATGTCATTGTTTTAACACTGGGACAATAACACTTTAGTGCCAGACCTGTAAATAGAATTCTGCATAAAAATATAAAAAGTAAAAAAAAAAAATATAAAAGTGTTTGTTTGCAGCCAGGAGAGGTCACACAATGATTTGAACAGAAAAAAAATTAATTGCCAAACATGCTATTTAAACATTAACAAATGAAAGGCCATTAAAATATATGGGAGAGTGACACTGAGCGAAAGGTAATACGTGGCGCTCTTGAACCTAGAGCCCCGGCGATATACGCTGAGCCGTCTCTGGTAATACATGTGACGCTACATGGCGGTGTTAGAGGCGCTCACCAGATTCACTTTCTTAAATGTGGTTTCTCATACAGCGCCCGGCGTTCACCCGGCGACGCTACCTGCCGCTGCGAAGCAATACCTGGCGCTAGCCGTTCTTAAATAACCCCCTTAGTCATGGTTCTGAGTTTTGAACCACTTTACAGGGGTATCCCATTTTGGGATCCTCCTGTGCCCCCCCATTAAAAGATTCAGTGCACAAGTAAATTACATCCACAAATGTGTGTTTCATCCAGGTGACTTTTTCAAAGCAGGTTATCTGCCTCTCAGGCTCTAATAAAGTTTCCACTTGATCACCTGTCTGGAGGGACAGAGGATGTTAAGATCAAAATTGCCCTACACACATAAGTCCAATCATTTTCAAGTAACTAATATGACCCAGCACAAAGATGTGTCTCAAGTGGATAATAAACTACACTCTGGAAGACTGAGTGATTAGACCAGGGGTGCTCAGCTTTTTGACAAGTGCTGGGCACTTTATTAAACCTGGTTGCGGGTTACAATGAGTTGAGGTTTTTTCTTTGTAAAAGCATAATGAAGATTTTCTACAAGAATAAGGGTATCCACTGTCTCCACAAACTTTTTGTATGTCCTTCTACCATACACCTACATTCATATATAACAATCCCCACATACTAGCAATGCACAAGCTGATTGACTTACACCCAAAATATGGGTCCCTTAATTATAGCCCTCCCCCATCAGTCCCACATCTTAACCATACTCCAAATACTCAATCCATCTAACCTCCCACCAATGCTAAGCAGGGGTAGTGTTTTACAATCAACATCACATGAGTTCCTTCAAGCCACCGCTGTCACTGCTATTTGCCAATATTCTGCTCCTATATCACCTTCCGTGCAATCACCCATCCTTATTGTACCCCTGTCTAGCTACCCTTACCCATCAGATCTATTAACCCCTCCCACTTTTCCCACACCAAGTCAAGGGCCACATCAAGTAGCGGCCAATTTGAAGCACCCCTGAGGCTTCCTTTCCCAGCTGTGCTGCAGCCTGGATTTAACTGACATAACCCACAATGCCGCAGGAAACCCATCAGCACTTCCTCTTTGAAGTAGGCCTGCATCACACAATGCACAGCGGCAGGAAACCCAGCAGCACTACCTGCAGCTCCATAGGAAGCCATGTTGAGGGTAAAATCACCCACGACAGGAGTTACAAAAAGGTGAAATAATTTTTATGAGCAGAAACAGGAGTGTTGGTCCAGTTTAAAGACATGAGATCAACATAGACAATAAAATAGCCCCATACTGAATCCTGTCTTTAAAATGCACCAATATTAACTATGCCTTAGTTGGGAACTGAATCTATGGACTCTTGTATTCCAGATGGAAGTTTTACCACCAGGCCATGCAGGTCTTTTGTAGGATACAGCACAGTCACTCCTGGGCGCTCCAAACTCAGCCCAGCTCAGGTTTACTGTAAACCTGACATACTGGCTGCTTGGACTTCCTGGTGATACGCGGGAGGGGTGAGATCACTGGCAAATATCGCCGCAAGATGCAGAGGTGACGGGTTGTTGCATCTCCCCTTATATACACACTCTGGGTTGAGTTTGGAGCACCCAGGAGTGACTGTGCTGTATGCACACTGAACCTGTTACCTACTTTGGAAGGCTGATGCCTATATGCCTGCTTTCTACACAGTGCTGATATTCCAACTGTGCTGTGAATGTGAGCATTAAAGCTGAATCATCCCATATATGTGTCAGTATACTGTGGCTCAGCAGATGAGCTGAAGCAATTTGGCTGGAATTCACGTGGTCCCTGTGATGAGTCCTGGTTGCAACCAGTATTACAGCACCCAGGCGTAGGCTCCTGGACTTTTCTATAGTGGACATCAGCTTAGTCCCGGTGGAGAGGAAAAGTCAAGTGCTGATTTACAATTGTACTATCCTTCAGGTTCCAAGAGAGGATACAGTGTTGTCCCTATGATTTTTGCTGGCCAGCATTTTTCTGTGTGAGCGGGGTGAATGCGGGTGTGTGCATGGAGTCCAGGTCGATCTGGCAGGGGCCCTTAGTTTAATGTATTTGTATTTTAACATGCAATTGCGGTTTTTAAATTTATGTATGTACCCTGGTCTTTTCATACATGTATCTGTTTGGTGCCATAATTTTTGATAATAAAATGTGTCTTTTGGCTATATTGCCCGTATATTAATGGCCAGCCCAGCATTTAACCAATTGTGATAGTTTGTGTTTTATCAGTGTTGGATCTAGGTTAGCTGGGCGCCCTTCATTGTGATAGGGGCAGTGCCTATATGAATCAATAAGAGGGGGCCTCCCAGTGTTTTTTTAAATTTTTTTTTTTTTATTTTCTTCAGGGATCAGATCCCTCCCTGCGGGGCATCCGAAATCGGGATGCCCCGCTGTGTGAAACCCCCCAGGACGTCCCATTCGCCTTACCTTATCCCCGTTCCAACGGTGCATGCGCGGGCCGCATCTCGCGCTTCTCTCTATCAGGGCGCGCACATGCACTGGTCGTTTGTGAATGGCCGACGCGGGCGCGCTCCCTGTTAGAGGGAAGCGCGAGATGCGGCTGCCAGCGTGCTCAGAGCCGCTGTGGTTGTCCGTCCCTTGTCCGTGCATACCACAGCAGCTCTGAGCGCTCTGATTGGACGAGCGCTCGCGCATGCGCCATAGGAGTGGGCTGAGGTGAGTTTTTTATACCTTTCTCGGGGGTTTTACGCAGCGGGGCACCCCCGCGGAAGTGGATCAAAACCCAGGATAGTGAAAATCTCCCAAAAAATGGGGTCCCCCCACCCCCTGGGATTAAAAAGAAAAAATTTAAAAAAATTAAAATTTTAAAGAATTAAAATTAAAAAGAAAACGACATAGGGACCCCCCTCCCAGGGGGGGGGGTCACTATTTTTTTTTAATTTTTAGGGTTAGGCTTAGCCAAAAATTAAAAAAAAAAAAATGGGGTCCCCCCCCTGGGAGGGGGGGGGGGGTCCCTATGTCATTTTAAATTAATCCCTTATGTTTATAGTGTGGATAGTAGTATTTTATTTGTAAATGTTATAACATGCTCTTTTCAGTTTGGGGGGTCTCCTGGGCAAGAATGGGGGGCTATCGATACATATGTGGTACCGTTGTAATCGGGAGAAATGGGGATATCATGTGCAATATGGTTTTTATTACTAAAAAAATGTTTTATTTAAAATAAAGGAGACAATTGTCTAAAAAATATTATTTTATTTATTTTTTTGTTTTTTTTACGCAAAAATATTTAAAAAACAGTAGAAAAATTACAAACAAGACATTTAATGTTAAAGCCTAAATTCTGCTGCAAAAAAATATATATATATTTTCCAAGAAATTCCGACAAAAATCACGGTTAAACATGCCGCAAAATGGGGAAAAATTACTAACAGAGGGTGACAAAAGTTCAAGTAGGCTGGCAATTGAAAGGGTTAATAGTACCTATGCATGTTGGGTATTGTTCTGCTCGGGGGACCTTGCGCTTTCAGATTTTGCTTGTTTTTTCTTATTTGCATATTGATATTTTAGGAAAAGGTGTTTTTTATTCTGCTTTTTTATACATTTTTTTGTGAAACCCTGTGCAACCTAAGAATTCTTCAAGGGATTACTTCCAGAAAGATGAGCCACCGACAACAAGCTGGGTACGCTTAGAGAGCTTAAAATGTGTACTTTCAGGGAATATATGGTTTATGGGGGATATTCCAAATGTAAAGGGTTGTTTTGGTAGAAAAAGCACAAGGTGCGCACTTTTGTCTGCAGAGCTGAAATTTTGAAGTAAAATTACCGTTACGCACATGCTTTACTTTGGTGTGTTTGGCAACTCTTCCCTTGACAGTAGCTATGCATGCTGGGTATTGTTCTGTTCGGAGCATGTTGCTTTTTCAGATTTTCAGTTTAGCTTCAGCATATAGTTTTTTTTAGGAAAATGTGGTTTTGATTCTGCTTTTTTATACTTTTTTTAGGGAAACCCTGTGCAACCAAAGAATATATTGAGGGATTACTTCCAGAAAACTGCACCCATGTCAACAAACCTGGTACGCCTAGAAAGCCTGAGGTGTGTACTTCCAGAGAATCTATAGTTTGTTGGGGGTATTACAAATGTAAAGGGTTGTTTTTCTTGAAAAACTGCAAGGTGCGCTTAGCGCGTAGCATAGTTGTATTTTATCTGAAAATCTCCTAAAGCATTGTTTCAGTTTCATATGTGGTATCGCTGTAACTGGGAGAAATTGGGGTTTCACGCGCAATAAGATTTTATTGACAAACTTACATTTTTTATTACAAAAAAACACTACAAATTGTAAAAAATTGTCTTTTGGGGGTTTTTTTGCACATATTTCATCCAAAACTATTGAGAATACACCTAAAAAATGACAAACAAGACATTTCATGTTAAAGCCCAGACTCTGCTAAAAAAAAAATATATATCATTTTCCTGGGAAATCCCTTCAAAAATCACAGTTGAACAAGGGGAGCGCAAAATAGTGCAAAATGGTCTGGCAACAAAGGGTGACAAAATCTCAAGGTAGGCTGGCAGTTAAAGGGTTAAAAGTCCATTTGCATCTTATAGCTTTCCTTCCAGGTGGTGTTCTGTAAGTGTCCATGTTTTGGTGTCATAAATGAATTTTATCTCTTCCTTTGCAGCCTTTATCCACTTACAGGCTTCCGCTTCTGAAAGCTGAGATATGTCTTCCCAAGTTTCAGGTTCATTAGAACTGGCAGTACTTGCCTTGTATGAAAATTAGGCCCACTTTAAGGGAATAGGGTATATATATTTTATGTTGTTACTTAGCACACTCATTTCAATAAACCTCAACTAACTAGATAAACTGAACCAATTTCTACTGTTATCCTGAACCTATGCATGGCTCATCTTAACTACAGAGACAATCATTCTCTCTATACCCGGGGATACTCAACCAGGGTGCTTATGCCTGTACATTTACTTTTTCTTGATCACAATGTGCATACAATGTACACTGAATTCACACTTTTTCTTATTATTGCACATTTGTATATTTGTGTTAAAGCCTATTGGCAGCCATAGTGTGTATTGAAAGAGCCATTTGTGCAAAATTCATCTACACTCACAAAGCTGCTATTTTCTTGCTACAACCGAGAATGAAAACAATTGCTACGACTAAGAGTGGTAAACAATTCAACAAAAACTCTTACTTGCACACAAAACTATGGTTTTAGTACTGCTTTATTTATTCAAAAATTGCATTGTACCCTGTTGTATATAGATATGGAAAATGCAGCAAATGCTGATCGTGTATGTCAACAAATACATACAATATACCATTTGGAAAAGCCATTCAACATAAGCATAAACCACCACACAAAGACATGACACTATAAATCATTGTTTCTCAACCCTCTCCTCAAGAGCCACCAACAGGTCATATTTTTTGAATCTCCACATAGCCGGGTCTACAGCTCTTCACATGTCCTTTTGGTGGCTCTCGAGGAGAGGGTTGGGGAACACTGCTAAAAATCATCCATAGTGGCCAGGTTAGCCCCTCCACCCAAAATTTGTTATAGCATACCATATGGATATTATTGGACCCAGTGATAGAGAGAGGTAAGCTGCCAATTAAGGAACAAATCTTAGAGGGCCTTTCCCATCCATCCATCCATCAGCTATCTGAATTCCAATAAAAGGTGTATGACTGCTTTAGAAAGTATCACAGCCGATTACAATATAATCAATTAAGACAAATGAATTGCTATTTGGCTATAACAATGTAACACAATGATGCTCTTAGCAGGGAGTTGGCAGACTTTTCAGAATGACTCAGCTTGTTTGTTATGGCCTCGGCAGGAAGGAGAGATAATGCATCCCAAAGATTAATCTCCAATCTCTATATGGTTCCCTGAACTTTGTCACCTGTATTTTAATAACTGCCTCTCAAGCTAATAGATTTGTTGCTCCTGCAGAGTAAACACAGGGGACTGGCCTTGACATTGTAATACACTGTATCATAGAAAATCATTACAGTGTGTCACAATAAAACTGCTGGTTAGCTGTGTCTACTCTGCAGGAGAAAATGTAACAAACATATCAGTTGTAATAACCTACAGCCTCCTCACCTCTTAAAGCAGACCAAAACCCACATTTTTTCCTAGCATCCTGTGAATTGCTCCTCTGATGAAGAGTTTTGCCAATTTTCACTGCTCCTGCTTCACTCTGATCCCAGATAATGCCATCTGTTTTAGCTGTAAAGCTCCGACTCCTAAATTTATTGCTACTGTTGAGAGTGGAAATTATGTTAATTTCCTCACCTGTACAATGACCGAATGCTGCCATTTTATAGAGAAGGAAAGCAAATAAATCAGTGTTGCAGGACAATTCTAAAAGTGAAAATATCTAGTTCTACACCCCAAGAAGGCATAATCGTCAGGGGCGTCTGTCAAATGTATTTCACAAGTTCAGTGGGGTTTGGTTTTCTTTAAACTGGACAACACTTGTTTTTACTTTAACGGGTGTTGGTCCCGCTGTCTGCTGATAACAAGAAGCTCGGGGGGGGGGGGGCATTCAGAACGCTGGAGTTCCCTCACAGCTAACCTCACAGAACGCTGGTAATACTTACCTTCATTACGAGCCAGTACACGGAAAAGAGTCCTGCGATTGGCCGCCGGGCAGTCACGTGGGCCATAGTCATGATCGCCTGGCGGCCAATCACGGGACTCCTTTCCCGGCACTGGCTCGTAATGAAGGTGAGTATTACGAGCGTTCTGTGCGGTGAGGTGCGAGGGGGCTCTAGAGTTCTGGATGCCCCCCCCCCAAGCTTCTTCTTATCAGTAGACAGAGGGACCAACACCTATTAAAGTAAAAATGGGTGTTGGTCCGGTTTAAATGAATATTGTTTACCTGTCTTTGGTCCTTCTGTGCAACCTGGAGCAAGATTTACAGTGTCTGATTTCTTCCCTTTGCCCTGGGCACTGCTTTAATGATCCACGTATAAAAATCCTTTGCCTCCTATGATGAAGGGCCACCTCCAGCTTCCTCTCAGCTTGTGCACAAGTACGGCATTACATTCCTGCTGTTTTGCATGACCACACCCACTCTCCCTCTGGTTGTGAGAATATTTTCTGCTGAATCACTTTAATGGAGCATGCAGCTCCATGCAGTTTGTAGAAAGGGTGTGCATGCTAGAAACTACTTCCTGTGAGTTTCTAGAAGTGAGTATTGAAGATTTGCACCAGTTAAACATGCTATGAGGGTTAATGGTCAGTATCTTTCACCCATACAGACAGGTTTGTTAAAACACAATAAATGTATAACTCTTGAATTAATCTTAGCATCCTCCTAAAACACATCAAACAGGACTTTTCCTTTAAACCTCCACCCCCTTTCTGTATTACTAGAACCAAATAACCATGGCAACATCTTAAAAAATTAGGACAGTTAAGTTTTATCCATAGTCACTTAAAGCAAGATTAGGACACATGACCGTAGAGTCTGGCACATTTTGCAGTTCAGAAGATCTGTATATGGCTAGGAGAGAGCTCAGAACCACCACTCAAAATGACAAGGGTTGATTGCGTTTGACAGTTATTACGTATCGGCACTTGCAGACTGCCAGCGTACATTATAGCTATGCAGAATAAAAAAAGAATCACTTGACTGTTATCCCAAATCAGCCTTGTTAACGTCAGCGTCGTGTTAATAGCACATTATAATAACGCATTGCTGTGTGCAAGATGTTCTTTTAGAGCAATTATACTGTTGGACATCTGATAGGCTGAGCCCTGAATAGTGCAATATAATTAACAAGGTGATTGGTAGTCTCTGTTGATTCACCTTTTAATGGACACATAGACATGGGCAGAAATATCTTGTAACTTCTTGTTTAAAGCCTTATAAAAATGTTGATGATTCAATCAATAGCCATTGTGCATGAAACAAAAGCCTTCCAAATAGCTTGTGAGTAAAATAAATACGATGTCTCTGACATTTAAAGTGGATCAGGAGTAGGAATAATGAATTATATTTCATTTATATCATGCTGATGTAATAAAGGAAGCTTATTTTTACCAGAATTCCACAGTGGCTAAGCTTGGAGATAATTGTTCTTTTCACCCTCTCTAACATATAAAACAAATTAATATTTGATATTGTTATGCCTTGAATATTTCATAGCTGTAAGCAAGATTGCACCTTTTTTTTCTTATTATTAATAAAAAAATGCTTCAACTTTTGTGCGTTGTCCAAATTCCAACTTATTCTCAGTTTTTTTTTTTTAGGTCTACGGCTTGACCTATTAACCCTTTCAATGACAGTCTACCTAGAGATGTTGCCACCCTTTGTTGCCAAGCCATTTTTCACCATTTGGCGCTATGTGTGTTTAACTGTGATTTTTGCTGGAATTTCCAGGAAAATAATTTTTTTTTTTTTTGCCAGAGTTTGGGCTTTTTTGTTTCTATTTTTTTAGTTCTTTCATTTGGGTAAAATATGTATTAAAAAGTTAAAATATTTTTTGGATAAAAGATGTTAGTTTTTCAAGATAATCATATTGCGTATATAAGCTCCATTCCTCCCGGTTACAATGGTACCACATATGTATTGGTAGGCAGCCTTTCTTGCCCATCAATGTATTGAAATTGTAGGCAGTTCTTTTACCGCTCTGCCATTGGTCCAGGATTCTGACAGGTTGCCTGTGTGAGTCCAGTCAGACAATGTCACAACAGTGGTATATATCAGTCATCAGGGTGGTACTTGCAGCAGATCAGTGATGCCAGTAGCATCATTAATCATGACTTGGGCAGAAGCTCATGTTCCAGCTATTTTGGCCATCTACAGTCCAGGAAAAATGCAATGGTGGACTTTCTCAGCAGACAACAGCTGGATTGGGGATGGTGGGAAATGAATTAGGAATCTTTTTGTGACCAGATCGATATCCACATGCTTTGTGCATTAATGGTGTTCATGGATTCCATATGATTTATGCATTTCCCCCTCTTCCTGGAGGCAGTCATTATATGATCTTGATAGCCCAAGATTGGTCAAGATGAGCTTGGTATGCATATCTAGTGACTCTTATAGCAAAAAGCCCCCATCGCCTCCCTTCAAAATCAAATCTTCTCAGGAACCTGGGGGTGTTCTTTCACATTTCTGCCACACAGTATGCTATGGGGATGATGGGATGCCCTGTCACAATCTGCTATGGGGATAATGGGGGGGGTATTCTACCACACAATCTACTATGGGGATAATGGGGGTTGTTCTGCCACACAGTCTACTATGGGGAATGATGACTCTGTCACACAGTGTCACATACCTTTTGGAGACCAGGCAGATGTAGACACAGACAGCTGCCAGCAATACCGCCTGTGGCCTCCCCAGGGAGTGGAGGCTGGGGAAACTCAGCAGCGGGGAGGGCCAGAGTGTCAAGTGTGAGGATGATGCAGAGTCAGGAACACCAGGCGGAACTGATGGAGATCTGGAAAGCAATAGTGAATTAAAGCTGACTGTAACTGAGGAGCAATGCAAAACACTTACACTTGGTTAATTGCTGGACCGGCACGAAGACTCTCAGAGCTACATAGCCATTGCAACACTTAGTTTAATAAGTATCAACATTTTATGGCACTTACAAATGTACACACCTACTATACACAGTTAAAAAACAAAAAAATAGTGATAATAAAAAATGGGGGCCCCCCCATGCATGCAGCCATCACAGCCACACTCACTTCTCACACACTCCACATGTCCTCAGCTCCTATTAGGCTATTGGGTAAGCTGTGTAAATCCTCCTCGGAGATGGTTAACCATATATTCATCCCAGCGCTGTCCACACTTAAATTAAAGAGTCATAATCACAACGGAGCTGAGTACTCAAATATTTATCAATTTCAGATGGAGCTCTATTGCGCTATTTGCTCAAGATTGTGGCAGCCACTTCAAAGTTGTGCTGCCAGGGTTAATACCCTGTTATCATTCAATCCTGTCCAGTACGTGATGGCTGTAAACAGAGGTATCTCCTCTCCTACTATTTGTAGATAGCGCATCTCTATTGTAGGCTTACTGATCTGCTTTGTAAATGAGAGTCACACTTCCGTGTTGAAGCACGAACATGCGCCAGCCCGCCCCTCATACACTCTGATTGTCCCTCCGTTTAGACGGCACCCATAAGCTGTACTTAGCTGTGTGTTACAGTCGTGGCTGTACGGTGACTGCAGCATCCAACCGTCATGCTGAATTCTCCGGTGCTCCAGTCGGGGATAGGAGGTAGGCCAGTCCGTTAGCCCATCACCGCGTGACGTGTGTATAGCTAGTAGTGGGACAGATGATTCCTCATTCGCAGCGCGGCCAGTGTGCTGACTCCAAACCAGTGTGCTGACTCCAAACCAGACTCTTTAACTGCTGGGGAACCTCCCCTCTCAGGTCCATCGTCCAATCATTATGTTTCCATGCATTCCGTCCTGTCTATTCAACAGCATTTAACGGACTATGGGTCCCAGCAGTACTTAACTATCTGTAAGATGCTTTTCTCCCCCAATAGGTCAGACGATGGCTGCACAGTTCTTTTAAGCAGGATGAGGCCACCATTTATGACCCCAACGGGTCCAATGCTGTACTTTTGGTCATGGCTTACATTCATTATCACAGCGCATTCACCTTAACCCCCGGCGCTGAAAGGTGCAAAATTCACAAGTTTCCTTCATAATTCACATGTCCTCAATATGAACCTACAATGTAAGAAAAATTAAGAAAATCACGGAATGAAGGCACTATACAAACTTGGTATTGTATATTAAACAATGCTCTTATTATAACTATTAATTAAGTCTGAGGCCTCCCAAAAAACAAACATATTGTTCCATGCAGGTCTGTGAAGGGTTGCTATCCATGCACGTGTATTTAGCTAATACCGATAAGTCGGGCAAGGATCTATCAGGGTCCTGAGCCACCCAGCCAAATGAGCCCCAGTACAACATTTTACATTAATACCAGATACTATTTAAATATATATTTAGGGAAATCCAGCCAAATTGCCAATATTTCCCTATTTTTAACTAAAAGTAAAAGAGTGGACCACCTCTCTCAGGCATAGGGACAAACAGCCTAGCTCAGCCGACAGGACAATGGATCAAAACTGCGGGATGGCAGGTGAGATTTTTTTTTTCTAGTTTGCCTGGACAGTCCATGGAAGATTCAGACATGGTAACAAAGCTTGTTTTTCCTCGCACTTCTTAGAATGGAGGACAGGCTTCCCAATGCAATGCTCATACAGTAGCTCTAAATAATTCAATATCAGTAACCCACCACTGTATGCCTGGACCCTATGACAGCTACAGGCTCCTGAACTTCCTAAGCTTTTATAGTGGAAGCAACACAGTAATATTGCTTAAAATGTCGAGGGAGTGCTAGGATAAGGTAAAGTAAACATGACTTTTGTAAAATTACAAAATTTTGTATTACTTAAGTTTCAAGCTGACATGCAAAAGAAAAGGGCAGTAGACATAAGGCGCTCTGAAAAGGCTTAGAGCTTCCTGTGCCTGCATGATCACAAGAAATCACAGTTCCTGTAGAGGTAGGACTGCAATAAAACAAATAATCACAGAGGAAACTGATAGAATCTTATTGTCATTGGAGACTGAAGAGAGGATATTATTTTCAGAGCAGCAAGGGTTTTTAATACATAGATACTGAAACATACTTTTACCAGTATTACCTAAGAGAAGACAAAGTAAAGCCCAATGGAAAAAAAAATAGACAATGAGACCCACAGCCATAAATCGGGGAATATTATAACGTAATGTATTTTCTTTGTATGAATTGGGATTGTAATGTAAAGGTAATTGGGCACAGTAAGCACTATTATTAATGAAATCTATAGATTATGGTACAAGCAGCCTTTGCTTTATTGAGAATAACATTGAGGGAAATGTCCTCAAAATGTAAATGTTACATTTTACACTGCAGGTAGAAAATACTAAAATGAAGAACCTGGGGAGACATTGTGGGTAGAAGTGTGGGGCGATGAAAACAATGTTACATCAAATACATCTTGGTATAATCTATAAACCCCCCAACATAAGAGATAGGGCATAAACAGATAGAATGGGCAGCACAGGCAGGTACAGTGGTGATAATGGGGATTTCAATTATCCAAGTATTGGCTAGAGCCTCCGATCTGCTTCAACTACACGGGGGAGAGCATTCCTGAGCTTGCTGCAAGATAACTTTATGAGCCAGTTGGTGGAAGTATCTACTAGGGGTGATGCTCTATTGGATCTGGTAATATCAAATGATGATGACCTGGCAGGTACTGTAACAGTTCATGAAAAGCCTGGTAACAGTGAACACAATATAATTGTGGTGAATATAAATTGCAAAAAACATTCTCTGGCTGGGAGTAAATCACTAAATTTTAAAAAGGCCATCTTCCCCAGGTTTAAGGCTGCACTCCAGGACATAAACTGTGATCATGTGTTGAGGAAAAAGGATAGAGATGCCAAATGGGAGTACTGTAAATCAATTGTGAGTACCAAATTTCCAAAATGTGTACCTATAGGTAACAAGTATAAGCGACAGAAATAAAATATCTCCTGGCTTGACACCTGCAGTTAAACGAGCAATAAAAAAACCAAAAAAAGGCCTTTTAAAAATTACAAATCTGATCTCTCAGCAGTAAGCTATGAAAAGTATAAAGCAGTTAATAAATCATGTATACAAGTAATACATCTGGCAAAAGCACAAAATGAAAGAGATGTGGCCAAAGAAAGCAAAACCAACCCTAAATGTTTCTTTAAATATATAAACTCAAAGGAACCAAAATCAGAACAGGAAGGTACCCTAATCAATGGTAATGAGGAGTTGGTCACTAGGGACCAAGAAAAGGCGGAGCTGCTAAAAGGGTTCTTTAGCCCTGTGTATACAAATGAGGCACATGGTACCAATTTAGGTGTTGCCACTGCAAACAATACACCAAGCATAATTTTTAACTGGCTAAAATGGATATCATTGAAGAAAGACTTAATAATTTAAATGTGAATAAGGCTGCGCAAAAATAGAGACTGCGCTCTTAATGCCATTGTCATATGATTTATAAACAAATTGAAAAATAGAGGGCACAGCACTGAACATTCGGGATAGACCGCTTACAACCAGGGACCATTCAGAGTAGGTATTAATAACTGCAACTCTCTGCACACAATCCTTCAGCCAGTTTTTAATCCACTCACAAACTGTATTTTCTATTCCTGAAGACCTTAATTTCCCCAATAAACATCTCTGAGGGACAGTGTCAAATGCTTTTGCAAAATCCAGAAAATCTACAGCCGCCCCTCTGTCCAGGCTTCTACTCACCTCCTCATAGAAGCCAATCAGGTTAGTATGGCAGCTTCTGCCCTTAGTAAAACCATACTGGCTGTCACTACTAATCCTGTATGTAGTCTCAAGCAATTTTCCCACAATGGATGAAGCTTACAGGTCTGTAATTACCCCGAGAAGACCTAGAATCCTTTTTGAAAATAGGCACCACATTTGCCTTGCGCCAATCCCTTGGTACTATACAAGTTGTTAGTGAATCTTTAAAGATCAAAAGCAGAGGTGCTGAAATAACTGAGCTGAGTTCTTTAAGACATCTTGGGTGAAGTCCATCTGGTCCTGAACCTATGGGATGCCCTCACTGCCTATGGGATGGGGGGGTACCTCACTGTCTATGGGATAGGGGGACTGCCTCACTGCCTATAGGATGGAAGATGCCCTCACTGCCTATGGGAGGGTGAAAAGCATTACTGCCTATGGGATGGGATGAATGCCTTGCTACCTATGGGGAATGGGAGAGGGTGAATACCACACTAACTATAATGGGGGGATGGGGGAATTACTATGCATATAATGGGGGATTCTACACCTTGTCTACAATTTGGTTCTTGAGGGGGGTGTTTTGGCACAACATTTGGTTCAGAATATTTTTTCCTTATTTTCCTCATCCAAATTCTTGGTGTGTCTTATAAGGTGAAAAATATGGCATGTCTTCTTTCAACCATACTGACAATGTAGCTATGTCATATTCAGGGTTTTTGCCATGATGGGAGAATGAGTAAGATTATCTGGCTACAGGTGACAACAATGTTCCTGCCATTGTTGCTTACTACAGTGTCCAGTTGTAGTTGCCAAGGGGACATGCTTTGAAAAATGTCCTGCTTGATGCAGAGGAGCAACTCCTCCGTGGCTTGTCTCAGGTCAGTTCATTTGCCACACAAGTAGATGACTGCAGGGGTTGACTGGGGTTAAAAAAGGCCTAGGACTTTTCTGGTCACACCAGCCCTTCTGCAGCGTGTCTGACCTGACATATTGAGTGGCAAAGTCCCCCTATAACATGCTGAGAGGCAGAACCCTCCCATAACATGCGGAGAGGCAGAACCTCCCATAACACGATGAGAGGCAGAACCTCCCCATAACTCACTGAGTGGCGAAACCCCCCATAACTCACTGAATGGCAGAACCCCACTATATCATGCTGAGTGGCAGAACCCACATAACTCACTGAGTATCAGAGCCCCCCTAATGCGCTGAGTGGCAAAACCCCCATAACATGCTGAGTGGCAGAACCCCTGCCCCCTATAACTCACTGAGTGGCAGAACTCCCCCCACTCACCTCACTTCCTGTTGCAATGGGATGCTACCACTGGGAAGGGAGCCAGCATTCTGGGATGCAGACGCTGGGAGGGGAGCCAGGATCCTGGGATGCTGCGGCTGGAAGGGAAGTCAGGGCTTCAGGATACCAGCGGTAGGAGGGATGTCAGGGTCCCAGGATGCCGCCACTGGGAGGGAAGCCAAGGTCTGGGGCTGTCTGCCACAGCTAGGGGTGACGGGGTCTGCGGCTGTTTGCATCATCTGCCAATGTAAAGGAAAATGTACACATGGGACAGCTTCTTTTGAGTGCACCGATAGCCCGAGTGCCACCAACAGTGGCCCTACCACTACCAACACAACTATGCATTTTGTTGTGTTAGCCACCTCCACCTGAATTTCCGCATTGTCTCAATTCAACTGCTGACTGTTCCCTCTTAGTCCATTAACACTTGAGGAGCCTTCTTGTTGAAAATTGTCCTTGGCAGTTGGCATGCAGGCTGTTTGAACCAAAGAAAGTACCTCAGCAGGGGTCAGTAAGGACACAGAAGATGGATATGCAAGTAGTGATGATGTAAACTTCCAGCATTCTGAAGGAATAGGAATTTGCTAAGTATCAGAGATACACAAAGCAGTGCTGCTCCTTTACAGGAATGAAAAATAAATATAAAAAACAGCCTACAGGCTCAATCTCGATCTGCAGGCCACAACAGTCTTGGTTTCGGCTGACAGCACTCTCCTTGTCCTGTCTTGGTGTATGTCCCTGCTGCCGGACACGTAGGAGCAGGCTCCCATGTTGATCAGCAGTAGGGGGGAATCCACCTCTGATATGCGCTTTTTGTTAACCGCAGACGTGTGTTGTAGGGTGAAAAACAACGCTCACACATTCATGTTCCCGATTGATTAAAAGTACTGGGTAAGTGTTATTTGGGGAATAATCTATTAACGTGAAAATGGTTGCTATTTCCACTTTGGTCAATAGATGGGAGGATAACCTCACAAATCAAAAGAGATTAAATTCAGGCTCTCAGAATTAAAACTCAGAGTTGCACTTTAGGATGCATAGGATACATTCGCTGAACATCAGGAAACTGCTGAGAATGGTTGGGAGCGTTTTGGAGGGAAAATGGCAGGCAATATTGTGTTAGGCAGAGTTTTGATAAGGGGAAGCCAGAGGGGCAGACAGGGAGATCATCACCTGGGGCCCTCACCCCATGTAAGACAGCTGGGACGGAAATCAGAGTGTAGCTGGAACAGCAAGCACAGCACAGGAGAATATACTGCTTCGGCGTGCAAATTATGACAGATTTCGTCATGCCTGGAGTGGACCCTGGTGGTAAAGAGAGAACCCATGGGAGTGCCCTTGGCATGGGACTAACAGTAAGGAGCCATCTGCCATGTGAGTGGAACAAGCAGAGAGCCAAGCCTAGACTCCATTAAGGTGCTGATCCTGTTTTTGGAAACCCTTTAACCCCAGGGAAGGCTTGAACCCGGCTAGAATTGTTGTCCCTGTACACTGACCCGATGCCAAGCTTATATCCAGTGGGACCACTAGAAACCCTGAACCTACATAGTGGACAAGGTTCCCCTAGCACTCCTTACCCTGTGCAATTTCCTGCCTGATTTACTAAGAGCTAGTGTTCACATCATAGTGGGGTGGTAGAGCCCCTGCTCTTCTATGATTATATGATAACTGAGAACTGTGCCTAGGAAAGATAATACCATGACTTTACCTTTGGAAGTTACTGATTTTACTGAGAAACTTGATACTGTGTCTTTGCATGTGTTCTTTTGCCTGAAGGACACAATACTATTTAACCCTTTCACTGAAACGTACTAATAAAGCAAGTGTATCTGTGTTTGCTTTTCTACAAGCTGTACAAATTTGTTTGGCCTGTGAACTGTAAGCTGTGAATTTGACCGTTACTTGGATTAAAGTATTAAGCCTTTCTTTTCATACCCTTTCATTCCATACAACAATAAAATAAGCTGATGCTTTCACCTATCCTGTTTGCCGTTGAGTGTCTGTGAGATACCATCTTGTCAAATGCCCATGCTGCAAGCTTTGGATTGCAATTAAAGCTGACTGTGATTACTGCTCTTTGAAACCCCAATAACTGCCATTACTCGTGTAGCGGTAGCCCAGCTTAGCTTGCAGGACTACAAGACATCTGGTCTGAGAGATGGCAAGTTAAAACAATTTGACCCCCCATTTTTTAATAGGTAGGTACTACAGGTGTCAATGACTCCTCCTTACAGGAGTACCTAGTCTCCTTTTGTATTATATCTATTTTATATATTACTTGAAACTCAACCCCTTATTTCCTCTTTTACACTATAGATTACATGATCAGGACAGGGATCTCATTCCTATTTTACTTTTGTACAGGGGATCTTGACCTCTTTCTACCAAGTACCACTTTCCATTTTCTAATTATCTCAAGTACCACCTGGTTGGTACATAAGAGTTTTCAGTCACTTAAGATCATGTTTAAAACACACAAGACAGCTCTTGAAAATGTAGAAAATGCACATAAATAGTTTGTATCACCGTTTGTAGTGGTTTTGTACTTGTTAAGCAAATCAGGCTTGAGTAAACTATAGATGGCAGCAGATGAGGTTGGAGTACAAAGTTCCACCTAACGATCTCTCAATAACCACCAGTGGTACTCGTACCACCCCTACTCTAGTAACAATCTGTTTTATTGCACTTCTGTCACATCTGACCAATAATATGTTTGTACTGTATGTCTCAGGCTTCTTATTCTAGTTTTGCAGTGTATATAGCATGTACAGACATTTGCCTGTCCCATTCCATCAGTTTTTTCATGATTTCACCAGGGTTTAGATAATGCAAATTCTTTTTTCTGAACTGATCTCTGCTTGAGACCAGATGCTTTAAGGTAAGGAAAACTCTCAGTGCTAAATGCCAGGCCAGAGAAAAATCTCACTGATAGATGGGTCAGGTTGACCTCTATGCCGTATGTGCATTTGCTCATTTCACACCAACCTGAAAGCAGTGGATAGAGGGCAAGATTATTTTAATGATATATGTTTGCTATTTACAGTGTTCAAATTAAGGGCTGAATTGAGAGTATTGATACAGAAAACAACATAATATTTCTGCAACTACATGAATACCCAAATCGTGGTCAATAATTCTGAGTTTTCTCTAATGAAAACATTTTGCTTGTGGAAGATAATAGCTGATAGTCCTTCTTTAGCAGATGTTATATATTCACTTTTTGGCCTGAGAAAAGATTATTTTCGTTATAATGGGCGAATTGATTGGCAATTTTGCTGGAAAATTGCTGTGCCTGAAGAGGCCTGTTTATAAACTCGAGAGATTCCCATATGTCCTTTCCTCCTGCAATTTTCATGGTAGCAAATGAGAATGTTCGAGCTGGACAATCTTGCATTTGCACACTCTTAAAGAGATTACTGAACATTGGAGATGTAATCAAGCTTTTAGAGAGTTTTCTTTTTCTCGTTAATCTCTTCCTGATGCTTCTACTTTAAAGGATATGTTAATCAGGCTGAAGAAATAGAACTTGCATTACCCTCAAGCATGGCCCACTTACAGGAAATGGCTTAACCCCTCGCTGGCAATAGAGCCTTGTCTTGCTGTGTTTTCTTGCAACTGAGGAATTATTAATATCAAAGGGGCTGCAGCTAAAGTAATGAAAATAGATTTGAAGGAAAACGTGGCTATGCTGCAGAGCAATGGTTGACTATCAACATTTTAATAAAAAAGTACAAAATGAATGAAATGTTGTACTTTATGCAAGAACACACACAGACTGAACCGCAAATTTGGAAGTGCTTTTTGTGCTTTTAAAGAACATTGGTAGAGAGTCTATAATCATCCTACACTGGGGAAATCAGCACTAGAGATTAGAAACTAGTAGAAAACGTCTACCTTTTCAAATGATTTCAACAGGGATTATGATTGACTTGTCAGTCACCAAATCAGAGCTGCAGTAGCGCTGCTACTGCTGCAATAATGGGTGACTAACAGCTACTTACAATTCCTACTGGCCTGAAGCCAGGCTCCCAGTGGCCCCAGCGTGGGATTGGGTGGTCCAGGGCAGCATGTGATAAGGGGCTGGATTGCCGCTCTGTGTCATCTCAGTTCAAACTCCTCTTGAATGTCCTTCTAAGGCCCTGTGCCATCTTAGGGGTGCAGTGCAGATGTCTGGGGTGGCCTGCTTGGGCCAATGAGCCCTCTATGTGGATTGTTGGCAATTGGCATTTGAGAATTAAAACTGGACTTTCAGAATAATTTAATGAAATGCCAAAACCCTTAAAAACTATTCCCCAGCATCTAAAATTAATATATTTTCCTTTTCGTCACGTACTCTTTATTCTTTCCCCCGCTGGGCTGCAACTATGTTCAGGACTTTACAGGACTTTAGGATACGGGCACCACCATCTTGCCTCAGAAGAATCACATACTGAGGAGAAAAGGGGGGGGAGTGCAGGGGGGGGGGGGTGAGGTTATAGCTATGCTTTGTACAGACAGAGCAGAGCTGGGGTCAGGAAAAGGACAGCAATCCCACAATGCAGAGCGGCATAATGCAGGCAGCCTGGGACTCCATGGGCCGCCATCTTGGCTCAAAAAAGCTCGAAAAATACAGTAGATGCATGTAGGATGATTTTTAATGTGGGCAAGCTGTATGAACAGGGTGGGGAAACATATAAGATAGGCTCTTATTCAGGGTAAAGGTACGGTTTAATGACCAGTATTGCTAAGTGTTTTTATCTCAGTCCCAGCCACCTGCTACCCAGTGATCAGCACCGAAGAAAGCCATCCTTGAGCCAGTGCCTGATGCACATGATAGCATTTAGCTACTATGGTGTGCTAATAGTTGCTCATTTTACATATGTTGCTGATCTTTGCTTGTTGTCCGACCATCCTGGCTGAACTGATCTTGGCCGGAAGCCTGTATGACCCCAGGATACCGTTACATTTCTGTCTGCTTGGACTCAATACTTTGGCCTTTCCCAGAATTCCACTGTTGCCTGCTCCTTCTGTTTTAGCTCTTTTTGGACTGATCTTTCTTGGCTGACCTTGCTTGTCAAGACTACTCCATGTCATTTTGGCCTTTGTGTCCTTAGGTGACATCCCTTGTTCTTCTAAACCAGAACAACACCCATCTTTAAAAAAATGTGTGTTGTTACATGCATAGGGGGTATCCCGATTGCTGATGCCCCCCGGGTAAAAGACAAAATCAACCCCCGTGAAATCGAGCACTGCAATTGGCCTGTGCAAGCATATGGTCACCGGCAGATTGATACCTAGTAGAAACCTTTGGACCACGTGACCACAGCATATGTTGTTTCAGTTTAAGTCCTGGGAAACAAAACAGTGCTGGGGCAGTGAGGGCTTCACTATAGGTTCATTAATAACTTGGATTGGAACAATGTTCATGTGAACGAAAACCTAACAGTTCGATTTTGGACAACCTGCACATGGGCCATTGGATTGGGAAAGGTTTGGGTTTTCCTGACTCTCCCTGAGGTGTGCTACACATTCCCGCTCCCGGCTTATCTAAATGGTTGGGGGTGGGAGCGCGTCCAGCCGCTGGAAAGCCAGGCATGCGGCTGCAGCCCGTGAGCAGCATGGGAGTCCTGGAAAGGTGAGTAGATCAGGGCCATCTTGGGGGGCTCACAAAGCAGGGCATCCCAAATCGAGATTCTCCAAGGTTGCTTGATTGTCCGGCACTGGATTCTTTTATAATCCAGAGCCACCGAAACAGGTGATTGATCCACATCAAAGAGGAGCAACACCCCCCTCTAGTCTATATGTCTCTTTAGGGGGTTGCTCTACCTCTCAATGGGATGCCCCACTGTGCGACCTGGTTTCACTTACCTCTTCCCTGCTGCATCTCAGTGGTACGGTGGGATCCCCAGCTCACCTCTATTTGAGACGCATACCACACCAGGCCTTTCTGAATGGTTAACGCCCACAGTTACAGGTGAGCGGGGATGCGGCCAGTGGCGCTTCCAAGATTCACATCTTGCCGCTCTGAGCTTAGAACAGCAAAGAACATTTAAATTGAACAAATGCTGCTGAATGGCGGCTGAGAGGACCACATGGAAGCCAGGAAGAGATGGGTTTTGGGGGAATACACACAGTGGGGCATCCCAAATTGGTATGCCCCACCATAGAGGAAAGAGAAGGAAGTGAAATTTGGGGGTTTGTACCTCTTTCAAGTGGACCAAAACCCACAAGCATGACAATCTCCATTTTCCTGGGGCATCCCAATTTCTGAAACCCCTAGATCATCCCAAAACCACTTAAAGGCTGATTTATTACTAGCGCCAGGTATCGGCAGTTGAGCGCCTGTACAGAGGCACTAAGAGTGACCTCTAGTAGACGCTGTGATTGCCTATATGGCGCTGTAACAGAGCACCTCAGTCGCTGTAGTAACCTGGCTGGCATTGATGAATGAGATGTATGTTGGGCGTACAGCGTTGCAGGAAGCGAAAGGTAGCACCAGCTCAGTGCGACCGACTCTCAGCGACTCACCATATTCAACAAAAAAACAGTCACACAGCGTCGGCGCTCTTGATCTGGTCGCTATAACATAGAGCGCCAGACGCTGTGTGAAAGTCTGTTTTTGAACACATATCCACCAGTAACAAAGTGAAAACACATGGAATTACATTGTTGTAACATTGTGACATTAAAGTGGACCGAAACCCAGGATTTTGACTATCCTGGGTTTTGGTCCACTTTGGTGGGGCACCCCGATCGGGGGTGCCCCGCTGTCTGAAACCCCCCCGAAAGCCCAGAAACACTCACCTCACCACGCTCCCACGTGAACGCTCCAGCCAATCACAGCGCTCAGAGCCGCTGTGGTATGCACGTCCAAGGCCGCTTGGACAAGCATAGCAGCTCAGCGGTTCTGAGCGCTGGAGGCCGCGTCTCGCACTTCCCTCTAACAGGGAGCGCGCCTGCGCCGGCCATTCACAAACGGCGGGTGCACACCCTGCTAGAGGGAAGCGCGAGATGTGGCCGCGGCTCGCGCATGCGCCGATGGAACGGGGCTGAGGTAAGGTTTGTGGGCCTCCTGGGGGGTTCCTCCCCGCGGGACATCCCGATTTCGGATGCCCCGCGGGGAGGGATCTGATCGGTCCGGTAATCTTATAGATTCCCGAGCCGATCCCCCTGGGTTTCAAGCCACTTTAATACTTTAATGCCAGACCTGTAATGACAATTCTGCATATAAATATAAAAAATCAAAACCCTGTTTAAACAGAAGAAAAGGAACGTCCATTGCAATGTATGGGAGAGCGACAGGTAATACATGGCCCTCTGGAAGCCAGAGCTCCAGCACTATACTCGGAGCCACCTGTAATGATGAATGGGATGCTACCTGGCGCTATTACAGTCGCTCACCAGATTTGCTTTCTTAAATGTGGTTTTGCGTACAGCGCTCGTCGTTCACCAGATGCTGCCTGTCGCTACGAGGCACTACCTGGCACTAGCCGTTGATGAATAACCCCCTTAGTTTCAACTGTTATTGAATAGAGGCCAGTGTGTCTGTTGTAGTTATGATAGGCCATGCTCTCATGCTCCTCCTGGTGTTGGCAACACTGAATAGCAACCTATCCTTAAAATGGATCGAAACCCACCCTAGAGTCTATGAGACACCTGGATCCCATCTTGTAGAACTGGATTTAGTTCTGGGTCCCCATAAAGTATGGGAAAATTGTTACTACTTTACTAACCCAAATTGTGTGGTATACGCCGTGACAAATGTGGACCTCTGATATTCCTTCTACTTTTTGTCCTGCAACACAGAAGAGACCAACAGAGTTAAAGTGGACCAACACCCAGGATTTTGACTATACTGGGTTTTGGTCCACTTCGGTGGGGCACCCCGATCGAGGGTGCCCCGCTGTGGGAAACCCCCCAGAAAGCCCCGAAAACTCACCTCACCCCGCTCCCACGTGACTCGCTCGTCCAATCACCGGCGACGGACAAGCGAGAGGCAGCGACGGACAAGCAGAGCGCGTCCGCCGCCGCCTCCCGCGCGTCCCTCTTACAGGGAGCGCACCCACGCCGGCCATTCACAAACAGCCAGCGCGGGAGCTCGCCCTGCTAGAGGGACGCGCAGGAGGCGGCGGACGTGCATGCGCCGCTGGAACGTGGAAAAGGTAGGATTGTGGGCTTCCTGGGGGGTTTCACCCCGCGGGGAGGGATCTGATCTGCCTGGGAATCTTATAGATTCCCGGGCCGATCCCCCCTGGGTGTTGGTCCGCTTTAAGGGCAGCTATCCCCCTGCAGAAACTGCCACACAAGATGCAGGAGCGGCTAGATTACAATTATCTCTCAGAGTGAGAAAAGGGTAGTGGTGAATAAAATAAAATCTGGATGCTGGGCTACATAAGAGGGGATAGATGTCAGCTGCAACAGTTTTATTCAGCAGCACAGCTACAGTACATGAATCAACTTCATGGAAGATCAGCAATTATTTGCTTTTACATCAGCACCAGAGGTGAATGTCATAACAGAAAATTCATCTAAAAGCACCATAAACGTCACCAACACAAACTGTGCTGGTGACACCAGATTGGTGCTGGCGACAAGAAGTTTTTTTTTCAGATAAGTAACCAACAAGTTAATTGAGGACAGTAAATGAGGGTTTAAAGATGCCAAAAATCAGTGAATCTAATAATTCTCTACTTCTTGAAAGAAGAAAATAAAAATGGAGTTGCTGTAAAGGACTGCTTGCTAACTATACCATGTGGATGAAGATATCCAGGTGAGATTTTCTATTCTGCCTCTTTGTTTAGAACATCTGGTGAAAACACGCAGGAATGACAATATCAGAAAACAACCAAGCCCCCAGAGTAGAGTCAGTGGTATTTACCTGCCTTGTGATGCTTATTATATTTATAGCAATAAACTTGAGGTTATTGGTCTTCTTGAATTTCTAATGGCTTCTCTGTGGAATAGCCTTTTACCATCTGTTCTATTAAAATTTTGTACAATCCTTCTGACACCTAGCTTTAGAAAATTAAATCCTAAGCATTTATTTATATTCATAAGACATTCAAAATACCCCTCAAAGACCCTGTTAGGGTGGTGTATTACATTGCATTACATTGAACTTTTGTCTATAAATGTACTTCTAATTCCTGCAACATGGGGGCATCCCAGTTTGGGATTGGGGGGAAAAGCCCCCTTAAAGTCTCTGTCAAGCCACACGCTAACATTTTCCAACTTTATCCCCGGTGGGAACAGTGTAAATTAATCTATTTCTCAAACTATCTTATTGTAAGTAAATTCCATATATATTATAAGCAAAGCCACTTTCTTCACTTCAGTTTCTGAAATGTGCCTGAGATGGGAAGGGCAAATTATGGCACAGCTTTTGTGAATCATGTGTGAAATCTGCTGTGGTCAGAGACAGTTGCGGGCCCACTGTGGCTTGCTGTTCTCACTCACTCTGAGAACTCCAAGGAGCAGAGAGGTTGGTTGACCACTTTTTTTTTGCATGGTCCAGGAGGGATTGAAGTGAAAGGAGGACAAATTTGGAGCCCTGCTAGGGCTTCATTCCTGCACTTCAGGATATTGAGGAGAGGCACATGATGTCTTATTACTGCCGTTGAGTTTACACTCTCTTTAATATTGTATAATCATAAACTATAAGTTTTCAGGGAGCACTGCTTTAAAAACACACATGAATCACTGAAGCCAATCACTGCATGAGCTCAATCCAGAAATCAATGTCTGTGAACACAGTTCGTCCTTCAATCTAGTATTAGGTATGATGGTATTTGATGGTATTTGGTAGATGAATCTGACCACAGAATTTGAAATTTCATTATCAAAACCATGAACAACATGTCCTGTGGACTTAAGAGTAGAGGCACTTTTCATCTTGTTATCAACATGCATTAAACTTGCTCCACATAGTACCTTTAAACAGATGCCAACCCCCAATTTATAGAACAACCATTAGCCCAGCGGCTAGACCTCTAGGGCCAATAGTCTCCCTCTTTTTGAGGAATCCCGAATTGGAATCGCACAATACTGTACCTAGTCAGGCGCCCCCAAGGTGCATGTCCGAGCCACATCCTGCTTTACCTCTATGTGAGATACGTACGCCCACCATGCATTTCTAAATAGCTGGCATGGGTACACAGAGGCACTCACTTGATTCAGCTTTATTTGCTGCTCTAAGCTCAGAGTGGTAAAGCAAAGTCTTTATGGAATGCAAGCCAGTGGCCCGCACATGTGCCATGGGATTGTAAGAAAGGTGAGTTTATGAGAGATCTGGGTAGAAGGGAACACACAGTGGGGCATACCACACCAGTATGCCCCAGGCAGGAGGAACAAATCCCAGGATAGTGAAAATCATGGAAAATTCATAAATAACTCTTTAAAATTGCTGTGTTTAGTTTTACATATGCTCCCTTTTGCTTGATTATGTTGGCAGAGTCTGTACAGGATGAGGTTCATCAATGGTCAGTCAGGCCTGCAATGGATAAACAGAAGCAACATTTGACTACAGAACTCAAAAGTCTAGGTGCTAAACTGACCTGTATGTAGTTCAAACCTTTTACCAACACAAAACCTTCAGCGCTAGGGGTGTACATACCATAGAGACAGTGCAGACAGGCGTAATCCCAAACAGCCCAGGGATCGCGTGGCACGTGCACCAGCCTCCCCCCAAAAAAGCCTAAATAATAACAACCATTACAGCCTATTGAAATGTATGGGATAAGGGCACACAGTGCAGGGTGAGTGCCTGGTTTTATATGGGACTGTAAGGAACTCATCCCATCGCTGGCGCTGTTGATAGATGGGACACTACCTGGTGCTATCAGAGATGTTTTGGATTTTTGACTTGATAAATACACCTTTCGCACTGGGACCTGACATTCACCTGACACCCATATGGCACTACATGGCTTTTCTTAAATAACCCCCTTAGCAGCTAGAATCAACCATCAGACAAGAATGGGACAACATCCTTCTCTCAAAACTCCAATCAGTTTCCTCACTGCTCAGACATTTATTGACTGTTATGTATCAAGAGGGGGTGCTACACAATGGTGAATATGGCCCTGTCCCTACTTTTTTTAAATGTGTTGCTGACATCAATAAATGAGTTACTAAACATAATTTTTGTGGCTATAGCGCCAGTTCCATAGCGCCGGCATTACCATCTTCTCTGGCACTGTGCTGTGTATTTATTTTTTAGGGCCAGCTAATTATAAGTCATGGTCCAGATCACAAGTTTGCAGCACAGCACAAAAGTGCCTAAAATGCATACAAAAAGAATCCCAAACAGTCCAGGGATCCCATGGCACATGCCCCAGCCCCCCCCCCCAAAAAAAAATGATAAAACAATGCAAAAATAATTACAACCATCCCAGCCTATTTAAATGTATGGGTTAAGACCACACAGTGCCGGGTGAGCATCTGGTCTCTCATATAACATACCTACAACTTTTCAGGGTGGGAAAGTGGTACGTTTGCTAAATTAGGCCACGCCCCCTCATTGAGGGATGGGTAGGCGATAGCAGTTACAGTAGAAACACTTGGACACTGCATGTCACACCTCAAAGAGGGACAAATGAGAACAACAAGGGACAGGGGGACATGGACTCGAAAGAGGGACAGTACCTCCAGGGACACTTGGTAGGTATGATATAATGATAGATGGGACACTACATGGCACTATCAGAGGAGCTCTGGATTTTTGATTTGATGACTACACCTTTTGCACTGGGACCTGACACCTGACCTGACGTTAGCGTTTTTTTAAATAAACTCCTTTGATTGTTGCACGCTGGTATTGGCCGGCCTATGTCAGCGCTTGGTGGACCCATCAGCCTATGTCAGCACCTGTGAGCGCCACTTTGTACTACAGTTTTTCCAGCACTTCCCAGTATATTAATGAATTTTCTCCTTCTTGCCGCTGTATTTTTGCGGCGCTGGTCAGCGTTTTTTCGTTACAGTTACAAGAAATCATTGCTGGGGACAAAATTTACAGTGTGTTTAGATGAATGGCAAGATCACAAATGAATAGATACATGGGTGCTGGCCACAAAATGGGTGTCCCACCTCTTATATATACTCTTGAAACGTAGGGACACAGGAGACGCCCCCAAAGGAGCCCCCAATAGAGAAAGGTCGCACTCCAAAGATATTATCAAAAATACTGGATACATTTATTTGGCAATAAATAACAACATATAACAACATATATCAATAAAAAGACTCATTTAAAAAAACATAAAGGACAAAAAGCCTTGGGGACTCCACCCAACAATGCTCTAATATACCAACAATTAAACCAATGAGTGTGCAGCACTAACCCCGCCAGAGACCACAAGAAAAAACAAAAACAATAAATATATGTATGACCTGTGAGATACCAAATTGATTAGTATGTGGACATATGTTGTAGTCTAATACACAAAAATGTACAAAATCTAAACCCAATATCAAAAAGTGCATGTGCTAAACTGCCAATGCTGAACAGTGAAGAGAAATCCCACAATTATATGAAAAGAAATGCCAATTATAAAGTGACAAGTATGTTGGGGTATGTACTCTGGGGTATCTTGAACCCCTCCTGGTTGAGCGCCTACTTCTGAGATGTCTCTGCGTAGCCAGGCTAGGAACTCATATGATGCGCGGATAGACAGCGAATACAACAGCTTTCATCATACAAGGTCTCAGTTTATTGCTTTGGGAGAAGTTTTTATAACATATAGACACGGCCTCCTTTGGCCCCCACCTTCGGGGACAATTACAGCTGAGCATTCTCACATGGACAAGAACATAAAATATAAACATAAATCAGTTTGAACTTAAATAAGGAGGAATGTGCAGCTGACCTTGTAGAGCAGACAGTGGAGAGAACATACAGATAAAGTTCACAAGCATATCACATTACACTAGGTTATAATAACAAAGAGCATTTCTTAAATTTTATGGTAAATTAATATCTTAAAGCATAACTCTCAGCCTCTATTCTAGGTTAAACAAGCCTTAGCATATAGTGGGTTAAATCCCCCCCCCCTTTCAAAGTGCAAAAAAGTGAGCAGAGCTCAATGGAGGGTCATCAATTAATGATAAGTATCTAGATCACCATGAATCTTTGAGAGTTCTGCCCATTGTGCTCTATGGAATCTTGAGCTACAGCGCCAGGTTTTATCTGGAGCTGCTCCAACCAGAGCACCCAGCGCTGCATCATTTTCGCTGCTAGTGTTAAATAAAATGCTAGCTGGTGGCCGCATCAGTGCTGGCGTTATTTTCTTTCGTAACTCCCACACTGGGTGCCACGGGGAGGCCGATTCATTAATAGCGCCAGATAGCGACAGATGAGCGACAGTAGCGGCATTTTCAGAGCGCCCGCTAGTAGTCGCTGTGCTTGGCCGTTGTTCTGTAGTTGATATCGACTCAGTCGGTTTGCCGTAATGTTGAGTATTGGGTGAGGAGTCGCTATTTGACAGGTTCCGCGCTGTATGGGAGCGCATGACAGCGAATGGCCATAGCGAACGGCTCCCAGCATATTCATTAACAAATCACACTCAAAAAATTCTCGCGCAGTGAAATGCTTGTTTAAACCCCAGAGCGCTGGCGGCGATGGGTTAAAAGTAGTTTTTTAACCCCCAAACAACCATATTTCTGGATAAAAAAAAACAAGTTTTTCAAAACATTTTGTAATATGAATACATTAATATCAGACCTGTAATATCAATTCTGCACAATTTTTTTTTTTTTTTACCTTAAAAAAAAAAATCTAACATTGCAGAAGTGGTCACAGAATTTTTGACATTTAAAAAAAAAAAAACATTAATAACAATTAATTAAGAATATTTAAAGATTGCTCCATTGAAATGCATTGGAGAGCGCCAGGTAGCGAGGTCATACCTGTCGCTGTTCAAGGTCGCTCGCTGGCGCTGTGGGGTGAGGCTGGAATAATGATGAATGATTCACTATCTGGCGCTCTCTCAGTCGCTAACCAGGATCGGCTTGATAAATGTGTGATTGCGGAGGGGAGCCGGCGTTCTCGTGGCGGTGACCATCATTACCGTTCGCTCACCATTCGCTACCTGGCGCTATCCCTTGTTAAATAAGGGCCAATGGCCCTTATTCATCAAGCGATAGCGCCAGGTAGTGTCCGACGAGCGCCAGGTAGCGGCAGCTAACGGCGACTACCGACTCAAGTACGCCCGGCGGCGGTCACAATGACGCATTTATCAAGCAAAATGAGGCTAGCGCCGGCGAGAGCGACGGCTAGCGCGGCATTCATCATGAAGCCGCCTGGACCGAACAGCGCCGCTGCAAATTCCCTCACAGCGCCAGGTATGAGCTGTCGCTCCCTGGCGATGTCCAATGCATTTCAATGGAGCAATCTATAATAATTCATGATTAATTGGTAATAATTTTTTTTTTAATTTTTTTAATGTCCAAAAATCGGAGACCACTTCTGCAATGTTAGGATTTATTTTTAAGTAAAAAAAAAAAAAAAAAAAAATATGTGCAGAATTGATCTTACAGGTCTGAGATTAATGTATTCATATAACAAAATGATTCTAAAAACATGTATAATGTTACATTCAAAAAATATGGTTGTTTAGGGGTTAAAAACTAGTTAATACAGATCGCCGCCAGCGCTCTGGGGTTTAAACAAGGAATGGACAGCGACAGCACATTCGGAGCGTGATTTTTTGATGAATATGAAGCTAGCCGTTCGCTCTGGCCATTCGTTGTCAGGCGCTCACATACAACGCTGGACCTGTGAAACAGCGACCCCCCAGCCCGTATTCAACATTACCGCACACCGACTGAGTCGCTGTCATCAAGCTAATGCCGGCCAAGCACAGCGAATACTGGCTGGCGCTGAAAAAATCACGCTACAGTCGCTCATCTGTCGCTACCTGGCGCTATTGATGAATCGGCCTCCCCGACTAAAAATGTGGCGCTTTGTGTCACTAACGCTTCATAAATAAGGTTCTGTGTGTTAATAGCTAAAACATACATTTGCCTGTTACTAGGATGGGGGGAGGTGGAACCTTGTTTCGGGTTTATCTGCAAAAGCTTTTAGCAGGGTCCCTGCTGAAATGTGATAATATAACATTACATGGAGCTCCCTCTCACAGGAAGACTTAAATGGAAACAGTGGGGTGAACCCATATGAAACGGATCATATGCGAGTCTAGAGTAAAAGGACGCTGTTAATCCCTCCACATATTGTGTAAAGCAATTAAAACAAGATGTCTCAAACAATGAAAATTCCTAGACAAATTAATAGCAATATGGATTTAGCTTATGTGTAAACATGCATTTAATGGAAGATGGTGTTATTTTGTTTGATCTTTTTATTGCATGGCAGATTATAGGCATTTAATGAAATGTTCCAGTGAAACCTTTTTTAGACTCATTTTAATCAGTCCTGCCACACAAGGTTTATAATGATGAGCTCTATTGCTTATTATTATGGTTGTCTTTTTTTTGCGTAATAATCATGGTAAATTATTGTCACTCCAACTGATTTGAAGAGCTATGTGCTGTATTATTGTTTTAAAACAATTGGAGTCAGTTATTTTTTTAATTTTAGTTTATTATATTTAGTATGTTTTTAACTTATTTTTATTCTAGATGCAATGGAATTCAGACATTTCATCTTCATCCTTAAAAGGAAACTCCACTCTCCAATTTCCTCCTAGCAGATGGTTTCCTGGTTTTGGGGCCCCCCGGCATATTCTTGAGCTCTCCGTTGGGTCCTGCACATCTGGTGTAAGAGAACAGACACAGACTCCCATAAAAAATAATGGGCACCTCAGTCTGGGCTTGTACACCACTCATCCCAACCCATCTACAGGCTCAAAGCCACCATAACTGTGGGAAGTTCAAGGAGATGCCAGGCCCGGAACATTGAAAAGGACACCATGGCAGTGATGGAAGATGATCCAGGAAGCCTTTTGCTGGGAGGTAAATCTGATCTGGAAAGTTTTATTTTTGTAATAGCCTTTGGAACTAGGATCTTCATACTTGTGCACAAAATTGTCTTCGTTAAATTATTTATAGAGCCCAACAGCCAACAGAATACATTTTACAAGGACATGGGGAGTCTTTTTATATGCTTTAGCCTCTGTTTACATCAAATAAAAGATCTTAATCTTTTGTCCCCTACAGCAGTTCCAAACTACTCCGGCAGTATAAAATGCATTGGCTCTTATGATAGGGTCCTGCAGGATGGAGATATAAGGGATGGCTGGGCTCCCATATTGTCAGTCACAATCTCTGGAGCATGCCCACTTAATTCATTGGAATAGAAGGGGAGTGATAGGCCTTGGCATGTTGCTGGACTTGCTGATGCCACCGGTAAACTTACACATCATGGGACCTGATCCCGGAACCCAGTAGGATGGAACAGATAAGGGAGACTAAAAAGAAGTATGTTTTTTTCCTTTGACTGGACAGCCCTTATTTATGTTTTACCTGTGTCATAAACAATGTCTACAACATTTTGTCTCCATCCTACTCAGTACAAATATGCAGAATTGGGTCACAATGATGCCCATCTACCATGTTTTGAATTAAATTATATAAGTACTTTGTTGTATCATATTTGGCTCCTTATACCAACTTTTCAGGGCCTCGCATGGCCCCCTCCTGAGGCAAACAACCCAACTGTTCAACTCCATAGAGTCGAGATATTATTTTTATTATTGTTTGTTGCCATTTTCATCCATAGTGCTGTACAAAGTAGGAATTAGGACAGGGTAAAACATGCAGTAAATAGGTTATTACAAACAAGATGTTACTAACATTAAAGTTAATGTTATGGGAACAGTGTACAATAGGAGAGAGAGCCCTGTCCTTACAAGCTTACAGCTTAAAGGATAAATAGTGGAGACAAAGGGGAAGAATCACAAGTGGTAGCTATTGAGTTTTGTGGCATGTGCCATATAAAGGTTATAAGGGTTATCTAAACCAGGTCATATGCTTGTCTGAACAGGTAGGTTTTGAGGGTGCTTTTGAACATTTGGACTGGGTAGTGTCGAATTGAGTGGGGAAGGGCACTCCAGAGGAGTAGTGAGGCACATGAGTCCTGGATGGGAATGGGAGGAGGACAGGAGTTGGTGAAAGGCACAGCGAAGGCGTGGTAGGGGGTAGGACTGACCAGGACAGAAGGAAGACTAAAAAAAAATGGACTAGGCTTTTGAGGTTTAAAGTGGACCAAACCCCAGGCCCAACAGCCCTGGAATCTATAAGGTCGCCGGTAAACTCGGGGTGCCTGAGATACCTGATTCTTTTAAATGGCCACATTTTGAATTTTCTTACTTCCTTTTCTCCTTTAACACAGTCTCTGTTTTTTGGTGTTTCCTTTTTTGCCACATTATTTTTAGTGCTCCCTCTGTCTCCCTCTCTACAGTCTCCACCATTGGACTCTTTTTCCTGTATGTTCTTAATTTATCTTATTTGTCTGAAATTTCATCTGTCTCACTTTCACATTCTTTCCATCTATCTTCTATTTTCCCTTTAGCATTCGTCTCCCACATTCTGTCTGTCTCCATCATATGTACAGTACGGACTAAGGACCTGAAGACATTCTTGACGCCTTGTCTTTGCTTGAGTTGACCACCTGTACCCACTGGGGCACCAGTGTAGGACCTGCTTTGGTTGAAATTGTTCCTCATGCAATACATAATTTTCTAGTCTGTGTTTTAGACTTTTCAAACAAAAACCTAAAGGGTAGTTACAATCTATATAAGACTATATAAAGATCTGCCTTACTGGCATTTGAGGGAATTTTCAAGATCATCACCTATATATTCCTAGGCCGGCTGGTATGAGAGTTCCCATGATGAAAAGACATTGCCCGGTCTTCCGTAATGGGCAGCGTGGTCACGCCATGGCTGCAAGGTGGGCGGGAGATGCGGCTGGCGGTGCTGCTCGGCTGCTTAGCTGTCCAATCGGCTTAGCCGTCAGCAGCGCCGAAAGAAGCTGAGTGACAGTGAGCGTGCCTTTTGGGCCGCTCAGTCAATCAGCGCACTCGCTCTAACCTGAGTCTGTGCCGTGGTAGAGGTAGGAAAGTGAGTTGGCTTCTTCTGGTCAAAGGGAATGTGTGAATTTTATCTAAAGCTCTGGAGTCCTGGGCCGGCAGCTTTCCTATCCCTCGGGCATCCTGATTTGGAATGCCCTGGTCTTTAAAACCCCATCAATCACCGGCAAAACGTACCTTTCCTGAGGCTCCCACAGTATTTTCTCAGCTCATGGCTGTATCCCTGACTGACTAACTGAGGTGGTTGGGGGGCACTGCGGGGTTAGAGGATTTTGGTCTGCTCTAACTATTTATTTATTTAGTTAGATGTAAAATTGAGACCTTTATGTTCAGTTTAGACATTTATGTCCGTATTTCTGTAACAGTTTCCCGGCTTGCATGCTGGGATCAGAGAGGAGGATTGGTATGTAAATACGTGTTGGCTTCAGAGCTAGGTGTAACAAATAACCAAGGCTATATCAAAGAAAAAGCTGCTGGTTCAGTATTTGCTACATGTGTATAGCGTGTTATCCAGCCCAGGGGATATCTTGCTATATGGATTTATAATGTGTATTATTTGTAAGGTTGGAGCCTTCAATAGATGTTGCTGAGATTTATAATCTGCAGGCTGAACATAGAAACACATAAAGCTGACGACAGAAAGAGTATCTGGAGAAGGGTGGCCCAGACACCCCTACTGCCCAGTAATCAGAACGCACCACTAAGGGGGTTATTTAAGAAGGGATAGCGGGAGGTAGTGCTTCGTAGCGGCAGGCAGCGTCTGGTGAACGCCGGGTGCTGTACGCAAAACCACATTTATGAAAGCGAATCTGGTGAGCGTCTCTAACAGCGCCATGTAGCGCCCCGATGTATTATTACAGGCGGCTCAGTGTATATCGCCGGCGCTCTAGTTTCCAGAGCGCAAGATATTGCCTTTCGCTTACTGTTGCTCTCCCATACATTTCAATGACTGATTATTTGCTTGTGTTTAAACAACGTGTTTGACAATTTTTTGCTTTTTTTGCTCTAAGCATTGTGTCATGTCTCCTGCCTGCAAACAAACACTTTTAGAAACTTTTTTGACTTTTTATATTTTTATGCAGAATTGTCATTACAGGTCTGGCACTAAAGTGTTAATGTCACAGTGTTAAAACAATGTCATTCCACGTGTTTTCGCTTCGTTACTGGTGGATATGTATTCAAAAACAGACTTTAATCACACAGCGTCTGGCGCTCTGTGCTACAGCGCCCAGCTTTAGAGCGCCGACGCTGTGTGTGTGTGTGTCCTTTTTTGATGTGGAGCGCTGAGAGTCGGTCGCACTGAGTTGGCGCTACCTTTCACTCCCTGCAGCGCTGTACTGGTGTTCCAGCGCCCAACACACATCACATTCATCAATGTGGGCCAGGTTAGTACAACGCCTGAGGCGCTCTGTTACAGCACCCGATACCCGCTTACAGTGTCTACTAGCGGTCGCTCTAAGCGCCGCTATACAGACGCTCATCTGCCGATACCTGGTGTTAGTAGTGAATCAGCCTCCAAGTGTAACTAAATCATTACAGCTATTTATTGAACATAAATATACACACAAAGACATCGACAACTAGATATAAAAAACCTACAGACACATGAATAGGTGGGTTATGTGGACCCTAATCCACATCATCTCCAATCATAATTACTCAGTATTTTGTATAATGCAATAGTCCCCAGTGACCGCCCAAATATATATATCACTAACAAAGAAAGTGCATTGTGCAGTAATCAATGCATGAAGAGTTTCATTAATCATATGCCATAAAGTGCTAATGCTATCATGAAAAATAAAGGCCCTTATTTAACAAGGGATAGCGCCAGGTAGCGAATGGTGAGCGAACGGTAATGACGGTCACCGCCACGAGAACGCCGGCTCCCCTCTGCAATCACACATTTATGAAGCCGATCCTGCTTAGCGACTGACAGAGCGCCAGATAGCGAATCATTCATCATTATTCCAGCCTCACCCCACAGCGCCAGCGAGCGACCTTGAACAGCGACAGGTATGACCTCTCGCTACCTGGCGCTCTCCAATGCATTTCAATGGAGCAATCTTTAAATATTTTTAATTAATTGCTATTAATGTTTTTTTTTTTTTTTTTTTTTAAATGTCAAAAATTCTGTGACCACTTCTGCAATGTTAGATATTTTTTTTAAGGTAAAAAAAAAAATTGTGCAGAATTAATATTACAGGTCTGATATTAATGTATTCATATTACAAAATGTTTTGAAAAACTTTTTTTTTTTTCCCTAAAATATGGTTGTTTGGGGGTTAAAAAACTACTTTTAACCCATCGCCGCCAGCGCTCTGGGGTTTAAACATGCATTTCACAGCGCAAGAATTTTTTGAGCGTGATTTGTTAATGAATATGCTGGGAGCCGTTCGCTATGGCCATTCGCTGTCATGCGCTCCCATACAGCGCGGAACCTGTCAAACAGCGACTCCTAACCCCGTATTCAACATTACCGCACACCGACTGAGTCGCCGTCAACAACCGAACAACGGCCAAGCACAGCGAATACTAGCGGGCGCTGTGAAAATACCGCTACTGTCGCTCATCTGTCGCTACCTGACGCTATTAATGAATCGGCCTCAAAGACATATGTGCAAATAATGCAAATTAATAAACAGACGAAGGGGAAGACAAAGAGGAAGAGGTAAAAAGTATAATATAATCATGTCACCAGTCAGAGGTAGTCCACCAAATGTTTTAATTTTTAATTAATCCTTTATTTATAAAAGCGGTGTTTATTACCTGCAATCTCTTGCTATTGACAACGTACACCAAGATGAGAAGTGAGTCCTGTACACACAGAACACTGCTGCTATGGCCATTGCTGTTGCTATTGGCAACATTCATTAAGGCCCTTATTTATGAAGGAATAGCGACAGGTAGCGACGGGTGAGCGACCGGTAATGACGGGCACCGCCACGAGAACGCCGGCTCCCCACCACAATCACACATTTATCAAGCCGATCCTGCTTAGCGACTGAGATAGCGCCAGATAGCCACTCATTCATCATTATTCCAGCCTCAGCCCACAGCACCAGCGTCCGACCTTGAACAGCGACAGGTATGACCTCTCGCTACCTGGCGCTCTCCAATGCATTTCAATGGAACAATCTTTAAATATTCATAATTACTTGTTATTAATGTTTTTTTTTTTTTTAAATGTGAAAAATTCTGTGACCACTTCTGCCATGTTAGATAATTTTTTTAAGGTAAAAAAAAAAAAAAAATTGTGCAGAATTGATATTACAGGTCTGATATTATTGTATTCATATTACTCAATTCTTTAAAATTTTTATTTTTTTTTTGTTTCCAAAAATATGGTGGTTTGGGGGTTAAAAAACTACTTTTAACACATCGCCGCCAGCGCTCTGGGGTTTAAACATGCATTTCACAGCGCAGGAATTTTTTGAGCGTGATTTTTTGATGAATGTGGTGGAAGCCGGTCGCTCTGACCAGTCGCTATCATGTGCACCCATACATCGCGGAACCTGTCAAATAGCGACTCGTCACCCCGTATTCAACATTACTGCACACCGACTCAGTCGCTATCAACAACCAAACAATAGCCAAGCACAGCGACTACTAGCGAGCGCTGTGAAAATACTGCTACAGTCGCTCAACTGTCGCTACCTGCCGCTATTAATGAACCGGCCTCTAAGAGGCCGATTCATTAATAGCGCCAGGTAGCGACAAAAGAGCGCCAGTAGCGTGATTTTCTCAGCGCCAGCTAGTATTCGCTGTGCTTAGCCGGGGTGTGCTTGTTGACAGCGACTCAGTCGGTGTGCGGTAATGTTGAATACGGGCTGGGGGGTCGCTGTTTCACAGGTTCAGCGTTGTATGGGTGCGCCTGACAACGAATGGCCAGAGCGAACAGCTTGCTGCAGATTCATTAACAAAACATGCTCCGAATTTTTTCGCGCTGGCGGCGATGGGTGTAAAATAGGTTTTAACCCCCAAACAACCATATTTTTTGATTGTAAAATTATACAAGTTTTTATAAACATTTTGTAATATGAATACATTAATATCAGACCTGTAATATCAATTCAGCACAAATTTTTTTTTTTTTTTTTTTTTTTACCTTAAAAAAAATCCTAACATTGCAGAAGTGGTCACAGAATTTTTGACATTAAAAAAAAACATTAATAGGAATTAATTATGATTAATTAAAGATTGCTCCATTGAAATGCATTGGACATCGCCAGGGAGCGACAGGTCATACCTGGCGCTGTGATGGGATTAGCAGCGGCGCTGTTCGTTGCAGTCGGCTACATGATGAATCCCGCGCTAACCGTCGCTCTCGCCGGCGCTAGCCTCATTTAGCGTGATAAATGCGTCATTGTGACTGCCGCCGGGCGTACTTAAGTCGGTAGCCGCCGTTAGCTGCCGGTACCTGGCGCTCGTCAGACACTACCTGGCGCTAGCCCTTGATAAATAAGGGCCTAAGTCTGTACTTGGTGTACGTATCCAATAGCAACAGATTGCAGATCGCTTCCATAGAACACACATTAGCTATCATTATAAAAACAATGCTAGATCAGCTCAGCACCTAAGACATCATTTTGCCTCACAAAAATATACACTTTAAAAGAATTTAAACCATAGATCCTTTTGGACTCTGGGACTGGTATTAGGGTTTTGGTCCTCTTCAAAGGTTGCTCAAAACCTTCAAATATAATGCCCCCAACTAAATGACTCTGTCCTGGGAGCTGGGGAATATCATTGCTGCATATCATGGTCACTTGATTTATTGCTGTCTATGCCTTGTGGATGGGCAAGAGTCATGCTGAATAACAGGCTGATTCATCACTAACGCCAAGTAGAGACAGATGAGCATCTGTAACAGGCATTTTAGAGCGCCTGCTAGTAGTCACTGTGCTTGGCCGTGGGTCGCTAGTTCATAGCGACTCAGTCGCAGTGCAGCAATGATGAATACATTGTGAGGAGTCGCTATATGACCAGTACAGCGCTGTATTGGAGCGCATGTTAGCGACTGGTCAGTGCGACCGACTTACAACATATTCATCAAAAAAACAGCCTCACACTAGAGATGAGCGAACTTTTGAAAAATTCGATTCGACTGATTCGCCGAATTTTCCGACAAAAATCGTTTCGACCCGAATAAATTCGCGACGAATCGCTATTAAAAACGGCTATTTCTGAGCCTCCTAGAGCCTCAATAGGGTTGTAAACCATTCAGCCTTGCTGTAACACGCACAGGATGCGTGCTGGGTTAGTTAAATAATACTTTGAAGAAATATCACATGCAGATCAGAGGCATCGCTAATAGAATCGCAGAGCGGCACAATTGCAGAGAGTTGAAGTGGCATCACTATGAGGGGCAGAAGGAGCCCAAATATACACTGGAGTTGGCCTCAGGAGCCCAAAAATTGGATGAATCACACCCTGGAGTTGGCAGAAGTTGGCAGCAGCAGCAGCAGGAGCCCAAATATACACTGGAGTTGGCTTCAGGAGCCCAAAAATTGGATGAATCACACCCTGGAGTTGGCAGGAGTTGACAGTAGCAGCAGCAGGAGCCCAAATATACACTGGAGTTGGCTTCAGGAGCCCAAAAATTGGATGAATCACACCCTGGAGTTGGCAGGAGTTGACAGTAGCAGCAGCAGGAGCCCAAATATACACTGGAGTTGGCTTCAGGAGCCCAAAAGTTGGATGAATCACACCCTGGAGTTGGCAGGAGTTGACAGTAGCAGCAGCAGGAGCCCAAATATACACTGGAGTTGGCTTCAGGAGCCCAAAAATTGGATGAATCACACCCTGGAGTTGGCAGGAGTTGACAGCAGCAGCAGCAGGAGCCCAAATATACACTGGAGTTGGCCTCAGGAGCCCAAAAATTGGATGAATCACACCCTGGAGTTGGCAGAAGTTGGCAGCAGCAGCAGCAGGAGCCCAAATATACACTGGAGTTGGCTTCAGGAGCCCAAAAATTGGATGAATCACACCCTGGAGTTGGCAGGAGTTGACAGTAGCAGCAGCAGGAGCCCAAATATACACTGGAGTTGGCTTCAGGAGCCCAAAAATTGGATGAATCACACCCTGGAGTTGGCAGGAGTTGACAGTAGCAGCAGCAGGAGCCCAAATATACACTGGAGTTGGCTTCAGGAGCCCAAAAATTGGATGAATCACACCCTGGAGTTGGCAGGAGTTGACAGCAGCAGCAGCAGGAGCCCAAATATACACTGGAGTTGGCCTCAGGAGCCCAAAAATTGGATGAATCACACCCTGGAGTTGGCAGAAGTTGGCAGCAGCAGCAGCAGGAGCCCAAATATACACTGGAGTTGGCTTCAGGAGCCCAAAAATTGGATGAATCACACCCTGGAGTTGGCAGGAGTTGACAGTAGCAGCAGCAGGAGCCCAAATATACACTGGAGTTGGCTTCAGGAGCCCAAAAATTGGATGAATCACACCCTGGAGTTGGCAGAAGTTGGCAGCAGCAGCAGCAGGAGCCCAAATATACACTGGAGTTGGCTTCAGGAGCCCAAAAATTGGATGAATCACACCCTGGAGTTGGCAGAAGTTGGCAGCAGCAGCAGCAGGAGCCCAAATATACACTGGAGTTGGCCTCAGGAGCCCAAAAATTGGATGAATCACACCCTGGAGTTGGCAGCAGCAGCAGGAGCCCAAACATTACTTTAAAGAGACCCTGGGGTTGGCTTCAGGAGCCCAAAAATTGGATGAATCACACCCTGGAGTTGGCAGAAGTTGGCAGCAGCAGCAGCAGGAGCCCAAATATACACTGGAGTTGGCCTCAGGAGCCCAAAAATTGGATGAATCACACCCTGAAGTTGGCAGCAGCAGCAGGAGCCCAAACATTACTTTAAAGAGACCCTGGGGTTGGCTTCAGGAGCCCAAAAATTGGATGAATCACACCCTGGAGTTGGCAGAAGTTGACAGTAGCAGCAGCAGGAGCCCAAATATACACTGGAGTTGGCTTCAGGAGCCCAAAAATTGGATGAATCACACCCTGGAGTTGGCAGGAGTTGACAGTAGCAGCAGCAGGAGCCCAAATATACACTGGAGTTGGCTTCAGGAGCCCAAAAATTGGATGAATCACACCCTGGAGTTGGCAGAAGTTGGCAGCAGCAGCAGCAGGAGCCCAAATATACACTGGAGTTGGCTTCAGGAGCCCAAAAATTGGATGAATCACACCCTGGAGTTGGCAGGAGTTGACAGTAGCAGCAGCAGGAGCCCAAATATACACTGGAGTTGGCTTCAGGAGCCCAAAAATTGGATGAATCACACCCTGGAGTTGGCAGGAGTTGACAGTAGCAGCAGCAGGAGCCCAAATATACACTGGAGTTGGCTTCAGGAGCCCAAAAATTGGATGAATCACACCCTGGAGTTGGCAGGAGTTGACAGCAGCAGCAGCAGGAGCCCAAATATACACTGGAGTTGGCCTCAGGAGCCCAAAAATTGGATGAATCACACCCTGGAGTTGGCAGAAGTTGGCAGCAGCAGCAGCAGGAGCCCAAATATACACTGGAGTTGGCTTCAGGAGCCCAAAAATTGGATGAATCACACCCTGGAGTTGGCAGGAGTTGACAGTAGCAGCAGCAGGAGCCCAAATATACACTGGAGTTGGCTTCAGGAGCCCAAAAATTGGATGAATCACACCCTGGAGTTGGCAGGAGTTGACAGCAGCAGCAGCAGGAGCCCAAATATACACTGGAGTTGACTTCAGGAGCCCAAAAATTGGATGAATCACACCCTGGAGTTGGCAGGAGTTGACAGCAGCAGCAGCAGGAGCCCAAACATTACTTTAAAGAGACCCTGGGGTTGGCTTCAGGAGCCCAAAAATTGGATGAATCACACCCTGGAGTTGGCAGAAGTTGGCAGCAGCAGCAGCAGGAGCCCAAATATACACTGGAGTTGGCTTCAGGAGCCCAAAAATTGGATGAATCACACCCTGGAGTTGGCAGGAGTTGACAGTAGCAGCAGCAGGAGCCCAAATATACACTGGAGTTGGCTTCAGGAGCCCAAAAATTGGATGAATCACACCCTGGAGTTGGCAGGAGTTGACAGTAGCAGCAGCAGGAGCCCAAATATACACTGGAGTTGGCTTGAGGAGCCCAAAAATTGGATGAATCACACCCTGGAGTTGGCAGAAGTTGGCAGCAGCAGCAGCAGGAGCCCAAATATACACTGGAGTTGGCTTCAGGAGCCCAAAAATTGGATGAATCACACCCTGGAGTTGGCAGGAGTTGACAGTAGCAGCAGCAGGAGCCCAAATATACACTGAAGTTGGCTTCAGGAGCCCAAAAATTGGATGAATCACACCCTGGAGTTGGCAGGAGTTGACAGTAGCAGCAGCAGGAGCCCAAATATACACTGGAGTTGGCTTCAGGAGCCCAAAAATTGGATGAATCACACCCTGGAGTTGGCAGGAGTTGACAGCAGCAGCAGCAGGAGCCCAAATATACACTGGAGTTGGCTTTAGGAGCCCAAAAATTGGATGAATCACACCCTGGAGTTGGCAGGAGTTGACAGCAGCAGCAGCAGGAGCCCAAATATACACTGGAGTTGGCCTCAGGAGCCCAAAAATTGGATGAATCACACCCTGGAGTTGGCAGAAGTTGGCAGCAGCAGCAGCAGGAGCCCAAATATACACTGGAGTTGGCTTCAGGAGCCCAGAAATTGGATGAATCACACCCTGGAGTTGGCAGAAGTTGGCAGCAGCAGCAGCAGGAGCCCAAATATACACTGGAGTTGGCTTCAGGAGCCCAAAAATTGGATGAATCACACCCTGGAGTTGGCAGGAGTTGACAGTAGCAGCAGCAGGAGCCCAAATATACACTGGAGTTGGCTTCAGGAGCCCAAAAATTGGATGAATCACACCCTGGAGTTGGCAGGAGTTGACAGCAGCAGCAGCAGGAGCCCAAATATACACTGGAGTTGGCTTCAGGAGCCCAAAAATTGGATGAATCACACCCTGGAGTTGGCAGGAGTTGACAGCAGCAGCAGCAGGAGCCCAAACATTACTTTAAAGAGACCCTGGGGTTGGCTTCAGGAGCCCAAAAATTGGATGAATCACACCCTGGAGTTGGCAGAAGTTGGCAGCAGCAGCAGCAGGAGCCCAAATATACACTGGAGTTGGCTTCAGGAGCCCAAAAATTGGATGAATCACACCCTGGAGTTGGCAGGAGTTGACAGTAGCAGCAGCAGGAGCCCAAATATACACTGGAGTTGGCTTCAGGAGCCCAAAAATTGGATGAATCACACCCTGGAGTTGGCAGGAGTTGACAGTAGCAGCAGCAGGAGCCCAAATATACACTGGAGTTGGCTTGAGGAGCCCAAAAATTGGATGAATCACACCCTGGAGTTGGCAGAAGTTGGCAGCAGCAGCAGCAGGAGCCCAAATATACACTGGAGTTGGCTTCAGGAGCCCAAAAATTGGATGAATCACACCCTGGAGTTGGCAGGAGTTGACAGTAGCAGCAGCAGGAGCCCAAATATACACTGGAGTTGGCTTCAGGAGCCCAAAAATTGGATGAATCACACCCTGGAGTTGGCAGGAGTTGACAGTAGCAGCAGCAGGAGCCCAAATATACACTGGAGTTGGCTTCAGGAGCCCAAAAATTGGATGAATCACACCCTGGAGTTGGCAGGAGTTGACAGCAGCAGCAGCAGGAGCCCAAATATACACTGGAGTTGGCTTCAGGAGCCCAAAAATTGGATGAATCACACCCTGGGGTTGGCAGGAGTTGACAGTAGCAGCAGCAGGAGCCCAAAAAATGGCCTAAAGACATAAATATGTTTTGCACCATTTGGAAAGTGTAAAACGTGGCACCATGCTGAATCTAGTCGCATGCATCAGGCATTGGTGGGTGGAAATCCTGGCTGATCCATCCCTGATTCATTTTGACAAAGGTGAGTCTCTCCACATTTTTAGTTGACAGACGAGTTCTCCTCGCCGTAACTATGGCCCCCGCCGCACTAAACACCCGCTCAGATGGCACGCTACTTGCCGGGCAGGACAGCTTTTCCAGGGCAAACTCTGCTAGTTGCGGCCACAAATCAAGTTTGGCTGCCCAGAAGTCCAGCGGATCCTCAAGGTGTGTTGGCATGGTCCTGTCAAAGTATGACATGACCTGCTGGTTCAGGTCCTGCTCCAGGTCTTCCTGCTGCTCATGAGTAGCCTCACTATGCGGGTGTAGAAAGCTACTCATTAGCGACTGAAGACTGAGGCTGCTGCTGCTGATGGAGCTTCTGCTGCTGCTGCTGCCAACCCCCCCAGCGGCCATGGCAGTGGAAGGTGAGCGCAGAGGTCCCCTCGAGTCAGACCTGCGAGAGTATGGACCATGGCGCAGATAGGCATCGGCCAACTGCCTACGTAGAATGTCTTTGTAGTAGTTGAGTTTGTCCTCCCTCTCGGTGGGTTTAAAAAATGCCCCCATTTTGTGCCGGAAGCGAGGGTCCAATAAGGTGGACAGCCAGAAGTCATCCCGCCGACAGATGGAAACAATTCTGGGGTCACTACGCAAGCATGTGAGCATGCTTCGTGCCATTTGCGCAAGTGACTCGGATGGACTACCTGTCTCCATCTCCACTGCATACTGCCACGGTGTGCCCGGGTCCTCTGTCTCTCCTTCCTCAAAAACCTCTAGCTCCTCTGGCTGCTCCTGCTCCTCCTCTCCTGTCCGCTGACTAGATAAACCAGCCATTTCGCCAAGCCTAAACTGTGTTTCGCTGGGCAACTCCTCCTCTTCCTCCTCCTCCTCCTCCAGTTCAGCTCCAACGGGGTTCATGTGGCCGTAAGATGTAAACGCCATGTCTCCAGTGCCCTGACCAGCCATGGTTTCCAACATGTGCTGTAGTACATGAAGCAGTGGAATCACGTCGTTCATCCCGTAATCCTGCCGACTGACAAATAAAGTGGCTTCCTCAAAGGGCCTGAGCAAACGGCAGGTGTCACGTATGAGCTGCCACTGGTTGACATTGAAGTTACACAGGGGAGTCCCCCTATCTGCTTGGATCATCAGGAAATCCGTGATGGCTTTTCTCTGTTCATATAATCGGTCCAACATGTGAAGGGTGGAATTCCAACGGGTGGAAACATCGCAAATCAGACTATGTTGGGGGATACCATTCTGACGCTGTAGCTCAAGAAGGGTGTGTTTGGCGGTGTAGGAGTGGCTGAAGTGCATGCAAAGTTTCCGTGAAGTTGTTAGGATGTCCTGCAGATGGGGGGAACACTTCAGAAACCGCTTGACAACCAGATTGAAGACGTGAGCCATGCAGGGGGCATGGGTCAGGCTTCCTTGGCGCAGCGCAGACAAAATGTTCTTCCCATTGTCGGTAACCATGATTCCCATTTTAAGTTTTCTCGGAGTAAGCCATGTTTGGATTTCCTGATGAATACATTTAAGCAGTTCCTCCCCTGTGTGACTCCGTTCGCCAAGACAAACCATGTGAAGCACTGCGTGACACCTCCGTGCCCTGCACACATGGTAGACTGGAGGGGCACTGAGACTTGAGCCTACAGTGGAGGGTGAGGAGATGGCGGAGGATGAGGAGGCCGAGTCGCACGGTGTCACAGGCCCAATGGGCAGAGAGCGCGGAGGCCGAAGCGGCGTGACCTGTCCAAGTTGCTGCTGCAAAGGGACCACATTCACCCAGTGGGCCGTAAACGACATGTACTGCCCCTGACCGTAGTTACAGCTCCAGATGTCGGCGCTGCCATGTATTTTGCTACACACCGACAGGCTCAAGGACTGGCCCACCTTCTGTTCAACAAAAGTGTGCAGCGCTGGTACTGCCTTCTTGGCAAAGAAATGACGGCTTGGGACTCTCCACCTCGGCTCGGCACAAGCCATCAGTTCTCTGAAAGGTGCAGATTCCACCACCTGAAAAGGGAGCGACTGCAGCACCAGCAACTTGGACAGGAGCACATTCAGCTTCTGCGCCGTAGGATGAGTGGGCGCATACTGCTGTCTCTTGGACATGGCTTCGCTGATGGATTGCTGGCGGGATGCATAACTTGGAGGAGGAGGAGCAGGAGCGACAGAGGATGGGTATGACGCACAGCTGCCTTCGGCTGAGGTGCTGGAGCCTTGGCTGGCAGAAATTGGGAGCTCACTTGGTGAGGAAGCAGACTGGACCACCCCTTGGGAGCCTCGGTTCTCCCAGGTCGTTTTATGGTGACGCATCATATGTTGACGCAGGGCCGTGGTGCCAACATTTGGACCCTGGCCACGCTTCACCTTTTGCCTACATATCTTGCATGTGGCCATGTTACCCTCCTGCGGATGCCTCAGGAAAAACTGCCACACTGCCGAGTAGCTACTTTTCCCACCCCCTGGCCTCACTGATTCACTGCTGCTGTTGCCAACTCCAGGAACCCCTGCTCCACTACCTCCCGATAAGGTAGACTGCCGCACAGCAGGTGCTCTACCCCGGCCCCGGCCCCGGCCGGCTCCAGCCTTTGGAATTGTGCCCCCATGCTGACTGCTACCACCTTGCTGCCTCAGCTGCTGACTCCGGGGCAACCTGCGCCCCTCTTCTCCTGATGATGACGATGAAGCCCCTTCATCACCCGGCTCCCAAGTGCGATCGGCTTCATCGTCATCATCATCATCACCGAGTTGTGGCTGTACGTCACTGATGTTCGTGGATTCGTCAACAGTGTCTGGCGCAGGAGCTGGAACGCTCGCAGCACCCACGACACTGTCCACATCACTATCTGTCTGCCTAGCTAGAGAAGCCACCTCCATTTCTTGGCTGGGCAGTAGCTGCTGACTGTCCTCTATCTGATGGTCCTCCTCACTAAAGAGTGGAGCTGAACCCAAAGCATAGGATACGTCGCTGGGGGAGGGAACGGCGTAGGACAGAGGCAATGGGAGGACAGGGACTGCTCTCGGGGCATGCCAACTCAGGGTTGTGTCAGAGGAACCTACCGACCCTAGACTGGGGGTCTCAGACGTAAGTTGTGATGAAGTTGTTGATGAGCGCGTCAACCAATCTACCACGGCAGATGCGTTACTGGTGGAGACCCGACCGCTAGCAGATACTGGCAGATTAGGTCTCTCAGCGTGACTCCTGCTGCTACTGGCCCCCAGTCTGATGCGAGCTCTGCCTGCGGAATCTTGGCCTCTGCCACTCCTCTTTTCACTTCCAGGCACTTGTCTGCCCGACATAGTCTAACTGGCGTGGGAGTAGGTGATATTTTAAGATCCCCCGGGCAGCGGTGGGTCTATATGAAACAGAATATAATGCACACCAAAAGTGAGCAGTAACACTCAGCCTCCAACAGGCCTGCTTAGTGTAAATAAGAGAGCTGCTTAGTGTAAATAAAGAGGGGTATGCTATGTTACAGAATGGGATGCCTCAACAGAAGTGCACCTGGCAGGCAGCAGTAAGCCTATGCCCAGCAAAAGTGTCTTATAATATAAATATAATAAGAGCAAATGCTTATATGGTCTTAAACAGAGGCTGCTTTAGTCACAGAATGGGATGCCCCCAAAAAAGATCCAGTAGTACTATGCCCAGCAAAAGTGTCTTTATCAGGCTAATTTCAAATATGATAAGAGCAAATGCTTATATGGTCTTAAACAGAGGCTGCTTTAGTCACAGAATGGGATGCCCTGGCAGGGACAAGTAGTGCTATGCCCAGCAAAAGTGTCTTTATCAGGCTAATTTCAAATATGATAAGAGCAAATGCTTATACGGTCTTAAACAGAGGCTGCTTTAGTCACAGAATGGGATGCCCCCCAAAAAAGATCCAGTAGTACTATGCCCAGCAAAAGTGTCTTTATCAGGCTAATTTCAAATATGATAAGAGCAAATGCTTATACGGTCTTAAACAGAGGCTGCTTTAGTCACAGAATGGGATGCCCCAACAGGAATGGACCTGGCAGGGTCCAGTAGTGCTTTGCCCAGCAAAAGTGTCTTTATCAGGCCTAATTTCAAATATGATAAGAGCAAATGGTTATATGGTCTTAAACAGAGGCTGCTTTAGTCACAGAATGGGATGCCCCAACAGAAGTGGACCTGGCAGGGTCCAGTAGTGCTATGCCCAGCAAAAGTGTCTTTATCAGGCCTAATTTCAAATATGATAAGAGCAAATGGTTATATGGTCTTAAACAGAGGCTGCTTTAGTCACAGAATGGGATGCCCCAACAGAAGTGGACCTGGCAGGGTCCAGTAGTGCTATGCCCAGCAAAAGTGTCTTTATCAGGCCTAATTTCAAATATGATAAGAGCAAATGCTTATATGGTCTTAAACAGAGGCTGCTTTAGTCACAGAATGGGATGCCCCAACAGGAATGGACCTGGCAGGGTCCAGTAGTGCTTTGCCCAGCAAAAGTGTCTTTATCAGGCCTAATTTCAAATATGATAAGTGAAAATGGTTATACGGTCTTAAACAGAGGCTGCTGTAGTCACAGAATGGGATGCCCCAACAGAAGTGGACCTGGCAGGGTCCAGTAGTGCTATGCCCAGCAAAAGTGTCTTTATCAGGCCTAATTTCAAATATGATAAGAGCAAATGCTTATATGGTCTTAAACAGAGGCTGCTTTAGTCACAGAATGGGATGCCCCAACAGGAATGGACCTGGCAGGGTCCAGTAGTGCTTTGCCCAGCAAAAGTGTCTTTATCAGGCCTAATTTCAAATATGATAAGTGAAAATGGTTATACGGTCTTAAACAGAGGCTGCTGTAGTCACAGAATGGGATGCCCCAACAGAAGTGGACCTGGCAGGGTCCAGTAGTGCTATGCCCAGCAAAAGTGTCTTTATCAGGCCTAATTTCAAATATGATAAGAGCAAATGGTTATATGGTCTTAAACAGAGGCTGCTTTAGTCACAGAATGGGATGCCCCAACAGAAGTGGACCTGGCAGGGTCCAGTAGTGCTATGCCCAGCAAAAGTGTCTTTATCAGGCCTAATTTCAAATATGATAAGAGCAAATGCTTATATGGTCTTAAACAGAGGCTGCTTTAGTCACAGAATGGGATGCCCCAACAGGAATGGACCTGGCAGGGTCCAGTAGTGCTTTGCCCAGCAAAAGTGTCTTTATCAGGCCTAATTTCAAATATGATAAGAGCAAATGGTTATATGGTCTTAAACAGAGGCTGCTTTAGTCACAGAATGGGATGCCCCAACAGAAGTGGACCTGGCAGGGTCCAGTAGTGCTATGCCCAGCAAAAGTGTCTTTATCAGGCCTAATTTCAAATATGATAAGAGCAAATGCTTATATGGTCTTAAACAGAGGCTGCTTTAGTCACAGAATGGGATGCCCCAACAGAAGTGGACCTGGCAGGGTCCAGTAGTGCTATGCCCAGCAAAAGTGTCTTTATCAGGCCTAATTTCAAATATGATAAGAGCAAATGCTTATATGGTCTTAAACAGAGGCTGCTTTAGTCACAGAATGGGATGCCCCAACAGGAATGGACCTGGCAGGGTCCAGTAGTGCTTTGCCCAGCAAAAGTGTCTTTATCAGGCCTAATTTCAAATATGATAAGAGCAAATGGTTATATGGTCTTAAACAGAGGCTGCTTTAGTCACAGAATGGGATGCCCCAACAGAAGTGGACCTGGCATGGTCCAGTAGTGCTATGCCCAGCAAAAGTGTCTTTATCAGGCCTAATTTCAAATATGATAAGAGCAAATGCTTATATGGTCTTAAACAGAGGCTGCTTTAGTCACAGAATGGGATGCCCCAACAGAAGCCGACCTGGCAGGGTCCAGTAGTGCTATGCCCAGCAAAAGTGTCTTTATCAGGCCTAATTTCAAATATGATAAGAGCAAATGGTTATATGGTCTTAAACAGAGGCTGCTTTAGTCACAGAATGGGATGCCCCAACAGAAGTGGACCTGGCAGGGTCCAGTAGTGCTATGCCCAGCAAAAGTGTCTTTATCAGGCCTAATTTCAAATATGATAAGAGCAAATGGTTATATGGTCTTAAACAGAGGCTGCTGTAGTCACAGAATGGGATGCCCCAACAGAAGTGGACCTGGCAGGGTCCAGTAGTGCTATGCCCAGCAAAAGTGTCTTTATCAGGCCTAATTTCAAATATGATAAGAGCAAATGCTTATATGGTCTTAAACAGAGGCTGCTTTAGTCACAGAATGGGATGCCCCAACAGGAATGGACCTGGCAGGGTCCAGTAGTGCTTTGCCCAGCAAAAGTGTCTTTATCAGGCCTAATTTCAAATATGATAAGAGCAAATGGTTATATGGTCTTAAACAGAGGCTGCTTTAGTCACAGAATGGGATGCCCCAACAGAAGTGGACCTGGCAGGGTCCAGTAGTGCTATGCCCAGCAAAAGTGTCTTTATCAGGCCTAATTTCAAATATGATAAGAGCAAATGGTTATATGGTCTTAAACAGAGGCTGCTTTAGTCACAGAATGGGATGCCCCAACAGAAGTGGACCTGGCAGGGTCCAGTAGTGCTATGCCCAGCAAAAGTGTCTTTATCAGGCCTAATTTCAAATATGATAAGAGCAAATGCTTATATGGTCTTAAACAGAGGCTGCTTTAGTCACAGAATGGGATGCCCCAACAGGAATGGACCTGGCAGGGTCCAGTAGTGCTTTGCCCAGCAAAAGTGTCTTTATCAGGCCTAATTTCAAATATGATAAGTGAAAATGGTTATACGGTCCTAAACAGAGGCTGCTGTAGTCACAGAATGGGATGCCCCAACAGAAGTGGACCTGGCAGGGTCCAGTAGTGCTATGCCCAGCAAAAGTGTCTTTATCAGGCCTAATTTCAAATATGATAAGAGCAAATGCTTATATGGTCTTAAACAGAGGCTGCTTTAGTCACAGAATGGGATGCCCCAACAGGAATGGACCTGGCAGGGTCCAGTAGTGCTTTGCCCAGCAAAAGTGTCTTTATCAGGCCTAATTTCAAATATGATAAGTGAAAATGGTTATACGGTCTTAAACAGAGGCTGCTGTAGTCACAGAATGGGATGCCCCAACAGAAGTGGACCTGGCAGGGTCCAGTAGTGCTATGCCCAGCAAAAGTGTCTTTATCAGGCCTAATTTCAAATATGATAAGAGCAAATGGTTATATGGTCTTAAACAGAGGCTGCTTTAGTCACAGAATGGGATGCCCCAACAGAAGTGGACCTGGCAGGGTCCAGTAGTGCTATGCCCAGCAAAAGTGTCTTTATCAGGCCTAATTTCAAATATGATAAGAGCAAATGCTTATATGGTCTTAAACAGAGGCTGCTTTAGTCACAGAATGGGATGCCCCAACAGGAATGGACCTGGCAGGGTCCAGTAGTGCTTTGCCCAGCAAAAGTGTCTTTATCAGGCCTAATTTCAAATATGATAAGAGCAAATGGTTATATGGTCTTAAACAGAGGCTGCTTTAGTCACAGAATGGGATGCCCCAACAGAAGTGGACCTGGCAGGGTCCAGTAGTGCTATGCCCAGCAAAAGTGTCTTTATCAGGCCTAATTTCAAATATGATAAGAGCAAATGCTTATATGGTCTTAAACAGAGGCTGCTTTAGTCACAGAATGGGATGCCCCAACAGAAGCCGACCTGGCAGGGTCCAGTAGTGCTATGCCCAGCAAAAGTGTCTTTATCAGGCCTAATTTCAAATATGATAAGAGCAAATGGTTATATGGTCTTAAACAGAGGCTGCTTTAGTCACAGAATGGGATGCCCCAACAGAAGTGGACCTGGCAGGGTCCAGTAGTGCTATGCCCAGCAAAAGTGTCTTTATCAGGCCTAATTTCAAATATGATAAGAGCAAATGCTTATATGGTCTTAAACAGAGGCTGCTTTAGTCACAGAATGGGATGCCCCAACAGGAATGGACCTGGCAGGGTCCAGTAGTGCTTTGCCCAGCAAAAGTGTCTTTATCAGGCCTAATTTCAAATATGATAAGAGCAAATGGTTATATGGTCTTAAACAGAGGCTGCTTTAGTCACAGAATGGGATGCCCCAACAGAAGTGGACCTGGCAGGGTCCAGTAGTGCTATGCCCAGCAAAAGTGTCTTTATCAGGCCTAATTTCAAATATGATAAGAGCAAATGGTTATATGGTCTTAAACAGAGGCTGCTTTAGTCACAGAATGGGATGCCCCAACAGAAGTGGACCTGGCAGGGTCCAGTAGTGCTATGCCCAGCAAAAGTGTCTTTATCAGGCCTAATTTCAAATATGATAAGAGCAAATGCTTATATGGTCTTAAACAGAGGCTGCTTTAGTCACAGAATGGGATGCCCCAACAGGAATGGACCTGGCAGGGTCCAGTAGTGCTTTGCCCAGCAAAAGTGTCTTTATCAGGCCTAATTTCAAATATGATAAGTGAAAATGGTTATACGGTCTTAAACAGAGGCCGCTGTAGTCACAGAATGGGATGCCCCAACAGAAGTGGACCTGGCAGGGTCCAGTAGTGCTATGCCCAGCAAAAGTGTCTTTATCAGGTCTAATTTCAAATATGATAAGAGCAAATGCTTATATGGTCTTAAACAGAGGCTGCTTTAGTCACAGAATGGGATGCCCCAACAGGAATGGACCTGGCAGGGTCCAGTAGTGCTTTGCCCAGCAAAAGTGTCTTTATCAGGCCTAATTTCAAATATGATAAGTGAAAATGGTTATACGGTCTTAAACAGAGGCTGCTGTAGTCACAGAATGGGATGCCCCAACAGAAGTGGACCTGGCAGGGTCCAGTAGTGCTATGCCCAGCAAAAGTGTCTTTATCAGGCCTAATTTCAAATATGATAAGAGCAAATGGTTATATGGTCTTAAACAGAGGCTGCTTTAGTCACAGAATGGGATGCCCCAACAGAAGTGGACCTGGCAGGGTCCAGTAGTGCTATGCCCAGCAAAAGTGTCTTTATCAGGCCTAATTTCAAATATGATAAGAGCAAATGCTTATATGGTCTTAAACAGAGGCTGCTTTAGTCACAGAATGGGATGCCTCACAGCAGACTTAAGATCAGTTCAGTATATATGCACAGTTAGTTACTATAAGCAGCCTGAAAACGCTAACAAAGCCTGTCAGCCAGCTAGTAACACTCAGGCTGGATGAAAAAAAAAAAAAAATCTCCCTGTGACAGCCTCCGTTTTTCCTACCTTTCCCTGGCTTTCTGTCTGTCTCCTGTCTGTCTCCTGCCTGTCTCCAGCCTGTCCCTGTCTGTCCCTGTCTGTCCCTGCCTGTCTAACTGCCTCAGCTACACAGCGTCCTGTCTCTCACGAATGCAATAGAGAAATGAGGAAAAGCAAGATGGCCGCCGTTAAATACCGCTGTGACGTCACCGGGCTTGCTGGCTGCTGATAGGCTGCATGTGACTGCCCCAGCTTGCACTGGCGCGGGATACATGTCCAGACATGTCCCGTCCGCCATCTTAGAATGCCTGTAAATGTAAATGAATGGATGTTAAAGGAAAACTTCGAGTGATCGAATCGCGGGGAAATTCGGATTCGATCCGAATCGAATTTTTCCTGAAATTCGGATCGAATCCGGGTTCGTCCGGATCGATTCGCTCATCCCTACCTCACACTACTCCGGCGCTCAAAAATGCTTCGCTGCAGCCCAGAGCGCCGGAGGCTGTGTGATTAAAGGCTGTTTTTGAACAAGTAGCCACCAGTAACAAAGTGAAAACATATGGAATTACATTGTTATAACATTGTGACATGAACACATTAATGCCAGACCTGTAATCTCAATTCTGCATAAATATATTAAACATGAAAAATATTTTTAAAAATGGCTTTTTCTAGCCCATGATAGGTCACATTTTTTGAGATTAAAAAAATAAATAAATAAAAATCCCCTGTTAAAGAGAAATAAAAGAACGTCCATTGAAATGTATGGGAGAGTGACAGGTAGCGAGAGGTAATACCTGGCGCTCTGCAAGGCTGAACGCCGGTGCTGTACGCTGAGGCTGGGATAATGATGAATCGGACGCTACATGGCGTTATCCCAGTCACTCTACAGATTCTGCTTGATAAATGTGTAATTGCGTGCCGTGTCCAGCGTTAACCTGTCGCTACCTGTCGCTACCTCTCATTAACAAGGCATCCCTTCGCTATCCCTTCATGAATAAGGGCCTATGCCTTGTTGATGATCAAGAGTCATGTTGAATAAATGTTAGCTCTTTTGGGTTGATTCAGAGACAAAAAAAGACTTTTGTTTTTGTGTCGATCTGTTTATTTTTTTAAATGTTCCCGCTCTCATATGAGTGTACGAGCGATTCTATGCATGCATTGCAAGCCTTCTGTAAAGTCTTCGTCCGTTCGTATGCCAACGAGTCATTTTCCAGCTTTCGTTTTCCGTTTTTTTTTCTCATGTTACAACGTCGGCTTTCATTTTTGCCCTTTTTCCATCGTCTCCTCCCACGAATCCTTTATGTTTCCTGTTAGATTCTGTTTTCCTTTTACTAATAATCGTCCTTACGACCTTACGCCTGCGTACTACAAACCCAACTCATTAGTGTGCTTGCCTACATATTTGGCTCACTCACTTCTGCCACAATGTTTAGCTAAATCACTTTGCACTCTCATTCTTCTTCCATTTCTCTTCCCTAAAACTTACCTAAATCACTTCGCGGTTATGTTCTTCTTCCATTTCCCACCCCTAAAACTTACCCAAATCACTTCGCGGTCATGTTCTTCTTCTATTTCTCACCCTTAAAACTTACCCAAATCACTTCGCGGTTAGCTTCTTCTTCCATTTCTCACCCCTAAAACTTACCCAAATCACTTCGCGGTGAGCTTCTTCTTCCATTTCTCACCCCTAAAACTTACCCAAATCACTTCGCGGTTAGCTTCTTCTTCCATTTCTCACCCCTTAAACTTACCCAAATCACTTCGCGGTTAGCTTCTTCTTCCATTTCTCACCCCTAAAACTTACCCAAATCACTTCGCGGTCATGTTATTCTTCTATTTCTCACCCCTAAAACTTACACAAATCACTTCGCGGTCATGTTCTTCTTCTATTTCTCACCCCTAAAACTTACCCAAATAACTTCGCGATCATGTTCTTCTTCTATTTCTCATTCTTAAAACTTACCCAAATCACTTCGCGGTTAGCTTCTTCTTCCATTTCTCACCCCTAAAACTTACCCAAATCACTTCGCGGTGAGCTTCTTCTTCCATTTCTCACCCCTAAAACTTACCCAAATCACTTCGCGGTTAGCTTCTTCTTCCATTTCTCACCCCTTAAACTTACCCAAATCACTTCGCGGTTAGCTTCTTCTTCCATTTCTCACCCCTAAAACTTACCCAAATCACTTCGCGGTGAGCTTCTTCTTCCATTTCTCACCCCTAAAACGTACCCAAATCACTTCGCGGTTAGCTTCTTCTTCCATTTCTCACCCCTTAAACTTACCCAAATCACTTCGCGGTTAGCTTCTTCTTCCATTTCTCACCCCTAAAACTTACCCAAATCACTTCGCGGTCATGTTCTTCTTCTATTTCTCACCCCAAAAACTTACCCAAATCACTTTGCGGTCATGTTCTTCTTCTATTTCTCACCCCTAAAACTTACCCAGATCAGTTCGCGGTTAGCTTCTTCTTCCATTTCTCACCCCTAAAACTTACACAAATCACTTCACGGTTAGCTTCTTCTTCTATTTCTCACCCCTAAAACTTACCCAAATCACTTCGCGGTCATGTTATCCTTCTATTTCTCACCCCTAAAACTTACACAAATCACTTCACGGTTAGCTTCTTCTTCAATTTCTCACCCCTAAAACTTACCCAAATCACTTCGCGATCATGTTCTTCTTCTATTTCTCATTCTTAAAACTTACCCAAATCACTTCGCGGTTAGCTTCTTCTTCCATTTCTCACCCCTAAAACTTACCCAAATCACTTTGCGGTGAGCTTCTTCTTCCATTTCTCACCCCTAAAACTTACCCAAATCACTTCGCGGTTAGCTTCTTCTTCCATTTCTCACCCCTTAAACTTACCCAAATCACTTCGCGGTTAGCTTCTTCTTCCATTTCTCACCCCTAAAACTTACCCAAATCACTTCGCGGTCATGTTATTCTTCTATTTCTCACCCCTAAAACTTACACAAATCACTTCGCGGTTAGCTTCTTCTTCTATTTCTCACCCCTAAAACTTACCCAAATCACTTCGCGGTCATGTTCTTCTTCTATTTCTCACCCCTAAAACTTACCCAAATCACTTCGCGATCATGTTCTTCTTCTATTTCTCATTCTTAAAACTTACCCAAATCACTTCGCGGTTAGCTTCTTCTTCCATTTCTCACCCCTAAAACTTACCCAAATCACTTCGCGGTGAGCTTCTTCTTCCATTTCTCACCCCTAAAACTTACCCAAATCACTTCGCGGTAAGCTTCTTCTTCCATTTCTCACCCCTTAAACTTACCCAAATCACTTCGCGGTTAGCTTCTTCTTCCATTTCTCACCCCTAAAACTTACCCAAATCACTTCGCGGTCATGTTATTCTTCTATTTCTCACCCCTAAAACTTACACAAATCACTTCGCGGTTAGCTTCTTCTTCTATTTCTCACCCCTAAAACTTACCCAAATCACTTCGCGGTCATGTTCTTCTTCGAATTCTCACCCCTAAAACTTACCCAATTCACTTCGCGGTTAGCTTCTTCTTCCATTTCTCACCCCTAAAACTTACCCAAATCACTTCGTGGTCATGTTCTTTTTCTATTTCTCACCCCTAAAACTTACTCAAATCACTTCGCGGTCATGTTCTTCTTCTATTTCTCACCCCAAAAACTTACCCAAATCACTTTGCGGTCATGTTCTTCTTCTATTTCTCACCCCTAAAACTTACCCAAATCACTTCGCGGTCATGTTCTTCTTCCATTTCTCACCCCTAAAACTTACCCAAATCACTTCGCGGTCATGTTCTTCTTCTAATTCTCACCCCTAAAACTTACCCAATTCACTTCGCGGTTAGCTTCTTCTTCCATTTCTCACCCCTAAAACTTACCCAAATCACTTTGCAGTCATGTGAATCTTCATCTCTAAATATTTCTTGGCCCATTCGTTGTGTGTTAATGTATTTGGAAAATAAAATGACACTGAAACAGTTTTGTTTTTGTTTTGTTTTAATACAAAATGCCATTTTTTATGGCTTTTTTAAAAAACATTTTTTGCAGTAAAATGTATAACATTTTTACATTTTTTAAATTTTTAAAAATATTACAATTCAAAACTATATACAAAGCAATGGCAGGACCCAGAACATTAGTCTTCTTCTGTGGTCCCCAACGAGTCACGCAGCTCCTGCATGTCGACCACCAACTGAAGGACCCTTTCACTCATTGCTGCCACTCTGGCACGTGTGGTCCCTGTATAAAAAACAAACAAACATTATTTGTTGGCAAATACATGTTTCTCAGCTGTGGATGGAATGTTTTTTAGGTGGCAAGCTAACTCATGACGCCATATGTCATTATGCTAAGTAATTAATCTAAGGAAGAGGGCATATGTCATTATGCTAAGTAATTATTTCTCAGGAAGAGGGCATATGTCATTATGCTAAGTAATTAATCTAAGGAAGAGGGCATATGTCATTATGCTAAGTAATTAATCTAAGGAAGTGGGCATATGTCATTATGCTAAGTAATTATTCTAAGGAAGAGGGCATATGTCATTATGCTAATGCCATTGACTATGGCTTTAGGTATCTTGGTGATCATGTCAAGTACCACATACTTAAAAGAATGACATTACAACTTACTTCGTTGGTGGCCGACGTCTGCTTCGGGGCCACCCTGGGTTCTGGCACCTGCCACTGCTGGGAAGTTGAGGCTGTAGAGACATGTAAAATAGGGTCACTTCTAATGTCTGAGTCAACAGTAAGCAAATTACAATTTGAATGTGTGTGTGACATCACGTACCTTCTCCATGTGCCTCCTGGGCCTGATCTGCTGCAGACTCTTCCACAGATCCTTCACCCGCTACATATTCAGCTATAAAAAGAGATTAAGGGAATCAGCTTTTGATTAAATAGCATGTATGTGTTTGGGGTTACATTGAGAGTCACATACCCGAGGCTAAGGGCTCCATCGCTTGGCACAACTCCCTGCCCACGCTGTGACGCCCCTCCTCTGTTGCGAGGTCCAGGGACTGGTCGGAGGCCCCTGCAGAGGAGGAGTAGGACCGTCGCCCTGGAGGTCCACCACCTTCACTTTGTGCTGCAGAATCATGCAGCACTGGTCGGCCTGTGCGCCTCCAGGTGCATCGTATTCGGTTCTCCATTTCCAGCACTAGAAAAGAAAAGCATTTATAAATAAAGGCCTACCTTCTGTATTAGTTACATCTAGCATGCAATCGCTATGTACTTACTTGGGAAATGGAGCCCGAAAAACCGCCGCACCCGGGGCATGTGGAGCCGTTTCAGTTCTGACCAATGCTGCATGATCTGCGTGTGGGTGAAGGTGGTGTCCGTCTCGTGCTGGATCCTAGAAACGATCTCCAGGGTGATGGTCCTCTTCTCAATAGAGTTGGGCAGGTAGTCATCCCTGCCCTGAAGATGCTTCAGCGCAGGTACGACGATGCGTCTGCAAAACACAAAATAAACATAGTTTTTAGATCAGTTGACTAAATGACATTCCCAGACACATTTCTAGCCTCAAACTATCCTTCTAGATGTTAGTGAGTTGCTTCGCACATGTGCGCACTAACTTCTGTTTGCCACAGAGTTTTACAAACTTCTACACATAACTAAAACTAGACTGAAGTGGGCGTGTCTAAACACACACCTTTCTTCAAAAAGGAGCACCAATTCAATTACAAGTAATTACAAAGGAGATGTATTAAAATACACAAAAACACACTGGACAATTAAAATCACATAGATAACCACATCGCAGTAATAAGTATGAATAAAAAAAAACCCTAAGGGGAACAATCCCCTCGATTCAAAGAGCAAAAGTTAATTGATTTAGGATCGAGAATCGTAAGTTTGGGTGGGTGTTAGTCATTTTTTCCTGTTTTTTTGGCCATTTCCGACTCGCACGAGCCTACGTACGAATTCGTATATGCTCTTACGATCATCGCAAGTTCGTTCCTAAATTTTAGGATCAAAACGTAAAACTTAGGATCAAATCCTAAAACTTAGGATCAAAACGTAAAACTTAGGATATTTGGATGTGTTTAGGTGTGATTCAGAGAACAGTTTTCCAACCTCTAAATACGTTTTAAAAGAAAGCCACTGCCGACACCTTTTAGCAGTCGGATTGCTGTTCTTGAACAGGTTTTTTGGCTATGTGGCGCGTCTTGAGCTCCAATGAACTGCATGTATCAGCATGGCCGAGGCCATAAATTGTATGGCAATGCATACCTGATTCATGTATGCCTTATAAAAGCATTTTAATGTGGACCTTAATTAGTCCTTTGCATGTAAACCTTTATTTTGCAATTTATTTGCGTTAATTAAAGAAACTTATGTCCTTTGTTATTTATTTTTAAATTGATGTACTAGAATAATATTTTTAGATTGCATTTATTGGTGTAGTTGTTTACCTTTGCTTTGTTTAATTATTTAAGCACATCTTTGGTCAGATGCATCACACTTACTGAGGAGAGGAGAGCGGGATAAAGTGCAGGATGTGGGTTACTGCTGTATTTTGCACAGACACAGCAGAGCTGGGGGCACGGAAAGGTCAGAAATCAAAGAATGCAGAGCAACACAGTCACAAGGCCCTTTCTGTTTGCAGGCTGCCCGAGAATACCTGAGCCGCCATCTTGGCTGTTTCTAGACTCATAACATGCAGAAGTTGCTGGGTGTTTTTTTATATTTGAGAGCAATCTGTATGTAGAGGGTGTGGGTAACCACACACAACATTTTAAGTTGTACCATTTGAAGCCAAAATATTAAAATTAAATCCACAAGTAAAAAATGCAAGTTAACTAAAAATTAAACAAAGTAAGATTTACTTATGCAAATGCATTCATTAATGGTTGGTTACTACAAAATGAATGAAATAAAGAAAAATAAGACCAAATATTTAGAATGCACTTTAATGAGGTAAGTTTGTAGTGCGCAGCCGCAAGATCAGAAGGATTTACGTCCAGGGAAAAAGGGCAAAACCAATGTTGCAACCTGAGAAATGAAACGGAAAATTCAGGATGGAAACTGACATAGGTCTGATTCCCGAACTGCCATACGAACGGACGTAAATTTTAGGATAGAAACGTATTTGCTTATAGAATCACTCGCAAGTTCATACGAACGCAGGAGCGTACGGGAAAAATAGGATGATCGGCACCCAAATCAAAGCTGTTACATGTTTCTTTGAATCGACCCTAATGTATCCATAGACCCTATTGGGTTGATTCAAAGAAACATGTAACAGCTTGGATTTGGGTCACGATCATCCTATTTTTCACGTCCGCTCGTGCGTTCGTATGAACTTGCGAGTGATTCAATAAGCAAATACGTTTCTATCCTAAAAGATACGTCCGTTCGTATGATATCTCCCGAACTTGCCTCAGTCAGTTGGCAATCGTAAAAATCACGTTCATGTGCTCACCTGTTGCGGCGGCAGCCTGTTTTTTCTGCTGCTTTTGGCCTCTTAGATTCGTGCGTTCGTATGTTTATAAGATCTTGCGCATGCGCACCCTCAACCAGAAACTTACCTAAACCCCTTAGCGCCTGCATCCAACTTCATTTCTCGGTCCCTAAAACTTACCTAAACCTCTTAGCGCTTGCATCCAACTTCATTTCTCGGTCCCTAAAACTTACCTAAACCCCTTAGCGCCTGCATCCAACTTCATTTCTCGGTCCCTAAAACTTACCTAAACCCCTTAGCGCCTGCATCCAACTTCATTTCTCGGTCCCTAAAACTTACCTAAACCCCTTAGCGCCTGCATCCAACTTCATTTCTCGGTCCCTAAAACTTACCTAAACCTCATAGCGCCTGCATCCAACTTCATTTCTCGGTCCCTAAAACTTACCTAAACCTCTTAGCGCCTGCATCCAACTTCATTTCTCGGTCCCTAAAACTTACCTAAACCTCTTAGCGCCTGCATCCAACTTCATTTCTCGGTCCCTAAAACTTACCTAAACCTCTTAGCGCCTGCATCCAACTTCATTTCTCGGTCCCTAAAACTTACCTAAACCTCTTAGCGCCTGCATCCAACTTCATTTCTCGGTCCCTAAAACTTACCTAAACCTCTTAGCGCCTGCATCCAACTTCATTTCTCGGTCCCTAAAACGTACCTAAACCTCTTAGCGCCTGCATCCAACTTCATTTCTCGGTCCATAAAACTTACCTAAACCTCTTAGCGCCTGCATCCAACTTCCTTTCTCGGTCCCTAAAACTTACCTAAACCTCTTAGCGCCTGCATCCAACTTCATTTCTCGGTCCATAAAACTTACCTAAACCTCATAGCGCCTGCATCCAACTTCATTTCTCGGTCCCTAAAACTTACCTAAACCTCTTAGCGCCTGCATCCAACTTCATTTCTCGGTCCCTAAAACTTACCTAAACCTCTTAGCGCCTGCATCCAACTTCATTTCTCGGTCCCTAAAACTTACCTAAACCTCTTAGCGCCTGCATCCAACTTCATTTCTCGGTCCATAAAACTTACCTAAACCTCTTAGCGCCTGCATCCAACTTCATTTCTCGGTCCCTAAAACTTACCTAAACCTCTTAGCGCCTGCATCCAACTTCATTTCTCGGTCCATAAAACTTACCTAAACCTCTTAGCGCCTGCATCCAACTTCATTTCTCGGTCCCTCAAACGTAAGAAAACCACATAATGTACATATGTCTATATGTTTCTAAGCGTGTTTTTTCTGGTTTGTGTAATTTTTTGTGGGTGTGCATATTCGAAAAGACACATTTAGGAAGGCTTAAAATATAATTTATTTAAATTATTTGGTTTGTTTTGTTTCGAGTTATTTTCAAAACATCTTTTTTTTTTTTGTTGTTTTGTTTAAAACATAGTCAACTTTTTTTTTTTTTGGTAAAACACATATAAAATTTTTTTTTTGTTTTTTTTTAAAAACATTTTTTTTTTTTCTAAAAACATAAAACATGTTTAAAATTTTAAAAACTCTACAAACAAGTTAAACAAAGTAGCCAGGACCAAGGGCACTATTCATCATCCTCTTCTTCATCTGTTGGCCCCAACGTCGCCTGTATGGCCAGCAGCTCGGCCACCAACTCCTTGATTCTTTTTTTTTTCTCTGCATTGGTTTTGGGGATAATCCCTGTAAGCAATAGAGAAATAAACATAAATAGGAGTACCAGACCGGTTGGTATGCTGGAAATAGATTTGGGGTTAATCAAATACATGTAAATGCATGACATATGTCATTCTTCCAAGGGATAAAGTTAATGCATTTCCCACAGGTAAGTGTTTAAACTCCTGAAACCGGACCTTCAACATTATTTAATGAAAAGCAATAACTATTCCCAAATGATTAGGCACCAGATCAACGTACATTTAGGAGGTTTTTGGATTACAGCGCCTCCATCTGGACTCTGAAGCATAACACTTAATGAGGAGTGGAGAGTTGGCTAAAGTACAGGGGAGTAGCTTACAGTGGTGCGTTGGGAATCCAGAGCATAGCTGGGTTGAGGGAAAGGTCATCACTCCCACAATGCATGGCAGCACCTTACTTTTTTAAATCTGTATCCCATGCTGCCTGTAAATATTGCGCATTCCATATTCCGCAATATTGTTTTTGTTCAGTCTAATAACATGCATTAGATGGCTGAAGGGTGTTTTTCCATGTTTCAAATCTGTAGGTACAGTGTGTTGGCTAATTCTTATGTTCCTAATACAAGTTAGGGTCCTCTTTAAGCTAACGAAGTGCCCACATGAAAGTGTGAACTACACATTGGCTACGCCTTTAGTTATGTGTGTGTTATTAGCTAACCAAACATTAATATGAATAATGGCATGGAGACTTACGGAGTTGGTGGCCGACAGATGGCTGGTTGGGGCCAACAGGCTGCCCTTGGTCCTGGCTATGCTGTGAAGAAGTCCCTGGAGAAACATGTGACATTTGGTTAGTACTTGTATAGAGTCACTATTCCCAACATATCTGGCTCCCAGTCTGGCTGACATCACTCACCTTCGCCAGGATCGACTTCCAGCATCTCTGCTGCCTCCTCCTCCACTATCTCACCCACACCAGAAGCTTCTACAAATACATAATAAAGGATAACTTAGTTTTTGGCCTGCCATGTATATCTTTGTGCCTATACATGAAGAGTGACATACCAGAGCCTTCCCCATGCCTGGCCAGGTATGACTCCACGCCCACGCGGTTGGGCCCCTCCTCTGTGGTAAGGTCCAGGGGCTGGTCTGAGGAGGCCACAGAGGAGGGGTAGGTCCGTCGCCCGGGAGATCCACCACCTTCACTCACAGATGCAGACTCATGCAGCACTGGTCGGCCTGTACGCCTCCGGGTGCGGCGAATTCTGAAATCCATTTCCAACACTACCAAAGAAAAGTCATTATAAATAAAGGCATAACTTATACATTTGGAACATATACCATGCAATTGCTTTGTACTTACTTGGGAAATGGATTCCAAAAAACCTCCGCACCCGGGGCATGTGCAGACGTTTCAGGTCCGACCAATGCTGCATTATCTGGGTGTGAGTGAAGGTGGTGCTGGTGACACGGTGTATCTCCGCGATGATCTCCCGGGCGATGTCCCTTTTCTCGCACACATTGGGCGCAAAGTCATACCGGCGCTGAAGCATGATCTGAAAAACATAATGGACACAGAGCTTTTACTTTTACACACAGACCCATATGTGTTGCATCACAAGTTGAGAATTTCATGTCATTAACACACACATTTAGAGTGGCAGCCATTTTTGGGGAGTGCCTTAAAGAGGACGTTGACTGTAAATGAGAGTCTGGTCTTATGTTATATGTATCACACACCATGTACATACAGATACGAGCCAACATCAAGAATCAGGCCACCTGCATCTATGGCATGTTAGGATGGTTTAAACATCCAAGATGTAGGCTTATGCTTAGGCTTTTGGACCACGTGTGTGGCTTCCCGTTGTGTTTTTATGGCTTAGGAAAACAGTGTTCCTCAAACATCCGCATCAAGGTCCGAGACAGGCCAGGTTTGCCAGCTAGCCCCGCTACTCCCCAGGTTAATTAACTGTTGCTAAGCCTGAGCAATTGCCCTAATTAGGACATCAGCATAGACAGGTGAAAACGTGGCCAGGCTCGGCCCTTGAGGATGAAGTGTGAGGAGCCAGTTATTAAACATTAAGAGACCCCAAACTAGTTCCAAACGCATCATTTACATTTAGGCCATCATTGACTATTAGATTAAAATGCACAGGCAGCCACTTACCAGCATGAGGATCTCTTCCTGTTGACGGGTGAAGATAGTGGGCGCCATCTTTATGCTTCTTCAAGGCAGCAGATAAGTGAAACCCCAGCGGTTTCCTGGTTCCGCTCGAACGTACGTTCGTACGAGCGCGTAGTCGTGCGCATAGGCGTCACACGCTGGGCTCATTATTTAAAGGTCCCTGCACCCAAAGCTCATTCTCTTTGAGCATTTGTGGAAGATGGCACCTAAAAAGGCGATCTCCAAGCGACCCCAGCAAAGCCAGACCGCGGAGGGCCCAACAACCAGGTCCCAGCAAGGTAGGAGAAAGCTGAGAGCCAAGACTACTACCTCTGCCCCACCAAGGGACACTGGACCCTCAGGAACCCAAAAAAGGGGCCCCAAGCCACGTGCCCCTGCAGCCAAAAAGCAGCCAACAGCAGCACCCACCACCTCTGCCCCCAGAAGAGGCTGCACAAGGGAGCCCACACCGGCCATGGGTTCAAGTAGGGCAGTTCGGCAACCCAGGCCCCGCAGCAGGGCCCGAACCCCATCCAGGGCCAGAAGCCCAGCCAGGGCCCGAACCCCATCCAGGGCCAGAAGCCCAGCCAGGGCCCGCCGAACCCCATCCAGGGCCAGAAGCCCAGCCAGGGCCCGAAGAACCCCATCCAGGGCCAGAAGCCCCTACAGGGCCCGCAGAACCCCATCCAGGGCCAGAAGCCCAGCCAGGGCCCGCCGAACCCCATCCAGGGCCAGAAGCCCAGCCAGGGCCCGAAGAACCCCATCCAGGGCCAGAAGCCCCTACAGGGCCCGCAGAACCCCATCCAGGGCCAGAAGCCCCTACAGGGCCCGCCGAACCCCATCCAGGGCCAGAAGCCCCTACAGGGCCCGCAGAACCCCATCCAGGGCCAGAAGCCCAGCCAGGGCCCGCCGAACCCCATCCAGGGCCAGAAGCCCAGCCAGGGCCCGAAGAACCCCATCCAGGGCCAGAAGCCCCTACAGGGCCCGCAGAACCCCATCCAGGGCCAGAAGCCCAGCCAGGGCCCGCCGAACCCCATCCAGGGCCAGAAGCCCAGCCAGGGCCCGAAGAACCCCATCCAGGGCCAGAAGCCCCTACAGGGCCCGCAGAACCCCATCCAGGGCCAGAAGCCCAGCCAGGGCCCGCCGAACCCCATCCAGGGCCAGAAGCCCAGCCAGGGCCCGAAGAACCCCATCCAGGGCCAGAAGCCCCTACAGGGCCCGCAGCAGGGCCAGAAGCCCACGACCTGCCACCAGCCGGGAACAGAGCCCCCGACCTGGCACCAGCCAGGAACATAGCCCCCCAAGAGGGCCCAGAATTTCCACCATGACCACATCTACACCTGGAAGTTCGGTGGCCAGCCACGCAAGAACACCCAGTCCCTTGGCCAGTCCAGTCCAGTCATTGGGAAGCCAACAATCCGGCCATTCCCCTACCCAGCCCCAGGCCATAATGTCACCACATGTGTCTGCACACATGGAGGAGCAGCCAAGCCAACCATCTGGCCGCACATTGCGCCGCGGCCAGTTGAGTGGGAGATTCTCCCATGACCAAAATATGGCATTGGCTAGTGGCCTTACATTATACTATGACGAGCTCTATGGGAGCAAATCAAAACACACCACAAAGCAGCGCAAGATGGAATTGTTTGAAACCATCCTACGACAAGTAAATGCAGCGGGGGAAGAGAGGAAAGATGTGTCCCAAATTCAGAAGAAAATCTCTGATCTGAAGTATGCTGTACGGCAAAAAGAAATTAAAAGGCATAATTACAGGTAAATAAATGATGTCTCCAAATATAATGTTTAGGATGTACTGTATGCACCTTTTCTGAGTACCAAACGATTTTCTCTTTTCAGCCTGAAAACTGGAGGTGGCTTTCCTTCAAAATTGGAGTTTACCCCTGCTGAGGAGATTGTGCTGGGACTTCTCCATCCGGTCGCGGTCGGTGGACATGCTGGTCTAAGGGACACAGACTCACCGACCCGTACCCACGGTGAGTACTCTTAAATCTGCATGTTTGCCTGTTTGCTAAATAATCTAAAGTTCACTAGTAACAAGATGACGGGATGGCCCTATGGTTTGCCTTGCTTGGCCTCGCACTACTGTGCCTGTTTGTGTCCTCTTTTGGTCCCTGTGAATCACACATTTAGGACCACATCCATTATGGCAAAGATCAAATTTCCAATTGTATTGGTCAAGTCATGAAGTTTCTCCTGAAAAGTGATATATTTTGAATCAATCACAAAACACACATCATTATGGATGGGTTGCCTATTTGTTGTGTGAGTTGTGTTTGAGTTAACAATTTAATTACCCACCCCCAAACATATCTGACCTAGAGCAGCGAGACTCAACTGGCGGGCCGGGGTCCCAATGCGGACCTTGGCACCAGATTCCAGGACCCCTGGCCAGACAGCCCTGCACTCAGTTACTTCTGTGTTGACGTGCTCAGAGCTGCCCCCTTGATCGGCGATGTAGTGGTTGTTCTCCTGCCCAATGTCATGGCTCCCTGAAACATAGCATTGCAATATGAAGTACTGCACAGGAAGTGGCATTGCAAGGTACACAGTAACTTGGTACATTTTTCTCTTGGCACAATCGTGTCCCGCTGCCCCTGCTCTGCCCCATCTGCCACAGTCCCCCCATGCCCCCCCCCCCCCACATAAGCCCCATACATTTGTAACAGATTTGCTCCATCCATCCCATCACCATCAATTCGTGAACTCCCCCCTTTAGCCATCCAATCCCTGTCCCCTCAGCTCTGCCCCATCCAGCCCAGCAAGGGCAAGCAGCCTTTATTAGTTTGCACTTTGAAATCTCAAGCCCCTCCACCAGTGTGTTTATTTCTAACTAGACACCCCCTGCGTCAGCCCCATGGCCAGACATTCACCTCTCACCACATACCTTTAAATGGACCTTTACAAGAATTGTTTGAGTACCCCGGACCTAGCGAATGGTAGTCTAAATCCAAAAATGTGCGTTGCAAGTTGTATGCTGACTGGGTACACTTCCTGACTTAGAACTGAGGTCAGTTAGCAGTTTTCGCGAGCCATTGCACCTATCTAAACTTGCGTGTCTTTTAACAAATGTCCCCATTGCTCTAGAGTTGCTTAATATTACAAATAGTGGTTTATTTGATTACCTATCCAAAAAATGGTTATGTGTGTGTTTACCTTGTTTGTTTTTCTCTTCTTCAGCCCAGCATGATCCCTCAGCAAGGGTAAACTCACCCCCCAGTTTGGTTATGCCTACCAGGTCCGTACAGCATAGGAGCCCAGATCCGAGATTTCCGGTAAGTTAATTTAGTACCATAAATACTACCAAGTGCTTAAGAATGTGTTAAACTGTGGGAATCCCAAATTTGGACGCCAACTTACACTTTTTTTTTTATATGTCCCTACAGACCCGCACACTCATGGAAGAGATCCAGGAAATGGAGGAAGATGATGTCTCCATGCAGGGCACGTCGGATGACCTCCCCCTGGGTCCCAATTTGGAACTGCTCCATAATGTTTCTCTGGCCAATCCTCAGCAGCAGAGTGAATCTCCATCCATTGTGCATGCACATGGGGAGACTGACACAACAGTCCCCAGTGTTCACTCTGCTGCTGAGGATTTGCAAAGCAGGCCTGTTGCTGTTGAGGGGACGACACCACGCGGCAGGGCACGCCCAAGAGCCAGGGTAATTGTGCGGCGGACTCCATTACGCCGCCCCACAATTTCCCAGGGGAGGCAGAGTGCCCTGCTTCAATTATGGACCCAAGAAAGGGACTCTTATGAGGCACAGCTCGTTACAGAGCGTGAGGAAAGGCATGCCGACATGGTCACCATCAATACCAGTTTACAGGGCATCCTCGCGGAGTTGCGTACCCTCAACAGCAACGTGGTAACTGCAAGTAATGGCATCCAGTCAGCCATGGCTGAGATGACCAATATGCAGAGAAACATTGTGGAGCAGTTTCAAATTCACAATGCTGCCATGGCCCAGGCTAGGTCCCATTCACATGGACCTCCACCTGGACCTCCACCTGGGTATTATGGGCAGCCACCCTATTAAGCCATGGTTGTGTGGGACATCTTTTCTCTTAACCCCCACTGTATTTACTTGTCCTTTGAGGTTTCAAACAATCCATTTTGTGTTGCTCATGCAGGTTGTGTTTTGTATTTGCTCCCATATAGCTCCTTAGAGTAATGCTTAAGGCCACTAGCCAATGCCATAGGTCTATGTGGAGTGTATCTGGCCACTTATGGCTTTAAATATGTATTTGGTTGGTGCTCCTCCTGTTTGCAGACATGTTTGTGTGACATTATGGCCATGCCCAAATATCCCTGGGCACAGGCAATATTAATGACTGGACTAGGCTGGCCTTTGGACTGGGTGTCCTTGTTTGGTTGTGCCACTCACTTCCAGGTGTAGATGTGCTCGATGTTTTTTTTGTTATGTCATCCATTTGTAACCACAGATGTATGTGGAATGTTTTCTGTTAAGCACAATAATTTTTACTTTTCTAAGTAAAAAAATATTCTCACTTACAATACTTGTGGCGTTTTTAGTGGGAACACATTTTAAACAGCTTGGGCTAAACCAGATAATTTTGGTTTTAAGAGGTGTAACAATGCAAATATCTTGCTAAGGAAACTACATGAAATACATTAGGCAACAATTAAGGTAAAAATGTTTTACTTTGAGGTAATGCCACATTACGGCCAAACAAAATATTTAACAAAAAGGATAACACAGACACACAGAATGTTGAGACACGAAATAAAATTAACTAAAATGCTGCAAGATCAAGTTTGCTCTAACTGATTGGGCAGACTCACTGGGTGGCCCAACAAAATTCTCTACATCATCCTCTAGGGCTGTAGAGGGCAGGCTATCCACATAACGTGGGACACGTTCCAGGATCGCAAAATTGTGCAAAACAGCACATGCCATGATTATGTCGATCACTTTCTTGGGATCATATTGCAGGGCGCCCCCAGTATGGTCCAAGCAACGAAAACGTGTCTTCAACAGCCCAAAGGCCCTCTCCACAACAGCCCTGGTCTTGCGGTGCGCACGGTTGTACGCTTCCTGAGAGGCATCCTGGGGCCGCAGCACAGGCGTCATGAGCCAGGGTAGAAGTGGGTACCCGGAATCACCTTAAACAGACAATTAAATGTAATCAAAATTAAAAAGGCAACACAACAAACACAAAGAATTTTACATATATCATAATGATGTAAGGTAAAGGGCCAAAAAAAACACCCAGGGCACATTAGCAAAATAAATATTGCCACTAATGTAGTACATAATTAAAAATGGCACTTCAATATACCAATTAATTAACAAACATCTCCACGGCCAAGGGTAGTTGGAATTTAAATATATTTAGAGGTTTCTGACATGTTACAATTAGGATGCTGCTGAGGGGCTATCCACATTTAGATGAAAACTACAATGTATGCAGTTTAAGTCCACTTTGACATTTAAAGACCAATACTACAAAAGGAGCAAAAGCTCACAGATCCTTGGGTATAAACTCCCAACCAATATATTTAGGGACATGGAACTTACAGACATCCTAACTAAAGGGAAAACATTCTGAAGGACAAAGCGAGCCAAGCATTTTTTTTGGAAGTTCATAATATATGACCCAACAAAAAGGCAGTTTCTGGCTTATGTAAAGAATTCAAATACAAACATATCAACAAATACAAGATTAATCCCACATTTAATAGCACACAAATAGGACACACTTACCAAGCAGCCATGCACCCGAAAATTCACCTGCCTCAAATCTCCTAAACAACCCAGATCGCCTGAGTATATATGAGTCGTGGGACGATCCTGGGTAGCCAGCAAGGACACTCATAAAACGCATGTCCGGACCAACCACGGCCTGGACATTAAGGGAGTGTCCCATTTTTCGATTCCTTAAGGCAAAAACATACAAAAAGGGTAATTGATATTTGACAAAAAAAACAAAACAAAAATAAAACATGTCTGCACTCTATTGGGAAAGACTAATGAAAAGCCTAGATAAAGCAGCTACACAAATGAGGGATAAACAAATATGCTGCCGCAAAGGAAAACAGGTTACATTACACGTTGGCCAACATAATAACCAATCTCAATACCTATATATATACTCGTCGGCAGCCCTAGGTACGAGTGCCACATGTGTGCAGTCAATAGCACCAATAACGTTGGGCATGTCGGCCACATTATAAAACCCAAGCTTAATGGCGTTTCTGGCTGCCATATCATCCGGAAAATAAATATATTTTGGAGTTATGGCAGCCATGCCTTCCAAAAATTTAGATAGTGCGCGGCTCAGCGTAGGCTGGGACATCCCCACGGAGAGGGCACCCAGCCTCTGGAACGAGCCGTTCGCCAAAAATTGCAGGCAGCCAAGCATCTTGGTCATACCTGAAATTGCATGCCCCTTCCTTGTGGTGCGGGCTAACCATGGCCGCAGCTCACTATATAATTTATGGAGGGAAGCGCGATTAAGCCTGGTCAGCTCGAACAGCTCAACATCATTCATGCTATCGATGTTCATGCGACGACGCAGGGGCAATCTGCTCTCAGACATCTCGATCAACTCAATGCCAAAAAGCATAAGCCCTTGATGTGCCACAAACTCGCTCCTCTCCATCCTACTCCCGAGGCCAAATAGCTGCCGGCAAACATTTCGTAAAGCAGCTCTTTAATGGGCTTCAAAACAATTAGCAATCACCTCTCTGAATTGGTCGCAAGCCCATGTGAAGGACGTAAAAAATAGGATCGGACGCAAATAATACGATTTGGACGGGAAAAACACACGAACTAACGCAAATTATACGATTCTCGTACGAAATGCGTATGTTCATATACGTCTATGCGCGAACGATCGTGCGAATACGAAATGGGCAAAAAAACAAGAAAAAATGACAAACACCCACCCAAACTTACGATTCTCGATACGAAATCAATTAACTTTTGCTCTTTGAATCGAGGGGTATGTGCTCTTATTTGATCCTATTTGATCCTATTTACAGTAATTTTTTATGCCGGCATAAAAATAAATTATAAAACCCTCAATATGAACACCCTCTAACCATTAAATATAAACCATAACCAAATTGCTAAATAATACCGTGTTCATATGTGTATCAACTCCTAACAACAATATCCCAAGTGTTGAAATAAATATAATAACCTATTTTGCACAGAAAATATATTGGCAGTTCTTACCAAAATAAAACAATTGAAATAAGTGAATAAAGACAAAAAACACACTCAAAGTGCACGTGCTAAATGACACCAGCAAACCTGAATATTCAAAAGTAGAACATCGCACATAGAGTCAGCAACCAGGAGGTCATCATGAATCAACCACTGCGCCCGCGGCTCCCATGGCGCTTCAAGGTGAGGGTTTACACTTTTTGAAGAAAGGTGTGTGTTTAGACACGTCCACTTCAGTCTAGTTTTGGTTTATGTGAGTGAGCACATATATTATATAAAAATAGAAATCTTTTTGTATTGTTTGGTGCACCCCTAGTTTCTAGGAATAGTCTGGTTGTAGAGTAGTCTAATTGACATTTTACACATAACTGTTTATTCCTGCGCTTCCTTAAGGCCTAGGCATGCATTTAGATGGCAAATCAAAGTCATTACAATACACTTACGAGCACAATCAGATCTTCTTGTTGGCGGGTGAAGATCGTGGGCGCCATCTTTCTTCTTGTCCGCAGCAGATAAGTAATGCCCCAGCGGTTTCCGTGTTCCGCACAGCCGGACGAACAGCCGGACGAACAGCCGGACGCACGCTTACGCGAACACGCAAGCGTCATACCCAGTCATTCTCACCCCTAAAACTTACCCAGATCAGTTCGCGGTTAGCTTCTTCTTCCATTTCTCACCCCTAAAACTTACACAAATCACTTCACGGTTAGCTTCTTCTTCTATTTCTCACCCCTAAAACTTACCCAAATCACTTCACGGTCATGTTATCCTTCTATTTCTCACCCCTAAAACTTACACAAATCACTTCACGGTTAGCTTCTTCTTCTATTTCTCACCCCTAAAACTTACCCAAATCACTTCGCGATCATGTTCTTCTTCTATTTCTCATTCTTAAAACTTACCCAAATCACTTCGCGGTTAGCTTCTTCTTCCATTTCTCACCCCTAAAACTTACCCAAATCACTTTGCGGTGAGCTTCTTCTTCCATTTCTCACCCCTAAAACTTACCCAAATCACTTCGCGGTTAGCTTCTTCTTCCATTTCTCACCCCTTAAACTTACCCAAATCACTTCGCGGTTAGCTTCTTCTTCCATTTCTCACCCCTAAAACTTACCCAAATCACTTCGCGGTCATGTTATTCTTCTATTTCTCACCCCTAAAACTTACACAAATCACTTCGCGGTTAGCTTCTTCTTCTATTTCTCACCCCTAAAACTTACCCAAATCACTTCGCGGTCATGTTCTTCTTCTATTTCTCACCCCTAAAACTTACCCAAATCACTTCGCGATCATGTTCTTCTTCTATTTCTCATTCTTAAAACTTACCCAAATCACTTCGCGGTTAGCTTCTTCTTCCATTTCTCACCCCTAAAACTTACCCAAATCACTTCGCGGTGAGCTTCTTCTTCCATTTCTCACCCCTAAAACTTACCCAAATCACTTCGCGGTAAGCTTCTTCTTCCATTTCTCACCCCTTAAACTTACCCAAATCACTTCGCGGTTAGCTTCTTCTTCCATTTCTCACCCCTAAAACTTACCCAAATCACTTCGCGGTCATGTTATTCTTCTATTTCTCACCCCTAAAACTTACACAAATCACTTCGCGGTTAGCTTCTTCTTCTATTTCTCACCCCTAAAACTTACCCAAATCACTTCGCGGTCATGTTCTTCTTCGAATTCTCACCCCTAAAACTTACCCAATTCACTTTGCGGTTAGCTTCTTCTTCCATTTCTCACCCCTAAAACTTACCCAAATCACTTCGTGGTCATGTTCTTTTTCTATTTCTCACCCCTAAAACTTACTCAAATCACTTCGCGGTCATGTTCTTCTTCTATTTCTCACCCCAAAAACTTACCCAAATCACTTTGCGGTCATGTTCTTCTTCTATTTTTCACCCCTAAAACTTACCCAAATCACTTCGCGGTCATGTTCTTCTTCCATTTCTCACCCCTAAAACTTACCCAAATCACTTCACAGTCATGTTCTTCTTCTAATTCTCACCCCTAAAACTTACCCAATTCACTTCGCGGTTAGCTTCTTCTTCCATTTCTCACCCCTAAAACTTACCCAAATCACTTTGCAGTCATGTGAATCTTCATCTCTAAATATTTCTTGGCCCATTCGTTGTGTGTTAATGTATTTGGAAAATAAAATGACACTGAAACAGTTTTGTTTTTGTTTTGTTTTAATACAAAATGCCATTTTTTATGGCTTTTTTAAAAAACATTTTTTGCAGTAAAATGTATAACATTTTTACATTTTTTAAATTTTTAAAAATATTACAATTCAAAACTATATACAAAGCAATGGCAGGACCCAGAACATTAGTCTTCTTCTGTGGTCCCCAACGAGTCACGCAGCTCCTGCATGTCGACAACCAACTGAAGGACCCTTTCACTCATTGCTGCCACTCTGGCACGTGTGGTCCCTGTATAAAAAACAAACAAACATTATTTGTTGGCAAATACATGTTTCTCAGCTGTGGATGGAATGTTTTTTAGGTGGCAAGCTAACTCATGACGCCATATGTCATTATGCTAAGTAATTAATCTAAGGAAGAGGGCATATGTCATTATGCTAAGTAATTATTTCTCAGGAAGAGGGCATATGTCATTATGCTAAGTAATTAATCTAAGGAAGAGGGCATATGTCATTATGCTAAGTAATTAATCTAAGGAAGTGGGCATATGTCATTATGCTAAGTAATTATTCTAAGGAAGAGGGCATATGTCATTATGCTAATGCCATTGACTATGGCTTTAGGTATCTTGGTGATCATGTCAAGTACCACATACTTAAAAGAATGACATTACAACTTACTTCGTTGGTGGCCGACGTCTGCTTCGGGGGCCACCCTGGGTTCTGGCACCTGCCACTGCTGGGAAGTTGAGGCTGTAGAGACATGTAAAATAGGGTCACTTCTAATGTCTGAGTCAACAGTAAGCAAATTACAATTTGAATGTGTGTGTGACATCACGTACCTTCTCCATGTGCCTCCTGGGCCTGATCTGCTGCAGACTCTTCCACAGATCCTTCACCCGCTACATATTCAGCTATAAAAAGAGATTAAGGGAATCAGCTTTTGATTAAATAGCATGTATGTGTTTGGGGTTACATTGAGAGTCACATACCCGAGGCTAAGGGCTCCATCGCTTGGCACAACTCCCTGCCCACGCTGTGACGCCCCTCCTCTGTTGCGAGGTCCAGGGACTGGTCGGAGGCCCCTGCAGAGGAGGAGTAGGACCGTCGCCCTGGAGGTCCACCACCTTCACTTTGTGCTGCAGAATCATGCAGCACTGGTCGGCCTGTGCGCCTCCAGGTGCATCGTATTCGGTTCTCCATTTCCAGCACTAGAAAAGAAAAGCATTTATAAATAAAGGCCTACCTTCTGTATTAGTTACATCTAGCATGCAATCGCTATGTACTTACTTGGGAAATGGAGCCCGAAAAACCGCCGCACCCGGGGCATGTGGAGCCGTTTCAGTTCTGACCAATGCTGCATGATCTGCGTGTGGGTGAAGGTGGTGTCCGTCTCGTGCTGGATCCTAGAAACGATCTCCAGGGTGATGGTCCTCTTCTCAATAGAGTTGGGCAGGTAGTCATCCCTGCCCTGAAGATGCTTCAGCGCAGGTACGACGATGCGTCTACAAAACACAAAATAAACATAGTTTTTAGATCAGTTGACTAAATGACATTCCCAGACACATTTCTAGCCTCAAACTATCCTTCTAGATGTTAGTGAGTTGCTTCGCACATGTGCGCACTAACTTCTGTTTGCCACAGAGTTTTACAAACTTCTACACATAACTAAAACTAGACTGAAGTGGGCGTGTCTAAACACACACCTTTCTTCAAAAAGGAGCACCAATTCAATTACAAGTAATTACAAAGGAGATGTATTAAAATACACAAAAACACACTGGACAATTAAAATCACATAGATAACCACATCGCAGTAATAAGTATGAATAAAAAAAACCCTAAGGGGAACAATCCCCTCGATTCAAAGAGCAAAAGTTAATTGATTTAGGATCGAGAATCGTAAGTTTGGGTGGGTGTTAGTCATTTTTTCCTGTTTTTTTGGCCATTTCCGACTTGCACGAGCCTACGTACGAATTCGTATATGCTCTTACGATCATCGCAAGTTCGTTCCTAAATTTTAGGATCAAAACGTAAAACTTAGGATCAAATCCTAAAACTTAGGATCAAAACGTAAAACTTAGGATATTTGGATGTGTTTAGGTGTGATCAGAGAACAGTTTTCCAACCTCTAAATACGTTTTAAAAGAAAGCCACTGCCGACACCTTTTAGCAGTCGGATTGCTGTTCTTGAACAGGTTTTTTGGCTATGTGGCGCGTCTTGAGCTCCAATGAACTGCATGTATCAGCATGGCCGAGGCCATAAATTGTATGGCAATGCATACCTGATTCATGTATGCCTTATAAAAGCATTTTAATGTGGACCTTAATTAGTCCTTTGCATGTAAACCTTTATTTTGCAATTTATTTGCGTTAATTAAAGAAACTTATGTCCTTTGTTATTTATTTTTAAATTGATGTACTAGAATAATATTTTTAGATTGCATTTATTGGTGTAGTTGTTTACCTTTGCTTTGTTTAATTATTTAAGCACATCTTTGGTCAGATGCATCACACTTACTGAGGAGAGGAGAGCGGGATAAAGTGCAGGATGTGGGTTACTGCTGTATTTTGCACAGACACAGCAGAGCTGGGGGCACGGAAAGGTCAGAAATCAAAGAATGCAGAGCAACACAGTCACAAGGCCCTTTCTGTTTGCAGGCTGCCCGAGAATACCTGAGCCGCCATCTTGGCTGTTTCTAGACTCATAACATGCAGAAGTTGCTGGGTGTTTTTTTATATTTGAGAGCAATCTGTATGTAGAGGGTGTGGGTAACCACACACAACATTTTAAGTTGTACCATTTGAAGCCAAAATATTAAAATTAAATCCACAAGTAAAAAATGCAAGTTAACTAAAAATTAAACAAAGTAAGATTTACTTATGCAAATGCATTCATTAATGGTTGGTTACTACAAAATGAATGAAATAAAGAAAAATAAGACCAAATATTTAGAATGCACTTTAATGAGGTAAGTTTGTAGTGCGCAGCCGCAAGATCAGAAGGATTTACGTCCAGGGAAAAAGGGCAAAACCAATGTTGCAACCTGAGAAATGAAACGGAAAATTCAGGATGGAAACTGACATAGGTCTGATTCCCGAACTGCCATACGAACGGACGTAAATTTTAGGATAGAAACGTATTTGCTTATAGAATCACTCGCAAGTTCATACGAACGCAGGAGCGTACGGGAAAAATAGGATGATCGGCACCCAAATCAAAGCTGTTACATGTTTCTTTGAATCGACCCTAATATATCCATAGACCCTATGTGCTCTTATTTGATCCTATTTGATCCTATTTACAGTAATTTTTTATGCCGGCATAAAAATAAATTCTAAAACCCTCAATATGAACACCCTCTAACCATTAAATATAAACCATAACCAAATTGCTAAATAATACCGTGTTCATATGTGTATCAACTCCTAACAACAATATCCCAAGTGTTGAAATAAATATAATAACCTATTTTGCACAGAAAATATATTGGCAGTTCTTACCAAAATAAAACAATTGAAATGAGTGAATAAAGACAAAAAACACACTCAAAGTGCACGTGCTAAATGACACCAGCAAACCTGAATATTCAAAAGTAGAACATCGCACATAGAGTCAGCAACCAGGAGGTCATCATGAATCAACCACTGCGCCCGCGGCTCCCATGGCGCTTCAAGGTGAGGGTTTACACTTTTTGAAGAAAGGTGTGTGTTTAGACACGTCCACTTCAGTCTAGTTTTGGTTTATGTGAGTGAGCACATATATTATATAAAAATAGAAATCTTTTTGTATTGTTTGGTGCACCCCTAGTTTCTAGGAATAGTCTGGTTGTAGAGTAGTCTAATTGACATTTTACACATAACTGTTTATTCCTGCGCTTCCTTAAGGCCTAGGCATGCATTTAGATGGCAAATCAAAGTCATTACAATACACTTACGAGCACAATCAGATCTTCTTGTTGGCGGGTGAAGATCGTGGGCGCCATCTTTCTTCTTGTCCGCAGCAGATAAGTAATGCCCCAGCGGTTTCCGTGTTCCGCACAGCCGGACGAACAGCCGGACGAACAGCCGGACGCACGCTTACGCGAACACGCAAGCGTCATACCCAGTCATTAGTATTTAAAGGGTCCTGGACACAAAGCTCATTCTCTTTTAGAGTCTCAACATGGCAGCTAAAAAACAGTCGGGAAGGCCAAACCAGGCAATGAGGCCAGCAGCAAAATGCCACAGCGGCCTGAGGAGCCTTCTTCACGCCCGACCACTCGGTCACAAATACCAACACCGAAGGTGCGGGAAACGCGCAGCCACAGTGGCCAGGCCAAGGTGAAAATACCCACCAAGTCCGCTAAGCCAAAAACAACCAGCAAAGCAAAGGAGGCAGCGGCGAGGAAGCAGACCACCATCAAGCAGGCAGGTACGCCCGCAAAAAAGGCCACTAAGAGGGTGAGAAGCGCCAGCCCCCAAAAAACACCATCCCCTCCTCCCCGGCCTAGTACGTCCATTCTGAAAGAACGCTCCACTGGCAAGGCCAGTAAAAGCCACAGGCCCAGAAGCCCCAGCCCACCCAGCTCAGCATCTCCTGAGCCACGTGGGAAACACACCCATGGCCATGGAAAGAGCAAGAGCCACAGGGCCAGAAGCCCCAGCCCAGCCAGCTCTGCATGTAGTCAGCCACGTGGGAAACACACCCATGGCCATGGAAAGAGCAAAAGCCACAGGCCTAGAAGCCCCAGCCCACCCAGCTCAGCATCTCCAGAACCACGTGGGAAACACACCCATGGCAATGGAAAGAGCAAGAGCCACAGGCCCAGAAGCCACAGCCCAGCCAGCTCTGCATGTAGTCAGCCATGTGGGAAACACACCCATGGCCATAGAAAGAGCAAAAGCCACAGGCCCAGAAGGCCAAGCACAGCCAGCTCAGCATCTCCAGAACCACGTGCAAGTACCACCCAGGGGCATGGAACCACAAGTGGCAAGGGCACAAAGAGTCACAGGGCCAGAAGCACCAAACCCTCAAGCACACCCTCTCCTCCTCGGTCACATTTGCCACCGGCACAGGTGGCAAGCAACTATCCATATGCCACATCGTCGCCTGCAAGTTCAGTGGCCACCCAGGCAAGTCCATTTCCAAGTCCAGTCCATTATTTATCCAGCCACCTGTCCAACATTTCAACACAACACAGCCAGCCCAGAATGTCCCCTGAATTGCCTACATCCAGAGATAAGCCCAAACATCAAGCAATAGGCTGGACATTGTGCTGAGGACAGTTGAGTGGCAAGTTTGGTGAGGCCCAAACTATGGCATTGGCAAGTGGGCTGACCCTACATTATGATGAGCTATATGGGCGAAAATCCAAATCTACAAGCAAATTGCGAAAAAATGAAATCTTGGAGGAGCTCACCAGACAGGTCAATGCAGCGGAGGAGGAGCTTAAAGATGTGCAGCAGATCCAGCGCAAAATTTCTGACCTGAAGTATGCAGCACGGAAGAAAGAAAATAAATGGCGCAATTACAGGTACATATTTGAGTTGTGCATTTGTCTGCTTCTTGTATTGTCAACAATTTCCTAAATTTGCAAACCTATATGTTTCAGCTTACAAACTGGTGGAGGCTTCCCCACAAAATTACAGTTTACCCGAGCTGAGGAGATGGTGCTGGGGCTGATACACCCTGTGGCATTAGAGGGCCACTCAGGGCGACGGGACAGGGCCATCCCTACTATTCCTGCAGGTTAGTAATATTAGTGTGTATGTGAAATGTTTTAAACGTGTAAAATGAGGCTCACAGGCATATATGAACACATGCCCCTAGGAAGGGGCTTGTAGGGGAGGTTACAGTTTTAGCAGGGTGTGTAATGTCTGCGGAATGTTCATTTTCAAATTTGCCAGCTCATACATGACCTCGGAGAGTATTTATGGTCACTATTAAAGACTTAATATTAGCAATGCACTGTCTGTTATGTGATTCTACTCAATCATATCCAACACTTCCTTCTTTGTCTTTAGGCCACTTTCGTTTTAGCTGTGCTTTGGTCTCAAATACTTGATCAGGGGTCAGGGAAAGGTCTACATAGGAAGAATGCCCACCAGCATACTCCTAAGCCAAGTGCTATATGCAAGCTGAGTGTGGGTCCCTAATGGCCCTTTAGGGGTGTGTGAAGCCTCATAACATGCAGTACATGCATGTTTGTATTATTTAAGGTGACCAATGTGTATGTACAGGGTGAGTCATACATATAACAGATAATGACATTCATAGTGAAGGTCACCTTGGACCGTTGGGGAAGTTGCCATTCCTGCTTGCCCACGTGTTTTATTGAACCATATGTAGTAATACAGATCATCAATGGATATTTGGGTGTTTACGTGCCTTTTTATTTACAATACAGTCCAGCATCAACCCTCGGCAAGTGTGGAAGCCTCATCCAGTTTGACCACGCCGTCAACTTCCGTGCTGCCTAGGAGCCAGGAGCAGATATATACGGTAAGTGTATTTTGCTGAATCTGCTGATGCATGTGAATGAACATGACTAATTAGCATAGCTAAGATATTTATGGACCAAACTGAACCTTTTTTTGCACATGTGCCAACAGACCCACACACTGATGGAGGAAATCCAGGAGATGGAGGAGGAGGAGGAGGATGCCACCTTGATGGGGCCTTCACAACTGACCCCCCTGGAACATAATCGGTCCCAACATGCTACTGCACCAAATCCTCTGCAGCAGAGTAAAGCTGGACAGATGCTGCCAGCCCATCGTGGGCAGCATGCAGAGACTGAGCCTACAGTCCCCAGTGGTAGCTCTGCTGCAGAGGATTTGCCGAGCACATCTGCGACTCTTGCTCGCCCTAGACATCCAGCATCTGCAGCCGCTCAAACCCGGGGAATTGGGAGAAGTAGTCAGCAACGTCGACCAGTTTCCCAGGGGAGGCGCGTGAAGATCCTGGAGTCAGCGTGGCACCATGAGAGGCGTTTCTTTCGCCAGGTGACTCAAAGAACCACAGAGCAGCTTACTGCACAATTAGATACATTAAATAATACATTCACCTCCGTGCTGACAGAATTTAGGACGAGCAACAGCCACATGGCCCCCTTAACTAATAATTTGACAGCCATGCTCGAGGAAGTTAGAACTAGCAATAGACTCATGTTGGAACAGTGGCAGATTATGAATGCCACACATGCAACACCCATTTTAACAGCTATTTGCCCTGTATCTGCTCCACATCTTTCCTCTACATCCCTACTGTATTGACCTGTCTGGTGAGCGCTACCAAGATTGCCTTTTTTATGGCTTTGCTTTGGATTTTTGCCCATATAGCTCATTAGAGTGCTGAGATACCCCACTAGCCAATGCCTGAGATAAAGCCTCACTGAACCTGTCGCTCAAGCTGCCACGCTGCAGGCTTTGGCTTAATGACATTTTGTCTGGCTCATCCTGTTTCTAGGCATGATTGGGGGACATTCTGGGCTGGCAAACTACTACCTTGAACCCTGGCAAACATTGGACTGGACTTGCATTTGGACTGGGGGTTGTTTGGGTGGGCCACTGACTTACAGGTGTGGATGTGGCATAGGTATGGCTGCTTTCCACCTGTGCCTGTGGCAAATGTGGCCAAGCAGGAGAGGGTGTGTATGTGGCCCTATGTATTACTGGCCTAAGATTTGCATGCAAATGGTTGCTCCCTATGTATGTATATGTTATTTGGCGTGGAAACTTTGGCCTGGAGTGCGTTACTTTACAACTCCTGGATGTGACCAATTGCTAGGTGCCATGAGTCTGCACCAATGTATATTTCTGTTGTACTATGTAAATACATGAAATCTGCGAGTGCCCTTCAACTAATAATTGACATATTTATATTAAATATATTGAATCTGACTTTAGCTGTTGTGGACTTAGTTGATGCATTAATGTTTAGGTTATTTTGAGATTATTGAAGGTTTTTAAAACAAACATGTGAGAAAAAAATGAATGAGGCTCAAAACAGGAAAACAAAATTAGGCAAAATGGGTCCTAATCAAATTTGCCCTCACAGCTTGCCCAGAGGCACTAGGTGTGCCACGGTAATTGGCATCAGGTTCCTGGCTGGGTGGAGAGGGGGGAAGATCCACATACCAGGGGACATGCTGCATTATGGCAAAGTTGTGTAGCACACAGCAGGCCAGTATTATTTCAATCAGCTTGTTGGGGTGATACTGGAGTGCCCCCCCCGGTATGGTCCAAGCATCTGAACCTAGTTTTTAGGAGGCCAAAGGCCCTCTCCACAATGGCCCGGGTTTTTCGGTGGGCCCGATTGTAGGCATCCTGGGCTGCATTCTGTGGCCGAAGGACGGGCGTCATCAGCCAGGGAAGAAGCGGATAGCCGGAATCCCCTGAAAGAATTAGAAAATACATTAATTACCCAATCCAACAAAAAATTTTTTGGGACAAGCGGTCCTTCCCCCTGACTAAGAGACTATCTTATATTTTTGCAACACCCTGTACATACAGATTGCTCACCTCAAAAAGAGCCTAATACCATCTACTGCATGTTCTGAGCCTTTAAACATCAAAAATGGCGGATGAGGGCAAATCAGGCAGAATGCAAACAGGAATTGGGTTAGGACTGTGCTGCTCAGCATTTTGGGATGTCTTACCTTTTCAGGACCCCAGATCTGCTTTGTCTGAGCACAGCTCTAACCCGCCCCCTGCACTTTATCCCGCTCTCCTTTACTCAGTAAGTGTCATGCTTCTGAGCAAAGATGGCGCAGACCCTATCATAAAGTCAAGAACAGAATTGCAACCGAGTGTGGGGAAGAATAATAAGTAATTTACTAGAAAGTAGAAATATATTAATTAGAAATGGTGGGAAATCATTTTGTAAGGGTTTGTGCTTTGCTAAAGATCATGGTTAACATAATTTTTGATAGTGGAGCAGCCTAAATCTAGGTTCTCCAACTGTGTGACCCACATATATGTATGGAAAATGTCGGTTGGTACATGGTCAAGCGTTCTAAACACACTGCTGAGTCTGGGTTCAGGCACTCCCCAGTAATTCTAAATACGCTTTTGACCTAGACCACACCTTTTGGTATACAAAATTAATTTATTAGTACCTTATTCTTTAAAATACATCTATTTACAAATTCATACTCTCTGAGCTCTCAGTTCATTGTTTACATAATATTCATATTTACATAATGTTCAAACATGTTAGTATATACATAATGCACTGATCATATTTTTTCAAGTATGTATGAAAAGCATTTCTCCCTACTGTCTTGGTAATCAGTTGGATTCATAATTCCTTCCTGATTGGGCAGACATGTTTCGCCATTGGCTTCCTCCGTGCCCTCTTTAAGGAAGTTAAGGTGCTCTTTATGATTTCCTCATCCTTTTACATCATATATTTGTTCAATCTATGTAACATGTTGTTATTTCTTATACCTCAGAGAAATCTGGTTCATACACCCCTATGTTGCAGATCAGGAGCTTTCCAGTCCTGTTTGTTCCTAGCAGGCCCCGCAGAGTTGTGGGTACTGTTTTCCCTTTCCAGGCTGCTCCCCAATTCTTTAAATATGCCTTGTTTTGTGAGTAAATCGTCCGTGCGCCAGATGTCCACCTGGTATCCACTGTGGTTTAGGGACCCTCCCGGGCCTCCAGGATCTCCACTGCTCGTCAGTCTAGGGGCGCAATATGTACGCGTCATGGGATGACTCCATCCCCTACCCAGGTCTGGGTTTTGCGGGCCGCATAAATAGCCTGGGGAATCAGCTGTGCACTGGCTGTGTCTAGAGCTCACTTGTGGAGTGAGACTCTGTGTGCCTGGCTGGAAGCTCTTATACAGGCTATTTCATGTGGACCCGAGGTGGATTCAGCTACAAGTGTGCAAGCTTGGACAAAAAACTAAAAAGGGCCGTGGCCTGTCTGATGCAATTCTGTGGCATTTTTCCTGAACAGGTGATGTAACCCAAAAAGGATATTTTGTGTGAATAAACACAGACTTTAAGTTGAACTTTTCGCCTCTGAGCCTCTATATTGCTAACAACCTGCTGTCTACCAGAGCTGATCCTCACATAATCCATTTGGTGTCGGATGCGGGCAAAGCAATGAGGTCGTTGCTAGGAGCAACCGACGGAAAAGTTTTTTTTGTGGATGTCGTACATTAAGCCTGCCAGGCTGCTACCTGTGACCGCAGACAAAATGGAGGCTGTCGTGAAAGCGCTCATGGAGGCGAATCTGCAGCAGCACGAGGCCAACAAGCAGCAGTAGGAGACCAACCAGCTGCTATTGCAACATGTGATGGCGCTGCAAGCTGCAGGAGCGCCTAAAAGTGTCCCTGATGCCCGGAAAGCTGTCCGCTTGGGGCTTACAAAGATGACCCCTTCAGATCACGTCGAGACCTACCTGGCGTTTGAAAAGGTGGCTGCAAGGGAGAAGTTGCCTCATGACCAGTGGGCTGACGTCATCGCTCCATTTCTGGCATCTGGACCCCAGCAGGTGTTGTTTGATATTCCAGACGACCAAGCCGCTGACTACCCGACTCTGAAGGGTGAGATACTGGCCAGACTGGGGGTGAATGTGTGGGTTCGGGCTCAGCGGGTGCATCAGTGGAGCTATCAGTCGGCAGAGCCCGCCAGAACCCAGTACTATAAACTGCTGCACCTACTGCAAAAATGACTGCAGCCAGATTTATTAAACCCCTCTGCCATGTTGGACCGCTTGCTGAAGGACATGTTCTGGAGGGCTTTACCGCACCCTCTCCAGCACTGGGTTGGCCAGGTATCCCCCGGCAACGCTCTAGAGATGGTGGACCTAGTGGAGCGATACGAGGCCACCAGGAACTTGCAAGGGGCTCTACGGGGAAGAATTCGGGGAAACCCCGGAGGTCCCTACCCCAGCCCAGGCGAGTGGTGTCCCCTAAACCCCCTCAGGACCTACCCCCCAAAGTCCCTGCCCTGGTGTTGTGTTGGGGGTGTAAGGAGCCGGGACATATCAGAGCCAACTGTCCCCACCAGGGGGAGCCCATGGACGTGAACTTTGGTTACCGCCCTTCCATGTATGCCAGGAGGCTGTGTACTGCCGGTGTCCCTGAGCTTGTGGGGCAAAGTCACCTCTGTCAGGTGAAAGTGGGGGATACCCTGGCTGTGGCCCTTTTGGACTCGGGGAGTATGGTTACCCTGGTGATACCCGCCATGGTACTGCCCGATGAGTACACGGGGCGGAAAACCAGGGTCTTGTGCATACACGGGGACTTGAGAGACTACGCCACAGCACAAGTGACTCTAACCATCGTGTCCGGCAGCTGGAACCACGAAGTCGCCGTCGCCGCTAAACTTCCGTATGAACTTATTATTGGGAGAGACTTTCCGGGGTTCATGTCTCTATGGACCAAGTTGGGAGTTCCGTGAGGCGGGTGTGTCCCCAATAGACTGGTCCTACTCAGGGGTGACCCCAGAACCTTGGGAGCCGGAGTCAGAAGGCACAACGGTAGGGGTGACCGCCACTACGGTGGAAGAGGGGGAGTCAACCCCGCTGAGTGTTATGGTTGGAGATATGGAAGATCTATCAACAGGTCCAGAGTTGGCCGATCTCCATGTCTCCACGGTAGTTTTGGTACATGTCAGATGACCAGCCCCCAGCCTTATTACCGTGGTCCCCTAGTTCCTCTCCCAGTTATTGAGGTGCCCTTTGAGTGGATTGCCATGGATCTGGTGGATCCAGTGCCAAAATCCGCTAGAGGGCATCAACATATTCTGGTAATCTTGGACTATGCCACGCGGTACCCCGAGGCCATACCCCTGCGACACACCTCAGCCAAGCTCATTGCGAAGGAGCTTATGGAAATGTTTTCCCAAGTAGGCCTGCCTAAAGAGGTCCTGACCGATCAAGGTACCCCGTTTATGTCTAAGGTGATGAAAGAGCTCTGTAATTTGTTGCAGGTGAAACAACTGCGGACATCTGTTTACCACCCGCAAACAGACGGCCTGGTAGAAAGGTTTAACCAAACTTTAAAAACCATGTTAAAACGGGTGGTCGCCAAGGATGGGAAGAATTGGGACTTGCTTCTGCCCTATCTGATGTTCGCAGTGCGAGAAGTGCCCCAGGCCTCTACAGGGTTCTCGCCCTTCGAGCTCTTATACGGTCGGCATCCACAGGGCCTGTTGGATATAGACAAGGAGGCTTGGGAACAGCAACCCACACCCCAAAAGAGTGTGGTAGAGTATGTTAATCAATTACAGGAACGGATAGAGACTGTGTTGCCGCTGGTGAGGGAACATATGGAAGCAGCACAGCGGGCCCAAAGCAGGATTTATAACCGGCAAGCCAGGGTATGAACTTTAACCCAGGTGACAGGGTTGTGGTTCTGGTACCCACAGTGGATAATACATTTCTGGCTAGGTGGCAGGGTCCCTACGAGGTGATTGGGAAAGTTGGGGAAGTGACTTACAAGGTACATCAGCCCGGGCGGAGAAAGCCAGAGCAGGTGTACCATGTAAACCTGCTGAAGCTGTGGAAAGACAGGGAGACCGCTGTGGGTGACAGTCCCCGACCAGGTATGTTAGGGGTGGAGCTTCCCGTCCCTCAGTCTGCTGTTAGAGAAGCGGTAGTTGAGATGAAAGCCGGAGACAACCTCTCCTCTAAACAGGCCCAGGAAGCCAGGGAATTTGTCAGCAGAAACACGGATGTGTTTTCAGATCTCCCTGGGTGCACTTCTGTCATCCAACATGCCGTTGTCACGGAACCTCAGGTCAAGATCCGGTTGAAGCCTTAGCGGTTACCTGAGTCCCGGTGACAAGCTATCGCAGAAGAAGTGCAGCAAATGCTCCAGTTAGACGTGATTGAAGAATCAAAGAGCGAGTGGGCCAGCCCAATAGTCTTGATTTCCAAACCCGATGGTACGTTGCGGTTCTGTAATGATTTCCACAAACTTAACAAAATTTCTAAGTTTGATGCCTACCCTAAGCCCCAAGTAGACGAGCTTATTGAGAAGCTAGGCCAAGCCAGGTATTTTTCTGTTTTGGACCTCACAAAAGGGTACTGGCAGGTACCCTTGATTGAGGCTACCAAGGAGAAAACAGCCTTTATCACATCTGAGGGACTGTTCCAGTACAAGGTATTACCCTTTGGTTTACATGCCGCTCCCGCTACGTTCCAAAAGTTAATGGGTATTGTCCTCCAGCCACATCGTCGGTATGCTTCAGCATATCTGGACGATATAATTATCCATAGTACGGATTGGGAAAGTCACCTACCCAAAGTCGGCCTCAGGAAGGCTGGTTTGACAGCAAACCCGAAAAAATGTGCCTTAGGCTTAGAAGAGACGAAATACCTGGGATATGTGATTGGGCGAGGAGTGGTCAAGTCCCAGGTTAATGAAATAGAAGCCATCCGTAGCTGGCCACGTCCTAACACTACCCGCCAAGTGAAGTCATTTCTGGGGTTGGTAGGGTATTACATGAGGTTCATTCCCAATTCTGCCACCGTAGCGGCACCATTGACAGACCTGTTAAAGGGACGCAAGTCTGTCATGGTGAAGTGGAATGAACAGGCCGAAAAAGCGTTCTCCACTTTGAAGTCTGCCCTGTATGGGTCTCCGGTGTTGGTGACACCCGACTTTAAGAGGGAGTTTATAGTGCAGACCGATGCCTCCGAGGTAAGTCTCAGTGCTGTACTGTCTCAGGAAGTCAACGGGGAGGAACACCCCGTTGTCTACGTGAGTCGCAAGCTGACACCCGCAGAGACCCGGTATAGTGTAGTGGAGAGAGAGTTTGATTGAATGAAACACCGCGCTCCTATAATCTATATAAAACAATGGAATGCTACAACGTACCAGACTCAAAATCCCTGATAAGCCTAAACGAAATGTTATAATATGGTACAGAGCAATTGGATAAATAGCCCCTTAAGTGAAAATACAAATAACCTAAAAGAAAGAAATTAATTAATTCAACATTTAAGTGATGTATCACACTTAACCTAGAATGAAATGAAAAAATTGTGAATATAAATCATTAATCCAAACTAATGAATTAATGCATTGTTAAGTGTCCCAAAGTCCATGCACCAACAAATAAGTGCTAAAAATAATGAATTTGATGAAAGAAAAATCCAAAAGTGCACTTCACTGGGCTTCCCACGTTTGTGTGCCCCACAAAGGTGATCAATCTTCACACCGTGGTCACTCCTTACACTTATATGTGCTTACCAGAAACATGAATCAACAAATCCTTGAAATCAAATCTTAAACCATTGACTTCGTGATAATTCCAAATATTCATACGATCAGTTCCTTTGCATGACTGCAATCCATAATACTCGGTGGTTATGTGAAAAAAAACAAAGAAAATAGTGCAACCCCGCTTGATATATTTAATTATTTAATAAATCAAAATGCACTCACAAAATTTCAGAAGCATGTACACATTGAGTAAGTTCAAAGATGGTTCCTGTTCCCTGTTCCACTATGGCCAGTAGTAGATGTGGGTATGAACTCAATAACAATTGGACACACTCCCCCTTTAAGAGAAGAAAGAAAACTTTGCCGCTGCCCTGCCTAACGCGTTTCACTGCCCATACAGCTTTATCAAAGGCTGGGAGCGGTAAGGCGGCTTTAAAATCACAACTTGTACAAAATAAGATAAAACAAACTTCAACCCAGAAGGGATAATAAAAATCCTACCTTTAACACTGGTGCGTTTGTCCGCCACGTGTGTGTAGGCGTCTGCAGTACGCCACAATACCGGCTCTGAACAGACGCCGGGAAACAAATGCGGAAGCGGGGTATGATAGCCACACCCCTCTTGCACGTCACAGTACGGTCTGAAAGCCGGCCCAACAGCCAGTCATTACAGGCCCGCCCTCACTACAGGACGGGACACCACGCCCCCTACGGACGTCACGAGTACGTCAGAGAAAACAAAATGACAGCTGGCCAATGCAAGTCCGCTCCGCTACAAGGCGGAACGCCACCCACCGATTCACGCCGGAGATTGGAAAGTCCAATTCCAATTAGGTAACATGGGAAAGACATATGAGGTCTCTACTCTTATTACGTGCCACACCAAATATGTGGTTTATTTGATTTGGTGTCCCTGCCAACTCTATTATGTGGGCCGGACCACCAGAGATTTAAAAACACGTATTAGAGAACATGTATATAACATTAAACGGGGTTTTCTGGCCCACAATCTATCTGCCCACTTTCAAAGTGTGCACCAAAGTGACCCTCGTCTCATGTCTTTTATGGGTATCGATCATGTAGAGAAAAATTGGAGAGGTTCCAATCTCACTAGGGAAATTTCCCAGCGGGAGAGCAAGTGGATCTTTGAACTAGACACATTATCCCCTAGGGGCCTTAATGTGGAGTTCGACTTAAATTGTTTTTTAGATAACTCCTAGAAAATTCGTTTGGTTTACCACTTTTATTCATCCTATTTTGATCATAAAGTTATCCTTACCTTATATAGAATAATTTTATTCATATGTATATAATATTTTATAGATAACCAGGTTTACCATTTGTGATGTGGACTTTGGTTTTATCCCATATGACAGTTTGTAAAAGGAGGTTCTTTTTCCCTGGACCCATAGTGTTTTAATCACCCTTATTAACATTTTTATTCAGCATTTTAAGATTCTCAAGAATTTATAACTATTCCCGTTAAGGTCTGCATTAAGATTTTCCACTTGGGTCCGTTTAAGGACGAGATGAATATCTGCATTAATGGGCTGGGGTTATTATGATCCTGGAACTTCTAACAGGCACAGTGGAGGCGCTGCTGTCATACTTGAGGGTGACCCCCTCCTTTGGAGGAAGCCGGTGCTGGCCGAATACATTGCGCCCTGTGTGAATAGAAATTGTTGTCAATGTTTGAGTTGCCAGTGGGGCTCCCCCGTATAGAGGAAATGGTTGCTGGTTGCTGTCTTTTGCTGACAGCTGAAGTGGCGTGAATCGGTGGGTGGCGTTCCCCCTTGTAGCGGAGCGGACTTGCGTTGGCCAGCTGTCATTTTGTTTTCTCTGACGTACTCGTGACGTCCGTAGGGGGCGTGGTGTCCCGTCCTGTAGTGAGGGCGGGCCTGTAATGACTGGCTGTTGGGCCGGCTTTCAGACCGTACTGTGACGTGCAAGAGGGGTGTGGCTATCATACCCCGCTTCCGCATTTGTTTCCCGGCGTCTGTTCAGAGCCGGTATTGTGGCGTACTGCAGACGCCTACACACACGTGGCGGACAAACGCACCAGTGTTAAAGGTAGGATTTTTATTATCCCTTCTGGGTTGAAGTTTGTTTTATCTTATTTTGTACAAGTTGTGATTTTAAAGCCGCCTTACCGCTCCCAGCCTTTGATAAAGCTGTATGGGCAGTGAAACGCGTTAGGCAGGGCAGCGGCAAAGTTTTCTTTCTTCTCTTAAAGGGGGAGTGTGTCCAATTGTTATTGAGTTCATACCCACATCTACTACTGGCCATAGTGGAACAGGGAACAGGAACCATCTTTGAACTTACTCAATGTGTACATGCTTCTGAAATTTTGTGAGTGAATTTTGATTTATTAAATAATTAAATATATCAAGCGGGGTTGCACTATTTTCTTTGTTTTTTTCACATAACCACCGAGTATTATGGATTGCAGTCATGCAAAGGAACTGATCGTATGAATATTTGGAATTATCACGAAGTCAATGGTTTAAGATTTGATTTCAAGGATTTGTTGATTCATGTTTCTGGTAAGCACATATAAGTGTAAGGAGTGACCACGGTGTGAAGATTGATCACCTTTGTGGGGCACACAAACGTGGGAAGCCCAGTGAAGTGCACTTTTGGATTTTTCTTTCATCAAATTCATTATTTTTAGCACTTATTTGTTGGTGCATGGACTTTGGGACACTTAACAATGCATTAATTCATTAGTTTGGATTAATGATTTATATTCACAATTTTTTCATTTCATTCTAGGTTAAGTGTGATACATCACTTAAATGTTGAATTAATTAATTTCTTTCTTTTAGGTTATTTGTATTTTCACTTAAGGTGCTATTTATCCAATTGCTCTGTACCATATTATAACAGTGGAGAGAGAGTGTTTGGCCATTAAGTGGGCCCTAGAATTTCTTCGCTACTACTTGCTGGAGAGAAGGTTCCGTTTGATTACGGACCATTCTCCCCTCAAGTGGATGTGCCAGGCTAAGGACAGGAATGCCAGTGTCACCCGGTGGTTCCTGTCCTTACAAAATTTCAAGTTCACAGTAGAGCACAGAGCGGGACGGATGTTGGGTAATGCGGATGCCCTGTCCCGGGCACATTGTTTGTCATGTGTCCACCCCCTCAGGGTTGAACAAAGGGGGGGGGGTATGTGGTAAGGTGCAAGGTGCCGTCATTGACGGTAGGTATGTGGCACCAACGTACCTGGCCTTGGTGCAGTAAAGCTGTGTAGTTTTCTCCAGCATCAGCTGCTAATGGCTGCTGCTGAAATTCTAGTATAGCTGAAAGGCTAACCCGGGACGGCTTTACTGGGATGGAGTTGAGCAGGGTGGAACTCCATCCCCTACCCAGGTCCGGGTTTTGCGGGCCGCATAAATAGCCTGGGGAGTCAGCTGTGCACTGGCTGTGTCTAGAGCTCACTTGTGGAGTGAGACTCTGTGTGCCTGGCTGGAAGCTCTTATACAGGCTATTTCATGTGGACCCGAGGTGGATTCGGCTACAAGTGTGCACGCTTGGACAAAAAACTAAAAAGGGCCGTGGCCTGTCTGATGCAATTCTGTGGCATTTTTCCTGAAAAGGTGATGTAACCCAAAAAGGATATTTTACAATCTGTAGTGTTTTTTTGTAATAAAAAATGTGTTTGTCAAAAAAATCTTATTGCGTGTGAAATTCCAATTTCTCCAGGTTACAGTGGTACCACATATGTATTGGTAGATGCCCTTACCTGCCCAGGAGACTCCCCCAAACTGAAACAGAGCGTTAGGGGATTTTCAGATAAAATGCAACTGCGATATGCGCTATGCGCACCTTGCAGTTTTTCCAGAAAAACAACCCTTTACATTTGAAATACCCTCAACAAACTGTATATTCTCTGGAAGTACACACCTCAAGCTGTCTAGGTGTACCAGGCTTGTTGATGTGGCCACAGTTTTCTGGAAGTAATCCCTCAATGTAATCTTTGGTTGCAAAGAGTTTTTCCCTAAAAAAAGGATAAAAAAGCAGAATCAAAGCCACATTTTCCTAAAAAAAACTATATACAAACAAGAAAAAACAAAGTTTAATCTAAAAAAGTAAGGTCCCCCGAACAGAACGATACCCAACATGCTTAGCTGCTGTCAAGTGAAGAGTTGCCAAACACCCCAAAGTAAAGCATGTGCGTAACAGCAATTTTACTTGAAAATTTCAGCTCTGCAGACAAAGTGCGCACCTTGCAACTTTTCAACCAAAAAAAACATTTACATTTGGAATATCCCCCATAAACCATATATTCCCTGAAAGTACACATGTTTAGCTTTCTAAGCATACCTGGCTTGTTGTAGTGGGCTCAACATTCTGGAATTCAAAGAATTCTTTGGTTGCGCAGGGTTTCCCTAAAAAAATGTATAAAAAAGCTGAATAAAAAACACCTTTTCCTAAAATATAAATATGCAAACAAGAAAACACAAGCTAAGTCTGAAAGCGCAAGGTCCCCCGAACAGAACAATACCCAACATGCATAGCTACTTTTAACCCTTTTAATTACTAGCCTACTTGAGATTTTGTCACCCTCTGGTAATTTTTCCCCATTTTGCGCCATTTTTGAGCCATTTTTGCTGGAATTTTCAGGAAAATTATATATAGGCAGTAATAACCATCCGTTTGGGCTACGGATAAGAAATGTGGGCAGCACCAGTGAATATTTCTATAGGTGCACTGCTCTGTGGGTTAATACCCAAAAAACCAAATGAATTAGTTTGGGGTAACCTCTACACCCCCTGCCAAAAAGCCCAACAGAGACTCACTATTGCACTCAATTTATAAATCCATTTTATTGTAGCATATTGTTTAAAACCAATTTAAAAACAATTTTACTGAACCATATGCATGGTAAGCCACCAGGGGGCGCACTCCCTCATCAACAATACAATCTCATATACATATAAGTAATTTCAAAGTGATTCTGTGCTAATCGATCAATAAATTCATATATATACAACTATACTAAAACTTAATATACAATTCACAATTAATATCCTCACCCTAATAAGGTGCCAGTGCTTCCATCACAAATAGAACCTTGTGCAAAATATTTAAGCCCATTCACAGAGAGCAAGGGCACACAGACAACACACAACAAACAAGTGCTTACTGTTAGTATGGTGACAGGAAGGCCCCCCTCAGGCGCAGACAAACGCGTTTTGAGCCCCCTATGGGCTCTTGCTCACGGTCAGTATGTGTGTCAATTATATATATATATTTTTTTGCAGCAGAATTTAGGCTTTAACATGAAATGTCTTGTTTGTAAATTTAATTCTGTTTTTTACAATATTATTATTAAGTAAAAAATAAATAGATAACATTTTTTTTAGAAAATTGTCTCCTTTATTTTAAATAAAAAATGTATTTTATTAAAGAAAACCATATTGCATGAGAAAGCCCCATTTCTACTGATCAGAACGGTACCACATATTTATCGGTTAAAAACCCTTAAAAATCCCCCAAAAAATGACATAGGGTCCCCCTTACCCGAAGTAACTAGTCCGGGACCAGCTATGCAGGGCTTGTAGGAACAGGGCGCAGGGGCCAGCTTTTGTGGCCTCTGGTCCTGCAGGCTACAAGCCCACATAGCTCATGGCCACAGGCTCTTCTGCCCCCCCCCCTGGGCTTTGGGGAGACAGGTAATTGGGGGTGCCGGGGGGTTAATGGCAAGTCACCCGCTAGCCGCAAGTGACTTGCCAGCCCCCAGCCTTGTGAACTGGTATAGGGATCTCTTGGACCCCTTACCAGTTCACAAGGGGTTAAGTGTAAAAAAAAAACACACCACACAGGCAGATAAAAAAATATTTTTTTTTTTTTTTTTTTAATACTTACCTCCCATTCATCTTGCACTGTGTCCCTCGGCAATCACTGGCTTCTGCTCACCTGCTGGAAGCCTTTTATAGCTGCTGGGCAACAGGGCATAAGGGGTTAATTTTAAAAAAAATGACATAGGGTCTACCCTCCCGGGGGGGGGGACCCCATTTTTTTGATTTTTAAGGGTTAAAAACCCTTAAAAATCCCCCCAAAAAATGACATGGGGTCCCCCTTACCCGAAGTAACCAGCCCGGGACCAGCTATGCAGGGTGCAGGGGCCAGCTTTTGTGGTCCCTGGCCCTGCAGGCTACAAGCCCGCATAGCCCATGGCCACGGGCTCTTCTGCCCCCCCTGGGCTTTGGGGAGGCAGGTAATGGGGGTGCTGGGCGTTAATGGCAAGTCACCCGCTAGCCGCAGGTGACTTGACATCCCACAGCCTTGTGAACTAGTATAAGGGGTCTCATGGACCCCTTACCAGTTCACAATGGGTTAAATGTAAAAAAAAAAAAGACACAGACACAAAGATAAAAAAATTATCTTTATTTATTTTTTTTTTTTACTTTACTCATCTCCGATCCTGTGTCCCCCGGCGATCTGCGATGACAGCTGTCAGTCTGCTCGGGTGTTTGGAGGAGAGAGCCTGGGGAGGGCGATCACAGCCCTCTCCCTCTTCCCACCTCTCTGCTCCAAGCACCCGAGCAGACTGATTCTTAGTCTCAGGTGCCGGTATTATGAAGCCAGCTGCTGGTGACATCACAGTGATGTCACCCGGCCCCGCCCCAGGGGGCGGGGCTAGCAGACCCAATCCAGGAAGTGGAGGGGAGGGCGATTTCTGCCTTCTCCTCGCCACGGAAGAGGCTGGGGAGGGGGTGATCGGAGGCCCCCCCAGTGAAGAGGAGACCCGTCGGGAGGCAGCGCGACCGCAGGTAAGTAAATGTCATTTTTATTTTTTATTTTTTTTACAGTTAGCAGCTGCTGCTGCTGAAGCGGGGGGGTGCTATTCCGGGGGCTCTCCTGGAGCCATCCGAGCCCCCACGGGGGATCGGATGGCACCAAATTAGAGAGGAGACCCGCCCGGATCCAACGAGGGGTCAGGTGAGTATTTTACTATATTTTTTTTACTGTGGGGGTTTAAAGTCAGCTACGTGAGACACTTAAGTGGAGTAGAGGCAGCTATGTGAGACTCACGTAGCTGGCACTAGAAGGGTTAAAAGATGCATGGAATCACGGGATAGAGATGTAATTTTGCCTCTTTACAAGGCACTGGTGCGCCCTCATCTGGAATATGCCGTCCAGTTCTGGGAACCCATTCATAGAAAGGATGCTCTGACTATGGAAAGGGTGCAGAGGAGAGCCACCAAACTAATAAAGGGAATGAAGGATCTTAGTTACGAGGAAAGATTATGAGAATTAAATCTGTTTAGTCTTGAGAGGAGGCGATTGAGGGGGGACATGATTAACTTGTATAAATATATAAATGGACCATACAAAATATATGGGGGAACACTATTTCATGTAAAATCCTCTTTAAGGACAAGGGGGCACTGCCTTCGATTGGAAAAAAAGAAATGTAGTCTCCGGAGGCGACAATCGTTTTTACCATAAGAACTATAAATCTATGGAATAGCCTCCCACAGAAGCTTGTTACAGCATCAACCGACGGCTTCAAAAAAGGATTAGATGCTTATTTAGAAGAAAATAACATTTACAGTTACTATTAGCGGTTATCAGTAAAAAAAAAATAATAAAAAATAAAATAAATAGCTTCCCCTATAAATTAAAAAATAACTTCCCCTACCCCAACACCCTTGGTTGAACTTGATGGACATATGTCTTTTTTCAACCGTATTAACTATGTAACTATATATAGTGTAAGCTATTTCACAGGGACAATTTACAAGGAGGGATTAATAAATAGTTAAAATACAATTTATGTAAACTATATAAAAAACTGACCGATTGAACTTACCTATAGATGTACTCATCGGCTGCCGGAGGGACCAATGCAACGTGGGTGCAATCAATGGCACCCATGACGTTCAGCATGTCGGCAATATTATAAAATGCCAGCTTAAGCGCGTTCCAGGCTACCATGTCGTCAGGAAAATAAATATAGAAACATAGAAACATAGAAGGTTGACGGCAGAAGGAGACCATACGGTCCATCTAGTCTGCCCTAATGTGTATACTGTATGTACTCTTTATCTTAGGATAGATGTGTGCTTATCCCAGGCATGTTTAAATTCAGTGACTGTTGATTTTTCAACTACCTCTGCTGGAAGTTTGTTCCAAGCATCTACTACTCTTTCTGTAAAATAATATTTTCTAACATTGCTCCTGATCTTCCCCCCGACTAGCTTCAGGTTGTTCTATCATTAAGCTTCTTCTTAAAAACACTTCCCTCCTGAACCTTATTCAATCCTTTCACATATTTAAAGGTCTCCATCATGTCCCCCCTCTCCCTTCTTTCCTCCAGACTGTACAAATTAAGTTCTTTAAGTCTCTCCTGAAAAGTTTTAAGTTTAAGTCCTTCCACCATTTTTGTTGCCCGCCTTTGGACACGTTCTATTTGAATAATGTCTTTTTGCAGGTAAGGTCACCAGAACTGCACACAGTATTCTAGCTGTGGCCTTACCAGGGCTCTATACAGCGGCATCACAACCTCCCTCTTCCTACTGGTGATGACTCGAGCTATGCAGCCGAGCATCCTGCTTGCTTTTCCCACTGCCTGGCTACACTGTCTACTCATCTTGCAGCTATCAGTAATCAGTACCCCTAAATCTCTCTCCTCCGAGGTCCTGGCTAACACAGTGCTGCCCATACGGTACTCAGAGCAGGGATTCCTTCTACCGAAGTGCATGATTTTACATTTAGAGACATTAAACTCTAGTTTACACAGTTTTGACCATCTATCCAGTAAAGCTAAATCATTTTCCATGTTGCAGACACCTCCAGGAATATCCACCCTATTACTAATCTTTGTATCATCAGCAAACAGACAAACTTTTCCTACCAAGCCTTCTCCTATGTCACTTACAAATATATTAAAAAGAATGGGGCCCAGGACAGAGCCTTGCGGCACACCACTTGTAACTCGCCTTTGTTCAGATTGCACACCATTTACAACAACGCTCCATATATTTCTGACTAATGGTAGCCATGCCTTCCAAAAACTTGGATAGTGCACGGCTCAGCGTAGGCTGGGACATCCCCACGGAGAGGGCACCCAGCCTCTGGAACGAGCCGTTCGCCAAAAATTGCAGGCAGTCAAGCATCTTGGTCATACCTGAAATTGTTTGGATTGACGGTGCAATCTGGCCTCGGCCCTGCTGATACATTCAATCCCCATTAGCTGGAGTTGGTGATGTTCCTCCACAAACGCACAAAACATGTTGATAGCAAGGGTATCTGAGGTCAAAATGGTCCCGTAAGGGTATCACAAATGAAACGGTTTTATAGGGCAGTGGTCCCTCGGCAATCAGCTCTCTGAATGAGACGTAAGCCCATACCAATAACATAAGTTATCTGAACAAACGCAAAATATCAGATAGGAAAATGATCCGAACTAACGCAAATGATCCGATTTACTTTCGTTCATCGAAAGCGCATATATGCATTAGCTCGAACGAACGTACAAATGAAAATGCAACGAAAAAACCTAAAAAAATTACAAACACACACAAAAACATACACAGAGAGCTACGGAAATCCAGACGAATGTGTCTATGAATCGAGGCATTTGTGTGTGTTAGAGGTTCCATCCATGAAAATCTGGAACTATGTAATTACTAATAAAAACAAGAATCTGTAGCTGTGACTGCAAAAGGAACAATCTTTCTTTAGCACAGACACATTAGATAAAATCATATTCATTTGCGGCATGTGTTCAGTGACAACATTCAGGGCCATGACTATCGGGGCGGCATGCCAGACAGTACATCTAGCAGTGCTAAACAACAGCTGCCAGAGCTCCCGTTATATGATAAAGAAGCAAAGGCAGATTTATAAACCCCTTTTTCTGCCATGGAGTGCTTTGTGCCTTTACACAATCACCCATTCCCTCTTCCATGACGAGGTTGAAGGGGGAAAATAGTGCAACAACAGCAGCCCCTGTACCTTGCTTTCTTACAACGCATTGTTCACAATTCTGCACCTACAAGTCAAGTTGACAGGTTAGCGTGTGAAGAAGGGGTCGCAGCGTTGAGCATAAAGGCACTAGTTTGATGACTTTAGGGTCTATTTAACCACTTTAAGGTGAAAAATTGGATAGTCTGGGGAGTACTCAAAAACTACCCAAACTTGGCTGTCTGTTCCCTTTAGACATCCGATCTAACAATTGGAAAATAGAATTACCTGTCTTCTGCCCTTCCTTCTGCTCTCATTCGTTCTACTCTGGATGCCACCCTAGAGCAGCGCCATCTTGCCCTCCCAGGATGCAATGCGCCGCTCCCTTGCACAATGTATTGTCTGTGCTGCTTATCTCGGGCCAGGGTGGCTGTGTAAAAGCCGTGAGAGTGGCTTGTATGGCGCGCGGTGAGGGGGGAGGAGGACACAGTGGAATGGCATGGCTAAGTCTGTCTTGGCATGGCTAAGTCTGTCAGTCTTAGACAGCTAAGACACCATGGCCTTGAGAAAAGCAGCAGAACGATGGCGATCCGTCAACATCCAAAAGGTAAGCCGAGCCAGGGGAGGGATGTAATGGGACCTGGTCAAATAGAGGTCCGTTGTTCCTCTTTAAAACCAAAACACTGCATAATACATTAAAGCATCTGCCCACATTGCTACCTACACTAGCTCCTTTTAATCCTTAACTCCCGTTCTTCTCCACCGTCCCCTAACCTACTTTTGAGAGATTGACAGAACTTGGTTGCCTTCAGCCATGGCAGTATAACAGCCCCGAAACCTTTCAGCTTAGTTGAGGTGCTTTTCCAGGGATGTAGTGAACAACCCCTGGACAACACCAGAGATTTCACATCCCTGGTTCCATGGAGCGAGTGTCAGTAAACAGACTTCTCTGACCCCAATGTGGTAAGTACTCAGGGGAAAACAGGTCTTCTAGCTGGGTTTCAAAGATGCAGGATGGGGAAACAGTGTACCCCTGAAGATGGAACACAGTAGAATGATGAAGGACCAGTGGCTTCAATCAAGACCTTTAAACAACAAGGATGTTCCTGAAGACTGGCTAGAAGACACAAGAGTAATTTTAAAACAGTTTGTATTACATAACTGGAAGGTGTGAGTGTGTGTGTGTGTGTGTGTGTGTGTGTGTGTGTGTGTGTGTTTTTATACACTATTTGTAAACTGGTAAGATGTCCCAAGGGGACTTTTTTTCAGTTCAAAGGTTAGGAGTAGCAAGCCACCCAACCACTGTGTGAACAGATGGCTTATCAACATACTGCCTTAAAGTGGACCAAAACCAGGATTTTGACTCTCCTGGGTTTTGGACCTTGCCCTACTGTGTAAAACCCCCCAGGTCGGCCGAACAAATTCACCTCCTCCAAGTACTATGCCGCATGCTTGGCCGCTCGTGTCTACGGAGCATGTCTACACTGCCATTCACAAATGCCTGGCGCAGGTATGTGCCTTGCTAGAGGGATAGTGGGGATGCATCCATGGCTCGCATATGCTCTGTTGGACCGAAAAAGAAAATTAGTTTATGGGTGAATCTTATAGATTCCTGGGCCAATATCCATAGGTTTTGGTCCACTTTAATATCCACAACACCTTCTCAAGCAATAGCATGGATGCGCTGCTGTTCTAGGTGCTACGACAGCTATGTCCACTCATTCATTGTCTGTGGAATGCATGCAATGATGGAGCTTGGAACCGATAAATTTGTACCTGGAAATCCTCTAGTCACAATTGCCTAGCTAAGAAAATATTTTGCTGCACTCACACTCATCTGTGTCTCCCAATGCTAAATATGAGCTGTGGTTGGCCACCAACAAATGTAATACAGTCTGATTAGCTTAAAGTTTCATTCCTTCCACTCTTCCTCTCGAATATGCATAAAGTAGATCAAAAACTCTAGCCACTAGGTTCATTTAAATACCCACCCAAGGAAAATCTTCATTTGGGATGCCCCACTGTGTAAAACCCCACCAGTCATCCAATATACCTATATTACCAACAAACCCATGGTGCATGCATAAACAGGCACAACATGTGGCATCCTTCTAGGTCTCTGCACAGAAGTGTGTGAAACCCTGCTGGTCACCCGATATACATACCTCGCCAGAACTCCTGTGGCACAGATGCGACTCTGCTCCAATCAGCTTCATTGGCCACATGTATAATGGGAGCTTAGCCATTAGCTTGCGATTAGCATGAGGCAGTCCCTACACCCCCCTAGGTCTGTGTGTGGCCATGCCAGCCATTTAGTTACAGCTGCCGCGTGCCGAATTGGGATGCCCCACGGGTACAGCCCAAAACACAGGATAGTGAAAACCCTGGGTTTTGTTTTAAGAAGAGTGTACTATAAGAAACTATTATAAGCACTAGTTTGAGTAAAGATACATTTTCTTGCTTGTGGCTTACCAATTGTACCTGCTCCCCTCCCACTATGAACACATCCAAGCCACACATCATTAGAAAGTCTAATGAACAATTTCATATTAAAGATCACATTTGTTGGTATGTGTAAATTGCACTTTATTATTCAAACATGTTCTGTACTTCTGGCTATTATTTCCATACGTGCACAATATTGAGGTGTACGAATAAGGTGACTGGTGCATGAAATGCAAATGAGAAAATAATACAACTCAGCGTGCCCATACATTGTTTAGACTCTACAATGAGTCAATGCAAATTAAAACTGCTTATGCTCTCATAACATTGAGAATATCGTAACAGGTTATCATTAATGTGTCAATTACAAATGCTTTGTTTAAAAGTCAGTTAAAGAAATACAACTACTAAAGCAAGGACCCATGCATGCTCCATAGGAAGGTGAGTTTTATGTGCAAACTGGTGGATTTCCACAGCAGAGAAAAATGTCCGGCCATGGAATATTTTAGATTCCAGCTCGGCCGCTGGTGGGTTTTGTTCCAGCTTTTGAATTTGTCAGCTTTTTTTCTTTATTTCAAAACAAGGTTTGAGTTAAAATAAGGTGTGATTCAGGAAAGAGAGAAAGCTAGAGCCAGATTTTCACCTTTAGACCAAACTTTTACGGGGCCAATGTGACAATTTATTTGATTTGCTTTTTAAAATAAAATTTATCACACTCAGTGGATGTTTTTACTGCCACAAAGTCAATGTTTTTCAGTAGTTTTATTAAATATACTGTGTGCCTTTTATGCCATTATTAATCACAGTGATATCAAGTGTCAGAAGCTGGAGACCGCTTCTCCACCGAGAAGTTGGTGGGACTCGCCCATCCACCTGCTTCCTGAGAAGCCAGCCAGAAGAAGCCCACCTTAGAAGCTGGCAGGGTGGTAGCACACCCTGCCCACCCACCAGCCACTGAGAAGCCATCTGGAGCTGGGGTGTTTTTTTTAATGTAGAGATGAGCATTTTGGATTAATTTAAATTTCTTGGATCAATTTTTTAGGCAATTTACTGATCTCTGATGATGACAAAATAATTATCTCGTTTTGTATTGGCTCTGTTAGATATATTGTAGGGGTGGTGGCGTTACTAAAGCTGGTATCATGGCTAGTGTTTAGTAAATCACAAAATCTCACTCCTCTCAATAGGAGAAACTGGGCCTGTGTAATATTTTGTAGTATTTGGCCTACAATGATTCCACTAAACCCTGGATTATTTATTGCTTTCCTTGGAGGGATGAGGGGGGTAAGAAGGCATGCTGTACTGTTACTATACCAGCTAAGGAAAAAAGCAAGAGTAGTTTTTTTCTTTGAAAAGCAATAAGATATGAATATGGGTCATTGTTACATTCAAACCGGATATTGCCTAATTGGCTTGGCTCGGCCAGACGCAATAGCTCCAGGTCAGACTTTTTACACCGTTTTTAAAACAATTTAAAATAAAAAAGCAGATAGGACCTATGACAAACTGAAGAATTGAAAAGATGCAGCAGAACAAAGCACAGAAAATGGGTGTAGTGTTCAATTACATTTAAAACACATTTTTTACTGTGTCCATTGTTACTCTTCTCCTGCCCCTTGTGAAATGGTTAGGGGCAAGAGGGATAGAGAAGCCTGAAAAATGTTCTTTTGTAATAAAATAAATATTAACTCCAGAGCGACATTAGGGTTGATTCAGCACCGTAAGAGAAAGCATTTCTGCATTTTTATGGAAATGTCGCTCTGACCCCAGTGGTTATGAAGGTCTTCGAGCGACTGATAATACCATTCCTCAATAAAGCTATCGGCCCAAAGTGGGATCCACTGCAGTTTGCGTATAAAGCTAACAGATCTGCAGAAGACGCGGTCAACCTTGCAATCCAACTTACATTAGACCATGTGGATCAACCCAGCTCATACGCCAGACTCTTATTCGTGGACTTCTCATCCGCCTTCAACAATATAGATCCCCAAATTCTGAATGGGAAACTGCTCTCACTGGGCATCTCACCGGATCTCTCTGGCTGGATCACCAACTTCCTCACAAACAGAACCCAGAGAGTCAAACTGGGCCCCTTTATCTCTTCATCCAGAACTACCAATATAGGCGCACCACAAGGTTGCGTTCTGTCCCCCCTCCTCTTCTCCATATACACAAATGACTTCAAGTCCACAGACCCATCAATCAAAATCATCAAGTTTGTGGATGATACAACTCTGGTATCACTGATGAGTCTCCCTACCGAACACAAATAAAAAATCTGGTAACCTGGTGCGAAGAGAATAATCTCATCCTAAACACCCAGAAAATGGTCGAGCTGATTGTCGACTTCAGGCGGTCACACCCAGCGCACCGTCCCATCTCCATGGGTAAGGATGAGGTCAATATCGCTACCAGCGCAAAATTCCTCGGCACGATGATAACGGACGACTTGAAGTGGAGTAGGCAAGCCACTGTTGTCCTAAAGAGGGCTCAACAGAGACTTTATTTCCTAAGACAACTTGCAAAATACGGAATGTCTAAAAGACGTCTGAAGACCTTCTACAACGGTGCAGTAGGCTCACTCCTGACCTCCTCCTTCACTGCCTGGTATTGTGGGATCACTGCCAAGGACAAGATCAGGCTAAAGAGGATCACCAGGACTGCTGAGCGGATCATAGGATGACCCCTACCTGACCTAGAGGAACAATTCAGGGGAAGGATCTGCTCAAGGGCAAAAAGAATAGTTGGAGACCCCACACACCCAGGTCACCCCTTCTTCGATCTCCTACCCTCTGGACGGAGTTACCGGGCTATCTCATCCAGGACATCTCGGTACAAAAACAGTTTCTTCCCACTATCGGTTAAAGCACTAAATAACCAACTCTAAGAATCCTGCAAGAACTTTCGGTCCCCAGCGCATCACCAGTTAGTTAGCAGAATGTCGTATGTAACTAAAGCCCCTTGTATAATATGTATAACTAGCAAATGTTTAAACCCCATTGATGTATATAATATGTGTGTCTAGCAATGGTTCAAGCTCTATGGAGAAACCCCCCTTCCAAAAAGTATTCCTTGTATGTATTCTGTACCTACTTGGCGATCAATAAAGTATTCGTATTCGTAGTATTCATATTTTCCCCCTCTCCCAGTCTTTTTCTTGCAGATTTTTTCTCCGCGATGATTTCCCTCTTGCAAATCTCTCAAAAACCCCTGTGAATAAAATTGGACCTTAACCCTTTTCCCCACGCTGTGCATACAGATTGCTCATATTAAAAATTATCCTTCCTACATCTACTGCATTTTCTGAGCCTTTAAACATTCAAGATGGTGGTCCATGGAGTTTCAGGTTGTCTGCAAACAGGAAGTGTATTCTGACTGTGCCATTCTGCATTCTGGGATTGCTGATCTTTTCCTGACCCCAGCTCTGCTCTGTCTGTGCAAAGCACAGCTATAACCCTCCCCCTGCACTTTTGACCCCTCTCCTCAGTAAGGGATGCTACTGAGCCAAGATGGTGGCACCTGTATCCTAGAGTGCTGAAAAGAGTTGCAGGCCAGTGGGGAAAAGAATTTAAAGTAAGTGATTAAAAACATTAAATATATTAATTTTAAATGCTGGGGAATCATTAATTAAGGGTTAGGGCTTTTCATTAAATAATGCTTTAAGAGCAACTGGCCTGCTTTTTTTAACTAAAAAAAGCCATGCTGCAAATGTTTGCTTTTAACGGCATGCAAGGGAGTTGTTTAAGAACCATGTACCCCCCCCCCAGAGCCAAGTGCCCTGAGCATCAAGCACAGGGACCGGTAACTCAGGGGCCGATTGCCTGGCTCTGCTGGTTTACTAAATAATATACATTATTTAGGAATCGTGAGATACTGTACTCATTAATGGCAATGAAGCATATCTGGTCTTCTATAAGTTCAGCAACCCATTCCCTGAATTTTATTTTTGCATGACCACCCTTTTTCACCCAGAGTGGTGGACATACTGTATCTCCACCCTCTTACATCAGAGTGAAACAATCTGTGCCCTCTGTTTGCAGGTAAGTTTTAGCTTATTTATCTACCTGTTTGTCTGTGCTTCTAAGATCAGTAAACATTTCACTGGCAGGAAAAAAGAATAAAGCTACAGTGGTCATTCAGTAAAAGAGAAAGAGAGAAACAGATACATAGACATGTAAACGCATGCCCCCCCCTTTTTTTTTTACAGACCTCATAGGATGATCCCAGCCTCTTTTCTTACACTGATAAATCAGCCATGCGGCAGAACAGGAGACATCACTCCAAGAGATCAGACTGGCCAAAATCAACTTTCAGGAAACGTTTTGTTGTTAACTTTTTCATTGTTTTCTTAATATTGGTTGAAGTATGTAAAAAAACAAATATATATTTTGTCACTTTTTAAAAAAATAAAAAATGTAAATTTTTCAAGAAAACTATATTAAGATCGATTCATGGTCAGTGCTCAAAAATGCTCAGGGCCTTATTCACGAAGGGATAGCGCCAGGTAATGCCTGTACAGCGGCAGGTAGCGGCAGGTGAACACCGGACACGGCACGCAACTATACATTTATGAATCCGAATCTGGTGAGCGACTGGAACAACGCCATGCCGCGTACGATTCATCATTTTCCCAGGCTCAGCCTTCCTTGCAGAGCGCCACGTCTTACCTGTCGCTACCTGGTGCTCTCCCATACATTTCAATGGACGATCTTTATATCCCTTTCCTGATTCCATTTTTTTTTTTATTTTTCCTTTAAAAAAAACTCAAATCTTCTGACATGTATCCTGAACAAGAAAATGACATTTTTTAAAACTTTTTTGATTAATAATATTTTTATGCAGAATTGTTATTACAGGTCTGGTATTAAAGTGTTCATGTTGCAATGTAATAACAATGTAATTCCATATGTTTTCGCTTTGTTAATAGTGGATACATGTTCAAAAACAGTCTTTAATCATACAGCCTCTGGCGCTATGGGCTACAACAACCCGATTTTGAGCGCCGGCGATGTTTGAGACTGTTTTTTGATGAATGTGGTGTGAGTCAGTCGCACTGAGTTGGCGCTATCGTTCGGTCCCATACAGCGTAGTACTGCGACTCACACATCATATTCGTCAAAGCCAGACAGCGCTCTAAAACACTGATCCATGGCCGAGCACAGCGACTACTAGCGGTCGCTCTGAAATCCGCTCTACAGACGCTCATCTGTCGCTGCCTGGCATTAGTAATGAATCAGGCTGCCCGACAGAGTGCAAGCAGTTCCGCATGCATCGGGGTGTATGATTCATGGCTGCGTGCGCATGCTGGGTGCATGTGCAAATCGCACCAAATGGCAATTGCACAGGAAAAGCGCAAATAGCCTCTCCTTGCACCAATTTGCACCTTCTGCAAGGAAAATCTGCTGTTTTGAAGTGCAAATGGTCCTGCCCCATGCGCATTTGCATGGCTAATCGCTTAACTGCTCCCAATGGCCTCCTATGTTTTTCCCATTTCCTTTACTGTTTCTCTATAGTGATTTGATCTCTCCAGCTTCTGTGTTTTCTGCAAAGATCTATTTGCCATTTTGGAGTGTATGCTCTATTATTATATATTATTAGAGATGAGCGAACTTTTGAAAAATTCGATTCGACTGATTCGCCGAATTTTCCGACAAAAATCGTTTCGACCCGAATTTATTCGCGATGAATCGCTATTAAAAACTGCTATTTCTGAGCCTCCTAGAGCCTCAATAGGGTTGTAAACCATTTTGCCTTGCTGTAACACGCATAGGATGCGTGCTGGGTTAGTTAAATAATACTGTAAATAAATATCACATGCAGATCAGAGGCATCGCTAATAGAATCGCAGAGCGGCACAATTGCAGAGAATTGAAGTGGCATGCCGCATTACTATGAGGGGCAGGAGCCCAAACATTGCTTTAAAGAGACACTGGAGTTGGCAGCAGCAGGAGCCCAAAAATTGGATGAATCACACCCTGGAGTTGCAAGCAGCAGCAGGAGCCCAAACATTGGCTGAAAGAGACACTGGAGTTGGCAGCAGCAGGAGCCCTGGAGTTTCAAGCAGCTGCAGCAGCAGCAGGAGCCCAAACATAGCTTGAAAGAGACACTGGAGTTGGCTGCAGGAGCCCAAAGATTGGATGAATCACACCCTGCAGTTGCAAGCAGCAGCAGCAGGAGCCCAAATATTACTTTAAAGAGACACTGGATTTGGCAGCAGGAGCCCAAAATTGGATGAATCACACCCTGGAGTTGGCAGCAGCAGCAGCAGCAGGATCCCAAACATTACTTTAAAGAGACACTGGGGTTGGCTTCAGGAGCCCAAAAATTGGATGAATCACACCCTGGAGTTGGCAGCAGCAGCAGCAGCAGCAGGAGCCCAAACATTACTTTAAAGAGACACTGGAGTTGGCTTCAGGAGCCCAAAAATTGGATGAATCACACCCTGGAGTTGGCAGCAGCAGCAGCAGGAGCCCAAACATTACTTTAAAGAGACACTGGAGTTGGCAGCAGGAGCCCAAAGATTGGATGAATCACAACCTGGAGTTGGCAGCAGCAGCAGCAGCAGCAGGAGCCCAAACATTACTTTAAAGAGACACTGGGGTTGGCTTCAGGAGCCCAAAAATTGGATTAATCACACCCTGGAGTTGGCAGCAGCAGCAGCAGCAGGAGCCAAAACATTACTTTAAAGAGACACTGGGGTTGGCTTCAGGAGCCCAAAAATTGGATGAATCACACCCTGGAGTTGGCAGCAGCAGCAGCAGGAGCCCAAACATTACTTTAAAGAGACACTGGAGTTGGCTTCAGGAGCCCAAAAATTGGATGATTCCCACCCTGGAGTTGGCAGCAGCAGCAGCAGGAGCTAAAACATTACTTTAAAGAGACACTGGGGTTGGCTTCAGGAGCCCAAAAATTGGATGAATCACACCCTGGAGTTGGCAGCAGCAGCAGCAGCAGGAGCCCAAATATTACTTTAAAGAGACACTGGAGTTGGCTTCAGGAGCCCCAAAATTGGATGATTCACACCCTGGAGTTGGCAGCAGCAGCAGCAGGAGCCCAAATATTACTTTAAAGAGACACTGGGGTTGGCTTCAGGAGCCCAAAATTGGATGAATCACACCCTGGAGTTGGCAGCAGCAGGAGCCCAAACATTACTTTAAAGAGACACTGGGGTTGGCTTCAGGAGCCCAAAAATTGGATGAATCACACCCTGGAGTTGGCAGCAGCAGCAGGAGCCAAAACATTACTTTAAAGAGACACTGGAGTTGGCAGCAGGAGCCCAAAGATTGGATGAATCACACCCTGGAGTTGGCAGCAGCAGCAGCATGAGCCCAAACATTACTTTAAAGAGACACTGGGGTTGGCTTCAGGAGCCCAAAAATTGGATGAATCACACCCTGGAGTTGGCAGCAGGAGCCAAAACATTACTTTAAAGAGACACTGGGTTTGGCTTCAGGAGCCCAAAAATTGGATGAATCACACCATGGAGTTAGCAGCAGCAGCAGCAGGAGCCCAGACATTACTTTGAAGAGACACTGGAGTTGGCTTCAGGAGCCCAAAAATTGGATGATTCACACCCTGGAGTTGGCAGCAGCAGCAGCAGGAGCCAAAACATTACTTTAAAGAGACACTGGGGTTGGCTTCAGGAGCCCATAAATTGGATGAATCACACCCTGGAGTTGGCAGCAGCAGCAGCAGGAGCCCAAACATTACTTTAAAGAGACACTGGAGTTGGCTTCAGGAGCCCAAAAATTGGATGATTCACACCTTGGAGTTGGCAGCAGCAGGAGCCCAAACATTACTTTAAAGAGACACTGGGGTTGGCTTCAGGAGCCCAAAAATTGGATGAATCACACCCTGGAGTTGGCAGCAGCAGGAGCCCAAATATTACTTTAAAGAGACACTGGAGTTGGCTTCAGGAGCCCAAAAATTGGATGATTCACACCCTGGAGTTGGCAGCAGCAGCAGCAGCAGGAGCCCAAACATTACTTTAAAGAGACACTGGGGTTGGCTTCAGGAGCCCAAAAATTGGATGAATCACAACCTGGAGTTGGCAGCAGCAGCAGCAGGAGCCCAAACATTACTTTAAAGAGACACTGGGGTTGGCTTCAGGAGCCCAAAAATTGGATGAATCACACCCTGGAGTTGGCAGCAGCAGCAGCAGCAGGAGCCCAAACATTACTTTAAAGAGACACTGGGGTTGGCTTCAGGAGCCCAAAAATTGGATGAATCACACCCTGGAGTTGGCAGCAGCAGCAGGAGCCCAAATATTACTTTAAAGAGACACTGGAGTTGGCTTCAGGAGCCCCAAAATTGGATGATTCACACCCTGGAGTTGGCAGCAGCAGCAGCAGCAGGAGCCCAAACATTACTTTAAAGAGACACTGGGGTTGGCTTCAGGAGCCCAAAAATTGGATTAATCACACCCTGGAGTTGGCAGCAGCAGCAGCAGGAGCCCAAACATTACTTTAAAGAGACACTGGGGTTGGCTTCAGGAGCCCTAAAATTGGATGAATCACACCCTGGAGTTGGCATCAGCAGGAGCCCAAAAATTGGCCTAAAGACATAAATATGTTTTGCACCATTTGGAAAGTGTAAAACGTGGCACCATGCTGAATCTAGTCGCATGCATCAGCCATTGGTGGGTGGAAATCCTGGCTGATCCATCCCTGATTCATTTTGACAAAGGTGAGTCTCTCCACATTTTTAGTTGACAGACGAGTTCTCCTCGCCGTAACTATGGCCCCCGCCGCACTAAACACCCGCTCAGATGGCATGCTACTTGCCGGGCAGGACAGCTTTTCCAGGGCAAACTCTGCTAGTTGCGGCCACAAATCAAGTTTGGCTGCCCAGAAGTCCAGCGGATCCTCAAGGTGTGTTGGCATGGTCATGTCAAAGTATGACATGACCTGCTGGTTCAGGTCCTGCTCCAGGTCTTCCTGCTGCTCATGAGTAGCCTCACTATGCGGGTGTAGAAAGCTACTCATTAGCGACTGAAGACTGAGGCTGCTGCTGATGGAGCTGCTGCTGCTGCTCCTGCCAACCCCCCCAGCAGCCATGACAGTGGAAGGTGAGCGCAGAGGTCCCCTCGAGTCAGACCTGCGAGAGTATGGACCATGGCGCAGATAGGCATCGGCCAACTGCCTACGTAGAATGTCTTTGTAGTAGTTCAGTTTGTCCTCCCTCTCGGTGGGTTTAAAAAATGCCCCCATTTTGTGCCGCAAGCGAGGGTCCAATAAGGTGGACAGCCAGAAGTCATCCCGCCGACAGATGGCAACAATTCTGGGGTCACTACGCAAGCACATGAGCATGCTTCCTGCCATTTGCGCAAGTGACTCGGATGGACTACCTGTCTCCATCTCCACTGCATACTGCCACGGTGTGCCCGGGTCCTCTGTCTCGCCTTCCTCAAAAACCTCTAGCTCCTCTGGCTGCTCCTGCTCCTCCTCTCCTGTCCGCTGACTAGATAAACCAGCCATTTCGCCAAGCCTAAACTGTGTTTTGCTGGGCAACTCCTCCTCCTCTTCCTCCTCCTCTTCCTCCTCCTCCAGTTCAGCTCCAACGGGGTTCATGTGGCCGTAAGATGTAAACGCCATGTCTCCAGTGCCCTGACCAGCCATGGTTTCCAACATGTGCTGTAGTACATGAAGCAGTGGAATCACGTCGTTCATCCCGTAATCCTGCCGACTGACAAATAAAGTGGCTTCCTCAAAGGGCCTGAGCAAACGGCAGGTGTATGAGCTACCACTGGTTGACATTGAAGTTACACAGGGGAGTCCCCCTATCTGCTTGGATCATCAGGAAATCCGTGATGGCTTTTCTCTGTTCATATAATCGGTCCAACATGTGAAGGGTGGAATTCCAACGGGTGGAAACATCGCAAATCAGACTATGTTGGGGGATACCGTTCTGACGCTGTAGCTCAAGAAGGGTGTGTTTGGCGGTGTATGAGTGGCTGAAGTGCATGCAAAGTTTCCTTGAAGTTGTTAGGATGTCTTGCAGATGGGGGGGACACTTCAGAAACCGCTTGACAACCAGATTGAAGACGTGAGCCATGCAGGGGGCATGGGTCAGGCTTCCTTGGCGCAGCGCAGACAAAATGTTCTTACCATTGTCGGTAACCATGATTCCCATTTTAAGTTTTCTTGGAGTAAGCCATGTTTGGATTTCCTGATGAATAAATTTAAGCAGTTCCTCCCCTGTGTGACTCCGTTCGCCAAGACAAACCATGTGAAGCACAGCGTGACACCTCCGTGCCCTGCACACATGGTAGACTGGAGGGGCACTGAGACTTGAGCCTACAGTGGAGGGTGAGGAGATGGTGGAGGATGAGGAGGCCGAGTCGCACAGTGTCACAGGCCCAACGGGCAGGGAACTTGGAGGCCGAAGCGGCGTGACCTGTCCAAGTTGCTGCAAAGGGACCACATTCACCCAGTGGGCCCGTAAACGACATGTACTGTCCCTGACCGTAGTTACAGCTCCAGACGTCGGCGCTGCCATGCACTTTGCTACACACCGACAGGCTCAAGGACTGGCCCACCCTCTGTTCAACAAAAGTGTGCAGCGCTGGTACTGCCTTCTTGGCAAAGAAATGACGGCTTGGGACTCTCCACCTCGGCTCGGCACAAGCCATCAGTTCTCTGAAAGGTGCAGAGTCCACCACCTGAAAAGGGAGCGACTGCAGCACCAGTAACTTGGACAGGAGCACATTCAGCTTCTGCGCCGTAGGATGAGCGGGTGCATACTGCTGTCTCTTGGACATAGCTTCGCTGATGGATTGCTGGCGGGATGCATGACTTGGAGGAGGAGGAGGAGCAGGAGCGACAGAGGATGGGTATGACGCACAGCTGCCTTCGGCTGAGGTGCTGGTGCCTTGGCTGGCAGAAATTGGGAGCGGCGTGCCACTCGGTGAGGAAGCAGTCTGGCCCACTTCTCCAGAGCCTAGGTTCTCCCAGGCCGCTTTATGGTGACGCTGCATATGTTGACGCAGGGCCGTGGTGCCAACATTTGGACCCTGGCCACGCTTCACCTTCTGCCTACATATCTTGCATGTGGCCATGGCGTAGCCGGCCTGCCCGCTGACAGGCGTAGCCGGCCTGCCCGCTCCCACCATGCCGGCATTTTTTTTTTTCAGATGAGCGATTCGTTAAAGTTCGATTCGGGCGAACCCGAATTTCTTGGGGAAATTCGGCGGATCGCCTGAATCGAACTTTCAAGAATTTCGCTCATCTCTAATAATAATTAAAGGAACATTCCAGGCAAAGGGTTAAATTAGCTGATCTCTGCTCTCCCCGTGCTCTCTGGCAGGAGAGGCATCTTTTATTCTCCAGCAATTTGCATTCCAAGAGAAACCTTATAGAAACTTGCTTTCTTCTGCTGACTATTTTTTACGGTCCCCAAAATGAATACACTTCTGAAGGGACCCTCACATTGAAACATGCATGGACAAGTCATCATCTGCTGCAGAAGAGGGGGAGAGATCACTGGGAGTTTTGGAGAAATATAAAGCAGACTGAATGATTACTGGGCGAAAGATGCAGCCTGTGACAAAGGTAGATTTGTCAGATAATAGACACAAAACCAACACACATACAATTACAGTTCAATAAATAATGGAAGCATATAACAACACACGCTACAATGGCTGCATATAGATACACACCAGTGACTGGGGCTTTCTTATTGAATGTTCTTTAATACAGAGAAAGATTTCAACATTCCCTTCCTTTGTCAGTAGATTGGAAATGTCTTTAAGCTGATTGAGGAGCAGATGGGTTGTGGAGCTGAAATAATCCTGCATACATTTCTTACCTACTGTTTGGCTTCTTGGAATTGCTCAGCCTTCTGAATTGCAACTAGCTTGCTGCACGTTAAATTATTGAGATACGAAAATGGATGACAAGAAAACGCTACACACGCATGCTACACATTACCATGCATCATTCCATAGCTGCTCTTCCCCAGTTAAATAGGGCTTTTCACTTTCTGTGAAAAAAAAAAAAATACAGTCATTATAGCAACTAGAGTGTTTAGCTCGGAAAAGCTGCTGAAGGAGTTTTTTATACATTTCTATATGCACTTAAAGCGGACCAAAACCCACTGAACTTGTGAAATACATTTGGCCAAAGCTCCTACTAATATTCCCTTTTTAGGGCGTAGAACTAGAAATGGATATTTTTGCTTTTTGAATTGTCCTGGAACACTGTTTTTGCTGTCCCTCTGTGTGAGATGAGATTAGCAGTGTTTGTCCAGCTTTCCATAAAACATCACTTTTAATCCATCCAGTTAAAAACAGTTCTTAAGTAGGAAACATTGAGATGTGTGAGGACAATGGTGTTTGAAGAAGGGATGGCAGTAGGACTTTTCACGGCCAATCTCGTAGAAAAACTTAGAGTGGAACATCCTGTGATTCCAATTTTTCACCATTTACCGAAAATACACAAGCCTGAGAGACCCCCACGGGGGCGGCCCATCGTAGCTTGAATTGATGGCCTAAATGAGAAGCTGGGCCAATGGTTAGATTCCATACTTCAGCCAATAGTGAAATATCTCCCAGGATATATTAAAGACACCGCTGAGATACTAAAAGCTATTCATCAGCTCCAATGGCCATCAGGAGGTAGCTGGATTTCAATGGATGTCTCTTCACTGTATTCTTGTATCCCTCACGGGAAAGCATTCAGGCTATCACTTATATGTTACACAAATATACTAGTTTTAAGGAAGAAGAAATACAATTTCTCTGCTTTGTTCTTGACTACCTTTTACGCCACAATTATTTCCTTTTTGAAGGGAAATTCTATCCTCAAAAATGTGGCGCATCTATGGGGGCACCCTTCTCACCGTCATTAGCAAATCTCTACATGGGATGGTGGGAATCAGAGTTCATCTTCTCAGAAAAAAATCCTTATTGCAGCCATATCTTTTGGTATGGGCGATACATAGATGATCTGATTTGTATATGGAAGGGGCCTCCGGAGGCATCAAATGACTTTTTTAGATACCTTAATGATAATGAGTTTAATCTTAAATTTTCAGGGAATTTTCAATCTAAAGAAATTGTATATCTGGATCTTATCCTGACTTCTCCTAGTGAGGGAGACTGTATTATCACCAGGACTTTTCGCAGAAGACAGCTGGAAATTCAACTTTGTATGCTACAAGTTGTCACCCTTACCATGCAAAAAAATTATTATTCCATATGGTGAATGTGTAAGGGCTGTCAGAAATTGCAATACAGTTGAATCTAAAGAGAATGAGTTTAGCCTTATCCAATCCAGGTTACAGCAAAGAGGTTATGGCCCGAATTTAATTAATGAAGCCAAGAAAAAAGCCAATTCTATAAATAGAGAGACACTTCTCTTTAAGACTCACAAAGAAACCTCTAATAGGCCCAGTCCTCTTACTATGGTCACGAAATACTGTAAAGAATTTACCTTAATCCGTCAGATCATCAATTCAAACCTGGCAATTTTAAAATCGGATCCTGATTTACAATCTTTCATTAAAAAGGAAGGAGTGCAGGTGGTGGCCAAAAGGGCACCAACATTGGCAAATAAGCTCTCACCCTCTTTGCTTCGGACGCCAAAAACTGGATCTTCCACATGGCTAACATGCAGAGGATGCTTTGCTTGTGGCCAGATGTGTTGTGCCTGTTGTAAATTTATCCAAAAGAATATGTTTTTTGAATCATCAATTACGGGGAAAAGATATACTATTTCCAGTTTCCTTAATTGTAATACTGCTATGGTGGTATATTTGGTCACCTGTTCTAGCTGCAAACTGCAGTATGTGGGATGCACTACCTGAAAGCTAAAGCAGCGTTTTTTAGAACATGTGTACCAATGTAAATCCCTTCAACCAAAATCAAATATCGCCATTGTCAGATTGTCCATAATAGAGATCCGTCTACTTTGAAAGTTATGGCAATTGAAAGAATTGTTCCGAATGTTAGGGGAGGTGACTTACACAAAAAACTACTGCGAGCGGAAGTGAAATGGATTTTGAAATTAGTTACCCGCATTCCAGATGGTTTAAATGATAGAATGGACCTCTCACTCTTTACCGATTGTTAGTTAGAATGTTTTCAATAGTATTATGGAGGTGGAAATTTTTTTCTCCATCAGAGCCCCTATACATCTAGGTGGTAAAGAGGCAACTTTTGGTTTTATATATTTCCCCATAATTTTAAAATAATTTTTTCCATTCTTAAGCACCTTTTTCTTATAGTGTGGAGCAGCTTAACCAAGTTATTAATCTTTGCAATGTTTGTCATGCCAATTGGCATTGGTATAACTGTTATAATTGCTGTTGTAATGCTGATTAATTATTAGCCTTATTTATCTTAACTGGAGATAGTTATTAGCTATATAGAGGTCCGAAGTTTTAATTAATTTTTAGTTTTGTCATTACCTGGCCATTATGGTCCCCATCCTATTAATTTGACAACTTATTATGAGGGATCATACACTTAAGCCCCCATAGCCTGTAACATATATAAATAAAACCCATCTAGGCAGTAGTGGGCCACTGATATCCCTATATTGTAGAAATAAATAAGTAATGTTGTTATTTATAGAACCTTTACATCGTTATGATACCTCTTTAGGTCATTATCATTACTTACTTGGTTATATCTTTTTAATTATGTATTAGGGCGTTATATTGCCTGTTTGCCATGGCTAAATAGGGTATTGCGAGGTCTGCCGCTTGGCTCTATATTTATCATTTATATTTATCATTAACTTTACTTTACTTTTGTTATGGGTCTGATCTTTAGAGCTTTAGTGGTAATATATAATTGTTTATTTTGTTTAAGAGTTGATTGTGCATGCTCTATGCACTGTTAACCTTTTTTTTGATTTATTATTTCCCGGCTTTTGACAGCATGCGCTACTATGCTAGTCTTATCATTTCCCCATTAAGCTTCTTATTCTTGAATATTATCACTAGTAATCCGGGGGCCATCATTATTTATCTTTATATTTATATTTGTGATTGCCAATATATTTTCTTTTTGTTGGCCTAGATGTTATGGTGGCGGCCGGCTCCCTAGCTCTTTTTCTGCTTGGTAAGCGCGGGCTGTTTTTATTCCATGTAGGCAGCCTGCGCTCCTTGCATACTGGGCTGCTTTAATTTATTCGGCTATCAGTAGTGGGACTGTACGCTAGTGGCGTACGCATTCAACGCAGGGTATACTATTCTTTCTGCCTTGCTGCGGATTGGTTGTTGTTTGTCCAACCAGTAATCTTCATCGGCCGACGTCACACCTGTCCCTTCCGGGTTCCGACCGAAACACCGATCGCTGCTTATGGCGCGCCTGTCAGGTAATTGGTTTTTGCTCCTGTTTTCTTTATATATATATAAGGCTTTAAGCTGCCCCACACTTTGTATGATTAAGAGCCTGACCAGGCTTGAAACGCATCACTAGGTGTTGGCCTCTTTGTTGCTATTGGACCATTGTCCTCACACATCTCAATGTTTCCTACTTAAGAGCTGTTTTTAACTGGATGGATCAAAAGTTATGTTTTATGGAAAGCGGGACAAACCACTGCTATTCTTGTTTCCTAATCCTGGAGGAGTTGTGCCTGGGATCTCCCCGTCCGTGCTATTATTAAGGAAGTTGGTGAGCTGGCTATTTTTTGATTTTGTCTACCTCTGTGTGAGATGGCAGGTGATCAGTCATTGCATAGGTGTGGCAATGACATCAGTTGTAATGAATAGAGGAGGCGGAGCTTTACAGCTAAAACAGGCGCCATTATCTGGAATTAGAGTGAAGTAGGAGCAGTGAAAATTGGCAAAAGGTGCTCCTCATGGGCGGAGCAATTCAGGGGATGCTAGGTAAGAATGTGGGTTTTGGCCCTCTTTAAAGTCCCTTGAAACATGGCAAAAAAACTATACTTGCCTTTTTTCCCCCAAAGCTTTTCTGGCCCCGTTCCGGAGTGTTAAAACTTACAGGGTGCCGAGATCGGCCAACCCCTATCTGCTCCCCCTTGCCAGTCACTGTGTCCAGAGCACCCTCACCCCACTCCAAAGGAGGGGGTGCCATGGCTTGGGACAAGGGATATGTATAGCTATTATCTTTACATTTCTGGACTGTCCCTAAATATTACTGGCATAAACATTTGCCATTTAGGGAAGAAAGGGGGGGTCATAATCCTCTATTCTCTATTCTATGGCAGATGGCAGTGCCCATATACAGTACACATATATACAGTATATATATATACAGTGCCGGATTATGAGGGGGGTGCAAGGGGTGTGCGCCTCAGGCCTTCACCACTTGCCATGCAAAGGGGGCCTTCACCAACCGTTATGGTCTGGTCCTGAAGGCTTTTCAGCCTTTTGCTTGATGGAGAGAGCTGTGAGCAGAGCTGTGCGCAGAGAAGCAAGGCTGTCGGAATTGTGACAAGATGGCCGCTCTCATGCAGTTCAGAAACATAGAATCTTCCTGCTATTCCACAACATCTGCATGGAGTTAAGCCCTCTCAAATTGCTTACAATACAGGTTTAGGGGAGCAATTTAATGAAAAAATTTTGACCGGAGGTTCACCTAAGTACATATTCACTGTACTGTTGTTGACTTTCTTACAATCCCAAGATAAATGATACAGGTCTGAATCGGGCTGATCCGAGGTGAGGAGTCCTACTTGGCAGGATCTGACTGTGGAATTTTAATTCTAACGCAAAATGCCGGGGATAATTTCTCTGTATGAGGACGACTGCAGAGTCATCCAGGAATATTTCATAGAACTCATTTCACCATACCTTTATGAACTTTTCCTTAATGCTAGAACTTCCACCCTGGAAATAGTAATATGTAGTGATTGTGTAATTGCATATTTTTAATATTACACCATTTTTAGGGATATATTTGCTTTAATTTAAGGTCTCACAGGAAATATTCTCTAATGCACAGCTGGTAATTCTGTACCCAGGTGTACAATTTAGGAATAAAACAACAGTAAGTTAAAAAGAGCTCTTATAAGTAACAAAAATATCATGAAAATCCATATGCTGAAAAAGCAATATAATTATAATAGTCATTACAAATCATACTATTACTGGTCTGTATAGGCCTATTTTACCGCTCTGTGGTTATTGGAATAGTAATAAATGCCCTATAAAACAGAAGAAATAAAAATAAATCTACTTAGATGGAGCCAAAACTGCAGCCAGTGTGTTGGTGTATGTGTGTATGGGGGGAGCATCTAGCAAATTAAAATAAACTATTGGTATATAGAGTAGATCTATGTATGTACGTTGTGTGCATTAGAAAATACAGGCAGTGCCATCTCTATTTTTACAGAAGGCAGTTTAAGGTAGAACTGCATTGTACACCACAGCTGACAAAAAAACTAGCAATATGTGACTGGAAACTACATTTTACAAGCTGTGTTGACTTTTAGTACAAAAACTAGACAATAAAGTAGGGATTTTATGCAAAATAAGAATAAACAGAGTTGAAACAACAAATACAGTAAAGACACAGTCAGTATTCTGGCTGAGGTCTTATACTGGGGGGGGGGGGAAATTTTTCCTGGGCCCTGGCCAGCCTATGGCATCCCCAGAGAACCGCGCCACTGTTAGGAACCAGTACAATCGCACATGGAACACCCCGTAACCTGACATGGAAACCTGACATGGCCGCAATCTTGGCTAGGAGAGGACTGCCATTTTCTATTTTTTGGCTGGAAAATCCCTTAAACCGGACCTTCAGCGTGATTTAATGAAAAGCCCAAACTCTTAAAAAACGATTCCCCAGCATCTAAAATTAATATATTTTACGTTTTTAGTCACTAATTTATTATTCTTTCCCCCACTGGGCTGCAACTCTGTTCAGGAATTTAGGATACGGGCGCCGCCATCTTGACTCAGAAGCATCACACTTACTGAGGAGAGGAGAGTGGGATAAGGTACAGGGGGGCAGGTTATAGCTGTGCTTTGCTCAGACAGAGCAGAGCTGGGGTCAGGGAAAGGTCAGCAATCCCAGAATGCAGAGCAGCACAGTCATTTCCTGTTTGCAGGCACTTCCTGTTTGCAGGCTGCCTGATAAAATGGCAGCTTCCATAAGCCGCCATCTTGGATGTTTAAAGGCTCATAACATGCAGTAGATGCAGGTAGAATGATTTTTAATGTGGGCAATCTGTATGTACAGTGTGGGGGAAACATATAAGATAGACTCTTATTCAGAGTGAAGGTCCGCTTTAAGCCAAGGTCAATCCAAAGAATGACCCCAAGGGGAGATCCAAAACCAAAGCTTTAGGAGGATAAGTGGAGTCAAAACACAGAAAACACAGAGTTGCAGGTCAGGAGCATGTAAGGTGAAGTGCACACTGGACATCAGGGGACCACTGATCAAAAATTGATTGCCCTAATTAGGGATGAGCGAATCGGTTCTAACGAACCTGAATTCGCTCCGAATTTCAGGGAAAATTCGATTCAGAACGAACCCAAATTTTTAGTGGTTCGTGCTGACCGAATTTTCCCTGAAATAAAAAAAAAAAAATGCCGGCATGGTGGGAGCGGGGAGACCGGCTGCGCTGTCAGCGGGCGGCCTCCCCGCTCCCACCATGCCGGTAAGTGTTTGCTGTATAGTGGGAGCGGGGAGGCCGGCTACGCTGTCAGCGGGCGGCGGAAGCCGGCTTCCGCCGCCCGCTGACAGCGCAGCCGGCCTCCCCGCTCCCACCAGAGATGAGCGGTTCGTAAAAGTTCGATTCGGACGAGCCCGAATTTCTTTGAGAAATTCGGCGAATCGCCCGAATCGAATGGTCGTGTAAAACTGTCACATTTTGTATAATTTAAAGTATTATCTCCGACTGCAAATTTATGTTATCAAAGATAGGTTTTCCTGTGGCCATGGACTTCTATTGCTATAGCAAGTCTCTTGAAATAGCAAGTGATTGCTCCCCCCTCCTCTCATGCTGCTTCTTTTCCATTACAATTTCTGGGCTTAGAGGGGGATAAATCACCCAACATAATGTATTTGTTAGGGAATGCTGAAGCCTTACAATTTCAATAGAAGTCAACGGTGTTTCTATGGTTTCCCACTTTTCCTAGTTTACATTATTTTTTGAGGGGATCTATGTTGTCACTTTCCCCAAATTACTGTACTATTTGGTATAAGGGTTTGATATTTTTGTTTCTTTTAAAATCTGTTTTGCTGATTCTATATCCACTTTACATTTTTATGTTTTATGTTTTACATTTATATTTACTACATTATTTTTTACATTTTAGGCTCAATTCACACCTCTCCACTTGCGCTGCATTTGGCAACACAGTCACAAAGCAAAAGAAAATGCAGGCCATTATTTTTAATGGGCTAGTTCACATATATACGCAGCGCATATATGTGAACTGGCCCATTAAAGACAATGGGCGGCATTTTTCTTTGAACTGTGACTGCATTGCCCAATGCAACGCAAGCGGAGATTTGTGAATGAAACCTTAAAGTGACCATATAGTAATTTTTTACGGTGGCAGCCGCGGCTTTACAGCATCCTCTGCGCTGTGTATGCTCCCAAAACCCATTAAAGTTAATGGGATATGCACAGAGTAGGAAATCCTGCTCTGTAAAGCCATCAGCAGGAAAGCCTGAGAAAATCACTAGATTCTGGACTATACAACCCACAAAATCACCTTAATGGATACTTAATTATAAAAAATTATAATTTGCTTTATTGGTACACTCATTCATAAAATTCATAAAATCAAAACCCCCTGCTGCTGCAATGGGACAGTTCTAGGGGCAATTTTTGTAATGGGTAGATATTTGATTTTAGTAGTTACAAACTTATAGTCATCTATGGGAAATCCATATGCTTAGAAAATGGGCCCCAAATTCCCAGGCTGCTGCTATTGGGAGTTCTCCAAATGATTTTAGATTCACTCATATGGAGTCGGGCCATGATGGTTTACAGCATCCAGGGTTTGACAGCTAGAAGGATCAGGTAGTATGGTTGTGGAGGTTTTTTGGCCATTCTGTACTTGTCGGTTGTGGGCAGTGCTGACACCAAATCCTAACAGTACCTGGAAAAATATGTTTTGCTGTTGCACCTGCTGGATAAGTACCTGCAGCAATTTTGCCATTTCTTTCCGACTCTCTTGGATTGCTGCTAGTATAGCCACATGTTGGTCCTGTGCATGTGCTGTCTGCTGTTGTAGCACCCATTGTTCCTGTGCCAATGCTGTCTGTGTTTCCAAAGGATTATTATCACCTTCAATTTGTTGGTCTTGACACTCAATGCCTTCCACTCTTTGGGACAGTTGTCCGTGACCTTGGTGCTATTGTATACATCCAGCATTTGTGTAGTTAGCTCATATAGTTGCATACTATTGGGACATCTTTCTGCCTCTGTCGCAGATACCACCAACAGAAGCTAACAAATAAACAAGAAAGGACAGTTACACAAATTTATAAATTCTAATTTAGCCTTATGTGAAGACTCATATATTCACATGCATGTATGTTGGCGTGTGCTTTTAGGATTGCCCATGATGCATGTGAGGGGAACCACTATTCTATATCTGTGTCCAGATACATCATTGACGTGTGTTAGTTATGGCAAGTGTCCATATTGGGTCTTTTGTGATACATTATGCTGTGCTACATGAGTGGCCACAAAGTGCCTGGATGTGTTATGGGTAATACTTAAATCATGTACCAAGGCTGATCCTGATTGCGTTGCTGGGACACCTGAATCATCGGATGTCCCCCTTATAGATAGTGTTCGTGTAAGGGCTTGAAACAATGGATCATCTTGAAAAGCTACACATGTCCATTTAGATGTTGCAAGTCAAATCTTTAGTCAAACATGCATACATTGGAAGTAAAAATATTTGTTGTACTATTAACCATTCAAGGTTCGCACACCTGCGTTTCCTCATCCCCTGAGTGTTCAAAAATCTGTGGTGGTGTGGGCAGCAGCTCTTCAACAGATAATGGCGTGCAATACAAATCAGCTGAATGAGATCCAAAACAAAAAAAATGAACCAAAACAATTGAAAATATAATTAATTAAACATTGTAAATAATCAAACCTTGTAAAAAACAGACAAATATTACATAACCAACTCAAAAAACAACTACAAGGACAGTTGTTTTAATATATTAGGTTGTTGTGGCTACACAGACATCAGCAACAATGTTTGGGCGAATGACAACACACTAATGTGGGTGTACACTAAAAACAACAATAGCAGACATACTGTGGCAGAACTGGTATTCACAAGGGCTATTCACCGTTGCACAAATTGAAATTAGTAATAATTGACATGTAGGAAAATATGGGTATATATGTGACTAATTACCAATATTAGTTATCAGGCAAACACTCACTTACACAACTGTGTGGTAAAGAAGTTTATTAAGAACATATAACAACAATAGGCGTATATCACATTTATGCTGTGTATAAATACACACACCCTAAATTAGGCCAACAAGGACCTGAAGTTTTTGGATAAATGTCATCATTTTAAAACAAATCTAAAAATAACTCAAAGGTATACACTAACCAATATCCAAACATGGGCAGACAGACTGAAATTGAAGGTTGGTTGATTTAGCGTGGTCTATAGTGTCCTTCCCTCACTATGCCAAATGATTTTGAACAATAAACTAAAATAGAGTAGTCAGCAGCCATGTTAGCAGCAAACATGAACAGGTTGTTTTGGAATAGACAATAAAGAGTAAACTTACAGACAGCCTCAGGTTGGCTAGAAGAACAACTGGCTGTAGGTGTTGCTGGTTGGACACTGTTGGCTTATAGGCATATTAAAGGAGACCAAGGGTTAACCAAATACATAACAACAGATAAGAACTAGTAACAGCAAAATAGCAGCATCTATAAATATACAAGGATTGACTACTCCAATTACAGACAGGTCAGTGAGTAGCAGCTTTGTCTGGATGTGTGTCCTTGTTGACTAGTGCTGGCTCCATTTACTTCCAGCTGTTGGCTGTGATCCGGTTGGGAATCTGGGTCATCATGGCCCTCCAAATCTGATCCTGCATCTGCAGCTGTGCCGGATCACAAAAACAAATTTTGAGCTACAACAATTAAAATGGATCTAAATCATGTTAACTAAAACAATAGGAAATTACCTTCAACCAAGGCTGTAGTGTCATCCTGTACATCCACACCCTGCATCTGACATAAAGATATCTTGTGCTTTAACAAGACCTCATATTCACTGCAGCTATTCATGGGTCCTTCTTGTTCGCCACGGTCTATGAGCAGATCTGACTCCATTTGTTTGGTGAGGGCCCTGCATAGGGTGTTAAATCTTTTTTTAGTTGCTGCAGTGGTCCGACAATGTGCACCAGTGCTATTAATGGTCTCAGCTATTCCAGCCCAGATTTTGAGGTGCTCAGTCTTGCTGAGGCCATGACTCTGTGACCCATACAAGAGTGACCATGTTGCTAGGGTAAGATGAACCAGCTTGATGTTAGACGCCAGAATGAACTCTGGCACACATCTGGCCCTCCATTTTTTATGCCCCCCAATAAACCTAGGGCAACATCAGGGGTGTCAGACAGATGTGGGTCCTGCTCAACAGGGGGTGTTTGGTATGCAGAACAACAACATTAGGTATTACAGGGAGATTTTGGGACACCTTGCCAGCAGCCACTGAGCTAAATAAAGCCATGATGTGGCTGCGTCTAATTCTGCCACCACGCCCTCTAACCACAGCATGGGCAAGAGTATGACCTAGGCCACAGCCATGGCTGTACCCCAAAGGGGAATGGGCCAGTGGACATGTGTTATGCCTAGTAGGTCCCATAATTCCCAGATACGGACACAAAAGCTAATAACAGATGTCCCCGCAATGGAAGCCACAGCAGCAAGATAATGGTGTTTGCCCTTCACATTTATGTGAATGTAGGACCAATCAGGTGCAGGGTGTGGCCCGAGACACTAAACAATGAGATGGTAGGGGGTTGTCTGCATGATGTGGATTCAGACAATGATCAATGGATAACAGATGCATGCTGAAACGTTTTTTTTTTTATGCTAATTATTGCATTTTGCTTGATCTGAAAAGCATTAAGGCCCAAGCTGTGTGTATACAACATAAATGCCAACTGGTTGGCATTGGTTGGACCCCTCGCCTCTAGGGGGGCTTGATCCACAGCCAGAACTCCCCAGCTACAAAAGAAAATATAATTTAGTAAAACATGTAACTCATAACCCTGATAGCTCACCTTCTCTGTTGTACATCCACTTACCTGGGAGGCTTTGGCTGTAGGAACTCCACACCGAGGGCCAGTGCATGCAATATTAGGGTGAAGGTGCAAAGTGACGCCCCCTCACATGTGCAGCCACTTCCTCTGCCAATGTCCCCTTTTCATATATGTTGGGCTTGAAGTCATACCTTTGATCCATGAAAGTCTACAAAGAACAAACAGATGTGCATTGTTAACTTATGTCCTCTGTTTTGGTCACCTTTAACTCCACATGCACGCCCCTGCCCCAGTTATTTTCTGGGACATGCTACCCAATCCAGCTCTTCCATTCCACGGTAGTAGCGGATTGCAAGCACAGACGCACGTAGGCAAAAAGGCGCGCCTAACTCTCCACTTGTCTGCTACTACTGTCGGATAGGGCTCGCTGTCGGGCCTGTAACATTGGAAGGCCAGGCCTCCACCACTACTGTGGAGCAATGTGCTTTTGCTCATATTTCGTGGCCACTGTCATCTGTTGGCACTTACTCAGGGGTGTAATGTGTCACACATGCATAGGCAAATGGCATGAAAGTGTGACTTACTATCATAATTTCCTCCTGCTGCTCATGGGTGAAAACAGTGCCATGTTGGAGCTTAGGATGTCCCCTGTATGACGCAACCCTGCGCCGTGGGGCACAAGCGTCAGCATGTCCTAGCAGACCCCAGAATTGTACTTGCGCCCATACGCCCATGTAGCCTTTAGGTTGAGGGCACCTTTGATGGCCTGTTAAATAAACCAAATTGTTTCCACCACAATTTCTCACTTAATTAGGTATAAAAGAAAAAAACTAATGCTCAGATTCTCTTGCTACTACTGACTTAGGAGCTCACTATGCCACACCATGCCAGGCACCACCACAGCTCCCAGAGCCAGGAACACAGGCATGGCCGAGGTAGCTACAGCACCCAGGAAAGGTACCGAACCCAAGCTCAAGGGCCCACTGTTCCTTCCCCAGGTAATCCCCTGCTGCCTCCCACTCTACCCACTCTGAGCGGGTCATCTGTAGCAGTGTGAGGCAGCAGCAGCGGTAGACCCACACCCAGAGCTCACTGGGCTCCCAGCACAGCCCACTACATTACACCCCCGATCGGGACATGGGAATCCTGTGTGGACCCTAGTGCAGAGCCAACAGCAGAGCCAATGGCAGAGAAAAAATGAAGATCCGGTCCGATGATGCACTGGACGTTGAAAGAGTGACCTATCTTACGGTTTCTGAAATACAGCCAAACAATCAGAGCATCTCCAAGTAGCAAATAAAATTCTAAATTACAAAGGCACAACAAGGTCACAAGAAAGCTAATTTAGGGGAGCTGAGGCAAGCTTAAAATAAAGACAGGAGAGGGGGCTAGAAGGCATAAATACAGGAGAGAGAGCAAAAGGTGCAACAATAGTGGCGCTAAACGTACTGAAACATATACTCCTGAGCAGTTGGGGGAATAAGGGCATTCATTTGATAGCACCCATGACACTTGGCATATTCACAATGTTGAAAAAAAAACAACCTCACTGCATTCAAGGCTTCCATTCTGTCAGGAAAAAATATGTATTTTTCCTGCAGTACAGCCATGCCATTTATAAATTTAGTCAGGGCATGGCTCAGCAAAGGCCAAATGAGAGTGCCCCTAACCTCTGGAAGGAGCCATCTGCTAAAAATTGAAGGCAGCCAACCAATTTGGTCATACCTCCAGTTGCATGCCCCTTTTTTGTGGCGGGGGCCAACCATGGCCACAGCTCTGAGTAAAGATTTTCAAGAGAAAGGTGGTTCAGTCAAGTCAACTCAAACATCTGATCGATATCAAGCCAACTGCGGGTAAGTTCTTGAAGGTAACTGATTAACAGTCCTCGCTGCTGCAGATGCTGGTACTCTTCACAGAACTCAACAAGCGGCTCCATCGTTCGTGCCTATGATGGTTCCAGCTTACAAAAAGGGCGTCATTTTGTACCGGAAATGTATGTTTTTTATAGGACCGAAAAGTGGCAAATCAGGGCTGAGAATCACACTCAAGCATAGGGTAAACCCATAACATTACATATACATGCATGAAAAATCCAGACATCAACCATAATAATATGGCGAATACTCAGATGGGTGTACATGTAGTGTAAAGTCCAGAAAAACAGCTAATTCGGACAAAAAAAAATGGAACTGAACCACCCGACATAGAAAAAAGCCGAAATACCGGACTTTAACGCCATTCCCGCATGCGGAAATGCGTGCGAGAGAGGCTTTGAATCAGACCAATTATCTGCATACTCCATCGAATGGAAGAGCCAGAGGAAACACAACTGGTGCCTGAAGTCCCAGAAATGTCTGCAGACAGTGCAGAAGACAAGCAGACTGGCTTTGCCCGACAGGCACAAATGATTAATTCCTTCTTTCAGGTAAATGTCACAAAGGGGCCTTGGGCTGCTGTAGTAGCTACAGCCAGAAGATATGTGTAGCCAGCTAAAGCAAACCAAAAATGACTCTCTAAAGCTTGCTAACAGCTATAGGTAGAGATCCCATAGAGAGTTAGGTAAGCCATAATATACAGGTTAAATGAATAAAAGTGAGATTGATTGTTAAAAATGTCCTGTCCTTTTCTGTTCACTTCTAGGCATCACAAAGTGGATGAAGCACTTTAATTTTGGTTATTGTGTTTTTAGTTTTGGATCTATGTTAATTTGTTAGTTTAAAATCATGGCCGCCGCCAGCACGCTGACAGCGCAGCCGGCCTGCCCGCTCCCACCATGCCGGCATTTTTAAAAAAAGTAAACACTTACCTGCATGGTCGGAGCGTGGAGGCCGGCGCCACTCTCAGCTGTCATCAGAGGACGCGTCATCAGAGGGCGCGTCATCAGAGGGCCATGCCTGCATTTTTTTTTATTTCAGGAAAAATTCGATCGGCAGGAACCAAAAAAAATTTGGGTTCGTGCCGAATCGAATTTTCCCTGAAATTCGGAGCGAATTCCGGTTCGTCCGAACTGGTTCGCTCATCCCTATCAGTAACTAAATAGGCCTTGGCCAAGGCAACCACACAAGAACCACCACAAGAACTGTTCTGTAGTTAGCAGCGTGATTCTTTTTAATGCAATGCATACTAGAGGTAGAAATGGTTATACAAATAACTACAGAAAAGGAGAAGTAAAAAACATCTAATCAAATGCAATACGGTGGTCTTATAATTGTCCAATAAAATCAAAGTAACAAGCCGGACACACTATCTATATTTGGCTAATATCCGACTGGAACCGCAATGGTTACAACTTAAACCACAGTATTGGAGCATGCGTAGTTCATCTAATAAGAGGTCAGAAGTGCCAGGAAAATGTCAAAACGCTGGACAAAATGACTGATAATGCGGTCTACAGTAAGGAACAATGCTCAGTTTTAGGGACTTGAGATTTATAGCTGTAGAACAATAAAGCAAGAACTAAACTGTCTCGTTCCTGCATTGTTAAATGTAACTGTGAAATTCGGAACAAAACATCTAAATACTCTACTTAGGGGAATTTCAAACCTTAAAGAATTCCTTTATATTTTAACACTAGCAATAAATTACCCTCCAAATATTCAACTAGCATTAGAGAGGAACTAAGCTAAGATTTGTTACTCAATAGAAAACTGAAGGCTGAAATCCAAGAACGTGCTCCCTGTTAAATTGGGCGCTGAGTGACATCCAAACTTCACGGAATCTTGTTTTAAATATAACCCTTTGCTTTATCATGATGTTCTGTAGTAGTTTTTTTTCCATGTTTCTTCTTTTTAATGTTACCCAAGAGCATCTGCTGTGCAACAGACTTGTGGTTGTCAGGACTATACCAAACACCCGTCTGTCTTAAGCCGATATCCCCCAATCTCCACCGCCACTTCCGCCTATAGACAAGCCCCCGCTTGTAGGAGACACGGGTAATGCCTCTCCCAGTCGGTTGCCCCCAGGACTTAAAAGGCGCAAAGGATAACGGCTTAAGGTGCAGAATGATGTTTGGCAGGGAATCCCGAATGAGGATGCCGGGTGCGAAAGTCCGTAATTCAGGCCGAGGTCAAACCAGGAGGTCACAGGCGAGGTTTCCGAGGGAGATAACGAAAGGGTAGTCGAGGGTAGCCGAGGTCAAATCCAGGAGGTCACAGGCGAGGTACAGGAGGGTCAGGCAGAAGAGTGGTCAGGCAAAGCAGATGGTCGGGGCAGGCGGCAGGCGAGAATAGTCAAAGTCCAAATCCAAAGTATTCACTAGAGACACAGCAACGCACATCCAGAACCCAGAAGCTATAACGGGCACTGGGATACTGGAGCAGTGCAGCTTTATAGGGAGTACTGGCCAGTGGGGAAAAGGGGCAATGGAGGGAACAAAGGTGATTGGTGCACACAATAAAACAGGAGTGGTCCCAGGAGCTGGACGGCCCAGGCCAGACAGGCCGACCAGTCCCTGGGTCCACTCCTCTGATCGGGTCACGGATTGGGTGTTTTTGACACTTGCCCCCGGCGGGCGCGCTGGGGAAAGCGCCGCCGGGAGGCATAAGGAAGACGTGCTCGCGCGCGCGCGCGAGCACGTTGTAGATCGGGCGCGCCCCCGCCGGGAGGGGGAAGCGCCGCATCGAGAGGGAGCCTGGCGGGCCCGCGCAGCCGCGCAGAGCGGGCTGCGGCGCGGCCGCCGACACCGTCCTGCGCCGCCGACCCCCGACCCCCACGACAACGCTGAGGAGCCGGCACACCCGGGGACCGTCGGGCAGCAGCCAACCGGGCGCCACCCGACAGCGCGTCGCGGGACCAGGGACGGCGACGAGGTAAGTGCCTAACATTACCCCCCCCCTGAGGAGGGGCCACTGGACCCTCCAAGCTGGGTTTCAAAGGATTCTCTCTATGGAACCTCTTTACCAAATTCTGCGCATGGACCTCTCTGGCCGGAACCCAAGATCTTTCTTCCGGGCCGTATCCCTTCCAGTCAATCAAATATTGAAGAGAGTTTCGAAAAAAGCGGGAATCAAGAACCCGGGCAACCTCAAACTCCTGATGCCCATCAACTAACACAGGACTAGGAGGACTATTAGACTCATGGTTTTTTGCAGGCTTAAGAAGTGAAACGTGAAAGGATTTACAGATTTTCATGGAGGAAGGGAGGGCCAATCGATACGTAACCTGATTAATTTTTCGTGTTATGGGGAAGGGGCCGATAAATTTAGGGCCTAACTTAGCGGAGGGCTGGCGTAAGGCCAAATTCTTGGTGGAAAGCCAAACCCAATCTCCCACCTCATAACCAGAATTGGAAGAACGTTTACGATCTGAAAATTTTTTGTGTTGAAAAACAGCCTTAGTCAGATGTTGCTGGATTTTATTCCATAACCCCGGCCATTTGGAAACCCAGTCATCCAAGGAGGGAACACTGGAGGGTTGATCCGAAAGGGCTGAGAATTTCAGATCTTTGCCATAAACACAATGGAAGGGAGAAACCCCTGTGGAAGAATGTGAAGCGTTGTTTAATGCAAATTCAGCAAACGGCAGGAAGAAGGCCCAATCCGTCTGAGTATCAGCCGTGAAACAACGCAAATACTGTTCTAAAGATTGATTTGTTCTTTCGGTTTGCCCATTCGACTGAGGGTGGAATGCCGAAGAAAGAGAGACGGTGAAGCCCAGCTTAGCACAGAAAGCCCTCCAAAACCGGGAGACGAATTGGACCCCCCTATCCGAAACAATATCTACCGGGATACCGTGGATTCTAAAAATGTGCGTGATAAAGAGTTGTGCTAAGATTTGAGCTGTGGGAAGCTTTTTTAAAGGGATGAAGTGGGCCATTTTGCTAAAACGGTCCACTACTACCCAAATAACGGTATATCCCTGGGAAGGGGGAAGATCCGTAACGAAATCCATGGCCAAGTGGGTCCACGGAGAGGCAGGAATGGGCAATGGTAGTAGAGGGCCTTCAGGGGAGTGTCTTAAAGCCTTACTCCGAGCACAGACCTTACAGGCTAGGACAAATTTCTGTGCATCGCTCCTAATGGATGGCCACCAGACTTGGCGGGACAATAAAGCAATAGTTTTCTTTACCCCCGGATGACCCGCTGTTTTGGTTTCGTGAAAATGAGACAAAAAGGCAGTGCGGTAAAGAGAGGGCACAAACTGGACTGAGTCAGGTTTTTCGGGTGGGGCTTCGGCCTGAAACCGAGCTAGATCAGGAAGTTGAGGTTGGATGGCGGCTACCACCAGGGAGTGGGGCAATATGGGCACATCCATCCTTTCGGGAAGGTCAGAGAAAGAAAAACTCCGAGACAGGGCATCAGCTTTAACGTTTTTGGACCCAGGTTTATAGGTTATAGAGAAGTTAAACCGGGAAAAGAATAAGGACCAGCGAGCCTGTCTTGGAGTTAGTCTTTTAGCGGATTGGATGTACTCTAGATTTTTATGGTCCGTAAAGACTGTGACTGGGTACTGAGCCCCCTCTAGCCAGTGCCTCCACTCTTGAAAGGCCAACTTGATAGCCAACAATTCTCGGTTACCGATATCATAATTCCTTTCGGCCGCCGAGAATTTCTTAGAAAAAAAAGCACAAGGATGAAGGCGCTCAGGTGACCCGCGATATTGAGATAGAACCGCCCCCACAGCAATCTCAGAGGCGTCCACTTCCACAAAAAAGGGCAATTGGCCGTCCGGATGAACCAACACTGGAGCGGAACTAAAGACCCCTTTCAATTTCTCAAAAGCCTGAACAGCTTGAACCGGCCAAACTGACGGGTACCCCCCTTTCTTGGTAAGATTTGTCAACGGGGTTACTAGGGAAGAAAAGTTTTTAATGAACCTCCTGTAGAAATTTGCGAAGCCTAAAAACCTCTGCAGGCCTTTCAGATCCCTGGGTTGCTCCCAATCTAATACTGCCTTCACCTTAGATTGATCCATGGATAGACCAGAATTAGAAATTATGTAGCCGAGAAAAGGAACCTCTGAGACTTCAAACTGGCACTTTTTTAACTTAGCATAATAACAGTTTTCTCTAAGTTTTTGCAAGACCATGCGTACATGTTGGCGATGTTCGACAAGAGACGAGGAGAAAATCAAAATGTCGTCTAAATAGACAACTACAAATCGGCCAAGGTAGTCTCTAAAAATCTCATTTACAAAACTTTGAAAGACCGCGGGGGCATTGCATAAACCAAATGGCATAACTAAATACTCATAATGCCCCTCGAGAGTATTGAAGGCCGTTTTCCACTCATCTCCCTGCCTTATCCTGATAAGGTTGTAAGCGCCCCGGAGATCCAGCTTAGAGAAGACTTGGGCCCCAGCCACCTGCGTAAACAGCCCCTCAATAAGGGGTAAGGGATATTTGTTTTTAATAGTTATATTGTTTAGACCCCGATAATCGATACATGGGCGGAGCCCCCCATCCTTCTTCTCGACAAAAAAAAATCCTGCTCCTGCTGGGGAAGAAGATGCCCTGATAAACCCCTTTTCTAGATTTTCTGCGATATATTCCCGCATAGCCTGATTCTCAGCTCGGGTTAAATTAAAAATTCTACCCCTAGGAGGCATGGTACCAGGAAGGAGTTCAATGGGGCAATCCCACGGTCTATGGGGAGGAAGTTTGTCTGCCGCCTTTTCTGAGAAGACGTCAGCAAATTCTAGGTATGGAGTGGGAACTCTAGTTGGAGATAATTCCGTGACCCGAACCGGAAGTTCCAAACAAGTCTGAAAGCATTGACGCCCCCACTTCATAATTTGTCCCGAGGCCCAGTCAATTTGGGGATTGTGCTCCTGTAACCAAGGCAATCCCAAAATTAAAGGGGTGCTAGGCATACTCAGGACTAGAAAACTGATAACTTCAGAATGATTAGCTCCCACCTTAAAATGTATAGGAGGGGTTCTAAACTGTACTAACCCCCCTGCAACAGGTGTGCCATCGATGGCTGAAACTCGGATGGGTGTGGACAAGGACTGGAGCATAATTCCTAAACTCTGGGCTAGCTCAGCGTCAAGGAAGTTCCCTGCTGCTCCAGAGTCTAAGAGAGCCTTTAAATTCAAATAATTACAATTAACTTTAAGCTGCACCGGGATAAGAACTGGTGACGATACGTGAGGTGATACCTTACAGCCTAGGAGGGCCCCCTCGAAACCCCCTAGGCTCTGAAGTTTCCCGACGGCTTCTTTGGGCACAGTCTGACCATGTGACCAGTTCCGCCACAGTACAGACACAGCCCCTCGGATAAGCGCCGACGTCTTTCAACTTCAGTGAGTTTTGTGGCGCCCAGTTGCATCGGTTCTTCAGCTGGTTGCGCTACTGGGGCCTCAGGCCTTAGAACTGACTCGGAATGTGACCCTTTCTCAAGGCGCCTTTCCCGAAGACGACGGTCAATGCGAATAGCGAGGTGCATTAACTCGTCTAGGGTCTGAGGTTCCGGATAGTTCACCAATGTATCCTTAATGGAATCGGCCAATCCAAGCCGGAATTGGCCGCAGAGGGCAGGATTATTCCAGCGTGAGTCCACTGCCCAGCGCCGGAATTCTGAGCAGTAGTCTTCGGCTGGACGGCGTCCCTGGCGAAGAGTACGTAGTTTAGCGTCAGCCGTTGCCCCTTTATCGGGGTCGTCATACAGAACTTCCATCGCGGAAAAGAAACTGTCCACGGAGAGACGAGCCGGGTCTTGAGATGATAAGCTGAAGGCCCAAGATTGTGGATCCCCTTGAAGAAGAGAGATGATCAGCCCAACTCGCTGCTCTTGAGACCCCGCAGAGACAGGCCGAAGCTGGAAATATAGTTTGCAGGAGTCCCGGAAGTTGGCAAACCTTGCTCTGTCGCCATGGAATTTCTCCGGAAGTGGAATTTTGGGTTCCACAGCGGCTGCGGCCGGAGTCCCCTGAGGACTGGGGACCATAGGAGCAGGACGGTTCTCCTGGGCCGCAACCCGGTGAGCCAGGTGCTCTACAGCCGCAGTTAAGGCTTGTACCTGTTCCAGGATTTGGTCCATTCTTTCTGGCCCGTTATAATGTCAGGACTATACCAAACACCCGTCTGTCTTAAGCCGATATCCCCCAATCTCCACCGCCACTTCCGCCTATAGACAAGCCCCCGCTTGTAGGAGACACGGGTAATGCCTCTCCCAGTCGGTTGCCCCCAGGACTTAAAAGGCGCAAAGGATAACGGCTTAAGGTGCAGAATGATGTTTGGCAGGGAATCCCGAATGAGGATGCCGGGTGCGAAAGTCCGTAATTCAGGCCGAGGTCAAACCAGGAGGTCACAGGCGAGGTTTCCGAGGGAGATAACGAAAGGGTAGTCGAGGGTAGCCGAGGTCAAATCCAGGAGGTCACAGGCGAGGTACAGGAGGGTCAGGCAGAAGAGTGGTCAGGCAAAGCAGATGGTCGGGGCAGGCGGCAGGCGAGAATAGTCAAAGTCCAAATCCAAAGTATTCACTAGAGACACAGCAACGCACATCCAGAACCCAGAAGCTATAACGGGCACTGGGATACTGGAGCAGTGCAGCTTTATAGGGAGTACTGGCCAGTGGGGAAAAGGGGCAATGGAGGGAACAAAGGTGATTGGTGCACACAATAAAACAGGAGTGGTCCCAGGAGCTGGACGGCCCAGGCCAGACAGGCCGACCAGTCCCTGGGTCCACTCCTCTGATCGGGTCACGGATTGGGTGTTTTTGACACTTGCCCCCGGCGGGCGCGCTGGGGAAAGCGCCGCCGGGAGGCATAAGGAAGACGTGCTCGCGCGCGCGCGCGAGCACGTTGTAGATCGGGCGCGCCCCCGCCGGGAGGGGGAAGCGCCGCATCGAGAGGGAGCCTGGCGGGCCCGCGCAGCCGCGCAGAGCGGGCTGCGGCGCGGCCGCCGACACCGTCCTGCGCCGCCGACCCCCGACCCCCACGACAACGCTGAGGAGCCGGCACACCCGGGGACCGTCGGGCAGCAGCCAACCGGGCGCCACCCGACAGCGCGTCGCGGGACCAGGGACGGCGACGAGGTAAGTGCCTAACAGTGGTGTTAATTAGATCCAGGGCTTACAAAATCGCTTTTCTTGCTTAAACTCTTGTCATTTAATCTCTGTTGCAATAATTTCTAATTTGGGACGTGGCAAGTTATATTCCAGAATAACATCCTTTGCTGTTGGCGTTGTCTGAATTTTGTATTTTTTTTAAAGGAAAAAAGGACTTTCAGGAAAACTCCACGAAGGTCTATTACATAAACCATACATACATTACATAGGCATGTAATTTGTTTAAAATGAAAGAAACATTTGTAATAATTTTCCCCGCTTTGCTGTGAAATCTAGAAGTTGGTTCCACAATATTAAATGATCTTACTTGAAGCACATGCCCTTCTCCCAAATTATATTTTATACCGTACTGCCTTACACAGTGGGATAGGTTTCCAGCTCCAGGGAAAGGGTAAGTATTGCACTACCTGATCCATGAACTATTATTACTAGGGATGAGCGAATCGGTTCTAACGAACCTGAATTCGCTCCGAATTTCAGGGAAAATTCGATTCAGCACGAACCCTAATTTTTAGTGGTCCGTGCTGACCGAATTTTCCCTGAAATAAAAAAAAAAAAATGCCGGCATGGTGGGAGCGGGGAGGCCGGCTGCACTGTCAGTGGGCGGCGGAAGCCGGCTTCCGCCGCCCGCTGACAGCGCAGCCGGCCTCCCCGCTCCCACCATGCCGGCATTTTTTTTTTCAGGAAACACTTACCGGCATGGTGGGAGCGAGGAGGCCGGCTGCGCTGTAAGCTGTCATCAGAGGACGCGTCATCAGAGGAAGCCACAGTACCACAGTAGTTATAATAATGGGGCACCTGTTTCCTGGAAATTCTGTGCTAATCAGGGACACATGTGACAAGGATTGTCCTGAACATTGTGAATGCAGTGCTATTATTAATTCCAGCAGCACCCTTCATGTTAAAACTGCATTGAATTGTCAAACATTGGGAGATTTTCTGTGTGACGGTGACTAGGGATGAGCGAATCGATCCGGACGAACCCGGATTCGATCCGAATTTCAGGAAAAATTCGATTCGGATCGAATCCGAATTTCCCCGCGATTCGATCACTCGAAGTTTTCCTTTAACATCCATTCATTTACATTACAGGCATTCTAAGATGGCGGACGGGACATGTCTGGACATGTATCCCGCGCCAGTGCAAGCTGGGGCAGTCACATGCAGCCTATCAGCAGCCAGCAAGCCCGGTGACGTCACACAGCGGTATTTAACGGCGGCCATCTTGCTTTTCCTCATTTCTCTATTGCATTCGTGACAGACAGACAGAACGCTGTGTAGCTGAGGCAGTTAGACAGGCTGGAGACAGGGACAGACAGGGACAGGCTGGAGACAGGCAGGAGACAGGCAGGAGACAGACAGGAGACAGACAGAAAGCCAGGGAAAGGTAGGAAAAACGGAGCTGGCTGACAGGGAGATTTTTTTTTTTTCATCCAGCCTTTGTTAGCGTTTTCAGGCTGCTTATAGTAACTAACTGTGCATATATACTGAACTGATCTTAAGTCTGCTGTGAGGCATCCCATTCTGTGACTAAAGCAGCCTCTGTTTAAGACCATATAAGCATTTGCTCTTATCATATTTGAAATTAGGCCTGATAAAGACACTTTTGCTGGCCAAAGCACTACTGGACCCTGCCAGCTCGATTCCTGCCCGGGGCATCCCATTCTGTGACTACAGCAGCCTCTGTTTAAGACCATATAAGCATTTGCTCTTATCATATTTGAAATTAGCCTGATAAAGACACTTTTGCTGGCCAAAGCACTACTGGACCCTGCCAGCTCGATTCCTGCCTGGGGCATCCCATTCTGTGACTAAAGCAGCCTCTGTTTAAGACCATATAAGCATTTGCTCTTATCATATTTGAAATTAGCCTGATAAAGACACTTTTGCTGGCCAAAGCCCTACTGGACCCTGCCAGGTCGATTCCTGCCCAGGGCATCCCATTCTGTGACTAAAGCAGCCTCTGTTTAAGACCATATAAGCATTTGCTCTTATCATATTTGAAATTAGGCCTGATAAAGACACTTTTGCTGGCCAAAGCCCTACTGGACCCTGCCAGCTCGATTCCTGCCCGGGGCATCCCATTCTGTGACTACAGCAGCCTCTGTTTAAGACCATATAAGCATTTGCTCTTATCATATTTGAAATTAGCCGGATAAAGACACTTTTGCTGGCCAAAGCACTACTGGACCCTGCCAGCTCGATTCCTGCCCGGGGCATCCCATTCTGTGACTAAAGCAGCCTCTGTTTAAGACCATATAAGCATTTGCTCTTATCATATTTGAAATTAGGCCTGATAAAGACACTTTTGCTGGCCAAAGCACTACTGGACCCTGCCAGCTCGATTCCTGCCCGGGGCATCCCATTCTGTGACTACAGCAGCCTCTGTTTAAGACCATATAAGCATTTGCTCTTATCATATTTGAAATTAGCCTGATAAAGACACTTTTGCTGGCCAAAGCACTACTGGACCCTGCCAGCTCGATTCCTGCCCGGGGCATCCCATTCTGTGACTAAAGCAGCCTCTGTTTAAGACCATATAAGCATTTGCTCTTATCATATTTGAAATTAGCCTGATAAAGACACTTTTGCTGGCCAAAGCCCTACTGGACCCTGCCAGGTCGATTCCTGCCCAGGGCATCCCATTCTGTGACTAAAGCAGCCTCTGTTTAAGACCATATAAGCATTTGCTCTTATCATATTTGAAATTAGGCCTGATAAAGACACTTTTGCTGGCCAAAGCCCTACTGGACCCTGCCAGCTCGATTCCTGCCCGGGGCATCCCATTCTGTGACTACAGCAGCCTCTGTTTAAGACCATATAAGCATTTGCTCTTATCATATTTGAAATTAGCCTGATAAAGACACTTTTGCTGGCCAAAGCACTACTGGACCCTGCCAGCTCGATTCCTGCCCGGGGCATCCCATTCTGTGACTAAAGCAGCCTCTGTTTAAGACCATATAAGCATTTGCTCTTATCATATTTGAAATTAGGCCTGATAAAGACACTTTTGCTGGCCAAAGCCCTACTGGACCCTGCCAGGTCGATTCCTGCCCAGGGCATCCCATTCTGTGACTAAAGCAGCCTCTGTTTAAGACCATATAAGCATTTGCTCTTATCATATTTGAAATTAGGCCTGATAAAGACACTTTTGCTGGCCAAAGCACTACTGGACCCTGCCAGCTCGATTCCTGCCCGGGGCATCCCATTCTGTGACTACAGCAGCCTCTGTTTAAGACCATATAAGCATTTGCTCTTATCATATTTGAAATTAGCCTGATAAAGACACTTTTGCTGGCCAAAGCACTACTGGACCCTGCCAGCTCGATTCCTGCCCGGGGCATCCCATTCTGTGACTAAAGCAGCCTCTGTTTAAGACCATATAAGCATTTGCTCTTATCATATTTGAAATTAGGCCTGATAAAGACACTTTTGCTGGCCAAAGCACTACTGGACCCTGCCAGCTCGATTCCTGCCCGGGGCATGCCATTCTGTGACTACAGCAGCCTCTGTTTAAGACCATATAAGCATTTGCTCTTATCATATTTGAAATTAGCCTGATAAAGACACTTTTGCTGGCCAAAGCACTACTGGACCCTGCCAGCTCGATTCCTGCCCGGGGCATCCCATTCTGTGACTAAAGCAGCCTCTGTTTAAGACCATATAAGCATTTGCTCTTATCATATTTGAAATTAGCCTGATAAAGACACTTTTGCTGGCCAAAGCCCTACTGGACCCTGCCAGGTCGATTCCTGCCCAGGGCATCCCATTCTGTGACTAAAGCAGCCTCTGTTTAAGACCATATAAGCATTTGCTCTTATCATATTTGAAATTAGGCCTGATAAAGACACTTTTGCTGGCCAAAGCCCTACTGGACCCTGCCAGCTCGATTCCTGCCCGGGGCATCCCATTCTGTGACTACAGCAGCCTCTGTTTAAGACCATATAAGCATTTGCTCTTATCATATTTGAAATTAGCCTGATAAAGACACTTTTGCTGGCCAAAGCACTACTGGACCCTGCCAGCTCGATTCCTGCCCGGGGCATCCCATTCTGTGACTAAAGCAGCCTCTGTTTAAGACCATATAAGCATTTGCTCTTATCATATTTGAAATTAGGCCTGATAAAGACACTTTTGCTGGCCAAAGCACTACTGGACCCTGCCAGCTCGATTCCTGCCCGGGGCATCCCATTCTGTGACTACAGCAGCCTCTGTTTAAGACCATATAAGCATTTGCTCTTATCATATTTGAAATTAGCCTGATAAAGACACTTTTGCTGGCCAAAGCACTACTGGACCCTGCCAGCTCGATTCCTGCCCGGGGCATCCCATTCTGTGACTAAAGCAGCCTCTGTTTAAGACCATATAAGCATTTGCTCTTATCATATTTGAAATTAGCCTGATAAAGACACTTTTGCTGGCCAAAGCCCTACTGGACCCTGCCAGGTCGATTCCTGCCCAGGGCATCCCATTCTGTGACTAAAGCAGCCTCTGTTTAAGACCATATAAGCATTTGCTCTTATCATATTTGAAATTAGGCCTGATAAAGACACTTTTGCTGGCCAAAGCCCTACTGGACCCTGCCAGCTCGATTCCTGCCCGGGGCATCCCATTCTGTGACTACAGCAGCCTCTGTTTAAGACCATATAAGCATTTGCTCTTATCATATTTGAAATTAGCCTGATAAAGACACTTTTGCTGGCCAAAGCACTACTGGACCCTGCCAGCTCGATTCCTGCCCGGGGCATCCCATTCTGTGACTAAAGCAGCCTCTGTTTAAGACCATATAAGCATTTGCTCTTATCATATTTGAAATTAGGCCTGATAAAGACACTTTTGCTGGCCAAAGCCCTACTGGACCCTGCCAGGTCGATTCCTGCCCAGGGCATCCCATTCTGTGACTAAAGCAGCCTCTGTTTAAGACCATATAAGCATTTGCTCTTATCATATTTGAAATTAGGCCTGATAAAGACACTTTTGCTGGCCAAAGCACTACTGGACCCTGCCAGCTCGATTCCTGCCCGGGGCATCCCATTCTGTGACTACAGCAGCCTCTGTTTAAGACCATATAAGCATTTGCTCTTATCATATTTGAAATTAGCCTGATAAAGACACTTTTGCTGGCCAAAGCCCTACTGGACCCTGCCAGGTCCATTCCTGCCCAGGGCATCCCATTCTGTGACTAAAGCAGCCTCTGTTTAAGACCATATAAGCATTTGCTCTTATCATATTTGAAATTAGGCCTGATAAAGACACTTTTGCTGGCCAAAGCCCTACTGGACCCTGCCAGGTCGATTCCTGCCCAGGGCATCCCATTCTGTGACTAAAGCAGCCTCTGTTTAAGACCATATAAGCATTTGCTCTTATCATATTTGAAATTAGCCTGATAAAGACACTTTTGCTGGCCAAAGCCCTACTGGACCCTGCCAGGTCCATTCCTGCCCAGGGCATCCCATTCTGTGACTAAAGCAGCCTCTGTTTAAGACCATATAAGCATTTGCTCTTATCATATTTGAAATTAGGCCTGATAAAGACACTTTTGCTGGCCAAAGCCCTACTGGACCCTGCCAGGTCGATTCCTGCCCAGGGCATCCCATTCTGTGACTAAAGCAGCCTCTGTTTAAGACCATATAAGCATTTGCTCTTATCATATTTGAAATTAGCCTGATAAAGACACTTTTGCTGGCCAAAGCCCTACTGGACCCTGCCAGGTCCATTCCTGCCCAGGGCATCCCATTCTGTGACTAAAGCAGCCTCTGTTTAAGACCATATAAGCATTTGCTCTTATCATATTTGAAATTAGGCCTGATAAAGACACTTTTGCTGGCCAAAGCACTACTGGACCCTGCCAGCTCGATTCCTGCCCGGGGCATCCCATTCTGTGACTAAAGCAGCCTCTGTTTAAGACCATATAAGCATTTGCTCTTATCATATTTGAAATTAGCCTGATAAAGACACTTTTGCTGGCCAAAGCCCTACTGGACCCTGCCAGGTCCATTCCTGCCCAGGGCATCCCATTCTGTGACTAAAGCAGCCTCTGTTTAAGACCATATAAGCATTTGCTCTTATCATATTTGAAATTAGGCCTGATAAAGACACTTTTGCTGGCCAAAGCCCTACTGGACCCTGCCAGCTCGATTCCTGCCCGGGGCATCCCATTCTGTGACTACAGCAGCCTCTGTTTAAGACCATATAAGCATTTGCTCTTATCATATTTGAAATTAGCCTGATAAAGACACTTTTGCTGGCCAAAGCACTACTGGACCCTGCCAGCTCGATTCCTGCCCGGGGCATCCCATTCTGTGACTAAAGCAGCCTCTGTTTAAGACCATATAAGCATTTGCTCTTATCATATTTGAAATTAGCCTGATAAAGACACTTTTGCTGGCCAAAGCCCTACTGGACCCTGCCAGGTCCATTCCTGCCCAGGGCATCCCATTCTGTGACTAAAGCAGCCTCTGTTTAAGACCATATAAGCATTTGCTCTTATCATATTTGAAATTAGGCCTGATAAAGACACTTTTGCTGGCCAAAGCACTACTGGACCCTGCCAGCTCGATTCCTGCCCGGGGCATCCCATTCTGTGACTACAGCAGCCTCTGTTTAAGACCATATAAGCATTTGCTCTTATCATATTTGAAATTAGCCTGATAAAGACACTTTTGCTGGCCAAAGCACTACTGGACCCTGCCAGCTCGATTCCTGCCCGGGGCATCCCATTCTGTGACTAAAGCAGCCTCTGTTTAAGACCATATAAGCATTTGCTCTTATCATATTTGAAATTAGGCCTGATAAAGACACTTTTGCTGGCCAAAGCACTACTGGACCCTGCCAGCTCGATTCCTGCCCGGGGCATCCCATTCTGTGACTAAAGCAGCCTCTGTTTAAGACCATATAAGCATTTGCTCTTATCATATTTGAAATTAGGCCTGATAAAGACACTTTTGCTGGCCAAAGCACTACTGGACCCTGCCAGGTCGATTCCTGCCCAGGGCATCCCATTCTGTGACTAAAGCAGCCTCTGTTTAAGACCATATAAGCATTTGCTCTTATCATATTTGAAATTAGGCCTGATAAAGACACTTTTGCTGGCCAAAGCCCTACTGGACCCTGCCAGGTCGATTCCTGCCCAGGGCATCCCATTCTGTGACTAAAGCAGCCTCTGTTTAAGACCATATAAGCATTTGCTCTTATCATATTTGAAATTAGGCCTGATAAAGACACTTTTGCTGGCCAAAGCACTACTGGACCCTGCCAGCTCGATTCCTGCCCGGGGCATCCCATTCTGTGACTAAAGCAGCCTCTGTTTAAGACCATATAAGCATTTGCTCTTATCATATTTGAAATTAGGCCTGATAAAGACACTTTTGCTGGCCAAAGCCCTACTGGACCCTGCCAGGTCGATTCCTGCCCGGGGCATCCCATTCTGTGACTAAAGCAGCCTCTGTTTAAGACCATATAAGCATTTGCTCTTATCATATTTGAAATTAGCCTGATAAAGACACTTTTGCTGGCCAAAGCCCTACTGGACCCTGCCAGGTCCATTCCTGCCCAGGGCATCCCATTCTGTGACTAAAGCAGCCTCTGTTTAAGACCATATAAGCATTTGCTCTTATCATATTTGAAATTAGGCCTGATAAAGACACTTTTGCTGGCCAAAGCACTACTGGACCCTGCCAGCTCGATTCCTGCCCGGGGCATCCCATTCTGTGACTAAAGCAGCCTCTGTTTAAGACCATATAAGCATTTGCTCTTATCATATTTGAAATTAGCCTGATAAAGACACTTTTGCTGGGCATAGCACTACTGGACCCTGCCAGGTGTACTTACTGCTGGTTTTTAGGGCATCCCATTCTGTGACTACACCAGCCTCTATTTAAGAACCTAACCATTTGCACCTATTCTAATTGAAATTAGGCATGATAAAGACACTTTTGCTGTGCATAGTCTTACTGCTGCCTGCCAGGTGCTCTCTGGTTTTTGGGACATCCCATTCTTTAACATACCATTAGCCTCTGCATTTACTGTAAGCTGCACATTTATTTAAAGAAATTTGGCCTGTATGAGCCTGCTAACACACTGCTGCTGTGTGCATATATACTGATCTCAAGTCTGCTTGGGGCATCCCATTCTGTAACATAACATAACCTACCTACCATACTAAGCAGCTCTCTTATTTAAACTAAGCAGGCCTCTTGGAGGCTGAGTGTCCACTTTTGGGTGTGCATTTATATTCGGTTTCATATACAGTGGGGTATCCCAATTTGTAAGATAACCTACCCCAACCATGTAAACTAAAGGTTACGTCCTTCCAGAAGGAAAACTTATACCGAACACTATTTTTGTTAGGGGCATTGACCTTTGGATTGATCGGCATGAAATTAATTTTTTTTTTTTCAAAGTATGGCGCTGTGAAGAAGGTCAAAATGATGTCTCATACTTGGATTATTGTTACTTTTTGTTCAGCTTGAAATATAACAGGCCACACGGGCATCCCAAGGCACATGCTATTTTAAACCTATCTGTTATACAACATAAGCGTTGATCAGGCTACTTCAGTTTGCACTTGTTTTTGACTGATTTTAATAAACCAGGCCGCAGGGCACCCCAAAGCTGCACCTTGCACCCTATCTGGTATACAACATAAGCGTTGATCAGCATCAGCTTCATTAAGCTACTTCAGTTTGCACTTCCTTTTTGACTGCTTTCATTTAACCAGGCCGCAGGGCACCCCAAAGCTGCACCTTGCACCCTACCTGTTTATACTAAATAAGCATCTACAGCCTCAGCTTTATTAAGTTATTGCATTTTGAATTGGTTTTGGTCTGCTTTAAATACACCAGGCCGCAGGGCATCCCAAACCTGCATGTTGCACCCCATCTGTTATACTAAATAAGCGTTGATCAGCATCAGCTTTATTAAGCTATTGCATTTTGCATTGGTTTTTGTACTGCTGCCAAAACACTAGCCCATATGGGCATCCCAAACCAGCACATGTCACCCTATCTGTTATACTAAATAAGCTTCTACAGGCCCTTTTTTTATTTATTTATTTTTATTTATATAGAGCTGCAATGGCTTATATTGTGAGGTTAATTTGCCATTTTGCAGCATAATATAGAGCAGCCCCTGTGTAAATCTGAGGGGCAATAGCTTATATAGTGAGGTAAATTTGCCATTTTGCTTCGTTATATAGAGCAGCCCAGTTGCCATCTAAATCAACTACTGTCCGGCCAGTACAGCTTTTCCAGGGCAAACTCTGCTAGTTGCGGGCACAAGTCAAGTTTGGCTTCCCAGCAAATCCAGTGGATCTTGAAGGTGTGTTGGCATGGTCATGTCAAGGTATGACATGACCTGCTGTTTGAGGTCCAGCTCCAGGTCTTCCTGCTTCTCATGAGTAGACTCACTATGCGGGTGTAGAAAGCTACTCACTAGCGACTGAAGACTGAGGTTGCTGCTGATGGAGCTGCTGCTGCTCCTTCCACCCCCCCAGCAGCCATGGCAGTGGAAGGTGATCGCAAAGTTCCCCTAGAGTCAGACCTGCGGGAGTATGGGCCATGGCGCAAATAGACATCGCCCAACTGACTACGTGGGATGTCTCTGTAGTAGGTCAGTTTTTCCTCCCTCTCAGTGGGCGTAAAAAATGCCCCCATTTTGTGCCGGAAGCGAGGGTCCAATAAGTTGGAGAGCCAGAAGTCTTCCCGCTGACAAATGGAGACAATTCTGCGCTCACTAGTACGCATGCATGTGAGCATGCATCGTGCCATTTGTGCAAGTGACTCGGAGGGACTACCTGTCTCCATCTCCACTGTAAACTGCCATGGTGTGTCTGGGTCCTCTGTCTCGCCTTACTCACAACCCTCTAGCTCCTGTGGCTGCACCTCCTCTCCTGTCAGATGACTAGATAAAATGGTCATTTTGTGAAACCTAAACTGTGGTTTGCTGTGCCCCACCCCCTCCTCCTCCTCCACTTCAGCCCCCACAGGCTTCATGTGGCTGTGAAATGTATGTGCCATGTCTCCAGTGCCCTGACCAGCCATGCTTTCCAACATGTGTTGTAGTACATGAAGCAGTGGAATCTCATCGTTCATCTCATAGTCCTGGCAACTGACTAATAATGTAGCTTCCTCAAAGGGCCTAAACAAACGGTCGGTGTCACGTATGAGCTGCCAATGGTTTACATTGAATTTACACAGGGGTGTCCCCCTATCCGTTTGGATCATCCAGAAATCCGTGATGGCTTTTCTCTGTTCCTATAGTGCAGTGGTCCTCAACCCTGTCCTCAAGGCCCACCAACATGTCATGTTTTTTGGATCTCCAAATAGCCAGCTCTATTGCTCTGCAGCTGCACTAATTACTCCACCTGAGCATCTTTGTGGAGATCTGCAAAGCCTGGCCTGTTGGTGGGCCTTGAGGACAGGGTTGGGGACCACTGCTATAGTGGATCCTGCATATGGAGGGTGGAATTCCAACGGGTGGAAACATCGCAAATCAGACTATGGTGGGGTACACCTTTGTGACGCTGAGGCTCAATAAGGTTGTGCTTGGTGGTGTAGGAGTGCCAGAAGTGCATGCTAACTTTCTTTCCTGTTGTTCGGATGTCTTTCAGATGGGGGCAAGACTTCAAAACTAGACTGAACACGTGTGCCATGTCAGGACGCATGACTCTGGCTTCCTTGTCGCAGCGCAAACAAGATGTTCTTCCAAGTGTCAGTCACCATGGGTCCAAATTTGCAGTTTTCGTGGATTAAGCAATGCTTTCATGGATTGAGTTCTCATTTTTAGTAGTTCCTCCCATGTGTGACTCTGATGGTCAAGGAAAACCATGTGAAGAACAGCGTGAAACAACAATCACCAAGGGGGCCTAAAAGGATATATATTGTCCACCATGAGTCTATAGTTACAGCTCCAGGCGTAGACAACACTGTGCACTTTGGTACACACTGACAGGCTAAAGGACTGGCCCACCTTCTGTTCAACAACCATGCCATGTGACTCTCCACCTCGGCTCGGCACAAGCCATCAGTTCTCTGAAAGGTCCACCACTGGGTAATGCAGCAGGCTGGACTTATGGTGACGCTGTCTGAGAGGAGAAATCCCTCAGACATCAAGATTAAAAATTCCAAGAATTTTTGAGGGCTAATTATTCAGAGGCAAATGATAGCTAGTTGTTTCTGATTTAATTGCAAGGTGGAAACACACCCTCAAACAAAACTTCACTTTCGCAATACTATTGCATTTGTCTATTCATAATTTTATGTATATACACTAACTAACCTACTTTTTCTCCACAGGATGCTGCATGGAACACTGCCACATCGCTGAGTAGCTGATTTTTCCTACCAACAGTCCGCAATAATTCGCTGCTGCTGCCGCCGCCACCGCCGCAGACTCCAGGGACCCTCTTCCACTACCTCGGCTTGCAACACCTCCTCCCACGACACTCTCCTCATCACTAGTTGCCGGATAGTGGAAGAAGAGGCGAGTGTCTCCTCCACTTCTTGGCTGGGCAGTAGCTGCTGAATTTTATGATTATCAGATCTTGGATATCAGATCAATGGATAGTGGAGCTGAACCCAAAGCATAACAGGCAGACAGTTGACTGGGGGTGTCAGATGCCACTTGTGATGCAGTGGACTGCTTTTGCAGCACTTCCAGACAAAGTTGCTTCATTGGCTGACACAATGACTGGTAAAGCTGTGGAACATATGGTTGAAAAGCAAGAATAACCATTTGTTTTTATATGAAAAAGACCCTGGTTTATACAGACTTTTTTTTTCCAGAGACTGCCCTGCGTGGAAATGAATGGCGCATGGATCAGCCAAGCTTTCCTCCCAACAATGCCTGATGTATTCCAGTAGATTGATGACGGGGCCAGACCAAGAAAGATGGATCGTGCAAAACAGATTTAAGGCGCTGCTCTCAAGTTACAGACATTCCTCCGCATCGGACCACAAGTAAGTATTGATAAAAAATCCTTTACGTTACTCTTACTTTTTATTAATATTCTTCGGATAAGACGGATCAGACATGATTCCAGATTAAAAATTCCAAGAATTTTTGAGGGCTAATTAGTCAGAGGCAATGACACCTTCTTGTTTCTGATTTAATTAAAAGGTGGAAACACACCCTCAAACAAAACTTCACTTTGGCAAACTTTTGCATTTGTTTATTCATAATTTTATGTAGATATTACTAACTAAGCTACTTTTTCTCCACATGACTCTCCACAGGGTGTGATTCATCCAATTTTTGGGCTCCTGAGGCCAACCCCAGGGTCTGTTTAAAGTAATGTTTGGGCTCCTGCTGCTGCTGCTGCCAACTTCTGCCAACTCCAGGGTGTGATTCATCCCATTTTTGGGCTCCTGAAGCCAACTCCAGTGTATATTTGGGCTCCTGCTGCTGCTACTGTCAACTCCTGCCAACTCCAGGGTGTGATTCATCCAATTTTTGGGCTCCTGAGGCCAACTCCAGTGTATATTTGGGCTCCTGCTGCTGCTACTGTCAACTCCTGCCAACTCCAGGGTGTGATTCATCCAATTTTTGGGCTCCTGAAGCCAACTCCAGTGTATATTTGGGCTCCTGCTGCTGCTACTGTCAACTCCTGCCAACTCCAGGGTGTGATTCATCCAATTTTTGGGCTCCTGAGGCCAACTCCAGTGTATATTTGGGCTCCTGCTGCTGCTACTGTCAACTCCTGCCAACTCCAGGGTGTGATTCATCCAATTTTTGGGCTCCTGAAGCCAACTCCAGTGTATATTTGGGCTCCTGCTGCTGCTGCTGCCAACTTCTGCCAACTCCAGGGTGTGATTCATCCAATTTTTGGGCTCCTGAAGCCAACTCCAGTGTATATTTGGGCTCCTGCTGCTGCTGCTGCCAACTTCTGCCAACTCCAGGGTGTGATTCATCCAATTTTTGGGCTCCTGAGGCCAACTCCAGTGTATATTTGGGCTCCTGCTGCTGCTGCTGTCAACTTCTGCCAACTCCAGGGTGTGATTCATCCAATTTTTGGGCTCCTGAAGCCAACTCCAGTGTATATTTGGGCTCCTGCTGCTGCTACTGTCAACTCCTGCCAACTCCAGGGTGTGATTCATCCAATTTTTGGGCTCCTGAAGCCAACTCCAGTGTATATTTGGGCTCCTGCTGCTGCTACTGTCAACTCCTGCCAACTCCAGGGTGTGATTCATCCAATTTTTGGGCTCCTGAGGCCAACTCCAGTGTATATTTGGGCTCCTGCTGCTGCTACTGTCAACTCCTGCCAACTCCAGGGTGTGATTCATCCAATTTTTGGGCTCCTGAGGCCAACTCCAGTGTATATTTGGGCTCCTGCTGCTGCTACTGTCAACTTCTGCCAACTCCAGGGTGTGATTCATCCAATTTTTGGGCTCCTGAAGCCAACTCCAGTGTATATTTGGGCTCCTGCTGCTGCTGCTGCCAACTCCTGCCAACTCCAGGGTGTGATTCATCCAATTTTTGGGCTCCTGAGGCCAACTCCAGTGTATATTTGGGCTCCTGCTGCTGCTACTGCCAACTCCTGCCAACTCCAGGGTGTGATTCATCCAATTTTTGGGCTCCTGAGGCCAACTCCAGTGTATATTTGGGCTCCTGCTGCTGCTACTGTCAACTCCTGCCAACTCCAGGGTGTGATTCATCCAATTTTTGGGCTCCTGAGGCCAACTCCAGTGTATATTTGGGCTCCTGCTGCTGCTACTGTCAACTCCTGCCAACTCCAGGGTGTGATTCATCCAATTTTTGGGCTCCTGAGGCCAACTCCAGTGTATATTTGGGCTCCTGCTGCTGCTACTGTCAACTCCTGCCAACTCCAGGGTGTGATTCATCCAATTTTTGGGCTCCTGAGGCCAACTCCAGTGTATATTTGGGCTCCTGCTGCTGCTACTGTCAACTCCTGCCAACTCCAGGGTGTGATTCATCCAATTTTTGGGCTCCTGAAGCCAACTCCAGTGTATATTTGGGCTCCTGCTGCTGCTGCTGCCAACTCCTGCCAACTCCAGGGTGTGATTCATCCAATTTTTGGGCTCCTGAGGCCAACTCCAGTGTATATTTGGGCTCCTGCTGCTGCTACTGCCAACTCCTGCCAACTCCAGGGTGTGATTCATCCAATTTTTGGGCTCCTGAGGCCAACTCCAGTGTATATTTGGGCTCCTGCTGCTGCTACTGTCAACTCCTGCCAACTCCAGGGTGTGATTCATCCAATTTTTGGGCTCCTGAGGCCAACTCCAGTGTATATTTGGGCTCCTGCTGCTGCTACTGTCAACTCCTGCCAACTCCAGGGTGTGATTCATCCAATTTTTGGGCTCCTGAGGCCAACTCCAGTGTATATTTGGGCTCCTGCTGCTGCTACTGTCAACTCCTGCCAACTCCAGGGTGTGATTCATCCAATTTTTGGGCTCCTGAGGCCAACTCCAGTGTATATTTGGGCTCCTGCTGCTGCTACTGTCAACTCCTGCCAACTCCAGGGTGTGATTCATCCAATTTTTGGGCTCCTGAAGCCAACTCCAGTGTATATTTGGGCTCCTGCTGCTGCTGCTGTCAACTCCTGCCAACTCCAGGGTGTGATTCATCCAATTTTTGGGCTCCTGAAGCCAACTCCAGTGTATATTTGGGCTCCTGCTGCTGCTGCTGCCAACTCCTGCCAACTCCAGGGTGTGATTCATCCAATTTTTGGGCTCCTGAAGCCAACTCCAGTGTATATTTGGGCTCCTGCTGCTGCTGCTGCCAACTCCTGCCAACTCCAGGGTGTGATTCATCCAATTTTTGGGCTCCTGAGGCCAACTCCAGTGTATATTTGGGCTCCTTCTGCCCCTCATAGTGATGCCACTTCAACTCTCTGCAATTGTGCCGCTCTGCGATTCTATTAGCGATGCCTCTGATCTGCATGTGATATTTCTTCAAAGTATTATTTAACTAACCCAGCACGCATCCTGTGCGTGTTACAGCAAGGCTGAATGGTTTACAACCCTATTGAGGCTGTAGGAGGCTCAGAAATAGCCGTTTTTAATAGCGATTCGTCGCGAATTTATTCGATTACGATTTTTGTCGGAAAATTCGGCGAATCAGTCGAATCGAATTTTTCAAAAGTTCGCTCATCTCTAACGGTGACTATGCTCTAATACCTATTTTTTCTTCTTAAATGTGAAAATGCTGCTATTCTGAGTATTGTAGGTTAAGGCAAACATTCTTATGCCCCCCCAGGCTATGTCACTGGCTATACCTAGCCCAAAACATTTCAAAGCTTTGGACCTGCGTGACTAGATCTAAGGCTTTAACTTCAGTTGTTATGAGGTCTTTAAAAAGACTTGTATATCTGAAAGGCATCATGGGGCAGCAAGTTGAATTTTCTACAGTTCACATAAAGGGCAAAGAGGTCATCCAAAAATTCAGTAACCATGGCTTTGCACTTCACCTTAGATCGCTTGGGTCACACTAAGTCCTCTTTGTTGACTTTAGTTCAGCATTTAACACTATTCATCCTGGTTGAGAAGATTAAAGTCATTCTGCAGGCAGTAAAAAAAGCCCTATACTCAACAAATGCCCCACAACCACCGAGATCATCCAACCGCTCGTGTCCATTCAACGCCTGATGGACCACCCTGCCCCTTTCATTGCTGTGAATAGAGGGGGCGGGACGTATTTCCTGTGATGACAGTCTATGTGTTGAATGGACACGAGCACCTTGAAGATGAAGGCGGCCCCTGCAGATTGACTATTATTAACTGACAAAACCATTAAACATCAGTAGGTGGATCAAAAACGTCCTAATGTACAGAACACAACACATGAAGCTTGGTCCATTTCTGACAGGTCCAAGTCCAATAAACACAGATCAAGATCAACACTCACCAAGGTTGTATCTTATCTTCTTTTCTCTTCTCCATCTCTACCAATGACAGTCGCTCCTCAGGGGATTCAAGTAAAATCATTATATTTGGAGACAATACAACAGTGATTGGCTTAATTAAGGACTATGGCAAATCAGCCTACCGAGATGAAGTGGAGGTAGCAACAAGGTAGCTGGTATAAGGAGGGCAACCTGGTGGTCAATAAATCCAAGATAATGGTTGATTTCAGACACAGCCCTCCTAAGGTTTCTACCATTTAATTTTTGGAAGTCTAGAGAGAAATAAAAAAAAAAGTTCCTAGGTGTCCCCATTACCAATGGCCCAGCTGGGAGTGGAATGTTGTCATCACACTGAGGAAAACACAGCAGTGGCTGTTCTTTCTGGGACAAATCAACAAACTGGCTAGTCACAAAAGCTGTGTTAGGGCGAGCGCTGCATGCCCATCTAGCAGCACTTCACTTACCTCCATGGCTGCATCCAGCCGTCATCCATTTTGCAGCACTTCCCTCATGGCTGTTCCCAGCTCTCTCCCTTCCCCCAATGCCTCCTCCTCACATGCTCAGGTGCGCGCACGTCTCCGTCCACTAGAGGGCGAGCGCACTAGATTCCTGAGATTTAAAGGGCCTGTACAGCACTGATTGGTGCCTGGGCATCCAATCCTGCATCCACTTCTTCTATTTAAAGAGGCACTTCCTTCCTTCAGTGCCGGATCTTGGTCTCTCCATGCTTGTTGAAAGTCAGACATTCTTGGATTGCTCACCCGTGTACCGCCTCTGCCTGTTCCCGACTCTGAACCTTTGCTGCCTGCCCCGACCTCGGCTACTCACCTTTACTGCGAACCTGTGCTGCCAACCCCGATCTCTGCCTGTACTTGCTACGCCTTTTGCCTGCCACTTGTGTACCTCGCTGAACCTCGGCTGACTGTGGGACTGGGCCGCTGTTGGGGGGTAGCGACCTGGTGGCCACTCACCGCACAAGTCCAACCTGCCTTGCGGTGGGCTCTGGTGAATACCGGTGGCCCCTTAGACTTCGCTCCCCTGACACGGTACCCGCCATCGGTCCCACAGTTAAAGCGGATCCACACCCGAGTCCGCTCCACCCGGTCCGTGACAAGCTGCTGGTTTTAGTTTACTATGCAGTAATAGGGGCCATCATGTGCTTCTCCATTTCTCCTTGGCTATGGGAAGCAAACAAAAAGGACAGACAAAGAACAATCATGAACTGCTGAAACAATCATTACAAGCATTGGTGCACCTTTAGCAGCTATTCAAGATATCTATGGAAAGAGATACAAATCTCAGGCAGAGAAGATCCATTTTCTCAACTGCTATCTTCAGGTCAGCGATTTAGGAGTCTCTCGGGCTGCAGCTAGTACCCCCTTGTCACTCAGAGATACAACTCAATAGAACTGTTGTATTTTTTTCTTGAATACTGCAGTTCTGTTCTGTTCTATACAGTTTTATATATTTCACCTGTATATGTAGTAATTGTTGTTTTTAATATGGTGTGCAGTTTTCTCTGTTCATCATGTATCTAGCTAAAGAAAAATCTTTGTGCAATTCTTTGCTATCTGGTATATATAATATACCTATATATAATGACTACATAAGGCAACTGAACTATTTCGTAATTTTAGGAGAGCCAGCAGTTCTGGTTAGAGCTTTGTTTATAACCGGATCTGGTACTTTTTACAGCTCCATCATCAGTGTGAGGCTGTTATATGGCTTTTCACTAACTGAGGGCAATATGACTTAAACCGGACCTTCACCATGATTTAATGAAAAGCCCAAACCCTTAAAAAATAATTCCCCAGCATCTAAAATTAATAAATTTTAAGTTTTTAGTCACTTACTTATTATTCTTTTCCCCACTGAGCTGCAACTCTGTTCAGGACTTTAGGATACGGGCGCCGCCATCTTGACTGCCGCCACACTTACTGAGGAGAGGAGAGGAGAGTGGGATAAAGTACAGGGGGGCAGTTTATAGCTGTGCTTTGCTCAAACAGAGCAGATCTGGGGTCAGGAAAAGGTCAGCAGTCCCAGAATGCAGAGCAGCACAGTTAGAAGGCACTTCCTGTTTCCATGAGCCGCCATCTTGGATGTTTAAAGGCTCATAACATGCACTAGGTGAAGGTAGGAGGATTTTTAATGTGAGCAATCTGTATGTACAGGGTGTGGGAAACATATAAGATAGACTCTTATTCAGGGTGAAGGTCCACTTTAAGCTTACAGTTTACTCTGGTTTTATTTAGACATAGACTTTGCATAGCTACACAGTTTGACTTAGGTCAAAAGAAAAATAAAATATTTAATCAAGGAAGGTGAAAGGGGAAGAAACTGCAATGAAAAAGCTCAAGCTGATTAAGATTTGGATCTGAGGCTTTAGATTCCATCAAAAGCCAAGAAGGCCCCATGGAGTGCAGCTGAATAATGGGACAAGAGACTTGTAAGAACTAGCTGATGGGAGAATTGATCATATGCGAGAGTCCCTTAGATGCTAGTGGACCCTTATTAACAACAATCATTGCTTGGACCCCAGCAGCTTGCTATGGTGGTGGGAGTGGGGTCTCCAGACATGCATCAGATTGTGCATGACCAGGTTATATCTAGGGTTTTATTGCCATTTGAGGCACTGCCTCCCTTCAAAAGCATTGGACAAACACTGTGTAAACGTGAGCAAATAAATAACCTGTGCATACTTGTAATAAATTCAGCCTAATCCCGACGTGCAGAAATCTAAGCATCATCATATAAAAATGAAAAAAGATTTTTGGTCCAAAAATCAAAGGGGTGAGTAAAGGCTCATGTGCATCAGAAAATGTAAAGAGTGGGGGCCCTAGACCAACCCCCAAAGTACCCTATATACCTGCCGCACACTAGTAGATATGCCAATATATCCAATCAATCTTGAAAAAATATATTATAAATTTATTTGATCAGGGCTCACAAAATACACACCAACAGTACATAAAAGACTCATTAAAATACATATAAACACACAAAAAAGGGAGGTTGGACCCCACAATGGCTCTACAATATCCAATAATTCATAAAAGGTGAAATAATGGTACTGAACCCACAATGCGACGGGGCACAAGGGAAATGGTTATAGAAGATAAAAAACCTGTGCTAACTGTGTTGAAAGTGCTTCCTATTAATTAAAAAACTACAAACCTACAAATCTACTAAACTAACTTAAGTGCAAAGCAAAACAACTCTTACATAGCCTATTATACTAAAGTGCAAACGTGCATTGTGCAAAAAAGTAATCCATAAAGTTATATTGCATTGGCCCCAATGGTTCAGAAGTAATATAGCCAGTAAAATTCCAATTCCACTTCGCCAGGGTGTATGAACCGCAACATGCCTATATATGTATACCTATATATGTTTACATGGTCGCTCCAATGTCAGTGCGCGCCGCCACCCCCCACACGTGCGCCCCGCCCGGCACGAAATACTCCCGTAAGGGCAGCACGGGGTGGGTGCGTCACATCCGCCCATACTTGCGCCATAACCGGAAGTGCGTCAGCGGGGCACCCGGCTCCGGCGCGCGACCGCCCGGGCACACTCCCCTGCAGCACGAGCGCGCCGCCGCAACACCCTCCAGCCCACCCTGCCGATCAGTGATGACCTGTCAGTGGATCGTGGGAGGTATGTATCCAATATCCAATCTATCCAATAGTGGAGCAGAGAATGTTTCCTTAATCTTATACATATACTTACACAGTTCTGATACATCCAATATATACATATGCCTGAATATAAGTATATGTATAAGATTAAGGAAACATTCTCTGCTCCACTATTGGATACATACCTCCCACGATCCGCTGACAGGTCATCACTGATTGGCAGGTTGGGCTGGAGGGTGTTGCGGCGGCGCGCTCGTGCTCGGGCGCGCAGCCGCCGGGACCTCCTACTGCAGGGGAGTGTGCCCGGGCGGTCGCGCGCCGGAGCCGGGTGCCCCGCTGACGCACAAGTATGGGCGGATGTGACGCACCCACCCCGTGCTGCCCTTACGGGAGTATTTCCTGCCGGGCGGGGCGCACGTGTGGGGGGTGGCGGCGAGCACGGACATTGGAGCGACCATGTAAACAGGTATACATATATAGGGGAACAGAGCATGTGGCGGTTCATACACCCTGGCGAAGTGGCGTAGAGCCACGCAACGCGTCGGTGGCGAGCCGTTGGAATTTTACTGGCTATATTACTTCTGAACCATTGGGGCCAATGCAATATAACTTTATGGATTACTTTTTTGCACAATGCACGTTTGCACTTTAGTATAATAGGCTATGTAAGAGTTGTTTTGCTTTGCACTTTGATTGACCATGCATGTATAACAGTTCGAACCTTAAGTTAGTTTAGTAGATTTGTAGGTTTGTAGTTTTTTAATTAATAGGAAGCACTTTCAACACAGTTAACACAGGTTTTTTATCTTCTCTAACCACTTCCCTTGTGCCCCGTCGCATTGTGGGTTCAGTACCATTATTTCACCTTTTATGAATTATTGGATATTGTAGAGCCATTGTGGGGTCCAACCTCCCTTTTTTGTGTGTTTATATGTATTTTAATGAGTCTTTTATGTACTGTTGGTGTGTATTTTGTGAGCCCTGATCAAATAAATTTATAATATATTTTTTCAAGATTGATTGGATATATTGGCATATCTACTAGTGTGCGGCAGGTATATAGGGTACTTTGGGGGTTGGTCTAGCGCCCCCACTCTTTACATTTTCTACAGTTGTCCCTATTTTTGCCAGCACCTTACAGCATATTATTGTATTAATATAATTGGGTGGTGCACACTCACAACATTCATTCTCTATCATGTGCATCAGAGTCATCTATCAAGGATCTAAAGCAGTAGTCCTCAAACTTCCTCTTTAAGGGCCGAGACAGGCCAGGTTTTGCAGCTCTCTATGCTGATGCACAGATGTAATAATTAGGGCTATAGCTCTGTCTGAGCACCAGTTAATTCACCTGTGGAGTAGCGTGGAGAGCTGCAAAACCTGGCCTATCTCGGCCCTTGAGGAGGAAGTTTGAGGACTACTGATCTAAAGCATATTTAAGCTGGGGTTGCTTTCTTGAGGATCTGTTTATTCCCTGTGATTCAATCTCTAATATAGTGAAAACTTAAACCAGACCTTCACCCTGAATAAGAGCATATCTTGTATTTTTCCCCCACCCTGTACATACAGATTACCTACATCTAACATCATTCTACCTGCACCTATTGCATTTTCGGAGCCTTTTAACATCCAAGAGGAGTCATAGGCTGCCTGCAAACAGGAAGTGACTTTTGACTATGCCGTTCTGCATTCTGGGATTGCTGGTCTTTTTCTGTCCCCAGCTCTGCTCTGTCTGTGCAAAGCACAGCTATCACCCGCCCCCTGTGCTTTTGACCCCTCTCCTCAATATGTGATGCTTCTGAGGCAAGACAGCGGCGCCCGTATCCTAGCGTCCTGAACAGAGTTAAAGCCCAGCGGGCGAAAGAATAATATGTAAGCGACTAAACATATATTAACTTTAGATGTCGGGGAATAGTTTTTTAAGAGTTGGGCTTTATTATGCTGATGGTCCAGTTTAAAGCGTGTATATGCAGCAACTCCCCCTACACTGTGCTGTGCCCTTAATCCTGGTGCCTGCTGGTGACATATCAGTCACACAAGTTATTATAGGCAGTAAGCACTAGGTATGTAGAATGTAAGTGTGTCAACCTGATATTATTTGTGTTGCTAATCAAGCTTAATATTCAAATATTGGTATCTAATAATAAACATTAAATACATACACATTTTTTATATTTATTAACATATGTTGGCAATAATATAAGTGAGAGTTTGAGATATTTAGAGCAATTGACAAGTCAAAAGTTGAAAAATAAATATTAGTAGCTTACCTTTCATTGAGTCCCTTCAACATTGTCCTTCCAGCTCTGTCTGTCTACTTAGTGAGGAAATCCCTTTCTCATTCAGCTTTCAGTCTTCATTCCCCTGACTTAATCCTTCAATCAACCTTCAGTGGACCGACAACAGAAACACCCCCCACTCCCTCCCCAGATGTACTGATTGGCTGCCTTTCTCTGCAGCTCTGAAACCCCACCCTCCTCTCACTTCCTCCTTGTGAACGTGCACAGCTCTCAGCCGTTTAGAAGTCTAGAAGTCTGGCTCCAGTCTTTGATCAGGCTGCCAGCAATCAACAGCCTGTCCATGCCACCCTGTATTCCTGCGTATGCCTCTGTTGGCCTTGCCACAGGTCAGACACCCACCCTGCAGGAGCAAACTCTCCCCTTCATCTGGGCACACTGCGATCTAACAGGCTGCAGACAATCTCAGTCTGCTCCATGTCTCTCACCCCCATGATCCACCTTTATGTACAAGCTTACATCACATCGCTGTTGCCACACCCACTGTTTCTGCTATTTTTTTCTCTGCATCTCCAATGCTTGCATACTTTTACAAATAACTTAGGAACTAAAAGGTCTTTTTGAAAAGGGATTGAAATTTGGGACAGTGTCTCAGTTTCCCGAGACAATAGGACAACAATCAGCCTCGCCTTTAGTATAACTTTAAGTCTTTTTTACATCTAATCTAATTTATACACACAAAGAACAATAATTCCAATTAAGGCAGTTGCTGTGGATATGAGGTTGACAGACTATACAGTGGTATAAATAAATGAGAAGGAAGATAATTCATTACACAAATTAAAAAATGCAATGTTATTTGTGTAAATTAATAACCGGTAGAAAATCACATTAACACTGTTATACGTGTCTTCAATCATACTTTTAAAAATAGTGGGACTGATATTTAAGAAGTATTGGTTTAGTGTAAGGTAAGTATTTTTATCACACAGGAACTCTGTTTTCAGCAATTGGGTGCATGGGTGGTCGCATCCCCAGAAACAGACATGTTCCCAACCGTAGCCTATATGAATGACTGTGCTCAGGAGCACACCTAAGCCCAGAAATGCTGGGGATGCAGCCACTTCTTGCTCTCTGATTTTTTACATCACCCAGGGAGATGCCAGTTATCTGACGGGGGGTTCACACAATATGGGATGGCCCAGGGAAAGGCCAGTGGCTGTCCCTGATATCATTTAGATTCCAGGGCCAAGCTGTACCTTGTTGTGTTCTGCTTTAAAGAGAAGCAGTGGTCTAGGGACGATGGTCTCAACCTTTGTGGGGCAAACCAAATTGGGATACCCCGCTGTTTGTATCACTTACCGTATTTTTTAGGACAATCCCATGGAGCACCCTGGCTGCAGCCACATTCCTGCTCGTCTATATCTATATCATGTACCCACCCAAAGTTCTTTGAATGTCTGGCATGGGTTTGAGGAGGATTGAGGTAGGGACTAGAGGTGCAAGCTTCATTCATGTTTTCCTGCCACTCTGAGCTCAGAACAACATAGTAAACTCTGAATGGAAAGCAAGCTAGTGATTGGCCAGTGGCTTCAAAAGGTGAGTTTATGGGTGATCTGAGCTCAGATGTACTGTATGTTTCAGTTCACACTCATATTTTAAGTCCCTGTCCAGATACACAGACTAACTTCCTCCCACCGTATCTCCATGGCAACAGTGTAAAATAGTGTAAACAATTTTCAATCATCTTAAAATGTCCAATTATATTTAAATACCTTGGGTTTGGCTGGGAAGGGCATGTCATGTTGCAGCTGCAATGTGATATGGGTATCTAATATCACCATGGGTTGGAAAATGATATAAGGGGATTTCATTCTGTTTAATTTTATTTTGTGCAAAAAGTACAAAAAGTTTCAGATACTTTTCCCCAAATCAGTTCCTGTAATCCTAAAAAGAAATAAACCAAAGCCCTCCAGGGCTCAAAGTTTTCTAAAAATCCACAAACATTTATTTTTCCCTAACTTTGTGTTAATTTCAGTAATCACTGGGAAATATTCGATGCTAGCAAGTTTGCATACCAATATGAGCTTTACCAATGAACATATTTCCTACGTGTCACACATTACAAAATGAAATGCAGAAGCATCTGTCTCCTGCTTATTTAAAATTTATCATAAATATTATGCAAAGATGGAGGCGCCATGTTCTGCGTGTACATAATTTTAGGCATTGAAAATAACATGTTCAATACCGTCCGGAATAGAGGAAAAAATGAGTGTAGATGAGTTGTGTTGATTTGCATCACATTTGCATTTCATTGTGGGTTACCTTCAGATAGGTGGATCACTTAAATTAATATTTCAAACATCTACTATGCCTTATGTTTATGAATTCTTATTCTAAAGTTTTCTGATCATTAGAAAAAATCATTTACTTCCTGATTTATTTTTGAGAAGCACTATTGCAATCAGCATCATACTATATAAAGGGTTCATATACATTAAAAGATTAAACGGGGCATATCAATCCTCTGCTTGGTTCCTGCTAGGGATGAGCGAATCGATCCGGACAAACCCGGATTCGTTCTGAATTTCATGAAAAATTCGATTCTGAATTTCCCCGCGATTTGATCGATCGAAGTTTTCCTTTAAACTCCATTTATTTCAATTACAGGCATTCTAAGATGGTGGAAGCACATGTCCGGACATATTCCCTGGGGCAAGGTATCATGGGAAAGTCACATGCAGCCTATCAGCAGCCAGGAAGCCCGGTGACGTCACCGTGCTATATAAGCCAGCGGCCATCTTGCTTGTGCGCATTTTAGCATTCTATTGCGGCCAGAGCACAGCTGGTTACAGACAGGGACAGAGAGTTAGGTAGGTAGATAGGTAGGAGATAGGTAGGGAGAGTCAGGGAGGCAGACAGAGAGGTAGACAGAGCCAGGGAAAGATAGTGAAAGATAGGGAAAAACCGGAACAATCATAGAACAGCATAGAAGTGACAGTGAAAATTTTTTTTTTTCATTAGCCAGATCAGTTTTCAATTCAATTTCAGTTCTTTGTGCTGTAAATCTGCCTTGCCACTGTGCATTTCTAAAAACTGGATTAGTTTTAATTTAGTTTTAATATTTTTTGATCTGCTTTAAATACACCAGCCCACATGGGCATCCCAAACCTGCACTTAGCAGCCTATCTGTTATACCAGTGATTTTCAACCGGTGTGACGCGGCGACACATGGTCAGGTGTGCCGCGGGGAAAGTTCCCCAAACTAAGGTGCCCCCTGTTCCCCGGCAATGCGCAGCGATGCGGCTTCCGCACTAGGAAGTAACGCTCAGGCTAAACAAGTCTCAGCCAATGCCTGGGCGTCTGGCAGAATGGGCGGGACAGTTACTGCCCAGTAAGGAGTGGAGCTGGAGGCGTGGTTAAGTCAGCGAGGCGCAGTGTGCCCCCGGCCCCACAGCCGGATGATACATATGTCTCTGTACGTCCCCCCCATCAGGCTCCGCTTTGAACTGCCGGCTCGCCCGCCCACCCCGTTGGTGAAACTGCCAGCGCGGCCCGATTCACAGCACATGACAGCAGGCCGTCTGGCTCCGCCCACCTGCTGTGTTGTCATAGTCTTCCCTGCGCGGGAGAAAAGACTTGCTCGCTTTCTCTATTCACTCCAGTTCTGCAAGTAAAGGGTTCTGCAAGTAAAGGTAATGGAGGGGTGGGCAGAGATTCAGGGAACCGGGACTGTCACTTGGCATAATGGAGTGGGAAGAGAGTTCCCGGACTTTGCAGCTTTTATAAAAATTAGATGATGATGATAAAGTTTTGGGGGGAGGGGCATATTGTGTTGAATTTGTGTGCATGAATGTTGATAGGTGGTCGGTACTTGACACTGGAGGAGCAGGGCGGGAGGGAAACACTGATCCAAATGTGACTTATTTTTTAAAGAGGAATGCCTCTCCTTGGGGCATCCTGAATTGGAATTCCCCCACTGTGTAAACCCGCCCAGAAGCCCTTTTCACTCACCTTGTCCTGAAGCCCTCACCGTGTCTTTGCACTGTGGCTGCATCCCGGCTCACCTTTAGCCGTGTGCATGCCCAGCCTTGTAGGCAGGTAGGCGAGTAAATGTTGCGGGATACACACAGCTGGGCATCCCAATTCTGGATGCCCCCACTGAGAGAAACAACACCCTGAGAAGTGAAAATCAGGCGTGCTGTTCTTCTTTAAAGCAGAACAAAACACTGAGAGGCTGGCCCTGAAATCTAAAAGCAAATCGCCCATAACAAAGCTATTTTGATATTGCTGCCATTTTCAACCACATATCTATGTGAGCTGGGCTTCTCAAGCTTGACTGCGATAAAAACTAAAAACAGGGAGAGACTGAGAACTGTTAAGGAAGAGCTTCGTGTGTGTCTTTCCACCATTCCTGCCAGGATATCCCTTTTGTGTTCATCGAAACAGGCCCAGGTTTCACACTGAGTGGTAAGAAATACATTTAGAATCTATATTATTAACTATATGTATAGTATGTACTGTTTTAGTGTCATTTTGTGCCATTTTGGTTGGTGGTGTGCCGCTGGATTTTTTAAGAAAATCACTGTCTTATACTAAATACTTTTGTTCATCCTCAGCTTAATCAAACTATTGCATCTTGAATTGGTTTTTGTCCTGCTGCCAAAACACTAGGCCGCAGGGTATCCCAAACCTGCACTTAGCAGCCTATCTGTTATACTAAATACGTTTGTTCATCCTCAGCTTAATCAAACTATTGCATTTTGAATTGGTTTTTGTCCTGCTGCCAAAACACTAGGCCGCAGGGTATCCCAAACCTGCACTTAGCAGCCTATCTGTTATACTAAATACGCTTGTTGCTGCTCAGCTTAATCAAACTATTGCATTTTGAATTGGTTTTTGTCCTGTTGCCAAAACACTAGGCCACAGGGTATCCCAAACATGCACTTAGCAGCCTATCTGTTATACTAAATATGCTGGTTGCTCCTCAGCTTAATCAAACTATTGCATTTTGAATTGGTTTCTGTCCTGCTGTCAAAACACTAGGCCACAGGGTATCCCAAACCTGCACTTAGCAGCCTATCTGTTATACTAAATATGCTTGTTGATCCTCAGCTTAATCAAACTATTGCATTTTGAATTGGTTTTTGTCCTGCTGCCAAAACACTAGGCCGCAGGGTATCCCAAACCTGCACGTAGCACCCTATCTGTTATACAAAATATGCTTGTTGCTCCTCAGCTTAATCAAACTATTGCATTTTGAACTGGTTTTTGTCCTGCTGCCAAAACACTAGGCCGCAGGGTATCCCAAACCTGAACTTAGCAGCCTATCTGTTATACTAAATGCGCTTGTTGATCCTCATCGTAATCAAACTATTTCATTTTGAATTGGTTTTTGTCCTGCTGCCAAAACACTAGGCCGCAGGGTATCCCAAACCTGCACTTAGCAGCCTATCTGTTATACAAAATACACTTGTTGCTCCTCAGCTTAATCAAACTTTTGCATTTTGAATTGGTTTTTGTCCTGCTGCCAAAACACTAGGCCGCAGGGTATCCCAAACCTGCACTTAGCAGTCTATCTGTTATACTAAATACTCTTGTTGATCCTCAGCTTAATCAAACTATTGCATTTTGAATTGGTTTTTGTCCTGCTGCCAAAACACTAGGCCGCAGGGTATCCCAAACCTGCACTTAGCAGCCTATCTGTTATACTAAATATGCTTGTTGATCCTCAGCTTAATCAAACTATTGCATTTTGAATTGGTTTTCGTCCTGCTGCCAAAACACTAGGCCGCAGGGTATCCCAAACAAGCACGTTGCACCCTGTTATACTAAATATGCGTCTTCAGCCTCATTTTAATAAAGCTATTGTGCTGTTTCCTAAACACTAGGCCGCATGGTATCCCAAACCTGCACGTAGCAGCCTATCTGTTATACTAAATACGCTTGTTGCTCCTCAGCTTGATCAAACTATTGCATTTTGAATTGGTTTTTGTCCTGCTGCCAAAACACTAGGCCGCAGGGTAACCCAAACATTCACTTAGCAGCCTATCTGTTATACTAAATAAGCTTGTTGCTCCTCAGCTTAATCAAACTATTGCATTTTGAATTGGTTTTTGTCCTGCTGCCAAAACACTAGGCTGCAGGGTATCCCAAACCTGCACTTAGCAGCCTATCTGTTATACTAAATATGCTTGTTGATCCTCAGCTTAATCAAACTATTGCATTTTGAATTGGTTTTTGTCCTGCTGCCAAAACACTAGGCTGCAGGGCATCCCAAACCTGCACGTAGCACCCTATCTGTTATACAAAATATGCTTGTTGCTCCTCAGCTTGATCAAACTATTGCATTTTGAATTGGTTTTTGTCCTGTTGCCAAAACACTAGGCCACAGGGTATCCCAAACATGCACTTAGCAGCCTATCTGTTATACTAAATATGCTGGTTGCTCCTCAGCTTAATCAAACTATTGCATTTTGAATTGGTTTCTGTCCTGCTGTCAAAACACTAGGCCACAGGGTATCCTAAACCTGCACTTAGCAGCCTATCTGTTATACTAAATATGCTTGTTGATCCTCAGCTTAATCAAACTATTGCATTTTGAATTGGTTTTTGTCCTGCTGCCAAAACACTAGGCCGCAGGGTATCCCAAACCTGCACGTAGCACCCTATCTGTTATACAAAATATGCTTGTTGCTCCTCAGCTTAATCAAACTATTGCATTTTGAACTGGTTTTTGTCCTGCTGCCAAAACACTAGGCCGCAGGGTATCCCAAACCTGAACTTAGCAGCCTATCTGTTATACTAAATGCGCTTGTTGATCCTCATCGTAATCAAACTATTTCATTTTGAATTGGTTTTTGTCCTGCTGCCAAAACACTAGGCCGCAGGGTATCCCAAACCTGCACTTAGCAGCCTATCTGTTATACAAAATACACTTGTTGCTCCTCAGCTTAATCAAACTTTTGCATTTTGAATTGGTTTTTGTCCTGCTGCCAAAACACTAGGCCGCAGGGTATCCCAAACCTGCACTTAGCAGTCTATCTGTTATACTAAATACTCTTGTTGATCCTCAGCTTAATCAAACTATTGCATTTTGAATTGGTTTTTGTCCTGCTGCCAAAACACTAGGCCGCAGGGTATCCCAAACCTGCACTTAGCAGCCTATCTGTTATACTAAATATGCTTGTTGATCCTCAGCTTAATCAAACTATTGCATTTTGAATTGGTTTTCGTCCTGCTGCCAAAACACTAGGCCGCAGGGTATCCCAAACAAGCACGTTGCACCCTGTTATACTAAATATGCGTCTTCAGCCTCATTTTAATAAAGCTATTGTGCTGTTTCCTAAACACTAGGCCGCATGGTATCCCAAACCTGCACGTAGCAGCCTATCTGTTATACTAAATACGCTTGTTGCTCCTCAGCTTGATCAAACTATTGCATTTTGAATTGGTTTTTGTCCTGCTGCCAAAACACTAGGCCGCAGGGTAACCCAAACATTCACTTAGCAGCCTATCTGTTATACTAAATAAGCTTGTTGCTCCTCAGCTTAATCAAACTATTGCATTTTGAATTGGTTTTTGTCCTGCTGCCAAAACACTAGGCTGCAGGGTATCCCAAACCTGCACTTAGCAGCCTATCTGTTATACTAAATATGCTTGTTGATCCTCAGCTTAATCAAACTATTGCATTTTGAATTGGTTTTTGTCCTGCTGCCAAAACACTAGGCTGCAGGGCATCCCAAACCTGCACGTAGCACCCTATCTGTTATACAAAATATGCTTGTTGCTCCTCAGCTTGATCAAACTATTGCATTTTGAATTGGTTTTTGTCCTACTGCCAAAACACTAGGCCGCAGGGTATCCCAAACATTCACTTAGCAGCCTATCTGTTTTACAAAATACACTTGTTGCTCCTCAGCTTAATCAAACTATTGCATTTTGAATTGGTTTTTGTCCTGCTGCCAAAACACTAGGCCGCAGGGTATCCCAAACCTGCACTTAGCAGTCTATCTGTTATACTAAATACTCTTGTTGATCCTCAGCTTAATCAAACTATTGCATTTTGAATTGGTTTTCATCCTGCTGCCAAAACACTAGGCCGGGTATCCCAAACAAGCACGTTGCGCCCTGTTATACTAAATAAGCGTCTTCAGCCTGATTTTAATAAAGCTATTGCATTTTGAATTGGTTTTTGTCTGCTTTAAATACACCAGCCCCATGGGCATCCCAAACCAGCACATGTCACCCTTTCTGTTATACAAAATAGGCGTCTAATGCCTCATTTTAATTAAGCTATTGCATTTTGAATTGTTTTTTGTCCTGCTGTCAAAACACAAGGCCGCAGGGTATCCCTGAGGGGCAATAGCTTATATTGTGAGGTAAATTTGCCATTTTGCAGCAATATATAGAGCAGGCCCTGTGTAAATCTGAGGGGCAATAGCTTATATTGTGAGGTAAATTTGCCATTTTGCAGCATTATATAGAGCAGGCCCTGTGTACATCTGAGGGGCAATAGCTTATATTGAGAGGTAAATTTGCCATTTTGCAGCATTATATAGAGCAGCCCCTGTGTAAATCTGAGGGGCAATAGCTTATATAGTGAGGTAAATTTGCCATTTTGCAGCATTATATAGAGCAGGCCCTGTGTACATCTGAGGGGCAATAGCTTATATTGAGAGGTAAATTTGCCATTTTGCAGCATTATATAGAGCAGCCCCTGTGTAAATCTGAGGGGCAATAGCTTATATAGTGAGGTAAATTTGCCATTTTGCAGCATTATATAGAGCAGGCCCTGTGTACATCTGAGGGGCAATAGCATATATTGAGAGGTAAATTTGCCATTTTGCAGCATTATATAGAGCAGCCCCTGTGTAAATCTGAGGGGCAATAGCTTATATCGTGAGGTAAATTTGCCATTTTGCAGCATTATATAGAGCAGCCCCTGTGTAAATCTGAGGGGCAATAGCTTATATAGTGAGGTAAATTTGCCATTTTGCAGCATTATATAGAGCAGGCCAGTTGCCATCTAAATCAACTACTGGCCGGGCAGGACAGCTTTTCCAGGGCAAACTCTTCTAGTTGCGGCCACAAGTCAAGTTTGGCTTCCCAGAAGTCCAGCGGATCCTCAAGGTATGTTGGCATGGTCATGTCAAGTTATGACACGACCTGCTGGTTCAGGTCCTGCTCCAGGTCTTCCTGCTGCTCATGAGTAGACACACTATGCGGGTGTAGAAAGCTACTCATTAGCGACTGAAGACTGAAGCTGCTGCTGATGGAGCTGTTCCTTCCACGCCCCCCAGCAGCCATGGCAGTGGAAGGTGATCGCAGAGGTCCCCCCGAGTCAGAACTGCGGGAGTATGGACCATGGCGCAGATAGGCATCGGCAAACTGACTACGCAGAATGTCTTTGTAGTAGGTCAGTTTGTCCTCCCTCTCGACGGTTTTAAAAAATGCCCCCATTTTGTGCCGGTTCAGTTCCGACACGGCTTGATCGACCATTCCTGTCTGCTGCCTGTACTGACCTCTGCTTTGTCTGACCACGAAGCTGCCTGCCCCTCTGGATACCCCGCGATCTCTGAGCTCCTGGCCCTTTGGCTACTCCTGACTACGCACCTGTCTCATCCCTGTACTCTGACGCACCCTCCGGATTGACTACCTGTGAAGGAGCTCGGCTTCGTGATACCCTCGTGGCTCATCAGCCTTCACCGTAAGCAGCCATACTTTGCGCCTATTAAGCCCTGGGGGCAACTGTGTACGGTGAGGCGTACCTAGCGTCCCGGCAAACGGGGGCTTGAATATAGGCAGAAGCGGGGGTGGAGATTTGGGATGGCCTGCTTACAGAAGGCTGGTGTCCCGCTGGGCATCACAGTATGGACCATGGCGCAGATAGACATCGGCCAACTGACTACGTAGGATGTCTCTGTAGTAGTTCAGTTTGTCCTCCATCTCCGTGGGTGTAAAAAATGCCTCCATCTAGTGCCGGAAGCGAGGGTCCAATAAGGTGGAGAGCCAGAAGTCATCCCGCTGACAAATGGAGACAATTCTGCGGTCACTACGTTAGCACGTGAGCATGCATCGTGCCATTTGTGCAAGTGACACGGAGGGACTACCTGTCTCCATCTCCACTGTAAACTGCCACGGTGTGTCTGGGTCCTCTGTCTAGCCTTCCTCACAACCCTCTAGCTCCTGTGGCTGCTTCTGCTCCTCCTCTCCTGTCAGATGACTAGATAAAATGGTCATTTTGTCAAACATAAACTGTGCTTCGCTGTGCCCCACCCCCTCCTCCTCCTCCACTTCAGCCCCCACAGGCTTCATGTGGCTGTGAAATGTATGCGCCATGTCTCCAGTGCCCTGACCAGCCATGGTTTCCAACATGTGTTGTAGTACATAAAGCAGTGGAATCTCATCATTCATCTCATAGTCCTGGTGACTGACTAATAAATTAGCTTCCTCAAAGGGCCTGAGCAAACGGCAGGTGTCACGTATGAGCTGCCACTGGTTTACAATGAAGTTACACAGGGGAGTCCCCCTATCCATTTGGATCATCAAGAAATCCGTGATGGCTTTTTTCGGTTCCTATAGTCGATCCTGCATATGGAGGGTGGAATTCCAACGGGTGGAAACATTGCAAATCAGACTATCTTGGGGGATACCGTTCTGACGCTGAAGCTCAAGAAGGGTGTGCTTGGCGGTGTAGGAGTGCCTGAAGTGCATGCAAAGTTTCCTTCCCGTTGTTAGGATGTCTTTCAGATGGGGGGAAGACTTCAGAAAACGCTTGACAACTAGATTGAACACGTGTGCCATGGCAGGACGCATGGCTCAGCTTTCTTGTCGCAGCGCAGACAAGATGTTCTTCCCAGTGTCAGTCACCATGGGTCCCATTTGCAGTTTTCGTGGAGTAAGCCAGGATTTCATGTATTGAGTTCTCATTTTTAGCAGTTCCTCCCATGTGTGACTCTGTGGCTCAAGGCAAACCATGTGAAGAACAGCGAGAAACCGCCGTGTCCTGCACACATAGTAGGCAGGAAGGGCACTTGGAAAAAAAACAAAAATTTAAAAAAAGAGAAAAAATAAATATTTAGAAAAAACAAAGTAAAAAAAAAAATAAATAAAAAAAAAAATATATATATGTTTGTAAAAAATACAAAATATTAAAAAAATTAAAAAATATAAAAAAAATACAAAATTAACCAATAAAACAAAAAATTTTGAGACATTTTATATGTTACTGTTATTATGTTATTTTACTGTTTTTGGGGTTTAGGCTTCCCCCAGTATTATTCAAAAGCCTATGACCAAGACCTCACCTTTTCCAATTTTTAAAATTTCACTGTTTGTGATTCATATTGCATGTATTTATAAATCAAGATAATAATTAACATACATTTAAAACCAATTCATGATGTAAACATATTACATACGTATACATTCATCGGGTTTGTATCTCCAACATGCCAATATTTGTCAACTGTAGTCATTATTAGATAGTCAATGTTCCCACATTTCTTTGGTTATCACCAAACTATTCCGAGCTCCCTCCCCTGGGCAGACATGTTTCGCCTGTTCGTTTTGGCTTCCTCAGTGCCCCTTATTCGGTGGGAAGTACAATTCAGCTGCATGTTTTAGAGAATCATTGTTAATAAAAACATGTATATATTTCATATCTTAAATAGTATTCCTATGTATTGTTTTCTTTTATATATACCTTCGAGGGGAAATTCATCAATTCAGATTGTAGTATGTTATATATTTATCATGGTAGTTTCCCTTGGAGATCCGGTTCGAGATAACCCTGGAAACAATTGGGTCCTTAGTTATCTGGGCATTATACTTTTCAATTTTTGTGCTTGGTATAGTTAATTGTGGATAATGTAAATAGTCCTTACTTGTTGTATCTAACTTTCCCTCTATATTCCACCCATGGCAATAGTAGCTCCTGATGATGTATTTCTCGATCGCCCGCCGCTCTATAAAAGTAATTGGAGACCATATATAATTTTAATCTGTCCCAGTATGATGTTATCTTAACAACAGGGATGCTCTCCTCCCTTATAGTAATTATGGTACTGTACCTTTAAGCGCGCGGTATCTCGCTGCGCTGCAGTGTGGCGTCAGACCTGTTGTACCCTCACTGTATTTTATCAGCCTCCACGGGCTCTCCCCACGTCCTTATTGCTCTATAAAAGTAATTGGAAGCCATGTAATTCTATCTCAGTATAATGTTATCTTTACAGCAGGGGTGCTCTCCTCCCTTATGGTAATTATGGTACTGTACCTTTAAGCGCGCGGTATCTCGCTGCGCTGCAGTGTGGCGTCAGACCTGTTGTGCCCTCACTGTGTTGTTTTGAACCTCCACGGGCTCTCCCCGCGTCCCTACTGCTCGTCCGTCAAGGGGTGAATGGCGACGCCGCTTGGGCGACATTTTATGTGCGTTCCAGGACCGGGGACGCACCCCCCGCGTGTATCCGCCGGAAGTGACATCATGCGCCTGAGTCCTGGAATGCACATCGTACACATCCGGAGATTGGACCGGATGTGACATCTTTCGCCGTCCAAGCTCGCGCTCTACAGCCTCATATGAATGGAGCCTGTCAGAGCGCTGCTAGCAGGGGACAAAAGTGTGCTTCACTGCTCCATTTTACTGGAGCCTATCTCCCTCCAGTCCTCTACGTTTACACATTCCAAGTTTCTGTATTAACCCTACCCCGAGGATTCAGACTGTTTTCTTAAATACATATTAATGTTAGTTATATATTCTTACCATTCTCGTGGTGTATTTATTTTGTTCTGGTTCCGTTATTTTAATTGGTTTGTGAGTTATTATGATGTGTGTTTTAGCTTATGGGGGATTGTCACACTTATTGTCCCCTGCCCTTATCACTGCCAGGTTCCTGTACCGTTAGGTTAGTGCTGCCCAAGGATCCCGCATCTTTGTTCCAGGGTATTTCTTCCCGTATCTCCAGGTTTACAATAGTCATCATATATTAACTTGTCTACAATATTTACAACTTATCATTGATATTTTATTATTTCTTTCGCATTCCTTATGATACAATGCAGTTCAACCCCTTACTTACTTGTGCATCCCCTCTATCCCACCCATCCCTCCATATCCTTATGTACATATCTACAATTTATATTTTTTCTATAAAAAGGAACTGAAACTGAAAGTTTCATTTAGACCCGGATAACGGGAAGCCCCTAGCCTATAGATCCATCGTGTCTCTAGTTGTAATGTGGTTTTTTGTATGTTACCTCCTCTTTGGGAGTCATGTACCCTATCTATACCCTGAAATTTAATTGAGTTGGTGTTTTTATTGTGGTATTTTACAAAATGGCGGCCGACCGGCGTTTTCAAGTTTCCTGTTCTTATGTTATATACATGTTCATATATGCGCCGTCTGAGTTGGCGATTTGTTTTGCCTATATAAAATGATCCGCAATCACATGTTAGAACATATATGACGTTCGTTGATGAACAATTTACAAAGTGTTTAATTTTGTAGCTCCCCCTGTTTTCTATTGTCACCGTATCCCCTGTGTGTATATAGCGGCACATGTTGCACCCACCGCATCGGTATGTTCCTTGCTGTTTACAGCATTTTTCCTTTCTGTTGGTGTTGTGGTGACTATGCACCAATCTGTCTCTTAGGTTAGGTGGTCGCCTGAAAATTATTTGTGGTTCTCTCGGGAGGAAGCTTTTCAGGTGGCTATCATTTAGGAGGACAGGCCAGTGTTTTTTCACAATTTGGCGTATATTTTTGTGTGACTCATTATAGGTCAGAATCAATGCTGGACCTTGCTGAGTTTTTTCTATTTTAGGTTTATATAATAGGATTTGTCTATCGTATTTTTTCGCTTTTTTATAGGCTTGTTTTAAGACAGATGGTTTATAGCCCCTCTCCAGGAGTCTATGTCTAATCAAGTTCGCCTCCTCTTGAAATGCTTCCAGCGTGCTACAATTGCGCCGCGCTCTGATATATTCCCCGTACGGGATGCTTTTCAGCAGGTGCTTGGGGTGGGAGCTAGTTGCCTCAACATGGTGTTGGCCGCTGTGTCTTTCCGGTACAGTGTTGTTGTAATGTGACCCTGATCATCTTTCTCTATTGTGATATCCAAAAAAGTCACTTTACTCAAACTGAATTCATACGTCAATTTGAGATTGAGATCATTTTGGTTGAGGAGGATAATGAATTCCTCCAGTTCCTGCTTTGGTCCCCCCAGATGACCAAGATGTCGTCGATGTACCTGTGCCATGCCGAGACATTGCACAGGTATTTGGCTATCTGGTCCTCTGCCCACAACCTCCTCTCCCACCACCCCAGATACAGGTTCGCGAACGATGGGGCACAAGTCGTCCCCATCGCCGTCCCCTGTATCTGGTGGTAGAGAGTGTTCTTAAAGAGAAAGAGGTTGTGGGTGAGGATAAAGTTGAGGAGCCGAAGCAGGAACATGTTATGGTTGTGTTCTTCTATGTCAAGTTCGCTGAGGAAAACTTCAACCGCCCTGAGTCCCTTCTTATGTGGGATGCTGGAATATAGGGCCTCCACATCCAGAGTCACCAGGAATGCGCAAGGACTTACCCACAGGTCGTCAAGGACACGGACAATGTGACCTGTGTCCTTGACAAAAGATGGTAATCCCGCTACCAGGGGCTGCAGATGCTGGTCCACGTATTGGCTGGCATTCTCGGTGAGAGCCCCCATGCCCAACACTATGGGTCTTCCCGGAGGCGACAGTAGAGACTTGTGTACCTTTGGGAGTGCATAGAATGTTGGAATTTTCGGGCACGGGGACTCCAAGAAGCCAGCCGTGGAGGCATCAACAACTCCCTGGTCACGGGCCTCGTGGATAATGACATGGTATTCTTGCGCATCCCTGGTAAGTCTGGACATGGAGGCCCTCTCATACCAGTCTTTGTTCCTAAGGATGCGGTGGCACATTTCTTCATATTGGTCAATCGACATTATAACAATGTTTCCCCCTTTGTCTGCGGGCTTTACCACGATTTGGGTGTTCCTCTCCAAACTATGTAGGGCCTCCTGCAGTTTAACATCCAAATTAGGATGGTGTTTCACTTTTTTCGGTAATTGTTCAACTTCAGTTGTCACTAGGTCTAAGAAAGTAGCCACGTTGTGGTTAATGCCCATGGGCGGGTAGTAGGTAGAGGGTTTTTTAAATGTTTTCTTACTTTTTTGACGTGCTGTTTCCACATGGAAGCCTGCTACTTCCATTGCCAAATCCTCCATATCTTTTTGCAATTGGTGTTCGGGGGGCATTTCTGGTTGGTTAGGAGGCTCTCCATCTTTTGGCATAAACTGGTATTTACAAATTATTTTACGTGAGAACAAGTGGAGGTCCTTAATGGTTTCAAATAGGTCCAGATTCTTAGTGGGACAGTAATTTAATCCTAGTCTTAGGATCTCTGTTTCTTCCTCGGATAGGGTATATGGGGACAAGTTGATTATGTCCTTCTTTTTATTACTTTCTTGGGGTTCATCCATGGCTATTTGGGCTGGCCTTCGGGAAACATTGTTGGTTTTTTGGATTTCTGAGTGGGACCTCTTTGTCCCTCTCCGGGCCGCATTTCGCCTTGCATTTCTGCAGGCGTTGCGCCTTCTCCTAAAAAATCCCTCCCATAATTCAATTGGTCACTGGATTCCTCTTGGGATATGTTTCTATCCTCAATTTTTCGTTTTGCTACGTATTTGTGGGTCTCCTCTTTGTTCTTTAGGGGATTCTCCCTTTGTGCTGATTGTGGGCCTCTTGAGTGTTTTTTCTCCCTCTCCACGGGGGTTCTAAACTTTCGTTGTGGGCCCCAGCTGTCAATCTTATATCTTGTTGTTCTTTCTCTGGACGATGATGTGTCCGATGAGTTTGAGAAGCGCCCTAATTGTTCTCGTCTCCCTCTATTATAATTTTGTTGATCAGGCCATATGTAGGCTTCCTTTTGCTTATATGCAATCTTGTCCCTAACAAGTTTCTTTTCTTTATTTTGTATTATTTCCTTATTTAGTTTTTCTATGGACTCCTTGATGTTCCTGTCCCTCTGGTGAAATTGATCGTCTTTTTCAATCCCATCAAAGGAACCAATGACCATCTTAATTTCCTCTGTTATTTTATTAAGATGTTGGGTATGGTGATCTATTAGGATTTTAATTAACTGAAGTGAGCAGTCCTGTAATACTGCTTCCCACTGTCTTTTTAAGATTTCCGTAAGTGAGGCTACCTGAGGAAATAGTCTTATTCTTAAACCTTTTGGGACTACTCCATTATCCAAATATTCTTGTAAATACTTGGTGTCCCACCAAAGTTTTGACTTTTTTGTCAAAAGTTTATATAGTTTGTTGAAAGTGAGATTAACTATTTCTTGTTGTTCTATAAGGTCTTTATTGGTGATTTTGCATTGTGTCAATCTGGTGACCATGTCCTCCCATTCTCCTATTGCTAATTGAGTCATAGTGTACTAGTGGTGGGTAGGAATTAGGATATGTAGGGGATGTCCAAGTTTCTGGAGAGAACTAACGTTGTCCTATACTTTCTCCCTTCAATGAAACATGGGTTACGCACTAGGGTTATTACCCTATGCCTAGTTACCTCAATCTCTACTCATAGAATTTGTTGTGCGACCCTTTATACATGTAACTCCTCATATGTGGTGGGTTCAGGGTCAAGCCTGTAGACTATTTTACTGTTTTTGGGGTTTAGGCTTCCCCCAGTATTATTCAAAAGCCTATGACCAAGACCTCACCTTTTCCAATTTTTAAAATTTCACTGTTTGTGATTCATATTGCATTTATTTATAAATCAAGATAATAATTAACATACATTTAAAACCAATTCATGATGTAAACATATTACATACGTGTACATTCATCGGGTTTGTATCTCCAACATGCCAATATTTGTCAACTGTAGTCATTATTAGATAGTCAATGTTCCCACATTTCTTTGGTTATCACCAAACTATTCCGAGTTCCCTCCCCTGGGCAGACATGTTTCGCCTGTTCGTTTTGGCTTCCTCAGTGCCCCTTATTCGGTGGGAAGTACAATTCAGCTGCATGTTTTAGAGAATTATTGTTAATAAAAACATGTATATATTTCATATCTTAAATAGTATTCCTATGAATTGTTTTCTTTTATATATACCTTCGAGGGGAAATTCATCAATTCAGATTGTAGTATGTTATACATTTATCATGGTAGTTTCCCTTGGAGATCCGGTTCGAGATAACCCTGGAAACAATTGGGTCCTTAGTTATCTGGGCATTATACTTTTCAATTTTTGTGCTTGGTATAGTTAATTGTGGATAATGTAAATAGTCCTTGTTGTATCTAACTTTCCCTCTATATTCCACCCATGGCGATAGTAGCTCCTGATGATGTATTTCTCGATCGCCCGCCGCTCTATAAAAGTAATTGGAGACCATATATAATTTTAATCTGTCCCAGTATGATGTTATCTTAACAACAGGGATGCTCTCCTCCCTTATATTAATTATGGTACTGTACCTTTAAGCGCGCGGTATCTCGCTGCGCTGCAGTGTGGCGTCAGACCTGTTGTGCCCTCACTGTGTTGTTTTGAACCTCCATGGGCTCTCCCCGCGTCCCTACTGCTCGTCCGTCAAGGGGTGAATGGCGACGCCGCTTGGGCGACATTTTATGTGCGTTCCAGGACCGGGGACGCACCCCCCGCGTGTATCCGCCGGAAGTGACATCATGCGCCCGAGTCCTGGAACGCACATCGTACACATCCGGAGATTGGACCGGATGTGGCGTCTTTCGCCGTCCAAGCTCGCGCTCTACAGCCCCATATGAATGGAGCCTGTCAGAGCGCTGCTAGCTGTTATTATGTTATATGTTATTGTTGCTATGTTATATGTTATTATTATAAATATGTTTAAATAAGATAAATGTTAAGTATTAATATGTAATTGACAATTAGCCACTTTTTTATGTGACACAATTGCCAAGTGCAAGTGCACTGTCACAGGCACAAAGGCCTAGGAGCGTGGAGGCCACAGTGGAGGGACCTGTCCAAGTTGCTGTTGTGGTTGTGCAGGAACCACAATCACCCAGTGGGCCTAAAAGGATATGTATTGTCCATGACCATAGTTACAGCTCCAGACGTAGGCACTGCTGTGCACTTTGGTACACACTGACAGGATAAAGTACTGGCCCACCTTCTGTTCAACAAAATTGTACAGGGCTGGTACTGCCTTCTTCGCAAAGAAATGACAGCATGGGACTCTCCACCTCGGCTCGGCACAAACCATCAGTTCTCTGAAAGGTCCACCAACTCAAAATGGAGGGACTGCAGCACCAGCAACTTATACAGGAGCACATTTAGCTTCTGCACGTTGGCTTCTGCACATACTGTTGCCTCTTGGACATGGCTTGGCCAATGGATTGCTGGTGGAATGACTGACTCGGATTAAGAGGAGGAGGAGCATCTGGAGCGACAGAGGATGGGTATGACACACAGGAGGTGGTGGAGCCTTGGCTGGCTGGAACAGAGAGCAACGTGCCACTGGGTAATGCAGCAGGCTGGACCACCACTTTGGAGCCAACTCTCCCAGGCCGCTTTATGGTGACGCTGCAACTGTTGACGCAGGGCTGTGAGTCCAACATTGGGACCCTGACCACACTTCACCTTCTGCCTACACATCTTTCATATAGTCATGTTAACCTCCTGCAGATGCTTGATGAAAAACTGCCACATCGCCGAGTAGCTGATTTTTCCTACCAACAGTCCGCAATAATTCACTGCTGCTGCCGGCGTCACCGCCGCCAACTCCAGGGACCCTCTTCCACTACCTCCTGGGAAGATAGCCTGCAGCGCAAGTGGTCTACCCCGAGCACATTTGCCTCCATACTTTCCCCTTCTACCACCATGCTGGCCGCTAAATCTGTCACTCTCCATCACTCCAAGCCTTTAAAAGTGCTCTCAAAACTCAATGATGTCCTCCTCAGGTTCCTCATTAGTGTCTGCTTAAGGAGCCAAAACGCTTGCAACGCCTCCTACCACGACACTCTCCTCATCACTACTTGCCCGCCTAGTGGAAGAAGCGGCGAGTGTCTCCTCCACTTCTTGGCTGGGCAGTAGCTGCTGATTTTTCTGATTATCAGATCGTCCTCTTTGAATAGTGGAGCTGAACCCAAAGCATAACATACAACAGTTGACTGGGGGTGTCAGATGTCACTTGTGATGCAGTGGATGATCGTGTTAACCAATGGATGACGGCAGATGGGTTGCTGGTCAAGACACGACCGCTAGCTGATCCCGGGAGATCAGGCCTCTCACTGAGACTCCTGCTACCATTCACCCCTATTCTGCAGAAACCTCTGCTTGATGAAATGAGGCATTACATGTTACTATGTTACTAATATGTTACTATGTTACTAATATGTTACTAATCTGTCACTCTCCATGTTTTTTTTTTGAGAGACTGGCCTGCGTGGAAATGCATCGGGCATGGATCAGCCAAGATTTCCACCCTCCAATGCTTGATGCATTAGAGTAGATTGATGATAGGGCCAGACCAACACTAAAGAAATATGGATCGTGCAAAACAGATTTAAGGCGCTGCTCTCCAGTTACAGACATTCCTCCACATCAGACCACAAGTAATTATTGAGAAAATGCTTTACGTTACTCTTACTTTTTATTAATATTCTTCGGATAAGATATATGTGCCAAAAATCTGTATATGTTCTCTTCATGCTGCTGCCAACTCCAGGGTGTGTCTTTCTGGCAATTTTGGGCTCCGGCTGCTGCTGCTTGCTACTCCAGTGTGTCTTTAGGCCGATTTTTGGGCACCTGCTGCCAACTCCAGTGTGTCTTTCAAGCAATGTTTGGGCTCCTGCTCCTGCTGCTGCTGCTTGCAACTCCAGGGTGTCATTCAGCTAATTTTTGGGCTCCTGCTGCCAACTCCAGTGTCTCTTCAAGCAATGTTTGTGCTCCTGCTTCTGCTGCTGCTGCTTGCAACTCCAGGGTGTGATTCATCCAATTTTTGGCCTCCTGCAGCCAACTCCAGTGTCTCTTTCAAGCTATGTTTGGGCTCCTGCTGCTGCTTGCAACTCCAGGGTGTGATTCATCCAATTGTTGGCCTCCTGCAGCCAACTCCAGTGTCTCTTTAAAGCAATGTTTTTGCTCCTGCTGCTGCTTGCAACTCCAGGGTGTGATTCATCCAATTTTTGGCCTCCTGCAGCCAACTCCAGTGTCTCTTTCACGCAATGTTTGGGCTCCTGCTGCTGCTGCTTGCAACTCCAGGGAGTGATTCATCCAAATTTGGGCTCCTGCTGCTGCTGCTTGCAACTCCATGGTGTGATTCATCCAATTTTTGGGCTCCTGCAGCCAACTCCAGTGTCTCTTTCAAGCTATGTTTGGGCTCCTGCTGCTGCTTGCAACTCCAGGGTGTGATTCATCCAATTTTTGGGCTCCTGCAGCCAACTCCAGTGTCTCTTTCAAGCTATGTTTGGGCTCCTGCTGCTGCTTGCAACTCCAGTGTGTATTTAGGCCAATTTTTGGGCTCCTGCAGCCAACTCCAGTGTCTCTTTCAGTCTATGTTTGGGCTCCTACTGCTGCTGCTTGCAACTCCAGGGTGTGATTCATCCAATTTTTGGGCTCCTGCTGCCAACTCCAGTGTCTCTTTCACGCAATGTTTGGGCTCCTGCTGCTGCTGCTTGCAACTCCAGGGTGTGATTCATCCAATTTTTGGGCTCCTGCAGCCAACTCCAGTGTCTCTTTCAAGCTATGTTTGGGCTCCTGCTGCTGCTTGCAACTCCAGTGTGTATTTAGGCCAATTTTTGGGCTCCTGCAGCCAACTCCAGTGTCTCTTTCAGTCTATGTTTGGGCTCCTACTGCTGCTGCTTGCAACTCCAGGGTGTGATTCATCCAATTTTTGGGCTCCTGCTGCCAACTCCAGTGTCTCTTTCACGCAATGTTTGGGCTCCTGCTGCTGCTGCTTGCAACTCCAGGGTGTGATTCATCCAATTTTTGGGCTCCTGCAGCCAACTCCAGTGTCTCTTTCACACAATGTTTGGGCTCCTGCTGCTGCTTGCAACTCCAGGGTGTGATTCATCTAATTTTTGGGCTCCTGCAGCCAACCCCAGTGTCTATTTCACGCAATGTTTGGGCTACTGCTGCTGCTGTTGCTTGCAACTCCAGGGTGTGATTCATCCAAATTTTGGCCTCCTGCAGCCAGCTCCAGTGTCTCTTTCAGTCTATGTTTGGGCTCCTACTGCTGCTGCTTGCAACTCCAGGGTGTGATTCATCCAATTTTTGGGCTCCTGCAGCCAACTCCAGTGTCTCTTTCACACAATGTTTGGGCTCCTGCTGCTGCTGCTTGCAACTCCAGGGTGTGATTCATCCAATTTTTGGGCTCCTGCAGCCAACCCCAGTGTCTCTTTCACGCAATTTTTGGGCTCCTGCTGCTGCTTGCAACTCCAGGGTGTGATTCATCCAATTTTTGGGCTCCTGCAGCTAACTCCAGTGTCTCTTTCACGCAATGTTTGGGCTCCTGCTGCTACTTGCAACTCCAGGGTGTGATTCATCCAATGTTTGGGCTCCTGCAGCCAACTCCAGTGTCTCTTTCAAGCTATGTTTGGGCTCCTGCTACTGCTGCTTGCAGCTCCAGGGTGTGATTCATCCAATTTTTGGCCTCCTGCAGCCAACTCCAGTGTCTCTTTAAAGCAATGTTTCGGCTCCTGCTACAGCTGCTTGCAGCTCCAGGGTGTGATTCATCCAATTTTTGGCCTCCTGCAGCCAACTCCAGTGTCTCTTTAAAGCAATGTTTCGGCTCCTGCAGCTGCTGCTGCTGCTGCTGCTTGCAACTCCAGGGTGGGATTCAGCTAATTTTTGGGCTCCTGCTGCTGCCAGCTCCAGGGTGTGTTTTTCAGGCAATATAGGGGCCCCTCATAGTGATGGCACCTCAACTCTCTGCAATTGTGCCGCTCTGCGATTCTATTAGCGATGCCTCTGATCTGCATGTGTTAATTATTTACAGTATTATTTCACTAACCCAGCGCGCATCCTATGCGTGTTACAGCAAGGCAGAATGGTTTACAACCCTATTGAGGCTCTAGGAGGCTCAGAAATAGCAGTTTTTAATAGCGATTCGTCGCAAATAAATTCGGGTCAAAGCGATTTTTGTCGGAAAATTCGGCGAATCAGTCGAATCGAATTTTTCAAAAGTTCGCTCATCTCTAGTTCCTGCTAATGATGAAAGCATTGGTGGTAATCCAGAAGACTTGGCAGAGTGAGAATCACTTTAGACGTGCCTTTCCAATTTCTAGATTGTGCATAGAGTTTAGAGAGCATTTCTTACTCAACAAACATAAGAGTTGCATTAGCACAGTGCAAGCTTTTGAAAAAACTTGCATAACTCGCATAAAATATTTGGGTCGCATGTAATTTAGAGAACGACTCAAATATCTTGTGTGAGACATGTGAGAGATTGTGGGATCTCAAATGAAAGTTTTTTACAACTCGCATGAGAGTTTTCATTTGACTCTTGCATTAGTAGGAGTAAAAGGAATGACAGTATGTGAATTATGGCTATTTTCATTTTTCAAAGGAAAAGACACTGATGCTATTACCAAAAAAAAAAATCTTGCCCCCCCTCTAACCCTGAGCCAACCAGCCTGGGTAGGAGGCACAGGAGCTGGTAACCCAGGGCTCAGGGGTCGAATAGCCAACCCCTGGTCCTGTCAGTATAAAAGCTCTGCCCCTTGGCACCTGTCATTACCTTTGGTTGGCCAAGGCAGGAGGAGGGAGGACCTGTTTACCCCTTCACTGCGGAGAGTCTGAGAGGCTGCTACTTGCATTGAAGAGACCAAGAAAACAAAGTAATGGACCAAGAGGACCCACAGAGGGACCCAGAAGAATATGGGGCCTGATGCAGAGCCTCCTCTGAACTGTCCTTAAAACCCTCCGATTGTCCGGGGCTCCCGTTTGAATCGTGTCTCAAATGTGATGCAGAGCCTCCGTCGGAATGGCTCCCTAACTGATCCGTCAATTTCACTTTACTCGGAAAGCTTTTTTTGCTCTCTCGGGTGCCTTCAATTTGATCGGGGCTCCCGTTCACGTTCACATGGGCGGCCCGTTTTTCCCAGATTTTTCCTGGCTTTTTGAACGTACCTGCTTGGTTTCCGTCGTATTTGACCTTCCATTTTGGTGGTTTTAGCAAGTATACTTACATCTCCATGGCTCTTCAGTTGCCAATCTGGCTACACGCAAGCGCACATCCCTCAAACTCCATTGGAATATGCATATGGCCACACACATCTTTTTTTTTTTGTTTGTTTTTTTGTGGGGGTTTCCTTGTCCTTAATGCATACCTTAATCATCTAGTAGTTCCTTCTTCCTTGTCCTTAATGCATACCTTTATTGTTTGTGTATTTTTATGTTTTATTGTCCCATATCTAAACCTGTGTGTCATGTAAATGTGTGCTGATGTTGTGTGATGGTACTTTTGCAGGAAACACAACTCTCGAAATTTTCTTAATTATTAATTACCGTAGTCAAATTTAGTTTTTTTTTAAATAAAAACATTTTTGCTCCGTCAGATTCCCCCTTCCCCTGCATGCTGAGGTCCAGAGGCTCCTCATACTCACTGGCAGAGGAGGGGGTGGCCGTTGACACTGGCGGTGGGCCACCTACACCTTCACCTGTTTCGCCCAACACTGGGCTGCGTGTCCTGGTCTGGGTGGGGCGGAACCGCAAATTCCATTCATGGGCTGAAATACAAACACAATCATTAAACCACGCCCAGGCGAGGCCAGGGTTATAGGTGCATTTACATTTTCAACACTTACATGGGAAATGTTTGGCGAAGTACCGCCCCTGTCTTCTTTTTAAATCAGACCAGTGTTGGGCGATCTGGGTGAAGGTATAGGTGGTTTGGGATCTTCGTTCAATCGCGTCCACCACCGCCAGGGCCAACGTCCGCTTGTCATAATCTGACGGCAGGAAGTCGTAGCGATTTTTTTTTTTGACAGCATCATCTGTCAAAAATAGATACAAGGACCCACCATTAATACATCAAATACATTAACAAGTTTCTTGGCCTAACTAAAGTCACTTTATTAACTTCTTGCTGCCTCACATTGCCCTAGTTCTGCTATCTGCATGTAGGCTGGTGTTTGTAGCTGCGGACATGTGTTAAACTAAGGTGGGCTTGTATTTCACGTCACAAACTAAGTTGTTTCAGACTATTCTTGCGTTTTTTTTTTTTTTATTAGAAGGAATGTGTGCACGCACATAAACGCAAGACCCAGACCGGAATGTAAGGTCCCAAGGTGAGTCTGATTTTGCCATGACCTATTACAAAAAGTTCAAGAAGGCAGTGTTATGCTACACAACACACTGTACTTGGCCATTTAGCTAATCTTCCAATCTACATTCTAAGGACCAAGTCAACAGGACACACCAGGCCCCCAAACCCCTGCGTTAGCACCGAGGCCAAGGGCACACCAGGCTTCTACACCACAAACCCAAATTGTGGATTGCGATGAGGTAAGTCAATGGTCCTTGGTGTGTACTTTTAACATTGATATTTGAGAGCTTTTGTGGACAGAAATAAACTAAAAGGATGCTATATTTCTTTACAGACCACAGGAAGCCCACCCATCATCGACCATATACGAGATTTGGAGGAGGACACCCCAAATATGTCACTAACCACTACTGAACCAGTGGCAGCAACGCAGTCAACCCCGGCACAGCCACCACATCCACAACCACCTTCGGAACCAGAACCAACCACCCACTGCTCCAACCCAGTCTAGACACCATATTTCCCAAAAAAGGCAACTTCAAATTTTGGAGGAAACATGGAGGCAGGAAAATATAGCCTTTGCTGCGACAACACAGCAATTCAATGAGACTGTGTGCACCCAACTCACAAACCTCAACGCCCAATTAGAGGTATTAAACAGAAATATCTCTGCCCTAACCAGCCATATGGGTGAGATTAATCAAAGCCTGGCCCACATTGCAGCCAATTTGCAGGCACAACATCATTCCTCGTCCCCATGCAACCCAACATACCACTAATTTGTGGGGAATACATTTTCTGACCCCACGTGTAATTTTTCTTTTGGTCCCAAAAAAACAAATGACAAAACAAAATTTGTTTGTAAAATTAAAAAAAAAAAAACCAAAAAAAATTTGTGGTCTCTGAAAAAACAATAAACACTAGTTGTGCACGTATGGTTTGCGCGGTGCCACTTTGGGTGTAAGAAAAAGGAGTGGTGGGGACGGCTGAAACTAAAGGTGGTGGAGTAGCCCACAAGCCATGATTAGGTTTAGGACCGTTGCAGGCGTCTATTGTAGTGCCCCCCCAGTCTCATCAAGACAACGGAACCTCATCTTCAAGAGAACAAAGCCTGGCTCCAACACAGACCGAGTCCTCCTGGGGGCAGTATTGTAGCGCTCCTCTGCCTGTGAAGATCGGTGCAGGATGGGGGTCTTCATCCAGGGGACCAAAGGATAGGCAGAGTCTCCTGCCCTAAAACCAAAAAAAAATAAATTAAAAAAAAGGTGTGCATTGCAACAATAGAAAAGAGGGACAAATAGGTGAGCGGGGTAGGGTGGGAGGAAAGGACATTTGTAATGAGACTACATGCACATCCAACCTGTACACTCATTAAAAAAGTCTGGGGAATACTACTTACATAAGAGGGCAAGAACATGACGCAATAGGGTACAATCACTTAACCCATTTAATTTGTAGCTCAATAATTAGGCTCCAAATATACTACGAAAATATTTACCAAATAGTGGGTTAAGGGAAAAAACACAGTCAGACAGGGTGGGCAACCAATACAAGTTTCAAACACATACCCAGTAGCCAGCCACCAAAAAGATCGCCAGATTTGAATCGCTCATGTAGGCAGGAATTCCTAGGCAGGGAAAGCCAGCAAAACGACTCCCAAAAACCAATTCAGGGCCAGCCAGTGCCTGCACATTTATGCAATGTCCCATCTTCCAATTCCTGCACACAGGCAATAAAAAAAAAATTAGGGAGACCCTGTAAAAAGGACCCCAAAAAAACCCCCTAAAATATATCACATACTCATACCATCGATGTCCAAAGGCGTGCGGTGCAGCCTGGTTTCTGCCATACTCAGCAGGACAAGACCGCGGAGCTGGCGCCACTGATGTATTCCAACAGAGGACTGCATATTATTGCCCGAGTGCAAATACGGCTGCTCTGACTTGCCGTAAGTGAAAGCTCGGCGGCCCCGTTTTATTAGGGTGATTTCAATCAGAAATCAAGGCTCTGCATCACTGAAAAAAAGGACCAATGAACGAGGCGTCCGTTTTCCCGGGAAACAGCCTCGTGCGAGCCGACAATCGGAAAGGCGGCTGAGCGCACACCTGAGCGCATAAGCGCACACTAAAATCAACGTAGCACCCTTTCCTGACCCGATCAAAGGCCAAAACCAACGGGAAAACGCACGGGGGAGCTGAACGGGGAGGCTCTGCATCAAGCCAATGGTGCTCAGTGGGTCCCAAGACACAGAGTGAAATTCAGACAGATAAATCTATTTGTGCTGGGATTTTATTTGGCAACAGCGGGTGAACTGGTAAACGGTCCAAGGGGATGGGCGCCAGCATGTTACTTGCCACCACCTGATTTCCCACACTGCCCCCTCTTGGGGCACCAGAGTGCAGAAGAGCACAGTGCCCATCAGTGTGGGCCCGGTGTTCTTCCAGGAGATGCCCCAGCATCCCCATGGAAGAGTAACATACCCATACCAAAGGGCACAGGGTCTGGAGACCAGAAGGGCCAGGTGACTAGCTGCTTGGCCCCTGAGCCCTGGGTCACCAGCACCTATGCCTTGTGCCAGGCTGTTTGGCTCAGGGGGAGGGGCGTGATTTTGCTTAATTTTTAACCCCAAAAAACTTAAAAATATAATGTATGTTTTCTATTGAAAAAAGCATGCCAGATTGTGAAGCAGACTTTTTACTCCCTGCTCTTTACTCCGTAAAGAAAATTTATGCTCATTTTTTTTAAATGAAGAAATAAACATTTTATAAGCACTCTACAATATATAAATGTATAAAAAAAAGAATGGCACAATCAAACAATACACTGGAAGTGCGTGCATGCTGTGAACTATACAAGAACAACAACAAGTGGGTGATTAAAAAAATCCCCACAGTACTACCAGCTGCAACAGCACAAAAATATATAAAGTATGAATAAAAAATGACTATTTATTGGAAAACAGTATTACCTCATGGCACATTACATACAAAACATAAACACAAAGACATAATAAAACCAGCCCTCAGAAGTGTTGTAGCCGACCGTGTACATTTATTTATTGGTGACATATTATTCTTTATATTTTAACTTTGGAAATTGATTAGCTTTACCTTGATCATTTGTATTGTCAATTAGTTCATATCTTCCTGCACTCTTTATTAAAGGTATTTGCATTTTAAATGTTTGCATATCTATTGCTGCACTCTGCACATTGTTCTTTGCATTTCAACACAATATATATTGTAGGGATCTTCCCGGGGGATGGTGTTTTTGGACACAGTTCACGACAGACTTAGGTGTTATAAAAGCAGGTCTTGGCGTTTATTCACGGCATAAACAGTCCAGTAAACAAAACATACAGCAGCAGCGTGCTTCTTTAGTGTACAAAACAAAATAAAGACCTAGCCCGTCTGGGCGCTTACTAGCAGGTTCTTCTCACCTAGCTGACACTTTCAAAATACAGCGTTCGCCTGGACATCGCAGGGTGAGTTTTTAGCTCCAGCAGTGGCTGCGTTCGCAGCTTCCTTCACACACACACACAGGCTGTTCATTTCAGGCTGAGACCAATAGCCTGCAGTCTCTGCAGAGCTTTTACCTCCCAGGCTAATTAGGATCAGAGCTCACCTGATCCAAAACCCAAACTGGATCGGGGAGGTGTGGAATGACAGGTCCCTCTACCAAACCTACCTGCCATTCCATATAAATCCAGGCCCGGCAAAATTAACAACACCTCAGCAGCATATCACTGCTGGGAAACAAATCAATCCTGGACTTACCATCTCACCCAGCGTAGTAACCTAGGTGAAATGTACACCCCCTCGATCACTTCTCCAGTGACATGTCTACATATCCCCCCCCTCTTCTTCAGACCGGAGGGCTGAGCATTTTGTCCCCACAGACAATGTACCCTCGACAACGCGTCAGCATTTGCCTGTAATTTCCCTGGCCTGTGTTCCACAGTGAAATTAAAGTTTTGTAGGGACAGAAACCATCTAGTCACTCTTGCGTTTCTCTCCTTGTTTAACTTCATCCATGTTAGGGGGGCATGGTCTGTCACTAACTTGAATTTCCTGCCTAGCAAGTAATATTTTAGGGATTCGAGGGCCCACTTCACCGCCAAACATTCTCGCTCCACAATGGCATAATTTTTCTCGGCCGGGGTTAGCTTCCTACTCAAGTACATCACCGGATGCTCCTCACCATTTACTACTTGTGAGAGTACTGCACCTAAGCCTGTGTTAGAAGCATCTGTCTGAACCAGAAATTCTCGCCTGAAATCGGGGGTAACTAACACAGGTTGTTGGCACAAGGCAGACTTAAGGCTTTGGAAAGCCTTCTCGGCCTCTGGAGTCCACGTGATCATGGCTCTCTTTCCGCCCTTGGTCAAGTCAGTTAGGGGAGCAGCAACTGAGGCGAAGTTCGGCACAAATCTACGGTAATAGCCCGTAATACCAAGGAAAGCTCTGACCTGTTTCTTTGTCAGGGGTCTAGGCCAATTCTGTATTGCCTCCACTTTATTAAGCTGTGGCTTAATCAACCCTCTTCCAATAATGTAGCCCAGATACTTGGCCTCTTCTAGGGCTATTGCACACTTCTCGGCATTTATGGTCAACCCCGCATCACTTATGGTATCCAATACAGCCTGTACCTTACAGAGGTGACTTTCCCAATCAGGGCTAAAAATGACCACATCATCGAGGTAGGCAGCTGAGTAATCACGATGTGGTCGCAAAATCAAGTCCATCAACCTCTGGAAAGTCGCAGGTGCTCCATGTAACCCGAACGGCATCACTACATACTGGAATAGCCCATCAGGGGTGGAGAATGCAGTTTTCTCTTTAGCCTCATCAGTAAGTGGAATCTGCCAGTAGCCCTTTGTGAGATCGAGGGTGGTTATGTATCTGGCATTACCCAACTTCTCAATCAACTCATCTACCCTGGGCATAGGATAGGCATCGAATTTTGAGATCTCATTCAACTTTCTGAAATCGTTACAGAACCTCCAAGTTCCGTTAGGCTTTGGGATTAATACAATCGGGCTGGACCATTCACTCTGTGACACCTCAATTACTCCCAGTTCAAGCATACGTTTTACCTCGGCAGATACGGCTTCCCTACGGGCTTCCGGGATCCTATAGGGCTTGAGGTTTACTCTGCTTCTAGGCTCAGTTTCAATGTGATGATAGATGAGGTGTGTACGCCCTGGAAGGTCAGAAAACTTGTCTTTGTTTTTCTGTAAAAATTCCTGAGCCTCCTGTTTCTGTGACACTGATAGGGTATCACCGACCTTGACTGGAGGGATTGGTTGTGACAAATTATTAACAGTATTTGTCGCCCCCAAGGATTCCCTGTCTTTCCAGGGCTTAATCAAGTTTACGTGGTAAACTTGGAAAGGCTTCCTTCTACCCGGTTGGTGCACCTTGTAGTTCACCTCACTGACCTTTTCAACAATCTCATAGGGACCTTGCCACTTCGCCAGGAATTTACTCTCAACAGTGGGAACTAGTATAAGGACCCTATCGCCTGGGTTAAATGTCCTGATTCTTGCAGACCGGTTGTAAATTCTACTTTGGGCCTCTTGCGCCCTCTGGAGGTGTTCCCTTACTAGGGGCATTACAGCGGCTATACGGTCCTGCATTTGTGCTACATGCTCAATAACGCTCTTGTATGGGGTGGACTCGCTCTCCCATGTCTCTTTTGCAATGTCCAGTAGACCCCTAGGGTGACGACCATAGACCAACTCGAATGGTGAGAACCCTGTGGACGCTTGGGGCACTTCCCTAATAGCAAACATGAGGTAGGGTAACAAATGATCCCAGTCACGGCCATCTTTTTCCACCACTTTTTTCAGCATATGTTTCAAAGTTTTGTTAAATCTCTCCACCAATCCGTCCGTCTGGGGGTGGTATACAGAGGTACGGATGGGTGAGATTTTAAATAGTTTGCATAACTCCTTCATCACCTTTGACATAAAGGGTGTACCTTGGTCAGTCAGGATTTCTTTGGGGATTCCAGTCCTAGAGAACATAAAAAACAACTCACGTGCAATTGTTTTAGATGCGGTGTTTCTTAAGGGCACAGCTTCAGGATAGCGGGTCGCATAATCCATGACCACCAGAATATACTGGTGTCCTCTAGCGGATTTTACAATGGGACCCACTAAATCCATGGCTATACGCTCAAAAGGCACCTCTATAATAGGGAGCGAAACCAAAGGACTGCGAAAATGTGACACTGGGGCACTAAGCTGACATGTGGGGCACGACTCGCAATACTTTTTAATATCATTATATATCGCCGGCCAGTAGAACCTCTGGAGAACCCTCTCCTGCGTTTTGTCAGTCCCCAAGTGTCCCCCAAGAACATGGTTATGTGCCATGTCCAGCACCTGACGCCGGTACGGCTTAGGCACCAGAAGCTGTTCCACAATCTCATCCTTAATCTTAGTGACTCTATAGAAAAGATCATTAGTCACAGAAAAATGTGGAAATCTTTTCTCAGCATCTGGTTCCTGAGGTACCCCATTCATGACAGCAACCTGCTCTCTCGCATTTTTGAGAGTGGGGTCCTGTAACTGTGCAGTCCCAAAATTATCCCTAGACACCTCTAAGTCTGGTATATTTTGCTCAGTGGGAGGAGCCTCCTCCTCTCCAGCCAGGACCTGCAAAGGAAAACAATTATTTTCATCCTGCACACTTTTATCATTTACAGGGGGTAAAGCAACAACCTTAGGAGTATCCTCACTCCTTTCGGGGGATTTTCTTTTTCCCCAGAGGGCCCAGAATAGTGGAAAATCGCGCCCCAGTATTACGTTGTGCATGAGATTTTTAACCACACCCACTTCATATTGTACGGTGCCTTGTTTAGTCCCGACTTCAGCCAGCACTATAGGGTACACTTTTGTATCCCCATGTATACAAACAACACTCATATGCTTTTTACACTCAAAGTCCCCAGCCACCAGGCTGGCATGCACCAAGGTTACGAGGCTTCCTGAGTCCAGCAACGTCTTAACAGGAAAGTCATTAATTGTAATGTTGCAAATTTGTGGTTCAGTCTCTAGTCCAGGAACTGCAACACAAGATGGTTCCGCAAATAGCGACTGACGTCGATTAGCCTCACATTCCATGGGCTCAGTGGTAAGAGGGCAATGGGCAGACACGTGTCCCATCTCATGGCATCTCCAGCACTGGATAGAGCCTGGTCTCCTTGGCAAGGAGTCCTTTTTAGGGCCACTTAGCCACCCGGAACCATCCCCAGTCTTTTGCCCCTGAGACACCACTTGAGCCCTTTTTCTTCCCTCAGCACCCCTCCACACTCCCCCAATAGATGGAAGTCTCTTACCAGCTGATGGCACAGATCTGGCACTCCGGGGAGGTGAGGAGGCTGCCGAAACATCACGGAGGTAGTCCTCAGTCGCCTGGAACCTCTCCACAAGGTTGACAAGTTCGTTTGCATTCTTAGGGTCACCTTGTCCCACCCAGCGTTGCAGGTCAGCAGGAAGTGCTCGGAGGTAGCGATCCATCACAACCCTCTCTAGGATCTGTGCAGGAGTAGAAGTGTCTGGCTCCAACCACTTTCTCGCCAAATGGATCAGGTCATACATTTGGGACCTCGCCGATTTGTCCAAACTGTAGCTCCAGTTGCGTACCCTCCTGGCACGGACCGCAGTAGTAACGCCTAGTCGGGCAAGTATCTCCACTTTTAGCCGAGTATAGTCCTTAACCTCTTGCTCACTGAGGTCATAGTAGGCCTTTTGAGGTTCTCCTGTTAAATAGGGCGCAATTACCTCTGCCCACTCAGCGACGGGTAACTTCTCTCGCTCAGCCGCACGCTCAAACCCAGTTAGGAAGGCCTCAACATCGTCCTCAGCAGTCATCTTTTGCAGCGCTCGCTGCACAGCTCTTTTCATATCAAAAGTCTCTGGAGCGGCTCGCACCACTGTTTGGGGGTTAGCAACCACAGGCGCCTCCTGTTTTGCTATCAGGTATTCAATAAGTTGTTGTTGGGCAGCCATGGTCTGTTCATGTCGTCTATTAGCCTCTATCTGAGCCTGTTCATGTCGTCTATTGGCCTCTATCTGAGCCTGTTGTTGTTGTCTATTGGCCTCCATCTGTGCCTGTTGTTGTTGCAAACTTACTTGCATAAACTGCTTCAGCATCTCCTCCATGTTGCCCGACTGTTCTTGGAGTGTAGTTGCAGCTTTCACCCAAGACATAAGCAGCTGTAGCCAAGTCTGTCCACACCGTTGCCCCTAGCAACCGTTTTGCCCGCTCCGCAGCACCAATTGTAGGGATCTTCCCGGGGGATGGTGTTTTTGGACACAGTTCACGACAGACTTAGGTGTTATAAAAGCAGGTCTTGGCGTTTATTCACGGCATAAACAGTCCAGTAAACAAAACATACAGCAGCAGCGTGCTTCTTTAGTGTACAAAACAAAATAAAGACCTAGCCCGTCTGGGCGCTTACTAGCAGGTTCTTCTCACCTAGCTGACACTTTCAAAATACAGCGTTCGCCTGGACATCGCAGGGTGAGTTTTTAGCTCCAGCAGTGGCTGCGTTCGCAGCTTCCTTCACACACACACACAGGCTGTTCATTTCAGGCTGAGAGCAATAGCCTGCAGTCTCTGCAGAGCTTTTACCTCCCAGGCTAATTAGGATCAGAGCTCACCTGATCCAAAACCCAAACTGGATCGGGGAGGTGTGGAATGACAGGTCCCTCTACCAAACCTACCTGCCATTCCATATAAATCCAGGCCCGGCAAAATTAACAACACCTCAGCAGCATATCACTGCTGGGAAACAAATCAATCCTGGACTTACCATCTCACCCAGCGTAGTAACCTAGGTGAAATGTACACCCCCTCGATCACTTCTCCAGTGACATGTCTACAATATATTGTGTGTGGATTTTCCCATTGGTATTGTGACTGGAATATTTACTATTATACGTATCCTTTACATACCCCCCAACCATCCTGATTTCCGTGAGACAATCCCGTTTTCGGGAATTTGGCCCTGCATCCCATGGCGCTTGCACATTTCCCGTGCTGTCACCTTGCTGCCGTTGCCAGTTACCAGAAGGCCGTCGCAGCCTCTCAGACACCCGTCCTTCGCTGGCCCCGAGTATGCAGCACAGCGCTCACACTGTGGCTGGCTGCCTTTTTTGCTCTTTAAGCTAACTGGGGGTTCAGTGGGTGGGCGGGACTCCAGGAAGGAGACTGTCCGCGCCACTGTGCCATCAGTGGGCGGGACTCCAGGAAGGAGCCTGGCCTTGCTGGAGGCTGTAATGAGGAATGCCCTTAACTGACTGTAATAAAGGATGCCCCTCACTGGCTGTAATGGAGGGATGCCCCTCACTGGCTGTAATGAGGGATTACCCCCACTGTCTGCAATGAGGGATGTCCTTGACTGGTTTTCATGAAGGGATGCCCCTCACTTTCTGGAATGGAGGGATGCCCCATCACTGGCTGGAATGGATGGATGCCCCATCACTGGCTGGAATGGATGGATGCCCCTCGCTGGTTGTAATGAGGGATGCCACTCACTAGTTGTAAATGAGGGATGTCCCTCACTGGTTGTAATGGAGGGATGTCCCTCATTGGCTGTAATGAGAGATGCCCCTCACACACAGGCCGTGGATGTAATGTATTTGCGGAGGGCTTACCTGCATTATTATAGTTATTATTTAATTTTAAATGGTGTTTCCCTTTAGGGGCATGGCTGGGGGCATGTTTGGGGCGTGGTTCAAGTGTAAAAAAATGTCAGCGGTGTGCTACGTGTGTCACTTTTCATGTCCCTCTTTACGTCTTTCAAAAGTTAGGAGGTATACCTTTATACGTACTGCAGATTTCGCGCTTTATCTCTGTCAGACAGGATGTGACCTGCAAGCCCAATGCGATGCTGATTTTATTATGTCTTTGTGTTTATGTTTTTATGTAATGTGCCATGAGTTAATACTCAATTCCAATAAGTAGCAATTTTTATTCATACTTTATATATTTTCGTGCTGTGGCAGCTGGTAGTACTGTGGGGATTTTTTTTTATTGCCCACTTTTTGTTCCATTTTACAATATATGAATTACAGACAGGGTAAAACAAATAATATACCTAACTTGCATTATGAGTCAGTTACAGAACTGCAACAAATATACATTGATTGTGACCAATATCAATGCCCCTATGCTGGAGAAAGAAGGGCCCTGCCATTATGAGATCTAAAATATTGATAAAATAGAACTCCAGTCATGAATCCCAGGATCAATCTCCAGTTTAAAGCAGGGGATGCTGAGGTACTTCATTGCCGCCCTGCATACAATCAGTTGAAATCCCAAACACCCTCAGATTCGATGGATTGGGTGCAAGAGGGGAGTTCATTTGCCCTTTGGAGAACTTGGTCTCCTATCCTCCCCTTCTCTTTACCTTCTATCTCTACCTCTTGCTTCTATGCTATTATTTCCCTCTATTTCTCCGGAGTGTCTCCTCGTACACTCTCATGGGCACTCCCATATTAATGGGCACCAGGAAGAACCCCCATGCCCATACTAATGTGGCTCTTCCACACGCCTGATGCCCCAAATGGGGGGGCAGGTATTACGGTATGTCACACCTGCATGTGTCACATGACTGCTCCCTACCCCAGTGAACTCCCCCCTTCCCAGGGTTCCCAGGGGGAACTCCTCACTAGTTGGGGCTCTTCTCTGCCCCGTCCGCCAGATCAAGGGGGAACATAGGTCCCTCTTCTGCCATCCTTGCTATCCAGTGAGGGTCTGATCTCTGGCCTCGGGGAACCACCTTATACACTAGGAGGCGAGGCCTCCATGGAATCTCCCTATGTCAATAATGAAATCACAGGAGGGGAGGGGTAAACAGGGTTTTTTTTTAAAGGAACATTAATCTTACCAATGAAAACAAGTTCAACTCTCTGACAGTAATTGATTCAACTGTCATGTAAGTTGTAAAACCACAGATGGAAGCAGGAATGGGAGCAACGGCTCTGAATCAATCCCCATATGTCAATAAACTAGGTCCCTCCTGGGTATCTGGCCACCAATGACCATGTGACCGCAGTTCTGAAAGATAAGATTTAGTTTTTACCAGGCGTTACAGTGCATAAAGGGGGATTCCTCTGTAAGCACTAGCACTAGTGATCATCTCTATGCTTTGATCTGGCATTCTTGATTTATCTTTGTATCTAAGAGGCTGATTCATTACTAATGCCAGGTATCGGCAGATGAGCGCCTGTATAGCGGCGCCTAAAGCGACCGCTAGTAGATGCTGTAAGCGGGTATCGGGCGCTGTAACAGAGCAACAGTCACTGTAGTAACCTGGCCGGCATTGATGAATGTGATGTATGTTGGGCACTCTAACAGGAGTACAGCGCTGCAGCGAGCGAAAGGTAGCGCCAGCTCAGTATGACCGACTCTCAGCGCTCCACACTATACTTATCAAAAATGGACACACACAGCGTCTGCAGATTAAAGTCTGTTTTTGAACATATATCCACCAGTGTGACATTAATACTTTAGTGCGAGACCTGTAATGACAATTCTGCATAAAAATATAAAAAGTCAAGACCTGTAATGACAATTCTGCATAAAAATATAAAAAGTCAAAAAAGTTTGTTTGCAGCTAGGAGAGGTCACACAATGATTTGAGCAAAAAAAAACCCCAAAAATGTCAAACACTCTATTAAGCAAATGAATGGCCATTGAAATGCACGGGAGAGCGACACTAATCGAAAGGTAATACCTGCCGCTCTGGAAGCTAATACATCGGACGCTACATAGCGCTGTTAGAGGCGCTCACCGGATTCCCTTTCAAATTTTTGGGTTTGGGTACAGTGCCCGCCGTTCACCAGACGCTGCCTGCCACTACGAGGCACTACTTTGCGCTATCCCTTCTTAGATAACCCCTAAGTTTGCATGTCATGATTATCATTGCATGTTACTATTGGGAATAAGTATCTGTTATTTTACTCACCACGAATTCCGGCCCCAAGATGGCCCAAAAAAACATTTTATATAATATGCCGCACACTCAGGTTGAAGTCACTCAAATTTATTGAAGCAAATGATATACACTGATTCCCCCCATTAACACATACACATAAAATCTAAAACCACAACACAGGTGCAGCCGGTCCACCCTGCCCTGAAATGAATTCATACAATAACACAATCAATGATATCAATAGTATTCCAACATGCCCCGAGCATAACATTCTAAAACCCTTACACACCAATGGTGTAAAATTTACCCCATATACACAATTTTATATATAAAAAAGTGTTGGCCAAATTAGTATCAAACAATAAAGTGCCAGTGCTTACTATACTACTGAATCAATATATATTTGTAAACTACCATATTCCTCTCAAAGAAGTGCCTTCAAATTAAATAAATAAAAGAGTAAAGTGCCAGTGCTATCAAAAACCAAAGAGAAAAGGAAGAGACTCGGGCTCAATCCTCAAGCTAGTAAAGGCTGGTCATAGGTATTGTATCTAAACAGCCAAGCTGGAGCAGCTAATTACAGTCAATAACAGGAGGAGAGCCTACACAGCGGGGAAAAACGTATAACAAAAATATGTAACCAAATCAAAGAAGTCGGAGAGGAGCACATGAGGCTCGATTCAGAGAGACAAAAAAAAACTTCCGTTTTAGTTCCGATCCGTTTTTTTTTGGAAATGTTTCCGTTCTCGTATGAGTGTACGAGCCATTCTATGCATGCATTGAAAACCTTCTGTAAAGTTTCCGTCCATTCGTACAGCAGATTACGAATACGAGGATGTCATTTTCCATCCAGACTTTTCCGTTTCATTTTCACATGTTACAACGTAGGCTTTCGTTTTTGCCCTTTTCCCATCGTATCCTCCAACGAATCCTTTACGTTTCCCGTTAGTTTCTGTTTCCCTTTTTCAATAAATAATCGTCCAGACGGAATCCTTACGATCTTGCGCCTGCGCACTACAAACTTAACTCATTAAAGTGCTCGCCACCCTCACTTCTACTACAATGTTTAGCTAAATCACTTAGCACTGTCCTCCATCTTCCCTTTTGGACCCTTAAAGCTCACCCAAACCACTTAGCACTATCCTCCATCTTCCCTTTTGGACCCTTAAAGCTCACCCAAACCACTTCTTGGTTAGGTTCTTCTTCCATTTTAGCCCCCTAAAAGTCACCCAAATCACTTTTCGGTCATGTGAATATTCATCTTTAAATATTTCTGGGCCCATTAGTTTTGTTTTAATGTATTTTGTAAATGAAATGACAATGTAACATTTTTTTTTATTCCATCATAAAATACATAGCAATGGCAGGCCACAGAACATTATTCTTCATCTGTGGTCCCCAATGAGTTGCGCAGCTCCTGCATCTCGCCCACCAACTGAAGGACCCTGACACTCAGTTGTGCGACTCTGGCACGTGTAGTCCCTGTTAAAAAACTTAAATTAAGATATTGGCATAACCTTGTTGGGGTCATACTGCAGTGCCCCCCCCCCCCCCCGTATGGTCCAAACACCTAAATCTGGACTTGGGCCGAGTTTTGCATAGTGCCCGATTAGAGAACCCCTGGCCCGCATTCTGCAGGCAAAGAACAGGCATCAGGAGCAAGGGCGAGTGGCACATCTTGCAGTTCCTGCAATCAAATATAAAATAATTACACAAAGCAAAGGTAACCAACTAAAACAATAACTCCTACAACAAATTAAGATTGAAGTTCAACAATCCAAATATAATTCACAAAGGACATAAGTCTAAAAAAATATAGCAATTATATGGATGTGTGGGAAAATAAAGGTTTACATGCTAAGGACTAATTTAGGTCCGCATTAAAATGCATCTAGAAGGCATACATGAAATGTATTGATTCAGTTATGCATTGCTATACAATTTATGGCCTCGGCCATGCTGATACATGCAATGCCTTGGTGCTAAAGGCGCGCAGGCTCCTCCACATAGCCGCAAAACATGTTCAACAATAGCAATCCGAGCCCTCAAAGGTCCCGTAAGTGGATCGGAAATGAAACGGATTTATAGGGTGGTGGTCCGTCGGAAATCAGCTCTCTGAATCAGACGGAAACCCATCCCAACAACGTAAGTTATCTGAACGAACGGAAAATATCCGATTTTGTTTGGAAAATGATCCGAACTAATGGAAATGTTCCAATTTGCTTCCGTTCATCGAAAGCGCATATACACATTTTCCCGAACGTTCGTACGAATGAAAAATGAATGAAAAAAAGCAAAAAAATTACAAACACCCACCAAAACTTTCACAGACAAAAAGCAAAAAAATTACAAACACCCACCAAAACTTTCACAGACAGCTACGGAAGTCTGGACGAATGTGTCTCTGAATCGAGGCTATGGACCGGGCCATCTGCTTGTATAAGGCACCCACGCATCCTGAGACTGGTGTGGTCACTTCCTTAGCTTCCTCTGTCTCCATTATATGTTGAGTGCCCAGCTGTACCATGGATGGATGCTCCCCCAATCGCAAATGCGCAGTGACGTCACCAAGAGCTCTCTGAACGGAGCACGTCTCCTCCAGAATCCTGGAGAGAGAAGTGTTCCTGGAGTGCACCAACAGGGCCTCACTGCTCTATGTTAACCAACGTGCCAAGCCCCGCGATCCTGCCCCTGCAGTTGGGGGTTCATGTCAGGGGTATCGCTGGAAGCAAACCCTTGTACTGAGTTGTACTGAGAGACAGCTTGTGAGTCTGTCTTATGCACAGCACACCATGGCTCTTTTCCAATCATGACAGGCAGGCAGACGAACATACCGCGAAGGCTAATGAAGTAAGTATAAATTCATCATAATGTGACATAAGTGTACAGAAAAAAATAACAAATAATCAATCATAACATAACATATACACAAAAACTTAAGCCAGAAACCATCAGTGTATTAATTCCTAGCTTAAGTATACATTCATAGGATTGGGGTCTCTCGATAGTAATCAGTTTACATCATCCCCAGGGACATCCCTTCAGACACCAATAAACCATTTCCACTGCCTTTTTCATTATCATATAAAGTCCAACAGAGCTGTCCCATGCTTTTACCATGGGGCACCCCCAATGCACACATCCTTAAGGGGAACTCCAGTATAAAGGAGCTCCTGAGAAATAGAGGGGGTTACTTAAGAATGGCTAGCGTCAGGTAGTGCTTGGTAGCGGCAGGCAGCGTCTGGTGAATGCTGGGCGCTGTAAGCAAAACCACATTTAAAAAAGCGAATCTGGTGAGCGCCTCTAACAGCGCCATGTAGCGTCACATGTATTTCCAGAGGTGGCTCAGCGTATAGCGCCAGCACTCTGAGTTCAAAAGCGCCACATATTACCTTTCGCTGTGTCGATCTCCCATACATTTCAATGGTGGTTCATTTGTTTGTGTATAAATAGAGTGTTTGGCAAATAATTTTGTTTTGCTCAAATCATTGTGTGACCTTTCCTGGCTGACTTTTTATATTTTTATGCAGAATTGTATTTACAGGTCTGGCAGTAAAATGTTATTGTCCCAATGTTAAAACGATGTCATTCCATATGTTTTCGCTTTGTTACTGGTGTATATGTGTTCAAAAACAGACTTTAATCACACAGCGTCTGCCACTCTATGCTGGAGCACCCAGTTTTAGAGTGCCGGCGCTGTGTGTGTGTAGTTTTTTGTTAAATATGGTATGGAGCGCCGAGTGCCGGACGCACTGAGCTGCCGCTACCTCTCGCTCGCTGCAGCGTTATACTGTTGTTAGAGCGCCCAACACATATCCTATTCATTAATGCCGCCAGGTTACTACAGCGACTACAACGCTAGGTTACAGCACCCGATACCCACTTACAGCGTCTACTAGTGGTCTCTCTAAGCACCGCTATACAGATGCTCATCTGACAATACATGGTTCTAGTAGTGAATCAGCCTCAGAGAATCAGCCTCAGAGAGCCACATGGTTACTTTTGCCCCTCGGTTTACTGGGATAACATGTACAGCCATAAATGTAGCCTTGCGTTTTTCCTCAAAAAGTTCGGAGACTCATAGCAGACTCAAAATGATACATCGAGTATCAGTAATAGAAAGGAGACACAATATGCTTCCTCACACATTTTCCCAGGAGCAGGCCCTCAGGTAGATACCAATGTGGATATCCATTGCACCATGGGGCACACTCCCCAGTGCACATGGCATTATGGGAACTTCCAATATAACATGGCTCCAGAGAGCTGAGGATCTTCTCCAGCCGTATAATAAATCTTGCCCTTCCTAGGATAATGAGTGCAGCCATAAATGTAGCCTCTTTTTCTTCAGAGGGTTCAGGGACATACAAGACTCAAAGCGGCCCCCAAAATCATACATGGAAAACAAATGATGACAAAGGCACTTCCTAACTCGACTCCCCAGGAGCCATTGCTCACCCAGGTACCACTTCAGGCATCCATTGCACCTAAAGTGAATACAAAACAAAAATCCCACAATGACAGGGACTATTCTTAGTGATTGAATCCATTGCAGTGCCATAACAACAATATCAGTAAACCAAAACACATGCACCAACCCCTGGGCTACTCACCCCCAAAGGGACCCAGAGAGCGAGTTTGCTCCAACCTGTAAAACAGACCTCAAAGGATGAGGTAAGATTTATTTCACATCTCAATAGTGACTGGGGATTGGTTCGATCAATTTCGAATAAGCTGTAGTGACCCTTATTTGACACGCTGGGACAGAAAAGGCCCCAGAATGATGGCAAGGCGAGTCCCTAATTTGCGGAACCGACTCTGCAGTAGCCACTGTGTTCGGCCAAAAAAATGGCAGAAAGATATGTAATTTGCCTCAATAAATTTGAGTGACTTCTACCTGCGTGTGCCGCATATTATATAAATGTCCGAACCCGTGGTGAGTGCAGCTTTACAGTACCTCTTTTTTGTTGGCACCTCTTTGGCGGCTGTGCGCACCATTAAAACAATATTTATCTGTTGTTTAATACATATACTGGCCTGTGAGAATGATGTTATGATTATTGTTAGACTGAACACGTCATCTTCGCCATTCATGCTTAGTACTGTATTATTGCATTATATTTGTCCTAATTGACCTCGACCTATCATATACAACCAGCATAGTATACAGTAGTAACCTGCAGAAGTATCAGACACCCACCCTTCATATACTTTGTGTAAATGTTTAACCATTTATTTATATTCTCACCTAAAGTGTTAGCAGTTACGAGTAAAGTGTTTTTTCTTGTCCTTAGAAGATTGTACGATCCTCCTGAGAATTCTGACTGAACGCTTCACTGGACATACGTTGTATTTTTTTTTTCTGCTTATGTATTATAATGTGTATGATGTTTTAATGTACAGCTGATTTTCATTACAAAAGCTATACTCAGGGCTGGATTAAGTGTGGTGGAGGCCCCTGGGCACACAATCTGGTGGAGGCCCCAGATACAGTATTGTTTCTTCCTTTATAATAATAGTCCAACCAAGTAACTGATTGTTGGTTGTCTGGCACCCGCCTACTTACTGGAACGTCAGATCGAGTCCCTTGTGCCACCATTGTGCGAGTGCGTGCTGCTCGGGAACTCCTGCTTTGCCATTCTGGGCGGGGGTGTAGTCGCCCAGCTGGTCCATCAGAACACAGTTCCCTGCATTGAGCTGCCAGGGGCTGAGTTTGGTGGCCTATGTGCAGTGAGTGGCCGCTGATTGACAGCTCAGCACTCACCCATCACTGTAGCGTTGCTGGAGGCGGCTTTGCTGCTCTAGACTCTCCGTCCTGCCCTGTGGTGGCTTTGGCTGCAGGTTTGCAAAAACAAAAAAGGCTTGCCCAAGCACACCCCACTGCCGCTGATAGCTTTGTTGCCGGCCCCATGGCCTGTCAAAATGAAAAGCCTCCTGGACCTTTGCAGGGCAAGTGGTGGAGGCCCCGGGGCTCTAGCCCCTTGCCCCCCTCTTATAATCCGGCCCTACTTGTGTGGTGTGCACCCTTTTTCTAAGATGGAAAGTGGTACATGAGGAAACCCTGGTTTAGATTATTAGCTACTTACAGTAATTAGTGCCTCATTAATAACAGATTCATCCTAATTTATTGTGGTAAGGTGTATGGGAAAGTAATGAATGGTGTCTATTTTTCCCCTGCTATGCTCTATTAGGCACGGTCCATGCCAGGTTTTCAGGACCCAGTTCACATTCCCCAGTCCTCTACAGATTTGTTCCCTAACCCCAGGCCTCGCACAGGCGATGAGGCTGATTGCAGGGGAAGCCTGAATAAAAGGAGCCACTGAGCCTTTCAGTTTGCTGATGAACAGCCTGGAGTAAGGAGCCCAGGCTGTACTGCTCAAGGTGAATAACAGGGCTGTATGTAGCCGAAGGACTTGTGTCCCTGAATTTGGACTTCTGGATGAGCAGCGTGGGCTTGTATGCCCTGTAACCTGGACTTATAGTTTGAGGGACTATCAAACCCTGGACTTTCACAGAGCTGGTGAAGTAACTACTTGATATACTGTGTTTGGGCTGCAACCATCTCTGACGTAAGAGATCTGTTTTGTTTTGCTGGTGAATAATTGATTTTGTGTCAATAAAGCTGCCTTTGTTTTTGAAGAACTGTCGTCCGTGTCACTGCTGTTCGCCCCAATCCCTGACAATATATATATATATATATATCATTTTTAAAATAATTGTAACACTTCTTATTTACAGGTACAATGTTAAAATGTAAGCACACTTTTATTGATGAACATAATGGTCTAATGTTTCACCCTGTATCTTGCCTGACGAGCATTCCCTAGCGCCAATTTGGTGGGAAAATAAAAGTAACAATACTATAAACGGCCAGTGTCAGTGTTCTGGAAAGACAGTCTGCAATATACTGGAGAACAGAAATGCAATCTCTGGGCATTTTGTCTGCAGGAAAAACATTTCTACTGGTATGAGAAAGGGCTCCAATGGTGTGTGACATACATTTCAGACAACGCCTCCAATATGATGTTTTTCCTAGAAAAGTTAAGAAATGCTTGTAATTGTACTATACCATAGAAACATTTGACTAAAAATATAAAAACACTGAAGCAGCAAACTATGTAAAAAACAACATTCCTGACTCAAAACTTTTGTCTGCAACTGTAGAGGAAATGAGACATAGAGGTGAGGTTTTCAAGGTTGTTATTTCTTGAAAGTCATACTTCCTAGATCATTACAGGTATGGCTGCATCCTGTAAATGAAGCTGCTGTAGGTTCAGTGCCTGGGATCCTGCATAATGAAAGGGCCACCCATGATTCTCTGCGGCACTAAGCCACTGGCCAAGCACACAAAACACGGGGATGGGTTGGGGTCTTCATTCACAGACCCAATAAGTATGAGGGGTGCTCAATTAGTTATCTAACTATGTATGTTCTGTCAGTGTTAGAGAGATGAGCTTGTCTGTAAAGTTGAGACATATCAGGACTCTGGACATCAAACACACACAGTAGCAGTTTACCCTAATGGAAGCCCTGGAGGTGACAGGATGGCAAGTGCAGTACAGTGCAGTTCTACAAAGTGAGACATTTAGAGTTTAATTTCATGAGTAAATTATTTTCAAAGGAAGAAAAGAAGCCTAAAGAAATCCATGATATGATGATTGCTGTATATGGTGATGATGCACCTTTCTACTACCAAGGAAAGTTTTGGGAATTAATTATAGATGATCTATTCAGGGGATCTGTTGAAAAATCTTCAGAGAAAATATTCCGTAAGTAGAGGCCATAATTTTGGAAAATTATTGGGTGAAATCAGTGTTATAGCTCATGAATGAGACATGACAGTTGGTACTGTTTCCAGTATTATTCATGGTGATGGAATTACGTAAGGAAATCAAAGAGAAATGCTGTGAGAAATTGTAGACAGGTGTGTTGTTGCTTTGTAACAATGTGACAGCTCACATATCTTGCACATCACATAATGCTATCAGTGAATGCAGCTTCACTGAGCTTAAAGAGGAACATCTGACCTAAACTTGAATGTGGCCGATCCCCCCCTTGGGGCCCTGCTTACGTTTTGGATGTCGCCGTCACCTGATGTGGCTGTCTCTAAATGAAAGCATGACTTTAGTTGTGCTCTTCAAAGTCTTGCGCTGCTTAGTGAAGTCTCGCGGCTTTTCAGTGCCTCCCCTTGCATCCCATTCTGGGCACTGAGCAGGCACGAGATCGTGGGGCGTACAACGCTTGATGGGATGCAAGATGATGCTGCCTGTCTGGAGGTTGCCTGTAATCTGTAGGACCCAGAAGATGGATGCCCTGGTGAGGTGAGTAAAAATTGCCCAAATGGAAAACCGCAGGGGGGCAGCAGTCCGGTGAGGTTTGGGGGACATGTTCCTCTTTAACCATCCACCCTAAAGTCCAGACTAGACTCTATCTTTCATAAACTGAAGACACTTTTGGTGTGGGTGTCAGTTTCCTGATGATGATGCAGTTACAAAGTTAGTAACAGGGATCTTGCAGCAAGCACATGCCCTGAGGAAGTGACGCGTTTGACGTCACGGAACGCGTCGGCTGTGACGACGGGGGTGAGATACCTGCTGGCTGGGGGCTTGGGCTGCTGCTGGCTTATGGGGATCCAGTAAGTGGTTGTTACATGTTGTGAGTGGGTCTGTTTGTCTCCATCCGGCTGGTCCCTCTGCCGTAGTTAGACAGTTTGTAGATAAATAGAAATTATTTAGATAAATAGGTTTATCACCTTTAGAGTTTGAGCACATTGCACTTTATTGATCACTCATTATGGGATTTAAGCTTATCCTTTAGTGTTATTTCAGTGTTTGAGCATATTGCACTTTATTGATTATTTATGGTTTGATTGAAGTTTATCTTTACGTTTTTCATCAAATATGATTGCTGGGTATTTTTCTTAATATGTGGTAGTTTAGGGATTAGGTGTATGGTCACTTATTTAAGTATTTAGTGTATATATATTCTTTGTTATACTTCTTGATTACCTGTCCTCAAAACAGACACCACTTCATGAATTAGGAAATGGACATCAATTATATAGTTTAGTGGCACCTTATATTTCCATCTATTATCATTCTGTCCCCTTGTCCAGCCCTATAAGGTTTAGTCCCGCCCCCCCTTTAATTCATTTATAATGTTATGTGTTTTTTAATTGGTTTTAATCGGTCTATGATTGTGTGTCCAAATATGTAATCAATAAACTTTTGTATTTTTCAGTAATTCATTGTAGTGGTGCCACTTAATATATGAGGTAGGCAATTTAGGGGTGTGTGGGACTCCTGTGTACTTGCATATTTTTTTATCATTACGATTAAATAAGTGCCATCATCTTCCATGGTGCTGTACAAGGTAGAAAGTACAGAAGGCAAAACACAGTATACACTTCTAATATAATAGGTATTAAAAGTCAGAATATAACAACAGGATATATAAGGTAAGAGGGTCCTGCCCATGTGAGCTTACAGGGTCCTAAACCTGGAACTTGGTAGCCACGTGGCTGGCAGACCCGGGCTTTGTGGCTCCCGGCTGTCTTCTAAACTTGATTGGAAATGGAGCACATTGTCAAAGCTGCAAGTGTGTGTGTGTGTGTGTGTGTGTGTGTGTGTGTGTGTGTGTGTGTGTTTGTGTGTGTGTGTGGGCATACATGGAATAACCAGAGGAAACTGATGAACAGAGTGTGGGATGCCAATGTGCTTCTTCATCTGCCCTTTTTGTGGTCGTGGCATCTGCTCCTGTGGGGGCAAGTATATTATAGGGCAAGGGGAACAACAGGAACTTTTTTTGGGAACTGGGGGATCCTTTTGGACTCTTCATATTAAAGGAGCACTATTGCGAAAAAATAGTCCAATTATAAAAATCCATATATATTTGCTGCATGGCAGGAGAAGGGGTCACAGAATTAAGATATATTCAGCCAGGCTTATTTCTTTCTTTTAGAGAACAGGAATCAGGGATGGCTACCAGTAGAATGAACCACAAGCTTGGCAGGAGTTTTATTCAGTTTGGGTGTATGTGACCCCTTCACTCATTAGCCGACATGTTAACTGTGTGGCTTTTACAATCTATTCACATACATTGGCGTGCTGTAACTAAATATGACAGGCCCTGGTGCTGACATTAAATGGTGCTCTGTCAAGGCTCATACAGTAACCCTGTTTTTGTCTTTTCAGCCAGTTTAATGCAACTAAAGACTGAAACAGCAGAGACAAATAGTACTTCCTTTCTATAAATGATGCCAAGTGAGCACAAATATGTTAAACAAGGTGGAAGAGCAACGATAATGGGTCCCCTGACCTTCTGTGCCCCGGTGTTGTCATAATACCTTCACAGCCTATAGCTATGATCCTACTCTGAATGTAGCTCTCACAGTAAAAAAGGTTGGGGCCCCTGATCTAGGAGGTACGTATATGTTGGTAGAGGAAGGGATTACTATAGCCACATATGAATGTGTGATTAACCTCTTGTGTTGGTCGGAATATTGCATTAATGCAGTCCAAAATCCTTTGCTTTGGGCATCTCAGATCAGTGTATAAATCTCAGGGATTGTTAATATCCTGACCTCGCTCCACACTCCAGCCAATCAGAGTAGATTGCTTTTCATAATTATGTCTTGCAGTCTTTTCTGTATGAATGGATTGTTGGGATGCCTCCCAGCAGCTGCTCCCATCCAGACAGGCCTGGCATGTTTCAGATGGAGAGATGTTGGGGATGCCGCTGAGTATGTATCATGACATCACAGGAAAGGTACTTTCTTCAGAAATTCCAGGGGATTTCACACATCAGGGCATCCTAAATCAAGGTGCCAAATGGGAGATAGAATGAGCTGTGCCTGGAGTTTTTTAAAATCCAGGACCGGATGATTTGGTTCAATACCAACATCACTGTTTCTCAACATGCGGTACATATACCCCAAGGGGGTTGCACCAATGTTCAGGATTGCACAAGCCGCAGGGGCATACATACCATAGAGGCAGCAAAGGCAGGCGCCCCCAGGCTCCCACCACCTCTATTATCTGTACTCTGCATGGTGTTGGTGGCAGCAGAGCAGGATGAAGAAGCAGCATGTGGTGTTGCCATGCCGTCCCCTTCCTCCCCTCCTCATACTTACCTACATCTCCACATTACCTGTTTCCTTCGGCTGCCACCTGGTCCTGCTCCTGTGCATGCTGCAACCACATAACCCCATCAGATGTGAGTCTACCCTGAGAGAGGGCATTGGGAGTGCTGCTTATGGAGGGCACATGATGGGGTGGCACCATCACAGCAATTTACGCCACTGCTGACATGTCTGGTATATTATTTATACCATATATATATAATATATATATATATAGTAGTAAAGCATTTTTCTTCCTTTTAAAAGTGCCACAGGGTCGACTTATTTATTTTTAGTAACATTTATAATTTAACCCCTCCTTGGAGGAACTTATTTTCGCTATACGGTTCTTGGCATAAAACGATTGAGGATCACTCAGGGGCATAGCTAGGGGGAGCAGGGGGGGGGGCACCTGCCCCGGGTTCAGCAGGTCAGGGGGGCACCAAAGGGGGGGCCTGAGATCAGGTGGGGGGCACCATTTTGAATCTTTGCCCCGGGTGCCAGAAAGCCTAGATACTTCTCTGGGATCACTGATATACACTAAAAGTAAACCTAGATGGTGTCCAGGGATCCCTAACTTGGTAAGCACACCAAATATCACTAGAGTGATTTTGTTATAAACAAACCCTGAAATAACTGCAGCAGGAAAATATTCCCGGGCATGACACGTCATCCCTAATCCCTTAGCTAATCTGGGTAAATAACTTTATGGAGACCTGGAAACTTGTATAATCTGAAGCCCAGTGAGAGCACTGCTGTCTGCGCTGACCTTATTTCCCCGAGCTGCCTGTAGATGGCGCCAAACCCCCTTCCACTTCGCTGTCCGAGGTCCTGAAACAGGAATTAGCGGCGCAGCGCTGGCCGGGCGCTTCCATCCTGCTCACAGCTGCTCTCTGTGTGGCTCAATACATAAGCTCTTTTATCCAGCAACTATTAACTATTAGATGACTGAAACTGGCTGAGCAATGCTAAAACGCCTATTTCCTCTTTGATAGAAGCTTCCAGCACATGTAGTTGGAAAAGCATCATTAAATAAATGTAACCAACCATGCTTGGAATAAGCATCTATCTAAAGAGATCAGAATAGTTTTATTTAACCAAGTATAAACATATACATGTAAAGCACGGGCACAAAGAAGTAGTTCTGATGGGTTATCAGGTGGTAGAGATGATCTGATGGGCGAAAAGAGATGAAGTTTCCATCGGCTGGGTTGCTGGCATCCCTGAGATAAAAGCTTACACCTAGAATACATGGAGGAAGTCCTTCAAGAAAGTGTTGCTATGGATGAAATTTTCTGTGGCGAGGAAAGGGTTCAGAAGCATATACAGATTAATCTTACCTGCTATGTATAGGATTTCTGCAAATATATACGCCAACGCTTGTTATATTGGTGGGGTGTGGGGTACTTCTGTGCGATGGACTGTTATAGGCTAAGCTGCAGGCATAGCAAAACACTGTGTGATCTTTAGGAAATGCTACACGAATAATACAAGGAAGTATTCCATGTACGTGAATCCAAAGATACATAGAAATGAACACTGTACAGTCATTCATTGGATTTATCTTAAGGAAGTGTTACATTGGTAGAGATAGTGATACAGTATCTCATTAGGGCCAGGTTTAGGCTAAATGTCACCCTGGGAAATATCTTCTAGGATGGTGCTCCCACACACACACTTGCACCCACACATATGCCGAAAACAGAGAGAGAGAGTGAGAGATAGACAAAGGGACAGGGAAAAGAACAGGAAGAGACGGAGGAAACATGCAAAACATGATAAAAGGAAGCTTTGGAAAAATAAATAGATAGATGCAACATGGGAGAAAGGGAGAGCGAGTGAAGCACTGAAAGAAAGAGTGATAAAGGGGAATTTGGGAAAAAGAGAGAAATGAGGAGAAATTCTAAAGAGAGAGAGAGAGAGAGAGAGAGAGAGAGAGAGAGAGAGAGAAAGAAATGCAAGGGACTAAGAAAGCATGGAAAAGAAAGAAAGAGAGTGAGAGATGGAGGAAATGTCAGAAAAAGAAAGAGGGAAAAACTGAAAGGAGAGAGTGAGAGAAAAGGGGGGAATTTGGAATTTGGGAAAAAGAAAACATGGAAAAAAGAAAGAGATGGAGGGAACATTGGGAAAAAAGAGATAGAGGGAAACATGGAAAAAAGAGAGAGATGGAGGAACATGGGGAAAAGAGAGAGACGGAGGAAAACATGGAAAAGAGACAGAGATGAAGGTAACATGGGGAAAAGAGAGAGATCGAGCGAAACATGGAAAAGAGAGAGAGATGGAGGGAAACAAACATGGAAAAGAGAGAGATGGAGGGAACATGGGGAAAAGAGAGAGATGGAGGGAAACATGGAAAAGAGAGAGAGATGGAGGGAACATGGGGAAAAGAGGGAGATGGATGGAAACGTGGAAAAAGGAAGATAGGGGGGAAACTGAAAAGAGAGAGAAAGAGATAAAGGGACATTTGGGAAAAATAGAGAGACAGAGGAAACATGGAAACAAGAGAGATGGATGGAGCATGGGGAAAAAGGAGAGATAGAGTAGAACATTGAAAAAAATAATAAGAGCAGGAAACATTAAAAAGAAGGATTTAAATAAAAATAAACAGAGCAAGAGAGAGATGGAGGGAACATGGGAAAAGAGAGAGATGGAGGGAAACAAGTGAAAAGAGAGAGAGAGAGAGAGAGAGAGAGAAGTGAAGAGGTACATAGCAAAGAGAAAGAGGGACCATGATAGAGAGAGGTGAAGAAATGTGAGTAACACAGAGAGAGACAGAAAGATTGCAGAAAGGAAAGTGAGAGAAATCAATCAATGAGATGAAAGAAAAGGATGTCTGCAGTAGGGTAAAAAAAGGTGTGGCAGGGTGAAAAAGAGACTAGATTAAATAGATTGATAGCTGTCTGGTCAGGAATGGGTTATACTGACAGTTTAGGCGGATTTCTTGAACTACAGTATGTATTGTCTAGGGTTTCTGTAACGGGAAGGCAAGCAAATGTTACACCAAATGTACTACCAATGATCTGAGGGAAAAAAGGGACAAAACGCCTCAATGTCTGGCTAAGAGGCAAACAGCATTAAGTACAATGCAATCTATAGGACTTATTGCACAGAGGATACACCATGTGATTTTCTATTATTTTTATTGTTTATTTATATAGCTTCATCATCTTCCGTAGCGCTTTACAAGGTATAATTACAGACAAGGTAAAACATATAGAAATGTTTCAATATATTTCTGTTGAGGGTATATGTATATATATGTATATATTTGTATGTATTTTGTATATATTTTCCTGCTAATGTCTAAGATTTTTGAAAAAAGCCAACAAATGTCACATTGGGATAAACACACACAAAATATATTATGTAAGGCATATGTAAAAAAACTTAAAGTGAAACATAATCTGGAGTTTTGTCTGTCCTGAGTTTTGTCCCTTGCACGGGGGGGGGGGGGGGGGGGGCATCCTGATTTGGGTTGCTCCGCTATGTGAAACAGCCCCGATGGCCCATAAAAACTCACCTTTCCCATCCAATCATATGCATTTCCCGTGCATGTGCAGAGCAAATTGCTCTGTGTATGGCAAACGGGAGTTGGAGAGACTGCATCCACAGCAGCAGGCACGCTCCAGCATATTTGAATGGCTGCAGTGATGCGGGAAGACAGGATATTTTAGATTCCAGGGCTGGCCACGTTGAGTTATGTTCCTCTTTAGGTCCGTCTATTTCAGCCTGTATATTAAAGAAAATTTACAGCAGGCTAGTAATGTTATTACATGCAAGGAAGGCATCCAGGCCATTGAGTTCCTTTAGTGTATTGTCCATGACTACTTCCTCTGCCAGGGAGTTGCTACTGCTCTTACAGTAAAGAATCCCTTTATATGTCGGGTTAAGAATGATAGGACTTCTGTACATTCTATAGCACTGTTTCCCAGCCACAGAAGAAAGGAAGAGGTTACAGTGATCTGTAGAGGGATCTTTCCTGCTATGTACTGGATTTTTTGCAGCCAACATATGTTACATTGTATATTCCTTCCAATGTGTTACCAGCAATTTAGTGTCTGGGTGGCATCCCCATTGGTGATCCCATGCTTGACCCCACGCAAGCCCAAAAACCAGGACCCCAAACTCACCTCTTCTGGGATCCGGATCCAGTTGCTGTCCCTGGAGGAGCCATAGCAATGACAGCTATGTGGGTATAGCAACCGGACACCAATTGAAGCATTACCAGAAGAGGTAAGTGGCTGGCTTTTTGGCCTTGCGGGTGGGTGGCACGAATCAGGATGCCCCCTCACACCCAAGCAGTGGTCTCACACCATCCTAAAGGGTGTAGGTCAGAATTAAAAATAGGAAGCCACCTATGGCTGAGCTTTGTACATTTTAAAGCAGTGGTTCTCAACCTTTTTATGCTAATTACCCCCTAATGACAAGAAGCTCCAACCAAGTAAGCCCAAGAAGGGGTTCAATGATAAACAATGCCAAAATACATAGTCCACAGGCTTTATAGCACTTTTAAAGCAATAAGCAATAAGGATACAGTTTCACTGTTAAAATAACATACCAGAACAGTCAGGCTGTGTACCCTTGGGGTATATGTACCACAGATTGAGAAACAGTGATCTATAGTACTTAGTTATTACACATAGAGCACATTGAGTAATTTCCTGTAAGAGAGTAATGGGATAGATCTCTGGTGAAGAATGGGTTACAGCGCTATGTGGAGGGATCTCCCCTGCTTTGTACAGTTTTTTTGCAACTAGAAAAGCTCAGATCTGATATACAATACTATCAGAAATATGAGTAGTGAAATATACAGCTACCTATAGCGAGGTTGCGGACATCACCCTGCTGAAGAGAATCTACACACAGGATTTAAAGCAGAAATATCGCAATAGATTGGTAGTCTTATGCACAGGAAGGGGTTACCATGAAAATACAGAGTGATCTACAACTGACGAAACCAACAAGTGTCAGATCAGTTGATCAGATCAGATCAGGGTTAATCTGCTATGGGCTAAGCTGCAGACCACGCACACCACTGCACAAGCTGTCTCTTAGCTACACGGAGGATGGAGGGGGGTCCTATAGAAACAATGACTCGGTTCTGCATCTCTCTGCTGAGAGAATGGTTAGAGAACCAGTGAAACGTTTCCCTCTGTGTACAGGACTTCTACAAGCTACTGCAGGAAGCCAACACCATTGGCTGCCTTATTTGATGTTCCAGCAATTCCCCTGGGCAGAGAGTGTTAAACTCCGTATAAGCCACACAGAGGGTACGGAACTTTGTTTCTGATAGGAACAATGAAAGTATAGGTGGAGAAACAGGTATTTCCTATGTATAGGATTGCTGCAAACTAGGAAGCCAACAAGTGTTCAGTGGTTGATTTATCTAATGTGCCAAAGATGTTCTGTGCAGAGGGGGTTAAGCTGCCACTGGCAAAGCTGCAGAGAAGACACGATGAGTGTTTTTTTAGGAAATTTAAGACGATAGGAGAGAAAGGGGTTAAACTAAAATCCATAGAAATTGTATGGACAGAAACACTGGTAGATTGCCTATAATCTACACAAAAGATGCTTCATGAAAGATGAAGGTTTTGGGGGAGTAAGAGGTTAAAACAGTGATCTTTTCTTCTACAGTATGTATTGTATTCCTGTAAGTTAGGAAGCAAGCAACATATAAATAATATAATAAATAATAATAATAATAATAAACATAGTGCTCCAATAGTTATTTTATGTGTCAGCGATGGCAGAAGGGCTTAAACTGTTATTGGCAAAGCTGCAGGATGGAGGTGGGTGGAAGGTGAAAGGGTAAAAAAAGAAGAAATCTTTGATCCTATTTATAGAAATGCTGCAAGCTAGAAAACACGTGTTTCAGTTGGGGTCGGACTGGCCCTCGAGAGCAGCAGAGAATACTGCAGTGGGCTCTAGGCACTGACCCAGTGTCACCATTAGGGCAGTACAAGAGATACAAGAATATAGTGTTTTTCGCTTGCCCAGCGTGTTCTCTGACTTTCCTTTTAAGTTACATTTGGTCATTAAACATCAGATGTTATATTATTACAATCTAATTGTATTTTAGCTGAATGGTGGGCGCCAAGGATAATTTTCTCTGGTAGGAACCAAAAAGGATTTCCTCTGGCGAGTCCAAGGTGCTTTAGTTGTCTCTAGTTTAGTGGTTGTTATATCTGCTGTGCTTGTCATAAAGGGTTAAACTGTCTGTAAACTATACATAGCAAACATGAAGTTGTTTCCTAAAGGAAAAATGGAAGGAGGTTAAAAAAATAAAGAGAGATCTTCCTGTCTGTGAATGTTTTCTGAAGTCAACTTAACAAGTGGATATCTTCTTCGATGATGTGCCATCGATCTAATGGGCAAAGATGGTTAAAGTGCCACTGGCACTATGCACAGGAAATACAGTGATATGCTTCTTATTGGAGCAGTAATGTGATAGGAGGAGGAAGAGGTTAAAAACAGAGGAATCTTCCGTTCTACGCTCTATACGCTCTATAGCGTGGCTGCAAGCCAGGAAGCCAACACGTGTTTCAGTGTTTTCTTATCTGATGTGCCAGCGATTTGCTTAGCAGTGATGTTTACCTGCCTATAAACAACAGAGAGCATATAGTGCACCGTAGGGAGAGTAGAAGGATGGGGGTGGGTAAATAAGAGAAAAAATCAGGTTTATGTATAAGATTCCTGCGTTAGAAAGCCAACAGGCAGCGGCATAACTGAATGTAACCAGGCCCTGGTACGAACATTGGGTAACCTTTTTCCTGTCATTTTAACTAAACTGGATGGATACAGCTAGACTAAAACTGAAATAGCAGAGACAAATGATGCTTCTTTTTTTTCTGTAGATGATGCCATGAGATCACAAATCTATAATCAAAAATAAGTTGGAGAAACAAAAATGATTGGGTCCCCCTGACTTTATGGGGGGTTGTTTTATCTGATGTGTTAGCATCTTATGGGCAAAGATGGTTAAATTGCGACTGTCAAAGCTACTCCCTATAGGAATATTCAAAGGATAGAGGGAGGAAAACGTAAAAACCCATTCTGTCTTTGTCTAGCTACTTTGTAGCTTGGCAAACCAACAAGTATTCCAATGGTCATCTCATCTTCAGTGGCCTAACTAAATGTGATCAGGCCCTGGTGCGAACAAGGAATGGCGCCCCTGCCAGGGCTCATACTGAGCTCCTTTTCCTTTTAAAGACTGAACCAGCAGAGAAATAATCCTTCTGTATATTATGTCATGAAAGCATCTAAAAAATAAGGCAGAGGAACCACAACTAAGGGGCCCTCCTGACCAGGGGAGTAACTATAGTGGGTACAGTGGGTTGCAATTGCACTGGGGCCCATACGGTCAGGGGGGGCCCATTATTAGTGCTCGTCCACATCAGATACTCACTTTAAATTATTAAGAAGGATTGTCTGTGCTGTTTCAGTCTTTGGTTTCATCCAATTGAGTTAATTGTTGCCCCCTCTATGGTTACGCCCCTGCTCATTCTATCTCATGGGTAGAGAGGGTTAAGCTGCAACTGGAAATACCACACAGCAGGGCATGCTCTGGTCCATTCAGTTATGCAACATGCTGCCACAACACAGCATATATCGAGCTAAATGGTGAAGAGTAGGCTGCTGGTTGCATCCCTGTTCACCTCGAGCTGGAGGCGTGCTCGGGCCGACCAATCACAAATGGCTAGCCTGGGTATGCGTCTAGCTTAAAGTGGACCAACACCCAGGATTTTGACTATCCTGGGTCTTGGTCCACTTCGGTGGGGCCCCCCCGCTGTGTGAAACCCCCCCCCGATCACCCGAAAAACTCACCTCTCCCCGCTCCCAGCGCCGACGGACAAGAGATTTGACAGCCGCGGACAAGCGGCTCCTCCGCCGCCGCCTCCCGCGCGTCACTCTTGACGTGCACGCGCCCGCGCCGGCCATTCACAGACGGCCGGCACGGGCGCGCGCACGTCTAGAGGGGCGCGAGGGAGGCGGCGGCGGAGGAGCCGCTTGTCCGCGGCTGTCAAATCTCTTGTCCGTCGGCGCTGGGAGCGGGGAGAGGGGGTGTTTGGGGGGGTTTCAACCCGCGGGACATCCCGATCTCGGATGTCCCGCAGGGAGGGAGGTGATCGGCCCGGGAATCTTATAGATTCCCGGGCCGATCATGGGAGGGTGATGGTCCACTTTAAGGTATAGCGAGACTGCGACCTGCGCATCTGCCATTGGAATGAGGTTAGGTTAGTGGATTTAATCCTAATTTGGTTGCCACAGGGCGTGCAAATTGGGCGGCCATATGGGCAATTCCAGCACAATTCCCTATGCACGGAAAGACAATTTCCTATGCCAGGATGCCCCTTTGTGTGAAATCCCCTGGGTCTGCTGGCACTCCCACAGCACATGCGCAGGCTGCGCCTACATCCCTAACAGGGTGTGTTAATATTGTATTTCGCTATACAAAATATATCTTTGATTAGGGCTCCCAGATACAACTTTGCATGGGGCCCCAGAAATGATAAACCCTCCCCTTGCCACTGCAAGGCTTTTTTTTTTCCTTTAGGTACAATAAGAGGATAGGGGAGAGAGGAAGTGAAGCAGCTGTTGGCAAAGCTGCACAGAGGACACAGTTAGAGGATAGGAGGATAAAGTACTGTAATGAAGATGAAGTAAACTGCCACTGGTAAACGGCCAGAGGTTACGGTGTGTTTTTTTGCCTTTAGGAAGGGGTTAAGCTGCCACTGGTAAAGTGGAACAGAGGATAGAGTGAGAGTTTTCAGCTAACAGCAATAGATGGAGAATGGGATCTGCCAGCGATCTCATGGGCAGAGTGCCACTGGTAAAGTTGCATAGGAGGATACATTGTTTTTTTCCCATAGCTACAATAGATTAGGTGGAGAAAGGGGTTATTATGACTAAAATACAGGGGGGGGGGGGGGAATCTCCCTATGTCTGAGATCTCCAGGGAAGCCCGTGTCCCAGTGGTTATGTAATTTGCTGTGCCAGCGTGCTCAAAGGAAGAGGGGGTTAAACTGGCAACGCTGCACAGAACGATACAGTGAGTTTTTTGCCTATAGGTACAATAAGGATGGGAGGATAAAGGAAAGGGTTAGACTGCTGGCACAGAGGATACAGTGAGTGCTTTCTATAAGAATGGATGGAGGATGGGATCTGCCAGCGATCTCATGGGCAAGAGTGGTCAAGTTGCACAGGAGAATTCTGTGTTTTTTCCTACACTACGAGAATAGTGGGAGCAAAGGGATAACATTAAAATAGAGGGAATATCTTTCTATGTCCGAGCACTTTGTAGCCGAGGAAGCCTGTGTCCCAGTGATTGTTATTTTTATGTGCGTCTTCATGGGCAGAGGGGGTTAAACTGGCAAAGCTGAAAAGGAGGCAAATGTGCCCAGGGGGATACATTGAGTTGGCCTTTAGAGGCAATACGAGGGTATAGGAAAAGATTGGGTTAAACTAACACTGGAAGGGCTGCACATGAAGATACAGGCGATGGAAGAAAGGGGAATGGGTTAAACTGCCACTGGAAAGGCTGCACAGGAATATACAGGGGATGGAAGAAAGGGGAATGGGTTAAACTGCCACTTGAAAGGCTGCACAGGAAGATACAGGGGATGGAATGAAGGATAAGGGGTTAGCTGCCACTGGCAAAGCTGCACAGGAGGATACAAGGTAAAGAAGGAAGGGGTAAGTTGCCACTGGTAAAGCTGCACAGGAGGATAAAAGGTAAAGAAGGAAGGGGTTAGTTGCCACTGGCAAAGAAACACAGGAGGATACAAGGTAAAGAAGGAAGGGGTTAGCTGCCACTGGCAAAGCTGCACAGGAGGATACAAGGTAAAGAAGAAAGGGGTTAGTTGCCACTGGCAAAGCTGCACAGGGGGATACAAGGTAAAGAAGGAAGGGGTTAGTTGCCACTGGCAACGCTGCACAGGAGGACACAAGGTAAAGAAGGAAGGGGTTAGTTGCCACTGGCAAAGCTGCACAGGAGGATACAAGGTAAAGAAGGAAGGGGTTAGTTGCCACTGGCAACGCTGCACAGGAGGACACAAGGTAAAGAAGGAAGGGGTTAGCTGCTACTGGCAAAGCTGCACAGGAGGATACAAGTAAAGAAGGAAGGGGTTAGCTGTCACTGGCAACGCTGCACAGGAGGACACAAGGTAAAGAAGGAAGGGGTTAGCTGCCACTGGCAACGCTGCACAGGAGGACACAAGGTAAAGAAGGAAGGGGTTAGCTGCTACTGGCAAAAGCTGCACAGGAGGATACAAGGTAAAGAAGGAAGGGGTTAGCTGCTACTAGCAAAGCTGCACAGGAGGATACAAGTAAAGAAGGAAGGGGTTAATTGCCACTGGCAAAGTTGCACAGGAGGACACAAGGTAAAGAAGGAGGGGTTTAGTTACCACTGGCAAAGCTGCACAAGAAGATACAGGGTAAAGAAGGAAGGAAGGGGTTAGTTGCCACTGGCAAGGCAACACAGATGATATAATGAGCGTTTTTAGGGTACAGTGAGTTTTTTTCTATAGAAACATTAAGAGAATGGGGAGAGGAAGGGGTTACAACTACAATTCAGTGAGCTCTTTCTATGCTGGGCTATCTGTAGCCATGGAAAGCAGCGGATGCCCCGGTGGCCGGTCTGTGCGGTGCCGGGCATTGGATGGGCATCAGAGGATTGGATGGGCACTGAAGGCACTCCTGAGCAGCTCCTCCCGCACGCCCCTCACCATAGAAGACCATCCCCACACAGCCGGGGGAGGGAGGGGGAGAGACTCGGAGCCGGCACTTGGAGTTCAGTCCTCATTCGGTTTGAGGTGGAGCAGGGGCAGAGGATGGCTGCCTTCTCCTGAGTGTGACCCTCTGCCACCATCAGAGCTGACGTGCTGCCTGTTTCTGGCCTCGGTGGGATTGGACACTTGAGCAGTCGCCAATGATTCGGCGAAGCAGGAAGCGCAGGTTGGAGTGGTACCCCTCTCCTCTGAAGCTATGCCCGATATAAGAGCTGGCCGGGTGGCCTTCTTCTGAACCTCTCTACCTTCTCTCCACCATGGAGGCTTCCAACAACACCACCTCCTCGGACTCATCGGAGAGGGGCAATGGTACCCGACTGGAGGAGGAGGTTGCCCTTAGCTACCAGCTCATCACCTCTCTCTTCCTGGGCACCCTCATCCTGTGTGCCATCTTCGGCAATGCATGTGTGATCGCTGCCATAGCCCTGGAAAGGAGCCTTCAGACAGTGGCCAACTATCTCATAGGCTCCCTGGCAGTCACCGACCTGATGGTCTCCGTCCTGGTGCTGCCTATGGCGGCTCTCTACCAAGTTCTGAATAAGTGGACCCTGGGCCAGGTAACTTGCGATATCTTTATTTCTTTAGACGTTCTGTGCTGTACCTCGTCCATCCTCCACTTGTGCGCCATAGCCCTGGACAGGTACTGGGCCATTACTGACCCCATAGACTATGTGAACAAGAGAACTCCTAGGCGAGCTGCCATTCTAATCAGCTTCACTTGGGTGGTGGGTTTCTCCATCTCCATCCCACCCATGTTGGGTTGGAGGACACCTGAAGACAGGTCAGACCCCGATGCCTGTAAAATCAGCGAGGACCCCGGTTACACCATCTACTCCACATTTGGGGCTTTCTACATCCCTTTAATTCTAATGCTGATCCTGTATGGGAAGATATTTAAAGCAGCCAGGTTCAGGATTCGAAAAACTGTTAAGAAAGCTGAGAAGAAAAAAGTAGCAGACACTTGTCTGTCGGTCTCCCCAGCTACCATCCAGAGGAAAAGCAATGGGGAACCTACTAAGAACTGGAAGAGGAGTGTGGAGCCCAAGCCCACCACCAACAGCTGTGTCAATGGGGCAGTCAGGCATGGTGAAGATGGAGCTGCTCTGGAGATCATTGAGGTCCACCACTATGCCAACTCCAAGAACCATCTTGCCCTGCCAAACGATTCCACTGACAGCTCATCTCCTCATTGCTTTGAAAAAAAGAATGACAGGGGCATGGATGCCAAGAGGAAGGTGGCCCTGGCCAGGGAGAGGAAAACAGTGAAAACTTTAGGTATCATCATGGGCACTTTCATCTTTTGCTGGTTACCCTTCTTCATTGTTGCCCTGGTCCTGCCATTCTGTGAATCCTGCCACATGCCTCATTTGTTGTATGATGTCATCAACTGGCTGGGCTACTCAAACTCTCTCCTTAACCCCATCATATATGCTTATTTTAATAAAGATTTCCAAAGTGCTTTTAAGAAAATCATCAAGTGCAAATTCTGTAGGCAATGAAGATTGATCCTGCTTGCCCTTGACCTGCCTTGTGCCCATGACAAAGCCCATCTTTCATGCTTGTGCTCTGGAAAGCATTGAGTAAGCCAGCTTTGGCACTTGATGGACCCAGACTTACAAAAGACTTGAAGTGAAGGTGGAACTGTATAAACCTAGTTTTAATGGCTGCCATGATTTTAATGTGAAATTCTATAGACTGAACAGCTCTATATATAAATATATAAAATATATATAGTCCATATTTTTTCATGACCACTGCATGACAGTGGGGGATTTCTTGGACTTTTCTTTTTGTCTTTTAAAACATATTTGCACACATGGCCGGCCATTGGGGTGTGCAAGCTGTGCGGTCTCCCAGGGTACCAGCCTAACCTTTCTGTAAAAGGTGCCAGAAGATCCTGGCTATTCAAACCACCCTTCAGATTGCAAGATCTCAACTGGCTCTGCAGGCCACTCTTTCTCGCATTTGCCTGTCTCTTGCTATTTATTTCACTTTACATTCATCTGTTCTATCTCACTTTTTATAGTTTCAGCATCTTCTATTTAAATCTTTTTTCCATAATGTTGCCATTCCGTGTCACCATCTTTTACTGTTTTATGCGAGGCCCCCCCCCCCATATTTATTTCTTTCTTTCTTTCTTTCTTTCTTTCTTTCTTTCTTTCTTTCTTTCCTCCATCTCCCTCTCTTTTTCTCCATCTTCCAGTTTTTTCACTCTCACTCCTCTATTTTTTCCCATATTCCTTTCATATTTCTCTTTTCATGTCCCTTACATCCTCCTCTCTTATTTTTCATTTTCTTGTCCCTTATTTTTTAAACTTACTTTGGTCTTTCTTTGGTTCTTTTTTCCTTTTTTCTTCTGCATCCCCAATGCTTTTCCTCTCCTTTTCTCACCCAATTTCTCACCCAGTTTAACTCTCTGTCTCCCTTAATGTTCTGTCTCTTGTTTTCAAGTATTTTCCCACTTTCTTTTTACCTTTATTCTCCCTTTTTGCATTTCCTTATTTTTCTCTCTTTTCCACCTTACTTTAACCTTTCTTTACTGCATTCCCAATGTATTTTCCTCTTAGTTATTGACCCATTCATATCTCTCCTTGTGTCTCTTCATGTCCCATCTCTCTTGTTTTCCCATATTTTTCACAATACCTCCACCTTCCTTTTCCACGTGCCCTCATCTTTCCACTACATCCTTCATCCTTTCTTTTTCTGTATTCTCAATTTATTTCCCCTATCTTTTTCTTGCCTTATTTCTTTTCTTGTCTCCCTTATCTGTTTGTCTTTCACATTCATCTCTTTTCACAATCACTCTGCCTCCCTCTCTTCTCCTTTCACTCTCTGTTTTCCACGTTTCCTTTTCTTTCTCTCTTTTCCACCATACGTTACCTTTTCATCTCAGATGATAGCTATATAAATTTCTTCTTCTTACCTATCTTCTTCTTACCTATCTATTTCTTAGTCTTTCTCTTTTCCATGAGCTCTTTGTCTCGCTTTATTTTCTTTATACTCTCTATCTCTTTCCATTCATGTGGGTGTGTGAAAGGGCACCATCCTGGGATCTTGCACAGGGCAGCATTTACCCCAAGGGCGGCCCTGATTGCAGAGACCAAGGGGCTGATGGACTGTTGCTTGATGTCCTTTAATGTGAATTAAACTGAGATGCTTAGTGGCCATGGCACTGGCACAGGGATGTCATTATGTAACACATTTTTTTTTTGATCCTCTCAGCTCAATTGCATTTTGAAAGGGTTTGATGGGTTTGTATCATTCGCCATTCCCATCAGCCATTTCAAATATTTGATTATTTAAAAAATCATCCTATGCATACAGGCAACTGTCTATATTATTTACCAAATGAGATTGTCTTAAACTACAGGAACACCCTAGAGCAGATACAGTATTGTATGTAGACGTGTCATTCTGGCCTGAATGTACAGTATTAAATTGCAATATTCGCTGGTGATAACACAGCTTGCAAGTTTATTTCTAATAAACTTTGCCTTGAAGTGCAAACAAGTGGTGTCTTGTGTGATATGAGAAATACGTATCATTTGCTCAATTGTTAAAAGAGGCTTAACTGCAGCCATAGCAGACATTGTGGCTGCTATGGGGCCCTGGGGCAGAGGATGTGTTATGGGACCCATCAAATGTGGCAAGCTCTCCTCATGTTAGGCAATATTCCATAGTATAGTAGCAGTATAAGAAAGTCAATGAAATTGAGTGCTACTACAATTTTCCCCTTACTCCGTATTATTATTGCTTATTTATTTAAAGTGGACCAACACCCAGGATTTTGACTATCCTGGGTCTTGGTACACTTCGGTGGGGCACCCCCGATCGGGGTGCCCCGCTGTGTGAAACCCCCCCGAACCCCCCGAACTCACCTCTCCCCATGCCGACGGACAAGCCGCGGACAAGCGGCTCCTCCGCCGCCGCCTCCCGCGCGTCCCTCTTGACGCGCGCGTGCCCGCGCCGGCCATTCACAGATAAGATAAGGTAAGGAGTTTGGGGTGTTTGGGGGGGTTTCACCTCGCGGGACATCCCGATCTCGGATGTCCCGCGGGGAGGGAGGTGTTCGGCCCGGGAATCTTATAGTTTCCCGGGCCGATCACCGGTGGGTGTTGGTCCACTTTAAGGGTTGTCCCCCCGTGGTACTGTACATATTGTAGAAATTACAGGAATATAAAACAAGTAATGTACTTATATTACACTGTGTACTATGGGTCAGATGTGAAGGAGATGGGTCAAATAGACATTGGGTCTGATTTATCAAGCACTGCCAGACAGTGCCACATCGGTGCAAATTAGAGTAGTAAAAAAAATATAATAAAATCGTTTTTTTTCACACTTGTGCATGTTGCTGCACTACAAGAGGCACATTTACTGAAGCATCAGTGGTGCAGTAACATGCTGAAAATGTATAAATCATATTTTGCCCTACTCTAATTTGCACAGAAATGGCATTGCCTGGCACAAGTACTTGATAAATCAGGAACCCTTGATATAGGGGTACATTAGGTGTAAGGGTCCTTCCCTTGCTAGCCTTTAGGATAAGGGTGTAGACCCAAGGTTGGGTGTAGAATATTTCTCAAACTCATTTGAAAATTTCTTCTTCTCCACTTCAAAACTCATTCGGATGTTCAGGATGACACATTTCTTGGTACCTAAACTGTAACAGCAACCATTTTTCACAAAATGGTTGTTGTTCCGGGCACAGGGAGGTATCTCAACTGCGGATACCCCGTGCGCAATAACGACAACAAGCTGGAGAAATCTTAACTTTCTCCTCATTCCCCTGGAGAAATTCAGCATTGTGACTGGTCACCGTGGTCACATGGGTGCCGGCACTCGGTTCAGGCTTAATTGTGTGTTGAGGTATAGAGTTAACCAAACTTTATGGAGTACGTCACCTCTACAAAACCCAACCATGTGTTCAGAACTTTTGTTTGCACTTTATTGTGTTTTGAGGTGTGGAGCTAAGTTTTGGGGATTCTGGCTGAGATAGCCATGCCAATTGCTGCTCCCCGCGCATGCGCCATTTTCTTATCTTTCTCTTCATTCCACCAGCGAATGTCAGAGGAGGAATCTGGAATGTCGGCAATCAATTGTGGGGAACTTTTTGCAGAGGAGAGTGAGGATAAAGGTAAGAGAAACTGGGCTTGTCATGGGTGTCTGTGTGTGTGTGTGTGTGTGGCAATTGGGATGCCCCCTGCTCTGAGTACAGGGCAGACCATGTGTAAGAGGGATGTTGATCCAATTTAATTCTACTACTGCAGTTATCAGCATTTAGTCAGCTTTAGTTTGAGTTGTCTCTACATTTAAAGATCCTTAGGAACCCACAACCAGGCATTAAGCCCTTTATGATGGAGGGCAGGAAGTAGCTGCACACTTCAGTGGAGCATGTCTCCTATTGGATGAGCTACGTATTCCACACAAGTGTAGCTATGTATTGTCCCCCAATGGACACAGCTCTGCTAGGTAAAAGTCAGTATGTGTCTAAAGAAGGGCTCACTGATGGTATGAGGGTGAAGGTGAACCATGAACCATGACCGACCCTGGCACATAGATGTAAGAGAGTGTGGAGGTCCGCCGTAGGATAAAGGTTGCTACATCAGTAGGTCACCATTTTAACTGGCTTTGAACCTTTTAAAGTCCCCGTCTTATCCAATGCTTGATTCCTTCCTGCCCCAGCTCCTGGTGAAAGGGAACGTGGGAGAAAATAAAGCTTATGCTTTTGCTGACAGTACAAATGAGAGATTAAGGGGCACAATTTCTATCCTCTCATTATGTATAACTGATGGCATTTTTTGTGCCTAAAGGATGTCCTCAAGGTGCGGAGCTTTTCTAGTATGTTTTTTCTTTTTTTATGTTAACAAATGTGTGATTTATGGAATGATGTTCACTTCCTGCATCTGCTGCAGCAGCATTCTGTGAGTACAGGACTTACTTCTCTCTTTTTTTGTAGATTTTGGTGTACAGACTTGGTGTACGGTTGCTAATAGCAACAGATTGCAGGTAGCGAAAAGTTTCCATGAAACACACATTTGCTAACATAAGAAAAAATAGATTAGCTCAGCACCTTCAAGACATTCTTTTGGCACCAAATATATACATTTTTAAAAGTGTGAATATCTTTTTTCACCCCACCTGGAGAGCATCTCCACCTTAACAGTCTATGTAATGTAATGGGAATGAAACTTCCAAACTTTCTTTGTGCCTGATAGGTTGCTGTGATTGAAAAGCTGTCCATATGAGGCTGTACATGTGCACCTCACCTACAGAATGTCTCCATTTTCAAAACCCAACTGGGTGCTGGCAATTTAAATATGATGCCTGCACTTTATTGTTTGTTGAGGTGTAGAGCTGGCCAAACTATTGAGAATACTGGCCAGCTGAGATAGCCATGTAATGTAGCAAGCTCTCTGTGTCTCTGCATTAATGAATTGTTCCCTAAAGATGTCCAGGCAGGCTCACAAGTATTTCCATTGTGTAAGGCTACATATGCCAATGTTGGGCCAATGTAAGGCTATATTGGCAGAGTAATTATACAATAAAGTTTCACTTCATGTCCTAATGTCTCTGTGTTGGTAGTGGGAGGGCTGAGTGATACAACACACTCTGGAGTGAGCTGAGATTGACTGACATTTTGGAGGGCTCGTTTCTAGCCTATCACTAACAAAAAGGGGTGTCAACCTGACACAAGCCTCAGTATTCAATTTGTGATCTGGATCAAGGGGGAGAAGAAGATATTCCCATTTCTTTCTGTGGCCATAGCAAAGAGACAGCATGGGGCTTAAGCTGTGAGGCAAAAGATTTTAAAGTTTGGCTGGTCACCGTAACCAACTTACCTCTTCCTGATCCACTGATGTCATGCTGTCTAAGAGGCCGATTCATTAATAGCGTCAGGTAGCGACAGATAAGAGGCCGATTCATTAATAGCGGCAGGTAGCGACAGTTGAGCGACTGTAGCGGCATTTTCAGAGCGCCCGCTAGTAGTCGCTGTGCTTTGCCGTTATTCTGTAGTTGATAGCGACTCAGTCGGTTTGCCGTAATGTTGAATATTGGGAGAGGAGTCGCTATTTGACAGGTTCCGCGCTGTATGGGAGCGAATGATAGTGACTGGCCCTAGCGACCGGCTCCCACCATATTCATTAAAAAATCACGCTCAAAAAATTCTCGCGCTGTAAAATGCATGTTTAAACCCCAGAGCGCTGGCGGCGATGGGTTAAAAGTAGTTTTTTAACCCCCAAACAATCATATTTTTGGAAACCAAAAAAAACAAGTTTTTTTTAATAATTTGGTAATATGAATACATTAATATCAGACCTGTAATATCAATTCTGTACTTTTTTTTTTTTTTTTACCTTAAAAAAATTATCTAAAATGGCAGAAGTGGTCACAGAATTTTTCACATTAAAAAAAAAAAAAAAAAACTATTAATAACAATTAATTATGAATATTTAAAGATTGTTCCATTGAAATGCATTGGAGAGCGCCAGGTAGCGAGAGGTCATACCTGTCGCTGTTCAAGGTCGGACGCTGGCGCTGTGGGCTGAGGCTGGAATAATGATGAATGAGTGGCTATATGGCGCTATCTCAGTCGCTAAGCAGGATTGGTTTGATAAATGTGTGTTTGTGGTGGGGAGCCGGCATTCTCGTGGCGGGGCCCGTCATTACCGGCCGCTCACCAGTCGCTACCTGTCGCTATTCCTTCATAAATAAGGGCCTAAGCCTTCATCTAAAGCGAGCAAGTCTGAGCGCGCTGATGGCCCCAGACCCCGCTACCCTCTAACAGGGAGTGTGACCGCTCTGGACATTCACAAATGCCTGGCGGGGGCACACACCCTGCTAGAGGGATAGCAGGGATGTGGCCATGGCTTGCGCATGCACTGTTGGACCGGGAAAGAAGGTAAGTGTATGGCCGACCTGGGGGGTTTGACACAGCGGGGCATCCCGATTTTAGATGCCCCAGGGGGAGGGAGAGAATCGCCATGGGTTTTGGTCCACTTTAAGCACCTGATTTATTAAGCACCTTTCTAGACTATGCCACATCGGTGCAATTGGTGTAAAATATCATTTAAATTTTTTTCCACTGGCACATGTTGCTGTACTGCAAAAAACACAGTTACTAATGCCCTTATTCATCAAGCGATAGCGCCAGGTAGTGTCTGACGAGCGCCAGGTAGCGGCAGCTAACGGCGACTACCGACTCAAGTACGCCCGCGGCGGTCACAATGACGCATTTATCAAGCAAAATGAGGCTAGCGCCGGCGAGAGCGACGGCTAGCGCGGCATTCATCATGAAGCCGGCTGGACCGAACAGCGCCGCTGCAAATTCCCTCACAGTGCCAGGTATGAGCTGTCGCTCCCTGGCGATGTCCAATGCATTTCAATGGAGCAATCTATAATAATTCATGATTAATTGGTAATAATTTTTTTTTTAATTTTTTTAATGTCAAAAAATCGGAGAACACTTCTGCAATGTTAGGATTTATTTTTAAGTCCAAAAAAAAAAAAAAAAAAACTGTGCAGAATTGATCTAACAGGTCTGAGATTAATGTATTCATATAACAAAATGATTCTAAAAACATGTATAATGTTACATTCAAAAAATATGGTTGTTTAGGGGTTAAAAACTAGTTAATACAGATCGCCGCCAGCGCTCTGGGGTTTAAACAAGGAATGGACAGCGACAGCACATTCGGAGCGTGATTTTTTGATGAATATGAAGCTAGCCGTTCGCTCTGGCCATTCGTTGTCAGGCGCTCACATACAACGCTGGACCTGTGAAACAGCGACCCCCCAGCCAGTATTCAACATTACCGCACACCGACTGAGTCGCTGTCATCAAGCTAACGCCGGCCAAGCACAGCGAATACTGGCTGGCGCTGAAAAAATCACGCTACAGTCGCTCATCTGTCGCTACCTGGCGCTATTAATGAATCGGCCTCCCCGTTGCTAGTAGTGCGGCAACATGCCTGAAGAAAGTATAAATTATATTCTGCACTCATTTGCACTGATGTGGGATAATCTGGCAGAAGAGCTTGATAAATCAGACCCTAAAATACAATGGCAGAATTTTTAAAGGATATTTCCACTTTCAATGGAATTGTTGAAAATGCATTTTTTCTTTCTGCCAAAAGGACGTTCTGTGCTAAGCATATCTATTTTTTTTTTCGATATTAGAACATGTAGGTTTATCGGAAGCAGTTTTCACTACTTGCAATCTGTTGCCACTGGCTGTACACCGAGTCTGTACACCGAGAAGAGAGAAGTGAGTCCTGTACATAGAGAACACTGCTGCTATGGCCGCTGCTGGGGTGAAGGAGTTCACTCAACCTTACACATGCCCAGCAGCAGTGTTCTGTGTGTACAGGACTTACTACTCTCCTCTTGGTGTGATTGCAGACAGTGAAAGCTGATTCCATAAAATACACATTTTCTAACATAAGAAAAAGCTAAAAAAATACTAAAGCAGTTCAACACCTTGAGGACATCAATAAATGAAGACATTTGGTCTCTCATGGCGCATGCACCTTGTACTTTTAGTGGCCTTCACCAACTTAATATACACTTACCAGAAATCCACAAAATTCAGAGACATCAGACACAGAATCTGGAGACATCCTTATAGAGAAAAACGCTGGGCCTATCCTCCAATGTCAGAAGTTATCAAGCACTCCTATGCAATGCTGCAAATCCACTTAAAAAGCTCCAGGTTAAAGTGGACCAAAACCCAGGATTTTGAATATCCTGGGTTTTGGTCCTTTCCACCGGGACACCCCTAGAGGGATAGTGGGATGCTGCTTGCACATGTGCTGTTGGACTGGGAAACAAGGTAAGTGAATGGGGCAAACTGGTGAGTTTTTCACAATGGGGCATCCCAATTTTGGATGCCCGGGGGGAATCTATCGGCCCTGGAATCTTATAAAAGAGTTATACAGAGCAAACGCCTCTCATTGACTGAGAGCCTGTGCATGCGCCATTGGAATGTGGAGGAGGTGAGTTGTTGAGAGCTTTCTGGGAGGTTTCACACAGCGGGGTATCCCCAATCAGATTGCCCCGGGGAATGGTATGGAACCTGGGAAAGTGAAAACCTCTGGTTTTGTTCAGCTTTAAGAATAGACTTATTAGTGTTGAGTCGTTCTCAAGTCGAAATATTGAGAAAGCAATATAAAATGTCAAACAAGACATTTCATGTTCAAACCCAAACTCCGCTAAAAAAAAGAATATATACTTTTCCTGGCAATCCCTGGAAATTCCTGCAAAACTCACAGTTAAACATATATGCAAAATGTTTATAAATATCCTGACAACAAGAGCACTGGCACTGAAAGTGTTAAAGGAGCTCTAGCATGAAATAAAAAAACATATACATATGCTAAAAAGCAGGAGGAGCGCTTACTTATACACCTTGTGTCATAACTAAAATTCTTGCCAAAGCTTTTTGAGAATTGAAGGAAAAAGAATCATGGGTGATGTGTTTTAAATGTTTCATTCTACAATTCTACAGGGGAGATCTGCTCAACAGCAATAGCCTGTCCCCTAAGAGATGTATTTCCAAAATGTTTTTTGTTCTTTTCCAAAAGACCTCAGGGCCAGTAGTGCTAGTGGTAACTAGAAGATCCCCTTACCAATCCCCTTTTCTGCTAGGAGCTACGATCCAGGTTTCGCCTGGTGTGTGGGCTTAGCCTCTGTATGGCCAGCTCCCATAGAAAATGATGGGTGGCACAGGATTGGGTGATTGACCTGTCACGCAAGGTCCCAGTTTCAACTGCCATGCAGATTGCTCATTCCCCAGTGAGTTGTTTTTGCCCAAATTGTGCTTAGCACAGGGGAAGGAAGGGGTGGAATATTGTGTTTCCCCAAAAATAAGCCCTAAGATGAAAATAAACCCTTGCGTGACTTTTCAGCATTTTCACAAATGCTTTCATATAAGCCTGCTCCTGAAATTAAAGTGAACCAAAACCTAGGATTTTGACTATCCTGGGTTTTGTTCCTTCACCCCGGGGCACCCCGATCGGAGGTGCCCCGCTGTGTGAAACCCCCCCCAGGTCACCCAAATGAACTCACCTCTCCCCGAGTTTCTGGGTGACCTAGGGGTTTCACACAGCTGGTCATTTCGATTCTGGATGCCCCGGGGGGAGGGAATCAAGCATCTCTGGAATTTATAAATTTCCAGGCTAATCTCTGGGGTTTGGTCCACTTTAAGCCCTAGTCACAGAGAGACGGGCCGACTGTGCTGTCCCCCCTCATCTTTGTCAGCTGCTGCTTCACCCCTACAAACTCATTTTGCGCTGATGGGGCTGACAAATACCAGCGTGTAGTATCAGTATGAGGTAGGATCTTTCCCCTTATTGAGGCACAAATTTCAAGTCCTGGGGCGGTGACTGATTGTATTATAGCCTAGCTAACCCACATGGGCACATTTATATTTCTATTTCTATTCATATTAAGACATCCCCTGAAAATAAGCCCTTTTTCTGCGCAAAAAAATAATATAAGACCTGTCTTATTGTCGGGGAAACAGGGTATTAGCGGAAGCAGACCACACATAATGGGCAGATTGTGAACACCAACCTGGCACCCACCCAACTGAGACAGGATAGGGCATCAAAACACTGCTATGGGCCCATTGTACTTATTCATCTCTCTGGCTCTATCATCTATCTATCTATCTATCTATCTATCTATCTATCTATCTATCTATCTCATATCTATCTATCTATCCCATATCTATCTATCTATCTATCTATCTATCTATCTATCTATCTATCTCTCTGCCTATCTATCTATCTATCTATCTATCTAAATTCAATTCAAAAGAGCTTTATTGGCAGGTCCAAAAAAAACATTTAACATTGCCAAAACAAAAGGGAATAACAAATGGGGGGGGGGGGGGGGTGTTGGGTTATAGGGGCGGGGGGTACAATGGTCCAGTGGTGTTGGGAGTTGGAGAGGTACAGAGGCAGTAAGGGGTTCGGCTGGATTAAGGGGCAGTATATGGGTTTGAAATCCATAGATACTAATTGTTCTTTTAGTTGGGCCAGTATACAGGTGGGGTATAGGGGCAGTATAGGGTTATATCAGTCCATTGTGTCTCATGCTCCTCTCAGTTGATGGCAGGTGAGACATATAGGGGCAGTATAGAGGTCGGGTATAGGGGGCAGTATAGGGGTATAACAGTCCATGGTTCTCTTATGTTCCTCTCAGCTGGTGGCAGGTGGAGACATATTGGGCGGCTATTTGCAGGGTGGGCTCCTCTTCTCCCAGCAGGATGTGGAGTTTCCTCTCATCATCTATGGAGGTGAAGTCCGGGATGAGGGTGGAGAGTCTCTGGAAGTAAGTGTCCCTGGTGGATGAAAATTGGCTGCAGTGTAGCAGGAGGTGGGCCTCATCCTCCAGGGCCCCCTGCTCACAGTGCCGGCACAGTCGGCTCTCCCGTGGCTTGTATGTCTGCCTGTGTTAGCCTGTCTCCATCTCCAGGCTGTGGGCGCTCAGCCTATAGAGGCTCAGGGTCTGCCTGTGTTTGGGGTGGTGCAGCCTCTCCAGGTATGGGGCCATGGTGTAGTTCCTCTTTAGTGATTGGTAGATGGCAAGTTTCTGAGACTTACTTATTTCTTTCTTCCAATCCTCTATATATTGCTCCTGGCAGCTCTCGATCGCCAGCTTTATTCGGGCTTTTATCAGGGCATGTCGGGGGTTTTGGCTGGACAGGTGACTGACACTCTGTTGGAGGGCACAGGGTTTGTTCTGGGCCCCATGGCTCAGGGAGGCTTTGTGGTGGTAGGAGTCGGGGCTGCTGCTCTGTATGTGCCCCCAGAATGACAGCGCCCTCTTCTGCACCTGGAACCATAGTGGGAACCTGCCTAGCTCTACCCTGCACGCCATGCTGGAGGTGCTGCGATGGACCTGGAGGAGGTACTTGCAGAACTCCAGATGAAAAGTCTCTGTTGGGCTTGAGTCCCATTTTGACTGGTCTGGGTAAGTGATTGGGCCCCACACCTCACTGCCATAAAGTAGGATTGGGGCAATGACCCCATCAAAGATCTTCATCCAGACCCTCACTGGTGGTTTGAGGCGGTACAGTCGCTTAGAAAGCTCTGCAGGCTTTTCCTTTCAGGGCCTCTATTGCTGGCTTAAAGCTCCCTGATTGGTTAGGCTCCAGCCCCAGGTAGGTGTAGCTGTTGGTTTTCTCCAGTGCAGACCCGTTTAGTGTGAGGGAATGGAGGCTTTATTCTGACCCCTCTTCTGGAACACCATGACTTTGGTCTTCTTAGAACTGATGGGTAGTGCCCATGTGGTGCTGAATTTCTCCAGTACTGCCAGGCTGTCTTGGAGGCCTGTCTCTGTCGGGGACAGCAGCAGGAGGTCATCGGCGTACAGCAGGAACTTCACCTCGCGGTCATGCAGGTGGAAGCCTGGTGCTGAGGAAGCCTCCAGAGCTGCAGCCAGTTCATTGATGTTGAAGAGCGTTGGGCTCAGGCAGCAGCCCTGTCTGACTCCTCGGCACTGGTGGAAGTATGCCGTCCTCTTGCCATTCACCTTCACACTGCATTGGTTCCCAGTGTATGAGCTCTTGATGACATCACATGTTCTCCCCCCTGTTCCACTCTGCAGGAGTTTCAGGAACAGGCCCGGGTGCCACACTGAGTCAAACTCCTTCTTGAAGTCCACAAAACAGGAAAAGATCTTCCCCTGTTTGGTGTTGTGGACATGGGTCTTGATGAGGCTGTGCAGGGTGTAGATGTGGTCGGTGGTGCGGTGGTTTGGCATGAATCTATCTATCTATCTATCTATCTATCTATCTATCTATCTATCTGCCTATCTATCTATCTATCTATCTATCTATCTATCTATCTATCTATCTATCTATCAATCATCTATCTATCATCTATCTATCTATCTATCTATCTATCTATCTATCTATCTATCATCTATCTATCATCTATCTATCTATCTATCTATCTATCTATCTATCTATCTATCTATATATCATCTATCTATCTATCTATCTATCATCTATCTATCTATCTATCTATCTATCTATCATCTATCTATCTATCTATCTATCTGCCTATCTATCTGCCTATCTATCTATCTATCTATCTATCTATCTATCTATCTATCTATCATCTATCTATCTATCTATCTATCTATCTATCTATCTATCATCTATCTATCTATCTATCATCTATCTATCTATCTATCTATCTATCTATCATCTATCTATCTATCTATCTATCTATCATCTATCTATCTATCTGCCTATCTATCTATCTATCTATCTATCATCTATCTATCTATCTATCTATCTATCTATCTATCTATCTATCTATCTATCATCTATCTATCTATCATCTATCTATCTATCTATCTATCTATCTATCAATCTATCTATCTATCTATCTATCTATCTATCTATCTATCATCTATCTATCTATCTATCTATCTATCTATCTATCTATCTATCATCTATCTATCTATCTATCTACTCCCAGTACTCGTGCATTAAGTGAGGAAAATGCATGTTGCATCCATAGCAACCAAACACATTTCCGTTTTCATCAATAAATTGTTCTGATTGGTTTCTAGGAGTTGCAGCTTTATTGTATCAATATTAATGGAGGCTGTTTTTATGCCACAGTGTCGTCTTCTTAACCATGGTGACTCATTAGATATCATTTTAGTGTCATTCATTCTAGAGGATCCATTTCCTTGTCACTAGATTAGTTATTTTCTAGGTCATGTGATGCGTAGTCATGGGAACATCAGCCCTAGTTAAAGTGGACCAAAACCCCCAGATCGCTCAGTATACGCACCTTCTTTCCTAGAGCAGGCATGCTCCCTGTCAGGGGGTAGTGGGGATATGACTGCCAGCGCTTTAGGCTGTCTTCGTCTCTGCTCGGTTAGATGTGGTTGGAGACAAATCTAAGAGTTGACATCAGCACAGTCGAGCACTCTGATTGAACAAGATGCTGCACATGCGCCATAGGACTGGAAAAAGGTGGGTTTTACAGAGTGACCTTGGAAGTTTCACACTGTGAGGCATCCCTTGGTGCCCCGGGGGCAAGGGCCAAAACCCGGGATAGTCAAAATCCAGAGTTTTGGTCACCTTTAAAGTCATTGTCCAAGCACACTTAAACGACCAGCGGGTTCTTTCCCTAGCTCTGCAGGTGGCGGTTGTGCTCTTCTTCATCAAGTGACCTGGATCTTCCTTCCTGACCTGGCACAAACCACTGAAGTTCAGGGCAGTCCTCAGTCATCTTCAACTGGTGGCAGCCAGGCAACTGTCATTTTACATACAAGGAGACAGTCTCCCTTCGTTAGCCCATGGCCCACTGAAGGGTAATGACAGGGTGACGTTCAGGGATTCTGGCATGCTCCTTTCCCTATTACTGGCCAGGGAAGGTTGCCGGCCTGACATCATGGCCATCATGGACTCAAAGACAGAATGGCGCCAAGAAGAGGCGCCAGGGAGAGACACAGTGGACAATGAGCAGATTGCGCAGCACTAGAAAGAAGTAGGTGATTTTGTATTTTGTATTCTATGTCTCTGTATTTCAGAGATGTAAATGAGATGATTTGCATAGCTCCGCCTGCTGCATGGATAGATGGGTAATGCTATCTGTCCTTGTATTGGGTACTGTGCAAATACTTTCCGTTCTAGTAAAGCTCCTCTCTTCCTTTACCTAAGTAGAGGGTTTTTGGTCTCTTTACGACCCCCCCCCCCCTATATTAAGCCTAACATGGGTCTCTCCAGATACTGGCTTGCGACTCTGTTTTGGTACTCACCAAATCTCACCCCCCATACAGCCAGAAACATCTGCCCTAGTGATGATGAGAGCCTAAAGCTTGTGTCCACTCGTTGGATGTGTATGGCTGTGTAAATTTATAGTTAATACTTGGCATTGCACCCTTAGTGTTTCTAAGGGCCTTGGATGGCACAGAGACATAAAGAGATGATTTGCATATCTCTGCCTGCTGCAAGGATTGATAGGTAATGCTATCTGTCCTTGTATTGGGTACTGTGTAAATACTTTCTATTCCAGGAAAGCTACTCTCTTGTATTTCAAGGAAAAATCAATTCCTTATGACTGATTTGGTGAAATAGAATTTTCCCTGAAATTTCAATTGGTCTGAAATGGTATGATCAGGGGTGCCCCGCTGTGTGAAACCCCCCAGATCGCCCAATATAACTCACCTCTTCCCGGCGCATGTGTGGCCACTCGTCCAATCAGCACGCTCGGAGCCGCTGATGTCACGCCATCTAAGGCGTCTAATGGCAGCGGCTACGTGCGCGCTGGCATCTGCATCCCCCACTTCCCTCTAACAGGGAGCGTGTTCACAAATGGCTGGTGCAGGCATGCGCCCTGCTAGAGGGATAGCGAGATGCTTCCGCGGACCACGCATGTGCCGTTGGACTGGGAAGCAAGTTAGTGAACAGGGCAACCTGGGGGGTTTTGAACAGTGGAGCATCCCGATTGTGGATGCCCCAGGGGGAGGGAATCAATTGCACTCAGTTAAGTTCCACTTTAACTGGCAGCCTACCTAGAGATTTTGGCACCCTTTGTTCGCCAGACAATTTTTTCCATTTCACACTATATATGTTTAACTGTGATGTTTTCTGGAACTTTCCGGGATTTCCAGTTAAATTACCCGTTTTTATCAGCAGAGTTATGTCTTGTTGGTTTTCCCAACATTTTTGATTAAAATATGTGTGTATATATAGGTTTTTCAAGAAAATCATATTGCTTGTAAAAGCCCCAATCCTCCCGATTACAATGGTACCAGAGATATATTGGTAGGCACTTGTTCCTGCCCAGGAGACACCCCCCCCCCCCAAACTAAAAAGAGCGCTTTATGAGATTTTCAAATGAAATACAAGTATTATGCATACTATCAAGAGTAAAACCCTTAATACTTTTTTATATAGCATGGGGTCCTCCCTCCAGCAAAACCAGCCCTGGCACCATCTATGGGGGCTGGTAGACCAGGGTGTGGTGGCTGAGCGGCCAGCTCCTGGCCCTGAAGGCTACCAGCCCACATAGCCCACACGGGCACTGGGCCTTTCTGCACCCCCCTTCCTGGCCTTTGGGGATGCAAGTAATCGGCAGGGGGTTTTGGCAAGTCATCTGCTAGCCGACAGGTGACTTGCCCCTTGACCTCTTATCAGGGTCTCCAAGACCCCTTACTAGTTCAAAAAGGGTTATGCGCAAAAATGTATTTTATAATGGCCCAATTATAAAAATCCTTATAAATTTGTTGGATAGCAGGAGGGAGGGGTCACTTCTACACCCGGCATCAAGAAATATCCAAAAAGCTCTTACTGGCTCTTAAAATCAGCCTCTATCCCAAAACCATTTGGACAACTCAAGTTTCTTCAAAGTGATAATAAAGGCAAAGCCAATTGTTACACCATTGTGTCGGGCTACATTTGGCACTGTCCTAAACTTTTCCGTTTTTTTAATTCAAGAGGAAATGGCCAATTATCAAGGTTTACAGTTTCACCCATGATTTCTCCTTTGCAGCAAGTGGACGTGGCCCTTGGCTCTGTGATGCTGCATAATATTCAGCATAATAATCAGCTTAATGGTGGGGGGGGGGGGGGGGGTTTCTTCCTGAAATCCTGCTTCAAGCACAGGAATTCTCAGCCCCTTTGCTGTGCTCCTTCCCTCTCTCCTTGTTGCTAGGTGAAATTGGACGCTTAGACCTGCACCCCCAGATGCACATGCGCGCACCACTAAATGCGTATTTGTATGCACTTCCACAGGTGTATATGCGCACTCTCACTGGCACTGCACTCCCACATGCGCACCCCCACATACGCATGTGTGCACACTCACAGATGCATGCACACCCCCCCCCCCCACATATGTGCACTTCCACAGATGCACATGCACACTTCTACAGTTGCATGTATGCACTCCCACATGCGCATGCTGGACCCCCCCAGGCTCACATTTTTGCACCCCCATACATGTAAATGTGTGCTCCCACAGCTCTCGCAAGCTTGCGCTCCCACTGCTCCCAGTAGCAGTGGGGCAGCAGCTGCGTGATCTGTGGGGCTGCAGCCGTGGGAGATGGGGGGCGGTAGCCGATCGAGCTGAGGAGTGGCAGCTGTGGGAGCAGAGGGGTGGTAATCGTGACATGGCAGCTGTGGGGCTGCAGACATGGTAACAGGTGGGTGGAAGCTGTGGGGAGGCAGCCACAGAAGCAGTGGGGCAGCACCTGCGAGAGCTGTGGGGCGCCAACCGCAGGAGCTGTGGGGTGGCAGGACTGGTGCTGGGTGCCAGGTTAGCAGAAGATGATGGCCAGGTGCTCCAGGCCAGTCTCCCCACAGCTGGCAGCAGTGCCGTGCCATGTGAGCGCCATGCAGGGAGGGAGGTGGCCCCAGTCAGGTGACACACCCTGAGCCTGGACCTCAGCAAGCTCCCAGGGAGGGCAAGAGACAGTTGTGTGGTGTGACAGGCAGTCTACAGGAAGGGCAGTGGATGCACTCTCCAAGGAGGAGATGCCGGGCAGCCAGGACCAGCATGGCAGCAAGAGGGTGACTGGCTGGCGATGCTGGCACTAGAAGTGTCCTCACTCAGGGGAGCCGGTGGCCATCTTTCAGTAGCCCTAGCTGGGGCCAAATTCAAATGCTGCTGCTGTTCTGCCACCGCTGAAAGGAAGAGGATCGAGAGGTGTTACAGCAACTTCCTGCTGCTGCACTCTTAGGTGACGCAGATTAATGGGCTGCTCCGTGTTCGGGCCAGATGCCAAACTCAAAAACTTACTTCTGGCTGAAGCCCGTGTTTGGGTTTGGGAACCCGAACTCGCAAGGTTCAGTACAAACCCAAAATTTGCGGTTCAGGTTCACCCATCTCTAATTACATTTCAATGTTTTTTGTTTTTAACTGTGTGTGAAGCAGTTGGTGTTGTTTGTGAACTGAAGTGAAAAAAATATATTTGAAAATGAAAAACTGAAAATGTGATTACAGTATGTATTCACCATCTTTGCTATGGAGCCCCTAAAAAGGTCTGGTGCAACCAGGGCCAGATTATGAGGGGTGCGCAAGGGGTGTGCGCCCCAGGGCCTTCACCACTTGCCTTGCAAAGGGGGCCTCCACCAACCTTTGGGACATGGTCTGGTCCAGGAGGCTTTTCAATCGGACAGTGGGGGCCCCTGCAAAGCCTTTTTTGTTTTTGCAAACCTCCAGCCAAACCCACCACAGGGCAGGACGGAGAGTCTAGAGCAGCAAAGCCACTGTCACCAATGTCATCAACAGGGATGGCTGATGTTATTGTTCTGTAGGGCCATTGTGAACAACCTAAATATTAGAGACTGGGGTCAGCAAAGGACTATGGGCATATGGTGAAGGGGATATCCACTGGTAAGACATATTTGTTACTATACTGAATAAATGCAATTAGAGGTAATGACGAATTGGTATGGGGCTATGTGGGAGATATCTGGGTATTACAGGATTTTATGAGGAGCATATGGAATAGTGGGAGGATTGTTTATATAGATGCAAAGCCAGTACAGTATTAAATAAATAAATAAATATATATATATATATATATATATATTTGGTTTCATGAAAAAGCCACATGCAATGTTTTATTAAAGCTTAAAGAATAATAGTTGTAATAGTTGTGTATAGATAAATGGGACCCTAGGTAATATGATAAATAGCACTACTGCCTGTTCTCCCCAGGGTCTGACATTAGGGTTGATTCGGCCGCGACAGTTTGAATTTTCACACTATTTTTTGCGGTAGTATGCATGTTCAAATGTTATTTTTCAGTTTTGCAATTATTTTTTGCGAATCTAGTCTAGCAAATATATTCACATGCATAATTCAGTAGAGTCACCTGACCTTTCCCATGCAATAAAAAAGGCGGCAAGGTATGCAGAAATTACTCTCCACCATTTACCTGGTGAGTGTGACCTGTTCTCATGTGAAAAAAGAGTTCCACACGTATGTTGTGCTACCACTCTCAAATGACCTAATAGGTAAGTAGTTCGGAAGGAAACAACCTTTAAAATGACTTCTAATGTACTAGGCCAGGCACACATTGCAAGCAAGGACAATACTTACCCAAATATGTGCTTACATGCAAACGCACATCTGTAGCCACCTTTTTGTGTGTGTGTAAACATTCACTTGAAAATGAGGCATAGGTTAGCGTGGCCACCAGGGTGACTATAGAAGGAACACATAGGGGTTTGTATATATAAATGTAACACACAATAGTATTTTAAAAGATCGCTAGAGAAGCCAAAACAGAAACATTTAAAAGATATATACATTACATTACAAAAGAAAATACAAGTTTGAATTGACATAAATAACACCTAATTACAATACAATAAAACAAAAGACAACAAAATATAATAATAAAATACAAACTCAAAAGCAGTATATAACTTTGCTTTTTGCACAGATGCCTATAGATTGGCTTAGAAGAGAAAAGGTAAATCTCTTTACATAAATTTGTGCAAATAAGATACATACTTTCTCTTCTAAGCAGTTATATTAGCATTTGTAAGTATCCATAGGCGCCTCTGCTTGTATATATGCAGGTAGATACAAGCTTTCTCACATAGGCATCCCGGCATGTATATACTGGCACAGATCTGCCATTTCCATAAGAATATATATGCATGTTGTTGAATCTGCCTTATACCATCCATAGGCATCACTGCTTGGACATTCTCACACCGCTTGAAATTCCTTGCACATTTTCATTGCAGGTATTCGTAAGCAAACATGCATTCGCATACATTTAAAACTGATTTTTGTACGTGCTTCAGCCTCCGCTCCCCCTCCGGACTCTTCAGTTTTCAGGAGAGGGCCCGACAGGCCCCCTCCCCCATTTCCACCATTGCCGCCACCATCTTCACCACTACCTGCGCCCCTTTAGGGGCAAGGCGGATGATGTCACCCTGCTGACATCTTCCTGCTCCCCGCCTGACAGTTGTCAGATGTGGTCGTTGCTGGAAAGAGGGGTGGAGGGGCATCGGATCCTCTGATCCCCTGCCCCCCCCCCTCCAGCGATCACTGCATCTGTCATCAAGATTGGCGAGGGACAGACGAGCTGACGATCAGAGGCGAGTAAAGAAAAAACATTTTTTTTAATAAATCCATTTTCTCTGTGTGGTGTCTTTACATGTAACCCTTTGTGAACTGGTAAGGGGTCCATGAGATACTATACCAGTTCACAATGCTTTGGGTCTGGCTATATCACCTGCAGCTACCGGGTGACTTGCCCTTAACCCCCATCCCCCATTTCCTGCCTCCCTGGAGCCCAGGGCCATTTAGGCTTTGCAGGCTTGTGGCTGGCAGGGTGGGGAGGCCACCAAGGCTGGCCTCTGTGCCCTGTTCTACAAGCCCCCATAACTGGTCCACTGGCTGGTTATGCTGGGAATGGGGGGGAATAATGCATGCCATTTTTAAAAAAATTTTAAGAGCTTTAACCCTTAAAAATAAATTGGAGAGGGGGACCCCATTCTTTTATTTATTTAACCCTTCATAGTGTGGATAGTGGTTGTAGTTCACTTGTAAATGTTATAAAGGGCTCTTTTCTCCTGGGCAGGAATGGGGCTACCGATACATATGTGGTACCATTGTAATCGGGAGAAATGGGGCTTTCACATGCAATATGTTTTTTTTGAATAAAATACATTTTTTATTTAAAATAAATGAGAACATTTTAAAAAAACATAATTTTGATTATTTTTTTTTAAACATAGTGTAAAATGATCTGTCAACAGAGGGTGACAACGTCTCAAGTAGGCTGGCAGTTAAAAGGGTTAAACGTAGCTATGCATGTTGGGCAATGTTCTGTTCGGCGACCTTGTGATTTCAGATTTAGTTTTGATTTTATATTTTGTTTTTTTTAGATTTTTTTTGATTTTACATTTTGTTTTTTCTTGTTTGCATATTGATATTTTAGTAAAATGTATTTTTTATTCTGCTTTTTAATAAATTTTTTTAGGGAAACCCTGTGCAATCAAAGAATTTCTCAAGGGATTACTTCCAGAAAGATGTGCCCACTAAAACAAGCTGTGTATGCCTATAAAGCTTAATGTGTGTCCTTTCAGGGAATGTATGGCTTGTGGGGGGTATTTTAAATGTAAAGGGTTGTTTTGGTAGAAAAAGCGCAAGGTGCTCACTTTGTCTGCTGAGCAGAAATTAAGTAAAGTAACGTGCTTTACTTTGGGGTGTTTGGCAACTGTTCCCTTACCTATGCATATTGGGTATCATTCTGTTCGGAGGATGTTGCTTTTTCAGATTTAATTTTTTTTTTCTGTTTGCATATTGTTTTTTTAGGAAAATGTGGCTTTGATTCTGCCTTTTTATTCTTTTTTAGGTAAACCCTGTGCTACCAAAGAATTAATCGGGGATTACTTCTAAAAAACTGTGCCCATCTCAACAATTTCGCCTAGAAAGCTTGAGGTGTGTACTTCCAGACAATATATAGTTTGTTGGGGGTATTTCAAATGCAAAGGTTTGTTTTTCTTGAAAAACTGCAAGGTGCGCATAGCATAGTTGCATTTTATCAGAAAATCTGAAAAGTGCTGTTTCAGTTTGGGGGGAGTCTCCTGGGCAGGAAAGGGTGTCTACCTATACATATGTGGTACCGTTGTAACCGGAAGAAATGGGGCTTTTACACACAATTTGATTTTATTGAAAAACTTTTTATTACAAAAAACACTACAATTTGTAAACAAATTTTATTTTTTTATTTTTTTGCACATATTTCACCCAAATATAACCAATACCGAGAATAAAAAAACAAGGCCAAACAAGACATTTCATGTTAAAGCCCAGACTCCGCTCAGAGCCCAGACGGCTGACAAAAACAATATATCATTTCCCCAGAAATCCCTTCAAAAATCGCAGTTAAACATGTACAGCCCAAAATATTTAAAAATGGTCTGGCAACAGAGGGTGACAAAATCTCCATGTAGGCTGGCAGTTAAAGGGTTAATTAAAAGCACATATCAGGTAATGGCAAAAAAAGACAGCAAGGAGTTCACCTGATGCCTGTCCAGCAGACCTCTCCTCCATTTAATGCAGGGCACTGTAGATATAGATAGCAATGACAGCTACAAAATTTGCCCTTCCGTTTATTTCAATTCCTCCACAACCACGTTCCAAATGTGGTCTCACATCCACAGCTTAAGCTTAGTACTCACAGCATGAATGAGACTGGCAAACCACACTTGCTAGGCCTGTTCATGCTGGCAGTGCTGATGGACAGGAGCAGTCATTTGACCACATTTGGAGTGTGGTCATGGAGGAATAGAATGGACACATTTTGGAGACCTGCTACAGCATCTGCAACACCCTGCAGGACCTCGAGGAAAAGGCACATGGTCCAGGCTTCTGATGAGCTCCTTGCTGCCTTATTATTGCCATTGCTTGCAGTGTTCCTTTAAAGTAATCAGTTATCTAGTTAGCTCCGGGGAGGAGTGGGAAGGGGATTTTAATTTTTCAGATATGGGTACATTTCAAGTTAAAATAATTCATAATAATTCAGATCAACTGGTTGCCCTTTAATAATGACATGTATTCTGTAGTAAACAGCTGCTGTCCTATATTGTATTGTCCCCTGGGTTGATAGAACCAATATAACCAATAAAGCTGTGCTTTATAGCTTTGGACTTCAAAGCCACTTTGATGAACACATAAGAATAATCCATGGTTAAGGCGCATGAACATCACCTTTTCTATTCCCTGTCTTCAACTGAAACAAAGAAAAATATTGATCATAATTGGACAGTAGACCTACTTCCTTTAAGCCCACCAATCAAATATGTATGTCAGGGCAGATATAGATAAAAGCAGTCGGTGTGCTTCTTTAATCCATTCCACACTCAGTATCCATTCCCTGTGTTGTCAGCAGAGACACCGGGGTCATTATGGAAAGCAGATCAATGGTGTCTGTCTGAGACCTATTCATTCCTCTTTATTTTATGGCAAGAAAAAAGCACTCAAAATAAAGTAGAGGTGGGAGAAAAGTTGATGGTACCCCCAGCTTATAAAGCCACATATACATTGTTGTTAATGTCATGGTTCTGCAAGGTATGACCAGCAAGTGATAGACACTGAGGCCAGGCTGGGGTAACTAATGGTGATTTATTGTGATAGGGTGAAAACACAGCACAGCAAACTATATACAATGACCTTGCACCTACATTCAATACAAACACAGCACACAGCCACAAATATATACAAACTAAGGGTATATACAAGACAGACAAACACAGAACACTGCAAACCAGACAGAAATATAGGTACAAACATCTATATAAACAGCACACCACAACAATACAATATATACAGTATATACAGGCTCCACAGACAGAAAGGCACGAGAGAGAGAGGATGGATGGGAGAACCAGAGGGCAGGAAGGACAGAAGGTCCAGAACTAAACTGGAATCAGGAACAGAAGCAGGGCTGGAACAGAACCGAAGGCTGCGCAAGAACAGAATCTGGTACTGGAATTGCAGGAGAACAGGGTGGCAGGTCGGTAATGCAAGAAGGCAATCAGATACTAAAGCCCTGAGCCTTGTCCGTGGTGCTGCTTTAAAGTGGACTGAAACCGAGGAGGATCGGCCCAGGAATCGATAAGATTCCCTGGCTGATCCATTCCCTCCCTGTGTGAAACCCCCCAGGTCGCCCGCTACACTTACCTTACTTCCCGGTCCAACTACGCATGCACGGGGCCGAGGCCACATAACCACTATCCCTCTAGCAGAGTGCGTGCCCGTGCCGGCCATTCACAAATTCACAGGCATGCTCTCTGTTAGAGGGAAGCGGGGGATGTGGCCGCCAGCTCGCTCGGAGCTGCTGTGCTAAGACGTTGGCTTAGACCTCCATAGCTCAGCAGCTTCGAGCGATTGGACGAGCAGACGCACATGCGCCGTAGGACTGGGATGAGGTGAGTTGATGTGGGGGATCTGGGGGGTTTCACGTAGGGAAAGGAGGGGGTAAGGACCAAAACCCAGGGTAGCCAAAATCCTGGGTTTTGGTCCACTTTAAAGCCAGATCATTAGTGGCTGCAGCTGAGCACTCACCCGAAGAGAGTGTCTGAGGGGTCCACCTGCTGGACAGGCTGCACAGAAACATTGCAGCGATGGAGGTGAAATTAGTGCCACCAGCAGATGGCTAAGGGGCCATGGATCTATACCTTTCCTGACAGTTAATTTTATTGATGATGATTAAAAGGTAAATGGGATTTAAAGGATCTTTTTCCAAAAGATATTGTCCAGGCATAAAATATAAAAAAAGTTAGATTGACCTTTTGTTCCCTGCAGATCTTTACCGAATGCAGAAGCAATGAGTTTTTTAAAATCTTTTTTATGTCCATCCCCAATCTCTGGACTACCAGCTCAGTACAACAAGCATATGCACTGGTTTCCTCATGGCCTGGGAGATCACCTGTACAGTAGGTTCCTAGCTATGCTGATACAAGCCTGTATGCCCATCAGCATTTGGTAGAACTCTACAAGTGGAGCCGCTCACAGAGCACCTGATACAAACCAGGTTCTCCTGGTTCTTCTGGCTCAACCTGTAAGCCAAAACCTGCAACTTATTTGTACTCAAAGGGTTGGGTGGGTCCTGCTGGCCACTCTATCCAATCTAGTGCTTCAGGCCAAAAGGCCTTTAAAGAGGCGGATGAGCCACAGCTGGGGGCTGCTGAATGGGCTGAGGTGCATGTGGCACCTGCAGCCAAGCATTGGAGAGCACTGCTATGTGGGCTGACCAGCTGCAAGCAGCACTGGCTACAGGGTGCAGATGGCAAATCTGCTGCAGATTGAGACGGTTGACAGGGTAGAAGCACCCAAGAGGATCTGATGTAAACTGTGGGTAGGCCTGGAGGGTCATCTGAACTGGGATTACAGTGACAGCTGTTTGTTGTGAGGATCTGTGTTTCCATATATATGCTGAAGAATGCCTGTTAAGTCGGATTTTGTGACTCCAAATAAACCATTTGAGTTAGTTACCCCTTGTGTATGTCTGTGTGCCCAAGAAGTGCAGCTTCCCTGCTAATAGGGAATCTAGATCTGACCCCCACAGTAATTTAGCGTGACCATTCCTCAGAAGCAGGAAGCTTTCAGACAGAAGAACCTGTTCTAGGCTGGGTCACTACTTTCTTTTTGCAATCATGGCTAAGGAACTGTATAGGTCTGGTGGTAATTGGTGAACTTCTCAGATTCAGTTTTATTTCACCATGTACATACATTTACACACATACTAGGAATTTGTTGTAGCAAGGAGTCTACAGGGATACAAGTATTTGGCTACATTTCCAAGTAGAGAAAGGAATAAAAGAATTACAGAAATCAGTTTTGAAGATCAGAAGAAGGGATTTTCCCATCTCAGAAGCCTCTGCCCAGACAGCCAGTTCATAAGTGCCACATGAAGGGGCCCAAGACCAGGGGAGCACCAGAGCAGTGTCACGGGGACCACGCACTCACCTGGCCTTCGGTCCCACGCCGGCTGCGCTCGGTCGGCCGGCGCGCAAGCTGGGTGGCGTCTCCGGCAGGCGGCGGCTCGACGGCCTCTGTTCCCGGCTGCTCGGGCGACTCCCTCTTCGGCGGCGTCTGGAGCGGCCGTGTCCCTGACATCGCGGCGCGCTCCTGACGCGCAGCATCGCGCTCGCGCGCGCGAGCATTCTGTACTTATGCCCTCCGGCGGCGCTGCACACAGCGCGGCCGCCGGAGGTAATTAGTTCTGGGCCAATGAGCCCAAAGTTACTTAAGGCGGAACGCCTTTCTGGTTTGAATGGGACAATCAGCCCCAGGTTCCTAGTTACACCAATCATGTCCCTCTATCTACTCGGTCACTTCCTATAAAGGTGTTCCTATTGCAGTTGATCCTTGCCCGTGATAGCGTGCTGCTGGGTGTGAATTGGTGTCTGTTTCGTTACGTATCTTGCCGTGTATGACCATCCCTGATTGCTGCCAGGACCGACCTTTGCCTGTTTTTTGACCACGATTTCTGCCTGCTCCTCTGTACTGCGTATCTCTGATTCCCCGGTGTGACTTTTGGCTTGACCTGACCATTCTTCTGTCTCATCCACCTGTACCGTGCTTCCTTGGATTGATCTGCCGTGTATGACCTTTGCCCGTTTGACCCTACCCAGTCTCGTTCCTGGTTCGTTTGCCTTCCCCTGCATAAGTCTGCATCCTTTGTGCTAAGAAGTCCTGGGGGCAACCGTGTCCGGTGAGGCGTGTCCTGCGTCCCGGCAAACGGGGGCTTGTCTATAAGAAGAAAGCAGCGGAGATTGGGGGTTGCAGACTTATTGGAAGGTGGGCGTCCCACGGGACCTGACAAGCAGAAGCTAAGTTGAGAGAACAGAAGGAACTACCTGAAGATACCCCTATCCCTAGGAAATGAAGAGAACATTCAGTTTGGGTTCAGAAACCAGGATTAGGTTGAGAGAGAGAAAAAACAGAGGGAACTCCTTGAACCAGGGGCCTCCTACCCAGGCAGCCATTTTGTAAATAGGCACCACCTGATGGGGCCCTGGTTCAAGATGAGGCTACATACAATAGTGTTATGGCTAGAATGAGAAGCAGAACAATGAAGGTTTAGGGGAGTAAAAAACAAAATCCATTTGGAGGATTCACAGTATAGTTATGTAGTTTAATCACCTGAAGCAGATTACTAAGAATCCAGGTGAGGGGGGTGCATTATCTTGGAGCCACATTTTGGGTATGGAATATGTGACATGGGGGGCAGGGGGGTATAAAACATGAAGTGGAATAAGAGAGCACCCTGGAATGTGTTTGGACTGCCAGGTTGAATGTGTGGAGGGGGGCTGCATCCAGAGAAGGCCGCATGTAAATGGGGTGGGTTTTGGGGGGCAACATGATGTTGAGGGAGGAGAAATGGCAGTGTTGTTTGAGGCAGCATGATGTTGGGGGGAGGGGGACGGGCAGTGTTCTGTGGGGCAGCATGATGCTCGGGGGTATGGGCAGTGTTCTGTCAGGTAGCATGAAGTGGGGGTAGGTGGGACAAGAAAGCATGTATACAGATCAGGCCTGGGACATTGAGGGGTGATTTGAACGGTGGTAGGGAAACATGGAGGGGCAGCATAGAAAATTTTAGAGGGCCAGCGGGGAAAAGATGTGGCCATTAAGGGGCCAGCAGGAAAGCATGGGGGGCAGCAACAAATCATATTGGGGGTGCTGGGAATGCAGTGCTCTACTCCGCTCCCACAAGTCCAGCAGCTGCACCTCGTCATGGACTCTTGGACACATTCGGACCCAGATTCCTCCTTCACAACTCTATAGGTCTCTGCCCACTGCCATGCTTGCTCGCATCCCGCTTCCCGCAGCCATTCTTCAGTCCAAATCAAAGCCTGCATAATGCCAGGCTGGCTTCCCAGTATGTGTGGAAGTTACTGGAATGAAATTTAGGGGCTAAGGGGATTAGGAAGTGGCATTCATGGTTTTGTCCCGGCATCCCGTGTATGCAGGGAATGTTGCAGGGTGCTCTAAACTTAGCCATGCACTCAACGTCCTCCCATACTACTTCCACCAACTCACTCGTGTTGGCAACTTAAAGGGTCCCCCAACTGAAAACACAATAATCGTTTTTTGTCCCCCAGCAGCTTTTTCGTCTTTCTCTGGCAGTATAAAACATACCAGGTCTAGTGATACGTGTCCTAGCATGCCACCAGAGCCTCCTACTAATGGGCATGTGCTAAGGCAGTGCCTAGATCTTTTAGGAAAAATAATTTAAGGAGCTGACAATGTCCAGATAACTAATGTGTTTCCTTTTGGGTTTATAGAACACTGGAACAGCCCGACACATTCAGATGAAAAGCCTCCAAACGGAATATGGAGCTGTACAGCTCATCTCTAGTACCTACAAAAGCCTCCAAACGGAATATGGAGCTGTACAGCTCATCTCTAGTACCTACAAAAATGATCACACTCATACATGGGCCCCCATTTTCCACTCTCTTTTTTGATATCTTGCTCTATTTAGCTCTTCCTCTAACCCCTCCCTGACCCGCTTCCCCCCACACAATCTCATTTCTCTTTTCTCTACATGACTGCTTCCTTGGCTCAACCAACTATACAGAATTAAACTTGAGACTGGGGCTCATGAAAAAGAAAATGTTTTTCCCTGCTGCTTCCCTTACGTTCCTTCTCGAATGGAATCGATAGGTTTCTTGTGCATTGAAAGAACCAGCAGATGGTATAACTCCGGTAATCAATGGTTGGCTTATCTGTTTCTCCCCTAGTTACTACAGTATGCTTGTTCATAACTCGCCCCCACAGTAGACTGAAAAGCACAAAAGCGTTCCGCGGAGAAGAAGCCACTTATAAAAGAGCAAGCAAAAACAACGCCACACAGCGAGATTTAAACAGAGCGTCTGACATTTATGCACATTGACGGATGTCATTTTTCAAGTTGATGGGTATATTGATGCCGATCATCTCTGTTGTATCATCTGCGCAGATGACTTTTAATGCCTAATTATTATAAATAAGCATCCCACAGTATTTGCATGTATTATTTATCTGGTGCAGACTCCATATAGAAACCTTGGATTTGCCCATGTAGTATTTTTCCCTGTCACTTTCAGCCCCTAGGATGATACATTATAACCAAATATTTCGCTGAACACGAAAACAGCTAATACAAACAGAGCTTCCCTCATACATAATGTCATGTGAGCAGGGCCATTTCTAGTCCTGGGTGAGCAGTGTGGCCATCATAGGAGACAGAAAAGCTGTGAGCACTGGGCTCACTGGTGAGTTCTGAGCGTGGAACCCCTTGTTTTATACTGGATGTGCCTCTTGGAACTTTACATTCCTCCCAACATGTCCTGTGGACTGTGTGTGAAACATGGCTGCAGGTAATAGATGAGACAGGGGTATCACTGGCATGTCCTTTAAACTGCCCTTTGAACTGATATAGGGACTTTGATCCCAGGAGCTGCTGGACAAAGTGAGGACCCTACCGAGTGCTGGAGAAGACAGTGGATATAAGCACTGTTGATGTAGTGTATGCAGATGTAAGTCGAAGTGTGTTTCTTTAACTGTTTCACTTATTGTGAACTGGTAAAGGGTCCAAGGGACCTCTATACTAGTTTAAAGGTTAGGGGGGCTGGCATGCTTCCTCCAGGTATCTGTCACCAGTAACCATGTAACCGTGGCTACCAATTGCTGCACTCGATTTCAATGGCATTTTTGTTCCCCTTTTTCATTTTTTTCTAATTTTCAAATGTGTGATTTATGGAAGCTGTTTGGCAACTGTGCTACAAGAAGAGAGTGAGCCCTACACACACAGAACACTGCCGCTGGGCATGTGTAAGGTTGTTGGGTGTAAAGCCCCATGGGACACCCGCCTTCTGGTGAGTCCACAACCCCCAATATCCACTGCTTCTTCAGCCTTTACACAAGCCTTCATTTGCAGAGGTGCTTTATACACCTCACCAGACACGGTTGCTCCCAGGACTATATAGCACAAAGGATTTGGACTTACGAGGTGAAGTCGGATGAACCAGGGACAGGACTGCTTGATGTCGGGCTGGCCGGAGTCATACACAAAAGGACAGTCCTCACAATACATGGCACAAAGGGGAGTAGCAAGAGAAGGGTCAAGCCAAGGGTCAAGCCGGGTGGTCAGAGGGTTGAGATGGGTTTGAGGTCAGGCTGGCAGGTGTCCAGGCAGCAGTCAAAGGAGCGGTCAGGCAAAGCAAGGTCGGTAATGGATAACAATATACTAGCAGAGGCACTATAACACCCAGCAGTACACTAGCACAGGCAATGACTGTGTGACATGGGAATACCTTATAGGGCTTGGATGATCAGGATTGGCTGGGACAGCTTCGGGCTCGTGGGCCTATGAATAACCTGAGGGCTACCAGCAACATCAAGCGCACCTGGCCCCACATTAAAGAGGAACAATGGAGGATATTTTAACCTCACCAATCTGCTGCCCCGTCCTCCAGTTTTTCCTTTGGGTAGCTTCAATTCACTTACCCGGGGGATCCATCTTCTGGGTCCCTTAGATCCCGGTGACCTTCCGACGGGTGGTGCCATCTTGCATCCCATCAGGCACTGGGCATGGTCTCCGATCTCATGCCTGCACAATGCCCATGGCTGGGCAAGACTCCGATTAGCAGTGCGGGACTTTGAAGAGGCCAGCTAAAGCTGTACTGTCATTTACAGATAGCTAAGCTGGTGGTGGGGGCAAGGATCGGATCCCAAATCAGCCGGATGTTGCCGCAGCAGGCAGCGCCAACATCCAAAAGTTAAATAGGGGCCAATGGGGGGGGGGGGGGGGGGGAATCAGTCCCTTTTTATTTTGTGTCTGAAGTTTCTCTTTAAATGATGGGGCTCATTGGCCCATTCTAATAAGCCTCCGCATGAGCACAGACACAGGAGCTGGGGATGCGAGGGGAGGAGGAGGGCTGTAGCGCTGCTTGAGCGGGTGCCCGAAGCCGACGTGGCGGATGTGTGACAGCATGCCATCCGACCCGATGCCACTCAGGCATTAGCCCCCCCGAACATAACCAGATGCCCATAAACCTTAAAGTGTGAAGCCCCCCAGATTGCTCGTATCAACTCACCTGACTGCGGTCCCATGACGCATGCACGGCCACTCGTCCAATCAGCGCACTCGGAGATGCTGAGCTATGCACATCTAAACGGCGTCTTAGCTCAGTGGCTCCGAGCATGCTGGCTGACACATTTTCACTTCCCTCTAATAGGGAGTGCGTCCGTGCCAGCCATTCACAAATGCCCAGTGTGGGCACACGTCCTACTAGAGGGATAGCGGGGATGCGACCGCGGCCAACGCATGCGCTGCTGGACTGGGCTTAAGGTAAGTGTAGCAGGCGACCTGGGGGGTCACAAAGCAGGGCATCCCGATTGTGGATGCCCCACAGGGAGGGAGTGGATCGGCCCGAACCTTAGATTCCCGGGACGATCCAGCTGAGTTTTGGTCCACTTTAAACTCGCTTCTCCGCTGAGTATCCAGCACTACAATTGCGCGTCCAGCAGTCAAGTGGGCTGTGACATTCGGGGCCGGCAAGTGCAGCGTTGTCACATGCCATGTCACAGGCCAATCGCATCGCTGGATTCCCAACAGGGGAGTGAGTTTAAGGTAAGGTTTAATGGGAAATTTTGAGCAAATATGGTGAAATGACCAAATTGAATTTTTAAGAAATTTACTTATCTATACTCAGCACCTTAAGAACATTCTTTTGGCACAATAATACACTTTCTAATAATTGCCATTTCAAATGGCTTTCCCTTTAGATTGAAATAGGTACATGAATATAAGTACAAAGTCACCAGGATCCCAGCCATGGATCAAATAAATGTTGAAGGCAGATTCCAGATATTGCATAGGTCAGCAAGCTCACCCGAAATGCAATATAGGATTTTTTTTCAGCAGTGTGTTCAATATCGGCAGGTGTTATATAATGATATTTTACGACGTATTTGTGAGAGAGAGAAATCGTTGTCCATGATTTAAAGGGACTGTAAACCCAATGGCAATAATAAGGAAGAAAGCTCACCCAATGTCTGTCCCATGTGCATCTTCTCTATTTCCTGCAGCACAGGGTAGAAGCCGTAGCAGGACTCCTAAAATTGCCCCCTCTTTTCAAAACCATTTCTCCAGGACTAAAAATGGTCAAATATCTAATCTGTTCCTTTGAATGATCAAAAGAATTGAAGCATGGCTAGCCACAGTGGTCCTACAGCTTTCTCTGACCCTAGCAGAATGACTAATTAATTTTTACTACAAATACAAAAAATAGCCCCCAAAACAAATAATTATTCACAAAATATATATTTCTTATTGAAAAAATGAACACTACAATGAATAAAATCAATAGAAAATAAATGGCATTAAAAACAGCCCAAGGCTGTGATGTCCCCTAAACATCTCGCCAGACAGATTACATTGTAACTCCTCTAGGAAAACAATGTGACAAAAAGGTGAATACAAATTATAACAATTGACCTGATTAAGCAACTAATACAAACTATGAACTGCAGTGTAAAAAAATCACAAGCACAGCCTAAGGAGCACTTGCTACAATATCAAATTATAAGTGCCAAAAGGTACACATCAAAAAACGATACATTAATTTGTGGACAGAAAATTAGAAAACACATACCCCACATATCTATTAAGAAACATAAAAAAAACAGTGTACTGACCTAGTAGGTGAATTGCCAGGCAGGGAGCAGCTCGGGCTCCTGCCTGTAATGCCCTAGCAGAACGCACACATGACATACCCTTCCCATCTTAACCACAGCCCAGATTTTGAAGCAAAGAAAATGGCTTTGCTTAGAATACATAAGCTAATTACATATCATTTGAGATTAGGAGATGATATAAAATTAGGAGATGCTTTGAATTGGCTAATTTTATACTCTTACCAAAGGCGATAATGTGAGAGTTTAGTGTGTACCTGAAGAGTGACTTTAATGTATGTTCAATGTCTTCCTGCCAGTAATGGTACAAGTAGTGTTACTCGAATAGTGCTCGATGTGGATGAATTTGTCCAAAAATTCTGAGTTTCAGTACTCCTCAATCCAAATCCAATTAAAGTTTATGGAGGAAAAACAGGTGGCGTATTTGGCCCTTTTTTTAATAGTTTTTAGATGTCTAAAGGATAAAAAAGTTTCCAGTAGTCCTGCAGTGTGACAAAGTTAAAAAGGGGACTCCACAGGATAAGAGACATGTTTTATAATTCCTAATGCGCAAGATTTTAGCCTCAACCCAAAGAAGTACTACATTAATGGCAGAGGAAGGTCTATGATCTTCTTTAGGCAGCCTCAATCCAGACAATAAAACATAGCTCTGATGACAGTATTGGGGATTAGCACTGTTATCTTTTTAGGCAAACCAATGCAAACCAAGCTGCTTAAAGCGAAACAAAACCCAGGGCAGCCATCCCTGAAATATAAGCCTTCCCCATCTGAGATGCCCCACTGTATGAACCTCCCCGAGGGGCTGCAAAACTCACTTGCCTCCTGGCGCCCTTGGCGATGTAAACAACGGACAGCCACATCCCCACACGCTCCCACCCCCAGCCATTCATATAGGCTGCTAGGGATTAGGCTGCTTGTGCTCCCCATTGCCAACTCCTGCATGTAGACAGGAAACTGCCCTGATTGGACAACAGCCTATGCATGCTCAATAGTACCTGGGAAAGGTGAGTTTGTACGGGCATTCTGGGGGGTTTCGCACAGTGTGGCATCCCAATTTGGGATGCCCCTGGGGCACAGGACAAAACCCGGGATAGTTAAAGTCACAGGTTTTGTTCTTCTTTAAAGGGACTGTCCAAGCAATAATAAAGCAGCTTAACTGAGGTCTATTTCATGTGCCTCTCCCTACAGGACTGGACAGAAACCATAGCAGGGCTCCAAATTTTCCCCTTCTTTCTATTCCATTTCTCCAGGATCATGTGAATAACAGCCACTTTGTCCCTTGGAGCTCTCAGCACAAGTGCGCATGGTAAGCCACAGTGGTCCTCATAAAGCTGCACCATAACATGCCCTTCCCTGCTCAGACATGAACCAGAAATTGAAGAAAAGCTAGCGGCTTTATTTTGCATAAATGGGCGAATTCTGTATAATCAGAGATTTTGTGATACTTTGAAATGGCTAATTGGACACTAAAAATAAGGGTGGAGAAATTTAGTGTGTGCTTGGACAGGGACTTTAAAATGGACCAACCCCTCTTGGGCGGTCCTGGAATTTATAAGACCCCACGGCCTCCTAATTACCTCTCCCAGGGGCATCCCAATTAGGGCTGGCATTGTGTGAACCCCACCCTGAGTCCCCAGTAAAACCCCCAATCCAGCAGCGCATCAGCGGGCAACGCACACTATACCTCTAGCCAGGTGCGCTTTGTTACTAGTGAAAAAAAGTGGGACGACCCGATGGTGGTGGTTCGGCAGAAATTCAGCTCATCTGAGTTTAATCAGTATAATCAGATGGTGAGTACACAGTGATGAGGACACCCGAGACAGAAGAGGTGCAAGGTAGGTGTGAAGTCAGTGAAGCAGAACAATACCCAAACATTACACAAACAACACATTCCTTTAAATTCTAACCCATGTTCTTTTCCTCTACAGACCCTGAAGAAGGGATTGCGCCCACTAAGGAGGGTGTCCCACTAAGTATACATCAACCAGTTTGGGTAAGTATGTAAAAATGTGCATGTACAGGAACATGTGGACAAACAAGTGGTAATATATATTTTTTTTCCTCTTTGCAGGTGCTATGTTGGTCCCAGGAAAAACATAAAAAATATTTTTTTTAATAAAAAAAACTATTAAACCCAAAAAATTCTTATAATAAAAAAATAGTTTTAAAGTTATATGCTGCGTGGTGCCATGTTTTATATGCAACTACAAGCAGATGCTAAGCAAACAAACAGCAGTGTAAAAATAGAAGACCAAAACAGAAGGTGGCCAAAGTATGAGGTGAGTAACAGTGGGTAGAAACAGACGATATGGCAACCAAGTTAAGTATGGTGAAGGACATGCAGACTACTTGGCATGCCCTAGATGGAAGCAGGTGGAAAAGGGATGTGCAAGGACATGCAGGCTGTATGGGATGCCCTAGATGGCAGCAGGGGGAAGAACGGTAAGTATGGTGAAGGACATGCAGATTACCATGAGTATACTGGCGGGGTTGGCGGGAAGCACATTTAAATAGCTGGTTACAACAAAAAAAGGCATGCGCAGGAAAGCCACGTAAGGACACGGCGCGCCGAGAACAATGGGCTCCACAGCAAGTTACATTCAAAAACAGGTAAAAACTCAGTTTCCGAGACTACTTTGGCATGGTAGGGGTGCGGTGTGTGTCTTAATTATGGGTCACATATTCTAGGAATATTTGGTCCATAAAAGATCTTGCTGATTGAGCCAATGCTCAGAAGTCCATGCATTCCACTACCACCATTCACCCAGACATCCAGCATTCTGAAATTGGGAGGACATCTTCCCAATGTCAGCAAAGTGAGACATTTAGGTGTTTCCAGAGTTTTTGGAGGAACAATGGGCCTTAAAGTAGGGCTGTCCCACCAAAAGTGGGCCATCTGGTCAGTTTGCGTATGTGGTGCATTTGGTGCTCTGCAAACTTCATTGGTTTCCTGTGGTCATGTATGGTGCACAAGCACTAGTTAGTAACCCTGGCCAATTTTAGGCTTTGACCAAAGGGGCATCCTAAATCAGAAGGCTCCAGGTGTGGGGCTAACTGGAACCTAAAGGTATCTTCAGTTGACTCCACAAGGAACTGAGTTGCTAAGTTATGGTTACTAACAGACACTTACTTTGCAGGCAGGCCTCATCCTATTGAAAATAAGAAAGAAAAGCATTCATTTGGAAGAATTGGCAGTGTTTCTAATGTTCACAGAACAAATTACTAAGCTTAGTTTTTTTACTGAGAGTCCACTTTAATAGGACTGTCCGGTCAAATAAAAGAAAAAAAGCTATACTCAGCAGTTTCCTCCTAGTCTGGCACCCCTCTGGGGTTAGGGCACTACACGGAGCAGGTGGTCAGTGCTGAATCCGTCCTGGACACAGGGTTGCAGTATCTCCTTGTGCCTCCTTGTGTAAATTGATAAGGGGTCCCAATGACCTCTATATAAGTTCAATAAATAGAGGATGGCAAGCTATCCACCCATCCATCATGTAGACAGGTGGCTTTTCAATCCCCTGGCCAGTTACCCCCTCCTTGGGCATCACGGGTCAGTGTTCCTCTATGGGTGGTTATTATTTCAGGCACTGTTGGAAGAGCACCAGACCTTTGGTGAAGGACATAGGGGCTTGTATTTTGCCCTGGAGGGATATTGTTAAAATGACTTACCTCAGCAGTGGCAGTACAAGCAGCAGCATTGTGTGTGTACAGGACTTACTTTTCAGGACTTACTCTCTCCTTCTAGATCTTGGTGTACAGTTCCCAACAGCAACAGATTGCAGGTAGTAAAAACTGCTTCTATAAAACACACATTTTACTACCTGCAATTTTCTTTTGCAATCCATACACCAAGTCTGTACACCAATATCTACTAGAAGAGAGGAGTAAGTCCTGGACACACAGAACACTGCTGCTGTGCATGTGCAGGCGAGAGTGAGCTCCCTCACCTCAGCAGCAGCCATAGCAGCAGCGTTGTGTGTGTACAGAGCTCACTTCTCTCTTCTTGCAGATCAATACAGTTGCTGAAAGCAACAGATAGCAGCATTGTGTGTGCACAGTGCTCACTTCTCTAGAGGTTTCTGTGCATGCAGCAGCATGTAGGACCATATTGCAAGGAATAGGCTGGTTTTCCAGACAAAACAGAACAATTATACTAATATACCGGGGGGGGGGGGGAGGTCTTTTATATAAAATGAAAACAGAAATATTAACAGTTCATTAGGAAGCTTATTATCTGTTTTGTTCACATATTGTGACAAAGGCCCTTCAAAGTCTTCAGTTATTTGGTGATCTTAGCATTAGATTTGGAGATATTTGACTTCTTCAGTTACTTCCCAGAAACCAGAACACACAACCAGACCCCCCCCCCCCCCGACTTGATTAGTATTCAGATTAGGGTGACTGCCAAACCAATATATTCCAAAAAATGTATTTTTATCCGTACAGAACAGAGGCATATTCCAGCAGCTCTAGTTACGAATATAACATTACATGATTACATTTGATTGTTTCCTTGACTGATTGGGTCCCTTTTATAGTAACACAGTGTAACTGTACCAGGTACATATTAATTGGTATTATGTTCTAGTATTGTGAGTTGAAAGAAAGAATGAATTAAAGCATTTAAATAGCTATGTACCAGTTTCTCCAGCCTCTGCGGCTATTAAGCTGCCCTGCTGTGATTTTCCATGCTACAACCATGAGCTGTCATCAGCTGACATTCCCCATCAAAACTCTAATGGCACAAGACTTCTGTAGGCCACAGGACCTGCTGAAGGGTGAGATTTTCTCCATACATTTCTGACTGCCTAACACTATGATCATACATAAGGCATTCAGTGTGTTATGACTTGTGATGTCCCACCGAGTTTGGTCATGCGTCATCAAACCCAACACTATCAAGCAGAATGTTGGTCTGACTGCGCACTCATTTGGGTTTTCAATTACCAAAAGAAAGCTACGTGCCACGGTATAAACATATATTTTAGGTAATCAAACACAAGTAACCTTCCATAAGTACAATTAAAATCTATGTGGATAATTCCCAGACCCCCACCCCTTCCCTCCTGTCCTAAACACCACCAATACAGTATATTCAGTATGATATCAATACAGCAGTAAAGTACATATTATGAGTCTGCTGCACAACAAATAGATCAATCAGTGGTGTAACTAAATGTGACTGGGTCCTGGTGCGAACATCGAATAAGGCCCTTTCACGGCTCATACTGTAAACGTTTTTCTGTTTTTGACTGCCTAGACAACTAAAGACTAAACCAGCAGATGCAAATTATGTTTTCTTTATCTAAATGATGGCAAGTGAGCGAAAATATGATAAATACATTGGAGAAGCAACAAAGATGGTGCCCCCGACCTTCTGGGCCCGGTGCACCCCTTCAAGTTACACTCTCTTTTTGGTGTACAGACTTGTTGTACATTGCCAAAAGCAACAGATTGCAGGTAGTTAAAACTGCTTCCATAAGAAAAACATTTTCTAACATAGGAAAAATTAAAACACTGGAGCTCAGCACCTTGAGCACATCATTTTGGCCCAAAATATATACACTTTCAAAAATTCCATCAAAATTAGACTTTCCCTTTTGAATCAATAGGATATATCAATTAGCAATTTAACAATTCGGCAAATAATTTCCATATATTGCTGTATAACTTTTGGGGATGTGCAAGGTGTGCGGTCGCACAGGGCTTCATCCCAACCTCTCTGTAAGGGGCACCAGGAGCTCTCAACTGCAGCAGCAGGTCACTCTTTTTTAAAATGCTCCCATCTAGTTGCTTTCTTTTTTGCATTTTAATAATCATCTTTACTTTTTTTCTTTTTCTTTCTGCTTATTTCTTTGATCCTTCCATTTCTCTCTCTTTCTGTTCCCCCTTGTCCTTTTTTATGTCATTCCCTCCATCTTTCTCTTGTCACTTTCCTCCCGTCTGCCTCTCTTTTTTAACTTCCCTCTCTTTCTCTTTTACAGCTTCTTTCTTTCTCTGCATTACTAATTTTCTCTCTTGCTTTCCCACATTCACCCCAAAGGGGAGAATCGCTGAACAGATATGTATTGGCACTATGTCAGGTCCAGGCACACAAGATCGCTGGGCATTCAGAAGAGTTTGGAAATCCCCTGGCATAGGAACTGGGTCAGGGAGAACAGGGAACAAAGCAGGGGTTAGCACATCAACGGAAAGGGGAAGCCAAGCCAAGGTTTCATTTTTTTATCATTCTGGACAGACATGGAAACATAGAAGGGTGATGGCAGAAGGAGACCATACGGTCCATCTAGTCTGCCCTTATGTGTATACTGTATGTACTCTTTATCTTAGGATAGATGTGTGCTTATCCCAGGCATTATTAAATTCAGTGACTATGGATTCTTCAACTACCTCTGCTGGAAGTTTGTTCCAAGCATCTACTACTCTTACTGTAAAATAATATTTTCTAACATTGCTTTTCCTTCTGACTAGCTTAAGTTTTGCCCCCTTGTTCTTCTTAAAAACACTTCCCTCCTCAACCTTATTGAAGCGTTTCACATATTTAAAGGTCTCAATCATGTCTCCTCTCTCCCTTCTTTCCTCTAGACTGTACAAATTAAGTTCTTTAAGTCTTTTCTTATAATACACTTAGGACACAGACAAGGAATGAGTATATGCAGCACAGAATAGGAACAGACTGAGGAGGCAAGTGTGGGGTCAGACCAGAGTGGCACAGGCTGGGAACAGGTAAGAGAGGCACTCATTGGCAACAGGTGGGCACAGAGTCACAGACAAAGGAGAAACAAAGGGAAGACATGGAATTCATAAAGATTTACTGTAGGCTGAAGTTACAAATAAAAATCTCCTTACCTCACCCAGGTTCTGGGATCCATCCATATTAGAATTAGGCCGCATAGGCAGTGCACAGAGCAGATCACCTTACTCTGTGGGTAAGCCTCTCTTTGCAGCAAATTTAAGGTGTCTTTTCCCAGACCCCGCAATGCCACTGTGTCCACTCATCTTACCGGCCTGCTTGCACTGCTGTGTCCTGCATCTGATCTGATCATCGTCTGTGGAGGAGGACAATCAGCGGAGTGGAAGTGCCAGTAATGTGAGGAGTTAGAAGGATGTTGCAGTAATCCAGTCGGGATATGACCAGGGCATGCACTAACATTTTAGTGGTGTCAAGTGAGAGGAAAGGACGGATGCGGGAGATGTTTTTTAAGTTGGAGGCAACAGGAGGTGGCCAGGGAGTGAATATGTGCTTTGGATGAGAGTACAGAGTACAGAATGACTCCCAGGCACCGAGTTTGGGGAGTTGCAATTATTGTATAATTGTCGACAGAAATAGACATGCTAGAGCGGGGAGGGGACTTAGATGGTGGAAAAATGACCAGTTCTGTCGTGTCCATGTTTAGATTGAGGTAGTGAGATGACATGAGTGAAGAAATAGCTGCAAGGCAGTTGGGGAGATGAAATAGGAGAGAGGAGAGATTGGGGCCTGAGATATATATCTGAGTGTCATCCGCATAAAGTGGTATTTAAAGTGGACCATCACCCTCGGGTGATCGGCCCGGGAATCTATTAGATCGCCGATCACCTCCCTCCCCGCGGGACATCCGAGATCGGGATGTCCCGCGGGGTGAAACCCCCCCAAACACCCCAAACCCCCTCACCTTATGTTCAGCGGCGGCCGGCCGCCGCCGCCTCCCTCGCGCCCCTCTAGGTGTGCGCGCGCCCGCGCCGGCCGTCTGTGAATGGCCGGCGCGGACGCGCGGGAGGCGGCGGCGGAGGAGCCGCTTGTCCGCGGCTGTCAAATCCCTTGTCTGTCGTCGCTGGGAGCGGGGAGAGGTGAGTTTTTAGGGTGATCGGGGGGGGGTTTCACACAGCGGGGCACCCCGATCGGGGGTGCCCCACCGAAGTGGACCAAGACCCAGGATAGTCAAAATCCTGGGTGTTGGTCCACTTTAAAGCCTAGTGAAGTTATAAGTTTGCCAAGGCCATAGGTGTAGACTGAGAAAAGTAGGGGGCCTAGGACAGAACCTTGTGGCACCCCGACAGAAAGAGAACGGGAGGAAGAAACCGTGTTAGAATAGGTGGAATATATACTTGGAATTCTGCGAAGCAGCAGGTCCCCTAGGGTTCCAGGACTACAGATCTGAGCCTATGCTGATTTCAGGGTTAATCGTGATGTAGACAACTAGTCCAATGCCCAAATCATAACTGGAAAGACAAAGCAAGGGTCTAAATCAGTACAACTAATGATCAAACCTAGTGAAGCAAGCTAAATTGTAAGCAGTCATATAGTGAAGATAATAAACTTCTCTTCCAGACCTAAGCGTGTTTTCAGAAAGAAGCTGAAACAACCCAGCACTGTGCAACAATATAATTATGTATGAAATTATAAAAATAACTCAATTTGATAACATGCCAGATGTAAATAATTTTTTCTGTATGAATATCAACATGTCAAAAGAATATTGTAAAATAATGAAACAGGGGACTTTCTTTCGTAGAATTTTACAGCCCCATGCTCCTGTGCCCTTTACACAAAATGTACCGTATATACTCGAGTATAGGCCGACCCGAGTATAAGCCGAGGCACCTAATTTTACCCCAAAAACCTGGAAAAAGTTATTGACCCGAGTATAAGCCGAGGCACACAACACAGCACACAATACAGCACACATACACACACAAGGCACACACAGCACACAACACAGCACACAATACAGCACACAATACAGCACACAATACACACACAAGGCACACACAGCACACAACACAGCACACATACACACACAGCACACATACAATGCACACAACACACACACTCACCAGTTCAGCTCCTGCAGGATCTTCAGCGACTTCCAGCGACGGTGCGGGAGAGAGGACGGCGCGGGACGACGGCATGGGTCCGCAGGGCAGAAGAGCCGCCTCAGAGGCTTCAGAACTCGGCGGGGAGATCAGTACACCCAGCGCGAGGTGGGTGTACCAAGATGGCGGCCGGCGCGCTCCGCGCCGCCACGTCACGTCGCGTCACTGAGGCCCGGGCCGCCATCTTGGTACACCCACCTCGCGCTGGGTGTACTGATCTCCCCGCCGAGTTCTGAAGCCTCGGCGTCTCGTCTGCCGCATCGGAGGCTCTTCTGCCCTCGCTCAGGTAAGTCTGACTCGAGTATAAGCCGAGGCTGCTTTTTTCAGCCCAAAAAGTGGGCTGAAAAACTCGGCTTATACTCGAGTATATACGGTACATATTTTACAGAAATGCCCTACATCTACCATTGGTGGATGTAACAACAATCACTTTATGGCATCATTTGTCTTTTGTAATGGTGCCTCAATTTTATGCTGCTCACATGCAAATTATCAGCCAAGACAGCATTCCATTACCATTTATTTAATGTTTGCTATATGTATCATTACAGAATATTATGGCATTTCATGTCAGATCCCAGGACAATGATTCCTCCAGTTTCGAGAGGTTAATGATGCTTGCCACTTGTCACTCATATGACAACATGGGGTAAGCTGGCTGGATGCATCTGGTGTGAGACATAATGTGAGACATGACTGGGAAAGGAGAAGCTATCAGTATTAGTCACAGTGAAATGTGCCAACTGAAAATGAATATTTAACAGATGCTCAGCAAACATGTTCTAATAACCACACGAGACACACAAAATCAAAACTTGTAACTATGAAAAATTAGTTACTCATCATAAAAACTGATACAACTCTGTACAAACTCAATAAATTACCAAAAACCTCAAGTGTGTTAAAGTTTGAGGATGACCTGTGTGTAGCTGATATGTATTGTATTATTATTATTACATTGGGGGTATGTATTTGCATTCTACCCCCAATCCCCATATAACAGGCAGTGTGAAGAACCTCCCCACATCCCCCAATAACAAGCAGTGTGCAGAATCAGCCCAAACTCCCTATAACAGCCAGTGTGCAGAATCCCCACCAATTACCCTATAACAAGCAGTGTGCAGAATCCCCCCAATTGCCCTATAACAAGCAGTGTGGCAGACCCACCCAATAACCTATAACAAGCAGATTGTGGGACTGCCCAATCCCCCTATAACAGTCAATGTGTCAGATTCCTCCCCCCTGAATCCCCTTTATCAGGCAATGTGGCAGATCCTCCAATACCCCTTTAACAAGCATTGTGTCAGACCCCCCCCCCCCCCCGATACCCTATACCAAGCAGTTTTTAGAATTGCCTAAAACAAGCAGTGTGTAGGACCACACAATCTACCTATAACAAGCAGTGTGTCAGATCCCCCCCAATCCCCTATATCAGGCAATTGGCAGATTCCACCTGATCCTCTTATATCAGGCAGTGTGGCAGAATCCCCTCAATCTCCTGTAACAAGCAGCATGGCAGAGGGGCGAGGGTGAGGTTACAAATTAAAATTTCCTTACCTCACCCAGGTTCTGGGATCCAGCCATATTAGCATAAGGCTGCATAGGTAGTGCACAGAACAGCTCCCTTTACTCTGTTCGGAGCAGCAAATTTAAGGTGCCCGGAGCCCGCAATGCAACTGTGTCCACTCATACTTACCGGCCTGCATCTGATCTGATTGTCATCTGTGGAGGAGGACAATCAGCGGAGTGGAAGTGTCAGTAATGGGAGGAGACTCTTCTTTTCATTCACTCTATAACACCCCCCCCCTACACTTTGGAGGGAAAGGTGAGTCTTATGGAGTGAAAAATATGGTAACTACCCAAATTCGATTGCAATAAACCTCTCGCTAGATGTAAATAATTAAGCAACAATTTATAAAACACTCTTCTTTAAATGGTATAGTAAATGGATTAAATATCTGGGAATTTAACTACCAGTATCCTTATATAAATTGTTTATATAAATTCAGGTATAAATGAGAAGACCAAGGAGTTGGTCACAGTCCAGAAAGAGTCTACCTCTAAGGAATGAAATTCCATACCTGTCGGTTGGGTGAAACAAAGTCTTACCAGCAAATATTTCAGCTCATCCACTAATGCACCGCACTCTTGAAGTATTCCCTTGTGTGCAAGCCTGTCGGCCCTGCAAGCCTATTCTCACCTGTTTCCGGACCCTTCTGCCTCCAAGCCTCGGCTGGCGGATCAGGTGAAGGTAGGGGAACATCTGGGATCGGGTGTTTGGTGAGCTATGCTCCGGGCCGCAGACCCTGTAAGGGTAGCCAGCCATAGACACATGGTGAGCCTATATGGGGGAGGGGAGAAACCACCCTTGTTGTGTCCCACTTGCTTGTTGGTGTTTTTCATACATTGTGGTGTTTTTTTTTACTGTGTCTGTCTTATTTGCCGTTTTTGGGGTCCCCCCCTGCCGCCCCCCCTTCTGCCTCTCCACCCCCCCCCAGGCCATTGCCGGGCGGGGGAGGGGGAGGTCCATGGTGCCGAGTAGAAAGCATTCTCGGCCCTTTCGGGGGTCCTCTTCATTTTGCCCTTCCAGTGGGGGACGCGGGTCTTCCTTCCCAGGTAGCTGCAGAGACTCTTGGGGTCGGGGTATATCCCGTGGTCGCCCTGGTCTCTCCTGGGGATCCAAGCCCAAGCCCCGTGTGGGGGGACGGCTTTGGCTCTTTGCTCACGTCTGGAGACAACGCGTCTCGGATCGGTGGAGCTTGGCCGCCCCCCAAGATTCCTCCGGTCCCGGATTTCCCAAAATCTTGTGACGGCGCAGGGCCTGAGGTTGGCCGTCCATCATCTTCTGTCATCCGGGGTGGTTTGCCCGGTGCCTCTTCTAGAGCGGGATCGGGGGTTCTACTCCAATATGTTCACGGTGCCCAAGAAGGACGGCTCCCTGACACCCATTCTGGATCTAAAGGGTCTCAACAAATTTGTCAGGTTCAAACATTTCCGCATGGAGACCTTACGGTCGGCGGTGAGCTCTCTTCGGCCAGGCGACTTCATGACCACGGTGGACATCAAGGATGCCTACCTGCACGTTCCTATACTCCTGGGACATCAGAGGTTCCTGAGGTTTGCTCTGGGGGATCAACACTACCAGTTTTTGGCCTTGCCATTCGGTATCACCTCGACCCCTCGAGTGTTCACCAAGGTGCTGGCGGGTGTCATGGCCCACCTGAGGAGCCAGGGCATTTGCATTCTTTCTTACCTGAACGACCTATTGATTGGTGCTCCATCTTTTCATCAGGCCGAGAGGGATACTCAGGTGGTGGTGTCCACCCTCGAGTCCTTCGGTTGGGTCATCAATTATCCCAAGTCTTCACTCTCTCCATCATTGGTGAGGTCCTTCCTGGGCATGACGCTGAATACTTCTCAGGTCAAGGTGTTTCTTCCTCAGCAGAAGGTGGTGGGCAGTCAAATGCAGGTGCGCTTCCTGCTGTTGTGTCCTCATCCTTCCATCCGTCTGGGGATGCAGTTAGTGGGCCTCATGGTGTCTTGCTTCGAGGCGGTTCCCTTTGCCCAGTTCCACATGAGACCTCTTCAGTTGAATCTCTCGACCGTTTGGGATCGGAAACAGGAGTCCCTGGAGCAGGAATTCGCTTAGTCCCCTCTGGCCAGACAGTCCTTCTCGTGGTGGTTGGCCTTGAGGAATCTTCTAGTGGGCAGGTCCTTCCTACCTCCGTGCTGGGAGATTGTCACCACGGACGCCAGTTTGACCGGTTGGGGAGGCCCACGCACCTATCAATCTCCTGGAATTGAGGGCGATCAGGCTGGTTCTCCTCCAGTTGACTCTCCACCTACGGGGTCGGGTGGTCAAGGTCCCCTCGGACAATCAGACGGCTGTCGCTTACATAAATCATCAGGGCGGGACTCGGAGCAAACGAGCCCTCAAGGAAGTGTCCCTGATCTTGTCTTGGGCGGAGGAGAATGTTCCCTGTATCTCGGCGGTTTACATTCCAGGGGTGGAGAACCAGGAGGCGGACTCCCTGAGCAGGGGGACGTCTCATCTGGGGGAATGGTCTCTCAGCAACAGGATCTTTCTCACCCTGTGTCGCCGCTGGGGTCAGCCGGACGTGAACCTCTTTGCGTCCCGTCACAATCACAAGCTTTCCAAATTCGTATCCCTGTCAAGGGATCCTCTGGCCTTTGCCACGGATGCGCTAGCAATTCCTTGGACGTAGTTTCGACTCCTCTATGCCTTTCCTCCCTTTCCTCTTTTGGGTCGCGTGCTGCGCAAGATAGCACAGGAGGGGGTACCGACCATTCTGGTGGCCCCCTGCTGGCCGAGGAGGGTATGGTTCGCGGACGTCGTCCAGATGGCGGTGGATCAGTACGTCATGCCCGACGATCCAGAGCCAGCTCAGGGACAGCTGTGCAATCCCAATTAACAAACGCTGGCTTTGATGGCTTGGCTGCTGAAACCTCCATGCTGATGAATAAGGGTTTACCGGCTTCAGTAATCAGTACTATGATTCAGGCTCGGAAGAAATCGTCTTCCATGATTTATTACAGGGTCTGGCATACTTACATTGACTTTCTCCATTTCCGGGGTTTTGGAGTTTCTTCAACATGGTCTGGAGTCGGGTCTACAACTGAGTACCCTTAAGGGACAGGTTTGCTAATCATAGGCTTATCAAAACTTTTTTCCAAGGAGTTACTCATGTACATCATCAGGATAAGGTGGTGTTCCATCTTACACTGGAATTCTTGCCAAAAGGAGTATCTGCCTTTCATCTCAATGAGGACATTAGGCTCGATTCAGAGACACATTCGTCTGCACTTCCGTAGGTGTCTGTGAAAGTTTTTGTGGGTGTTTGTCATTTTTTTGCTTTTTTCGTTCATTTTTCAATCGTACGAACGTTCGGGCTAATGCGTATATGCGCTTTCGATGAACGAAAGCAAATCTGAACATTTGCGTTAGTTCGGGTCATTTTCCAAACCAAATCTGATATTTTTCATTCGTTCAGATAACTTACGTTATTGCTATGGGCTTGCGTCTCATTCAGAGAGCAGATTGCCGACGGACCACCACCCTATAAATCCGTTTCCTTTGCGATCCCCTTACGAGACCATTTTGACCTCGAGACTAGCAGCTATGGGTGACTCTAGTGTATTTGAGGAGCATGAGGATCTGCAGCTCATGGGCATTGAAATTGTCCAGAGGGCTGAGACCAGATTGCACCGGCGGCGACGCATGCACATCGTTGGCATGCATGACGTTGAGCTGTTCGAGCTGACCAGACTTAATCGCGCTTCTCTCCATAAATTGTATAGTGAGCTGCGGCCATGGTTAGCCCGCACCACAAGGAAGGGGCAAGCAATTTCAGGTATGACCAAGATGCTTGGCTGCCTGCAATTTTTGGCGAACGGCTCAGTCCAGAGGCTGGGTGCCCTTTCCATGGGTATCTCCCAGCCTACGCTGAGCCGCGCGCTGTCCAAGTTTTTGGAAGGCATGGCTACCATTACTCAGAAATATATTTGTTTTCCTGATGACATGGTAGCCAGGAACGCGATTAAGCTGGCATTATATAACATCGCCGACATGCCCAATGTCATGGGTGCAATTGACTGCACCCACGTTGCCCTGGTCCCTCCGGCAGTCCACGAGTATATCTACAGGCAAGTCCAATCAGTCTTTTGTTTTTTTTTAATGTCCCAAAAAATTCCCAAAGTCCCTCCTTGTAAAATGTCCCTTCTTAGAATTAGTCCCTCCTTGTAATTAATCCCTCCTTGTAAGTTATCTATCGTTTCAAATACTTCCCTTATTTTAATGAATCCCTCCGTGTAATTTATCCCTCCATTTAATTTATCCCTCCTTTTACGTAATCACTCCTTGCAATTAATCCCTCCTTGTATTTTTTCCTACTTGTAAATATTCCCTCCTTGGAAGTAATCCCTCCTTGTAATTATTTACTACTTTGAAATATTCTCTCCTTGTAATTAATCCCTCCTTGTAATTTATCCCTCCTTGTAAGTTAGCCCACATTGTAATGTATCCCTCCTTTTAAGTATTCCCTCCTTTTAAAGAGTCCCTGTGGAACCATGGACCGTATTTAGTTGCATATAAATGTCACGTGTTCACCACTGAAAAATTTTAATGTGTACCTGAAATAGACCCGGGAAAGTTAATCTTTCCTTTTTCAAACATACATATTGTTTTTTGGCAAGACAATAATAAAATAAAATAATTAACTTATGTATTTGTTTATTGCTAATTTAATTTGCCCACAGCATTTGCTTAGGGTGTGATTAGTTAGTGTTCCCCTAGTTTGCGTCCCCTTTATAATGTTTTTGTTGTTTTTTTTTTATCCCAGGAACCGCAAAATGGGCCACTCAATGAATGTCCAAGCAGTGGTGGCCCCGGACATGCGGTTCCTTAGTCTGCTCGCCGGGTTCCCAGGCTCATCCCATGATGCCTACATTCTTCGCAGATCTGGATTGTAAGTTTGGTTTGAGTCTGGGGAATTTTCCGGTGGATGGCTCCTTGGTAAGTTGACGCCAATAACGTCCTTTTTTTTGGATATGTATGGCTAGAAATTTAATTTGTGTTCCATGTATGAAACTATGCCTTTTTGAACACCTTGTTTACATGTGAAACACAACCTTAACCATTAGATTTTTCAAGCAACAAAGCCTTGCCAAATGTTAGTCCTGCATTTGCAAAATGTGGAAAATGAATTTAGAGTAAAGTAATAATTAGTCTTCTACACACTCTGCTTAAATTATGTCCTTGAATTTATACTAGGGTCTGCGCCATCTTTGATTAGATGCATTACACTTACTGAGTAGAGGAGAGCGGGATAAAGTGCAGGGGGCGGGTTAGAGCTGGTTTGTACTCACACAAAGCAGCTACAGGGTCCTGAAAAGTTAAGACATCCAAGAATGCTGAGCAGCGCAGTCCTAAACCAATACCTGTTAGCAGTCTGGCTGATTGGCCCTCATCCGCCATCTTGGATGTTTAATTTTTTCCCACATCTATTTGATGTTTGTTGTTTTTTTTCAGGGCCTGTACACTATGTATGCTCATGCTGTGTAGCAAATGTGACCTAGTCTCTTAGTAATGTTGATGGCCCGTTTAGGTGATTCCATTTATTGAGTAATGTGTAATTTATGTTTTTTATAATACATTTTGGCAGGTGATTCTGGCTATCCACTCCTTCCGTGGCTGTTGACGCCCGTCCTCTGGCCCCAGAATGAAGCCGAGGAGGCATATAATAGGGCGCACAGGAAGACCAGGGCTGTGGTGGAGAGGGCGTTTGGCCTGTTGAAGACCCGCTTCCGATGCTTGGACCATACCGGGGGACCCACCGATGACCCAGACGAGGACTATCGTGGCCCACCGAGTGCGTCTGCCCAAGCCGTGCGGTCTAATTTAATTGAGACACATTTTGCTTAATTTGGTGTTCCTTTGTTTTGTCCCTTTATTTCTGGATAATTGTGTTTTTGGACCTTTGTGTTTGTATGTTTGTTTGTTACTTTTACAAACAGTAAAGAAATTATTTCAAAGAACCTCACACATGATTTACTTTTTTGGTTTTTGGGATGTTCCAAATGTGTTACTGCCTACTTTAAAGCGGACCTTCACTCTGAATAAGAGTCTATCTTATATGTTTCCCCCACCCTGTACATACAGATTGCTCACATTAAAAATCATCCTACCTGCATCTACTGCATGTTATGAGCCTTTAAACATCCAAGATGGTGGCTTATGGAAGCCTCCATTTTATCAGGCAGCCTGCAAACAGGAAGTGCCTGCAAACAGGAAGTGACTGTGCTGCTCTGCATTCTGGGACTGCTGACCTTTCCCTGACCCCAGCTCTGCTCTGTCTGAGCAAAGCACAGCTATAACCTGCCCCCCTGTACCTTATCCCACTCTCCTCTCCTCAGTAAGTGTGATGCTTCTGAGTCAAGATGGCGGCGCCCGTATCCTAAATTCCTAAACAGAGTTGCAGCTCAGTGGGGGAAAGAATAATAAGTTAGTGACTAAAAATGTTAAATATATTAATTTTAGATGCCGGGGAATCGTTTTTTAAGAGTTTGGGCTTTTCATTAAATCATGGTGAAGGTCCGGTTTAACTCATCTTTATTTCCCCAAAACATAAAGGCATAAACTTAGTCCACAACAGGTTAATTACAATTTTATGTAGTTTATTTCAGAATCAAACATTGGAGTTGATGGTCACTCCCATAGTTGCATAAAATACATGGGCAAAACAGAAATGAAAGTTTAGTCAAATCAGGCCACATAGCAATTGGCCAGAGGCAGGAGTTTTAAAGTAAGGCACTCCTGTGCAAAGTTTAGTACAAATGAAAATTTTAGAAACATAGGTGACAAGCATTGTCATGTCCACACTGTGGAGCAAACAAACAGGCCCACAGACACACCCTCTCCTGCTTGGCCACATTTGCCACAGGCACAGGTGTAAAGCAGCCAAACCCACGCCACATCTACACCTGTTACTCAGTGTGACACCCAAACAAGAACCCCCAGTCCCAATCCAAGTCCAGTTCAATCTCAGCCAGGGGTCAAGGTAGTAGTTTGCCAGCCCAGAATGTCCCCCAATCATGCCTACAAACAGGAGGAGCCAGAACCAATGTAATTCGCCACAAGCATGCAGCGCAACAGCTTGAGTGGCAGGTTCATTGAGGCTTCACCTCCGGCATTGGCTAGTGGGCTACCTTAGCACTCTAATGAGCTATATGGGCGCAAATCCAAAGCAAACAAGCAAAGCCATACCAAAAGGGTATATTGGTAGGGCTCATCAGACAGGTCAATACAGTGGGGATGTAGATCAAAGATGTGGAGCAGATACAGGCCAAATAGGCCTTAAAATGGGGGATGCCCATAAAACCCAGGTTGGGGTCCTTGGGGGTGGGCCCTCACCTGGGCCTGTGTGGCATTCAGAATCTGCAACTGTTCCAACATGTTTCTATAAGAAGTTCGAAATTCAGCCATCATGGCACTGAGATTGTTAGTTAAGGTGGCCATGTGGATGTTGCTATTTCAAACTTCCTCAAGCATGCCACTGTAATAATTGGATAAGGTGGCCATGTGGCTGTTGTTGGACCTAAATTCAGTCAGCATGGAGTTTAAGGTGTTGTTTAATGTTTCTAATTGGCCATGAAGATGTTCGTGGTTTCGTTGATTTTGGAGGCGAGATAGCCGCCTCTAATGGTGCCATGCTGACTCCATCATCAGCGCGCCCCTCCCCTGGCAACTGGGCGACGTAGTCGACTGCGCCTCCCAATTCCCTGGGTTGGGCGGCGTACAGATGATGTGCCTCTAAGTCCACCAACAGCCACAGGTCTGCTTGGCAAATCCTCAGCAGCAGAGCTAACACTGGGGACTGTCGGCTCAGTCTCTGCATGCTGCCCACGATGGGCTGGCAGCATGCAGCCTGCTTCACTCTGCTGCTGAGCATTTGGTGTAGAAACATGTTGGGACAGTTGCAGATTCTGTCCCAGGGGGAGCTGTTCTGAAGGTTCAATGAAGGCTCCATCTTCCTCCAGCTCCTGGATTTCCTCCATCAGTGTGTGGGTCTGTTGGGACATGTAAAAAAAATGGTTCCGTTTGGGAAATACATATGTAATTCCCCAAAAAGAAACATGGCAAGGCACATGCATAAGCAACATCATATAAAGACACTTACCGTATATATCGGATCCTGGGTCCGAGGCAGCACGGAAGTAGACGGCATGGTAAAACTGGCAGAGGATTCCCCACTAGCTGAGGGATGATGCTGGGCTGCATTGGGGAAAAGAAGGCATGTTAACACACAACTAGGCATTGGTGATGTGTATTAACACATATGGTTCACTAAAACACGGGCCCATGCATGAATGGCAACTCCCCCAATGGACCAAGTTAAACTTGACTATGAATGCCATTATCTGTTAGATGTATTAGTCGACAAGTACATACACATTGGTCTCCTTAACCAAAATAAACATGCATGTACTGGCTGTTCTGAGGCTTCACACATCCCTAAAAGCCCATTATGGGACCATACTCAGCTTGCAAATAGCATTTGCCATTAGATTAGGCTGGTTGCCATTCTTTCTAGGTCAAACTTTCAAGCACCCCAGATCAAGTCTTTCGGAGCAAACCACAGCTCAAACCCAAATTGACTACAGATAAAGATGGAAGTGTTGTATGTAATTGACTCTAAATACATAACAGCCAGTCCTTTGCTAATCTCAATAGTGTTCCTCAAGACTCTCAAAAATAATCTATGAGGAAGGAAAAAATCAAATAATGGGTCTCCACACATAACACACCCTGTTTAAATTGTTACCTCCACTACAAGGCACACCCTAGGGGCATGTGTTAATATATGGGTTTGTGCCTCATTTTACACGTAGCTCACATTTCACATACACACTAACATTAATAAACGGCAGGAATAGTAGGGATGTCCGTGGCCTGTTGGGCCGAGTGTCCCTCTAAGGCCACAGGATGTAGCAGGCCCAGCACCATCTCCTCTGCTCGGGTAAATTGCAGTTTGGTGGGGAATCCGCCGCCAGTTTGTAAGCTGAAATAGAGAGTTGCACACATTTAGCTAAATGTTTGCAATACAAGCCGAAGCCAAATCCACAAAGTATATATGTACCTGTAATTACACCGTTTATTTTCTTTCTTCCGTGCTGCATACTTTAGGTCCGATATTTTCCTTTGTATCTGCTCCACATCTTTGAGCTCTTCCCCCGCTGCATTGACCTGTCTGGTGAGCTCCTCCAAAATCTCGGCTTTGCGCTGCTTGCTTGTAGCTTTGGATCTGCGCCCATATAGCTCCTCATAATACAAGGTAAGGCCACTAGCCAATGCCAGAGTTTGTGCCTCACCAAACCTGCCACTCGCACAAGTGGCCTCGGCGCAATGTGCGCCCTGTTGCTAGACGTTCTGGGTCATCAGTGGTTGGCGGCAAATCGGGGGACATTCTGGGCTGGCTGTGTTGGGGAGAAATGTAGGACAGGTGGCTGGCTTCTGATTGGACTGGACTTGGATATGGACTTGGGATTCTTGGCTGGGTGGCCACTGAACTAACAGGCGTAGCTGTGGCAGCTTCAGCCTGCCTTTCTACCTGTGCCGATGCCAAATGTGGCCGAGGAGGAGAGGGTGTTGGGGTTGAAGTCGTGCTTGGGGTCCGGTGCCTCTTAGGGCCCTTAGAATACCCATGGCCCTTGGAGGTAGACGACCGGTCCAGGGGTGACCCAGAGCTTGAGCTTCGGGCCCTGTGCCTTGCCCTCTTGTCTGCTGATTTTGACACCCGTGCGGGTGGGGAGGGGGAACTCGGACTTCGGGCCCTGTGCCTTGCCCTCTTGGCATGAGCCTTGTGGCCCCGTGCGGGTGGTGTTGATGGGGAGGTAGAACTGGTGGGGCTTCTTTCCCGGCGTCTCCTTTGGGTTTTCTTGGCATGGTAGCCACCTGGGTGGGGTGATGGTGACCTTGGTGGGCTGGGGCTTCGCACCCTCTTGGTCTCTTGTTTCCCCTCCGTGGTGGTTGGCTTTCTGCCCTGTGGCTTGGGTTTTCCAGCGGCCTCCTTTTTTGCCTAGTTGGGCTGGGTGCCTTTGCCTGGACACTGCGTTTTGGCCGCAACTTTTTTTTGGTCATCTGGGACCGAGTATTGGGCCACTCAGCAGGCTCCTGCCGTTTGGCTGCCTGTTTGGTGGTGGCCTCCTTTGCAGCTTTTTGAGCAGGTTTTTTCGGTGCCATTGCACATGGACTCTGAAAGAGAATTAGCTGTGTGTCCAGGACCCTTTAAATAAGATTGGCGGGGTCTCACGCTACATGTACGCGTGCGTACGGACGCGCGTACGGACGTTCGTCCGGCCGTGCGGAACCCGGAAACTGCAGGGGCATTACTTATCTGCTGCAGACAAGAGGCAAGATGGTGCCCACAATCTTCACCCGCCAACAAGAAGAGATCATCATGCTTGTAAGTGGCTTTTACTGCCTTTGCTTTGCCATCTAAATGCATGCCTAGCCCTTAAGGAAGCGCATGAAGAAACGGTTGTTTTAAAAAGTGTATCAAACTCCGTGCCAAACCGAAGTGAGGGCCCACACGTGCGAACCAACACTGAGGCCAGCATAAAGGATTGTATTCGTCTACAAATGTGTCTGTTAATGTCATTTAGTCAAATGATCGATTGTTGACAGATATTTGTATGCAGTTTTAACTAAAACCTAGTTTTATTTTGTGTTTTGTAGACCATGCTGGAGCGCAGGTACGACTACCTGCCCAACTCTTTTGAGAAGCGCACCGTCGCCCTGGAGATCATTGCCAAAATACAACATGAGATGGACACTACCTTCACCCACATGCAGATCATGCAGCATTGGTCGGACCTGAAATGGCTGCACATGCCCCGGGTGCGGCGTTTTTTCGGAATCCATTTCCCTAGTAAGTACATAGCGATTGCATGCCAGATGTAACTGATGCAGAAGGTAGGCCTTTATTTATAATTGTCTTTCTTTTCTAGTGTTGGAAATGGATTACCGAATCCGCTGCACCCGGAGGCGCACAGGCCGACCAGTGCTACATGAATCTGCAGCTGGAAGTGAAGGTGGTGGATCTCCAGTGCGACGGTCCTACGCCTCCTCTTTTGGGTCCTCCGACCAGCCCCTGGACCTTTCCACAGAGGAGGGGCGGCACAGCGTGGTACCCAGCGACGCACGCGGGAGCCTCTGGTATGTGACTCTTCATGTAACCGCACACACATATACATGCAATTTCCACCCAAGCTGATCTTGGAGTGGGTGAAGATGCGCAGGCTGCAGCAGATCTCATCCAGGAGGCACATGGAGAAGGTGAGTGATGTGACACACACATTGAAAATGACATTTGATTACTGTTGACTAAGACATTATAAGTGACCCTATTTGCCATGTCTCAACAGGCTCTACTTCACAACAGTGGCAGGGCCCAGGACGTAGGGTTGTCCCCAACGAGGCATCCGTCGGCCACCAACCAAGTAAGTTGTAATGTCATTCTTTGCAGTATGTGTTAATTGACATGATCACCCAGATACATCAAGCCATAGTCAATGGCATTAGCAGAGTGACCTGTGCCCACCTGCTTAGAGTAATTATTTACCAGAATCATCTGTGCCCACTTCCTTAGAGTAATTACTTAGCAGACTGACCTGTGCCCACTTCCTTAGAGTAATTACTTAGCAGACTGACCTGTGCCCACTTCCTTAGAGTAATTACTTACCAGAATGACCTGTGCCTACTTCCTTAGAGTAATTACTTAGCAGACTGACCTGTGGCCACTTCCTTAGAGTAATTACTTAGCAGACTGACCTGTGCCCACTTGCTTAGAGTAATTATTTACCAGACTGACCTGTGCCTACTTCCTTAGAGTAATTACTTAGCAGACTGACCTGTGCCCACTTCCCTAGAGTAATTACTTAGCAGACTGACCTGTGGCCACTTCCTTAGAGTAATTATTTACCAGACTGACCTGTGTCCACTAGCTTAGAGTAATTACTTAGCAGATTGACCTGTGCCCACTTCCTTAGAGTAATTACTTAGCAGACTGACCTGTGGCCACTTGCTTAGAGTAATAACTTAGCAGAATGACCTCTGCCCACTTCCTTAGATTAATGACTTAGCAGACTGACATATGTCGTCATTATTTAGGTTGGCAACTAACAAACATTCCCTTCACAGGTGAGAAACATGTATTTGTCGCCAAATAATGTTTTTTTTTTAATTTTATACAGGGACCACACGGGCAAGAGTGGAAGAAATGAATCGAAGGGTCCTTGAGTTGGTGGCCGATATGCAGCTGCTGCGTGACTCGTTGGGGACAACAGAAGAAGAGTAGTGTCCTGGGTCCTGTCACTGTTATTTTTGTGTAAATAGTTTTTACATTTTAAAGTTTTTAAAAAATGCTGTGTTTTTTTAAAAAAAGAAAATATTTTAAAATATTTTTACACAAACAAAAATTAAAAAAAAGCCCCAAAATAAATGGCCTTCCAATATAAAAAAAAACATTGCATAATCAAAGTTTCAGTGTCATTTTTTTTGCACAAATACATTAACACCAAACGAAGGGTGAAATAAATATTTATAGATGAAAATTCAGATGACCGGGAAGCGGTTTGGGTAAGTTTTAGGGGCCTAAAATGGAAGATTAACCTAACCGCAAAGTGGTTTGGGTAAGTTTTAGGGGCCTAAAATGGAAGATTAACCTAACCGGGAAGTGGTTTGGGTAAGTTTTAGGGCCCTAAAATGGAAGAGGAACCTAACCGGGAAGTGGTTTGGGTGAGCTTTAAGGGTCCAAAAGGGAAGATGGAGGATAGCGTTAAGTGGTTTGGGTGAGCTTTAAGGGTCCAAAAAGGAAGATGGAGGATAGTGCTAAGTGGTTGGGGTAAGCTTTAAGGGTCCAAAAGGGAAGATGGAGGATAGGGCTAAGTGGTTGGGGTGAGCTTTAAGGGTCCAAAAGGGAAGATGGAGGATAGCGCTAAGTGGTTTAGCTAAACATTGTAGTAGAAGTGAGGGTGGCAAATATGTAGGCGAGCACTTTAATGAGTTAAGTTTGTAGTGCGCAGGCGCAAGATCGTAAGGATTTCCGTCTGGACGATTATTTATTGAAAAAGGGACAGAATCTATCAGGAAACGTAAAGGATTCGTGGGAGGAGACGATGGAAACAGGCAAAATCGAAAGGCTACGTTGTAACATGAGAAAATGAAACAGAAAAGTCACGATGGAAAATGACATCCTCGTACTCGTACTCTGTACAACTTTACAGAAGGTTTGCAATGCATGCATAGAATCGCTCGCACACTCATACGAGAGCGGGAAAATTTGAAAATAATACGAAATCGGCTCAAAAACGAAAGTCTTTTTTTGTCTCTCTGAATCGAGCCTATTGTCTTGCCTTCTTTGTGTCCTGCCCCTTCTAACTTTAAGGAATGGAACCTTCATTTACTCGATGTGGTTAGGGTGCTCAAATATTATTTGGTCGCCACGGAATCTTTTTGTAGGTCGGATGCCCTGTTCGTCCTCCCTGCTGGGCCTAGGAAGGGCTTGCCTCCAGCCAAATCCACTATCAGCAAGTGGATCAGACAGGTGGTGCAGGCATACTCTGCCAAGGGGAAGGAACCTCCTTTTCGTGTTACTGCTCACTCCACTAGGGCTATTGGTGCCTCCTTTTCAGCACCAAGTTTGTAAAGCTTGGTCTTCCATTCATATCTTTCTAAGTTTTACAAGGTTGATGTTAGGGCCTCAGCTGATGCTGTTTTTGGTCACAAGGTGCTTCAGGCGGTAGTGTCTTGAACTGCCTGCTGCTGCTCTCTGGGGATCCCACCCTTCTTCATGGACACTGCTTTTGAATGTCCCAAATGTGAAGAATTGAAATGAAGCAAGCCGTGCTGTACACCTGGAAAAATACAATTCTGTGATTACTCACCTGTAGAATTGTTTTTGTGGTGTACAGCACGGCTTGCTTCATCTTGTGGCGGATTACCCAAATGTGAAGAATTGAAATGAAGCAAGTCGTGCTGTACACCGCAAAAACAATTCTACAGGTGAGTAATCACAGAATTGTATTGTTTACACTGACTGAATGCTCTGCAGTAAATCCAGAGCCTGCAGTGAATAGTGATAAAGAAACATTGTTGTAGCTTTCCCTTCACACACACAATTTCTCTAGCAGCTGGTTATTCAGTGTGTGTGTGTGTGTGTGTGTGTGTGTGTGTGTGTGTGTGTTTATATAACATAATACACAAGCTGAATGTGTCTGAAGAATTTATCTCTCTCGGTTTGGTGTGGGCTGCTGCTGGCACAGCTCTCCCATCACGTTTATGTGTGTGACAAGATGGCTGCTCCAATGCAGTTCTACAGCTAAGAATAACCTGTTAAGTTCAGAATATGTGCATGGAATTAAGCTCTGTCAAATAGTTTTTGCCAGAGGGGGGCTTAAGGGAAGCAATTTACTAATCTTTCTTTTTTTGACTTTTGGTCCAATTTAAACATTGAAGGGGTCAGGTAATGATAACGACATAATGACCAGATAAGGACACGGAAAAAACACTGAAAACAGATACTGTAGAATATTGCTAGTTCAAACACATGCATGTCCATTCAAGGCATGATCTTGTATTCTAGCATGTTATGAATAATTCTATTTGTGAGTGATACAGTATTTCCTTTTTCTGCCCTCTGCTTTTATTTTGTATTAGCTCTGATCGTGGACTTGGTTTCTTTCTGCTGTATCAGATACTAAGCTTGGTGTCAATGGCAGGTTACGATGAATCAGAGTCATACAATATGAAAGCCTTCAAGCCTAGTCCTTCTTTCTTGGATACATTTCTCCTGCATCATGGGACTTAGATGGCAGAACTGCCACATACAACCTGTTTCATCAACTGATTTTTGTTAAGTAAAGTAACTGTTTACTTGGATTAACTCATGTTACAGAAATTGCAAGTAAGTAAACATAATTTGCTGCATATATTTTCATTTGCACCCTTTTCTGCATGAAAAGGTTTGTAAGAATAGAAAAAACACGTTGATTAGAGGGTTTTCCTAGCTAGTCTCTGAAAAAAAAAAACGTCCTTATTTAACAAGGGATAGCGACAGGTAGCGACTGGTGAGCGGCCGGTAATGACGGGCCCCGCCACGAGAACGCCGGCTCCCCACCACAATCACACATTTATCAAGGCAATCCTGCTGAGATAGCGCCAGATAGCCACTCATTCATCATTATTCCAGCCTCAGCCCACAGCACCAGCGTCCGACCTTGAACAGCGATAGGTATGACCTCTTGCAAATTTTTTTTTTTTTTTTATGTGAAAAATTCTGTGACCACTTCTGCCATTTTAAATAATTTTTTTAAGGTAAAAAAAAAAAAAAATTTACAGAATTGATATTACAGGTCTGATATTAATGTATTCATATTACTAAATTATTTAAAAAACTTGTTTTTTTTGGTTTCCAAAAATATGGTTGTTTGGGGGTTAAAAAACTACTTTTAACCCATCGCCGCCAGCGCTCTGGGGTTTAAACATGCATTTTACAGCGCGATAATTTTTTGAGCGTGATTTGTTAATGAATATGGTGGGAGCCGGTCGCTATGGCCATTCGCTATCATGCACTCCCATACAGCGCGGAACCTGTCAAATAGCGACTCCTCACCCAATATTCAACATTACGGCAAACCGACTGAGTCGCTATCAACTACCGAACAACGGCCAAGCACAGCGACTACTAGCGGGCGCTCTGAAAATGCCGCTACAGTCGCTCAACTGTCGCTACCTGCCGCTATTAATGAATCGGCCTCCCCGATTTCAATATTGTTGGCAAAGCAGAACATTCAGCACTAGATCTCAGCATGATTGACATTAGTTAATCCTCTGTGCTTGTAAGGTCTCTGGTCTCCCCCTTGCCTGGAATTCTATTGTGTGGGTTTTTGTTAAAGGCTCCCCTGGCAAACCACAGGAGCATTGTAAGTCAGAAGCAAATGTACTACATTTCTAAATTAGGAATCATAAGATAATGCTAACAACCCAACAGTTTTCTCTGTAGTCTATTCCTAAGTATTTCTAATTGCTCTACTGAAGGCAACCCTCCATATCTAAATTAGGCCATCATTTCACAACTTATATGCAATTACAAGCAGTCTGATGGGTAGTAAAGCAGAACTAGCAAGTCGGTACAATCACAGCATGGACGTCACTTGAGAATGAATTCATTTGAATTAATAGAATGTTCCCTTAGAAAGGCTTAATGTTGCAATCCAAGATTCCAGCAGAATACATTTGTTAAGAAAATGTTTTCCAGTTTCAGTGGTTATTTAAAGTTGCAAGTTTTTATTTTACTGATTTGCTTAGAAACTAAAACTAATCGTTCAGAATTACCAGTTGTACCAATTAGCCACTAAAGCAAATTCATATTAACTCCCAGATGAGTATAATGTCTGGTATAATTTAAGGTTCAAATTAAAAGTTTAATTTACTTTAGAATCAGTTATTCATAGTCATAATTTAAAACAGGGCCCTAATTTATTAGAAGAGCGCTCTGACTTGCTTAAAGCCTCATATGCTCCAATGCCTCATATCTAACTTGAGTTTTTAAAGTGGTTAGAATAAAGCACGGCTATTCTGAAGTCATTGTGATTCATTTGTTCCACATATTCTAGATTAGTACTTTCCACATTTTCACTCTGTTCGTGCCTGCAGTTTTGACCTTACATGAGAGGAGGATTACAATATGTGCAGAGAAAATCTTCATCTGAGACGCCACCCACCCTGGTCATACACGAAATCAACTTCTTCCTTGTGTGAGATTCTTCAAGGTGCCAGCATGCAGGACCTCAAGGTAGAAAACAATGTTACCTACCCAAGTGTGATTCGTTCACTCATTAGACGACTTGTTGAAGTCACAACACTGCCATAACCATCTCATAACTATTGCAATAACAATGATATTCTGTCCTGTTCTTATATTGAATATATACAGGTGTGCACTTGTATTGAGGCCATGTGATGTAGCCACCTCAGACGGCACTCTGGAGGGGGGGGGGGGGGGTTTGTTGGCGGCAATTGCTGGACCTTTTTTTCTGTCATTATTTTTTTACTATCTCATTAGTGGTGAAGCAGAAATGCGGGGCTCCAAGTTATTACAGTCAGTTGTAGGTGGCTTAGTGGCCCCGACCCTGTCCCCCTGCTCCAAGCAACAAGTAGTAAAACAATAGAAGAGTAGAATAATAATATTCTGACTTTAGACTGCCAAGTTTCAATCTTTATTGCTGCAGGATATGCTAAGGGTGACAAGTTTTTGCCATAGTTATAAATTGCAAGATGCCTTGCTTTAGGACTTAGGTGCAGCAATTTAAGAGGACACACTGGGTGATTACATGGCTGGAGGCCACATGCTCAGAATCATTTGTGGTGTTTATTTAAAGCAGACCAGCTGTCAAAAATCAAAAGTTTTTTTGCCCCTTTTAACACTCTTCCCTTAAACCAGACCTTCAGCATCATCATTTAATGAAAACCCTTAAAAAACGTATTATTTTTTCACCCACCGGGCTGCAACTTTGTTCAGGACTCTAGGATGCGGGCGCCGCCATCTTGACTCAGAAGCATCACACATACTGAGAAGGGAGTGGGATAAAGTATAGGAGGTGGAGTGAAGCTTTGCTTTGCACAGACAGAGCAGAGCTGGGGTCAGGGAAAGGACAGCAACCCCAGAATGCAGAGCGACACAGAAGACACACTGCCTGATGCTCAATGAGCCGCCATCTTGGATGTTTAAAGGTTCATAACACGCAGTAGATGCAGGTAGGATGAATTTTAATGTGAGCAATCTGTATATAGAGGGTGTGGGAAACATACAAGATAGGCTCTTATTCAGGGTGAAGGTCAGCTTTAGGCTTCCCAGTTTGGGATGCATCTACAGTTAGAGATCCTTGGGAAACCAAAACTGGCCATTAGGCCCTTTATGATAGAGGGGGCAGGAAGTACATGCGCACTCCAGTGAAGCAAATCTCCTATTTGATGAACTGTGGATTATGCACATCTGCGTAGTAATATGCGTCCCTCAATAAACACAGCTCTGCTGGGTAAAAGTCAGTATCTCTCTAATGCAGGGCTCATTAATTATGGCGTGTAGGCTAGGTTTGTTTTTTGTCCCTGTGAACCAGGACTCCAGGAAAGTGTAGGTCATCTTAGTGTTAGTACTAAGCACTAGAATCCTTAGGACCTGAAACTTTAACCCAATCCTGAAATCCAGAATTTGTGCTTCAAATCTGAAGATGTTTCCAAAAGTTGACCTTGACTTGGCATGATTCTTTTCACTGGCTTACCCATGTCTTTCACTGTCCAAAATGGTCCCAATGCCGCAGCTCTGTTAAAAATGTGCCCAGGTTTAGAGATACATGGCAGTTTTTGACTTGACTTTGATATTTCCTCTTTATCTTTACAAAATATTTTTTTATTAGATTTAAACTTTATTCTATTTCATTCTACTTTTAAACTGTGGAGTCTTAAATTTTCTTGTAGCACTAAAAGGAAGTGGAGCCATTTGGCATTTACCAGGAACAAAGCGCACATGTTAATTTTCTGGTAATGGCATCCCATACCTAGATGAAATAATCATGCTGGGATATTTAAAAGGAGCTAACACGTATAATGTTCTGGCTGACGCACTGTAAAGCATGGAAAATAAAAGCAATTGGAAAGCAAATCATTTTTTATCTCTCCTGCTGATAACCTGTAATTATCACTTGATTGGAAATAAGAATTCTTTCTTTTCGGTTCTTTATTGTTTGACCTAAGAGCTCTGGTCCTCTTTCCCACAAGTAAAAAAAAAAATAGCTTCCTCAATCAACAGTATGTACTGTGCAAGCTAAGAGCTCTTCAAAATCATCTTAAATCAGCCACTAAATGGATCTGCCTGCATCTTAATAGACGTTAAATATACTTATATTCAGCTGTAAAGTATTTTATTTAAAAGTATTGCTTTTTGCCCAATATTTGAGGATATGTACCGTAAAGTAATGCTGTGTATTGGCTGCAGGTTTTGGCTTTATCAAGGAGACCACCAATCAATCCTAAGCTGGGACACATGGCACAGGTGGCTATAGAACATTAAGACAATGGTTGAGCAGCATTTGCTGCTATGAAGCAGAATTTGCTACTTTGCTACTTCTTTTGCTATTGAACTTTGGACATTAATAAGAGAACACAAAGGTCTTCAATTAGCTATCTACCCTAGTATTTTCTGTCAGTGTTAGAGAACTGAGCTTGTCTGTGCAAGCTGAGACATATCTTCACATGGGACCCATTATAGTTCAGTCTGCTCAAAGCACTGAAATTGATAGAATGGCAAATTCTGTACAGTGTAGGTCCACAAAGAAAGTGAGAAATTTGGAGCTTTGTTCTCTGACAATGTTTCTTACAAAAGAAAAAAGAAGCCTAAAGAAATCCATTAAAAAATGACTGCTGTATTTGTTGATGATGCACCTTCCTAATACCAGTAAAGTTTTGCGCCAAGCTGTTTAAATGGAGGCAAATGGAGCCAATTAAATAAAAATGACCCCCATTCAGGGTGACCTGTTGAAGCATCTTCAAAAGAAATGTGCCGTAAATTGGAGGCCATGATTTTGGAAGTTAGGAAAGTAAGTAGTGTTAAAGCTCTTGAATTAGGCATTTTAAGTTACCAGTGTCATTCGTGATATTTTGGTTATGTCAAAGGTCAGTTCCCAATGACACAAATGTTGATGCATGAGCAAAGACATGTTGCTAGAAATTTAGCAAAAGAATTTAGACCTGCTCAGAAAAAAAACCCAGGAAACTGGATGAGGAAATATGGGTCCACCATTACGACCAAGAGTCCATGCAATTGAAGCACAATTTACCTGTGCAGAGGCAACATATTTTTGGGATACTGAAGGTGTTTTATCACTCGAATTGATGCCATACAAGACAGAAATCATTGGAGACATCTATACAATGATGAAATTATGTGGGGCAATCAAGAGAACCGCCATGGAAAATTTGTCAGCAGGTGTGTTGATGCTTCATGGCAATGTGCCATTAAATCACAAGATTCTATCAGGAAATGCGGCTTCATGGAGCCTAACCATCCACCCTACAGTCCAGACCTTTCTTTCTCTTTTGTAACCCGAGGAGTGTTCTGCATTATTTTTTAATTTATTTATTTACAAATTAAAGAATGAAAAAGTCACAGCGCCTGATGTTCTGAGATTGGGGAACTAGGTATTGGCTCGCCTGTGTCATGCCTGTTGGACCATTATGCACATTAAAAGGGCGCCAGTGACACCATATTTTTTATTTTTTGGCCTGCTGAAAAGATTAGCGCTGTATTTAACCATTGCTGGTTGGCGTTTCTTCATTTCAGTCAAAGGATATGGTTGTTGCATTAAGGCTGCATTTTAATTGTGCTAGATAATATTTAACAGTGAAATAATACGATGACATCGGGCAACATCTAAATTCTGCTTACTGCTGCATATAAATGTGTATAATATGAATTATAAGTATAAAACACTTAATTACAGTTCTGCCCATTATGGTCTATGGAATCTTAAAGCAGACTGCAAGTCAAAAAAACAAGTTTAGCAAATTGCACCCCTGAAGCCCCACTCTGGTAATCAGTGACATATTATATATAACTATTTGTGAGGGTTTAACTCCATGCAGATGTTATGGAACAGCAGGCAGATTCTATGCTGCATGACTGCATGGCAGTGTCCATCCTGCCACATACATAAATCCAGCTTATGAAAACCCAATCCCACTGTCAAAATTGCCTCACATATCAGTGCAATACTCCTTTATTTCTATTAGAAGGCCATCAGCTGTGATGAGCGATTGTTCTGCTGAAAAGCTGAAAGAATTGTAACACTTTAGAATATACATATTGTTTATATTGACTGAATGGTCTGCATTAAATCCATAGTCTGCAGCGAACAGTGATAAAGAAACACTGTTGCAGGTTTCCCTTCACACACACAGACCTCCTAGCAGCTGGATATTCAGTGTGTGTGTGTGTGTGTGTGTGTGTGTGTGTGTGTAATTCACAAGCTGCCCCTGTTTCTGAGGCATTTATCTCCCTTCTTGCACAGCACCTCCCTCATGCTTATGTGTGTGACAAGATGGCCGCTCCCATGCAGTTCTGCAGTAAAGAATAGGCCTGTTATTCTAGAACATCTGCATGGAGCTAAGCCCTCTCAAATAGTTTTTGCCAGAGGGGGGCTTCATGGAAGCAATTTACTATACTTTCTTTTTTTGACTTTTGGTTCGCTTTAACCTACAGCACCACTCTAAACTGGCGCAGCTTAAATAAGAGCGCCAAGCAATTGCACTAGTGATAAATTCGACGCAGGCTGGCGGATGTATCTGCGCTGACTGTTTTTTGTTTGTTAAACCGCACATTGAGTGCTGCTGAGGCATAATATTGGTGCTGAGTGGCAATAACAGGCGCTTACGCTCAGTGCTGTCACAGAGGCAGTAACACGGCTCCTGCAGCAGCAAGAAGTCTCTCTATCATGAGGACATCCAATCAATTTCCCAGGAAATTGTTGTTTTTATATCCAGGTAGAACTTTTTAGACCCCCCATATCCTAAGAAATCTCCATTCCTGTATGTTGCTGAACATTGATCTCTTCACCCCACACCCCACATTGTTTTTGGTTACATTCTGTCCTACGGTCATCATAAATGTTCATCTTGTTCTAGTAGAATGGGTTCTGCTACAATGAGTTCAACCGGACCTTCAGCATCATATAATGAAAAGCACAAACACCTAAAATTAATATATTTTTAGTCACTTACATATTATCCTTTCCCCCGCTGGGCTTCAACTCTGTTCAGGACTCTAGGATACGGGCGCCTCCATCTTGCTTCAGAAGCATCACACACTGAGGAGAGGAGAGGAGTGAAACAGAGAGGCAGACAGACAGAGCAGAGCTGTGGTCAGGAAAATGACAGCAATCCCAGAATACAAAGCAGCATAGTCAGAAGGCACTTACTTTTTGCAGGCAGCCTGAGACTCCATGTGCCACCATCTTGGATGTTAAATGCCTAAAAAAACACAATAGGTGCAGGTAGGATGATTTTTGATGTGAGCAATCTGTATGCACGAAGTGGGTGAAAAATACAAGATAGATTCTTATTCAGAGCGGTTCAAGGTCCGGTTTCAGCTCTTTTTAGTATTATTTCCTCACAACAACGTTGTTCCTTTTAAATGCTTACAAGGCTTAACTCATTATTTCCCTCTGCGTTGTTTCCTAATATAGTGGCTGTAACTTGAAGTTCTCTCCCATCTCTGCAGAAAATTGGTAAGAGGAAGAAATCAGAACCATGATCTGATTCATTTTGACAAAATATGACTATCTTCCCTGTGGGAAAATGTACTTCCGGTTGATAAAAGCTGACACAAAATCTTACAGGGCTTCGTGTAGCACATCACATCAGCTCTTAAAGTTTATATGAGTCACAGGACAATATTATGGACATATACTGTGCTCAGTTTTATTATATGCACATAGAGTATTTAATATTAGTGCAATCGTGTACCCATAAATTAGCATTTACTCAAAAAGTAAGCTAAAGAAGTACATTAAAGTAGATTGGTTGGCTAAACACAATCTTATAACACCAAATAGCCAGATGCTGTAAGGAGGAATAAACGAATCTACCATCATGTGCCCTTTTTTTCCCCCCCCAAGACCTTAAATGAAGATTTCCATTTAGGTCATGGGATATCTTTAGTGAAAAACCGAGGCGGGATGTGTGACATTTCCTAAACTGACTAACTGCCCTTCTTAGTTCAGTATCATGGATAGTGAAGGTATCCAAGCATATAGATTTTAGCTTGTGAAATTGTCCAGTTCACATTTATACGCAGTGTACATATGATTTTATATGATTTTACATGGTTGGAAATGGTTGGTGTTTGTAAACATTTGAGGCATAAGTATTAAGAAAGCAGGTCATTAAACCGGCTCTTCATCCTGAATAAGAGCATATCTTATATGTTTCCCCCATCCCATACATAAAGATTGGCCACATTAAAAATCATCCTATCTGCATCTATTGCATTTTCTGAGCCTTTAAACACCCAAGATGGCAGCACATGTGGCCGAGTGGGGGTAAGAATAAAAAGTAAGTGACTAAAAATGTATATTATATTAATATATTGCAGTTCTGGAGACCTTACCTTCAAAAATACATTATTCAAATAGAACGTGTCCAAAGGCGGGCAACAAAAATGGTGGAAGGACTTAAACTTAAAACTTATCAGGAGAGACTTAAAGAACTTAATTTTTACAGTCTGGAGGAAAGAAGGGAGAGGGGGGACATGATTGAGACCTTTAATTATGTGAAAGGATTGAATAAGGTTCAGGAGGGAAGTGTTTTTAAGAAGAAACTTAATGATAGAACAAGGGGGCACAACCTGAAGCTAGTCGGGGGGAAGATCAGGAGCAATGTTAGAAAATATAATTTTACAGAAAGAGTAGTAGATGCTTGGAACAAACTTCCAGCAGAGGTAGTTGAAAAATCAACAGTCACTGAATTTAAACATGCCTGGGATAAGCACACATCTATCCTAAGATAAAGAGTACATACAGTATACACATAAGGGCAGACTAGATGGACCATATGGTCTCCTTCTGCCGTCACCCTTCTATGTTTCTATGTTAATTTTAGATGCTGGGGAATAGTTTGTTAAGGGTTTGGGCTTTTCATTACATGATGCTGAAGGTCCGGTTTAAAGTTGAACAAAAATCGGCCGCTAGTCTTCCCCTGAGCCATCCCAAATTGGGGTGCTGTGAGAAACCACCCCAGGGCACCACAAAACTCGCCTTTTTCCTGGCTCCCACGCCACTGTAAATCTTTGGACTGCGCACGTGTTTCCGGCTCCCTGCCATTCAGTGAGGCTGGTAGTGGGAGCCCATCCGCTGTTGGGTATCTGGAAGCTCACAAAGCCATAAACAGAGCCACCGCACTGATTGGACAAGGGCCCGTGCAGTAGGACAGTGAAGAGGTGAGCTTTTCTGGGCAATATGGGGCATTTCGAACAGCGTTCCCCCAAATCTGGATGCCCCTGGTAGGGGACAAACCCAGAGATAGCCAAAAGGTTTTGTTCCTCTTTAAAGTATCACAGCCGATGCTTAGGAACACTGATCTGATGACATCAATCTCTTAGGGAGTGGAGTCTATAGACAGCTGCAGAGAACTTGCTCGGCGGAGTGTTTGGTGCTGACACGGGTGTAGGGAACTTGTACAGCAGAATCAGATATATATAGATCCCTCTCTAATTATGGGCAGGGGGCACCAGCCATTTTGATTGCTCTTATTTAGTATTATACATCATTATATATAGTATTGCCGATATAGTGTTATAAAGTGGTGTAAGGAAAGTATAGGTTGATTGTTGTTTTGACTTTTGTATTATTTGAAAACTAACTATAACAATTTTTGGCTCCAGTGCAGTTTGTGCTACAGAGGAATATGGCTAACACTTGCCTTGTAGTACAGATAAGTAGGGCTGTAGTTTGGGTGAATGGAGTTGTCAGTAAAGCTTCAGGACAGATCACGTCAGCCATAGGTTGGATTGTGGTACAGGTAAAACTGTCTGAGATAGAATTTTACTTGGAGCAGACTATAGTAAGTTAGATGGGGGTATCTGGATAAAGTGCACACCAGGGATAAAGTGCAGTACAGTATAAACTCGGGATATGTGAACATTACAAGGGATGTGAGCACCAGGGGGGAGGTGGGTGTTTTAGTACATACTAAAAACGTTTAGAATATCAATCTGCCTTTAAATGACCTATTTATGTTCATTTTATACAATATGTAGGTGACAATGAGACATCATTACAAATGCATTTGATCTGGCATACATCCTCTCTGGGGGAAGTGTTGTACACATTCATTTCCTTGCAAATTTAATCACATGTTCTACTAACGAAGATGAGGGTGATTTTGCAAATGTATGAAACCAACATAAACCTGCAATGAGTTTGAATAGGGTATTTGTAGGCTAACGGCCTTATTTATCAAGGTCTAGCGCCAGGTAGTGTCTGACGAGCGCCAGGTACGCCCGGCGGCGGTCACAATGACGCATTTATCACGCTAAATGAGGCTAGCGCCGGCGAGAGCGTCAGCTAGCGCGGGATTAATCATGTAGCCGACTGCAACGAACAGTGCCGCTACTAATCCCATCACAGCGCCAGGTATGACCTGTCGCTCCCTGGCGCTCTCCAATGCATTTCAATGGAGCAATCTTTAAATATTCATAATTAATTGAGTTTATGTTTTTTTTTTTTTTTTTTAACTGTCAAAAATTCTGTGACCACTACGGCAATGTTAGATATTTTTTTTAAGGAAAAAAAAAATAAAAAAAAATATGTGCAGAATTGAGATTACAGGTCTGATATTAATGTATTCATATTACAAAATGTTTAGAAAAACTTGTATAATTTTTACATTAAAAAAAATGGTTGTTTGGGGGTTAAAAACTACTTTACACACATCGCCGCCAGCGCTCTGGGGTTTAAACAAGGAATTCACAGCGCGAGAAATTTTTGAGCGTGATTTGTTAATGAATCTGCAGCAAGCCGTTCGCTCTGGCCATTCGCTGTCAGGCGCACCCATACAACGCAGAACCTGTGAAACATCGACCCCTAACCCCGTATTCAACATTACCGCACACCGACTGAGTCGCAGTGAACAAGCAAACCCCGGCCAAGCACAGCGAATACTAGCTGGCGCTGTGAAAATCACGCTACTGGCGCTCATCTGTCGCTACCTGGTGCTATTAATGAATCGGCCTCCCCGTTTAAAATCAAAGCATACTTAACTTACCTCCCAGGCAGTTGGATACTGCTGGTCTACTTTTACAGCAAGATGTAGCTGCTCAGTTCTATCTCTAGAGGAAACTAACATGAATAAGCTGTCTGGGAAGTACAGTAAGGGGGATATTTAAGAACAGATAGAGCCAGGTAGTACCTCGTAGCGGCAGGCAGCGTCTGGTGAACGCCGGGCGCTAGACGCAAAACCACATTTAAGAAAGCGAATCTGGTGAGCGCCTCTAACAACGCCATGTAGCGGCACATGTATTAATACAGGCGGCTCAGCATACAGCGCTGGCGCTCTAGGTTCCAGAGCGCCATGTAGTAACCGGTCGCTCTGTAGCGCTCTCCCATACATTTCAAAGGACTTTCATTAGTTGTGTATAAATAGCGTGTTTTTTTTTGGCTCAAATAATTGTGTGACCTCTTCTGGCTGCAAACAAACACTTTTAGAAACTTTTTTTGACTTTTTATGCAGAATTGCATTTACAGGTCTGCTACTTTGTTACTGGTGGATATGTGACCTAAAACAGACTTTAATCACACAGCGCCTGGTGCTCTGTGCTACAGCGGCCAGAGTTCCAATGCTGTGTGTGTGTGTCGTTTTTTCTTAAATATGGTGTGGAGCGCCACGTGCCGGATGTACTGTGCTGGCGCTACCTCTCGCTCGCTGCAGAATTGTACTGTTGGTACAGCGGCCCAACACACATCACATTCATCAATGCTGGCCAGGTTACTAGTGCGACGCTCTGTTACAGCGCCTGATACCCGCTTACAGCGTCTACTACTGGTTGCTCTTAGCGCCGCTATACAGACGCTCATCTGGCAATACCTGGCGTTAGTAGTGAATCAGCCTCCACTTATACTTTAATGTGATGCCCTTCTAAAAATGGACATCATATGTATTTTCATCTGTTGATCAATTTCCAGCTGTTGATTTACTGTTTTTTCATTTAATTTTAGACCTGTTATCTATTTTTTCAATGTAACTGTGGTATACGTATAGCCTGGGCTGTATGCATTTTCCATTAAGAACCTGTGCCTAGGGCAACAAAATGCAGGTGGCAGAAACCCCACTGGGCAAAATCTCACTTCTCTGAATATTTGCAGTGAAATCCAGAGGTTTGTGCAGGGGTTCATGGCAACCAGTTGATCAAATGTAAAACTATACTTTCAAACAATCTGAACCAACTTTTTCCTTTTCATTTTTACATAAGTCCTCAGCATTTGTGTTAAATAGACTTCCAGCACACTTCTATTTCTTTCTCTGGCAGTAATCATTAGGTGGTGTAGTAAACAGTAAGTGTGTATTAGTATGAAGGGTGTGATGATTATACAGTGCCTAGTGTGTTGTGAAACTGTAAATAAAGCAGCTGTCCTCATGCAATTAATTTCTGAACAACCAGTCAATTCCACACCAGGTGCAAAAGTGCCCTTTGGAGTAAAAAACTGAACTTTCGGTAAAAAATGAAATAGAAATGCAGTTTCTACGTCTGATATTGAATGGACTGATTGTTCAAAAGTTAATTTGCAAAGGCAATGGTAAAAACTTTTTGTTATTGGCGTAAAAATTCCCATTCACTTTTATTGTTTGCCTAGGGATTGATTTAGCACCAGGTGTAAAAGACTTTTTGCGCTAGGAAAAAACAGAAGTTTTTTTTTGCCCCACAGAACCTACAGCTCTGTCCACGGCACACTGCGTAAACGCCCCCCTCTCTTGCATTCTGTGCAGGCCGTGTACAGGGGTGGACTAGGGCCCAAAATGTTGCTGGCAATAAGGTCTGGTAACAAGGATGGATAGATAGAGCTTGGGGGAAAGGGATGAATGGGAGAGAAGTTGTAAGTGATGGATAGACAGACCTGGAAGGACAGGGAGGGATATTGAGAGCTAGGAAAAGGCATGGATGGGCAGATCTAGAAGCAGGAATGCATGCGCAGAGCTGGAAGAAAGAGTAATGGATTGGCAAAGCTGGGAGGCCAGGGATTGGATGGGTAAACCTGGGAGGACAGGAATGAACAGGGCAGAGCTGGATAAGGAATGGATGGTGGGACAGGGATAGATGGGGCTGATCTGGGGCAGGGGGAAAGGATTGGATGGGGCAAAGAAACGGGGAGGCCGATTTATTAATAGCGCCAGGTAGCGACAGATGTGCGGCAGTAGCGTTATTTTCACAGCGCCCGCTAGTATTCGCTGTGCTTGGCCGTTGTTCGGTTGTTGACAGCGACTCAGTCGGTGTGCGGTAATGTTGAATACGGGGTTAGGAGTCGCTGTTTGACAGGTTCCACGCTGTATGGGAGCGCATGACAGCGAATGGCCATAGCGAACGGCTCCCAGCATATTCATTAACAAATCACACTCAAAAAATTCTCGCGCTGTGAAATGCATGTTTAAACCCGAGAGCGCTGGCGGCGATGGGTTAAAAGTAGTTTTTTAACCCCAAAACAACCATATTTTTGGAAACAAAAAATAAACAAGTTTTTATAAACATTTTGTAATATGAATACATTAATATCAGACCTGTAATATCAATTCTGCACAAATTTATTTTTTTTTTTTATACCTTTAAAAAAATATCTAACATTGCAGAAGTGGTCACAGAATTTTTGACATTTAAAAAAAAAATAAAAAAAAAATTAATATCAATTAATTATGAATATTTAAAGATTGTTCCATTGAAATGCATTGGAGAGCGCCAGGTAGCGAGAGGTCATACCTGTCGCTGTTCAAGGTCGCTCGCTGGCGCTGTGGGGTGAGGCTGGAATAATGATGGATGTTTCGCTATCTGGCGGTCTGTCAGTCGCTAAGCAGGATCGGCTTGATAAATGTGTGATTGCGGAGGGGAGCCGGCGTTCTCGTGGCGGTGAGCGTCATTACCGTTCGCTCACCATTCGCTACCTGGCGCTATCCCTTGTTAAATAAGGCCCAGAGTTTGTGTGTACCTTGTAATGCCCGTGCAATACTTCATATTGCAATGCTAGGGGCTAGGGAGCCTTGACACTGGCAGGGAGACTAAGGGCCTTATTCAGGTAGTGCCTTGTAAATGACAGGTAGCGACAGGTAGTGGCAGGTGAACGCCGGACACGGCACGCAATTACACAAGCAGATTCTGGTGAGCGACTGGGATAACGCCATGTAGCGTCAGATTCATCAATATCCCAGCCTCAGCGTACAGCGCCGGCATTCAGGCTTGCAGAGCGCCACGTCTTACATCTCGCTACCTGTCGCTCTCCCATACATTTCAGAGGCGACTGAGTCAGGGCAGGGGTCCAGGTTATCTGTCACCGAGGTCCACATTCGGACCCTGGTTCTCCACTTGAGTATCACTGGTCTATAGGTTAGTAATTAGGAAGATAAAGAATTGTCATTGTTTGGTGGGGATTTATATAAAAGTCATAGGCCCTTATTCATCAAGTGATAGCGCCAGGTAGTGTCCGACGAGCGCCAGGTAGCGGCAGCTAACGGCGACTACCGACTCAAGTACGCCCGGCGGCGGTCACAATGACGCATTTATCAAGCAAAATGAGGCTAGCGCCGGCGAGAGCGACGGCTAGCGCGGCATTCATCATGAAGCCGCCTGGACCGAACAGCGCCGCTGCAAATTCCCTCACAGCGCCAGGTATGAGCTGTCGCTCCCTGGCGATGTCCAATGCATTTCAATGGAGCAATCTATAATAATTCATGATTAATTGGTAATAATTTTTTTTTAAATTTTTTTAATGTCCAAAAATCGGAGACCACTTCTGCAATGTTAGGATTTATTTTTAAGTAAAAAAAAAAAAAAAAAAAATATGTGCAGAATTGATCTAACAGGTCTGAGATTAATGTATTCATATTACAAAATGATTCTAAAAACATGTATAATGTTACATTCAAAAAATATGGTTGTTTAGGGGTTAAAAACTAGTTAATACAGATCGCCGCCAGCGCTCTGGGGTTTAAACAAGGAATGGACAGCGACAGCACATTCGGAGCGTGATTTTTTGATGAATATGAAGCTAGCCGTTCGCTCTGGCCATTCGTTGTCAGGCGCTCACATACAACGCTGGACCTGTGAAACAGCGACCCCCCAGCCCGTATTCAACATTACCGCACACCGACTGAGTCGCTGTCATCAAGCTAACGCCGGCCAAGCACAGCGAATACTGGCTGGCGCAGAAAAAATCACGCTACAGTCGCTCATCTGTCGCTACCTGGCGCTATTGATGAATCGGCCTCAAAGTGATATACACCATATTTTTTATTCCATTTGGCGGCATATGTGTCTTATGGAGCAAAGGTAAGGCTGGCAAAAGAAAAGTCCACTCACTTACCGGCACTATTGAGCCAGGGATGGTGCTACTACATCCGATTGACCTCCCGCAGCCTTGGTTCTGGCTGGTGGATGGGCATTGCCTTGCCTTGTTTTTGTTCTATTCTTTCCTTCTAGTCTTTTTCTTTCTTTCTGTTCTTTGTTTCTTTAATCTGTCATGTCATTCCTTTTCTTTTCTTTTACTTTTTTCTGTCAATACTTCTAGTTATTCTGCCTTTTCTTCCCTTCCTTTCAGTCAGTGCATCTATTCTTTCTGTCCCTCCAGCTCTTTTTCCCCCCCATTCCTTCTCTCTTACCTGCGTTATTCTTTCTTTGGTTCTGTCATGCATTCATGCTTTTTTTGCCTTTGTCATTAATTTTGTGCTTTCGTTCTTTGTTTCTCTGCATTTTTTTTTAATATTTCGTTACATCTATTTTTTTTCTTTTTTTGTGATTCCTTCTTTCTTTTCTGCTTACATTTTTTGTCATTCGATCTATTCTTATGCTCCTTATTTCTCTTTCTGTTATTCCCTCTATACTTTGTCATTCCTTTTTTTAGGGCACCACCTTGGGTTTGCTGCACAGAGTGGCGTCCCCAGCCTTGTGCATGGCCCCATCCGTCCATTCACTTGAATAGAGGTAGACAGGCATGTGCACAGAGCTGCTGTTCGTGTGCCGCTGACATAACTGGATCTTGGGTGAGGTAAGGATTTATTCATTGTAGCCACTCAGCCCTGCCCCAGTGCGATGATTAAGGGGGGTTCTGCCACACTGAGGCCCTTATTTAAGAAGGGATAGCGTCAGGTAGTGGCTGGTTAATGAGAGGTAGCGACAGTTAGCGACTGGTCAACACCGGACACGGCACGCAATTACACATTTATCAAGCAGAATCTGTTTAGCGACTGGGATAGCACCATGTAGCGTCTGATTCATCATTTTCACAGCCACAGCGAACAGCGCCAGGTATGACCTCTCGCTACCTGGAGCACTCCCATACATTTCAATGGACGATCCTTTTCTTCTCTTTAAACAGGTTTTTTTTTTTCAAAAAAATCACAAATAATTATTTGACCTCTTCTGGCATTGAAATAGCATTTTTTTCATATTTTTTTCATTTTTTAAATATTTCCTCAAAAATGACGTTACAGGTCTGGCATTAAAGTGTTCATGTTACAATGTTGTTACAATGTAATTCCATATGTTTTCGCTTTGTTACTAATTGATAGATGCTTGAAAACAGACTTTAAACACACCGCCTCCTGCGCTCTGGGCTTCAAACAACTATTTTTCAGCGCCAGAGATTTGTGAGGCTGTTTTTTTTGCTGAATATGGTGTGGGTCAGCGCTGTACTGGTCAAATTGCAACTCATCACAATGTATTCAACATTACTGCACAGCGACTGAGTCGCTATAAAGTAGCGACTCACGGCCGAGCACTGCGACTACTAGCGGGCGCTAGTAAAAATGCCTGCTACAGACGCTCATCTGTCGCTACCTGCCGCTAATGATGAATCAGCCTGTGAGTGTTATGTGATGATTGGGGAGGCATTCTGTAAACAAGCTGTTATGGGGAGATTGGGTGGGATTCTGCATGCTGCAAGTAATGGGATGATTGGGAGGATTTTGCACACTGCCTATTATGGGGTAATTTTGTGTGGTAAATTTTGCATGCTGGGGGGGGGGGGGTTTCAGCATATTGGTCTTATGGCGTGATTGGGGGAAATTCTACACACTGCCTTTAATAGGGATATTGGTGGTGGGGGGGGGGGGGGGTTGTGGGGTGATTTGTGGGGATTCTGCCTTCCTGCTATTAGGTTTTTTTTTTGGGGGGGGGGCAAATTCTGAATGCTGCCTGATATTTTGGGGGGATTTTGCCACCTCGAATCATCCTGGAACACAGTTTTTTATTGCTGTCCCTGGGTCTGGGATGACAGCGATCAGTCATTACAAAGGTGCGGCAGTAACATCATTGCCACACACAACAATGGCAATGAATGGAGGAGGCAGAGCTTTACAGCTATAATAGGTGCCATTATCTGGGTTTAGATTCAAGCAGGAGAACTAAAAACTGGCAAAAGGTTCTCTTCATGGGGGCAACAGTTGAGGGGACTGAAAAATGTTAAAAAAGTGGCTTTTGGTCCACTTTAACAGAGTAGACTTATATGTTAAAAGATTGGAATTCAACCTCAATTGGCTTTTTAACACATACCCCTTGGCAGTTTATTAACACCTCATATCTTTACACACTATAATAACAGATGTTGCTGATTGGCTTGTACAAAGATCTTTGTTGTACAATCACAGTTAAATGTAACAGCAATAGTCCTAGTGACGGTGAATCCATATCAGTAATGGATGTCATGACAGTTTTTGGGGGGCTTTTTATAATCTGGATGCCCCGAGGGAGCGAGTATGCCTGCCCTGGAGTCTCATAGACTCCAAGGTGGGTTTTGCCCACTTTAATGAAAAGTCCCCTTATCGCTTAATGAAAAGTCCCCTCGTTTATAATACAACCTCATTTGAAAATAAAACTTGCAAAAACTCCTAGGCCCTTATTTCACAAGGGATAGCGCTAGGTAGCGACCGGTGAGCGTACGGTAATGACGGTCACCGCCACGAGAACGCCGGCTCCCCACCACAATCACACATTTATCAAGCCGATCCTGCTTAGCGACTGAGAGAGCGCCAGATAGCGAATCATTCATCATTATTCCAGCCTCACCACACAGCGCCAGCGAGCGACCTTGAACAGCGACAGGTATGACCTCTCGCTACCTGGTGCTCTCCAATGCATTTCAATGGAGCAATCTTTAAATATTCATAATTATTTTTTTTTTTTTTTAAATGTCAAAAATTCTGTGACCACTTCTGCAATGTTAGATTTTTTTTATGGTAAAAAAATAAAAAAAAAAAGATTTGTGCGGAATTGATATTACAGGTCTGATATTAATGTATTCATATTACAAAATGTTTTTAAAAGCTTGTTTTTTTTGGTTTCCAAAAATATGGTTGTTTGGGGGTTAAAAAACTACTTTTAACCCATCGCCGCCAGCGCTCTGGGGTTTAAACATGCATTTCACAGCGCGAGAATTTTTTGAGCGTGATTTGTTAATGAATATGGTGGGAGCCGTTCGCTATGGCCATTCGCTGTCATGCGCTCCCATACAGCGCGGAACCTGTCAAATAGCGACTCCTCACCTAATATTTAACATTACTGCACACCGACTGAGTCGCTATCAACAACCGAACAACGGCCAAGCACAGCGACTACTAGCAGGCGCTGTGAAAATACCGCTACAGTCGCTCAACTGTCGCTACCTGGCGCTATTAATGAATCGGCCTCCCCGACTCATTTTATACCAAAGCAATACTTCCCTTTAACAGTGTCAGTCTATGGCTAGTCTGGCAAAAAGTGAACTAATCATTGTGTTTATCTATTTAAAGTGGCACCAAACCCTGTGCAGCCCCCCTCCCGCCATCTCAGCATGAGTACCTTGGCGATGCAGCAGGCTCGGTGCTGCCAGCTGATGTGGCCAGCCTGGAACACTACACAGAAGCCGGGATGTGACTGTGGGCAGCAGCAGTGCCATAGGAACTGCCGGAAAGGTGAGTTTACCAGCTATACCGTGCATTTCACACAGTGGGGCATCCCAAGTCAGGCAAAGGCTACTAACCTACCCTGGACCCTTTAAGATTCCAGGGCCACTGCACAAGGGGTTTGGTCCACTTAAAGGGGACTTACTATACATCTAAAATGGCTAATGGCTGTTTTGTTCTATTCGACCTACAGGCAATTTGGGATGCCTATCTGCTGGAAAATTGAGCAGAACACTTATTTATGGGACCTTAACAGGTGCATCCTCATATTCACTACACTTCTGGCACCCACACATGTCTTCTGGACGCCCCCTATTGTTCACAAGCGGTCACCTAGAGCATGGAGCTAGAAGAAAGACTGGTTATAGTGGACCAAAACCCAGGATTTTGACTATCCTGGGTTTTGGTCCTTCCCTATGTGAAACGCCCCAGATCTTCCACTTCAAATAACCTCACCGCTGTCCTACAGCGCATGCGCGGCCGCTCGTCCAATCAGCACGCTCGGAGCCGCTAAGCTATGGACGTCTTAGCACAGCGGCTCAGAGTGCGCTGGCGGCCGCATCACATGCTTCCCTCTAACAGGTAGCGTGCCCGCGACGGCTATTCACAAATGACCGGCACGGACATGCCCTGCTAGAGGGATAGCGGGTCTGCAGTCTGCGCATGCGTCGTTGGACCGGGAAGAAAGGTAAGTGTAGCGGCCAACCGGGGGATTTCACACAGCAGGGAATCCTGATTGTGGATGCTCCGAGGGGAGGGAACGGATCGAATCTATAAGATTTCCGGGCCGATCAGACTTCGGTTTCAGTCCACTTTAAGCAATCTGGCTTTCTGGCCTGCTTTGTGGTTTCCAATGAATGGACACCCCAAATCGGGATACGATGGAAGAAGGGAGATGCAGTGTGTTTGAGGGCCGCTACTGGTTCATTTGACTTAAAATTCTGTTCTAATCAAGCACATGATCTAAAAAACTCAGGCCCTTATTTAACAAGGGATAGCGCCAGGTAGCGAATGGTGAGCGAACGGTAATGACGCTCACCGCCACGAGAACGTCGGCTCCCCTCCGCAATCACACATTTATCAAGCCGATCCTGCTTAGCGACTGACAGAGTGCCAGATAGCGAATCATTCATCATTATTCCAGCCTCACCCCACAGCGCCAGCGAGCGACCTTGAACAGCGACAGGTATGACCTCTCGCTACCTGGCGCTCTCCAATGCATTTCAATGGAGCAATCTTTAAATATTCATAATTAATTGCTATTCATTTTTTTTTTTTTTTTTTAAATGTCAAAAATTCTGTGACCACTTCTGCAATGTTAGATATTTTTTTTTAAGGTAAAAAAAAAAAATAATAAATTTGTGCAGAATTGATATTACAGGTCTGATATTAATGTATTCATATTACAAAATGTTTTGAAAAACATGTTTTTTTTTTTTTTCTAAAAATATGGTTGATTGGGGGTTAAAACACTACTTTTAACCCATCGCCGCCAGCGCTCTGGGGTTTAAACAAGCATTTCACAGCGCGAGAATTTTTGGAGCGTGATTTGTTAATGAATATGCTGGGAGCCGTTCGCTATGGCCGTTCGCTGTCATGCGCTCCCATACAGCGCGGAACCTGTCAAACAGCGACTCCTAACCCCGTATTCAACATTACCGCACACCGACTGAGTCGCTGTCAACAGCCGAACAACGGCCAAGCACAGCGAATACTAGCGTGCGCTGTGAAAATAACTCTACTGGCGCTCATCTGTCGCTACCTGGTGCTATTAATGAATCGGCCTCTCAGTATCATCATACATTTTTAATTATTAGCAGAGCGATTGTTAATAACACACACACACACACATACACACATACACACACACACATACATACATTCTTGATACATTTTATAAATCATAACACTGAAAAAATAAATATTATATAATATTCTAATAGGTACATTTTACCAAGAACTGAAAGTAAGTGCCTTGGATGTGTGTCTTTTTTATTCTGTGAAAATAGACTGAATTTTAAAGTGAGTTGTCACATCATATAAAAATCAGCCTAAATATTTTAAGTATTGCATACTTCAAAAAAAAAAAAAAACTGTGGCCGCAAGACAAACTATTTAACTGCTATTTGCCTTGTTTTTTGGGAATTTTTCCTATCCTTGTCTTTGTAAATTAGGGCTTAAATATTGAGTGGTAATTGCATATTGGCTTTCATTTAATTGCAAATACATGACTAAAACTTGTGGGTAACTGAATTTGTGTTTTATAGTGTTCCAATAAACTGTTATTACTGTGCGACAAGAAGACGATAGCACTGCAAGTTTAATCATGGGAGAATTATTTAGAGTAGGGCCCTGTGGCAAAACTGTTTTCTTCAACAGCCATAACAAATGCAGGCCTGCTGCTTAGCTCTTTCCATTCCAAGACAATAACTAAACCAGCACAGTAATAACCTGCTGGTATAAAGTAATACAAGGCAGGACATAAGGTGCCCCCCTTCCACACCACTGTACATGGCAAAGGGTAGCTCTATAGAAATGTACTCTGTGTGTCAACGCTGCATTAGCAGTGGTGTAACGGGCAGGCTGATTCATCACTAGCGGCAGGTAGTGACAGATGAGCGTAGTCGCTAGTAGTCGCTGTGCTCGGCCGTGGGTCGCTATTTCATAGCGACTCAGACGCTGTGCAGCAATGATGAATACATTGTGAGGAGTCGCTAAATGACCAGTACAGCGCTGGGAGCGCGTGTTAGGAACTTGTCAGTGCGACCGACTCCCAGCATATTCATTAAAAAAACAGCCTCACACATCCTCTGGCGCTGAAAAATGCTTCTCTGATGGCCTGAGCGCCGGAGGATGTGTGTTAAAAGTCTGTTTTTTAGTATGTATCCACCAGCAAAGCATCCACCAACAAAGCAAAAACATATGGAATTACATTGTAATAACATTGTAATATGAACACATTAATGCCAGACCTGTAATGTCAATTCTGCTTAAATATATAAAACATAAAAATTATTAGCAATAATGGCTTTTTCTAGGCCATAAGAGGTCACCACATTATTTGAGATTTTAAAAAAAATGAAAAAAACCCTGTTTAAAGAGAAATAAAAGAACGTCCATTGAAATGTATGGGAGAGCGACAGGTAGCGAGAGGTAATACGTGGCGCTCTGCAAGGCTGAACGCCGGCGCTGTTCGCTGAGGCTGGGATAATGATGAATCGGATGCTACGTGACGTTATCCCAGTCGCTCTACAGATTCTGCTTGATAAATGTGTAATTGTGTGCCGTGTCTGGCGTTCACCTGTCGCTACCTTTTATTTGAAAGGCACTACCTGACGCTATCCCTTCATGAGTAAGGGCCTAAATGCCATTGGGTCCTGCTGCAAACATTGAATTGGGACCTCATCATAGCTAATACAATAGCAATAGCACCCTATTTTCCTGGCATTTTAACAAATATGGACACTATTACAGTGCAGGTCCTTCCTCGATTGATTAGACCAATGGCTGAAGCAAGTGAGGTCTGAGCCACCCTTTAAATGAATGGAGTGAGCTTGCGGCAGTTACAGTCCAGGGCTCCTGGAAGTGGACAGTTAATGAAGAATGGACCTGTAAGCAGGGATGACATGTATGCACAGCTTTACATTGTGTATATATTACTATACTACATCAGTAGGAATAAATCAAGGCAACTTGGTTTGTTTTATTTTCTTGAAGACATTCCGCCGGCCTTTTCATCGTAACTTTTACAGTAAACTAGCAGCAATAATAGCTCCAATCCACATACAGGCTGATTCATTACTAGCGCCAGGTATCGGCAGATGAGCGTCTGTACAGAGGCGCTTAGAGCGACCGCTAGTAGACGCTGGTGCGCGTGTATCAGGCGCCGAGAGGCTTACGCTTTTTGACCCAAGGCTTATTGCTTTTGGTACTATGTATTTAATGGGGCTGCTCCGCAGTTGTCCTTATGGGAATCTTTTTGGACATTTTTCTGGTTGCTTAAAATCGCTGAAAAGCTTTTATATCACTGTCAGGCCCCGTGGGACACCCGCCTTCAAGGTAAGCCCACAACCCCCAATCTCCGCTGCTAGCTTCACCTTTAGTCAAGCCCCTGTTTGCCAGGACGCTTTATACGCCTCGCCGGACACGGTTGCCCCCAGGACTTGGTAGCACAAAGGATGTGAGCTTACAGGGGTTGAAGGCGGATGAACCAAAGGCCAGACTGTGCAATGTCGAGAAGCCGGGGTCATACACGGGAAGGCGGTCCTTAAATATCGCAGCACCAAGGGGAGAGACAATAGAAGAAGCGAGGACAACCCAAAGGTCAATCCGGGAGGTCACGGGTTTGTGGCACAAAGGTTAAGACAGAAGCATGGTCAGAGCACAAGCAAGGGTCGGTCCCAATCACAGAATGGTCATACTAAGCAGGGTCAGCAACGGAATCAAACAGGCGTATTCAAGATCAAAGGCACACTCATCTAAACACTATCACGGGCACTGGTTTACTGGAGGGGTAAAACCTTTATAGGCTGAGCACCACAGGGAGATTGGTGCACATTCAGATTCTGGGCTGGATGCCCAATAAACTTTGAGGGGCGTTATGCCCAGATCATACACTAAAGGGATTGGTCCCTTTAATTCATCCTCTGGTGGCCGCGCTGTGTGCAGCACTGGTGGAGGGCATATGAAGTACGTGCTCGCGCGTGAGGAGGTCGGAGATGCGGGGGCGTGCCGAGACAGCAGCCGCGCATGGCGCCACTCGGGACCGGACCACAGGTAAGTTTATCGTGACAATTACTCTTTGGTTTATTCTATTCCCTTTGGGGTCAGGCATACTTTATTTGTATTTTTGCCCTTTATACATCCTGGATGTCTTGTGATACACTGTGTTGTAAATATTCTTATTTTTCACCAGCATTACATTTTCACTTTATCTGTATAGTTCTGTTTATAGGTGTTCATTCCGTCATCATATTGTATATATAACCTTGAAATGCGCCGAGGGCAGACACATCTTCGAACCTCTGAACCCCGCTATTATATAATTATGCTCCTTCTCTGATTAACTGATAAATTGTATTCTTTTCAGTGTGCTTCAACCGATTTCTAATTAATTATATGCATCCCTCCCCAGGCAATTCAGATGCTGTACATGAAAAATAATTTACCTTTTTGTAACTCCTGCTTAGGTAAATTTTATAACTCTTCCATGGAGCTGCAGGCTGCCTGCAAAGAGGAGGTGCTGCAGGGTTTCCTGCCACTGTGCATTGTGGGTTATGTCAGTTCAATCCAGGCAGCAGCATGGCTGGATGCTGGTAAAGGAGGCTCCAAACTGGCTGCTAATGGGAGAACATTTCAGCTTTAAGTGGGTGCAGGAGCAAATGTAAGTGCTAAAAATGAATTGGTGTCATGCATGCAGATGGGACAAGTGAGTTTTGGGGAGTTTTCTTTTCCAGATGTGAAAGGCTTTTGGTCGGGTTTAAATGTACAGTAGTTAAAATGTGACCGCTCATTAATGCATGCCTCCCAACTGTCCCGATTCCTCCGTGAATGCCCCGATTTCCCCCCGTGATCCCGCGGTCCCGGAACGGTAATTAATGTCCCGGGTCGCCCTGCGCCGTGGCAGTGTGCCTAATGTGGCCATGGCGCCAGGGCAGCGGCGCGCCGTGCGCCTTCTGAACAGACGTTCCCCGGCCGCAAAACTGCAGAGACTTGCGGGCGCGGCGAGAGGTGAGACGTCCAGGGTGGGAGCAAGGGGGAGGTGAAGAGACTTCTGCGCGGGCTGTCGGATACGCGGCGGGGGTTGGAAAGAAACTTACAGCAAAGATGAACCTTGCAGGCGGGCTGGAGGAGCTGCTGTCAATCTGCCAGCAGCGGGGCGGGGAAGACGTTCTTATGAGCGGGGGCCAGCAAGTTTAGACCCCGCCCAGAAAGACGTCTAGCCCGCCCCCTGCTCCCAGATAGGCTGAGAAAAGAAAAGAACTATTAAAATCTCCAGCCCCCAAATCCAGAAGAACGAGTGGAAGGCTGGCTGGAAAGAAAGCAGTCATTGAAATACACAAGGCGGCTTCAAGAGCAGCAAAGCAATGAAGATGTCAACTCCCTGCTGAATGGTAAATAGATAAGCACACCTCATCACCTCAGAAAAAATGCCTAATGTTCATGATAACCTAACAGCCAATAAAAGTGTTGCATGCCCCACCTGTGGGGAGACCTTAATGGATGAGAAAGCTTGCTTACAACATTCACATCAGGTTCACAATAGCTCTGAGAAGATCCATCAGTGTGCCATTTGCAGCCAGACTTTGCGTCACTTTCCATGCAAGCTCTGTGGCAAAATGTTTAAAAGTAAAAAAGACATCAGGAGGCACATCTTGCAAGTCCACGAGGGCAGAGGGGAAAGACATTTCTGCAAAGAGTGCGGGAAGGGCTTGAGCTCCAAGACTGCTTTAAGACTTCATGAAAGGACACACACGGGGGACAAGCCCTTTAAGTGTTCAATATGCAGTGCCAGGTTTTCCCAGACATCTGCCCTAAAAACATATATGAAGTAGGTGCAAACAAACTCAAACAATAAAACAACTATAAACAACACTCCTGTGGTTAGGCTATAAAATGCTTTTTCTTTGGTGGGGAAGGCTTTGGAACACTTTATAAATGTATATTTCTTTCTGCTTGCGTTGAAGTGGACCAAGGGTCAGCTGATTCCCTCCTCCTGGAGCATCCCTACCATGGATGCCCCACTGTGTGAAACTTCCCAGTTCACCCACCGTTCCTACCTTTCCGTCAATCCCATGGCACATGCACAGCTGTCATCACTTGCATCCCTTCTAGGAAGGTTGCAAGTCTTGCAGCATGCCGCCGATGTGTGTGGCTTGGATTCCATTCAGCTTCTCCAGCTGCACATTAAAATGCATGGCCGGTGAAGCTGATTGGATGAGCTGCTGTGCATGCATGTGCATTTGTGTCAATGGTTGGAAAATATGGTGTGGTTGGGGGCGTGGCAATGGGTGTGGCTGGGGGTGTGGCTTGTCCCTCTTTCATATCTATAGAAGTTGGGAGGTATGATTAATGTATGTCTTCACTTGGCTTTAGTTTACTCAAAAGAGATATAACAAGCTTTGTAGATAGTATACTTACATAGACAAAGGGGGTTATCCATCAAGGGATAGCGGCAGGTAGCGCCTTGTAGCGGCAGGCAGCGTCCGGTGAACGCAGAGCGCAGTGCGCAATACCACATTTATGAAATCGAATCTGGTGAGTGACTCTAACTGCGCAATGTAGAGTCTGATTCATCATTACAGGCAGCTCAGCGTATAGCGTGGGCGCTCTAGCTTCCAGAACGCCAGGTATCACCTGTCGCTACCTGACGATCTCCCATATATTTTAATGGACGATCCTTTTCTTCTGTTTAAACAGGGGTTTTTTTTCTCTCAAATAATTGTGTCACCTCTCCTGGCCTAGAAAAAGTCATTTTTGAAAACTTTTTAGATTTTTGGGTTTTTTATGCAGAATTGTCATTACAGGTCTGGCACTAAAGTTTTAGGCCCTTATTTAAGAAGGGATAGCGTCAGGTAGTGTCTGGTTAATGACAGGTAGCGACAGATAGTGACTGGTGAACGCCGGACATGGCACGCAATTACACATTTATCAAGCAGAATCTGTTTAGCGACTGGAATAGCGCCATGTAGCATCTGATTCATCATTTTCACAGCCTCAGCGAACAGCGCCAGCGTTCAGCCTTGCACAGCGCCAGGTATGACCTCTCGCTACCTGACGCTCTCCCATACATTTCAATGGACGAACCTTTTCTTCTCTTTAAACAGGGTATTTGTTTTTTTTGTTTTTTTTCAAAAAGTCACAAATAATTCTGTAACCTCTTCTGGCATTAAAAAAAAGCAGTTTTTTCTCAATTTTTAAATTTTTTATATAGTTCTTCAGAAATGACATTACAGGTCTGCCATTGAAGTGTTCATGTTACAATGTTGCTACAATGTAATTCCATATGTTTTCGCTTTGTTACTAGTGGATAGATGCTGAAAAACAGACTTTAAACACACAACCTCCTGCGCTCTGGGCTTCAGAGAAGCATTTTTCAGCGCCAGAGTTTTGTGAGGCTGTTTTTTTGCTGAATATGGTGTGAGTCGGTTGCTATGAGCAGTCGCTAACATGCGCTCCCATACAGCGCTGTACTGGTCAAATAGCGACTCCTCACAATGTATTCAACATTACTGAACAGCGACTGAGTCGCTATGAACTAGCGACCCACGGCTGAGCACAGTGACTACTAGCGGGGCTCTGAAAATGCCTGCTACAGATGCTCAACTGTCGCTACCTGGCGTTAGTGATGAATCAGTCTGCCCATGTCACAACAATGTAATTCCATGTGTTTTCACTTTGTTAAAGGTGGATATTTGTTCAGACACTCACAGCATCTGGCGCTCTATGCTATAGCGACCAGATTTAGAGCGCTGGTGCTGTGTGTATGTCCTTTTTTGATAAGTATGGTGTGAGTCGCTGAGAGTGGGTCGCACTGAGCTGGTGCTACCTCTCGCTCCCTGCAGCGCTGTACTGGTGTTACAGCACCCAACATACATCACATTCATGAATGTTGACCAGGTTACTAGAGCGACCGAGATGCTCTGTTACAGCACCTGATACCTGCACATGAGCGTCTACTAGCGGTCACTCTAAGCGCCGCTATATAGACGCTCATCTGCCGATACCTGGTATTAGTAATGAATCAGCCTCCACTTCAGTTTATGGACTAGCATCTAGTCATTGAAAAAACAGGCTGAATTTAGAGAAAATCACTTCACACTCATTCTGATTCTCTTACAGTGTGAGTGTTTAAAATCATTTCTACTGAAGATGCTTTCATCATTTGGAAATTAAATCTATTGCATCCAAAATAATTACCTCCTGCTTTCTGAAACAACAGCAGAAATCCCCCGTCACACTGCAATAAAGCTGATTGCTTCCTAGCTCACAGCATGTTACAGTCACACAACTCCATTACATTAGGAATTAAAAAAGATCATATCATTTCATATGTATGATCTTCTTAAGAGGATCCCTGGCCCCCGCTGTAACAGATCCAATGCGAGGACCCAGGATTGCACAGCAGCTTTAGGTGATATCTTTTTTGTCAGCTGCACAAGATAGCAAACAAATAACTAACACATCCTATAACATCCATTCGGCAATATCTGCTGGTGCTAAGTACAGTGTGGAAAAGGAACTGGGGTGTGAAATGAGACACACAGCAATCCAGAATGTGAGCTTACTCCAGACAAAGAGCCTGAGGGCCTTATTCATGAAGGGATAGCGCCAGGTAGTGCCTTGTAAATGACAGGTAGCGCCAGGTAGTGCCTTGTAAATGACAGGTAGCGCCAGGTAGTACCTTGCAAATGACAGGTAGCGCCAGGTAGTGCCTTGTAAATGAGAGGTAGCGCCAGGTAGTGCCTTGTAAATGAGAGGTAGCGCCAGGTAGTACCTTGCAAATGACAGGTAGCGCCAGGTAGTGCCTTGTAAATGAGAGGTAGCGCCAGGTAGTGCCTTGTAAATGGGAGGTAGCGCCAGGTAGTGCCTTGTAAATGACAGATAGTGCCAGGTAGCGACTTGTAAATGACAGGTAGTGCTAGGTAGTGCCTTGTAAATGAGAGGTAGCGCCAGGTAGTGCCTTGTAAATGAGAGGTAGCGACAGGTAGTGCCTTGTAAATGACAGGTAGTGCCAGGTAGTGCCTTGTAAATGACAGGTAGCGCGTTAGTGCCTTGTAAATGAGAGGTAGCGCCAGGTAGTGCCTTGTAAATGACAGGTAGTGCTAGGTAGTGCCTTGTAAATGAGAGGTAGCGCCAGGTAGTTCCTTGTAAATGAGAGGTAGAGACAGGTAGTGCCTTGTAAATGACAGGTAGTGCCAGGTAGTGCCTTGTAAATGACAGGTAGTGCCAGGTAGTGCTTTGTAAATGACAGGTAGCGCCAGGTAGTGCCTTGTAAATGAGAGGTAGCGCCAGGTAGTGCCTTGTAAATGACAGGTAGCGCCAGGTAGTGCCTTGTAAATGAGAGGTAGCGACAGGTAGTGCCTTGTAAATGAGAGGTAGCGCCAGTTAGTGCCTTGTAAATGACAGGTAGCGCCAGGTAGTGCCTTGTAAATGAGAGGTAGCGCCAGGTAGTGCCTTGTAAATGAGAGGTAGCGACAGGTAGTGCCTTGTAAATGACAGGTAGCGCCAGGTAGTGCCTTGTAAATGAGAGGTAGCGCCAGGTAGTGCCTTGTAAATGAGAGGTAGCGCCAGGTAGTGCCTTGTAAATGACAGGTAGCGCCAGGTAGTGCCTTGTAAATGACAGGTAGCGCCAGGTAGTGCCTTGTAAATGACAGGTAGCGCCAGGTAGTGCCTTGTAAATGAGAGGTAGCGCCAGGTAGTGCCTTGTAAATGAGAGGTAGCGCCAGGTAGTGCCTTGTAAATGAGAGGTAGCGCCAGGTAGTGCCTTGTAAATGACAGGTAGCGCCAGGTAGTGCCTTGTAAATGACAGGTAGCGCCAGGTAGTGCCTTGTAAATGACAGGTAGCGACAGGTTAACGCTGGACATGGCAGCAATTACACATTTATCAAGCAGAATCTGTAGAGCGACTGGGATAACGCCATGTAGTGTACGATTCATCATTATCCCAGCCTCAGTGAACAGCGCCAACTTTCATCCTTGCAGAGCGCCAGGTCTCGCTACCTGGTGCTCTCCCATACATTTCAATGGACGTTCTTTTACTTCTCTTTAAACAGGGGGTTTTTATTTATGTATTTTTTTTATTCTCAAAAAATGTTGCGACCTCTCCAGGCCTAGAAAAAGACATTTTTGAAAACTTTTTTCATTTTTTATATATTTATGCAGAATTGACATTACAGGTCTGTCATTAATGTGTCAATGTCACAATGTTACAGCAATGTATTCCATGTGTTTTCGCTTTGTTACTGGTGGATATGTGTTCAAAAACCGACTTTAATCACACAGCGTCAGGCGCTCTATGCTATAGCGACCAGATCCAGAGCACCTATGCATGTGTTCACCATAGTTTGAAAACTAAAAAAAATAAAAAAGTTTACAAAAATGACTCTTTCTAGGCCAGGAGAGGTGACACAATTATTTGAGAGAAAAAAAAATGAAACACAAAAAACCACAAACAGTAGAAAAGGAACGTCTGTTGAAATGTATGGGAGAGCGACAGGTAGCGGCAGTTAATACCTGGCGCTTTGGAAGCCAGAGCACTGGCGCTATACTCTGAGCTGCCTGTAATGATGAATCGTACGCTACATGGCTCTGTTAGAGCTCACCAGAATCACCTTCATAAATGTGGTCTTGCGTACAGCGCCTAGCGTTCACCAGACGCTACCTGCCACTACGAGGCACTACCTGTCGCTATCCCTTGATGAATAAACTCCTTTATATATGTTGGAAAGGTTGTGTGAGAAGCAGCAGGCTATAATGGAATTCCAGCTCCAAAATGCCTTGGTGAGTAGAAGTGCAGACCAACAGCACTTCACAACCAATGAATGGGCCTCCAAGAGGGACATCTGCACGGTGCTTCCAGTATGCCACCAATATGGTCAGCACTGATAACTCCATTGTCAGTGCTACCATCCCCATCCTTTGCCAGCTGGAAAAAAAAAAACATTAACGTGGACAAAAACCAAGGATCTTGGGTTTGGTCACATGTGCGGGCGCTCATCCAATCAGCGAGCTTGGAGTGTCACGTCATCTAGGGGTGCGGCTCCAAGCATGCTGACAGCCGCATCACCCGCTACCCTCTAACAAGGAGCATGCCCACACTGGCCTCTCACAAATGCCTGGCACGGGCACGCGCCCTGCTAGAGGGTTGCGGGCATGTGGGTGTGGCTTGTGCATTCGCCGTTTGAAAGAAGGTAAGTGTATAAGGCGACCAAGGGGAGTTTCACACAACAGGGCATCCAGATTTTGGATGCCCGGGGGGAGGGAATCGATCGGGCCGGGAATATTGACAGAGGATGTGAGGGTGCCACAGGAGGAATAGAGTGGGGGGGCCTTTTCCCAGGCATCAGGGCAGTGCACACATGACTCACAGGGTGAGTTGCTGGGCCGACAGCGGCCAGGTATTCAACTAAAGGTACTTCCAGACTCTGGGCATGATGGGTAGTGGCAGCAATGGGCTGACCACTGGCACCCTTCTCCCTTTTGTGCTGACTGCCTGGGGCTGTTGTGACCACCACCTCTTCCTCCAAACTCTGTTGGTTTTCAGTCCATGTTTGGTCTAGGACTTCATCATCACCCCTGGTATCGTCATCACCCATGGTATTGTTTTTCACCCCCTCATCCATGCTACTCTCCCTCTCAGCCTCAACATTGCAGAAAGCTGCAGTCGGCACTAGCGTTTCATCATCATCATTTAGTTTTTTAATCAAATTACAGCTAAATATGGTGCTGAATTACACTTAGGGAAAAATCAAAAGAGAAAGTGACTAAATTATGGTCATAAATCAACCCTATTTTTGTGGGAATGGCTCAGCAGGCTTAATGATAAGAACCTAAAAAAACCCCATAGATGTAACCTTTTGTTCTTTTGGAATCCACCATGGTAATACCACAAAGCTCAAGGGGTTTAGCTATCATGTGCAGAGTGATTACAGCCTATGTCTGTAAGGATACAACTAGGGATGAGCGAACCGGTTCGGACGAACCGGAATTCGCTCGAATTTCAGGGAAAATTCGATTCGGCACAAACCCGAATTTTTTTTGGTTCGTGCCGATCGAATTTTCCCTGAAATAGAAAAAAAAAATGCCGGCATGGTGGGAGCGGACAGGCCGGCTACGCTGTCAGCGTGCGGCGGAAGCCGACCCGCTGACAGTGCAGCCGGCCTGCCCGCTCCCACCATGCCGGCATTTTTTTAAAAAGCAAACACTTACCTGCATGGTCGAAGCGTGGAGGCCGGCGCCGCTCTCAGGCGCCCTCTGATGACGCGTCCTCTGATGACAGCTGAGAGCGGCGCCGGCCTCCACACTCCGACCATGCAGGTAAGTGTTTGCTTTTTAAAAAAATGCCGGCATGGTGGGAGCGGGCAGGCCGGTTGCGCTGTCAGCGGGGCGGCTTCCGCCGCCCGCTGACAGCGTAGCCGGCCTGCCCGCTCCCACCATGCCGGCATTTTTTTTTTCAGATGAGCGATTCGTGAAAGTTCGATTCGGGCGAACCAGAATTTCTTGGGGACATTCGGCGAATCGCCCGAATCGAATTTTCAAGAAGTTCGCTCATCTCTAGATACAACGTTTTACATTTTCATTTTCTAAATTGCCAAGAGTAGTTTTTCCCTCTTTTCCTAATGTAATACCCCTGTCTGGGATATTTATTAGTCTAAAGAAACAAAGGGGGGGGGGGGCAGCCGCTCAGACCATTGGTCTGAGCGGTTGCCACCCCCCCTTTGTTTCTTTTGAATTTGTGCAAGCACATGGTGTGTGGGGTCTAGGCTGTATTGCAAGGTCTTTGACCCTTCCACCCCATGGCTTGCACTTGAGAGGTTTAGGGCAACCGCAGGTAAGCCTGCTCCCAATTTATCTATTGCACTGTATGTCCCAAATGGGCTCTCAGAGATTAGAGTTAGGACTGCACCCCACAGAGGCACTTTGGCATAGTGGTGCAGCTTAAGCATACTTCTGCAGATGTGTGTGACCGAGTCTTTTTTTAACCAAGTTTAGAGACAGATTATAGGCTGGCCTGCAAGCTAACAGGGTTGAGTGCTGTGGCTCCTTTAAGACTTTTGTATATTTATTAGTCTAACCTGTGAGTGTAACATACACATATTGTCAGGCAAGAGAGCTGCCTTTCTTATCAGCTTCTGGTATGTTGTTGGAATTTTCCTGATATCCTGATTTCACCAGCGCTCGAGTAAGAAGAACACTTTTTAAAATGTGATCATTGCCTGAATCCCGGAAAACTGTCACTGATAAGAGCTGGACTAGAGAAAACAAAACTAATGGGCAGGTTAACGTTTATGTATGGCCTAAATGTTTGGAAAAAAAAGCCTTTTTCTCCCCTAAGCTAAAATCTTTCTGAATTTATTTTTGGGGACTGTCACAATAACACTGCAAATCAGTTAATCTGATTTCCCATTTACAAAGAATTACCAAAAGTACACTGACTGCATCCAAATGCTAATCCATGGACAGTGACTTTTCTGCTTTGTTGCAAGAAATTTTAGGACGTTCCTTGCATGTTCCTGTCACCCCTACTTCACAACCACCTAAGGTGTCCATGTGCACATCTCTGGACAAACTGGGCGTTACGCTACACAACATCTGTCTACCGCATTCTGGAATAGCCAAATCTTTCATTCTGTGCAGTATTTTGCCATGTAATCTGGGAAGTGTGTGCTTTTGTTTGCAGTTGATATCATACTTTTTCCACTTATGGGTTGGCAGTGATTTATATTTCATTCAGTTTGAAATCAAAAGAAAACATCCAACTGGAGAAACACAAGTAATGACATTATTATTATTATTATTTATTTATATAGCGCCATCATCTTCCATAGCGCTTTACAAAGTAGTAATTACAGACAGGGTAGAAACATTTACTATTTCAAATGCAGTTTTACAGATTTGACAGTAGATATTCTGAGTACAAGACACAATAGGGGAGAGAGCCCTGCCCTTGCGAGCTTACAGTCTAAAGGAAGAGGGGTGAAGACGAGGGGGAAGGATCACAAACAGTCAGTATTGAGCTTTGTGGCATAAGCCCTTTAGAAGATTGGTTAGGCCAAATTGTATGCTTGTCTGAATAAGTGAGTTTTAAAGCGGACCTTCACTCTGAATAAGAGTCTATCTTATATGTTTCCCACACCCTGTACATACAGATTGTCCACATTAAAAATCATCCTACCTGCATCTACTGCATGTTATGAGCCTTTAAACATCCAAGACGCCATCTTATCAGGCAGCCTGCAAACAGGAAGTGCCTCCTGACTGTGCTGCTCTGCATTCTGGGACTGCTGACCTTTACCTGACCCCAGCTCTGCTCTGTCTGAGCAAAGCACAGCTATAACCCGCCCCTCTGTACCTTATCCCACTCTCCTCTCCTCAGTAAGTGTGATGCTTCTGAGTCAAGATGGCGGCGCCCGTATCCTAAATTTCTGAACAGAGTTGCAGCCCAGTGGGGGAAAGAATAAGTTAGTGACTAAAAACTTAAAATATATTAATTTTAGATTCTGGGGAACCGTTTTTTAAGAGTTTGGGCTTTTCATTAAATAACGCTGAAGGTCCGGTTTAAGGGGGCCTTTGAAGGTTTTGAGGGTTGTGGAGTGCGGATTGGGTGCGGGAGGGCATTCCAGAAGATTGACGTTGTGCGTGAGAAGTCCTGAAGGCGGGCATGAGAGGAGGTGACCGGGGTGGAGGACAGGAGAAGGTCAGCAGCAGAGCGAAGACTGCGCCTAGGTTGGTATTGTTGGATTAGAGATGAGATGTAGGGAGGGGCCTGGTTGGAGAGAGCTTTGTATGTGAGAGTTAGAGTTTTGAACAGGATTCGCTGTGGGACTGGCAGCCAGTGTAGGGATTGGCAGAGAGGCGCAGAACTGGAGGAGCGAGAGGAGAGATGGATGAGGCGAGCAGCAGAGTTCAGGATAGATTGGAGGGGTGCCAGTCTGTTAGTTGGTAAGCCACAAAGAAGGATGTTGCAGTAATCCAGTCGGGATATGACCAGGGCATGCACTAGCATTTTAATGGTGTCAGGTGAGAGGAAGGGACGGATGCGTGAGATGTTTTTAAGTTGGAGGCGACAGGAGGTGGCCAGGGAGTGAATATGTGGTTTGAAAGAGAGGGCAGAGTCCAGAATGACTCCCAGACACCAAGCTTGGGGAGTTGCTGTTATTGTGTAATTGTTGACAGAAATAGACCTGTTAGAGAGGGGAGGGGAGTTAGATGGTGGGAAAATGACCAGTTCTGTTTTGTCCATGTTTAGCTTGAGGTAGCGAGATGACATGAATGAAGAAATAGCTGCAAGGCAGTTGTGGAGGCGAGGTAGGAGAGAGGAGAGATTGGGGCCTGAGAGGTGTGTCATCCACATAGAAGTGGTATTGGAAGCCTAGTGAAGTTATAAGTTTGCCAAGGCCATAGGTGTAGACTGAGAAAAGTAGGGGGCCTAGGACAGAACCTTGCGGCACACCGACAGAAAAGGAACGTGAGGATGAGACTCTGTTAGAATAGGATACACTGAATGATCTGTCAGAGAGGTAAGAGGTGAGCCAAGAGAGTGGTCGGCAGTGTCAAAGGCTGAGGAGAGGTCAAGAAGGATGAGGATGGAGTAGTGACCTTTGCTTTTAGCAGTGAGCAGATCATTGGTGACTTTGGTGAGGGCAGTTTCAGTGGAGTGGTTTCGGCGGAATCCTGATTGCAAGGGGTCAAGTAAGTTGTTGAAGTGGATAAGTATTGTGCCAGTTCTGAGTGGACATGTTGTTCAAGAAGAATTATCGGAGTAATAACTGCATGTTTGTAGGAGGAAGGAAAGGTACCAGTGGAGAGGGAACGGTTGAATATGGAGGTTAAGGCTGGAGTGAGGGATGAAGACAGTTGAGGAATAAGGTGGGATGGAATAGGATTGAGGGAGCAGGTAGTCGAATGGGCCCTAGAAATGAGAGAAGTTAGTCCAAGCTCAGTTATTGGAGTGAAGAAAGTTAGAGAGTAAGGCAGGGGGATTGTTTGAAGTGGTGAGGGATTCTGAGGGGCAAAGCCAAGCCGAATTTTTTCTTTGAAGAATGTAGAAAATTCTTCTGCTGTTATTTGGAAGGTTGGAGGAGGAGGTGGTGGGCGGAGTAAGGAACTGAAAGTGTTGAAGAGTTGTTTGGGATTCCGGGCTTGTGCAGAAATCAGTGAAGAGAAATATGCTTGCTTAGCAGATGAAAGGGCAGTCCGGAGTTCCTGAAGGGCTTGTTTATAGATATATAGACATTGGTGATGTCCTTTTATAAAATACTCCCGACTGTCCGAAAAGCTGCTTCAAGGGCCTTAATGCTTACTAAGCTCAATACACACAGTAAACAGAACATTTGTAGTCACAGCCAATATGTCTGTACTTGCTGTGCTTTCTTAAATACATTTACTCTTATCTCAATGGCTTTTACAATTGTACATGGTAAAAAACTGCCCCATCATTTACACTTAAGTGTAATTTAATCAGCATAATCCATCCTCAGTAATACAATAGGATGATCAGTGAGGTCTGCAGTGTTGTGGAAAAGATTGTGAACAGTAGTTAAGCAGCATCAAATATATTTCTGAACAAAATCCATAAATAATATTAGCTGAATGGCAACATAAAGAAAGATCTGGTGCAAGGTACTGATACAAGCCCAGTGGCAGTTGGTCACAAAGTAGGGAACTCATTTTACGTCAAAACAGTAACCTAGGCAAATTTATAAACAAGCTAAAGTGAGTAGTATCAGACCTCCCGCCCCCCAAATGCAGTAAATACAGTCTTTTAGAGTGGCCTTTTATTGTGGCTAGCCTACTAATTGTTTAATTAGCACCTTAATTTGCCACCCCTTTGAGGTATATGGATTATCTCGGAAAATGAGATGTGCTCAGCCCTCATCAGAGTGGAAGGGAGCCAAATGAAAGCGAGCGTGCTGATTGGCTGATCCAGCCTGTGCCATGGGAGCGACTGTAAGGTGAGTGGATCGGGCAACCGGGGGATACGCACAGCTGGGCATCCTGATTTGGGATGCCCCACATTGAAGAACAACGCCACGAAAAGCAAAACGTGGAACTGTTGTTTCTCTTAAAGCTCATAAAAATGAGGGCAAAACCTTAAAAATATATTTTTTAAATATATGCCATATTTTTCAAATTGTAAAACGTGTGTGGGGGGATATTAATTCCTCTTATAGGGTGAATGTTAAAAAGCAAAAAAATAATAAACTTACATTAACAGTTGCTCCCGCTCTGCAGCCAGACAATGGAGGAGCAGGAGCAAGAGGAAGGACAGGGAGTGTCACTGCTCTAGACGCCAACGCCGTCGCTGCTTCTGGGCCTGGCACGCTGGCCCACACAAAAACTCGGGTCTGTGCGGTGAGTGGCCATGGCATGCATCACAGGTCACACCCACCCACTGAACAAACCCCAGAGTGGGGACCCTCTCCTTGTCCTCTATTGTCTGGCTGCGGCATGGAAGTGACTATCAATGTAAGTTTATTTATTTATTTTTTGTTTTTCTTCTCAAGCGTTCTGCCTATGGGATGGGGGAAAGCCTCACTGCCTATGGGATGGGGGAAAGCCTCACTTCCTATGAGATGGGGAAAGCCTCACTGCCTATGGGATGGGGGAAAGCCTCACTTCCTATGGGATGGGGAAAGCCTCACTGCCTATGGGATGGGGGAAAGCCTCACTTCCTATGGGATGGGGAAAGCCTCACTGCCTATGGAATGGGGGATGCCTCACTGGCTATGGGATGGGGGATGCCTCACTGCCTATTGGATGGGTGATGCCTCACTGCCTATGGGATGGGGGATGCCTCACTGGCTATGGAATGGGGGGATGCCTCACTGCCTATGGGATGGGGGATGCCTCAATGCCTATGGGATGGGTGAAAGCCACACTGCCTATGAAATGGGGGGTGCCTCACTGCCTATGGAATTGGGAAAGCCCCACTGCCTGAGCGAAGGGGGGAAGCCTCACTTCCTATAAGACAGGGGGAAAGCCTCAGTGCCTATTGGATGGGGGGCAGCCTCGCTGCCTATGGGATGGGGGAAAGCCCTGCTGCCTATGGGATAGGGGAAATGCCTCACTGTTTATGGATTGGCTGGGAAAGCCTCACTGTCTATGGGATCGGATGGAAGGCCTCATGGTCTATGGTTTGGGGGAATGCCTCACTGCCCTCTTGAAGTGGATTGTGTTTTAGCACATTTGGTTGAGAATATTTTTTCTTATTTTCTTCCTCCAAATTCTCGGTGCGTCTTATGGGCAGGTGCATCTTATATGGCGAAACATATGGTATATATATATATATATATATATATATATATATATATATATATATGTCTTAACAATCAGAAAAATAGACAGTATACGAACACACATGTCTACTACAATACTAGGCTCTATTTAGAGTTGGCTTTTTTGTGTTAGCCAAGTCTCTAGCACATACAAAATAATGAAATGATACTTGTCATTGCATCATGCTCTTGCTTATCAGCACAGAGAGAATAAAAGTTGAGATATCAACACCAATGATGTAAAACCTGACCCTGAATGATCATAAAACAGAAAGCGCATCGGCAAGGTCCTATGTGACAGAGCGAGGAGCCAGCACTTCCCATACATTAACTGTCATTTCAGAATGACTGCACAATGCAATCCCCTAAGCTTTCAATGATATCCTCCTGACAGACTCCTAATCTCTACAAATTGTTGGTAAGAGCTTCATTAAATCTGCCTGTCAGCCATGCTGACTCTGACCAATGTAATTTGCTGAGATTCATTTGCAGTGTGTGATGCCCAGTAAATAAAATTGCTTATCTCCACAAAATACACAAAATAATACATTTATTTTATATTTGATATAAAGCCGTATCAATCCTTTGCTTGACGCTGATAACTAGTTATGAGCTTTAGCCTTGGGCTATTGATACATTTCACTTTATTGCCTGTTTGGTCCAACTTGGCCAGGCCTGAATGGAGTCAGTGATCTTAAACTTTTCACAACCTCTTTTTTTAAGGTTTCATATTCTTTTTTAATGAAACATTTGGTACAACTATTACTGCATTTGTCAAAGGAGCGAAGGGGCATAGAGTGGGTTTCTAGGAGGAAGCCCTCTCCATGCCCCTCCTCTCCTGTGATGTAATTAGTAATGTGGGGGAGATTCCATGGAATAAAATGTGGCTTCCCCACCCCTGGGCTTAGTCCTTCACTGGGTAGCAAGGATGGCAGAAGGGGGGACCCCCATTATCCAGATGGGGGTGCGGGCATCAGTCCTGATGCCCAGCACTGCCCCAAGAAGAAAATGGAGGGGGCAAAGAAGAGCCCAGATGAGACAGCAGAGATGGCTATCCAGATAGAATGGGTTACTGGCATGTTACTGGCAAGCCATCAGTTCTCTGAAAGGTGCAGAGTCCACCACCTGAAAAGGGAGCGACTGCAGCACCAGCAACTTGGACAGGAGCACATTCAGCTTCTGCGCCGTAGGATGAGTGGGCGCATACTGCTGTCTCTTGGAAAAGGCTTCGCTGAAGGATTGCTGGCGGGATGCATGACTTGGAGGAGGAGGAGCAGGAGCATCAGGAGTGACAGAGGATGGGTATGACGCACAACTGCCTTCGGCTGAGGTGCTGGAGCCTTGGCTGGCAGAAATTGGGAGCGGCGTGCCACTTGGTGAGGAAGCAGGCTGGACCACCTCTTCGGAGCCTCGGTTCTCCCAGGCCGCTTTATGGTGGCGCATCATATGTTGACGCAGGGCCGTGGTACCAACATTTGGGCCCTGGCCGGGCTTCACCTTCTGCCTACATATCTTGCATGTGGCCATGTTACCCTCCTGCGGATGCTTGAGGAAAAACTGCCACACTGCCGAGTAGCTACTTTTCCCACCAACAGGCCGCACTGATTCATTGCTACTGTCGCCAACTCCAGGAACCCCTGCTCCACTCCCTCCTGATAAGGTAGCCTGCCGCGCAGCAGGTGCTCTACCCCGGCCCCGGCCACGTTTGGCTCCAGGCTTTACAATTGTGCCCCCATGCTGACTGCCAACCATGCTGCTAACACCTTGCTGCCTCAGCTGCTGACTCCGGGGCAACCTGCGCCCCTCTTCTCCTGATGATGACGATGAAGCCCCTTCTGCACCCGGCTCCCAAGTGCGATCGGCTTCATCATCATCATCACCGAGTTGTGGCTGCACGTCACTGATGTTCTCGGTTTCCTCAACAGTGTCTGGCGCAGGAGCTGGAACGCTCGCAACACCCACCACACTCTCCACATCACTATTTGCCTGCCTAGCTAAAGAAGCCACCTCCATTTCTTGGCTGGGCAGTAGCTGCTGACTGTCCTCTATCTGATCGTCCTCCTCACTAAAGAGTGGAGCTGAACCCAAAGCATAGGATACGTCGCTGGGGGAGGGAACGGCGTAGGACAGAGGCAATGGGAGGACAGGGACTGCTCTCGGGGGAATGCCAACTCAGGGTTGTGTCAGAGGAACCTACCGACCCTAGACTGGGGGTCTCAGATGTAACTTGTGATGATGTGGATGACCGCTTAAATCAATCTACCACGGCACATGCGTTACTGGTGGAGACACGACTGCTAGCAGATAAAGGCAGATCAGGTCTCTCACCGTGACTCCTGCTGCCACTCGCCCCTAGCCTGCTGCGACCTCTGCCTGCTGAATCTTGGCCTCTGCCACTCCTCTTTGAACATCCTGGCACTTGTCTGCCTGACATTTTTATGTATTTGAAATGCGCAATAGGTACGTTAATAAATGTGTTTACTTTAAAAAGCAGAAGCTAAATAAAGTGAGGAACTGCTTCTCTGCACCAGATACTATGAAAATTGGCAATATGGGATACCCTGCGGCCTAGTGTTTTGACAGCAGGACAAAAAACAATTCAAAATGCAATAGCTTGATTAAGCTGAGGATTAACAAGCGTATTTAGTATAACAGATAGGGTGCTACGTGCAGGTTTGGGATACCCTGCGGCCTGGTGTTTTTTTGACAGCAGGACAAAAACCAATTCAAAATGCAATAGCTTGATTAAGCTGAGGATGAACAAGCGTATTTTGTATAACAGATAGGGTGCTACGTGCAGGTTTGGGATACCCTGCGGCCTGGTGTTTTTTTTTTTAAAGCAAGACAAAAAAAAATTCAAAATGCAATAGCTTGTTTAAGTTGAGGATGAACAAGGGTTTTTAGTATAACAGATAGGGTGCTACGTGCAGGTTTGAGATACCCTGCGGCCTATTGTTTTGGCAGCAGACCAAAAACCAATTCAAAATGCATTAGCTTGATTAAGCTGAGGATGAACAAGCGTATTTAGTATAACAGATAGGGTGCTACGTGCAGGTTTGGGATACCCTGCGGCCTGGTGTTTTTTTTTTAAAAGCAGGACAAAAAACTATTCAAAATGCAATAGCTTGATTAAGCTGAGGATGAACAAGCATATTTAGTATAACAGATAGGGTGCTAAGTGCAGGTTTGTGATATCCTGCGGCCTAGTGTTTTGGCAGCAGGACAAAAACCAATTAAAAATGCGATAGCTTGATTAAGCTGAGGAAGAACAAGCGTATTTAGTATAACAGATAGGGTGCTAAGTGCAGGTTTGGGATATCCTGCAGCCTAGTGTTTTGGCAGCAGGACAAAAACCAATTCAAAATGTGATAGCTTGATTAAGCTGAGGATGAACAAGCATATTTAGTATAACAGATAGGGTGCTACGTGCAGGTTTGGGATACCCTGCGGCCTGGTGTTTTTTTTAAAAGCAGGACAAAAAAAAATTCAAAAGGCAATATCTTGATTAAGCTGAGGATGAACAAGGGTATTTAGTATAACAGATAGGGTGCTACGTGCAGGTTTGGGATACCCTGCGTCCTAGTGTTTTGGCACCAGACCAAAAACCAATTCAAAATGCAATAGCTTGATTAAGCTGAGGATGAACAAGCATATTTAGTATAACAGATAGGGTGCTACGTGCAGGTTTGGGATACCCTGCGGCCTAGTGTTTTGGCAGCAGGGAAAAAAACAATTCCAAATGCAATAGCTTGATTAAGCTGAGGATGAACAAGCGTATTTAGTATAACAGGGTGCTACGTGCAGGTTTGGGATACCCTGCGGTCTAGTGTTTTGGCAGCAGACCAAAAAACAATTCAAAATACAATAGCTTGATTAGGCTGAGGATGAACAAGCGCATTTAGTATAACAGATAGGGTGCTACGTACAGGTTTGGGATACCCTGCGGCATGGTGTTTTGACAGAAGGACAAAAACCAATTCAAAATGCAATAGCTTGATTAAGCTGAGGATGAACAAGAGCATTTTGTATAACAGATAGGGTGCTACATGCAGTTTTGGGATACCCTGCGGCCTGGTGTTTTGACAGAAGGACAAAAACCAATTCAAAATGCAATAGCTTGATTAAGCTGAGGATGAACAAGGGTATTTAGTATTACAGATAGGGTGCTACGTGCAGGTTTGGGATACCCTGCGGCCTGGTGCTTTGACAGAAGGACAAAAACCAATTCAAAATGCAATAGCTTGATTAAGCTGAGGATGAACAAGGGTATTTAGTATAACAGATAGTGTGCTACGTGCAGGTTTGGGATACCCTGCGGCCTAGTGTTTTGGCAGCAGGACAAAAACCAATTCAAAATGCAATAGCTTGATTAAGCTGAGGATGAACAACGCTTATTTAGTATAACAGATAGGTGACATGTGCTGGTTTGGGATGCCCATGTGGGCTGGTGTATTTAAACCAGACAAAAACCAATTCAAAATGCAATAGCTTAATTAAAATGAGGCTGAACAACGCTTATTTAGTATAACAGATAGGGTGACATGTGCTGGTTTGGGATGCCCATGTGGGCTGGTGTATTTAAAGCAGACAAAAAAAGATTAAAACTAAATTAAAACTAATCCAGTTATGAGAAATGCTTGTGTGTAACAGATAGGGTTAAATATGCCACTGCATAGATGAGATGCACAGTGGCAAGGTAGGTTTACAGCACAAAGAACTGAAATTGAATTGAAAAATGATCTGGCTAATGAAAATTAAAAAAAAAATTTCCCTGTCACTTCAATGCTGTCCCTGCCTGGATCGTTCCGGTTTTTCCCTATCTTTCACTATGTTTCCCTGGTTCTGTCTACCTCTCTTTCTGCCTCTCTGTTGGTCTCTCTGACTCTCCCTTCCTCTATCTAACTCTGTCCCTGTGTGTAACAAGCTGTGCTCTGGCCTCAATAGAACGCTGAACTGCGCACAAGGAAGATGGCCGCCGTTTATATAGCACGGTGACGTCACCGGGCTTCCTTGCTGCTGATAGGCTGCATGTGACTTTCCCATGATACCTTGCCCCAGGGAACATGTCCGGACATGTGCTTCCACCATTTTAGAATGCCTGTAATTGAAATAAATGGAGTTTAAAGGAAAACTTCGATTGATCGAATCGCGGGGAAATTCTGATTTTTCCTGAAATTCGGAACGAATTCGTGTTCGTCCGGATCGATTCGCTCATCCCTAATTACAGTGTAGTATTTTATATGAATTTAAGCTTTATCTTGTAAACTTGCCTGTGAAAATCTTTTTCTTTCTTAATGAAAAGTCAATAAAAAAATGGAGGTCTTGTGCCCCCCCCCCCCCCCCCCCCCAGGGAACCAGCTTTGGCCAGTTTAGTTGTGTAGTAATGATTTGGGATGCCCTGCCTTGCATTCAGTTCCTTACAAGCCCGATATCCGGTCATCACACTTACCAAGCAGGGTGATGCATTTTTTAAGCAAAGTGATTAATAGGGAATTTGAGGATGCAGAGGAAGAAGAAGAAATTTGGGCCTAAAATGGTGGCTAAAAGTGTAAACACCAGGGGTCTGGAACTCAGACAAGCCCCTGTGCATGAGAAAGCTGCTGCACAGAAGAAAAGGGTGAGTATTCTTTTTGTAATGGCTTCACAGTCTCTTTAAATGAATGCACCCCAATTTACAGTGGGACCTCATCTTTTAAGATTTTTGCAATTTGTTTACTGACTGGGAACTGATAACAACATGATCTAATTTTGTCCTCCTCAATTTTCAGTTTATGTGCTAGCTAATTTTTAACTTGCTCCTACTGACCTTTTTTTCCCTCATTGGTCCTGTAATTTTATGTTTCCATTTTTCATGTTTCAGTTTTTCCAGCCTGCAAAAAATATTGCTTTTTCATAACCTAGTAACTTTCTACTGTTTTAACAGGATGAAATAGAGTGGGGAGTTTATGGCCTCCCACAAAACTGGATGCTATGCTCTCAGGTAGAGGAAGAAAAAGTTGGTTTGATGTGACCTATGCGAATCTGGTGAGTGCCTCTAACAGCGCCATGTAGCGTCACATGTATTAATACAGGCGGCTCAGCATATAGCGCCGGCGCTCTAGGCTCAGGAGCGCCATGTCACTCTGTAGAGTTCTCCCATTTCTCCTAATTTCAATGGGGCTTCATTAGTAAATAGCGTGTTTGGCAATTTAATTTTTTTTTTTTTTGCTCAAATCATTGTGTGACCTCTCCTGGCTGCAAACAAACACTTTATACATTTTTTTGACTTTTTATATATTTATGCAGAATTGTATGTGCAGGTCTGGCACTAAAGTGTTACACAGTGTTAAAAACATTGTCATTCCATGTGTTTATGCTTTGTTAAATGTGTATATGTGTTCAAAAACTTTAACCACACAGCGCCTGCCACTAGTTTTTGTTAAATATGGTGTGGAGCGCCGAGTACCGGATGCACTGAGCTGGTGCTACCTCGCGCTCGCTGCAGCGTACATTTGTTAGAGCGCCCAACGCACATCACATTTACCAATGCCAGCCAGGTTACTAGAGCTCAATACCCGCTTACAGCGTCTACTAGCAGTTGCAAGTGCCGCTATATACGCCCATCTGGCAATACTTGTCTATATTTTCTAGGTGCTGCAGGACAACAAAAAAGGTTTTATATTAATATTCATTAGACACAGTTAGAAACAGGGCCGCACTCATAATTAGGCAGTGAGAGGCGGGGCTTGTGGATGGCACCATGGCATGCAGAGCGGGGGCGGCATCGGCGTGGAGTGTACAATCCGTGGTAGCAACTGCCAGTTTGCCAGCTAGTATGGCAGAGGTGCAGGGGCAGGATTCTGCCAGGGTGTGGGGGAGAGCGGGTTGAATGGTGGTTTGGGAGGACAGGAGAAACTACTGCTAAAACATTAAACTTACTGTAAAGCCGGCTCACTGTTCCCACTGGTGGCCCTGTCCCCATGTGACGTCTGGTCAAGGAAGCAGAGCGGGAAGAGCTGGGGTGGGCAGCACAGCCTGCTCCATAGTAAGACAACTGGTGTACATGTTGTTGAACAGGAAAGGTAGGTGCTACCAGTCCGATGCAAACTGCCTGTCCCCACCTCCACCACTTGCTTTGCGGCGTCAGATGTGCCGCTTTTGTAGGACTGACACCCATGCCCCTTGAAGGCTTCCCGGTCGTGGCAATAGAAGTGTGTGAGCTGCTTCTACTGTCACCAGCAGCCTCGCCCCCGATACCTGTACACGTCTCTCCAGCACATAAACTGCGTTTACTGCCAAGGGGAGATTTATCAATCCCAATGTAAATAACAGTAGCGGCTGCCATCCCTATTCAGGCCCGAGTCATAGCTTCATGCTTAACCTTTTGTATTAGCCTATTAGCAGGGGGAGGGGGGTACGAGCTGTGTGAAACCCCCCTGGACACCCACAAACCTTACCTTCTCCGCCGCCTCTCGCGCATCCCTCTAGCAGGGCGCGGGCGCGCTCCCTGTAGGAGGGGCGCGTGAGAGGCGGCGGCGGAGGCCCCAGCTTGTCCGTCGCTTATCCGTCGGCGGTAAGGTACGTTTTTGGGGGCTTTCTGGGAGGTTTCACACAGCGGGGCTGCCCCGCGAAAGTGGACCAACACCCAGGATAGTGAAAATCCTGGGTGTTGGTCCACTTTAACCACTTGCTCACCATTCTCTGGACTTGCTCTCAGGTGAGCTGAGGTCCATGGCTACTGTTGATGGTGGAGAAGAGAAGGGGGTCCCAATAAAAACAAGAGGAGATTAGGCAGCAAGTGGGAGTTGGGGGAGCAAGACAGAAATGGGGAGCAGGAGGAAGCTAGGGGAGCAGGACTGAACTGGGGGAGCAAGATGGAGGTGGGGGCAAGACAGAGATGGGGAGCAGGAGGAAGCTGGGGGAGCAGGATGGAACTGGGGGGGGGATGGAGTTGGGGGCAGCAAGACGGAGCTGGGGGAGCAAGAAGGAGATGAAGAGCAGGAGGAAGCTGGGGTGCCGGAGGGAATTGGGGGAGCAGGACAGAACTGAGGGAGCAAGATGAAGTTAGGGAGAGCAAGATGGAGATGGGGAGCAGGATGGAAATGGGGTAGCAAATATGTAGTTGGGGGAGCAGGACAGAACTGAGGGAGCAAAGATAGAGGTAGGAAAAGCAAGACAGAACTGGGGGAGCAAGATGAAGTTGGGGGGAGCAAGACGGAGATGGGGAGCAGGATGGAACTGGGGTAGCAAATATGCAGTTGGGGGAGCAGGACAGAACTGAGGGAGCAAAGATAGAGGTGTCAGGAACCGCTTACCTGATCCCCGTTCCAGCGACGTCTCCATGCGGCCAGCTGCAGCTGTCACTTTGCGGCGACCGCGCCGAGCGGCGTCGGCTCCAGCAGCGTCGGCTCGAGTGGCGCCCAGCTCAGCCACGCCCCCCGCTTCCTCCTCCAGGAGACGTGCTCGCGCGCGGCTGCGAGCACGTGTCTGTTATGCCCTCCGGCGGCGCTGTGCGGCGCGCACCCGCCGGAGGATCAATTAAAGGGTTAATGAATCCTAGGGGATTGAGGGCTTCGCCCTCTTCTGCTCTGCAGCCAATTACCCTTGGAATCCTATGTGCTCCAATCAGTACACTGCTTCCCTCAGACCTGTTCCTATAAAGGCAATTCCCTCTCAGTTGTGAATTGCCTGTGATAGCGCTCAGAACCCTGTGTTACCTACTCCTGTGAAGTCTAGCCTGTTGCCGATTTGATTGTACGACCATTCTCGATCCTGAATCCTTGTTGCCGACCTCTGCCTGAATTGACGCCTCTCGATCCTGAATCCTTGTTGCCGACCTTTGCCTGAACTGACGCTTCTAGATCCTGATCCCCAGTTGCTGACCTCTGCCTGAACCCCGACTACGTCTTGCCTGACCCCTGGTGCCGCTACGATCTCTGCCTTCCCGTTATCAACCTATTGCCTGTCTCTGGACTTCCGTCACTCACGCTCTTGCTATTGGTTCTCCAGTCCTCCCACATATAAGCTTACATCCTTTGAGCCATTAAGTCCTGGGGGCAACCGATCCCGGGTAGGCGTATCTTGCGTCCCGGCAAGTGGGGGCTCCTACAGGTGAAGCTGGCTGTGGAGATTGGGGGTTGTGAGCTTATTAAGAGGGCTGGAGTTACCCCGAGCGTGACATTATCACAGGCCCAAAAATGGATGACCTGGTACAGCAGGTGCAAGCTATGGCCACAGCGATCAACCAACTCGCTCAAAGAGTGGCCACTCAGGAATCTCGTCTAGTGCCAACTTCCTCTGTACCACCTCATTTCTCCGAACCTAAGATTCCACTGCCTGAGAAATTTTTTGGAGAACAAGCAAAATTTTCCAATTTCAAGAATGCCTGCGAACTATATTTTAAGTTAAGGCCTATCTCCTCTGGCACAGAGGTCCAACGAGTAGGCCTAGTCATTTCCTTGCTTCAAGGAGACCCACAGTCCTGGGCCTTTACTTTACCGTCCCATGACATTGCTCTACAATCAGTGACTGCCTTCTTCAATGCTATGGGCGTTTTATACGCCGATCCAGATATACAGTCTACCGCAGAGAATAGGCTTCGGGCCTTAAAACAAGGACGGAATTCGGCTGAAGACTACTGTGCTGAATTCCGCCGCTGGGCTATCGAAGCTAGGTGGAACGATCCAGCTTTGTGTAGTCAGTTCAGGGTGGGACTGTCGGATAGCATCAAGGATGCCTTAGTCAATTTTCCCCCGCCAGCGGACCTAGATCAATTAATGCAGGTCTCCATTAAAATAGACCGACGTCTTAGAGAAAGGGCCAGGGAGAGAGTCGGGGCTCCCACGTCCTTTAGACCAGTCCAGAGTCATAGATCCCCGGTTCCCCGTGGAGAAAATACCTCATCATCTTCCCAGGAAGAACCTATGCAATTAGGGAGAACCCGCTTATCCCAAGAGGAGAAACAGCGTAGGCGATCCGAGGGGTTATGCCTGTATTGCGGGAATTCTGGTCATTTTGCAGGGTCCTGTCCCAACAAGGGGAAACCGGCGGAAAACTTCCGCACCCAGACCAGGTAGAGAGTACTGATCTGGGTGAGTCAGTTTGTAACTCTCGCCAGAATAAGATGCTTGTACCTATTGATTTGTTTTGGGGGTCCTCTAAGCAGACAGTTTCCGCCTTCATAGACAGTGGTGCGGCTGGAAACTTTTTGGACAGGAGCATGATCTCCACCTTAGGGATCCCTGTAGTTCCTCTTGAAAGATCCCTACAAGTTTTAGCTATCAATGGAAAGGCAATCCAGGGAGGTCCTATAAATACCAAGACCCCACCTCTCAGACTAATTGTCGGCTCTTCTCACTCTGAATTCTTAGAATTCTTTATTTTTGATTGTCCGGAAACTCCGGTGGTTTTGGGATACCCCTGGTTGCAACTCCATAACCCGGTGTTAGATTGGCGGGCTGGGGAGTTGGTCAAGTGGAGTGACCACTGTAAAGGTCACTGTTTTAATACAGGCCTCAGAAGCGTTCAAGTCTTACCACAGGAATTACCTCAGCCATACGCTGATTGGATCGATGTATTCTCTGAACGCTCTGCTGAAACTCTTCCTCCACATCGGTCCTATGACTGCCCCATTGACTTGCTGCCTGGCACAATTCCCCCGAGGGGAAAGATTTATAACCTTACCCTGCCCGAGGAGCAAGCAATGAGGGAGTATATTACCGAAAATCTTAGGAAAGGATTTATCCGTCCCTCTACCTCACCTGCTGGGGCCGGGTTCTTTTTTGTAGAGAAAAAAGATGGTGGCTTGAGACCGTGCATAGATTATCGAGCCTTGAATAAGATCACTGTAAAAAAACGATACCCCTTACCCTTGATTGGGGATCTGTTCAATCAAGTCACAGGAGCTCGAATTTTCTCCAAATTGGATTTGAGAGGGGCTTACAATCTGATTCGCATCCGACAGGGGGACGAGTGGAAAACTGCATTTAATGTGAAGGATGGGCACTATGAGTACCTGGTCATGCCCTTCGGTCTTTGTAATGCGCCAGCCGTTTTCCAAGATTTTGTTAATGATATATTCAGGGAATATCTCGGTAGATTTGTAGTCATCTACTTGGATGATATTCTCATTTTTTCTAATTCTTTACCGGAGCACAGACACCATGTTAAGTTGGTGCTACAAAAATTACGAGAGAACAACTTATTTGCTAAACTGTCTAAGTGTGTGTTTGAAGTCACTACAGTTCCCTTCCTAGGGTATGTTATTACCAACCAGGGTTTGGAGATGGACGCGGGGAAGGTTTCAGCAGTTCAGGATTGGGTCCAACCCAAAACTTTAAAGGAATTGCAACGTTTTCTAGGTTTTGCAAATTTTTATCGGCGTTTCATAAAAGGCTTTTCCCATGTTGTTGCACCCCTTACCAACCTTACCCGCAAGGGGGCTTTTACTGCTAACTGGTCCCCCTCTGCCTGTGAGGCCTTTCTAACCTTGAAACGGGCCTTTACTTCGGCACCTGTCTTAGTGCATCCAGATATTCATAAAGCTTTTATTATTGAAGTGGATGCTTCTGAGCTGGGAGTGGGTGCAGTTTTGTCACAATATTCTGGTAACCCTGAGCGTCTCCATCCATGCGCTTATTTTTCGCGTAAATTCAGTACCGCGGAACAAAATTATGATGTTGGCAATAGGGAACTATTAGCTATTAAACTGGCATTTGATGAATGGCGACACTGGTTGGAGGGTTCATTACATCCTATAACTGTGTATACCGATCATAAAAATCTCGAATACATAGGTTCTGCCAAGAGGCTGAACTCTCGTCAGGCACGTTGGGCATTATTCTTCTCGCGTTTCAATTTTATTATTACTTTCAAGCCGGGTGTAAAAAATACTAAAGCTGATGCTCTATCTCGCATGTTCGGTGAATGTAAGGATCGGGGTGATTCTGGTGAACCAATTTTACCCACAGGTTGTGTGGTGGGGGCGTTACTTCCTGATCTCTCCAATACCTTGGCGCCGTTTCAAGATGAATCTCCTAGTGATGTACCCTTGGGATGCCAGTTTGTTCCGCCGCACCTGCGTTCGGATGTAATTCGCAAATTTCACGATGCCAAAACTGCTGGTCATTTGGGTAACCGTAAGACGTTTATGCTTGCCCGTCGTCATGTATGGTGGCCTACCATGAGACGCGATATCACTGCCTTTATCGACGCTTGTGCTATTTGTGCTCGAAGTAAAGGAGTTCACAAGGCTCCTAGTGGCAGTTTGGTTCCTCTTGAAATTCCTGCTGAGCCATGGACCCATATTTCTATGGATTTTATTGTAGATTTGCCTCTCTCACATGGTAATACTGTCATTTGGGTGGTCGTAGATCGTTTCAGTAAGATGGCACATTTCGTTCCTTTGGCCAAACTTCCTTCTGCACCTGAGCTTTCGCGGCTGTTTACTTCGCATATTTTTCGTATTCATGGTATTCCGTCCAATATAGTCTCTGATCGGGGTGTTCAATTTACTTCCCGTTTTTGGAAACACTTCTGTTCGCGGTTGGGAATACAGATCTCTCTTTCTTCTGCCTACCATCCCCAGACTAATGGGCAGACGGAAAGAACTAATCAAACTTTGGAACAATACTTAAGGTGTTATGTTTCTGATGCCCAAGAACAATGGGCGGAATTTATTGATTTCGCCGAGTTTGCTTACAATAACGCGCCTAGTGAGAGTACCAAGGTATCTCCTTTTTATTGTAACTTAGGGAAAAATCCTAGAGCTTCTTCCCTTTCAGGGTCACCTTCCAATCTGCCGGCGTTGGAGGAGTGGCTTCAAGAACGGAAGAATATCTGGACACACGTTCAGGAGATTCTTAAGACCACTGGTTTGAGGTATAAGAAATTTGCCGACCACCGCAGATCACAGGAACCTACTCTTCGAGTAGGCGATCTAGTTTGGGTCTCCAATAAAAATATTGCGCTCCGTCAGCCATCTAGCAAATTAGGTCCAAAATTTATTGGTCCTTTTCCAATCGTCAAGAAGTTGAATAATGTGTCTTTTAAAGTTCAACTCCCGCCAACTATGAAAATACCTAATTCCTTTCACGTTTCACTGTTAAAACCGGCGAAGAATGCTCCTCTTGCTGGTCCTGCACCAATTCTTCTTAATAATGAGCCCGAGTATGAAGTGAATAAGATCTTGGATTCACGTAAAGTGCGTAATTCTTTACAGTATTTGGTGGATTGGGTTGGCTATGGTCCGGAGGAAAGATGCTGGGTGGCAGCGAGGAATGTTCATGCCAAGGCTCTTGTAAGAAGGTTCCATCGTGACAATCCAGGGAAACCGGGTGAGGGTCCGGAGGCCCCTCGTGAAGGGGGGGGTAGTGTCAGGAACCGCTTACCTGATCCCCGTTCCAGCGACGTCTCCAGGCGGCCAGCTGCAGCTGTCACTGTGCGGCGACCGCGCCGAGCGGCGTCGGCTCCAGCAGCGTCGGCTCGAGTGGCGCCCAGCTCAGCCACGCCCCCCGCTTCCTCCTCCAGGAGACGTGCTCGCGCGCGGCTGCGAGCACGTGTCTGTTATGCCCTCCGGCGGCGCTGTGCGGCGCGCACCCGCCGGAGGATCAATTAAAGGGTTAATGAATCCTAGGGGATTGAGGGCTTCGCCCTCTTCTGCTCTGCAGCCAATTACCCTTGGAATCCTATGTGCTCCAATCAGTACACTGCTTCCCTCAGACCTGTTCCTATAAAGGCAATTCCCTCTCAGTTGTGAATTGCCTGTGATAGCGCTCAGAACCCTGTGTTACCTACTCCTGTGAAGTCTAGCCTGTTGCCGATTTGATTGTACGACCATTCTCGATCCTGAATCCTTGTTGCCGACCTCTGCCTGAATTGACGCCTCTCGATCCTGAATCCTTGTTGCCGACCTTTGCCTGAACTGACGCTTCTAGATCCTGATCCCCAGTTGCTGACCTCTGCCTGAACCCCGACTACGTCTTGCCTGACCCCTGGTGCCGCTACGATCTCTGCCTTCCCGTTATCAACCTATTGCCTGTCTCTGGACTTCCGTCACTCACGCTCTTGCTATTGGTTCTCCAGTCCTCCCACATATAAGCTTACATCCTTTGAGCCATTAAGTCCTGGGGGCAACCGATCCCGGGTAGGCGTATCTTGCGTCCCGGCAAGCGGGGGCTCCTACAGGTGAAGCTGGCTGTGGAGATTGGGGGTTGTGAGCTTATTAAGAGGGCTGGAGTTACCCCGAGCGTGACAAGAGGTGGGAAAAGCCAGACAGAACTGGGGGAGCAAGATGAAGTTGTAAAAAGCAAGACTAAACTGGGGGAGCAAGATGGAGGTGAAAAAATCAAGACAGAACTGGGGGAGCAAGATGGAGGTGGGAAAAGCAAAACAGAACTGGGGAATCAGGACGGAGCTGGGGGAGCAAAAAAGAGATAGGGAGCTGAGTTAGCAGTGGGGATTGTCACCTTACTGGCTGCACTGCCTTTTGCCTCCCAACTGTAATTGGTTGATTTGGCAAGGGGACGTCACCTGAGCTGGTGATCAAGGTGCACTTCCTGGAAGGAAGTGGAGCACAAGGAGCACTCTTCAAGAAGACTCCACTTCAGGAAGAAGAAGTCTGATAACCATCCCGGGATTGAATCTGAATGTCAGGTAAGGTCCATTTGTTGTGCACCACTTCTGCTACCTGCAAAACTTACAATTTAGACCTGTGCAGGGCTTCCCTTAACCTAAGTTGGGGTATTTCTTTGTATTAAACACTTTTACCTTTGAAATGGACCAAACCCCACCCTGGAGTCTGGGGGAGCAGGACTGACCTTTAAAATGGACCAAAACCCACCCTGGATGCTAGGGGAGCAGGACTGAACTGGAGGAGCAAGATGGAGATGGGGGAGCAAGACAGAGATGAGGAGCAGGAGGAAGCTGGGGGAGCAGGATGCTACTGGGGGGGAAGATGGAGTTGGGGGCAGCAAGATGGAGATGAAGAGCAGGAGGAAGCTGGGGTGCAGGAGGGAGCTAGGGGAGCAGGACAGAACTGAGGGAGCAAGATGGAGTTGGGGGGAGCAAGACGGAGATGGGGAGTCTCCAGGGCAGGCATACTCGCTGCCCCCGGAGCATCCAAATTTGGGATGCCCTGCTGTGTGAAACCTCCCAGAGCGTCTAGTAAACTCACCTTCTCCCTGATCCAACGCGAGCAGAGCCGCTCCCTGCTATAACTTTTAGCAAGATGCGTGCCAGCACCAGGAATTTGTAAATGGCCATTCAGGTCCACTCATCAGGACTCGGCTAGAGTTAGACAATCCTTAAATGAGTGGGCTGGAGCAGATCCAAGAGTACTGATTGAACGGAAGGCCACGCATGCGCAGTAGGACCAGGGAGAGGTGAGTTAGTTTTGGATGATTTGGAAGGTTTTACACAGCGGGTCATCCCCAATTGGGGTGCCCCGGGGCTAAGAACAAAAACACAAGATAGTCAAATTTTTTTTCTTCATTTATTCTTTCAAATAAAAAGTGCTAAAGAGACAAAGGGGGGGTGGCAGCCGCTCAGACCATTTTATAACTAACCTGGGAGGTGCACGTTAGCAGGGCAATTAGTACACACAAGTCTTAAAGGAGCCACAGCACTCAACCCTGTCAGCTTGCAGGCCAGCCTATAATCTGTCTCTAAACTTGGTTAAAAACAGAGGACTCGGTCACACACATCTGCAGAAGTATGCTTAAGCTGCACCACTACGCCAAAGTGCCTCTGTGGGGTGCAGTCCTAACTCTAATCTCTGAGAGCCCATCTGGGACATACAGTGCAATAGATAAATTGGGAGCAGGCTTACCTGAGGTTTCCCTAAACCTCAAGTGCAAGCCATGGGGTGGAAGGGTCAAAGACCTTGCAATACAGCCTAGACCCCACACACCATGTGCACCATGTGCTTTCTTTTGAATTTGTGCAAGCACATGGTGTGTGGGGTCTAGGCTGTATTGCAAGGTCTTTGACCCTTCCACCCCATGGCTTGCACTTGAGAGGTTTAGGGCAACCTCAGGTAAGCCTGCTCCCAATTTATCTATTGCACTGTATGTCCCAAATGGGGCTCTCAGAGATGAGAGTTAGGACTGCACCCCACAGAGGCACTTTGGCATAGTGGTGCAGCTTAAGCATACTTCTGCAGATGTGTGTGACCGAGTCCTCTGTTTTTAACCAAGTTTAGAGACAGATTATAGGCTGGCCTGCAAGCTGACAGGGTTGAGTGCTGTGGCTCCTTTAAGACTTGTAAATAAAAAGTGCTAAACATATCATGCTGACACCAACATTTAAAAAAAAAATAAAAGCTGTAAACAGAATCTGACCCACCACTGTGCCACCACTGTGATAATATATATGTAAGTGGTCCAGCGGTCTGTCCCTGGTAATCCAGCACTCTGAACGGTACTATGGACGGTAGCCGTACAAAGCAGTATCCTCCACTTTGTGCGTGCACCTGCCCGTCCATTCAAGTGAATGGGAGGACATGAGCACACACAGAGCTGGGGATGCCACTATGGGCAGCTTATAAGAGATGGCTGAAATCACTGGAGAAATGGCTCTGGGAGCTTCTAGCAAGGAATAGGAGAGGGATGGGGGGGCGTCTACACACTTGACTTTAATATCGCTAATACAAATGTATCTTTTAGAATGCATAACATACACTGAATATGTAAATATGTCAAATAAAACCAACACCCTACATATCCTGTTTTGTTAATTTTAGAGGAGCTGTATTGTGAAATTGTTTAATATTACAAATCCATATTAAAGCGGAATTTCAGTCAATATTAACCCCCGCCATGCCACCCTACCATGATGCTGAAGCAGGACTGGGGTGTTACAAAGGAAAAAGCCCTTCCTATAACCCAGGGGCCCGCGCAGCTGCTCTCGGTCTCACATGGCCACTTCAGGTAAAACAAGAAAGTGGCATCCCCCACGTCTGTGTGTGCTCCCATCAAGTGAATGGGCGGGCGTGAGTACGCAGAGAGCCGGGGGATGTGGTTCTGTGTTTTACTTCAAAGAGGGCGGCTCCCAGGATCCGTAGCACTGGAGGAGCATCCTGAGTCAGCATCAGGGTAGGGTGGCACTGAAGTTCTGCTTTAACACGTCGCCTAATAAGAGGAGGGGTCATTTATACACCCGAACTGAATACTTCTCCCACTAAGCTGGTGGTTTTCCTCTTCTGCAGGGGTGAGTAGTTTCTGAGTGTATCAGGAGTGACGTAACCCCCCCCCCCCCTCCAATTTCCTCCTCCTTCCATTGAAAGAAAGAAACATGCCTGGCTGGATATTTCTTGATTCCGGGTGTAAAAGTGACCCCTCCTCCCGCCATTCAGCATATTTATATGGATATTTATCATTGGGAAACTTTTTCACGATAGTCCAGTCACCTGGCTAAATAGTGAGAAAGTAAATGTATATTTAAATAGGTTAATAATAAAAAGGTAAATCATTATTATTATTCCCTAATTATAAGTGAAACCGGTAATATATACAGAATAAGGTTAAGGTTAGAGGAAAGGTGCTTTCTCCACCGACATAGGAGGGGATTCTTCTCTCTAAGAGCAGTGAGACTATGGAACTCGCTGCCAGAGGAGGTAGTAATGATGGATACAGTAAAAACTTTCAAAAGTGGCCTTGATGCCTTCCTGGCATGTAATAACCTTTCCAGCTATGGCTACTAGACCACTGGAAGAAGTTACACAGGCTGAACTGGATGGACTAAAGTCTTTATTCAGCCTTACATACTATGGTACTATGTTACTATGTAATACTGATTTTTATCAATACGTAGAGCAAAAGCCAAGTAACTAGCTAATAAATAATCCAGATATGCATCCTAGATAATTAACAAAAAATCACTGAATCCAGCACATAAGATCGGCCAGGCCCCATCCCACACGCTCCTCACTTTTGCCCCTTTCACAAGGGGAACAATAGGCCAATACTGTGCCTCCTCAAATCCGTGTCGTATATGACCCGTTCTGTGTATTATACATTTTTTTCCCGTATGCGTATGAGCTTACACATGATTCAGAGCCTCCATCGGAAGCCTTCCGTTTACTGTTAGTAGCAGCGTAAGCCAACGAGGATGGCATTTTCTGCCTCTTGTTGCGTCCTCGACAGTTACCCCGTAAACCTCGTATTTTACAGTTTTTCAGCGTTTTTGAACATAGTTTTCCACGAAGATTTACTGTGTCCCATTATATTCTGCATGCATCTTCCTCCCACTATACGTCCAAACAGCATTTTTTGGGAAATCTGCTTTGTACGCATGCGCGCACCTATTACCCTCAATCATGTCCCCGTCTCAACTATTCTCTCACTCACTTCTGCTTCCATGCTTACCTCAACTCACTCGCGGTTCTACTTTAGATGTTCTCCGGTCCTTCATGCTTACCTCAACTCATTCGCGGTTCCACTCTTAAAGTTCTCCCGTCCTTCATGCTTACCTCAACTCATTCGTGGTTCCACTTTAATGTTCTCCCGTCCTTTATGCTTAACTCAACTCATTCGTGGTTCCACTTTAATGTTCTCCCGTCCTTCATGCTTAACTCAACTCACTCGCAGTCCCACTTTTAATGTTCTCCCCTCCTTCATGCTTACCTCAACTCACTCGCGGTTCCTGTTTTAATGTTCTCCCGTCCTTCATGCTTACCTCAACTCATTTGCGGTTCTACTTTTAATGTTCTCCTGTCCTTCATGCTTACCTCAATTCACTTGCGGTTCCTGTTTTAATGTTCTCCCGTCCTTCATGCTTACCTCAAGTCACTCGCGGTTCCATTTTAATGTTCTCCCGTCCTTCATGCTTACTTCAACTCACTCGCGGTTCCACTTTAGATGTTCTCCCGTCCTTCATGCTTACCTAATGTTCTTCATTCTGTTCTTATGTTTTGGATCCTTCTTGATATTTTCTGCTGTATGTGATGTTTTGCCTGTGTTAAGGGTTAAAAATTATTTTGCTTAACATAAAATAAATACAAAACATGGTTCAATTTTAGAAGATTTATTTTTAGAAAAATTATTAATCTTATGATTTTGTTTTTTTTTCCTTTAAATTTTAAAATTGTAAAATTTTTAAAACTATTTTTTTTATAACAACATATAAAACATTTAAATTCTTAAATATAAAAAATAAAAACAAATGTGGCAGGCCCCAAGAATTTAGTCTTTACTGGTCCCCATTGAAGCAGCCACTCACTCTTAAAGTTCTCCCGTCCTTCATGCTTACCTCAACTCATTCGTGGTTCCACTTTAATGTTCTTCTGTCCTTCATGCTTAACTCAACTCACTCGCGGTCCCACTTTTAATGTTCTCCCGTCCTTCATGCTTACCTCAACTCACTCGCGGTTCCTGTTTTAATGTTCTCCCGTCCTTCATGCTTACCTCAACTCATTTGCGGTTCTACTTTTAATGTTCTCCTGTCCTTCATGCTTACCTCAGCTCACTCGCTGTTCCTGTTTTAATGTTCTCCCGTCCTTCATGCTTACCTCAACTCACTCGCGGTTCCACTTTTAATGTTCTTCCATCCTTCATGCTTACCTCAACTCACTCGCTGTTCCACTTTAGATGTTCTCCTGTGCTTCATGCTTACCTAATGTTCTTCATTCTGTTCTTATGTTTTGGATCCTTCTTGATATTTTCTGCTGTATGTGATGTTTTGCCTGTGTTAAGGGTTAAAGATTCTTTTGCTTAACATAAAATAAATACAAAACATGGTTCAATTTTAGAAGATTTATTTTTAGAAAAATTATTAATCCTATGATTTTGGTTTTTTTTTTCCTTTAAATTTTAAAATTGTAAAATTTTTAAAACTATTTTTTTTTCTAACAACATATAAAACATTTAAATTCTTAAATATAAAAAATAAAAACAAATGTGGCAGGCCCCAAGAATTTAGTCTTTACTGGTCCCCATTGAAGCAGCCAGCTCCTGGATGTCACCCACCAGCCGATACACCGTCGCCCTCAGCTTTTGCAGTCTCTCCTGTGGGATTCCTGTGTAAAGGAAGCAATAATTATTTCTAGGCAAATACATGTTTGCTAGCTGTGGAATTAAATATTTGTAAGGTTACAGAAAAGGCATGAGGCCATAGTTCATTATGCTAAGGTATTAGGCTAGGGACCAGGCCATAGTTCATTATGCTAGGGTATTGGCCTAGGGATCAGGCCATAGTTCATTATGCTAAGGTATTAGGCCAAACTTTGTAAAGACCTGTGAACGAAGCTATGTTCTAGGTAATTAAATAAGTAGTCTGAAAACTTACCAGGCTGGTGGGTGACCTGGGCATTCTCTCTGGGGTCTGCCACTGACCCGGATCTGAGGCTGTAGAGGGAGGAAAAATATGTTTACTTGTAATGTCAGATTAGGTCAAGGCAACATTGGTTTCCTAATGTCTGTGTGACAACACCCACTTTCGCCATGCACCTCAGGGGCGTAATCTGGTGGCCTCTCTAAAGGACGCTCTCCATCCGCTACATCGTCATCTAAAAGAATAGAAACAGGGAATGAGTGTGTTTTGACAGTGGATGTACCTGTGTGTGCTTCAGTCACACAAACATACCGGAGTGTTGTGGCTCCGGCATCTGGTACGACTCCCTGGCGATGCGCTGTTGCGCCCAATATGCCCAATATTCCTCCCACCCATGAAGAGCCATTCAGGGCAACATTAGGGCGAAACCTGCGGCGTGGCACATTGAGCGGACGCTTTAGTGAGCCCCATAACATGGCGTTGGCAAGTGGGGTTTCTGAGCACTTTCGTGAGCTGTATGGCAGAAATTCTAAAGCCACCAGCAAGGTACGCTAGAACCAAATCTGGGAGGAGATCACCAGACAGGTCAATTGTGTGGGGACTGAAAGGAAAGATGTAGAACAGATCCAGCTGAAATGTTCAGACCTCAAATATGCAGTGAGAAGAGGAATAAGCAAAGGCAGCATGGGCACATATAGGTGTGGGATTTGGGGGGGATGGTTGTTGTGGGCAACCTTGTAATTAATTGTGTCAATTTTAAATTCAGGTTGCAAACAGGAGGCGGATGCCCTACTAAACTACAGTACACAGCAGCTGAGGAGCTTGTCCTTGGACTTATACACCCATCAGCACTACAGGGCGTATCCGGGGCCCAAGACTCTGACAACTTTGAAAGACCAGAAGGTATGTATAGTAAGGATTTTGGTATTAAATTTGTCTTACAGAATTGTCTAAAACAATCCACGACACACACAGAGCCGTAGCTAGGTGGAACCGGGGAGGGGGGGGGGAGGTGCTCACAGGGTACAGCAGTTCAGGGTTGCGCAAAAGTGTGTATGTTAAACCGGTGGAGGAGGCCATTGAGAAACTTAGGTCGGGGTGCATTAAAGCCTAGATACTCCTATGTTTAGCCAAGTTATGTTTATGTGTAACATTCCAGCTCCTCAGACTTCTCAGTCAACTGCGCAACCCTCAACCTGTTTGGCCCCTGCCACCACGTCCCGGCAGCCAGTCCAAACATATTCAACACAGGACCAGCTGGATCTGGTAAGTGCAATGTGCAAGAACTGGTGATGCATGGGAATTAAGATGACTAATTCGGCAAACATAGATTTGGCTAAATATCTAACACAGTTTATTTTATATATCCCTACCACCCCTAATGGATGCAATCCACCATCTGGAGGAGGAGGAGATCATTAACATGGCCCCACTAAGGCCTACCCAGCCACATCAGGTGTCACTGCCCCAGCAGCAGCCGACCACAAATCCTCTGCAGCAGAGTCTAACACGCCCTCTGCCGGCAGACCACCATGGCCAGCAGCAAGAGACAGAAACAGCTGTCCCACGTGCTAGCTCTGCTGCAGAGGATTTGCCTACTACATCTGGTCTGATTGCTAGGCCTAGTGCTTCAGCATCAGCATGCGCCCCAACCCAGGGAAGTGGAGGACGCCCTCAGGCATATCGCCATGTCAGCCAGACGAGGGGTGTGCAGATCCTGGAGACAGCATGGCGGAATGACAGCCGCAACTTTCAGGCAGTGAACCGAAAATTAAGAGATGAGCTGGCAGCACATTTAGTCAACTTCAATAACAACTTCACAACCCTGATTAAGGAAATTAGGAATATCAACAGGCAGACCAACAGGCATAGGGAAGCGATGCTTGAGCAGTGGCAAATTATGAATGCCACACAAGCACAGATGTTGGCCATCCTCCAAGCGCAACAAAAGCCTTAAAATGTCAATCCAGCAGATTTACATTTTTACTTGTATTTCATTCTACATCTTTCCTCAATATTCCCACACTATTGAACTGTATGGTGATTTCCAACCATATATGGGCATTTGTGCCTAGCCTGGTGGTGTTAGAATTTCGTCCATAAACCTCATGATAGTGCTCAGAAACCCCACTTGGCCATGCCATATTTATTGGCTCAGTAAAGCGCCAGCTCAAGCTCACACACAGCAGGTTTATGTCTAATGAGATCCTGCCAACATCATCATGCATGGATGGAATATTTGTTAACTTTCTTGGGTGACTAACACCCAATTCATAGGTCCAACTTGTGCTCTTAAAGTATTGTTTTGCAGTTGCTTGGGTGCTGGGTGTCATAGGCTGGCTGGCTCTTTAACTTGCAGGCGTTGAGCTGCACGGTGACTTACGGCTGCCTACATTGTAATGTAGAAATAGGGCACGAGCTGGAGAGGGTTTGTTTTGGCCTAGGGATTCCAACCATCATGGGCCCCTTGCCTTTAAAAATAGTGCTCCCTAGGGATCAGAATGTTCCTGTACGGGGAGCATTCTGCCTTAAGGAAGTGTCCTTGAACCTCAAGGGTGTTTGAAGAGAGGGGCCAAGATTGTGGCCAAATGGATCATTCCTTGGCCTACTGGATGTCCACGGAGTCTGCGATTGGCCTTCAATCACTAATTTCTATATTGTGGCATGAATTGTGTTCCTGAGTTTGTTGTGTGCTGTGTTCTTATTACCCATGTCTTTATTTTTAGAATAACAAATTCAGTTTATTGTGACATCAAATATTTGCAGATTAAAATGCATTTCACGTTGTTTTGATGGCTACATTAGGATGTACTGATAAGCAAATTAAAGCATACATGACATATCTTGGTTTAGTGACAAATCTATAACAGATCTAATGACAAGCACATAGATTGTATGGTCATTAAAAAAAAAATAAAAAAAAAATTGGGGTAAAAAAAAAAAACCCAACCTTTGGGTTACCAAAAAAAAAAAAGCAAAAACATCTGGCAAGAAAAATAAACAAAAAAGCCAGAAAAAAATAACTTAAAAAATGAGGAAATTAAATGATCACGGACGGCTTGTCCAGATGCACTCTGGGTGCCTGCATACAATTCATCTGGAATGTCCGTGATGGCTGGACAGGGTGACTCTTTACCATACCGGGGGACCTGCTGCATTAACGCAAAGTTATGTAGGACACAGCAAGCCATTATGATCTTAAGCACCTTGTTGGGGTCAAACTGCAGGGCACCCCCGGTATGATCCAGGCATCTAAACCTGGTTTTAAGCAGGTCGAAGGCCCTCTCCACTACAGCCCTGGTCTTGCGATGGCCCTGTTATAGCCCTCCTGGGCGCAGGGCGGGGGTCATCAGCCATGGCAGCACTGGGTATCCCGAATCACCTGAAAACACCCAAAAAATACAATTAGGGTCCACTTGTTAGCTACATTGTATATCATGTAATCAGAGGAAAAGAACAGCCATATGTTGAGGGTTATAGGCACTAAGATAATAGTCTGACATTGAAAGTCTAATGCTATTCATTCACCAAACTTACCAAGTAGCCAGCCACCAGACAATTCTCCTGATTGAAAAACGACCATAGAGGCTCGAATTTCTTAGGATATATGCGTCGTGGGTGGATCCGGGAAAGCCAGCCATAACACTCAGAAAGCGAAGGTCAGGGCCAACCACAGCTTGGACGTTTATGGAATGACCCAGCTTCCTGTTCCTGTAAGAGCAGAAATACAGGTCATTAGTACACTAAAACAATCCCCACATTTACCTGAAGACACAACACAAAATAAGGTATCGTTATTGTTAAAGTGAAAATTGAACAGTTACAACCTCAAACTATTTCAACAAAAAACCTAATAAAATAGGACAGTTGGTTTGTAATCTGGTATACATGATAAAGAAGCATTACGGTATGCATTAACTAATTTAGTTCATACATACATGAAAATAATTAGTTAAGGTATGCATGAAATAAGGTATTTCTGACATACATGAAAATAAGTAGTTAAGGTATGCATGAAATAAGGTATTTCTGACATACATGCAAATAAGTAGTTAAGGTATGCATGAAAATGAATGCTTTTAATATAAAATTGAAATATTCCTCATCGGCTGGAGGAACTAACGCAACATGTGTGCAATCGATCGCACCAATGACGTTGGACATGTCGGCTATATTAAAAAAGCCCAACTTAACCGCATTCCAGGCTACCATGTTGTCTGGGAAATAGATGTATTTTTGAGACAGGGTAGCCATGCCATCCAAAAACTTGGTTAGTGTGCGGCTTAGCGTAGGCTGGGACATCCCCATGGAGAGGGCACCCAGCCTCTGGAATGAGCCGTTCGCCAAAAATTGCAGGCAGCCAAGCATCTTGGTCATACCAGCAATTGCATGCCTCTTCCTTGTGGTGCGGGCTAACTATGGCAGCAGCTCACTATACAAATTATGGATGGAAACGCGCTTAAGGCGGGTCAGCTCGAACAGCTCAATGTCATGCATGCGATCGATGTCCATGCATGCGCGGTGTGATCTGGCTTCTGCAATGGCGAGGCACAGCATGCCGTTCAGCTGCAGGTGCTCATACTACTCCACGTCCTCCTCAACCATCTTAACAGCTTGCTTTCACCTACAAAATGACCCCGTAAGTCCGAAAGTAAACCCGTTTTATTGAGTGGCTTGTCATTGGCAATCAAGGCACAGAATCACCCACCAGCCCATACCAATCACGCTATTTGTCCGCAAATTGCCGATAAACATACGCTTTTCGAGAGCGCGTATACGCGTTAGCGTAAACGCATATACGCATGAAAAAAGTAACGTACAAGCTGAAAAAGCATGGAAAAACTCGCAAAAAATACACGGACACATGCGAAAGTGCATGTGTAAGAGGCACAGAATCAGGGCTAATATCTGGTCAAAGTGCTAGATCTGCAGGGCCGTAATTGCTAAAAACGAGAATAGAGATGAATAGAGATAAACCTTTGCTTTAAAGTTAAAACTCGAAATACTTTATCTCTAGAATGTTCCAAATAACATATGAGCTTTGTTAATAAAGTATATAGATATCTAACTATAGTGTATAGCTCCATAGTTTCTATATGTGAAAAAATAGCTACCTATTGATTGAGCTTCCCAATAACATATGGACCCAATTATCTTCAGTCCAGTCCAGTCATATACAATTTGTCATGGCTTCACAATACAATAGCACAAGCTCTCAGGGGTTCTATATGATTACATCTAGCGATCAATCCGAGGAACTGTAACCTTTATGTAATTAAACTAAAGAAAATATCTGGGGATTGTAGAATATGGCTATTCAAATATCAAATTGCTGAAAATAAGTCACATGCATGTACATTACATTGTATACATCTAATTTACCTTAAACTCGACCTTCATTCTGAATAAGAGCCTATCTCTTATGTTCCCCCACCCCATACACACAGATTGCCCACATTAGAAATCATCCTACCTGCACCTATTGGTTTTTTTGAGCCTTTTAACATTCAAGATGGCAGCCCACGGATTCTCTGTCTGCTTGCAGATGTGCCTTTCTGAATATGCCCCCCTGCACTTTTCACCCCTCTGCTCAATATGTGATGGTGGCAGCCGTATCCTAGAGTCCTGAACAGAGTTGCAGCCCAGTGGGGTAAAGAATAATAAGTGACTAAAAATGTAAAATTTAATAATTTTAGATGCTGTGGAATAGTTTGAGCTTTTCATTAATTGATGCTGAAGGTCTGGTTTAAAGTGCACCAAACCCAGTATTTTGACTATCCTGGGATTTGGTCCTTGCCCCCGGGGCACTCTGATCGGGGGTGACTCGCGCTCGGATTTCTTCGTCCAGGAGCTCATCTAATGTGAGCTGATCCGAGCCGCTGCCGACCGCATCCCCCGCTGCCTTCTAACAGGCAGCGTGCTGGCGCCGGTAATCACTCTAATATCTTTTTTTTAGTTACACAAATCAGCAGTTTATTTCGACCTGAGTCTTATAGCCAACTTTATTACAAGTTCTAACTTCTCAAGTCTTGGATTGCATCAGTCTTAGTTTTTTTGTGTTTTTTCCCCTGTTTTGTTGATATGGTGTTTATTCATCAAGGGATAGTGGCAAGTAGGACCTCATAGCAGCAGGCAGTGTCTGGTGAACGCCGGGCGCTGTACGCAATATCACATTTATGAAGGCGATTCTAGTGAGGGACTGTAACAGTGCCATGTAGCGTACAATTCATCATTACTTGCTGCTCAGCGTATATCGCCGGAGCTCTAGCTTCCAGAGCGCCAGGTATTACCTCTCGCTACCTGTCGTTCTCCCATACATTTCAATGGACGTTTCTTTTCTTTTGTTTAAACAGGGTTATTTGTTTTAAATTTTTTTTTCTCTCATTTTTTAAATCTTTTTATATTTTTTATATTTATATGCAGAATTGTCATTACAGGTCTGGGTCTGGCACTATAGTATTAATGTCACAATGTTACAACAATATCATTCCATGTGTTTTTGCTTAGTTACTGGTGGATATGTGTTCAAAAACAGACTTTAATCACACAGCGTCTGGCGCTCTATGCTATAGTGACAAGATCCAGAATATGGTGTGAGTCGCTGAGAGTTGGTCGCAATGAGCTGGTGCTACCTTTCGCTCCCTGCAATGCTGTACTGGTGTTAGAATGCCCAACATACATCTCTTTCATCAATGTCGGCCAGGTTACTACAGCGACTGAGGTGCTCTATTACAGTGCCCAATAGCCGATCACAGCGTATACTAGCGGTCACTCCTAGCACCTCTGTACAAACGCTCATCTGCCGATACCTGACGCTAGTAATGAATCAGCCTGCCCATGTTTGTTTATCCTGCAGTCTTTGACAGGGCTATATCTGCTGCTGCTAACTTTAAAACCACTCTAATATCTGCACAAAGAAATGCATCATGGGTAAAAGCATATCTGCATGTTAGAAGAAGAATTGTAATAGCAATAAGCTAATATGGCCACACAGGGTGGCTCACGGGACCAAGCGTTTTTATGGACACTTTTACAAAACATGCTGGTTCTGCTTTGTTGCTAACAAGTGGAAATTATATACTAAATTTCATTATCTCTCAGGGACTGCAGTGGTAACCCAAATCTATCTAAATGCTTAATTTTTTTAAATAATACAGGCACAAATGGACATTTTGCATTTAAATAGGCCCCCAAATCTACTTTATAGCTCAACAATATATTATGTATTTTGGTGTTATTTTAATTTGTTTTGCAGTTTAATTTGGCTGTTTTGGCTACTGCTTCAACTAGTATAGTGGAGGGGGTTCCATTTAAAATACTGTTGTAGGCAAATAATAACAATTTAAATAAATAATAAGCTATTATCATTATATAAAAAGTATAATAGTAAAGAATTTGCTAATTTCCAATAGTAATAAACTAAATATAATAAACTAGCTCCTATGGTGTTTTGTGGTGTGGAGCGAGCTTATAAAGCAATGGGAGAAATTGGGGCTTTGCTGCAAGAGACCTGTTAACTGTGGCCTGATTTCTCTCACTAGGGGGGGCATTAGTCTAAATTACCTGAGAACATCAGGAAAAAAAAAACAAGGGAAACAAAAATAATTTTTTTTAAATAACACGGAACAGAGAGATTAAAGGGACAAAATGCAGAAATCATCTCTCTGCTTGCACTGCTTTGGGCAACGCAAAGGAAATGCTGCCCTTTATTTTTAATGGGACAGTTCACATATATTTGCAGCGTATATAACTGGCCCACTTAAAACAATAGGCAGCATTTTTCCTTGCGCTGTGACTGCAATGCGACGCAGGGGGAGAGGTGTGAATAGGAGGTGAGCGGGGATGTGCCGTCGTTATACATATGTGCCGTGGAGTTTATGGGGACACACGTTTAAGGGTTGGTCTGGGTCATTTAAAAAATTGGGGCTTCCAAAATCTTTGGATGAGACCAGGGGCAGGCTAATGGCGGACCATGGAGTCTTTTAGACTACAAGACCACACCACGCAGATTTACAGCCACTTTAACTGCATTCTTTCCATTTGCTGAACGAATGGTGGTAGCCTTCTCAGCCATCCAGGTCCATGCCCACAAATTCTGGCATTGCCTCTAGTTCCACCTTCCAGTCCTTCACCTTCTGCTTCACCCAAATATAAAAAAAGGACCAAGAGTTAAAAGGCCCCTCTCAGATCAGGCATGCCAACAGACTTGAGGTGACTTGCTTACCATCCACCAGCTCCCGCACTGCACATCTCTACACCAATAACTTCCATGTACAGAGGTGTCAATTTATGTCTGTGCAGAGGCCATGTGCTCCCAATTTCAATTTCAATGGCTCTTTTCTTGTTATGTAAGACCTGAAGATATATATTTTTGAACTCTTCAATAACTCTCCAGACTATGGCTGCTCCACAGCATGGCTCAGGGGGAAGGCAAATAAGCTGGTGGCCGCACAGGCTTTCAGTGATATCTATATTGTTTTTGTGCCAGGGTCGCTTTTATTCATTGTGGAACCCATAGTTATTTTGCCCCAAGTGACACCATTTTCTGTGACAGTGACATCTCATTACTCCAATGATAAGCACAGCATTGTACACATTTTCCCCTTGCAGTGGAATGCAAGCAAAGTAATGGCCTCCCATAAATAATGGTAAGTGCAAAACAATCACTGTTCTTAATTACAAGTGGTAGAGACCCCAAATGGTGAAGGCCCCAGGACAGGAGCCCTGGTTTGCCCCATTTTAAATCCAGCCCTTACCTAAATATTAGTTGAGGCCTTACCAATGATTAAAAAAAGGTGTCAATGTACCTGCATCATGAGTTTCATGTCTTCTTTAAAGTGGACCATCACCAGGATTTTGAGTCTCCTGGTGATTGTTCCCTGCATCCCAATGTAGGATGCCCCCTCTGTGGGAAACCCCTCTGATCATTATCTTTTATTCACCTTTCCAGGGCCGGCGCCAGCACTGGCCAAACCTGGGCAATTACCAGGGCCCCTGGCATCTTCAAGGGCCCACTCAGGCTCACACCTGGCCATGGTATTATTTAACAGTGGACCCAACCACTGAATGCCGGTTGCTGTGTGCAGACCTGCTCATGGCCAGCAACAAGGGATAATCAGCAACAATGGAGAAGGTGGCATGGAATAGAGGGCAATTGATGGAAGCTCAGAAGGTGACGAGAACCAGGTGACAGCTGACAAGGACTGGAGGGTGATCAGCAGCAGGACATGACCCATTTGTGGCAGCGGAGCTGAAAGGTGACATTATGACTCATTGCCTTGGGGCCCATTAAGAGTCTTTTGCCCAAGCGTCCCCACAAACCTGGAGCCGGCCCTGCACCTTTCTGCTGTTCCCATGCCACATGTGCGGGTGCTCGTCCAATCAGCACTTTATGTGGCACATACTACATAAAACCTCTGATTTAAAGTTCGCACCGGCATAGACACACCAGGGGCATGCTGGCGGCCGCATCCTCGGCTCCCCTGTGGAGTGTGTGTTCCAGCCATGCCAGCCTATCTCAACGGCTGAGCGTGGGGAGCGCGCACAGCTACAGGGAAGTAAGATTACCGATGTCTGCAGGGGTTTCACACAGCCTAATAGGAATATACGGCCTGGCTGGGCAGGGCTCCTGTTCCTAGTCGATGCCTGCGTTTCTGGTCCAATCTAGCATATTCCTGTCCTGTTCAGACATCAGTTGCTGTTCTATCCTCCCAGTATTCCATTATAGAGTGGACATATATTTCTTTTTTAGCCAAGTAGCGAGTTATCCGTCAGTATCCCGTCTCAAAATACAACTTATTTCAATGTACTAAAACTGGCAGCAAAATGTAACCCAACTGGGAGGTGGATGGAGGCAGACATATATTAGGCCAGGGCTTGTCTCTCTGCATTATCTCTACCTTATAAAACTACACAAAATAAGGCCCTTAGGCCCTTATTTAACAAGGGATAGCGCCAGGTAGCGAATGGTGAGCGAACGGTAATGACGCTCACCGCCACGAGAACGCCGGCTCCCCTCCGCAATCACACATTTATCAAGCCAATCCTGCTTAGCGACTGACAGAGCGCCAGATAGCGAATCATTCATCATTATTCCAGCCTCACCCCACAGCGCCAGCGAGCGACCTTGAACAGCGACAGGTATGACCTCTCGCTACCTGGCGCACTCCAATGCATTTCAATGGAGCAATCTTTAAATATTCTTAATTAATTGCTATTAATTTTTTTTTTTTTTTTTTTTAATGTCAAAAATTCTGTGACCACTTCTGCAATGTTAGATATTTTTTTTAAGGTTAAAAAAAAAAATTTGTGCAGAATTGATATTACAGGTCTGATATTAAGGTATTCATATTACAAAATCTTTTGAAAAACATGTTTTTTTTTTTTACAAAAAATATGGTTGTTTGGGGGTTAAAAAACTACTTTTAACCCATCGCCGCCAGCGCTCTGGGGTTTAAACAAGCATTTCACAGCGCGAGAATTTTTTGAGCGTGATTTGTTAATGAATATGCTGGGAGCCGTTCGCTATGGCCATTCGCTGTCATGCGCTCCCATACAGCGTGGAACCTGTCAAACAGCGACTCCTAACCCCGTATTCAACATTACCGCACACCGACGGGGTCGCTGTCAACAGCCGAACAACGGCCAAGCACAGCGAATACTAGCGTGCGCTGTGAAAAAAACGCTACTGTCGCTCATCTGTCGCTACCTGGCGCTATTAATGAATTGGCTTCTAAGTCTCAAATCTTGGACATGAAATGTTGGGTCTATCTTGTACTATTTTGCAGTTTGTGCATTCTTGCTGCATGTCTTTCAATCACTTCACCTGTCTTTCCCATTGCTATCTCTTCAGACTAATGGATAGGGGTCATCCCTGTCTGCTGACTCATTCACATCTACCAGCTGCCTTTCATAGGCTGAGCCAGGGGCAATTGTTATAGTTCTGCATGAGAGAGATGCTTGGAGACTGTATATTCATTTTTAATCTCCTAAATACACAAGCTAAGACATATGAATCAATTATAAGGGTCAATACATTTCTGGGGGTGTAAGGAATGTATGCAACACAGAAGTCCTTAAAATATACAGTAACAAATCTAGCACTATTCTTTTATTTAGAATTATAGTTTTATGATGATCTTTGGCTCATAATCTTTGATGATCTGGTATCAGTGATGGTTATTTGATGGTCAACACAAAGAATCTGTCCAGGCTAACAAAAAATGTCTTACCTGCCAGTCCAAAGGATGGGTGACACTTTGAGGCTTATTCATTACTAACACCAGGTATCGGCAGATGAGCGTCTGTATAGCGGTGCTTAGAGCGACCGCTAGTAGACTCTCATGTGTGGGTATCGGGCACTGTTTGAGAGCATCTCGGTTGCTCTAGTAACCTGGCCGGCATTGATAAATGTGATGTATGTTGTAACACCAGTACAGCGCTGCAGGGAGAGAGAGGTAGCGCCAGTTCAGTGTGTCCTGCATTCGGCGCTCCACACCATACATACAAAAAACTACACTCTCAGTGTTGGCGCTCTAAATCTGGTCGCTATATCATAGAGCGCCAGACCCTGTGTGATTAAAGTCTGTTTTTGAACACATATACACCTGTAACAAAGCGAAAACATATTGAATTACATTGTTGTAACATTGTGACATTAACACTTTAGTGCCAGACCTGTAATGACAATTCTCTATAAAAAACAAAAAAATCAAGAAAGTTTTCAAAAATGATTTTTTCTAGGCCAGGAGAGGTGACACAATTATTTGAGGGGAAAAAAAACCAGTTTTAACAGCAGAAAAGGAACGTCCATTGAAATGTATGGGAGAGCGATACTGAGTGAAAGGTAATTCCTGGCGCTCTGGAAGCTAGAGCACCAACGCTATACGCTGAGCCGCCTGTAATGATGAATCGTGCGCTACATGGCGCTGTTAGAGTCACCAGAATCGCCTTCAAAAATGTGGTTTTGCGTACAGCGCCCGGCGTTCACCAGACGCTGCCTGCTGCTACGAGGCACTACCTGCCACTATCCCTTGATGAATAACCCCCATAATCTTTGATGATCTGGTATCAATGATGGTTATTTGATGGGCAGTGCAAAGAATCGGTCCAAGCTAAAAAATAAAATCTCTTACTTGCCAGTCCAGAGGATGGATGACACTTATGCCCTTATTCATCAAGCGATAGCGCCAGGTAGTGTCTGACGAGCGCCAGGTAGCGGCAGCTAACGGCGACTACCGACTCAAGTACGCCCGGCGGCGGTCACAATGACGCATTTATCAAGCAAAATGAGGCTAGCGCCGGCGAGAGCGACGGCTAGCGCGGCATTCATCATGAAGCCGCCTGGACCGAACAGCGCCGCTGCAAATTCCCTCACAGCGCCAGGTATGAGCTGTCGCTCCCTGGCGATGTCCAATGCATTTCAATGGAGCAATCTATAATAATTCATGATTAATTGGTAATATTTTTTTTTTTTAATTTTTTTAATGTCAAAAAATCGGAGAACACTTCTGCAATGTTAGGATTTATTTTTAAGTAAAAAAAAAAAAAAAAAAAAAATATGTGCAGAATTGATCTAACAGGTCTGAGATTAATGTATTCATATAACAAAATGATTCTAAAAACATGTATAATGTTACATTCAAAAAATATGGTTGTTTAGGGGTTAAAAACTAGTTAATACAGATCGCCGCCAGCGCTCTGGGGTTTAAACAAGGAATGGACAGCGACAGCACATTCGGAGCGTGATTTTTTGATGAATATGAAGCTAGCCGTTCGCTCTGGCCATTCGTTGTCAGGCGCTCACATACAACGCTGAACCTGTGAAACAGCGACCCCCCAGCCCGTATTCAACATTACCGCACACCGACTGAGTCGCTGTCATCAAGCTAATGCCGGCCAAGCACAGCGAATACTGGCTGGCGCTGAAAAAATCACGCTACAGTCGCTCATCTGTCGCTACCTGGCGCTATTGATGAATCGGCCTCCCCGCCCCTTATTTATGAAGGAATAGCGACAGGTAGCGACTGGTGAGAAACCGGTAATGACGGGCCCCGCCACGAGAACGCCGGCTCCCCACCACAATCACACATTTATCAAGCCGATCCTGCTTAGCGACTGAGATAGCGCCATATAGCCACTCATTCATCATTATTCCAGCCTCAGCCCACAGCGCCAGCGTCCGACCTTGAACAGCGACAGGTATGACCTCTCGCTACCTGGCGCTCTCCAATGCATTTCAATGGAACAATCTTTAAATATTCATAATTAATTGTTATTAATGTTTTTAAATGTTTTAAATGTGAAAAATTCTGCGACCACTTCTGCCATGTTAGATAATTTTTTTAAGGTAAAGAAAAAAATTAAAAAATTTGTGCAGAATTGATATTACAGGTCTGATATTATTGTATTCATATTACTAAATTCTTTAAATTTTGTTTTTTTTCGGTTTCCAAAAATATGGTGGTTTGGGGGTTAAAAAACGACTTTTAACACATCGCCGCCAGCGCTCTGGGGTTTAAACATGCATTTCACAGCGCTTGAATTTTTTGAGCGTGATTTTTTGATGAATATGGTGGGAGCCGGTCGCTATGGCCAGTCGCTATCATGCGCACTCATACATCGCGGAACCTGTCAAATAGCGACTCGTCACCCCGTATTCAACATTACTGCACACTGACTCAGTCGCTATCAACAACCGAACAACGGCCAAGCACAGCGACTACTTGTGGGCGCTGTGAAAATACTGCTACAGTCGCTCAACTGTTGCTACCTGCCGTGCTACGGACTAAGCTTGCGGCACTATCATCCTTGATGTTGAGAGTGCACTGCTGACCAGCTCCTGGTGCGCAACTAGCCGTTCACTAATGATAACACATCAGCAGTTGACACTCAAGTGATGCGCTTCCTGGTGTCAGTCGATGAGGAAGCCTGAACTCTGTTTGCGCTGGGCAGGAAATGCAGTAACTGGACATCTGCAGTCTACAGGACTGTGGGATGATGTCTGTCGGTGGGCAGGTAAGTGATGTTTGTTAGAACTTTGTTTATTTCTCTGTTTATTTCTCTTCTTGTATTCATATTTCTGTAATGTGGCAAATATCATCCAAGCTGTTCTTGTGATTGTCCTGAGATTCTTCAAAACCTTCTAGAGCAGCAATTCCCAAACATTTTATTATTAATGACCACTTTTTATTCTCTGATGAAGTACCACCACGTGGTTTGTACATATAGTTTGTCAATCACCTAAAAACGTAAAAAAAAGGCACAAAATGTTTTGGGAACAGGGTTGCATAGATGACAGCACCACATGCCACTGTTTGGGAAACCCTGTTTTAGGAAGGGTTATGCTAGAGCTGTTCCCAAACTACAACATGATGCCACCGGTGGGAATGCTCTTGATTGTGCCCTTGTAAGTTGCTAAAGATAACTGGCAATGCAAAGATTCCACCTCACCTATATGAAGAGGTTCCTGTATTTATGCTTCATGTGCTGGTCGGGCATTCACCAATTTTGACCGATTAAAGTCTACCTGCTAGCCCCAAATCAGATTGAGGATGACAGTTGACAGCCCTAGTATATAGAGATTTGTGTTCAGTTTTTAAGGTAATTTACTAAGGGTCATTAGCGTATACTCCAATTGTTGATGACAACAGGGGGTAAAGACTTTTTTTTGGTGCTTGTGGAGCCAAAACTGCTGATTTGTTAAGTATTAAATATCTGAATGGGGCATTTGATGATGGGGGGGAGGTAAAGGTTTTTATTTTTTTTTTTGTGGATTGGAACTATTTACCCCATTACTCAATCTAGTTTAACAATCTATAGCAACTCTTGGAGGCCGATTCATCAATAGCGCCAGGTAGCGACAGATGAGCGGCTGTAGCGTGATTTTTTTCAGCGCCAGCCAGTATTCGCTGTGCTTGGCCGGCATTAGCTTGATGACAGCGACTCAGTCGGTGTGCGGTAATGTTGAATACAGGCTGGGGGGTCGCTGTTTCACAGGTCCAGCGTTGTATGTGAGCGCCTGACAACGAATGGCCAGAGCGAACGGCTAGCTTCATATTCATCAAAAAATCACGCTCCGAATGTGCTGTCGCTGTCCATTCCTTGTTTAAACCCCAGAGCGCTGGCGGCGATCTGTATTAACTAGTTTTTAACCCCTAAACAACCATATTTTTTGAATGTAACATTATACATGTTTTTAGAATCATTTTGTAATATGAATACATTAATCTCAGACCTGTTAGATCAATTCTGCACAAATTTTTTTATTTTATTTTTTTGACTTAAAAATAAATCCTAACATTGCAGAAGAGTTCTCCGATTTTTTTACATTAAAAAAAAAAAAAAAATTATTACCAATTAATTATGATTAATTATAGATTGCTCCATTGAAATGCATTGGACATCGCCAGGGAGCGACAGCTCATACCTGGCGCTGTGAGGGAATTTGCAGCGGCGCTGTTCGGTCCAGGCGGCTTCATGATGAATGCCGCGCTAGCCGTCGCTCTCGCCGGCGCTAGCCTCATTTTGCTTGATAAATGCGTCATTGTGACCGCCGCCGGGCGTACTTGAGTCGGTAGTCGCCGTTAGCTGTCGCTACCTGGCGCTCGTCAGACACTACCTGGCGCTATCGCTTGATGAATAAGGGCCTTGGTTTTATTCTGCCCCTCGGTAAAGGAAGCATGAATATTTGAAAAGAAAAGTAAACATATTATATTATTATATTATATATTATATACTTAATATATTATATATATTAAGTAAAGATAATATTAAACATGTTTCTGGTTAACAAATATATATACCAACTCATTTCAAAGGTGAAAGTAACATTAAAATAAAAATAATTGCTAAATCTAAATTAGCAGGTGAAACCCATGTACAGTATGTTCATGGCTGCTAATCCCCAACAAATGTTATCCTTAGTTTTTCTTTATTTTTTCAACTAAACTGAGCTGAAGCCAAGTGCCGCAGGCAAGACACCTGTATGCACGCTCTTCTCCATATGCAGGTATCAATATTGTTAACAGGAGGTATGTACGTACAATCTTAAAATTAAGAAGCAGCAATTAGTAGCTAGCAGGTACAATACATATCTCAAGTATATAGTCCTGCAATTGTTTAGACAAATGTGCATTAGAATATGTCCAAGTAGCTTTCATCAGCAAGATATTTTTATTTGAAAAAAAATATAATTTCCTCAGTAGTTCCCTATTAAACACCACCACTCACCTGTTCGGGAACTGCAGCACCACCAATGTTAACAATATTAATGGCCTTTGGCTTTGGGTCCAAATATCTACAGTTTGGGTTGGCAACATTAAAGTGCCAAAAAACACGAACCGCATGTGGTCTGCTATTCCAATGGTCGGCCATATTGCTCCCTAGTGCTTCTCAGCGCTGTAACAGAGTGCCTCCGTCACTGTAGTAACCTGGCCTGCATTGATGAATGTGATGTATGTTGGGCGCTGTAACACCAGTACAGCACTGCATTGAGCGAGAGGTAGCGCCAGCTCAGTGCGAGCGACTCTCAGCGCTCCACACCATACTTATCAAAAAACTACACACTCACAGCGTTGGTGCTCTAAAGCTGGGTGCTGTAGCATAGAGCGCCAGACGCTGTGTGAAGTCTGTTTTTGAACACATATCCACCAGTAACAAAGCGAAAACACATGGAATGTCATTGTTTTAACACTATGACATTAATAGACCTGTAATGACAATTCTGCATAAATTAAAAGTCAAAAAAGTTTCCAAAAATGTTTGTTTGCAGACAGGAGAGGTCACACAATGAATTGAGCAAAAAAAAAAAGTCAAATAAGCTGTTTAAACACACGCAAATGAACCGTCATTGAAATGTATGGGAGAGCGACACTGAGCGAAAGGTAATACCTGTCGCTCTGGAAGCTAGATCTCTGGCGCTATACGCTGAACCTTCTGTAATAATACACGCTACATGGTGCTGTTAGAGTCGCTCACCAGATTCGCTTTCAGAAATGTGGTTTTGTCTACAGTGCCCAGGTTCGCCAGATGCTGCCTGCCGCTACGAAGCACTACCTGGCGCTATTCCTTCATGAATAACCCTCATAGTCTTTTCATGGCAGCTTTTATCATCTGTACATCCCAGGAATCACATCACAAGACAAACGAATCCCCCCAAGTCTTTGCTGCATTGGGAGTTTCTAGGGGTAGCCATAACTTAAATTGTTGTAGCGCATGGTAATGGAGACTATGGTAATGGAGACTATGGAGACTATTGACTTTCAAAGAAAAGGTTAGAATTTAGCTGAACAGTAAAGAAGACAGGCATCTAGCCATAAGGTATGAAATGTCTACAAAGTAAATGTATGGATGGGCTAGAATCCGTTCCTGATATTCTTGTGGAGTCTTTTGCTTGGTGCCACTTGCGCTCAGCACCTAATGGAATTCCCATTTACTAATGTCACATTGACGTATGACTACAAGCACATGACTGCCCGCAAATGATGTCACCATTGTTTGGCGATGGTACAGTGCGCTCAGAGATGTGACTCCTTCTATGCTTCTCTGCGTTTAACCATTGCCCTACTGAGACAAAAGCAGCAGAGCGCATATAACTACTTGCAGTCAGCTGTGAATGAATTAAAATCACATCTGGCATGTTAGATACCACACATCAGTTTGTGTTTATTGCCAAGATGCTGATTCCGCAGCTGGTTTGCCTGAGCGTGCTGTGGAGACATTTTATAAAATAAAATGATATTTCACATACAGCCTCAAAGCATTTGCAAAAATATTTAACATACATTACATTAAGCTATTTTATTATGTATTAATAGATGTTCCTAGCTCTTGGCTGTGTGATTAAACCTTAGCCTAGAAATTTTGTTCGAATTACAATTATGTCCAAGATTTACTGCAAACTAAAGATACTGCTAACTTTTATTTCATGGCAAATGAAAGAGGAATGAAGGATCTTAGTTATAAGGAAAGATTACGAGAATTAAATCTGTTTAGCCTTGAGAGGAGACGATTGAGGGGGGGACATAATTAATTTGTATAAATATATAAACGGCCAATACAAAAAGTATGGGGAAACACTATTTCAGGTAAAATTCTCTTTAAAGACAAGGGGGCACTCCCTTAGCCCGGAAAAAAAGAAATTCAGTCTCCAGAGGCGACAATTGTTTTTTACCATAAGAACTATAAATCTGTGGAATAGCCTCCCCCAGAAGCTTGTTACAGCATCAACCGCTGACAGCTTCAAAAAAGGATTAGGGGCCTGATGCAGAGCCTCCCCTGAACTGAGCTTAAAACCTTCCAATTGTCCGGGGCTCCCGTTTGAATCGTGGCTCAAATGTGATGCAGAGCCTCCGTCGGAATGGCTCCCTAACTGATCCGTCAATTTGACTTCACTTGGGAAGTTTTTTTGGCTCTCTCGGGTGCCTTCAATTTGATCGGGGCTTCCGTTCCCGTTCACACGGGCGGCCCGTTTTTCCCTGATTTTTCCTGCCTTTTTGAACGTACCTGCTTGCCTTCCGTCGTATTTGACCTTCAATTTTGTTGTTTTTTCAAGTATACTTACATCTCCATGGCTCTTCAGTTGCCAATCTGGCTACACGCAAGCGCACATCCCTCAACCTCCATAGGAATATGCATATGGCAACAACTGCCAATTTGACACATATATATATTGGCATATTTTTTTTTGGGTGTTCCTTGTCCTTAATGCATACCTTAATCATCTTGTAGTTCCTTCTTCCTTGGCTTTAATGCATACCTTAATCATCTTGTAGTTCCTTCTTCCTTGGCTTTAATGCATACCTTAATCATCTTGTAGTTCCTTCTTCCTTGGCTTTAATGCATACCTTAATCATCTTGTAGTTCCTTCTTCCTTGGCTTTAATGCCTACCTTAATCATCTTGTAGTTCCTTCTTCCTTGGCTTTAATGCATATCTTAATTGTTTGTGTTTTTTTCTGTTTTATTGTCCCATATCTAAACCTTTTGTGTGTCATGTAAATGTGTGCTGATGTTGTGTGATGGTACTTTTGCAGGAAAGACAACTCTCGAAATATTATTAATTATTTATTTTTTAATTTTTTTTTTTTTTGGCTTTAGTTTTGTATTTGTTTTAAATTCTTTGTAAAAACATAAAAATAACAATATTTACATTTTTAAAGGAAAAAACAAAAATTAGACCTCGGGGTCTGTAGCCTGTTGTTTTCTTTGATCTGTGAATGAAAAACAACATTACTTTAGCATTGTTTTGGGGGGTTTTTTTTTTTTTGCACTTTTTAAACCGGACCTTCTGCGTGATTTAATGAAAAGCCCAAACTCTTAAAAAAAATTTCCACAGCATCTTAAACTAATATATATTAATTTTTTAGTCAATCAATTATTATTCTTTCCCCCACTGGGCTGCAACCCAGTTCAGGGGAATTTAGGATACGTGCAACGCCATATTGACTCTGAAGCATCACACTTACTGAGGAGAGGAGAGTGGGATAAGGTACAGGGGGTGGGTTATAGCTGTGCTTTGCTCACACAGAGCAGAGCTGTGCTCTGGAAAAAGTTGGTAAGATGATTTGTAAGGTGGACAATCTGTATGTACAGGGTGTGGGAAATATGTAAGATAGCCTCTTAGTCATAGTTAAGGTCCGCTTTAAGGGCTTTTTTTGTTAAATTTTTATGGAAATGTTAAAGATTTTTAGTTTTCTAATGGTATTGTTTGCTCATTTTCTTTAGTTTAAATAAACACCACTTACAAGGTTTAGGCCGCACATTGCGTCGGGGGCGGAGTCTCCCTTCATCCTCCCTCTGTGGCAGTTGGGAATCTGTATGGATGACAAACACACTGATATTAGAGACTGTTGTTGTTTCATGAATCTAATATTAAGTTAGGCTTCTAGGTATCAATCTACTCACCTTCCCCAGCAACCTCTTCCTCCTCACCCCCTTCCTCACTCATCCCTTGGGATGTTCCAGCGACGTCTGAATCTAAAACAATAGTGCACATGAGTATCTGTATTTAATGCATGTATTTCCACATATCTAACTATATTTCCCTTACCGGAGTCAGGTTGAGGCTCTGTTCTGCTAGACTCCCTGCCGTCAGATCCCCCCCTCCCCTGCATGCTGAGGTCCAGCGGATCCTCCGAGTCACTTACAGAGGAGGGGGTGGCCGTTGACCCTGGCGGTGGGCCACCTACACCTTCACCTGTTTCGCCCAACACTGGGCTGCGTGTCCTGGTCCGGGTGGGGCGGAACCGTATATTCCATTCATGGGCTGAAATACAAACACAATCATTAAACCACGCCCAGGCGATGCCAGGGTTATAGGTGCATTTACATTTTCAACACTTACATGGGAAATGTTTGGCGAAGTACCGCCTCACCCGGGGCTTATGCCTTCTTTTTAAATCAGACCAGTGTTGGGCGATCTGGGTGAAGGTATAGGTGGTTTGGGATCGGCGTTCTATCGCGTCCACCACCTCCAGGGCCAACGTCCGTTTGGCATAATCTGACGGCAGGAAGTCGTAGCGATTCCTCAGCATCATCTGTTATTAAAAAATACAAGGACCCACCATTAATCCACCAAATACATTAACAAGTTTCCTGGCCTAACTCAAGTCATTTTATTAACCTCTTGCTGCCTCACATTGCCCTAGTTCTGCTATCTGCATGTAGGCTAGTTTGTTGCTGCGTACATGTGTTAAACTAAGGTGGGCTGGTATGTAACGTGACAAACTAAGTTGTTTCAGACTATTCTTGTTTTTTTTTTTTTTTAATTACAAGGAATGTGTGCGCGCACATAAACGCATGCTCGCATACTCACATTCATGATGATGTCTTCCTGCTCCGGGGTAAAGATGGAGGGCGACATCTTGTCTTCTTTACCAAGCTATAGCTCTGACGTTCCCCCGCGTTGACGTGCGTGCGTGCGCGCAGGTGCGCACTCGCTGTTGTGCACGCCCACACGGGAAACATATTTAAAGAACAAGCCACTCCGCTCGGTGTAGGATACCATATCAATATGGGCAGACCTAAAGTGAGCAAAAATAGCCAAGCAAGGCCAAAGGCACATAGCAGCCGCACACATGCCTCAATCTAAATAAAACAGAAGAGCAGGTACAACACACATGCAGAACATGCACCAACTAAAACGGTGGGTTACTCCACAGACACAGGCACATTCCCAAAAACGCAGGAACAAGGAGACATTAACCCATTCACCCCCGCCAGAAAAAAACAAACAAACACACCAGGGTGCTAAATCTAGTAAGACCCTGCAGCATACTCAACCTCAACACACCAAGCATACCCACAAAACCAAACACATCAGCAAGGGTAAGCGTATTGGCAAAACAAACACCCAACCAAGGTCAACCACCCCTCCACCTCAACACTCTGGTACTCACAATTCCAGTACCTCAGATAACACATGCAGCTCAACATCTGATAGCTCACCAGGAACTCAGACATTAACCCAGAGCAGCACATACACACCCTCAACCTCCCCCCTAAGCCCAAAAACCACACACGACTCCCCAGATAGCCAACCATCTATTTCAAGTGATGCAGGGGACAACACACACCCATGTGGGCGTTAACGACGCTGTTGGTCCCTAAAAGGCCGTTTTTGCGAAGCACAAAGCATGGCTATTGCCAATGCTGTTTGGGTACATTATGGGGTTCTGTCCGTCGAGATACTAAACAAATCAAGCGGACAGTTGTGGACCTGAAATCATATAGTTGTCCAAAAATGGACATGCGCCGGCAGCAGAGGTAAAGCCCAAATGCATTTAGAGTCGCTTTTTGACCAGCATGTAACACTTCTTAGGTGTGATTTAATCTTCCCCAGCCTGCAGACAGGGGGTGGTTTCAAGAAAATACATTGGCCACAAGGTCGGCACGGATTGTGTGTGCTGGCCCACTTTGTGTACCAGTGTAAGGAGGGGTCTGCTCGTCAGAAATAGGTAAAGGTTCTGCACCCAGGTCAGTATATCGAGCAATCCTGCTTCTAATGGCAAGGTTGTGCAGGACCCCACAAGCAATAATTATTTGGATAACCTTGCCAGGCTGATACTGAAGAGAACCCCCACTCTGATCCAGACATCGGAAACGCATCTTCCACAACCCAAAGGCACGTTCCACCACAGAGCGAGACCTCCTATGGGCTGTGTTGTAGCGCTCCTGTGCCTGGGAAGATGGGTGCAGGATGGGTGTGAGCAGCCATGGTAACAAGGGATAGCCTGAGTCACCTGCAAAAATCCAAAAGACAAACATAAGGTGGATGGCTAAAAAAAGGTTTAGGTGGGCATAGAAACATTAGTACACAGGGACAAATCGGTGAGCTAGGTATGGTGGGAGTAATTGACATTTTTAATGAGCCTACAAACACATGCAACCTGTACACTCATTAAAAATGTCTGTGTAATGCTACTTAGATAAGAGGGCCAAAACATAAACCAATAGTGGTGAATACTTTCACCCATTCATTTTTAAACAAACTAAATAAAAAACATTTTCAAGTTTCAAGGAAAGGTCTCACAGATTAGTGGGGTAGTGGCAAATCCACATTCAAACCTGGGGGCCAACAAATACAACTTTAATACACATACCCAGTAACCATCCTCCAGAAATATCTCCAGATTGAAACCGTTGATAGAGGCTGGAGTTCCTCAAAATGTGCGCATCATGCGTGGACCCAGGAAAGCCAGCAAACAGACTGAAAAATTGAAGATCAGGGCCCGCCACTGCCTGAACATTGATGGAATGGCCCATCTTCCTGTTCCTGCACCAAGCAAAACAACAGTGGAATTAGTGTGAGCCTTAAAAAATGTTTGTTAACCAGAAAAAAAGCAGAAACAAACCTCATACCTGAACAGATATTCCTGGTCCGCAGGGGGGATGAGCGAGACATGTGTGCAATCGATTGCACCAAGGACGTTGGGCATGTCGGCTATGTTATAAAAGCCCAACTTAACCGCATTCCAGGCTTCCCCTGTTTCAGGGAAAAAAATGTAATTCTGTGCCAGGGTAGCCATGCCATCCAAAAACTTGGTTAGGCTGCGGCTCAGCGTAGACTGGGACATCCCCAGGGAGAAGGCACCCAGTCTCTGGAACGAGCCGTTCGCCAAAAATTGCAGGCAGCCAACCAATTTGGTCATACTTGCAATTGCATGCCCCTTTCTGGTGGTGGGGGCTAACCATGGCCGCAGGTCGCTATACAAGGCATGGAGAGAAACACGGTTAAGGCGGGTGAGCTCGAATGGGTCAACGTCACTCATGCCATCGATGTCCAAAGGCGTGCGCTGCAGCCTGGTTTCTGCCATACTCAGAACTATCAGACGGCGTAGCTGGCGCCTTTGATGTTGGCCCACAGAGGAATGCATTCCCAAAATGCACGGAGCTCCAATACGGCTGGTCAGACTGGCCGTAAGTGAAGGCTCGGCGGCCCCGTTTTATTAGGCTGATGCATGCAAGGCTCTGCATCACTGGAAAAAACGGGCCAATGAACGAGGCATCCGTTTTCCCGGGAAACAGCCTCGTGCGAGCCGACAATCGGAAAGGCGGCTGAGCGCACACCTGAGCGCATAAGCGCACACTAAAATCAACGTAGCACACTTTCCTGACCCGATCAAAGCCCAAAACCAACGGGAAAACGCACGGGAGAGCTGAACGGGGAGGCTCTGCATCAAGCCATAGATGCTTATTTAGAATAACATAAACAGTTAAATAAAATAAATAACTTCCACCTATAAAATAAATAAATAACTTCCCCTACCCCAGCACCCTTGGTTGAACTTGATGGACATATGTCTTTTTTCAACCATATTAACTATGTAATATGTGTTTCCTTTTTAATATTTTAGCTCCCTGTCCTAGTGTTGGGCTCTAATTAAAGCTATACCACCAGCTTTCTGGTAATATGGGAAATGTCCACTAGGTGCAGTACTCAGTGTCACAAGTACCACTATACCAGTTCAAAGGGTAGGAGGGCCAGCAAGTTCTGGGTCCAGTCCAGAGCTGAAGGGCATAGGGGGTGGCATCTTGGCATGGCTGGAGGCCCACTGTGATTGGGGGAGGGGATGTGAGGCGAGGTGTGTTCTCCCCAGGAAATCAATGCCTATTGGTTAACTACATTGATGTTCAGCTGAAGACCAGCACTGGAACCACAGGAAAGAGGTAAGCACTGGCTTCAGCTAGGGAAAGGATTTGTGTGAAGAAACACTATGACAAGGTATGGGGAGGGGGGCGGCATAATGGCATGCTGGATGATTTTACCAGTATCCCAAATTAGCTTTTGCCCAGATCTGAAGCTCACAGCCCCCCTTGCATGCAAGGCCACATTAAAGGAATACTATCACGAAATAGTGTAATATTAAAAATACATATAAACATGTTGAGAGGAGGAGTCACTTATACACCCTAACTGAATAAAACTCCTGCCAAGCTTGTGGTTTATACTCTCATAGTAGGGTGACAGGTTTAGTCTATCAGGGGTGATAGAGCCTGTCACCCCGGATGTCCTTTTCCTTCTATTAAAAGAAAGAAAAACAAGCCTGGCTGGATATTTCTTGATGCTGAGTATATAAGTGACCCCCTCCCCCTGCTATCCAGCAAATGTATATGGGTTTTTATCATTGGCCCATTTTTCGTGATAGTGCTCCTCTAAGTTTGGTGGAGGGCACAAAATCTGGTGGAGGCCCCAGATACAACTTTTTTCTTTAAAATATTAGTCCAGCCAAGAAACTAATTAGTGATTGTCGGGAATGTCAGATTACACCCCTTGTGCTACCCTTGTGCAGGTGCGTGCTGCTTGGGAACTTCTGCTTTGCCATTCTGGATGGGGGGTGTAGTCACCCAGCTGATCCAGCAGAAAGCGGTTATGTGACTGAGGATATGGCGTGTGGTGAGGATGAAGTGACTGAGCTGGAGGAACAGGACAGGCAGAGTCATAGTGCTTTTAAGTCTGATGCAGTCTCATTTTTGGCTGCTGAGTGTGCTGCTGGTTCTGTAGCAAGTGATTGTCTTGTTTCTCAAACTGCCGTTTTACCATCCGGAGCTTGCAATCCAGCAAGATGGCGGCCAGCTATCGTCTGAGCCTACAGGGTTTTTGAATATTGGCGGGAATAGCAAAGGGGGTGCGGCGAGTGCTAGTCTCTTTGTCTCAGCTCCCTTGGCAGAGTGTGTGGACTCCCCGCTGGATTTGACGAGCGGTGGGCGGGGCAAGTCCCTGGTTTTCAGAGTGTAGATGGCGGTTTAGGTAGGGATGATTCCTCTGAGAGCAGTGGAGCCTCTAGCCCTGCTCCAGTGTATGAGGAGATCAGTGACATGGAGCTGTCTTTAGATAGTGAATCGGGGGATAGGGTTGAAAGAAGAGCTGCAAAGAGGCTGAAACTTCGGCCTGGAGCTCCGCCCCCTGATGACGACGATACTAGATTCAGTGTATCAGAGCAAGTGGTGATGAGAACTGCCCCGGGTTCTGCTGGTGGGAGGCAGGTTCATGATGAGAGGGGCGTGGACTTAGATGACATGGATTAGAAATGGCTTGCATAGTTAATTTCCTCTTGTGGGCGCTCATGGCTTTGACTTTTTGCTCACTTAATGAACGCTGTATTGGTTCCAAAGTTAAGAGAGCTGTAGTGTTAGATGATTTGGCTTCTGTGAAATCGGACATTATAGTTTTGCAGGAATGTAATTTGAAATTCTTGCCTAAGAAGGAGGAATGGTCACATGGGGAATCTGTGTGGTCTCTCTCTATGTCGCAAAGAAATGCTGGAGTGGGAGTTTTATTTAAAAATAGAAGCATTGAGTTAGTTTCCCATGCTTCCCCAGTCCCGGGGAGGTTATTAATCTGTATATGCAAATTCCTTGGTGTAGAATTCAGACTGATTTGTGTTTATGCTCCTGCTGTTAACAAAGAGAGGGTGGAGTTTTTTGAAGAACTCTTAGTACATTTGCCTGGTAGGATGAATACTGTGTTATTAGGTGAATTTTACACAATCTTATCAACTGAGGATCGACTTGGCAAACTAAAAAGACCTGTGTAGGCATTCTACATAACCACCCTAGTCTAACATCACAAAGCACATAACCTAACTAAATAAGGTCTACTTGACCACATGAAGAATGTACTTAATATAGTGGTCATTAACACCTGAGGCAATATGATCTAAATAGAGTGACCTTTTAAATTAAATTATTTTTTTGATCAATATTGAATGGAGATTTACAATAGTAGCAGGAATGGAAAAGCAGCACATAAAGCACATAACCAACTGCTGCCTTTATCAGGTAGGGTAAAGTTACATTAGCATGGGCAGGAAACTAGCTTGCTTTGATACAATTCTTAGACTGCCACTAACGTTTGTACATGGTCATGGACACGTACATATGCATATCTACAACATTGTTAAAAATAACATTACTTACCACCACATCTGTGGCCTTGGCCCATGCTGCTGGAGGGTCCTGGGGATGGGGTGGGGAGAATAACCACGGGGTCCGTTTGCGTGGAAACATCTCTATAGAAAAAAAAAACACAACAGATACAATCATAAGAACATTGTATTAGGAAGTTAAATTAAATTATACCCCTCATTGTCCCGGCGCTTGAAACCGACCAACGTTGTATGATGGCTTTAATCTTTAAATTAGTGTTAAAGTGCCGGGACATGGTGGCCTTCACCTCCTCCACAATGCTGGTCTTGGCACTCAAGGCATAGTCATACTCCTTTTGGAAGAAGTCCTAGATGCACAGAAAGTTGGTCTCCTTTAAGTTGCCATAAAGGGCTTGTGGATTTCACAATATAGAAATTCCATAAGGTTGTAAAATGTTAAAAAAAACAATTTGGGATGCCCATGGGTATTACTTTAAAAATGTAGGAATCAAAAAATAGATGACAAAGATTTACCCCATGGGTTGAGATCCCCTTTAATAGCAGTAGCAACTAATAAAATATTTACATTAACACTACACATATTAAATATATGGAATGGAAATTAATTCTATTATTAATTAAAGAGATTAGAAGGAATGTCCATTGAAATGTATGGGAGAGTGACAGGCAAGACCTGTCGCTCTGGAAGCTAGATTGATACGCACTATACGCTGAGCCACCTGTAATAATGGATCGTACGCTATATGGCGCTGTTAGAGTCACTCACCAGAATCGCCTTCATAAATGTGGTTTTGCGTACAGTGCCCAGCGTTCAGCAGACGCTACCTGCCACTACGAGGCGCTAACTGCTGCTAGACCTTCATGAATAAACCCCTATTTATGCTATGCCTGCTACAGTGGCACTAGAGGCCTTATGCTAGAACTGTAAAAAAGTAACTAGAGAAGGGAAAGGAAAGGCAAAAGAAAAAGGTGAGGTGAGAGAAAGAGCCAACGGAAAGTGAAAATCAGAAGATTAGTAGAGATGACTGGAGAAACTGGTACTCTATCATTAAAAGAGCACTATCAATAAAAATGTCCATATAAATATGCTGGATGGCTAGAGGTGAGAGGAGGGGCCACTTATACACCCGACATCAAGAAATATCCAGCCAGGCTTGTTTTTTCTAATTTTAATGGAAGTTAGAGGAAATCAGGGGTTACAGGCTGCATAATAATCACATTGCTGATTTTATGCATCACAGATCCAAGGGACACGTCCACTGTTTTCAGAAGACAGCTCATGAGTTGAAACTGTAAACCTCAATATCGCAGCCATTTCTTCTTCAATTTAAAAACCGAAAACATTTTAGTATGTAGCCCGACTCAATAGTGTAACAACCTGTGCCTGCTGTATCACTTGAAATAAATCATGTGTTGTATTTATATAACTTTGTTTATCTCATTCTTATAAGTTTGTGTGGGCTTTGTATTCCTCTGGTCAGCTGAAGTGTATGTACTTGGTCTCTTTTCCTTTTGTCATTTTTATATGAGCCACTTAAAATGGACTTGCTGATGCACCAGCACTTTACCATGTCTTTATATATACATAAAAGTTTAATATGCCCAGACAATTCTTCTAGAAGCCAACCCCATTTCTGTTGCTTTCTCTGTTTCAGAGTTAAATACAACCCAATGTTTCTTATTTAGAAAAAATATTTTTATTTAGAAAACAGGCAAGGTCGAAGATCTTCAAGAGGAGAATAATGGCTTTTACCTGTAATATCGCAAGAGAACAAATGCACAAATAAAGATGGGGGGCAGTTGGGTTGCTGCTTTGAACACCCACATACAATATCTGCCCCCCTTAGTCTCCCTCTCAGCTCCTGTACCCAGAGCCACTATACCCACAAGCCAAGGAACCCAAGCTTCCAATGCTATAGTCCCCGCATCATGGTTGGGGGGCTTCAGCAGGGATGTCTCAGGCTGGCAAGGGGCTGGTATGTGGCGGACTGGGGCCAAAAATCAGCCCTGGATTTTACCAGCCCCTGGCCGTCCTGAGGCATCCCTGCTGTGCCCCCCCCCCCCCAACCATGATGTTGGGGCTATAGCATTGGGGGCAGTAGTGAACTGTGACACGGATTGGACGCAATAAAGATCTTCTCTGGCACTTCCCAAGGTTGGACACCTGGGCCATGGCAATGAGTGAATTTTATTCATACACCTATAATTGTCTGGGCATTGCCCAACTTATATTTGCATCCAGAAGGTGGTTTCCGGACATCCATTTATTTGTCATGGATTGCTGGGCATTAATATACACGCCAAACGATGCTGATTGGAGGAGAGCCTGTGCATGCGCCATGTGAGCAGGAATGAAGGTAAAGGTTTAGGCAATCCCGGTGGTTTCATACAACAGGGAATTCCAGTCATGTATTTTACCAGTCCCTGAGTACTTTTAGACATTAGGGGCCAGTGCATAGGGTTTTGGTCTGCTGTAACAAAAAAAACACAAATTGGGATGCCCCTATAAAGCAGGCCAAAACCCAAGAGGATGAAAATCATTGGTCCTCTTTAAAGAGGAACAACAACCTCTTGCCAGCAGGATCTTTGGAGAACAAAATATTCCATAGCTGGGTGACTCCCTTTTCCCGGGGCATCTTGATTTGAGATTCCTTGTATCACCTAGTAAACTTACCTTGTCAGCGATCCCAAGGTGCATGAATGGCCTGTGGCTGCATCACAGCTATTCTCTAGCGGAGGCACTCACCCGCCCCAGGATTGTCCGAATGGCTGATGCAGGTATGCGCAGAGAACGGGAGTGGCCATTCCGCTTAGCTGATCTGACAGCAGCATGGGGGTAATAAAAGGATACAATTACCCTTTGCTTGGAATGTCCCTTTAAGCAACATCCCCGCCAATGCAAGCACTGATTTGGAGGGGGGATGTAAAGCTACTGCAGACAGGAGAGAGACAGCGCTAGATCATCATTATTATTCTGCTGTGAGCCAAGGAACAGCAGTTGAAAGTAAGCAATTCAGCAGAAAGCTGACAATAACATGAAGTGAGGCAACCAGACAGCGCTACTGAATAGGAGGATTTACAAATCAACAAAACAAATAGAATTTTTTAGCACTGTGCGAGCCAGGAAATATCTGTAGGTACAAAAGAGGGTTATTTTAAAAATGATACTTCAATAATTAGTTCCCACGGGCATTACTTTTCAATATCATTTTTAAAAAGTACTGGCATTGAATAAACTTTCTTCGCTTTCTAAACATTTGTCAGTGCTGAGTTAACCCTTTTCTTTTTTTGCAAATAAGTAACAGAAAGTCAGTTGAATGCTGTGATGTTCAGTTTGTCAGCATTTCCATTAATTTACATTCTGAATGTTTCTTCCCATCAGGCTGCTGCAAAGCCCAATGAGCCCAGCTTACAATGTTTAGACTGCATTGTAATTTAACGTGGTTAATGCTTTCTAATCTTTACGATCGCTTACTAATTAATTTTACTTTTTAATTAAAGGGATTGTGCAGGCAAAAAAAAACAAAAAATCTATACTGACTTTTTGTCCCCTGCAACCCTTCCACCAACGCCCTCCTGGATCGGCCCGGGAATCTATAAGATTCCCAGGCCGATCCGATCCCTCCCTGCGGGGCATCCAAAATCGGGATGCCCCGCTGTGTGAAACCCGCTAACCTTACCTTACTACCGGTCCAACAGCGCATGCACGGCCCGCGGCCGCATCTCGCGCCTCTCTCTAGCAGGGCGCATGCCCGCACCGGCCATTTGTGAATGGCCAGCGTGGGCGCTCTCCCTGTTAGAGGGAAGCGCGAGATGCGGCCGTCAGTGTGCTCGGAGCCGCTGGGGTTTGACGTCGCTTTGACGCGCATACCACAGCCGCTCCGAGTGCACTGATTGGACGAGCGGCCGCGCATGCGCCGTAGGAGCATGGTGAGGTGAGTTTTTTACGGAAATCTGGGGGGTTTCACATAGCCCGATCGGGGGGGGGGGGGCTCCGGGGAAGTGGACCAAGACCCAGGATAGTCAAAATCCTGGGTGTTGGTCCACTTTAAATCTGATAGCAGGGAATGAGCAATGCATCGAGCTGTGCTGGTCTTCAGAACTCTGCCCCTCAGTGTGACCACTCCGTTAACTGCAATGGAGGGGGTATGCAGAAGTGGGGCCATACCATGAACAGATTTACACTAGGGCTCCCCCCTTTACGATTGGTGTGAAGGCATCTTCCACAGTTGCATTGTACGACTTTTGTGGCACACTTTAGACAGAAGCACCTTCAAAGAATTGATGCAGTACTTGGTATGATGGGCATATTCTCTACACTCCATACCCCTGGCTTAATGCTGCAACTAGGGATGAGCGAATCGATCCGGACGAACCCGGATTCGATCCGAATTTCAGGAAAAATTCGATTCGGATCGAATCCGAATTTCCCCGCGATTCGATCACTCGAAGTTTTCCTTTAACATCCATTCATTTACATTACAGGCATTCTAAGATGGCGGACGGGACATGTCTGGACATGTATCCCGCGCCAGTGCAAGCTGGGGCAGTCACATGCAGCCTATCAGCAGCCAGCAAGCCCGGTGACGTCACACAGCGGTATTTAACGGCGGCCATCTTGCTTTTCCTCATTTCTCTATTGCATTCGTGACAGACAGACAGAACGCTGTGTAGCTGAGGCAGTTAGACAGGCTGGAGACAGGGACAGACAGGGACAGGCTGGAGACAGGCAGGAGACAGGCAGGAGACAGACAGGAGACAGACAGAAAGCCAGGGAAAGGTAGGAAAAACGGAGCTGGCTGACAGGGAGATTTTTTTTTTTTCATCCAGCCTTTGTTAGCGTTTTCAGGCTGCTTATAGTAACTAACTGTGCATATATACTGAACTGATCTTAAGTCTGCTGTGAGGCATCCCATTCTGTGACTAAAGCAGCCTCTGTTTAAGACCATATAAGCATTTGCTCTTATCATATTTGAAATTAGGCCTGATAAAGACACTTTTGCTGGCCAAAGCACTACTGGACCCTGCCAGCTCGATTCCTGCCCGGGGCATCCCATTCTGTGACTACAGCAGCCTCTGTTTAAGACCATATAAGCATTTGCTCTTATCATATTTGAAATTAGCCTGATAAAGACACTTTTGCTGGCCAAAGCACTACTGGACCCTGCCAGCTCGATTCCTGCCCGGGGCATCCCATTCTGTGACTAAAGCAGCCTCTGTTTAAGACCATATAAGCATTTGCTCTTATCATATTTGAAATTAGCCTGATAAAGACACTTTTGCTGGCCAAAGCCCTACTGGACCCTGCCAGGTCGATTCCTGCCCAGGGCATCCCATTCTGTGACTAAAGCAGCCTCTGTTTAAGACCATATAAGCATTTGCTCTTATCATATTTGAAATTAGGCCTGATAAAGACACTTTTGCTGGCCAAAGCCCTACTGGACCCTGCCAGCTCGATTCCTGCCCGGGGCATCCCATTCTGTGACTACAGCAGCCTCTGTTTAAGACCATATAAGCATTTGCTCTTATCATATTTGAAATTAGCCTGATAAAGACACTTTTGCTGGCCAAAGCACTACTGGACCCTGCCAGCTCGATTCCTGCCCGGGGCATCCCATTCTGTGACTACAGCAGCCTCTGTTTAAGACCATATAAGCATTTGCTCTTATCATATTTGAAATTAGCCTGATAAAGACACTTTTGCTGGCCAAAGCACTACTGGACCCTGCCAGCTCGATTCCTGCCCGGGGCATCCCATTCTGTGACTAAAGCAGCCTCTGTTTAAGACCATATAAGCATTTGCTCTTATCATATTTGAAATTAGGCCTGATAAAGACACTTTTGCTGGCCAAAGCCCTACTGGACCCTGCCAGCTCGATTCCTGCCCGGGGCATCCCATTCTGTGACTACAGCAGCCTCTGTTTAAGACCATATAAGCATTTGCTCTTATCATATTTGAAATTAGCCTGATAAAGACACTTTTGCTGGCCAAAGCACTACTGGACCCTGCCAGCTCGATTCCTGCCCGGGGCATCCCATTCTGTGACTAAAGCAGCCTCTGTTTAAGACCATATAAGCATTTGCTCTTATCATATTTGAAATTAGCCTGATAAAGACACTTTTGCTGGCCAAAGCCCTACTGGACCCTGCCAGGTCGATTCCTGCCCAGGGCATCCCATTCTGTGACTAAAGCAGCCTCTGTTTAAGACCATATAAGCATTTGCTCTTATCATATTTGAAATTAGGCCTGATAAAGACACTTTTGCTGGCCAAAGCCCTACTGGACCCTGCCAGCTCGATTCCTGCCCGGGGCATCCCATTCTGTGACTACAGCAGCCTCTGTTTAAGACCATATAAGCATTTGCTCTTATCATATTTGAAATTAGCCTGATAAAGACACTTTTGCTGGCCAAAGCACTACTGGACCCTGCCAGCTCGATTCCTGCCCGGGGCATCCCATTCTGTGACTAAAGCAGCCTCTGTTTAAGACCATATAAGCATTTGCTCTTATCATATTTGAAATTAGGCCTGATAAAGACACTTTTGCTGGCCAAAGCACTACTGGACCCTGCCAGCTCGATTCCTGCCCGGGGCATCCCATTCTGTGACTACAGCAGCCTCTGTTTAAGACCATATAAGCATTTGCTCTTATCATATTTGAAATTAGCCTGATAAAGACACTTTTGCTGGCCAAAGCACTACTGGACCCTGCCAGCTCGATTCCTGCCCGGGGCATCCCATTCTGTGACTAAAGCAGCCTCTGTTTAAGACCATATAAGCATTTGCTCTTATCATATTTGAAATTAGCCTGATAAAGACACTTTTGCTGGCCAAAGCCCTACTGGACCCTGCCAGCTCGATTCCTGCCCAGGGCATCCCATTCTGTGACTAAAGCAGCCTCTGTTTAAGACCATATAAGCATTTGCTCTTATCATATTTGAAATTAGGCCTGATAAAGACACTTTTGCTGGCCAAAGCCCTACTGGACCCTGCCAGCTCGATTCCTGCCCGGGGCATCCCATTCTGTGACTACAGCAGCCTCTGTTTAAGACCATATAAGTATTTGCTCTTATCATATTTGAAATTAGCCTGATAAAGACACTTTTGCTGGCCAAAGCACTACTGGACCCTGCCAGCTCGATTCCTGCCCGGGGCATCCCATTCTGTGACTAAAGCAGCCTCTGTTTAAGACCATATAAGCATTTGCTCTTATCATATTTGAAATTAGGCCTGATAAAGACACTTTTGCTGGGCAAAGCACTACTGGACCCTGCCAGGTGCACTCCTATTTGGGGCATCCCATTCTGTGACTACAGCAGCCTCTGTTTAAGACCATATAAGCATTTGCTCTTATCATATTTGAAATTAGGCCTGATAAAGACACTTTTGCTGGGCATAGCACTACTGGACCCTGCCAGGTGCACTCCTATTTGGGGCATCCCATTCTGTGACTACAGCAGCCTCTGTTTAAGACCATATAAGCATTTGCTCTTATCATATTTGAAATTAGGCCTGATAAAGACACTTTTGCTGGGCATAGCACTACTGGACCCTGCCAGGTGCACTCCTATTTGGGGCATCCCATTCTGTGACTAAAGCAGCCTCTGTTTAAGACCATATAAGCATTTGCTCTTATCATATTTGAAATTAGGCCTGATAAAGACACTTTTGCTGGGCAAAGCACTACTGGACCCTACCAGGTGCACTCCTATTTGGGGCATCCCATTCTGTGACTACAGCAGCCTCTGTTTAAGACCATATAAGCATTTGCTCTTATCATATTTGAAATTAGGCCTGATAAAGACACTTTTGCTGGGCATAGCACTACTGGACCCTGCCAGGTGCACTCCTATTTGGGGCATCCCATTCTGTGACTACAGCAGCCTCTGTTTAAGACCATATAAGCATTTGCTCTTATCATATTTGAAATTAGGCCTGATAAAGACACTTTTGCTGGGCATAGCACTACTGGACCCTGCCAGGTGCACTCCTATTTGGGGCATCCCATTCTGTGACTAAAGCAGCCTCTGTTTAAGACCATATAAGCATTTGCTCTTATCATATTTGAAATTAGGCCTGATAAAGACACTTTTGCTGGGCAAAGCACTACTGGACCCTGCCAGGTGCACTCCTATTTGGGGCATCCCATTCTGTGACTACAGCAGCCTCTGTTTAAGACCATATAAGCATTTGCTCTTATCATATTTGAAATTAGGCCTGATAAAGACACTTTTGCTGGGCAAAGCACTACTGGACCCTGCCAGGTGCACTCCTATTTGGGGCATCCCATTCTGTGACTACAGCAGCCTCTGTTTAAGACCGTATAACCATTTTCACTTATCATATTTGAAATTAGGCCTGATAAAGACACTTTTGCTGGGCAAAGCACTACTGGACCCTGCCAGGTCCATTCCTGTTGGGGCATCCCATTCTGTGACTAAAGCAGCCTCTGTTTAAGACCATATAAGCATTTGCTCTTATCATATTTGAAATTAGGCCTGATAAAGACACTTTTGCTGGGCATAGCACTACTGGACCCTGCCAGGTCCACTTCTGTTGGGGCATCCCATTCTGTGACTAAAGCAGCCTCTGTTTAAGACCATATAACCATTTGCTCTTATCATATTTGAAATTAGGCCTGATAAAGACACTTTTGCTGGGCATAGCACTACTGGACCCTGCCAGGTCCACTTCTGTTGGGGCATCCCATTCTGTGACTAAAGCAGCCTCTGTTTAAGACCATATAACCATTTGCTCTTATCATATTTGAAATTAGCCTGATAAAGACACTTTTGCTGGGCATAGTACTACTGGATCTTTTTTGGGGGCATCCCATTCTGTGACTAAAGCAGCCTCTGTTTAAGACCATATAAGCATTTGCTCTTATTATATTTATATTATAAGACACTTTTGCTGGGCATAGGCTTACTGCTGCCTGCCAGGTGCACTTCTGTTGAGGCATCCCATTCTGTAACATAGCATACCCCTCTTTATTTACACTAAGCAGCTCTCTTATTTACACTAAGCAGGCCTGTTGGAGGCTGAGTGTTACTGCTCACTTTTGGTGTGCATTATATTCTGTTTCATATAGACCCACCGCTGCCCGGGGGATCTTAAAATATCACCTACTCCCACGCCAGTTAGACTATGTCGGGCAGACAAGTGCCTGGAAGTGAAAGAGGAGTGGCAGAGGCCAAGATTCCGCAGGCAGAGCTCGCATCAGACTGGGGGCCAGTAGCAGCAGGAGTCACGCTGAGAGACCTAATCTGCCAGTATCTGCTAGCGGTCGGGTCTCCACCAGTAACGCATCTGCTGTGGTAGATTGGTTGACGCGCTCATCAACAACATCATCACAACTTACGTCTGAGACCCCCAGTCTAGGGTCGGTAGGTTCCTCTGACACAACCCTGAGTTGGCATGCCCCGAGAGCAGTCCCTGTCCTCCCATTGCCTCTGTCCTACGCCGTTCCCTCCCCCAGCGACGTATCCTATGCTTTGGGTTCAGCTCCACTCTTTAGTGAGGAGGACCATCAGATAGAGGACAGTCAGCAGCTACTGCCCAGCCAAGAAATGGAGGTGGCTTCTCTAGCTAGGCAGACAGATAGTGATGTGGACAGTGTCGTGGGTGCGAGCGTTCCAGCTCCTGCGCCAGACACTGTTGACGAATCCACGAACATCAGTGACGTACAGCCACAACTCGGTGATGATGATGATGACGATGAAGCCGATCGCACTTGGGAGCCGGGTGATGAAGGGGCTTCATCGTCATCATCAGGAGAAGAGGGGCGCAGGTTGCCCCGGAGTCAGCAGCTGAGGCAGCAAGGTGGTAGCAGTCAGCATGGGGGCACAATTCCAAAGGCTGGAGCCGGCCGGGGCCGGGGCCGGGGTAGAGCACCTGCTGTGCGGCAGTCTACCTTATCGGGAGGTAGTGGAGCAGGGGTTCCTGGAGTTGGCAACAGCAGCAGTGAATCAGTGAGGCCAGGGGGTGGGAAAAGTAGCTACTCGGCAGTGTGGCAGTTTTTCCTGAGGCATCCGCAGGAGGGTAACATGGCCACATGCAAGATATGTAGGCAAAAGGTGAAGCGTGGCCAGGGTCCAAATGTTGGCACCACGGCCCTGCGTCAACATATGATGCGTCACCATAAAACGACCTGGGAGAACCGAGGCTCCCAAGGGGTGGTCCAGTCTGCTTCCTCACCAAGTGAGCTCCCAATTTCTGCCAGCCAAGGCTCCAGCACCTCAGCCGAAGGCAGCTGTGCGTCATACCCATCCTCTGTCGCTCCTGCTCCTCCTCCTCCTCCTCCAAGTCATGCATCCCGCCAGCAATCCATCAGCGAAGCCATGTCCAAGAGACAGCAGTATGCGCCCACTCATCCTACGGCGCAGAAGCTGAATGTGCTCCTGTCCAAGTTGCTGGTGCTGCAGTCGCTCCCTTTTCAGGTGGTGGAATCTGCACCTTTCAGAGAACTGATGGCTTGTGCCGAGCCGAGGTGGAGAGTCCCAAGCCGTCATTTCTTTGCCAAGAAGGCAGTACCAGCGCTGCACACTTTTGTTGAACAGAAGGTGGGCCAGTCCTTGAGCCTGTCGGTGTGTAGCAAAATACATGGCAGCGCCGACATCTGGAGCTGTAACTACGGTCAGGGGCAGTACATGTCGTTTACGGCCCACTGGGTGAATGTGGTCCCTTTGCAGCAGCAACTTGGACAGGTCACGCCGCTTCGGCCTCCGCGCTCTCTGCCCATTGGGCCTGTGACACCGTGCGACTCGGCCTCCTCATCCTCCGCCATCTCCTCACCCTCCACTGTAGGCTCAAGTCTCAATGCCCCTCCAGTCTACCATGTGTGCAGGGCACGGAGGTGTCACGCAGTGCTTCACATGGTTTGTCTTGGCGAACGGAGTCACACAGGGGAGGAACTGCTTAAATGTATTCATCAGGAAATCCAAACATGGCTTACTCCGAGAAAACTTAAAATGGAAATCATGGTTACCGACAATGGGAAGAACATTTTGTCTGCGCTGCGCCAAGGAAGCCTGACCCATGCCCCCTGCATGGCTCACGTCTTCAATCTGGTTGTCAAGCGGTTTCTGAAGTGTTCCCCCCATCTGCAGGACATCCTAACAACTTCACGGAAACTTTGCATGCACTTCAGCCACTCCTACACCGCCAAACACACCCTTCTTGAGCTACAGCGTCAGAATGGTATCCCCCAACATAGTCTGATTTGCGATGTTTCCACCCGTTGGAATTCCACCCTTCACATGTTGGACCGATTATATGAACAGAGAAAAGCCATCACGGATTTCCTGATGATCCAAGCAGATAGGGGGACTCCCCTGTGTAACTTCAATGTCAACCAGTGGCAGCTCATACGTGACACCTGCCGTTTGCTCAGGCCCTTTGAGGAAGCCACTTTATTTGTCAGTCGGCAGGATTACGGGATGAACGACGTGATTCCACTGCTTCATGTACTACAGCACATGTTGGAAACCATGGCTGGTCAGGGCACTGGAGACATGGCGTTTACATCTTACGGCCACATGAACCCCCTTGGAGCTGAACTGGAGGAGGAGGAGGAGGAAGAGGAGGAGGAGGAGTTGCCCAGCGAAACACAGTTTAGGCTTGGCGAAATGGCTGGTTTATCTAGTCAGCGGACAGGAGAGGAGGAGCAGGAGCAGCCAGAGGAGCTAGAGGTTTTTGAGGAAGGAGAGACAGAGGACCCGGGCACACCGTGGCAGTATGCAGTGGAGATGGAGACAGGTAGTCCATCCGAGTCACTTGCGCAAATGGCACGAAGCATGCTCACGTGCTTGCGTAGTGACCCCAGAATTGTTTCCATCTGTCGGCGGGATGACTTCTGGCTGTCCACCTTATTGGACCCTCGCTTCCGGCACAAAATGGGGGCATTTTTTAAACCCACCGAGAGGGAGGACAAACTCAACTACTACAAAGACATTCTACGTAGGCAGTTGGCCGATGCCTATCTGCGCCATGGTCCATACTCTCGCAGGTCTGACTCGAGGGGACCTCTGCGCTCACCTTCCACTGCCATGGCCGCTGGGGGGGTTGGCAGCAGCAGCAGCAGAAGCTCCATCAGCAGCAGCAGCCTCAGTCTTCAGTCGCTAATGAGTAGCTTTCTACACCCGCATAGTGAGGCTACTCATGAGCAGCAGGAAGACCTGGAGCAGGACCTGAACCAGCAGGTCATGTCATACTTTGACATGACCATGCCAACACACCTTGAGGATCCGCTGGACTTCTGGGCAGCCAAACTTGATTTGTGGCCGCAACTAGCAGAGTTTGCCCTGGAAAAGCTGTCCTGCCCGGCAAGTAGCGTGCCATCTGAGCGGGTGTTTAGTGCGGCGGGGGCCATAGTTACGGCGAGGAGAACTCGTCTGTCAACTAAAAATGTGGAGAGACTCACCTTTGTCAAAATGAATCAGGGATGGATCAGCCAGGATTTCCACCCACCAATGCCTGATGCATGCGACTAGATTCAGCATGGTGCCACGTTTTACACTTTCCAAATGGTGCAAAACATATTTATGTCTTTAGGCCATTTTTTGGGCTCCTGCTGCTGCTACTGTCAACTCCTGCCAACTCCAGGGTGTGATTCATCCAATTTTTGGGCTCCTGAGGCCAACTCCAGTGTATATTTGGGCTCCTGCTGCTGCTGCTGCCAACTTCTGCCAACTCCAGGGTGTGATTCATCCAATTTTTGGGCTCCTGAGGCCAACTCCAGTGTATATTTGGGCTCCTGCTGCTGCTACTGTCAACTCCTGCCAACTCCAGGGTGTGATTCATCCAATTTTTGGGCTCCTGAAGCCAACTCCAGTGTATATTTGGGCTCCTGCTGCTGCTGCTGCCAACTTCTGCCAACTCCAGGGTGTGATTCATCCAATTTTTGGGCTCCTGAAGCCAACTCCAGTGTATATTTGGGCTCCTGCTGCTGCTGCTGTCAACTCCTGCCAACTCCAGGGTGTGATTCATCCAATTTTTGGGCTCCTGAAGCCAACTCCAGTGTATATTTGGGCTCCTGCTGCTGCTGCTGTCAACTCCTGCCAACTCCAGGGTGTGATTCATCCAATTTTTGGGCTCCTGAAGCCAACTCCAGTGTATATTTGGGCTCCTGCTGCTGCTGCTGCCAACTCCTGCCAACTCCAGGGTGTGATTCATCCAATTTTTGGGCTCCTGAAGCCAACTCCAGTGTATATTTGGGCTCCTGCTGCTGCTGCTGCCAACTTCTGCCAACTCCAGGGTGTGATTCATCCAATTTTTGGGCTCCTGAAGCCAACTCCAGTGTATATTTGGGCTCCTGCTGCTGCTGCTGCCAACTCCTGCCAACTCCAGGGTGTGATTCATCCAATTTTTGGGCTCCTGAGGCCAACTCCAGTGTATATTTGGGCTCCTGCTGCTGCTACTGTCAACTCCTGCCAACTCCAGGGTGTGATTCATCCAATTTTTGGGCTCCTGAGGCCAACTCCAGTGTATATTTGGGCTCCTGCTGCTGCTACTGTCAACTCCTGCCAACTCCAGGGTGTGATTCATCCAATTTTTGGGCTCCTGAAGCCAACTCCAGTGTATATTTGGGCTCCTGCTGCTGCTGCTGCCAACTTCTGCCAACTCCAGGGTGTGATTCATCCAATTTTTGGGCTCCTGAGGCCAACTCCAGTGTATATTTGGGCTCCTGCTGCTGCTACTGTCAACTCCTGCCAACTCCAGGGTGTGATTCATCCAATTTTTGGGCTCCTGAGGCCAACTCCAGTGTATATTTGGGCTCCTGCTGCTGCTACTGTCAACTCCTGCCAACTCCAGGGTGTGATTCATCCAATTTTTGGGCTCCTGAGGCCAACTCCAGTGTATATTTGGGCTCCTGCTGCTGCTACTGTCAACTCCTGCCAACTCCAGGGTGTGATTCATCCAATTTTTGGGCTCCTGAAGCCAACTCCAGTGTATATTTGGGCTCCTGCTGCTGCTACTGTCAACTCCTGCCAACTCCAGGGTGTGATTCATCCAATTTTTGGGCTCCTGAAGCCAACTCCAGTGTATATTTGGGCTCCTGCTGCTGCTGCTGCCAACTTCTGCCAACTCCAGGGTGTGATTCATCCAATTTTTGGGCTCCTGAGGCCAACTCCAGTGTATATTTGGGCTCCTGCTGCTGCTACTGTCAACTCCTGCCAACTCCAGGGTGTGATTCATCCAATTTTTGGGCTCCTGAAGCCAACTCCAGTGTATATTTGGGCTCCTGCTGCTGCTGCTGTCAACTCCTGCCAACTCCAGGGTGTGATTCATCCAATTTTTGGGCTCCTGAAGCCAACTCCAGTGTATATTTGGGCTCCTGCTGCTGCTGCTGCCAACTCCTGCCAACTCCAGGGTGTGATTCATCCAATTTTTGGGCTCCTGAAGCCAACTCCAGTGTATATTTGGGCTCCTGCTGCTGCTGCTGCCAACTCCTGCCAACTCCAGGGTGTGATTCATCCAATTTTTGGGCTCCTGAGGCCAACTCCAGTGTATATTTGGGCTCCTTCTGCCCCTCATAGTGATGCCACTTCAACTCTCTGCAATTGTGCCGCTCTGCGATTCTATTAGCGATGCCTCTGATCTGCATGTGATATTTCTTCAAAGTATTATTTAACTAACCCAGCACGCATCCTGTGCGTGTTACAGCAAGGCTGAATGGTTTACAACCCTATTGAGGCTGTAGGAGGCTCAGAAATAGCCGTTTTTAATAGCGATTCGTCGCGAATTTATTCGGGTCGAAACGATTTTTGTCGGAAAATTCGGCGAATCAGTCGAATCGAATTTTTCAAAAGTTCGCTCATCTCTAGCTGCAACCACACTGGGCCCCTTATTGATCACCACTTCCATTTCCAGATGGTAGGAAGTCAAGAATTGGTTTGCTTCTGTGTCTAGTGTGGTGACTTTTCTTTAGTAGTGCTAACTGAAATTGCTCTGTTGGTGTAGATTTTTCTCCTCTTACAATCATTATCCAATGTCCGACTCTGGTTATAATGAATGTGAGTTTCCACAGGGCAGTCCAGGATTAAGCTTTCAGGGCAGTCCAGGATCAAGCTTTCAGGGCAGTCCAGGATTAAGCTTTCAGGGCAGTCCAGGATCAAGCTTTCAGGGCAGTCCAGGATCAAGCTTTCAGGGCAGTCCAGGATTAAGCTTTCAGGGCAGTCCAGGATTAAGCTTTCAGGGCAGTCCAGGATTAAGCTTTCAGGGCAGTCCAGGATTAAGCTTTTGGGACAGTGGTTTCTGAAGGTGCCTCTTTTAGATCAAAAAAAGGAGATTCTAAAATAACATAACAGATGAAGACCGGATGTTTGAAGGGTGTTGACAAGTCCAGAAGTGTCAATGGCCAAACAGCGAGGAGAATGGAAGGGTTAAGCGAAGACAGAAACAAGTATGGCTGCCGGGTAATGCCAGCCACCTGGCTCTGTGGCAGCACTGAACTGGAGCTAAAGGGGTGGGCAGCCACCAGGACAGTCAGTTGCTGCTCTGCTGCAGCCACCTTGGGATTTCCCTGTAAGTGTTGGATGGTCTCACTGACATGAGCTCCTTCAGATGTTGGTGAGTGGCCTCTTGAATAAAGCCAGCCTGGTCCCAGTGCTCACTGCCCTTGAAAGCTGATGCTAGGGAGCCATCTGTTGGTAGCTCTGTTGTTGATCCATCTGACTGTCCATTGGTCATTCTGCCTGTCTATAGCTCAGAATTTGAACCTGGCAGGATCTCCTGGTGCCTCTTTGACCTCTGACCTCCCAGCTCAACCTGAACTTCTCTCTCACCCTCTGGATACCAGAGTCTTCTGATCATCCAGTTTGACCTATAGATGTTTTCAGGACTTTTTCAATAGGTGTCTGTCTGCTCATTGATGAAACAACTGCCCCAGTTTTTTCAGCCTTGTGTCCAGGGCTCTGGAAGTTCAGCAACTTTTACCTAGTCAGACTGGATCCTCTTAGCTATTTAAGTTCCATGGGCAATAGTGTTTCCAGGCTTCCTGTAAGCAGGGGCTTGTCTATAGGCAGCAGAAGCTACAAAGATTGGGTGTTGACTGACTGAAGGAAGGTGTCCATCTACACATTACAGTACTGATTAGGCATTACTGGAGTGATAACACAACCACTGGAGGCTGATAATCTGTATTAAGCAAAATCACAGAAAGCATGGCGTCTACAAAAAAAACCCTGGTTTTCATAGTTTAGTAGGGAAAGGCTTGCAGCACAAGGGAACTCAGGGCGCACTGCCAGCAAAAAACCAGAGCAGCTTTGGCCTAGTTCAGATGTGGCAATGAAGGCAGACAGACAGACAGGATACAGAGGGCTAAATCCAAGGTTATTTGCCAAAGCTGGGTCAGGAGCAAGATCGAGTAGCCAGCTAAAACAGCTTCAGGAGCCAAATCACATAAACAGCCAAAGCCATGTGGGAAGCCAAATCAAATAATCAGCCAATGCCAGGTTGGAAGCCAAATCGGGCAGTATATGTGCTTGTAATCCATATGCATGCATGCCAAGCTAGGAGCATTCTCTCAAGTGTTGATTGTGCATTTAAAGTAGTGAGCTTTGTATTATGTGTGTATTATCTTGCTGTGATCGTGGTGGTATTGGAAGCTTGACACACTGTGGCCATGGGTGAGAAATCAAAATGGCTATTCTGCCTTACCTAGGGACATAACACTGGACCACTTCTATGACAGGAATCATTCAATATGGCATGGCTTGGTTTAATTTATAAAATCCCTAACAAACACAGAAACTGCATGAATGTCTGCATGAACGTCTTTTTGGCAAGACAAAACACCAGTGAATTGGTGCAGGAGACATAGAGGTAGGCTGACTACTTTTACTGGCTGATAGAAATGAGCGAACTTTTGAAAAATTCGATTCGACTGATTCGCCGAATTTTCCGACAAAAATCGTTTCGACCCGAATTTATTCGCGACGAATCGCTATTAAAAACGGCTATTTCTGAGCCTCCTAGAGCCTCAATAGGGTTGTAAACCATTCTGCCTTGCTGTAACACGCACAGGATGCGTGCTGGGTTAGTTAAATAATACTTTGAATAAATATCACATGCAGATCAGAGGCATCGCTAATAGAATCGCAGAGCGGCACAATTGCAGAGAGTTGAAGTGGCATCACTATGAGGGGCAGGAGCCCAAACATTGCTTTAAAGAGACACTGGAGTTGGCAGTAGCAGGAGCCCAAAAATTGGATGAATCACACCCTGAAGTTGCAAGCAGCAGCAGGAGCCCAAACATTGGCTGAAAGAGACACTGGAGTTGGCTGCAGGAGTCCAAAAATTGGATGAATCACACCCTGGAGTTGGCAGCAGCAGCAGCCCAAACATTACTTTAAAGAGACACTGGGGTTGGCTTCAGGAGTCCAAAAATTGGATGAATCACACCCTGGAGTTGGCAGCAGCAGCAGGAGCCCAAACATTACTTTAAAGAGACACTGGGGTTGGCTTCAGGAGCCCAAAAATTGGATGAATCACACCCTGGAGTTGGCAGCAGCAGCAGGAGCCCAAACATTACTTTAAAGAGACACTGGGGTTGGCTTCAGGAGCCCAAAAATTGGATGAATCACACCCTGGAGTTGGCAGCAGCAGCAGCAGCAGCAGGAGCCCAAATATTACTTTAAAGAGACACTGGGGTTGGCTTCAGGAGCCCAAAAATTGGATGATTCACACCCTGGAGTTGGCAGCAGCAGCAGGAGCCCAAATATTACTTTAAAGAGACACTGGGATTGGCTTCAGGAGCCCAAAAATTGGATGAATCACACCCTGGAGTTGGCAGCAGCAGCAGCAGGAGCCCAAACATTACTTTAAAGAGACACTGGGGTTGGCTTCAGGAGCCCAAAAATTGGATGAATCACACCCTGGAGTTGGCAGCAGCAGGAGCCTAGATATTACTTTAAAGAGACACTGGGGTTGGCTTCAGGAGCCCAAAAATTGGATGATTCACACCCTGGAGTTGGCAGCAGCAGGAGCCCAAATATTACTTTAAAGAGACACTGGGGTTGGCTTCAGGAGCCCAAAAATTGGATGAATCACACCCTGGAGTTGGCAGCAGCAGCAGCAGGAGCCCAAACATTACTTTAAAGAGACACTGGGGTTGGCTTCAGGAGCCCAAAAATTGGATGATTCACACCCTGGAGTTGGCAGCAGCAGCAGGAGCCCAAACATTACTTTAAAGAGACACTGGAGTTGGCTTCAGGAGCCCAAAAATTGGATAAATCACACCCTGGAGTTGGCAGCAGCAGGAGCCCAAATATTACTTTAAAGAGACACTGGAGTTGGCTTCAGGAGCCCAAAAATTGGATGAATCACACCCTGGAGTTGGCAGCAGCAGCGGGAGCCCAAACATTACTTTAAAGAGACACTGGGGTTGGCTTCAGGACCCCAAAAATTGGATGATTCACACCCTGGAGTTGGCAGCAGCAGCAGGAGCCCAAACATTACTTTAAGGAGACAATGGGGTTGGCTTCAGGAGCCCAAAAATTGGATGAATCACACCCTGGAGTTGGCAGCAGCAGCAGCAGGAGCCCAAACATTGCTTTAAAGAGACACTGGAGTTGGCTTCAGGAGCCCAAAAATTGGATGAATCACACCCTGTGGAGAGTCATGTGGAGAAAAAGTAGCTTAGTTAGTAATATCTACATAAAATTATGAATAAACAAATGCAAAAGTATTGCCAAAGTGAAGTTTTGTTTGAGGGTGTGTTTCCACCTTTTAATTAAATCAGAAACAACAAGGTATCATTGCCTCTGACTAATTAGCCCTCAAAAATTCTTGGAATTTTTAATCTGGAATCATGTCTGATCCGTCTTATCCGAAGAATATTAATAAAAACTTAAAAAGTAAGAGTAACGTAAAGGATTTTTTATCAATACTTACTTGTGGTCCGATGCGGAGGAATGTCTGTAACTGGAGAGCAGCGCCTTAAATCTGTTTTGCACGATCCATCTTTCTTTAGTGTTGGTCTGGCCCCGTCATCTATCTACTGGAATACATCAGGCATTGTTGGGAGGAAAGCTTGGCTGATCCATGCGCCATTCATTTCCACGCAGGGCAGTCTCTGGAAAAAAAAAACTATGTATAAACCAGGGTCTTTTTCATATAAAAACAAATGGTTATTTTTGCTTTTAAACCATATGTTCCACAGCTTTACCAGTCATTGTGTCAGCCAATGAAGCAACTTTCTCTGGAAGTGCTGCAAAAGCAGTCCACTGCATCACAAGTGGCATCTGACACCCCCAGTCAACTGTCTGTTGTCTGTCTGTTATGCTTTGGGTTCAGCTCCACTATCCATTGATGAAGATCTGATAATCATAAAATTCAGCAGCTACTGCCCAGCCAAGAAGTGGAGGAGACACTCGCCTCTTCTTCCACTAGCCGGCAATTAGTGATGAGGAGAGTGTCGTGGGTGTGAGGGTGTGTTTCCACCTTGTAATTAAATCAGAAACAACTAGGTATCATTGCCTCTGAATAATTAGCCCTCAAAAATTCTTGGAATTTTTAAACTCGATGTCTGAGGGATTTCTCCTCTCAGACAGCGTCACCATAAGTCCAGCCTGCTGCATTACCCAGTGGTGGACCTTTCAGAGAACTGATGGCATTGGCTTGTGCCGAGCCGAGGTGGAGAGTCCCATGGTATTATTGCTTTGCAAAGATGGCAGTACCTGCCCTGTAAAATGTTGTTGAACAGAAGGTGGGCCAGTCCTTTAGCCTGTCAGTGTGTACCAAAGTGCACAGTGTTGTCTACGTCTGGAGCTGTAACTATGGACTCATGGTGGACAATATATATCCTTTTAGGCCCCCTTGGTGATTGTGGTTTCACGCTGTTCTTCACATGGTTTTCCTTGACTAACAGAGTCACACATGGGAGGAACTACTAAAAATGAGAACTCAATCCATGAAAGCATTGCTTAATCCACGAAAACTGCAAATTTGGACCCATGGTGACTGACACTTGGAAGAACATCTTGTTTGCGCTGCGACAAGAAAGCCAGAGTCATGCGTCCTGACATGGCACACGTGTTCAGTCTAGTTGTCAAGCATATTCTGAAGTCTTCCGCCCATCTGAAAGAAATCCGAACAGCAGGAAAGAAAGTTAGCATGCACTTCTGGCACTCCTACACCACCAAGCACAACCTTATTGAGCTTCAGCGTCAGAACGGTGTACCCCAACATAGTCTGATTTGCCATATTTCCACCCGTTGGAATTCCACCCTCCATATGCAGGATCCACTATAGGAGAAAAGCCATCACGGATTTCTGGATGATCCAAACGGATAGGGGGACACCCCAGTGTAAATTCAATGTAAACCATTGGCAGCTCATACGTGACACCGGCCGTTTGCTCAGGCCCTTTGAGGAAGCTACTTTATTAGACAGTTGCCAGGACTATGAGATGAGCGATGAGATTCCACTGCTTCATGTACTACAACACATGTTGGAAACCATGGCTGGTCAGGGCACTGGAGACATGGCACATACATTTCACAGCCACATGAAGCCTGTGGGGGCTGAAGTGGAGGAGGAGGAGGGGGTGGGGCACAGCAAACCACAGTTCAGGTTTCACAAAATGACCATTTTATCTAGTCATCTGACAGGAGAGGAGGAGCAGGAGCAGCCACAGGAGCTAGAGGTTTGGGAGGAAGGCGAGACAGAGGACCCAGACACACCGTGGCAGTTTACAGTGGAGATGGAGACAAGTAGTCCCTCCGAGTCACTTGCACAAATGGCACGATGCATGCTCACATGCTTGCGTACTAGTGAGCGCAGAATTGTCTCCATTTGTCAGCGGGAAGACTTCTGGCTCTCCAACTTATTGGACCCTTGCTTCCAGCACAAAATGGGGGCATTTTTTACGCCCACTGAGAGGGAGGACAAACTGACCTACTACAGAGACATCCCACGTAGTCAGTTGGGCGATGTCTATCTGTGCCATGGCCCATACTCCCGCAGGTCTGACTCGGGGGGACCTCTGCGATCACCTTCCACTGCTATGGCTGCTGGGGGGGTGGAAGGAGCAGCAGCAGCTCCATCAGCAGCAGCCTCAGTCTTCAGTCGCTAGTGAGTAGCTTTCTACACCCGCATAGTGAGTCTACTCATGAGCAGCAGGAAGACCTGGAGCTGGACCTCAAACAGCAGGTCGTGTCATACCTTGACATGACCATGCCAACACACCTTCAGGATCCACTGGATTTGCTGGGAAGCCAAACTTGACTTGTGTCCGCAACTAGCAGAGTTTGCCCTGGAAAAGCTGTACTGGCCGGACAGTAGTTGATTTAGATGGCAACTGGGCTGCTCTATATAATGAAGCAAAATGGCAAATTTACCTCACAATATAAGCTATTGCCCCTCAGATTTACACAGGGGCTGCTCCATATTATGCTGCAAAATGGCAAATTTACCTCACAATATAAGCTATTGGCCCTCAGATTTACACAGGGCCTGCTCTATATAATGAAGCAAAATGGCAAATTTACCTCACTATATAAGCTAATGCCCCTCAGATTTACACAGGGGCTGCTCCATATAATGCTGCAAAATGGCAAATTTACCTCACTATATAAGCTATTACAGCTCTATATAAATAAAAATAAATAAATAAAAAAAGGGCCTGTAGAAGCTTATTTAGTATAACAGATAGGGTGACATGTGCTGGTTTGGGATGCCCAATGGGCTAGTGTTTTGGCAGCAGTACAAAAACCAATGCAAAATGCAATGCTTAATAAAGCTGATGCTGATCAACGCTTATTTAGTATAACAGATGGTGTGCAACATGCAGGTTTGGGATGACCTGCGGCCTGGTGTATTTAAAGCAGACCAAAACCAATTCTAAATGCAATAACTTAATAAAGCTGAGGCTGTAGATGCTTATTTAGTATAAACAGATAGGGTGCAATGTGCAGCTTTGGGGTGCCCTGCGGCCTGGTTTATTAAAAGCAGTCAAAAACAAGTGCAAACTGAAGTAGCTTAATAAAGCAGCTGATGCTGATCAACGCTTATGTTGTATAACAGATAGGGTTAAAATAGCATGTGCCTTGGGATGCCCGTGTGGCCTGGTATATTTTAAGCTGAACAAAAAGTAACAATAATCCAAGTACGAGAAATGCTTGTGCTTAACAAATAGGGTTAAACAGCATGTGCCTTGGGATGCCCGTGTGGCCTGGTATATTTTAAGCTGAACAAAAAGTAACAATAATCCAAGTATGAGAAATAATTTTGACCTTCTTTACAGCGCCATACTTTGAAAAAAATCCTTAATTTCATGCCGATCAATCCAAAGGTCAATGCCCCCAACAAAAATAGTGTTCGGCATAAGTTTTCCTTCTGGAAGGACGTAACCTTTAGTTTACATGGTTGGGGTAGGTTATCTTACAAATTGGGATACCCCAGGCAGCAGTGTAATTGAAAGAGACAATAATGCAGGCCATACGCAAGCAGAGAAACTCAGGCTGCAACAGGCCTCTTTAGTTTACATGGTTGGGGTAGGTTATCTTACAAATTGGGATACCCCACTGTATATGAAACCGAATATGATGCACACCCAAAAGTGGAAATCAGCATCCAAGAGGCCTGCTTAGTTTAAATAAGAGAGCTGCTTAGCTTAAATAAGAGAGCTGCTTAGTGAAAATAAGAGGCCTGCTTAGTTTAAATAAGAGAGCTGCTTAGTGTAAATAAGAGAGATAGGTTATGTTATGTTACAGAATGGGATGCCCACTGCAGACTTGAGATCAGTATATATGCACACAGCAACAGTGTGTAAGCAGGCTGAAACAAGCCAAATTACTTTAAATAACTGTGCAGCTTGCAGTGAATGCAGAGGCTAATGGTATGTTACAGAATGGGATGCCCCAAAGCAGACTTGAGATCAGTAAGTATATATGCACACAGCAACAGTGTGTAAGCAGGCTGAAACAAGCCAAATTACTTTAAATAACTGTGCAGCTTGCAGTGAATGCAGAGGCTAATGGCATGTTACAGAATGGGATGCCCACAGCAGACTTGAGATCAGTATATATGCACACAGCAACAGTGTGTAAGCAGGCTCATACAGCCCAAATTACTTTAAATAACTGTGCAGCTTACAGTGAATACAGAGGCTAATGGTATGTTACAGAATGGGATGCCCCAAAGCTGACTTGAGATCAGTATATATGCACACAGCAACAGTGTGTAAGCAGGCTCATACAGGCCAAATTTCTTTAAATAACTGTGCAGCTTACAGTAAATGCAGAGGCTAATGGTATGTTACAGAATGGGATGCCCCAACAGCCAGCAGTGCACCTGGCAGCAGTACTACTATGCACAGAAAAAGTGTATTTATCTGGCCAAATTTCTATTAGAATAAGTGCAAAGGGTTATAGTATTAAATAGAGGCAGGTGTAGTCACAGAATGGGATGCCCCAACAACCAGAGAGCACCTGTGAGCAGTACTACTATGCACAGCAAAAGTGTCTTTATCAGGCCAAATTTCTATTAGAATAAGTGCAAAGGATTATAGTATTAAATAGAGGCTGGTGTAGTCACAGAATGGGATGCCCCAACAACCAGAGAGCACCTGTGAGCAGTACTACTATGCACAGCAAAAGTGTCTTTATCAGGCCAAATTTCTATTAGAATAAGTGCAAAGGGTTATAGTATTAAATAGAGGCTGGTGTAGTCACAGAATGGGATGCCCCAACAGCCAGCAGTGCACCTGTGAGCAGTACTACTATGCACAGCAAAAGTGTCTTTATCAGGCCAAATTTCTATTAGAATAAGTGCAAAGGGTTATAGTATTAAATAGAGGCTGGTGTAGTCACAGAATGGGATGCCCCAACAGCCAGAAGTGCACCTGGCAGCAGTACTACTATGCACAGCAAAAGTGTCTTTTTCAGGCCAAATTTCTATTAGAATAAGTGCAAAGGGTTATAGTATTAAATAGAGGCTGGTGTAGTCACAGAATGGGATGCCCCAACAACCAGAGAGCACCTGTGAGCAGTACTACTATGCACAGCAAAAGTGTCTTTATCAGGCCTAATTTCTATTAGAATAAGTGCAAAGGGTTATAGTATTAAATAGAGGCAGGTGTAGTCACAGAATGGGATGCCCCAACAACCAGAGAGCACCTGTGAGCAGTACTACTATGCACAGCAAAAGTGTCTTTATCAGGCCTAATTTCTATTAGAATAAGTGCAAAGGGTTATAGTATTAAATAGAGGCTGGTGTAGTCACAGAATGGGATGCCCCAACAACCAGAGAGCACCTGTGAGCAGTACTACTATGCACAGCAAAAGTGTCTTTATCAGGCCTAATTTCTATTAGAATAAGTGCAAAGGATTATAGTATTAAATAGAGGCTGGTGTAGTCACAGAATGGGATGCCCCAACAACCAGAGAGCACCTGTGAGCAGTGCTACTATGCACAGCAAAAGTGTCTTTATCAGGCCTAATTTCTATTAGAATAAGTGCAAAGGGTTATAGTATTAAATATAGGCTGGTGTAGTCACAGAATGGGATGCCCCAACAACCAGAGAGCACCTGTGAGCAGTACTACTATGCACAGCAAAAGTGTCTTTATCAGGCCAAATTTCTATTAGAATAAGTGCAAAGGGTTATAGTATTAAATAGAGGCTGGTGCAGTCACAGAATGGGATGCCCCAACAACCAGAGAGCACCTGTGAGCAGTACTACTATGCACAACAAAAGTGTCTTTATCAGGCCAAATTTCTATTAGAATAAGTGCAAAGGGTTATAGTATTAAATAGAGGCTGGTGCAGTCACAGAATGGGATGCCCCAACAACCAGAGAGCACCTGTGAGCAGTACTACTATGCACAGCAAAAGTGTCTTTATCAGGCCAAATTTCTATTAGAATAAGTGCAAAGGGTTATAGTATTAAATAGAGGCTGGTGTAGTCACAGAATGGGATGCCCCAACAACCAGAGAGCACCTGTGAGCAGTACTACTATGCACAGCAAAAGTGTCTTTATCAGGCCTAATTTCTATTAGAATAAGTGCAAAGGGTTATAGTATTAAATAGAGGCTGGTGCAGTCACAGAATGGGATGCCCCAACAACCAGAGAGCACCTGTGAGCAGTACTACTATGCACAGCAAAAGTGTCTTTATCAGGCCAAATTTCTATTAGAATAAGTGCAAAGGGTTATAGTATTAAATAGAGGCAGGTGTAGTCACAGAATGGGATGCCCCAACAACCAGAGAGCACCTGTGAGCAGTACTACTATGCACAGCAAAAGTGTCTTTATCAGGCCTAATTTTTATTAGAATAAGTGCAAAGGGTTATAGTATTAAATAGAGGCTGGTGTAGTCACAGAATGGGATGCCCCAACAACCAGAGAGCACCTGTGAGCAGTACTACTATGCACAGCAAAAGTGTCTTTATCAGGCCAAATTCCTATTAGAATAAGTGCAAAGGGTTATAGTATTAAATAGAGGCTGGTGTAGTCACAGAATGGGATGCCTCACAGCAGACTTGAGATCAGTTCAGTATATATGCACAGTAAGTGTATAAGCAGCCTGAAAACGCTAACAAAGCCAGTCAGCCAGCCAGTAACACTCAGGCTGGATGAAAAATAAAAAAAATCTCCCTGTGACTGCCTCCGATTTTTCCTAACTTTCCCTTCTTCTCGCTGACTTCCTGCCTTTCTCCTGCCTGTCTTCTGTCTGTCCCTGGTTCTCTGTCTCTCCCTCACTACAGCATGAGGAAAAGCAAGATGTCCGCCGCCTTAAATAGCGCTGTGACGTCACCGGGCTTGCTGGCTGCTGATAGGCTGCATGTGACTGCCCCAGCTTGCACTGGCGCGGGGTAGATGTCTGGACATGTCCCGTCCACCATCTTAGAATGCCTGTAATGTAAATGAATGGATGTTAAAGGAAAACTTCGAGCGATCGAATCGCGGGGAAATCCGAATCGAATTTTTCATGAAATTCGGATCAAATCCGGGTTGGTCCGGATCGATTCGCTCATCCCTACTGGCTGACATATTAATAAGGTTAATGTTGTTTCTGGCTGTGACAGGACTCTGCTTGTGAAGAGAGAATCCCAACCAGAAGTTGCTGCGTACTGATCCAGCCTTACATTTGGCATCCACTTCACAGCCCTGGGAAAAAAGGGTAAAGGATTTGGGAGATGTAGACAGGAGGGAACTGGATGAGTTAGGTTGCACTGGCTTAACCATCCAGCCTTTGGCATTCATTTTGTAGCCCCCAGAACATGGGTTAAAATATGTTAGAGATGAGGAGAGGAGCAAATTGGTTGGATTGGATTGGCCTAGCCATCTAGACAGCCAGCCCTATGAGCCACAGTAGAAATGATTTCAAAAGACAAGTCGGAAATGATTTTGGCGTATATTAGCATTTGAGTTGTGTCATGCATGAGGAAGCTACGTATGCAGGTATTAAAGTGAAAATCTCTCTCTAGCACAGCTGTTTGTATGGGGATTCTAATACTCTAGCTAGAAATTGCTATAAAAAGACAGATGGATTAAAGCCAAACATAAAGCTCCAAAAGTGAAAAAAACGTTAATTACATCTTTTAAGTACATATTTTTCTAATAAAAGAAATCTCAAGAGCAATCACACGCACATCCTGCGGATCTATCTGTACAAATGGTGTTGAAATAAATTAACATTATGTTGAAGTGGAGAAAATATTTAGACCAAGATTATGTATTTATTGTTTCATATGCTTCAGGTTACTGAACAAAATTCACACCATTGTCATTGTCAGGCTACTGTCACCTGGAACTACGTATAGATCAGCCAAACTAGAGTGGAGAGTAAAAAGAATTGATATCAGAGATTCTGTAGGCAAAAAGTCAGATTGATAAGCAACCACAACCATGCATAAAAAAGGGAGGGCAGGGAATGTTGTCAAAGATGTTGAGATGATAATATGTATTTAGGAACAGCAAGCAGGGTAACATCAAAAGCTAGTAATTATTCTTAGGAACTGAAATGTAGGGATGTGAGGATTCCTAATAAAGGGAAATTATAAAAATGGCAAGGAGCTCCAGCAATTAAGAAGTCATCCAAGGCTTTCTAATAAACTCTGATTTGTGATTGCAGCACTTATAACCAAATTGCTTAACCAATCTCTCTCAACAGGCGAGGCCCTTAATGATGAATGGACAGTGAAATGGTGTACCTATCCAACAGTTTTTTTTGCTAGTTTTCAGCAAAGACTTTAACACTGTAGCACATAAAGAGCTCATAGATAAGTTATCAAAAATTAGGCTTAATATCTGGATAATTCAGTAAATTTACATCTGGCTGAAGGATAGGTATCAGTGTGCCGTTGTCATTCGCATGCAATCTGAAGAACGTTGCACGTGGTATATTGCAAGGCTCTGTTTTAGGTCCCATTCTATTTAATATGATAAAGGAGAAGGCTTGGTAGGTAAAGATTGCATGTTTGCCAATGATACAAATGTGTGTAATATGGTAGATATTCCTGAGGTGTCTGCAACATTGAAAATTATTTGACATTACTAGATATATGCTCAAAACAATGGCAACTGGAGTTCAATATTTCTAAATGTAAAATCATGTACTTGGAGAAAAGGAATCCCCCATCTGTGTCTTGTTGTACTGTGTTACCCAGGATTTCATAAGAGAGTGATAAAGGGCTACTATTTCTGCGTGCACAATGTAGCCAGGCGTTGGAGAAGCAAGCTGGATGCTCGGCTGCCTAACTCGAGGCATTACCAGCAGGGAGAGGGAGGTTTTGATGCTGTATATAGAGCTCTGGTGAGGCCACATCTGGAATACTGTGTGCAGTTCTGGAGACCTCATTTATAAAAAGGCATTGCTCAAATATAATAGATCCAAAGGCATCTGCAAAAATAGCTGAAGGGCTTAAATATAGATTTTATCAGGAAAGACTTAAAGCGGACCAACACCCAGGGGGGATCGGCCCGGGAATCTATAAGATTCCCGGGCCGATCAGATCCCTCCCCGCGGGGCATCCGAAATCGGGATGTCCCATGGGGTGAAACCCCCCAGGAAGCCCACAATCCTACCTTTTCCACTTTACAGCGGCGCATGCGCGTCCGCCGCCGCCGCCTCCCACGTGTCCCTCTAGCAGGGCGCGCTCCCGCGCCGGCCGTTTGAGAATGGCCGGCGCGGGTGCGCTCCCTGTAAGAGGGACGCACGGGAGGCGGCGGCGGACGTGCTCTGCTTGTCCGGCGCTGCCTCTCGCTTGTCCGTCGGCGGGGATTGGCTGCAGCGGTCACGTGGGAGCGGGGTGAGGTGAGTTTTCGGGGCTTTCTGGGGGGTTTCACACAGCGGGGCACCCCCGATCAGGGTGCCCCACCGAAGTGGACCAAAACCCAGGATAGTCAAAATCCTGGGTGTTGGTCCACTTTAAATTACTTAATTTGTAAAGCCTGGAGAAAAGAAGAGAAAGGGACATCATAAATATCTAAAATGTTTGAATAGGGTTCCATAGGGAGGTGTTTTCAAGAAGATACATAATGAACCTAAAACTAAATGGAGGGAAGATTTAGAGCAATGTCAAGAAATATTTAACATGCTTGGGATAAACATATATCTGTTCTTAGATAAGGAGAATAAACAAACATAAGGGCAGACAAGATGGACCATGTGGTCTCCTTCTGCCTCAGTTTTTAATGTTTTTTTATGGCCCTGGGCAATAGGCCCTGGGCTTCTAAGCAAAATGTCTATTCTGTAAAAAAACATATGCCTCAGTTGTACACGCTTACAAACTTATGTGAAAACCACATACCGTGTTATCACCAAAACACAAAGAATCCCTAAGGAACTTCAAAATCAGGCATTCCTGGAGCTTTAGCAACCACGTTTAACACTCTAGGTTGCCTTCCCCCCCCCCCCCCTCATTTTCATTGCACATTACTCCACCCGCAATAAGGCGCTGGTGGACATTTGGAGTTTATAACTGCCAACGGAAACCTGACCAGGCATCTGGCAATTGCAAAAGACCAATTTTGTTGAGGGACAACAGTACAGTGTGGGTATGCATAGGGGGGCACAGCAATCTAGATGCCAAGTACAGTGGCAATCAAAACCCAATTTGTCGAAACCCAATTTGTCGAAGTACATTTTAAAACAGTGCTTTTAAGAGCCGCGAATTTTTGTTCCATCTATAACGTGTTCTGATATTTAAACACAGTACTCAGACCCATACAAGATGGCTTATTGTTACACCTGTACAACATGCTGATGTTATTAATGATGTTTAATGTCCTTTATCAGCATCGTCTGTGGTTGTTAATTCACGGTAGTATGCTAACCATCTCGGATCATGTGTTTCTCATAGTTTTCCAGCAATAAGAATGAAACCTGCTTTCTGCATCTGTTGGCCTCACCCTCTTGAGGGCTCTCTTATGGCTCCCATTCAATCAGGAATTGCTGTAGCAAACACGTATTATTTATTCAAAGCATGACGTTGCTACACACAGCTCTCTTGCTCTTTAGTAGAACTTCCACTGCAGTTAACAACTTGGAGACATTTAAGGCCTGATTCAAGAAGCACCTGAGCCATTTAGCGCCAATGGTTTGGCCACTGTGTCACTCTATGCCAAAATTGGGACGTGAGCTCCAAGTAGAATGCCTAATAGACAAATTTATGACTCTTGTCTCCCTCCCCGCCCTGCACTGCACTGTTGTATAAGTACCCCAATCATAGGTGATACTGAAACTTGTCAAGAATGTAAACACGACTTAGATGTCATTAAACTGCTATTCTTTTACAAATTGTCAAAAATCACTTTTTCCTCCAGATTTTCACAGCGATGTGTTCATCTCAGCTCAATAACTAAAAAATGAAATGAATGCACTACAAAGTTTGCCACAATAATATATATACTAATATTATTACGGAAACCAGCGCCTATAAGATCTACCACCAACCTTCGCTACATTTTTAAAAATGCCTAAATATGGCATGTTTCACCAAGAATTTGGCAGAATAAAGCATCACATGCTGGCGCTGTTTAAATTAGCGTCTACTAGCGGTCGCTCTAAGCGCTGCTATTCAGACGCTCATCTGCCGATACCCGGCAATCAACCTCAAAGAATTCCCAGGTGATGTGCATGCTGCGGGGCCCAGTCTCTGAATCAAGTACATTTCAGAGAAAGGGACACTGTGCAGCTTGCTGTGGGAGACAAGAGGCGAGAATCTTTTTCAATATTAATACATTTTTGTTGCTTTTCAAATGAGAAAAAGCTCTGTCCCATGCTCATGCAGGGCAGAAAACCAGCAAAGCATTGTGCAAGTGGGTGAGTAGATCTGCCTGTCCAGAACGGGTTTGCAGCTAGGGTTTGAGTGGTGGCTGGAGATGATGAGGGTCTGATGTATTTTGTGAGGTTGTGTAACCCTAAGACCTCTGTGTGTGAACTAAACTTTTATCTCTGTGAACTTTTTTCTTTAACACACATAAAAGTGCAATTAAAAAATGTACTAGTTTTTCTCACTTGTCCTCACGATGGGGCATATTTCCATGTGAAGTACATTATTTTTCCAAGGAGGTAGGGATAATTTCTTGAAAGTTTTAAAACAACACAACATAAAACCCATCTGGTGCTCCCCCACCCACATGACCCTCCCTTCATGCGTACCTTGGCGATGTGGCTGGTTCAGGGGCATCCTAGTTTTAAAAACAGGTTTTTCCTCGATTGAGGCCCACAGGGATGGAGCCACAAAGACATCGCTGTGGGAGCTGTCAGTTAAGGTGAGTTCACTAGTGAAATGCAGGGATTTCACACAGTGGGACTTACAATTCTGGATGCCCCAGGGACAGGCTAGCAATCTGAAACCCCAATTTGCCAATAATGCAGAAATAAACCAATAGTATAGCCATGCAGCCATCTACCAGTTTCTTTCCAAGTAGAACACAGGGCTATTATCAATATTGGAAGACTTATAACTTGAACTAATCCCAAGTGCACAGTTCTAAGCACTCTGTGATGTCCACTAGATGAGCGAACTTTTGAAAAATTCGATTCGACTGATTCGCCGAATTTTCCGACAAAAATCGTTTCGAGGTTATTCGCGAGGAATCGCTATTAAAAACGGCTATTTCTGAGCCTCCTAGAGCCTCAATAGGGTTGTAAACCATTCTGCCTTGCTGTAACACGCATAGGATGCGTGCTGGGTTAGTGAAATAATACTGTAAATAATTATCACATGCAGATCGGAGGCATCGCTAATAGAATCGCAGAGCGGCACAATTGCAGAGAGTTGAGGTGGCATCACTATGAGGGGCCCCTATAGTGCCTGAAATACACACCCTGGAGCTGGCAGCAGCAGGAGCCAAAAATTAGCTTAATCACAGCCTGGAGTTGCAAGCAGCAGCAGCAGCTGCAGGAGCCCAAGCATTGCTTTAAAGAGACACTGGATTTGGCTGCAGGAGCCCAAAAATTGGATGAATCACACCCTGGAATTGCAAGCAGCAGCAGCAGCAGGAGCACAAACATTGCTTTAAAGAGACACTGGATTTGGCTGCAGGAGCCCAAAAATTGGATGAATCACACTCTGGAGTTGCAAGCAGCAGCAGCAGCAGCAGCAGGAGCCCAAACATAGCTTGAAAGAGACACTGGAGTTGGCTGCAGGAGCCCAAAAATTGGATGAATCACACCCTGGAGTTGCAAGCAGCAGCAGGAGCCCAAACATTGCTTTAAAGAGACACTGGAGTTGGCTTCAGGAGCCAAAAAATTGGATGAATCACACCCTGGAGTTGCAAGCAGCAGCAGCAGCCCAAACATTGCTTGAAAGAGACACTGGAGTTGGCTGCAGGAGCCCAAAAATTGTATGAATCACACCCTGGAGTTGCAAGCAGCAGCAGGAGCCCAATCATTGCTTGAAAGAGACACTGCAGTTGGCTGCAGGAGCCCAAAAATTGGATGAATCATACCCTGGAGTTGCAAGCAGCAAGAGTGCAAACATAGCTTGAAAGAGACACTGGAGTTGGCAGCAGGAGCCCAAAAATTGGATGAATCGCACCCTGGAGTTGCAAGCAACAGCAGCAGCAGGAGCCCAAACATAGCTTGAAAGAGACACTAGAGTTGGCTGCAGGAGCCCAAAAATTGGCTGAATGACACCCTGGAGTTGCAAGCAGCAGCAGCAGGAGCCCAAACATAGCTTGAAAGAGACACTGGAGTTGGCTGCAGGAGCCCAAAAATTGGATGAATCACACCCTGGAATTGCAAGCAGCAGCAGCAGCAGGAGCACAAACATTGCTTTAAAGAGACACTGGATTTGGCTGCAGGAGCCCAAAAATTGGATGAATCACACTCTGGAGTTGCAAGCAGCAGCAGCAGCAGGAGCCCAAACATAGCTTGAAAAAGACACTGGAGTTGGCTGCAGGAGCCCAAAAATTGGCTGAATCACACCCTGGAGTTGCAAGCAGCAGCAGGAGCCCAAACATTGCTTAAAAGAGACACTGGAGTTGGCTGCAGGAGGCCAACAATTGGATGAATCACACCCTGGAGTTGCAAGCAGCAGCAGCAGCCCAAGCATTGCTTGAAAGAGAAACTGGAGTTGGCTGCAGGAGCCCAAAAATTGGATGAATCACACCCTGGAGTTGCAAGCAGCAGCAGGAGCCCAAACATTGCTTGAAAGAGACATTGCAGTTGGCTGCAGGAGCCCAAAAATTGGATGAATCGCACCCTGGAGTTGCAAGCAGCAGCAGGAGCCCAAACATAGCTTGAAAGAGACACTGGAGTTGGCTGCAGGAGCCCAAAAATTGGCTGAATGACACCCTGGAGTTGCAAGCAGCAGCAGCAGCAGGAGCCCAAACATAGCTTGAAAGAGACACTGGAGTTTGCTGCAGGAGCCCAAAAATTGGCTGAATGACACCCTGGAGTGGCAAGCAGCAGCAGGAGCCCAAACATTGCTTGAAAGAGACACTGGATTTGGCTGCAGGAGCCCAAAAATTGGATGAATCACACCCTGGAGTTGCAAGCAGCAGCAGCTGCAGGATCCCAAACATAGCTTGAAAGAGACACTGGAGTTTGCTGCAGGAGCACAAAAATTGGATGAATCACACCCTGGAGTTGCAAGCAGCAGCAGCAGCAGCAGGAGCCCAAACATTGCTTGAAAGAGACACTGGAGTTGGCTGCAGGAGCCCAAAAATTGGATGAATCACACCCTGGAGTTGCAAGCAGCAGCATCAGTAGCAGCAGGAGCCCAAACATAGCTTGAAAGAGACACTGGAATTGGCTGCAGGAGCCCAAAAATTTTATGAATCACACCCTGGAGTTGCAAGCAGAAGCAGGAGCCCAAACTTTGCTTGAAAGAGACACTGGAATTGGCAGCAGGTGCCCAAAAATTGGATGAATCATACCCTGGAGTTGCAAGCAGCAGGAGTGCAAACATAGCTTGAAAGAGACACTGGAGTTGGCAGCAGGAGCCCAAAAATTGGATGAATCGCACCCTGGAGTTGCAAGCAACAGCAGCAGCAGGAGCCCAAACATAGCTTGAAAGAGACACTAGAGTTGGCTGCAGGAGCCCAAACATTGGCTGAATGACACCCTGGAGTTGCAAGCAGCAGCAGCAGGAGCCCAAACATAGCTTGAAAGAGACACTGGAGTTGGCTGCAGGAGCCCAAAAATTGGATGAATCACACCCTGGAATTGCAAGCAGCAGCAGCAGCAGGAGCACAAACATTGCTTTAAAGAGACACTGGATTTGGCTGCAGGAGCCCAAAAATTGGATGAATCACACTCTGGAGTTGCAAGCAGCAGCAGCAGCAGGAGCCCAAACATAGCTTGAAAAAGACACTGGAGTTGGCTGCAGGAGCCCAAAAATTGGCTGAATCACACCCTGGAGTTGCAAGCAGCAGCAGCAGCAGCAGCAGGAGCCCAAACAGAGCTTGAAAGAGACACTGGAGTTGGCTGCAGGAGCCCAAAAATTGGATGAATCACACCCTGGAATTGCAAGCAGCAGCAGCAGCAGGAGCCCAAACATTGCTTAAAAGAGACACTGGAGTTGGCTGCAGGAGGCCAAAAATTGGATGAATCACACCCTGAAGTTGCAAGCAGCAGCAGCAGCCCAAGCATTGCTTGAAAGAGACACTGGAGTTGGCTGCAGGAGCCCAAAAATTGGATGAATCACACCCTGGAGTTGCAAGCAGCAGCAGGAGCCCAAACATTGCTTGAAAGAGACACTGCAGTTGGCTGCAGGAGCCCAAAAATTGGATGAATCGCACCCTGGAGTTGCAAGCAGCAGCAGGAGCCCAAACATAGCTTGAAAGAGACACTGGAGTTGGCTTTAGGAGCCCAAAAATTGGATGAATCACACCCTGGAGTTGGCAGCAGCAGCAGGAGCCCAAACATAGCTTGAAAGAGACACTGGAGTTTGCTGCAGGAGCCCAAAAATTGGCTGAATGACACCCTGGAGTGGCAAGCAGCAGCAGCTGCAGGATCCCAAACATAGCTTGAAAGAGACACTGGAGTTGGCTGCAGGAGCACAAAAATTGGATGAATCACACCCTGGAGTTGCAAGCAGCAGCAGCAGCAGCAGGAGCCCAAGCATTGCTTGAAAGAGACACTGGAGTTGGCTGCAGGAGCCCAAAAATTGGATGAATCACACCCTGGAGTTGCAAGCAGCAGCATCAGTAGCAGCAGGAGCCCAAACATAGCTTGAAAGAGACACTGGAATTGGCTGCAGGAGCCCAAAAATTTTATGAATCACACCCTGGAGTTGCAAGCAGAAGCAGGAGCCCAAACTTTGCTTGAAAGAGACACTGGAATTGGCAGCAGGTGCCCAAAAATTGAATCACACCCTGGAGTTGCAAGCAGCAGCAGGGGCCCAAAATTACCGGAAAGACACACCCTGGAGTTGGCAGCAGCATGAAGAGAACATATGCAGATTTTCGGCACATATATCTTATCCGAAGAATATTAATAAAAAGTAAGAGTAACGTAAAGCATTTTCTCAATAATTACTTGTGGTCTGATGCGGAGGAATGTCTGTAACTGGAGAGCAGTGCCTTAAATCTGTTTTGCACGATCCATATTTCTTTAGTGTTGGTCTGGCCCCATCATCAATCTACTCTAATGCATCAGACATTGGTGGGTGGAAATCTTGGCTGATCCATGCCCGATTCATTTCCACGCAGGTCAGTCTCTCAAAAAAAAAAACATGGAGAGTGACAGATTAGTAACATATTAGTAACATATTAGTAACATAGTAACATATAAGGCCTCATTTCATCAAGCAGAGGTCTCTGCAGAATAGGAGTGAGTGGCAGCAGGAGTCTCAGTGAGAGGCCTGATCTCCCGGAATCAGCTAGCGGTCGTGTCTTGAACAGCAACCCATCTGCCGTCATCCATTGGTTAACACGATCATCCACTGCATCACAAGTGACATCTGACACCCCCAGTCAGCTGTCTGTTGTATGTTATGCTTTGGGTTCAGCTCCACTATTCAGTGAGGACGATCTGATAATCAGAAAAATCAGCAGCTGCTGCCCAGCCAAGAAGTGGAGGAGACACTTGCCGCTTCTTCCACTAGGAGGGAAAGTAGTGATAAGGAGAGTGTCGTGGGAGGAGGTGTTGCAAGCGTTTTGGCTCCTTAAGCAGACACTGTTGAGGAACCTGAGGAGGACATCAGTGAGTTTTGAGGGCACATTTAAAGGCTTGGAGTGATGGAGAGTGACAGATTTAGCAGCCAGCATGGTGGCAGAAGGGGAAAGTATGGAGGCAAATGTGCTCGGGGTAGACCACTCGAGCGGCAGGCTATCTTCCCAGGAGGTAGTGGAAGAGGGTCCCCAGAGTTGGCGGCGGCAGCGGCAGCAGAATCAGTGAATTAGCGCGGACTGTTGGTAGGAGAAATCAGCTACAAGCCCATGTTGCAGTTTTTCATCAAGCATTTGCAGGAGGTTAACATGGCTATATGAAAGATGTGTAGGCAGAAGGTGAAGTGTGGCCAGGGTACCAATGTTGGACCCTGCGTCAACATTTGCAGGGAAAGTTGGCTCCAAAAATGGTGGTCCAGCCTGCTGCATTACCCAGTGGCACACCGCTCTCTGTTCCAGCCAGCCAAGGCTCCACCACCTCCTGTGTGTCATACCCATTCTCTGTCGCTCCAGATGCCCCTCCTCCTCTTAATCCGAGTCAGTCATTCCGCCAGCAATCCATTGCCAAGCCATGTCCAAGAGACAACAGTATGTGCCCACTCATCCAACGTGCAGAAGCTAAATGTGCTCCTGTATAAGTTGCTGGTGCTGCCATCCCTCCCTTTTGAGTTGGTGGACCTTTCAGAGAACTGATGGCTTGTGCCGAGCCGAGGTGGAGAGTCCCGTGCTGTCATTTCTTTGCGAAGAAGGCAGTTCCAGCCACGTACAATTTTGTTGAACAGAAGGTGGGGCAGTCCTTTAGCCTGTCAGTGTGTACCAAAGTGCACAGCAGTGCCTACGTCTGGAGCTGTAACTATGGTCAGGGACAAAAAATATCCTTTTAGGACCACTGGGTGATTGTGGTTCCTGCACAACCACAAAAGCAACTTGGACAGGTCCCTCCGCTGTGGGGCTCCTAGGCCTTTGTGCCACAGAGAAAAGTGGCAAATTGTCAATTACATATTAATAGTTAACATTTATCTTATTTGAACATATTTATAATAATAACATATAATAACATATAACATAGCAACAATAACATATAACATAATAACAGTAACATATAAAATGTATCAACATTTTTTTTTTTTTGGTTAATTTTGTATTTTTTAGAAACACACATATATATATATATATATATATATATATATATATATATATATATATATATATATATTTTTTTTTTTTTTTTTTTTTTTTTTTTTTTCTTCAATTGCCTTTTAATATTTTGTGAATTTTTGTAAAAAAATTTTTTTTTTTTTTCTAAATATTTATTTTTTATTTTTTTTATTTTTTTTTTTTTCCCAGTGCCCTTCCAGCCTACCATGTGTGCAGGACACGACGGATTCACGCTGTTCTTCACATGGTTTGCCTTGAGCAACAGAGTCACACATGGGAGGAACTGCTAAAAATGAGAACTCAATACATGAAATCATGGCTTACTCCACGAAAACTGCAAATGGGACCCATGGTGACTGACACTGGGAAGAACATCTTGTCTGCGCTGCGACAAGGAAGCCTGAGCCATGCGTCCTGCCATGGCACACGTGTTCAATCTAGTTGTCAAGCGTTTTCCCCCCATCTGAAAGACATCCTAACAACGGGAAGGAAACTTTGCATGCACTTCAGGCATTCCTACACCACCAAGCACACCCTTCTTGAGCTTCAGCGTAAGAACGGTATCCCCCAACATAGTCTGATTTGCGATGTTTCCACCCATTGGAATTCCACCCTCCATATGCAGGATCGACTATAGGAACAGAGAAAAGCCATCACGGATTTCTTGATGATCCAAACGGATAGGGGGACTCCCCTGTGTAACTTCAATGTAAACCAGTGGCAGCTCATACATGACACCTGCCGTTTGCTCAGGCCCTTTGAGGAAGCTAATTTATTAGTCAGTCACCAGGACTATGAGATGAATGATGAGATTCCACTGCTTCATGTACTACAACACATGTTGGAAACCATGGCTGGTCAGGGCACTAGAGAAATGGCGCATACATTTCACAGCCACATGAAGCCTGTGGGGGCTGAAGTGGAGGAGGAGGAGGGGATGGGGCTTAGCGAAGCACAGTTTAGGTTTGACAAAATTACCATTTTATCTAGTCATCTGACAGGAGAGGAGGAGCGGGAGCAGCCAGAGGAGCTAGAGGGTTGTGAGGAAGGCGAGACAGAGGACCCAGACACACCATGGCAGTTTGCAATGGAGATGGAAACAGGTAGTCCCTCCGAGTCACTTGGACAAATGGCACGATGCATGCTCACGTGCTTGCGTAGTGACCACAGAATTGTCTCCATTTGTCAGCGGGATGACTTCTGGCTCTCCACCTTATTGGACCCTCGCTTCTGGCACAAAATGGGGGCATTTTTTACACCCACTGAGAGGGAGGACAAACTGACCTACTAGAGAGACATCCTACGTAGTCAGTTGGGCGATGTCTATCTGCGCCATGGTCCATACTCTCGCAGGTCTGACTCGGGGGGACCTCTGCGCTCACTTTCCACTGCCATGGCTGCCGGGGGGGGGGGGGGGTGGCAGCAGCAGCAGCAGCTCCATCAGCAGCTGCCTCAGTCTTCAGTCGCTAATGAGTAGCTTTCTACACCCGCATAGTGAGTCTACCCATGAGCAGCAGGAAGACCTGGAGCAGGACCTGAACCAGCAGGTCATGTCATACCTTGACATGACCATGCCAACACACCTTGAGGATCCGCTGGACTTCTGGGCAGCCAAACTTGACTTGTGGCCGCAACTAGCAGAGTTTGCCCTGGAAAAGCTGTCCTGCCCGGCCAGTAGTTGATTTAGATGGCTACTGGGCTGCTCTATATTATGCTGCAAAATGGCAAATTTACCTCACAATATAAGCTATTGCCCCTCAGATTTACACTGGGGCTTCTCTATATTATGCTGCAAAATGGCAAATTTACCTCACAGTATAAGCTATTGCCCCTCAGATTTACACAGGGGCTGCTCTATATTATGCTGCAAAATGGCAAATTTACCTCACAATATAAGCTATTGCCCCTCAGATTTACACAGGGCCTGCTCTATATAATGCTGCAAAATGGCAAATTTACCTCACTATATAAGCTATTGCCCCTCAGATTTATACAGGGGCTGCTCTATACTATGCTGCAAAATGGCAAATTTACCTCACAGTATAAGTTATTGCCCCTCAGATTGACACAGGAGTTGCTCTATATAATGCTACAAAACCAAGAGGGGATTTAACTCACACAATATAACCTATTTCTCAGGTTTATATAGGGACTGCTCTATGTAATGGTGCAAAACCATGAATTTACCTACAATATAAACTATTGCTGCTCCATATAATGGTGCAAAACTGAATTGATCTCACAATATAAACTATTACTCCTCAGGTTTATATAGGGGCTGCTCTATTTTATGCTGCAAAATGGCAAATTTACCTCACAGTATAAGCTATTGCCCCTCAGATTTACACAGGGCCTGCTCTATAGAATGCTACAAAACCAAGAGCGGATTTAACTCACACAATATAACCTATTTCTCAGGTTTATATAGGGACTGCTCTATGTAATGGTGCAAAACCATGAATTTACCTCATAATATAAACTATTGCCCCCCAGATTTACTCAGGGGCTGCTCCATATAATGGTGCAAAACAAGGCAAATGTATTGTCCAATATAAACTATTGCTGCTCTGATTTACACAGGAGGGCCACTCTAAAGAATGGTGCAACATGGCGAATTTAGCTCACAATATAACATAGATTGCAAAATGAGATTTTCAGACAGGGCCTATTCTATAAAATGGCAATTTTACCTCACAATATAAACTATTGCTCTTCAGATTTACACAGGGATTTAGGTTGATATATATATAATAGTGCAAAAGAGCGAATTTACCTCACAATACTGTATAAACTATTGCTCCTCAGATTTACACAGTGGGCTTCTCTATATAATGGTGCAAAATGGCGAATTTACCTCACTATATAATCCGTTACAGCTCTATATAAAAAAAATACATAAATAAAAAAAGGGGCCTGTAGAAGCTTATTTAGTATAACAGATAGGGTGACATGTGCTGGTTTGGGATGCCCATGTGGGCTAGTGTTTTGACAGCAGGACAAAAAACAATTCAAAATGCAATAGCTTAATAAAACTGAGGCTGAACAAGCTTATTTAGTATAAAAGATAGGGTGACGTGCTGGTTTGGGATGCCCATGTGGGCTGGTGTTTTGACTGCAGGACAAAAACTGCAATACTTTGATTCAGCTGAGGAAGGATGAACAAACGTATTTAGTATAACAGATAGGCTGCTAAGTGCAGGTTTGGGATACCCAGGTGAGCTGGTATTTTTTTTTTGTTAAAGGCAGACCAAAAACCAATTCAAAATGCGATACTTTGATTAAGCTGAGGAAGGATGAACAAGCATATTTAGTATAACAGATAGGCTGCTAAGTGCAGGTTTGGGATGCCCTGCGGCCTAGTGTTTTGGCAGCAGGACAAAAAACAATTCAAAATGCAATACTTTGATTAAGCTGAGGAAGGATGAACAAGCGTATTTAGTATAACAGATAGGCTGCTAAGTGCAGGTTTGGGATGCCCAGCGGCCTGGTGTTTTTTTTGTTAAAGGCAGGACAAAAACCAATTCAAAATGCAATACTTTGATTAAGCTGAGGAGGATTAACAAGCATATTTAGTATAACAGATAGGCTGCTTAGTGCAGGTTTGGGATACCCAGGTGGGCTGGTGTTTTTTTTTAGTAAAGGCAGACCAAAAAATATTTAAACTAATCCAGTTATATATTATGATAAATGCTTGTGTGTAACAGATAGGGTTAAATAAGCCACTGCATAGCATGGCATGCACAGTGGCAAGGCAGATTTACAGCACAAAGAACTGAAATCGAATTGAAAACTGATCTGGCTAATGAAAAAAAAAATCACTGTCACTTCTAAGCTGTCCCTGGCTGGATGGTTCCGGTCTTTCCCTATCTTTCCCTATCTTTCCCTGGCTCTGTCTACCTCTCTGTCTGCCTCTCTGACTCTCCCTACCTATCTCTAACTCTCTGTCCCTGTCTCTAACTAGCTGTGCTCTGGCCGCAATGCAAGACTTAAATGCGCACAAGCAAGATGGCCGCTGCTTTATATAGCACGGTGACGTCATCGGGCTTCCTGGCTGCTGATAGGCTGCATGTGACTTACCCATGATACCTTGCCCCAGGGGATATGTCTGGACATGTTCATTCACCATTTTAGAAATAAATGGAGTTTAAAGGAAAACTTCGATCGATTGAATCGCGGGGAAATTCGGATTCGTTCAGAATCGAATTTTCCATGAAATTCGGAACGAATCCGGGTACGTCTGGATCGATTCGCTCATCCCTAATGTCCACCACCGATTATGTTAAAACTATTACCAAAAGGTTGGCATATAGAAGCGCAGACTGTTTACATTGAGAAGAAGGACTCTGTTCTACACGTTGAGCTTGTCACCCATTGCTTTCGGGCAGCACGGTATTACCCCTACAATTTAGCATCTACCAGTTTACCTTTATTAGCACTAGTCACTAGTGCTCATCACTGGTGCCCATCAGGAAATCCCCTGTTGCCTCGGCAGTGCAGTCCAAGCCTGTGTGTATAATTAAACATAGAAAATGAGACAAAATATCATGCTTTGTACTATGTGTACTATAGGGGTGGCTAAAAGGATTTATAATGGGCAGTCTAGCTAACCTCTCAATAAGCATCCATTAATATATAGTAGCTTAACTTAATCCTTAACATTTAAATCTTCATATGTGGAATATCTCCCCTGACAATTGCATAATCTATGCACATGCCATTTACATAAAATGTAATTCAACAGCTGTCTAGGGAGCCTTGGTTAATATTGACATGTATGATTAAAGAAAGAAGCTGAACTGCAATCTAACTTTCCTGAATGTAATGCCTGAATTTATTGCAATTAATCATCTTATTATCATACCGTTATCATTATCATATTATTATATAAAAAATATATTTTTGGTGTTGCAGTGCAGTAATAAAGTATAATAAAAAGTAATACATTGCATTAAAGCCAGTGCGGGACTCATGCACTGAATTAATGGGCAGCCTGGTGAGACCTTCCTTTGTTACAGGGAAGACAGGAATCCAGGTCACTTAAGCATGATATAAAATATTAACCAACTCTAAATATATTGAGAATAAAGTGCTAAAAAGCAATAAGCGGAGCACAAGTACTACTAAGTGCAGAAGCGGGGTGAAGTGGCAATGAAGAAGAAGGCAGGATGACAGCATGCAGTATATTCTATCTCCGCGCTCATTTGGAAAAGACAGATGAAAGCTGGAATTACCTTCACGCATCTGAACACAAAAAACTCATCCAATTTCCGATATCCTGCACAGAGCAGAGCAAATATTCCACAGTTCAGTTAGCGGGGCGATTTGCATGATCAGTTAAATAGTTATATTTTACGTAGGTTTATTTTAATTCAGAGAACAGAAAACACCAGGTTTGTTTCTTTATAGCTTTATTCTTTTTCTTATTGCACCATGTAAAATGCCAGTGGCCCGTTTAAACCAAAAAATATATGTTAGAGTAAAAGATGAATCCCACTTTAACACATTTAAAACATTTGTAGATAATGTTAGAGTTCTGATTTAACAAAAAAATAACGTATTTTGGGGTGTCAGTGTAACAAGTCATCAAAGTAACTGCACAGTCTATGAGCAAAGTACCTTGCATTGTACTGAACATTGGGTAGGGGTGTATCAGCGGCTGACACCAGAGAAACGTGTAATAGGACCTCTGGGCAGCTACTCAGGGGCCTGTGGTGACCCTGGGGTTGGCAGCAGGTGGCAAGGCTGGGAGTCAACCAGGGATAACATCATGTAACTGTGGTGCAGTGCTGATTAGGCAAGCAAAAGATGGGGAGGCTGATTCATTACTAGCGCCAGGTATCGGCAAATGAGCATCTGTATAGCAGCGCTTAAAGCGGGTACCGGGCGCTGTAACAGAGCGCCTCAGTCACTATAGTAACTTAGCCGCATTGATGAATGTGATGTATGTTGGGCGCTCTAACACCAGTACAGCGCTGCAGGGAGCGAAATGTAGCGCCAACTCAGTGCGACCGATTCTCAGCGACTCACACAATATTCAACAAAAAAACAGGACTCATAGAGCATAGGTGCTCTAAATCTGGTCGCTATAGCATAGAGCGCCAGACGCTGTGTGATTAAAGTCTGTTTTTGAACACATATCCACCAGTAACAAAGCGAAAACACATGGAATGACATTAGGCCTGATTCAGAGCCTCCTCAAAACCATGTCGTATATGGCCCGTTTTGTGTATTATACATTTTTTTCCCATATGTGTATGAGCTTACACATGATTCAGAGCCTCCATCGGAAGCCTTCCGTTTACTGTTCGTAGCAGTGTAAGCCAACGAGGATGGCATTTTCTGCCTCTCGTTGCGTCCTTCGACAGGACGAGGGTAACATATATGTTACCCCGTAAACCTCGTATACTACCGCTTTTCAGCGTTTTTGAACGTAGCTTCCCACAAAGATTTTCCGTGTCCCGTTAGATTCTGCATGCACCTTCCTCCCAATATACGTCCAAACAGCATTTTCTGGGAAATCTGCTTTGTTTGTTTGCTTGTACGCATGCACGCACCTATTTACCTCATTCATGTCCCCGTCTCAACTATTCTCTCACTCACTTATGCTTTTATGCTTACCTCAACTTACTTGCGGTTCCGGTCTTCATGCTTACATCAACTCACTCGCGGTTCCACTTTTTATCATCTCCCACCATTCATGCTTACCTGAACTCCCTTGTCACTATATTTGTTCCTCGGTCCCACTCTTTTCATGCTTACCTTAATTTTCTTTAGTCTATATATATTTAGGAAGTCCTTGTGGCTTTTATGGGATTTATGTGCATCAATGTATTTGGAAACTAATTAATAAATGATAGACATAAAAAAAAAAAAATTATATTTTATTTTGGTATAGTATAATTTTCAATATTAGTTATTTAAAGGGTTTTTAAATGATTTTTTTTGGTATGAAACAATATAAATAAAACAAAACAAAATAATTGGCAATCTTTAGATAGATTTAGGTCTACATTAAAATACGCAATGCAAGGCAACATTACTATAAATGTGCCAAAAAACCTACAAAAATAAAAATTTTATATCATTTTAAAAATAAGGAAAGATGTCAAGATAAACATAATACCTGTATAGATGCTCTTCAGCAACCTGAAATCCAAAAGACAGAAGCATAGCTGCAAATGCTCATATTCGCCTCCATAACACCGCAACTCACAACACGACGGCACACTTTCACCAGCAAAATGACCCCGTAAGTTGAACGGAAACAAACCCATTTTATTGGCAGGTTTTCATCTGCAATCAAGGCTCTGAATCATGCGCAAGCCCATAACAATAACATAAGTTGCCCGACATAACGGAAATTTGACGATAAACAAACGATCATCAAAAGCGCATATTTGCGTTAGCGTAAATGCATTTACGCATGAAAACAGTACCGAAAATTACAAAAAAGCATGGAAAAACTCACAAAACTTACACAAACACATGCGAAAGTGCACGGGAAAGAGGCTCTGTATCAGGGCTATTGTTATAACATTGTGACATTAACACTTTTGTGCCAGACCTGTAATGACAAATCTGCAAAAAAAAGTTTTCAAAAATGACTCTTTCTAGGCCAGGAGAGGTGACACAATTATTTGAGAGAAAAAAAAATAAATAAATAAACAACAAAAAACCCTGTTTAAACAGAAGAAAAGGAAGGTCCTTCGAAATGTATGGGAGAGCGACAGGTAGCGACAGGTACATGGCACTCTGGAAGCTAGCACGCCAGCGCTATATGCTGAGCTGCCTGTAATGATGAATCATACGCTACATGGCGCTGTTAGAGTAGCTCACCAGAATCACCTTCATAAATGTGGTTTTGCGTACAGCTCCTGGCGTTTACCAGATGCTGCCTGCCGCTACAAGGCGCTACCTGCCGCTATCCCTTGATGAATAAACCCCAAAATAACTGTGCAGTCTATGAGCAAAGTACCTTGCATTGTACTAAACATTGGTTAGGGATGTATTAGAGGCAGGCACCGGAGAAACATGTAATAAGACCCCGACAGCTATTTAGGGACCCATGGTGACCCTGGGGTTGGCAGCAGGTGGCAAGGTTGGGGGTCAACGAGGGAAAACAGCATGTAACTGTGGTGCAGTGCTGATTAGGCAAACAGAAGGCTTAAAGAGGACACCCATCTTAGAGAAAATGGAAGTTGGCCCCAGTAAGGGGGACATCCTCACTGGTTATACCACCCCCCACCCATACATTTACTAGCTTTATAAGCTAGGCACTGGATGTGGCACTGGACGTGAAGCACGGCATGATAAGAAAGGTGAGAGTCATAAATAGGTGTATAAGGCGATCTTATTGCCAGTAACTGTCGCACACATTTTAAACTAGACATAGAATGTCACAAACCATTGATGATTAACAGCTCAGACACTCCTAAAAGCAGAATAAAACCCACCAGAGTACACTGGCTTTTCCTCTGGGCATTCCTGAATTTGGATGCCTTGCTGTGTGAAACCACCCCAAACGCTGCTAATAACCTATCCCCAGTCCAGTGGTGCATGTGCAGGAATTTATCTAATCAGAGCCATTTGCAAAAAGGTTGTTTTCCCCTGCATTCCCCGGTGCCATGCGCGCTCCCCATTGAAGGCAATCAGAACCTTTGCTGAAGGATGTAAACATGGCAAAGGGCTCTGATTGGACGAGAGCCTGTGCCTGCGCATGTGCAGTTGGGCTGAGGAGAGGTGAGTTTTACTGGGAGAACTGAGGGGTTTCACACAGCAAGGCATCCCAATTTGGGATGCCCAGGGAGCACGGGAACAAAACCCATGGAAGTCAAATTCCTGGGTTTTGTTCCACTTTAATGGGTAATTCCACTTTTGCTACCCTTTTCAATTCCCATGAATGTGGTCAATATGCTGAACTTATCTTTGATGTTTTTCTTTTTTGTTCGTTTGCTACTCCATAAAAGCAAACCATTTTCTGTAGAAACAATGCGTTCATGTTTGCAACGTACAACAAAGCGGTGTTTTCCAGTACATTTTAAAAACTTTATGACTCTGGCTTGCTAATCATCTTATTGGCTAAGGCAGATATGACAGGATTAACCCCATCTGCTCTAATTTAAACTGTGCATATAAGGGAAACACAATCTTGTGTATATAGCTAAAGGGTTACTGGCAGAATTCTCATTTAGGGAGGTAATTACTGCTGCTTGATTTAGCCAAAGCTGCTGATTAAATCACCTATTATGGTGGAAGGATTCTGGGTTCTGTAGTCAGTAGTTTTTACTCAAGGCCAGGAAAACCGCTCCCACTCACAGACAACAGACACACACAGACATAGGGGGTCATGCTCGATATTTGTGAAGCCAGCGTGACTTCCGTTGTGCATTGTGGTTTGGATTGCAACCATCATCCCGATTAACTTTTTAGCAATAACACACAAAAAAGTGAAAAAAACAAGTATTTTTCCTGTTTGTCCCCCCAAAAAATCATATATCTGTAAAGTTTGGAAATTACAGCTCCCTATGGACTATGCTACAGATTTCACCATTTTTTCTGCATAGCCCATAGGGTTCTGTCGTTTCCAAACTTAAGAACAAATATCCTTACCTCATTGGAAAAATTATATACCTCACCTGTAAAAAAGCCCCATCACAGGTATAGGTAGTTTTTTGGGGGGAAGGTAGAAAAAAAAATATTTGAAACTTTTTTGGTGTCTAAATTGTCTAAATACTAAGACGCTCACCAGGAGGCAGGTTGCAATCCACACCACAATGCACACCGCAAGTCACACTGGCTGCACCAAATATTTAGCATGAAGCACAGTAATATAAGAAAATTGGAAACAGCAGGGTGATAAGTACATCATAGGTCTGGGGACAAATCTAACATAACCGTTTATTTTACAACCCAGAAGTCCAAAATAATAAGGCAGAACACCAGAAATCTGTTAAAAATAAGTTTTCCTTTGGGGCCCCAAGTCCCATGTATGTTCAATGAGGTAAAAGCGGCACTATGCCCGGTACGCCTTGCTGCGCCCAGTGGCAGGGTCAATTCTGTGGATTTGGTGGTACAGTGACATAAGTGCGGCTCGATTGCGCCTGAATCGGCTGCATATTTGTTTGTCATTGAAATCTGCCACAGACTGCCTAGTGGTAAACATTCAGTCACAGCATTGCCACTTTACAAACCAGCCAACACAACCACAAAAACAAACACACGCACCAAGCACAGCCAAACAAAAAGAGCACTCACATGGGGAGGGACGGCCTTGCGATGCTGGTTTGGGGCGCTGCCCCCGCCTGCTCCCCCCCTCCCTCCGCCGATGAGGGTTGTCTGGCCCTGACGCCCCTACCCTACCCTTCCCCCTTTGCCCCTCCCTGTGCCCTTCAGCTATCCTTTCACCCCCCCTCTCTTCATCTTCCCCCGGCCTCCACTGGTATCTTTCTCAGCTAGTCAATGTCCCCCTTCCCTTCTTACATTCTAATTCCATATATCTCCTTTTTCTTTTCACTTTCCTTCCTCTTGTCTACAAGGGCGAGGGACGCCTCCGTCCGGCCTCTGCTTTACTAAGACACTCAATCCTGACTCCAAGCTTCTACTAACTAATAGGAGGAGAGTACATGTGAGGCGCCGTGAACGCCCGGGCTGGGCTTCGGGGCGGGAGCCTCAGACCGAAAAGGCGAATAGAAACCAGGGTCCGTATGGAGGGGGTCCGAATTGGGTGGGGCTCTTTCGCCCTCGGACCTCGGCCTGGGCCTAAATGATGATGATGTCATAAACATGTGTTTGCTCGAATTTACAGTGGAAGTATATTACAGGAGCTGAGAGAAGCCTTCGGACTTGTAACACGACCCGGCCTGCGTGCTGGACCTTTTTCTCCCCTTGTACTGTCTTTACTCTGACTGCTTACTTGTAATGTCCTGTTTTTGAAAACTTAAATAAAGAATTAAAAAAAAAAAAAAAGAGCACTCACACCCACTCCAAGTCAATGCAGCTCACCAAAAAAACAGATGCATTGGGGAACAAACCATTAGGCTGCTGAAAGCACGCTTCTGAAGTTTGGCCAGGCCAAGAGGGGAGCCAGCCCAGACAAGGTGTCAAATATAATCCTGGCTTGTTGTTTGCTTCCCAATATTAGCTTACTACACCAGATGTCAGAGTCAGAGAAAACACAATTGATGTCACAAAACCCAGACCTGCTATCAGACAGTACACCAAACAGACAAAGTGTCTTTGGCTGTTCCACGCAAAACAGCTAGTTTAGCGTGGCCCTACACTGTGTACTCCTACTCCAAAGTCAATCACACAGACACACACAATACCTAGGCAAATGCAATAAGGCACAAATCCATTTTGCTGCGTTCAATACTTAGCTTCAGCCATAAATTCAGTGCACCAGAGCCACATGTTTGCCATTTTCCTCCTTCCCTCTAGCCGAAAAAAAGAAAAGCGCTAATTTGCTTGGGGAAGCATGCTTTTCCACGTTAGTGGGCATTTCCAGCTTGTTTGACATTTCCAGCTTGTTTCCTCCTCCATGCCTGGCGCAAATCAGAAACGCTAATTTGTTCTTAAAATGAGCATGCTGCTGCATGCTAGAAGGCGTTTTCTGTGAAAGCATCAGCGCTAAACCCACTACCATTTCTATTGGTAATGTTTGCAGCGAAGCCCTGTGCCTGATAAATTTTGAGCCAGTTCAGGGCAAGATTGCTGCTTTATCACACTGGTAGGATCATCTTTTTTGTTTGGGTTGGTGAAGAGGAGGAATACTAACAGGATGCCTAATGGTAGGGGAGTCAGGTGTGCCACGGGATGTTCCCCTGCTGGGCACAGCCCCAGAGGTTCACCTCATGGATGTACCGCTAGCACCAATTGTGCTTGTGGTGTGTTGCGAGATCGTGACTGGTCTAGTTATTGGGATTTGACCAGGGCTGTGTTTGCTGTTGCTGCTGTGGTTGCCTTGCCTGCCACCACAAATGAGCTAACTAGTGTGCTGGGCAGTCATATCCAGCCTCCCACACCTGCTGAAGAGGAGCCCAATCTAGTAGGCCACACTGTAGGTGCTGCAGGAAGTCCTGAGGATCGCAGCAGCCTGCCAAGTGTGAGCCAGGATTCAGTCTGGCGGATAACATCACGCTGGTGCTCTTGCTCTTGTTTGGCTCACAGCAGCTCAGCAAGAATGACTGCACCAAGATCTGGGAGGGCATTGCTGAGACCCTCAATTGCACAGCTGCACATCAGCATAGTACTGCAGCAACCAGGAAGCTCTACTATACATTGTGCAGGGCCCTCCTGAAAAAAATGCAGGTGGACCGGCTCATTGAGTGTGGAAAGCTCGAAGGCCCACTCCATGAGTATCACGAATATGAATTCATACTGAAGCACAAGATCCCTGTATATTAGCTGCAGGCGGTGGATGTGCATGATGACACTACAGCCTTGGCTGAAGGTAAGTGAGTCCTTTTGCTGCTATCAATTTACCCTTTAGGTCTTTTGATTGGACCCTTGCCCATGTTGGTTAATGTTCTGTTCTCACAGTTTCTCATGTTAGTTGTCTTTTTTTCTTGTGTTCATAGGCCTCATTCAGCCACGCTACTGACCCACTGTCTGTAAGTGCACACTTGTGCACATGCTTCCAATGTCTGATTGGGCCCTTTGGTCATGCTGGTTAATGTTTTCCCTTTTTCTCATGTAATTTCTTCTGCCCATCAGCAGCCTTCGCAGCCTCCAACCAAGCTCACCTAGCGCACAATAGGGTTGATTCAGAGCCCCTTTCTCATCGTTTTTTTGGAGGTGTTGCTACCAAATGAAAAATCATGTAAAAATGAAAATAGTTCACACAAAAAGTCTCGCAGAAAAGAAAGGCTCTGCTGAATTAGACGAGGGGGAAAAATGAACTAGAATAGAAATTTTAAAGCAAGAAATTAGCGAGAAAGGGGCTCTGAATCAACCCTAATGTCTGTAAGTGCACATCTGTGACGAACTTTCAAATGTGTCTGCTGAGGGCCACTTCGGTCATGCTGGTTAATGTTCTCACACTCTCTTATATAATTTCTCCTTGATTTCCCCTGTGTTTATAGGCCTCACATCTGACATTCCGGAAATGGAGGAGAGTCTGGAGGAGATGCCGGTATGTGAATGACCTCGCCAGTAGTGGCACTTGCATTTTTGGCTTGGTTAACATTGTAAAGGACCTACCATCTTTTGCCCATGGGACACACTCTGAAAACAGTTATGCAGTGCTTTTGTGTATTTGAGGAGATGTATATTGAAGGCTTGACATGTGTTGGACTACTCTTGCCTTGTGTCTTCCAGTGTTGAACGCATTTTTAATGCCCTTTGTTTTGCATACTCCAGCTTGTATGTGTTCCCCACAACACCCGATGCCCCGCAGCAGCAGCCACCACAGCTGCAGCAGCCACAAGCATCAGTGGATGATTCCACACAGGCATGGGACCACTTATTCCCCATCTTTAGACAGCATACCAATATTGCTAGTATGTGGCCATCTTTGTGGCCTACTGAGCCTGTACATCTTTGTAAACAGTGTGTGTCTGGTCCTCAAAGACATGAACCTGTATCTTGAGGTGTTACAGTCACCATCCCACCCTGTTTTCCTGCTGCCTCCCATTGCTGTGTGTTCAATTTGTATTTGTGTAGCTTTGGTATTCACTTTGCCAAACATATGTTCACCTTGTGTGCTTCTTAACAGGTCGAGGCATCAGGGTTTCAGATTTCTGGCAGTCCAGCTTTAATGGCCCCATCAGGTGATTCGGGGGTCTCTCTTACCCACCCAGGTATACTCCTTGGTAAGTCCAATGTGCCAAAACCATGTTTGGCCAACCCCCTTGTAGGCAACTGTTAGGGACATCATTGAAAACACAATTACACGTTCATTACAATGTTGTGTCAGAAGCACAATGCCAACCCCAGGCAGATCAACAATGCCTTCAGCTGCACACACTAAACAATACTGCGTGTTAGCTCATGGGTGACCAATAAACTACAGTCAAACACAAACAGTTGAGTCATGTTTCTATCTTCTCTAATTTACAGGCTCCTTTGGAGTTTGTCAGTGACCTGAAAAGGTGCCCTTGTAGCACCAGCTCTATGAACTAGGGGCACAGATGCTGGCAGTCTACAATAGGCAGCTCCCAACAACCCCCCCCCCCTCCTCCGCATCCAGATCTGGCTGCAGAAGACCCACCCCTGCCGGACCAAGCTTGGATGATTATTTGTTTGGGGGATTCTGCACAATTAATTTGATTTTGACTAATTACATTCCTCCTATTGTGTTGCTTGCTAACGTAAGTCTAAATGTCTTGGGTCTTTATGTAGACTATCTACAAAACAAAACAAAATGGAAAAAAGGCCAACATGGCCAATCATAAAGAAATTTGTGGGCATAACAACAACTATATTTTCTCCCTGCCAGCATCTTCTCACGCATGTCCAGCAGCATTACTAGGGACTCCAACATATACTGCCGAGTTTGGCCGAACTTGCGGACAAAGTTGGGGTTCGGTTCCCTGAACTCGAACCCCATTAAAGTCAATCAGGACCCAAACTTGGAAGCCCAAAAATGGCTGTAAAGTGGGGTATCAAGGACTAGAGGGCTGAGAATTGAGGGGAACACCAGGACGATTGCCCTGCACAAAATGGGCTAGGGAAAGTACTCAACGCGATAACAGAAAATTACATAAATGAACATACAGAAATTAAAAAACAAATTCCCTTTTTTCAAGGGTGTTGGGGCCAAATTGGTGGTGGGGGGCACCTGGGTAAATGCCCTGCACACAACAAAATGGGCTCAATGTGATAACAGAAAACTAAAATATTAAAGAGATACATAAATAAAAAAAACAAAATATTACATTTTTCAAGAGTGTTGGGGTGAAATTGGGGGTGGGGGAGCACCCGAGGGATTGCCCTGCTCAAAATAATAACAGAAAACCAAAAAAAAGAAGTACATAAATGCATTAAAATATATATATATATATAAATATATATATATATACATTTTTTTTAAATAACGTTTTTCCGTGTTTTATTTGTTCCTGTTGCAGGTAACTGCCTGTGGGTTTATTTTTAAATATTTTTGGGGGCATTTTTGTTTAGATCCAATTTTTATCTGACAAAGAAGAGCCTGACTTTTTATTTTTTTAAATTTAACTGTTTTACTAAATGGGGAACATCCATGTGTTTTACTAAATGGGGAACATACATGTTTTGGTCATTTTATTGCCATTTTTAGTTAGACCTTATTTTTATCTAACGAAAGAATAGCCCGGCTTTTAATTTTTTAAATTGTATTTTTTCAGGTTTTAAAAGCATCCTATCTAACACGGAAACTTTCTGTGGGTTTAATTTTTTATATGTTTTGGTAAACAAGGCTCAGAGGTCAAGCTATTGGCGGCCCCAATCCCTGCAAGTTACAATCCCTTATGCCTTTTGGTTTTGGCTTGAGGCTCTTTCTTGGGCACCTCTGGAAGAACCCCATGTCTACATCAATGGGCACCTGGTTCTTCCACACCCCTTTTGAGATGTGTCAACTTTGACAACTTTTAACCATTTTTTATTCTCACTAAAACCCCCCAAAAGGCGAAAAAATGCTAAAATACACTTGCGGTTTTTATTGTTAAAGGACATGCCAGATGCTGCCGACATGTGTTTTAGGAATGAAATATGCCTGTTAATCAGTGAAGTTGGTATTTTACTCCAGCTTTTTGCTGGAGATAATTCACTCAGGAAATTGACACATTTGCGCATGCTTTTCTGCTCTCTAAACACCCCATTAAACAGTTTTTGTTTGTGGAGAATTTCAGGCACAGGTTTCCGCATTACTTCACGCTCGTGTGCCATTTCCACCTTAAGCAATGCGCTTCAAATTCTTACAACCATAAATCAGAGGAAGTCAGAGCGTGATTTGGTGCTCCAAAAAACATAGGTGAACAACCATGAATCAACCCTAATGTGAAACAATTGTTAGATCACATGTAGCATGTGACCAGTGTTGACTGGACAAACTCAAGGTGCTGCATTTAACACAGAAATATCACTCACAGGTAAGGAGGCATGCCACATTTAGGTTTAAAAACAGCACCCATAACTTAAGAAGCCAGACAGATACTTTTGATATATATTTTTTTTATGTGTTTCATTACTGCTGACTAATCTCTACAAAATGGAAAATATACTTTTTGATAGATATGGCTTGAGATAATGGAGGATTTTTCCCTCCTCTTATATGTAAAATGCTGACGATTTCTGTCTGATCTTGCAATATCTTTATATTGTATTATCCTTGCTATAATAAAAATTATTGAATAGGAAAAACAGCACCCATATTGGCATTCGAAAGAGCATGCCGCTAAGGCATTCTGCGCCAGACACAATACCAAAAAAGGCTTTAAAAAAGGCTGCAAGCACAGTGACAATGTGACAAGACCTGGAATGACATTAGTGGCACAGAAATTACCTGACACAATAGTGGCAAGACTGAAAATGCACGTTAGGGGTGGCTCAAAAAATACATGAAATGGAACCAACAAATATTGAGAACATGCAAGGTATCCCTGTGTCAGCTGAATGAGCACAAAAAGTAAAATCTCTAACCAAAAGTACAAAATACATAATGGCTGTGAAGAATAAGGCAAATAATTGATTTCATTTTATAGCTAATATCCGGCTTCCCCCTTTAAGATTCTCTGTTCTTAGTAAACGTTACCCTTACCTTACAAGTCTAGCGGGAAAAGGAAGTGCGTATATGGGCATAAGGATCTGACAATCAGATAAGACAGTTTCAGGTTGAAAGCCCCCCTGTGGCTTCCCTAACACCTGTGTCTGACAACGAGGGGCCAGCATCCATTGTGGAGGCGTGATAGCAGCTTCAAAAGAATTCCCCAGGACCGCTGTCTAGGAGGAGGATGGGTGAAGGGGCAGAGACCAAGCTTAAAGTGGACCAAAACCCATGGTGATCAGCCAGGAATCTATAAGATTCCTGGGCAGATCAATTCTCTCCTCCCAAGGCATCCAAAACCGGGATGCCCCGCTGTGTGAAACCCCCCAGGTCAGCCATACGGTTACCTTGTTTCCCGGTCCAACAGCGCATGCATGAGCCGCGGTCCCTCTAGCAGGGCACGTGCCCACGCCAGGCATTTGTTAATGGCCGGCATGGGCACACTCACTGTTAGAGGGTAGCGGGGGATGTGGCCATCAGCGCGCTTGGATGTGGCCATCAGCGCGCTCAACCTTAAACAAAGGCTTAGACAACGAGACATCAGCGGCTTCGAGCGAGCTGATTGGACAAACGGCCATGCATGTGCCGTAGGACCGGGAGGAAGTGAGATGGCTTCGGTGATCTGGGGGGTTTCGTGCAGCGGGGCACCTTGGATCGGGATGTCCCAGGGGAAAGGACCAAAACCCAGGATAGTGAAAATCATGTGTTTTGGTCAACTTTAAAGCTAGGCCTGGGAGACCAGGACTTGGCCACTCCCTCATGCCAAGATAGGAACAGCAACCATAGCTGGCTCCAAGGCTCCTGGATGTCCTGATTCATACAAATCATTCACCCTGCTAAGGTCATCTAAATTTAGGTTGTATCTCTGCTTGTAACTCACTGTACCTGTAAACTGTATCCCACTACGCATTTGTATTAATTTCGTCATAGCCAAATGTTTGTAATAACCGCCTAGTGTGCATTCTGCATTAAAATCTATATTTTACTTGAGCTATCTTTTTTGCCCAGAATCTGTGTCCATGGCTTTGCTGGGCCTCGTAGTCCACTGGGCAAGCTGAAACAGACGATGATTTGGGAAAGCATGCTACGTGATTATAGGTGCCGTGCTGTTAGTGTGACCACATCACACATGGCTAAAAAGGACCATTGAAGTCTATAGGAGAACCACACTGACGCAAACAGACGCAAATGAGAAACTGAAGGCTATGCGGCATTAAGCGAGGCACGGGGAGGCCGATTTATTAATAGCGCCAGGTAGCGACAGATGAGTGCCAGTAGAGTGATTTTCACAGCGCCAGCTAGTATTCGCTGTGCTTGGCCGTTGTTCGCTTGTTGAGAGCGACTCAGTCGGTGTGCGTTAATGTTGAATACGTGGTGGGGTGTCGCTGTTTCACAGGTTCCGCGCTGTATGGGTGCGCCTGACAGCGAATGGCCAGAGCGAACGGCTTCCAGCATATTCATTAACAAATCATGCTCAAAAATTTCTCGCGCTGTGAAATCCTTGTTTAAACCCCAGAGCGCTGGCGGCGATGTGTGTAAAGTAGTTTTTAACCCCCAAACAACCATTTTTTTTTTTTATGTAAAAATTATACAAGTTTTTCTAAACATTTTGTAATATGAATACATTAATATCAGACCTGTAATATCAATTCTGCACATTTTTTTTTTTTTTTTCCTTAAAAAAAAATCCTAACATTGCAGAAGTGGTCACAGAATTTTTGACATTAATAGCAATTAATTATGATTATTTAAAGATTGCTCCATTGAAATGCATTGGACAACACCAGGGAGCGACAGGTCATACCTGGCGCTGTGATGGGATTAGCAGCGGCGCTGTTCGTTGCAGTCGGCTACATGATGAATCCCGCGCCAGCTGTCGCTCTCGCCGGCGCTAGCCTCATTTAGCGTGATAAATGCGTCATTGTGACCGGCGCCGGGCGTACTTGAGTCGGTAGCCGCCGTTAGATGGCGGTACCTGGCGCTCGTCAGACACTACCTGGCGCTAGCCCTTGATAAATAAGGGCCTAAATATTTTTAGCGTCATAAATATGGCTTTGCTGAGGCGCAGCTGAAAAAAACCTGCTGTTGTGTGGCATTGTGTGGCGCTAGCATTTCTTAAATTAAGACCCATAGTGACTGCAAAACAATGGACAGAGATAAAAAGAGAAAGGTGCAGGGAAATATTGAACGAATGCAGAGGAATAGAGAGAAAAGTCATGAGAGTAGAAGAAAAAATCAATGAAGTAAGATATGAGAGAGAAAGATAGGTGTCATTGTTGTTTTATAAGTATCTACTAGCTCTAAACTTAGGAACACTCTAGAAGGGTTGGGTTTTCCCTTATATAACCTCTGTATTGTTGCCTTAACAAACTAAGTTGCGAGCCTCAACCAATGGCAGGGCAGGTAATGTTGCCAATGCCACCTGGCTAAGTCTCTATTTATCTAAATTAATAGGAATGTTAGACTATTTAATATTAGTTAAGTCCATTCCTTAGGCAACACTGCCATCATGTGGATTCATGATGTAATGATCCCCAAGTTATGTATCCAACTGGTTTATCTAGGATTATTTAAAGTTTCTAACACAATCGGCTTATTCCACTGACAGGGCTCTAATGTTTTCTATGTGTAGTGTTGCCCATAATTTCCACCCATCACAATAATAATAATAAAAATTGGGGAAGGGGATAGAAAATCATGTTGTTAGTGTACATCCCTTAAATCTTGGGAAACGAAAAAAAAACATCAACTCCCCCCTACACACATGACCCTGCATTAGACATAATAATCTAACTGCCCCCCTCCCCAAATCCTCTTATACTATAAATTCACGGGGAGTAGAGAAGGTGATTGCTGAGGAGGGCAGGAGTATCTCAATGGAGTTGGCAATCATTACTTAAATAATTTGGCACTGTTCTTTGTGGGTTTGGGGGATAACTAGGTAAAAGCAATGCTTAATCTGTGGTCATGAAAGATTTGAATACACCAGGGGCAGAGGTGGATTGACCATAGGGCATACCAGGCAAAATCCTGGTAGGCCAGCACCAGGGAAGGCCATGGCCGGTGAGGGGCAGATGGGGGAGGGTGGCCGGTGATCGGGCCCCCGATCGCTGGACAATTAATAAGGCAGGGTAACCAATTTATAGCTGCCTGCAACCGCTCATACACACACACATACAAATACACGCTCCAGCGCTAGTCCCGGGTGGCCAGTGGGCATGGCCTGTATCCATGGGTGCCATCCATTGTTTTTATTGGATGCTGGCCATATGGACCATGCCCACCACCGGAAACCAGCACCACAACAACTGGGAAGCGTCGGTAAGCGTTAGTGGGTGTGTTTGTGTGTTTATGTGCATGTGTGTGAGAGGCAGCTGGGGGGAAACAGCAGCAGCAGGGAGCAGGCATAAATCTGTTACCCTGCCTGCTGCCTTATTATTGTCCAGCTGGGGCGAGGGAAGGGGAATGCAACTCACTGGCTATAATGAGGGATGCCCCTAACTGATTGTAATGTAGGGATGCCACTCATTGGCTGTAATGAGGGATGCCCCTCACTGGCTGTAATGAAGGATGCCCCTCATTGGCTGTAATGGGCGGATGCCACTTACTGACTGTAATGAAGGATGCCGCACACTGCTTGTAATGGGGTGATTCTGCACACTCTCTGTAATGGGGTGATATATATATATATATATATATATATATATATATATATATATATACAGTATATATATATATAGTGACATTAGGATAGTATACTGGGCCAGGAACAGTACAGCAGGGCCCGTGTGCCCCAAAAAGTCCGGGCCATTTTTAAACCCCAGTCTGCCCTTGCCTTTTAGGTGAACAGCACATTACATCACTGCATGCAGACATGTGCATTTGTACCATGAAGATGTGATTATTTATGCAGGGAAATCATATTATCATGATGACTGATGATGATGAGCTTTTTGCTTTACATTACATTTGAGAACATCTGGAAAATAATGATACACCATCCAAATCACTGCTCTGCCAAAAGTGGCTTTTAACCTGGTGGGATAATGAGGGCTTGCGAACAGCATCATGTTACCCACTGTGCTGCATGGTGTTTATCTGTCTGCAGGAACGTGACAAAGAGAAACACTTCAATGAATGTTGTTTCTGTGTTAAAGTTTAGATAGCAGCCCAATCATGTGGATATTTTTTCATTTTAAAAAGTCCATTAATGATTCAGCAACATTTTTTAAAAGGTACTACCACACCCCTAGATTTTTTTTCTTTGGAAATAATTACAGCGTCTCAGCTTGCATGTGTCTGTCTGACTTTCAACTGCATCGGCCGAGTGTGGATGTCAATACCATGCATGGTGTTTAGCTATTTGAGCTGACCCGACTTGCCTGCGTGTTCCTTGAGAAACTGTATTGTCAGTTGCGACCATGGTTGGCCCAAGCCACAAGCAAGGGGCATGCAATTGCGGATATGACCAAATTGTTGGGTGCCTTCAATTTTTGATGAATGGCTCGTTTCAGAGGCTGTGCATGTCTGTCCAGCCTACGCTCAGCCGTACCCTCAATGAATTTCTTGATGTCATGGATACCCCGGTGCACAAGTATATCTGTTTCAGACACCAGGGCAGGCTGAAATGCAGTTAAGTTGAGATTTACAAGCTGGCTGATATACCCAATATCATGGGTGCGATCGACTGCATGCACGTGGTGCTGGTGCCTCCACTCGCAGATAAGTATCTCTATATGGTACAGGTATGTCTTTGTTTTCCCTTTGCCTCCTTCATTCCATGCAATGTTGTGTCATCTATTTGTAGTCTAGATTTCCCATATTTAGTGTGTCTTGACCCTTGCATTATATTGGCTCCTGTAAAGCGGACCTCAATCTCCGCTTTCAACTAGTAGCCCCTTGTTTCCTGTAGCGGCTCCACTCTAAAGCAAGGCAATGTAAATGAGCACTTTTTTTGTCCTTTTTCTCACACAAGTTATGTCCTTTCCCCTTACACAATTTGCCTTTTCTCACCCAAAGAAGGCAGTCTTATCAGTGGTTGTCCCTTTCTACTTTGCATCTGTTCTGTGAGTGTAGGTGTGCTTGAATTTTGATTTGCTCTAGACCGGTGTGCTTTGTGTTTATTTCTGCAGGAACCGTAAGATGGGACGTCCCTTCAATGTGCAATGTGTAGCAGCTCCCGACTTAAGGTTTATGAGAGTGATCGCTGGATTTCCAGGCTCCACCCATGACATCCACATCCTTCGTAATTCAAACCTCTATGGGCATTTTGAGTCTGGCGAGCCATCTGGTGGGTAGCTACTTGGTCTTATCATTATTAGTCCTCTATTGTGTTTTTTTTTCTCATGCATAACTTGTTTTATTTGTTTAATTGTATATTATTGTTTCAGGGGATAATGTTTGTATGATATATGTGGCTAATTGTTTTGTAATGTGATTCTGACTTTCCACATGTGTTGTGCTTGATGTGTGTGATGGAAACTCCTCAGCAGCAGAGCTGGCCCATGGAGGTGATGGCTGCAGCTGCACCTCGTGCTCCAGCTGTTGGTCATGCTGGAGCTGTGGATTCAGCTGTGGCAGCGGGAGTAGGGGAGGCGTGTGCTGCAGGGGGAGTGGGGGAGGCAGCTGCTGCTGCTGTTGCTGCAGAGGGAGTGGGGAAGGCAACTGCTGCTGCTGTTGCAGAGGAAGTGCGGGGGCAGCTATTGCTGCTGTTGCAGAAGGAGAGGAGGAGGCAGCTGCTGTTGCTGTTGCAGAGGGAGTGGGGAAGGCAGCTGATGCTGCTATTGCAGAGGGAGTGGGGGAGGCAGCTGATGTGGCAGTTGCAGCTGTAGAGGCAGCTGCTGCTGCAGTGGCAGCTGTTGAGGCATATGTTGGGTCTGAGGGTGGTGGGGAGGCAACTGATGCAGCAGAGGTTGCTGATCCTGCTGTTGTTGTAGAGGCCGATGCAGTGGATCCTTCTTCTCCAGATCCTGTATGGCAGCCAGTAGTGGGAATGTCTCTAGGGCCAGATCAGGGCCAGAGTCTCCACTTTGGCCAAATGACACTTACCAGATATAAGTTGTCCCTTGGTGCTGCTCTTGAAGATGCAGTACTTGATGGCGTAGCCCCAGTACTTTTTTTCAGGTGCTTGGGTGCCCATGTTTATTTGCTGTCCTGCAATGTGAATATGGCGTAAGCTTAGTCAAGCCCCATACCATGTGTGGCTAAGCAATGGCTAACCCATCTGCTTCCATGTTGTAAAAGTAAGCAAGGTGTGGCACATACACATGCATTAAAAGGTCAGTAACTGATTATTCCAAGATTGGACTTCATGGTCCAGTCACAAAATTTAGGCCCTGCTGGCGTTATGAACTTGGTCATTGAAATGAGGCAAACATCAAAATTAACGCAACAACCCAAACTATGCCACAATTTACCTATTCCAGCAGCAGCAGCACACATGTCTGAGACGATGCTCCCCTGAACTTGGTTCAGCTGTCCTGCCTGTATGTGCGCTTTCTTCCTCCCATCCTGACCTATCTCACACTGGAAACTACAGTGGTGGAGTGTTGAATTCTCAACATGTCACTGTGTGTGATGTTGAATTTATGCTTCCCTGATATGTAATTGTATACGTAAGTGTATGCCAAGTTCTGGGATCTGCTGGGGCATGTTATATGAAGCAGATAGGAGCACAATAATGGCAGCCTTGCTGTTCACCACAGCCAGCAGGACATCGTCATACTCATCAGTACACAAGCCTGCATTTGCACGCTAATAGGAATAAGTATGGCTATTCAGGGTCGCAAGTGGATAGCCAGTCAGGGCGATCATGGATAGCAGTTTGCGGGCACAAATGGATAGAAAGGCAGGATGGAAAGAACCAGGCCTTTGCAGCCTAACACAGACGAAAGCTGGGCAGCACGCACATGGGCAGCACGCTGGGACAGTTTGGGCAAAGTTGATTCTATTGGGACCTAGCTGGGCGTGGCAGCCAGATATCAGGGGACAGCCCAGGTGGTACTACCACTGGCCACAAATATCTCTAAACAAGACTGCACAGACACATTCATGCAGAGCTAAAGTGGTGGTGGAGGGAGCCGTTAACAACCTGCTTAGCTTGACATTTCTATGCCTTTTCTCCACATTTTAGATGATGGTATGAGTATGACTTCTATGCCAAGAGGATGTTGGTACTCGAGGTTGTTGCAAAGCTGGCAGAGGAGAGCAACACCACCTACACGTTTACCCAGGTCATTCAGCATTGGTCTGACCTGGAAAGGAGAAAGAAGCCCTGGTAGGAGGTTTATCTGCCTGCACTATACAAGTAAGTGACATTGTCTTCTAGTGTCAGAGTCCCAGTGGAGAGTGAGTCCCACCCCGGATGGGTCAAGGCCGGCCAATGCTGCCAAGACCTAGGGGACGTGCAAGGGGGGGCAATGTTCTCACCCTCCTCTGCTGGTGAGCCCCAACCTCACCTGGACCAACCTGGGGAGGAGGCACAAATGTCGGGCAGGGAGTTAGATGATCATGGGCCTGATGATTCAGGTATGACCATCACACACAAACACACACAGGAAGACACATACTAAACACTCACACATATGTCTTCACATGTGGATTTTTGGTATATTTCCTTATAGATGGCCAAGAGGTCCCAGTGGGTGAGCAACGAGGGCATGGAGATGCTGCAATAATGATTTCAGACGAAGAAGGTGGATCATGTGCCACAAACAACACAATCCAATTCACACCTCAACCATATTAACTAACTGAGATTTTTTCTTCAACAGATTTGCAGGAAGCAGAGGCTAGACACTAATTATTTGTTTTTTGTCATTTACAGGATACAGAGAAGATCAGCTTAGCAGCGCCTACAGGAGTTCTCTTCTGCTGTCCATAGGCTGGTGGGGGAGATTTCGAAGCTGGCCACAGCCATGGGGAGCCACCCACCTTAAGACACTGGGAGCCTGCCACATTATTTAACCCCCCTTGTAAATAGTTTTTGTTCCCCATTTTTATTGTATTTTATTTTTTTATACTTTTTTTCTTTAAAAAAATAGAATCTTTGGCCTCAGGCACTAAAGAACAAAAACACATTTTAGTCTATATTAAAAAAAATAAAATTATATTCATATTTCTAAAATGTTGTGGTGTCTTTCTTTTACTGTGATTTATTCCAAGAGTAATGTGTAAATTATATATGGGGGCATCCGAAAAAAAAACCCCCAAGCAAGGAGAGAAGGATGTATAGAGGTAAGCACTTAGGAGAAGGAGCAGAAAATACCATGCATGGCACTTCAGAAAGTGGTACAGTTAAGCACTTAGGAGAAGAAAATACACTAGATGGCACATGAGAAAGTGGTACAGGTAAGCACTGAGGAGAAGAAAGAACACTGCATGGGACATCCTAAACTAAGGAGCAACGCTGGAGAGAAGGATAAGTAGAGGTAAGCACTTAGGACCAGAAGACACTTGGAAGAGCAATAAGTAAGTTATAGAATGTCAGGGCCAGGGGCTGAAGAATGGAAAACAAAAAAAAGGAGAGGCTTGTATATGCGTACAAACCAGCGTATGTGTACACATTACGGCTATGAATACGGAAAACAGAATGAAAACGCTAATGAAGGAGAAAACAGCTCTTTTCTGAAGGGAACTCGTAGGACATTTGCTGGACAGTAAAACTCTTCATAGCAAGGTACGTTGAAAAACGCCCAAAAAACGCTGGACAAGACACTCGCAACACATAAATGAAACTATCACCTATCCTGTAAGAAGTGAAAGCTATATGTGCAGCGCTTTTGCTAGCACTGAAATGAAGAAGGAACGAAGCGGCCTAATGGAGGCTCTGACTCATGCGAACGCGTGAACAAGCAACAAAAGATGTGTGTAACAGACAGGCTTGCGCACGAAGACGAAAACTAAGATAGAAGGTTTTGAATCAACCTTAATGATAGTCAACAGAACTTTTTTACTCCTAAGTAGAGTAGTGAACCTTTAACAATGTAGTAAAAAGTGCCATTGGCTTTCACTGCATTACTAACTGGTGATTCAGCAATAGTGATATTGTCATGAATGACTTGCCTTCAGCCCGTGCCCGTGGTGTCCCTAGGCAACTGGCCAGGGTTTCTCCTGCCCAGCAGCCGCTTCTGCCTCAGATGCCAGCTCCAACGGCGCGTGTGTCGCCGAGTGCGCCCTCCTCGTCCACTGTCATTCTACTCGTGCTTGCGCGCGAGTATTGGTGCATTAAGTCCTGGAGGCAACCGTGTCCGGCGAGGCGTATAAAGCGTCCCGGCCAACGGGGGCTTGTCTAAAGGTGAAGCTAGCAGCGGAGATTGGGGGTTGTGGGCTTACTCTGAAGGCGGGTGTCCCACGTGCCTGACAGATATTTGCCTACTTTACATTTTTAACTACCATGAGATTTTCATTTAACTCAGAATCAAGGCCAAGATCTTCAAATTCAGCCCCTACAAACATCCCTTCCGTTTTGCTCCATAGAAAGATTAAACTAAAAACCTCTAAATAACAGTCAGATCACATTCCTGGACAAAGAATTATGATTTTTGATTTCTATGATGCTAAGAAATGTATCTAGTTTGTATGTGGTTACCATCTTTGCCACTTCTACCCTTACATTAAAGTGGACCAACACCCAGGATTTTGACTATCCTGGGTATTGGTCCACTTCCCCGGGGCACCCCGATCGGGGGTGCCCCGCTGTGTGAAACCCCCCAGAAAGCCCCCAAAACTCACCTCTCCCCGCTCCCACGTGGCCGCGCCGTCCAATCGGTGCCGACGGACAAGCTGATTGACAGCAACATACAAGCAGCTTGCCCGTCGGCGCCTCCCGCACGTCACTCTTGACGTGTGCGCGCCCACGCCGGCCATTCAGAGACGGCCGGCATGGGCACGCGCACGCCTAGAGGGGCGCGAGGTAGGTGGATTTGGGGTGTTCAGGGGGGGTTCACCCCGCGGGACATCCCGATCTCGGATGTCCCGCGGTGTGTGAGGTGATCGGCCCGGGAATCTTATAGATTCCCGGGCCGATCACCTCAGGGTGTTGGTCCACTTTAAATGACCCCTCCCTATATGACAGAGTAACTCTTCTCCATTGTTACATCTGTGCTAAGGAAAAAAAATACCTGCCAGTATTTACCTTGTATATGTTTAAAATGTTTAATTAGCCTTTCAAGTAATCTAGTTGCTCTGCTTTGAAGCAACTCTTTTATTTACCCTTCACCCATTGTTCTCCTCCTATAAGCTCACTCCTTTCCCATGACATATGTCGTTTTACTTGTATCCTGTAAGCATCTGCTTACTTGCAAGGTGCTCCCCTAACCCTCCCAGAAACAATCCAGACAGCTCTGTGACATCAGCTCACAACTCAAGCACAACATCCAGATACCTATGCATCCCTATGACCATGTCTATGAGCATGCACACAGTTTTTAAAATAGTTGAAGCGAACACTGCTCCCAATAAAACCTGCCTGCCCGAGTCTTCTCTGCTGTGATAGAAATTAGTCGTAAGAAATATTTTTCTCTGATTGTCTGTCAGTTATTTTGTTAATGACTTTGGTTGATATCCAACTGCTACTTACCTTCCACTTGGGCTGACACTGCTTGTCTTACACCTTGAGCTTGACCAACTGGGTGATACTGCAATTCTTCTGCCTCGCCCGAATTTGACCTCCAGCCTATTTCTAGACTATTGTTCGGTCCCTCAGCTTGACGTATGATCTATGTAGTACAGATGTGTCCTTCCTTTCTCTTTCTCAGCCACATACTCTGTTACAAGATGGTTATCTTGCCTATTAGTTTGTAAGCTTAGGGTAGGGCAACTGTTAATAATGATGTAAATTATGCATTCAGGGATTTAGTTACAGTCCATCCACACTGTGTTGAATGGATATCATGGGAAAACAAAGTTTAAGGTAAGATAACGCAGGGCATTATTATTAATGTTACTTTATGAATTATGTATGTGTGTATTATTATTATTATTATTTATGTCTGTAATTTCATGTCTCAACTGCTAAAATATATTATTTAAGCTGTTGCATACCTATTACATAGAGAGTAGTAAGATTTGGTATAGTATTCCTACTCAGTGGTCGTATATTGCCCTTTTAAATTACTATGAGTATGATTTAATAGAATATTATTTGAGGCTAATGTTGGGTAAACATAATCATGAAATATATCTTCTAAACTGTAGGGAGGAAAATCTGCCTCCCAAATCATAGATACTTTAGCCTCCACACAATTAAAAATCTTATTTAGAAGCATAGATCAAATCCGGTAGTAGCCAACATCGGGATTTTGCTACTACTAAAATTTGGTTTGATGTAAAAGGTAAAAATCATTTTTGCATATCTTACAGAGGGTCCTCCATCCAACCGTAGACCATGAGAGTTTATTTTCTCTTAACACTTTTTGTATTTCTGTGTTATTAACGTATTTTTTTATAGAAAGACCACTTCTTTTTTTAAATTTATATGTACCCCCTAATACATATGTTGATAACACTTAGCCGCAGTATCACTGACAGACCAGACTTTATTGTTATGTTGAAACGTAATCCCAATATTGACCTACCAGCAAGTCAAATGAGGTTGAGGGGGCGGATTGTTATTATTTCTATGCCACCAGATATAGATCTTTTACTGCAGACCATACAGCTGATGATGCTGTGCTATATGTTCAATTGTTATTTTTTATTCAAAACAGCAAGAATATTAAAGATCTTTTCCACAGGCATCGCTACTGTCACTGCTATTTCAGTCCTTGCAAACTCTGCAGGGGTCAGGTTTTCCCTATCCAATACTGGGTGTTCTAATGGCTAGATGACAGAAATCCACTGCATGCTATAGCCAGCTAAGCATGTAGTGACACAGAGAGGTGAAGATCAAAGGAACTGTAAAGCCAATGGCAATATTTATCCAGCAAGCAGCTGATTTGATGCTTGTCAGATATGCCTCTCCTCTGTTGCTAGCAGCTTAGGGTAAAAGCCATAGCAGGACTCCAAAATTCCCCTTTTTTTTTTCATTTTCATTCCTAAAGGACCACACAGGAAATGGTTCTACAGCTACTCTGTCCCTTGGAGCTCCCAGTATGAATGAGCATGGCAAGTCACAGTGGTCCCACAGCTGTCTCTGAGCTTCACCATGACATGCCCTTCCCAGCTCAGCCATGACCCAGAATTTAAAGCAATCCGTTTCACCCAGAACTTTGGAGTCGGAGTTAGTTTTGGCTGGAGTCAGAAATGGTACCAACTCTGACTCCAGAATCTCTTACTAATATTGTATAATGAATGTAATAATGATTGTAACTTTCATAGGAAGTTTAAAAACATGAATTATAAATATATTTTATGTTCTTTAAATCTAAGACCCTTGTGTATAACAATCAGTGATAAGCAGCAGCAGAGTGTTCTAGTGGTGATAGAAAATGAGTTTTCCAATCTCCCCTGTCCCTTATACTCGGTGTCTTCATGCTGCTCCAAGGCATTATTTTTACTATCTCATTAATAGTTCAGTGGAAATCAGGGGTTCTGTATGCTGTCATGTCTTTAGGTCAATCATTGGTGGCTCAGCTGCCTTGGCCTGACCCCCCGGATTCTTGTATTGAGGTATGGAACTAAACATTTTTGGGGGCACCTTTTTATAATTTGCCCCAAGCAGCAGATACACTAGGTACCCCCCTGCTCCAAGGACCTTAGTTCCATTGGCTGAAACTGAAAGGAATGTAAAGATATTAGGGTCGAATCACAGCCTTCTATATTCTTTCCCGTTTTTATCTCTCCGTGTGAACATTACACATGGCTTTCTTCAGTATCGGAGTGTTCACATGATTCAGAGCCTCCATCGGGAGCATCTCGTATTGTTCCCGATTATGTGAGAGCCATTGAGAGCGCTGTGAGAATTTCTCTCAAAGCCAATTTCAAAGACGAGGCTCTTGTGTATGTTGATGTGAAATTCTCACTCGTAGCATTTTTAGAGCGTTTTTTAAGGCGTATTTTAGGCTCGATTCAGAGAGACAAAAAAAAACTTCCGATCTGTTTTTTTTGTGAAATGTTTCCCTTCTCGTATGAGTGTACGAGCGATTCTATGCATGCATTGAAAACCTTCTGTAAAGTTTCCGTTCGTTCGCACGGCAGATTACGAATACGAGGATGTCATTTTCCAGCGTGACTTTTCCATTTCATTTTCACATGTTACAATGTAGGCTTTCGTTTTTGCCCTTTTCCCATCGTATCCTCCAACGAATCCTTTACGTTTCCCGTTCAATTCTGTTTCCCTTTTTCAATAAATATTCGCCCAGACGGAAATCCTTACGATCTAGCGCCTGCGCACTACAAACTTAACTCATTAAAGTGCTCGCCACCCTCACTTCTACTACAATGTTTAGCTAAATCACTTAGCACTATCCTCCATCTTCCCTTTTGGACCCTTAAAGCTCACCCAAACCACTGAGCACTATCCTCCAACTTCCCTTTTGGACCCTTAAAGCTCACCCAAACCACTTAGCACTATCCTCCATCTTCCCTTTTGGACCCTGAAAGCTCACCCAAATCACTTCTCGGTCATGTGAATATTCATCTTTAAATATTTCTGGGCCTATTAGTTTTGTGTTAATGTATTTTGTAAATGAAAATTTCTAATTTTTACAACTATAAAAAACAAAATACATAGCAATGGCAGAACACAGAACATTATTCTTCATCTGTGGTCCCCAACGAGTTGCGCAGCTCCTGCATCTCGCCCACCAACTGAAGGACCCTGACACTCAGTTCTGCCACTCTGGCACGTGTGGCCCCTGTTAAAAACGTAAATTTAAATATTGGTATAACCTTGTTGGGGTCATACTGCAGTGCCCCCCCCCTGTATGGTCCAAACACCTAAACCTGGACTTCAAAAGCCAGAGGACCCTCGCCACCATGGCCTGGGTTTTGCATAGTGCCCGATTAGAGAACCCCTGGCCTGCATTCTGCAGGCAAAGAATGGGCATCAGGAGCAAGGGCAGGAGTGGATATCCAGAATCCCCTGAAAGAATTTAAAAATAATAACATAAAATACACATTTTAAGCTACAATATTGTTTAACATGTCATCAAGGGCTAAAAACAGCAATAGGTTAAGTCATGAGTCATCAACTATATTCATTGCCATACAGTGAAAATGGATTGATGGAATGTGAGCAAACTTACCCAGGAGCCATCTACCAGATAATTCTCCTGACTCAAACTGACGAAATAAGCCAGAGCTCTGCAATATATAAGCATCATGGGACGACCCTGGATGCCCTGCAAGAACACTGAGGAATCGCATAGAGGGACCAAACAATGCTTTTATGTTGTGCGAGTACCACATCTTGCGGTTCCTGCAACCAAATATAAAATAATTACACAAAGCAAAGGTAACCGACTAAAACAATAACTCCTACAAAAAATTAAGATTCAAGTTCAACAATCCAAATATAATTGACAAAGGACATAAGTCTAAAAAATATAGCAATTATATGGATGTGTGGGAAAATAAATGTTTACATGCTAAGGACTAATTAAGGTCAGCATTAAAATGCATCTATAAGGCATACATGAAATGTATTGATTCAGGTATGCATTGCTATACAATTTATGGCCTCGGCCATGCTGATACATGCAATGCCTTGGTGCTAAAGGTGCGCAGACTCCTCCACATAGCTGCAAAACATGTTCAACAATAGCAATCCGAGCCCTCAAAGGTCCCGTAAGTGGATCGGAAATTAAATGGATTTATAGGGTGGTGGTCCGTCGGAAATCAGCTCTCTGAATCAGACGGAAACCCATCCCAACAACGGAAGTTATCTGAACGAACGAAAAATTTCCGATTTTGTTTGGAAAATGATCCGAACTAACGGAAATGTTCCGATTTGCTTCCGTTCATCGAAAGCGCATTCCCGAACGTTCGTAAAAAATGAAAAATGGACGAAAAAAAGCAAAAAAATGACAAACACCCACCCAAACTTTCACAGACAGCTACGGAAGTCCGGACGAATGTGTCTTTGAATCGAGGCTCCTGTGTGAATGTCAGGTGAAATTCTTCTAGTTTCCATCGGAAAATTCCCGTTTTTACCTTCATTTAGCCCCTAAATTCTGTGAACTTTTCATTTTTGTGAGATTTATACACAGACACTGGATTTTTTGGTGGATTCTACACATATGCAAGCCTATTTTTTTAACTAGGCTTGCATATACCCTGGTCCTGCTAGCCTATTACTTATTGCTGTGCCAACTCTCTTCTGTTCCAAACTACTTAGGCCCTTATTTAACAAGGGATAGCGACAGGTAGCGACTGGCGAGCGGCCGGTAATGACGGGCCCCGCCACGAGAACGCCGGCTCCCCACCACAATGACACATTTATCAAGGCAATCCTGCTTAGCGACTGAGATAGCGCCAGATAGCTACTCATTCATCATTATTCCAGCCTCACCCCACAGCGCCAGCGTCCGACCTTGAACAGCGACAGGTATGACCTCTCGCTACCTGGCGCTCTCTAATGCATTTCAATGGAACAATCTTTAAATATTCATAATTAATTGTTATTAATTTTTTTTTTTTTTTTTTTTATAAATGTGAAAAATTCTGTGACCACTTCTGCCATTTTAAATAATTTTTTTAAGTTAAAAAAAAAAAAAAATGTACAGAATTTATATTACAGGTCTGATATTAATGTATTCATATTACAAAATTATTTAAAAAACTTGTTTTTTTTGGTTTCCAAAAATATGGTTGTTTGGGGGTTAAAAAACTACTTTTAACCCATCGCCGCCAGCGCTCTGGGGTTTAAACATGCATTTTACAGCGCAAGAATTTTTTGAGCATGATTTGTTAATGAATATGGTGGGAGCCGGTCGCTAGGGTCAGTCGCTATCATGCGCTCCCATACAGCGCGGAACCTGTCAAATAGCGACTCCTCATCCAATATTGTGTGACCTCTCCTGTGGGCAAACAAACACTTTTGTAACACAGAATTTTTCTTGCACCTAGGTTAAAAAAAAATATTTAAAAAATCTAACTCCCTGACCTGTTGCACCAGGCCGGGGAGGCTGATTTATTAATAGCGCCAGGTAGCGACAGTTGAGCGACTGTAGCGGTATTTTCACAGCGCCCGCTAGTAGTCGCTGTGCTTGGCCGTTGTTCGGTTGTTGATAGCGACTCAGTCGGTGTGCAGTAATGTTGAATACAAGGTGAGGAGTCGCTATTTGACAGGTTCCGCATTGTATGGGAGCGCATGATAGCGAATGCCCCTAGCGACCGGCTCCCACCATATTTATTAACAAATCACGCTACAAAAATTCTCGCGCTGTGAAATGCATGTTTAAACCCCAGAGCGCTGGCGGCGATGGGTTAAAAGTAGTTTTTTAACCTCCAAACAACCATATTTTGGGAAACCAAAAAAAACAAGTTTATAAAAACATTTTGGAATATGAATACATTAATATCAGACCTGTAATATCAATTCTGCACAAATGTTTTTTTTATTTTTTTCTTACCTTAAAAAAAATATCTAACATGGCAGAAGTGGTAACAGAAATTTTCACATAAAAAAAAAAAAAATATTAACAATTAATTATTAATATTTAAAGATTGTTCCATTGAAATGCATTGGAGAGCGCCAGGTAGCGAGAGGTCATACCTGTCGCTGTTCAAGGTCGCTCGCTGGCGCTGTGGGGTGAGGCTGGAATAATGATGAATGAGTCGCTATCTCGCGCTATCTCAGTCGCTAAGCAGGATCGGCTTGATAAATGTGTGATTGTGGTGGGGAGCCGGCGTTCTTGTGGCGGTGACCGTCATTACCGTTCGCTCACCAGTCGCTACCTGGCGCTATCCCTTGTTAAATAAGGGCCCAAGTTTCCCCCTGTACCCAAGAAAAAAAACATTCCTACTTCCAGGCAAGTCACCTAAGCTGTGTGACCAAAATTTTAAATAAATAAATGGGGATAATGTGATAACATTCAAGCAGACCTTAAGAGTTGTATAAAAACATAAATATGTAAAACTATAATATTTTTTGGGGGGGTGGTTAATGTTTTTGAAAATGTAATTTAAAAAAATAAAAAAGTAAAAAAATTACCGCATTTGCCGGCGTATAAGACGACTGGGCATATAAGATGACCCCCCAACATTTCCACTCAAAATATAGAGTTTGTTAAATACTCGCCGTATATGACTACTCCCTTTTCCGCACACCAAATAAAACATAAAAGAACATCAGATTACACTGCAGCCGCATCCCTGCTTGCCTTTAGTTTGGGATGTGCCCACACTGGCTATTCAGAATGCGTCCCAGCTAAAGGCATAGTAGGGATGCAGCTGCAGTATAATGTGGTTTGGGCTCTGGGAAAAGGGCCAGATGGTGGGTTTCACACAGTGGAGGATCACAATTTGGGATACCCCTGGAGTAGGGAACAAAACCCAGTGGGGCCTCCCAAATTTGGAAGCCCCACTGTGTGAAATACCCCCGACTGGCCTTTTTCCCAGAGCGCACATCAGATTACACTGCAGCCGCATCCCTGCTCGCCTTTAGTTGGGGACGTGCCTGTGCTGGCTATTCAGAATGCGTCCCAGCTAAAGGCATAGTAGGGATGCAGCTGCAGGCTAATGTGGTGTTGCCTCTGGGAATAGGGCCAATAGGGAGGGTTTTACAGTGGGGCATCCCGAATTGGAATGCCCCAGTGGGTTTGTTCCCTACTCCAGGGGCATGCCAAATTGGGTTTCCTCTACTGTGTGAAACCCCCCAACTGGCCCTTCTCCCAGAGCCCAAACCACATTACACTGCAGCCACATCCCTACTATGCCTTTAGATAGGACACATTCTGAATAGCCAGCACAGGCCCCAACAAAAGGCGAGCGGGAATGTGGCCGCAGTGTAATGTGGTGTGGAGTCTGGGAAAAAGGCTAAACGGGGGATTCAGACAGGGGGGCATCCAATTTTGCTGCCCCTGATGCAGGGAACAAAACCCAGTGGGGCAAAAGTCGTCTTATACGCCGGCAAATAAAGTAGGTCACATTTTGTTCAAAAATATTTAAAAATGTATATTTTGGGGGGTGTTTAAAAGAAGTGACAGCCTCCCAGTGCCTTGGGAACTCAACACCACGAAAGCACAATCTCACCAACAAATAATAGCCTCGATTCAAAGACACATTCGTCCGGACTTCCGTAGCTGTCTGTGAAAGTTTGGGTGGGTGTTAGTCTTTTTTTTGCTTTTTTTCGTTCATTTTTCATTCATACGAACGTTCGGGAGAATGTGTATATGCGATGAACAGAAGCAAATCGGAACATTTCCGTTAGTTCGGATCATTTTCCAAACAAAATCGGAAATTTTTCGTTCGTTCAGATAACTTCCGTTGTTGGGATGGGTTTCCGTCTGATTCAGAGAGCTGATTTCCGACGGACCACCACCCTATAAATCCGTTTAATTTCCGATCCGCTTACGGGACCTTTGAGGGCTCGGATTGCTATTGTTGAAAATGTTTTGCGGCTATGTGGAGGAGTCTGCGCGCTTTTAGCACCAAGGCATTGCATGTATCAGCATGGCCGAGGCCAGAAATTGTATAGCAATGCATACCTGAATCAATACATTTCATGTATGCCTTCTAGATGCATTTTAATGCTGATCTTAATTAGTCCTTAGCATGTAAACATTTTTTCCCACACATCCATATAATTGCTTTATTTTTTTAGACTTATGTCCTTTGTGAATTATATTTGGATTGTTGAACTTGAATCTTAATTTGTTGTAGGAGTTATTGTTTTAGTAGTGTTTTAGTATTATTTTATATTTGGTTGCAGGAACCGCAAGATGTGCCACTCGCACAACATACAAGCATTGTTTGGTCCAGCTATGCGATTCCTCAGTGTTCTTGCAGGGCATCCAGGGTCGTCCCATGATGCTTATATATTGCAGAACTCCGGCTTATTTCGTCAGTTTGAGTCAGGAGAATTATCTGGTAGATGGCTCCTGGGTAAGTTTGCTCACATTCCATCAATTCATTTTCACAGTATGGCAATGAATATAGTTGATGACTCATGACTTAACCTATTGCTGTTTTTAGCCCTTGATGACATGTTAAACAATATTGTAGCTTAGAATGTGTATTTTATGTTATTATTTTTAAATTCTTTCAGGGGATTCTGGATATCCACTCCTGCCCTTGCTCCTGATGCCCGTTCTTTGCCTGCAGAATGCGGGCCAGGGGTTCTCTAATCGGGCACTATGCAAAACTGCCGTAATCTGCCGTACGAACGGACGGAAACTTTACAGAAGGTTTTCAATGCATGCATAGAATCGCTCGTACACTCATACGAGAACGGAAACATTTCACAAAAAAAACAGATCAGCACTAAAACAGAAGTTTTTTTTTGTCTCTCTGAATCGAGCCTACTGCCCGAAAGTGCCGTCGGAAATTTCCCATTGTAAAGCCTTCTCTCACAGGCTAAATCTGGGCTCTGAATCATGTGGAAGTCTCACTCATCACAAGTTTTAAACACAAAAATACAACGCAATTACACACAACGGAAAAGACTTTCACACACAACGAAAACACTAATATGATGGAAAAATCTAACGAGAAACTCACAAATGGCCCAAACCCAATGGAAAAAATACACATACACATGCTTTTTCATGTGAAAGTGCATGTGAACGAGGCTGTGAATCAATTGCCCAGACAGAAACAAAAAAAAGTCTATACTCACCTGCAGCTCCTCCATGCAGTGGCTGCAATTTCATAATTGCCCATGGTGGGAAGCAAGTGATTCCATTTTCCAGCGCAGGTGGCCTCTCATGGAGGCATCCGTGGAGCCTTGTTTACAACCCCACAAGCCTATTCCCCTCATTGCAATGGAGGGGTCATCCCAAAGCGGGTTCGGCACACCTGGCCTCTACACGCCCCCTCCATTGCAATAAATTAAAGTGTTAGGGGGCATAAAGCCATAGTGATGAACGCCACCATGTCTGCCCAGTGACAGAGCCCGGAATCCCTGGACAGGAACTTTAAAGGGATAATTCAGTTCCCAAAAGGTGGTACTAGTACCATTGGTGGTACTTGAGATCCTCTCAGATCCTCTCAGAAGGTACCTGACAAGGATGCAAACCTGTACCCCAACATGATCTACTGTCATCTATACTCTTCTTAAAGGGACATTCCAGGCAAAGGGGTCATTTTTGCTTTTTGTTCCCCTTATGCAGCTGTTGAGGGTCTGCATCCAGTCTGGTTTTTATTTTCATAGAAACCCAAGGAAGCTCTCTCCCTTGTGTTGGTCCTCTCAGGCTAGGAGGAGTCATCAGATTGGTATGAGATTCTATAGGGGACTGTGAATTCAAACAGGGGACCCTGAAAATGGAGTCAGCAGAAGGGCTTCAAGACGTTCAATAGGGTTCATCAGGGAATGCAAAGTGCTGGTGTAAATAAAATATGCTGCCACTGACAACCAGCATTGGGTAAGCAGAAAGCAGGCTAATATTAGCTTTTGCCTGGAATGTCCCTTTAAAGTGGAACAAAATCAAGGAATTTGACTTTCCTGGGTTTTGCTCCCTTCCTCTGGGGTACCCCAGATTGGGATGCCTGCTTTGTGAAACCCCCAAGAAACCTGTAAAAACTCACCTTCCCATGCTCCAATGGGCATGCGCGGGCTCTAGTCCAGTGAGAGCCGTCTGCTGTGCGTATGTCATTCAGCAGCCGGCTCATATTGACTTGAATCTTAATGGGAAAAGCAATGAGAGCCGCCATGCGCCATTGGAGCATGGGATGGTGCATTTTTATGGGCTTCCTGCTGGGTTTCGCACAGCAGGGCGCTCCAATGTGGAATGCCCTAGTGAAAAGCCAGGGACGGGCTCTAGAATTTTAGATTCAAGGCTGGCCGCTTGTGGGTTTTATTCCTTTTTAAGCATGAATTACATTGTAAAAAATGCCCCTGTTTTGGTGTTATTTATTCAATTTAAATGGCTGTTTTGATTATGGTTTTAAGTGACTGGTAACTGTCGCACAGCACTCAGGTGGTACTTGATATAATCGGTACTGTGTGATCAAAGTCTGTTGAATTACATTGTTTTAACACTGTGATATTAAAAATTTAGTGCCAGACCTGTAAATACAATTCTGCATAAAAATATAAAAAAATGTATAAAAGTATTTGTTTGCAGCCAAGAGAGGTCACACAATGATTTGCGCAAAAAAAAAATAATTTTTATTGCCCAAAATGCTATTTAAACACCAACAAATGAAACCCCATTGAAATGTATGGCAGAGCGACACTGAGCGAAAGGTAATACGTGGCGCTCATGAACAGGCAGGCTGATTCATGACTAGCGCCAGGTATCGGCAGAGGCGCTTAGAGCGACAGCTAGTATACTCTGTGATAAGCTATTGGGCGCTGTAACAGAGCGCCTCAGTCGCTGTAGTAACCTGGCCGGCATTGATGAATGAGATGTATGTTGGGCGTTCTAACACCAGTACAGTGTTGCAGCGAGCGAAAGGTAGCGCCAGATCATTGCGACTCTCAGCAACTCACACCATATTTAACAAAAAAACACACACACACAACGTAGGCACTCTGGATTTGGTCGCTATAGCATAGAGCGCCAGACGCTGTGTGATTAAAGTCTGTTTTTGAGCACATATCCACCAGTAACAAAGTGAAAACACATGGAATGACATTGTTGTAACATTGTGACATTAATAGTTTAATGCCAGACCTGTAATGACAATTCTGCATATAAATCTAAAAAATCTAAAATGTTTTCAGAAATGACTTTTTCTAGGCCAGGAGAGGTCACACAATTATTTGAGAGAAAAAATAAATAACTTAAAAAGAAAAAACCCCGTTTAAAGTGGACCAACACCCAGGGGGGATCGGCCCGGGAATCTATAAGATTCCTGGGCCGATCAGATCCCTCCCCACGGGGCATCCGAAATTGGGATGTCCCGCGGGGTGAAACCCCCCAGGAAGCCCACAATCCTACCTTTTCCACGTCCGCCGCCTCCCGCGCGTCCCTCTAGCAGGGTGCGCTCCCGCGCCGGCCGTTTGTGAATGGCTGGCGCGGGTGCGCTCCCTGTAAGAGGGACGCGCGGGAGGCAGCGGCGGACGCGCTCTGCTTGTCCGACGATGCCTCTCGCTTGTCCGGCGGCGGGGATTGGCTGCAGCGGTCACGTGGGAGCGGGGTGAGGTGAGTTTTCGGGGCTTTCTGGGGGATTTCCCACCGAAGTGGACCAAAACCCAGGATAGTCAAAATCCTGGGTGTTGGTCCACTTTAAACAGAAGAAACGAACTTCCATTGAAATGTATGGGAGAGCGACAGGTAGCGACAGGTAATATCTGGCTTTCTGGAAGCTAGAGCGGCGCGCTATACGCTGAGCCACTTCTAGTAATACATGTGACGCTACATGGCGCTGTTAGAAGCGCTCACCAGATTTGCTTTCTTAAATGTGGTTTTGCGTACTGCGCCCGGCGTTCACCAGATGCTGCCTGCTGCTGCGAAGCACTACCTGGCACTATTTGTTCTTAAATAACCACCATTTTACACTTAAAGTTAAAAGGATCCATTTACATGTTTCACCAGAATGCTAGCATTACACTTACAGTCAACTCACTAGATTTCACCAAATGATGGAAAGTGAATTAGGGCTGGGTTGGCATATGACCAAAGACATACTATAATTGAGAGTTATGAATTTGTAGAAGTGATAGTAATTAAAAAAAGAATGTGTAAGTTTAAAGTGGACCAAAACCCAGCTGGATCGGCCCGGGAATCTTCCCTCCCCACGGGACATCCAAAATTGGGATGCCCCGCAGGTTGCACGCTACACTTAACTTAATCCCGGTCCAATGCCGCATGCGAAGGCAGCATCCCAACTATACCTCTAGCCGGGCGCTCCCTGTTAGAGTGAAGCAGGAGATGCGGTCGCCAGCGCGCTTGGAGCATCTGACCTAAGACGCTGCTCAGACATGCATAGCTCAGCGGCTTCGAGCGCGCTGATTGGACGAGTGGCCAAGCATGCATTGTAGGATCGCGGTGATGTGAGTTGATGCGGGGAGTGGACCAAAATCCAGGCTAGTCAAAATCCTGGGTTTTGGTCCACTTTAAGTAAGTTTCATACTGGAGAGTTGGGCCCTGGTCTTGCCTTTGGATTGGGGTGTGAGCCAAAAGCCAATAAAAAGTAATCTTATCGCTTGACTTATGGTCAGTGGAATAAGCTAGTGAGGAAAACATCTCCAGAATGCTAAAGGACCAGTGGTGTTACTATAGGGGGGTGCAGAGGCTGCAGCCACACTGTGGTCCATAAGTTCCGATGGCCCCATCATCATTGCTCCTCCACCTTATTTATTAGAGTTGTTCTCTCTTGGCATCAAGTACAGAAAAAAGAAGTATCATTTGTCTCTGTATCATTTAGTTTTCTAGTTGTATCCAATTCAGTTAAAATGACAGGATAAAGTTATTCTATGAGCCATGATGGAGCCCATTCAATGTTTGCACCAGTCCCATTTAGTTACACCACTGTAAAGGACAAATGCCCTGAACGCTGATGCATGGGACACTCCAGCAGAATCTGGGACTGAGGGGTATGACCTGCATGGTCTCTCCTTGGAGCCCCTTTGAATGTCAGTCAGATGGCACACTGTGCAATGGCATAGGTCACACACCCCAAAAGCTATCCATGTTTGTGATATATATACTATAACATATAATATACAGCTTGTGGTTAAAGAGGAGGTAGTTATACTTTGAATGAATTATTTTGAGTATGGAGTTGACAAGCCACCATCTACCATAGAGTGAGAGTCCAGACAGATTACCTGCCCCATGGGCAACAGGGGTATGAAAGAGCCCAATGACCATTGACATGGGCCCATTATTCATTAAAGGGTATCCGTGAAATCGCACTGGATTGTTGAAGGGCACTAGGGGACAGTGATTCCTGTGGAAACCAGCCCCCTAAGTCTGGTGCAACAGCCGATAGCCTTGGGAGGGGGATGGACAATTCTGTAATAGTAAAAAACAAAGAAACAGGAAAGGTGTCCCAATATTTTAGCCGACCCCCACCCCATAGACTTAAATAGTATTGAGGACTTTTCAGTTAGTTAGGTGCACACTAGGGATGAGCGAACCGGTTCGGACGAACCGGAATTCGCTCCGAATTTCAGGGAAAATTCGATGAACCCGAATTTTTTTTGGTTCGTGCCGATCGAATTTTCCCTGAAATAAAAAAAAAAAATGCTGGCATGGTGGGAGCGGGCAGGCCGGCTATGCTGTCAGCGGGCGGTGGAAGCCGGCCCGCTGACAGCGCAGCCGGCCTGCCCGCTCCCACCATGCCGGCATTTTTTTAAAAAGCAAACACTTACCTGCATGGTCGGAGCGTGGAGGCCGGCGCCGCTCTCAGGCACCCTCTGATGACGCGTCCTCTGATGACAGCTGAGAGTGGCGCCGGAGCGTGGAGGCCGACGCCTCTCTCAGCTGTCATCAGAGGACGCGTCATCAGAGGGCACGTCATCAGAGGGCGCCTGAGAGCGGCACCGGCCTCCACGCTTCGACCATGCAGGTAAGTGTTTGCTTAAAAAAAAAAAGTCGGCATGGTGTTAGCGGGCAGGCCGGCTACGCTGTCAGCGGGCTGGCGGCGGCCCGCTGACAGGCGTAGCCGGCCTGCCTGCTCCCAACATGCCGGCATTTTTTTTTTCAGATGAGCGATTCGTGAAAGTTCGATTCGGGCGAACCCGAATTTCTTGGGGAAATTCGGCGAATCGCCCGAATCGAACTTTCAAGAAGTTCGCTCATCTCTAGTGCACACCAAAGGAAATTGGATTCTTTAACCAAATTTAAAGTAAGGTAAGAGTAGACATGTCTGTGATATGTATATATGTGTGTGTGTATTTTAATAAATGTGATAACATCCATCCTTTTTGCTGGGTTCTTTGAACTCACTACAAAACATGACAGCTTCTAGCAAAATCTAATTCAAACTGACTTCCCAGTTTACATACCCTTCTTATCTTGTACCTATGGGGGGACATGCATGTATAACGCTGTTAATGTATATGGTATAATGTACAATTTTTATAATAATGTTTTGGTACAAATGTATATGTCACTGTGCCCTCGCAGCACCCAGGGCCACTCACTGTGGCAGCAAGTAATCAAGGGGAAGAAAGGGAATCTTCATTTATCAGCAGCTCTGACTCCTTCCTCCGGCCAGCTGCAAGAAGCCAAAATATCCCTCAGCACTCGATAAAATGCCACTGTGTTCCAAGCTCCATGTATTTATAGGATATATAGAGGACAAGCTCTGCAGTATTTTTTCCTTAAAGAGAAACTTGTTAACAAGCAGCTTGTTTATTGTGTGTTGAATATAGCAAAATTAAAAATTAACTGACAATAGATCAGGACGGATCAGGATGAAGAACACAGAGGCCGATTCATTAATAGCGGCAGGTAGTGACAGTTGAGCGACTGTAGCAGTATTTTCACAGCGCCTGCTAGTAGTCGCTGTGCTTGGCCATTGTTCGGTTGTTGATAGCGACTGAGTCGGTGTGCAGTAATGTTGAATACGGGGTGACGAGTCGCTGTTTGACAGGTTCCGCGATGTATGGGTGCGCATGATAGCGACTGGTCAGAGCGACCAGCTTCCACCATATTCATCAAAAAATCACGCTCAAAAAATTCTCGCGCTGTGAAATGCATGTTTAAACCCCAGAGCGCTGGCGGCGATGTGTTAAAAGTAGTTTTTTAACCCCCAAACCACCATATTTTTGGAAACCAAAAAAAAAAAAAATTCATAAAGAATTTAAATATGAATACAATAATATCAGACCTGTAATATCAATTCTGCACAATTTTTATTTTATTTTTTTTTACCTTAAAAAAATTATCTAACATGGCAGAAGTGGTCACAGAATTTTTCACATTTAAAAAAAAAAAAAAAAAAAAAACATTAATAACAATTAATTATGAATATTTAAAGATTGTTCCATTGAAATGCATTGGAGAGCGCCAGGTAGCGAGAGGTCATACCTGTCGCTGTTCAAGGTCGGACGCTGGCGCTGTGGGCTGAGGCTGGAATAATGATGAATGAGTGGCTATCTGGCGCTATCTCAGTCGCTAAGCAGGATCGGCTTGATAAATGTGTGATTGTGGTGGGGAGCCGGCGTTCTCATGGCGGTGCCCGTCATTACCGGTCGCTCACCAGTCGCTACCTGTCGCTATTCCTTCATAAATAAGGGCCACAGTTTTTCACAAAAGGAAGATTCGACAGTGATCTTTCTGATTCGGCCCAGGTTGCCCCATCCCGGGTACCGACTAGTTCGGGGTCCAATTATCAAGCATGCTACCCGATGATGTTGGCAGGTGGCATGCCAGACATCACTACCCTGTGAACTGGTAACTCACTCTCTTTCTTCATCTGTCTCCCTCTGCAGGGCTCCCTCCTGGACCGACGGAATGTGATCTTCTTGATGGCAGCATCTGTACTGATTGGGCACACAGGTCTGCTCTCCTCCTTACTTGGCTAGAATCCCAATTTCTTCAGTATTCATGCCGATCAAATTTATCCCTGAAATAGGTAAGAGAGAAACAAACAACTCGCCTGCGACCACTTAATCCACACCACACACCATAAGCTGGAGCAAACCTATTTGCTGAAAAGCCAATGGGATCGCCCCATCCATCCTGCCAGCTCTCCCACCCATGGCCCGAGAAGCTGGCAAAAAATCCGGGCAGAGGAAGCCCTCCAACCTCTACCAAAGAGGCCAGCAGCACTGCCCCCATTCTCCGGCAAGGGGGCCGGGCAGAACCCCATCGAAAAAGTCATGCAGAGAAAACCTATTCCCCTACCCGCCAGCTGACAAGCTGGCAAGAGGAAGCCTGCCCCCACACCCACTGACTGAGAACCCGGCCAGAGGAAGCCCCCCTTCCGACGGCCGAGAAGCTGGACGAAGGATGCCTGCAACCCCACCACCGGATGTGAAGCCGACCTGGAGAACCCGCAGTCTGGAATGGGTGAGCTTATTTTTTTTGTACATAGTTAGAGATAAGCGTAAAGTTTGATTCTGACAAACCTGAATTTCTTCTCTTTCGACCAAATCAAATTTTTAGAAATTTAGCTACAGAATGCAACAGAATACACCCAGCAAACTGTGCAAGTTGCATCGGGAAAGAGCAGGGTCATACCCCAGCAATGTAAATATATATATATATATATATATATATATATATATATATATTTATACTGAATGTCTGTATCAAAGGCATTCGGATTGCAGTGAAACAATCTGCCATATTTCCTTTTCCAGTTACCATTCTCATCCTTGTTTTACATAATGAATCAGTCAAATCATGACATGACATGCAGGCGCAGTATATGAAAAAAGCAGTGTGCATTGGACTGGAAGCATGCCATTAATGAAGGCATGGCATAAAGACACATTTTAAAGATTGTTTTGTCTATATGCATTTTATTGTAGGTATAAAGTATGTCTACTTAATTAGGCAGAAATCATTGTCACAGACATGATAGATCATAACATTAGGGAACATCAGCTCATTTGGCCTGATTCAGAGCCTCCCCAGAACTGACCTTATTTTGTTCCGTTTCTCTGAAGTCTCGTTTTCCTTCCGTTTGTCTCGGGGGTTCAAATGTGATTCAGAGCTGCCGTCGGGAGAGCTCCGTTACTGATCCGTTTATGTGTCTTCATTCGGGAAGTGTTTTTTCCCCTCTTGGGTGCTTTCCGTGTGGTCGTGGGTTCCGTTGCCGTTCACGCGGACGATCCGTTTTTGGGTCCATTTTAATGCGTTTCCAAATGTAGCTTCGTGCTATCTGTTTCCGTTTCCCCCCCCCCCCGATTCCGATTGTTTTTCCATGTATACTTACATTTCCATGGATTTCCTGTGGACAATCTGTGTCCACGCAAGCGCACATCCCTAGTCCTCCCTCAAGCTTTCCTCATACATCAAACTGACACTTTTACCAACACCAAAACTTACCTTAAACTAATATCCTTCTTCTTCTTCTTCCTCCTCCCTGTGTTTAATGCTTACCTTAATCTCTTCTCCTTCTTCTTCTTCTTCTTATCCTTCTTCTTCCTCCTATTCCTTGTCCCATATACTTACCTTTTGGGACATGTAACTGTATGGTTATGTTGTGAGAACGTACAGTGGCAGGAAAGAGAACACACCACAATTTTTTTGTTTGTTTTTTTTTTTTACTTACATTTTTTTTAAGAAATTGTCAAAGAATTTTTAAAAAAATTGTACATTTTTTATTTTTTTAAACATTTTAAAGAACAGCACAGGCAGGAGGCTCTTCTTGGTGCTCATTGTTGCCCTTTTCTTTGATCTGTGAATGAAAAACATCATCAGTTTTGCCTTGTAAGTATGTTGTGCTTATCTAGGGTTTTTTTTTTTTTTTGTCCATTTTTAGGGTACATTTTTTGCTAAGTTTTTTCCTTAATGTTTTTTGGACCTGCCATGCTCAAAACAACCAGGCCGCGTAGCTGACGCCTTTGATGCTCACACACAGCAGAATGCATTTCCAAGTCACAAAGATCAAATACTGCTGCTAAGACTGCCCGTAAGTGAAGCGTCGATACCCTCGTTAAATTGGGCTGGTTTCAATCGAAAATCAAGGCTATGAATCAATTAAAAAACGGAACAAACAACGACCAGTCCGTTTTCACGGAGTTCAGCCGCTTGCGAGCCGTCAATCGGAAAGGCGCCTGCAGAAACACCTGAGCGCATACACGCACACAAAAAGCAACGTAGCACCCTTTCCTGACCCGATCACAGCCCAAAAACAACGGGAAAACGCGCGGGATAGCTGAACGAGGAGGCTCTGCATCAGGCCAATAGAGGTTTACCAGAAACACATTGCCTGTGCCAATATACGTTTTTTTTCTTTCCCGTGGAAATTAAAAAAGTATTACCATGCTAAACCAACATCAACACTGACAGTTGTATGTGAGCTTTGGTTTTTTGATTTAGATTTGAATTACTGACATAAGCAATCAGATTGACAAGTTAAATATTAGCAACACATCATGTTTTCTATATTAGAGGATAGAAAAAAAAGAGAAATCATTATAATTCTTAAATAAACCCCATAGTAGCGCTGAAGGTTTAGATCTCATAGACCACAAATGGAAGAACTGTACCAAAGTCTTTCTTGCTTATAATTAATATTAAATAAAATTATTGGCTTGTCAACAATATAGACGCAAGAATTAGATGTTGCCAGATGTAATTTTATCTTCTAAAATTGTTTTTGAAGGCTTTTTTTTACTATTGTGTCATTTGGAGCACAACAACTAACACGCAGCCTAAACACAATGTAAAGTTTGTCCTCTTTGTTCACAGCAATGACATCCTGTAACTGTAACAAGGACAGGCAAGCATCTGGCCCTGGAGTCTAAAAGAGGCCAGCACTCGTGGGTATTGATCCACTTTCATGACATCTTAAATCTATAGACTAAATAGAAATGTAGACAGGGAAGAAAGATAAAATGTCCCTGTTCAGGTACATACTAACATCTTTCCACCTTATACCACTTGGCAATAAAGTAAATTGAGCCTTCTAAAAGAATCTCAACATCTTTGATTATTTGTAATTATCTTATGTATTACATACTTCCTTCATTTCAGTTTCTAGGTCATGGCTTAGCTGGAAAGGCCATGTCATGTCGCAGCTTCAGGATTCAAGCGTTGCTGTGGTCAGAGACAGCTGCAGGACCACTGTGCTAAAGCTCTAAGTGACAAAGTGGCTATTACCACAAAGTTTTGTCTTGGTACTGGAGGAATGAAATTGAATCCCTGCTGAATCTCTGCTATGGCTTCTACCGAGAACTGCAGGAAATAGAGGAGAGGCTCATGGGCCGGACCTAAGCTAAACTGCTCACTTCCTTACATTTGCTGTTAGGTTTACAGCGCCTTTAAGAGGGAAGAAAAAATATAAATGTTTTGTAAATTTGGCAGCTTCACGAGCCACATTATCTGTCTAATTGCAATCAGTGCGGTCAAAACACAGTGCGTGTTTGGGTTTCTTTAAATTATGCGCTTCTCTGCATAGAAGAGCTTTTCAGTAATTTTGATGTGAGAGAGTATTAATCAAGTCTTAAATCCGGTCCTGTTATTTTTTTTGGTTTAAAATAATTTTATTGCAGTATATAAAATGTAGCGACGTGAAATACTCAGAATAACATATAGCATTTGGAATCATTTAAAAGTATTTTATATGAAAATATAATTTAATCTTGACCCTCATTAGCCTCCAAACCTTATCTGAAACTCCGATATAACTATGTACATAGAAATGTTTAAACAATTAAATGTGTCTCCAAGGGTCCACAGTCCAAAGAAATCAAATAACCAGCGTGACTAATGAGTGTCACAAAACATTTGTAACAATATATCATCCCACAAACCCTAATGCAGACAGATGAGGGGGTCTATGGCATTATTTTTATTATTTTTTGGATTTAAGTTATGCATATATTACATATTTAGTCACCCACAGTAGGTGGACCCAAAGTTTTTGCAACCTATTCTGCAACCTTTAAGCCCCTGAATTTGGGGATAGTTTAACTGCATTCTGTGATGTTTTGCAGTCCTTAGGGTTGCCCCACTAAGGCATAGACAATGGGCTATATATAGGGTCATATAGGCTTTAATATTCTGAAATAGATTTTAAGATGCTAAGATAGGCTTTAAAGTGGACAGAAACCAAGCTGGATCGTCCAGGGAATAGATCCATTCCCTCCCCCCGAGGTATCCAAAATCAGGATGCCCCACTGTGTTAAACCCGCCAGTTCGCCCGCTGGGGGTTAGAGGGTGCCCTCCCTGTTAGAGGGAAGCGCGAGATGCAACCGCCAGCACACTTGGAGCCACTGAGCTAAGACGTCGGTTAGACGTCCATAGCTCAGCGATCCCGAGTGCACTGATTGGATGAGTGGCTGCGTATGCGCCGTAAGACCAGGATGAGGTGAGTTAATGTGGGCACTCTGGTGGGTTTCATGTAGCGGGGCACCTCCGATCAGGGTGCCCTGTGGGAAAGGACCAAAACCAGGATAGTCAAAATCCTGGGTTTTGGTCGAATTTAAAGTTAAGGTACAGTCACACAGAGCGGCTTTCCCTGCTGTGTGTCTGTACCTGCCCCTTATTCAAGTGAATGGGTTGGTGGTGATGCGCATAGAGCGGGAAAGCTGCTCTTTGCAGCATATCCAAGATGGCGACACCCAGCAACTGAGTAGCGTACAATCCCAGGTGGAGTAAGGAGTTTTTTTATTGTAACCCCCTGCCCTGCCTCAGTGTAAGGGTTAGAGTGGCTGGGCAGCATCACTGATTTAGGTGTGTCGCATTAAAGGTTGTAGGTACTTTTGTTAATTTGTTAATTCATTCATTCATTAATCATTCATCAAGTCCTGATTTTTGGTGCCTTTTTTGTTGTCATCTTCTGCAATGTAAAGTAAATGTGTGTTAGGATTATGCCTGCATACCTGTGATTTTTTATCGGCATGACATTTCCAATTCTCATATATTCCTTTAGCTCTGTGTTGCCTAAAGTCCTTTAGTATATAAGTAGCCTACAAATCCCAGAAGTCTTCCACTGTAAAGGGTACAGAGCAATGAAAAATCAGGCAGCAGTAATAAGAGCTATCTCTTCCCAGGCGAGAACACTGCCAGTAACCCCTTAGCTACTGGAGCCCAAGATTGTGATCCTCTAGTCTGAAGAGGCCGAATTAGAGCAGAAAGGGTTAAACTTAAATGAAATGTGCAACATTTTCTCTGTCTCCGCCAATCAGCTTATTATCAAGCCAAAATCAAGTCCCTGCTCTGATCGTGTATGGTTGCTAAGGTAGACACATTAGTAATTATGCAATTAATTAATAAGCCCTAAACCACTGCATGTCATGTTGAAGTTAAGGGTTTATTTATCAAGGGCTTGCGCCAGGTAGTGTCTGACGAGCGCCAGGTACCGCCAGCTAAGGGCGGCTACCGACTCAAGTACGCCCGGCGGCGGTCACAATGATGCATTTATCACGCTAAATGAGGCTAGCGCCGGCGAGAGCGTCAGCTAGCGCGGGATTCATCATGTAGCCGACTGCAACGAACAGCGCCGCTGCTAATCCCATCACAGCGACAGGTATGACCTGGCGCTCCCTGGCGTGGTCCAATGCATTTCAATGGAGCAATCTTTAAATAATCATAATTAATTGCTATTAATGTTTTTTTTGTTTTTTTTTATGTCAAAAATTCTGTGACCACTTCTGCAATGTTATGTTTTTTTTTTAAGTAAAAAAAAAAAATTGTGCAGAATTGATATTACAGGTCTGATATTAATGTATTCATATTACAAAATGTTTAGAAAAACTTGTATAATTTTTACATAAAAAAAAAATGGTTGTTTGGGGGTTAAAAACTACTTTACACACATCGCCGCCAGCGCTCTGGGGTTTAAACAAGGAATTCACAGCGCGAGAAATTTTTGAGCGTGATTTGTTAATGAATCTGCAGCAAGCCGTTCGCTCTGGCACCCATACAACGCGGAACCTGTGAAACATCGACCCCTAACCCCGTATTCAACATTACCGCACACCGACTGAGTCGCTGTCAACAAGCAAACCCCGGCCAAGCACAGCGAATACTAGCTGGCGCTGTGAAAATCACGCTACTGGCGCTCATCTGTCGCTACCTGGCGCTATTAATGAATCGGCCTGCCCGTCTTCAAATTCTGATTCACTTTTCCAATATCTCACTTTTTTCACTTTCACATCAAACTGTTGATAAATGTGATTTAAAAAAAAATCCATTTGTGATTTCATGTTATGAAAAATTCCAGGCTGCATTGTATATTCCGTGTATTTATAAAGCAGCTCCTCCCAGGCTGGGACATTCACATTCATTAACACATTGAATGTAGCAGCACTGAGGCATTTCTCGAAAAAAAAAAAGGTCAAGTTCAGGGTAGTTCTTAAGCTGAGGAAGAAACATTTCTCTTTTTTCCAGATCACAACCATCTGTGTTTCAGCCACATGTGATGCTATTGTCATGACTAGTCTGTCCTTTTTCTTTTTTAAAGCCTTTATCAGGGTGATGCATTGTCATAACAAAACATGTTTTTGATCCAAAGATCCCTTTAGAAGCCTTTGCACTATTTTCGTCTCCTGATAAGAATTTATATTTGCATTATAAAACACATTGTTCATGTTTAAAAAGCTGTTTACTCTAACTTTTACTCCTTTTTTTAAATCCGTTGCAATGCACATTTATTTTTTCTTGACACTCTACCTCTTCCCAGGGCCGTACTTAGGATTTGTGCTGACCTAGGCACTTTTTGGTCAGACTCCCCCACCCCCGCAAACATACAATGATGAATTTGCCAGCACTCCCATACACACCATTCATGTACGCACATACACATTGTTTTTCTGCATTTTATGGTTATAGGATTGTAAGCTGCTGTGCTGTACCGCCGATGACCCCTTAGTGCACACCCACACAAACATTCGTTCCAGCCATAGGGTATTAATAGGTATAGTGCGACCACTAGTAGGTGAAATTACCAGTGCTTTCTGCAACATCCACTCAGGGTCATCTGGCTGTGTAGCACAGGGGTTCTCAGCCCAGGCTGAGTGTGTGTAAACAAGTTTTATTGTTCATCCCATTTGTCTTTTGTTGAAGTGGGTTTGATACTCTATTGTAGTAAAAGTTTGATTCACAAACGCTGGTGTCAGTGTTGCTTTTCCCACACGTGGCTTTGCTGTATCCTGGGAAGCCCACACCGGTACACGGCTTACACAGCCCACGGCCATTATACGAAGCAGCGCTGTGCACTAAGAAGCAGGACGTGGAGTCTTCCTTCCCTCATCCAGGAAGGGCGGGCCCATACACAGGCAGGTGAGCCGCCCCCCCCCCCCATGGACACATGCCCCTGCCATAGCTCCACCCTAAGCAAGTGCCTATATGTGCCTAGTGGCAAATACGGCCCTGTCTCTTCTCCTTACTCTTGATTATACTTAGTTTCTGTCTTCGTAACGGCCTTTGGGGTGTGGGAGGCATGCACAGCTGATGCACCTGCACCTGACATGATGCCCCAACCCGCCCATTGTTCACCCAGTTTACTAGTTCTCCGCTTGCTCACCCCCCACTCCTGCTCACTTGCCCCCCTTCACTCCTGCCTGCTCAACATACTGGTTAGCTGCCTTCTGCCCCCCCCCCCCCCCACTCAGCCTGTTATCTCACTTTCAGGATGGGCGGCAATTGGAGGTGCTAAGGGGTATAGTTGGTTGGGTCAGAAGGAAGGGGTGCCATGCTCACCTCTGTTCTGCCCTTTAAAGTTGACCAACCCAGTGTAACAGGCCAGATTATACCTCCAGTCCAGACTATATCTGAGGTTAATGTAGCCTAGGATAGATTATACCCTGGATATATCATGGCCTAGGCCAATTTATACCCCAGAGTAGGAACTAGTCTAGCCCAATTCATACCCCTCAGGATATATTATACCCCCATGCTACCAACTGCATTGAGTGACATACACAAGAATTTCTTAATTTCTCTACTTTGTATTAGGGATTCAGCTTTGTCTGCAATGTTATGTGACACATGGGGCCCAGCAGCGTGGTGGGATCCAGCACCTCTGGAAGTTCAGGGTGTTTCAATAAACGTTTCCACCAAGCACGGGGATTCATTCTTTCCCTTGGTACTCTCCCAGTAACAAAATACTTTTAACACTTTGGATCCAATAGGACAGGCTCCAGAGACCGACAAGCTGCTTCACCAGGGTACACTGGGCAGACGGGCTCTCATCTTCCCTCCAGCACTCACCCTCGTCCGGGGTTCCAGTCTCGGCTCACGCTCAGTCCTAGTTGCGCAAGTTTTACTTGCCTTCGTCCAAGTAAAGGGATCAGTAAAGGGATTTAAAGGAACGTCCATTGAAATGTATGGGAGAGAGCGAAAGGTAGCGACAGGTCTTACCTGGTGCTTTAGAAGCTAGAGCGCCGACACTATATGCTAAGCCACCTGTAATGATGAATCATACACTACATGGCGCTGTTAGAGTCACTCACCAGAATCGCCTTCATAAATGTGGATTTGCGTACAGCGCCCAGCGTTCACCCGGCACCGCCTGCCGCTACGAAGCACTACCTGGCGCTAGAGCTTCATTAATAAACCCCTTTGTTTTCTAACCAACTGATTTCCACTCCCACACTTGGGGCAGCTGCAGCTATACAACTGGGCTGATTCAGTTCCTTGGGATTTTTTTTTCACTTCAGCTAAAAAAAAGTGAGAAAAAAAATTCTCACAGTGCTAAATCAACCCTAATGACTGCTCCACCATGCGTGCCCAGCCACATGGATTACTTTGGCTGCAGTTAAATGGAAGGGGCGCTAAGGTTACCCTGGCTGGACACCTGTTTTAAATATTACAAAACATCTGTGAATAATGCTCTTTAACAATGTACGGGGATTCTTCTTTAACTCTAAAGCTGATTTCACTCCCAATATGTTAAATGACTAATGTAGACCTGCGATGAGGCAATTTTATTATGTTAAAAACAGAAGCTACTTTGGAAAAATGGTAAACAACAGACTGGAAATTATCCAGTGGAGGCCTACAAAAATGCAAATCAAGTCAGGGTCAGAGAGATGGAGATTAAGGAAGATCAAGGGGCTCTTTAAAGTGGAAAAAAGTGTCTATTTCATTTTCAGTAATTTTTAGAAGTTTAGAAGTACGTTTTAGAGGCAGATTATAGAACTTGCTTTGTGTGCTAGGTTCTTTTTTTGTGTGTTTGGTCTGACTGATTTGAGGACCTGGTCCAGTGAGGCGCTTAATAAAGTTTTCTTATAGGCAGGGGCGGACAGGGATTAAAAAACAGACCTGTGTAGCGGGCTAAATTAGCCCTGTCCCAGATTAAACCCAAGTATAGTTTGACATAGGCCATACTATACTCTGGAGTGTACTCTGGCTTAAGCCAGACTATACTCCGGGTTATACTCTGGCATAGGCCAAACTATACCCCGGGGTATACGCTGGCCTAGGCCAAACTACACCCCTCCAGGCCAAACTATACCCCGGGGTATACGCTGGCCTAAACAGAATAGTATAAATAGAATAGTTGTGGTTGACCTATGCCCAACTTAACCTTGATTCTTCCTGTTATGATAAATAGACCATGAGCTCATACCATAGCACCATTTACTAATTGTTAGAGGTGTGGGTCACTGGATAGGGGGATGTTGAGGTCTCGGCATGGGACATACTTAACATCCCTTTATCAATCAATCATCAGTATACTCCCCTCCAGGCCAAACTATACTCTGGGGTAAAAGCTGTCCCCTGTTAAACTGGAGTCATCGCCCTTAGGACCCGTAGATATATAGGATTTTGTTCCTGTGCTTGGTGGAAACATTTATTGGAACACCCTGAGCTTGCCAAGGTGCTGGGTCCCCCCCAGGCTGCTATTCCACATGTGCGTTTTGGAAATCTCTACAAAGTGGTGTGCCTCCACTGATTCTCAAGCCCCTTTCTTTGTGTAGACTGTTTTGTCTGGGCCTGTCTCAAAGTGAGGTGGTCCCCATCTTCCCCATCCCACTTTGCTGTCTGCTTTGAGTGAAGTGAACCTACTGCTGACGTTTATTCTAAAATGTGCCGGTGACGTGTGACTTTGTCCTGAGAGGGGCGAGTATCTTTCCATTATGCTGAGAACTGTGTGTCTGTAACCGTGATTTGGATTAACTTGTCGTGAATTGGGAGCTACCGTCCCCCTGGGGACATTGGAACAATAAGGTGAGTTAATTATTGCATTGGAGCCTTACTGTGTGTTAAAGAGACATACTGCAACCACATGTATCCCTACTATTCCATATAGATTTCCTTCCTCCCACATAACATACCCTTACCCTCCTCAGTCCCTCCTCCACGTCTCTGGCAGGTGCAATTTCTGGCATCTCTGGCTGCAGCTTTTGAATTTCGCTCTCTTATCTCCGCAAAGCTTCTGGGTCACTGGATCAGTATATGACGCATCATGCGCTGATCAGGTGGCACATTAACATTTGGACGATAATCGTCCCATGTAAAGCCATCTTTAAAATTTGAAGTTTCAGGATGTTATGATTTTATCATTTTAACATCACATAATAAAGTTTTTCTGATTGAAGTAATAAAAGTCTATGTTTAGAGTTTTAAGATTTAAGTCAGTTAGCTTTCTCACATAACTTTCCAGACAAAGCTGAATCCCTAATAAAAAGTAGAAAAAATACAATTCTGTGATTACTCACCTGTAGAATTGGTATTATGAGTATACAGTACGTCCTGCTCCAAATCTAATACTTACAGTTGGGATATACTCCGCCAGATGGCGCTGGACTGCAGATACATCGAAAATAGGCTCCTCCCGGCCCCTCAAATACCCGGAGACCTCCCACAAATCCCCAGCATTGAAAAGCAGTTAATGAGAAGCCGGGAGAATTAAACATTCCAAACTATCAACTATAACAATGATAACAATCACCATACAGGGGATCCAAGAAAATGCAAACCAAGGGTGGGTTGGAGCAGGGCGTACTGTATACTCATAATACCAATTCTACAGGTGAGTAATCAAAGAACTGTATTATTCTTAGTATACAGTACGTCCTGCTCCAAATCTAATACTTACAGTTGGGACATCCAATAGCAGTGTCCATAAAGTAGGGTGGGACATCCAATAGCAGTGTCCATAAAGTAGGGTGGGACCCCCAAGAAAAATCAGCAGCAGACAGCTTAAACCACTGCCGCCTGCAGAACCTTTCGGCCAAAAGCAGCATCAGCTGAGGCCCTAACATCAACCTTGTAAAACTTTGAAAAGGTATGAACAGAAGACCAAGTAGCAGCCCTGCAAACTTGTTCAACAGAAGCCTGGTGCTGAAAAGCCCAAGAGACACCAATAGCACGAGTGGAATGAGCAGTAAGGCGGAAGGGAGGATTCTTCCCCTTAGCAGAGTAGGCCTGAATCACAGCCTGACGAATCCACTTGCTCATAGTAGACTTGGCAGGAGCCAAACCCTTCCTAGGACCAGAAGGGACCACAAAAAGAGCATCAGTTGTCCTGAAAGGTGAAGTAGCCACCAGATCAGACACCTAACCACATCCAAAGAGTGCAAAACCCTCTCCTTAGCATTGCTAGGATTAGGGCACAAAGAAGGGAGAACGATATCCTGATTCAAATGAAAGGCAGACACTACCTTAGGCAGAAAGTCAGGTTTGAAACAAAACACCACCTTGTCCTGGTGTCTCTCATAGTAGGGGGGCTGAAGGGAAAGCACCGCCAACTCAGACACACGCCTGACAGAAGTGACAGCCACCAGAAATACAACCTTGAGCGTAAGAATGGCCAAGGCAGCATCCTGCACAGGTTCAAAGACAGCACCCTGCAAGGCTGACAGAACCAAGTTCAAATCCCAAACAGGCACCATAGGCTTACGTGGGGGGCACACATGAGTGACCCCCTGGAAAAAAGTCCTGATCAGAGGGTGCTGAGTAAAGGACTTCTGGAAGAAAATAGCCAGGGCAGAAACCTGATCCTTCAGAGTACCGAGTTGGAGCCCCATATCCAACCCATGCTGCAGGAACTCCAGAATCCTGGGAATAGAGAACACACGACAGGGAAGAGGCTTAGACTCACACCAGTCAATGTCTTCTTCCACAACCGAGGAAGACAGCCCCTTCTCCATCAAGATGGAGGTTTCAGCAGCCAAGCCGTCAAAAGCAGAGTTTGTAAATTGGGATGGCGTAGTAAGCGCTGAGTGAGCAGATCTGGCACCAAGGGCAGAGCGTACTGATCTACTGCCAGCTGCACCACGTCTGCGAACCACACTCTTCTTGGCCACATGGGGGCCACCAGAATTGCTGGTAACCCTTCCAGAGCAATCTTGCGCAGAACCCTGCCCAGCAGGGGGATTGGAGGGAAGACATACAGGAACTGAAAATCTTGCCATGACATTGCTAGCGCATCCGAGGTCAAGGCCAGAGGATCCCGGGACAGAGAGACAAAAGCTGGGAGCTTGTGATTGTGGCGGGACGCAAACAGATCCACATCTGGTTGGCCCCAACGGTGACACAGAGATTGAAACACCCTGCTGCATAGGGACCATTCTCCCTGGCGAGAGGTCCCCCTGCTCAGAGAGTCCGCCAGGCGATTTTCCACTCCCGGGATGTACACATCTGATATGCAGGGGAAATTGGCCTCCGCCCAAGTCAGGATCAGAGATGCTTTCTGGAGGGCCCCCTTGCTCCGGGTCCCTCCCTGATGATTGATGTAGGCAACTGCTGTCTGGTTGTCCGAGCGCACCTGAACAGGCAGGCCCCGAAGGTGAGTAGTCAAGTGAGCCAGAACTAGCCTGATCGCCCGCAGTTCCAAGACATTGATAGGTGTGTGGGCCTCCTGAGGGCCCCACCTCCCCTGGAACCGCAGGGACTACCAGAAACCCCCCCCCCCCCAACCTGACAGACTGGCATCCATGGTGACCGTCTCCCAGGAAGGGGCAAGAAAGGATCTGCCTCCCAACAGGTTGCTTGAGTCCATCCACCACGAGAGGGACCTCCTGACCAGGTGGGAGAGCACACAGACCCTGTCCAGGGATGCTGGGTCCTTGTCCCATACTGACAATAGGTGAAGTTGCAGAGGCCTCAAGTGGAACTGAGCATAAGGGACCGCTTCGAAGCATGCCACCATCAGGCCCACCAGATGCATCCCCTGCCTGATGGCGGGATGGGGACAAGCTAGGAGGGACTGAGCCTGTGCAATCAGACTGTCCACCTTCTGTTGAGGAAGGAAGATCCTTGCCTGAACTGTATCCAGATTCATTCCTAGGAATGGAGTTACCAAGGAAGGGGACAGTGAGGACTTGGGGTCCAGATAGGGAAGCACGCGGACGCCCTGACACCTGAGCAGAGACATCACGCCAGCCAGCACCTTGGTGAACACCCTGGGAGCTGAAGTGAGGCCAAAGGGCAAGGCCACAAACTGGTAGTGTTGGTCCATCAGAGCGAACCTGAGAAACCTTTGATCACCTGGGAACACAGGAATATGAAGATAAGCATCTTTGATGTCCACAGAAGTCATGAAATCCCCTTGGCGCAGGGAACTGATGGCAGAGCGCAGAGTTTCCATGTGAAATCGCCTGCCCCTGACAATAGGTTGGAATAAAAACCCTTGCCTTTTTCTCTTAAGGGGACCTGGCAGATGACCCCCAGCTCCAGGAGGCCTTGCACTGCTTGCACTAGCTCCTGAGCTGACACAGGGTCCTGAGGAATCCGGGATCTGATGAATCTTGGAGGGGGACAGGCAGCAAACTTCAACTTGTAACCGGAGGACACTACCTCTTGAATCCACCGGTCTGAGACATGAAGCCTCCAGACGTGAGCGAAGTGCTGCAGCCGCCCCCCCCCCCCCCCACCCGGATGGGTGAGAGCGACCCATCATGCCTGAGGGGGCTTGGGAGAGGATCTTGCTTTGGGACCCCAGGAGGAGCCAGGACGTCCACGTCCTCTGCCCCTACCCCAGAAATCTCCCCGGGCCCCAGGAAAGGAAACCCCCCTCCCCTTTCTGGCACCACGGTAAGTGGAGGAGAAGGAACTCTGACCCTGAAAGGGCCGAGATTGCTGCCTGCGCTGGGGTAACCTGCCTCCCTTAGCAAAAAGGTCCAGGCGGTCCCCAAGCAGGCGCAGTCCTTTAAAGGGAAACCCAGTGAGGGTCTTCTTGGCAGCGTTGTCAGCAGCCCACTGGCACAGCCAAACCGAGCGGCATATAGCCACCACGAGGGCAGAAGTTCTGGCACACATTCTGATGGTGTCATCCAATGCTGAGAGGACAGACAAAATTTACAAAAACTTCACAGCTGGAGAGTGCATTAAACACCTCACAAGGCAAATCATCAGGGGCACTATCAAGCATATTTCTGATAAGGGTTCTAGTGGCCACAGCAGTAATGGCAGAGGCACAGACCGGGCGCAGCGCCGTCCCCGCACATGCAAAGGCGTGGGATGCCAGCTGGTCAATGCGCCGGTCCTCAGCATCCCGCAGGGTAGAGTCAGGAGAATGCATGACAGAGGTGTTAGATAGCCCTAGGATCGGGGCATCCACCTCGGGGGGGGGGGAATGACCAACATTTAACCACCTCAGCATGAAAGGGATACTTCCTATCCCAACTTTTTGGAACCCCGGGAAGTTTACTGGCGCTCCCATTCCTTGAGCACAAGGTTATGGAAATGTGCCTGCTCGGGAAATTCCAAACGTGATTTTGCTGTATGGAAAAGCTCCCCTCTTTGCCTGGGAGCCGCAACAGGGAGAGAGATGGACAGAACCTCAAAATCTGGGTCAATAATCTGTCAGTGTCATCCGGGGCCCAGGGGTCAGAGCCAGAATCGTCATGACCCCTTGGTCTCTCATCAGATGAGCCTGAATCAGAAAAGAGCTCCCCTTCATCAGACGGGGTATAGCCACAAAGACTCCAAAACTCCTCAGCCCCCGTAGGGAAAACAGTGACATTAGGCGTCAAGTGCTGCTTCTTAGCAGGGGCCTTACGCGCTAAGGACTTAGCAATCAATTGCTCAACAGTAGCCAGTCTAGAAGACACATCAGGCTGAGAATCCCCACTAGTATGCAACTCAGCAGGAGTGAGGTTTAAGCTTGGGGGTGTAGGCGAAGTGAAACGAGGTGCAGCCACTGGCAGGCCAGATTGCAATGCAAGCACCTGCTCAGCACAGGGTACACAGACCCACGCCTTGTCAGCGTCAGCATGAGGGCTGCCCACACTCTACACACAGCCGGTCTTGTCCCGAAGGGACCCCGGTCACATTATCCTGGGATACCTCCATATGGTGATTATAGCGGCGCTATACGCCGATAGGGAATAACGCTATATAGCAACCCCGGATGCCCCAATAACCCGCTAGGGAAGTGGGAGTATTATTTTTACAAAGCCTACAAGTTATATACTAATACAGGGCCATAACTCACCGAGTGGCAGAACCCCCCAATTTCCCCCGCTCACTGTATGAGCCGTGAAAGGGCCCCAATTCATGTTTGCACCAGGGCCCCATCACATTTAGTTATGCCACTGAACTCCATTGATCAACTAAGAGCCTGATTTATGAAGTGTCGGTGCCATTTAAATCTAGTAAGTGCCAAAGGTTTTAGCAAGTGCCAAAGAATAACTTTGTATTGGCCCTTTCTTTGTATGGGCCCTGAATGAAAGCCTGTAATACTAACATCTAAAGTTCTTCTGGTGGGCCCCAGGCGTCCCAGTCTGACACTGCTCATTTGTGTAAAGTAACATCAACTTTTCTCTATTTTAAGGGAAAAGATGTATTTAATATAAATGTTTATAGTAATTACAAAATAATAATGTTTTGAAAAGCAAAAGCTGCTTTGGTTCCGATAGGGTTTATATTCAGCTTTGGAGAATATAAATAAAAAAACTGGACAGATGTTCACACAGCTGACTGCAGAAAAAGATGTTCATCATGATGCTAGATGAACTAGCCAAGAATATGAAAGCAAATAAAACAAATGATTAGTTTACATTATAACCACATTATTAGGGAGGCAGGCTCTAGGCATGTATATACTGTAGGACAAAGCATCTGAGGACCCAGGGTGGGCATATGCCAGCCAGGTGGACCACATTAAGCATGCCCCTCTGTATTCCTCATGCATTTCTGGCATTCCCACTGCTCTTCTACAATTAGCTTCTTTGACCACGCATATAAATGAGCAGCTTAAGAAGCTGAATGGGAGTTCAGCCACTCGCAGCATCCCCTGCATACCTTCATGGCTGTGGGCCCGCACACAGACATAGATGGATGCGAGAGATGCTGGCATTGGCTGCTCATCAGGTAAGTACATCGGGCAATTTTAAATGTCCCTGTGGGAGAGTATTTAACTGGTCCGATTTTGGATCCAGGAGGATCGCTTTAAGCTTCTCATTGATCAAAAATCCAATATTGGCTCTGAAACCAAAATAGCTGAAAGATAATGTGTCCAGGCTCCTGCTATTGATAGTTGGGCAGCAAGTAAAATGCCTGTGGCTAGCTTCAGATGTGTGCAATTGAGTGAATGCTTGGGAGGAAAAGGGCAAGCCAAGAGTCTTTATTGTGCCCCCTGTATTACAGAGATTGTTAAACATCCTGACCCAAAGCCTAATCACTCTTGGACACATACATATCATCTGTCGGAAGCTCCAGAAACATCTTGGAAGAGGAAAGCCAAGACTGGCTGAAATGAGGTACCACCTGATCATGTCTGTCCCAAGAGTGGTCTTACAGAACATTTCCTGACCACTGACCAAGTTTTTGTCAAGTTGTCTGGTTCCTATGATAAAAAGAGATGTCGCATCCAGGTCAAGATATCTGGTACTTATGTTTGCAAGCAGCTGCCATTTCATATATCGTGATAGGCTTTGGATCCAGGCCGAAGTTAGTGTATTGAGGGAATGTTAAACCCAGAAAATCTTGCAGCAGGACCATGGGAAAGGACACAACATATCAGCATAAAGACTTTTTTAAGAACATAGCTGGGAAAACAAGACAGAAAGGATTGGGAAAGAAAAAAAAGGAACGACAACAGGAAGAGTAAAGGGGAGGATACCCAACCAGGTCCATGTCCATCCACTCCCTTAAAGTGGACAAATAGACCAACACATGCATTCACCACACAGAGTAGAATTTTTAGTCCAAGGGGGTTCAAATGAAGCAGAAAAGCCTCTGGGGCCTCTTCTAGATAAACATTTCTATTAATTAATAAGGGTTCCAACCTTTTTGTAAGCAATGGGCCAGACCAGAAAATATGCTAATGACTATACATTTGCTTTGCTAGGTGATAGTTGTCAATGCAAACCAGTTACCAGGAAGGAAGTGAAACTAATGTTAAAAACTAATTTGGGATGCCCCATTAGCTTTAAATGTAAGTCTAAAAAGTCTAAAGTACTTTTTCACTCGTGGCATCCAGTGATGCGGCTAAGATGTGGCTAAGACCAGCTTAGCTCTAATTTCGTAGAGAAGTGCATCCTGTGCTTTTCTACAGTGCTCTGTGTGTCTCTGCAGTGCTGAGACACATCGTGGAAGGTAGAAATATGATAGAACATTCTCCTTTTTTTTCAATTTTTTTAAAATTCTAAACCCAATTCAGGGAAGGAAGGTTTCAAACTTTGGAATCGCTTTAAAAACTAAAGGCCCGGGGGCTGGATGTGGCCCTCCAAGCATTTTTAGGTGGCCCTGTGACAACTTCCAGGTGGCAGAAGCTGGCAGTGTCCATTTTAGCTGATGCAGTCACTCAATGTTGCTGACATGGTATGTGTGTGGCTTTCCTGGACAAAATAATTCTGCAGCTGCATTTGTTGTAGGCAAAATAATTCAGTGTCTGCATTTGCCTTGAGCCAAATAATTCTGTGGCTATTATGGGCAAAATAATTCAGTATCTGCAGCTGATCTGGACAAAATAATTCTGTCCTGGTCAAAATCATTTTGTGGATTTATCTGTTCTGGTTGGGGAAATCTGTGTCTGTAACCATACATTTTAATTGTTGTCTTTGCATTTTGTTTCGTGTTTATTTGTTGCGCCTTTGAAGGCGACCAGAATGCTGATGGACCTCAGTGAAAATGAGTTTGACACCCCTGTTCTCTGTCATCCAACATGATGGCACGCCACCAATAGGGTATGCTGGTGATGGGTTTTGGGTACTATTGATCAGCTTTGGATTCAGATCATTATCAAACCTGACCCAGATTGAGCCAGAGCCAAATAGCATCAATAGCCATGTCAACCCCCCCCCCTTTTTTGTAACCTGCAATTGCACAATTGCCTGAACCTACAACATATCAATTTTTTCAATCATATCTTATCTTGTAAAGGTTAGAGACATTCAAAATACTGCACCAACGTTCCTTTTAATTTGAAAATTATGTGTTGTGCACCCGCTACATTGTAGGTGGCAAAGGGGACAAAATCAAATAGACAATGTAATCAGTGTTGCAATTGTTTGATGGTCCTGATGGTTTATGTTCTCTTATCCAAAAATCCCTATTTCAGTTCCATTTTTAATTAAATGGTAACATCTACACCTGCTTCTGCCACATATTATATTTCATTGGCTTCTAATACTCAGCTGTGGAAACTAGGGATGAGCGAATCGATGCGGACGAACCCGAATTCGTTCCGAATTTCTTGAAAAATTCGATTCTGAACAAATCCGAATTTCCCTGCGATTCGATCGATATAAGTTTTCCTTTAAACTCCATTTATTTCAATTAAGGCATTCTAAAATGGTGGATGAACATGTCCAGACATATCCCCTGGGCAAGTTATCATGGAAGGTCACATGCAGCCTATCAGTAGCCAGGAAGCCCGGTGACGTCACCGTGCTATATAAACGGCGGCCATTTTCCTTTTTGCGCATTTCAGCCTTGCATTCCAGAAACAGCAGTGGTTGCTGCAGACAGGGAGAGACTTAGAGATAGGCAGGGACAGTCGTTGAGACCCACAGAGAGGCAGACAGAACCAGGGAAAGATAGGGAAAAATCGGGAACGATCCAGGCAGGGACAGTGAGAGGAAAAGCTTTTTTTTATTTTCATTTGTCAGATCAGTTTTCAATCGGTGTTCTTTGTGCTGTAAATATTCCTTGCCACTGTGCATCCCATCTTGGCAGTGGCATATTTAACCCTATCTGTTATACACAAGCATTTCTCATAACTGGATTAGTTTTAATTTTTTTTTTTGTCTGCTGTAAAAACCCCAGGCCACATGGCCATTCCATTTCAGCACATGTGACCTTATCTTTTATACTAAATCAGCTTGTTCAGCCTCAGCTTTATTAAGCTATTGCATTTTGATTTGGTTTTTGACCTCCTGTAAAAACCCAAGCCTACATGGGCATCCCAAACCAGCACATGTTACCCTTTTATACTAAATAAGCTTGTTCGGCCTCAGCTTTATTAAGCTATTGCATTTTGAATTGGTTTTTGTCCTGCTGTCAAAACACCAGGCCGCAGGGTATCCCAAACCACCACATTGCACCCTATCTGTTATACTAAATAAGCTTGTGCATCCTCAGCTTTATTAAGCTATTGCATTTTTAATTGGTTTTTGTCCTGCTGTCAAAACACCAGGCCGCAGGGTATCCCAAACCACCACGTTGCACCCTATCTGTTATACTAAATAAGCTTGTTCAGCCTCAACTTTAATAAGCTATTGCATTTTGAATTGGTTTTTGTCCTGCTGTCAAAACACCAGGTGGCAGGGTATCCCAAACCACCACGTTGCACCCTATCTGTTATACTAAATAAGCTTGTTCAGCCTCAGCTTTATTAAGCTATTGCATTTTGAATTGGTTCTTGTCCTGCTGTCAAAACACCAGGCCGCAGGGTATCCCAAACCACCACGTTGCACCCTATCTGTTATACTAAATAAGCTTGTTCATTCTCAGCTTTATTAAGCTATTGCATTTTGAATTGGTTTTTGTCCTGCTTTCAAAACACCAGGCCGCAGGGTATCCCAAACCACCACGTTGCACCCTATCTGATATACTGAATAAGCTTGTTCGGCCTCAGCTTTATTAAGCTATTGCATTTTGAATTTTTTTTGTCCTGCTGTCAAAACACCAGGCCGCAGGGTATCCCAAACCACCACGTTGCACCCTATCTGATATACTAAATAAGCTTGTTCAGCCTCAGCTTTTGTTAAGCTATTGCATTTTGAATTGGTTTTTGTCCTGCTGTTGTCAAAACACCAGGCCGCAGGGTATCCCAAACTACCACGTTGCACCCTATCTGTTATACTAAATAAGCTTGTTCATTCTCAGCTTTATTAAGCTATTGCATTTTGAATTGGTTTTTGTCCTGCTTTCAAAACACCAGGCCGCAGGGTATCCCAAACCACCACGTTGCACCCTATCTGATATACTGAATAAGCTTGTTCGGCCTCAGCTTTATTAAGCTATTGCATTTTGAATTTTTTTTGTCCTGCTGTCAAAACACCAGGCCGCAGGGTATCCCAAACCACCACGTTGCACCCTATCTGATATACTAAATAAGCTTGTTCAGCCTCAGCTTTTGTTAAGCTATTGCATTTTGAATTGGTTTTTGTCCTGCAGTCAAAACACCAGGCCGCAGGGTATCCCAAACCACCACGTTGCACCCTATCTGATATACTAAATAAGCTTGTTCAGCCTCAGCTTTTGTTAAGCTGTTGCATTTTGAATTGTTTTTTGTCCTGCTGTCAAAACACCAGGCCGCAGGGTATCCCAAACCACCACGTTGAACCCTATCTGATATACTAAATAAGCTTGATCAGCCTCAGCTTTTGTTAAGCTATTGCATTTTGAATTGGTTTTTGTCCTGCTGTCAAAACACCAGGCCGCAGGGTATCCCAAACCACCACGTTGCACCCTATCTGTTATACTAAATAAGCTTGTTCATCCTCAGCTTTATTAAGCTATTGCATTTTGAATTGATTTGTGTCCTGCTGTCAAAACACCAGATCGCAGGGTATCCCAAACCACCACGTTGCACCCTATCTGATATACTAAATAAGCTTGATCAGCCTCAGCTTTTGTTAAGCTATTGCATTTTGAATTGGTTTTTGTCCTGCTGTCAAAACACCAGGCCGCAGGGTATCCCAAACCACCACGTTGCACCCTATCTGTTATACTAAATAAGCTTGTTCAGCCTCAGCTTTATTAAGCTATTGCATTTTGAATTGGTTTTTGTCCTGCTGTTGTCAAAACACCAGGCCGCAGGGTATCCCAAACCACCACGTTGCACCCTATCTGTTATACTAAATAAGCTTGTTCATCCTCAGCTTTATTAAGCTATTGCATTTTGAATTGGTTTTTGTCCTGCTGTCAAAACACCAGGCCACAGGGTATCCCAAACCACCACGTTGCACCCTATCTGTTATACTAAATAAGCTTGTTCATCCTCAGCTTTATTAAGCTATTGCATTTTGAATTGGTTTTTGTCCTGCTGTCAAAACACCAGGTCACAGGGTATTCCAAACCACCACGTTGCACCCTATCTGTTATACTAAATAAGCTTGTTCAGCCTCAGCTTTATTAAGCTGTTGCATTTTGAATTGTTTTTTGTCCTGCTGCCAAAACACCAGGCCGCAGGGTATCCCATATTGCCAATTTTCATAGTATCTGGTGCAGAGAAGCAGTTCCTCAGTTTATTTAGCTTCTGCTTTTTAAAGTAAACACATTTTTTAAAGTACCTATTGCGCATTTCAAATACATAAAAATGTCAGGCAGACAAGTGCCAGGATGTTCAAAGAGGAGTGGCAGAGGCCAACATTCAGCAGGCAGAGGTCGCAGCAGACTAGGGGCGAGTGGAAACAGGAGTCACGGTGAGAGACCTGATCTGCCAGTGCCTGCTAGCGGTCGTGTCTCCACCAGTAATGCATCTGCCGTGGTTGATTGGTTAACGCGGTCATCCACATCATCACAAGTTACATCTGGGACCCCCAGTCTAGGGTCGGTAGGTTCCTCTGACACAACCCTGAGTTGGCATGCCCCGAGAGCAGTCCCTATCCTCCCATTGCCTCTGTCCTATGCCGTTCCCTCCCCCAGCGACGTATCCTATGCTTTGGGTTTAGCCCCACTCTTTAGTGAGGAGGACGATCAGATAGAGGACAGTCAGCAGCTACTCCCAGCCAAGAAATGGAGGTGGCTTCTTTAGCTAGGCAGACAAATAGTGATGTGGAAAGTGTCGTGGGTGTTGCGAGCGTTCCAGCTCCTGCGCCAGACACTGTTGAGGAAACCGAGAACATCAGTGACGTGCAGCCACAACTCGGTGATGATGATGATGAAGAAGCCGATCGCACTTGGGAGCTGGGTGCAGAAGGGGCTTCATCATCATCATCAGGAGAAGAGGGCCGCAGGTTGCCCCGGAGTCAGCAGCTGAGGCAGCAAGGTGTTAGCAGCATGGTTGGCAGTCAGCATGGGGGCACAATTGTAAAACCTGGAGCCAAATGGGGCCGGGGCCGGGGTAGAGCACCTGCTGCACGGCAGGCTACCTTATCGGGAGGTAGTGGAGCAGGGGTTCCTGGAGTTGGCGACAGTAGCAGTGAATCAGTGCGGCCTGTTGGTGGGAAAAGTAGCTACTCAGCAGTGTGGCAGTTTCTCCTGAAGCATCCGCAGGAGGGTAACATGGCCACATGCAAGATATGTAGGCAGAAGGTAAAGCGTGGCCAGGGCCCAAATGTTGGCACCACTGCCCTGCGTCAACATATGATGCGTTACCATAAAGCGGCCTGGGAGAACCGAGGCTCCGAAGAGGTGGTCCAGCCTGCTTCCTCACCAAGTGGCATGCCGCTCCCAATTTCTGCCAGCCAAGGCTCCAGCACCTCAGCCGAAGGCAGCTGTGCATCATACCCATCCTCTGTTGCTCCTGATGCTCCTGCTCCTCCTCCTCCTCCAAGTCATGCATCCCGCCAGCAATCCATCAGCGAAGCCATGTCCAAGAGACAGCAGTATGCGCCCACTCATCCTACGACGCAGAAGCTGAATGTGCTCCTGTCCAAGTTGCTGGTGCTGCAATCGCTCCCTTTTCAGGTGGTGGACTCTGCACCTTTCAGAGAACTGATGGCTTGTGCCGAGCCGAGGTAGAGAGTCCCAAGCCGTCATTTCTTTGCCAAGAAGGCAGTACCAGCGCTGCACACTTTTGTTGAACAGAAGGTGGGCCAGTCCTTGAGCCTGTCGGTGTGTAGCAAAGTGCATGGCAGCGCCGACGTCTGGAGCTGTAACTACGGTCAGGGACAGTACATGTCATTTACGGCCCACTGGGTGAATGTGGTCCCTTTGCAGCAGCAGCAACTTGGACAGGTCAGGCCGCTTTGGCCTCCGCGCTCCCTGGCCATTGTGCCTGTGACACCGTGCTACTCGGCCTCCTCATCCTCCGCCATCTCCTCACCCTCCACTGTAGGCTCAAGTCTCAGTGCCCCTCCTGTCTACCATGTGTGCACGGCACGGAGGTGTCACGCTGTGCTTCACATGGTTTGTCTTGGCGAACGGAGTCACACAGGGGAGGAACTGCTTAAATGTATTCATCACGAAATCCAAACATGGCTTACTCCAAGAAAACTTAAAATAGGAATCATGGTTACCGACAATGGGAAGAACATTTTGTCTGCTCTGCGACAAGGAAGCCTGACCCATGCGCCCTGCATGGCTCACGTCTTCAATCTGGTTGTCAAGCGGTTTCTGAAGTGTTCCCGCCCATCTGCAAGACATCCTAACAACTTCAAGGAAACTTTGCATGCACTTCAGCCACTCATACACCGCCAAACACACCCTTCTTGAGCGACAGCGTCAGAACGGTAGCCACCAACATAGTCTGATTTGCGATGTTTCCACCCGTTGGAATTCCACCCTTCACATGTTGGACCGATTATATGAACAGAGATAAGCCATCACGGATTTCCTGATGATCCAAGCCGATAGGGGGACTCCCCTGTGTAACTTCAATGTCAACCAGTGGCAACTCATACGTGACACCTGCCGTTTGCTCAGGCCCTTTGAGGAAGCCACTTTATTTGTCAGTCGGCAGGATTACAGGATGAACGACGTGAATCCACTGCTTCATGTACTACAGCACATGTTGGAATCCATGGCTGGTCAGGGCACTGAAGACATGGCATCTACATCTTACGGCCACATGAACCCCGTTGGAGCTGAACTGGAGGAGGAGGAGGAAGAGGAGGAGGATTGGCCCAGTGAAGCACAGTTTAGGCTTGGCGAAATGGCTGGTTTATCTAGTCCGTGGACAGGAGAGGAGGAGCAGGAGCAGCCAGAGGAGCTAGAGGGTTGTGAGGAAGGCGAGACAGAGGACCCTGGCAGTATGCAGTGGAGATGGAGACAGGTAGTCCCTACGAGTCACTTGCGCAAATGGCAGGAAGCATGCTCACGTGCTTGCGTAGTGACCCCAGAATTGTTTCCATTTGTCGGCGGGATGACTTCTGGCTCTCCACCTTATTGGACCCTCGCTTCCGGCACAAAATGGGGGCATTTTTAAACCCGCCGAGAGGGAGGACAAACTGAACTACTACAAAGACATTCTACGTAGTCAGTTGGCCGATGCCTATCTGCACCATGGTCCATACTCTAGCAGGTCTGACTCGGGCGGACCTCTGCGCTCACCTTCCACTGCCATGGCTGTTGGGGGGGTTGGCAGGAGCAGCAGCAGCAGCTCCATCAGCAGCCTCCTCAGTCTTCAGTCGCTAATGAGTAGCTTTCTACACCCGCATAGTGAGGCTACTCATGAGCAGCAGGAAGACCTGGAGCAGGACCTGAACCAGCAGGTCATGTCATACCTTGACATGACCATGCCAACACACCTTGAGGATCAGCTGGACTCCTGGGCAGCCAAACTTGGCTTGTGGCCGCAACTAGCAGAGTTTGCCCTGGAAAAGCTGTCCTGCCCGGCAAGTAGCGTGCCATCTGAGCGGGTGTTTAGTGTGGCAGGGGCCATAGTTACGCGAGGAGAACTCGTCTGTCAACTAAAAATGTGGAGAGACTCACCTTTGAGAAAATGAATCAGGGATGGATCAGCAAGGATTTTCACCCACCAATGGCTGATGCATGCGATTCAGCATGGTGCCACGTTTTACACTTTCCAAATGGTGCAAAACATATTTATGTCTTTAGGCCAATTTTTGGGCTCCTGCTGATGCCAACTTCAGGGTGTGCCTTTCAGCCAATTTTGGGCCTCCTGCTGCTGCCAACTGCAGTGTGTCTTTCAAGCTATGTTTGGGCTCATGCTGCTGCTGCTTGAAACTCCAGGGTGTGATTCATTCAATTTTTGGCCTCCTGCTGCCAACTCCCGTGTCTCTTTAAAGCTATGTTTGGGCTCCTGCTGCTGCTTGCAACTCCTGGGTGTGATTCATCCAATTTTTGGCCTCCTGCTGCCAACTCCAGTGTCTCTTTAAAGCAATGTTTGGGCTCCTGCTGCTGCTGCTGCTTGCAACTCCAGGGTGTGATTCATCCAATTTTTGGGCTCCTGCAGCCAACTCCAGTGTCTCTTTCAAGCTATATTTGGGCTGCTGCTGCTGCTGCTTGCAACTGCAGGGTGTGATTCAGCCAATTTTTGGGCTCCTGCAGCCAAATCCAGTGTCTCTTTCAAGCTATGTTTGGGCTGCTGCTGCTGCTTCTGCTTCTTGCAACTCCAGGGTGTGATTCAGCCAATTTTTGGGCTCCTACAGCTAACTCCAGTGTCTCTTTCAAGCTATGTTTGGGCTTCTGCTGCTGCTGCATGCAACTCCAGGGTGTGATTCATCCAATTTTTGGGCTCCTGCAGCCAACTCCAGTGTCTCTTTCAAGCTATGTTCGGGCTCCTGCTGCTGCTGCTTGCAACTCCAGGGTGTGATTCATCCAATTTTTGGCCTCCTGCTGCCAACTCCAGTGTCTCTTTAAAGCAATGTTTGGGCTCCTGCTGCTGCTTGCAACTCCAGGGTGTGATTCAGCCAATTTTTGGGCTCCTGAAGCCAACTCCAGTGTCTCTTTAAAGCAAGGTTTGGGCTCCTGCTGCTGCTTGCAACTCCAGGGTGTGATTCATCCAATTTTTGGGCTCCTGCAGCCAACTCCAGTGTCTCTTTCAAGCTATGTTTGGGCTCCTGCTGCTGCTTGCAACTCCAGGGTGTGATTCATCCAATTTTTGGGCTCCTGCAGCCAACTCCAGTGTCTCTTTCAAGCTATGTTTGGGCTCCTGTTGCTGCTGCTGCTTGCAACTCCAGGGTGTGATTCATCCAATTTTTGGGCTCCTGCAGCCAACTCCAGTGTCTCTTTCAAGCTATGTCTGGGCTCCTGCTGCTGCTGCTTGAAACTCCAGGGTGTGAATCAGCCAATTTTTGGGTTCCTGCAGCCAACTCCAGTGTCTCTTTCAAGCTATGTTTGGGCTCCTGCTGCTGCTGCTTGCAACTCCAGGGTGTGATTCATCCAATTTTTGGGCTCCTGCAGCCAACTCCAGTGTCTCTTTCAAGCTATGTCTGGGCTCCTGCTGCTGCTGCTTCAAACTCCAGGGTGTGATTCATCCAATTTTTGGGCTCCTGCAGCCAACTCCAGTGTTTCTTTCAATCTATGCTTGGGCTCCTGCTGCTGCTGCTGCTTGCAACTCCAGGGTGTGATTCATCCAATTTTTGGGCTCCTGCAGCCAACTCCAGTGTTTCTTTCAAGCTATGTTTGGGCTCCTGCTGCTGCTTGCAACTCCAGGGTGTGATTTATCCAATTTTTGGGCTCCTGCAGCCAACTCCAGTGTCTATTTCAAGCTATGTTTGGGCTCCTGCTGCTGCTTGCAACTCCAGGGTGTGATTTATCCAATTTTTGGGCTCCTGCAGCCAACTCCAGTGTCTCTTTCAAGCTATGTTCGGGCTCCTGCTGCTGCTGCTTGCAACTCCAGGGTGTGATTCATCCAATTTTTGGCCTCCTGCTGCCAACTCTAGTGTCCCTTTAAAGCAATGTTTGGGCTCCTGCTGCTGCTTGCAACTCCAGGGTGTGATTCAGCCAATTTTTGGGCTCCTGAAGCCAACTCCAGTGTCTCTTTAAAGCAAGGTTTGGGCTCCTGCTGCTTGCAACTCCAGGGTGTGATTCATCCAATTTTTGGGCTCCTGCAGCCAACTCCAGTGTCTCTTTCAAGCTATGTTTGGGCTCCTGCTGCTGCTTGCAACTCCAGGGTGTGATTCATCCAATTTTTGGGCTCCTGCAGCCAACTCCAGTGTCTCTTTCAAGCTATGTTTGGGCTCCTGTTGCTGCTGCTGCTTGCAACTCCAGGGTGTGATTCATCCAATTTTTGGGTTCCTGCAGCCAACTCCAGTGTCTCTTTCAAGCTATGTTTGGGCTCCTGCTGCTGCTGCTTGCAACTCCAGGGTGTGATTCATCCAATTTTTGGGCTCCTGCAGCTAACTCCAGTGTCTCTTTCAAGCTATGTCTGGGCTCCTGCTGCTGCTGCTTCAAACTCCAGGGTGTGATTCATCCAATTTTTGGGCTCCTGCAGCCAACTCCAGTGTCTCTTTCAAGCTATGTTTGGGCTCCTGCTGCTGCTGCTTGCAACTCCAGGGTGTGATTCATCCAATTTTTGGGCTCCTGCAGCCAACTCCAGTGTTTCTTTCAATCTATGCTTGGGCTCCTGCTGCTGCTGCTGCTTGCAACTCCAGGGTGTGATTCATCCAATTTTTGGGCTCCTGCAGCCAACTCCAGTGTCTATTTCAAGCTATGTTTGGGCTCCTGCTGCTGCTTGCAACTCCAGGGTGTGATTTATCCAATTTTTGGGCTCCTGCAGCCAACTCCAGTGTCTCTTTCAAGCTATGTTTGGGCTCTTGCTGCTGCTTGCAACTCCAGGGTTTGATTCATCCAATTTTTGGGCTCCTGCAGCCAACTCCAGTGTCTATTTCAAGCTATGTTTGGGCTCCTGCTGCTGCTGCTTGCAACTCCAGGGTGTGATTCATCCTATTTTTGGGCTCCTGCTGCCAACTCCAGTGTCTCTTTCAACCAATGTTTGGGCGGCTGCTGCTGCTTGCAACTCCAGGGTTTGATTCAGCTAATTTTTGGGCTCCTGCTGCTGCCAGCTCCAGGGTGTGTTTTTCAGGCACTATAGGGGCCCCTCATAGTGATGCCACCTCAACTCTCTGTCATAATTATTTACAGTATTATTCTACTAACCCAGCACGCATCCTATGCGTGTTACAGCAAGGCAGAATGGTTTACAACCCTATTTAGGCTCCAGGACGCTCAGAAATAGCCGTTTTTAATAGCAATTCGTCGCAAATAAATTCGGATCGAATTTTTCAAAAGTTCGCTCATCTCTAGTGGAAACCCCTTTTTTTTGAACTGAGCTGGCAGCATTACACAAGGTACTCGGACGGAGAGGGCGGGTGGGGTGGTGCAGGGTGTGAGTAAGTTCTTACCTACAGCCCTGGGGATACTAGCCCCAAGGCCTTAGACACAGATCTGGAGCTTTCCAGGAGTGCTGCGTGTACACCTGCAGATTAGGCCTAGGTTTTTCTGCACTATGGTGCCTAGTAGTGGCATAGGTAGGTATTCAGACTGATGTATCAGCAAGCCAACCGCCACATGCCAGACAGGTGCTTTGCATACCCCACTAGTCTTTTAACTGGTGTAGCAGTCATTGGGTTTTCATGTAGGGGACAATAATAAAAACTCACACCCTGTTACAAAAATAAACTCATAAAATTTTACACACTTACTGCCAGCATCTTCCTTCTGATTAATGGAGGTTTGCTTGGAGATGTTCAGCATCAAGCAACCAAGAAACCACTGGAGATCTTTTAAGGACAACTATCATTTAACATCTATGAAAATAAAAAAGCTATTATATGATATATATGAACAATACATTTTTGACTAACACTACCTCTAATATAAAAATATATTTCCCTCTGTAGTCCTTTACCACTTGAAGTTTAAAAAACATACAAAGTCAGCAAAAACTGATGTATGTCAGCAGAAAGTGACAGGGCAAAGCAGAATGACAGGGGCAGGGGGCAGGATATAACTGCTCGCAAACCTTTTAAGTAAAGTGCTGTATATTCATACACACAAATTACATGCACTGAGCCATCATACGTTGCAATTTGGTTCCTGTCATTTCTTAAACACCTGTCACAAATGACACGAGTTTGTGTCCCAGGAAATGCCTGCCACACAAATGAAAGGGGGGTACTGTTTTTTTCCATGCTTTAGTGCCCCTTTAATGACTATTTCTTCACATATCTAAGTAGAGGTTCAGTACTATGTTTGCCTACCTTGAGTTCTGCCTTACTTTTCAGGGATCTGTTTTTAAAAATCTGTTTAATCTTGATCAATTTAACAAACAAATCTCAATGCTATATGACAATAAAACTTGAAAACGACCATACGTTTTAAGTCCTGTAGCTCTGAAAATTGAATTAGAAACCTGCATTAAATTGACTGATGAATTATATAATTAAAACGTACCTGTTTAAGGCTCAACATTTTTGGAAGTTGCAACAACATTTATTCATAATATGTGAGGGCTGCTATTTGACACAGAATCTAACTTTACTGGCATTTGTCCTAAATGCTTTGTCAAGCATACAAACTGTAATACAGGGCCTTTAAATCATTAACTTTCTTGACATTTACCTCTTGAATGTAGAGTTTGGGTTTTAACAAGAAAAGTCTTGTTTGTAATTTTGTTCAGTGCTTTCGCAATATTTTTGGGCAAAATATGTGGAAGAAATTATATTTATTGGTAGACACCAATTCCTGCCCATGAGACACCACAGACTGAAAAGAGCGCTTTATGAGATTTTAAAATAAAATTCAGCTACTATCTAGGATCTGCTTTTATATTTTAGAGGGTTGAAACTAGGGATGAGCGAATCGATCCGGACGAACCCGGATTCGATCCGAATTTCAGGAAAAATTCGATTCGGATCGAATCCGAATTTCCCCGCGATTCGATCACTCGAAGTTTTCCTTTAACATCCATTCATTTACATTACAGGCATTCTAAGATGGCGGACGGGACATGTCTGGACATGTATCCCGCGCCAGTGCAAGCTGGGGCAGTCACATGCAGCCTATCAGCAGCCAGCAAGCCCGGTGACGTCACACAGCGGTATTTAACGGCGGCCATCTTGCTTTTCCTCATTTCTCTATTGCATTCGTGACAGACAGACAGAACGCTGTGTAGCTGAGGCAGTTAGACAGGCTGGAGACAGGGACAGACAGGGACAGGCTGGAGACAGGCAGGAGACAGGCAGGAGACAGACAGGAGACAGACAGAAAGCCAGGGAAAGGTAGGAAAAACGGAGCTGGCTGACAGGGAGATTTTTTTTTTTCATCCAGCCTTTGTTAGCGTTTTCAGGCTGCTTATAGTAACTAACTGTGCATATATACTGAACTGATCTTAAGTCTGCTGTGAAGCATCCCATTCTGTGACTAAAGCAGCCTCTGTTTAAGACCATATAAGCATTTGCTCTTATCATATTTGAAATTAGGCCTGATAAAGACACTTTTGCTGGCCAAAGCACTACTGGACCCTGCCAGCTCGATTCCTGCCCGGGGCATCCCATTCTGTGACTACAGCAGCCTCTGTTTAAGACCATATAAGCATTTGCTCTTATCATATTTGAAATTAGCCTGATAAAGACACTTTTGCTGGCCAAAGCACTACTGGACCCTGCCAGCTCGATTCCTGCCCGGGGCATCCCATTCTGTGACTAAAGCAGCCTCTGTTTAAGACCATATAAGCATTTGCTCTTATCATATTTGAAATTAGCCTGATAAAGACACTTTTGCTGGCCAAAGCCCTACTGGACCCTGCCAGGTCGATTCCTGCCCAGGGCATCCCATTCTGTGACTAAAGCAGCCTCTGTTTAAGACCATATAAGCATTTGCTCTTATCATATTTGAAATTAGGCCTGATAAAGACACTTTTGCTGGCCAAAGCCCTACTGGACCCTGCCAGCTCGATTCCTGCCCGGGGCATCCCATTCTGTGACTACAGCAGCCTCTGTTTAAGACCATATAAGCATTTGCTCTTATCATATTTGAAATTAGCCTGATAAAGACACTTTTGCTGGCCAAAGCACTACTGGACCCTGCCAGCTCGATTCCTGCCCGGGGCATCCCATTCTGTGACTAAAGCAGCCTCTGTTTAAGACCATATAAGCATTTGCTCTTATCATATTTGAAATTAGGCCTGATAAAGACACTTTTGCTGGCCAAAGCACTACTGGACCCTGCCAGCTCGATTCCTGCCCGGGGCATCCCATTCTGTGACTACAGCAGCCTCTGTTTAAGACCATATAAGCATTTGCTCTTATCATATTTGAAATTAGCCTGATAAAGACACTTTTGCTGGCCAAAGCACTACTGGACCCTGCCAGCTCGATTCCTGCCCGGGGCATCCCATTCTGTGACTAAAGCAGCCTCTGTTTAAGACCATATAAGCATTTGCTCTTATCATATTTGAAATTAGCCTGATAAAGACACTTTTGCTGGCCAAAGCCCTACTGGACCCTGCCAGGTCGATTCCTGCCCAGGGCATCCCATTCTGTGACTAAAGCAGCCTCTGTTTAAGACCATATAAGCATTTGCTCTTATCATATTTGAAATTAGGCCTGATAAAGACACTTTTGCTGGCCAAAGCCCTACTGGACCCTGCCAGCTCGATTCCTGCCCGGGGCATCCCATTCTGTGACTACAGCAGCCTCTGTTTAAGACCATATAAGCATTTGCTCTTATCATATTTGAAATTAGCCTGATAAAGACACTTTTGCTGGCCAAAGCACTACTGGACCCTGCCAGCTCGATTCCTGCCCGGGGCATCCCATTCTGTGACTAAAGCAGCCTCTGTTTAAGACCATATAAGCATTTGCTCTTATCATATTTGAAATTAGGCCTGATAAAGACACTTTTGCTGGCCAAAGCACTACTGGACCCTGCCAGCTCGATTCCTGCCCGGGGCATCCCATTCTGTGACTACAGCAGCCTCTGTTTAAGACCATATAAGCATTTGCTCTTATCATATTTGAAATTAGCCTGATAAAGACACTTTTGCTGGCCAAAGCACTACTGGACCCTGCCAGCTCGATTCCTGCCCGGGGCATCCCATTCTGTGACTAAAGCAGCCTCTGTTTAAGACCATATAAGCATTTGCTCTTATCATATTTGAAATTAGCCTGATAAAGACACTTTTGCTGGCCAAAGCCCTACTGGACCCTGCCAGGTCGATTCCTGCCCAGGGCATCCCATTCTGTGACTAAAGCAGCCTCTGTTTAAGACCATATAAGCATTTGCTCTTATCATATTTGAAATTAGGCCTGATAAAGACACTTTTGCTGGCCAAAGCCCTACTGGACCCTGCCAGCTCGATTCCTGCCCGGGGCATCCCATTCTGTGACTACAGCAGCCTCTGTTTAAGACCATATAAGCATTTGCTCTTATCATATTTGAAATTAGCCTGATAAAGACACTTTTGCTGGCCAAAGCACTACTGGACCCTGCCAGCTTGATTCCTGCCCAGGGCATCCCATTCTGTGACTAAAGCAGCCTCTGTTTAAGACCATATAAGCATTTGCTCTTATCATATTTGAAATTAGGCCTGATAAAGACACTTTTGCTGGCCAAAGCACTACTGGACCCTGCCAGCTCGATTCCTGCCCGGGGCATCCCATTCTGTGACTACAGCAGCCTCTGTTTAAGACCATATAAGCATTTGCTCTTATCATATTTGAAATTAGCCTGATAAAGACACTTTTGCTGGCCAAAGCCCTACTGGACCCTGCCAGGTCGATTCCTGCCCAGGGCATCCCATTCTGTGACTAAAGCAGCCTCTGTTTAAGACCATATAAGCATTTGCTCTTATCATATTTGAAATTAGGCCTGATAAAGACACTTTTGCTGGCCAAAGCCCTACTGGACCCTGCCAGCTCGATTCCTGCCCGGGGCATCCCATTCTGTGACTACAGCAGCCTCTGTTTAAGACCATATAAGCATTTGCTCTTATCATATTTGAAATTAGCCTGATAAAGACACTTTTGCTGGCCAAAGCACTACTGGACCCTGCCAGCTTGATTCCTGCCCGGGGCATCCCATTCTGTGACTAAAGCAGCCTCTGTTTAAGACCATATAAGCATTTGCTCTTATCATATTTGAAATTAGGCCTGATAAAGACACTTTTGCTGGCCAAAGCACTACTGGACCCTGCCAGCTCGATTCCTGCCCGGGGCATCCCATTCTGTGACTACAGCAGCCTCTGTTTAAGACCATATAAGCATTTGCTCTTATCATATTTGAAATTAGCCTGATAAAGACACTTTTGCTGGCCAAAGCACTACTGGACCCTGCCAGCTCGATTCCTGCCCGGGGCATCCCATTCTGTGACTAAAGCAGCCTCTGTTTAAGACCATATAAGCATTTGCTCTTATCATATTTGAAATTAGCCTGATAAAGACACTTTTGCTGGCCAAAGCCCTACTGGACCCTGCCAGGTCGATTCCTGCCCAGGGCATCCCATTCTGTGACTAAAGCAGCCTCTGTTTAAGACCATATAAGCATTTGCTCTTATCATATTTGAAATTAGGCCTGATAAAGACACTTTTGCTGGCCAAAGCACTACTGGACCCTGCCAGCTCGATTCCTGCCCGGGGCATCCCATTCTTTGACTAAAGCAGCCTCTGTTTAAGACCATATAAGCATTTGCTCTTATCATATTTGAAATTAGGCCTGATAAAGACACTTTTGCTGGCCAAAGCACTACTGGACCCTGCCAGGTCGATTCCTGCCCGGGGCATCACATTCTGTGACTAAAGCAGCCTCTGTTTAAGACCATATAAGCATTTGCTCTTATCATATTTGAAATTAGGCCTGATAAAGACACTTTTGCTGGCCAAAGCCCTACTGGACCCTGCCAGGTCGATTCCTGCCCAGGGCATCCCATTCTGTGACTAAAGCAGCCTCTGTTTAAGACCATATAAGCATTTGCTCTTATCATATTTGAAATTAGGCCTGATAAAGACACTTTTGCTGGCCAAAGCACTACTGGACCCTGCCAGCTCGATTCCTGCCCAGGGCATCCCATTCTGTGACTAAAGCAGCCTCTGTTTAAGACCATATAAGCATTTGCTCTTATCATATTTGAAATTAGCCTGATAAAGACACTTTTGCTGGCCAAAGCCCTACTGGACCCTGCCAGGTCCATTCCTGCCCAGGGCATCCCATTCTGTGACTAAAGCAGCCTCTGTTTAAGACCATATAAGCATTTGCTCTTATCATATTTGAAATTAGGCCTGATAAAGACACTTTTGCTGGCCAAAGCCCTACTGGACCCTGCCAGGTCGATTCCTGCCCAGGGCATCCCATTCTGTGACTAAAGCAGCCTCTGTTTAAGACCATATAAGCATTTGCTCTTATCATATTTGAAATTAGGCCTGATAAAGACACTTTTGCTGGCCAAAGCACTACTGGACCCTGCCAGGTCGATTCCTGCCCAGGGCATCCCATTCTGTGACTAAAGCAGCCTCTGTTTAAGACCATATAAGCATTTGCTCTTATCATATTTGAAATTAGGCCTGATAAAGACACTTTTGCTGGCCAAAGCCCTACTGGACCCTGCCAGGTCGATTCCTGCCCAGGGCATCCCATTCTGTGACTAAAGCAGCCTCTGTTTAAGACCATATAAGCATTTGCTCTTATCATATTTGAAATTAGGCCTGATAAAGACACTTTTGCTGGCCAAAGCACTACTGGACCCTGCCAGCTCGATTCCTGCCCAGGGCATCCCATTCTGTGACTAAAGCAGCCTCTGTTTAAGACCATATAAGCATTTGCTCTTATCATATTTGAAATTAGCCTGATAAAGACACTTTTGCTGGCCAAAGCACTACTGGACCCTGCCAGCTCGATTCCTGCCCGGGGCATCCCATTCTGTGACTAAAGCAGCCTCTGTTTAAGACCATATAAGCATTTGCTCTTATCATATTTGAAATTAGCCTGATAAAGACACTTTTGCTGGCCAAAGCCCTACTGGACCCTGCCAGGTCGATTCCTGCCCAGGGCATCCCATTCTGTGACTAAAGCAGCCTCTGTTTAAGACCATATAAGCATTTGCTCTTATCATATTTGAAATTAGGCCTGATAAAGACACTTTTGCTGGCCAAAGCCCTACTGGACCCTGCCAGCCCGATTCCTGCCCGGGGCATCCCATTCTGTGACTAAAGCAGCCTCTGTTTAAGACCATATAAGCATTTGCTCTTATCATATTTGAAATTAGCCTGATAAAGACACTTTTGCTGGCCAAAGCCCTACTGGACCCTGCCAGGTCCATTCCTGCCCAGGGCATCCCATTCTGTGACTAAAGCAGCCTCTGTTTAAGACCATATAAGCATTTGCTCTTATCATATTTATATTATAAGACACTTTTGCTGGGCATAGGCTTACTGCTGCCTGCCAGGTGCACTTCTGTTGAGGCATCCCATTCTGTAACATAGCATACCCCTCTTTATTTACACTAAGCAGCTCTCTTATTTACACTAAGCAGGCCTGTTGGAGGCTGAGTGTTACTGCTCACTTTTGGTGTGCATTATATTCTGTTTTATATAGACCCACTGCTGCCTGGGGGTTCTTAAAATATCACCTACTACCACGCCAGTTAGACTATGTCGGGCAGACAAGTGCCTGGAAGTGAAAAGAGGAGTGGCAGAGGCCAAGATTCCGCAGGCAGAGCTCGCATCAGACTGGGGGCCAGTAGCAGCAGGAGTCACGCTGAGAGACCTAATCTGCCAGTATCTGCTAGCGGTCGGGTCTCCACCAGTAACGCATCTGCCGTGGTAGATTGGCTGACGCGCTCATCAACAACATCATCACAACTTACATCTGAGACCCCCAGTCTAGGGTCGGTAGGTTCCTCTGACACAACCCTGAGTTGGCATGCCCCGAGAGCAGTCCCTGTCCTCCCATTTCCTCTGTCCTACGCCGTTCCCTCCCCCAGCGACGTATCCTATGCTTTGGGTTCAGCTCCACTCTTTAGTGAGGAGGACGATCAGATACAGGAGGACAGTCAGCAGCTACTGCCCAGCCAAGAAATGGAGGTGGCTTCTTTAGCTAGGCAGACAAATAGTGATGTGGACAGTGTCGTGGGTGCTGCGAGCGTTCCAGCTCCTGCGCCAGACACTGTTGACGAATCCACGAACATCAGTGACGTACAGCCACAACCCGGTGATGATGATGATGATGACGATGAAGCCGATCGCACTTGGGAGCCGGGTGATGAAGGGGCTTCATCGTCATCATCAGGAGAAGAGGGGCGCAGGTTGCCCCGGAGTCAGCAGCTGAGGCAGCAAGGTGGTAGCAGTCAGCATGGGGGCACAATTCCAAAGGCTGGAGCCGGCCGGGGCCGGGGCCGGGGTAGAGCACCTGCTGTGCGGCAGTCTACCTTATCGGGAGGTAGTGGAGCAGGGGTTCCTGGAGTTGGCAACAGCAGCAGTGAATCAGTGAGGCCAGGGGGTGGGAAAAGTAGCTACTCGGCAGTGTGGCAGTTTTTCCTGAGGCATCCGCAGGAGGGTAACATGGCCACATGCAAGATATGTAGGCAAAAGGTGAAGCGTGGCCAGGGTCCAAATGTTGGCACCACGGCCCTGCGTCAACATATGATGCGTCACCATAAAACGACCTGGGAGAACCGAGGCTCCCAAGGGGTGGTCCAGTCTGCTTCCTCACCAAGTGAGCTCCCAATTTCTGCCAGCCAAGGCTCCAGCACCTCAGCCGAAGGCAGCTGTGCGTCACACCCATCCTCTGTCGCTCCTGCTCCTCCTCCTCCTCCTCCAAGTCATGCATCCCGCCAGCAATCCATCAGCGAAGCCATGTCCAAGAGACAGCAGTATGCGCCCACTCATCCTACGGCGCAGAAGCTGAATGTGCTCCTGTCCAAGTTGCTGGTGCTGCAGTCGCTCCCTTTTCAGGTGGTGGAATCTGCACCTTTCAGAGAACTGATGGCTTGTGCCGAGCCGAGGTGGAGAGTCCCAAGCCGTCATTTCTTTGCCAAGAAGGCAGTACCAGCGCTGCACACTTTTGTTGAACAGAAGGTGGGCCAGTCCTTGAGCCTGTCGGTGTGTAGCAAAATACATGGCAGCGCCGACATCTGGAGCTGTAACTACGGTCAGGGGCAGTACATGTCGTTTACGGCCCACTGGGTGAATGTGGTCCCTTTGCAGCAGCAACTTGGACAGGTCACGCCGCTTCGGCCTCCGCGCTCTCTGCCCATTGGGCCTGTGACACCGTGCGACTCGGCCTCCTCATCCTCCGCCATCTCCTCACCCTCCACTGTAGGCTCAAGTCTCAGTGCCCCTCCAGTCTACCATGTGTGCAGGGCACGGAGGTGTCACGCAGTGCTTCACATGGTTTGTCTTGGCGAACGGAGTCACACAGGGGAGGAACTGCTTAAATGTATTCATCAGGAAATCCAAACATGGCTTACTCCGAGAAAACTTAAAATGGGAATCATGGTTACCGACAATGGGAAGAACATTTTGTCTGCGCTGCGCCAAGGAAGCCTGACCCATGCCCCCTGCATGGCTCACGTCTTCAGTCTGGTTGTCAAGCGGTTTCTGAAGTGTTCCCCCCATCTGCAGGACATCCTAACAACTTCACGGAAACTTTGCATGCACTTCAGCCACTCCTACACCGCCAAACACACCCTTCTTGAGCTACAGCGTCAGAATGGTATCCCCCAACATAGTCTGATTTGCGATGTTTCCACCCGTTGGAATTCCACCCTTCACATGTTGGACCGATTATATGAACAGAGAAAAGCCATCACGGATTTCCTGATGATCCAAGCAGATAGGGGGACTCCCCTGTGTAACTTCAATGTCAACCAGTGGCAGCTCATACGTGACACCTGCCGTTTGCTCAGGCCCTTTGAGGAAGCCACTTTATTTGTCAGTCGGCAGGATTACGGGATGAACGACGTGATTCCACTGCTTCATGTACTACAGCACATGTTGGAAACCATGGCTGGTCAGGGCACTGGAGACATGGCGTTTACATCTTACGGCCACATGAACCCCCTTGGAGCTGAACTGGAGGAGGAGGAGGAGGAAGAGGAGGAGGAGGAGTTGCCCAGCGAAACACAGTTTAGGCTTGGCGAAATGGCTGGTTTATCTAGTCAGCGGACAGGAGAGGAGGAGCAGGAGCAGCCAGAGGAGCTAGAGGTTTTTGAGGAAGGAGAGACAGAGGACCCGGGCACACCGTGGCAGTATGCAGTGGAGATGGAGACAGGTAGTCCATCCGAGTCACTTGCGCAAATGGCACGAAGCATGCTCACGTGCTTGCGTAGTGACCCCAGAATTGTTTCCATCTGTCGGCGGGATGACTTCTGGCTGTCCACCTTATTGGACCCTCGCTTCCGGCACAAAATGGGGGCATTTTTTAAACCCACCGAGAGGGAGGACAAACTCAACTACTACAAAGACATTCTACGTAGGCAGTTGGCCGATGCCTATCTGCGCCATGGTCCATACTCTCGCAGGTCTGACTCGAGGGGACCTCTGCGCTCACCTTCCACTGCCATGGCCGCTGGGGGGGTTGGCAGCAGCAGCAGCAGAAGCTCCATCAGCAGCAGCAGCCTCAGTCTTCAGTCGCTAATGAGTAGCTTTCTACACCCGCATAGTGAGGCTACTCATGAGCAGCAGGAAGACCTGGAGCAGGACCTGAACCAGCAGGTCATGTCATACTTTGACATGACCATGCCAACACACCTTGAGGATCCGCTGGACTTCTGGGCAGCCAAACTTGATTTGTGGCCGCAACTAGCAGAGTTTGCCCTGGAAAAGCTGTCCTGCCCGGCAAGTAGCGTGCCATCTGAGCGGGTGTTTAGTGCGGCGGGGGCCATAGTTACGGCGAGGAGAACTCGTCTGTCAACTAAAAATGTGGAGAGACTCACCTTTGTCAAAATGAATCAGGGATGGATCAGCCAGGATTTCCACCCACCAATGCCTGATGCATGCGACTAGATTCAGCATGGTGCCACGTTTTACACTTTCCAAATGGTGCAAAACATATTTATGTCTTTAGGCCATTTTTTGGGCTCCTGCTGCTGCTACTGTCAACTCCTGCCAACTCCAGGGTGTGATTCATCCAATTTTTGGGCTCCTGAGGCCAACTCCAGTGTATATTTGGGCTCCTGCTGCTGCTGCTGCCAACTTCTGCCAACTCCAGGGTGTGATTCATCCAATTTTTGGGCTCCTGAGGCCAACTCCAGTGTATTTTTGGGCTCCTGCTGCTGCTACTGTCAACTCCTGCCAACTCCAGGGTGTGATTCATCCAATTTTTGGGCTCCTGAGGCCAACTCCAGTGTATATTTGGGCTCCTGCTGCTGCTACTGTCAACTCCTGCCAACTCCAGGGTGTGATTCATCCAATTTTTGGGCTCCTGAAGCCAACTCCAGTGTATATTTGGGCTCCTGCTGCTGCTGCTGCCAACTTCTGCCAACTCCAGGGTGTGATTCATCCAATTTTTGGGCTCCTGAAGCCAACTCCAGTGTATATTTGGGCTCCTGCTGCTGCTACTGTCAACTCCTGCCAACTCCAGGGTGTGATTCATCCAATTTTTGGGCTCCTGAAGCCAACTCCAGTGTATATTTGGGCTCCTGCTGCTGCTGCTGTCAACTCCTGCCAACTCCAGGGTGTGATTCATCCAATTTTTGGGCTCCTGAAGCCAACTTCAGTGTATATTTGGGCTCCTGCTGCTGCTGCTGCCAACTTCTGCCAACTCCAGGGTGTGATTCATCCAATTTTTGGGCTCCTGAGGCCAACTCCAGTGTATATTTGGGCTCCTGCTGCTGCTACTGTCAACTCCTGCCAACTCCAGGGTGTGATTCATCCAATTTTTGGGCTCCTGAAGCCAACTCCAGTGTATATTTGGGCTCCTGCTGCTGCTGCTGCCAACTTCTGCCAACTCCAGGGTGTGATTCATCCAATTTTTGGGCTCCTGAAGCCAACTCCAGTGTATATTTGGGCTCCTGCTGCTGCTGCTGCCAACTCCTGCCAACTCCAGGGTGTGATTCATCCAATTTTTGGGCTCCTGAGGCCAACTCCAGTGTATATTTGGGCTCCTGCTGCTGCTGCTGCCAACTTCTGCCAACTCCAGGGTGTGATTCATCCAATTTTTGGGCTCCTGAGGCCAACTCCAGTGTATATTTGGGCTCCTGCTGCTGCTACTGTCAACTTCTGCCAACTCCAGGGTGTGATTCATCCAATTTTTGGGCTCCTGAAGCCAACTCCAGTGTATATTTGGGCTCCTGCTGCTGCTACTGTCAACTCCTGCCAACTCCAGGGTGTGATTCATCCAATTTTTGGGCTCCTGAGGCCAACTCCAGTGTATATTTGGGCTCCTGCTGCTGCTACTGTCAACTCCTGCCAACTCCAGGGTGTGATTCATCCAATTTTTGGGCTCCTGAGGCCAACTCCAGTGTATATTTGGGCTCCTGCTGCTGCTACTGTCAACTCCTGCCAACTCCAGGGTGTGATTCATCCAATTTTTGGGCTCCTGAAGCCAACTCCAGTGTATATTTGGGCTCCTGCTGCTGCTACTGTCAACTCCTGCCAACTCCAGGGTGTGATTCATCCAATTTTTGGGCTCCTGAGGCCAACTCCAGTGTATATTTGGGCTCCTGCTGCTGCTACTGTCAACTCCTGCCAACTCCAGGGTGTGATTCATCCAATTTTTGGGCTCCTGAAGCCAACTCCAGTGTATATTTGGGCTCCTGCTGCTGCTGCTGCCAACTTCTGCCAACTCCAGGGTGTGATTCATCCAATTTTTGGGCTCCTGAAGCCAACTCCAGTGTATATTTGGGCTCCTGCTGCTGCTGCTGCCAACTTCTGCCAACTCCAGGGTGTGATTCATCCAATTTTTGGGCTCCTGAGGCCAACTCCAGTGTATATTTGGGCTCCTGCTGCTGCTACTGTCAACTTCTGCCAACTCCAGGGTGTGATTCATCCAATTTTTGGGCTCCTGAAGCCAACTCCAGTGTATATTTGGGCTCCTGCTGCTGCTACTGTCAACTCCTGCCAACTCCAGGGTGTGATTCATCCAATTTTTGGGCTCCTGAGGCCAACTCCAGTGTATATTTGGGCTCCTGCTGCTGCTACTGTCAACTCCTGCCAACTCCAGGGTGTGATTCATCCAATTTTTGGGCTCCTGAAGCCAACTCCAGTGTATATTTGGGCTCCTGCTGCTGCTGCTGCCAACTTCTGCCAACTCCAGGGTGTGATTCATCCAATTTTTGGGCTCCTGAAGCCAACTCCAGTGTATATTTGGGCTCCTGCTGCTGCTGCTGCCAACTTCTGCCAACTCCAGGGTGTGATTCATCCAATTTTTGGGCTCCTGAGGCCAACTCCAGTGTATATTTGGGCTCCTGCTGCTGCTGCTGTCAACTTCTGCCAACTCCAGGGTGTGATTCATCCAATTTTTGGGCTCCTGAAGCCAACTCCAGTGTATATTTGGGCTCCTGCTGCTGCTACTGTCAACTCCTGCCAACTCCAGGGTGTGATTCATCCAATTTTTGGGCTCCTGAAGCCAACTCCAGTGTATATTTGGGCTCCTGCTGCTGCTACTGTCAACTCCTGCCAACTCCAGGGTGTGATTCATCCAATTTTTGGGCTCCTGAGGCCAACTCCAGTGTATATTTGGGCTCCTGCTGCTGCTACTGTCAACTCCTGCCAACTCCAGGGTGTGATTCATCCAATTTTTGGGCTCCTGAGGCCAACTCCAGTGTATATTTGGGCTCCTGCTGCTGCTACTGTCAACTTCTGCCAACTCCAGGGTGTGATTCATCCAATTTTTGGGCTCCTGAAGCCAACTCCAGTGTATATTTGGGCTCCTGCTGCTGCTGCTGCCAACTCCTGCCAACTCCAGGGTGTGATTCATCCAATTTTTGGGCTCCTGAGGCCAACTCCAGTGTATATTTGGGCTCCTGCTGCTGCTACTGCCAACTCCTGCCAACTCCAGGGTGTGATTCATCCAATTTTTGGGCTCCTGAGGCCAACTCCAGTGTATATTTGGGCTCCTGCTGCTGCTACTGTCAACTCCTGCCAACTCCAGGGTGTGATTCATCCAATTTTTGGGCTCCTGAGGCCAACTCCAGTGTATATTTGGGCTCCTGCTGCTGCTACTGTCAACTCCTGCCAACTCCAGGGTGTGATTCATCCAATTTTTGGGCTCCTGAGGCCAACTCCAGTGTATATTTGGGCTCCTGCTGCTGCTACTGTCAACTCCTGCCAACTCCAGGGTGTGATTCATCCAATTTTTGGGCTCCTGAGGCCAACTCCAGTGTATATTTGGGCTCCTGCTGCTGCTACTGTCAACTCCTGCCAACTCCAGGGTGTGATTCATCCAATTTTTGGGCTCCTGAAGCCAACTCCAGTGTATATTTGGGCTCCTGCTGCTGCTGCTGTCAACTCCTGCCAACTCCAGGGTGTGATTCATCCAATTTTTGGGCTCCTGAAGCCAACTCCAGTGTATATTTGGGCTCCTGCTGCTGCTGCTGCCAACTCCTGCCAACTCCAGGGTGTGATTCATCCAATTTTTGGGCTCCTGAAGCCAACTCCAGTGTATATTTGGGCTCCTGCTGCTGCTGCTGCCAACTCCTGCCAACTCCAGGGTGTGATTCATCCAATTTTTGGGCTCCTGAGGCCAACTCCAGTGTATATTTGGGCTCCTTCTGCCCCTCATAGTGATGCCACTTCAACTCTCTGCAATTGTGCCGCTCTGCGATTCTATTAGCGATGCCTCTGATCTGCATGTGATATTTCTTCAAAGTATTATTTAACTAACCCAGCACGCATCCTGTGCGTGTTACAGCAAGGCTGAATGGTTTACAACCCTATTGAGGCTGTAGGAGGCTCAGAAATAGCCGTTTTTAATAGCGATTCGTCGCGAATTTATTCGGGTCGAAACGATTTTTGTCGGAAAATTCGGCGAATCAGTCGAATCGAATTTTTCAAAAGTTCGCTCATCTCTAGTTGAAACCTTTCCCATACCAGGCTTGTAGATTCCATGTGCTTGGTAGTTAACGGATGGAGAAGCAAGTGCATTGAATCTACGCGCTTGGCATGTAAAGGACAGGAATACTTAGGCAGACCCACACTTACCATACCATAAGTATGAGCCCAGAGCCACCCAGGCTCGAACTTATGTTGCATTCAGCCTCCGCAACAAACAGTCAAAAGTCACAATAGATGAAGTGAAAGTGTAATGAATGGAGTGGGCATTCAAGTGTCACTGATAATAGAAGCAGACCTTCATTGTGGGGGCTGTTTATGCCAGGATATCAAGCCTAGATGACGCACAAATCAGCTGCGAGGGTGAAAAAAGGGGAATGTCTTTTTTGTTTTATTTACTTGACATGGTCCCTACAAGTCCTTTCCCCTTTCCAGAAGCCACATCCTTTATCCTTAGTTGCAGGAGACTCTTTGTCACCCTCATCAGCAATGGACCAACTGGCCATTTCTTGTACCTGGGCAGCCAGGGGAGCACCCAAGGGGGTGTTTCAGGGGCTCCTGATGCAGCTGTCAGGATGAGTTACTCACCTGAACCTTGCCCCTGGGCATCCTCAGGCGATGTGCAGGTTTTGGCTTGAGCACCGGCATTGCAAGCGGCCTCCTTTCCTCGCATTCCCGGCATCTCAGCACATGTGCATACATGCACACACAGAGCCGTTATGCCCTCCAGTGGCACTGCAGACAGCATAGCCGATGGAGGATTTTCAACGGGCCATTGAGCCCTGTTGTTCTTTAACGAGCCACTGCTTTGATAGCGTTCTGCTAGGCATTATAGTGCCACTGTTGTACTCTGATTATTCATTGCCAACTCTTGTCTGACCCTCCTCTGGTTGCTGCCTGGGCCGATGCCTATCTGACCTTGAGCTTTTCTACCGATCTGTACTGTGAACTCTCTGACTACCCAGCTTTTGATCCCTATCTTGACCCTCGACCATCCTCCTGCCTATCCCTTTGCTGCCACAAATTGGAGGATGACCCCGGCCAAACCGACTTCCGTCCAGTTTTGTCCCTGGTTCTTCCGCCTTCTTTCTGTCAGTTGGCATGCTTTGCCTTCAAGTAAGGCATGGGGGCATCCGTGTCTAGTTGCATCCTGGCAAACGGGGGGTTGTCAATAGGCAGAAACAGCGGCGGAGATTAGGGGTGGAGGGTTGTCAACTGACCAAAAGGCAGGTTTCCCGCGAGACATTACAGCAGCACTCTTAAGCACAGCATTGCTGCCATTTGCTTTTTTGTTTGCTTAGCGGGAAAGAGCAGCCAGGTAATGACTATGTAATAAGTGAGAGCAGCACTCAAATGAAAGAGAAGGTGGGAGAGGGAGCTGCAAGTTCATGGCGCTCAAGACACATCTCAGGAGGAGGAGGTTGTCACCTGTCTCCTGGTTCAGGAGTTGCAGGAATAGAGTTCAGCACTAGCAGGACACCCAGAAAGCCATGTAAAATAACCATCGATGTTCCTGATACAGTCACGTCCGCATCTTCACCATTTCAGCAGCTGGAATTGCAGAAGCCACATCTCATTTGTGCCATGCCCCACTCCAGACCCCCCAGCCCCATGTAAAATTCCTGGGTGCTTTACTGTGGGCAGCAAGCATTGGCGCTAGACATTCAGGAATCAAAGTGGCTTTTTCCAGGTCTAGGGTAGAGGCAGAGATCTGCTGCTGACTTGATGGTCCGTTTTTGTATCAGATGCCTCTTGCAAGGTTATATTGCACGTGACACTTTTCGTGTTTACTATTCCACCAGAAGCAATAACTGTAACAGCAAGTCAAATTGTAAAGTAAGTACTGCAGCTGACACATTATTTTATGTTATTACACTGGGGAGAAATTAAATATGATTTTCCATGCAGCTGCCAATGCACATAGTTGTTTCCACTGGGAAGTGGTTTAAATCATCTGCCTGTTTCAGCTGCCTTAGAAGAAGAAGGATTTTGTAATAGGATTACAATTGACATGCCATTCTAATAAAGAAAAAATGAGATTCGGCTTCGGAACACTCCTCATATAAAATCAGATGGCAAAATTTGAATTTGAGGTGTTTTTTAGGTCACTTGGTAGTTTGGTAGTTTGTACAGATGCGGCCACCTTTACCTTACTTTCACTCCAATTTCTCATATTATGCATTCAACACAGTATCAGCATACTTTAACCATGTGTCTGAAATGTTTCATTTACATACAATCACCAGCTGGCCTCTTATACTGTGGATTTACAGACAAAATAACCAACTTATGACAAAATATCAAAAAAAGAAAAGCTAGTCATCTAATGACACACGTCTCACCATCAGTGTTGGGGATTTGGATTTGAGTCAGATGGGGAGCCTTATTTATGAAGAGTCACACAGCGTTCCTTTTTTTCGGCCTCAGCATCACTCAGCGTGAGATTTAACATACCACAAATGGTAGCACTGATGCGGCTGCGGCTTTGGTTGAAGCAGCGCCAGTTGAAACCTGTAGGTCAAGTTCCCATAGAGCACAATGCACAGAACTGGACTGAAGTGTTTAAAATTAATATGACACACATTTATTTATACAGAATTTGCATTAGGACTTACAATGGAAACCTAGATGTTGTCAAATAATGTCTTTTTTCATAGTTATTTTTTTTTTCGTGCATTCTTTTTGTTACAAATGTGTAACTTGGACAACAACCAAAACGTAGCCTAAACACACTATAAAGTTTGTCCGCTTTGTTCCCAGCAGTGATTTCTTGTAACTGTAATGATGAAACACTAACCACTGAACAGTGCCGGAAAAATACAGAGGCAGTATTTTCAAGGAGGACATAAGGCTCGATTCAGAGAGACAAAAAAAAACTTCAGTTTTAGTGCCGATCTGTTTTTTTTTTTAAATGTTTCCGCTCTCGAGTATACGAGCGTTTCTATGCATGCATTGCAATCCTTCTGTAAAGTTTCCGTCCGTTCGTACGGCAGATTACGAATACGAGTATGTCATTTTCCAGCGTGACTTTTCCGTTTCATTTTCACATGTTACAACGTAGGCTTTGGTTTTTGCCCTTTTCCCATCGTATCCTCCCACGAATCCTTTACGTTTCCCGTTAGATTCTGTTTCCCTTTTTCAATACATATTCGTCCAGACGGAAATCCTTGCGATCTTGCGCCTGCGCACTACAAACTTAACTCATTAAAGTGCTCGCCTACATATTTGCCACCCTCACTTCTACTACAATGTTTAGCTAAATCACTTAGCACTATCCTCCATCTTCCCTTTTGGACCCTTAAAGCTCACCCAAACCACTTCGCGGTTAGGTTCTTCTTCCATTTTAGCCCCCTAAAACTTACCCAAATCACTTCTCGGTCATGTGAATATTCATCTTTAAATATTTCTGGGCCCATTAGTTTTGTGTTAATGTATTTTGTAAATGAAATGACACTGTAACATTTTTTTTTCGGATTCCATCATAAAAAAAAAAAATGTTTAAAAATTTTGAAAATTTCACATTTTTACAACTATAAAAAACAATACATAGCAATGGCAGGCCACATAACATTATTCTTCATCTGTGGCCCCAACGAGTTGCGCAGCTCCTGCATCTCACCCACCAACTGAAGGACCCTGGTATAACCTTGTTGGGGTCATACTGCAGTGCTCCCCCCCCCCCCTGTATGGTCCAAACACCTAAATCTGGACTTCAAAAGCCAGAGGGCCCTCCCCGGGTTTTGCATAGTGCCCGATTAGAGAACCCCTGGCCCGCATTCTGCAGGCAAAGAACGGGCATCAGGAGCAAGGGCAGGAGTGGATATCCAGAATCCCCTGAAAGTATTTAAAAATAATAACATAAAATACACATTCTAAGCTACAATATTGTTTGACATGTCATCAAGGGCTAAAAACAGCCATAGGTTAAGACATGAGTCATCAACTATATTCATTGCCATACAGTGAAAATGGATTGATGGAATGTGAGCAAACTTACCCTGGAGCCATCTACCAGATAATTCTCCTGACTCAAACTGACGAAATAAGCCGGAGCTCTGCAATATATAAGCATCATGGGGTGACCCTGGATGCCCTGCAAGAACACTGAGGAATCGCATAGCTGGACCAAACACTGCTTGTATGTTGTGTGAGTGGCACATCTTGCGGTTCCTGCAACCAAATATAAAATAATGACACAAAGCAAAGGTAACCTACTAAAACAATAACTCCTACAACAAATTAAGATTCAAGTTCAAACTCTAAATATAATTCACAAAGGACATATGTCTAAAAAAATATAGCAATTATATGGATGCGTGGGAAAATAAATGTTTACATGCTAAGGACTAATTAAGGTCAGCATTAAAATGCATCTATAAGTCATACATGAAATGTATTGATTCAGGTATGCATTGCTATAGAATTTATGGTCTCGGCCATGCTGATACATGCAATGCCTTGGTGCTAAAGGCGCGCAGACTCCTCCACATAGCCGCAAAACATGTTCAACAATAGCAATCCGAGCCCTCAAAGGTCTCGTAAGTGGATCGGAAATGAAACGGATTTATAGGGTGGTGATCCGTCGGAAATCAGCTCTCTGAATCAGATGCAAGCCCATCCCAACAACGTAAGTTATCTGAAAGAACGAAAAATATCAGATTTTGTTTGGAAAATGATCCAATTTGCTTCCGTTCATCGAAAGCGCATATAGACATTTTCCCGAACGTTCGTACAAATGAAAAATGAACGAAAAAAAGCAAAAAAAAGACTAACACCCATCCAAACTTTCACAGACCGCTACGGAAGACCGGACGAATGTGTCTTTGAATCGAGGCTATAATTCCTAAATATGCTTTGGAGCGGCAGAAAAATTCTGGTACAGAGTAGTGCTCACTGTTGTAGGGTAATCGGCAGTCGGGTCCAACAGATGCTGACACAGGCCGACCAATACCTAGTGCAACAATCTTAGTTAGCATTTGGCGCTACAACTTCTAGCACCATTGTAGTCCGAAGCGCAGCACCAGAAAAGACAAAAATGCTGGCGCTCCAAAACTGGCGCTGTGGATACCAGAAAGATGGTAAATGGTGCACATAATAAATAAGGGCCTTGAATTATTTCCATTCGGGTTGGCCAAAACTGAATATTGGCAAAATTTTGTAAAAAGCAGCTCTGTATTTTTTTTAACAACAGGAATCTGTCGATCGAATATATCTGGAAGATAAGAAAAACCCTTAAAGGGACATTTTAGGTATAGGGTTAAATTAACCTGGTTTCTGCTCTACCCGTGCTGGCTGTCAGGGGCAGCATCTTTTTATCCAACCTTCATTCAATTTGTTTTTCATTGCTCAAAAACAGATGAAATCTGTCCCTTGGGCAGGGCCTGCTCATTAGCAGACAGTGACTCGTCTATGCATTTTTCAATGTAAAGGTCCCTTCAGTAGTCACTTCATTTCAGGGACACTGAAAATTGAGTCAGACGTTTATTAGGGAATTCAAAGTGCTGGTGAATGAAAGTTGCCACCCCTGACAGCCAGCAAGGGGCAAGGGGGGAGCTGTGTAAACTCCCCAGTTTGCCAGTAACAGCTTATCTATCCCCGGACCATTGGTGCATGCACAATCTCTCGTCTAACCAGAACCCTTTGCCGTGCCCATGTAATTCAGCAAATGGCTCTGATGTTCTACAATGAAGATCGCAAGCGGCTGCACCCCCAGCAGCGCTCATGCTCCCACCCAAGCCTATGATTATAGCTGGGTGGGAGTGCACCTACAGCCCAAATATGCCAGGGATGCGGCCACTCTCGCTCCTGTTTGCATAACATCAGAGCCATTTGACAAATTATATAGGCACAGAAATTGGCTCTGATTAGAGGAGAGCCAGCTCATGCATGGTTGGACCCGGGAAAGGTACGCTGTTACTGGCGAACTGGGGGGTTTCACACAGCGGGGCATCCTGATTTGGGGTACCCGGGGGAAGGCTAATGACTGGCCCGTGAATTTTTTAAAATTTCAGGGCCAGCTATTCTGGGTTTTATTCAGCTTTAAATGCTAAAAGGTCTTCTAACATTGCATACAAATATTTTAAATGAATAAAGAGATTTTCTCTTTTAATATACACTATTCTAGCAAATGAAATATTTTGCTTTACATACAGATCTTTTAAAGTGGAACAAGACCCTGTGCAGCTGGCCCCTGTCGTTCCCCAGGGGCATCCCAAATCTGGATGTGAAACCCTGGGAACCCTTCTTAAATTTTCACACATTGCAAGATATTTAGGCAGGGAGGGGGTGTTACACATGGAGGAGGGTGGAAGTAAACAAACAGGGTTTTGTTCCGCTTTAAGCTCAATAAAGGGGTTTTTTACTTTTGGCCTAGTGCACCTCTGATGTTTACATTTGTAATTAGAACAATGTTCCCCACAATGTGTGGTCTTCCCACCATGCAGTCTGGGGTGTTTGGCTGATTTAGAGGCTGGTTAATTACTAGCGCCAGGTATCGGCAGATGGGCGTCTGTATAGCGTCACTTAGAGCGACTAGTATACGCTGTGATCGGCTATTGGGCGCTATAACAGAGCGTCTCATTCGTTGTAGTAACCTGGGCGGCATTGATGAATGAGATGTATGTTGGGCGTTCTAACACCATTACAGCGCTGCAGGGAGCGAAAGGTAGCGCCAGCTCAGTGCCACTGACTCTCAGCAACTCACACCATATTCAACAAAAAAACACACACAGCGTCGGCTCTCTGGATCTGGTCGCTATAGCATAGAGGGCCAAACGCTGTGTGATTAGAGTGAAAACACATGGAATGACATTGTTGTAACATTGTGACATTAACACTTTAGTGCCAGACCTGTAATGACAATTCTGCATAAAAGTATAAAAAATCGAAAACGTTTTCAAAAATGAATTTTTCTAGGCCAAGAGAGGTCACACAGTTATTTGAGAGAAACACATAAAACCCTATTTTAACTGAAGAAATGGAACATCCATTGAAATGTATAGGAGAACGTCAGGTAGCCACAGGTAATACCTGGCGCTCTGGATCTAGAGCACCGGCGCTATAAGCTGAGCCACCTGTAATGATGAATCGTACGCTACATGACGCTGTTAGAGTCGCTCACTAGAATCGCCTTCATAAATGTGGTATTGCGTACAGCGCCCAGCGTTCACCAGACGCTGCCTGCCGCTAAGAGGCACTACCTGGTGATAGACCTTGATGAATAAACCCCTTAGTTACCTTGTATAGACCCAAAAACACAATTGTGAACCCAAAGAGATGTTAATGAAATTCAGTATAAGGTGATGCTGAACCAGAATGCTACTATTACTATACTATTACTATTACTAAACTATTCTGCCGAACTGCAGCAGAACAAAATAGAAGGAGATTTGGCCCATCATATAACTAGCCATGAGAAACCTTAAGGAAGGACATGGCTTTATCTACTCTTCAGAAAGAACATATTATACATCTTCTTTGGAAAGTAGCATTCTACAGATGACTCTATGTGACCCCCCATAATTATTCCAAACATTATACTGAGATTAATCTATGCACCATTTGCAAACAAATTTACATGACAAGAAACAATTTCCCTTGTTTGCACTTCCGTACTCCCCTGAGCTGCTTTAACAGATAATAGAACAAGCATTAAAGGAGCAGTATCGCAAATTTTTCTTGGTGACTTATATTTAAATGGTACTTTGAATGTAGGTAAGTGTTGGAGTAAGAATTACAAATGTAGAAAAAAATGATGTGTGTGTTGAGCAGCTGGAGACTAATAGCTCATGTTTATGTCTTGTGAGTGTCGGGACCCGACACTCTGGCCTGTTCCATGCTGAGGAGAGGGGTGAAACAATGTATCAAAGTCTCAGCTGTTCAGTGCTGGCAGCCGTCCAGCATCAGATAACAACATTGCAACATTGCCTGGCCAGAACTTATATATCTAAAACAGAGAGAAAAGCTCTAGAAGTCATTTAGCTGATTTTGACAGTTTTCCCTTCATGTTGGCTCTGCTGCAGAATCTTTCAGTTTACCACTTTCATATTCTTATTTTTCATTTTTCCATATGATCTTTTTTTCAGCTTTGTGTGTTTTGAGCAAAGCCCAACCCAGGATTTTCACTATCTGGAGTTTTGTTTTGTGCCCCTAGGGGCATCCCGACCTGGGATGCCCTGATATGTGAAATTCCCAAGTTCGCCTGTGAAAACTTACCTTTCCCTGTCCCACAGCGCATGCGCGGGCTCTCATCCAATCAGCTCTGTTTGCACGCAGATGGGGAGCCTGAGCAGTAACCTTCCTGGCTGCCCAGCCTGTCTAAATGACTATCTGCGTGAGCGCGCCAGAAAAATGGGGGGATCTGTGGTTATCCAGGGGTCGTTTCACATAGTGGGGCATCCCGATTTAGGATGCCCAAGGGGGAAGGTCAATGGCCGGGTCTTATAGACTTCAGGGTCGGCCACTCAGGGTTTTGTTCCACTTTAATACCTTTAGATTTTCCTGCACAGTTATTCAAAGAAGAATTTCAGTTATTTTCAGTCAGTTTAGTTTATTTTGTAGATTTTACACATTTGAGTCACCTGGTCTCATAACAAAAGCAGCACCTCACACACACACAGCCATTACCACTGATTATAGTGTCAGCCTCTGAGGTAAAGTGTTGCTAGGAGACCAGTGGGCTAAATGAAGCAGCTCTCTAAATACAACCCAGCAGATCCCCCTATTCAGCAAATGGACTGAGCCATTGTCATTATACAATTTAAAAGTAAGGCAGATATTTTTTCCTTTTTCTGTCGCCACATTATTTATACACATGTTAGAAGCTATTGTATGGCTATTTAATTATTTATCTTTTTTAATGCAAATTTTGCGATACTGCTCCTTTAAGTAAGCTCCCTCGGCAGCAGCCATAGCAGCAGTGTTCTGTATGTGCAGGACTCCCTTCACTCTTCTTGTAGATCTTGGTGTACAGACTTGGTGTACCATTGCCAGTAGCAGCATAAAGATAAATTACTTGCATAAAACACGCATTTGTTAACACGTTTAAAGTGGAACAAAACCCAGTAGCAGCCGGCCTGGAATCCAAAAGATTCCAGGGCCGGCTGCTGGCTTTCCCCTCACCTTTTCCCACTCCAACGGCATATGTGCGGGCCCTCGTCCAATAGGAGACGTCCACTATGACTATGGGGGTTAGCTCGAGGTAGTGCTTCGTAGCAGCAGGTAGCGTCTGGTGAACGCCGGCCACTGTACGCAAAACCATATTTAAGAAAGTGAATCTGGTGAGCGACTCTAACAGCATGATGTAGCATCACATGTAATACCAAAGGCAGCTCAGTGTATAGCGCCGGAGCTCTAGGTTCCAGAGCGCCACCTTCCGCTCAGTGTCGCTCTCCCATATATTTCAGTGGGCTTTCATTTGTTTGTGTTTAAATAGCGTGTTTGTCAATTAAATTTTTTTTTTTTTGCTTAAATCATTGTGTGACCTCTCCTGGCTGCAAACAAACACTTTTATACTTTTTTTGGACTTTTTATATTTTTGTGCAGAATTCTATTTACAGGTCTGGCACTAAAGTCTTAATGTCACAGTGTTAAAACAATGTCATTCAATGTGTTTTTGCTGTGTTACTGGTGGATATGTGTTCAAAAATAGACTTTGATCACACAGCGTCTGGAGCTCTATGCTATATGGCCTACGCTATTGGCCTGATGTAGAGCCTCCCCCGATCTGACCTTATTTTGTTCCGTTTTTCCTAAGTCCCGTTTTGCTTCCATTTGTCACGGGGTTCAAATGTGATGCTGAGCCGCGTTCTGGCGAGCTCCGTTAATGATCCGTTTATGTGTCTTCATTCGGGAAGTGTTTTTTCCCCTCTCGGGTGCTTTCCATGTGGCCGCGCGGATCCGTTTTTGGGTCCTTTTTAATGCGTTTCCAAACGTAGCTTCTTGCCATCTGTTTCCGTTTTCACCTTGATTCCGACTGTTTTTCCATGTATACTTACATTTCCATGGATTTCCTGTTGACAATCTGGGTCCACGCAAGCGCACATCCCTAGTCCTCCCTTAAGCTTTCCTCATACAACAAACTGACACTTTTAGCAACACCAAAACTTACCTTAAACTAATATCCTTCTTCGTCTTCTTCTTCCTCCTCCCTGTGTTTAATGCTTACCTTAATGTCTTTTCCTCCTTCTTCTTCTTCTTCTTCCTCCTCCCTGTGTTTAATTCTTAACTTAATGTCTTCTCCTCCTCCTTCTTCTTCTTCTTCTTCTTCCCTGTGTTTAATGCTTACCTTAATGTCTTCTTCTTCTTCTTCCCTGTCTTTAATGCTTACCTTAATCTCTTCTTCTTCTTCTTCTTCTTCCTCCCTGTCTTTAATGCTAACCTTAATCTCTTCTTCTTCTTCTTCTTCCCTGTCTTTAATGCTTACCTTAATCTCTTCTTTTTCTTCTTCTTATTCTTCTTCCTATTCCTTGTCCCATATACTTACCTTTTGGGACATGTAACTGTATGGTTATGTTGTGAGAACGTACAGTGCCAGGAAAGAGAACGCACCACACAATTTTTTTTTTTTTTTTTTTTAAACTGTAAATTTTTAAAATGTACTAAAAAAATAAAATAGGGCTCAGCCACCCAGGAGGGTCTTCTGGTTCTTCATTTTGGCCCTTGTCTTTGATCTGTGAATGAAAAACATCATCAGTTTTGCCTTGTAAGTATTTCTTGCTTATCTAGGGGTTTTGGTTTGGGCCAGTGTGTTTATTGCATGTCATGTATGGGCCAGTGTGTTTATTGCATGTCATGTACCAAGACTTACCTGGAAAGTGCTTCACAAAGTACAGCCTCACCCGGGGCCTATGCCTCCTCTTCAAACCAGTGCTGGGCGATCTGTGTGAAAGTGTAGGTGGTTCCAGTGTTCCTGGATATTGCGTCCACCACCGCCAGTGCCAACGTCCTCTTGCCGTAGTCGCACGGCAGGTAGTCATAATGGTTTCGCAGCATCATCTGTATAAAAAAACACAATGGCAGAGCATTAGTGACACAAATAGATGACCCACTCTCATGCACTATCCAAAGCCAGTTTCTGAGCCTCATTCCTACTCACATGGGCCTACTTATGCCCTTATTCATCAAGCGATAGCGCCAGGTAGTGTCTGACGAGCGCCAGGTCCCGCCAGCTAACGGCGGCTACCGACTCAAGTACGCCCGGCGTCGGCCACAATGACGCATTTATCAAGCTAAATGAGGCTAGCGCCGGCGAGAGCGACAGCTAGCGCAGGATTCATCATGTAGCCGACTGCAACGAACAGCGCCGCTGCTAATCCCATCACAGCGCCAGGTATGACCTGTCGCTCCCTGGCGATGTCCAATGCATTTCAATGGAGCAATCTTTAACTAATCATAATTAATTGTTAATGGTTTTTTTATTTTTTTAAAGGCCAAAAATTCTGTGACCACTTCTGCAATGTTAGGATTTTTTTTTAAGGTAAAAAAAAAAAAAATTGATTTTGTGCAGAATTGATATTACAGGTCTGATATTAATGTATTCATATTATGGGATGTTTATAAAAACTTGTATAATTTTACAATCAAAAATATGGTTGTTTGGGGGTTAAAAACTATTTTAAATCCATCGCCGGCAGCGGTCTGGGGTTTATACAAGGAATTCACAGCGCAAAAAAATTCGGAGCGTGATTTGTTAATGAATCTGCAGCGAGCCGTTCGCTCTGGCCATTCGCTGTCAGGCGCACCCATACAACGCTGAACCTGTGAAACAGCGACCCCTAAGCCCGTATCCAACATTACCGCACACCGACTTAGTCGCTGTCAACAAGCAAACCCCGGCCAAGCACAGCGAATACTAGCTGGCGCTGTGAAAATCACGCTACTGGCGCTCATCTGTCGCTACCTGGCGCTATTAATGAATCGGCCTCCTAGTCTATCTGCCTCTAGGCTAGTATGCTGCTGCGCACATGGTTAAAAATAACCTGTTCTAGTCGTTTCGTTTAACAAGACAGTTTGTCCTCACTAATATGGCCCTGCCATGGATAATATTTGTTTAGCGGCTTGATCACGCACATAACCCTTTCAGTGGCAAGCACGTAGTTTCTACGTGCTTGCTTCTACTCCACTTAAGTGCCAAGCACGTAGAATCTACGTGCTTGACTTTCCCCCCTGCTAGTAAAAAAAATACAAATCATAAATACTCACCTGACCCCTCGTTGGATCCGGCTGGGTCTCCTCTTTAATTTGGTGCCATCTGATCCCCCGTGGGGGGTCGGATGGCTCCAGGAGAGCCCCCGGAATAGCCCCCCCCCCCCCCGTTTTGGCAGCAGCAGCTGCTAACTGTAAAAAAAAAAAAAAATGACATTTACTTACCTGCAGTCGCGCTGCCTCCCTCCGGGTCTCCTCTTCACTGGGGGGGCCTCCGATCGCCCCCCCCCCCCCCCAGCCTCTTCAGCTTCAGGGGAGAGCCTGAAAGGGCTCTCCCCCTCCTCTCCCGACGGGCGCCGCCATCTTGTTGTTAAGCCCCGCCCCTTTTGCCTCTCCTCGGCTCAGCTGTCAGATGCCCTGGTGATCGCTGGGCAGAGCAGTGGAGGGGCAGGGGTCACCAAGGCATTTGACAGCTGATCGACACAGGAGCTGACAATCGGGTGAGGTAAGTAAAGTAAAAAAAAACGTTTTGTTTTTTTTTTAATAAATGACATTTTGTGTGTGTGTGTGTGTGTTTTTTTTTTTTATGTTAACCCTTTGTGAACTGGTAAGGGGTCCATGAGACCCCTTATACCAGTTCACAAGGCTGGGGTTTGGCAAGCCACCTGCAACTTGCGGGTGGCTTGCCATTAACCCCCGCACCCCCAATTACCTGCCTCCCCAAAGCCCAGGGGGGGGCAGAAGAGCCCGGGCCCACACAGGGTATGTGGGCTCGTAGGCTGCAGGGTGGGGGGCCACAAAAGCTGGCCCCCCCACTCTGTGCCTACAAGCCCCCATAGCTGGTCCCGGGCTGGTTATGACGGGTAAGGGGGACCCTACGTCATTTTTTTTTTAATTTTAAGGGTTAGGGTTAGGGTTAGCCTAACCCTAACCCTAGCCCTTAAAATAAAAAACGGGTTCCCCTTACGTCATCTTTATTTAATTTTTAAGGGTTAGGGTTAGCTTAACCCTAACCCTTAAAATTAAAAAAAAAAAATGGGTTCCCCTCTACGTAATTGTTTTTATTTTTAAGGGTTAGGGTTAGCCTAACCCTAACCCTTAAAATTAAAAAAAAAAAAGTCTTTTTTTTTTATTTTTACGGGTTAGGGTTAGCCTAACCCTAACCCTTAAAATTCAAAAAAAAATTATTATTTCTTTTTAAGGGTTAGGGTTAGGCTAACCCTAACCCTTAAAAAAAAAAAAAAAATGACATAGGGCGGGGGTCCCCGTTTTTTGGGGGGAATATTTATTTTTGTATATATTTTTTTTTAAGGGTTAGGCTAACCCTAACCCTTAAAAAAAAAAAAAATGACATGGGGGGGTCCCCATTTTTTGGGGGGAATTTTTATTTTTGAATATTTTTTTATTTTTAAGGGTTAGGGTTAGCCTAACCCTAACCCTTAAAATTCAAAATAAAATTAAAAAATTTTTTTTTAAGGGTGAGGGTTAGGGTTAGGCTAACCCTAACCCTAACCCTTAAAAAAAAAAATGACATGGGGAGGGGGGGGAGGGTCCCCATTTTTGGGGGGGAATTTTTATTTTTGTATATTTTTTTATTTTTAAGGGTTAGGGTTAGCCTAACCCTTAAAATTCCCCAAAAAAAGGGGGGACCCTATGTAATTTTTTGGGGGATTTTTGAGGGTTAGGGTAAGCCTAACCCTAAACCCTTAAAATTACCCCCCAAAATGCCCCCCCCCGGAAGGGGGGACCCTATGTCATTTTTTTTTTAATTAACCCCTTATGTTTATAGTGTGGATAGTGGTTGTATTTTATTTGTAATGTAATAATGTAATTAATAAATGTAAGTGCTCTTTTCAGTTTGGGGGGTCTCCAGGGCAAGAATGGGGGGGCTACCGATACATATGTGGTACCGGGAGAAATGGGGCTATCACATGCAATATGCAAGTGTTTAAAAATATATATATTTTTTTTTTGTTTTGTTTTTTTAAGCAGAAATATTCAAAAAACAGTAGAAAAATTACAAACAAGACATTTCATGTTAAAGCCTAAACTCTGCTGCAAAAAAATGTATATGTAATGTATAAAATTTTTCTGGAAATTCCAGCAAAAATCACGGTTAATCATGCCGCAAAATGGGGAAAAATGACCTGTCAACAGAGGGTGACAAAACTTCAAGTAGGCTGACAATTAAAAGGGTTAATAGTACCTATGCATGTTGGGTATTGTTCTGCTTGGGGGACCTTGCGCTTTCAGATTTAGCTTGTTTTTTCTTGTTTGCATATTGATATTTTAGGAAAACATGGTTTTTATTCTGCTTTTTTATAATTGTTTTTAGGGAAACCCTGTGCAACCTAAGAATTCTTCAATGGATTACTTCCAGAAAGATGAGCCCACTACAACAAGCTCAGTGCTCTTAGAAAGCGTAACATGTGTACTTTCAGGGAATATATTATGGGGATATTCTAAATGTAAAGGGTTGTTTTGGTTGAAAAATCGCAAGGTGCGCAATTTGTCTGCAGAGCTGAAATTTTTAAGTAAAATTACCGTTATGCGCACGCTTTACTTTGGGGTGTTTGGCAACTCTTCCCTTGACAGTACCTATGCATGTTGGGTATTGTTCTGCTCAGGGGATGTTGCTTTTTCAGATTTTATATGTTTTTTTCTGTTTGCATATAGTTTTTTTTAGGAAAATGTGGCTTTGATTCTTCTTTTTTATTCTTTTTTAGGGAAACTCTGTGCAACCAAAGAATTGATTGAGGGATTACTTCCAGAAAATTGCGCCCATGTCAACAAACCTGGTACGCCTAGAAAGCCTGAGGTGTATACTTCCAGAGACTATATAGTTTTTGGGGGGTATTTCAAATTTAAAGGGTTCTTTTTCTGGAAAGACCACAAGGTGCGCTTAGCGGGGTGCATAGTTGTATTTTATCTGAAAATCTCCTAAAGCGCTGTTTCAGTTTGGGGGAGTCTCCTGGGCAGGAAAGGGTGTCTACCTATACATATGTGGTAACGCTGTGACCGGGATTAATTGGGGTTTCCCATGCAATAAGATTTTATTGACAAACTTACATTTTTTATTACAAAAAAACACTACAAACACTACAAATTGTGAGCACTATGAGACTTTTGGGTGCACATATTTCACCCAAAAGTATTGAGAATACACCTAAAAAATTACAAACAAGACATTTCATGTTAAAGCCCAGACTCTGCTGAAAAAAACAATATATAATTTTCCTGGGAAATCCCTGGAAATCCCTTCAAAAATCACATTTGAACATGGGGAGCGTAAAATAGTGCAAAATGGTCTGGCACCAAGGGTGCCAAAAACTCCAGGTAGGCTGGCAGCGAAAGGGATAAACGCACGCTCGCCTACTCACATCCATGATTATGTTGTCCTGCTCCTCTGTATATATTGCGGGTGACATCTTTCTCTGCCTTCTGGGTCTGGTTATGACGTGCCCCCACGGTTGCGTGCATGCGCGCGCACGCAGCCGTGCACGCTACCGAACACGCCCTCACGGGAAAACTATTTAAAGCTCAATGCACTCAGCTCTGTGTTGGTTACCATATCACTATGCCCAGGCCAAAAGGGAGCCGTAAGACCCCAAAACGCCCAGAGCCACATACTAGCCACACAGATGGACATCACGAACACACACACAAGAGCAGGCACAAGAGCCGGGAGGGACATGGCCATAGTCAAAGGGTGGATAAGCCAGCCACACAGGCTTCTCAGAAAAAACGCAGTAGCAAGGAGCCCTTGGCACAGTCGCCCCCACCTGCTAAATCAGCCAGGCCTCACAAGGGCCACAAATCTCTTCAAACCCTGCAGCCTCCACCTCCTCCACCCACAAAGCATGTGGGTAAATCCAGCCACACCACCAAGGGGAAGCGTAGGTCAAAAACCACTAGCCCACCCAGGCCAACCACCCCTCCTCCTCGACACTCTGTGTCCCCAAGTACCACAAGCACAGAGTCAATAGAGAGCTCCACAGATGACAGCTCGACAGGCACCCAGCCATTATCACCTAGCACCCCCCACACTCCATCACAGTCACCCATCAGCCCAAGAAACCTAAACTACTCCCCAGACAGCCAGCCATCAATGTCGTCTGCTGCCCGGGACACCACACACCCATGTGGGCGCCAGCTGCGCCGTGGCTCACTTACAGCCCGTTTCTGTGATGTCCAAAGCATGGCTGTAGCCACTGGTGTTTGTGAGCACTATGATGCCCTTTTTGGGCATTATTCCAAGTTATTCCAACCCCAAAGCAGGCCAAGCAGGAGATTTGGGAGAACATTTGCCGGCAAGTGAATAGTGTAGGCTCTGTGAGGAGGGATGTGGAGCAAATTAAAAGAAAATTTGGGGACCTTAAATATTATGGGAAAAAAAAAATGGACATGCGCCACCAGCAGTGGTAAAGCCCATTTCGAGTGTAACTGAATGGACAGGCTGCTTTGTAGCCGTATGTAACACTTATTATGTGTGCTTTACTCTTCCCCAGCCTGCAGACAGGGGGTGGTATCCCTACTAAAATCCTCCTAACACCAGCGGAAGAGCATGTGTTGACCTATATTCACCCGGCAACCCATCAGGGCCTGCAAGGGGGCCAAGACACAGACAGGAATGTCAGGTCCAGAGGTGAGTATATTTTTACATTGAGACTTTTGAATGGGGACCAAAACAGTTGTATACTCCTTACACCACACTGGTCTTTGCTGAACCTCAAAAAGTACATTCTCTCGTCCAAGAACCAACTGATGGCACGCCACAAGGCCAAGCTAACCCTGCATTGTCCCGAGGAGCACGCCACAACAGCCTTGTGTCAACACCAACCAACCTGAGTGTACGGATGAGGTAAGTCAATGGACCACTGTATAGACAAATGAAATTGCACTTGCCAACATTTATATTAAAATAGTGCCCTCACTACCTGCTACCTTTCTTGGCAGACCCAAACCATCCCACCCATTATCGAAGTTATTTGTGATTTGGAGGAGGAGGACACAAGTCTGCTGCAGCCAAGGCCACCAGAACCTGGGGAACAACATCCAACACAACAGGCCCAGCAAGTGCTGCCCCTGGTCTCCACTACCCATACCTCAGTGGCCCAAACCTCTTCTGCCATGGACATTGGGCGCACAACAGACTCTGCGCCCAGCCAGCCACCTGCAGCCACTCAATCAGTACCAGACGCACCCACCCGTGCCAGTGGCGGGACCCAGCAACGTCGCCATCTCAGCCAGAGGAGACATCTGCAGATAATGGAGGAAGGATGGCACCACGAGAACGTGCAGTTTGCAGCTAACACACAGAGGTTTAATGAGACAGTGTGTTCACAAATCACCTCTATGTCACAACAGCTAGAGGTTTTGAATGTGTCCGGCCTGCTTGCAGAAACAAGGCAACAAAGCAGGCATATGGCGGAAATGGTCCAGCAATGGCAGTTAATGAATCAGAGCCTTGCTCATATTGCCGCTAACATGCAGCAACCCCATCCATCAACTTCCACCTCCTACTCTACCTACCACTGAAGGCATGAGTTTATGTATTGATTCTGGGGAGCAGGACACAAGACTGCCGTAACCCAAAACACATGCTCTTCCACAACCCCACATTAACAGCCAAAAAGTTATTCAACAATGTTTGTCATATTATTTTTTGTTTTTTTTCACACAAAATAAAAAAGGCACACATTGGCCAAAATGCATGAAAATTAAGCAAAAACATTGTCCACAACCTGGGAATGGATCGCCTGTGCCGACCCACTTTGTGTTCCAGAGTAGGGAGGTGTTACATCTTCGGAAATGACTAAAGCGTCCTCAGCCAGGTCACTGTATCTGGGAACCCAGCTACGGATGGCGAGGTTGTGCAGGACCCCACACGCAACAATTATTTTGAGGACCTTGGCTGGCTCATACCGCAAGGCACCCCCAGTCTGGTCCAGACAACGGAAGCGCATCTTCAACAAGCCAAAGGCACATTCCACCACTGAGCGAGTCCTCCTATGTGCAGTGTTATACCGCTCCTGGGCCTGCGAGGATGGGTGGAGGATGGGGGTGAGTAACCAGGGGAGCAATGGATAGCCAGAATCACCTGCCAAAAAATTAACAAAAAATAAGCACACACCATAATACAAAAAAAACATGACAAATGGGCCCCTTTGCCACATATGTAGTGGCAGCGCCCATAACTAGCTGAGACATAGAAACCTAAACAACAAACATCTAAAGTGTATCTAAACAAGTACCATCATGCTACTAACGAAGAGCCACAAGTACCTTACATGCTACTTACAAATACGGCATGTTAGGTTACTTTAAACTGCTAAGAACAGGGAACAACAGACAGAGGCCTAAGGGGAAGAGGCTCAATAATGTGCTGCTTAGCATTCAAACATTAGTGAACAGGGACAATAGCGGCCTTATTTATCAAGGGCTAGCGCCAGGTAGTGTCTGACGAGCGTCAGGTACCGCCAGCTAACGGCAGCTACCGAATCAAGTACGCCCGGCGGCGGTCACAATGACGCATTTATCACGCTAAATGAGGCTAGCGCCGGCGAGAGCGTCAGCTAGTGCGGGATTCATCATGTAGCCGACTGCAACGAACAGCGCCGCTGCTAATCCCATCACAGCGACAGGTATGACCTGGCGCTCCCTGGCGTTGTCCAATGCATTTCAATGAAGCAATCTTTAAATAATCATAGTTAATTGCTATTAATGTTTTTTTTTTTTTTTTTTTAATGTCAAAAATTCTGTGACCACTTCTGCAATGTTAGGATTTTTTTTTAAGGAATAAAAAAAAAAAAAAATCAAATTGTGCAGAATTGATATTACAGGTCTGATATTCATGTATTCATATTACAAAATGTTTAGAAAAACTTGTATAATTTTTACATAAAAAAAAAGGTTGTTTGGGGGTTAAAAACTACTTTACACACATCGCCGCCAGCGCTCTGGGGTTTAAACAAGGAATTCACAGCGTGAGAAATTTTTGAGCGTGATTTGTTAATGAATCTGCAGCAAGCCGTTCGCTCTGGCCATTGGCTGTCAGGCGCACCCATACAACGCGGAACCTGTGAAACAGCGACCCCTAACCCCGTATTCAACATTACCGCACACCGACTGAGTCGCTGTCAACAAGCAAACCCCGGGCAAGCACAGCGAATACTAGCTGGCGCTGTGAAAATCACGCTACTGGCGCTCATCTGTCGCTACCTGGCGCTATTAATGAATCGGCCTCCCCGTCAGCTGTGCAGTGTCAGTGCAAAGCACAGTTCTGATGAGGCAACATGCACATCCACCCAGCACACTCCTGTACAATGACTCTGGGATGCAACATAGCTAAGAGGGCCAGGACAGAAAGGTATAGTGGAGAATCACAAACAAAGCCATAGGAGGAAATACTGGTAAGTAAGTGAGTGTAAACTTCTACTGTTTAATTTGAGTCTCTAACAGATTAGTGGGGTACAGGCACAGACCAATCAGAAAAATCATGCTGGACGGCAACAACTATTTTTAAACACATACCCAGTAGCCAGCCGCCAGACAGATCTCCAGATTGAAAGCGCACAAAGAGGCTGGAGTTCCTCAAAATGTGCGAGTTGTTTGTGGACCCAGGGAAGGCTGCAAACATACTAAAAAATTGCATATCTGGGCCTGACACTGCCTGCACATTTATAGAGTGGCCCATCTTCCTGTTCCTGCAAAAGCAAAATATAACAGGAATTAGTGGGCACAAAAGGCAAAACACAATTAAAAAGATACATTCACATAAGCAACATTTCAAACCCCTGGATGTTTGGTATGCACAGGATGTAGGTCTGCTTTCAGCCATTGAAAAATACTCCACATTGCAAAAATGTAAATGTATGTGCTACATTGCAGACACATGCTGACCTAAACCACATACCTGAACAGATATTCCTGCGCAGCTGGCGGAATTAACGCAACGTGGGTACAATCGATGGCACCCATGACGCTGGGCATGTCGGCTATATTATAAAAGCCCAGCTTAACCGCATTCCAGGCTTCCGCTGTGTCAGGGAAAAATATATATTTTGGTGCCAGGGTAGCCATGTCATCCAAAAACTTGTTAAGGCTGCGGCTCAGCGTAGACTGGGACATCCCCACGGAGAAGGCACCCAGTCTCTGGAATGAGCCGCTTGCCAAAAAAAAACTGCAGGCAGCCAACCAATTTGGTCATACCTGCAATTGCATGCCCCTTCCTTGTGGTGCGGGCTAACCATGGCCGAAGCTGCCTATAAAAGTACTGGAGAGGAACACGGTTAAGGCGGGTGAGCTCGAATAGCTCAAGGTCATGCATGCCATCGATGTCCAGGCGTGCTCGCGCACAGCAGAATGCATTCCAAAGTGACGGAGCACAAATACGGCTGCTAACACTGGCCGTAAGTTGAGCGCCCACACCCTCGTTATAATGGGCTGCTTTCAATTGGAAATCAAGGTTCTGAATCATTAAAAAAAACGGAGCAATCAACGACAAGTCCGTTTTCACGGAGTCCTGCCTCTTGCGAGCCGACAATCATAAAGGCGCATGCCGAAACACCTGAGCGCACACACGCACACAAAAAGCAACGGAGCACCCTTTCATGCCTCGATCACAGCCCAAAATCAACGGGAAAACGTACGGGATAGCTGAACAAGGAGGCTCTGCATAAGCCCATATGTGTGTGTCTGTTTTTTTGTAAAATATGGTGTGGCGTGCCGAGTGCCGGACGCACTGAGCTGGCGCTACCTGTCGCTCGCTGCAGCCTTATACTGTTGTTTGAGCGCCCAACACACATCACATTCATCAATGCCGGCCAGGTTACTACAGCGACCGCACTGCTCTGTTACATTGCCCGATACCAGCTCACAGCGTTTACTAGCGGTTGCTCTAAGCACCGCTTTACAGACGCTCATCTGGCAATACGTTGGGCTGGTAGTGAATCAGCCTCCATGTCATTTTGCAGACGGCTCCCCTACATTCCTGCGGTAGGTAAATAAATATATGGCAGAAAGCAATGTACTGGATGCTTCACTAGCTTGCATGCTCGGCTGTCATCATTTTTGTATGTAGTCATTTTAGCTAATTAAATCATATACTACATTTAGACTACTACAAGGGTAACCATAGCAACTATGCCTGCTACAGAACTGTGCAACAAGAAGGTTGCTTCACTACAGTTTATGTAAGGGGAAATTAAAATCTGGATTAAACAGGGAATTTGAGGTAAGCCTTTACTTATCTCGTCTTTTGGTGATAGAAAAGTAGGCAAAAATGTATAAATATTGCAAATAAAGGCCCCATGTTATTTACATAGTAGCAGGTAGCTGGAAGCAATCCCATGTTAGGCAGCATATAATGTGTTAATGAAGAATGAAACACCCCCTTTCAAGGGTACAAGGTAAAGAGTTTCCTAAGACTGAAAGTATTTACCTTGTAGATACTAATCAAATATGAACAGAATGACCTATTACTTCAGTTGAGTCGACAGAGCCCTGCTAATCCTTCTAGGCCTCTTAATGCAATTCCAAGTGTTTAGAACCACGGGCAGGCTGATTCATTACTAGCGCCAGCTATCGGCAGATGAGCATCTGTACAGAGGCGCTAAGAGCGACCGCTAGTATAAGCTGTGATCGACTATCGGGCGCTGTAACAGAGCGTCTCATTCGCTGTAGTAACCTGGCTGCCATTGATGAATGTGTTGTATGTTGGGCGTTCTAACACCAGTACAGCGTTGCAAGGAGTGAAAGATAGGGCCAGCTCATTGCGACCGCCTCTCAGCGACTCACACCATATTCAACAAAAAAACAGATACACAGAGCGTAGGCGCTCTGGATCTGGTCGCTATAGCATAGAGCGCCAGACGCTGTGTGATTAAAGTCTGTTTTTGAACACATATCCACCTGTAACAAAGCGAAAACACATGGAATTGTGACATTAATACTTTAGTGCCTGTAATGAGACCTGTAATGACAATTCTGCATAAAAATATAAAAAATCTAAAAAGTTTTCAAAAATCACTTTTTCTAGGCCAGGAGAGGTCACACAATTATTTGAGAGAAAAAAAAATAAATTAAAAACAAAAAACCCTGTTTAAAGAGAAGAAAAGTAACGTCTATTGAAATGTATTGGAGAGCGACAGGTAGCAACAGGTAATACCTGGCACTCTGAAAGCCAGAGCACCTGTGCTATACGCTGAGCCACCTGTAATGATGAATCGGACGCTACATGGTGCTGTTAGAGTCCCTCACCAGAATCGCCTTCATAAATGTGGTACCTGCCTCTTACAAGGCACTAAATTATCTAAAATGGCAGAAGTGGTCACAGAATTTTTCACATATAAAAAAAAAAAAAAAACAATAATAACAATTAATTATGAATATTTAAAGATTGTTCCATTGAAATGCATTGGAGCGCACCAGGTAGCGAGAGGTCATACCTGTCGCTGTTCAAGGTCGGACGCTGGCGCTGTGGGCTGAGGCTGGAATAATGATGAATGAGTGGCTATCTGGCGCTATCTCAGTCGCTAAGCAGGATTGCCTTGATAAATGTGTGATTGTGGTGGGAAGCCGGCGTTCTCGTGGCGGTGCCCGTCATTACCGGTCGCTCACCAGTCGCTACCTGTCGCTATTCCTTCATAAATAAGGGCCTTAGAGTCACTTGGCGCCCACTATATTAGAGCAGACTTCCAGTCTAAGATGTTAGCACTGCTTCCTGGAACTTAAAGACTGATTTACTACTAACGCCAGGTATTGCAGATGAGAATCTGTATAGTGGTGCTTAGAGTGTCCGCTAGTAGACGCTGTAAGCGGGTATCGGTTGCTGTAGTAACCTGGCCGGCATTGATAAATGTGATGTGTGTTGAGCACTCTAACAGCAGTACAGCGCTGCAGCGAGCGAGAGGTAGCGCCAGCTCAGTATGTCGGGCACTCGGCGCGCCACACCATATTTAACAAAAAACTACACACACAGCGTTGGCGCTCTAAAGCTGGGCGCTGTAGCATAGAGCACCAGACTCTGTGTGATTAAACTCTGTTTTTGAACACATATACACCTGTAACAAAGTGAAAACACATGGAATGACATTGTTTTAACACTGGGACAGTAACACTTTTGTCCAAGACCTGTACATACAATTCTGCATAAAAAAATAAAAAAAAGTGTTGTTTGCAGCCAGGAGAGAAAAAAATGCACAAACTAATGAAAGCCCATTGAGATGTAAGGGAGATCGCTACAGAGCGACAGGTACTACATGGAGCTCCTGAGTCTAGAGCGCTGCTAGACGCTGAGGCACCTGCATTTATACATGTTACGCTACATGGCGATGTTAGAGGCGCTCACCAGATTCGCTTTCTTAAATGTGCTTTTGCGTACAACACCTGGCGTTCACCAGGCGCTGCCTGCCGCTATGTAGCATTACCTGGCGCTATCCGTTATAAATAACCCTCATAGGCCCTTATTTATGAAGGAATAGCGACAGGTAGCGACTGGTGAGCGGCCGGTAATGACGGGCCCCGCCACGAGAACACCGGCTCCCCACCACAATCACACATTTTTCAAGCCAATCCTGCTTAGCGACTGAGATAGCGCCATATAGCGACTCATTCATCATTATTACAGCCTCAGCCCACAGCGCCAGCGTCCGACCTTGAACAGCGACAGGTATGACCTCTCGCTACCTGGCGCTCTCCAATGCATTTCAATGGAACAATCTTTAAATATTCATAATTAATTGTTATTAATGTTTTTATTTTTTTTTTTATTTTTTTTAATGTGAAAAATGACCACTTCTGCCATTTAAAAAAAAAATTTTAAGGGAAAAAAAAAATAAAAAAAAAAATTGTACAGAATTGATATTACAGGTCTGATATTAAGCCTCAGCCCACAGCGCCAGCGTCCGACCTTGAACAGCGACAGGTATGACCTCTCGCTACCTGGCGCTCTCCAATGCATTTCAATGGAACAATCTTTAAATATTCATAATTAATTGTTATTAATGTTTTTATTTTTTTTTATTTTTTTTTTTAATGTGAAAAATGACCACTTCTGCCATTTAAAAAAAAAATTTTAAGGGAAAAAAAAAATAAAAAAAAAAATTGTACAGAATTGATATTACAGGTCTGATATTAATGTATTCATATTACTAAATTATTTAAAATACTTTTTTGGGGGGGTTTCCAAAAATATGGGGGTTTGGGGGTTAAAAAACTACTTTTAACACATCGCCTCCAGTGCTCTGGGGTTTAAACATGCATTTCACAGCGCTTGAATTTTTTGAGCGTGATTTTTTGATGAATATGGTGGAAGCCGGTCGCTCTGACCAGTCGCTATCATGCGCACCCATACATCGCGGAACCTGTCAAACAGCGACTCGTAACCTTGTATTCAACATTACACAACACCGACTGAGTCGCTGTCAACAACCGAACAACGGCCAAGCACAGCGACTACTAACGGGCGCTGCGAAAATACAGCTACAGTCGCTCAACTGTCGCTACATGTCGCTATTAATAAATCAGCCTCCCCGTCTCATTGCAAATATTGCATATATTCTATTATTATATCGTGTTCTTATTATTCTTGAATGTATTCAATTCAGTAAAAAAGAACATTACATGGAATACTACAGTATCATTTGTTGGATTTGTTCATTTTAAAGTGTGTTAAAGGTGGGTGCTCTGTATTTTTTTTTTACTGCTCAATTTTGGTTGGCCAATTTTGAGTGTTATTTAATCTAGCTACCGCTTCAATTTTTCTCGTAAGATAAAGACAGCAGAAAGAATGAGCAAGAAGGGTAGATGTGTGAGTGTGTGTGGGGGGGGTGAAGTAAATTATCCCCCTGAGCAGCCAAGCAGTTGTAATTTTGCAAAGCAAGGTTTATTCTGCATCAAGATTTTTTCTCACCTTTTCTCATTGTTTTCTCACTCCTTGCAGTTCAGCGCCATATTAAACTCTGCAAATGTTTTTAGAAATCACACAGCTAAATAAATAAAAAAAAATAATGAGAAAAAGTGTGAGAAAGAACACGCTCACGGTTCTAAAGTCAACTCTATATACACAGAACGAGGAAGCTCTTAGTAGAGTTGATGTCAACCCTCTTCCTCTAAAGATTTTAAAGATTACAATAAGCTACAAGTTTTAATTAGAAGCGCCCTCCAGTGCTGGAAATCCCTTTGTACCATGTGGATTTAATTTTTGGACGGCCCTGTCTGTGACACGAAGGCTGGCTGTATTATCGTAGATGAGCTGTGCATATGGTCTTTGGGCCATCATTTTCCTTTTCCTCTAAAGGACTGACCAGCCAGCAACAAAGAGATGGAGGCTGATTCATTACTAACGTTAGGTATCGGCAAATTAGCTTAGAGCGACCGCTAGTAGACGCTGTAATCGGGCATCAGGCACTGTAACAGAGTGCCTCAGTCGCTCTAGTAACCTGGCCGGCATTGATGAATGTGATGTATAGCGCTGCAGGGAGCAAAAGGTAGCGCCAGCTCAGATCAACCAACTCACAGCGCTCCACACCATACTTCAAAAAGGACACACACACACACAGCGTAGGCGCTCTGGATCTGGTCGCTCTAGCATAGAGCGCCAGACTATGTGATATTAAAGCCTGTTTTTGAACACATATCCGCCAGTAACAAAGTGAAAACACACGGAATGACAATGTTGTAACATTGTGACATTAATACTTTAATGCCAGACCTGTAATGACAATTCTGCATAAAAAACAAAAAAATCTAAAAAGTTTTCAAAAATGACTTTTTCTAGGCCAGGAGAGGTGACACAATTATTTCAGAGAAAATAAAAATAATAATAAAGTCCTGTTTAAACAGAAGATAACGAACTTCAATTGAAATGTATTGGAGAGCGAAACAGGTAGTGACAGGTAATACCTGGCGCTCTGGAAGCTAGAGCGACAGAGCTATACGCTGAGCCACCTGTAATGAAGAATTGGACGCTAAATGGCGCTTTTAGAGTCGCTCACCAGAATCGCCATCATAAATGTGGTTTTGCGTACAGCGTCCAGCGTGCACCAGACGATGCCTGCCGCTACGAGGCACTACCTGGCGCTATCCTTTCTTAAATAACCCCCATTGTACAATAGCAGTGTGAGTATGGCAGTAGCAGTCCTGCTTTGGATCTGTGCTTTACACCTGGGAACTGGCGACGGATGGAGGATGTATGTGCCACTCTAGTCCCCTTTGGGGAAGGAAGTCATTATTGTGACAAGGCAGTCATCAGTAAGACCTCTTGTCTGCCTGCTAGAAACTAAACACTTACAGCTCAGAGGCACTTAGGAGAGAGGGTCAAAATAGACAACTTTCTCCAAATGCGAACATCAGATCACTGTTGAGGAATCTCATATGCACTGTAGGGATTGTGATTTGGGCACCTCAGGGGAGGGGTCACATATATCTGTCTCTCCTAGAGAGAGGCAGTAGGAGGAGCCTGCTGAGGAGGCTGCCATGGGGGAGGCGGAAGAAGCAGAGGAGGAGAACAGTGCTAAATCAGAAGTGGATTCCATGTGCATTCAATCCATCATGATCCCTAGTCCCTCCCTATTTGTAATCTTTAAATCAAAATTTCACAAATATTTTAATAGTAATGACATAGAACACAGGTCATTTGTCCCTAGTATAAAGTCTGGCTAATTGTTGGAGAAGGAGAACCCACGGCATCGTTTTACCAGTCTTCCTGGGCGTTATTTCAACTAAGAGGCCGATTCATTAATAGCGGCAGGTAGCGACAGTTGAGCGACTGTAGCGGCATTTTCAGAGCGCCCGCTAGTAGTCGCTGTGCTTGGCCGCTGTTCGGTTGTTGATAGCGACTCAGTAGGTTTGCCGTAATGTTGAATATTGGGTGAGGAGTCGCTATTTGACAGGTTCCGCGATGTATGGGTGCGCATGATAGCGACTTGCCCTAGCGACCGGCTCCCACCATATTCATAAAAAAATCACGCTCAAAAAATTCTCGCGCTGTAAAATGCATGTTTAAACCCCAGAGCGCTGGCGGCAATGGGTTAAAAGTAGCTTTTTAACCCCCAAACAACCATATTTTTGGAAACCAAAAAAAAACAAGTTTTTTAAATAATTTTGTAATATGAATACATTAATATCAGACCTGTAATATCAATTCTGTACAATTTTTTTTTTTTTTACCTTAAAAAAAATCTAAAATGGCAGAAGTGGTCACAGAATTTTTCACATTTAAAAAAAAAAAAAAAAAAAAAAATCATAACAATTAATTATGAATATTTAAAGATTGTTCCATTGAAATGCATTGGAGAGCGCCAGGTAGCGAGAGGTCATACCTGTCGCTGTTCAAGGTCGGACGCTGGCGCTGTGGGCTGAGGCTGGAATAATGATGAATGAGTCGCTATATGGCGCTATCTCAGTCGCTAAGCAGGATTGGCTTGATAAATGTGTGATTGTGGTGCGGAGCCGGCGTTCTCGTGGCGGTGCCAGTCATTACCGGCCGCTCACCAGTCGCTACCTGTCGCTATTCCTTCATAAATAAGGGCCTAAATCTTAAGTAAATGTAGCGGATGTTTGCCTAACCAATGGCACGCGCTCTGAGGAGCGAGGGGGGTTCTTGGACCTAGGGTAGGGCGACTCAGGTTGGTGTGGCATGTGTGGGGTGGAGGGGCACTTACTGATTCAGCTGTCGCTGGTCTCCAATCATGACACTCCTTGATGCAAACAGCAGGGTCTTTATTTGAAGGCTTCCATCCATCTCAAACAACATATTCAGTACAGGCAATATCCATTGGCAATTACAGCAATTACAGCAAATCGTTACAGCTTCCAGTTACAGTCCACGGGCTCCTTCCTTTACTGTTGCTCAGCTCCTTCACTACATTAACACTTCCCCTCTTGACTAGAACTAGCACAGAACTAAGAACACTCTAGAAGGGTTGGGTTCTCCCTTATATAACCTCTGAAATGTTGCCTTACCAAACTATGTTGCTAGGCTCAATGGCAGGGCAGGTAATGTTACCAATGCCACCTGGCTGAGTCTCTGTTTACTTACTTTAAGGGGTACGCTAGACTAATTAATATTATCTACGTTTATTCCTTAGGCAACACTGACATCATGTGGATTCATGACACAATGGTACCTAAGTTCTATATTTAACCAAAGCACAAGAGGGACTGCAGACAGCTCGCCACATCCACCCCAATTAGTAGCACCAGACAATGGAAATATTCACAACATTTTGTTATACAGACAATATTTTTTTTTTTTTTTTTTTTTTTTTAATTCTTTATTTATTGGTTTTTGCATATAAACATACATAAACATATACAGAAAGGTCATAGGTTACAGAACATTACATTACACAGTAGGGGGAAAGGGACCGGAGGGGAAGGGTGAGGTCCGGGAATAGGGGGATTGGGAGGGGGCACAGCAGCAGCCTATTGATCTAAAAAGGTACTCTGCCTTGTACACTACCAACGCGACAGTGCGACTAGAGCCATAGGGGAGGGCTCCCGGCTAAGGTCGCGGAGAACCCCAACCTGCCCAGTGCCTGTCGCCACCTCTCTCTGCAAGTCATCTAGGGAGCCAACCGGGGCCAAGAATGTATCTACTACCGGCTGGGAGAGGGGGAGGGCCGGGGCGAGTCCCCGTAGTCGACCGAGGGTGCAGTGTTACAGGTTGCGCTCGTCAACCAGCTGGTTCTGCAAACAGTTGTTTAAACTCCTCAGACTCTTGGAATATCAACCAGGGCATCCACGTGCGCCTATACTGCTCATCTCTATCATGGATCGCAAGTGTGAGGTCCTCCATCTCTGAGATGTTCAGCACCTCCCCGATCCAATCTTTCACGGTGGGGGCTCTCTTCTGTTTCCAAAACCTTGGAATAACTAACTTAGCCGCATTCAACAAATGAGCCCGCAACGATTTCTTATATTTGCTTACAGGCCGGTTCGTTGAATGCAGCAGGATCTGAGCGGGGTCCGTGAGGGTCGGGTCACCCGTGAGCTGGGAGACAATGGTTAACACCCTCCCCCAGTATGCCCGTATCTTGGGGCAGGACCAGAGGATGTGCAGCAAGGTACCCCGTTCGGTCCCGCATCTCCAACAGTGCGGGTCCACCGCAGAAGATATTCTGTTAAGCCTGTCAGGCGTATAGTACCATCGGGTCAGGATCTTATAATTAGATTCCTGCACCCTGGTAGCAATCGAGGATCTATGAGCGAGTGATGCAATCTTTTCTCTCTGGCCCTCCTCAAATGTCATTCCCAGTTCTGCTTCCCAATCTCTCCAAAACGTCTGGGGGCTGTCATCTCCTCCTACCAGTCGCGAGTATAGTCTGGAGGTCAGGTGGTCGTTCTGTGTCAGCCCCAGGCAAATGTTCTCGAATTCAGTGTGGGACCTGCAGTTGTCCCTCCTTAATCCCTGCCCCGACACAAAGGACTGCAAGCGAACCAAAGTCCATGAGTCGAGGCCTACATTTCCCCATCTGGATCTCAAATCTGACAGTGATACCCATCCTCTTTCTGACAATAGGTCCCCAGCTCTCAACTGACGCAGCTTACTCCATTCCCTGAGGCCTGCTGCCAGTGACCCGGGAGCCAACAACGGGTTAGTTATTATGGGAACCATAGGGGAGGGCCATGGGGATATCCCCGAGTTGGATCTGTAGGTCCCAAAGACCCGCAATGATGCCGCTATGGTCGGGTGTCTCTTTATGTCCTTGGGCAAATTCCCCCTACCCCACATCAAGACATCTGGAGGGGTGGAGGCCGTCGCGAGCTCCAACCGAACCCATCTCTTGGTATCCTGGCATGTAGCCCATTCGCAGGTTCTCTGGAGATGTGTGGCCGCCCAGTAGAGCTTAATGTCAGGCAAGGACATACCCCCCTGATTCTTGGGTCTATAAAGTGTACATCTCCCAAGCCTCGCCCGTTTATTATTCCAGACGAACCTCAGGAGGGATCCGCTGAGGTCAGTGAAGAAACTCGCGGGGATCCGCACCGGCAGGGCCTGGAACAGGTACAACAGTCTGGGCAGGATCGTCATTTTTATTATGTTTACCCTTCCCATCCAGGAAAAGGTGGGAAGGTCCCACCTCTCCAGGTCTCCCCTAATTCTCCTAGCCATTGGGAGGAAGTTCAGGGCTACAATGCTGCACAGGGAGCTCGGCAGTTGGGTTCCCAGGTACTTTAGGGATGTCCTAGCCCACTTAAAGGGGAATGACTGCCGTAGGGTCCTGACCAGGTCCCCCTGGAGTGAAACGTTCAGGGCCTCTGATTTTTCAAAGTTGATTTTTAAGTATGAGAGTCTCCTATACGCCTCAAATTCTTTCATCAGGACTGGGATGGTCACGGAGGGGTTTGTTACGAAAAAGAGCAGGTCATCCGCGTAGGCAGCGACCTTATGGGTGCCCTCGCGGGTAACCAGTCCCCGGATGTCAACGTTGTCTCTGATTCTACACAGGAAGGGCTCAAGCGATAGGGCAAAAAGGAGGGGCGAGAGGGGACAACCCTGGCGGGTTCCATTTCTAATCCATACCGGGTCAGAGAGGTGTCCATTAATCCTCACTCTCGCTGAGGGGGTGGTGTACAGCGCCTCAATGAGCAATCTCATGTTAGTCCCTAAACCGATGTGCCGGAGAGACTCCCTGAGAAACGGCCAACTGACCCTATCAAAGGCCTTTTCGGCATCGGTGGAGAGAAGCATCAAAGGGGTCCCAGACGTCTTGGCCGCGTGAATAACATTAATGGCCCGGATGACGTTGTCCCTGGCCTCCCTGTGCAGCACAAACCCAGTCTGGTCCAGGTGTACCAGATGGGGGATTAGCGACGACAACCTATTAGCCAGGACCTTGGCGTACAGTTTCATATCTGCATTAAGCAGGGAGATGGGTCTGTAGCTCCTACAGGACAACGGGTCCTTCCCGGGTTTATGTATAACAGTGATGTGGGCTTCTAACTCTCTACTGGAGAATGCTCCCGGGTTATCCCTGTCTAATATCGTGTTCCAGGCCCCCACCAGCCGCGGTCCAAGCAGATCCCCCAGAGTCTTGTAATACCTAGCCGTGAAGCCGTCAGGTCCCGGCGCTTTGCCCGTCGGAGAATATTTAATAGCCTCCGCTAACTCATCCGTAGTAATTGGGGCCTCGACAAGGGTCGCAGCCTCTTCCGAGACCTTCGGCATTTTTGAGTTCATCAGGTATTGCCTGATCCTCTCAACATACGTCGACCCTGACGTGTCGTTAGGCAGGCCATAGAGTCCTGAATAATATTTCCTGAACGTGCCTGCTATGGACTCTGAGGTGTGCTGTTTCCTTTGGGTGTCGTCAAGAATCTCGGGTATAAAAGTCTGGGTCTGTTGTTGCTTAAGAGCTTTTGCAAGGAGAGCACTATTTTTGTTGCCAAATTCGTAATACCTCCGCTTACATTTTCTTATCATATGCTTGGCCTTCTGCCTTAATAGGGCGTTAAGAGCCACCCTAGCCTGTGTTAGCTCGCCCAACACACTTGCTGCCTCTGACTTTTTGTGGGAGAGTTCCAGAGCGTTGACCCTCTCTGTCAGTTTCTCCAGCATAGCCGTATTCTCTTTCTTTAACCTCGAGGCATGGCTAATCAAAATGCCCCGGACCACGCTTTTATGCGCTTCCCATAGAGTCAGTGGAGAGACCTCCCCGTTGTCATTTTCGTTAAAATACGAGACAATACCATCTCTGACTGCCTGTAACACCACCGGGTTATGTAGCAGAGATTCATTCAACCGCCACGTAAAGGGGGAGGGAGGTCTATCCACTAGCTCCAGGTCTAGGTAAACTGGCGCATGGTCCGAGAATGAGGTGGGGTAGATACCGTCGTCTGAGACCCGCCCCAGCAAGCTATGCGAGACCCAGAGGTAGTCAATTCGGGAGTAGGTCCCATGCACCTTTGAATAGAATGAGTAGTCCCTAGCCGTGGGGTTCCTAATTCGCCACGCGTCCACCAGCTGCAGACTCTGCAATCTCACCTTCAGGGATCTTAGGGCAGGCTGAGTGATTACTGATTTGCCCGTTGAGGTATCAAGGAGAGGGTCAATTGGCAGGTTAAGGTCGCCACCCAGGATCAACTCGCCCTCAGCAAATCTTTCTACCTTATCCAGTGTCTGCTTGAGGAACTGAACCTGACCCTGGTTGGGCGCGTAAATCGAGATCAAGGTGTAGCGTTTCTGATTGATAAGGCATTTGACCATGACAACCCTCCCTGCTCCATCTGCCCAGGAATCTATCAAGGAAAATGGGGTGTCTCTTGCTATTAAGATCGCCGCCCCTTTCTTTTTGCCTTCAGCAGTACAACTGGTGAACGCGTGTGGAAAGAGCCCACTATTTAGCCTAGGTGAGGCGCCCCTTTTAAAGTGCGTCTCCTGGATAAAGACTATCCTCGCTTTATACCGCCTCAACTCCTGCCATAATATCGACCTTTTTTCCGGGGTATTCAGGCCCTTCACATTCAGGGACAGGACCCTCAGCGGCCCCATGCTGTGTTTAGTCTCTCAGGAGGTGGCCAGGTAGGTCTGTTGAAATGAGGCTGCCGCTAATACCCCTGAGGGAGATGGGTGTGGAAGGGGGGGGGGCAAGGGGTAACGGATTAGGCTAGGGGTGTGTACAGGGGAGAAGAATTAAACAAACGTGAAACAAAGAACTAGACTAACCAGTAGTCAACCAGCAGGCCACGGTATACGTGTTCTGGGAGTGGTGCTCTTTTAGCGGAGGATGGTGGAATTCCGCTCTATCTCCCCAAATATGGGGTGGACAGGCAGTCCGCTTCTTACTTCCCCTCCGTGGGAACCGGGTCGCCACTAGAGGGGTGCACCTGGTAAATAGGGGGAGAAGAGGACCGGGGCCGTGATTTGAGGGGAGTGGGCTGCACTGTATTATGTTTTCTCATTGTGATGCACTTGGAGGCGTGCAAATAATGAAGGGGGGTTCAGATGGACGGATGGCTGGGTGTCCCGATAAGGCGCCGCAGGGCCGCCAGGGCGCGGCTATACGATCAGTAATGCGATCCAGCGAGGCAGTCACCGAGTCCCCGCGACAGCGGCCGGCTCCGAAAGGGGACGGCAGCGGGGCCCAGGGCCCAGCACCGCAGGCGGGTCCCCCGACAACAGGAAGGCGGCCCGCCCGGCGAGCACCCCAGAGGTCCAACAGGGCCAAGGCCAACCAGCCATCCATGTACACACGTCAGAACATTTAAACAGAGCAAATGCATTTATGCAACATGTATTGTATCAGTGGGAGGGCCTAGGGCTATTTGCCCCGTGCGACCGGCGTCACCGCCACCCCCGCCAGACACAATAGAGCTTTACAGAACCAATATGGGATTAGGCATGATAAGGCACGACCGCGCAGGGGAGCCAGTCAGCGACCCGCAAGGAGCAGGTCCCCAGCTGGGACGCCCGCCCGGAGGCAACCCACCAAGTCCAATCAATACACTATCATCAGTCAACTATGAGTTCTTACCAAAGCGCCACCCGTCTCGCCCGCCTCGGTCGCCCATCCCCAAACTTTTCGTCACAGGGCGATGAGTCTTACCGGTGCGGGGAGGGACCGGGCATAAGCGCCTCAGGGGTTAGCGGCCTCGTCTGCCTCTTCTCCCTGCTCCCCGGGGGGCCTCCGCCGCTCTCCCCGGCATTCTTCCACCGTAGACTGGCAAATCTGGAGCAGTCCAATCAGGGACCTCCACCGGGGCCGTCTCCAGGAAGTGAAACAAGTCCGGGAGTTGACTCGGGGATTTCAGCACAAAGTGGTTGCCGTTTTTCCGAACAATTAGTTGAAAAGGATGTCCCCAACGGTAGGTGGCTCTCTGACTCTGGATCGATTCTAGCAGCGGCCTCAGAAGTTTCCTCATGAGCAAAGTCCTGCGTGACAGGTCCTGGAGAATAGTCACCTGGGCGCCCTGAAACTTGATGGGACCCTTCTCCCAGGCTCGGCGGGAAATCTCTTCTTTAATTTTGAAGAAATGGACCCTGCATATAATATCTCTGGGTCTGTCTCTCTCCTGCTGGCGGGGGCCCAGCGCGCGGTGTACTCGATCCAGCTCAATACGGTTGGTATTAGGGAGCTCCAGGAGCTCATTGAAAATCGATGTAACTGTTGCCTCAAGATCTCGGGGCTCCACCGATTCGGGCACTCCCCTCAAGCGGAGGTTGTTCCTCCTATTCCGGTTCTCTATGTCGTCATGTGCAAGAAGGAGGTCGGAGATTTGTCTTCTGCTCTCCGTTTGCTGTTGTTCCAAAGTCGCCACACGCGTTTCTAGCGATCCATGCGATCTCTCCACCCCGTCCACTCTAAGCGTGATGTCTGTCACCGCCCCCTGAAGGGTCGCCAGCTCTCTTTTGATAGCCCCCTCCATCTTGGAGACATATCCATCAAAGTCGCCCTTGGTGGGAAGACCTCTCAGGGCCTCGCTGATGTTGATTCTAACCGCCTCCGCAACCACATGGGATAACAAATCGAGTGGGGCTGCTGAACATGAGTTGTGGCCAGGTGTCGGGGGTATGGGGCTGCTCGGTGTTCCTCCTCCGCCATAAGAGTGGAGTCCAGCTGCGGGCCCGTCTTGCTCTGTGTGGTGAACCGCAGGGTGGAGGGGGCCGTCCAGACTCTCCCTAGCTAGGGGCACCCGCCCAGACCATCCCAGCCGTGGGAGCTGCATCTCGCCCCAAAGCGCCTGCTCATACGGTCCGGCGCGTGGGTCAGTCCCGGAGTGGACCCGCCTGAATGAAGTGGGGCTCCCGGGGGGTGTCATGTCGGCCGGGCCGTCGCGTGGCCCCGGGGAGAAGGTTAACGAGCCTGGTGGGGACCGGGACATGTCCCCATGTAATAGGGGAATATGCGTTAGACCCACGGTCCGAGGAGGCGGGACCGGGGCGTATGTATTCAGACCTGGGGATCTCGCAGGCTTCCGCATATTGGGGTCATCATGTTGCTGCTGTGGTGCATCACTCATGTGGTGGGCTCCTCGCTGCTGTGTGTCACATTGAGGCAGTATTGGGTAGCTGGGGGCCAGGGGGGGGGGGTCTGGGAGATGAGCACTGACCTTGGTGCCGCCAGGTGTTCCTCCGGTTGTTCCTCCGGGACAGTCCGCCCCGCAGTGCACCAGCGCAGTCACCGTCTGGGTATGTCCTCTGATTGCAGCCGACCCGTGCGCTCCGTCTTTCTTCTCCCTCTCTGACAGCGGGTCCTCACCTCCCGCAGTCTGCACGTGGCCGCCGTCTCCTCTCTCCGTCAGCGGTGGGGGGGGGCTCCCCTCGCTCTCCTCACATCCGTGCCCGCTGCCATCTTCCTCCGTCGGCGGAGCCTCTGCCCCTCCTCCACGGGGCTGCGGAACCTCGCGCTGCCGCAGGCCGCCAGGGCCAGGTGTGACAGGGTAAGTGCGGCCCCCTGCGTCTCCCCGCCCGTTCGGGTCCTCTGCCGCCATCTTGCTGTCTGCTTCCCGGGGCGAAACGGCCCCCCGGGTGTGGAAATATGAGGGGATGGAGCGGTCTCGGGGCTTCCTGGTCGCTCCCCTACCTCTCCCCTTCTTGGGCATCTGTGTGTTGGGCTCCTCTATAGCGCCTAAGTGCCGTCCTCTGCTGTAGTAGTGCAGAGCTCCCCTCGCCCACGTCTTCTACGGCGCCATGTCAAGCCACGCCCCACAGACAATATTTTGACACATACACAAAGGGACTCACAATCACAACATAAAAGACAAAATTAAAAAACAACTGCATCTGCCCCGGGATATTATATATCATAAGATGTCCATAACATATCCTATAGAATAATTCATCAAGGAACGAAACACCCCAAAAGTGTCTCACAATTATATAGAGGAGAGGGGGGATCTATATTAATATAATATTATTTGTGCCGGCACAAAGGTAATTACAGATGTTCTGGATTCCAATAATAAAGTGACAAGTGCTAAACCCAAGTGCTGAATAGTGCACAATTACAATAAATATACAATAAATAACAATATTGACCACAAAGTGTATATAATAAATATCCTGTTTCAATGAAATGAATATAATTTCCCAAATAAATATAACATGACAAGTGACAACCTGGTCGCCAACGTAGCGTCAGGTAGAGTCTTGTAAATGAGAGGTAGCGACAGGTGATTGCCGGACACGGCACGCAATTACACATTTATCAAGCAGAATCTGTTGAGCGACTGGGATAACGCCATGTAGTGTCCGAGTCACTATTATCCCAGCCTCAGCGAACAGCGCCGGCATCCAGCCTTGCAGAGCGCCAGGTATGACCTCTTGCTACCTGTCGCTCTCCCATACATTTCAATGGACGTTTTTTATTTCTTTTTAAACAGGGTTTTTGTTTTTTTGTTTTTATTTTAAAAGCTCAAATAATGTTGTGACCTCTTCTGGCCTAGAAAAAGCCAAGTTTTCTAATATCCTTCATGTTTTATAAATTTATGCAGAATTTACATTACAGGTCTGGCATTAATGTGTTCATGTAACAATGTAATAACAATGTAATTCCATATGTTTTTGCTTTGTTACTGGTGGATACATGCTAAAAACAGACTTTATTGAAACAGCCTCCGGCTGTTTTTATAATTAATATGTTGTGAGACGGTTGCACTGACCAATCGCTAACATGCGCTCCCATACAGCGCTGTACTGGTCAAATAGCGACTGCTCACAATGTATTCATCATTGCTGCACAGCGACTGAGTCGCTATGAATTAGCGACCCACGGCTGAGCACAGCGACTACTAGCGGGCGCTCTGAAATGCCTGCTACAGACGCTCATCTGTCACTACCTGGTGTTAGTGATGAATCAGCCTGTAAGAGGCTGATTCACTACTAACGCCAGGTATCGGCAGATGAGTGTCTGTATAGCGGCACTTAGATAGACCGCAAGTAGAAGTTGTAAGCAGGAGTCAGGCGCTGTAACAGAGCGCCTCAGTCGCTGTAGTAACCTGTCCGGCATTGATGAATGTGATGTATGATGGGTGCTCTAACACCAGTACAGCGATGCAGGGAGCGATAGGTAGCATACTTGGCGCTCTAAATCTGGTCACTGTTGCATAGAGTGCCAGACACTGTGTGATTAAAGTCTGTTTTTGAACACATATCCACCAGTAACAAAGCAAAAACACTGTAATTACATTGTTTTAACACTGTGACATTAACACTTTAGTGGCAGACCTGTACATACAATTCTGCATAAAAATATAAAAAGTCAAAAAAGTTTCTAAAAGTGCTTGTTTGCAGCCAGGAGAGGTGACACAATGATTTGAGCAAAAAAAAAAAATGGCAAACACGCTGTTTAAACACAAGCAAATGAACGGCCATTGAAATGTATGGGAGAGCGACACAGAGCGAAAGGTAATACCTGGTGCTCTGGAAGTTAGAGCGCCGGCGCTATACGCTGAGCCGCCTGTAATAATACATCGGGCTCTATATGGTGTTAAAGTCGCTCACCAGATGCACTTTCATAGATGTGGTTTTGCCTACAGCGCCCAGCCTTCACCAGACGCTGCCTGCCGCTACGAAGCACTACTTGGCGCTATCCCTTCCTAAATAACCCCCTAGTATCTGATTTGGGGAGAAAGTCAAATGTAACGTCTGTGTTGAAGAATAGAGGTTGGTACCAGTCGCAGCGTTGGCCTGGAAATGGACCACTAAAAATGTTGTCACCCAGTTGAACACGTGTTACATCTGGAATTCCTTTTGCCTTGTGGCTGATGACAAAGAGGAGTCATCACTACCAGAAGTGATGGTTTTGACCATTTACCTTGAAAAATTGGTACTAATGCTCCCTCAAATTGTTGGCTGATATTTAGAGCTTTGTGGACTAAAATATATTATGAAATGCAAAAACATCTTCTTTTTCTTAGACTATAGTGGAGCCTCCACGAGCCCCATGCTAAGCAAGTGAATCAAGTATGTGGCTTACCCATATTTTGTACCAGAAGTGAGCAGACAGCATTGTGGACTCCCAATCAATATTTAAAGTGGACCAACACCCAGGATTTTGACTATCCTAGGTTTTGGTCCACTTCGGTGGGGCACCCCAATAGGGGGTGCCCCGCTGTGTGAAACCCCCCAGAACGCCCGGAAACACTACCTCACCCCGCTCCTACGCGGACGCTCGTCCAATCAGAGCGCTCAGAGCCGCTGTGGTATGCACATACAAGCGGCGTCCAACCACAGCAGCTCTGAGCGCTGGAGGCCGCATCTCGCGCTTCCCTCTAACAGGGAGCGCGCCCGTGCCGGGCATTCACAAACGTCCGGCGCGGGTGCGCGCCCTGCTAGAGGGGAGTGCGAGTAGCGGCCGCGGCCTGCGCATGCACCGTTGGAACGGGGTTAAGGTAAGGTTTCTGGGCTTCCTGGGGGGATTCACCCCGCGGGACATCCCGATTTCGGATGCCCCGCGGGGAGGGATCTGATTGGCCCGGGAATCTTATAGATTCCCGGGCCTATCCCCCCTGGGTGTTGGTCCAGTTTAAGGTAATAGCTGGTGCTGGATAGCGAGGCACCAGGTGAGTTTTTTTTATTTCGGGGAAAATTTTGATTGGCATGAATCCACAAAAAATTCAGAATCAAACTGATTTTTCCCTGAAATTTAGAGCTAAATCTGATTTGGAAGAATCGGTCACTCATCTCTACCAATGATTGCTCCAAATTAAATGTTAGATTAGGGAAGGTTTATAAATAATTCCTGGCTGCAGAATAAAACAGAAGGGTCATATTTTAAATAGCACTACAGCGGTTCCTTCATGAATAACTCACAGCTACTGTCGTGTCATCTTTCTTTTTAATGAAAGTCCAGTATTCCTTCGAGCAATTAGGAACTGTACTATTCCAAGGGATACAATTCTCTATGTTTCAGTCTATTATATACAGAGCTCACTCTACAAATGTACTGTACTTTGACATCTGGCTTAATATAACTGCTGCCAGCGAAATTCTACTTGCACAGAAACATTTCACTCTCAGGCCCTTATTTAAGAAGGGATAGCGTCAGGTAGTGGCTGGTTAATGTGAGGTAGCGACAGGCAGCGACTGGTGAACGCCGGACACGGCACGCAATTACACATTTATCAAGCAGAATCTGTTTAGTGACTGGGATAGCGCCATGTAGCGTCTGATTCATCATTTTCACAGCCTCAGCGAACAGCGCCGGCGTTCAGCCTTGCACAGCGCCAGGTATGACCTCTCGCTACCTGTCGCTCTTCCATACATTTCAATGGACGAACCTTTTCTTCTCTTTAAACGGGGTATTTGTTTTTTTTCAGAAATGACATTACAGGTCTGCCATTAAAGTGTTCATGTTACAATGTTGCTACAATGTAATTCCACATGTTTTTGTTTTGTTACTAGTGGATAGATGCTGGAAAACAGACTTTAAACACACCGCCTCCTGCGCTCTGGGCTTCAAACAAGCATTTTTCAGCGCCAGAGATTTGTGAGGCTGTTTTTTTGCTGACTATGGTGTGAGTCGGTCGCTATGAGCAGTCGCTAACATGCGCTCCCATACAGCGCTGTGCTGGTCAAATAGCGACTTCTCACAATGTATTACTGAACAGTGACTGAGTCGCTATGAAGTAGCGACCCACGGCCAAGCACAGTGACTACTAGCGCGCGCTCTGAAAATGCCTGCTACAGACGCTCATCTGTCGCTACCTGGCGTTAGTGATGAATCAGCCTGTCAGTCTTTTGCTTTCTTAAACAAACGACACATGCTTCTTAGTGTTGCAAGCATCTCCACCCACCATTACGTATTATCATATATTAGTGGCATTGTGTAAGACATGGTAAAAGGACATCCACAGGCAGTGTCATACTGGGGCCAACAATCAGCCCTGGATTTTACCAGCTCCTAGCCGGCCCGATACATCTTTGCTGAGGCCCCTTCAACCATGATGCCAGGGCTACTGGGGGCTGAGTTTCCTTGGCTTGTGGGTACAGTGGGCTGAGAGGGAGACAAAGGGTGCAGGGATTATGGGTGTTGAAGCAGTAGCCCAACTGGCCCCAAAGCAGTGTGGCCCACCGGGCATTGTTCCCGGGTCTCCCTATGGCCAGTCCACCACTGTCCAGGGCAAGATAATCGTATCAATAGGTAATTTATTTTAAAGCCCCTGTCCAGCCATGCTAATTTCCTCCTGCATTATCCCCCTAGGGAAAAGTATAAAAAGAGCTATTTCAATGCATTACAATATCTATGCATTCTAAGTAAAGCCACATTCTTTGATTCATTTTCTGGTTCATGTCATGGGACATCTTTATGAGTCATGTGCGTGCTCTGCTATGGTAAAAGACAACTATGAGACCCCTGTGGCTTGACATGCTCACTTACAGAGTGACTGTTAGACCACTTTGCATGGTCTTGGAGAAATTAAGTTTAAAGGAGTCCTGCTTCTGCATTTACACGGCATTTCAGGAAATGGAGTAGAAGCACATGGGACAAGCACTGGGACAAACATAGGTTGATTCAGGGACACATGAAGACCATTGTCGTCTGTGAGAAGCTTATGAGAAAGCTGGGAAAGAACACACACTTCCATTTGAGTTTTTAGAGAGAAGATTTCATTAATAATAATCATGGCACAATTTTTTTTTTTTTGCAACAGTATGATTAAAAGCAAACAAAAGCATTCCTCTCCTCCATTATGCAACTAGCTTGGGCACCAGGCATAATGGCTGGTAACCCAGCGCCGTGCTGGCCAGGCCTTGGCCCTGCCAGTTTACCAGCCTTTATGGCTATTCCAGGGGTGGCGTGGACCTGCTGATCATCTCTTGATCCCTGGGTTACTAGCCTCTATGCCTGGTCGGCTCATTTGGGGGGCAAGGGCAAGTTTTTTTTACATAAAAATAACAAGTAAAAACACAAATGCATGGCTTTTTATTGTAAAAAAAACACTCCTCCATGAAGCTGGGTTGTGGGTAAGGGGTTAGAGCCTTGGTGGATAGGGTGTTGGGGGTGATGGTTAGAGCCTGGGTACAGGGTTGTGGGTGAGGGGATTACAAGAGGCTGGATATGCACACAGTTGTGGGTGAGGGGGCTAAAGGCTGGGTGGGTAAAGGATTAGAGGGTTAGGGGCTGTGTGGGGACAAGGTAGGGGTTGAGGGGTTGGTGTAGGGGGTGAGGGGTTAAAGTTTGGTACAGGGCTAGGATTGAGGGGTTGTAGCTTAAGTGTATATAGGGCTGGGGGTGAGAGGTTGGCGCCTGGGTGGTATTGGGCTGGGAGTGATGGGGTTAGAGGCTGTGGGGGTGTAGAGGTGGTAAGATAGAGAAAAGGTACAGCCTTATACAGTGTCACTGCTGGGACTGAATAACCTTTGCGGAGCTCACTTGTAGCGCTGTATGTATGGTGCTCTCAGTGCTGCACAGCAAGGTGGGAGCTTAATACAGCTTCATTCATGGGACAAACCTGAGTTTCCACTCCCAGAGTGAAAAGCTGCACCTGATTTAGACAGCACATAGAAGCACCCCGGGGTTAAATTTTGTGTAGCCACAATGTTTGCAAGCTGGTGTCTGCATCATACATGTGAGTGAATAAAAGATGAAACCTGACCTTGGGCTCTTAACACATTGCTCTCATGAAGGCATGAGATCATTGGCACTCAAGGCAGGGACTTTGGGCCCCTGCACCACTGAGGCCCTTGTCAATGGTCCGGGACCCCCAGACAGGTGGGTGCCCCATGCCATTGCTTAGGTTGCATGGAGGATAAGATTGTCACTGTGCACCTCTACCGACCAAATCATTTGTAATTGTGTTTGGCTATGTTGTGATGTGCTCCCCTTACCACATTGGACTTTATCGAACAACGTGGCAAAAGACACATGCAAATTCTCATTTACCAACTGTCTGATGTCAAGACAATGGGGGTACTTCAAATAAAACCCTTAATAAACACAGCCTGCTTTTACATCTTTTGCACCTTATTGGGATGAGCGGCTCTACAGGTAAGGTATATACATTGTTGAGCAAGATTCATATTATCTTATGATGATGAGGGAGAACCCCATAGAATATAACTTTATACCTCATAGTGACTGATATTTACAAATGTGTGTATGCTCACTCCCTCATTGCATTCTGTCAGCAACCATGGGCAGACTGTGCTCAGCTGATGTTTACAGAGATCCTAAGCATCCCTGAACTTGTGCGGGTATATGCAGGCAGGTGCATAGACCCCTGCAAATTTCCTTGCGCCACTGGTGGAATACAATGCAACCGCTGGGGGGGGGGGGGGGGGGGTTAAGGTCAGCAGGGCCAATGAGCTCTCAGGATACTCATTAGGTTGGACCTAGGGGACCACGTAATGTTGGTTTTGCAATATTAGTTTCTTGCTTTTCTGTTACCAACCCTCACCTGCCCATACTAGGTTCTGACCACCTGTTTTGTGACTTGCTTTTGTACAGTGTCTTAGCTTTCATGGAGGACTGATCACCTATTGCAAACCCAGCTACCTTGCAGACCTTTCTCTTGTCACCTTTATGTTCATTTGCATTTGAAGCCCTAGTTGCCATCCTTTGCACTTCCTGGGTCATGGGAGCCATCGTGTTCGGGTAGGCATATTGTGTCTCCCACCACACGGCGGGGATAGATTTGGGTTTGACACCTGAAGGTTGGCAAAGAAGGCTAGGCATTACAATTTGTAACAAACAATTATTATTGGAGAAACACTACTCCACATTTTTTACCTGGAGAACTCCAAAATCCAAAGACAAAATCCAAGTCTGTCTTTTGAGCTTTATTATGAGTAGAGTTAAAAAAGATATTAAATAAAAACTGGAGAAGCACCAACCAACTCAAATCTCAAAGTAAAATACTAGAAAATTACATCCAAGGTCAGAAGTCATCGGTGAAAGCCCATTCTTTAAGGAGCTCTACTGAAGTATAAAAATAGTATACTTGTTAAAATCTGCATAACTTGGCTATTAGTGTTACGTATATACCCAGAATTGAAACATCCATTCCCAGCCAATCTTGCTTTTTTCTTTTACTTGGGATGTTTGAAATCCATATCCGTAGCTGAAAAACTAATTCAAATTTTTAACCTCACATCCCTGTCTGCCTTAAACCTAAAACATGCTCAGGCAACAGTTGATTCACCTAAAAGTCCCAACACCAAAACTCAAGGAGAGCAATGTTGTTTATAAAGGTGGTGATTTACTGGTCACCGGTCATTCGCTGGCCATTCACCGTGCTTTCGCTAGCTTGTAGCATTTACTATGCTAAAAATGGCCTATTCGCCTGACGAAGACCCTTCATCTTCGCCGGGCGAATGCTGGTGAATGGCTTTTTAGTGCGCCAGGTTTTAGTGATGAACCCAATAGGAAACAATGTTATTTTTGGCGAAAATGGCTGTTTATGTAATTTTTATATTTGTCATTAATTTAATACATCTAGTGTGAAGGTCAGATAACTAGTATTGGAGAAACACATGATTTTTAATTATTTTTAACTATTTTTTAGAGGCTTCGCAGTCACCCCAGACTCTCTAGAGACACAACACACATACATTCTGAGACAAAGTCCATGCTGCCCTAAGCCGTTAAGTGGGTTTCCAGCACCATTTCTCCTGTGGTAACATCAAACCGCACCACCGCAGTTCGCCCGCTGCCAAGAGAACCCTATTTGCTAGTAAATACTACACATTTTGCCTGATGAAGTGCAGCGAAGACGCAGCAAAATGCCACCAGAACGTTAGATGTTTCCTGAATTCGTTGGCACAAAAGAGATCGCCAACCTCCCAGTACACACAGTGCGTCTGGCAAGGCCTAAACTGGTGAACAGGTGCGAGTGTAGTAAATTACCCCCAGCCCAGTATAGGAGGGTCAACTCCTCTGGCTAGTTGTGTACCTACAAGGACACAGGCCACTCATTTAATGGTTTGCACATTGGGTACGGGATGATTGTTTCAGATGAGGTGTGAAAGAAGCCATTTATGTTAAAATGGAGAAGCCAAGTTTGAATAGATGTGGGAGGACACCTTTTATGTGCCAATTACAGTGCTGTGTTAACACCCCCTTCCAAGAAAGCTCATGCTGATGCAATCAGGACTTTACTCGATACTGTTTATTGTAAACAATGGATGTGGATTGGGGCCACTGCATATTGTTGCTATCCTTCTGTACAAGTCATTCTGCACTGAGAATGACAGTTGGTTTACTAGCAAAATGTATTCCAGAACATGAAACTAGCAAGCCCAATTGCCTTGATCTATACCTACAGATAAAGCAGATGAAAGGCTACATTTCTGCCAGTACCTCTAGTGCTCATCTCAAAAACCTAAATCTCTAATTAAAGTAAAAAATCTTTGTTAGCAAATATGAGGTTGTAATCAATGAGCTTTGCTAATCATTTTGTGCAAAAATATTTTTCTGTTATATTGTTTTTAAAGCAGCAATTTAAAATTATGTTGGAACCCATACAGGTAGATACCGTATACTTTTGATCATTAATATTGAAGCATGTAAAGTCAAGTGATGAAATTCAGCCAACAAACAAAGGCTGGGTGTTGCATGGGCTTGCTTTGAACAAAAAATATTTAATTATGAGCTAAAAATAATATCCAATATGACGAGGATTAGTCACTGAGAGTTTAAAAACCATAATCCACTGAATGATTTCCAGAAATAGTGGATTGATGACCAGCTTGCACTACGACTTTCATCAGTGGTCATTAGGCAATGATGTATTGCACATCAAAATACAGTAGGCTGGTAAGAGATTGCAGTTGCCTTCATAAAATCTATAGTTTCACTAGGAGTGTAAAGAAGCCAAATAAATAGCTTATAAACCAATCTATTTCAGGTTAGTGAGTCTTCATTCAGTCAATAGACAGACCATAATCTTATTTTTAAAGGAACTAAATTCATAATATTGTCTAATAATATTAACATACAAATAAACATACAGGATAGTGAGAGGAGGAATTAACTAAACACCCCAACTGAAAATAATTCCCACCAAGCTTGTGGTTTTATATACAATATAAAAAATTGAATACATAAAAATAGGAGCATGCGACTGTGTGTGTGGTTGTAGCTGTAGTGGGGGCTTGCATCTACTGTGTGAGTGTGTGACAATGTGGGTCATGCTAAATATTTTGTGAAACCTGTGTGACTTCTGGTGTGCATTGTATGGTATGGATTGCAACCTGAATGCCAGTGGGCTTTTTAGGGATAACACACAAAAAAAGTGCCAAAAAAAAGGTTCTTGCCCTACACCCCCCCCCAAACAAAATCACCTGTATCTGTGATGGCACATTTTTGCAGTTGCTGCATAGCCCATATGGTTCTGTTGTTTCAAAACTTAAAAATAAATATCCTTACCTCATTGGAAAAATTATGTACCTCACCTGTAAAAATGCCCAATCACAGGTACAGGTTATTTTGTACACTGCGAGTCACACTGGCTTCCCCAAATATTTAGCATGACCCCCAATTAAAGAGAACAGGGGCTAGCGATGTGTGCTGTTTCTGTGAGACCCCAATTTCTATGGGGGATTCTCAGGAACCTTCTTACTTTCATTTTTATGGGGAATTAGTTAATTAGTCAATAACCACAACAATGCACGGCCAAAAAATAGTATAGTTGTGTGCTAGAATTTATACTAAACTACTCAAAAACAGTGGTGAACACCACAAAAATGTTGCCCTACAAAATATGCTGAGATCCAAACACCAGAGAACAGATCAAACATCTTAGGAGACATGAAGGCTTGAGATCCTGGGACTGATCCTGATTTATGTGGATTTGAAATCTCGATGGCCCAAGAGACCCACTCCCTTCAGGTTATCAACCTGTCTGATTATCGACTATCCAAGTGGGTGAGAGCAGTATTGCAGCGGGGCCTATCGTTTGCACCGGATGGGGCATTGCCAAATTTACTGTGATTAGGTATGTTTTTTCCTCTGTAGGCTATTACTTAGAAAACAATTCCCATGGGATCAATTAGGGGAGCGATCAACAGCGGATGCGAACCAAAGTGACATAGAGGTTTAAAATGATCTGCTCTCGCTCTGGGAAGAACCAACCAGAATGATCCAACAAAATTGAGGAGACCACCTAGATTTACACCTCCTTTTCAAATCAGCCCGGAAATACAGCTGATCTTACGACTGGTAAGCGAGGATATTAGAAAGCTTAAGGTCATTAGGGAACAACACAATCTGAGTAGAAACAATGGCCATTAAACAATTAATGGAGCGAACAGACATAATAAACGAGTCCAATAAAGGAGGAAGCATCGGGATTTAATCATTTGAGTACTACCAGTCTGAAATAATGAGACAATTAACTAATGAACAAAATTATGAGATGTTGGAGGGGAGTCCCACAGAGAGGCTTAAGAATGCATTAAATTACTTATTAACATCAGTCTGGCACAAGGGAATCATATCCAAGGCCACACTTGAGTTCCTGAGGCTGGACTGCCCGGTGGTTCCCACATTTTACCTATTACCAAAGATTCATAGGAGCACTAGGGCATTGCCGGACAACCAATTGTCTCAGGAATGGGCAGGCTCCTGGAAACCCCATGCTCTTTCACAGATGGCAGTTTACAGCCCCATGTTATAAATTTAATCTCAAATGATTAGTTACGGCTACAGTTGGGATTATTATTATTATTATCATGCGGTGTGGAGTCACTGTATGCCATAATCTCCCATGTAGATGCAGTTAAAGCTTTACAGCATTTTCCTCGGATGGAATACCAACAGGTCAGTTCCTTAGGATCCAGCACAACTGCTCAGATATGAATGAGTTTGAGGCTGTATTGAGGGACTTGATAGATTCAGGTTCATTACAAGCGGCTATTACAAGCGGCTATCCAGGGCCTATCAGAGAGCTAAACACACTTCACATCAGTCCCTACTGAGACTTATGCCCTTATTCATCAAGCGATAGCGCCAGGTAGTGTCTGACGAGCGCCAGGTAGCGGCAGCTAACGGCGACTACCGACTCAAGTACGCCCGCGGCGGTCACAATGACGCATTTATCAAGCAAAATGAGGCTAGCGCCGGCGAGAGCGACGGCTAGCGCGGCATTCATCATGAAGCCGGCTGGACCGAACAGCGCCGCTGCAAATTCCCTCACAGCGCCAGGTATGAGCTGTCGCTCCCTGGCGATGTCCAATGCATTTCAATGGAGCAATCTATAATAATTCATGATTAATTGGTAATAATTTTTTTTTAAATTTTTTTAATGTCAAAAAATCGGAGAACACTTCTGCAATGTTAGGATTTATTTTTAAGTCAAAAAAAAAAAAAAAAAAATTATGTGCAGAATTGATCTAACAGGTCTGAGATTAATGTATTCATATTACAAAATGATTCTAAAAACATGTATAATGTTACATTAAAAAAATATGGTTGTTTAGGGGTTAAAAACTAGTTAATACAGATCGGCGCCAGCGCTCTGGGGTTTAAACAAGGAATGGACAGCGACAGCACATTCGGAGCGTGATTTTTTGATGAATATGAAGCTAGCCGTTCGCTCTGGCCATTCGTTGTCAGGCGCTCACATACAACGCTGGACCTGTGAAGCAGCGACCCCCCAGCCAGTATTCAACATTACCGCACACCGACCGAGTCGCTGTCATCAAGCTAACGCCGGCCAAGCACAGCGAATACTGGCTGGCGCTGAAAAAATCACGCTACAGTCGCTCATCTGTCGCTACCTGGCGCTATTGATGAATCGGCCTCTTAGATGGAGGTCTAAAGATGGTACTGACAAGGTCAGGTTCATTACCATCTACAATATGCAGTGGTCTGAAGTTAAGGAAATTCTTAGCAGACATTAGAGGGTTTTGAGGAGTGACACTGTCCTAGCATGGCGCCTGGGCTTTAATCCCCAGATGACAGCTAGGAAAGTCCTCAGGGACAAACTGTGCCACAGTCATTGCAAAGCCCTGCTTACCTGGTTAGTGAGTGGAAGTAGAACTAAAGGCTGCTGTCCCTCTGGGAATTGCTCTGTCTGTTATTTTCTGCAAACTATAAAGGAAGTAATGGATGTCTGAAAAAACAGACCTATGTCATTAATGACCTTGTGAATTGTCAGACATGAGGTGTAATCTATATGCTCACCTGTAATTGGAACAAGCTTTATGTCGGAGAAACACAAAATGCTCTGAAAACACGCGTCCAAGCACATATTTCAAATATCAAATTAGCGGAACATGACAGGATATTGAGCAAATGAATTACATCAGTAACCCAACATTATTTAGAGGTGCATGGTTTTAACATTGGTCACTTGAATATGCTAGCTTTGGAACCTGTGAGCCTGGATATCCAAGGTGGAAGTCTTCTGTATGAGGAATTGAGGTGGATTTATCAGTTGGGTGCCTACTCTCCATTGGGTTTGAATTAGGACATTAAAATGTTCTCCTTTTTAGGTAGACGAGAAGAATCTCTGTTCGAGTTATTATATTTGGGATATTTCCTGGGAACTATTGTAGTTAATCATAGCATCTTTCATTAGGGTTTTTTTTATTAAGGTTTCACTGTCATTTGTGGCATAGGTTTTATAAATGGGTTGTAATAAAATTATTTATATATATATATTTTTTCTGTCCTCATCACATGATATATTGTTGGTTGATATTGTTTGTTGATTAATAATTTTTCACATTTTTCTTAGTTTATCACTGGTTATATCTCATATGGTGATTTTTTAGCTATTTATTCTTTGTTATTTTCTAATATTTCCTAGTTCAATCACTTGACACATTTGAAGCACTCCTTCTGGGTTGAGACTTCAGAGCATGGTGGCATTTTTGTCCGTGGATTGGGAAAGATTTAGATTAATATATCCCACACAGGGGAATCGTCCATATTTGAAAAACACAAGTCTGATTAATATGGGCTCCTGGTTTTGTTTCCATCTGGATAGTCCTTAAATATATCATTGGTGAGAAGATGTGCTGGAGGATGAGAGGACAAGGAAATGATGTAGAACCCTACCCTGTGGATTTGTTCTGGATTTTGGTTTGTGGACTCCTTGATTCAGGAACTATGGCATATCCCCATTCATGATAAGTGGGCATTCGGGATCAGTAGACGTGAGTCTGAAGACAACAACAGCTCTCTGGTGTTGTTGAGCAATGTAATACCATAGAGAACCACCATCCCAGTCTATATTACTGAAATATGGATCTGAAATGGTTCACCATTTTCATTTTTGATTATGAACTGGGCTTGTCTATGAAATATAGGCTCCAAGTATGTAACCTTTATTATTGATTCCATGTTCTACATGTAAATATATGTGTTTATACTAATTAACAATTTTTTTTTCTAGCAGTAATATTCTTTCCTTATATAAATTATATTAAATTAAGTGTATGTGACTTTAAGTGTATGGTTTTTAGAGAGGTTAATATGGTGCTGTGGCTACGGTGAGGCCCAGTAGATTGTGCCAATATCCTCTCTCTTTTTTCTATTTTCCCCTCCCCTCTTTCTACTGATGCATCCTGATAGCCTCTAAGGGATGGGGATCACCCTGCAGGCCACGAGCCGGCACTGACAGATTTGACAGCTGTCAGTGCCTCTAGCATATGCCATGGAGTCATGGTAGCTTGGGTCTCAAGCATACTTTTGACAACAGGATATGATGATTCTTGATTTCCGGTATACGCACGGCTTGATGCTGGAGGCCTGCATTTGAGCCCTTGCCTTTACAGCATGATGTGGCTCTTCCATGATGCGCGGGGTTCTTCGTCGGGACCTGTGACTCAGGCCTCGCTCTGATGTTCCTGCAGTTCCTGGATAGGAAGTTGGGCGGGATGAACGGACACAAAGCAAATGGTAGCTCCTGTGTATTGGATGGCACAATTTGATCTATATAAATGCCGGATGTGCACCGAGTGGGATCAACAACTGTGATGCAACAGGTAATTAGGTTATTCTTTACTGGTGTGGGGCATTTCCATTTTGATGGGGATTAGTTGCTAAAACACCTAAAAATTGGTGTGCCGTGGCCACAGTTTTGCGTGGGTCACAAGTGGGGGCATAGTGGGGTGCCGTTGCCTCCTGAGGATTATATTTAAATGGATTTTGTCTGGGATTGTTCTCTAGCATGACATTGTTGCATTTTGTTGGCAGTTTGTTAGATTACTTTGAGTTGTGTTTACAAGTGAGGTTTTTGAGGTGTGAACTTCTTTCCTTCTCCACTTGCTCAGGTCACTTTAGGTTGAACAGTCGTTTTGCACAGGTCACTTTAGATTATATATAAAGAGTTTGTGTTTTAATGCTAAGGGTATTATTTTTGATTCAGATTATCCCTTCAAGCTACATAGAACTATGTTTGCTGCTCCCTGGGTTTCAACTAATGATGATTATTTATTGCATATAGAATTTTGATCACTGAATTGGATGATTACCCCACTTGTCCCCCCGCTTTGTGATTTTTTAGTTTTAAAGTGTATCTTGTGCTTATGTTGTTTGTTACCTCCTCCTGATTTTTGCAAATAAATTGATTTATACTAATGAGATCTTTGTGGGAATGTGCTCCATTATATATAGGGTAGTATATAAAAAATGTTTGCATTGGATGGGTGCACACCAACTTTGATATCAACAGTGTGCATTTTCTTTGGGATATTATATAAATCATATATGAAACATATATGATCTTCTGCAATAAATTAGAGTCTACAGAGAGGAAGCAATCCCAGAGGAATAGAATAAGCAAACTCCCAATTGCCAATTTAAACCACAAGACACAAAAACGTTGGATACACCTCCTGTAGTAGATGCCCCAGTGATTCAGCTTGCAAGACACTTAACACTACCTATGGAGGACAGCATCTCCTTTAAAGACCCATTGGAATCGAAGGTTTATCTGGACTTGAAACACCTCATGCAAGCCAGCACTGGCAATTGAAGCCATGGTTCGAGCAATAAAGGACTGGATGACAGATATGGAGGAAGCTTTCAAGAAAGGGCCATTGTAGTGGCCATGCAGGACATGAAGTTGATCAGTGACTATGCAGGAGAAGCCTCATTGGACTCCCACAGAAGTTCCTCCAGAGTCATGCTGTCTGCAGTTACAGCTAGGAGACTGCCGTGGGTCGGTTGGCGGACCCGGTCTCAGGATCAAAGATTGCCTATGATGGAGCATTCCTGTTTGGGAACAAAATGGAGAAAGCCATTTCTGTAGTGTCCGGGGGAAGAACCAGCCTATTGCCCCAGAAAAGAAGGAAACAGTGGGGACAGAAGAAAACAGCGAATTTCGTCCTATAAACAGATTTAGAGACCGGGAAAGAACTTTACCAGAACCTGGAGGTCCATGCAGTCAGCTATTCACAAGCCATCTGATCTTAGCTGTTTTGACAATCAGTCAGCCTAGGCAGAACCAGTGGGAGCAAGGCTGAAGCATTTTGTCCCGTGGGCATAAGAGTCATGGGTCCTGAATATCACCAAGTGGCATTTTTAGGCCCCATCCCGAAAGACAGTTTTATTTGCGCAAAGACTTCTAGAGATTCGGAACAGGCTTTCATACACTCAGAATATGTTCAAAACTTTATTGATACAGGGCATGATAACCGTTGTTCCGGCATCCCAGAGAATGAAGGGCTGCTACTCCAATCTTTTCAGGACCATTTGGCCTCTGCATATCCCCTCAGACTTTCTCAAAGAATTTAGTGGCAGTAGTAGCCATTTTAAGAGAGAGAGGCCTGAGACTTTATCACTACTTAGATGACCTGCTCCTGATGGGAAATACGCAATCATCCCTGATACACCAGAAGATTCTACTGCTGGAGACATTGGAACACTTCGGGTGGCTAATCAACTGGAAGAAGAGCCACTTAGTACCACCCCAACAAATTGTTTACCAGGGGGCATCCCTCGACACGGTTTAAGCCACTGTAGCCCCACCAGAGGACAAGGTGTATCACATCAAAGTCAGGATCTCCCAGGTTATTCAGAAGGCGTCCTTTGCCAGCCAGGAGGTGCATGCAGATCCTTGGTCTGTTAACATCCACAATACCCATGGTGAGATGATCACACTGGAGGATGAAGATTTTCCAGTAGGACGGTAAGTCGATGACTCAGAAGGTGCTGATAGATGACAGAATGCAGACCATGCTCTCATGGTGGAGTCAGGAAGAGAATCTGAAAAACTGTTTGTCCTTTCGGACAACCTAATGGTGCACAATAACAACAGATGTGTGCCACACAGGGTGGGGAATAACCTGCGAAGGCACAACAGTCTGAGACCAGTGGACAATCCATCTTCAGCATCTGGTCTCAAATATCTTGGAGGGCAGAGCAGTAAGGAAGGTGCTGCAAGCCCTACAGAGCAAGGTCAGGGGTCACCCAGTGATGCTGTGCATAAACAATACTACAGCATGCTTGTACATACGGAGACAAGGAAGGACACACAGTGCATCTATAATGAGGGAAATTTCTCCAATACTGGACTGGGCAATGGCCAAAGTCCCAGCGATATTAGCAACAAACAGAACCTGATTGCGGACAAATTATCGAGATCAATGTTGGACAACAAGGAGTGGAGCTAAAACAGAGGGGTCTACAAGCAATTATTGCTAAGTTGGCCAGCTCCCCAAGTAGATCAGTTCACTATGGTACAGAACAGAAAGACAAAGGACTTCTTTTCAATGGTCTGAGGACCCTAAAGGGCCAGATTTCGGCAATCTCTGTGGTCGGCAAAAAAAGATGAGCATTAGACCCCTTGTTAGTCCAGTTCTTCAAGGCAGTGTTGAAGTTGCGGCCTCCGAGGAGAAACATCTGCACCCAATGGGACATGGCCTAAGTTCTGGATTTTCTATCATGGGATCCATTTGTTTTTCCTTCCCAGTGCTCCTTATGGAACCTTATCCTCAAGACAGTATTCCTGGTGTCAGCCTCTAGAACCTGTGGAAGGGTCCTATAGTGTTACGGGGTGGGGACTTAACCCATAGTATGCCGCCATGGGAGGGAAAGGAAAATTACCGCCAGGTAAGTATTGAATTTTCCATTTTTTGTCAGAACTTTCATTTGGTGCGAGAAATCACATGAAAATTCCAGAAACAAAAACACACTCAGATTGCTGTGAAGTCAGAAAACATATGTGCTTAGGAGTCCAAAGTCCAACAATGGCTGAGGCTGTGGCTAAGGCTATGACAGGAGTCCTGGGTACAGCTTCAGGTTACAGGGCCGTCCAATCGGCGCCGACGGACAAGCTGATTGACAGCAACGTACAAGCAGCTTGCCCGTCGGCGCCTCCCGCGCGTCACTCTTGACGTGTGCGCGCCCGCGCCGGCTTGGCGGGAGTTTTGTTCAGTTTGAGTGTATAAGTGACCCCTCTTCTGATTAGCCAACGTGTTTATGTGGATTTTTAGTATTACACAATTTCACGATAGTGCTCGTTTAATATTGAAAATTTCATTACTTCTTACTTCTGTCCCGTGATAGTTAAACCTAAAATGTACTTAAGAATTTCTTTAAAAAAGTGAATTAAATATGTTCTTACGTTTACTATATGTTGCAAATCTTGCTCAAATGTTCTCCCTTTACAGAATCACATCTTAATGTAACTCATGCCTTATTGTAAAATAAAGCAAGATACAGGACTTCTATTCATAAGATGTTTTAATGTAAGTTTCTGAATAGAGGCCTAGACCTAAAGTAAGCTGTGTTCTGCACAGCACCACCAGTTTGTCAGCTATTTTACACAGATTTGTTGTAAGTAAAATATTTAACTTTGAAATAAATGTTTTAATCATTAGAAAGTAATTGTCTCCCCTCATTAATGCACGTTCCCACAAAAAACGTAACGTAGTACGCGCTGTGTCTGAGCGCGCACCTGTTCTTGCTGCTAACAGTGTCAGGATAAATATTTCAGAATGAGGGATGAGTCACTGTCTCCTCTGTGTTTCTGAAGAAGGTTTGTCTCCAGGGTTTGTGCTGAAAAAGCATTTTATAACAGTGACAGTTTCTGAGCCTGTCACATTTTTTGGCATAGAATTGAAGAGGATAGTCCAGGTAAAATGAAAGAAAGAACAACATAGGCTTATAAGGTATGTTCTCCCTCTCAGATGCTTCCACTACATCCAGTGGTTCAATACTTCCTGAGATCAGGTCCCATGACATGTGTAGATTCCTTGGGCTCTGTTCACCATTTGTAAGTAGGGTTGTCAGCCTGTTGTCTCATTGTGGCTGGTGAGACTGCACTCGGTCGACTCCTGGGTGTTTTACTGCCTGCTTGTTCATTTTGTCACCCTTATTTTCTCTCCATCACTGTCTTTTTGTGTCAGAGGTGTTTGTGTTCTTTACAAAGCACTGGGTGGCTGATAAGGGGACAGGGTGAGGGGTGCTAGTGGGTGCTTCCTTCAAATTGACCTCTGCTTTCTCCTATTAAGGGTCTTTGTGGACCTATTCCCATCATTAGGGGAAATCAGGTGTTGAGGTCAGTGATGCTTTGGCGTATTTCCTTCCTGATCAGTCTTACCCTTTACAGGGAAGTCAGGAAGATGAAATGTAGATGGCAGGGGTCTAGTAAGCTCAGAGGTGTTAAATCCTGCAGTCCCTCCTCAGATCTTTATGTTCTATGGGAGTAAGTCATAACCCATGAGTAGGGTTTCAATATGTCCTATTTTCAGGACCCACTAAGCCCAACTAGCTCCTATCCAGAGACTATGAAGTCTTAATTTACAAACTCACCATACTAATCAGCATACCCTAATATATCACTCTATACCATGAGGCTCACATATCACAGGGCTCAATAATTTATCCTCTATACCTGCAGTGCCACCACTGTTCATGAACCCTTTTATCACACCCACACTTTGACCTACCAAAGTATCCTTGAGGACTACCCTTATAGTTTAGGGCTTTCACTTAAAACTGTATAACTATCGGGATAGCGCCAGGTAGTGCCTCGTAGCGGCAGGCAGCGTCTGGTGAATGCTGAGCACTGTACGCAAAACCACATTTATGAAAGCGAATCTGGCGAGCGCCTCTAACAGCGGCTTGTAGCGCCTGATGTATTATTACAGGCAGCTCAGCGTATAGCGCCTCTGCTCTAGCTTCCAGAGCACCAGGTATTACCTTTCGCTCGGTGTCGCTCTCCCATACATTTCAATGGGCGTTCATTTGCTTGTGTTTAAACAGCGTTTCACATTTTGTTTGTTTTTTTTGCTCAAATCATTGTGTGGCCTCTCCTGGCTGCAAACAAACATTTTTAGAAACTTTTTGGACGTTTTATATTTTTATTCAGAATTGTCATTACAGGACATGTCACAGTGTTAAAACAATGAAATTCCATGTTTTTTCACTTTGTTACTGGTTGATATGTGTTTAAAAAACAGGCTGTAATTACACAGCGTCTGGTGCTCTATGCTATAGCGACCAAATTTAGAGCGCTGACACTGTGTGTGTGTCCTTTTTTGATAAGTAGTTGCACTGAGCTGGCACCGATCAGGGTGCCCCGGGGGAAAGGACCAAAATACAGGATAGTCAAAAGTGCCTAGGACAGGATGGAAACCAAATACAGCCGCATTGATCATGTGCAGTGTTCAGGATCTGATCTTTAAGATCTTTGAGGTACGTTTTAGGTTGGATACGCCAGCTGCTGTCAGACTAATAGAGACTACAGTTTTTCTTTTTACCAGTTAGGCCCTTTAGACTGTATATTACTAATAAAAGTGATACTTTTCAACACAGAGTTGAGCCTGTAATACTCAGATCATGAGGGAATGTGTTTTTAATTAAGCAACATCACAGGTAACATCCCTTTGGTTAAAGTGATGGAGCATCGTACACAGCAGCAGAGAAGAAAGGATCATCGACGTGTCCGGCCGCTGGTCTCAGTGATTTGATAGAACTATCTCAAACCATAAGTCTCTAGCAGCTAAGCCACTGATCTTCAAGAAACGTCTTAGTTACTGGTGAGTTTCAATTCCCCTTGGAGACATTTTGATTAAATTTAACACACGCTGCAGCTATTTTGTGCTTGCCAGAGGGCATTAATCCCAGTTAGACCTGGGGGGGATTTACAGAAAGGGAATCACATGGGCTGATTAAACATAAAATCTATTCTAGGAAAAATATTGGCATGCCATCACTAACAAGAAGCCTTCAACACTTAGAGGTGTTTCCAAGAAGAGCAAATTCACAATCACAACCATAAGTAATAAATGACTCTTTAATTTTTCAGCTATTTTTAACATTTTCTTTGTTAGCATCTTTTTTTATAATTGTCTTCCCATTGTTATGTTATTTTTAAGAAATATAAACAAAAAAAAGAAGAAAATAAAGACTGATTTTTGAAGTGGGCTTTTTAAAGAGAAACACACATGAATTTAACTTTCCTGTGTGTTGTTCCTTTCTGCGGCTGCATCCCGAATTGGTATGGTTTACCCCCCCAGGTCGCCCCGTTTCACTCACCTTCTTTCCACTCCTACGGCGCAGACTTGGAAGAGAGCGAGTGCGCTGATTGGCTGAGCGGCCCGTTATCACTCGGCCCTCTGCGGCGCCGAGCATGGCTAAGCAGCCGAGTGGCGCTGAAGGGAGCCGAGCGGCACCGCCAGCCGCATCCCCCGCACACCTGACAGCTGTGGCGTGACCGCGCCACCCAATAAGGAAGGTCGGCCGCGGGCACAGCGGAGGGTGAGCGGGAATGCGGGCGGAATACACAGATGTGGCAAGGGGTCTGGGAGGGGGGTCTGGGAGAGGGTGAGTGTTCAGGGGCTCCGGGAGAGGGTGAATGTTCCAGGTGGTTCAGGGGGTTTCACACAGCGGGGCATCCCGAATTCCCAAAAGACTGGAACTTGGGAACTGGGGTCTTTTAGACTCCAGGTCCTCCGAAGTTCCACTTGAAATCATTCTGTTGGCATTCAACTTCACTTCACGTTCGTTTTGTTTTTTTTATTTGGCACTGTTACCTTACTAAATGGCACAGCAAAACAAAACGTCTGTTCCTAAAGAGGAAGAGGTGAGTAACCAGTCAGCCCCATTCTGTAGGTTAGCGGTACTGATGCACAGCGGAGGAGCCCGACCTGAGCTGCTCCACTGCTGTATATTAAAGAGGGCGTCCGGTCATCTCTGCTTGGAATTCCTCTTCAAATAATCATTGTATTGGCACACTAGATTACTCGCTATAGGCCAGCCTGTGTCAGTGCCTGGGCCTGTCTACCTATTTGTGCACCTATTCGCCCTTATGCTGGATGTAACAGTGCTAAAGTGTGCTACACTGTCCAACTTCTAGACGCTGCAATATTTGCTATTTTTTAACACGTTGCAGGTTGGCGGTGGAACTTATAGACACTGGTTACCATAATATTGATAACATTAGCTGAAAACAATGCTGTTATTAAAATATTGCAAACTTTGTAGTGCATTTTAGCTAATTTATAGTTATTGAGGGTTAAAGAACACAACAGTAGGACAAAACAGGGGTGAAAAAACGATTGTCTACATCTATTCGCCAAAGCAATTTCTGGAAAAATACATTAGTTTAAACTGCTTTTAGAGCTAAAAATGCTTCAGTCCATTTCTGCCCATTGTGCTCTATGGCATCTTAAACCAGAGCAACACCCGTTTTTGAAGGTGATGAAGGTAATGAAAGACCGACGGCTTCTTAAAAACGTGTGACGGTCCGGTTTAAAGCGGTCCTTCACTCTAAATAAGAGCCTATCTTATATGTTTCCCACACTCTATACATACAGATTGCTCACATTAAAAATCATCCTACCTGCATCTACTGCATGGCCTTTAAACATCCAAGATGGCGGCTCATGGAATATCAGGTAGCCTGCAAACAGGAAGTGTCTTCTGACTGTGCTGCTCTGCATTCTGGGATTGCTGACCTTTTCCTGACCCCAGCTCTGCTCTGTCTGAGCAAAGCACAGCTATAACTCGTCCCCCTATACTTTATCCCACTCTCCTCTCCTCAGTAAGTGTGATGCTTCAAGAGTCAAGATGGCGGCGCCCATATCCTAAAGTCTTGAACAGAGTTGCAGCCCAGTGAGGGAAAGGATAGTAAGTAAGTGACTAAAAACTTAAAACATATTAATTGTAGATGCTGGGGAATTGTTTTATAAGGGTTTGGGCTCAATAAATCATGGTGAAGGTCTGGTTTAAGCTGCAGCAGCTTATATAACTGTGAGGGTCTGCGCTTTGAAAGAGACGCAAGTCATAAACTCATCTATTTGGCATACACATTGGTGTCTACATTTGTGCTTAATGGTGTAAAATAGCACTATACATAAATCAGGCTCTAAATAAAGAATAAGCAAATAGGTACATCGATAAAGCATTATATAGAGAAATAAATGATAAAGTAGTTAATAAAGAGAATAAAAATATGCAACTAAATAAACATATAATGCTATACATTAAAATGAAAAATAAAGAATAAAGCACTCTGTCTCTGGCAAATGAGGAGATGATAATTATGTGACACCAGCTTCAGCACTAGGATAACATATCCTACTAAATGTTATTGATTACGGAATTAGGATCACAGACCGTAAACTAAATCTGGGTTGTGAGTTATCTGCCATAATCCTCTCTGTCTGCTATCCCAGGAAAAGCACATGTCCAGGGAAAGTGTCTCCCTGTCTCCTGATTTCATAGAGCCAGGGTGACAGATTGTTCTTAAATTTGTCTCTCTGCTTACCAGTTTAAGCAGATACAAATCAGTCCACATGTTTATTTTTAAAGCTTGAAACCACAACAGCAATTTAAAGACATTGTAGAGGTGCAACTCTATAGAACAGTGTTCTATAGTGAAAGAGGGCTTTCAAGCAGTGCGAACATGTCCAAGCAGTGATGCCTATGGATGGTATATATATGAAAGTCAAACTGATGAATGCATCTAATAGCATCACATGTATCACTAGCAGCAGCTCAGTGTAAAGCGCTGGCGCTGTATGTTCAGCAACGCCATGTAGCACCTGTTACTGCGCTCTTTTATACACTTCAATGGTGTATATTTTGGTTGTGTAGAAATCATGTTTGACCCTTACCCTTGAAGCAGCATGGGAGCTGCGTGCGTGGGTAGTTAATACCAAGGATGGCCTGACCTGTTTTGCCCTGGGTGACCTTATATGACTTGAGATCTTTGTGCACATTGTCTGCCGGCACCTGAATTTATTTGTACGCTTATTGGGGTCTTCACTAATTTATGTAGTTCTGTTTGGGATGGATACTTTGTGCAATATTAGGGATTTAGATAATTTCATGTGATGTGTGATATATATGCATTTGCACTTTTGTACTAATAGATATATTTTTATGTATATACTTTTTTGGCTGTTGTATAGGGATTATTAATTGTTATTTAACCTCCCTGGCGTTTTGAAATAGACAAATGTAATGGTAACGAAAGCGACTGAGATAACGCCATATAGCGACTCATTCATCATTATTCCAGCCTCAGCCCACAGCACCAGCGTCCGACCTTGAACAGCGACAGGTATGACCTCTCGCTACCTGGCGCTCTCCAATGCATTTCAATGGAACAATCTTTAAATATTCATAATTCATTGTTATTATTTTTTTTTTAAATGTGACATATTCTGTGACCACTTCTGCCATGTTAGATAATTTTTTTAGGGAAAAAAAAAAATTTGGGCAGAATTGATATTACAGGTCTGATATTATTGTATTCATATTACTAAATTATTTAAAAATATTTTTTTTTTTTGGTTCCCAAAAATATGGTGGTTTGGGGGTTAAAAAACTACTTTTAACACATCGCCTCCAGCACTCTGGGGTTTAAACATGCATTTCACAGCGCTTGAATTTTTTGAGCGTGATTTTTGGATGAATATGGTGGGAGCCGGTCGTTCTGACCAGTCGCTATCATGCGCACCCATACATCGCGGAACCTGTCAGTAGCGACTCCTAACCTTGTATTCAACATTACTGCACACCGACTGAGTCGCTGTCAACAACCGAACAACGGCCAAGCACAGCGACTACTAGCGGGCGCTGTGAAAAAAACGCTACAGTCGCTCAACTGTCGCTACCTGCCGCTATTAATGAATCGGCCTCTTTGTTATATACACATATATATTTTTTGTGGAGTTTTTTATATACACATATATATGTGTGTGTATATATACATATATGTACACATATGTGTGCATGTATGTATACACATATGTATATTTTTTGTGCCGGCAGAAAAAGATGTTTTTGAGATATTAATATGTGTAGTTCTTCACCCATGTGGCATGAATTGGATAGCCTTTAAGGGCATCATTTATTGATAAAGGTTTTTGGCCATACCTGGTTGTTTTTAATAATTGTTGTGGTGTATATATGTTTTTTAATTCTTTGTACCAATAAAATATCAAATTGTAGGATCGATAGTAGTTGTGGTGCTTCCTTTTGGGAGTAAGGTGTGCCTATGGCACGTCCACTCCGGGTTTGTAGAGTAGAAATCATGTTTAGATTAAATTTTCTTTATTTTTTGTGAGTGTGAGTGTGTTGGCTCCTGGGCAGCAACAAAAGATGTTAGCGTTGTTCCTGGCACTTTAGGTTTATGCTGCAGTATTGTATTTTGTGTTCCGCCATTGCACTGCCAGTGCTCCAGTGTGTTAACAATGTCATGCCATGTGGTTTCGCTCTGTGGCTTTTATTGTGAGAAACTCTGTGTCTGTGCTGTCTCTAAAGCTATAGGGCCGATTCAAAACTGTGCAAATATATATTCGCATGCTGCTTCAATTCAAATGCCTGTGCTATTCAGCAACGCAGAAAAATCTATTTTTGGTTTCCAAAAATATGGTTGTTTGGGGGTTAAAAAACTACTTTTAACCCGTCGCCGCCAGCGCTCTGGGGTTTAAACATGCATTTTACAGCGCGAGAATTTTTTGAGCATGATTTGTTAATGAATATGGTGGAAGCCGGTCGCTCTGACCAGTCGCTATCATGCGCTCCCATACAGCTCGGAACCTGTCAAATAGCGACTCCTCACCCAATATTCAACATTACGGCAAACCGACTGAGTCGCTATCAACTACCGAACAACGGCCAAGCACAGCGACTACTAGCGGGCGCTCTGAAAATGCCGCTACAGTCGCTCAACTGTCGCTACCTGCCGCTGTTAATGAATCGGCCTCTTAGTCTAATGTCTCTAATGCAATTCCCAATAGTTAATTTAAAAAAATAAAAAAGCTTTGTAGCGTTCCATGTGTCAAGAGCACTGGATGATTTTTTTATTTGATTTTTTTGTGCCGGCACTGTGTTCCATATAGTGCCACATCACATCAGACACTCAGTGCACAGCCATATTTACATTTTTTGTGCTCAGTCAAGTGACATGGGATCCCTGGTCTGTTTAGAAGTTCAGAAGTTTTTTCCGTTCATTATTGTACTTACCCACGTTACCCACGTCTAACTTTTTTTCATGCCTGCCATTCATGTGTCATGTCATTTGTATGTTCCCAATTCCATTCCATATGTTGCCATCCCCAGTTAAAGGCTTTTTTTGTATTGCATATGGCAATGTATGCCTAAGTATCGTGGTTTCAGAGCGCCCGTGTTGGTGCTGTTCATTTACATGTTAAATACAAATGATTTCTGGCTCTCCTCACCAGTGCTACCTGTTTGCTATCTCCATTGGAAAAAGAACAAACAAGACACAGCACCACGGGTAGTCTACAGCTCTGGACACCTAGGGCTTTATTCATCAAGGGATAGTGGCAGGTAGTGCCTGGTAGCGGCAGGCAGCGTCTGGTGAATGCTGGGCGCTGTACGCAAAACCACATTTATGAATGAGTCTGATGAGTGACTCTAACAGCGTCATGTAGCATCCGATTCATCATTACAGGCAGCTCAGCGTATAGTGCCGGTTACCTGTCGCTCTCCCATACATTTCAATGGATGTTCCTTTTCTTCTGTTTAAACAGGGTTTGTTGTTTTTAATTTTTTTTTTTTCTCAAATAATTGTGTCACCTAGAAAAAGTTATTTTTGAAAACGTTTTTGATTTTTTATATGTTTATGCAGAATTGTCATTACAGGTCTGGCATTAAAATATTAATGTCACAATGTTACAACAATGTCATTCCATGTGTTTTCGCTTTGTTACTGGTGGATATGCGTTAAAAAAAAAAAGACTTTAATCACACAGCGTCTGTCGCTCTATCTTATAGCGACCAGATCCAGAGCGCCGACGCTGTGTGTGAGTCTGTTTTTTGTTGAATATGGTGTGAGTCGCTGAGAGTCGGTCGCAATGAGCTGGCGTTCCCTTTCGCTCCCTGCAACGCTGTACTGGTGTTAGAGCGCTCAACATACATCTCATTCACCAATGTCGCCCAGGTTACTACAGCGACCGATAGCCGATCACAGCGTCTACTAGCGGTCGCTGTTAGCGCCTCTGTACAGACGCTCATCTGTCAATATCTGGCGCTAGTCATGAATCAGCCTGTAACAGTGCCATCTGCCTGTGGCCGGCGTAGTTGCAATATGAGGCGCTAAATTGGCCTCTTTGTGAATGAGCCCCTTTACATTTTATTTAAAAGCTTCTAATTGTGTGCACAATAAAAGCTCTACAAACTACACTCCTTCTAAAATAAAAAAAAGTCAGGTAAAAAAAACAATTACATACACCAAGAGACATACACCATCGCATGGACCCAAAAATGTTTTGTTTGTGAAGGAGCTGGCACTGGCCAAGCAAACCAAAGCGTAATAGCTCTATAAATCTCCAGGCATTTATAAAACATCGAGTGAATGCAGCAGAATGGACAATTCACATCTATTTGGGTGAGCTCTGCTCTTGGCTTATCTACTGGGACACATGTGTGAACTGATGAAAATAAATTAGGCTGCATTTAGGTTAACAAAATGCCACACGCTTGAACACCCCCCAACCCCTGGGAAGCCTCAGCTTTATGATCTCATACTCTAGGTATGCTGCTGTGCAAGGGTTTTAGAGTTGTGACAAATGTCACATATATAAATAGTTTGCATTGTGGGATAGCTTTATGTATGACCTTAGAAATTGTAATAATTGAACATAAATACTGCATTAATGGCATGTCTATTGTTTATTTATTTATTGAGTATCCAGATGAACAAAAAATAAATAATAAGTAAAAATTACTTAATCACAAGATCATAAAATAAAGAATACATTCAGCCAATCGGGCTCCTTTGTCATATGGTGCAGTCCACAACTAAACTGCAAAATAGACTTGTCTATTACTGTCACACCACATGTACAAAAATGTGTGCTAACCATATAGCATACTGGTGTGAGCCCAGGATCACCAAAACCAAGGATTTTCACTATCCTTGGTTTTGGTGATTCCCCGGGGGTACCTCAGTTCAGGATGCCCCTCTGTATGAAACTCTGCCGTTCGCCCGGTTTTCTTACGTCTCCAATGAGCCCACGGCACAGGTGCAGCTGTCCTCCAATCAGCTTCTCTGACCACATATATTAATAAGTGGTCTGAGAGATGAATGGAATCCCAGCCACACACAAAAAGGGCGCTCATTTCCATGCACAGCCATTCAGTTGAGGTGGACGTGACCATGCCCTGCCATTCAGTTGAGGTGCATACTTATTGGACAGGTAAGAAAATGGTGAAAATCCTAGGTTTAGTTCCTCTTTGAGGACCTCCAGTCAAAAAATCAAATCTCGCAGTCAGTGATGTAAGCTATTTGAAAGGGCTTAACTCTATAGAGATGTTTCTAGTTGATGCACTTGAATTATATGGTAGTAGCTTCCTTAATTATCTTAATACCTTAATTTTGACAGGCCTGCTTCTGAAAAACCCAGAGGCCGATTCATTAATAGCGCCAGGTAGCGACAGATGAGCGCCAGTAGCGTGATTTTCACAGCGCCAGCTAGTATTCGCTGTGCTTGGCCGGGGTTTGCTTGTTGACAGCGACTCAGTCGGTGTGCGGTAATGTTGAATACGGGGTTAGGGGTCGCTGTTTCACAGGTTCTGCGTTGTATGGGTGCGCCTGACAGCGAATGGCCAGAGCGAACGGCTTGCTGCAGATTCATTAACAAATCACGCTCAAAAATTTATCGCGCTGTGAATTCCTTGTTTAAACCCCAGAGCGCTGGCGGCGATGTGTGTAAAGTAGTTTTTAACCCCCAAACAACCTTTTTTTCTAAACATTTTGTAATATGAATACATGAATATCAGACCTGTAATATCAATTCTGCACAATTTTATTTATTTTTTTTTTTTTTACTTTAAAAAAAATCCTAACATTGCAGAAGTGGTCACAGAATTTTTGACATTAAAACAAAAAAAAAACATTAATAGCAATTAATTATGATTATTTGAAGAATGCTCCATTGAAATGCATTGGACAACGCCAGGGAGCGCCAGGTCATACCTGTCGCTGTGATGGGATTAGCAGCGGCGCTGTTCGTTGCAGTCGGCTACATGATGAATCCCGCGCTAGCTGATGCTCTCGCCGGCGCTAGCCTCATTTAGCGTGATAAATGCATCATTGTGACCGCCGCCGGGCGTACTTGATTCGGTAGCCGCCGTTAGCTGGCGGTACCTGGCGCTCGTCAGACACTACCTGGCGCTAGCCCTTGATAAATGAGGCCGCCAGTCTCACAGTTAAAATTATCCAACAAATTGGTGTAATTATGCTTTATCTCTAGCCAGAAGTAAAAAGTAATTAATGACTCGTCACTGCTTAGAAAGTTTTTAAAACATTATATCAACATTGTACCAACAACTGCCACAATGATCTGCAGCTGCTGAGGCCATTGACTTACATTGCTGCATAGTTACATTCTTCCCCTCCAGCAGCTGGTGATTCAGTGTGTCAGTGTGTGTAACATGACAGACATTCTGATTCCTTTTCTGAGGCCAATCTCTCTCTCAGTTTGGTGTCTTAAAGCAAAATCCCAAGAAGCTGACAGCTTGCCCTGTGTGGAGAAACAGTATTGCACAGGCACAGAGCAGCCATGATAATCTTTACATCAATGCTGACAGATAGAGAAGGATTCCCCTTTTAACATTCTGTGTGGAGACAGATGAAATCTCTCTCTGGCCGGTTGGGCTGATCATGAGGAATCTCCCAGTTTAACACACATTTTTGTCCCAGGAAAAGCACTGATGACAGGAAGTACTGGTTTCCACTACTGGCACACAGAGACTACTGTACAGTACCCAAGCTCAATCCTGCAGGAACAGAATCTAAGGTCCACCCTGGTCTTCTCTAGAGCTCCCCGCAAGGAGAGATAGGTTTGCTGCTTGCGTGGATGCAGGTTGCTCCCCGGGGAGACAAGGGCCTGTGCAGAAAGCAGTGGTTGTAGGACTGGGGAAATAGGCAGACAGTGGAAGAAGAGCAAGGACATACAAAAGGAAATCAGGCAGATCCAAGAGGTCCAAAGCCAAGCAAGGTCATGCACGTGGAAAGCAGGTAGACACAGAGTAAGTCCAAGAGATCAAAGTCCAAAGGCGCGTCGGGTTGTATACATGGGAAGCAGGTAGACAAGGGCTAATCCGAGAGAACAGGCACAGTAGAGAACCAAGAATCTTATGGCACTGAACTGCTGGCCAGGATTCCCTTATATAGGTTCAGGATACCCCTGATTGGCCCTAATCAGCCAGCCAAGGATATTCAGGTGTGTTTGGGGGCTGGGGGTGTACCGCTAGGCCTGTGCAAAAGATCAGGCAGCAGCACAGTCATCGTTCCTTTAATTTGAATGAATAAATGCGCACCCACCGACAGTGCACGAGTGCTATCCGGAATAGGCTGAAGTTGCCATGCCTGCCACCTTTGGTGAAGGCGCTTTCCGCGTCCCGGCATGTGCTGAGCCGTGACGGGTTGAAGACGCCATGCATCTCCCCACGGGAGGTATGTGATACAGCTATACAACTACAGTCTGTATGCAGCAAAGGCTCCCTCCATCCCCCCCCATTCATGATCATATGTCAGAAGGGCTCTCAAGTGTTATCCAAGATGGCCACTCATATGTTATTATAGAAGCACAGCCACAACATCTGCAAGGGGTTAAGCCTTCTCAAACAGCATATGCCACTGATTGCCAAAGGGGGGTAAATTACTAAACTTACCAGATTTTCTTGACTGGAGGTCCGCATTAAATGGTGAGGCTAGATAAACAGGAGTGAGACAAAAACTAGAGTATTGTTTAGACCTCTGCCATGTCACAAAGGACGTCCTCATCAAACATCTGTGAATGTCGGTAGAAACTTGATGATTAACCTCATATTATATTGTTTTTAGTGAAATAAATGTATTACTGCAATCATTGGTACAGATGCATCAAGATGCATGAAAAAACTTGTGTTTTATTTCTAGCACACTGCCAGTCACACTGGCGACCTGCTGCGTGTATTGAATAGCATGCGGGGGTGATTTGCCGGTCTGTCTGGATATTCTGTATCACCTTATTTCATCTACAATTAAACATAATGCAAATTTCAAATATAAATTGCTTTCTTCATATGTATGTCACTCGGTAGTGGCTAGTTACATACAGATAGATAAATTTTTCTTTGTTTAACAATTGTATATTTATTGGACCTTACACAGGTGGGATACTGGTGGCTACCTTAGAAATATTAATATTTGTATAGGTATATGTATATACCACGTGTTTCGCTCCAAAAGACGCATCTGACCACAAGATTCACCTGGGGGTTTAGAGGAGAAAAAAAATCTGAGCTGCCGACGGGAGGGTAACTGATCCCTGCCTGCCCTGACACTGGCTGCTTTTACTCCAGCACACACGCACAGACACTTGGGTCTGTGCAGTAGGTGGGGGTGGCCTGCGGCTAGCGTCCATGGAGGACAATGGACACGGCTGCAGGTCATGCCCATCTGCTGCACAGACACGAGAGTGTTTGTGTGTGTGTGTGTGTGCATGTATCGCGCCAAAGGTGAAGCGGTGGCAGCTGGAAGGGGGACATCAGGCAAGGATCTGTTACCTTGCCCTATCCCTGCTCGCCTATCCACTGCTCCTCAATTGTTTGGTGTCCCGGTGGCTGCAGCAGTCAGATCAGAGACGCAGGAGTGCCGGTTATGTAAGCTTTATTTTTTTTTCATTAGCTCTATAACAAGCATAAACATTTACCCCACTATGGGGGGGGGGGGGGAATGATATATATATATATATATATATATATATATATATATATATATATATATATAAATAATAGAGAGAGAGAGAATTAGGGGATATTTGATTGTTTATTAATGTAATCACTGCATATATTTAATTTTGTAATTTAGTTACTCAGAATCCTGGATGGGTTTTTCCTCTTCCTCATGCCTGTGGCATCTTACTCATTAAAACGAGTGTAACAATTACTTTTAAGTTACACAACCAATATTTGTGCTATTTAAAAAAAATTAATTATTGGTAGCTTGCTGGATTTGGACTTAAAAGTATGTTTTTGGATCATGGTATTTGAAAAGCTTTCCAGCTTTCCAGCCATGTGGGCTTCATGAATCTTCTACTTCAAACAACCAATCCATTGCAGACAGCTTGCTCTATGCAACTTAGGTTGGTCCATATTGTACCTTAAATCATCTGTCAGCCATGAAGCAGCTTCACGATGCATATGTTCATGGGCTGCACTTATTCTGCATTCAGAGGAAACAGTCTGCTTTCACTGCTGTGCTTAACAGGTATTCAATAGGTCCATTTATACTCTAATAAAGAGGTTTTGGGGGAAAGGGCCGAAAAAAACTGCTGTGCTTGAGTGCTTTCTAGGGATCACAATAGAACAGTTATGAACAACCTGTGGCCGGACACAGCCATCATTTGCAACCCCCAGCACCCCTAGGGATTTGGAGAGCTAAGCCTGCCTTGCCTGTGGTGCAAGTGGCTGTCCACTAGAGGGTACTATATCCCTAAATTCCGAAGTAGGAAGTAAGGCTCTGAACTCTGGCGATGTGGGTCATGCACATGTTCTACTGGTGTGTTGAGTTGCATATGTAGACTCTTCCCAACTCTCATCTGCCCACCCTACCACTACCTATCTTTACCAACCTTTACCCGATTCTTCCCGCCTCCCTTCTCACCATCACTTCTCTTCTTGTCTCACGTCTGTTTACTTCTTTCCACAATACCTCTGCTCACATCACCTCTGCCTAGCTCTATCCTCTTCTGCTCACCTTTCCCCATCTTTGCTAACCTCACTTCTGTCTGGCACACCTCTTCCCGTTTTACCTCTGCCGACCTCACCTCTGCCTACTTCTGCCCTTCTCACCCTTTCCTTCCTTACCTCTGCTCACTTCACATCTTCCTGCCTCACCTCTGCACAGCTTGTCGGTCTGTCTCACCTCTACTCAACTCTGCTCACCTTTTTTAGCCTCACCTCTGCTGAACCCTTTCCTAATTTGGTTCACCCCATCTAACCTCTGCTCACCTTTGCATATACATAAAAGCATATGCTTTAAAGAGGAACAAAACCTGGAAATTTGACTTTCAGTTCCTGACTTTTTGTTCTGTGCCCCCTTGAGTATCCTGAACGGATGCCCAGCTGTGTGAAACCCCCCAGCCTTAAAAACCCACCTTTCCCTGCTCCAGCAGCAAGTTCTCATCCAATAAGAGCCGCCTGCTGTTACTACATTATTCAGCAGATGGCTTTCATTGACTTGAATGGGAGGTGCGCACTGACGCATCCCATCTCATCCCTAACCATGTGCACGCATTTAGATAGACTGAGGTGCGGGTGCACGCAGGATGCAGGGGATGCTGCAGCATGCCCTCCTCATTGTAACAATGATAGCTGCCAGCCAAATGACGTTTAGCAGCAGGTGGCTCTCATTGGACAAGAGCCAGCATGTGTGCTCTTGGAGTGGGGAAAGGTGAGTTTTATGGGCAAACTAGGGGGGTTCCCAAAGAAAAGCTAGCGGCTGGCCCTGGAATCTTTTGAATTCCAGCCCAGCCACTGGTGGGTTTTGGTCTTATTTAAGTGTGGCTGCAGTAAACTGTGTTTTCACAGCTTAAATGTAATTGCATCCCCTTAAAGTGGAACAATAGGACAATGTAACCCTTAGACAAAAAAAAGGTTGTGTTACCCTGCAATAGAACGTCCAGAATACACACACAAGTTGAACAGTAGAAATTGACATGAAAGAATAAATAGAGCATGGCATATATATATATATATATATATTATAAATATAAATATTATATAATCAAGCTCAAGATATATGCACTTTCAGGTGGCACTGTCAGATCACTGCATTAGAATTTGAATACTTCCAGAAATCATTGTCTGCGAACACAGTTTGCCATGCAATCCATAAGACTCCAGGGACAGCCTCTGGCCTTCACCTGGGACATCTTAAATCAGGATGCCCCGCTGTGTGAAAGCCACAAAACTAACCTTTGCCCTGGCTCCCACAGCAATCTAAACATAACAGCCCAACTTCCAGCATCTTGGGGCTGAGGTTCGCTCCTGTGCTCAGCCATTTATATGGGGTCTCAAAAAAAAACTGAACAATAATGCTGAGCTCTGTGTTTAAACAGAGCCACATGCCTGCCATTAATATGCATATCATACCAACCTGATTAGATGAGTGTTTGCGCATGTGCCATGTAACCAGGAAAAGGTATGCTTTTATGGGTGATTTGGGGGTTTTCACATGGGGAGAGCCAAAACTGGGATGCCGCCAGGGCAAGTATCAAAACCAGAACAGTGATAATCCCAGGATGTGTTCTGCTTTAAAACTATATGATACTATATCACTATATACTATATACTATATGCAAAGAAGAAGCCAAATGTCAACACAATCCAGAAATGCTGTTTTCTTCTCTGGGCCAAAGGTGATTTAAAAATGGACTGAGGCAAAATGGAAAACTGTGGTCAGATAAATCAAAATGTAAAAGTCTTTGTGGGAACCAGTGTGCCTTGTCCATCAGCTTGTTATCAATGCACAGTTTATGGTATGGAGTTGCATTAGTGCCTATGGTGTGAAGAGCTTACACATCTTAAAAGGCACTATCAATAGATATCTTAGAGCAACATATGCTCCTATTTAGACAATTGGGTTGATTCAAAGAAACATGTTACAGCTTGGATTTGGGTCACGATCATCCTATTTTTCACGTCCGCTCGTGCGTTCGTATGAACTTGCGAGTGATTCAATAAGCAAATACGTTTCTATCCTAAAATATACGTCCGTTCGTATGATATCTCCCGAACTTGCCTCAGTCAGTTGGCAATCGTAAAAATCACGTTCATGTGCTCACCTGTTGCGGCGGCAGCCTGTTTTTTCGGCTGCTTCCATCGTCCACCTCTTCCAATTACTTGCGTTTGCCTCTGGTTTTCATTGGTTTTTGGCCTCTTAGATTCGTGCGTTCGTATGTTTATAAGATCTTGCGCATGCGCACCCTCAACCAGAAACTTACCTAAACCTCTTAGCGCCTGCATCCAACTTCATTTCTCGGTCCCTCAAACTTACCTAAACCTCTTAGCGCCTGCATCCAACTTCATTTCTCGGTCCCTAAAACTTACCTAAACCTCTTAGCGCCTGCATCCAACTTCATTTCTCGGTCCCTAAAACTTACCTAAACCCCTTAGCGCCTGCATCCAACTTCATTTCTCGGTCCCTCAAACTTACCTAAACCCCTTAGCGCTTGCATCCTTCTTCATTTCTCGGTCCCTCAAACTTACCTAAACCTCTTAGCGCCTGCATCCAACTTCATTTCTCGGTCCCTCAAACTTACCTAAACCCCTTAGCGCCTGCATCCAACTTCATTTCTCGGTCCCTCAAACTTACCTAAACCTCTTAGCGCTTGCATCCAACTTCATTTCTCGGTCTCTAAAACTTACCTAAACCCCTTAGCGCCTGCATCCAACTTCATTTCTCGGTCCCTCAAACTTACCTAAACCTCTTAGCGCCTGCATCCAACTTCATTTCTCGCTCCCTCAAACTTACCTAAACCCCTTAGCGCCTGCATCCAACTTCATTTCTCGGTCCCTAAAACTTACCTAAACCCCTTAGCGCTTGCATCCAACTTCATTTCTCGGTCCCTCAAACTTACCTAAACCCCTTAGCGCCTGCATCCAACTTCCTTTCTCGGTCCCTAAAACTTACCTAAACCCCTTGGCGCTTGCATCCTTCTTCATTTCTCGGTCCCTCAAACTTACCTAAACCCCTTGGCGCTTGCATCCTTCATCATTTCTCGGTCCCTCAAACTTACCTAAACCCCTTAGCGCCTGCATCCAACTTCATTTCTCGGTCCCTCAAACTTACCTAAACCTCTTAGCGCCTGCATCCAACTTCATTTCTCGGTCCCTCAAACTTACCTAAACCCCTTAGCGCCTGCATCCAACTTCATTTCTCGGTCCCTCAAACTTACCTAAACCTCTTAGCGCCTGCATCCAACTTCATTTCTCGGTCTCTAAAACTTACCTAAACCCCTTAGCGCTTGCATCCTTCTTCATTTCTCGGTCCCTCAAACTTACCTAAACCCCTTAGCGCTTGCATCCTTCTTCATTTCTCGGTCCCTCAAACTTACCTAAACCTCTTAGCGCCTGCATCCAACTTCATTTCTCGGTCCCTCAAACTTACCTAAACCCCTTAGCGCCTGCATCCAACTTCATTTCTCGGTCCCTCAAACTTACCTAAACCTCTTAGCGCCTGCATCCAACTTCATTTCTCGGTCTCTAAAACTTACCTAAACCCCTTAGCGCTTGCATCCTTCTTCATTTCTCGGTCCCTCAAACTTACCTAAACCCCTTAGCGCCTGCATCCAACTTCATTTCTCGGTCCCTCAAACTTACCTAAACCCCTTAGCGCCTGCATCCAACTTCATTTCTCGGTCCCTCAAACTTACCTAAACCCCTTAGCGCCTGCATCCTTCTTCATGTTGACGACCCTAAAACTTACCCAAACCACATAATGTACATATGTCTATATGTTTATAAGCGTGTTTTTTCTGTTTTGTGTAATTGTTTTTGGGTGCGCATATTATAAAAGACACATTTATGAAGGCTTCAAATATAATTTATTTAAATTATTTAGTTTTTTTTTTTTTTTGCTATTTTCAAACATAGTAAATTTTTTTTTTTTTTTTTTGTCCAAACATAGTAAAATGTTTTTTTTTTTGTTTTTTCCAAACATAGTAAAATGTTTTATTTTTTTTTTTTCCAAACATAGTAAAATGTATTTTTCTTTTTTTTCCAAACATAGTAAAAAGTTTTTTTTTTTTTTTCCAAACATAGTAAAATTTTTTTTGTTTTTTTTCCAAACATAGTAACATTTTTTTTTTTTTTTTTTAAAAACCTTGTAAAATTTTTTTTTTTTTTTCCAAACATAGTAAAATGATGAAAACATTAAAAATTTTGAAATAGATAAAACAATGTTAAACGAGTTAACAAAAGTAGCCAGGACCAAGGGCACTAATCATCCTCCTCTTCTTCATCTGTTGGCCCCAACGTCGCCTGTATGGCCAGCAGCTCGGCCACCAACTCCTTGATTCTTTTTTTTTTTTCATGCACGGTTTTTGGGATAATCCCTGTAAGCAATAGAGAAATAAACATAAATAGGAGTCCCAGACCGGTTTGTATGCTGGAAATAGATTTGGGGTTAATCAAATACATGTAAATGCATGACATATGTCATTCTTCCAAGGGATAAAGTTAATGCATTTCCCACAGGTAAGTCTTTAAACTCCTGACACCGGACCTTCAACATTATTTAATGAAAACCAATAACTATTCCCAAATGATTCTGCACCAGATCAAAGTACATTTTGGAGGTTTTTGGATTACAGCGCCGCCATCTGGACTCTGAAGCATAACACTTAATGAGGAGTGGAGAGTTGGATAAAGTACAGGGGAGTAGCTTACAGTGGTGCGTTGGGAATCCAGAGCATAGCTGGGTTGAGGGAAAGGTCATCAGTCCCACAATGCATGGCAGCACCTTACTTTTTTCAATCTGTATCCCATGCTGCCTGTAAATATTGCGCATTCCATATTCCGCAATATTGGTTTTTTTCAGTCTAATAACATGCATTAGATGGCTGAAGGGTGTTTTTCCATGTTTCTAATCTGTAGGTACAGTGTGTTGGCTAATTCTTAGGTTCTTAATACAAGTTAGGGTCCTCTTTAAGCTAACGAAGTGCCCACATGAAAGTGTGAACTACACATTGGCTACGCCTTTAGTTATGTGTGTGTTATTAGCTAACCAAACATTAATATGAATAATGGCATGGAGACTTACGGAGTTGGTGGCCGACAGATGGCTGGTTGGGGCCAACAGGCTGCCCTTGGTCCTGGCTATGCTGTGAAGAAGTCCCTGGAGAAACATGTGACATTTGGTTAGTACTTGTATAGAGTCACTATTCCCAACATATCTGGCTCCCAGTCTGGCTGACATCACTCACCTTCGCCAGGATCGACTTCCAGCATCTCTGCTGCCTCCTCCTCCACTATTTCACCCGCACCAGAAGCTTCTACAAATACATAATAAAGGATAACTTAGTTTTTGGCCTGCCATTTATATCTTTGTGCCTATACATGAAGAGTGACATACCAGAGCCTTCCCCATGCCTGGCCAGGTATGACTCCACGCCCACGCGGTTGGGCCCCTCCTCTGTGGTAAGGTCCAGGGGCTGGTCTGAGGAGGCCACAGAGGAGGGGTAGGTCCGTCGCCCGGGAGATCCACCACCTTCACTCACAGATGCAGACTCATGCAGCACTGGTCGGCCTGTACGCCTCCGGGTGCGGCGAATTCTGAAATCCATTTCCAACACTACCAAAGAAAAGTCATTATAAATAAAGGCCTAACTTATACATTTGGAACATATACCATGCAATTGCTTGTTACTTACTTGGGAAATGGATTCCAAAAAACCTCCGCACCCGGGGCATGTGCAGACGTTTCAGGTCCGACCAATGCTGCATTATCTGGGTGTGAGTGAAGGTGGTGCTGGTGACACGGTGTATCTCGGCGATGATCTCCCGGGCGATGTCCCTTTTCTCGCAGACATTGGGCGCGAAGTCATACCGGCGCTGAAGCATGATCTGAAAAACATAATGGACACAGAGATTTTACTTTTACACACACACCCATATGTGTTGCATCACAAGTTGAGAATTTCATGTCATTAACACACACATTTAGAGTGGCAGCCATTTTTGGGGAGTGCCTTAAAGAGGACGTTGACTGTGAATGAGAGTCTGGTCTTATGTTATATGTATCACACACCATGTACATACAGATAATAGCCAACATCAAGAATCAGGCCACCTGCATCTATGGCATGTTAGGATGGTTTAAACATCCAAGATGTAGGCTAATGCTTAGGCTTTTGGACCACGTGTGTGGCTTCCCGTTGTGTTTTTATGGCTTAGGAAAACAGTGTTCCTCAAACATCCGCATCAAGGTCCGAGACAGGCCAGGTTTGCCAGCTAGCCCCGCTACTCCACAGGTTAATTAACTGTTGCTAAGCCGGAGCAATTGGCCGAATTAGGACATCAGCATAGACAGGTGAAAACGTGGCCAGGCTCGGCCCTTGAGGATGAAGTGTGAGGAGCCAGTGATTAAACATTAAGAGACCCCAAACTAGTTCCAAACGCATCATTTACATTTAGGCCATCATTGACTATTAGATTAAAATGCACAGGCAGCCACTTACCAGCATGAGGATCTATTCCTGTTGACGGGTGAAGATAGTGGGCGCCATCTTTATGCTTCTTCAAGGCAGCAGATAAGTGAAACCCCAGCGGTTTCCTGGTTCCGCTCGAACGTACGTTCGTACGAGCGCGTAGTCGTGCGCATAGGCGTCACACGCTGGGCTCATTATTTAAAGGTCCCTGCACCCAAAGCTCATTCTCTTTGAGCATTTGTGTAAGATGGCACCTAAAAAGCCTATGACCAAGCGACCCCAGCAAAGCCAGACCGCGGAGGGCCCAACAACAAGGTCCCAGCAAGGTAGGAGAAAGCTGAGAGGCAAGACTACTACCTCGGCCCCACCAAGGGACACTGGACCCTCAGGAACCCAAAAAAGGGGCCCCAAGCCACGTGCCCCTGCAGCCAAAAAGCAGCCAACTGCAGCACCCACCACCTCTGCCCCCAGAAGAGGCCGCACAAGGGAGCCCACACCGGCCATGGGTTCAAGTAGGGCAGTTCGGCAACCCAGGCCCCGCAGCAGGGCCCGAACCCCATCCAGGGCCAGAAGCCCATCCAGGGCCCGCCGAACCCCATCCAGGGCCAGAAGCCCAGCCAGAGGCCGCCGAACCCCATCCAGGGCCAGAAGCCCAGCCAGAGGCCGCCGAACCCCATCCAGGGCCAGAAGCCCAGCCAGAGGCCGCCGAACCCCATCCAGGGCCAGAAGCCCAGCCAGAGGCCGCCGAACCCCATCCAGGGCCAGAAGCCCAGCCAGAGGCCGCCGAACCCCATCCAGGGCCAGAAGCCCAGCCAGAGGCCGCCGAACCCCATCCAGGGCCAGAAGCCCAGCCAGAGGCCGCCGAACCCCATCCAGGGCCAGAAGCCCCTACAGGGCCCGAAGAACCCCATCCAGGGCCAGAAGCCCCTACAGGGCCCGAAGAACCCCATCCAGGGCCAGAAGCCCCCGACCTGGCACCAGCCGGGAACAGAGCCCCCGACCTGGCACCAGCCGGGAACATAGCCCCCCAAGAGGGCCCAGAATTTCAACCATGACCACATCTACACCTGGAAGTTCGGTGGCCAGCCACGCCAGAACACCCAGTCCCTTGGCCAGTCCAGTCCAGTCATTGGGAAGCCACCAATCCGGCCATTCCCCTACCCAGCCCCAGGCCATAATGTCACCACATGTGTCTGCACACATGGAGGAGCAGCCAAGCCAACCATCTGGCCGCACATTGCGCCGCGGCCAGTTGAGTGGGAGATTCTCCCATGACCAAAATATGGCATTGGCTAGTGGCCTTACATTATACTATGACGAGCTCTATGGGAGCAAATCAAAACACACCACAAAGCAGCGCAAGATGGAATTGTTTGAAACCATCCTACGACAAGTAAATGCAGCGGGGGAAGAGAGGAAAGATGTGTCCCAAATTCAGAAGAAAATCTCTGATCTGAAGTATGCTGTACGGCAAAAAGAAATTAAAAGGCATAATTACAGGTAAATAAATGTTTTCTCCAAATATAATGTTTAGGATGTACTGTATGCACCTTTTCTGAGTACCAAACGATTTTCTCTTTTCAGCCTGAAAACTGGAGGTGGCTTTCCTTCTAAATTGGAGTTTACCCCTGCTGAGGAGATTGTGCTGGGACTTCTCCATCCGGTCGCGGTCGGTGGACATGCTGGTCTAAGGGACACAGACTCACCGACCCGTACCCACGGTGAGTACTCTTAAATCTGCATGTTTGCCTGTTTGCTAAATAATCTAAAGTTCACTAGTAACAAGATAACGGGATGCCCCTATGGTTTGCCTTGCTTGGCCTCGCACTACTGTGCCTGTTTGTGTCCTCTTTTGGTCCCTGGGAATCACACATTTAGGACCACATCCATTATGGCAAAGATCAAATTTCCAATTGGATTGGTAAAGTCATGAAGTTTCTCCAGAAAAGTGATATATTTTGAATCAATCACAAAACACACATCATTATGGATGGGTTGCCTATTTGTTGTGTGAGTTGTGTTTGAGTTAACAATGTAATTAGCCACCCCCAAACATATCTGACCTAGAGCAGCGAGACTCAACTGGCGGGCCGGGGTACCAATGCGGACCTTGGCACCAGATTCCAGGACCCCTGCCCAGACAGCCCTGCACTCAGTTACTTCTGTGTTGACGTGCTCAGAGCTGCCCCCTTGATCGGCGATGTAGTGGTTGTTCTCCTGCCCAATGTGATGGCTCCCTGAAACATAGCATTGCAATATGAAGTACTGCACAGGAAGTGGCATTGCAAGGTACACAGTAACTTGGTAAATCTTTCTCTTGGCACAATCGTGTCCCGCTGCCCCTGCTCTGCCCCATCTGCCACAGTCCCCCCATGCCCCCCCCCCACATAAGCCCCATACATTTGTAACAGATTTGCTCCATCCATCCCATCACCATCAATACGTTAACTCCCCCCTTTAGCCATCCAATCCCTGTCCCCTCAGCTCTGCCCCATCCAGCCCAGCAAGGGCAAGCAGCCTTTATTAGTTTGCACTTGGAAATCTCAAGCCCCTCCACCAGTGTGTTTAGTTCTAACTAGACACCCCCTGCGTCAGCCCCATGGCCAGACATTCACCTCTCACCACATACCTTTAAATGGACCTTTCCAACAATTGTTTGAGTACCCCGGACCTAGCGAATGGTAGGCTAAATCCAAAAATGTGCGTTGAAAGTTGTATGCTGACTGGGTACACTTCCTGACTTAGAACTGAGGTCAGTTAGCAGTTTTCGCGAGCCATTGCACCTATCTAAACTTGCGTGTCTTTTAACAAATGTCCCCATTGCTCTAGAGTTGATTAATATTACAAATAGAGGTTTATTTGATTACCTATCCCAAAAATGGTTATGTGTGTGTTTACGTGGTTTGTTTTTCTCTTCTTCAGCCCAGCATGATCCCTCAGCAAGGGTAAACTCACCCCCCAGTTTGGTTATGCCTACCAGGTCCGTACAGCATAGGAGCCCAGATCAGAGATTTCCGGTAAGTTAATTTAGTACCATAAATACTACCAAGTGCTTAAGAATGTGTTAAACTGTGGGAATCCCAAATTTGGACGCCAACTTACACTTTTTTTTTTATATGTCCCTACAGACCCGCACACTCATGGAAGAGATCCAGGAAATGGAGGAAGATGATGATGTCTCCATGCAGGGCACGTCGGATGACCTCCCCCTGGGTCCCAATTTGGAACTGCTCCATAATGTTTCTCTGGCCAATCCTCAGCAGCAGAGTGAATCTCCATCCATTGTGCATGCACATGGGGAGACTGACACTACAGTCCCCAGTGTTCACTCTGCTGCTGAGGATTTGCAAAGCAGGCCTGTTGCTGTTGAGGGGACGACACCACGCGGCAGGGCACGCCCAAGAGCCAGGGTAATTGTGCGGCGGACTCCATTACGCCGCCCCACAATTTCCCAGGGGAGGCAGAGTGCCCTGCTTCAATTATGGACCCAACAAAGGGACTCTTATGAGGCACAGCTCGTTACAGAGCGTGAGCAAAGGCATGCCGACATGGTCACCATCAATACCAGTCTACAGGGCATCCTCGCGGAGTTGCGTACCCTCAACAGCAACGTGGTCACTGCAAGTAATGGCATCCAGTCAGCCATGGCTGAGATGACCAATATGCAGAGAAACATTGTGGAGCAGTTTCAAATTCACAATGCTGCCATGGCCCAGGCTAGGTCCCATTCACATGGACCTCCACCTGGACCTCCACCTGGGTATTATGGGCAGCCACCCTATTAAGCCATGGGTGTGTGGGACATCTTTTCTCTTAACCCCCACTGTATTTACTTGTCCTTTGAGGTTTCAAACAATCCATTTTGTGTTGCTCATGCAGGTTGTGTTTTGTATTTGCTCCCATATAGCTCCTTAGAGTAATGCTTAAGGCCACTAGCCAATGCCATAGGTCTATGTGGAGGGTATCTGGCCACTTATGGCTTTAAATATGGATTTGGTTGGTGCTCCTCCTGTTTGCAGACATGTTTGTGTGACATTATGGCCATGCCCAAATATCCCTGGGCACAGGCAATATTAATGACTGGACTAGGCTGGCCTTTGGACTGGGTGTCCTTGTTTGGTTGTGCCACTCACTTCCAGGTGTAGATGTGCTCGATGTTTTTTTTGTAATGTTATCCATTTGTAACCACAGATGTATGTGGAATGTTTTCTGTTAAGCACTATAATTTTTAATTTTCTAAGTAAAAAAAAAATCTCACTTACAATACTTGTGGCGTTTTTAGTGGGAACACATTTTAAACAGCTTGGGCTAAACCAGATATTTTTGGTTTGAAGAGGTGTAACAATGCAAATCTAAAGCTAAGGAAACTACATGAAATACATTAGGCAACAATTAAGGTCAAAATGTTTTACTTTGAGGTAATGCCACATTACGGCAAAACAACATATTTAACAAAAAGGATAACACAGACACACAGAATGTTGAGACACGAAATAAAATTAAGTAAAATGCTGCAAGATCAGGTTGGCTCTAACTGATTGGCCAGACTCACTGGGTGGCCCCACAAAATTCTCGACATCATCCTCTACGGCTGAAGAGGGCAGGCTATCCACATAACGTGGGACACGTTCCAGGATGGCAAAATTGTGCAAAACAGCACATGCCATGATTATGTCGATCACTTTCTTGGGATCATATTGCAGGGCGCCCCCAGTATGGTCCAGGCAACGAAAACGTGTCTTCAACAGCCCAAAGGCCCTCTCCACAACAGCCCGGGTCTTGCGGTGCGCACGGTTGTACGCTTCCTGAGAGGCATCCTGGGGCCGCAGCACAGGCGTCATGAGCCAGGGTAGAAGTGGGTACCCGGAATCACCTTAAACAGACAATTAAATGTAATCAAAATTAAAAAGGCAACACAACAAACACAAAAAATGTTACATATATCATAATGATGTAAGGTAAAGGTGAAAAAAAAACACCCAGGGCACATTAGCAAAATAAATATTGCCACTAATGTAGTACCTAAATAAAAATGGCACTTCAATATACCAATTAATTAACAAACATCTGCACGGCCAAGGGGATTTGGAATTTAAATATATTTTTAGTTTTCAGACATGTTACAATTAGGATGCTGCTGAGGGGCTATCCACATTTAGATGAAAACTACAATGTAATGTAATGTAATGCAATGTAAGTCCACTTTGACATTTAAAGACCAATAGTACAAAAGGAGCCAAAGCTCAAAGATCCTTGGGTATAAACTCCCAACCAATATATTTAGGGACATGGAACTTACAGACATCCTAACTAAAGGGAAAACATTCTGAAGGACAAAGCGAGGCAAGCATTTTTTTTTGAAGTTCATAATATATGACCCAAGAAAAAGGCAGTTTCTGGCTTATGTAAAGAATTCAAATACTAACATATCAACAAATACAAGATTAATCCAACATTTAATAGCACACAAATAGGACACACTTACCAAGCAGCCATGCCCCCGAAAATTCACCTGCCTCAAATCTCCGAAACAACCCAGATCGCCTGAGGATATATGAGTCGTGGGACGATCCTGGGTAGCCGGCAAGGACACTCATAAAACGCATGTCCGGACCAACCACGGCCTGGACATTAAGGGAGTGTCCCATTTTACGATTCCTTAAGGCAAAAACATACAAAAAGGGTAATTGATATTTGACCCAAAATAAAAAATTAACAACAAAACATGTCTGCACTCTATTGGGAAATACTAATGAAAAGCCTAGATAAAGCAGCTACACAAATGAGGGATAAACAAATATGCTGCCGCAAAGGAAAACAGGTTACATTACACGTTGGCCAACATAATAACCAATCTCAATACCTATATATATACTCGTCGGCAGCCCTAGGTACGAGTGCCACATGTGTGCAGTCAATAGCACCAATAACGTTGGGCATGTCGGCCACATTATAAAACCCAAGCTTAATGGCGTTTCTGGCTGCCATATCATCCGGAAAATAAATATATTTTGGAGTTATGGCAGCCATGCCTTCCAAAAATTTAGATAGTGCGCGGCTCAGCGTAGGCTGTGACATCCCCACGGAGAGGGCACCCAGCCTCTGGAACGAGCCGTTCGCCAAAAATTGCAGGCAGCCAAGCATCTTGGTCATACCTGAAATTGCATGCCCCTTCCTTGTGGTGCGGGCTAACCATGGCCGCAGCTCACTATATAATTTATGGAGGGAAGCGCGATTAAGCCTGGTCAGCTCGAACAGCTCAACATCATTCATGCTATTGATGTTCATGCGACGACGCAGGGGCAATCTGCTCTCAGACATCTCGATCAACTCAATGCCAAAAAGCATAAGCCCTTGATGTGCCACAAACTCGCTCCGCTCCATCCTACTCCCGAGGCCAAATAGCTGCCGGCAAACATTTCGTAAAGCAGCTCTTTAATGGGCTTCCAAACAATTAGCAATCACCTCTCTGAATTGGTCGCAAGCCCATGTGAAGGACGTAAAAAATAGGATCGGAACGCAAATAATACGATTTGGACGGGAAAAACACACGAACTAACGCAAATTATACGATTCTCGTACGAAATGCGTATGTTCATATACGTCTATGCGCGAACGATCGTGCGAATACGAAATGGGCAAAAAAACAAGAAAAAATGACAAACACCCACCCAAACTTACGATTCTCGATACGAAATCAATTAACTTTGGCTCTTTGAATCGAGGGGAATGTTTCATTTATGGAAGGCCTTGAATAGTTCAGTAAGACATTGGGGTTCATGCAAATTATTTAATGAAGCAAGTTGGGGAGCCTAATTTATTAACAGCGGTCATCTTGGCCGGTGCCGAGCGGCGCAGACAGCTGACATCATTTGGCACTGCGGTCAAAGTGACACTGTACCTTTTGTTGTTCGATTGATAAATGTAATGAGCTATTGGCGCTTATGAACCCAGATCCCTGATTTACAGTGTGGCATTGCTTTTAATCAATCTTTCTGTATTTTAGTTATGCCACACCAGCTTTCTTTAACAAACTCAATGAGAAACCATCACAGACAAATCTGTTCAACCTAATTTGGGATAAAAAATAGCAACATAGCAACAAAAACATTTAATAATTAACTGCAGGTTTTCCAGAATACTGTCTGCATGTCTCTGGGCTGTGACTTTGTTAGTGTGCCAAAAAGGAGAAAATACAAAAATGTTAGTTAAATGTTTATTTTTCACTAACTTTCACTGTCTATAGCTCTGCTCAATCTATGTTGGGCTGCTGTTGTTTCATGGTTGTCAACACGTTTTTTTGCGTTGCGACACTTTTTAACTATGCTTAAGCTGGGTCCCAATTTCTCCCTGCTGTTCATGATTAAAAGCACAGTTCTTGCCTTCTTGCCACTTACCCTAAATAATAAAGTAATCATTTGTGCTCACTGGGAGAAGCCAGTCAGTGTGTCTTTGGAACTTTCGGGCATGTTTGGAACTTCCGGCACCAGTTGCGTTTCCTCTGGCTCTTCCATCCGATGTAGTATGCAGAGATTGTGTAGCACACAGCAAGCCAGGACAATCTTTGACACCTTCTCTGTGCTGTATAGCATCTCCCCTCCAGGATGTGCCAAACATTGGAAGTGTTCTTTCAGCCGGCTGATGGTTCGTTCCACAATGCATCTGCTCTTTCAGTAAGCTGCGTTGTACCGTACATCAGCCGTCCTCTGCGGGTTGCGCACTGGGGTCATCAGCCAGGTCTTTTGGCCGTATCTCTTATCACCTAAGTAGAAACACACGTATTAATGTTGTTACATAAAAAGGGTTCGACAACCCTGCTCATTTCACTTTTGGTGTCTGTTTTCCCTCCCCCATTGTAAAGCCAGTTAAGTATTGTTAGAACTTACAGCTTGCACCCTTACTTACCTAGTAGCCAATCTGCTGGCATTTCTTGAGTCTCAAATTTCCTTGCCAGGGCCGATTGTTGGCACACATAGGCATCATGGCATGATCCTGGGAACCCTGGTCTCACTACACACAGACGCATCTCGTGATTACAAACAACCATCACGTTCATAGAATGGAAGCTTTTACAGTTGTGAAAGTGCAGTTTCTGGGCGCAAGGGGGCCAGAATTAGATATGGATACTGTCAATGCACCCTAGCACATTGGGGATTTGGTAAACACTTGATCAACCCTGAGTCACACCACTATGGCTTCCTCTGCCTCCTTTTCCTCCTCAGAGGCAGCAACATGACTGCACCCCAAACATCACCGCAAAATCTTAGGCCCTTATTTAACAAGGGATAGGGCCAGGTAGCGAATGGTGAGCGAACGGTAATGACGCTCACCGCCACGAGAACGCCGGCTCCCCTCCGCAATCACACATTTATCAAGCCGATCCTGCTTAGTGACTGACAGAGCGCCAGATAGCGAATCATTCATCATTATTCCAGCCTCACCCCACAGCGCCAGCGAGCGACCTTGAACAGCGACAGGTATGACCTCTCGCTACCTGGCGCTCTCCAATGCATTTCAATGGAGCAATCTTTAAATATTCTTAAAGCGGACCTTCACTCTAAATAAGAGTCTATCTTATATGTTTCCCACACCCTGTACATACAGATTGCCCACATTAAAAATCATCCTACCTGCATCTACTGCATTTTATAAGCCTTTAAACATCCAAGATGGCGGCTTATGGAAGCTGCCATTTTTGCAGGCAGCCTGCAAACAGGAAGTGCCTGCAAACAGGAAGTGACTGTGCTGCTCTGCATTCTGGGATTGCTGACCTTTCCCTGACCCCAGCTCTGCTCTGTCTGAGCAAAGCACAGCTATAACCCGCCCCCTGTACCTTATCCCACTCTCCTCTCCTCAGTAAGTGTGATGCTTCTGAGTCAAGATGGCGGCGCCCGTATCCTAAATTCCGGAACAGAGTTGCAGCCCAGTGGGGGAAAGTATAATGAATTAGTGACTAAACATGTAAAATATATTAATTTTAGATGCTGAGGAATTGTTTTTTAAGAGTTCGGGCTTTTCATTAAATCATGGTGAAGGTCCGGTTTAATTAATTGCTATTAATGTTTTTTTTTTTTTTTTTTTTTTTTTTAAATGGCAAAAATTCTGTGACCACTTCTGCAATGTTAGATATTTTTTTTAAGGTAAAAAAAAAAAAATAATTTGTGCAGAATTGATATTACAGGTCTGATATTAACGTATTCATATATTCATATTACAAAATGTTTGTAAAAACATGTTTTTTTTTTTCCAAAAATATGGTTGTTTGGGGGTTAAAAAACTACTTTTAACCCATCGCCACCAGCGCTCTGGGGTTTAAACAAGCATTTCACAGCGCAAGAATTTTTTGAGCGTGATTTGTTAATGAATATGCTGGGAGCCGTTCGCTATGGCCATTCGCTGTCATGCGCTCCCACGGAACATGCGCGGAACCTGTCAAACAACGACTCCTAACCCCGTATTCAACATTACCGCACACCGACTGAGTCGCTGTCAACAGCCGAACAACGGCCAAGCACAGCGAATACTAGCGTGTGCTGTGAAAATAACGCTACTGGCGCTCATCTGTCGCTACCTGGCGCTATTAATGAATCGGCCTCTTAGTCTGCACAGCACTACAGTGCCACTTTACAAACCAACGACCACAATAACAAACACACACACACGCACCAAGCACCACCAAACAAAAATAGCACTGACACCCACTCTTACACACATCAATTCAGATCACCAAAAAGATGCATTGTGGAACAAACCATTTTGCTGCCGAAAGCACACTTCTGAAGTTTGGCCAGGCCAAGAGGGGTGTCAGATACAATCCTGGCTTATTGTGTGTTCCTCAATCTTAGTTTACTACACTAGAGTAGGAGGGAACGCAATTGATTTTACAAAGCCTAGACTTGCTTACACCCAACAGACAGATTGCCTTTGGCTGTTGTACGCAGAACAGGTAGTTTAGCATGACCTTACACAATGTATTCCTACTCTAGTCAAACACCCACAGTGCCTAGGCAAATGCAATAGGGCATATATCCATATTGCTGCGTTCAACAGCTTCCTTTTATACTTGGCTTTAGCAATTAATTGAGTGTAGCAGTGCCACATGTTTTCCATCTTCCCCCTGCCCTCACTGCGCAAACGAGAAATGCAAATTTACTTGGGAAAAGAGGTTAACGCATGCTGATGTGTGCCAGTGGGCATTTCCAGCTTTTTTGCCATCTTCCTCTTCCCCACTCAGCACAAAGGGGAAATGCTAATTATCTTGGGAAAAGGTGTTTAAGCATGCTGCTGCACTCTAGTGGGCATTTCCAGCATCTGTGTCTGCGTGCACATTAGCGCTAAACCCACTGGCGTTTCTATGGCTAGCATTTGTGGTGACACCCTTCATAAATGTGCCACTTCATAAATGTTGAGCAAGTTTTGACCAAGTATGCTGCTTTTTCAGACAGGGAGGTGTTATTATTTGTGTTGAGGAGGAAGCCTGTCAGGATGGCACTGGCTAGACAAGGAAGGCATGCCTGAGATAGTCCCTTGCTGGGCGCAGCACCAGAGATTCACCTCGTAAGCATGCTAGCAGCACCAATCATGCTCATGGTGTGTTGCAAGGTCGGGGGCGGTCTAGTCGCCGGGATTCTACCAGCGCTGTGTTTGCTGCTGCTGCTGCTGCTGCTGCTGTTGCCTTGCCTGCACCTGCAAATTCACAACCCAGTGTGGTGGCCAGTCAGAGCCAGCCCCACACAAGTGCTGAGGGTTCCAGCAAGCCACATGCCAAGTGTAAGCCTGATTTCAACCTGGAAGATAACATTACGCTGGTGCAGCTCACCCTGGCTAAATGTTCTGTCATCTTTGTCAGGGTCTGAGCAAGAATGAATGCACAAAGATCTGGGACGGGCTTGCTGAGACCCTCAATTGCATGGCTCCACATCAGCGATCCACCAAATCCACAAAGAAGCAGGGCAGGGCCCTCATAATGAAAGTGAGGCATACCTGCTAATAGAGTGTGGGGAACTTGATGGGCCCTCCATGAGTATTGTGAATACGAGCTGATGCTGAAGCCCCATATCCCTGTAAATCGACTACAGGGGGTGAATGTGTGGGATGACACCACAGCATTGGCTGAAAGTAAGTGTGTCCTTTTGCTGCACTCAATTTGCCGTTTGCCATTTGCATTAGCATGTGTGTGTTTACTTTGTTTCCTCCCTAGATGCGGATTCTGGGTCGGATGGGGATGAGCCACCTGACTCACAGCCTGGCACCAGCCAACAAATGTCCTCCGATATTGAAGCAGGCCCCAGTCAGCAAGGCAATCCACCACCAGCCATTTCTGCATCCAGCCAAGCTGACGGGCAGGCCGATTCATTAATAGCGCCAGGTAGCGACAGATGAGCGCCAGTAGCGTGATTTTCACAGCGCCCGCTAGTATTCGCTGTGCTTGGCCGTTGTTCGCTTGTTGACAGCGACTCAGTCGGTGTGCGGTAATGTTGAATACGGGGTTAGGAGTCGCTGTTTCACAGGTTCCGCGCTGTATGGGTGCGCCTGACAGCGAATGGCCAGAGCGAACGGCTCCCAGCTTATTCATTAACAAATCACGTTCAAAAAATTCTTGCGCTGTGAAATGCTTGTTTAAACCCCAGAGCGCTGGCGGCGATGGCTTAAAAGTTGTTTTTTAACCCCCAAACAACCATATTTTTTGATTAAAAAATTAAACAAGTTTTTCTAAACATTTTGTAATATGAATACATTCAGACCTGTAATATCAATTCTGCACAATTACCTAAAAAAAATATCTAACATTGCCGTAATGGTCACAGAATTTTTGACAGTTAAAAAAAAAAAAAAAAAAATCAATTAATTATGAATATTTAAAGATTGCTCCATTGAAATGCATTGGAGAGCGCCAGGGAGCGACAGGTCATACCTGGCGCTGTGATGGGATTAGTAGCGGCGCTGTTCGTTGCAGTCGGCTACATGATGAATCCCGCGCTAGCTGACGCTCTCGTCGGCGCTAGCCTCATTTAAGCGTGATAAATGCGTGATTGTGTTCGCCGCCTGGCGTTCTGGAGACGGTAGCCGCCGATAGCTGGTGCTACCTGGCGCTAGTCAGACACTACCTGGCGCTAGCCCTTGATAAATAAGGGCCAATGTCTGTAAATGCACACCTGTGAAGATCTTTCCGATGTATCTGCTGATCTGGCCTTCGGGTATGTTGGTTAATGTTCTCACTCTCTCTCATGTTATTTGTTCTTGTTTGCAGGTATGTGAGTGGCCTCATCAGTATTGCCCGTATGCATTTTTAGGCTTGGTTAACATTGGTAAGGACCTGCCATCTTTGGCCCATGGAACACACTCTGGAAACAGTTATGCAATGCTTTTGTGTAATTTAGGAGGCATATAGTGAAGGCCATCAGCCGCCATAGCTGCCCCAACAACAGAAGCAGTTGACACAAGCATCGAGGATGATTCAACACAGATATTTAAACAATGATTCCCCATCTTCAGACAATAGGCTCGATTCAGAGGCACATTTGTCTGGACCTCCGTAGCTGTCTGTGAAAGTTTTTGTGTATGTTTGTCATTTTTTTTTTCATTCATTTTTCATTTGTACGAACGTTGTAAATAGTCCCTGGAAAACAATGGGCCATATTTAGGCTCTCACATTTTTATAATGTGGGCCAAAGGAAAAAATTTTAATGTGGACCTTAAATAGCCAAATAAAATGTAATCTTTACTTGATCCAACATACATATAATTTTTTTGGTTACAAAATACTTAGGTACTTGGTTAGTGTTATTTGTATTGGCCCACAGGTTTTGCTTAGGGTGTTATTAGTTAGTGTTTCACTCGTTTTCCTTGCCTTGCTGATATTTTGTTTTTCTTTTATCCCAGGAATCGCAAAATGGGCCACTCACTGAATGTACAAGCAGTGGTGGCCCCGGACATGTGGTTCCTTAGTGTCCTCGCTGGGTTCCCAGGCTCATCCCATGATGCCTACGTTCTTAGAAGATCTGGATTGTATGGTCGGTTTGAGTCTGGAAAATTCTCCGGTGGATGGCTCCTTGGTAAGTTGACGCCAAGAACGTCATTTACTTTTCAATGTATGCCTATGAATTAAATTTTTGACCCATGTATGTAAACTATTTGTACCCTTTGTTTACATGTGAAACGCGACCTTTAACATTACATTTATCAAACAGCAAAGCCTTGACAAATGTTTGTCCAGAATTTCCAAATTGACAAATTCTACTTTATAGTAAATTAATTATTAGGCTTCCCCACACTCGGCTGTAATTATGTTCTTGACTTTATGATAGGGGCTGCGCCATCTTTGCTTAGATGCATTACACTTACTGAGTAGAGGATAGTGGGATAAAGTGCAGGGGCCGGGTTAGAGCTGTTTTTGCCTCAGACAAAGCAGATACGGGGTCCTGAAAAGTTAAGACATCCAAGAATGCTGAGCAGCACAGTCCTAAACCAATACCTGTTAACAGTCTGCCTGATTGGCCATCATCTGCCATCTTTGATTTTTAAATTGTCCCAACATCCATTAGATGTGGTTAGGGTTTAATTTGGGCTGCACAATCTGTATGCTCAGAGTGTTGCTCAAATGTAACATAGGCTCTTAGTCATGTTGAAGGACCGTTTGTTGCATTCAATTTAGGGAGTAATGTGTAATTGATGCTATTGTTTTTATTTTTTTTCAGGTGATTCAGGCTATTCACTGCTTCCCTGCCTGCTGACGCCCGTCCTTCGGCCCCAGAATGCCGCCCAGGATGCATATAGAGATGAGCGAACTTTTGAAAAATTCGATTCGACTGATTCGCCGAATTTTCCGACAAAAATCGTTTCGACCCGAATAAATTCGCGACAAATCGCTATTAAAAACGGCTATTTCTGAGCCTCCTACAGCCTCAATAGGGTTGTAAACCATTCAGCCTTGCTGTAACACGCACAGGATGCGTGCTGTGTTAGTTAAATAATACTTTGAAGAAATATCACATGCAGATCAGAGGCATCGCTAATAGAATCGCAGAGCGGCACAATTGCAGAGAGTTGAAGTGGCATCACTATGAGGGGCAGAAGGAGCCCAAATATACACTGGAGTTGGCCTCAGGAGCCCAAAAATTGGATGAATCACACCCTGGAGTTGGCAGAAGTTGGCAGCAGCAGCAGCAGCAGGAGCCCAAATATACACTGGAGTTGGCTTCAGGAGCCCAAAAATTGGATGAATCACACCCTGGAGTTGGCAGAAGTTGGCAGCAGCAGCAGCAGGAGCCCAAATATACACTGGAGTTGGCCTCAGGAGCCCAAAAATTGGATGAATCACACCCTGGAGTTGGCAGGAGTTGACAGTAGCAGCAGCAGCAGGAGCCCAAATATACACTGGAGTTGGCCTCAGGAGCCCAAAAATTGGATGAATCACACCCTGGAGTTGGCAGAAGTTGGCAGCAGCAGCAGCAGGAGCCCAAATATACACTGGAGTTGGCCTCAGGAGCCCAAAAATTGGATGAATCACACCCTGGAGTTGGCAGGAGTTGACAGTAGCAGCAGCAGGAGCCCAAATATACACTGGAGTTGGCCTCAGGAGCCCAAAAATTGGATGAATCACACCCTGGAGTTGGCAGAAGTTGGCAGCAGCAGCAGCAGGAGCCCAAATATACACTGGAGTTGGCCTCAGGAGCCCAAAAATTGGATGAATCACACCCTGGAGTTGGCAGAAGTTGGCAGCAGCAGCAGCAGGAGCCCAAATATACACTGGAGTTGGCCTCAGGAGCCCAAAAATTGGATGAATCACACCCTGGAGTTGGCAGGAGTTGACAGTAGCAGCAGCAGGAGCCCAAATATACACTGGAGTTGGCCTCAGGAGCCCAAAAATTGGATGAATCACACCCTGGAGTTGGCAGAAGTTGGCAGCAGCAGCAGCAGGAGCCCAAATATACACTGGAGTTGGCCTCAGGAGCCCAAAAATTGGATGAATCACACCCTGGAGTTGGCAGGAGTTGACAGTAGCAGCAGCAGGAGCCCAAATATACACTGGAGTTGGCCTCAGGAGCCCAAAAATTGGATGAATCACACCCTGGAGTTGGCAGAAGTTGGCAGCAGCAGCAGCAGGAGCCCAAATATACACTGGAGTTGGCCTCAGGAGCCCAAAAATTGGATGAATCACACCCTGGAGTTGGCAGAAGTTGGCAGGAGCAGCAGCAGGAGCCCAAATATACACTGGAGTTGGCCTCAGGAGCCCAAAAATTGGATGAATCACACCCTGGAGTTGGCAGGAGTTGACAGTAGCAGCAGCAGGAGCCCAAATATACACTGGAGTTGGCCTCAGGAGCCCAAAAATTGGATGAATCACACCCTGGAGTTGGCAGGAGTTGACAGTAGCAGCAGCAGGAGCCCAAACATTACTTCAAAGAGACCCTGGGGTTGGCTTCAGGAGCCCAAAAATTGGATGAATCACACCCTGGAGTTGGCAGAAGTTGGCAGCAGCAGCAGCAGGAGCCCAAACATTACTTTAAAGAGACCCTGGGGTTGGCTTCAGGAGCCCAACAATTGGATGAATCACACCCTGGAGTTGGCAGCAGCAGCAGCAGGAGCCCAAATATACACTGGAGTTGGCTTCAGGAGCCCAAAAATTGGATGAATCACACCCTGGAGTTGGCAGAAGTTGGCAGCAGCAGCAGCAGGAGCCCAAATATACACTGGAGTTGGCCTCAGGAGCCCAAAAATTGGATGAATCACACCCTGGAGTTGGCAGCAGCAGCAGGAGCCCAAATATTACTTTAAAGAGACACTGGAGTTGGCTTCAGTAGCCCAAAAATTGGATGAATCACACCCTGGAGTTGGCAGCAGCAGCAGGAGCCCAAATATTACTTTAAAGAGACACTGGGGTTGGCTTCAGGAGCCCAAAAATTGGATGAATCACACCCTGGAGTTGGCAGCAGCAGCAGCAGGAGCCCAAATATTACTTTAAAGAGACACTGGAGTTGGCTTCAGTAGCCCAAAAATTGGATGAATCACACCCTGGAGTTGGCAGCAGCAGCAGGAGCCCAAATATTACTTTAAAGAGACACTGGGGTTGGCTTCAGGAGCCCAAAAATTGGATGAATCACACCCTGGAGTTGGCAGCAGCAGCAGGAGCCCAAACATTACTTTAAACAGACCCTGGGGTTGGCCTCAGGAGCCCAAAAATTGGATGAATCACACCCTGGAGTTGGCAGCAGCAGCAGGAGCCCAAATATTACTTTAAAGAGACACTGGAGTTGGCTTCAGTAGCCCAAAAATTGGATGAATCACACCCTGGAGTTGGCAGCAGCAGCAGCAGGAGCCCAAACATTACTTTAAAGAGACCCTGGGGTTGGCCTCAGGAGCCCAAAAATTGGATGAATCACACCCTGGAGTTGGCAGCAGCAGCAGGAGCCCAAACATTACTTTAAACAGACCCTGGGGTTGGCCTCAGGAGCCCAAAAATTGGATGAATCACACCCTGTGGAGAGTCATGTGGAGAAAAAGTAGCTTAGTTAGTAATATCTACATAAAATTATGAATAAACAAATGCAAAAGTTTGCCAAAGTGAAGTTTTGTTTGAGGGTGTGTTTCCACCTTTTAATTAAATCAGAAACAAGAAGGTATCATTGCCTCTGACTAATTAGCCCTCAAAAATTCTTGGAATTTTTAATCTGGAATCATGTCTGATCCGTCTTATCCGAAGAATATTAATAAAAAGTAAGAGTAACGTAAAGGATTTTTTATCAATACTTACTTGTGGTCCGATGCGGAGGAATGTCTGTAACTGGAGAGCAGCGCCTTAAATCTGTTTTGCACGATCCATCTTTCTTGGTCTGGCCCCGTCATCAATCTACTGGAATACATCAGGCATTGTTGGGAGGAAAGCTTGGCTGATCCATGCGCCATTCATTTCCACGCAGGGCAGTCTCTGGAAAAAAAAAGTCTGTATAAACCAGGGTCTTTTTCATATAAAAACAAATGGTTATTCTTGCTTTTCAACCATATGTTCCACAGCTTTACCAGTCATTGTGTCAGCCAATGAAGCAACTTTGTCTCGAAGTGCTGCAAAAGCAGTCCACTGCATCACAAGTGGCATCTGACACCCCCAGTCAACTGTCTGTCTGTTATGCTTTGGGTTCAGCTCCACTATCCATTGATCTGATATCCAAGATCTGATAATCATAAAATTCAGCAGCTACTGCCCAGCCAAGAAGTGGAGGAGACACTCGCCTCTTCTTCCACTATCCGGCAATTAGTGATGAGGAGAGTGTCGTGGGAGGAGGTGTTGCAAGCCGAGGTAGTGGAAGAGGGTCCCTGGAGTCTGCGGCGGTGGCGGCGGCAGCAGCAGCGAATTATTGCGGACTGTTGGTAGGAAAAATCAGCTACTCAGCGATGTGGCAGTGTTCCATGCAGCATCCTGTGGAGAAAAAGTAGGTTAGTTAGTGTATATACATAAAATTATGAATAGACAAATGCAATAGTATTGCCAAAGTGAAGTTTTGTTTGAGGGTGTGTTTCCACCTTGCAATTAAATCAGAAACAACTAGCTATCATTTGCCTCTGAATAATTAGCCCTCAAAAATTCTTGGAATTTTTAATCTTGATGTCTGAGGGATTTCTCCTCTCAGACAGCGTCACCATAAGTCCAGCCTGCTGCATTACCCAGTGGTGGACCTTTCAGAGAACTGATGGCTTGTGCCGAGCCGAGGTGGAGAGTCACATGGCATGGTTGTTGAACAGAAGGTGGGCCAGTCCTTTAGCCTGTCAGTGTGTACCAAAGTGCACAGTGTTGTCTACGCCTGGAGCTGTAACTATAGACTCATGGTGGACAATATATATCCTTTTAGGCCCCCTTGGTGATTGTGGTTTCACGCTGTTCTTCACATGGTTTTCCTTGACCATCAGAGTCACACATGGGAGGAACTACTAAAAATGAGAACTCAATCCATGAAAGCATTGCTTAATCCACGAAAACTGCAAATTTGGACCCATGGTGACTGACACTTGGAAGAACATCTTGTTTGCGCTGCGACAAGGAAGCCAGAGTCATGCGTCCTGACATGGCACACGTGTTCAGTCTAGTTTTGAAGTCTTGCCCCCATCTGAAAGACATCCGAACAACAGGAAAGAAAGTTAGCATGCACTTCTGGCACTCCTACACCACCAAGCACAACCTTATTGAGCCTCAGCGTCACAACGGTGTACCCCACCATAGTCTGATTTGCGATGTTTCCACCCGTTGGAATTCCACCCTCCATATGCAGGATCCACTATAGCAGTGGTCCCCAACCCTGTCCTCAAGGCCCACCAACAGGCCAGGCTTTGCAGATCTCCACAAAGATGCTCAGGTGGAGTAATTAGTGCAGCTGCAGAGCAATAGAGCTGGCTATTTGGAGATCCAAAAAACATGACATGTTGGTGGGCCTTGAGGACAGGGTTGAGGACCACTGCACTATAGGAACAGAGAAAAGCCATCACGGATTTCTGGATGATCCAAACGGATAGGGGGACACCCCTGTGTAAATTCAATGTAAACCATTGGCAGCTCATACGTGACACCGACCGTTTGCTCAGGCCCTTTGAGGAAGCTACATTATTAGTCAGTTGCCAGGACTATGAGATGAACGATGAGATTCCACTGCTTCATGTACTACAACACATGTTGGAAAGCATGGCTGGTCAGGGCACTGGAGACATGGCACATACATTTCACAGCCACATGAAGCCTGTGGGGGCTGAAGTGGAGGAGGAGGAGGGGGTGGGGCACAGCAAACCACAGTTTAGGTTTCACAAAATGACCATTTTATCTAGTCATCTGACAGGAGAGGAGGAGCAGGAGCAGCCACAGGAGCTAGAGGGTTGTGAGTAAGGCGAGACAGAGGACCCAGACACACCATGGCAGTTTACAGTGGAGATGGAGACAGGTAGTCCCTCCGAGTCACTTGCACAAATGGCACGATGCATGCTCACATGCATGCGTACTAGTGAGCGCAGAATTGTCTCCATTTGTCAGCGGGAAGACTTCTGGCTCTCCAACTTATTGGACCCTCGCTTCCGGCACAAAATGGGGGCATTTTTTACGCCCACTGAGAGGGAGGACAAACTGACCTACTACAGAGACATCCCACGTAGTCAGTTGGGCGATGTCTATCTGCGCCATGGCCCATACTCCCGCAGGTCTGACTCGGGGGGAAGTCTGCGATCACCTTCCACTGCCATGGCTGCTGGGGGGGTGGAAGGAGCAGCAGCAGCAGCTCCATCAGCAGCAGCCTCAGTCTTCAGTCGCTAGTGAGTAGCTTTCTACACCCGCATAGTGAGTCTACTCATGAGCAGCAGGAAGACCTGGAGCTGGACCTCAAACAGCAGGTCATGTCATACCTTGACATGACCATGCCAACACACCTTCAAGATCCACTGGATTTGCTGGGAAGCCAAACTTGACTTGTGCCCGCAACTAGCAGAGTTTGCCCTGGAAAAGCTGTACTGGCCGGACAGTAGTTGATTTAGATGGCAACTGGGCTGCTCTATATAACGAAGCAAAATGGCAAATTTACCTCACTATATAAGCTATTGCCCCTCAGATTTACACAGGGGCTGCTCTATATTATGCTGCAAAATGGCAAATTAACCTCACAATATAAGCTATTGCAGCTCTATATAAATAAAAATAAATAAATAAAAAAAGGGCCTGTAGAAGCTTATTTAGTATAACAGATAGGGTGACATGTGCTGGTTTGGGATGCCCATATGGGCTAGTGTTTTGGCAGCAGTACAAAAACCAATGCAAAATGCAATAGCTTAATAAAGCTGATGCTGATCAACGCTTATTTAGTATAACAGATGGGGTGCAACATGCAGGTTTGGGATGCCCTGCGGCCTGGTGTATTTAAAGCAGACCAAAACCAATTCAAAATGCAATAACTTAATAAAGCTGAGGCTGTAGATGCTTATTTAGTATAAACAGGTAGGGTGCAAGGTGCAGCTTTGGGGTGCCCTGCGGCCTGGTTAAATGAAAGCAGTCAAAAAGGAAGTGCAAACTGAAGTAGCTTAATGAAGCTGATGCTGATCAACGCTTATGTTGTATACCAGATAGGGTGCAAGGTGCAGCTTTGGGGTGCCCTGCGGCCTGGTTTATTAAAATCAGTCAAAAACAAGTGCAAACTGAAGTAGCCTGATCAACGCTTATGTTGTATAACAGATGCCCGTGTGGCCTGTTATATTTCAAGCTGAACAAAAAGTAACAATAATCCAAGTATGAGACATCATTTTGACCTTCTTCACAGCGCCATACTTTGAAAAAAAAAAATTAATTTCATGCCGATCAATCCAAAGGTCAATGCCCCTAACAAAAATAGTGTTCAGGATAAGTTTTCCTTCTGGAAGGACGTAACCTTTAGTTTACATGCTTGGGGTAGGTTATCTTACAAATTGGGATACCCCAGGCAGCAGTGTCATTGAAAGAGACAGATTGTAATGCAGGCCATACGCAAGCAGAGAAACTCAGGCTGCAACAGGCCTATTTAGTTTACATGGTTGGGGTAGGTTATCTTACAAATTGGGATACCCCACTGTATATGAAACCGAATATAAATGCACACCCAAAAGTGGACACTCAGCCTCCAAGAGGCCTGCTTAGTTTAAATAAGAGAGCTGCTTAGTATGGTAGGTAGGTTATGTTATGTTACAGAATGGGATGCCCCAAGCAGACTTGAGATCAGTATATATGCACACAGCAGCAGTGTGTTAGCAGGCTCATACAGGCCAAATTTCTTTAAATAAATGTGCAGCTTACAGTAAATGCAGAGGCTAATGGTATGTTACAGAATGGGATGCCCCAAAGCTGACTTGAGATCAGTATATATGCACACAGCAGCAGTGTGTTAGCAGGCTCATACAGGCCAAATTTCTTTAAATAACTGTGCAGCTTACAGTAAATGCAGAGGCTAATGGTATGTTACAGAATGGGATGCCCCAAAGCTGACTTGAGATCAGTATATATGCACACAGCAGCAGTGTGTTAGCAGGCTCATACAGGCCAAATTTCTTTAAATAACTGTGCAGCTTACAGTAAATGCAGAGGCTAATGGTATGTTACAGAATGGGATGTCCCAAAAACCAGAGAGCACCTGGCAGGCAGCAGTAAGACTATGCACAGCAAAAGTGTCTTTATCATGCCTAATTTCAATTAGAATAGGTGCAAATGGTTAGGTTCTTAAATAGAGGCTGGTGTAGTCACAGAATGGGATGCCCTAAAAACCAGCAGTAAGTACACCTGGCAGGGACAAGTTGTGCTATGCCCAGCAAAAGTGTCTTTATCAGGCCTAATTTCAAATATGATAAGAGCAAATGCTTATATGGTCTTAAACAGAGGCTGCTGTAGTCACAGAATGGGATGCCCCAACAGGAATCGACCTGGCAGGGTCCAGTAGTGCTTTGGCCAGCAAAAGTGTCTTTATCAGGCCTAATTTCAAATATGATAAGAGCAAATGCTTATATGGTCTTAAACAGAGGCTGCTTTAGTCACAGAATGGGATGCCCTGGGCAGGAATGGACCTGGCAGGGTCCAGTAGTGCTTTGGCCAGCAAAAGTGTCTTTATCAGGCCTAATTTCAAATATGATAAGAGCAAATGCTTATATGGTCTTAAACAGAGGCTGCTGTAGTCACAGAATGGGATGCCCTGGGCAGGAATGGACCTGGCAGGGTCCAGTAGTGCTTTGGCCAGCAAAAGTGTCTTTATCAGGCTAATTTCAAATATGATAAGAGCAAATGCTTATATGGTCTTAAACAGAGGCTGCTGTAGTCACAGAATGGGATGCCCTGGGCAGGAATGGACCTGGCAGGGTCCAGTAGTGCTTTGGCCAGCAAAAGTGTCTTTATCAGGCCTAATTTCAAATATGATAAGAGCAAATGCTTATATGGTCTTAAACAGAGGCTGCTTTAGTCACAGAATGGGATGCCCTGGGCAGGAATGGACCTGGCAGGGTCCAGTAGTGCTTTGGCCAGCAAAAGTGTCTTTATCAGGCTAATTTCAAATATGATAAGAGCAAATGCTTATATGGTCTTAACCCTTTCGCTGCCAGCCTACCTGCAGCATTTGCCACTCCCTGTTGCCAGACGATGTTTCACCATTTTGCGCTACACATATTCAACTGTCATTTTTGAAGGGATTTCCAGGGATTTCCCAGGAAAATTATATATTGTTTTTTTCAACAGAGTCTGGGCTTTAACATGAAATGTCTTGTTTGTATTTTTTAGGTGTATTCTCAATTTTTTTGGGTGAAATGTGTGAAAAAAAACAAAAAAAAAACATTTTTTTACAATTTGTAGAGTTTTTTTGTAATAAAAAATGTAAGTTTGTCAATAAAATCTTATTGCGTGAGAAACCCCAATTTCTCCCGGTTACAGCGATACCACATATGTATAGGTAGACACCCTTTCCTGCCCAGAAGCCTTTTATAGCTGCTGGATGACAAATGGTTAATTAAAAAAAAAAATGACATAGGGTCCCCCTTCCCGGGGAGGGGGACCCCATTTTTTTTTGGATTTTGAAGGGTTAAAAACCCTTCAAAATCCAAAAAAAAAAATGACGTGGGGTCCCCCTTACCCAAAGTAACCAGCCCGGGACCAGCTATGGGGGCTTGTAGGCACAGAGTGGGGGGGCCAGCTTTGGTGGCCCCCCCACCCTGCAGCCTACGAGCCCACATAGCCTATGTGGGCCCGGGCTCTTCTGCCCCCCCCTGGCCTTTGGGGAGGCAGGTAATGGGGGTGCGGGGGTTAATGGCAAGCCACCCGCTAGGGCAGGTGACTTGCCACCCCCCCAGCCTTGTGAACTGGTATAAGGGGTCTCATGGACCCCTTACCAGCTCACAAAGGGTTAATGTGAAAAAAAAACACCACACAATAATAAAAAGTATTTTATTAGAAAAAAAAAAAATTTTTTTTTACTGTACTTACCTTCGATTGCAAGCTCTTGTCCCTCGCCGCTCAGCTGACAGATGCCGGTGATCAGCATCCAGAGAAGGAGAAGGCAGGAGATCAGAGGATCTCCTGTCACCTCCTTCCCCTGTGCCGATCACCGGCATCTGAGAAGCTGAGAAGGCTGAAGCCTGAGATCGGGGCCGGGATGACTTCATAAGCCCCGCCCCCAAGGGGGCGGGGCTTAGAGGCATGATGGCGGCCGCCATCGTGCAGAAGAGAGGAGAGAGCCTCCCAGGCTCTCTCCTGAAGATCGGTAAGTCCTGGGGGGGGATCGGAGGCCCCCCAGGTGAAGAGGAGGGACAGCGGGAGCCAGCGCACACACAGGTAAGTGAATGTCATTTTTATTTATTTTTTTTTTTACAGTTAGAAGCTGCTGCTGCAGAAGCGGGGGGGGGGGGGCGGCCTATTCCGGGGGCTCTCCTGGAGCCATCCGACCCCCCACGGGGGATCGGATGGCACCAAATTAAAGAGGAGACCCGGCCGGATCCAACAAGGGGTCAGGTGAGTATTTGTTGTTTTTACTTTTTAAACTACAAGCGAGGAAAGTCAAGCACGTAACACCTACGTGCTTGGCACTTAAGGCCCAGCCAAGCCAGCACGTAGGTGTTACGTGCTTGGCAACAAAAGGGTTAAACAGAGGCTGCTGTAGTCACAGAATGGGATGCCCTGGGCAGGAATGGACCTGGCAGGGTCCAGTAGTGCTTTGGCCAGCAAAAGTGTCTTTATCAGGCTAATTTCAAATATGATAAGAGCAAATGCTTATATGGTCTTAAACAGAGGCTGCTGTAGTCACAGAATGGGATGCCCTGGGCAGGAATGGACCTGGCAGGGTCCAGTAGTGCTTTGGCCAGCAAAAGTGTCTTTATCAGGCCTAATTTCAAATATGATAAGAGCAAATGCTTATATGGTCTTAAACAGAGGCTGCTTTAGTCACAGAATGGGATGCCCTGGGCAGGAATGGACCTGGCAGGGTCCAGTAGTGCTTTGGCCAGCAAAAGTGTCTTTATCAGGCCTAATTTCAAATATGATAAGAGCAAATGCTTATATGGTCTTAAACAGAGGCTGCTTTAGTCACAGAATGGGATGCCCTGGGCAGGAATGGACCTGGCAGGGTCCAGTAGTGCTTTGGCCAGCAAAAGTGTCTTTATCAGGCCTAATTTCAAATATGATAAGAGCAAATGCTTATATGGTCTTAAACAGAGGCTGCTGTAGTCACAGAATGGGATGCCCTGGGCAGGAATGGACCTGGCAGGGTCCAGTAGTGCTTTGGCCAGCAAAAGTGTCTTTATCAGGCCTAATTTCAAATATGATAAGAGCAAATGCTTATATGGTCTTAAACAGAGGCTGCTTTAGTCACAGAATGGGATGCCCTGGGCAGGAATGGACCTGGCAGGGTCCAGTAGTGCTTTGGCCAGCAAAAGTGTCTTTATCAGGCTAATTTCAAATATGATAAGAGCAAATGCTTATATGGTCTTAAACAGAGGCTGCTGTAGTCACAGAATGGGATGCCCCGGGCAGGAATGGACCTGGCAGGGTCCAGTAGTGCTTTGGCCAGCAAAAGTGTCTTTATCAGGCCTAATTTCAAATATGATAAGAGCAAATGCTTATATGGTCTTAAACAGAGGCTGCTGTAGTCACAGAATGGGATGCCCTGGGCAGGAATGGACCTGGCAGGGTCCAGTAGTGCTTTGGCCAGCAAAAGTGTCTTTATCAGGCCTAATTTCAAATATGATAAGAGCAAATGCTTATATGGTCTTAAACAGAGGCTGCTTTAGTCACAGAATGGGATGCCCTGGGCAGGAATGGACCTGGCAGGGTCCAGTAGTGCTTTGGCCAGCAAAAGTGTCTTTATCAGGCTAATTTCAAATATGATAAGAGCAAATGCTTATATGGTCTTAAACAGAGGCTGCTGTAGTCACAGAATGGGATGCCCCAACAGGAATCGACCTGGCAGGGTCCAGTAGTGCTTTGGCCAGCAAAAGTGTCTTTATCAGGCCTAATTTCAAATATGATAAGAGCAAATGCTTATATGGTCTTAAACAGAGGCTGCTTTAGTCACAGAATGGGATGCCCCAACAGGAATCGACCTGGCAGGGTCCAGTAGTGCTTTGGCCAGCAAAAGTGTCTTTATCAGGCCTAATTTCAAATATGATAAGAGCAAATGCTTATATGGTCTTAAACAGAGGCTGCTGTAGTCACAGAATGGGATGCCCCGGGCAGGATTGGACCTGGCAGGGTCCAGTAGTGCTTTGGCCAGCAAAAGTGTCTTTATCAGGCCTAATTTCAAATATGATAAGAGCAAATGCTTATATGGTCTTAAACAGAGGCTGCTGTAGTCACAGAATGGGATGCCCCGGGCAGGAATGGACCTGGCAGGGTCCAGTAGTGCTTTGGCCAGCAAAAGTGTCTTTATCAGGCCTAATTTCAAATATGATAAGAGCAAATGCTTATATGGTCTTAAACAGAGGCTGCTGTAGTCACAGAATGGGATGCCCTGGGCAGGAATGGACCTGGCAGGGTCCAGTAGTGCTTTGGCCAGCAAAAGTGTCTTTATCAGGCCTAATTTCAAATATGATAAGAGCAAATGCTTATATGGTCTTAAACAGAGGCTGCTGTAGTCACAGAATGGGATGCCCTGGGCAGGAATGGACCTGGCAGGGTCCAGTAGTGCTTTGGCCAGCAAAAGTGTCTTTATCAGGCCTAATTTCAAATATGATAAGAGCAAATGCTTATATGGTCTTAAACAGAGGCTGCTTTAGTCACAGAATGGGATGCCCTGGGCAGGAATGGACCTGGCAGGGTCCAGTAGTGCTTTGGCCAGCAAAAGTGTCTTTATCAGGCTAATTTCAAATATGATAAGAGCAAATGCTTATATGGTCTTAAACAGAGGCTGCTGTAGTCACAGAATGGGATGCCCCAACAGGAATCGACCTGGCAGGGTCCAGTAGTGCTTTGGCCAGCAAAAGTGTCTTTATCAGGCCTAATTTCAAATATGATAAGAGCAAATGCTTATATGGTCTTAAACAGAGGCTGCTTTAGTCACAGAATGGGATGCCCCAACAGGAATCGACCTGGCAGGGTCCAGTAGTGCTTTGGCCAGCAAAAGTGTCTTTATCAGGCCTAATTTCAAATATGATAAGAGCAAATGCTTATATGGTCTTAAACAGAGGCTGCTGTAGTCACAGAATGGGATGCCCTGGGCAGGAATGGACCTGGCAGGGTCCAGTAGTGCTTTGGCCAGCAAAAGTGTCTTTATCAGGCCTAATTTCAAATATGATAAGAGCAAATGCTTATATGGTCTTAAACAGAGGCTGCTGTAGTCACAGAATGGGATGCCCCGGGCAGGAATGGACCTGGCAGGGTCCAGTAGTGCTTTGGCCAGCAAAAGTGTCTTTATCAGGCCTAATTTCAAATATGATAAGAGCAAATGCTTATATGGTCTTAAACAGAGGCTGCTGTAGTCACAGAATGGGATGCCCTGGTCAGGAATGGACCTGGCAGGGTCCAGTAGTGCTTTGGCCAGCAAAAGTGTCTTTATCAGGCCTAATTTCAAATATGATAAGAGCAAATGCTTATATGGTCTTAAACAGAGGCTGCTTTAGTCACAGAATGGGATGCCCTGGGCAGGAATGGACCTGGCAGGGTCCAGTAGTGCTTTGGCCAGCAAAAGTGTCTTTATCAGGCTAATTTCAAATATGATAAGAGCAAATGCTTATATGGTCTTAAACAGAGGCTGCTGTAGTCACAGAATGGGATGCCCCGGGCAGGAATGGACCTGGCAGGGTCCAGTAGTGCTTTGGCCAGCAAAAGTGTCTTTATCAGGCCTAATTTCAAATATGATAAGAGCAAATGCTTATATGGTCTTAAACAGAGGCTGCTGTAGTCACAGAATGGGATGCCCTGGGCAGGAATGGACCTGGCAGGGTCCAGTAGTGCTTTGGCCAGCAAAAGTGTCTTTATCAGGCCTAATTTCAAATATGATAAGAGCAAATGCTTATATGGTCTTAAACAGAGGCTGCTTTAGTCACAGAATGGGATGCCCTGGGCAGGAATGGACCTGGCAGGGTCCAGTAGTGCTTTGGCCAGCAAAAGTGTCTTTATCAGGCTAATTTCAAATATGATAAGAGCAAATGCTTATATGGTCTTAAACAGAGGCTGCTTTAGTCACAGAATGGGATGCCCTGGGCAGGAATGGACCTGGCAGGGTCCAGTAGTGCTTTGGCCAGCAAAAGTGTCTTTATCAGGCTAATTTCAAATATGATAAGAGCAAATGCTTATATGGTCTTAAACAGAGGCTGCTGTAGTCACAGAATGGGATGCCCCAACAGGAATCGACCTGGCAGGGTCCAGTAGTGCTTTGGCCAGCAAAAGTGTCTTTATCAGGCCTAATTTCAAATATGATAAGAGCAAATGCTTATATGGTCTTAAACAGAGGCTGCTTTAGTCACAGAATGGGATGCCCTGGGCAGGAATGGACCTGGCAGGGTCCAGTAGTGCTTTGGCCAGCAAAAGTGTCTTTATCAGGCTAATTTCAAATATGATAAGAGCAAATGCTTATATGGTCTTAAACAGAGGCTGCTGTAGTCACAGAATGGGATGCCCTGGGCAGGAATGGACCTGGCAGGGTCCAGTAGTGCTTTGGCCAGCAAAAGTGTCTTTATCAGGCCTAATTTCAAATATGATAAGAGCAAATGCTTATATGGTCTTAAACAGAGGCTGCTTTAGTCACAGAATGGGATGCCTCACAGCAGACTTAAGATCAGTTCAGTATATATGCACAGTTAGTTACTATAAGCAGCCTGAAAACGCTAACAAAGGCTGGATGAAAAAAAAAAAATCTCCCTGTCAGCCAGCTCCGTTTTTCCTACCTTTCCCTGGCTTTCTGTCTGTCTCCTGTCTGTCTCCTGCCTGTCTCCTGCCTGTCCCTGTCTGTCCCTGTCTCCAGCCTGTCTAACTGCCTCAGCTACACAGCGTTCTGTCTGTCTGTCACGAATGCAATAGAGAAATGAGGAAAAGCAAGATGGCCGCCGTTAAATACCGCTGTGTGACGTCACCGGGCTTGCTGGCTGCTGATAGGCTGCATGTGACTGCCCCAGCTTGCACTGGCGCGGGATACATGTCCAGAGAATGGATGTTAAAGGAAAACTTCGAGTGATCGAATCGCGGGGAAATTCGGATTCGATCCGAATCGAATTTTTCCTGAAATTCGGATCGAATCCGGGTTCGTCCGGATCGATTCGCTCATCCCTAGATGCATACAATCGGGCACACAGGAAGACCAGGGCCGTGCTACAGTATGACCCCAAGAAGGTCATTGATATAATTATGGCGTGTGCTGTGTTGCATAATTATGCCATCATGCAGCGTGTCCCACAGTTTATGGATTTGCCCCCCTCTCCACCCAGCGATGATCCAGAGGACCACTACCGTGGCACAGCTAGTGCGTCTGGGCAAGCCGTTCGTTCAAATTTGATTGCCACACATTTTTCTTAATTTGTTGTGCCTGTGTTTGTTTTGTCCCTTTATTGATTGTTATTTAATTTCTTTTGGCATTGTGTTTGTATTTTTGTAAGTTACTGTCCAAAATAGTAATGAAGTCATTAATAAAAATCTCACACCTGATTTTAGACTCATGGCTTTTTTTGGGCCAAATTTGTTTCTGCAAACTTTAAGTAATCTTTATCCCAAAAATACATTAAGGCATCAACTTAGACAACAACAGGTCAAGTCAAAATTATTTTGGTTTATTTTCAAAGCAAACATTGGAGTTGATGGTCACTCCCATAGTTCATGAAAATACATGGTAAAACAACAAATGTCATTTTTGACAAATCATGCCACATAGCAATTGGCCACAGGCAGGAGTTTAAAAGTAATGCACTCCAGGCCAAAGTTTACATCACAAATTAAATACACACACATATGTGACAACCATTGGCATGTCCAGATTTTTGAGCCAACAAATAAGGCCACAGACACACCCTCTCCTGCTTGGCCACATTTGCCACAGGCACAGGTGGAAAGCAGCCATACCTATGCCACATCTACACCTGTTAGTCAGTGGCCCACCCAAATAAGAACCCCCAGTCCCAATCCAAGTCCAGTTCAATCTCAGCCAGGGGTCAAACTAGTAGTTTGCCAGGCCAGAATGTCCCCCAATCATGCCTACAAACAGGAGGAGCCAGAACCAATGTAATTAGGCCCAAGCCTGCAGCGCAACAGCTTGAGTGGCAGGTTCAGTGAGGCTTGAGCTCTGGCATTGGCTAGTGGGCTACCTCAGCACTCTAATGAGCTATATGGGCGCAAAATAAAAGCATACAAGCAAAGCCATTCGAAAAGGGTATATTGGTAGGGCTCACCAGACAGGTCAATACAGTAGGGATGTAGAGCAAAGATGTTGAGCAGATACAGGCCAAATAGGCCTTAAAATGGTGGATGCCCATAAAACCCAGGTTGTGGGCCTTGGAGGTGGGCCCTCACCTGGGCCTGTGTGGCATTCAGAATCTGCAACTGTTCCAACATGTTTCTATTGGTAGTTCGAAATTCAGCCAGCATGGCACTGAAATTGGTAGTTAAGAGGGCCATGTGGCTGTTGCTATTTCGAACTTCCTCAAGCATGGGTGTGAAATTTGTGGATAAGGTGGCCATGTGGCTGTAAATTCAGTCAGCATGGAGTTTAACGTATTATTTAACGTCTCTAATTAGCCATGAAGATGCTTGTGGTTGCTTTGATTTTGTAGGTGAAATGAACGCCTCTCATGATGTCATGCTGACTCCATCATCGGCGCGCCCCTCCCCTGGAAAACTGGGCGACGTAGCTGACTACGCCTCCCAATTCCCCGGGTTGTGGGGCGTGCAGATGATGGGCCTCTAGATCCACCAACTGCCACAGGTCTGCTTTGCAAATCCTCAGCAGCAGAGCTAACACTGGGGACTGTAGGCTCAGTCTCTGCGTGCTGCCCATGATGGGCTGGCAGCATGCAGCCAGCTTCACTCTGCTGCTGAGGATTTGTGGGAGAAACATGTTGGGACAGTTGCAGATTCTGTCCTAGGGGATTTCCTCCATCAGTGTGTGGGTCTGTTGGGACATGTAAAAAAAAAGGTTCAGTTTGGACACTACATATGTAATTCCGCAAAAAGAAACATGGCAAGTCACATGCATAAGCAAAATCAGAAAAAGACACTTACCGTATATATCGGTTCCTGCGCCCGAGGCAGCACGGAAGTTACGGCATGGTCAAACTGGCTGAGGATTCCCCACTAGCTGAGGGATGATGCTGGGCTGCATTGGGGAAAAGAAGGCATGTTAACATACAACTAGGCATTGCTGATGTGTAAGAATACATATGCTACACTAAAACACGTGGGCAAGCATGAATGGCAACTCCCCCAACGGCCAAGCTGACCTTCACTATGAATGCCATTATCTGTTAGATGTATTAGTAACCAAGTACATACACATTGGTCACCTTAACCCAACAAAACATGCATGTACTGGCTGTTGTGAGGCTTCACACATCCCTAAAAGCCCATTAGGGGACCACATTCAGCTTGCAAATAGCATTTGCCCTAAGATTATGCTGATTACCATTCTTTCTAGGTAAACCTTTCAATCACCCCAGATCAAGTCTTTCAGACCAAAGCACAGCTCCCACACAAGTGAGCTACAGATAAAGATGTAAGTGTTGGATGTGATTGACTAGAAACACATAACAGGCAGTCCTTTGCTAATCTTAATACTTGAATACTGTTCCGAAGGACTCGCAAAGGTCATGTATGGGCAAGCAAATTAGCAAATGATCAGTCCACACACATGACACACCCTGGTCAAATTGTTACCTCCACTACAAGGCACACCCTAGGGGCATGTGTTAATTTATGCCTTGGAGCCTCATTTTACACGTAGCTCACATTTCACATACACACTAACATTACTAGCCTGCAGGAATAGTCGGGATGTCCGCATCCTGTCTGCCCGAGTGTCCCTCTAAGGCCACGGGATGTAGCAGGCCCAGCACCATCTCCTCAGCCTGGGTAAATTGCAGTTTAGTGGGGAAGCCTCTGCCAGTTTGTAAGCTGAAAAAGATAGTTTGACACATTTAGCAAAATGGTGACAATACAAGAAGAAGACAAATCCACAAAGTATATATGTACCTGTAATGACGCCGTTTATTTTCTTTCTTCCGTGCTGCATACTTGAGGTCCGATATTTTCCTTTGAATCTGCTCCACATCTTTGAGCTCTTTCCCCGCTGCATTGACCTGTCTGGTGAGCTCCTCCAAAATTTCTGCTTTGCGCTGTTTGCTGGTAGCTTTTGATCTGCACCCATATAGCTCATCATAATGCAAGGTGAGCCCACTTGCCAATGCCAGAGTTTGGGCCTCCCCAAACCTGCCACTCAAGTGGCCTCTGCGCAATGTGCGCCCTGTTGCTTGCGGTTGTGGCTCCTCATTGTTTGTAGGCAAATCAGGGGACATTCTGGCCTGGCTGTGTTGGGGTGAAATTAATGACTGCTGGCTGGCTGGATATAGAACAGGACTAGGAAAGGGACTGGGTGTTCGTGGCTGGGTGGCCACTGAAGTAGCAGGTGTAGATGTGGCATATGGTGAGTGCCTTGTCACTTGTGCCGGTGGAGAATGTGGCCGAGGAGAAGAGGGTGTGCTTGAAGAAGTCGGGCTTGGGGCACTGTGCCTCTGTGGGCCCTTAGAAGTAGCATGCCCCTTGCAGGTAGTAGGCTGGTCCAGGGGTGAGCCAGAGCTTTGGCTTCTTTGCTGGTGCCTTGCCCTCTTGGCCGAGGATTTGGAGACCCGTGCGGGTAGGGATGGCGACCTTGGGCTTCTTGGGCGGTGCCTTGCCCTATTGCCATGAGATTTGTGGCCACATGCGGGTGGTGGTGATGCCGAACTCGGGCTGCTGGGGCTTCTTGGCCTTCTTTGCCGGTGCCTTTGGCTCTTTCAATATTTTTCAACACGTGCGGGTGGTGGTGATGGCGAGCTACAGCTGCTTGGGCTACTTTCCCGGTGTGTTCTCTATTTAGCCTTGGCTTGGGAGACACGTAGGTGGGGTGATTGGGACCTGGGGGGGCTGGGGCTTCGCACCCTCTTGGTACCTTTTTTGGCGCCCGTTGTTGTTGCCTTGCTGGCTTGTGGCTTCCTCTTGCCTTCTGGCTCCTTTTTTTGCCTGGTTGTTTTAGTAGGCTTTGGCTGAGCACTGCGGGTTGCCTGCAGCTTACTTTTGGGCATCTGGGAGCGAGTTGTTGGCCCTGCAGAAGGCTCCTGCCACGTTGATGGATGTTTGCTGCTGCTGCTGCTGGCGTCCTTTGCTGCTTTTAGCATATTCTTTTTTGAGACTCTGAAAGAGAATGAGCTGTGTGTCCCGGACCCTTTAAATAATAATTCCGGGGTCTGACGCGTACGGCCGTTCGTCCGGCTGTGCGGAACCCGGAAACCGCTGGGGCATAACTTATCTGCTGCAGACAAGAGGAAAGATGGCACCCACAATCTTCACCCACCAACAAGAAGAGATCCTCATGCTTGTAAGTGTCTTTTAATGCTTTTGATTTGCCATCTAAATGCATGCTTAGGCCTTAAGGAAGCGCAGGAAGAAACGCTTTGTTTTAAAAGTGTCTAAAACTCTGTGCAAAACCGAAGTTAGGGCCCACATGTGCGAAGCCACACTTATGCCAGCTACATGGATTGTATTAGGCTAGAAATTTGTCTGTTAATGTCATTTAGTCAAATGATCTATTTGTGACAGATATTAGTAGGCACTTTAATCTAAATGCTATGTTTATTTTGTGTTTTGTAGACGATGCTGGAGCGCAGGTACGACTACCTGCCCAACTCATTTGAGATGCGGACCATCGCCCTGGAGATAGTTTCCAGAATCCACCATCAGACGGACACCACCTTCACCCACACTCAGAATATGCAGCATTGGTCGGACCTGAAACGGCTGCAAATGCCCCGGGTGCAGCACTTTTTCGGACTCCATTTCCCTAGTAAGTACATAGCGATTGCATGCCAGATGTAACTAATCCAGAAGGTAGGCCTTTATTTAAAAATGCTTTTTTTTTCTAGTGTTGGAAATGGAGTACCGAATCTGACGCACCCAGAGGCGCACAGGCCGACCAGTGCTGCATGAATCTGCGGCTGGAAGTGAAGGTGGTGGATCTCCAGGGCGACGGTCCTACCCCTCCTCTGTAGGGTCCTCCGACCAGCCCCTGGACCTTACCACAGAGGAAGGGTGGCACGGCGTGGGCAGGCAGTCGTACCCAGCGACCCAGACGGGAGCCTCTGGTATGTGACTCTTCATGTAACCGCACACACATACATGCTATTTACAACCAAGCTGATTCCCTTAATCTGTTTTTCTAGATGCTTCTGGAGCGGGTGAAGATGTGGAGGATGCAGCAGATCTTGCCCAGGAAGCACAGGGAGAAGGCGAGAGATGTGACACACACATTGAAATAGACATTTTATTACTGTTGACTAAGACATTATAAGTGACCCTATTTGCCATGTCTCTACAGCCTCTACTTCACAGCAGTGGCAGGGCCCAGGACGGAGGGTTGTCCCCAATGAGGCATCCGTCAACCACCAACCAAGTAAGTTGTAATGTCATTCTTTGCAGTATGTGGTAATTGACATGATCACCCAGATACATCAAGCCATAGTCAATGGCATTAGCAGAATGACCTCTGTCCACTTCCTTAGATTAATGACTTAGCAGAATGACATATGTCGTCATGATTTAAGTTGCCAACTTACAAACATTCCAGCCACAGGTGATAAACATGTATTTGTCTCAAACTAATGTTGTTTTAAACATTTCATACAGGGACCACACGGGCAAGAGTGGAAGAAATGAATCGAAGGGTCCTTGAGTTGGTGGCCAATATGCAGCTGCTGCGTGACTCATTGGGGACAACAGAAGAAGAGTAGTGTCCTGGGTCCTGTCACTGCGTTATATTCTAAGTATGTCACACACCCCGCTTCAAGATATCCATAACATGTGGGTAATACCGACCTGAAGGGGCGTTCCTGCAGAGATGATAGCAAAAAAGAAAGCCCCTCCCTGATCCATAAATACCTGGGACCTCCCACTCATCACCCAGTTTTCCATCTCTGCAGACGGCGAGCAAGTCAGAAGATGATGGCTCCTCCTTGCACAGGGGGATTTCAGGTAGCCGGGATGATTCCCGGCCCACTTTTCATTTATTTCCGTTTGGACCTTTTTTCCCCAGAACTCTATATGCCTCCCAGCCTCGGCTGAGGGTCCAGGCGAGGGTATATCGGCACCTTAGGTGCTCAGGAGCTATGCTCCACCGTGAGACCCTATTTGAGAGGGTAGGCGGTTACTCCGGGTTGGTGACCCCGGTTTGGGATGCCCTGTCCCTTACTTAACATCCAATGGCCCTCCCAGGATCCCCTTCCATAGGTGGGGTTGGGGAGTGTGGGTCCCTTTTTAATTAATTCTTTTCACAGGACAGCATACTTTGAGGGTGTGTGTGTGTGTGAGTGTAGTGTCTCTTTAACTGTATTCACCACCGCAGCCGTTTTACAGGGCCTGTGCGGTGCTGACCTGACTTCTTCCCCCCATCTTCCCTTCACTTTTATTAATGGCGGAGGTATTTACCTCACGCCATGGTACTGTGCTTCTGGGGGGGGGGGGCGGGTCCGGACCGTCGGCGGGGCCGGGACTTGTCCCTCCCGTTTTCACGTGTGTGTGTGTGTGAGCGTGTTTTTTGTGTGACTGGCCGGGCCGGCGACCGCTCTTTGCTCTGCGGCGCCGGCCGGCTCTGGGCGCCATTTGTCCTCTGAGGTGATTCACCTCACGCTGACTGGGGGGGGCGGGGCCGGTGTGACGGCGCGTCACCGCTCCCCGCCCCCATCCTTCGCTGGTGCCACTGCGGAGCTCTGTGGAGAGGAGAAGGGGGGCGTTACCCGGCATCGCGCGCGTCCCGCGCTGGCCACGCCCCCTTCTCCCTTTCTGGCTGCAGCCCTGGTGGATTCTGCCTCTGTCCTCACGGTCGCCATTTTCTGTCTTCGGTCTTGTAAGTGGCCTCTGGCCATTCTTCTTTTCTCACTGTATGGTTGATTTTATATGTCTTCATTAGCCTTATTAGTCCTTCTGTTCTGTCTTTCAGATGGTGGTTCAGGAGGTTCGCCAGTAGCATTTTAGGGGGTCCCTCCTGATCCTTTATCACTGGGTTATTTTTTGCCATAAATCCTCCCACTCGGGACATTAAAGGGGCATCCCGGGTTGTCTAGCGGCGTAATTCCCTGGGTCATAGCGACTATTCATATAAAAAGTTCACCTTATGGAGGCATCCCCGGATACTGGGCTCGGGGCCCCTTCGGGGCATCCCCGAAAGTATATGTTATGTGGGGTATCCATTTCTGGGGACGATGTACTTCTGTGTATACCATGTGCACAGCAGACCATCACGCGGCAGTCCGAACCACAGGCATCTGGGTCAGCACCGCCGGTCGCTTCATCTCCACCTCCCGCCTTGACACGCACCCCGTGTGACGTCGTCATGGGCAGGGAGCTGCAATCTGAGATGTGCGCCAGATTGGCTAACCTTGAAAAAATTATTTCTGGCTCGGTCGCCCGTAAGGCTCCGACTAAGAGAAAACATTTGTCGCCGGCTCCGCTGGTGGAGGACCAGGAGGATGTTAATAATATGGATTGGTCTGATTATTCCCAGCTAGAGGAAGGGGAAGTTTATGAGGATTCTGATTTTTCGGACGATGAGCAGTCCTTTGGCGCTGATGCCGAGCTGGGTGACTTGGGGAGATCCTCTGATACTCCCCACGCTCTGGCTCTGATGTTAGAGGTATTGAATATTTCCCCTCCTGAGGAGGTGTCACAGCAGAAGGGCGAATTGTTTGAGGAATCCAGGCCGCGCTTGGAATTCCCTACACAAAGTCATTTTGACAAAATTATTGCCAAGGAATGGGACAGGCCGGCTCGGCTCCCTGGCATCCCTCAGGGATGGGATAGGAAATATCCCTTCCCTTCGGAGGCGGTTAAGCGCTGGGCATCTCCCCCCGAGGTGGATGCGCCGGTTTTGGGGTTGTCCAATTCCTCGGTTTTAAATAGACCTGATTGTTCCATTCTCAAGGATGGAGAGGATAAACGTATTGACCAGATGGCTTGTCATGGTTTTGCTAGCGTTGGGTCAGCCATGCGGCCCGTTTGCGCATCGGCACTAATGGTGTTGGCTGCCAGGTCCGTGGTTAGGGACCTGTTGACTTCTTCCGGGCTGCGTCCTGGTAGTGCTGAGTTCCTTAGCCTTAAACGGTGTGAGTTGTTTTTATCTTTTGTGTTGACAGCCTTGGATGACACTTTGATGATGTGTGGTAGAACGTCGGCGCTGCTGGTCACTATTCGGCGCTCAGTGTGGCTGCGCCAGTGGGCGGCAGATTTTATGTCCAAAAAGTCACTAACGGCTCTACCCTTTGTTGGATTGCGGCTTTTTGGAGAGACATTGGACTCTGTTACCAAGGGTGGTAGGTTACCTCAACGCAAGAAACAACGCCGCCCCTTTCTGGGGGGCGCCTTCCTTTACCCCCTCCTTTCGTGGGGCCAGATCTGGCAGGGGATTTGCATTCCCCTCTTCCAGAGGAGATTCTGGGAGCAGGGGCAGAGGACGTGCCCGTCCAGGATTCAGTTGGGGCTCTAAGCCCAAGACGGCTGCCAAGCCGGCTCAGCAATGAGGGGGCGCCCTCACCCTTGCGGGTGGGGGGACGGCTGCGACTCTTCTCCCAGGTTTGGGATCAAGAGGTCTCGGACCGATGGATCCGGGAAGTGGTGTCTTCCGGTTACAAGCTGGAGTTCGAGCTCCGCCCCCCTTCCAGATTTTTCAGGTCTCGGATGCCTTCAGAACCTCTAGCGGCGCAGGGGCTTCTGTTGGTAGTGCAGAACCTTCTGGACATGGCTGTCATTTGCCCAGTGCCTCCTTCGGATCAGGGCAGGGGTTTTTATTCCAATCTGTTCACGGTACCCAAGAAGGACGGATCGGTCCGACCCATCTTGGATCTGAAGTTTCTCAACAGGTTCATCCGGCCACGGAAATTCCGCATGGAAACGCTAAGTTCGGCCATTCACTCTCTTCGTCAGGGAGCCTTTCTGACGTCCATAGACATCAAGGATGCTTATCTACACGTTCCAATTTTTCCAGCACACCAGAGGTTTCTCAGGTTTGTGGTGGAGGATCGTCATTTTCAGTTTGTGGCACTCCCCTTTGGTCTCACCTCGGCTCCTCGGGTGTTCACCAAGGTGCTAGCGGGGGTGATGGCTCTGCTGAGGGTTCAGGGTATCCGCATTGTGCCCTATTTGGACGATCTTCTGATCATGGCCTCCTCGTTCAACCAGGCGGAGTTGGACACCGGAGTGGTGGTGTCCACCCTGGAGAGGTTCGGTTGGGTGGTCAACCACCCCAAGTCTTCTCTTTCTCCGTCCAGAGTAGTGACCTTTCTGGGAATGTCTCTGGACACTTCGCAGGCCAGGGTGTTTCTGCCCCAGGCCAAGATTCTTTTGATTCAGGAATTAGTTCGGCTTCTCTTGTCGGCCCCTCGTCCGGCCATCCGGCTAGGGATGAGGCTGGTGGGGTTAATGGTGGCCTCATTCGAGGCAGTTCCCTTTGCGCAGTTTCATACAAGGACGCTTCAGCTTCATCTGTTGAAGGTTTGGGACAAGTCCCCTCTATCGTTGGATCAGTCCTTCCTGATAACTCCCCGAGTTCGTTGATCCCTGCAATGGTGGCTGGGGTCGGTCAATCTGTTGAAGGGCAGATCCTTTCTGGCTCCGTGTTGGGAAACAGTCACCACGGATGCCAGTCTGTCAGGTTGGGGGGGTGTTTGGAAGGACCTCCAGTTTCAGGGTCTGTGGGGCCCGCAGGAGGCTCACGAGCCCATCAATGTTCTGGAATTGAGAGCCATCAGGTTGGTTCTGTTTCGCTTGACCCATCAGTTGCGGGGCCTGCCTGTTCAGGTCCGGTTGGACAACCGGACGGCGGTTGCTTACATCAATCACCAGGGGGGACTTGCAGCAGGAGTGCCCTCAGGGAAGTGTCTTTGATTCTGGACTGGGCGGAGAGCCACGTCCCGTGTATCTCAGCAGTCTACATTCCGGGAGTGGAGAACACGGAGGCGGACTCGCTGAGCAGGGCCTCCTCTCGTCAGGGGGAGTGGTCTCTCAGTCCCAAGGTTTTTCGTTCGATCTGTCTCAGGTGGGGGTTCCCAGCGGTGGACCTCTTTGCCTCTCGTCACAATCACAAGCTCCCAGTCTTTGTGTCCCTCTCGCAGGATCCTCTGGATCTGGCAGTGGATGCCATGTCTCTGAACTGGAGGGATCTGGGGTTTCTTTACCTGTTCCCTCCGTTTCCAATGGTAGCCAGAGTGGTGCGCAAGCTGGCCCTGGAGGGCGCTTCGGCGATTCTGGTGGCACCAAGGTGGCCAAGGCAGGTTTGGTTCGCAGACCTAGTAAGACTGTCAGAGGATCAGTTCGTTCTATCTCTACTGCCGGACCTGCTCACTCAGGGTCGGCTGCGCTATCCCAATTTACCTTCGCTGGCTTTGACGGCGTGGCTGCTGAAACCGCCATCTTGAAGGAGGAGGGTCTTTCTGACGCGGTGGTTCAGACTCTTATTAGCGCCAGGAAGCTCTCTTCCTCTACTATTTACTATAGGACTTGGAGGTCCTATATTGACTGGTGTGAAGGTAGGTCTTTCTCTTGTTGGGAGTTCTCCATTTCCAGAATTCTGGAGTTTCTTCAACATGGTCTGGATCTGGGGCTTCAACTTAGTACCTTGAAGGGGCAGGTTTCTGCCCTGGCGGTGTTCTTTCAAAGGTCCTTTGCACTTCATCCCTTAGTCAAGACCTTTTTCCAAGGAGTTACGCATGTACGGCCTCCTAGGAAGCCTTTTGTTCCAGTCTGGGATTTGAACCTGGTTCTTTCTGCTCTTCAGGGTCCTCCGTTTGAGCCCTTGAATGAGGTTGCTTTGTCTTCACTTACTCAAAAGGTGGCCTTTTTGGTGGCTATCACTTTGGTTAGGCGTGTTTCTGAGTTAGCAGCTTTATCCATTAAAGCTCCGTACTTTGAAAGGCACCAGGACAAGGTTGTCTTTCGTTTCAAGCCGGATTTTCTTCCTAAGGTGGTCTCTGCCTTTCATCTGAATCAGGACATTGTTCTGCCTTCTCTATGTCCTAATCCCAGCAATGACAAGGAAAGGGCGCTGCATTCCTTGGATGTGGTTCGTGTTGGGAAATATTATCTGGTGGTTACGTCTTCCTTTCGTAAGACTGATGCTTTTTTTGTGGTGCCCTTTGGACCTAGGAAAGGTTTGGCTCCTGCCAAATCTTCCATTAGTAAATGGATTCGTCAGGCCATCATTGGGGCCTATTCTGCCAAGGGGAGGAGTCCCCCTTTTCGTGTTACTGCTCATTCTACTCGTGCGGTTGGAGCGTCCTGGGCTTTCCAGCACCAGGCCTCTGTTGAGCAAGTTTGTAAGGCCGCTACTTGGTCCTCTGTTCACACTTTTTCCAAGTTTTACAAGGTTGATGTTCGGGCCTCAGCGGATGCTGTTTTTGGCCGCAAAGTTCTGCAAGCTGTTGTGGTTTATGTTGTGCATTGTTGCCTTGTTTTGGATCCCCGCCCTTTTTATGGACACTGCTATTGGATGTCCCACATGTTATGGATATCTTGAAGCGGGTGTGTGACATACTTAGAATAATACCATTTTGTGAAATACTCACCTGTAAAATGGGTATTATAAGTATGTCACACAGCCCGCTTCACCCGCCCTTCTTGTATTCGGGATCCTTTATATTGTGAACTTTGCGTTGTTTTGATTTATATCTGCCTCTTCCTGGTCCCTTACCTTACTGCTTCTATATACTGGGTGATGAGTGGGAGGTCCCAGGTATTTATGGATCAGGGAGGGGCTTTCTTTTTTGCTATCATCTCTGCAGGAACGCCCCTTCAGGTCGGTATTACCCACATGTTATGGATATCTTGAAGCGGGGTGTGTGACATACTTATAATACCCATTTTACAGGTGAGTATTTCACAAAATGGTATTTTTTTGGTAAATAGTTTCTAAATTTGAAAGTTTTTAATTTTAAAAAAAAAGTTTGCAATATTTTTTCTACAAGAAAAATATAAAAAAGCCACAAAAAAATGGCCTACGATTATAAAAAAAACAAAACAAGTTTCAGTGTCATTTTTTTGCACAAATACATTAACACCAAACGAAGGGTGAAATAAATATTCAGAGATAAAGATTTAGATGACCGGGAAGTGGTGTGGGTAAGTTTTAGGGGCCTAAAATGGAAGAAGAACCTAACCGGGAAGTGGTTTGGGTAAGTTTTAGGGGCCTAAAATGGAAGAAGAACCTAACCGGGAAGTGGTTTGGGTAAGTTTTAGTGGCCTAAAATGGAAGAAGAACATAACCGGGAAGTGGTTTGGGTAAGTTTTAAGGGCCTAAAATGGAAGAAGAACCTAACCAGGAAGTGGTTTGGGTGAGGTTTAGGGGTCATACATGGAAGATGTAGGATTGCGCAAAGTGGTTTGGGTGAGGTTTAGGGGTCATACATGGAAGATGTAGGATTGCGCAAAGTGGTTTGGGTGAGGTTTAGGGGTCATACATGGAAGATGTAGGCGAACACTTGAATGAGTTAAGTTTGTAGTGTGCAGGCACAAGATCAAAAGGATTTACATCCGGACGATTATTTATGGTAAAAGGAAAACAGAATTTATCGGGAAACGTAAAGGATTCGTGGAAGGAGACGATGGAAAAAGGGCAAAAGCGAAAGCCGACATTGTAACATGAGAAAATGAAACAGAAAAGTCACGCTGGAAAATGACATTACAGAAGGATAGCAATGCATGCATAGAATCGCTCGCACACTCATATGAGAGCGGGAAAATAAAAAACAGATCGGTACTAAAGCAACTTTTTTTGTCTCTCTGAATCAAGCCTAATGTGCCCATTCTTGCTAGTATGTGGCCATGTTTGTTGCCTACTGAGCCTGAACATCTTTCGAAAAAGGGCGTGTGTGCGCAACAAACACATTAACTAAGTCAACTTGAGGTGTGCCAGTCACCAGCCCATCCTTGTTTTGCTGCAGCCCCCCAATGCTGTGTGCTCTATTTGTGTTGTGTAGTTTTGTTCTTCACTTCACATCGGATCTCTTTAAAGTTTTTCCAGTTCTTTTTAACTGTCTTTCTGGCAGCCCAGCTGCGATGGCTCCACTGGATCTTCTAATTCGGGGTTCCCTTCTACCCAGGCCTCATGATTGCCTTAGTAAGTTCAATGTGCAACACCCATGTTTGCCCAACCCCCTTGTGGACAACTGTTGGGGACATCATTGCCGAATACAATTACACATCAACTATTATTGTGTTCGAAGTACATGGCCATGTATTTGTGTTTGTGTGGCTACATGTTTACCCTGCTCAAGGGGGACCAATAAACCAAAGGCAACCACAGACAGTCTCTCCTTGGCCTCATTGGGGGTTGATCGTGCCCCTGAAAGGTGCCCCAGTAGCGCTCAGCTCTATGAACTGGGTGCACAGGTGCTGGTGCCTACAATTGTCAACAACCCCATTACCAACTAGCAGAAAGAGTGGCAGGGATAAGGGGACAAATTTTCATCCCACAACAAGCTCTAAGCACTGGGGTGTATCCCACTTTACCTATTATGCCAATACCAATTGTTCAGGGCAGTTGTGTGTTAGTGCTCCTCAATGCTTATAGTTTAGGGGAACTGTGCATTAGCACTCTTCAGTTCCAATAGTTCAGGGCACCTGTGTGTTAGTGCTCTTCAATACCAATAGTTCAGGCTATCTGTGCATTAGTGCTCTTCAATACCAATAGTTCAGGCACCTGTGTGTTAGTGCTCTTCAACACTAATAGTTCAGGCTATCTGTGCATTAGTGCTCTTCAATATCAATAGTTCAGGGCATCGTTTTGGCCTGTAACTGCAGGTGTCTAACAATGCAGAAAGCAGCAAATATAGGACAAGGACATAGCTGTGGTGGTGGTACTGCTGCTGCTGGTAATGGAGCTGTTGCTTGTCCGGTCGCTGGTGCTGCAGGGAGAGGACGTCTTTCATCCTTGGCTGCTACACCTTCCTCAGGTGCAAGCAGGGTTTGGAGCAAATTTTTGTAGGCCCCAATATTGTGAGTGGTGAGGCCAGAACAAATTGAGGCAGTAGTAGATTATATGGCACCCCCCGTAAAATCAGCAGGGCCCCCCAGCCAGAAGTCATGGAGTCATGAATGCGCTATGACTACATGCCTGGCTGGGATACCACGGGCTATCCTCCTGCCCTTGCTTCAGTTGCAGACCTAGGGCACACGGATGCCCAAGGGCTTCTGTGGGAGAATAAGGACGTGGCCAGAGTACCATCACAGGACACCCTGGATGATAATGAGACTCAAATGCCAACTGCTGCAGGTTTCTGCAGAGACACACACAAACTCTGTGAGGGAGTGCATTCATACAAAGTAGCCCTGTGTAGGACCACCCACAAACTGGGGACAGAGAAGTATTCTAAATGGCCAAAGGCCTTGTCATAAAGAAACCCCCTAACACATAGTGGTGGCATCTCCACACCACTGATGCCCACACAAACCGGGCTAAAGAAACAGGGTGGATGACAATAAGGAGTTGGCTGACATTTAGGAGGTGAATCATTAGGCACAACATAGTAAATATAGCTTCAGATGTAAATCTGTATCAAAATTACTCAACATTACAGCTAGGGAGATGGCCCATGCTGCTGGACCTAATGTGATGCAGGCGGGGGGAGAGGCGGCAGCAGTTTTCTTAGGTGTGCCAAACAAACAGGCAGCTCAAAGTCAACACAGTAGCTAGTTGCGGATGTATGTTTGCGGGGCAACACCTTGTGTTGGCTCCAGTGAAAATTCCTGAAAGGGGGAGGCTGTCTCCAGCCTGTGATGCCCTGAAACAATATGAAAGATTACAAAAACACATATCAGCAACACATTTTGCAGGTAGACCCTGGCCAGCCAACTGTGAAAGACATTAAGGAAACTACCAGTGGTGGAAATGCTGGCCACCATCTAGGGAAAGCTGGGAGGGGAGGAAGGCAGTGAAGCTTCTACCCGACTTGGGATGCAGGAGTCCAAGTCTGAGGGACCAGCCTACTCCAAGCCAGTGCCCCCTCAACCTGGAGTGGCAGGGAGTCTATCTCCTCCTCTTCTGGACTCCCTACCTGAGACTGGCCAAATTCATAATCGGCCCCTACGACACCGCCAGGGCGAAATCTCCACCACCACCTCCCCAGTCACCTCCACTGGATCATCCACCTCTGAGTGGCCCCTCCCTGGTGAGCTGTCGGTATCACTGCTTGGTGGGCAGGGGAAATTTTTTTCCCATAATTTACAGATGGGGGCGTGCCTAAAAGACATTAAGAAAACATGATTGAGGAGTCATTTTAGGATGGATGGATTTCACTAGCTATACAAGGCAAATTAACTTCCTGGTGCTGTAGGCATCATAAAGCCGGTAGACAGCCTGGTGTTTCAGATCTGACCATCGCTGTCTGATGCAATTTGGCTTCAGCTTGACCCTGAAACGCTGGTCAACCGTCTCTTGGAGCTCACTCACTACAACACCTTTCCAGGACTGGGGCCAGGCATAATCGTACTCTTGCTGGAGCATGCACTATATGAATATAAAAAACAAACAAAAACAAAGTTAGCCTAATGGGCTGAATAGAGGTGTTGTTAACAAACACAGGCAAAAACTTCTACAGCCAGAAAACTGTCCACCAAAAAATAATGAAAAAAAAAAAACGTTGCACGTGTGATATATTAAGTAAAGGAACCACTAAAAAACGCAAATGAAACTAGTAAAAGACATGATTCAAAAACACAAAAGAAGTGTAAAGACGCAAGCTGAAAATGCAAAGCAGTCCAAAAAAACGCAAATTAATAAATCAAACATAGGCGAACTCTACGCAGAAAAATACTATAAATCTTTAAGTACTTTTAGAACGCAAACCAGAACAGAAAAAAATGAGAAAACAGACAGGGTTGGATACGCCCACAGGAAACACACATGTGGAGAAACAGCATAGGCACACACCGATCAAACAAAACAAAAGCAGAAAAACACACTACAAAGGACACCCAAACACGAAACCTACCTTGATAATCTGGCCGTTCACCTTAGGCATGACACATTGCCGGCTAGGTGCCATGACTGAGACCAAAAACCAGGCGGTGTGTTTCTAGTCTGTTTTCAAGCATCTATCAACTAGTAACAAAGCGAAAACATATGGAATTACATTGTAACAACATTGTAACATGAACACTTTAATGCCAGACCTGTAATGTCATTTCTGAGGAAATATTTAAAAAATTAAAAAATTATGAAAAAAAATGCTTTTTCAATGCCAGAAGAGGTCACAGAATTATTTGTGATTTTTTGGAAAAAAAAAAAAACCCTGTTTAAAGAGAAGAAAATATCGTCCATTGAAATGTATGGGAGAGCGACAGGTAGCGAGAGGTCATACCTGGCGCTGTGCAAGGCTGAACGCCGGCGCTGTTCGCTGAGGCTGTGAAAATGATGAATCAGACGCTACATGGCGCTATCCCAGTCGCTAAACAGATTCTGCTTGATAAATGTGTAATTGCGTGCCGTGTCCGGCGTTCACCAGTCGCTACCTGTCGCTACCTGTCATTAACCAGCCACGGCCAAGCACTGCGACTACTAGCGGGCGTCAGAAAATGCCTGCTACAGACGCTCATCTGTCGCTACCTGCCGCTAGTAATGAATCAGCCTGCTCATGAGCACAAAATAATTAAAAAAACACCAAAAGTACCAAAAACATCATGTCTAGAAAGGACCATTGAAGTCTATGGAGGAATGACACTGAGCACCTGATGTGATGTGGTACTCAAAAAACAACAGGCACAAGTTATATATTGGATGCTACGTTGAGACATTATGTGAGGCACTAAAGATTTTTACCTGTCTGCGGTCCAGACCTTTCACCAATAGAAAACATCTGCCACATGAATCATGGAATTTTGTTTCTCACCTGGGTAACTTCTCCATGACGGCAACCAGTTCCAGCTGTCACACACTGCATGGTGACAGTCCCCCCAACCCTTCCCCACCCCCCGTGCATGGACCTCAATAGGCCCCACACCAATTACAGTATGTCAAAAATGGGTGTGGGACTGCTTTAAGTGCAGGGTAAAAGAGAAGAAACATTTTTTTTGCATTTTACAGTATGTTGGGTTGAAAAGTCTCTGTACAATCTCTCTGTACAAGCAATTTATTAATGATGGAAGAGGCCCTCAACATCTAATTGGATTACTGGCTTTATGTTATTAGATGCTTTTAATGTTTTTCTTGCGTGTATATTTATTGTATGAATAAGGTATTGATTTTGGATTGTGCACTCTCTGGCATGTTGGTTTAAAGATGAATTCAATTGTTCATTTTTCTGGGTTGTAGCTTCTAGCTATCAGACTTCATTATATACTTTTTAACATGATGGCCATACTAAAATCTGCCCTTCCATTCAGTCACCCAGAATTACATACATCTTCCAGCCCTGATTTATATGGACAAAAGGAATGTTTCAAATGTATTGTCATCATTTTCATCCCCCTGTAGGAGATGTCAGTGTTTCATACCGGCATGTCACAAGCCTGGTAATCCTCCATATTAAACTGGTCACTGGCTACATAAGTGAATGAGATTTGTTTGACATTATCCCCCTCTAGTGAATCTATCCTGCCACCCCTTAGATTCTCTTATACGGCTGACAAGTTTTACATCTGTGCTCTTTCCCAGTTATCTGTCCTGTCACTTCAACATGATACTTGGCCTCTTATTTAAGAAGGGATAGCGTCAGGTAGCGCCTGGTTAATGAGAGGTAGCGACAGATAGCGACTGGTGAACGCCGGACATGGCACGCAATTACACATTTATCAAGCAGAATCTGTTTAGCGACTGGAATAGCGCCATGTAGCGTCTGATTCATCATTTTCACAGCCTCAGCGAACAGCCTGGCACAGCGCCAGGTATGACCCCTCGCTACCTGTCGCTCTCCCATACATTTCAATGGACGATCCTTTTCTTCTCTTTAAACGGGTTTTTTTTTTTTTTCAAATCACAAATAATTCTTTGACCTTCTGGCATTGAAATAGCATTTTTTTCATTTTTTAAATATTTCCTCAAAAATGACATTACAGGTCTGGCATTAAAGTGTTCATGTTACAATGTTGTTACAATGTAATTCCATATGTTTTCGCTTTGTTACTAGTTGTTAGATGCTTGAAAACAGACTTTAAACACACCGCCTCCTGCGCTCTGGGCTTCAAACAACTATTTTTCAGCGCCAGAGATTTGTGAGGCTGTTTTTTTGCTGACTATGGTGTGAGTCGGTCGCTATGAGCAGTCGCTACCATACGCTCCCATACAGCGCTGTACTGGTCAAATAGCGACTCCTCACAATGTATTCAACATAACTGAACAGCGACTGAGGCCCTTATTTAACAAGGGATAGCGCCAGGTAGCGAATGGTGAGCGAACGGTAATGACGCTCACCGCCACGAGAACGCCGGCTCCCCTCCGCAATCACACATTTATCAAGCCAATCCTGCTTAGCGACTGACAGAGCACCAGATAGCGAATCATTCATCATTATTCCAGCCTCACCCCACAGCGCCAGCGAGCGACCTTGACCAGCAACAGGTATGACCTCTCGCTACCTGGCGCTCTCCAATGCATTTCAATGGAGCAATCTTTAAATATTCATAATTAATTGCTATTTTTTTTTTTTTTTTTTTTAAATGTGAAAAATTCTGTGACCACTTCTGCAATGTTAGATATTTTCTTTAAGGTAAAAAAAAAAAAAAAAAAAAAATTGTGCAGAATTGATATTACAGGTCTGATATTAATGTATTCATATTACAAAATGTTTTGAAAAACATTTTTTTTCTCTAAAAATATGGTTGTTTGGGGGTTAAAAAACTACTTTTAACCCATCGCCGCCAGCGCTCTGGGGTTTAAACAAGCATTTCACAGCGCGAGAATTTTTGGAGCGTGATTTGTTAATGAATATGCTGGGAGCCGTTCGCTATGGCCGTTCGCTGTCATGCGCTCCCATACAGCGCGGAACCTGTCAAACAGCGACTCCTAACCCCGTATTCAACATTACCGCACACCGGTAATGTTTTTTAACCCCAAAACAACCATATTTTTGGAAGCAAAAAATAAACAAGTTTTGATAAACATTTTGGAATATGAATACATTAATATCAGACCTGTAATATCAATTCTGCACAATTTTTTTTTTTTTTATACCTTTAAAAAAATATCTAACATTGCAGAAGTGGTCACAGAATTTTTGACATTTAAAAAAAAAAAAAAAAACAAAACATTAATAACAATTAATTATGAATATTTAAAGATTGCTCCATTGAAATGCATTGGAGAGCGCCAGGTAGCGAGAGGTCATACCTGTCGCTGTTCAAGGTCGCTCGCTGGCGCTGTGGGCTGAGGCTGGAATAATGATGAATGCTTCGCTATCTGGCGGTCTGTCAGTCGCTAAGCAGGATCGGCTTGATAAATGTGTGATTGCGGAGGGGAGCCGGCGTTCTCGTGGCGGTGAGTGTCATTACCGTTTGCTCACCATTCGCTACCTGTCGCTATCCCTTGTTAAATAAGGGCCTTAGAAGAAAAAGTGCTCATGCATCCCTCCCCCCAGGCCAATTCAGATTGCTGCACATAAAAATGAATTTACCTTTTAACCTTTTTTGTAACTCCTGCTGTGGTCAATTTTATAACCAAAATGGCATCCCATGGAGCTGCAAGTTCCTTGCTAAAAGGAAGTGCTGCTGGGTTACTTGCCACGGTGCATTGTGGGTTATGTCAATTGAGTTTTTGGTGGTTTTCCAACTGTGCAAGCTGTTGGTCTGGTTTATCAAAGAGGGAGCCCCTTCTCAGGCTTTTCCAGAGCCTAGCTATAACAAGCATAGGGGGTTATTTAAGAAGGTCTAGCACCAGGTAGTGCCTTGTAGCGGCAGGCAGCGTCTGGTGAACACTGGGCGCTGTACGCAAAACCACATTTATGAAAGCGAATCTGGTGAACGCCTCTAACAGCGCCATGTAGCGCCACATGTATTAATTCAGACGGCTCAGTGTATAGCGCCGGCGTTCTAGCTTCCAAGAGCACCAGATATTACCTTTTACTTACTGACGCTCTCCCATACATTTCAATGGCCTTTCATTTGCTTGTGTTTAAACAGCGTGTTTGATATTTTTTTTTTGCTCCAATCATTGTGTGACCTCTCCTGGCTGTAAAAAAATCATTTTTAGAAACTTTTTGGACTTTTTATATTTTTATGCAGAATTATCATTACAGACACTAAAGTGCTAATGTCACAGTGTTAAAACATTCCATGTGTTTTTGCTTTGTTACAGGTGTATATGTTTTCAAAAACAGGCTTTAATCACACAGCGTCTCTATGCTATAGCGACCAGATTTAGAGCACCAGCGCTGTGTGTGTGTCCTTTTTTGATAAGTATGGTGTGGAGCGCTGATTGGTAGTCACACTGAGCTGGCGCTCCCTTTCGCTCCCTGCAGCGCTGTACTGGTGTTAGAGCGCCCAACACACATCACATTCATCAATGTAGGCCAGGTTACTACAGCGACTGAGGCACTCTGTTACAGCGCCCGATACATGTTTACAGCATCTACTAGCGGTCGCTCTAAGCGCCGCTATTAAGACGCTCATCTGATGATACCTGGCGTTAGTAATGAATCAGCCTCCACGTGAAAAAGCAGGGAGGCCGATTCATTAATAGCGGCAGGTAGCGACAGTTGAGCGACTGTATCGGCATTTTCAGAGCGCCCGCTAGTAGTCGCTGTGCTTGGCCGTTGTTCGGTAGTTGATAGCGACTCAGTCGGTTTGCCGTAATGTTGAATATTGGGTGAGGAGTCGCTATTTGACAGGTTCCGCGCTGTATGGGAGCGCACGATAGCGACTGGTCAGAGCGACCGGCTCCCACCATATTCATTAACAAATCACGCTCAAAAAATTCTCGCGCTGTAAAATGCTTGTTTAAACTCCAGAGCGCTGGCGGCGATGGGTTAAAAGTAGTTTTTTAACCCCCAAACAACCATATTTTTGGAAACCAAAAAAAACAAGTTTTTTAAATAATTTGTAATATGAATACATTAATATCAGACCTGTAATATCAATTCTGTACAATTTATTTTTTATTTTTTTTACCTTAAAAAAATTATCTAAATGGTCACAGAATTTTTCACATTTAAAAAAAAAAAAAAAAAAAATAATAACAATTATTTAAGAATATTTATCCATTGAAATGCATTGGAGAGCGCCAGGTAGCGAGAGGTCATACCTGTCGCTGTTCAAGGTCGGACGCTGGCGCTGTGGGCTGAGGCTGGAATAATGATGAATGAGTGGCTATCTGGCGCTATCTCAGTCGCTAAGCAGGATTGGCTTGATAAATGTGTGATTGTGGTGGGGAGCCGGCGTTCTCCTGGCGGGGCCCGTCATTACCAGCCGCTCACCAGTCGCTACCTGTCGCTATTCCTTCATAAATAAGGGCCTAAATCTTTGGGAAGATTTATGCCCTTATTCATCAAGCGATAGCGCCAGGTAGTGTCTGACGAGCGCCAGGTAGCGGCAGCTAACGGCGACTACCGACTCAAGTACGCCCGGCGCCGGTCACAATGACGCATTTATCAAGCAAAATGAGGCTAGCGCCGGCGAGAGCGACGGCTAGCGCGGCATTCATCATGAAGCCGCCTGGACCGAACAGCGCCGCTGCAAATTCCCTCACAGCGCCAGGTATGAGCTGTCGCTCCCTGGCGATGTCCAATGCATTTCAATGGAGCAATCTATAAATAATCATAATTAATTGGTATTATTTTTTTTTTTTTATTTTTTTTTTAATGTCAAAAATTCGGAGACCATTTCTGCAATGTTAGGATTTATTTTTAAGTAAAAAAAATTGTTAAAAAAAATTTGTGCAGAATTGATCTAACAGGTCTGAGATTAATGTATTCATATTACAAAATGAATCTAAAAACATGTATAATGTTACATTCAAAAAATATGGTTGATTAGGGGTTAAAAACCAGTTAATACCCATCGCCGCCAGCGCTCTGGGGTTTAAACAAGGAATGGACAGCGACAGCACATTCGGAGCGTGATTTGTTAATGAATATGAAGCTAGCCGTTCGATCTGGCCATTCGTTGTCAGGCGCTCACATACAACGCTGAACCTGTGAAACAGCGACCCCCCAGCCCGTATTCAACATTACCGCACACCGACTGAGTCGCTGTCATCAAGCAAACGCCGGCCAAGCACAGCGAATACTGGCTGGCGCTGAAAAAATCACGCTACAGTCGCTCATCTGTCGCTACCTGGCGCTATTAATGAATCGGCCTCCCCGTAACCTCTCTAATCGATTTGTTTAACAAGGCCACCCATTTAGGAACCCATTGCAGTGTTACTTTGCCAATTACATACAACATTTGGTTAGAGAACTTTAATACTGTTGGGGAGGTCCCCACCAGATGTAGATCTTACCCTGTCATTTCCATCTTCATATAGACAAGGATACAGGCTCAAATGTAAATGGCAGGCGTGCTACACAAAGCAATGGTGGTCCAATAAAGCATGAAGATGCATCCAATTTAACTTTGGCCCTTATTTAACAAGGGGTAGCGCCAGGTAGCGAATGGTGAGCGAACGGTAATGACGGGCACCGCCACGAGAACGCCGGCTCCCCACCACAATCACACATTTATCAAGCCAATCCTGCTTAGCGACTGAGATAGCGCCATATAGCGACTCAGTCATCATTATTCCAGCCTCAGCCCACAGCGCCAGCGTCCGACCTTGAACAGCGACAGGAATGACCTCTCGCTACCTGGCGCTCTCCAATGCATTTCAATGGAACAATCTTTAAATATTCATAATTAATTGTAATAATTTTTTTTTTTTTTTTGAATGTGAAAATTTCTGTGACCACTTCTGCCATGTTAGATATTTTTTTTAAGGTAAAAATAAAAATAAAAATTGTGCAGAATTGATATTACAGGTCTGATATTAATGTATTCATATTACAAAATGTTTTTATAAACTTGTTTTTTTTGGTTTCAAAAAATATGGTTGTTTGGGGATTAAAAAACTACTTTTAACCCATCGCCGCCAGCGCTCTGGGGTTTAAACATGCATTTCTTAGCGCAAGAATTTTTTGAGCGTGATTTGTTAATGAATATGGTGGGAGCCGTTCGATATGGCCATTCGCTATCATGCGCTCCCATACAGTGCGGAACCTGTCAAATAGCGACTCCTCACCCAATATTCAACATTACCGCACACCGACTGAGTCGCTGTCAACAACCGAACAACGGCCAAGCACAGCGACTACTAGCGGGCGCTGTGAAAATACTGCTACAGTCGCTCATCTGTCGCTACCTGGCGCTATTAATGAATCGGCCTCTTAGTAATTCAATTATCAAAAATGAAATAAAAATTAGATTTCTTCTATTTAAATAACAAAAGCCCCTGCACATGTAATGGGGCAGTTCTACGGCCGAGATGCAAATTATTTTTTAATGGGGTAGAGGTAGAGATGAGCGAACTTTTGAAAAATTCGATTCGACTGATTCGCCGAATTTTCCGACAAAAATCGTTTCGACCCGAATAAATTCGCGACGAATCGCTATTAAAAACGGCTATTTCTGAGCCTCCTACAGCCTCAATAGGGTTGTAAACCATTCAGCCTTGCTGTAACACGCACAGGATGCGTGCTGGGTTTGTTAAATAATACTTTGAAGAAATATCACATGCAGATCAGAGGCATCGCTAATAGAATCGCAGAGCGGCACAATTGCAGAGAGTTGAAGTGGCATCACTATGAGGGGCAGAAGGAGCCCAAATATACACTGGAGTTGGCCTCAGGAGCCCAAAAATTGGATGAATCACACCCTGGAGTTGGCAGAAGTTGGCAGCAGCAGCAGGAGCCCAAATATACACTGGAGTTGGCTTCAGGAGCCCAAAAATTGGATGAATCACACCCTGGAGTTGGCAGAAGTTGGCAGCAGCAGGAGCAGGAGCCCAAATATACACTGGAGTTGGCCTCAGGAGCCCAAAAATTGGATGAATCACACCCTGGAGTTGGCAGAAGTTGGCAGCAGCAGCAGCAGGAGCCCAAATATACACTGGAGTTGGCCTCAGGAGCCCAAAAATTGGATGAATCACACCCTGGAGTTGGCAGGAGTTGACAGTAGTAGCAGCAGGAGCCCAAATATACACTGGAGTTGGCCTCAGGAGCCCAAAAATTGGATGAATCACACCCTGGAGTTGGCAGAAGTTGGCAGCAGCAGCAGCAGGAGCCCAAATATACACTGGAGTTGGCCTCAGGAGCCCAAAAATTGGATGAATCACACCCTGGAGTTGGCAGAAGTTGGCAGCAGCAGCAGCAGGAGCCCAAATATACACTGGAGTTGGCTTCAGGAGCCCAAAAATTGGATGAATCACACCCTGGAGTTGGCAGGAGTTGACAGTAGTAGCAGCAGGAGCCCAAATATACACTGGAGTTGGCTTCAGGAGCCCAAAAATTGGATGAATCACACCCTGGAGTTGGCAGAAGTTGGCAGCAGCAGCAGCAGGAGCCCAAATATACACTGGAGTTGGCCTCAGGAGCCCAAAAATTGGATGAATCACACCCTGGAGTTGGCAGAAGTTGGCAGTAGTAGCAGCAGGAGCCCAAATATACACTGGAGTTGGCCTCAGGAGCCCAAAAATTGGATGAATCACACCCTGGAGTTGGCAGAAGTTGGCAGTAGTAGCAGCAGGAGCCCAAATATACACTGGAGTTGGCTTCAGGAGCCCAAAAATTGGATGAATCACACCCTGGAGTTGGCAGAAGTTGGCAGTAGCAGCAGCAGGAGCCCAAATATACACTGGAGTTGGCTTCAGGAGCCCAAAAATTGGATGAATCACACCCTGGAGTTGGCAGAAGTTGGCAGTAGTAGCAGCAGGAGCCCAAATATACACTGGAGTTGGCCTCAGGAGCCCAAAAATTGGATGAATCACACCCTGGAGTTGGCAGAAGTTGGCAGTAGTAGCAGCAGGAGCCCAAATATACACTGGAGTTGGCTTCAGGAGCCCAAAAATTGGATGAATCACACCCTGGAGTTGGCAGAAGTTGGCAGTAGCAGCAGCAGGAGCCCAAATATACACTGGAGTTGGCTTCAGGAGCCCAAAAATTGGATGAATCACACCCTGGAGTTGGCAGGAGTTGACAGTAGCAGCAGCAGGAGCCCAAATATACACTGGAGTTGGCCTCAGGAGCCCAAAAATTGGATGAATCACACCCTGGAGTTGGCAGGAGTTGACAGTAGCAGCAGCAGGAGCCCAAATATACACTGGAGTTGGCTTCAGGAGCCCAAAAATTGGATGAATCACACCCTGGAGTTGGCAGAAGTTGGCAGCAGCAGCAGCAGCAGGAGCCCAAATATACACTGGAGTTGGCTTCAGGAGCCCAAAAATTGGATGAATCACACCCTGGAGTTGGCAGGAGTTGACAGTAGCAGCAGCAGGAGCCCAAATATACACTGGAGTTGGCCTCAGGAGCCCAAAAATTGGATGAATCACACCCTGGAGTTGGCAGAAGTTGGCAGCAGCAGCAGCAGGAGCCCAAATATACACTGGAGTTGGCCTCAGGAGCCCAAAAATTGGATGAATCACACCCTGGAGTTGGCAGGAGTTGACAGTAGTAGCAGCAGGAGCCCAAATATACACTGGAGTTGGCTTCAGGAGCCCAAAAATTGGATGAATCACACCCTGGAGTTGGCAGAAGTTGGCAGCAGCAGCAGCAGCAGGAGCCCAAATATACACTGGAGTTGGCTTCAGGAGCCCAAAAATTGGATGAATCACACCCTGGAGTTGGCAGAAGTTGGCAGCAGCAGCAGCAGGAGCCCAAATATACACTGGAGTTGGCTTCAGGAGCCCAAAAATTGGATGAATCACACCCTGGAGTTGGCAGAAGTTGGCAGCAGCAGCAGCAGGAGCCCAAATATTACTATAAAGAGACACTGGGGTTGGCTTCAGGAGCCCAAAAATTTGATGAATCACACCCTGGAGTTGGCAGCAGCAGGAGCCCAAATATTACTTTAAAGAGACACTGGGGTTGGCTTCAGGAGCCCAAAAATTGGATGAATCACACCCTGTGGAGAGTCATGTGGAGAAAAAGTAGCTTAGTTAGTAATATCTACATAAAATTATGAATAAACAAATGCAAAAGTATTGCCAAAGTGAAGTTTTGTTTGAGGGTGTGTTTCCACCTTTTAATTAAATCAGAAACAAGAAGGTATCATTGCCTCTGACTAATTAGCCCTCAAAAATTCTTGGAATTTTTAATCTGGAATCATGTCTGATCCGTCTTATCCGAAGAATATTAATAAAAAGTAAGAGTAACGGAAAGGATTTTTTATCAATACTTACTTGTGGTCCGATGCGGAGGAATGTCTGTAACTGGAGAGCAGCGCCTTAAATCTGTTTTGCACGATCCATCTTTCTTTAGTGTAGGTCTGGCCCCGTCATCAATCTACTGGAATACATCAGGCATTGTTGGGAGGAAAGCTTGGATGATCCAAGCGCCATTCATTTCCACGCAGGGCAGTCTCTGGAAAAAAAAAGTCTGTATAAACCAGGGTCTTTTTCATATAAAAACAAATGGTTATTCTTGCTTGTAAACCATATGTTCCACAGATTTACCAGTCATTGTGTCAGCCAATGAAGCAACTTTGTCTCGAAGTGCTGCAAAAGCAGTCCACTGCATCACAAGTGGCATCTGACACCCCCAGTCAACTGTCTGTCTGTTATGCTTTGGGTTCAGCTCCACTATTCATTGATGAAGATCTGATAATCATAAAATTCAGCAGCTACTGCCCAGCCAAGAAGTGGAGGAGACACTCGCCTCTTCTTCCAGTAGCCGGCAATTAGTGATGAGGAGAGTGTCGTGGGAGGAGGTGTTGCAAGCCGAGGTAGTGGAAGAGGGTCCCTGGAGTCTGCGGCGGTGGCGGCGGCAGCAGCAGCAGATTATTGCGGACTGTTGTTCGGAAAAATCAGCTACTCAGCGATGTGGCAGTGTTTCATGCAGCATCCTGGGGAGAAAAAGTAGGTTAGTTAGTGTATATACATAAAATTATGAATAGACAAATGCAATAGTATTGCCAAAGTGAAGTTTTGTTTGAGGGTGTGTTTCCACCTTGTAATTAAATCAGAAACAACTAGCTATCATTTGCCTCTGAATAATTAGCCCTCAAAAATTCTTGGAATTTTTAATCTTGATGTCTGAGGGATTTCTCCTCTCAGACAGCGTCACCATAAGTCCAGCCTGCTGCATTACACTTGGAAGAACATCTTGTTTGCGCTGCGACAAGGAAGCCAAAGTCATGCGTCCTCACATGGCACACGTGTTCAGTCTAGTTTTTAAGTCTTGCCCCCATCTGAAAGAACAACAGGAAAGAAAGTTAGCATGCACTTCTGGCACTCCTACACCACGAAGCACAACCCTATTGAGCCTCAGCGTCACAACGGTGTACCCCACCATAGTCTGATTTGCGATGTTTCCACCCGTTGGAATTCCACCCTCCATATGCAGGATCCACTATAGCAGTGGTCCCCAACCCTGTCCTCAAGGCCCACCAACAGGCCAGGTTTTGCAGATCTCCACAAAGATGCACAGGTGGAGTAATTAGTGCAGCTGCAGAGCAATAGAGCTGGCTATTTGGAGATCCAAAAAACATGACTTGTTGGTGGGCCTTGAGGACAGGGTTGAGGACCACTGCACTATAGGAACAGAGAAAAGCCATCACGGATTTCTGGATGATCCAAACGGATAGGGGGACACCTGTGTAAATTCAATGTAAACCATTGGCAGCTCATACGTGACACCGACCGTTTGCTCAGGCCCTTTGAGGAAGCTACGTTATTAGTCAGTTGCCAGGACTATGAGATGAACGATGAGATTCCACTGCTTCATGTACTACAACACATGTTGGAAACCATGGCTGGTCAGGGCACTGGAGACATGGCACATACATTTCACAGCCACATGAAGCCTGTGGGGGCTGAAGTGGAGGAGGAGGAGGGGGTGGGGCAAAGCAAACCACAGTTTAGGTTTCACAAAATGACCATTTTATCTAGTCATCTGACAGAAGAGGAGGAGCAGGAGCAGCCACAGGAGCTAGAGGGTTGTGAGTAAGGTGAGACAGAGGACCCAGACACACCGTGGCAGTTTACAGTGGAGATGGAGACAGGTAGTCCCTCCGAGTCATTTGCACAAATGGCACGATGCATGCTCACATGCTTGCGTACTAGTGAGCGCAGAATTGTCTCCATTTGTCAGCGGGAAGACTTCTGGCTCTCCAACTTATTGGACCCTCGCTTCCGGCACAAAATGGGGGCATTTTTTACGCCCACTGAGAGGGAGGACAAACTGACCTACTACAGAGACATCCCACGTAGTCAGTTGGGCGATGTCTATCTGCGCCATGGCCCATACTCCCGCAGGTCTGACTCGGGGGGACCTCTGCGATCACCTTCCACTGCCATGGCTGCTGGGGGGGTGGAAGGAGCAGCAGCAGCAGCTCCATCAGCAGCAGCTTCAGTCTTCAGTCGCTAGTGAGTAGCTTTCTACACCCGCATAGTGAGTCTACTCATGAGCAGCAGGAAGACCTGGAGCTGGACCTCAAACAGCAGGTCATGTCATACCTTGACATGACCATGCCAACACACCTTCAAGATCCACTGGATTTGCTGGGAAGCCAAACTTGACTTGTGCCCGCAACTAGCAGAGTTTGCCCTGGAAAAGCTGTACTGGCCGGACAGTAGTTGATTTAGATGGCAACTGGGCTGCTCTATATAACAAAGCAAAATGGCAAATTTACCTCACTATATGAGCTATTGCCCCTCAGATTTACACAGGGGCTGCTCTATATTATGCTGCAAAGTGGCAAATTTACCTCACAATATAAGCTATTGCCCCTCAGATTTACACAGGGGCTGCTCTATATTATGCTGCAAAATGGCAAATTTACCTCACAATATAAGCTATTGCCCCTCAGATTTACACAGGGCCTGCTCTATATAACGAAGCAAAATGGCAAATTTACCTCACTATATAAGCTATTGCCCCTCAGATTTACACAGGGGCTGCTCTATATTATGCTGCAAAATGGCAAATTAACCTCACAATATAAGCTATTGCAGCTCTATATAAATAAAAATAAATAAATAAAAAAAGGGCCTGTAGAAGCTTATTTAGTATAACAGATAGGGTGACATGTGCTGGTTTGGGATGCCCATATGGGCTAGTGTTTTGGCAGCAGTACAAAAACCAATGCAAAATGCAATAGCTTAATAAAGCTGATGCTGATCAACGCTTATTTAGTATAACAGATGGGGTGCAACATGCAGGTTTGGGATGCCCTGCGGCCTGGTGTATTTAAAGCAGACCAAAACCAATTCAAAATGCAATAACTTAATAAAGCTGAGGCTGTAGATGCTTATTTAGTATAAACAGGTAGGGTGCAAGGTGCAGCTTTGGGGTGCCCTGCGGCCTGGTTAAATGAAAGCAGTCAAAAAGGAAGTGCAAACTGAAGTAGCTTAATGAAGCTGATGCTGATCAACGCTTATGTTGTATACCAGATAGGGTGCAAGGTGCAGCTTTGGGGTGCCCTGCGGCCTGGTTTATTAAAATCAGTCAAAAACAAGTGCAAACTGAAGTAGCCTGATCAACGCTTATGTTGTATAACAGATAGGTTTAAAATAGCATGTGCCTTGGGATGCCCGTGTGGCCTGTTATATTTCAAGCTGAACAAAAAGTAACAATAATCCAAGTATGAGACATCATTTTGACCTTCTTCACAGCGCCATACTTTGAAAAAAAAAAATTAATTTCATGCCGATCAATCCAAAGGTCAATGCCCCTAACAAAAATAGTGTTCGGCATAAGTTTTCCTTCTGGAAGGACGTAACCTTTAGTTTACATGGTTGGGGTAGGTTATCTTACAAATTGGGATACCACAGGCAGCAGTGTCATTGAAAGAGACAGATTGTAATGCAGGCCATACGCAAGCAGAGAAACTCAGGCTGCAACAGGCCTATTTAGTTTACATGGTTGGGGTAGGTTATCTTACAAATTGGGATACCCCACTGTATATGAAACCGAATATAAATGCACACCCAAAAGTGGACACTCAGCCTCCAAGAGGCCTGCTTAGTTTAAATAAGAGAGCTGCTTAGTATGGTAGGTAGGTTATGTTATGTTACAGAATGGGATGCCCCAAGCAGACTTGAGATCAGTATATATGCACACAGCAGCAGTGTGTTAGCAGGCTCATACAGGCCAAATTTCTTTAAATAACTGTGCAGCTTACAGTTAATGCAGAGGCTAATGGTATGTTACAGAATGGGATGCCCCAAGCTGACTTGAGATCAGTATATATGCACACAGCAGCAGTGTGTTAGCAGGCTCATACAGGCCAAATTTCTTTAAATAAATGTGCAGCTTACAGTAAATGCAGAGGCTAATGGTATGTTACAGAATGGGATGCCCCAAAGCAGACTTGAGATCAGTATATATGCACACAGCAGCAGTGTGTTAGCAGGCTCATACAGGCCAAATTTCTTTAAATAAATGTGCAGCTTACAGTAAATGCAGAGGCTAATGGTATGTTACAGAATGGGATGCCCCAAAGCAGACTTGAGATCAGTATATATGCACACAGCAGCAGTGTGTTAGCAGGCTCATACAGGCCAAATTTCTTTAAATAAATGTGCAGCTTACAGTAAATGCAGAGGCTAATGGTATGTTACAGAATGGGATGCCCCAAAGCAGACTTGAGATCAGTATATATGCACACAGCAGCAGTGTGTTAGCAGGCTCATACAGGCCAAATTTCTTTAAATAACTGTGCAGCTTACAGTTAATGCAGAGGCTAATGGTATGTTACAGAATGGGATGCCCCAAGCAGACTTGAGATCAGTATATATGCACACAGCAGCAGTGTGTTAGCAGGCTCATACAGGCCAAATTTCTTTAAATAACTGTGCAGCTTACAGTTAATGCAGAGGCTAATGGTATGTTACAGAATGGGATGCCCCAAGCAGACTTGAGATCAGTATATATGCACACAGCAGCAGTGTGTTAGCAGGCTCATACAGGCCAAATTTCTTTAAATAACTGTGCAGCTTACAGTTAATGCAGAGGCTAATGGTATGTTACAGAATGGGATGCCCCAAAGCAGACTTGAGATCAGTATATATGCACACAGCAGCAGTGTGTTAGCAGGCTCATACAGGCCAAATTTCTTTAAATAACTGTGCAGCTTACAGTTAATGCAGAGGCTAATGGTATGTTACAGAATGGGATGCCCCAAGCTGACTTGAGATCAGTATATATGCACACAGCAGCAGTGTGTTAGCAGGCTCATACAGGCCAAATTTCTTTAAATAACTGTGCAGCTTACAGTTAATGCAGAGGCTAATGGTATGTTACAGAATGGGATGCCCCAAGCAGACTTGAGATCAGTATATATGCACACAGCAGCAGTGTGTTAGCAGGCTCATACAGGCCAAATTTCTTTAAATAACTGTGCAGCTTACAGTTAATGCAGAGGCTAATGGTATGTTACAGAATGGGATGCCCCAAAGCAGACTTGAGATCAGTATATATGCACACAGCAGCAGTGTGTTAGCAGGCTCATACAGGCCAAATTTCTTTAAATAAATGTGCAGCTTACAGTTAATGCAGAGGCTAATGGTATGTTACAGAATGGGATGCCCCAAAGCAGACTTGAGATCAGTATATATGCACACAGCAGCAGTGTGTTAGCAGGCTCATACAGGCCAAATTTCTTTAAATAACTGTGCAGCTTACAGTTAATGCAGAGGCTAATGGTATGTTACAGAATGGGATGTCCCAAAAACCAGAGAGCACCTGGCAGGCAGCAGTAAGACTATGCACAGCAAAAGTGTCTTTATCATGCCTAATTTCAATTAGAATAGGTGCAAATGGTTAGGTTCTTAAATAGAGGCTGGTGTAGTCACAGAATGGGATGCCCTAAAAACCAGCAGTAAGTACACCTGGCAGGGACAAGTTGTGCTATGCCCAGCAAAAGTGTCTTTATCAGGCCTAATTTCAAATATGATAAGAGCAAATGCTTATATGGTCTTAAACAGAGGCTGCTTTAGTCACAGAATGGGATGCCCCGGGCAGGAATCGAGCTGGCAGGGTCCAGTAGGCCTTTGGCCAGCAAAAGTGTCTTTATCAGGCCTGATTTCTATGAGAATAAGTGCAAATGTTTATTATGCTATTAAATAGAGGCTGCTTTAGTCACAGAATGGGATGCCAGTGCCACAAAAACCAGAGAGCATGCACAGCAAAAGTGTCTTTATCAGGCCTGATTTCTATGAGAATAAGTGCAAATGTTTATTATGCTATTAAATAGAGGCTGCTTTAGTCACAGAATGGGATGCCATTGCCACAAAAACCAGAGAGCATGCACAGCAAAAGTGTCTTTATCAGGCCTGATTTCTATGAGAATAAGTGCAAATGTTTATTGTGCTATTAAATAGAGGCTGCTTTAGTCACAGAATGGGATGCCAGTGCCACAAAAACCAGAGAGCATGCACAGCAAAAGTGTCTTTATCAGGCCTGATTTCTATGAGAATAAGTGCAAATGTTTATTATGCTATTAAATAGAGGCTGCTTTAGTCACAGAATGGGATGCCAGTGCCACAAAAACCAGAGAGCATGCACAGCAAAAGTGTCTTTATCAGGCCTGATTTCTATGAGAATAAGTGCAAATGTTTATTATGCTATTAAATAGAGGCTGCTTTAGTCACAGAATGGGATGCCAGTGCCACAAAAACCAGAGAGCATGCACAGCAAAAGTGTCTTTATCAGGCCTGATTTCTATGAGAATAAGTGCAAATGTTTATTGTGCTATTAAATAGAGGCTGCTTTAGTCACAGAATGGGATGCCAGTGCCACAAAAACCAGAGAGCATGCACAGCAAAAGTGTCTTTATCAGGCCTGATTTCTATGAGAATAAGTGCAAATGTTTATTGTGCTATTAAATAGAGGCTGCTTTAGTCACAGAATGGGATGCCAGTGCCACAAAAACCAGAGAGCATGCACAGCAAAAGTGTCTTTATCAGGCCTGATTTCTATGAGAATAAGTGCAAATGTTTATTATGCTATTAAATAGAGGCTGCTTTAGTCACAGAATGGGATGCCAGTGCCACAAAAACCAGAGAGCATGCACAGCAAAAGTGTCTTTATCAGGCCTGATTTCTATGAGAATAAGTGCAAATGTTTATTGTGCTATTAAATAGAGGCTGCTTTAGTCACAGAATGGGATGCCAGTGCCACAAAAACCAGAGAGCATGCACAGCAAAAGTGTCTTTATCAGGCCTGATTTCTATGAGAATAAGTGCAAATGTTTATTGTGCTATTAAATAGAGGCTGCTTTAGTCACAGAATGGGATGCCAGTGCCACAAAAACCAGAGAGCATGCACAGCAAAAGTGTCTTTATCAGGCCTGATTTCTATGAGAATAAGTGCAAATGTTTATTATGCTATTAAATAGAGGCTGCTTTAGTCACAGAATGGGATGCCAGTGCCACAAAAACCAGAGAGCATGCACAGCAAAAGTGTCTTTATCAGGCCTGATTTCTATGAGAATAAGTGCAAATGTTTATTGTGCTATTAAATAGAGGCTGCTTTAGTCACAGAATGGGATGCCAGTGCCACAAAAACCAGAGAGCATGCACAGCAAAAGTGTCTTTATCAGGCCTGATTTCTATGAGAATAAGTGCAAATGTTTATTATGCTATTAAATAGAGGCTGCTTTAGTCACAGAATGGGATGCCAGTGCCACAAAAACCAGAGAGCATGCACAGCAAAAGTGTCTTTATCAGGCCTGATTTCTATGAGAATAAGTGCAAATGTTTATTGTGCTATTAAATAGAGGCTGCTTTAGTCACAGAATGGGATGCCAGTGCCACAAAAACCAGAGAGCATGCACAGCAAAAGTGTCTTTATCAGGCCTGATTTCTATGAGAATAAGTGCAAATGTTTATTATGCTATTAAATAGAGGCTGCTTTAGTCACAGAATGGGATGCCAGTGCCACAAAAACCAGAGAGCATGCACAGCAAAAGTGTCTTTATCAGGCCTGATTTCTATGAGAATAAGTGCAAATGTTTATTATGCTATTAAATAGAGGCTGCTTTAGTCACAGAATGGGATGCCAGTGCCACAAAAACCAGAGAGCATGCACAGCAAAAGTGTCTTTATCAGGCCTGATTTCTATGAGAATAAGTGCAAATGTTTATTGTGCTATTAAATAGAGGCTGCTTTAGTCACAGAATGGGATGCCAGTGCCACAAAAACCAGAGAGCATGCACAGCAAAAGTGTCTTTATCAGGCCTGATTTCTATGAGAATAAGTGCAAATGTTTATTATGCTATTAAATAGAGGCTGCTTTAGTCACAGAATGGGATGCCAGTGCCACAAAAACCAGAGAGCATGCACAGCAAAAGTGTCTTTATCAGGCCTGATTTCTATGAGAATAAGTGCAAATGTTTATTATGCTATTAAATAGAGGCTGCTTTAGTCACAGAATGGGATGCCAGTGCCACAAAAACCAGAGAGCATGCACAGCAAAAGTGTCTTTATCAGGCCTGATTTCTATGAGAATAAGTGCAAATGTTTATTATGCTATTAAATAGAGGCTGCTTTAGTCACAGAATGGGATGCCAGTGCCACAAAAACCAGAGAGCATGCACAGCAAAAGTGTCTTTATCAGGCCTGATTTCTATGAGAATAAGTGCAAATGTTTATTATGCTATTAAATAGAGGCTGCTTTAGTCACAGAATGGGATGCCAGTGCCACAAAAACCAGAGAGCATGCACAGCAAAAGTGTCTTTATCAGGCCTGATTTCTATGAGAATAAGTGCAAATGTTTATTGTGCTATTAAATAGAGGCTGCTTTAGTCACAGAATGGGATGCCAGTGCCACAAAAACCAGAGAGCATGCACAGCAAAAGTGTCTTTATCAGGCCTGATTTCTATGAGAATAAGTGCAAATGTTTATTGTGCTATTAAATAGAGGCTGCTTTAGTCACAGAATGGGATGCCAGTGCCACAAAAACCAGAGAGCATGCACAGCAAAAGTGTCTTTATCAGGCCTGATTTCTATGAGAATAAGTGCAAATGTTTATTATGCTATTAAATAGAGGCTGCTTTAGTCACAGAATGGGATGCCAGTGCCACAAAAACCAGAGAGCATGCACAGCAAAAGTGTCTTTATCAGGCCTGATTTCTATGAGAATAAGTGCAAATGTTTATTGTGCTATTAAATAGAGGCTGCTTTAGTCACAGAATGGGATGCCAGTGCCACAAAAACCAGAGAGCATGCACAGCAAAAGTGTCTTTATCAGGCCTGATTTCTATGAGAATAAGTGCAAATGTTTATTATGCTATTAAATAGAGGCTGCTTTAGTCACAGAATGGGATGCCAGTGCCACAAAAACCAGAGAGCATGCACAGCAAAAGTGTCTTTATCAGGCCTGATTTCTATGAGAATAAGTGCAAATGTTTATTGTGCTATTAAATAGAGGCTGCTTTAGTCACAGAATGGGATGCCAGTGCCACAAAAACCAGAGAGCATGCACAGCAAAAGTGTCTTTATCAGGCCTGATTTCTATGAGAATAAGTGCAAATGTTTATTGTGCTATTAAATAGAGGCTGCTTTAGTCACAGAATGGGATGCCAGTGCCACAAAAACCAGAGAGCATGCACAGCAAAAGTGTCTTTATCAGGCCTGATTTCTATGAGAATAAGTGCAAATGTTTATTGTGCTATTAAATAGAGGCTGCTTTAGTCACAGAATGGGATGCCAGTGCCACAAAAACCAGAGAGCATGCACAGCAAAAGTGTCTTTATCAGGCCTGATTTCTATGAGAATAAGTGCAAATGTTTATTGTGCTATTAAATAGAGGCTGCTTTAGTCACAGAATGGGATGCCAGTGCCACAAAAACCAGAGAGCATGCACAGCAAAAGTGTCTTTATCAGGCCTGATTTCTATGAGAATAAGTGCAAATGTTTATTGTGCTATTAAATAGAGGCTGCTTTAGTCACAGAATGGGATGCCAGTGCCACAAAAACCAGAGAGCATGCACAGCAAAAGTGTCTTTATCAGGCCTGATTTCTATGAGAATAAGTGCAAATGTTTATTGTGCTATTAAATAGAGGCTGCTTTAGTCACAGAATGGGATGCCAGTGCCACAAAAACCAGAGAGCATGCACAGCAAAAGTGTCTTTATCAGGCCTGATTTCTATGAGAATAAGTGCAAATGTTTATTATGCTATTAAATAGAGGCTGCTTTAGTCACAGAATGGGATGCCAGTGCCACAAAAACCAGAGAGCATGCACAGCAAAAGTGTCTTTATCAGGCCTGATTTCTATGAGAATAAGTGCAAATGTTTATTATGCTATTAAATAGAGGCTGCTTTAGTCACAGAATGGGATGCCAGTGCCACAAAAACCAGAGAGCATGCACAGCAAAAGTGTCTTTATCAGGCCTGATTTCTATGAGAATAAGTGCAAATGTTTATTGTGCTATTAAATAGAGGCTGCTTTAGTCACAGAATGGGATGCCAGTGCCACAAAAACCAGAGAGCATGCACAGCAAAAGTGTCTTTATCAGGCCTGATTTCTATGAGAATAAGTGCAAATGTTTATTATGCTATTAAATAGAGGCTGCTTTAGTCACAGAATGGGATGCCTCACAGCAGACTTAAGATCAGTTCAGTATATATGCACAGTTAGTTACTATAAGCAGCCTGAAAACGCTAACAAAGGCTGGATGAAAAAAAAAAAATCTCCCTGTCAGCCAGCTCCGTTTTTCCTACCTTTCCCTGGCTTTCTGTCTGTCTCCTGTCTGTCTCCTGCCTGTCTCCTGCCTGTCTCCAGCCTGTCCCTGTCTGTCCCTGTCTCCAGCCTGTCTCCAGCCTGTCTAACTGCCTCAGCTACACAGCGTTCTGTCTGTCTGTCACGAATGCAATAGAGAAATGAGGAAAAGCAAGATGGCCGCCGTTAAATACCGCTGTGTGACGTCACCGGGCTTGCTGGCTGCTGATAGGCTGCATGTGACTGCCCCAGCTTGCACTGGCGCGGGATACATGTCCAGACATGTCCCGCCCGCCATCTTAGAATGCCTGTAATGTAAATGAATGGATGTTAAAGGAAAACTTCGAGTGATCGAATCGCGGGGAAATTCGGATTCGATCCGAATCGAATTTTTCCTGAAATTCGGATCGAATCCGGGTTCGTCCGGATCGATTCGCTCATCCCTAGGTAGAGGTTTAGATTCCCCATAGGCTGCTGTTATTTTGTAATTTTCAAAAAAATGACCTACCCAGGTATGCTAATTAATGTGATTCTGGCACCAGGTATAACAACATTTATTTATATATGAATTTTAAACTCCTAAGTAGACTTCAGTATTTTTGGTAACAGATAACATAGGTCAAAACCTTGATCAGGTTTTTATTTGTATTTTTGTCCCCACTGAAGCGGTTTAAAGGGTAATTCCACTTTCGGTGGCGTATTTAAAAGTTTCCATTATTGTGTGCCAAAATGATGTCATCAATGTGCTAAGCTTTTCTAAACAAACAGTTTCCCTACAACAATATGTTTACCTGTATATCAAGTGCAATGTACATCAAAAATGGTGTCTTAAAAGTACAGATCAGACACTTCCTGACTCTAGCTTGCTAATCATCTGATTGGCCGAGGCACAGACAGAAGGCACAGGCAAGAGTATAAAAGAGGAACATGCCCCAAACCCGATCTACTGCCCCCCCCCCCCCCTTCCGGTTTAACTTTGGTCACTTTTTACTCACCTTGCCGGTGGATCCATCTTCTGGGTCCCTTGGATTCGGGGTGATCTTCCAACTGGCAGCACCATCTTGCATCCCATCAGGCACTGCGTGCAGCCCCTGGTCTCTCATCTGCAACGGAGCTGGACAAAATCCCGCAACACTTCGCTGAGTGTTGCAGGATTTTACAGAGATGGCTAAGCTGGTGGCAAGGGTGAGGATCAGACTCCGAAGCAGCCAGACCGAAAATGTAAGTAGGTAACAATGGGGTGGGGGGTACTGGGACCCTTTTTATTTTTAACCTTTTCAGATGGGAGGAAACAATCTTGAGTTTCATTAGCTAAAAGGTTACTGGCAACATTCTCAGATGGAGACATGATTGCTGCTGTATGATTTAGGCAAAGCTGAGCATGAGCTCACCTGTTGCAGTGGAAGGATTGTGGGAATTGTAGTCAAACAGCATAAGGAGTAAGAAAAGAGTTTTATTTTAGTGCAAGAAAGCCACTCCTGTTTTACCAAGACAGAGTTAGAGGAATATAAGAAACATGGAAACAGCATGTGGATAAATAAATCACAGGTCTGGGGGGCACAATCTTGACACACAGGTTTATTTTACATTCCATAAGAGGAAAACAATGATGCAGAACACCAAACACCTGACAAAAAGGGAATTTTCCTTTAAAGTGGACCAAAATTCAGAATTTTGACCATTCCGGGGATTTGGTCCTTTGGTCTGATCAAGGGTGCCCCGCTGTGTGAAACCTCCCAGATAGCTGAAACCAACCCGGTCCTACTGCGCATGCGCGGCCGGTCGTGCAATTAGGGCGCTTGGATCCACGCTACGTCTAAGGCGAGCAGCTCCGAGCGCACTGACGGCCACATCCCCCTCTAACATCTAACAGGGAGTGTACCTGCGCCGGCCATTCACAAATGCCTGGCGTGGGCACGTGCCCTGCTAGAGAGATAGCAGGGTTGGGGTCGCAGCTCACGCATGCACTGTTGGACCCGGAAAGAAGGTTAGTGTCCATCGACCTGGGGGGTTTCACACAGCGGTGCATCCTGATTCTGGATGCCCCAGGGGGAAGGGGAAATTGAGGGGAAATTGATCCGTTTAGGAATCTTAAAGATTCCAGGGCCGACTGCCATGGGTTTTGGTCTACTTTAACTTCCCTTCCTATTTTGAGAGTGTGAGTGTAAGAGAAAGTAAAACCAACTTATAACAATATAGTGGGGGATTGCAGGGCAAAAAGGAATCAAGCCCCAATGAGGTTGAGGGAACTTTTTCTCAGTTCCAGCCATCTTCTTTTTTCTATTACTGGATGGAAGATTAAAGCGGACCAAAACCCACATTTTTAAACTAGCATCCCCTGAATTGCCCCCCCCCCATGAAGAGCGCCTTTTGCCAATTTTTGGTGCTCCTGCTTTACTCTAATCCCAGATAATGGCCTTTGTTTTAACTGTAAAGCTCCGCCTCCTCCATTCACTGCCATTGTTGTGTGTGGCAATGATGTCATTGTCACACCAATGCAACGACCAATCGCCTGCCATCTCACAGAGAGAAATAGCAAAAAAACAGTGTTCCAGGATGATTTCAAAAATGAAAATATCCATTTCTAGTACTATACCTTAAGAGGGGGGTATCGGCAGGGCCTATGGCCAAATGTACTTCACAAGTTTGTGGGTTTTGGTCCGCTTTAAGTGCTGAATGTGTCTCTCATGGTGAGAAAGTTTGGAACCCTCTGGATACAACTGAACTGAAAAGTTGTTACTTCACCACAGGCAAGCTCAGGGGACAGGTTGTTAGAATTCAGCAGTGCCTCCCTTTAAAGATAGAATAGTACATTCAAAAAACCCTGTCGTCATTGTTTAAAGTGGACCAAAACACACTGAACTTGTGAAGTACATTTGGCCATAGCCCCTGACGATTCTCCCTTCATGTATGTAGAACTAGAAATTGATTTTTTCATTTTTTGAATTGTCCTGGAACGCTGTTTTTTTTGCTGTACTTGATGATGGCAGACGAGCAGTCAGAGCATAAGTGTGACAATGAGTGGAGGAGGCAGAACTTTGCAGCTAAAACAGGCGCAATCATCTGGGAGTGCAGCAGGAGCAGTAAAAATTGGCCTCCTCTTGGGGGGAGCAATTAAGAGGATGCTAATTAAAAATGTTTTGGTCAGCTTTAAGAGATGATCGAGAGCCAAATCTGATGCAAATAGTTTATAGTGCAAAATTTTATAAAAGCCATATAAAACTCTTATAGAACAGGACGCAACTGAAAACTTTTTCCAACAACATATTGTGAATAAGCAAAATGAACAGATCCCCTCCCAAATTAACATAGCACATGTGGATCCCCAGGAATACGAGGGAGGGAAAGCCTGAAATGAAACCCCATAGGGAGGCTGGAAAACCAAATACAGTGTTGGACCAGCCCCCCCCCCCCCAACCTCAACATTAGGCTCGATTCATAGACACATTTGTCTGGACTTTCGTAGCTGTCTGTGTATGTTTTTGTGTGTGTTTGTCATTTTTTTGTTTTTTTTTCGTTCCATTTTCCATTCGTACGTTCATTCGCGCTCATGCGTATATGCGCTTTCGATGAACAAAACTAAATCAGATCCTTTGCGTTAGTTCTGATCATTTTCCCATCTAAATCTGATATTTTGCGTTCGTTCAGATAACTTACGTTATTGTTATGGGCTTGCGTCTCATTCAGAGAGCTGATTGCCGAGGGACCACCACCCTATAAAACCGTTTCCTTTGCAATCCACTTACGGGACCATTTTGCAGTCGGCTAGCTTGCTTTCACCATGTTTTGTGCCTTTGTGGAGGAATATCACCAACTTCAGCTAATGGGCATTGCATGTATCAGCAGGGCAGAGGCCAGATTGCACCGGCGATGCATGCACATCGATCGCATGCATGACGCTGAGCTGTTCGAGCTGACCAGACTTAATCGCCCTTCTCTCCATAAGTTGTATAGTGAGCTGCGGCCATGGTTAGCCCGCACCACAAGGAAGGGGCAAGCAATTTCAGGTATGACCAAGATGCTTGGCTGCCTGCAATTTTTGTCGAACGGCTCGTTCCAGAGGCTGGGTGCCCACTCTGTGGGGATCTCCCAGCCTACGCTGAGCTGCACGCTATCCAAGTTTTTGGAAGACATGGCTACCATTAGTCAGAAATATATTTATTTTCCTGACGACATAGTAGCCTGGAACGCGCTTAAGCTGGCATTTTATAATATTGCCAGCATGCCCAACGTCATGGGTGCGATTGATTGCACCCACGTTGCATTGGTCCCTCCTGCAGCCGACGAGTACATCTATAGGTAAGTTCAATCGGTCATTTTGTTCGATAGTTTAGACAAACTGTATTTTAACTATCTATAAATCCCTCTTTGTAAATTGTCCCTGTGAAACAGCCTACACTGTATATCTATTAATCCCTCCTTGTAAATTGTCCCTGAGAAACAGCTTACACTGTATATCTGGAAATCCCTCCTTTTAAATTGTCCCTGGCAAAAAAATACTTAGGTACTAACTTAGTGTTATTTGTATTGGCCAACATGTTTTTTGGAGGGTGTTAGGAGTTAGTGTTTGAGTAGTTTACCTTGCCTTGCTAATTTTTTTATTTTTATTTTTTCCCATGAACCGCAAAATGGGCCACTCACTGAATGTCCAAGCAGTGGTGGCCCCAGACATGCGGTTCCTTTGTGTTCTCGCTGGGTTTCCAGGCTCATCCCATGACGTGTACATATTGCGATGATCTGGATTGTACCGTCGGTTTGAGTCTGGAGAATTCTCCGGTGAATGGTTCCTTGGTAAGTTGACGTAAATAACGTCATTCACTTTTCACTGTATGCCTATGAATATAGTTTTGGACCCATGTCTGAATCTATGGCTGTTTTTACCCCTTCATGTCGTGTTAAACCGGACCTTAACCATGATCTTTAGCAAAGCACAAACCCTTAAAAACTAATTTCCCAGCATTTCAAAATATTATATTTCTACTTTATAGTAAATTACTTATTCTTCCCCACACTCGGCTGCAATTCTGTTCTTGACTTTATGATAGGGTCTGTGCCATCTTTGCTCAGATGCATGACACTTACTGAGTAGAGGAGAGCGGGATAAAGTGCAGGGGGCAGGTTAGAGCTGTGCTTGGCTCAGACAAAGCAGATCTGGGGTCCTGAAAAGGTAAGACCTCCCAGAATGCTGAGCAGCACAGTCCTAAGCCAATTCCTGTTTGCAGGCTGCCTGAATTGCCCTCATCCGCCATCTTGGATGTTTAAAGGCTCAGAACATGCAGTAGATGGTGTTAGGCTATTTTTTTAGCTGAGCAATCTGTATGTAAAGGGTGTGGCTAAAATATAAGATAGGCTCTTAGTCAGGGGGAACGACCGCTTGTGCCAAAATGTATTTTTGGAATGTGTAATTTATGTAAGTGTTTTCTTATTCTTTCAGGTGACCCCGGCTATCCACTACTTCCCTGGCCGATGACGCCCGTCCTTCGGCCACAGAATGCGGCCCAGGATCGGGCCCACCGGAAGACCCGGGCCGTTGTGGAGAGGGCCTTTGGCCTGTTAAAAACACGCTTCCGGTGTTTGGACCATACCGGTGGGAACTCCAGTATCACCCGAACAAGGTCATCGATATAATACTGGCCTGCTGTGTCCTCCACAACTTTGCCATAATGCAGCGTGTCCCCCAGTATGTGGATCTGCCCCCCTCTCCACCCAGCCAGGACATCGATATAATACTGGCCTACTGTGTCCTCCACAACTTTGCCATAATGCAGCGTGTCCCCCAGTATGTGGATCTGCCCCCCTCTCCACCCAGCCAGGACCCAGAAGAGTACTATCGTGGCACACCTAGTGCCTCTGGCCAAGCTGTTCGACCCAATTTGATAAGCACCCATTTTGCCTAATTTGGTTTTCATTTGTTTGTTTGTTGCATGTAAATATTTATTTTCAATATAATTTGGGTTTGTGAATGCCTGAGTATTGTTTTTTTGGAAAAAATAGTAATGAATCAGTTACTAAAATATTCACACATGATCTGCATTTTTTTTGGACATGTTTGTTTAGAAAAACCTTCAGTAATCTCAAAAGAACCCAAACATTAATGCATCAACTTCAACAGTCAACAACAGCTAAAGTCACATTCAATATTTTTTAATACTTTTTTTTTAAATAGGACAAATTGGAGTTGAAGGGCACTCGCAGACTTCATGTACATACAGAGTACAACATAAATATACATTGGTGCAGAATCATGGCACCTAGCAATTGGTCACATCCAGGAGCTTTAAAGTAGCACACTCCAGGCCGAAGTTTCTATAACAAATAAAATAAACAGACATAGTGAGCAACCATTTGCATGTCAATATTTGGCCAGTAATACATAGGGCCACATACACACCCTCTCCTGCTTGGCCACTTTTGCCACAGGCACAGGTGGAAAGCAGCCATACCTATGCCACATCCACGCCTGTAAGTCAGTGGCCCACCCAAACAATAACCCCCAGTCCAAATGCAAGTCCAGTCCAATCTTTGCCAGGGTTCAAGGTAGTAATTTGCTAGCCCAGAATGTCCCCCAATCATGCCTACAAACAGGATGAGCCAGACACAATTTCATTAGGCCCAAGCCTGCAGCGTGACAGCTTGAGCGGCAGATTCAGTGAGGCTTTAGCTCAGGCATTGGCTAGTGGGGTATCTCAGCACTCTAATGAGCTATATGGGCGAAAATCAAAATCATACAAGCAAAGCCATAAAAAAGGCAATCTTGGTAGCGCTCACCATACAGGTCAATACAGTGGGGATGTAGAGGAAAGATGTGGAGATACAGGGCAAATAGCTGTTAAAATGGGTGTTGCCCATAAAACCCTGGTGGTGGGCCTTGGAGGTGGTCCATCACCTGGGCATGTGTGGCATTCATAATCTGCCACTCTTCCAAAATGAGTCTATTGCTAGTTCTAACTTCCTCGAGCATGGCTGTGAAATTATTAGTTAAGGTGGCCATGTGGCTGTTGCTCGTCCTAAATTCTGTCAGCATGAGGGTGAATGTATTATTTAATGTATCTAATTGTACAGTAAGCTGCTCTGTAGTTCTTTGAGTCACCTGGTGAAATAAACGCCTTTCATTGAGGCCACGCTGACTCCAGGATCGGCACGCACCTCCCCAGGGAAACTGGTCGACGTTGCTGACTACGTCTACCAATCAACCAAAACCGTAGGCCTTTACAGCTGCGGGGGATGCAACACGTGCCAGTTCCTAAAACAAGGAACCACTCTAGAATTACCCAACAAACAGACACATAACATGAAACATTTCGTGAACTGCAACTCCCCACACATCATATACCTGATGACATGCCCATGCAAGAGGTTTTATGTGGGCAAAACAAACCGTAAATTCAGGGTAAGGATCCTGGAACATCTGAGAGACATCAGAAATAGGAACCACACCACACCGATAGGCCGACATTTTTCAACAAACCACAATGCAGACCCAAAGGGGACCACTTTTCAGGCACTTGACAGACTGCATATACATAAAAGGGGCGGAGACATCCAAAAAAAGACCTTACAAAAAGAGACTAAGTGGATAGTCAAACTCAAGGCAACACATCCACCGGGACTGAATGAGACGTGCAGCTTCGCCCCTTTTCTAAAATGACCCAGACTACCAAACAAATATAAACCGTTAAAATGACCCGGACCGAATAAAAGATCCCCGTGACGTACCCAAATAAGGGACACTGAAAACTCTTTAGTCCTGACCTTTTACCCCAGATGGAGATACCTCAAAAACATGCGACAACCCACTCAATTGAGTCCAATGAAAGAAACCAGTAAGCACATAAATGGAGAGTTACTAAAAACATAGGAGCAAGCAACATGGGTAGGGACAAGCAAGCAGGCAAACTGAGTACATCAATTCACTCCACTATATCTTATTTGGTTTTACCTTAAAAATTAATGCATGGTGCCGTAAAGCTACTTTCCGGTGCACAAAGGGACATAATGAGTAATTTCTAAATATTATATGGTTTACAATGTGTACAATGCCTTGACATAGCTCAAGTCATTGAGGGTAGAATATGTGAACTAAAATTCATTATTTAAAATCATTACCTAATCACGGTTCTAACATTGCTCAAATCTTTGATTGTGGAACACGTGGACTATGTTACATTGTTAATCTCATTGCTCCAATATTATCTGTGGAATATGTGAATAAACCTATGTAATTACCTCTTAGAGCATTGGAACTGGGAAACAGCGCTTCCTCCCAGCCAAAACAATCACAACAAAAACGACAGCCACCAACAAAATGGCTGCCGCCAGAACTGCGGACAGGAGCCCATAGTAACACAGAACATATAGACACTAACAACAGCATACATAAGAACAGCAGTCACTAACAAAATGGCCGCCTCCAGGCCAGGAGACAGAAGCCTAAACAACTGGGAAACAGCGCTTCCTCCCAGCCAAAACAATCACAACAATAACGACAGCCACCAACAAAATGGCCGCCGCCAGACCTGCGGACAGGAGCCCATAGTAACACAGAACATATAGATACTAACAACAGCATACATAAGAACAGCAGCCACTAACAAAATGGCCGCCGCCAGGCCAGGAGACAGAAGCCTAAACAACATTGAACAAGACGGACACAGAAACCAGCCAATAGCCAGGCGGGGCCGGCGAGAGGAGAGTGCATGTGACGCACCTCCGCCCCTGGGGGAACAACCAACCAGGGGACTAGCAGGAAGTGCGGGAAACGAAACCCCGCCCACCCTGCAGCACACGGCCCCGTATATCTGCAGACAGCACAGAGCCCTACACATACGGCTACAGCAACAGAAATAGACACACCGCTCACAGAGCAGGAAAGCAGACCCAGCGGGACACCAGCGCATAGACACAGCGATTACATACTGCAGAATTGCCCCCTGATGTGATACAGAAGGGGGTACTGGCTTTATGGCGAAAGTGACCAAAGGCAACTGATAAAAAGGTAAGCAACAATTTTTAAGGGGGCCTTCCACCCCTCACACGGAACCCGCCCAAACCAACAGGGCAATTACTTCTTAAGGGGGCACGGGAGACGCATAGCATAATAAGACATACCTTCGGTGGCACACACATATATACACACCCCACCCCTTCTCCAATATAGACCAAAAATACCATTGCACAGCAAATGACATCTGTACTCCCTATCTTATACCTATTTCAAAGGCAACACCTTGGGAGTCCGCATATACAAAAAAGCTGGGAGGAACCGCTGCAACCAAAGCTCTAAAGCCGCGACAACAGCCGTTTTTAGCTGCAAAAAAATTCAGCATCCATGTAGAAACAAAGATAAGGAATTGTAAGTGCTTTTTTATATATTGACCAATGCATTTATCTCCATGTTGCTATATACAACAAATATACATGACTGTTTAATACAAACTAACCATGTACTGATGCATCATAACTAGAACACAAGGACCCTCACACTGAAGAAGCAAAAGAGCGAAACGCGTCTGTGAAAGAGGTCCACATCAACAGACCACAATAAGCCTTGCTACAGGCTGAGGGCAAATACAAGCCCCTAATACATTTAAGGACTTTGTTTTCTAAACAAATGAACCTGCAGAAACAAGTATGAATATAATACTGTTTTTTTGTATCACACAAATGGAATGAGCATTAAACTAAGGTTTTACTACTGGCATATACTGAGCCTTTGCAATAATTGTTTGTGTGCTACGCTTAACCTAACTTTCCCAGGGAGTGACTTAGAGGGCCCCCCCTTTCTTCCTCCCGAGACCTGGAGGTTTCCAACAGACTCCTCTTCCACTCCAATACCTTGATTGGTTGTGAAGGTGGCCTGGAGGAATCCTTCTGGACCACGGGAAAGGAGGAAAACAACCCAAATTTTGTCTACCAATTCCCCTGGTTTGAGCGCCTGCAGATGCTGGACCTCTAGGACCTCGAGCAAGAGTTGCAGATGTGCTCGGCAAATCCTCTGCAGCAGACCTACCACTGGGGACTGTAGGCTCAGTCTCTGCATGCTGCCCACGATGGGCTGGCAGCATGCATCCAGCTTCAGTCTGCTGCAGAGGATTTGGTGCAGTAGCATGTTGGGACAGTGGCAGATTAGGTTCCAGGGGGTCAGTTCTGAAGGAGCTGGCATCCTCCTCCATCTCCTGGATTTCCTCCATCAGTGTGTGGGTCTGTTGGGACTTGTGAAAAAAAAGGTTTAGTTTGGGCCCTAAATATATTTGTTATGCAAATTAGTCATGTTCATTCACATGCATCAGGAGATTAATCAAAGTCCACTTACCGTATATATCTGGTCCTGGCTCCTAGGCAGCACGGAAGTTTATGGCGTGGTCAAACTCGATGAGGCTTCCACACTTGCTGAGGCTTGATGCTGGGCTGTATTTTTTTTTAAATCCACGTAAGCACCCAAAAATCCATTGATGATCTGGATTACTACATATGCTTCCAAAAAACATGTGGCCAAGCAGGAATGCCAACTCCCACAACGGTCCAAGGTGACCTTCACTATGAATGTCATTATCTGTTATATGTATGATTCACCCTGTACATACACATTGGTCACCTTAAATAATACAAACATGCATGTACTGCATGTTATGAGGCTTCACACATCCCTAAAGGGCCATTAGGGACCCACACTCAGCTTGCAAATAGCATTTGTCTTCAGAGTATGCTGGTTGGCATTCTTCCTATGTAGACCTTTCCCTGACCCCTGATCAAGTATTTGAGACCAAAGCGCAGCTAAAACACAAGTGGACTAAAGACAAAGAAGGAAGTGTTGGATATGATTGAGTAGAATCACATAACAGGCAGTGCTTTGCGAATATAAAGACTTTAATAGTGACCATAAATACTGTCCAAGGTCGTGTATGGGCTGCACAATTTTATAATGAACATTCCGCAGACATTAAACACCCTTCTTAAACTTTAACCTCCCCTACAAGCCACTCCCTAGGGGCATGTGTTCATATATGCCTGTGAGCCTCATTTTACATGTTTAAAACATTTCACAGACACACTAACATTACTAACCTGCAGGAATGGTAGGGATGTCTGTGTACCGTCGGCCAGAGAGGCCCTCTACTGCCACGGGGTGTATCAAGGCCAGCACAATCTCCTCAGCTTGTGTAAACTGTAATTTTGTGGGGAAGCCTCCGCCAGTTTGTAAGCTGAAAAATATAGGTTTGATAATTTAGGAAATTGTGGACAATACAACAAGCAGACAAATGTACAACTCAAATATGTACCTGTAATTGCACCGTTTATTTTCTTTCTTCCGTGCTGCATACTTCAGGTCAGAAATTTCTGCTCCACATCTTTAAGCTCCTCCCCCGCTGCATTGACCTGTCTGGTGAGCTCCTCCAAGATTTCTGTTTTTCTCATTTTGCTTGTAGATTTTGATTTTCGCTCATATAGCTCGTCATTGTCAGGAACCGCTTACCTGATCCCCGTTCCAGCGACGTCTCCAGGCGGCCAGCTGCAGCTGTCACTGTGCGGCGGCCGCGCCGAGCGGCGTCGGCTCGAGCAGCGTCGGCTCGAGCGGCGCCCAGCTCAGCCACGCCCCCCGCTTCCTCCTCCAGGAGACGTGCTCGCGCGCGGCCGCGAGCACGTGTCTGTTATGCCCTCCGGCGGCGCTGTGCGGCGCGCACCCGCCGGAGGATCAATTAAAGGGTTAATGAATCCTAGGGGATTGAGGGCTTCGCCCTCTTCTGCTCTGCAGCCAATTACCCTTGGAATCCTATGTGCTCCAATCAGTACACTGCTTCCCTCAGACCTGTTCCTATAAAGGCAATTTAGTTAGTTCTCAGTTGTGAATTGCCTGTGATAGCGCTCAGAACCCTGTGTTACCTACTCCTGTGAAGTCTAGCCTGTTGCCGATTTGATTGTACGACCATTCTCGATCCTGAATCCTTGTTGCCGACCTCTGCCTGAATTGACGCCTCTCGATCCTGAATCCTTGTTGCCGACCTTTGCCTGAACTGACGCTTCTAGATCCTGATCCCCAGTTGCTGACCTCTGCCTGAACCCCGACTACGTCTTGCCTGACCCCTGGTGCCGCTACGATCTCTGCCTTCCCGTTATCGACCTATTGCCTGTCTCTGGACTTCCGTCACTCACGCTCTTGCTATTGGTTCTCCAGTCCTCCCACATATAAGCTTACATCCTTTGAGCCATTAAGTCCTGGGGGCAACCGATCCCGGGTAGGCGTATCTTGCGTCCCGGCAAGCGGGGGCTCCTACAGGTGAAGCTGGCTGTGGAGATTGGGGGTTGTGAGCTTATTAAGAGGGCTGGAGTTACCCCGAGCGTGACATTATCACAGGCCCAAAAATGGATGACCTGGTACAGCAGGTGCAAGCTATGGCCACAGCGATCAACCAACTCGCTCAAAGAGTGGCCACTCAGGAATCTCGTCAAGTGCCAACTTCCGCTGTACCACCTCATTTCTCCGAACCTAAGATTCCACTGCCTGAGAAATTTTTTGGAGAACGAGCAAAATTTTCCAATTTCAAGAATGCCTGCGAACTATATTTTAAGTTAAGACCTATCTCCTCTGGCACAGAGGTCCAACGAGTAGGCCTAGTCATTTCCTTGCTTCAAGGAGACCCACAGTCCTGGGCCTTTAGTTTACCATCCCATGACATTGCTCTACAATCAGTGACTGTCTTCTTCAATGCTATGGGCGTTTTATACGCCGATCCGGATATACAGTCTACCGCAGAGAATAGGCTTCGGGCCTTAAAACAAGGACGGAATTCGGCTGAAGACTACTGTGCTGAATTCCGCCGCTGGGCTATCGAAGCTAGGTGGAACGATCCAGCTTTGTGTAGTCAGTTCAGGGTGGGACTGTCGGATAGCATCAAGGATGCCTTAGTCAATTTTCCCCCGCCAGCGGACCTAGATCAATTAATGCAGGTCTCCATTAAAATAGACCGACGTCTTAGAGAAAGGGCCAGGGAGAGAGTCGGGACTCCCACGTCCTTTAGACCAGTCCAGAGTCCAGTCCAGAGTCCAGAGGTTCCCCGTGGAGAAAATACCTCATCATCTTCCCAGGAAGAACCTATGCAATTAGGGAGAACCCGCTTATCCCAAGAGGAGAAACAGCGTAGGCGATCCGAGGGGTTATGCCTGTATTGCGGGAATTCTGGTCATTTTGCAGGGTCCTGTCCCAACAAGGGGAAACCGGCGGAAAACTTCCGCACCCAGACCAGGTAGAGAGTACTGATCTGGGTGAGTCAGTTTGTAACTCTCGCCAGAATAAGATGCTTGTACCTATTGATTTGTTTTGGGGGTCCTCTAAGCAGACAGTTTCCGCCTTCATAGACAGTGGTGCGGCTGGAAACTTTTTGGACAGGAGCATGATCTCCACCTTAGGGATCCCTGTAGTTCCTCTTGAAAGATCCCTACAAGTTTTAGCTATCAATGGAAAGGCAATCCAGGGAGGTCCTATAAATACCAAGACCCCACCTCTCAGACTAATTGTCGGCTCTTCTCACTCTGAATTCTTAGAATTCTTTATTTTTGATTGTCCGGAAACTCCGGTGGTTTTGGGATACCCCTGGTTGCAACTCCATAACCCGGTGTTAGATTGGCGGGCTGGGGAGTTGGTCAAGTGGAGTGACCACTGTAAAGGTCACTGTTTTAATACAGGCCTCAGAAGCGTTCAAGTCTTACCACAGGAATTACCTCAGCCATACGCTGATTGGATCGATGTATTCTCTGAACGCTCCGCTGATACTCTTCCTCCACATCGGTCCTATGACTGCCCCATTGACTTGCTGCCTGGCACAATTCCCCCGAGGGGAAAGATTTATAACCTTACCCTGCCCGAGGAGCAAGCAATGAGGGAGTATATTACCGAAAATCTTAGGAAAGGATTTATCCGTCCCTCTACCTCGCCTGCTGGGGCCGGGTTCTTTTTTGTAGAGAAAAAAGATGGTGGCTTGAGACCGTGCATAGATTATCGAGCCTTGAATAAGATCACTGTAAAAAACCGATACCCCTTACCCTTGATTGGGGATCTGTTCAATCAAGTCACAGGAGCTCGAATTTTCTCCAAATTGGATTTGAGAGGAGCTTACAATCTGATTCGCATCCGACAGGGGGACGAGTGGAAAACTGCATTTAATGTGAAGGATGGGCACTATGAGTACCTGGTCATGCCCTTCGGTCTTTGTAATGCGCCAGCCGTTTTCCAAGATTTTGTTAATGATATATTCAGGGAATATCTCGGTAGATTTGTAGTCATCTACTTGGATGATATTCTCATTTTTTCTAATTCTTTACCGGAGCACAGACACCATGTTAAGTTGGTGCTACAAAAATTAAGAGAGAACAACTTATTTGCTAAACTGTCTAAGTGTGTGTTTGAAGTCACTACAGTTCCCTTCCTAGGGTATGTTATTACCAACCAGGGTTTGGAGATGGACGCGGGGAAGGTTTCAGCAGTTCAGGATTGGGTCCAACCCAAAACTTTAAAGGAATTGCAACGTTTTCTAGGTTTTGCAAATTTTTATCGGCGTTTCATAAAAGGCTTTTCCCATGTTGTTGCACCCCTTACCAACCTTACCCGCAAGGGGGCTTTTACTGCTAACTGGTCCCCCTCTGCCTGTGAGGCCTTTCTAACCTTGAAACGGGCCTTTACTTCGGCACCTGTCTTAGTGCATCCAGATATTCATAAAGCTTTTATTATTGAAGTGGATGCTTCTGAGCTGGGAGTGGGTGCAGTTTTGTCACAATATTCTGGTAACCCTGAGCGTCTCCATCCATGCGCTTATTTTTCGCGTAAATTCAGTACCGCGGAACAAAATTATGATGTTGGCAATAGGGAACTATTAGCTATTAAACTGGCATTTGATGAATGGCGACACTGGTTGGAGGGTTCATTACATCCTATAACTGTGTATACTGATCATAAAAATCTCGAATACATAGGTTCTGCCAAGAGGCTGAACTCTCGTCAGGCACGTTGGGCATTATTCTTCTCGCGTTTCAATTTTATTATTACTTTCAAGCCGGGTGTAAAAAATACTAAAGCTGATGCTCTATCTCGCATGTTCGGTGAATGTAAGGATCGGGGTGATTCTGGTGAACCAATTTTACCCACAGGTTGTGTGGTGGGGGCGTTACTTCCTGATCTCTCCAATACCTTGGCGCCGTTTCAAGATGAATCTCCTAGTGATGTACCCTTGGGGTGCCAGTTTGTTCCGCCGCACCTGCGTTCGGATGTAATTCGCGAATTTCACGATGCCAAAACTGCTGGTCATTTGGGTAACCGTAAGACGTTTATGCTTGCCCGTCGTCATGTATGGTGGCCTACCATGAGACGCGATATCACTGCCTTTATCGACGCTTGTGCTATTTGTGCTCGAAGTAAAGGAGTTCACAAGGCTCCTAGTGGCAGTTTGGTTCCTCTTGAAATTCCTGCTGAGCCATGGACCCATATTTCTATGGATTTTATTGTAGATTTGCCTCTCTCACATGGTAATACTGTCATTTGGGTGGTCGTAGATCGTTTCAGTAAGATGGCACATTTCGTTCCTTTGGCCAAACTTCCTTCTGCACCTGAGCTTTCGCGGCTGTTTACTTCGCATATTTTTCGTATTCATGGTATTCCGTCCAATATAGTCTCTGATCGGGGTGTTCAATTTACTTCCCGTTTTTGGAAACACTTCTGTTCGCGGTTGGGAATACAGATCTCTCTTTCTTCTGCCTACCATCCCCAGACTAATGGGCAGACAGAAAGAACTAATCAAACTTTGGAACAATACTTAAGGTGTTATGTTTCTGATGCCCAAGAACAATGGGCGGAATTTATTGATTTCGCCGAGTTTGCTTACAATAACGCGCCTAGTGAGAGTACCAAGGTATCTCCTTTTTATTGTAACTTAGGGAAAAATCCTAGAGCTTCTTCCCTTTCAGGGTCACCTTCCAATCTGCCGGCGTTGGAGGAGTGGCTTCAAGAACGGAAGAATATCTGGACACACGTTCAGGAGATTCTTAAGACCACTGGTTTGAGGTATAAGAAATTTGCCGACCGCCGCAGATCACAGGAACCTACTCTTCGAGTAGGCGATCTAGTTTGGGTCTCCACTAAAAATATTGCGCTCCGTCAGCCATCTAGCAAATTAGGTCCAAAATTTATTGGTCCTTTTCCAATCGTCAAGAAGTTGAATAATGTGTCTTTTAAAGTTCAACTCCCGCCAACTATGAAAATACCTAATTCCTTTCACGTTTCACTGTTAAAACCGGCGAAGAATGCTCCTCTTGCTGGTCCTGCACCAATTCTTCTTAATAATGAGCCCGAGTATGAAGTGAATAAGATCTTGGATTCACGTAAAGTGCGTAATTCTTTACAGTATTTGGTGGATTGGGTTGGCTATGGTCCGGAGGAAAGATGCTGGGTGGCAGCGAGGAATGTTCATGCCAAGGCTCTTGTAAGAAGGTTCCATCGTGACAATCCAGGGAAACCGGGTGAGGGTCCGGAGGCCCCTCGTGAAGGGGGGGGTAGTGTCAGGAACCGCTTACCTGATCCCCGTTCCAGCGACGTCTCCAGGCGGCCAGCTGCAGCTGTCACTGTGCGGCGGCCGCGCCGAGCGGCGTCGGCTCGAGCAGCGTCGGCTCGAGCGGCGCCCAGCTCAGCCACGCCCCCCGCTTCCTCCTCCAGGAGACGTGCTCGCGCGCGGCCGCGAGCACGTGTCTGTTATGCCCTCCGGCGGCGCTGTGCGGCGCGCACCCGCCGGAGGATCAATTAAAGGGTTAATGAATCCTAGGGGATTGAGGGCTTCGCCCTCTTCTGCTCTGCAGCCAATTACCCTTGGAATCCTATGTGCTCCAATCAGTACACTGCTTCCCTCAGACCTGTTCCTATAAAGGCAATTCCCTCTCAGTTGTGAATTGCCTGTGATAGCGCTCAGAACCCTGTGTTACCTACTCCTGTGAAGTCTAGCCTGTTGCCGATTTGATTGTACGACCATTCTCGATCCTGAATCCTTGTTGCCGACCTCTGCCTGAATTGACGCCTCTCGATCCTGAATCCTTGTTGCCGACCTTTGCCTGAACTGACGCTTCTAGATCCTGATCCCCAGTTGCTGACCTCTGCCTGAACCCCGACTACGTCTTGCCTGACCCCTGGTGCCGCTACGATCTCTGCCTTCCCGTTATCGACCTATTGCCTGTCTCTGGACTTCCGTCACTCACGCTCTTGCTATTGGTTCTCCAGTCCTCCCACATATAAGCTTACATCCTTTGAGCCATTAAGTCCTGGGGGCAACCGATCCCGGGTAGGCGTATCTTGCGTCCCGGCAAGCGGGGGCTCCTACAGGTGAAGCTGGCTGTGGAGATTGGGGGTTGTGAGCTTATTAAGAGGGCTGGAGTTACCCCGAGCGTGACAGTCATAATGGAAGGTGAGGCCACTTGCCAATGCAAGAGTTTGGGCCTCACCAAACCTGCCACTCAACTTTCCTCGCCACAATGTTCAGCCTATTGCTTGCTGTTCGGGCTCATCTCTGTATGTAGGCAATTCGGGGGACATTCTGGGCTGGCTCTGTTGTGTTGAAATGTTGGACACGTGGCTTGAGAATGAATGAACTGGACTTGCAAATGGACTGGAGGTCCTTGCCTGGGTGGCCACAGAACTCCCAGGCATGGATGTGCCGGTGGCAAATGTGGCCGAGGAGGAGAGGGTGTGCTTGAGGGTGTGGTGCTTCTGGCCCTGTGCCTCTTTGTGTCCTTGCCACTTGTGCTTCCATGCCCCTGGGAGGTACTTGCATGTGGCTCAGGAGAAGCTGAGCTGGCTGGGCTTGAGCTTCTGGGCCTGTGGCTCTTGGTGGTTCCATGGCCATGGGTGCGTTTCCCACGTGGCTCAGGAGATGCAGAGCTGGCTGGGCTGGGGCTTCTGGGCCTGTGGCTCTTGGTGGCCTTGCCACTAGTGGTTCCATGGCCATGGGTGTGTTTCCCACGTGGCTCAGGAGATGCAGAGCTGGCTGGGCTTGGGCTTCTGGGCCTGTGGCTCTAGGTGGCCTTGCCACTAGTGGTTCCATGGCCATGGGTGAGTTTCCCACGTGGCTCAGGAGATGCAGAGCTGGCTGGGGCTTCTGGGCCTGTGGCTCTTGGTGGCCTTGCCACTAGTGGTTCCATGGCCATGGGTGCGTTTCCCACGTGGCTCAGGAGATGCAGAGCTGGCTGAGCTGGGGCTTCTGGGCCTGTGGCTCTTACTGGCCTTGCCAGTGGAGCGTTCTTTGTGAAGGGATGTGCTAGGCCGGGGAGGAGGGGAGGGTGTTTTTTGGGGGCTGGGGCATCTCACCCTCTTAGTGGCCTTTCTTGCGGACATACCTGCCTGCTTTGTTGTTGGCTTCTTCTTAGCCGCTCCCTCCTTGGCTTTGCTGCTTGGTTTGGGTTTAGCGGACTTGGTGGGTAATGTCGCCTTGGGTTGGCCACTGTGGCTGCGCATTTCCCGCACCTTCGGAGTTGGTATTTGGGACCGAGTGGTCGGACATGAAGAAGGCTCCTCAGGTCGCTGGGGCCTTTTGTTGGTGGCCTCCTTGGCTGGTGTGGCCTTAGCGATGGCTTTTTTAGCTGGCATGTTGAAAATCACAAAGAGAATGAGCTGTGTGTCCAGGACCCTTTAAATCCTAATGCCTGGGTATGACGCTTACGCGTTCGCGTATGCGTGCGTCTGGCCGTGCAGAACCCGGAAAGCGCTGGGGCATTACTTATCTGCTGCGGACAAGAAGAAAGATGGCGCCCACGATCTTCACCCGCCAACAAGAAGAGCTGATTATGCTCGTAAGTGTATTGTAAGGACTTTGATTTGCCATCTAAATGCATGCCTAGGCCTTAAGGAAGGGCAGGAATAAAAAGTTTTCTTTAAAAGTTTATAAAACTCCGTGCCAAACAGAAGTGCGCACATGTGCGAACCAACTCACTAACATCTCTAAGGATAGTTTGAGGTTAGAAACGTGTCTGGGAATGTCATTTAGTCAACTGATCTAATTGCGACAGATATTTGTATGCAGTTTGATCTAACAACTATATTTATTTTGAATTTTTTAGACGATGCTTCAGCGCAGGTACGACTACCTGTCCAACTCTTTTGAGAAGAGGACCGTCGCCCTGGAGATCGCTTCCAGGATCCAGTAGGAGACGGACACCACCTTCACCCATACGCAGATCATGCAGCATTGGTCGGACCTGAAGCGACTCCACATGCCCCGGGTGCGGGGATTTTTCAGGCTCCATTTCCCAAGTAAGTACATAGCGATTGCATGCTAGATGTACATAATACAGAAGGTAGGCCTTTATTTATAAATGCTTTGCTTTTCTAGTGTTGGAAATAGAGTACCGAATCCGACACACCCGGAGGCGCACAGGCCGACCAGTGCTGCATGAATCTGCAGCAGGAAGTGAAGGTGGTGGCGACGTTCCTACCCCTCCTCTGTAGCGGCCTCCGACCAGCCCCTGGACCTTTCTACAGAGGAGGGGCATCACGGCGTGGGCAGGAAGTCGTACCAAGCGATGGAGCCATTAGCCTCTGGTATGTGACTCTTAATGTAACCGCACACACATACATGCTATTTAAACCAAAGCTGATACCCTTAATCTCTTTTTCTAGAGGATTCTGTAGCGGGTGAAGGATCTGGAGCAGGGACTGCAGCAGATCAGGCCCAGGAGGCACATGTAGAAGGTAGGTGATGTCACACACACATTCAAATTGCTTACTGTTGACTCAGACATTAGAAGTGACCCTATTTGACATGTCTCTACGGCCTCAACTTCCCAGCAGTGGCAGGTCCCAGAACCGAGGGTGGTCCCCAAAGCAGACGTCGGCCACCAACGAAGAAAGTTGTAATGTCATTGGCCCTTATTTAAGAAGGGATAGCGTCAGGTAGTGGCTGGTTAATGACAGGTAGCGACAGGTAGCGACTGGTAAACGCCGGACATGGCACGCAATTACACATTTATCAAGCAGAATCTGTTTAGCGACTGGGATAGCGGCATGTAGCGTCTGATTCATAATTTTCACAGCCTCAGCGAACAGCGCCAGCGTTCAGCCTTACACAGCACCAGGTATGACCTCTCGCTACCTGGCGCTCTCCCATACATTTCAATGGACGATATTTTCTTCTCTTTAAACGGGGTTTTTCAAAAAAATCACAAATAATAATAATTCTCTTCTGGCATTGAAATTGCAGTTTTTTCATAATTTTTTCATGTTTTATATATTTCCTCAAAAATGATATTACAGGTCTGGCATTAAAGTGTTCATGTTACAATGTTGTTACAATGTAATTCCATATGTTTTCGCTTTGTTTCTAGTTGATAGATGCTTGAAAACAGACTTTAAACACACCGCCTCCTGCGCTCTGGGCTTCAAACAAATATTTTTTAGCGCCGAGATTTGTGAAGCTGTTTTTTTGCTGAATATGGTGTGAGTCAGTCGCTATGAGCAGTCACTAACATGCGCTCCCATACAGCGCTGTACTGGTCAAATTGCGACTCCTCACAATGTATTCAACATTACTGAACAGTGACTGAGTCGCTAAAGTAGCCACTCACGGCTGAGCACTGCGACTACTAGCGGGCGCTCTGAAAATGCCAAAAGTTTTAGTGTCATTTCATTTACAAAATACCTTAACACGAAACAAATGGGCCAAGAAATATTTAGAGATGAAGAAGAACATGACTGCAAAGTGATTTGGGTAAGTTTTAGGGGTGAGAAATGGAAGAAGAACATGACCGCGAAGGGATTTGGGTGAGTCTTAGGGGTGAGAAATAGAAGAAGAACATGACCGCGAAGTGATTTGGGTAAGTTTTAGTGGTGAGAAATGGAAGAAGAACATGACCGCGAAGTGATTTGGGTAAGTTTTAGGGGTGAGAAATGGAAGAAGAATGAGAGCGCAAAGTGATTTAGGTAAGTTTTAGGGGTGAGAAATAGAAGAAGAACATGACCGCGAAGTGATTTGGGTAAGTTTTAGGGGTGAGAAATGGAAGAAGAACATGACCGCGAAGTGATTTGGGTACGTTTTAGGGGTGAGAAATGGAAGAAGAATGAAAGCGCGAAGTGATTTGAGTACGTTTTAGGGGTGAGAAATGGAAGAAGAACATGACCGCAAAGTGATTTGGGTAAGTTTTAGGGGTGAGAAATGGAAGAAGAATGAGAGTGCGAAGTGATTTGTGAGAAATGCAAGAAGAATGAGAGCACGAAGTGATTTAGATAAGCATTGTAGCAGAAGTGAGTGAACCAAATATGTAGGCGAGCACATTAATGAGTTAAGTTTGTAGTGCGCAGCCGTAAGGTCGTAAGGCTTTACGTCTGGACGATTATTTATTGAAAAAGGAAAACAGAATCTAATGGGAAACGTAAAGGATTTGTTGGAGGAGACGATGGAAAATGGGCAAAAACAGAAGCCTACGTTGTAACATGAGTAACATAAACGGAAAACGAAAGCTGGAAAATGACATTCTCATTGGCATACAAACGGACGAAGACTTTACAGAAGGCTTGCAATGCATGCATAGAATCTCTCGTACACTCATATGAGAGCGGGAACATTTAAAAAAAATACAGAGCGACACAAAAACAAAAGTCTTTTTTTGTCTCTCTGAATCAACCCTATTGTGCTAGACCTTTGTGTTCTCAGGAGATCCATGGATGTCTTCAGGATTGAACAGCGGGAACAATGAAAAAACTATGGGGGTTCTCCATCAGTTACAGGTCTTTGCCTCTATGCAGAGCAGTATTTAGGACCAGACACGCTGCTTAGAAACAGAAGATAGACATGTCTCCTATGACATGTGGTCACTGTTATTTGAAGGGCAGCTTTTGCTCACTATACATTTTTTTCTGGATGGGGATGAGGGGAGGGAAAAATATTGGTTACTGAATAGCATTCTGGGGTTGAGGAGGCAAAAGTGTGTGTAATGTAAATATATATTCATATATAATACGAGTTGAAGGGCTGGTGAAGGGCTGGTGATGCACTTCACCATATTTGTGCAGGGAAAATAAGGATAATCTGTACAAAGCCAGCTTGCTGGGCTTGGACAGTTTTTAGGACTCCAGGCAATCAGTGCTTTCCTTTCAAACACATACTAAATGGAAATTAGATAAGCTTCAGTTCTAACTGTATACTACCTTAAAGAAGAAGTCTAAGTTGATTACCGTATTTTACCCTATAAGACGCACCTGCCCATAAGACGCACCTAGGATTTGGAGGAAGAAAAAAAAAAATCTAAACCAAATGTGCTAAAACACCCCATTACAGGCAGTGTGGTATCCCCCAATCCCATTCCCCATGGGCAGTATGGCATCCCCCCTCCCATTCCCATAGGCAGTATGGCATTTCACCATGCCATGCCCCATAGGCAGTGTGGCATTCCCCTATCCCGTTCCCCATGGGCAGTGTGGCATTCCGCCCCCCATCTAATTCCCATAGACAGTGTGGCATTCCCCTCCCTCCCATTACCATAGGCAGTGTGGCATCCCCCCTCCAATTCCCATAGGCAGTTTGGCATTTCCCCTCCCATACCCCATAGGCAGTGTGGCATCCCCCCATTCCCCATAGGCAGTGTGGCATCCCCCCATCCCATTCCCATAGGCAATGTGGCATTTCCCCCTACCATTCCTATAGGCAGTGTGCCATATCCCCCCCATATCCCATAGGCAGTGTGGCATCCCCCCCATTCCCCATAGGCAGTGTGGCATCCCCTCCATCCCATTTCCCATAAAGGCAGTGTGGAATTCCTTTCATCCCCTTATTCAGTCTGGCATTACCCCCCAACCCCCAGACAAAAAAGGTATACTTACCTGAACGCTGTCCCCGATCTGGCTTGGGCAGGCACGCGCTGACACAGACATTCAGCTGTCAGCAAACGCCAGCACAAGAGGTGATGGCAGCGCCGAAAGCCAGAGCAGGGACAGAAGGCGCAAGACGTATGTAAGTATACTTTTTTTCACTTTTTTTCCTTTTTTTTGTACATTCACCCAATAAGACGCACTGCGATCCCCCCCCCCCCCCCCCGGCCCCCGCGCTTTGGGGAAAAATAGTGCATCTTATATGGTGAAAAATACAGTATATAAAAAACAGCAACCTGCTTGGGGTTAAGTAGTCTCGGGATTTGAAATAGTTACTGGCTATCCTGAACCATTAGTTAAATACATGATTATGCTTATTATTAGACAAACAAAATGTTTGGATTGGAATCCATATTTGTTCGGTGTATGTACTTGTTTATGGAGAATTCAGTAGAAGCTGGAAGCTAGAATGTGTTTTCGACCTTGAACCTTCGACCTTATATTCTGTTGAGAGAGGGGGTGCTTTCCATCACGAGGACATAATTTGGGATCTTAGCCATTTGTTGTCAAGTTCTAGAAACAACTGAGCTTTGTCAACGGGTGTTTGGCCACACGCATTGGCAAAGAATGTATAAAAGCCATAGGCAGCGATAGATTCTGTGAACGCATTCTTGGTACCATGACGCCATATGGACCTGCCAGCCAAGAAACAGCAAAGCGGATTCACCTCTCTGCCCAGTGTGGTGAATCGTTGCTAGCGCTTTGGTGATGATAAGTGCCAGCGTTGTGGTGGTACATCGTGACAAGTGCCAGCATTGTGGCGATACTCCACAATCAGAGAGCCAGCACTGTGGATATATTGATAAAGTATTTCTAATTATATTAGAATTATAGAATAATGCTTTGTGCATTAACAGTTGCATTGATACTTATGGCATTATATTGATGCATTTAACCTTTGTCCATGTCAAATGCAAAAGTATTCTTCAAAACTGCCCAGTATTTGCTATTCATCTGAGACTACTTGCTCATTATTATTATTGCTCATTATTCATTCGAATTATCTTATCAATTATTCAGCAAAGGGCTTCTTCATGCTGTACTTCAGACATTTGGAAATTTCATTTAGTTGGCAAAACATTTATGAAGTTGGCATAGTTTGCAGGATGTACACAGAACAGTGGCTCATGTATCTACAGGTCCCTGAAAACAGGAAGTGCGGCTGGGTTTCCTGTTACTGTGCATTGTCAGTTATGTCAGTCCAGGCAGCAGCATGGCTGAGATCCTGGGAGAGGAAGCTCCAAAATGGCTGCTACAACTAGAAAATCGGTGAGGTTGCATTTCAGCTTTCAGTGGCGGCAGGAGCAAATGTAATAGCTGACAATGCTTCAGTATTATGTGTGCAAATGGGACAAGTGAGTTTGGGGGAGTTTTTTTTCCCCATCTGTGCCAAGCTGTTGGTCCATTTTAAAGAAATGAATGCTTGGGAAGAGAGCTGTGTCAAACCCCTGGGACACCCATCTTCTTGTGAACTTACAACCCCCAATCTCCGCAGCTAGCTTCCACTTTAGCCAAGCCCCCGTTTGCCAGGCCGATTTAAACTCCTAACCGGACACAGTTAGGACTAATTAGCTCAAAGGATGTAAGCTCATGGGGTGAAGACGGATGAACCGAAGGTGAGACTGTGCGTCATAAAGTAGCTAAGGTAAGTACCGAATACAGTTCAGGGAACTCCGAGGGAGAAAACATGCAAGGTCAAAGGTCACGCCAAGGGTCAAACCAGGAGATCAGAGAGCTTCGCGACACCAGGTAATAGACAGGTTCGTAGTCGTAATTCAGGCTAAAGTCAGTACAGGCATCAATCAGGATAGCCAGGCTAGCAAGGTCGGCAACAGATAAACAACAGGAATTTCAGGATCAGTCACACCCAGCTAAACGCTATCATGGACAATATGACTGGGTGACCTGGGAACACCTTTATAGGGCATGAGTGCAGGGTATTGGAAGAGAAGAACCAGGCTCATTGGGTGCCCAACAAGGTATGGGCTGATTGCCCAATTTAAACCTTTAGGGTGTTTTGCCCACAGTAATCCTTGGGCTCATTGGCCCTTTAAGCTAACCTCTGGCAACCGTGCTGACTGCAGCGCCAGAGGAGGACACAAGTTACTCATGCTGAGAAGCCCGAGGAGGAGACGAGTGTGCTCAGCGGAGCAGAAAGGTTCCCGTCCAGCCGCCAGAGGACACTGTGGAACCGGGCACGAGGTAAGCACGCCGTGACAAACTGGCTCTCTTCCAAGTCTGAATAATGCTAATTCTGCTAGCAACATACCTTGTTTAAAGTAAGGGAGAAGTTGTCTTTCTGCCGTTGTGTAGCCATGAGTTGATAAAAAAAAAGGTTCTTATACTTGACACGGTTTTTGTTATGACACAATTTAATTACATGTTATGACACAATTTAAATTTTTAAATAAGTTGTTTATTTTTGATGGATTAGAAAGTTATAGTTGTAATTTCTGCACTAGAATTATCAGAATTTAATAGTTAGAAACAGAATAGAACAATAATAATGATAGAAACCTCAGCATGTCCAATATTCTTTTGAGAAGTGTAATTTCGTCCAAAAGGTCAAGGCATTTGAGCAAGGGCCCCAAGTCGCTAACAGAAAATTTGTATTTATTTAGTTATTTTTCATTCTGAAATTGTTTAGATAATGGCATCCGTGGAAATAGAATGTGCCCATAGGGGAATGTTTAGTGGTAGTTCTCAGAATATATATTTTATATAATTATATAAATTATTCTACAACTACTAGATGTTAAGTATCAATTTAGGGTGTTCCTCTGGTAAGGGTATAGAGTTATTACATTTGCTTGATCAGGTTAGACCTGTGGAGATTCCCTGGCAGTAAGCAGGGGTGACTTTTTTGAGTGAGTGAGTACCGGCTGGTAAATATTTTTAGATAACTGATTTGCTTGTGAGTTAATAGTGTTCTTGAGTTTTGTGGTATGATTGGTTTGCCTTATTTTTTAGGTGTTTTGACTATCCTGGGCTTTGGTTTCTGCCCCCGGGCACCTTGATTGGGGATGCCCCACTCTGTGAAATCCTGATTTCACTCACTCTTCCCCTGTCCTATGGCGCATGCTCGTCCAGTCAGCATCCTCGGATCCTTGCTCGCTGGTGGCCGCATCCGACGCTACAATCTAACAGGGAGGGTGCCCGCGAAGGCCATTCACAAATGTCTAGTGCAGGCACCCATCCTGCTAGAGGGATAACGGGGATGCGACCGCAGCTTGTGCATGTGTCGTTGGACTGGGAAAGAAGTAGAGTTTCCAGGCTGGGGGGTTTCACACAGTAGGGCATCTGGATTATGTATGCCTTGGGGGGAGGGAATTCAGTGGCCCTAGAATCTTCTATATTCCAGGGCTGTTGGGGCTTGGGTTTCAAGCCACTTTAAGATTGAGTGACAAGTATTCCATTATTGTATGTGTTTGATTGTGTTGCCACTGCTACAATTCTAGGTGGCTGTTCTTTTGATTTTAATGGAGAGTTCAAGAAATGTTTTTAATGTTGTGCAGTTAATGAATTGGTATTTTTGTTTATGTGATCTGGATTTTAGGGTTGATTCATAGCCTTCTCAGAAGCATCTTGTTTTTGTCTCATAATGTGTAATTTTCACTATTTTCCTGTATGTCTACGTGCGTACTGTGGAGATTAGCTCTGGTAGGCGACCGGGTGTCAGCAGTATAGAGGCGGAGGCAAACAGTTCAAAGTAAAGTCTGTGTTTATTTCACACAAAAATCCACAAAAGCATATGTCCATGCAGATTACATCACCTTTTCAGGAAACCGCAGCATAAATGATTCAGTCAGGCAAACAGCTTTTAGTCCTTGAGCAAAGGTTCTGTTCACAGTCAAATATGTCTCAGGTCCGCATGAAACAGCTTCCACAGGAGATTTCAGCCAGGCTCACAGAGTCTCACTCCCATGTGAGCTCTAGACAAAGGACAGGCCACAGCTGATTCCCCAGGCTATTTAAACAGCCCGCAAAACCCGGACCTGGGTAGTGGGATGGAGTCCCACCCTGCTCTACTCCATCCCAGTAAAGCCGTCCCAGGTTAGCCTTTCAGCTATTCTAAAGCAACAGCAACAAACTGCCACCAGCAGCTGATGCTGGAAATCAGACTACACGGCTTTACTGCACCAATGCCAGGTACATTGGTGCTACATACCTGCCGTCAATAACGGCCCCTTGCACCTTACCACAGTACGCATGATGCAGAGCCACCATCGGGAGCGTTCCATTGACTTATCGTAGCTGCGTACGCCATCGTGAATGGCTTTGTACGGCTCTTACAGCGTACGCGAGAGGACAAGGTTTTCGTTTACGTTTTCCTTGTGGCTTTTTTCGGATTTATGTGCATAAGTGGATTTGTGAAATCATTAAATTTATATTAATTAACAATAAATAATAGACATCATAAACATTTTAAAGTAGTAAAAAATGTATTACTTTCCTCGGTGGTTCCCATTGAAGCTGCAAGCTCCTCAGTGTCGCCCACCAGACTATAAGCAGCAGCTGTCAGTTGTTGTAAGCACTGCTGTGTGCTGCCTGTGAAAAGAAAAATTAAATTAATTTCTAGTATATGCGTTGTGAATACCTGTTGAGTGAAATAATATTAATTTCTAGCCTATGCATTGTTCCGTAAATTCATCTTATATTCTAGCTTATGCATTGGGAATACCTGTTGATGAAGGCATGTTAACGTAAATCATCTAAGTTGTCTACAAACTTACTAGGCTGGTGAGCAACCTGTTCCTGGGAGACCACTCTCCTCTCTGGGGCCTGACACTCCTCTTGGTCTGACTCTATAGAGGACGCAAAAATATAGTAATGTATAATTGCTAAGTTGTTTTAACCAAATTTCTCTTTGCCAAGGTAAAGAACAAATAAGTAACATAAAATAACACATATTGCTAACAAACACATAACATTAAGGGCCTTATTTATCACGGGCTAGCGCCAGGTAGTGTCTGACGAGCGCCAGGTACCGCCAGCTATCGGCGGCTACCGACTCAAGTACGCTCGGCGGCGGTCACAATGACGCATTTATCAAGCAAAATGAGGCTAGCGCCGGCGAGCGCGACGGCTAGCGCGGCATTCATCATGAAGCCGCCTGGACCGAACAGCGCCGCTGCAAATTCCTTCACAGCACCAGGTATGAGCTGTCGCTCCCGGCGATGTCCAATGCATTTCAATGGAGCAATCTATAATTAATCATAATTAATTGGTATTAATTTTTTTTTTTTATTTTTTTTTAATGTCAAAAATTCGGAGACCACTTCTGCAATGTTAGGATTTATTTTTAAGTAAAAAAAAATGTAAAAAAAAATTTGTGCAGAATTGATCTAACGGGTCTGATATTAATGTATTCATATTACAAAATGATTCTAAAAACATGTATAATGTTACAATCAAAAAATATGGTTGTTTAGGGGTTAAAAACTAGTTAACACCCATCGCCGCCAGCGCTCTGGGCTTTAAACAAGGAATGGACAGCGACAGCAAATTCGGAGCGTGATTTGTTAATGAATATGAAGCTAGCCGTTCGCTCTGGCCATTCGTTGTCAGGCGCTCACATACAACGCTGAACCTGTGAAACAGCGACCCCTAAGCTCGTATTCAACATTACCGCACACCGACTGAGTCGCTGGCAACAAGCTAACGCCGGCCAAGCACAGCGAATACTGGCTGGCGCTGAAAAAATCACGCTACAGTCGCTCATCTGGCGCTACCTGGCGCTATTAATGAATCGGCCTCTAATTTTAAGTGAAATGAGTGGAAATCAGGTGCTCCCTGACAGACTGAGCAGAGGAGCTCTGGGTGCCAACATAAAGCTATTCTGGTATGTCCAGAAGTACCGGAGAGGAAGATACATCCATATATTGGGGCACCTTCTCCTTGATGGCAAAATTATGGAGAATCATACAGGCCCCCCTGTATGGTCGAGACAGCGAAAACGACTCTTCAGCAAGCCAAATGCCCTTTCAACTACAGCCCGGGTCTTCCGATGGGCCAGATTTTATAATTCTTGTGGCTACATCTGAGGGCGAAGGATGGGGGTCATTAGCCACGGGAGAAGGGGGTATCCCGAATCACCTATAACAAAAATAAAAAAATTACTCACAATATAATAATTACATTGTATCTCAGTTAATCAAAGGGGAAGACCATCATATGTTGAGGCAGGTGACTCCTAAATTTATAGTAGTCACACATTAAAAAGCCCAAGTCAGCTATTAATAAACACTTACCCAGTAGCCAACCACCAGACAAGTTGCCAGACTCAAAACGCCCATAGAGACTGGAATTCCTCAGAATATTGGCATCGTGGGTAGACCCAGGAAATCCAGCCATGATGCTGAGAAAGCAAAGGTCTGGACCAACCACACACTGAACGTTTATCGAATTAAACATCTTTCTGTTCCTGTAATTGCAAAAGAAAAAAAACTATTTAAAAAACATATATGGTAAATTTTACTTCCTAATTGTTAAGGGTTCCTTATTAGTTAATTTTGGGTGGAAAAAACTCATATATAACAGTTAAAATACAAAGTCGTTTTATATTTAGATTTAGGTCAACATTAACATATACAAAGTAGCTTTAGATCTAGATTTAGGTCAACATTAACATATACAATGCAAGGCTACATAAGGTTACATATATGGAAGGATGGGCAGAAAAACCACAGACCTATATAGATGTTCATCCGCTGCTGGTGGCACCTGCGCTACGTGCGTACAGTCGCACCCATGACGTTAGGCATATCGGCTATATCATAAAAGCCTAACTTCACCGCATTCCAGGCTACCACGTTATCAGGGAAACAAATATATTTTTGAAACATGATAGCCATGTCATCCAGAAACTTGTTTAGTGTGCGGCTCAGCTTAGGCTGGGACATGCCCACGGAGAGAGCACCCAGCCTCTGGAACGAGCCGAAATTGTTTAGATAATGGCATCAGTGGAATCGTGCAATATGACCGCATGCTGAGCAAGCTCCGTGCAGTCGGGAGGCCCTGAGCTCAGCCAACAACCTCAGCTCTCATAAAAACCGCCCAGCTCACCAGCGAAAGGTCCTGGAACTTACCTGGGAGGGATGTCTGCCACCCCATCCAGAAGAAAAGCCTCAAAAGAGGGACGAAAGTCGGCGGCCCCAGGATCCAAGATGGGGGCCGCAGCAAGGTTGTTAGCTGAGGAGACAGCAGCTATTGAAGACGCAGCAGGTTCCAGAGTGGGCATGGAAAGGGGAGACGACCGGAGGGTAAGTGGTGATGATATTTCACTCGATTCCAGTGACAGCTGGCCACAGCTCCCCTCATCCCCACACAATCCAGCCCAGCAAGCCCCAGCCCAACTCTCCTCAGAGAACCAAACGCTGCTTACACAGCTCAAAGCTGTAATTAGAGAGGAGGTCACGGCAGTGTCAGCTAAATATACAGATACACTCTTGAAAGAAATCAGGGATATTGGAGGCCGCACTGATGCCCTTGAGTCCCGTATGGAAGACTCCACACTGGTCCTGGACAGCCACAACTCCCTACTTGGCCAATTGCAGGATGAAATCACCTCACTTAAAAATCAGAATGAGGAGCTTGAAAATCGGAACCGCAGCCTTGCTAATAATGTTTTTATATATGTACCGAGCTTTCGCCTCTATGGATGCTGGGTGGGCTCCTCACCACAGCTTAGTGGGGGACATATCCTCCCTTGGCGTCAGGTGGACGGGCCTCATCTGTTTCCGTGGGAGCAATAGTTATCGGAATGCTGGTAGTTGGTTTCTTGCACCTCTCGTGTTACCAATCTATAAGTTGTTGCATTGTTATGTGATCTTATACTTGTGCCAGAACAGCCTCCCGACTCACCCCTGGCGCACCCCTGACTCCGGAGCTCCTGATTTATACCTGACCCGTTCCTCTGGGATATTAATTCGCACAAATGAGTGCGATAGGAATTTGTTCTACATTGTGTACTTTATCTTATGTGTTTCTGTCACTCTATTTTCTTTTGCTCTCTTTACCCCCCCCTTTTTACCCCATCCCTCTCCTTTCCCATCCCCCCTTCAACGGGGACCCAGGCCTACCACCCTAGCACTCCCACCCTTTAGCAAATGTCCCTTAATGTAGTGTCACTTAATGTTCAGGGTCTAAACTCGCCTAACAAGCGGTCTAGAGCTTGTGTGAACTGATGTGGTTTGTCTTCAAGAGACTCATTATACAGCATCTTCAATGCCCAAACTTCTCAATTACAAATTTCCTCTCTTCTTTCAAGCAGTAGGACAAAGCAAACAGAGAGGAGTCCTTATCGCTTTTCGTAAAGGCGTCCCCTTCACCTGCCATAAACAAATTTCAGACCCCGGCGGCAGATTCCTATCACTTCAGGGGACTCTCCAGGACTCTGAGGTAACCATTCTTAATTATTATGCACCCAACACCGGGCAACTCCCCTTTATATCGCAAATGTGTTCCATGGTAAAAACCCACGGGAAGGGCACCATCTTTATTTGTGGAGATTCAAACCTAACCCTACAGCCTGAACTAGACAGATATCTCCCCCCTAACACCCAAACAATTCAAGATAGCAAACACTTTCAAGATATAGTTAATAAAACCAATCTGGTAGATTCCTGGCGTGATCAGCATCCTCATAAGAAAGACTTCACTCACTATTCAGCCCCCCACAGACTTTTCACAAGAATAGACCACATTTTTGTTCACGCCTCCTTTCTCCCTCAGGTCGGCATTTCTAGAATCCATCCAATGCCTTGGTCTGACCACGATCTGGTAACAATCTCGTGTAAATCGTTAATCTCTACTTCTAAACCTTCCTCCTGGTCGCTTAACGACTCCCTGCTTTCATCAAGATCCCTAGTTGAGGAATCCCGTGGAGTAGCCATGGACTTCTTTAAGATAAATGTGACCCCAGCTTCCCCCCCAACTATGATATGGGGTGCATTCAAAGCAGTAATGAGGGGACACTACATAGCCCTATCATCCAGGAAAGAAAAGGAGAGGACAACGTTAGCTACAAAACTCCACAAACAATACCTGGCAGATGTCCGGGTTTTTAAGCCCTCTCCCACCTCCAGACATCTTCGCCGGATGGGAAGTTCCAGAGCGAACCTGAATCTTTTACAGACCGAACAGGCAGAAGGCCGCTACAGGCACTCTAAACAAACCTATTATACATCAGCAAACAAACCTGGGATGCTTCTTGCCTCCCAACTAAAATGCCAAGATCAGTATGTAGCGCCTGTCAAACTACAAACTAGGGAGGGTACTGAAACCAGTAACCCCCTGGCTGTAGTGGGTGAATTTTCAGCTGGCCTAGCCAATCTTTACAAATCCCCCCCCACCTCTGGATCTCCAGCAGGCTCAGGCCTTTTTTGATAATATAACCATCCCTCCTATCTCTGAAGCCCAGAAGTCTTTTGTTGATGAAGATTTTACACCCAACGAGGTCCTAAAAGCTATCAAAACCTTGAAAAATAGCAAGAGGCTTGGCCCTGATGGACTTACCGCTCTATTCTACAAAAAAATGGATTCTATAGTAGCCCCAAGATTAGCTGCAGTTTTTAACTATGTTAAGGATGAAAACCCCTTCGACCCTGAAATGCTCAGGGCATCCATAGTTATGATCCCGAAACCTGGAAAGGATCACCGAAAATGGATTCATTTCAGACCCATCTCCGTACTGAACATAGACCTTAAGATCCTCACCAAAATTCTGGCTAATAGAATTAACAAATTCTTGAGTGAGATAATTCATAGGGATCAGGTGGGATTTGTACCCAATAGACAGGCAGGAGACGGAGTGAGAAGAGTTATGCAGCTGATACAGGAGCCGAGAGCTAAAAATATTGAGTCAATGCTTCTCTCCCTCGATGTGGAAAAAGCATTTGACTGTTTGTCATGGCACTATCTTCATTTCTCCCTCGAGAGGAGAGGATTTGGTTCTGGCTTTCTCTCCTAGATCGGGGCTCTCTACTCCCAACCCACTGCCCATGTAAGATACGGTGGCTTCTCCTCCTCTACCCTCCCAATACAGAGGGGTACCAGGCAAGGCTGCCCCCTCTCCCCCATTCTATTCATATTAGCACTAGAACCCTTGGCCCAAGAACTACGACAAAACCCCGCAATCAAAGGCATTCCAGTTGGCTCCCTAGAACAAAAAATTTCACTCTTCGCAGATGACATGTTACTCATACTATCCTCCCCTCATCTATCTGCCCCAAATGCACTCCAAGATCTATATGCATTCAGTCGATGTTCTGGCCTTAAGCTGAATGCCTCCAAGTCTATGGCACTAGACATATCGCTGTCTAATACAACTAAGCAGACTCTTTCTCAAAACTTTTCATGGATCTGGACACACCGATTACCCTATTTAGGGATTAATCTGACGGCCAACATCAATGACATTTTTAAGGCAAACTATCCGGATACTATCAAAACATTAGACTTCCTGCTCCATTCCTGGCACTTTATAAAGCTCTCCTGGCTGGGTCGGATAGCCACTCTTAAAATGACGATTTTACCTAAAATCCTATATCTGTTCAGGGTACTCCCAGTCCAAGTTCCCCAAAAGACACTGGACTCTTGTTCTGCTCCACTCAATAAAAGATAAAGCCCTTTGGGTGATTAATGATACATTGAAATGCTCACCTATTTCCCCAGCGTCGCTACTTTGGACCCCTAAGGCCCTAAGACCCCAAAATCTACCTCCAATCCTAACTTTCTCTCTCTCAGTTTGGGATAGGGTGAGATCCAACTTTACCTCTCCCTCTCTCCCGGCATCCCCGCTGCTCGGCAATCCTTTGTTCCCTCCAGGTATCACCCACCCGACTAACTTTAAATGGTGGACACAGAGGGGTTATACTACGGTAGATAGCTTCTGCACCCCGAATGGCATGAAAGCCTGTCAAGATATCACCCCAGGGGAAAACCTACCCCCCTCTGAAACCTTTAGACTCTTACAAATCCAGCATTTTATAAATAGTTTGCTGAAACACTCCTCTCCTCCACACCAAAGCACAGATTTTGAAATCAGGTGTATCAGAGACCACTTTTGCGGTGATCTGATATCGAGCCTGTATGATACCCTAGTGTCTCCACCATCCCCAGTCAGACAAAAGTAAATGTCTCATTGGAAGAGAGAGTTGGGGCCTGGCATGGGGGAAGAGGACTGGCAGAGAATGTGGGACAACATAAAGAAAATATCCTGTAACACTGTCGTCCTGGAGAATGCCTACAAGATACTCCTCAGATGGTACCTCATCCCAGATCGCATTCACAAGTTTTCTCCGACAGACTCACCACTCTGTTTTAGAGGATGCGCATCCCTGGGGACAATGGCCCACATTTGGTGGGAGTGTCCAATAGCCACGGCCACATGGAACAGGGCTTATAGACTACTCTCTGACATCACACACACACTCCAATAACCAAAAATTCCTGGGAAGCCTTGCTCTCCCATAAATCAGGAAAATATTCTAAAATCAAATGGAAATTGACCCAGCACATTCTAGCCGGAGTTAGAGTCACCATAGCCAGAAACTGGAAGTCCCCCAGGATCCCCTGGCAAGAAATACTGAATAGAATCTCGGACACCTTATGTATTGATGAAAATTACAGCAATTAAAAATGACACATATGAAAGCTACCTTAAAGTTTGGGACCCCTGGTTAGAGTATATAGGTGTATGTCACCATCAAACAGACCCAGTCCACCCAGTCTGACGAGGTGGACGTACCAACTCTCATAAAAGACCTGGCCCCGCGACCTAGTCTCCCCTTCTGCCCCCCCTTCACCCCCCCTTCCCCACCTTCCTCTCTCTTTATATTTTTTTCCATTTCTCTTCTTTTACCCTTTTTTTTCTTTCTTCATCTAAACTGAGTAGGTATGCATTAGCCATCTTACATGACTATTTATCCTCTGCACCGGTGAAAAGAATGCGTGTTACATACGTCATTCACGTAAGATTCAATAAATCAATATATCAACACACTTTGTAGTCCAAACACTCGCTGTTACCTAATAGGAGAAGGAATTTAATCAGGTACCAGCTGCTCATCCGACTAGAATTGGCAGTTATTATAATTCCTTTGACCACCGTCGTATCTTTATCAATGTCTATTTTTTTTCTGACGCCTGTACATTTGATATCACCAGTGCATATGTCAATGTTTGATTTCTGTGTATACCCCATGTAAAACTCAATAAAATCTTTGTAAAAGAATGTGCCCATAGGGGAATGTTTAGTGGTAGTTCTCAGAATATATATTTTATATAATTATATAAATTATGCTACAACTAACAGATGTTAAGTATCAATTTAGGGTGTTCCTCTGGTAAGGGTCAGATTAGACCTGTGGAGATTCCCTGGCAGTAAGCAGGGGTGACTTTTTTGAGTGAGTGAGTACCGGCTGGTAAATATTTTCAGATAACTGATTTGCTTGTGAGTTTATAGTGTTCTTGAGTTTTGTGGTATGATTGGTTTGTCTTATGTTTTATGTGTTTTGACTATTCTGGGCTTTGGTATCTACCCCCGGGGCACCTTGATTGGGGATGCCCCGCTTGTAGTTCGCTAAAAATTGAAGGCAGCCAACCAATTTGGTCATGCCTGCAATTGCATGCCCCTTCCTTGTGGTGGGGGCCAACCATGGCTGCAGCTCACTATACAGTTTCTCAAGGGAAACACGGTCCATTCGGGTGAGCTTGAATAGCTCAACGTCATGCGTGCGCAATGCAACCTGAAATCTGACATGTAGATGCATAGTATGCCGCGTCGCTGCAGGTGCTCATATTCCTCCACGTAGTCTGCCTCCATCACACTGCAACTCACACAACGACAGCAAACTTTCACCAGGAAATACACCTCGTAGGTTTAGCGGAAACACCCTCGTTTTATTGGCCGTGTTCGAATCAACAATCAAGACTCGGAATCATGTGCAAATCCATTCCAATAACGTAACATTCCAGAGAAAGCGGAATATTTACGCGAATATGGTTATTCGCGTTAACGTAAATGCACATACATGGCTGCAAAAAATCACCAAAATACACAAACACATGTGAAAGTGAAGGAAAAGAAGGCTGTGAATCAAGGCTTTTGTTTCTTGGAAGAGCAAAGGGGGGTTTTCTGCATGTATAATGGATTGAGATATGAATCTTTTAATGAATGGAATATTTATAGTGTTTAATGGGTTTTGGTAAGTGAATTATATATATATGTCTAGGAACCTTGCTTGATTTGCCATACTAACTCCTAAAAATACGTATTGCGCTGTTGAGAACTAATTTGAATGATTCGAACATGGAAGAAGATTATGTTGGACAAGATTCTTTGTTTAATTCTTATGATGCACATTATATTTGTTTAAATACTGCTTGGCTTACTAATACAGAAATACAGCTCTGACTGTCAGTATGGCTGCACAACCCTGGCATACTTTCAGGCATGCTGTCTCCTTTTATGGCCATGTTTTGCTAGTTTTGCAGGTCAGCTTCCCCACAGGTATTGCTGGGATTAAGGTGGTGGGCTGACTCTGGCCTCCTATCTTGATAGGCTGATGGCCACATAAAACCAGGCCTTTCCCAGCATGCATTGCCCATTACAGCTTTTGCTAGTGCTATTGTACAACTGTTATCTGGGTTCTGATTACCTGTTGCCGACTTTTGCTTTGTCTGACCCTCCTCTGATCACTGCCTGACCTCGAGCTTGTCTACTCATCTGTACTGTGAACCCTCTGACAACCCGTCTCAACCCCTGGCTTGACCCTTGACCATTCTCTTGTGTATCCCCCTGATACCCAGAGTTGGAAGGACTGTCTTTCCTGAGTATGACCTCAGCACAGCTTGGTCCCTGGTTCATCTGCCTTCACCCTGTCCTGGTGGCAACCGTGTCCGGTGAGGCATATTCATCGTCCTGGCAAACAAGGGCTTGTCTATATGCAAAAGCATCAGTGGACATTGGGGGTTTCGGAATCACCTAAAGGCAGGGCCGGACATAATAACGGGGAATAGAGAATGGAAGATCTTGTGGAACAAGTGCACGCCATGGCGTTTGCTATTAACCAACTTACTCAGCACATGGCAGCGCAGAACTGCCAGCCACCTGCCCCACAAGTCACCATACCTCTTATCGAGCATAAGGTCCCCCTTCCAAGAAATTTTCAGGAAACACCATAAGGTAGCTAATTTTCAGAATGCTTGTAAGCTGTATTTTAAGCTCCGCCCCATTCAACTGAGCTCCAGACAGTGGGCATTATAATTTCTTTGCATCTGGGAAACCCCCAGACCTGGGCCTTTGGATGCTTGCCTGAAGATCCTGCCCTGCAAACTGTGGACACCTTCTTTGAAGCTAAAGGGGTACTCTACTCTGACCCAGACATTGTTTCTACAGCCAAAGTCAATCTGCACAAACTCCGGCAAGGGCATAACCAGCTATAGAATATAGTGCTGAATTCCGTTGCTGGGCTGTCAGTAGTCAGTGGAATGACCCAGCACTTAAAAGTTAGTCTAGAATAGGGCTTTCTGACCCCATTAAAGATGTCCTGGGTAGTTATTCTGCACCTAAGTCCCTTGATGATGCAATTGGATCTCCGGATCATCGAGAGGAAAAGTCTGTAGCCTATAGTGACATTCTTCCTCCTCTGCCTTCTAGCTCTGTGATGCCCCACTGCCCTCCCTCGCAGGCCGAGGAGGCAAAGCAGCTTGGGGATGCTAAACTATCTCAAACAAAGAGAGGTAGGAGGCCCTCTCAGGGCTTGTGTTTGTACTGTGGAGAAGCCGGCCACTTTGTGAGAACTTGTTCCCAGAAGCCTGTGAAAAGGCTTCGGCAGTCTGAAGAGTCTGTTTCACCTAGCATTGGAGCTGTGAAATTCCCCACTGGGTTTCATACTGTATCATTGCCTATTACAGTTTCCTGGGGCTCCCATTCTGTCCAGTCCTGTGCCCTTGTGGATAGTGGGGCAGCTGGGAACTTCATAGATGTCTCCTTTTCGCTCCCTGGGCATACCCTGTGATCCTAGGCGGACATCAGTGCATGTCCTGACGATTGACAACTCTCCCCTGCAGCAGGGTAAACCCCTTCTCATGACTTCTGAAGTCAAAGTCACCATGGGTACCACCCACTCTGAAATTCTCAGATTCTTTGTGCTCTGTGCCCCCTTAACACCAGTTATTCTGGGGCTGCCCTGGCTTCCCAAGAATAACCCCCAGATAGATTGGGTCAAGGGACGAATATCTGAATCTCCTTCACCCACCCAGTATACTATGGGGACTCCTAACCAAGAGTTTGCTCCACTTTTACCCATGGTAGGGTTCTTAGGTTATCCTGTCCTGTGTCCATGCCCCGGTTATTAATCTGTCCAGTGTCTGTACCTAAGTCTGACCCCCCTATACTGTCCTGTCCTGTGTCTAGAACTCCCTCTCCTGTGCCTGCTCAGAGGGAAGCCATTCCTAGAGTTCCTAGTGCCTCAGAGGCATACATAGATACTTTTCTCCTCTGAAGATGAGGATGAAACCTGTCCTACTAAAACAAGGCCTGTTTATGCCCTGACTCCTGTAGAGGTTGGGGATGACAGTGATCAGGGGACAGTTGCCCCTTATAGAGATGAGGGTGAGAGTGACCAGTGGACAGACATCTCTGACGAAGATTTAGATTACAACTTTCCCTCCAGTAAACCCAGACCTGTTCAGAAGGAGTCAGGGGAGTGCAGTTAATGTGCAGTATAATGTGTAGGAGTTTAATACTTATGCCTCTTACGGAAACTACTTCAGCAATTTAATTTCAGCTTGGTAAATGCGACAATATAATAACCATAATCCCGTTACAATAAGACCTCACTGAGTTAAGTATTAAATGGATTTACATGAGTAAAGAGAGGCCACCAGAAATAGAGCTGCGCCAAATCCATAGCCTTTTGAGTGCAAATGTACCTTTACCTTGGATGAGTCTCCATTCAGGTATGTGACAGTTATATTCTGACTTATGACACATTTAAAATCCCTAGGTACTGGATGAACAAATGATTAATTAAATCCATGACTGGAGATCCCATATGTAACATGTTTAGGCCCAAACCGTCCATGGCATTTGTCATTAATTGCTATACAACTAATTAAAGGGTAAAATATGGAATAATTATGTAATTGTGCATATGCTAATGGTTGGGATAGCCAAGGGCGAAATGTAGTAAAAATTGACTTAAATAGTCTAGGGGTATGAAGTAGTTAATGGCTCATTAGGATTAGGGTCATTAATAGGTGTTTAGGCTCATAGTTAGACAAACTAAATTGTTGGATTGGAATCCATATTTATTCGCTGCATAAACTAGTTCACGGAGAATCCAGTAGAAGCTGGGAGAATGTTTCTTTTATCCTTGAACATTTACTCCCATTCTGTTGAGAGAGGGTGCTTTCCATCACAAGATCACCATTTGGGCACTTTTTGGCAAGTTGCCATTTTCTGGAAAGTTTTAAAAAGAACTGAGTTTTGTCAGTGAGTGTTTGGCCACACCCATTGGTAAAGAATGTATAAAAGCCATACACAACAATAGATTCAGTGAATGACTTCTTGGTACCATGATGAGACGCCATATGGACCTGCCCACCAAAAAAGGTTGAAGCAGATTCACCTCTCTACCATTGCATTCACAGTGTGATGAATCATTGCTAGTGCTGTGGTGATAAGTACCAGCGTTGTATCGATACTTTGTGATAAGTGTCAGCATTGTGGCAATATTTAAGCGTTGTGGATATATATAGATTATTGATAAAGTGAGTAAACATAGAAACATAGAAGGTTGACGGCAGAAGGAGACCATACGGTCCATCTAGTCTGCCCTTATGTGTATACTGTATGTACTCTTTATCTTAGGATAGATGTGTGCTTATCCCAGGCATGTTTAAATTCAGTGACTGTTGATTTTTCAACTACCTCTGCTGGAAGTTTGTTCCAAGCATCTACTACTCTTTCTGTAAAATAATATTTTCTAACATTGCTCCTGATCTTCCCCCCGACTAGCTTCAGGTTGTGCCCCTTGTTCTATCATTAGGTTTCTTCTTAAAAACACTTCCCTCCTGAACCTTATTCAATCCTTTCACATATTTAAAGGTCTCAATCATGTCCCCCCTCTCCCTTCTTTCCTCCAGACTGTACAAATTAAGTTCTTTAAGTCTCTCCTGATAAGTTTTAAGTTTAAGTCCTTCCACCATTTTTTTGTTGCCCGCCTTTGGACCCGTTCTATTTGAATAATGTCTTTTTGCAGGTAAAGTCTCCAGAACTGCACACAGTAATCTAGCTGTGGCCTCACCAGGGCTCTATACAACGGCATCACAACCTCCCTCTTCCTACTGGTGATGCCTCGAGCTATGCAGCCGAGCATCCTGCTTGCTTTTCCCACTCCCTGGCTACACTGTCCACTCATCTTGCAGCTATCAGTAATCAGTACCCCTAAATCTCTCTCCTCCAAGGTCCTGGCTAACACAGTACTGTCCATACGTACTCTATTTCTATTATATTGGAATTATAGAATAATGTTTTGTGATGCATTATAAGTCGCATTGATATGGCATTATATTGACACATTTAACCATTGCTCATGTCAAATACAAAAGTATGCTTCAAAACTACCCAGCTATTCAATTGAGACTCTTTATTTAATTAAGTGTTCCATTTGATTGAATCTAATGAGCTTTTCATCTTATCAGTTATTCAATAAAGGGCTTCTTAATGCTATTGTCTGGACCTTTGGAAATTTCATTCAGTTGGTAAAACATTTATGCAGTTGGCTCCCACCCCTCCCCCAGCATGCTGCCTATTTAAATTTGCATAATAGAAAAAACACTTGTCTTCATGTCACCAGGCTTCGGATTCCCTGGCAGGAGTAGCAAAGTACAGGTCTGCTTCATCTATCCAAGCTGCTGCCCTGACTATGACCAACTAGCTTAGTCAGCCAATCAGTGCCTCAACAATGGCTGGCTAAGCAGTCAGGACCACAGCTTCCATAGTGGTTGACCAGGATAGATTCAGGGGCATTCTTTGTTTTAAAGCTCAGACTCTCATCTTAATGTACAAGGCAAGGGGCATGAGATCTTATTTGAACAGACTGCCAGTTTTAATGTTCATCCACATATTAGTTTTATTTCTAATGCTTTTGCACCAGGTGATCTTTCTTCCTGGATAGCTTTATTCATTTAATGTGGTGGCCTTTATAAGGTTAGCAGCAGGATATTTCTACCGGAATCGGTGAAAACCAGTTTAGTTGCTATAGTTATTATTTATAACCAGTTTGAAACAACCCACCACCTTCCACTGGCAGGGCACATTTGCACTCAAAATGCTGTGGATTTGGCTCAGCACTATTTCGGGGGGCCTCACTCCACTCATGTAAATCCATTTAACACTCGGTGAGGTCTTATTGTAACCGGATTATGGTTATTATATTGTCCAATTTACCAAGCTGAAATAAAAATGCTGATGTAGTTTCCGTAAGAGGCATAAGTATTAAACTCCTACACTTTATACCTAACTGTACTCCCCTGACTCCTAAAAGCTGAATGGCTCCTGCAATGGGGACACTCTTCTAGCAGATATAAATAATGCTAGTGATCGCTAGTTTAATAAACAGGGTAACAGGATCAACTGTTATGCAAAAGAATTAAACTAGCCTCTCTAGTGCCTGAGGAAAACTATAGAAAGGCAAGTAAAGTAAAGTAAACTACCCATATATATTGAATATGATTGGTCCACGCTGTCCCCTCGGGAGCAGGGCTGCTCAGCCACCCATGATTAAAGTGATTGACCCAAAAAACCTTAGAAGGGAACTCACCTTTTGTCTACTGCAACTGATCAGTCCAAGTCTGGCAATCAGCAACTAACCTCCCAGCCCACACCACACTCCTACGCATCCCTTGCCGCCCTGTGCCTAAACATGGGTCAGGATTGATGGTGTGTTGGGCTCACGACTTGCCATTAGTTGCACCCTCTTCGTTCTTTGCAATGGAAGGAGTGTGTCAATGTCTGATGCACCCCCTTCATTGTAGAGAATGGAGAAAGCATGTCTGCACCCCTGTGATGGCAAGATTTGGACACAAAAGTGTCATCAATAGCTTAAAGGCCTGAGGTGACGAGGGCTGGGATTCAGCAATCAGCAGAGTTGCTGATTACTGTTCTCAGACTGATCAGCTACATGGAACAAAGGTAAGTACCCTTTTGATTTGTTTTTATTGAGTGCTCAATCAGTTTAAGGCCTCGATTCAATAAAGATAGAAAAACATTCTCATGGTAGTAAAAAATTAAATTCAAGAGAAAAAAGCCTGAGAGTTTCACTGTTACTGAATCGCTAGATAAAAAGACAATGAAAGTCAATGGTAGCTTTTATTACAGTGTAGAAAAGAGTAAACAGTTCTCTACTTTTCTTAGGAGTAAAAAAAGTGCCATTGACTTTAATTGTTTTCTTGAATTGAATCTTTTACTACCATGAGAATTTTTTTCTACCTTTTTTGAATCGAGGCCTAAATATATAAAAAAAAACAACATGATGATCGGAAGAGGTGCCACTGAACCACCTATGTACTAGTAAAACAAAAAAATCACCAATCACCATCTGCCACCCCCTCTGATGGAGGTGACCACTTTGCTTGACCCCATTACAGGTTCACGCCTGTCTATGCAGGAACAATGGAATTGTAAACTTAGGCATAATGTAGTTGCTTTTATCTTAGAGCTATAGAAATTCTATGACCTGGATGAGTTAAACATTTATAGAAAAATATCCACCAGGCATCCATCTGCTTTATATTTTTCTGATAACTTACTTGAATTAACACAGTACTGGAGACATTTAAAAGCATTGAGAATTTTAAAGACAACCATTTGTGTCATGTTTTATTTAAAGTTTCTGTCCAGACACACAGCATCTACTCCCCCCTCTTAGCTCCTGTGGGAGCAGTGTAAACCTGATATCTAAAAGCATTAACATTTGGGTTGATTCAAAGAAACATGTAACAGCTTGGATTTGGCTCACGATCATCCTATTTTTCACGTCCGCTCGTGCGTTCGTATGAACTTGCGAGTGATTCAATAAGCAAATACGTTTCTATCCTAAAATATACGTCCGTTCGTATGGCAGTTCGGGAATCAGACCTATGTCAGTTTCCATCCTGAATTTTCCGTTTCATTTCTCAGGTTGCAACATTGGTTTTGCCCTTTGTCCTTTTTTGTCTGGACGTAAATCCTTCTGATCTTGCGGCTCCGCACTACAAACTTACCTCATTAAAGTGCATTCTAAATATTTGGTCTTTTATTTTTCTTTATTTCATTCATTTTGTAGTAACCAACCATTAATGAATGCATTTGCATAAGTAAATCTTACTTGGTTTAATTTTTAGTTAACTTGCATTTTTTACTTGTGGATTTAATTTTAATATTTATGCTTCAAATGGTACAACTTTAAATTTTTAGTGTGGTTACCCACACCCTCTACATACAGATTGCTCACAAATCTTAAAAAACACCCAGCAACTTCTGCATGTTATGAGCCTAGAAACAGCCAAGATGGTGGCTCAGGTATTATCGGGCAGCCTGCAAACAGAAAGGGCCTTGTGACTGTGTTGCTCTGGATTCTTTGATTTCTGACCTTTCCATGCCCCCAGCTCTGCTGTGTCTGTGCAAAATACAGCAGTAACCCACATCCTGCACTTTATCCCGCTCTCCTCTCCTCAGTAAGTGTGATGCATCTGACCAAAGATGTGCTTAAATAATTAAACAAAGCAAAGGTAAACAACTACACCAATAAATGCAATCTAAAAATATTATTCTAGTACCTCAATTTTAAAATAAATAACAAAGGACATAAGTTTGTTTAATTAACGCAAATATATTGCAAAATAAAGGTTTACATGCAAAGAACTAATTAAGGTCCACATTAAAATGCTTTTATAAGGCATACATGAATCAGGTATGCATTGCCATACAATTTATGGCCTCGGCCATGCTGATACATGCAGTTCATTGGAGCACAAGACGCGCAGACTCCTCCACTTAGCCAAAAAACATGTTCACGAACAGCAATCCGGCTGCTAAAAGGTGTCGGCTGTGGCTTTCTTTTAAAACGCGTTTAGAGGTTTCTCTGAATCACACCTAAACACATCCAATTAACCTAAGTTTTACGTTTTGATCGTAAGTTTTAGGATTTGATCCTAAGTTTTACGTTTTGATCCTAAAATTTAGGAACGAACTTCCGCTGATCGTAAGAGCATATACGCATTCGTACGTAGGCTCGTGCGAGTCGGAAATGGCCAAAAAACACCCACCCAAACTTACGATTCTCGATACGAAATCAATTAACTTTTGCTCTTTGAATCGAGGGGAATATCTAATAAAATACCTTTTCCAAGTGAAACCACTGGCTTAGGGCCTTGTTCATGAAGGGATAGCGTCAGGTAGTGGCTGGTTAATGAGAGGTAGCGACTGTTGAACGCCGGACACGCCACGCAATTACACATTTATCAAGCAGAATCTGTTTAGCGACTGGGATAACGCCATGTAGCGTCTGATTCATCATTTTCACAGCCTCAGCGAACAGCGCCGGCGTTCAGCCTTGCACAGCGCCAGGTATGACCTCTCGCTACCTGTCGCTCTCCCATACATTTCAATGAACGATACTTTTCTTCTCTTTAAACTGTGTTTTTGTTGTTGTTTTTTTTTTTTTCAAAAAATCACAAATAATTCTGTGACCTCTCCTGGCATTGAATAAGCAGTTTTTTCACTTTTTTTATTTTTTATATATTTCTCCAGAAATGACATTACAGGTCTGCCATTAAAGTGTTCATGTTACAATGTTGCTACAATGTAATTCCATATGTTTTCGTTACTAGTGGATAGATGCTGAAAAACAGCCTTTAAACACACCGCCTCCTGTGCACTGGGCTTCAAACAAGCATTTTTCAGCGCCAGAGATTTGTAAGGCTGTTTTTTTGCTGAATATGGTGTGAGTCGGTCGCTATGAGCAGTCGCTAACATGCGCTCCCATACAGCGCTGTACTGGTCAAATAGTGACTCCTCACAATGTATTCAACATTACTGAACAGCGACTGAGTCGCTATGAATTAGCGACCCACGGCTGAGCACAGTGACTACTAGCGGGCACTCTGAAAATGCCTGCTACAGACGCTCATCTGTCGCTACCTGGCGTTAGTGATAAATCAGCCTGCCCGTTTCCATTCCTGGCCATCGCTCATGACAGATGCAGCTCTTTGTGCCATGCACATGCCCTGCACTTTGCTCAAGCCAGCAATGTCAGTTGACAGGAATGGTCATTTTGCTGCATTTGTTTTTGTGGAGTAAAGGAATAGTAAAGATGGGCAAACTTTCCATCTACAGCTTCTGCAGCACACTGCAGGCTATAGAGGAAAGACACATGGGAGAGGCGTCATGTGAACTGCTTGCTGTCCTATTATTGCCATTGCCTGGACTGTGCCTTTAATAAGTAAGGCGTCAAGATAAGTTTTCCTACATTGGTATGTAACACATCATTTTTTTCACTCAGAAACAATCTGCTCTGGATCAGTAGGCTGTAAGTGGCAGTGTTCCAAAATGCGCAATGCCACGGAGTATTTTTTCTGCCATCAGGCCAGGATAGAAAAACAGTCCTTACGGTTTTACTATTCATTTCTACAGCAACTAGATATGTTAGGACTTAAAGCGGACCTTCACTCTGAATAAGAGTCTATCTTATGTTTCCTACACCCTGTACATACAGATTCCTCACATTAAAAATCATCCTACCTGCATCTACTGCATGTTATGAGCCTCTAAACATCCAAGATGGCCCTTATATAAATTTATTTGCACTTGATGCACTTGATATATTATATATACCGTATGTTTCTACCCTGTCTGTAACTACTACTTTGTAAAGCGCTACGGAAGATGATGGCGCTATATAAATAAACACTAATAAATAATAAATAAATAAATAATGGCAGCTCATGGAACATCAGGCAGTCTGCAAACAGGAAGTGCCTTCTGACTGTGCTGCTCTGCATTCTGGGATTGCTGACCTTTTCCTGACCCCAGCTCTGCTCTGTCTGAGCAAAGTACAGCTATAACCAGCCCCCCTGCACTTTATCCCACTCTACTCTCCTCAGTAAGTGTGATGCTTCTGAGTCAAGATGGCGGCGCCCGTATCCTAAAGTCCTTAACAGAGTTGCAGCCCAGTGAGGGAAAGAATAATAAGTGACTAAAAAAATGAAAATATATTTGTGAAGGAACGATCCAGCTTAAGTGCAGAAAACTCACTTGTACAAGTCTGAAGTTCCCCTTTATTTCCCTCCTAGTCATCCATATGCACTCAGGAAAAGGAATTAGCATTTACAGGTTAAGCAGGGCAGATCACAGACTCCCCGCTGTCAATCCTCACACTTCTAGTCTGAGAAGACTCCGCTGGGTCTGCAGCTGGCCGGACCCTGGCTGTGAATTTGTCACATGAACGTTGGCAGCCGCAGACATCCGACACCAACCCCAATCGGACCATAGCTGCGCCCCCATTTGTCCCAGCACCAAACCAGGTACAGAATCAGAACCGGCTCACAAAACCGCACGTAGAGATAGTTTTCGCTTGTCGCCAAGCCTGGTGAAACCTAGGAAAATGAAGATCTAAGGTTCTGACCCACTTAGGGACCCCATTTCTGGACTCATCGGATGCCCGGGGTCCAGCCCAATCGTTTGGTCGTTGGTGACAACCCGTCCCACAGAGGGGAGGGGGTGGATAAAAGGGATAACCCTGAGCCAGGCATCTGTCACTTATCTGGAGAGGTCACAATTCACACGTGCTGGAGGTGTCCACCCACACAGCTCTTCACTTACCTCTTGTGAGAGCCCCATCACCACTACTCTGCAACTGCATATTAAGGTAACTGACTATTATTTCTCTGTGTAACTCACTCTATCCTGTAACCATCTCAGAACAACATTTTGTATCATCTGTATCATTGCATATTCCATCATAGCCAAATGTTTGTTATCACTGCCTAGTGTGCTTATAGCATTAAAACTTAAATTTTAATTTGAGCGATCTGTTTGCCTTAAACCAAGAATCTGTGTGTCCGCAGGCTTTAGGCCTGGTATTCCTGATAGGAAGGCTCAGACTAGGGTTTTGGGGAACGCTGTCTGTGTGTCAGGAGGTCCCTGGTTTATAGTTGGATCACATGACCCGCGGTTCCCTGACAATATTAATTTTAGATGCTGGGAAATCGTTTTTTTAAGGGTTTGGGCTTTTCAATAAATCATGGTGAAGGTCCGGTTTAAGAGCAAAGCCCTCTTTTTCTCTCCCCTCTGGGTATTCATAAAGCTAAAGAAGTTAGAGTGAATATAATAGGGGCGTTGGCAATTCTATAGTGATACAGGAATATTTATCTCAAACGTCACCATACTAAGGAGTTAGAGTGATATTTTATTACCATAGGGGTGCTGGGAATGCTATAGTGATACCCGCAAGTATCCAAGTATCCTTGTAAGGACCTCCGATTCTTTATTTTGTTATATTTGTGTCCATTCAGCATAGGATATACAGCAACATACAGACTAGTATAAATTCAAGTTATTGGAATAGGGCGCACGCTGTGCATCTGGAGGACAGCACGACGCACGCATGGCACTTCATGGGTTACAACCACTCTCTTGCTTATGTTGCTGTGTCTAATCAACTATGCTAGTAGGCTAAATGCTAGCCATACTTGTTCTGTTTGATAATTCCGCTATTTACTTACCGATTGCATTATGTTATTCATGCTGTTGTACGACGCCAATGACATTACGCTTATGTTTATTTTCTTACATTGACTACTGTTGCTATTTATACATGGAATGGGCATATTTGTTTACTAGATGATGTCACTGAGCTTAGTTTATTGGCTGGCAAACCATGTCACACCTCTTTATACTTTTCCTTATCCCATTAGTCGGCAGGTCTAGCCACACCCCCTCCCATTACCTGTTCTCCTCTCTCCTTTTTAAACCTGTCACACGCTAACTTCCTCCCACCACATCCCTGGTAGCAACTCTGTAAAATGGGCCATTTCATGGCATCTCTGATTATAATGTAAATATCTTATGTATTCTAAGAGAAGCTGCTGTATTTCCTTCTATTTCTGGGCATGGCTAAACAGGGAAGGAAATGTCATTATGCAGCTTTAAAACAGGCAGGCTGATTCATCACTAACGCCAGGTAGCGACAGATGAGCGCCTGTAGCAGGCATTTCAGAGTGCCCACTAGTAGTTGCTGTGCTCGTCCGTGGGTCGCTAGTTCATAGCGACTCAGTCGCTGTGCTTCAATGATGGATACATTGTGAGGAGTCGCTATTTGACCAGTACAGCGATGTATGGGAGCGCATGTTAGCGACTGGTCAGTGCGACCGACACACAACATATTCATCACAAAACTCCGGCGCTCAAAAATGCTTCTCTGAAGCCCAGAGCGCCGGAGGCTGTTTGAATAAAGTCTGTTTTTTAGTATGTATCCACCAGTAACAAAGCGAAAACATAGGGAATTATATTGTTATTACATGGTAACATGAACACATTAATGCCAGACCTGTAATGTCAATTCTGCATAAATTTATAAAACATGAAAAATATTTGAAAAAGTGTCTTTTTCTAGGCCAGAAGAGGTCACAACATTATTTGAGCTTTAAAAAAAAAAAAAAACAAACACCCTGTTTAAAAAGAAATAAAAGAACGTCCATTGAAATGTATGGGAGAGCGACAGGTAGCGAGAGATAATACCTGGCACTCTGCAAGGCTGAACGGTGGCGCTGTTCACTGAGGCTGGGATAACGCTACATGGCGTTATCCCAGTCGCTCAACAGATTCTGCTTGATAAATGTGTAATTGCGTGCCGTGTCCGGCGTTCACCTGTTGCTACCTCTCATTTACAAGGCACTACCTGACGCTATACCTTCATGAATAAGGCCCTATGTTTTGGTCTGCTTTGAAATAAATATGCAATCAATCAATAATTCTGATCTGCAAGAAAATATTTAACTCCAGACTGAATAGGCAATATTCACAATAGTAATACATATTCCTATGGAGACTGAAGATTGATAGTTAATGTAATAAAAAAGCACTCAAGGCATTTGTAGAGTGGTGTTAAAAATAATTTACCCCTGCCGGCTTTAGACTATCACAGCATGAAGAAAGAAAAAACTATTTGTTGCTTAAAATATTCATGTAACAAAAGGCTGCTTGTAATTTATGAGTGCAATTCATCTAGAGTATGCTTACAAGTCAAGCAAACTGCTAAACTAAAACAAATGCATTATAAAAGCTGGTAAATGTTGTTTACTTAAAGTTATTAAGCTGTAAAATGTCTAAGAGACATAATAAATAGGATTTGTTTGTCAAGATATCTGTGAGATATCAAATAAAACTGTATAGCCATTGTATTTCACTTTGTTACTGGTCTGCCAACCGGTCACTATATATATATATATATATATATATATATATATATATATATATATATATATATATATATATATATATATACTGTAGTATGTAGTAACTGTATGATGTCAGGAATCTGTCTACCTGTCTACACATATTTTTAACTTCTAAGATGATGCTGGTAAAGTTTTATATAGAGTCCAGAAATGTTTGGGGTCACCAAGACACAGTCAGTGGTCAGGTACCTCAGGCTGCAGCAATATGACCAATTGGTCAGCTGAGGTTGTTCCTGATGCTGGCATTGGTGCATCCCACTGCCGGTTGGGGACACAAACTGGGCGGCGGCCAGTAGGGCCTTTAAAGCCACATTATCTGCCCCCTCCCCAGAGCCAATCCTGACTTGGGTAGGGACAATACTAATATTGCTGACTCCTATGATTGCTGCAGCAGCCTGGCAGTTTTGGAGATCCAAGGCTGCCATGTAATAGGAAGTAGCTTTCATGGTGATTGTAGGGGGATTATGGTAGTAAGGCGAGTATATTTTTTGTCACCGTACCTGTAACATGCTTAGCTCAATAGGAAGGACCAGGGGCCTGTAAGTCCACCTTCGATTCCCTATCCTGAATGCAAAAAACGAATGGCACTTTGCTGCCAGACTACAAGCCCAAACCCTCTGAAGTATGGCAGCCTCCTGTTCTCCGTTTTTAGCATTGTTGGCTAATGGCTTCTCCACTGGTCCCACTGCGCATCCCTGCTATTCACTCATTAATTGGTGCATGTGCATCATGAGGCTGCTCAAGGGCAACCTGCAATGAATTCATTGTGGGACTGTAATGAGGGGGCAGAAGAGAGAGCCAGTTCACAAACATTTTTAAAAAAGCAAAAAAAGAAGGAAAATACATTTTTAAAATAAAAAAATAACTCAGCATTGCCACTTCCTTCTTCATCTCTCTCTCTTATGGAGGAGTGTCTTCTATCCAGGTCTGCTGGGTCAAGGGCTCCCTTCTAGTCTGGCAGACTGTGATCTTCTTGGTGTTGGGGGGAGCCTCAATTGCAGCTGTCCCGCCGGTATCTGTAGTGTAGGGAGGCCAAGGAGGAGCCCTGGGAATATTTCCCATGTGACTAATGATATCACAGGAGGGAATGGACATGAAGGGACATCCCTGTGTGTCCAACTGATCTATTTGTAGCTGCATGCTGTCTTATTTTGTGTTAATTATTTTACATAGCTTAGAATTTGCAGTACTGTCTGAGTATGTACTGTTAGTAACCCCGAGTTTCCAATAATTTAGCCATTTACTTACCTTTGTACAAACATTTTCCCCCAGTCCAAGCATTCTTATCTTTTGTAGAAAGTCTTTTGCCCAGCCATCACTCCCTATTGTATTATAACAGTATGACAGTACAAGATAAACCTGTATAGATGAGGCCGATTTTTAATAGAGTCAGAGGTGACGTGCATATAGAAACTGTCACATTACGGTGGCTCCTGCAGTCATTTCATGCCTGTAACTCTGTAAGATAAATGGTTGCATGTGTGACAGGGTTATGGTATTTTTGATTAACATTAAACAGAGATCATCAGTTCAGTGGTAACATTTTGATGGAAATTATTAATTCATAAGATCGTGTCATGAAAGTATCTTATAGTGTCACTCTTAGCTCTATTTGGCAACATGCAGCATTCATACAGCAGTTTGTACAACTGTCAGACACTTTGTTATTCATCGGTATTGTGGCAAATGATGCTTTTCTCTGCTTTGTGTCAAGGCAATTGGAACATCACAAGCAGCAGTGTTCAGCAGGGTGAGGTATGGTCTGATGCAGAGCAGCAATTATGATCAGTGGGTATATGCAATAAATGCTTTCCTAATGCGGATCTCCAGTCTCAGCTCTTGTAACTGGGTGGCTGCCCACAGGCATCACAAAATGGGCATTTTTACATATTTGGACGTCTACTAGAAATACTGGGTTACATACCTGTGCCACACTCCAGTACCCCACATGGCCACTGGTGATCAACAGGGTTCTCGGGGTGGGCTCACGTGTGAAATTTTTGCCAACGGTGCAGTGAATGCGCCTGTTGGTTGTGACTACCTTGGAAATGCACGTTGCATATTTTGCCCGATTTTAAGTCTCTTACAACTAATTGCAAAGACATCCCAGATGAGATTACTATGGGGTGAAATTGTTACCAGCGACCTATAATCCTTTTTTACTAAAAAAATAAAGAAAACATGAAGCTTCAGAGATATAGGCTATTTTCAGTTAATAACATGAATGAAATTTGCCTCCAACATTAAACCAGACCTTCACCCTGAATAAGAGCCTCTCTTGTTTGTCCCTCCACCCTGTACATACAGATTGCCTACATTAAAAATCATTTTACCTGCACCTAGTGCTTTTTCTGAGCCTTTAAATATCCATAATGGTGGCCCATGGAGTCCCAGGCTGCCTGCAGAGAGGAAGTGTCTTCTGATTATGCAGCTCTGCATTCTGGGATTGCTGTCCTTTTCCTGTACCCAGCACTGCTCTGCACAGATATATGTTTTTGAGGTAAGATGTCAGCAGCCGTATCCTGAAGTCTTGCAGCCCAGTGTGAGAAAGCGTTACAAGTAAGCGACTAAAACCTTAAAATATATTCATTTTAGATGCTGGGGAAGAGTTTTTTTAAGTCTTTGGGCTTTTCATTAACTGATGCTAAAGGTCTGGTTTAAGCAAACATCTCCTACCGCTTACTGTTGCTTACCTAGTGCATCTCAGAAGTGTGCTATGCTTTATGGCACTTCAAAGTTTTTTACAAAAAGTGAGACACGTGGTAAAGAAGCCTTGAAGTAGGCATAGGTCATGTGAACCTAGACTGTCTGTTAGCTTCCTAGAGGGTCATAACAAGCCACTTTTTATATAATACTTAACATTTTAACTTTTATGTAAAAATGTTAAAATCCAAGGAGCAGTTAAAATGTCTGGGAAGAAAAAGTTGAAATTGCTATGTATACACATAAGGGCCAAATCTCAAAAGTAGGTTAATCACCCAGTCCATTCTTACGAACTACTCTCATGTCCTACAACTGACAGCGGGTCCCACATGCACAGCGCCATGCATGACAAGGGCATGTTCAACCAGAAAACCTAGTTGGTCTCAAGGGTTGGAACGGGAACACAAAAATATGGGTATTAAGGCCCAATTTCAGGCATCTTACTGATTTTTTTAAACTAATTTTAACTTTAACGCAGAACAAATCCCAGGATTTTGACTTTCCCGTGTTTTGTGCCGCACCCCTGTGGCATCATGAGTCGGGGTGCTCTGCTGTGTGAAATACCCCATATTGCCCTTTCAAACTCACCTCATCCTGGTCCAATGGCACATGCGGGGGGCTCTCGTCCAATCAGAGCCGTTCGCTGTGCATATTAGTTGCTCGGCAAACATTCTCTGTCTACACATAGAGTCCAGCAATGGGAGCGAGAGTAGCCACATCCCCTGCAGCGTGCATGTTCCTGTCACCAGCCTATCTGAATGGCTGGGCACGGGTGCGCGCGCACAGCCCAAATGAGTGAAAATACAGCCGCCCCGAGGGGGTTTCACACGGCGGCCAGTTTTAGATTTCAGGGTCGGCCCAGCTGGGCCATTGTTCCCCTTTATCTAGCCTTACCTTCTGATGGGCTTCACAAGCTATAAATATGGCAAACCTCATTTGAAAAGTCTACTTTTCTATTAAAACATAATCCCCTAATACTGAACTTAACAATGACAGCAAAACTCATTTCAACAGAAGTGCTTAGTGTGCAGTAACTTTGCTTTACTAAATACTGCTGAACCTTTTACTCCATTTTGTAAAAGACTTAGCTCCTGGACTGTTGAACTGTCAGCGCTATGCTGTCAGCAAACACACCTAATACCCAAACCAGATTAAAGCAAAAGAAAAGCTATGAAAGCATGATGAAAAAGCAATGTTGGCTTTCCTTGGATTTTATTCCATGTTTCATGGTACATTGTGTCACTCTCTAATGCCATTTGCTAAATTGCAGGAGATCTTTCTAACCTGTGACTAACACTTAGAGGCTGATTCAGTAATAGCGCCAGGTAGCGACAGATGAGCGACTGAAGTATGGCGCTATGAGCGCCGCTAGCGTATGCCGCGGGCAGCTGCGATTCGCTATAGCAGGCCTCCTCAGTCGCTACCTGGCGTTGTTGTGAACAATGCCTACATTGGTGAATATGATGTTTCAGATTAGCTTTGTAGGCGCTGTCATTTTGACACACACTATTCAACACAGCGCCTGCGCCTTGGTTTGCTGTTGGCTTGAAATCAATGTTAGTACCTTCAGTAGTAAACACACTGCAACATGTTTCTTTGGTGAATTTTGTTTTATTTTTAATTTTTTTGGGGTGAAAGTGACCAATACAACTCCAGTGGTTTTTTATCTTGGTGCCTAAAAAAGAAGAAAAATTGGAATTAGTATTTAGAATTAAAATTTTTTTTTCGCATTTAGTGACATTTTTTTAATTTTCTTTGGGACAGTTTTTCCCAACTTGCACAACACCCCGAATTGTTATGTTGGTCAACCCCCCCCTTATAGTGGTTTTGCTCATCTTACACAGCCCTTAGAGTGGTTTGGCTCATCTTACACAGCCCTTAGAGTGGTTTGGCTCATCTTACACAGCCCTTAGAGTGGTTTGGCTCATCTTACACAGCCCTTAGAGTGGTTTTGGTCATCTTACACAGCCCTTAGAGTGGTTTGGCTCATCTTACACAGCCCTTAGAGTGGTTTGGCTCATCTTACACAGCCCTTAGAGTGGTTTTGGTCATCTTACACAGCCCTTTAGAGTGGTTTGGCTCATCTTACACAGCCCTTAGAGTGGTTTGGCTCATCTTACACAGCCCTTAGAGTGGTTTGGCTCATCTTACACAGCCCTTAGAGTGGTTTGGCTCATCTTACACAGCCCTTAGAGTGGTTTGGCTCATCTTACACAGCCCTTAGAGTGGTTTGGCTCATCTTACACAGCCCTTAGAGTGGTTTTGGTCATCTTACACAGCCCTTAGAGTGGTTTGGCTCATCTTACACAGCCCTTAGAGTAGTTTGGCTCATCTTACACAGCCCTTAGAGTGGTTTGGCTCATCTTACACAGCCCTTAGAGTGGTTAGGGTCAGCTTACACAGCCCTTATAGGAGTTTGTGACAAATTATGATTGTAGGCAACAAATTTTTCCCCTGTAGTGCAGTACTTGGATTAGAGTGAAGGGTAGTTAGCTTACCGCAAAAAACGAAGTGATCATGCTTTCCCTTAGCCCAAAGCCAGTCTGGGTGTCCTCACTCGTTTCTGCGGCCAAGTTGGGGATTTTGGGCACCAGTGCTGTTTCTTCAGGGGGTTGGATTCTGTGGCATATACAAAGATTGTGCAGCACACAGCATGCGAGGATAATCTTGGAGACCTTTTGTGGACTGTACAACATCTCTCCTCCTGGGCGTGCCTAACACAGAAAGCACGCTTTCAGCAGTCCAATGGTTCTTTCCACAATGCTTCCGGTTTTGCGATGTGCTGCATTGTAGCGTTCTTGGGCAGAGGTCTATGGGTTTCTGACCGGAGTCATCACCCACGTTCTCTGCCCGTATCCCTTGTCCGCTGTGGGAAAAACACAAGGAGAGAGACAGCAATTAGTACTAGTACATTTTTTTTTGCATTTTTAAAAATATAGCTTACTAGGCCACATATTTTCGGGAAAATACTTTGACATGGTTACTTATTTACCCAGTAGCCAGCCAGCTGGCATTTCGTTGTTCTCAAACTTCCTGCACAGGACTGACCGCTGCAGAACGTCGTGGCATGAGCCGGGGAAACCAGATCTCACGGCCCGCAGCTTCATGTCATGGTCACACACAACCATGACATTGATGGAGTGGAACTGCTTTTGGTTCCGATAATGCAGCTCCTGTGCACGGGGAGGGTGGAAAGAGATATGTGTACCATCCACGCACCCTAGCACATTCGGGATCCCTCCCATGCGATAGAAAGCATGTTTTATTTTGGCAACCTCATCCTCATACTCAGGAAATTGGATGTAAATAGGGATCAGGTCACAAATAGCCAGTACTACCTGGAAAAATATGCGGCTCATTGTAGCCTGGCTGATCCCGCTGAGGAGGGCAGAGGTTGCCTGGAAGGTCCCTCGTGCCAAAATATTAAGACTGGCACATAGGCGTACTATGCCTGGAATGGATCTGGTGCGTTTGGTGGATGGATCGATTTTGGTCTTAATCTGATCATATAGGGACTGTAGTGCAGCACGATTCAGACGGAAGCGGCTCCTGATCTGCTTGTCACTTAAATCCCACACTGAAAGGCGGATTCCAAAGGATCGGGGTGCCCTAAGCCTCCTCCCTGGACTCCTGCTCTTCCAGCATTCTCACACATCCCTGCACCCATAACCCATACATCACCCTCTTATCCATCTCACACTCAACAGATATATCAAAGAAGCAAAACAAAAACAAAATCCACAAACACACCACACACACAAGCAAGCACACTCCTCACACACTCACTACAATGCAGCTCACCACAAAACCAGAAGTATAGTGGTCTGAACCACCAGACTGCTGAAAGTGTGCTTTCTAAGTTAGGCACAACCAAGAGGGGAGTTGCTGCACAGCCCACAAAAGGCCCCAAAATCAAGCCTCACTTGCTGTATGCTCCACAATATTTGCATATGCCAACAAAATCAATCTCCTAAAGAAACAGCACTGATGTCAGAAATCACCCAACAAGCCACAGAGAGTGAGGACCCAACCCAGCCAGACACTAAAATGAGCTAAGGGACAAAAACACCACACCACCACACCACAGCCTTTGCCACAGTGTAACAATACCAGAAGGTTGGCAAATCCAGCCATTTATACTTCACTTTGAAAAAGGACAGGTCCGCTTTGCCGCCTTTTGCGTTGCTCTGCTATTTCCTGTCTGCAATTAGCTGACCCAGGTGTGCATGAAACGGATTGCGCATGCGCACGCTATTAGCGCTACTAGCGTACGTGAGCCGAAACTTGCGTGCATTAACGGACATGGCTGAAAATTCTGTGGTGGACCAATGAAAGGTAAGCTGCTCTTTATTTAAATAGCCGTTTGTAGAGCCACATGTCACAAGTGTTTAATATACATGAGTACATTGTTGTCTTTGGTTGTGTGTTGTTTGGTTAATGAGCTCTGTAATTAGTTAATTGCCTACCAAACATGGTTCAATCAGTGCAGTGGAGCTGTGGCTACAAGCACCTGGCCAGTATGTGTGAAGCAATTAAGTGGACCTGTTTGTGATTGGTTGGTAGAGCACATAAAACCTGCCCAACCCAAAAAGAGGGCGATGCCATTCTGTAGTCTGTATGCGTGCTTATGTGTTGTCTAGTGGTGTGTGTGTGCAGCTACAGGATGGAGCCAAATTCTGGACATCTGCCGGCCACAGCTGGCCCAAGTAGGAGTGTGTTGGGTGCTGTGCGCAGACCTCCCTTAAGGAAAAGGGCCCAGGCCCAAGGTGAGCCTGCACCCAAGGCCAGCCGCCCATTTGCCAAGAGGGAGCCAGAATTTAATTTGGCTGAGAACAATACTCTTGTGCGCCTTATCCCGGCCAAATGGGAGCTAATATTTGGCTCCCAAAGCCAGTCTATAGGCAAGCAAGAAAGGAGCAAATTGTGGGATGCCATTGGGGAGGAGCTTACTAGCAGTGCTCAATACCCACGTAGTGGCCCATCCTGCAAGAAACGCTTCTACACTTTGAGAAGGGCCCCTATGCAAAAGATGAAGCATGATCTTGATGTCGAGAGTGGGACCATCCAGGGTCCAAAAAGTACCTACAGGCCATATGAGGAGATGCTGAAGCCCAAAATTCCGCTGATTCGGCTGCAGGGTGTTGATGCTGGGGATGACACCACAGGTTGGACTGAAGGTACATATTTTCTGCATATTTTTTGCTGGTAATGTTAATGTATGTGATTTGCTTTGTCTCTTTCTGGCCAACTAACAGTAAGACATGTGAAGTAGTACATTATACCTCATAAATGTTTTCCTTTCTTGTCTGTTGCTTTCTGCATAGGTGCACATGGTGATGTCCCGGATTTGGCTGAGGACACCACAACTCCTGCCCTTCAACCAACCTCAAGCCTAACCCAGTCTGCCATTGAAGGTATTTATTATCTTTTTAATAATTTATTAATTTTTTATTTAATATTTTATTATTATTTTTGAATTTATGGGCTGGGTTGTTTTTGTACAAAATGGGTGTGGGAGCACCTCAAACAATAGCTTGTACCACTGTTGAGGATTACTAATATGAGCCTGCGGACTAATTTCACGCCCACTTTAACCCTCTCAGCAACTAACTAACAAGGCCTTAACATGTGTAGCTATGTGGGAAGCCAGAGATGTGTGGCCATATATCTGCATATACATGTGGAAGCCACACTGGCCTTGATTAGGGAATATTATTGCTTGAGCTGCTCACACACACCTTTTTTTTTTTTTGGGTCCCGCACATTACCAATGGCTAAATTTTTTCTTTGCTTTTGCCTAGCTCCACCGCCATTGGCACCAGCATCTCCTCAGGAGCCAAGCTACTCTTTGGATGCCGGTAAGTGCATGTGTCAACCTTGCTTGAGCCACTTTAACACAAGTGCATGTCTTTCATTCCTCTTTTTTCTTGGTAGGCCAAGTCACTGCTTCATCTTTGGACACCACTTCCGATGTTGCAGGTCAACAGGACCCTGTTGGTGTGTATTGCCCAAAACAATGTATCCTTTATGCTGTTTATGTTACACTGGTTCTATTTGGTTAATCTAATAATCTACATGTTTGCTAGGTCAACTTGAAGATTGCTTTTTTTAGTGGATTTGCCATCCCCAGGCTCATTATTAAACTGTTTAGAGTGATTGCAATGCATTTTTTGTGTATATTAAAGGACAAACCAGAGTAGTGTTAGGAATATTTAGAGACATTAATTGTGTTTTTTAGTTGGCCGGAATATCAGAAGTGGCTGTCCGGAAAGGGCCCTTCACGTTGAGGCTGCTAGAGATGAGGGTAAGTTGGTTTTGCTTGATTATCTCGTAAGGATTTTTGCAAACCTTTTTTGGTAATTTAGTAGGCCAACTTGTGTTTAAACGTGTTTTTTCAAGGGCAAAGCTCGAGTGAGGGCCAAACTCCGGACATGTGGGAGATGGCGGTTATGTGTAATTTGAGCAAAGTGTCTGTTATTGTTTGGCCCAATTATTGGCTAATCTTCCTCTTACATACATGTTAGCAATCTGAGTTTACAAGATCCATTTTGGCTAGTGTGTAATCTGCAACTTTGTTGAGGTATGGCCTCGATAGTGTATCCATATTACATTTGAGTTTGGTCCACTGACCTACTAACATGACTTTCCTGTTTAGCATATGCCAGCTTGCCCCATCTCTCAGATGTGGATTTGCCCCTTTCTGGCAGCCAGACCCCGGAACTACTTCGGGCGGACGGCACTGAGGTAACATGGCTGATTTTGGGGAACAATAACCACATTGACATGTTTGTGGGTAGTCCAGGAAACAACATGTAACATGTTATTTCTTTGGTGTTTTGGCAGGAGGCCAGACCTGAACCCCAAGCTGGGACCTCTTCCCAAGTGCCATGTGGCCAAGCTACAGAGGCTCAATCAAGGGTAAGTTTGATTGTTACACTTTGGGTAAATGATTGGTAGGGGCATACCTGCATTGTTTCACCTTCACTACAATCTTTTCTTTTTGTTTTTTAGCCGGAACACACAACAAGAGGAGGTGTGGCACCGACCAGTGCCGATTTTTATGAGCTAGGGGTCCGGATGCTGGAGGACTACAGTTGCCAACAGCCACGTGATGGAACTAATGAGTGCATTGCGGCGTTGGAAAATCAGGTGCTGGTGTCTCGGCAACAAATTGAGGACCTGCAGCGCCAGCTCCAGGATGTGAGAGAAGGACACCAAATTCAAACCAACCGGGAACAGGATCGCATTGCACATGTGCTGGAGCAATCTTTACAGCGCCAGGACCAAAGTTAGTTTGTTGTTGATGCATCAGCTGATACAACAGCAGTCTATTTTTTTTACTGCACTGTTGTCCCCCAACACCACCCCTAGCAATGACTCGCAACCTCCCAGGCCCCCAAGCCAAGAATATTGAATATCTTTTTGTTGTGTTTCATTTGTTTCTAATACATTTGAGTACCCCACCTCTAAATTGTGTTTTTTCAAAGACATAGCTAAGAACACAGTCAGGGATGAGTCTCTAGATCTAGATATGTACATGTAGCCAGAAATGTATGACACACATTGGTGACCATATCTTACTATGGTTTACACATTAAATGGCTACAAAGGTACACCAACATTTTACAAATAATGGGTTGGTAGACACTTAAACTATGCTTGACAAGGCACAACATACTGTAATTACAAAAATACAAAATATTTATTATTCCGCAAGGCGGGCAACAGGCCCGACATTCGGCCGCACAGCAGCTCAAAGCATAGCCCCCCACCCTAACGACGCCTCTTCAAGGCCAGCAGCATAAGGCGAAGACGCCGGATCGACTGCCACAGTCTGTGATGCTGGTTTGCACAAGCTGTAGAGAGTAGAAAAAAAACATATTCAAAAGATAGAATGTGACCTCAACAGACACAGATGTAGCAATGTAATGTAATTGGCTCAAATTAGCTGACGCTCACATTCACATTGTTGGCCACTGTGCCCTTAGGTGTTACCATTATATGAGTACTAGTGGCTGCCTTAAATGTGGCCACAACATCCCAAGCATACATTTACTCTGAACTCTTGGGAATAAATTAGGGTCTAAGTCCCAGTGTGGGCATTTATTTGTTTAGTTACAGCCTAACATCAGGGCCTAAGTCCTAACGATTAAACTGATTGGGCCAAGCATATTAGAGGTCACCACCTTAGCAGGCCAATTTTGTTGGCAATAAACCACAATTTTACACTATGTGGCCAAAACAAGAATGGGAGCCAACAATCAAGCATGCAGACATGCATTTAGGATTGTTGAACAAACACATGTAACCTAGATGTGTGTTTAGAAAACACATAGGTACATTGTAAATGTCTCCAGAATTTACTATAAGACATAGGGGTCACAAGTCTTTAGGCATATGAAGTGGGATGTACTCACCATCGCAGCTGTGGCTGGGGCCCATGCTGCTGGCCGTCCCGGGAGCTGGGGTGGGGAGGATGGTCACCGGCTCTGTCTGCGTGGCCACATCTGTCAGGAGAAAGCAAAAGAGAAAACAAAAATTAGTGGGACAATGACACATGACTATTTGACAGCCATCTGGTTATGGAGTCTGTCAAAACAAATGCTTGCATGGTTACACACATGTTGTCCGACATTAGCATATTTCCTCGTCCATGAGTTCATGTAAATTATTTATGGTTGCAACATGGACACATAAAGATAATGTGCCAATAACCTTGACAGTGCAATGGTAAGGCCTAATTTGCAGTTGAGTGTAGAATCTTACTAGTGTGCAACATGTGTTAGCCGGAACAACTTACAAAAATAACACATTTGCTAGCCCCCATCATGGTGTGGGCTGAAACATAGGGGTGGTTGCCAGTTGTATTGCACTGTAGTGGGGTTTGTGATGTTAATGTAAATTATAAAAGCAGCTTGTACTATGGACCATGAAACATGTGTATGTTAAAAGTGGACCAAGACCCAGGATTTATACTATCCTGTGTTTTGGTCCACTTTGGCAGGGCACACCAATCGGAGAGAGAGCCCGTCCGCCGCCGGCTCCCACACGTCACTCCTCCAGGGCGTGCGCCTGCGCAGGCCATTCACAAACGGACAGCGCGGGCGCACACACATCTAGAGGGGCACGCAGGAGGTGGCAGCGGTGGCTTCCGCCACCCCCAATGAGGTAAGGAGTTTGTGGGCTTTTGGGGGGGGCCCGCGGTGAGGGAGGTGATTGGGCAGGGAAGCTTATAGATTCCCAGCCCAATCAACAATGGGTGTTTGTCCACTTTAAGGAATGTCATAACATATGGAATGTGAGGGATAAAAACAAACACTTACCATGACTATGCCCGTGGAGAAGGCGTTGCCAAAAGCTCCTGGAGGTGCCGCCAATATGATGCGCTGCAAATTAGAGAGGAATGGCAAGGGCTAAGTACAAATGGCCATATGTAACCTGTCACAGACTAACACTGACTAAATCTGCACTCACCAGGGGATGAGCTGCCACTTGAAGCCCAGAGAGGGCTCTGAGGAGGAGGCGTGGAGCCTCGGCTCCTCACACTCTGATCCAAAGATCCCCCACCCAAAGGGCCACCCTCCTCCCTCTCACTCCCTGCTCCTTCAGGGAGTGTGGGAGAGTCCACTACTTCCACCCCACTTGGACTCCCCACTTGAGAGTGGCCCCTTGGCTGGTGAGACTCCTCAGATTCAGAGTGTGAGGAGCTGAGGCTCGATCCTGACAGCCCCCCAGCAGCACACTCCTCTGGGGCGTCATCCCCTTCCTCCCCTGGGTCCTCTAAATAGGACACTCGAGAGGGACCCTCCCCCGAGTCCGCCTGTCTCGTTCAGGCGAGGAATCCCTTCCCACGTTTCCCCAGGGGAGGACGCTTATCTGTGTTGGGGTGAATAAAAAAAATTACAATTACTACCCAAAATGGACACAGCTTAGAATATTATTTCCCAAAAAGTATAAACATAGCATAAACTTCCACTTACCTGAAGCGTACGCATCATATAGGCGGTACACGCCTTCAGGGTCCCGGCGCTTAAAGTCGGACCACTTCTGCATAATAGCTTTCACACTGAGCCTGGTGTTGAAGCGCCGGGACACTGTGGCCTTCACCTCCAGGGCAATGCGCTTCTTGCCCCCACGAGCATAGTCGTATTGGTGGATGCAGAAATCCTATGAGAAATGAAAAAAAAAAAAGGTAATCAATACATGACATCAGACCAATGGCCTAAACATTTATACTGAGAACAGATTAAACATATAATCCAAGCAAAACATACTCACTTTCACCACCTGGCCGTTTACGCGGCTATCCACCCTCTTCCTTTTTTTTTGGCTGGCCCAGGGGGGGGGGGGAGGGGGTGGAAGGGGGTTAGGTGGGGGAGGTGAGGTAGGTGGGGGAGGTGGGGGGGGGTGGGGGGCCAGAGTCAGAGGAGGAGCTGGGGAGGCACAGGATACGTCGCCTGGGCATCATGGTGGAAACACAAAGGAGGAAACCGGAAGTGGATATGATGAAAGCGACACCAAAAAAAAAAAAAAAAAGCCACGCGCACTAGGAAGAAGCTAATATCCGCTACGTGCAAGCTAAGTGGCGGTAATAGTAGATTTACGCATTACAACAAGCTATTGGCCAAGGCGCAATTAATTATTAGCTTGATTTAGCTTGGAAACGCAAAGGAGCAAACCGGAAGTGGATATGGCGAAAGCGAAAAAAAAACACGCTCCGCGCACTAGGAACCAGCTAATATCCGCTACGTGCAAGCTAAGTGGCGGTAATAGGAGATTTACGCATTACAACAAGCTATTGGCCAAGACGCAATTAATTATTAGCTTGATTTAGCTGGGTGTTCAATATCCTGTAATGCATAGGTCAGAGCAAAAACAGATCTGGTTGCTTACAAATAACAATCTGATTCCTTAATAAAATAATAACACAATATAACTATCCAACAACATGATAATGTGGCACACAGGAGAATGCATAACAGGTTGTTATGAGCTTGTACGCCTGAAAAAATCCTGCAGAATGTGGACATATGCACGCTCAGAACTACAGTGTATTCATTAAGAACGACTGGGGTCGCTGCAAGTGAATTCAGGGAAAAATGCAGAAAGGCACATGTATGAACTGCACAGCGCAGCACAGCGACGCTAGCGCCGGCACATAGCGAATCACAACAGCGACTGCACAAACACTGACCACCACAGATTCAACAAGGACAGGGCTGCAGAATAGCTTGGGCGCTGACAATTTCAATGAGCGAACGTGAGCGCCAACCATGACTGACTAAAAAGTAGCTTTACAAGCCATGTGTGTTGTGAAAGCAAGCTAATTTGAGGCAAATGTGTTTTGTGGGAGGAGATGCATTTTAGATTTCACTCACAACATTCCAGTCTAAAAATTACATCTTTCACCAAAAAATCTATAAAAACAAGACATATTAATCAAACATATCCTAAACAACATGTGTTTAATTTTTGGCAAAAGACAAGAACACAAACAACACTTAAAAAAAACATTGCAGTGTCTGCCATTGAAATGTATGGGAGAGCGCCAGGTAGCGAAAGGTCTGACCTGGCGCTGGGCTGGGATTAGCAGCGGTGCTGTTCGTTGCAGTCCGCTACATGATGAATCCCGCGCTAGCTGACGCTTTTGCCGGCGCTAGCCTCATTTAGCATGATAAATGCGTGATTGTGCTCGCAGCCTGGCGTTCGGGAGTCGGTAGCCGCCGATAGCTGGCGATACCTGGCGCTATTGACACACTAGCTGACGCTATCGCTTGATGAATAAGGCCCTTAGTAGCTCTTGTGTAGAGATGGGCTAACCTGAACTGCAAGGTTCGCGAAAGCAAACTCGAAGTTGCGAGCTCTCGTTTTATTCTCAGCCGCGTCCAAAATTTTCTCATCCAGGCGTATGTGAGTTTTTCACTTAAGCTTTCGTTTTAGGTGAGAAATTACATATTACGCGGCTATCCACCCTCTTCCTTTTTTTTTGGCTGGCCCAGGGGGGGGGGGAGGGGGTGGAAGGGGGTTAGGTGGGGGAGGTGAGGTAGGTGGGGGAGGTGGGGGAGGGGTGGGGGGCCAGAGTCAGAGGAGGAGCTGGGGAGGCACAGGATACGTCGCCTGGGCATCATGGTGGAAACACAAAGGAGGAAACCGGAAGTGGATATGATGAAAGCGACACCAAAAAAAAAAAGCCACGCGCACTAGGAAGAAGCTAATATCCGCTACGTGCAAGCTAAGTGGCGGTAATAGTAGATTTACGCATTACAACAAGCTATTGGCCAAGGCGCAATTAATTATTAGCTTGATTTAGCTTGGAAACGCAAAGGAGCAAACCGGAAGTGGATATGGCGAAAGCGAAAAAAAAACACGCTCCGCGCACTAGGAACCAGCTAATATCCGCTACGTGCAAGCTAAGTGGCGGTAATAGGAGATTTACGCATTACAACAAGCTATTGGCCAAGACGCAATTAATTATTAGCTTGATTTAGCTGGGTGTTCAATATCCTGTAATGCATAGGTCAGAGCAAAAACAGATCTGGTTGCTTACAAATAACAATCTGATTCCTTAATAAAATAATAACACAATATAACTATCCAACAACATGATAATGTGGCACACAGGAGAATGCATAACAGGTTGTTATGAGCTTGTACGCCTGAAAAAATCCTGCAGAATGTGGACATATGCACGCTCAGAACTACAGTGTATTCATTAAGAACGACTGGGGTCGCTGCAAGTGAATTCAGGGAAAAATGCAGAAAGGCACATGTATGAACTGCACAGCGCAGCACAGCGACGCTAGCGCCGGCACATAGCGAATCACAACAGCGACTGCACAAACACTGACCACCACAGATTCAACAAGGACAGGGCTGCAGAATAGCTTGGGCGCTGACAATTTCAATGAGCGAACGTGAGCGCCAACCATGACTGACTAAAAAGTAGCTTTACAAGCCATGTGTGTTGTGAAAGCAAGCTAATTTGAGGCAAATGTGTTTTGTGGGAGGAGATGCATTTTAGATTTCACTCACAACATTCCAGTCTAAAAATTACATCTTTCACCAAAAAATCAATAAAAACAAGACATATTAATCAAACATATCCTAAACAACATGTGTTTAATTTTTGGCAAAAGACAAGAACACAAACAACACTTAAAAAAAACATTGCAGTGTCTGCCATTGAAATGTATGGGAGAGCGCCAGGTAGCGAAAGGTCTGACCTGGCGCTGGGCTGGGATTAGCAGCGGTGCTGTTCGTTGCAGTCCGCTACATGATGAATCCCGCGCTAGCTGACGCTTTTGCCGGCGCTAGCCTCATTTAGCATGATAAATGCGTGATTGTGCTCGCAGCCTGGCGTTCGGGAGTCGGTAGCCGCCGATAGCTGGCGATACCTGGCGCTATTGACACACTAGCTGACGCTATCGCTTGATGAATAAGGCCCTTAGTAGCTCTTGTGTAGAGATGGGCTAACCTGAACTGCAAGGTTCGCGAAAGCAAACTCGAAGTTGCGAGCTCTCGTTTTATTCTCAGCCGCGTCCAAAATTTTCTCATCCAGGCGTATGTGAGTTTTTCACTTAAGCTTTCGTTTTAGGTGAGAAATTACATATTTGGCCAGTGAACTAGCATCTTAAGGCGAGTTTGTAGCTGTTGCCAGCCATATGTTACCGCGGAGCCCTTTGTTCTCGGTGCTCTGTAGCTTGTTGCTCTCTCGCTTGCATGCTGCCATACGCATACGGGTGTATTTTGTATTTTTTTTCCTTTGCTGAACACCACCTTTGGGGCATCCCATGTTTCTGAGCATCCCACATTATTGCTCACCTTCTTCCTCCTCCTTTTGTGGCATCCCACTTAGTGTTTGTCCTCCTGGCTACTTTTGGGTCATCCCATGTAGTGTGTGTCCCCAGTGTTACTCGCCTTCATCCTCCTTGTTCATCTGCTTACTTTTGGGGCATCCCATGTACTGTTTTCCCCCCCATTGTGACTGACCTGTCTCCTTTTTCTTCTGGTTCCTTTTGGGGCACCCCACGTAGTGTGTGTCCCCCAGTGTGACTCACATTTTTCCTTTTTGTTCTTCTGGTTTCTTTCGGGGCATCCCATGTAGTGTGTGTCCTCTGTGTCACTCACCTTCTTCCTCCTTGTTCTTCGGGTTCTTTTTGGGGCATCCCATGTAGTGTGTGTCCCAGTGTGACTCACTTTCTACCTCCTTGTTCTTCTGGTTCCTTTTCATATAGCGTGTCCCCAGTGTGACCTTGACCCCCCCGACCCTAACTTTTCCTTCTGCACCCTGCAGAGGCACCATCCCCTTGGGCCACACACACTTCCATGCTGTAAGCCACACTACACACTCTGGAGTCAGCCGCAGCAGTGAGGCCCGGCAGCAGCGGGAGAGCCAAGCACAGGACTCGCACCACACACGCTGTGCACCCACACACTCCAGTCACCACTCAGCACACAGGAGCCTACCTTAGACTGTCTAGCCTCCTGTAATGAACCTTCACCCATAGAACAGTTGAATCTGTGCATGATGGGGAAACAGAAGCCAACAGACAGCAGCAGGCCACTGATGTCTCCTCCACAGGTACCATATTGTTTAGTGTGGCGTTTGGTCTACATTAGCATTAAAACCCAGTGGGAAATGGGTGGGTATTTCTAACTGCAAGGCTGGGGAAGAGTGTGCAGAGAAAGAAGGAACATGCTGGAAGTCTGCCCCAGAATTTGCATTCCCCCCCCTCAGTTTTAATAAATTTGTTGATCTGCTTTACAGTGAACATCTGGGCAAACTAACAAATACACCCTCCCCACCATGCCATCCCTTTCCCTCTGTCTTCCCTGGTACTGAACTGGCCTGATTCTATGACACGGAAAGGTTGGTTGATGGGCACATCAACCCACTTCACCTGATGTTGCACTAGCAGGAAGCTGCTGTAGCTCACATATGCCCGATCCTATACCTGTCTGTGGCGGCAGCAACATTGTTTGAAAGCACCCCCCAGCAGGGGCTACAAAAAGATGGCCGCTGGCTCCCATGAGTGAAGCCACACTTCGTGCTGGCACTAGAAGGGTCCTCACTCATGGGAGCCAGCAGCCATTTTTTGTAGCCCTGGCTGGGGCTGATTTCAGATGCTACTGCTGCTGCCACCTCTTCGCCGATGAACACTCTGCATCCCCTACGCCACAGCCACCCCAAGGTTGAAATCAATAGGGAACGGGTTTGGGACTCTAAATATTTGTTCAAAGCTGTTAGACCCGAACTGTGGGGGTTTCGTCCAACCCTAAATATTTGGGATGAGAGATTCATTCATTTTACTCATACATACTGAGGAGAAAGGGGCTGCATAATAATGCTGGGCAGTGAGGCCTGTATGATGATTGATTGTCCGCCTGCTCAGGTCCCATGGCTAAGGCCATTGAAGGACTGAGGCCAAAAATCAGCCCATGTCCAGCCAATGACATCCCCGCCCTCCAAGGCTGATACTTAACATTGCAAGGACAGGTCATGAATAGGGGTGGATATAGTCAACTCAATGGCACTGCAATGATGTTTTAGTATTCTTTGGACAGGTCATTTGAAAAGGATTAGTACACCCTCTCCCCACAGCAATGATTCTAGGCTGTAGAATTGGGGGTAGAACATGGTTGGGTATAGTGGGATTGGGTAATTGGGGGTGATGATGTTGACTTAGGGAGGCACTGGATAAAGGTGTAAAAAGCAGCAGCCCAACTGGCCCCAAAACAGTGCAGCTCTCTAAAGTATTCTCAAGGGTCTTCCCATTTCAAGCTTGCCCCTGGCTAAGACTTTGACAGCAGGAGAAGAGATCAGATATGCCGCCGGCCATGGAGGAAATAAGCATATGATAATTTTGCATTCCAGCACCAGTGCCTCCCCAGGTTCCCCTGCTTCCCACAAGGCATATGCCACTTGTTGCTTATCATATGGGGACAGTTTACAGCTATGGACAAGTCTACAATCAGGACTGGCGACTGGGCCCAATACATCTGCCTGTCCAGTTCTGATGGCTTCCCTGGGGAAAAGACACAGCACAGCAAATGCTGGTATGTGGCAGCAGCACTAAAGTATGGTTAAGCATAGTGCTTAAAGTGGACTAACACCCAGCTGGCGTGGGTGTTGGTTCCTGCTTCTATAAGATAGGCTGGGGGGCATCCAGAATGCTGGACCCACCTCCCCCAAACATATCTCCCCAGAACGCCTGTAAGTCGCATCATGTGGGCAGCACATTCCAGTGGCTGGAACAATGGCAGCGATGGCTACCCACGCCTGCACCAGGCGGAATGCTGGCAGAGGAACAAGAATAAGATTTATGGCTGTTCTGGGGGATTATGTGTGTGAGGGTTCAGCATTCTGGATGCCCTCCCTCAGCCTATCTTTTAATGATGGGGACCAACAATTGCGCCAAACCTGCTTTAAGCACTGGGAGCAGTTCAGCCTAGGAACTGCCCCAATTACACTAATGACCCTAGAATTTATCTGGAAAACAGAAAGTATGTATATTAAATGAGTTAATGAGATGTTACATAATTTTGTTTATGATTTTTAGCCTCCTATCAGAAAGTTGCATTTAGACCAGGTGCATTTTGTGTTGAGTGATGTTAATCTAATATGTGCCCTGCAGCAGGGACCTAATGAAGCATTAACTGCACATGAGGTTGCACGCTGTACCTTTACTTCAAGTGGAAAGGTTCTAAGTTAACACGCTGTTGTACCACATCTAAATAAACACATTATGCAAATATTTTTCACCCCGAGAACATTTGTATATAATTAAAATAAGCATGTACATTATAAATCTGCTCTTCTGTGCTCTTTGGCGCTTTGTACATTTGTTGGAGAATTACTTAAAAAAAAGTATGCACATACATAATGGAGAAACAACACAAAATGGGTAAATAATATATAAGCAATATGATACAGATGTACATGGTTACTTCCCTGGTGGATCAGGGAACTTCCCATGACTGGACTAGAGCTCCGTGCTATCTCCCGCTATTACCCCCAATCCCCTCAATAAAAACACTGCACAACATATATATCTTTGAAATGATACGGTTTAATCGGCCACAGCTGAATAAGGGCGTTATTCATGAAGGGATAGCACCAGGTAGTGCCTTGTAAGCGGCAGGTAGCGGCAGGTGAACGCGTAGACGGCACACAATTACACATTTATGAAGGCGATTCTGGTGAGCGACTGGAACAACGCCATGTAGCGTCCAATTCATCATTATCCCAGGCTCAGCGTACAGCGCCGGCGTTCAGCCTTGCAGAGCGCCACGTCTTATCTCTCGCTACCTGTTGCTCTCCCTTACATTTCAATGGATGTTCTTTTACTTCTCTTTAAACAGGGGGTTTTTATTTTTTTTTATTTTCAAATAATGTTGTGACCTCTCCTGGCCTAGAAAAAGCCATTTTTGCTAACATTTTTCATTTTTTAATTATTTATGCAGAATTGACATTACAGGTCTGGCATTACAGGTCTGGTGTTCATGTCACAATGTTATTATTACAATGTAATTCTATATGTTTTCGCTTTGTTACTGGTGGATATATGTTCAAAAACAGCCTTTAACCACACAGCCTCCGGCACTCTGGGCTACAGTGAAGCATTGTTGAGTGCCGGCGGTGTGAGGCTGTTTTTTTGATTAATATGGTGTGAGTCGGTCGCACTGACCAATCGCTCCCATTCGCTCCCATTCGCTCCCATACAGTTCCGTACTGGTCATATAGCGACTCCCCACAACGTACTCATCAATGCTGCACAGAGACTGAGGTGCTCTAAACCACGTCCGAGCACAGCGACTACTAGCGGGCGCTCTGAAATGCCTGCTACAGACGCTCACCTGTCGCTACCTGGCGTTAGTCATGAATCAGCCTGCCCGTAAATACGAGACAACACAAATATCCAACCCCCAAATCGATTCTGAGTGGCAAGCAACCAATCTAAACCTGCGAGACAGACAAGGAGGAAAAGATCCTTGATGCACCTAAATTGGCGTAAGCCGTCCTAAGCTTGGCCGCCATCTCGATTAGGCTCAGAGCTCAACAGGGCTAACCGCCAAGTTGCAAAATACCAGTAGCCTGACTTCCCCAAGAATTTGTAGCCATCCTCGCAACCATGCTGTCCAACCGAACGGAAAACATCTACATTTCTATGCCTCAATCCTCATCTAACCTGCCCACTCAGACCCGAAAGGGAGAAGACCTCCCACCGACTGTGACAAGAATAATCATAAACAATACATATCAATGCATAAACTCTTCCCATACACATATCCAGTCAAATAACACAATACGATCATTACCAATTTAATTTTTTTTTTAATCAAGTATAACTAAAATAACTACCACATCAAAGTATAACCCCTCACAGAGAGATATATACACATGTGCCTGGACAGAGACTTTAAAAATAAAATTAATCGGCCCATTTTTGATGCTGCTGTCTTTATTTTTATCCCTTTCTCTTTTCTTCTACATCATCCATTCTCCTTTCCATCATTTATCCAATTCTATCTCTACACCCTTTTGTCTCTCTGTCTTCTATCTTCTCACAATGTCTATACTATACACAAAAGACTTATTTGTCTTATTTGTGGCTCTTTAAAAAATATTCCCTTTTTTTTACTGTGGGACCACTGACTTGAGTTTAAGTTCCTGCAAAGGTGGTGAGCTGAACAGTAGTATTGGGGGAAACCCAACCGCAAAGTTCAGGTTTGTACCAAAGTTCTGCTTCCCAAACCCGAACCCAGACTTCAGACAGAAGTCTATGTTTGAGTTCAGCATTAAGCTCGAACCTGCTGAGCAGCCCATCAACTTACCAGCTTAACCTAAAGTGTGCAGCAATAGGAAGCTGCTATACAAGTTACCCGAGCCCCACTGTGCCGTCGGTGGTCTGTGTTTTTCATTGTCAAATTGGCTACAGAAAGATGGCCACTGCTCTCATGAGTTAGGATACAGGCATTTGGCAATAGAAGTGCTGCTTGCTGATGCCAGTGTCCTCACTCATGGCAGCGGCGACCATCTTTCTGTAGCCCCAGCCATAGCCAATTCAACAGGGAAAGAGCAACTACAGCATATGCTCCTACCTGCTTTACTTGGCATTTTGGTAGTAAAAGGAGACTGCTGGTTGATGAAAGTTTGTCTTGGCTGGAAGCTGGAAAAATAGTGCCTATATCCATCAACTGTATTCATTTTATGACGTGCTTATCTTTTGTCAGTCAAAATGGCAATTCTGGGGGCTCTAAATGTCTGCATGCCACCCCCACCCCATCACACAACTTGAGGGTGTCCACAAAGGGGCACAACATATATCAGGTCTGCTTAAAGGGACAGTCCAGTCTAAACTCTTGTGGTTCATGGGAGAGCAACCATGATGGGATTACCTGCTACTGCCGCCCCATTGTCTTGTGATGTATGAGACAAAGCATTCCCCCCTCCCTTCTCCTCTAGAATGCAATGGAGTGGCAAAAGCAGTAATACCACCATGGCTGCTTCCATGAACCACAAGAGTTTTTTGGGCTGGACTGTCCTTTTAATGAGCTCCCACTACATGGGATTCAGCAAATATATAGCCCATACTTCTGGTCCAGCACTGCTGCAACCAGATTCTTGGGGTACTTCCACCGGCTCCTTACTGAAGCAGAGGAGTGAAGGAAGCTTACAGTGTAAATCACAGCTGAAGAGACCCCTGACTATGGGGCTATGTCCAATAAGGGCCTGGTAACTGTAACTAAATCAGCAGATATCCCATGTAGATTGCACCATAATCTTCTTACAGCATTTCACAATAAAATATATAAGATGAGGAGGCCTACCAGAGCCCAACAGGTATAACTCTATATAACTCAATCCTCTATTCATGAACGCTAATCTTCACAGTTTACCTTCATAGCCATATGGGCCATAGCAGAGAGGGTGATCTGTTAACCCTATATAGGCAAAAACCTCCTTTTTCTCTCAATGACAGTGAGAAATAGGAGGACACAAAATGAACATAGCGTGATCCAGTAATTTTAACATTAAAGCCACTTTAAAATAAAAGAGGAAAAGTCTTTTTGGCATTTTGTGAGTGCAATCCATCTTTTGGTTGCTTGCTCTACTCCAACGCACCACTGAACCACTGGTTTTAACTAGTTCCTAACTTATAATAATTCTGTTCCCTGCCAGTCCTAACACTATCTACACAGGCACATGTAATACCATGTGTGGATGGTCCTGAGATATAAGCTGGCTGTGTGATATTCAGGTTTCACGTACACAAATTTGAGCACGAGGCGAACAACAGGTCACAATACTCCATCAAATGGTACAATCCAGTGTCAATCCATTAAAGGAAGGTGGGTGGAGCATAGCCCTGATTCTAAGGGGGTAGTATAAGAAGGAAAAGCGCCAGGTAGCACCTCGTAGCAGCAGGCAGCATCTGGTGAACGCCGGGCGCTGTACGCAAAACCACATTTAAGAAAGGGAATCTGGTGAGCGCCTCTAACAGCGCCATGTAGCGTCCGATGTATTATTACAGGCGGCTCAGCGTATAGCACCGGCGCTCTATCTTCCAGAGCGCCAGGTATTACCTTTTGCTCAGTGTCGCTCTCCCATACATTTGAATGGCCGTTTATTTGCTTGTGTTTAAACAGCGTGTTTGCCATTTTTATTTTTTTTTTGCTCAAATCATTGTGTGAAGTCTCCTGGCTGCAAACAAACACTTTTAGAAACTTTTTTGACTTTTTATATTTTTATGCAGAATTGTCATTACAGGTCAGTGTTAAAACAATGTCATTCCATGTGCTTTCCCTTTGTTACAGGTGGATATGTGTTCTAAAACAGACTTTAATTACACAGCGTCTGGCGCTCTATGCTACAGCGCCCAGCTTTAGAGAGCCGACGCTGTGTGTGTGTCCTTTTTTGAGTATGGTGTGGAGCGCCGAGAGATGATGGCACTAAGCTGGTGCTACCTTTCACTCCCTGCAGCGCTGTATTGGTGTTAGAGCGCCCAACATACATCACATTCATCAATGCCGGCCAGGTTACTAGAGCGACCGAGATGCTCTGTTACAGCGCCTGATACCCGCGCCTGATAATAATAATGGGATTACCTGCTACTGCCGTCCCATTGTCTTCTATTGTTATGTATGAGACAAAGCACTCCCGCCTCCCATCTCCTCTCAATAGAATGCAATGGGGGGGGGCAAAACAGTAATCCCATTATGGCTGCTACCATGAACCACAAGAGTTATTTTGGCTAGACTGTCCTTTTAATGAGCTCCCACTGCATGGGATTCAGCAAATATATAGCCCATACTTCTGGTCCAGCACTGCGGCAGCCAGATTCTTGGGGTCCTTCCACCAGTTCCTCACTGGAGCAGAGGCGTGAAGGAAGCTTAGAGTGTAAAACACAGAGCTGATGTCCAATAAGGGCCTGGTATCTGTAACTAAATCAGCAGATATCCCATCTAGATTGCATCCAACATACATCACATTCATCAATGCTGACCAGGTCTACTAGCAGTCGTTCTAAGCGTCACTATACAGACGCTCATCTGCCGATACTTGACATTAGTAATGAATCAGCCTCCACGTGTATCTACTAGGACACAGGTCGCTCAGGCTTCTGTTGAGAAAAAGAGCAGTTAGCCCAGTGGCAGGTAAGTGGATTCCTCAGAAACCCACTCACTGCCATGGAAATCAATCTCATACAGTATCCTATGGATCTTTAAAATTCAACACAATTAAAGAGGTTTACTTTGCCTGGAGTCATCTAGCTTTAATGATCAAAATGATGTGGTGAACCTGTCTTAGGGAATTTCATGCCACTTTACAAATGACCAATTATCGCCCACAATATGCACGGCATTCATATATTACGTTGTGCTAACTATGGCTCTGAGCAAACTCTCGTAACCTTGAAACGGTTTGCTTCTCTACACTGTAAACAGAGTAAAATGACTAACTAGAGGAATTACAGTGAGATAGGATGCCCGGCACTGACAGCATTGCAGAATCATTCAGCATATAAAATGTTACAATGATAGAGAAAGACACGCAGGAACTTTGTGGGAAATGCTTAGTGGTTATTACCAGAACTAGTCCTTATATTATTTAAAGCGAATAGCCCCCCAAAAGCAACCATCCCAATTTGTCCTGAGTGGGCTAAAATCATTAATTAATACTTAAAGGAGCACTATCACGAAATTGTATAATATTAAAATCCATATAAACACCTTGGCTAATGAGAGGAGGGGTCACTTATACACCTGAACTGAATAAAACTCACACCGAGCTTGTGGTTTTCTGCTCCTGGTAGGAATAAAATCCAGGGGTTACAGCTTTAGTCGATGAGGGGTGACAGAGCCTGTCACCCGATATTTCCTCTTTCTACCATTAAAATAAAAAAACAAGCCTGGCTGGATATTTCCTGATGCCAGGTGTATAAGTGACCGCTTCACTCACCATCCAGCATATTTATATGAATTTTTTATTATTGGGACATTATTTCGTGATAGTGCTCCTTTACAAATGGCTGTATGCTTCTGTTAACTGTTCACTCTGCCAGTTAACCCCTTCAGTGGCAGCCTACCTGGAGATTCTGTCACTTGTTGCCAAGCTATTTTTATGCATTTTGCACTATGTATGTTTAACTGTGATTTTTGCGGGAATTTCACAGGCCTTTTTGTGTGTTATTAATATTTTTGGCTAAACCCTTAAAATATTTTTTTTACATGGCATGGTCCACCCCCCCCCCCCCCCCAACTTTACAGCAAAACTAGACCGGGCACCAGCTTTGTGGGCTGATGGACTAGGACGAGGAAGGCTGAGCAGTTGTCCCTAAAGGTTACCAGCCCACTTAGCCCAAACGGACACTAGACTCTTCATTCCACTGCCCTTAGGGGATGCAGGCAATGTGGCGGGGGGTTTTAGACAAGTCACTTACTTACTGACAGGTGACTTCCCGACACTCCCTGTCCTTTGAACTGGTATAGGGGCCTCAGGGACCCCTTGCCAGTTTACAGAGGGTGCACAAACATTAGTAAAAGTCAGCAGGGGCTGTCCCCCGATGTCCAATTGCTCTCCCAGCAGCCACCTTCACTCGATCACCTTATTTTTTGACACAGGGTGATCATTAGCCCGAGTCATTTGTCAGAAGGGGTGAAACGATTGCTGCCACCCCCCCTTGCTTCCCACTATATAGTGGCACCTTAAGCAATCACCTCAGTTGGCCTAATCACAGGTTCTGCACTGTGTCTGTAGATGCTTTTTCCCATCAAGCAATGCTTGGGGCAGGTAGTGACTGGCCCAGGGAACAAGCAGTTACAGCTGATTAGCTAAAAATACTGCACCCCTGGATATTATTGCTATCTTTAAAAAAAAATTCAAATTTTGCAGGATTTTTGGTTTAAGCTGGGGGGGGGGGGGTAAATAAATCCTCCTCCCACTATCTAATCAAGTGTGACCAGGCCCTGCTGTAAATATTAAATGTGGCTCTGAGCCTTTTTCCCCTGTCACAATCAGCCCTTAGGATAAAATATTTTTAGCAAAATCAAATGCAATTAGACTGCAAAACTCTGTAACAGTCAATACAAATGATGCTTTCTGTGCATGGTGCCCTGCGAGCACAATTCAGATGAAGAGGATCAACAGTAACAATGGTTGGCCTACTTATTATTTCTGCCTTTCTATTTTGTTAATTAGTTCAAGGATTTTTGTACAAATGCCCCAACATTTACAAAAATAATAAGACCAGCCAATTATTCCTAATAGGGGCCTAACTAATCGTGCATGTACCAAAGCTTTTAACTGTCACCTTGAGCCAGCTGAGCATACGTTTACTTTAACCATAAGGTAAATCTTCCAAAGTCCCCATTAGAATGAATTTTAAATGACTCAGATATACAGTGATGTGAAATTGTAAGTACGTGCCAGAAAAAAATTACATTTCTCAGACCTCAACCAACAAAAAAACAGACTGCAACCTGGGAGAACAGAAGCGGGGCAGATGAAGCTGAGCCTAATGTAGGCATTAAAGTTCAAGAAATAAACTTACCTGCTTGATTGTTTGGACAGTAGAAGCCAACAAACAAGCACATAAAGAGAGTTAGGCCTCGATTCAATAGGAGTTGAAAAAAATTCTCATGGTTGTAAAAATTAAATTCATAAGAAAAAAGCCTGAAAATGTCACTGTTACCGAACCACCAGATAAAAAGACAATGAAAGTCAATAGCAGCTTTTACTACAGTGTGGAAAGGAGTAAACAGTTCTCTACTTTTCTTAGGAGTAAAAAATTTCCATTGACCTTTATTTTTTTCCTAGCTAATGATTCAGCAACAGTGAAATTCTCATGATTTTTTCTCAACTCTTATTGAATCAAGACTATAGAGCTTAGTAATGTGTGCCCCACCAGTAATACTGTAAGTGATGTAAGATTAACCCCATGCTGAGTTCGTGGAATAGCATGCAGATGTTGCACTTCGATTCTGAAAAACCCAGTTGCACAGGCATATTTCCTTAAGTCTCTGTATATTCATCCTGTATCACTAGCCATAAGTGGATATCCAATATCTGTAATGACATATCATTGCTTAGAAAGCTCCTAGAAACAATGTAGCAACTATTTTAAGGCTGTACAGCTGCCACCCCATAGCTCCCTAGCACAAAGCATTCGTCTTTCCCACACTGTTCACCCCTCCTCTGCTCCGCCAAAGCTGATGGCTTATCACATACACAGACAGACTGTCCTGCGTTTGTGTGGGGACACTGAATGACACAGGCACACTGCTGCCCAGCTGGGAATATTCTCTTGATCAATGCAGCCAGCTATGCTCATTAGAGATGAGTGAACTTTTGAAAAATTCGATTCGACTGATTCGCCGAATTTTCTGACAAAAATCGTTTCGACCCGAATTTATTTGCGACGAATCGCTATTAAAAACGGCTATTTCTGAGCTTCCTAGAGCCTCAATAGGGTTGTAAACCATTCTGCCTTGCTGTAACACGCATAGGAAGCGTGCTGGGTTACTGAAATAATACTGTAAATAATTATGACATGCAGATCAGAGGCATCGCTATTAGAATCGCAGAGCGGCACAATTGCAGAGAGTTGAGGTGGCATCACTATGAGGGGCCCCTATATTGCCTGAAAAACACACCCTGGGGCTGGCAGCAGCAGGAGCCCAAATATTGGCTGAAAGACATCCTGGAGCTGGCAGCAGGAGCAGCAGGAGCCCAAAAATTGGCTGAATGACACCCTGGAGTTGCAAGCAGCAGCATCAGCAGCAGGAGCCCAAAAAATTACTGAGAGACACACCCTGGAGTGGCAAGCAGCAGCAGCAGCGGCGGCAGAAGTCCAAACATTGCTTGAAAGAGACACTGGAGTTGGAGAAGTGGCAGGATGGGCACAGAGAAGTTGCAGAGGCCTAAATTAATCAAGCAGAGGTTGCAGCGGACTAGGGGTGAGTGGCAGCAGGAGTCTCAGTGAGAGGACTAAGTGCAGGTTTGGGATACCCTAGTGTTTGGCAGCAGGACAAAAAACAATTCAAAATGCAATAGTTTGATTAAGCTGAAGAAGGATGAACAAGCGTATTTAGTATAACAGATAGGCTGCTAAGTGCAGGTTTGGGATACCCTGCGGCCTAGTGTTTTGGCAGCAGGACAAAAACCAATTCAAAATGCAATAGTTTGATTCAGCTGAAGAAGGATGAACAAGCATATTTAGTATAACAGATAGGCTGCTAAGTGTAGGTTTGGGATACCCTGCGGCCTAGTGTTTTGGCAGCAGGACAAAAAACAATTCAAAATGCAATAGTTTGATTAAGCTGCGGAAGGATCAACAAGCGTATTTAGTATAACAGATAGGCTGCTAAGTGCAGGTTTGGGATGCTCTGCGGCCTAGTGTTTTGGTAGCAGGACAAAAAACAATTCAAAATGCAATAGTTTGATTTAGCTGAAGAAGGATGAACAAGCCTATTTAGTATAACAGATAGGCTGCTAAGTGCAGGTTTGGGATACCCTGTGGCCTAGTGTTTTGGCAGCAGGACAAAAAACAATTCAAAATGCAATAGTTTGATTTAGCTGAGGAAGGATGAACAAGCGTATTTAGTATAACAGATAGGCAGCTAAATGCAGGTTTGGGATGCCCTGCGGCCTAGTGTTTTGGCAGCAGACTAAAAAGCAATTCAAAATGCAAAAGTTCGATTCAGCTGAAGAAGGATGAACAAGCGTATTTAGTATAACAGATAGGCTGCTAAGTGCAGGTTTGGGATACCCTGCGGCCTAGTGTTTTGGCAGCAGGGCAAAAAAAAATTCAAAATGTAATAGTTTGATTAAGCTGCGGAAGGATCAACAAGCGTATTTAGTATAACAGATAGGCTGCTAAGTGCAGGTTTGGGATGCCCTGTGGCCTAGTGTTTTGGCAGCAGGACAAAAAACAATTCAAAATGCAATAGTTTGATTCAGCTGAAGAAGGATGAACAAGCATATTTAGTATAACAGATAGGCTGCTCAGTGCAGGTTTGGGATACCCTGCAGCCTAGTGTTTTGGCAGCAGGACAAAAAACAATTCAAAATGCAATAGTTTGATTAAGTTGAAGAAGGATGAACAAGCGTATTTAGTATAACAGATAGGCTGCTAAGTGCAGGTTTGGGATACCCTGCGGCCTAGTGTTTTGGCAGCAGGACAAGAAACAATTTAAAACGCAATAGTTTGATTTAGCTGAGGAAGGATGAACAAGCGTATTTAGTATAACAGATAGGCTGCTAAATGCAGGTTTGGGATGCCCTGCGGCCTAGTGTTTTGGCAGCAGGACAAAAAACAATTCAAAATGCAATAGTTTGATTCAGCTGAAGAAGGATGAACAAGCGTATTTAGTATAACAGATAGGCTGCTAAGTGCAGGTTTGGGATACCCTGCGGCCTAGTGTTTTGGCAGCAGGACAAAAAACAATTCAAAATGCAATAGTTTGATTAAGCTGCGGAGAGATCAACAAGCGTATTTAGTATAACAGATAGGCTGCTAAGTGCAGGTTTGGGATACCCTGTGGCCTAGTGTTTTGGCAGCAGGACAAAAAGCAATTCAAAATGCAATAGTTTGATTTAGCTGAAGAAGGATGAACAAGCGTATTTAGTATAACAGATAGGCTGCTAAGTGCAGGTTTGGGATGCCCTGCGGCCTAGTGTTTTGGCAGCAGACCAAAAACCAATTCAAAATGCAATAGTTTGATTAAGCTAAAGAAGGATGAACAAGCATATTTAGTATAACAGATAGGCTGCTAAGTGAAGGTTTGGGATACCCTGCGGCCTAGTGTTTTGGCAGCAGGACAAAAACCAATTCAAAATGCAATAGTTTGATTCAGCTGAAGAGGGATGAACAAGCGTATTTAGTATAACAGATAGGCTGCTAAGTGCAGGTTTGGGATGCCCTGCGGCCTAGTGCTTTGGCAGCAGACCAAAAACCAATTCAAAATGCAATAGTTTGATTTCGCTGAAGAAGGATCAACAAGCGTATTTAGTATAACAGGTAGGCTGCTAAGTGCAGGTTTGGGATGTCTTGCGGCCTAGTGTTTTGCCAGCAGGACAAAAACCAATTCAAAATGAAATTGTTTGATTAAGCTGAAGAAGGATGAACAAGCGTATTTAGTATAACAGATAAGCTGCTAAGTGCAGGTTTGGGATGCCCTGCAGCCTAGTGTTTTGCCAGCAGACTAAAAACCAATTCAAAATGCAATAGTTTGATTCAGCTGAAGAAGGATGAACAAGCTTATTTAGTATAACAGATAGGCTGCTAAGTGCAGGTTTGGGATACCTTGCGGCCTAGTGTTTTGGCAGCAGGACAAAAAACAATTCAAAATGCAATAGTTTGATTTAGCTGAAGAAGGATGAACAAGCGTATTTAGTATAACAGGTAGGCTGCTAAGTGTAGGTTTGGGATGTCTTGCGGCCTAGTGTTTTGGCAGCAGGACAAAAACCAATTCAAAATGAAATTGTTTGATTAAGCTGAAGAAGGATGAACAAGCGTATTTAGTATAACAGATAAGCTGCTAAGTGCAGGTTTGGGATGCCCTGCGGCCTAGTGTTTTGGCAGCAGACTAAAAACCAATTCAAAATGCAATAGTTTGATTCAGCTGAAGAAGGATGAACAAGCGTATTTAGTATAACAGATAGGCTGCTAAGTGCAGGTTTGGGATACCCTGCGGCCTAGTGTTTTGGCAGCAGGACAAAAAACAATTCAAAATGCAATAGTTTGATTAAGCTGCGGAAGGATCAACAAGCGTATTTAGTATAACAGATAGGCTGCTAAGTGCAGGTTTGGGATGCCCTGCGGTCTAGTTTTTTGACAGCAGGACAAAAAACATTTCAAAATGCAATAGCTTGATTAAACTGAGGAAGGATGAACAAGCGTATTTAGTATAACAGATAGGGTGCTAAGTGCAGGTTTGGGATGCCCATGTGGGCTGGTGTATTTAAAGCAGACCAAAAAATATTAAAACTAAAATCAAACTAATCCAGTTACGATAAATGATTGTGTGTAAGAGATAGGGTTAAATAAGCCACTGTGTAGATGGGATGCACAGTGGAAAGGCAGATTAAAATTTACAGCACAAAAAACTGAAATTGAATTGAAAGCTGATCAGGCTAATGAAAAAAAAAAAAATGTCACTGTCACTTCTATGCTGTCCCTGGACGCTGTCCCTGGATCGTTCCGGTTTTTCACTATCTTTCACTATCTTTCCCTGGCTCTGTCTACCTCTCCGTCTGCCTCTCTGACTCTCCCTACCTATCTCTAACTCTCTCTCCTTATCTGCAGCAACCACCGCTGTCTCTGGAATGCAAAGCTGAAATGCGCAAAAGGAAAATAGCCGCCGGTTTATATAGCACGGTGACATCACTGGGCTTCCTGGCTGCTGATAGGCTGCATGTGACTGTCCTATGATACCTTGCCCCAGGGGACATGTCCGGACATGTGCTTCCACATCTTAGAATGCCTGTAATTGAAATAAATGGAGTTTAAAGGAAAACTTCGATCGATCGAATCGCGGGGAAATTCGGATTCGTTCAGAATCGAATTTTTCATGAAATTCGGAACGAATTCGTGTTCGTCCGGATCGACTCGCTCATCCCTAATGCTCATGTGTAAGTTCTCTGACACAATAATTAAGTAATTAATTGTGTATTGAGTGGTATGCTTAGCATTGGTGGAGTTTATATGGGTTGGGGATTGAAGATAAGGTTAAAACATGGAGATAATATAAAAAAGCTATTTTATTAGAATCAAACAAGAATAATCACAATAGACACATATTGGCATATACGTTTAAAAAACATGTACAGGACAAAATAAAAGCAAAAGGTGGTGGGGGCATGGGCAAGGCAATGCTGAATAAAGGTGCAGTAACAATATATATAATTATATTAATGTGTTAGCAACAAGGTGCCAAACAACAAAGGAGCATGACATGCATGCTAATGTTACCAGACCAGTGAGTGTAAGTTTGGCCAAAATGAAACCGAGAAGTGTGATGAGAAAGGGTGGTGTAAAAGAGAAAGAGCAGAGTGCGTGAAAGCGTGCAACCAGGTGCTGAAATGTGGAGCCAGGTGCCAGTGAAGAAAACCAAGCATGAGCTGTAGAAAGTGAATGGCGGAACAAAACACTCGCTGGCTGGTAACCAAGAGAGTACAATTGGTAACAATTGATGAAATCTAAATGATCAATACATCACCGTGATGGAGCATGGCCTGCCGATCCCCCCCACACACCAGAAGTGAACAACCGCCGACGCGCTGCGTGGATTCACCACTTCTCCTGGACGGGACACCCGTCCAGGAGAAGTGGTGAATCCACGCAGCGCGTCGGCGGTTGTTCACTTCACCCGTCCAGGAGAAGTGGTGAATCCACGCAGCGCATCGGCGGTTGTTCACTTCTGGTGTGTGGGGGGGATCGGCAGGCCATGCTCCATCACGGTGATGTATTGATCATTTAGATTTCATCAATTGTTACCAATTGTACTCTCTTGGTTACCAGCCAGCGAGTGTTTTGTTCCGCCATTCACATTCTACAGCTCATGCTTGGTTTTCTTCACTGGCACCTGGCTCCACATTTCAGCACCTGGTTGCACGCTTTCACGCACTCTGCTCTTTCTCTTTTACACCACCCTTTCTCATCACACTTCTCGGTTTCATTTTGGCCAAACTTACACTCACTGGTCTGGTAACATTAGCATGCATGTCATGCTCCTTTGTTGTTTGGCACCTTGTTGCTAACACATTAATATAATTATATATATTGTTACTGCACCTTTATTCAGCATTGCCTTGCCCATGCCCCCACCACCTTTTGCTTTTATTTTGTCCTGTACATGTTTTTTAAACGTATATGCCCATATGTGTCTATTGTGATTATTCTTGTTTGATTCTAATAAAATAGCTTTTTTATATTATCTCTATATATTGGGTTTGCAGTAATCTTTTCAGGGTGAGTGCAGATTTTTCTTGTTGCATGTATGGGACATACCAGAGTGTCCCTTATATGTCTTTTGATTGTCCATAGTTATACTAGCACCAGATTGTCTGGCACCCCCTCATGTGACTTATTTATTACTCAACAGGCTGTGCTTATCCATCTATAGTTTTTTTGTGTAAGGTTAAAACATGGGACTGATTAGGGAAGGGATAAAACTAGAGGGACCATACATATTTGAAGAAACTAGACAAATTGTGTATTGGTAGAATGTGGTAATAGAGTGGTACGATATTTTTGCCCTATAAGACGCACTTATTTTTCCCAGTGGCGAAGGAAGCTGTATCTTCCACTTGCGCTGTCCCCACTGCTACTTCTCCACTGTGCCAGCACACACACAGCGCAAATGCCCGACTCTGTACAGCGGTGGGCGTGGCCAATGTTCAAGCATCAATGTCTGTGTGCAGGTGGCAGCAAATACAGTGTGAGGGGGAAGGATGGAAAGATGAGTCTTTTTTTTTTTACTTTTGCATATGGGGAATGGGAGGGGAAAATGCCACACATTCTATGTGGGGAATGGGAGGGGGAAATGCTTCACTGCCTATATGGGGGTTGGGAGTGGTGAATGTCACTGTGCCTATATGGGGATTGGGGGAGGGGGAAATGCCCCACTGCCTATGGGAATGGGAGGAGGGAGGCCACACTGCCTATGGAAATGGGAGGGGGGAATGCCACACTTCCTATGGGGAGGAGGGGGAATGCCACACTGCCTATGGGAATGGGAGGGGGAATGCCACACTGCCTATGGATTGGGAGAGGGGAATGCCACACTGCCTATGGAAATGTGTGGGAGGAAATGCCACATTGTCTATGGGAAGGGCATATTGGAAGGGCATAAAAATGTAATAGTTTTTATGGAGTTTGCAGAATAATATTATCAGGACTGTGTGTGTGGGTTTGCTGTGAGAGTGTATGCGTATGTATGATGTTGTTGGTTGTCTAGTGTGATGTGCACGTGATGTTATTTAGGTGTGTGTATGTGTGTCTGGTATTGTGTATATGTGGGGGGGGTGATATATTGATGGTTGTTTATGTGGTGTTCAGCAGTATGTGGTAGTGGGGGTGGGTCATGAATCCATGCATAGTTCGAGTACACCTGCAACAAGATCTACTCAAGGTACGTCTATATGTGCACCAAGATCTCTTGACGGGGCCAGTACATGTCTGAAAATTCCACTCACTGTGCCTGTACAAGTGCACTAAGTTATGCTCATATGCTAAGGGCCTGATTTATAAAGCTCTACGCGGGCATCAACCAGTATCCTAATTTACCAATACAGCAGGGAAATCTGTTGGTCACTAGCGAAAACTGTCGGAATAGACTCATTTGTTTTGGCGCAGGAACTGTAAATATATAACTAGCTGTTAACCCATGGTGGGGACCCGCAAGTGGTGCAGGTTGCAGGCCCTGGTTTGTTTTCCCTTTAATCCAACCCTGACTGTGCTATTTAAGATAGAAAATGAAATTCTGGGCTATTTCATTTAATTGCGGCCAGTGACCAAAGCACTTAAGTGACCTGTAGTCTTTAAAAGGTTTAGTACTCCTGCTCCAGAGAGATATAAGGGTCATCCTATGCTGCTGAGGCTGTGCACCATCTTACATACAATGCTAAAATAAAAACCTGAAACTTGAAAGGGAGTGTAAAATATCCAGGCGCCTGTGAACAGCTTTGGTCTGATTATAGACCGTGACATTGCGTTAAATGAGATACTGCTGCAATGACTTGGTATAACCAATTAACCTTTTTTTCCAGCATTGGGAAAGCGCTAATGTGTGGTACAGAGCGTGACACCTTGAAAAATGTATCTGCGTCCACCCTCTAACATACGTAAGCACTGCTTACACCCAACAGAATATAATGAGCTGAATCATAGAAACAGCTTGTTTTTGACTGAGACCTGTATAAAGGATGCTGAGAAGCAGCTGCCACAAAAATTCAATTTCAAGTCTGGTATTTAAAGGAGTACTATTGTGAAAAGTGTCATGGAGATGAAGTTATCTAATGCATCTCTGTCACTGAATCTGTGTGTAGATCTCTATGCTACAATCTATTGAACTCCCTTTTTGTCAGATTTTTGGTGTTCTGTCTATTTGATTCCCACTTCTAGGATGTAAAATAAGCATTTGTGTTGGAATTGTGCCCCCAGACTTGTGATTTACTTGTTTCAGGGTATTCCTTTGACTCTGTCTTGGTAAAACTGGAATGGTTTTCTTGCCTCTGAATCTTTTCTGACTACAAAGCCCAGAATTCTTCCACTGTAACAGGTGAGCTCATTAGCAGCTTTGGCTAAACAAAGCAGCAGCAATCATCTCTGCAGCTGAGAACGCTGCCAGTAACCCTTTAGAAAAATTAGAGCAGAAGGGGTTATCACTCTTGTCTCTGCCTCAGCCAATCAGATGATTAGCAAGCTAGAGTCAGGAAGTGTTCTGATCTGTACTTTTAACACACTTTGATGTACATTGCTAAGATAAACACATTGTTGCTAGGGTGAACTGTTCTTTTATAACACAGAGTTGCAGACAAATAGAAAACAAAAGCTTAGCACATTGATTTAATCATATACACTAATGGAAACTTTTAAAAATGCCATTGAAAGTTGAATTATCCTAGACAGTCGCTGTAGTAACCTGGCCGGCATTGATGAATGTGATGTATGTTGGGCGTTCTAACACCAGTAAAGCGCTGCAGGGAGCAAAAGGTAGCGCCAGTGCGACTCTCAGCGCTCTATACCATACTTATCAAAAAAGGACACACACACAGTGTCGGCGCTCTAAATCTGGCCGCTATAGCATAGAGCGGCAGGCGCTGTGTGATCAAAGTCTGTTTTTGAACACATATACACCAGTAACAAACCGAAAACACGTGGAATGACATTGTTTTAACACTGTGATAACAACACTTTAGTGCCAGACTTGTAATGACAATTCTGCATAAAAAAAAAGGCAAAAAAGTTTCCAAATATGTTTGTTTGCAGCCAGGAGAGGTTACACAATGATATGAGCAAAAGAAAAAAATATCAAACACACTTTTAAAACAGAAGCAAATGAACACCCATTGAAATGTATGGGAGAGTGACAGTGACAGAAAGGTAATACCTGGCGTTCTGGAACCTAGAGCGCCGCCACTATACGCGGAGCCGCCTGGATTAATACACGTGACGCTACATGGCGCTGTTACAGTCGGTCACCAGATTCGCTTACATAAATGTGGTTTTGCCTACAGCGCCCGGCGTTTACCAGATGCTGCCTGCCGCTACAAGGCACTACCTGGCGCTATCCCTTCTTAAATAACCCCCTTGGTGTGGGGCCCCCACCGTAAAGGCAAGGCAGCATGCCCTCGGTGTAGCATTTGACGCTGATCTGTCATTCACCCTCTATATTCAGTCACTTACCCACTCATGTCACCCTCAGCTCCAACACATCTCTGGAATCTGCCCCTTATTTTTACAGTTGCTCTCATTGTTGAAGAATTGAAAAAGGGATGCACACTAGATGACAAAGCTGCGGTGGGTGCAATGACTGGAGTTTCCCACACCCCATGTACCGGGAAGAAAAAAAGCTTGAAAGGTCAGCACTCCTAAAAAATAACTTTTAATAAGGTCCTCTTAAAAATATCCAAAAGCAGAGTATACAGTGATAAGATGCAATAATAAAGTCCAAACAGCCCTCTTACGCGTTTCAGACGCAGTTCGGTCCTTAATCCCATTGTTGCCCTGATCCATTCTCGTATAGATCACTGTAACTCAATCAAACTCCCTCACACTAAACACTCCCATGTTCAATCCTTCCTTCCTCATTTATCTAACTTTTCTCTCTGATGCCTCCACCCCACCAGTCTTTGCATTGGTTATTAGTATGGAGTGAAGTATAAAGTGAACCAAAACTGAACCTAGAACATATAGGATGCTAGTTCAAGTTAGATACCCACCCCCTGGGGCATCACGATTTGGCATGCCCACTGTGTAAGACTGTGTAAATGGACAGAGGAATAATGCTTGTCTGCCTCCAGCAGCACCTAGTCTTCAGCTGCAGCCTCAACATTGCTCCAACTTCAGAGATAAGGGCCAAATTCTCATGGTAGTAAAAGATTCAATTCATCAGAAAAAAGCCTGAGGATGTCACTGTTACTGAATCACCAGATAAAAAGACAATGAAAGTCAATTACACTTTTTTACTCTTAAGAAAAGTAGAGAACTGTTTACTCCTTTTTACATAGTAGTAAAAGCTGCCATTGACTTTCATTGTCTTTTTATCTAGTGATTCAGTAACAGTGACATTCTCAGGCTTTTTTCTCATGAATTGAATTTTTTACTACCGTGAGAATTTTTTTCTACCTATTGAATCAAGGCCAAGGTCTAAGGTCTTCGGGCTGTTTTGTCCAAGTTTAGCTAAAAAAAACACAAACCAAAAAGGTAGGTCATAACAGGATGGATAGGAATGGGGTTGGGGCTACAGGGGAGAAAGCATTAATCTTTGATTAAAGAGATTTTTATCAGTGTTTTCAATTTGACAGCCTTTATATACAGGTTTGCTTTAAGCAGACCCAGCATTTCCAACTAAATGACTTAAATTAACAAACAATATTAAAAAGGGGATAATACAGGGCTCAAGCATGAAAGGGTTTTTGAATGTTTGGAATTAGCAAAAACACTTTAGGGAAAGTAATTTTATGGATTTCACTTTCATGAAACAAATGTAAATTTTGCTTCAATCCATAACAAATCCAATCATTTATTATATTGTGTGACATGCGCGTTGGTTTCTTCATTTAGCCCCAAACTCGTGAATTTAATTATCATTAAATGTAGTGCAGAGATGAACTACCAGAAGGCATGCGTGTTTTGCATATTTTAAAGTCATGTTGCTTTTCTACCCCTACTAGCTGGAAGCCACCGACCTGAGATTAACACGCAGTCAGTAAAGTTTATGAAAGCAAGTCTTTTTAAGCTTTCCAGACACCTGTTTGAGATTGCACATGTGCAAAGGTTTGTGAAGCTGCCATGGTGAGGGGATCCTCATGCAGAGCTTTGAGGGAATATACATCCGATTTCATGTAAAATTCTTTAACATCAGAAATAGCTTTGAGTTCTGCTTTATTTTTTGCACTGATGATGCTTTGAATAGGATTTGATCTTATATTTAAATTGGGGGAGGTCAACAACAAAGACATTTGGCTTGATGCAGAGCCTCCCCGTTCAGCTATCCCGTGCGTTTTCCCGTTGGTTTTGGGCTTTGATCGGGTCAGGAAAGGGTGCTACGTTGATTTTAGTGTGCTTTTATGCACTCAGGTGTGCGCTCAGCCGCCTTTCCGATTGTCGGCTCGCACGAGGCTGTTTCCCGGCAAAACGGACGCCTCGTTCATTGTTCCGTTTTTTTCAGTGATGCAGAGCCTTGTTTTCCGATTGAAATCAGCCTAATGAAACGGGGCCGCCGAGCCTTCACTTACGGCAAGTCAGAGCAGCCGTATTTGCACTCGGGCAATAATATGCAGTCCTCTGTTGGAGCACATCAGCTGCGCCAGCTCCGCGGTCTTGTCCTGCTGAGTATGGCAGAAACCAGGCTGCACCTATTTGAGCTCACCCGCCTTACTGGGTATGTGTATGAAACTTGTATTGGTTGCCCACCCTGTCTGACTTTGTTTTTTCCCTTAACACACTATTTGGTAATTTTTTTGTTAGTATATTTTTAGCCTAATTTTTTAACTTTAAATTAAATGGGTTAAGTGATAGAACCCTATTGCGTCATGTTCTTGCCCTCTTATGTAAGTAGTATTCCCCAGACTTTTTTAATGAGTGTACAGGTTGGATGTGCATGTAGGCTCATTACAAATGTCCTTTCCTCCAACCCTACCCCGCTCACCTATTTGTCCCTCTTTTCTATTGTTGCAATGCACACCTTTTTTATTTTTATTTAGTTTTTGAAACGCAAAACATTCCGCTATGAAACACTACTATAAAACAGCGTACGCAGAGCAATGTCTGGCGCTAAAGGCACATACGGCAATACTCTATTTAACAAAAGTAGAGCGCTGCATGCTGCGAATGACAGCGTCTGCTCATATTCATCAAAAAATGACAGTGAGCGAAGGCAGGCGTTCTAGATTGTGTGGCTGGAGGCCATAGCGCCAGACGCTGTGTGTTTAATGTGCATTATTGAAGACATTTACATCATTGAGTAAGCGAAAATATATGCAATGACATTGTATGAGAAGTGTGACATTAACACTTTAGTGGCAGACCTGTATTTTGAATTCTGCATTAAATTAATTTTTTAAACTGAAAACAAAAAAAAAACCTTCAAAAGGTCAGGAGAGGTGACGCAACGATTTTATTATTCTTAAAGAAAAAAAAAAAATGGGATGAGGAAAGGGATTTAAGGATAGCGACAGGTAGCGAGAGTTAAGACGTGGCGCTCTGCAAGGCTGAACGCGGGCGCTGTAAGCTGAGGCTGGGATAATGATGAATCGTACGCTACATGGCGTTATCCCAGTCACTCACCAAAATCCGCTTGATAAATTTGTAATTGCGTGCCGTGTCTGCCGTTCACCTGTCGTTTACAAGGCACTACCTGACGCTATCCGTTGATGAATAAAGCCCTTAATGTTTTTTAAATAAACCCAATAAAAGTATACAATGTAGTAAAATGTAATAAACACAAGAGAAACTATATCAAGGCTTTTTTAACAAAAAAAAGGTACCTGTTTACAATGCCTTTGATTATCAATAAAATCCTGTCTCACTCATAATTTCCATGCATCATTCAACGGGCAAAGAAAAAAAACAAAAGGGTACTTACTTTTTGTTGTGTGCAGCTGACTGGTGCTAGTCCAGCGATCAGCTACTCACCCATTCGCCGGATTCGAGCACTCACTTCTGGAGTCGCCCAGGGGCCCAAACTCCATTTACTGCCCCCCCCCATCAGTCACAGGGTCGCGGCCACCCCCTCTCTTCGCTACAATGGAGGGGGGATGTCAGACCTCAGCACACTCCTTCCATTACAATGAATGGGGAGGGAGGGACAGTGCTTTGTGACTGATGGCAAGTCAGGGACCCGACCCCATATGTTGGCCCTGGAGGATGCGGGATGCGGTGGCTTGGATACAACATTCAGGTGAGTTACTGATCACCGGATCTGCGCCCACACAAACCAATATCTTGATATGATGAGATCTGAATTATAGGGATTCATCCATTTCTTTTGGAAATCAGTCTGGTAGTCTAGTAAGAACGGGGAGGCCGATTCATCAATAGCGCCAGGTAGCGACAGATGAGCGACTGAAGTATGGCGCTATGAGCGCCGCTAGCGTCAGCCGCGGGCGTTAGCGATTCGCTATAGCAGGCCTCCTCAGTCGCTACCTGGCGTTGTTGGGAACAACGCCTACATTGCTGAATATGATGTTGGCCCTCAGCTTTGTAGGCGCTGTCAGTCAGTGTGACCACGCTATTCTACACAGCGCCTGCGCATAGCTTTGCTGTGGCCTGGCCATCCAGTACCTTCAGAATAAAACACATTGCAACATGTTTCTTTACTTTTTTGAGTTTTTATTTTGTGTTGAAAAGGAAATTAAATTAAACCAGATATTAGAATATAAATGCAAAATAAAACATAATTAAACACATAGCCACATTTTAAATTATTTTATTTATTTTTTAAAGAAAAAGGAAATACAATTAAACCACCAATGAGAAAGAAAATGAAAATAAAAACATAACTGAGAAAGAAAAGGAAAATAGAAAAGGAAAATAAAAACATAAATGAGAAAGAAAAGGAAAATAGAAAAGGAAAATAAAAACATAAATGAGAAAGAAAAGGAAAATAGAAAAGGAAAATAAAAACATAAATGAGAAAGAAAAGGAAAATAGAAAAGGAAAATAAAAGCATAAATGAGAAAGAAAAGGAAAATAGAAAAGGAAAATAAAAGCATAAATGAGAAAGAAAAGGAAAAGAAAAGGAAAATAGAAAATGAAAATAAAAACATAAATGAGAAAGAAAAGGAAAATAGAAAAGGAAAATAAAAACATAAATGAGAAAGAAAAGGAAAATAGAAAATGAAAATAAAAACATAAATGAGAAAGAAAAGGAAAATAGAAAAGGAAAATAAAAACATAAATGAGAAAGAAAAGGAAAATAGAAAATGAAAATAAAAACATAAATGAGAAAGAAAAGGAAAAGAAAAGGAAAATAGAAAATGAAAATAAAAACATAAATGAGAAAGAAAAGGAAAATAGAAAAGGAAAATAAAAACATAAATGAGAAAGAAAAGGAAAAGAAAAGGAAAATAGAAAATGAAAATAAAAACATAAATGAGAAAGAAAAGGAAAATAGAAAAGGAAAATAAAAACATAAATGAGAAAGAAAAGGAAAAGAAAAGGAAAATAGAAAATGAAAATAAAAACATAAATGAGAAAGAAAAGGAAAATAGAAAAGGAAAATAAAAACATAAATGAGAAAGAAAAGGAAAATAGAAAATGAAAATAAAAACATAAATGAGAAAGAAAAGGAAAATAGAAAATGAAAATAAAAACATAAATGAGAAAGAAAAGGAAAAGAAAAGGAAAATAGAAAATGAAAATAAAAACATAAATGAGAAAGAAAAGGAAAATAGAAAAGGAAAATAAAAACATAAATGAGAAAGAAAAGGAAAATAGAAAAGGAAAATAAAAACATAAATGAGAAAGAAAAGGAAAATAGAAAAGGAAAATAAAAACAGAACAGAGAAATAAAAGGAAAATCGAAAAGGGAAATAAAAACAGAACTCAGAAAGAAAATGAAAATTAAAATATGAAGTAGAATGCAAAGGAAACTTTCAACAGAATTAAACACATAGCCACATTTATCTATATATAGTAAATTTTATTTTTCCAATATAAAAAAATTAAAAAAGGAACAGAAGAGAAAATGAAATTCAAAATTCAAACAGAAAGGAAAAAGCAAAGTAAAGGGAATGAAAGTTTTTTAAGTGCCAAATAGGGTTCAAGGTGCATCTCTTGGTGCCTGAAAAAATAAGAAAAGTGCAGTTAGTATAGATCTTTAAAGTAGTATTGTTGTTGCAAATAAAAAAATGCATTACTTGATAACCAACATTGGCGTCTTACACCCCCCTTAGAGTGGTTTGGGTCATCTTACACCCCCCTTAGAGTGGTTGAGATCATCTTACACCCCCCTTAGAGTGGTTGGGATCATCTTACACCCCCTTAGAGTGGTTGGGATCATCTTACACCCCCCTTAGAGTGGTTTGGTTCATCTTACACCCCCCTTAGAGTGGTTTGGGTCATCTTACACCCCCCTTAGAGTGGTTTGGTTCATCTTACACCCCCCTTAGAGTGGTTGGGATCATCTTACACCCCCCTTAGAGTGGTTGGGATCATCTTACACCCCCCTTAGAGTGGTTTGGGTCATCTTACACCCCCCCCTTAGAGTGGTTTGGTTCATCTTACACCCCCCTTAGAGTGGTTTGGGTCATCTTACACCCCCCTTAGAGTGGTTGGGATCATCTTACACCCCCCTTAGAGTGGTTTGGTTCATCTTACACCCCCCCTTAGAGTGGTTTGGTTCATCTTACACCCCCCTTACAGTGGTTGGGATCATCTTACACCCCCCTTAGAGTGGTTGGGATCATCTTACACCCCCCTTAGAGTGGTTTGGGTCATCTTACACCCCCCCTTAGAGTGGTTTGGTTCATCTTACACCCCCCTTAGAGTGGTTTGGGTCATCTTACACCCCCCTTAGAGTGGTTGGGATCATCTTACACCCCCCTTAGAGTGGTTTGGTTCATCTTACACCCCCCCTTAGAGTGGTTTGGTTCATCCTACACCCCCCTTAGAGTGGTTTGGGTCATCTTACACCCCCCTTAGAGTGGTTGGGATCATCTTACACCCCCCTTAGAGTGGTTGGGATCATCTTACACCCCCCTTAGAGTGGTTTGGGTCATCTTACACCCCCCCTTAGAGTGGTTTGGGTCATCTTACACCCCCCTTAGTGTTTTTTTGGGCTCTTTTTGATGGGAGTTCAAATACATTTAGCCAGTAGTGCAGTACTTGCATTATAGTGAAGGGTAGTTAGTTTACCGCAAAAAAAGAAGTGATCATCCTTTCCCTTAGCTCATCGCCAGTCTGGGTGTCCTCACTTCTTGCTGCGGGCATGTTGGGGATTTCTGGCACCAGTGCTGTCTCCTCGGGGGCTTGGATTCGGTGGCAAATACAAATATTGTGTAGCACACAGCAGGCAAGGATGATCTTGGAGACCTTCTGTGGGCTGTAGAGCATCTCTCCTCCTGGCCGTGCCAAACAGAGAAAGCGTGCTTTCAGCAGGCCGATGGTTCTTTCCACAATGCTTCTGGTCTTGCGATGCGCTGCATTGTAGCGTTCATGGGCAGAGGTCCGTGGGTTCCTGACCGGAGTCATGACCCACGTTCTCTGCCCATATCCCTTATCCGCTGTAGAAAAAACACAAGGAGAGAGACAGCAATTAGTACTAGTACATGTTTTTTTTGTGGTTGTTTTGTTAAATTTGGCTTACTAGGCCACATATTTGCTAAATACATTGACATGGTTAATTTATTACCCAGTAGCCAGCCAGCTGGCATTTCGTTGTTATCAAACTTCCGGCACAGGACTGTCCGCTGCAAGACGTAAGAATCGTGGCATGAGCCGGGGAACCCCGATCTCACCGCCCGCAGCCTCATGTCTGGGTCACAGACAACCATAACATTAAGAGAATGGAACTGCTTCCGGTTTCTGTAGGACAGCTCCTGTGCACGGGGAGGGCGGAAAGGGATATGTGTACCATCAACGCACCCTAGCACATTCGGGATCCCTCCCATCAGATAGAAAGCATGTTTTATTTTGGCAACCTCTTCCTCATCCTCAGGAAACTTGATGTAAATTGGGATTAAATCACAAATTGCCAGAACTACCTGGATTAGTATGCGGCTCATAGTAGCCTGGCTTATCCCGCTGAGGAGGGCGGAGGTTGCCTGGAAGGTCCCTCGTGCCAAAATATTGAGAGTGGCACACAGGCGTACTATGCCTGGAATGGAATGAGTGCGTTTGGTGGATGGCTCGATTTTGTGCTTAATCTGATCATATAGGGACTGTAGTGCAGCACGATTCAGACGGAAGCGGCTCCTGATCTGCTCGTCACTTAAGTCCCATACTGAAAGGCGGATTGCAAAGGAGCGGGGTGCCCTAAGCCTCACAACACCCCGCTCCCTTTCCTCCTGCTCTTTCAGCATACACATACATCCATCCACCCAGACACCATACATCACCCTCTTATCCATCACACACACTAAAGATATATACAAAACAAAAAAAAAACAAAAAAAAACACAAACACACAACACACACACAAACAATCACACTCCACACACACCCGCTACAATGCAGCTCACCACAAAACCAGAACTATAGTGGTCCAAACCACCAGCCTGCTGAAAACCAGCTTTCTAAGTTAGGCACAACCAAGAGGGGAGTTGCTGCACAGCCCACAAAAGGCCCCAAAATCAAGCCTCACTTGCTGTATGCTACACAATATTTGCAGATGCCACCAAAAACAAGCTCCTAAAGAAACAGCACTGATGTCAGAAATCACCCAACAAGCCACAGAGAGTGAGGACAGAAACCAGACAGAGGCTCAAATGAGCTAAGGGAAGCGAGCACAGCACCACACCACAGCCTTTGCCACAGTGTAAGAATAGCAGAAGCTTGAAAATTCCTTCCATTTATATTTCTCTTTCAAAAGGGACAGGTCCGCTTTGCCGCCTTTTGCGTCGCTCTGCTATTTCCGGGCGCCAATTAGCCGACCCAGGTGTGTGTAAAACAGAGTGCGCACGCGCACGCTAGTAGAGCTACTAGCGTACTTGAGCCGAAACTTGCGTGCATTAACGGACATGGCCCAAAAATCAGTGGTGGCCCAATGAAAGGTAAGCTGCTGTTTTTTTAAATAGCCGTTAGGCTAACCACATGTCACAAGGGTTTGAGATACATCAGTCCATTGTTGTATTTGGGTGTGTGTTGTTTGGTTAATGAGGTCTGTAATGAGTTAATTGGCTAACACACATGCTTCAGTCAGTGCAGTGGAGGTGTGCCTAGAAGGAACTGGGCTGTATGTGTGAATCAATTAAGTGGCCTGCTTTTTTATTGGCTGTTAGAGCACATAAAACCTGCCCAACCCTAAGAGATTGCGATGCCATTCTGTAGTCTGCATGCGTGCTTGTTGGGTGTGTATTTGTGTGTGTGTGCAGCTACAGGATGGAGCCAAATTCAGGACATCTGCCGGCCACAGCAGGCCCAAGTAGGAGTTTGGTGGGTGCTGTGCGCAGACCTCCCTTACGGAAAAGGGCACAGCCTGGAGGTGGGGCAGCACCCCAGGCTAAGCGCCCAGGTGCCAAGAGGGAGCCTGAATTTAATTTGGCTGAGAATAATCATCTTGTGCGCCTTACACTTGCTAAATGGGAGCTGATATTTGGCTCCCAAAGCAAGTCCATAGGCAAACAAGAAAGAAGCAAACTGTGGGATGCCATTGGTGTGGAGCTTAGTAGCACTGCTCAACACCCACGTAGTGGCCCATCCTGCAGGAAACGCTTCTACACTTTGCGAGGGGCCCTTATGAAAAAGATGAATCACGATCTTGATGTGGACAGTGGGACCATCCAGGCTCCAAAGAGTACCTACAGGCCGTATGAGGAGATGCTGAAGGCCAAAATCCCACTGGCTCGGCTGCAGGGTGTGGATCCTGGGGATGACACCACAGGTTGGACTGAAGGTACATATTTTCTGCCTTTTGTACAAACCTAATGTTAATGTATGTGATTAGCATTTTTTCATTCTGACCAACTAACAGTAGGACCTGTGAAGTATTACATTAGAGCTCAAACATTTGTTACTTTTCTGTCTGTTGCTTTCTGCATAGGTGCACATGCTGCTGTCCGGGATGTGCCTCAGGACACCCAAGCTCCTGCCCTTCCAGCAACCTCAAGGCTACCCCAGTCTGCCATTGAAGGTATTTACCCCTAATTTTGGTGCTGGTTGTTTGGGGAACAAATGGGTGTGGGAGCAGCTCAAACAATCGAGTGTTGCACTGTTGAGTATTAATAATATGGGCCTGCGGCCTAATTTCACGCCCACTGTAACACTCACAGCAACTAACTAACAAGGCCCTAACATGTGTAGATATGTTTGAAGCCAGAGATGTGTAGCCATATATCGGCATATCAATGTGGGAGCCACACTGGCCTTGATTAGTGAATATTAGTGAAAGAGCTGCTCACACACACCTTAATGCATGTTGTATTTTTGCACGCACATTAACTATGGCTCAATGTTGGCTTCATTTTTGCCTAGCTCCCATGCCCTTGGCCCCAGCATCTCCTCCGGATCCCACCTACTCTTTGGATGTCGGTAAGTGCATGTGTCCACCTTGCTTTATCCACTTTTACCCAAGTGCATGTGTCTCATTCCTCTTTTTTCTTGGTAGGCCAAGTGACTGGTTCATCTTTGGACCCCACTTCCGATGTTGCCGGTCAACAGGACCCTGTTGGTGTGTAGAGCAATACATAATGTATCCTTTATGCTGTTTATGTTACACTGGTTCAATTTGGTTAGTCTACTAATCTACATGTGAGCTCTTAGAATAAGCATGGACTCCACGTTCAAGGATCTCTTCTCCGGAGTCTTGGTTCTCACTAGTCTAGGTTCTCAATAGTGAGAACCAAGACTCCGGAGAAGAGATCCTTGAACGTGGAGTCCATGCTTATTCTAAGAGCTCAGAAATAAGAGGGAGTCATTCTCTCTTGCTAAATATATGCTCTGATTTTAACTTGCTGGAAACATTCCTGCCGGGAAGGATTCGAAAGGAATATGGTGGAGACTAAGGAATAATCTAAGTGACTACACCTATACTGACCTGGTTTTGTTCAATATCTGGTAAGAGGCTTGTTTGCTTGGTGACGGATAGTTTAACCCGGGAGGAGCACGTGTGAACTGATCTGCACCACTGTGGACTCTATTATAGCTCTGTGTTGATTTGTATATTTTTAATTGCTAATTGTGGTAGGAAGTGGAATCCTACTTTTTTACACGTTGAGCTACTCTTTCCTTTTTAATCTTAATTGATCTCTGGGCAGCGCGGTATTATTTATATATCTGTATACTAATCTACATGTTTGCTTGGTAAACTTGAAGATGCCTCTTGGGAGTGCTTGTTGCCTCCCCAGGGTCAGTCTATTAGTTATTGGAGTGATAGCAATGTATTTTGGCGGACATATTTTTTGCCAAACATTCCCCGTAGTAGTTTGCTGAATATTTAGAGACATTCCTTGTGTTTTTTAGTTGACCCGAATATCGGAAGTGGCTGTCCAGAAAGGGCCCCTCAAGTTCAGGCTGCCAGAGATGAGGGTAAGTTGTTTTGCCTTGCTCTAGTCTGTATTTTAGCTCTACTTTTGTTGCACTTGCTTCTGGCAACTTGTGTGTCCACATGTATTTTCAAGGTCCAAGCTCGAGTGAGCACCCCACTCCAGACATCTGGGAGATTGCGGGTATGTGTAATTTAAGCAATGTTTCTGATGTGATTAGCAAAAATTATTGCCTCTTAGTCCTGTAACATACATGTTAACAATCTGAGTTTAACAGATACCTTTGGTCTAGTGTGTATTTTGGCACCTTTTAGAGGTATGGCCTCGATAGCCTAGCCAGGTTACATTTGAGTTTGGGCCACAGACCTACTAACCTGATTTTCCTGTTTAGCATATGCCAACTTGCCGGACATCTCGGATGTGGAATTGCCACTCTCTGGCAGCGAAACCTCGAGCCTACCTGTGCCGGAGGACACGCAGGTAACATGGCTGATGTAGACGACCTAGAACCACATTGGCATCTTCGTGGGTAGTGGATGAAGCAACATGTCACATTTCCTTTCATTGTTGTTTTTGCAGGAGGCGGAACCAGAAGCTGGGACCTCTTCCCAAGTCCCATGTGGCCAAGCTTCCGAGGCTCAGACAAGGGTAAGTTGTATAGTGACTGTTTAGGGTATTTATTTTGAGGGGCATACCTGCATTGGTTCTGTTTGACTAAAATGTTGTTTTCTATTTTGTTAGGCTCAAACCACAGCAAGAGGAGGTGTGGCACCAACCAGTGCTGATTTCTATGAGCTAGGGGTCCGGATGCTGGAGGACTACAGTCGCCAACAGCCGCGTGATGGAACTAATGAGCGCATTGCGGCGTTGGAAAATCAGGTGCTGATGTGTCAGCAACAAAATGAGGCCCTGCAGCGCCAGATGGACCAGTTGCTCCGAACCCAACACCAGAACCAGGAACTTGGTCGGCTGGCCAATCTAATGGAGCAAGCTCTCCAGCGCCAGGGAGATTCTATACAGTGCCAGGAAGAATGTCTCCAGCGGCAGGACCAAACTTTGTTGTTGATACAACAGCTCATACAACAGCAGTCTATATTTTTTACTGCACTGTTGTCCCCCAACACCGCCCCTAGCAATGACTCCCAACCTCCCCGGCCACCCAGCCAAGAATATTAATTTAGTTTTTTTTGGTTTTTGTAAATATATTTGCTTCACCCACCTCTAAATTGTGTTTGTCCTAAGACCTAGCTAATAACACAGTCAGGGATGAGTATCTTGATCTACATATGTCAATGTATTGGTCAATTTAGCCCACACATTTGAGACCATAGCTTACTATGGTTAACACATGAAATGGCTCCAAAGGTATGGCTAAATTGACACACAAATGGGTTTTGAGACAGTTAAACTATGCTTTGCAATGCAACACACTGTAATGATGGTAATCAAAAAATGTATTACCAAAACATGGCCAACAGGGCCAACATTGCCCAACAACGGGCATCAAGAGGCCAGCCTTCCCCCCACCCTAACGACGCCGCCGGCGCCTCTTCTTGGCCAGCAGCATCAGCTTCAGGAGCCGGATCTCCCGCCACAGTCTGCGATGCTGGTTTTCACAAGCTGTAGAGATGTAGAAACAACAATTTATTAATAAATTGGATGTGACCTCAACAGACACAGATGTAGCAATGTAATGTCAGTGTGTCCAATTAGGTGACACTCACATTAACATTGTTGACCACTGTGTGCTTATTGGTTAACATGATATGAGTACTATTGACTGGCAGGAATGTGAACAACACATCCCAAGCATACATTTACTCTTAAAGTGTACCAACACCCACCGGTGATCGGCCCGGGAATCTATCAGATTCCCTGCCCGATCACCTCCCTCCCCGCGGGACATCCGAGATCGGGATGTCCCTGGGGGTGAAACCCCCCCCAAACCCCAAAATACCTACCTCAGTTTCGGTGGGGCAGGGCCGCCGGGCCCTCCCTGGCGCCCCTCTAGACGTGTGCGTGCCTGCGCCGGCCGTCTGTGAATGGCCGGCGCAGGCACGCGCGCGTAAAAAGGGGCGCGGGGGAGGCGGAGGAGGAGCCAATTTGCCGTGGCTTGTACGTTTGCTGGAGTCAAAGTGAGTTCAGGGGGTTGTCACACAGCGGTGACGATCAGGGGTGCCCCACCGTAGTGGACCAAGACCCAGGAAAGTCAAAATCCTGGTTGTTGTTCCAGTTTAACTCTTGAGAAGCAAAGAAGGTATAAGTCCCAGTGTGTCCATTTTTGTGTTTAGTCACAGCCAAACATCAGGGCCTAAGTCCTAACGAGTACACGAGTTTGCCCTATAATGTTAGAGGTCCAGACCTAATAGGGCCCATTTGGTTGTGTCTAAGGCAAAAATAGTCTCTATGTGGCCAAATGAAGAATGTGAGCCAACAATCAAGCATGCAAACAGGCATGTTGGATTATTGTACAAACACATTGAATCTAGATGTGTGTGAAATTAACACATAGGTAAATTTAAAATGTCTGCAGATGTGACTATAAGACATAGGTTTCACAAGTCTTTAGGCATATGAAGTGGGATGTACTCACCATCGCAGCTGTGGCGGGGGCCCATGCTGCTGGCCGTCCCTGGAGCTGGGGTGGGGAGGAGGGTCTCTGGCTCCGTCTGCGTAGCAACATCTGTCAACAGAAAGCAAAAGACAAAAACACAATTAGTGGGCCAATGACACCTGACTATTTGACATCCATCTGGTTATTGAGTCTGAAAATGCAAAGGCTTGCATGGTTACATACAGGTTGTCCTAAATTAGCATATTTCCTGGACCATGAGTTAATGTCAATTTGTTAGGCTTGACACATGTATCCCTAAAGAGAATGTGCAAATAACATAGACAGTGCTATGTAAAGGAATCTTTAGCAGTTGTTTGGCTAATGTTAATAGTGGGCCACATGTTTGAGCGGGAACAACTTAACCCAAGAAAACAAATTAGAACACCCATCATGGTGTGGGCAGAAACATAGGGATGGTTGACAGTTGGCTAGCACTGTAGTGGGGTTTGTGAGGTTAGGGTACCTTATCAAACCAGCTGTGACAATGGCCCAGGAAACATGTGTCTGTTACAAGTGGGCCTATACACAGGATTGCAGCAAATCTGGGTTTGGGTCCGCTTTGGCAGAGCAACACAATTTGCATGAGACAACGTACTCCGCGCCCGCTGCCTTCCACACATCACTCCTCGAGTGTGTTGCGCACGCGCAGCCCATTTGGAAAAAGAGCGCAGGCGCACACACATCTAGAGTGTCACACAGGAGGCTGGGACGGTGGCTTTGGCAACCCCCAAAGAGGTAAGGAGTTAGTGGGGTTTTTTTTGTGGGGGGGGCCCTGGGTGAGGGATGTGATTTGTCATGGAACCTTCGAGAATCCAAGCACTATCAATGTTTGTGGGTACACTTTATAACATTGGGAATGTGATGGATAACCACAAACACTTACCATGACTATGCCCGTGGAGAATCCTTCGCCAAAACGCCATGGAGGTGCCGCCTATATGATGCCCTGCAAATTAGAGAGGAATGGCAAGGGCTAAGTACAAATTGCAAGATGAAACCTGTCACAGACTAACAATTAAAAAATGTACACTCACCAGGGGATGAAGCGCCACTTGAAGCCCAGGGAGGGCTCTGAGGAGGAGGCGGGGAGCCTCGGCTCCTCACACTCTGGTCAGAAGATCCACCAGGCAAAGGGCCACCCTCCTCCCTCTCACTCCCTGCTTGAGAGTGGCCCCTTGCCTGGTGAGAGTCCTCAGACTCAGAGTGTGAGGAGCTGAGGCTTGATCCAGCCAGCCCCCCAGCAGCACACTCCTCTGGGGCGTCATCCCCTTCCTCCCCTGGGTCCTCTAAATAGGAATCCCTTCCCACGTTTCCCCAGGGGAGGACGCTTATCTGTGTGGAGGGGGTGAAAGAAAATAATTAATCTAAAGAGCACAAATGGACACAGCTTAGCAGACGATTCTGCACAAAGGCTAAACAGAACATAAGCTTTAACTTACCTGATGCGTAGGCATCATATAGGCGGTACACGCCTTCAGGGTCCCGGCGCTTGAAATCGGACCACTTCTGCTGAATTGATCGGATGGTCAGCTCGGTGTTGAAGCGCCAGGACACTGTGGCCTTCACCTCCATGGCTATGCGTTTTTTCCCTCCACGGGCATAGTCATATTCGGCCATGCAGAAGTCCTATGAAAAATGAACAAACAAACTAAAATCAATACATGACATCAGAACAATGTCATAAACAGTTATACAGAGACCAAATCAAAGTGGACCCACACCCAGGATTATCAGTATTCTGGGTTTGTGTGCACTTTGGTGGGCCACACCAATTGTGGGTGGTCCGCTGTCTGCAACCCCCTTGGAAGGCCACTAATACACCACTGAGGACACTCCCACGTCACTCCGCAAGCCAAACACAGCGCTCCGTGCCGCTGTGGTATGCGCATACAAGGCCGTTGGGACGTGCATACCAGCTCAGCTGGGTCTGCACGGCAAATTACGCATGTGGCGTTTGACTCTAACAGGGAGTGCGCCTGCACACAAAATTAAAATATGTCTGGCGCAGGGGTACACCCTGCTAGAGGTAAGCGCAATAGGCATCCGCAGCTAACGCATGCACAGATGGGACGGGGCTGAGGTAATTTTTAGGGCCCTCCAGGGGGGGGCATCCCAGCAGGACATCCACAATGGGGATGCCCCACGGGGATTGATCAAATTTGGTCTGAAAACAAAGAAATATCTGACCCAATCCCCCCTGTGTGTTCTGCAACTTTTAAGCTAAAAATACCAACAAAAAAATACTCACTTTGACCACCTGGCCATTTACGCGGCTATCCACCCGGGTGCGCGTTTTCTTACTCGGCCCAGGAGGGGAAGGGGTGGGAGGGGTGCTATTTGAGGAAGGTGAGGTAGGTGGGGGAGGTGGGGGAGGGGTGGTGGGGTCAGAGTCGGAGGAGGAGCTGGGGAGGCGCATCACTCTGCGTCTGGGCAGCATAGTGGAAACGCTAAGGAGGAAACAGGAACCGGAAATGACCCAAGCGACATTGGGAAAAAGTTTTAAAAAAAAAAACGCTACGCGCACCAGCAACAAGCTATTCTCAGCTATGTGCAAGCTAAGTGGCGGAAAAACTAAAATGACGCTTGAAAACAAGCTAGTGGGATAAGCGCAAGACAGTTTTACCTTAAGGTGGCGTTGAAACGCAAAGGAGGATCCCGGAACCGGATATGACGCTAGCAACTGTGCTTCAAAATTCAAACACAAACATGCGCGCATCAGGGACAAGCTAATATCAGCTATGTGCAAGCTAAGTGGCGGAAAAACATTAAAATGACGCTGCAAAACAAGCTATTGGCATAAGCGCTAGACAGTTTTACCTTAAGGTGGCGTTGAAACGCAAAGGAGGATCCCGGAACCGGATATGACGCAAGCAACTGTGCTTCAAAATTCAAAAACAAACATGCGCGCAACAGGGACAAGCTAATATCAGCTATGTGCACGCTAAGTGGCGGAAAAACATTAAAATGACGCTGCAAAACAAGCTAGGGCCAAAGGCGCCACGAATTATTAGCTTGATTTAGCAGGGGATTCTACATACTGTAATGCATAGGTCCTTCTAAAGCATACACCGTTGTGCTTAAATATACAAATCTTATTCCTTCCCAAAGTCATCACACAATCAAACTAGACAACTACCTGAAAATGTGGCACACATGAGAATGCATAACGGGTTGTTATGAGCTGGTACGACTGAATGTTAATCCTGCAATATGTGGCCAGGCACGCTCACAACTACAGTGTATTCATTAACAACGACTGGGGTCGCGGGAAGTGAATTCCTTGCAAATGGCAGAAGGGCACATGTATGAACAGCACAGCGCCGCACAACGCAGCGCAGCGAGGCACAGCGACGCTCGCGCCGCCACATAGCGAATTAAAACAGCGACTGCACAAACACTGACCAACACAGATTCATCAAGGACAGGGCTGCCGAATAGCTTGGGCGCTGACAATTTCGAAGAGCGAACGTGACCGCCCAACCTGACAGGCTACAAAATAGCTTTACAAGCCCCGTTTGTGTGGAAAACCAGCGATTTTGATGCAAATGAGTTTGGGTGGAGGAGATGCAATTCCCATGTCACTCACAACATTACATTGTGAAGAAAAAAAAAAAAATCTAATACATATAAATAACCAGCCAGATTCATAAAACAGATCAATAGAAACATGTGTTGAATTTTGTACCAAAGAAAAAAACCCCAAAACCACTAAAAACAATCATTGCAGCGTCTGCCATTGAAATGTATGGGAGAGCGGCAGGTAGCGCCAGGTAATACGTGTCGCTGTGAAGGAATTTGCAGCGGCGCTGTTCGGGCCAGCCGGCTTCATGATGAATGCCGCGCTAGCCGTCGCTCTCGCCGGCGCTAGCCTCATTTAGCTTGATAAATGCGTCATTGTGACCGCCGCCGGGCGTACTTGAGTCGGTAGTCGCCGTTAGATGCCGCTACCTGGCGCTCGTCAGACACTACCTGGCGCTATCGCTTGATGAATAAGGGCCAATGTCAATTTCTCATTCATCCCCAGGGGCAGGTTGGTGTTAAAAAATGATCTGGGACTTTTCTAGTCATATCGGCCATTCTGTAGTGTGTCCGGCCTGGTATCTGTGCCCCCCATAACACATTGAGTGGCAGAACCCCCCATAACATACTGAGTGGCAGAACCCCCCATAACATACTGAGTGGCAGAACCCCCCCCCCACAACATGGTGAGAGGCAGAAGCCCCATAACACACTGACAGGCAGAACCCACTCCACTCCCCCCTCTCACCTCACTTCCTGTTGCCGGGGATGCTGGGGTGCAGGGTTGCCACTGGGAGGGCACATGGGGCTGGCTGCTGGGATCCGGGGCAGGCCATCTGAGGCTGTTTGCAGCAGTTAATCATGTCCGGGCAGCAACACAGAAGCAGTATGAGAGTTCCAGCGAGGGCAGGGACTTTCATGTTGACGCTGTGCGGCGCCTGGCCGTCATAGGGAAGCCATCACCTAACTCGCACTGACCATCTGCCCTTTTAGTTTAATGCAGGCTCTGGCTTCCCAGGTGAATGGCACCCGCTGCAAGAAGCCAGAGCCGCCATTTAAATAATGAATTGGCAGCGGCCCAGTGCATGGGGAGCTGGCGGCCTACTGGCATTATCCCTGTGTGCCCTATGACCAGTCTGCCCCTGTCCCTTATCTTAAGGTCACAGAGCAGGTTCAGGGCGTGCTAGATGGTTGTGTATTGGAAAAAAGGGCTTCCCCAGTTGTAGAACGAAGGGGGTAGTGTATCTTTTGAGCTGTAGCTGTGAGCGAAACTATGTGGCGGAATGAAGAATATTTTAAAGACCAGAATACAGGCTCATATTTCAAGTATAATCGTCTGGCACAGCATGACTGTGACTTGGGACAAACACTCTCTCCGGAAGCGATGTATTTCTTGGATTTTCATGGGAGTGTGATCGATATACTACAGGTTGTGACCCTGGAAAAGACAACAATGGGCCCCTGTGGAGATATTCTAAAGGGGGAATTGTTCCAAGTAGTTGTTTTGGATGTACAGCTTGAATACTTTGTCCACTGCAGGGCCCAATGCAGGGCCGGATTAAGAGCATCCCGGGCCTGGTGCTGTAGATTTTGACGGGCCTATTTATCGAAGTATATAAAATGAAAACGCAACACAAAGCAATTATATTTAAGACAAAGTGCATTTGTCACATGTCTTCATAGAGTTTGTTCTCTATGTAGCTAAAAAAATAAAAAGAATCAACTCGCTTTTGGGGGGGGGGGGGGGGGGGCAGAGTATCAAAGAGGTGTTGTAGAGGGTTCGCTATGCCCCCAGACTGTAACACCTATCCGATGTGACGTCACACCCGCACCTTTTTTGGTTAACACACAGGGCTTGCTACAGGGCTGAAACACGAGAAGTGTAGCACAGCACACTCAAGCACACCTATTTGACACTCAATGCACCCCTAAAAAATGTATTTTTGTTTAACAAAATAAAGAATCTAGTAAAAACAGCACTAACCTCCCGTTATTGCCCTGACACCATACCACATCATTGTTTCAGGGAAGAGCCGAGTACTGTCAGGCTGTCCAGTAGCAGGCTGTTATTATTGGGATTGCAACACCCAAAATGGCCTTTGCCACCCTTGTAGAGCTATTATAAGCAGACATGCCATTCAGGAGCTTGGAAAAGCTAGGTGACAAATTGTTACCTAGCTTTTCTGGGCTCCTAAGCGGTATATCTGCTGATCATAGCTCAGCCATTATAGACAGACTTGACTAAAAGCTATAAGTAAATGTGTCTAGAATAGCCTAGCTTTTCCATGGTCCTGAATGGCATGCCTGTTTATAATAGCTCTTATAAGCAAACATACCATTCAAGAGCATAGAAAAACTAGGTGAGAATTGTCACCTAGCCTTCCTGTACAACTGAAAGGAAAATTCGATTGGTGGACAGTGGTACCTTTGTGGGGTGTCTGGTGAGACTCAAGCTCCTACTGCCATGGGACCTGCGTCAAGTGGCAGACTGCTGGGGGGAGGAGCCTCCTACGCGCCCCGACATCACATAGGTCACCGTGAGGCTACGTCTACGCCAGTCGGAACTGGGGGCCTAGGTAAGGAGGCGGTCCGGCCTGTGACAGCGCGGCCCTCTTCACTTGTTAAAGTGCCCGCACGGCGGCCGGCCCGCTTTTCCTTTGCTGGGCAGAGCCGTATTTACAACAACTAGGCACTTTTTGGTCACGCCCCCCCGAAAACATATAATGATGAATTTACCAGCCCTCCCACATACACACAATCATTCATACACACACACACACCCCACTCATACTCACACACATAATTTATACACACACACACATCATTCATACATACATACACACAATTCATACATAAACACACACACTCATCATTCATACATACATACAGCGGTCACGTGGGAGCAGGGAAAGAGGTAAGTTTTCGGGGCGTTCTGGGGGTTTTCACACAGCGGGGCACCCCACCGGTCGGGGTGCCCCACCGAAGTGGACCAAAACCCAGGATAGTCAAAATCCTGGGTGTTGGTCCACTTTAAGAGTTACCCCCCCCCCCCCTTCCCGTAGTTACCAGCAGCCTGACTGACCTTTGATCTGCCTTTTTCTGCCTGGAACTATCTCTCAGGCTGCTCCTGGTCCCAGACCGATAGAAGCAACACCCCCCCCCCCCTGCAGCTTTGCTAAACTGACAGCCAGGGGAGGAGAGCACATGAGCAACACAGAGGTCATTGCGTGTCCTGCTGAGAATGAGGGGCAGACAGGGAGGCTGCCAGTGTCTCTGCTGCTCTTATGGTGGCAGAGACCTCTCCATAGAAGTGCTGTGGTTTGCGCGGTACCTTGATGAACAGGAAGTCTGAGCCGCGGGGGCGGTGCTTATGCTGCCTGTCACACAGGCTGAGCCAAAGCAGCGTCAGCAGCTCTCTGCCTCTCCCCCTCGCTGACTGTATGTAATGTACGCCAATCAACAGCTCCTGCTTCTCCTCTCAGGGGCAGGGCCGTATTTAGGTTTCGTGGTGCCCTAGGCACTCTTTGGTCATGCGCCCCCCCCCCACATACTATGATGAATTTGCCCCCTCCCCATGCATACACAGGTCATGATTAAAGTGGACCAACACCCAGCGTGATCCGCCCGGGAATCTATAAGATTCCCAGGCCGATCCAATCCCTCCCCGCGGGGCATCCAAAATCGGGATACCACGCTGTGTGAAACCCCCCAGGACGCCCGCTACACTTGCCTCATTGCTGGTCCAACGGCGCATGCGCAGGCCACATCTTGCGCTTCTCTCTAGTAGGACGCGTGCCCGCGCCGCCCATTTGTGAATGGGGGAAGCGGGAGATGGAGCTGCCAGCGTGCTCGGAGGCGCTGAGGTAAGACGTCTTGTTGAAGCGCATACCACAGCGGCTCCAAGCGCGCTGATTGGACGAGCGGCCACGTATGCGCCGTAGAAGCGGGGTGAGGTGAGTTGTAACTTGCGATCTGGAGGATTTCACATAGCGGGGCACCAAGGGAAAGAACCAAAACCCAGGATAGTCAAAATCCTGGGTGTTGGTCTACTTTAAAGAGAAACAACACACATGATTTTCACTTGTTGTTTACTTGTTTGACTTGGTGTTGTTTCTCATGCCCCACTGTGTGTACCCTCCCAGGTCGCCCTTTTCACTCACCTTCCTGCTTCCTGTTGCTCCCACAGCCCAGATTGGGGTCAGAACGAGCGCACTGACTGATAGGCTGAGCGGCCTGCTCCAAACAGCGCGCTCACTTTCACTTGGCTCCCTTTGGCGCCACTGAAGGCTAAGCAGCCAAAGAGAGCAGAGTGCGCATCCAGCCGCATTCCCCGCTCACCTACCAGCCATTGCATGTGCGGTGGAAGTGTGGGTGGGGCACCGATTCAGAAAGGCCAAGCGCGGGTTCGGGCAGCGGTGAGCCGGGATGCGGCCGCTGTGCAGAGATGTGGTGAGGGCTCTGGGACAAGGTGAGTGAAATGGGGCTTCTGTGGGCGGGGGGGTTTACACAGCGGAGCATCTCAGTTTAGGATACCCCGCTGTGTATAACCCCCCAGAAAGTCCAGTTTACACTTACCTTCCCTGGCTCAGGTCCAATGAAACCACTCACTGTCATTGTGTAATTCAACAGGCTGGGATCCCTATTGCTTCTAATGAAAGCCTGCCAAATTACCTAGTGACAGTGGCCGCCCAGGGCATTCCAAATCGGGATGCCCCTGGGGGAAGGGCGCCGGAGCCACTGAGGCGGAGGGGTTGCCGACTCCAGCTGGTCAGATTTACTTCGTGGGGCACATGCGCGGGAGCCCCAAGGCCGAACTGTAAAAAAGATTTTTTTGGTTGCTGCAGTCATGGAAGGCTGCCCCCCTGCCATGCAAGCGCACACACACACACTCCAAAATCATCATCTATTTTTTTTATATATAAAATATAAAGTTCCTTACCTTATCCTCCGGGGTCCTCAGCAGTCACGCGTCTGGGGGTGGTGAATCAGCAGGTGGCCAGAGACTGGCGTCCCGCTCACATGTCCCGCGCTGGCACTGCTCCCTAACCAACGGCGGGGCGGGGCAGACAGGGCGAGGAGGCCAATCAAGAGGCCGGATGAGATGGAGGCGGGCAGGTGCAGGCGCGGGCGCCGGGGAGCAGCTGAACGCCTAGGGGAGGTTAGTGAGGAGCACAGAGCGACCCCCGTGGGCGGACGGCGGAGCAGCTGATGGGGGGAGGGGGGCAGCGAGGAGGCAGGCGGGCGAGCGGGCGCCGCGGAACAGCTGATCGGGGGGGACAGCAAGGAGGCGGGCGGACGCTGCGGAACAGCTGATCGGGGAGGGGGGACAGCAAGGAGGCGGGCGGGCGCCGCGGAACAGCTGATCGGGGGGAGGGGGGACAGCAAGGAGGCGGGCGGGCACCGCGGAACAGCTGATCGGGGGTAGGGGACGGGTACCGAGAAGCACGGGCGGGCACTCGCGCCAGGCGGCCACGCGCGGGAGACCTGCGGCAGGGCCTGTTTTAGTGTAGGGGCCTGGAGCGGCAGCTACGTCCGCCCCTACGTTAATCCGGGCCTGGCCCAATGAGGATGTGAGCTTCTTTCCATCCATGGGCTGTTGATCCAATAGGTTCACCTGATATGAATTTGAGCAGGAGGATCTGGCCAGATACATTTGTATCTTAAGCACTTTGTTTTTTTTTATTATAATTTTTTTCTCATTCTTTTTACTCTCTAGGGCCCTTATTTATGATGGAATAGCGACAGGTAGCGACTGGTGAGCGGCCGTTAATGACGGGTCCCGCCACGAGAACGCCGGCTCCCCACCACAATCACACATTTATCAAGCCAATCCTGCTTAGCGACTGAGATAGCGCCAGATAGCCACTCATTCATCATTATTCCAGTCTCAGTCCACAGCGCCAGCGTCCGACCTTGAACAGCGACAGGTATGACCTCTCGGTACCTGGCGCTCTCCAATGCATTTCAATGGAACGATCTTTAAATATTCATAATTGTTATGTTTTTTTTTTTTTTTTTTTAAATGTGAAAAATTCTGTGACCACTTCTGCCATTTTTTAGATAATTTTTTTAAGGTAAAAAAAAAATTGTACAGAATTGATATTACAGGTCTGATATTAATGTATTCATATTAGAAAATTATTTTAAAAACTTGTTTTTTTTGGTTTCCAAAAATATGGTTGTTTAAACATGCATTTTACAGCGCAAGAATTTTTTGAGCGTGATTTGTTAATGAATATGGTGGGAGCCGGTCGCTATGGCCAGTCGCTATCATGCGCACCCATACAGCGTGGAACCTGTCAAATAGCGACTCCTCACCCAATATTCAACATAACGGCAAACCGACTGAGTCGCTATCAACTACCGGACAACGGCCAAGCACAGCGACTACTAGCGGGCGCTCTGAAAATGCCGCTACAGTCACTCAACTGTCGCTACCTGCCGCTGTTAATGAATCGGCCTCCCCGTCTCATAACACTATTTTTTCTCTGGTTCTTATAATATGGGAGACACATCCATTTGAAATGACCTTAATATATAATAATAATATATAATACTTGCATATAGTAGTGTAGAAATTATTACAAATATTATAATAGAATAATATTCTGTGTGGTGGAGGCCCCTGGGCACAAAATCTGGTGGAGGCCCCAGATACAGTATTTTTTTCCTTTAAAATAATAGTCAAGCCAATTAACTGGTTGTTGGTTTTCTGGCACCTGCCCACTTACTAGAACGTCAAATCGAGTCTCTTGTGCCACCCTTGTGCGGGTGCGTGCTTCTCCGGAACTCCTGCTTTGCCATTCTGGGCAGGGAGGTAGTGTAGTCGCCCAGCTGCTCCAGCAGAAACAGGTTCCCTGTATTGAGCAACCAGAGGCTGTGCTTGGTGGTTTATGTGCAGTGAGCGGCCGCCAATTGACAACTCTGCACACACCCATCACTGTAGCATTGCTGGTGACGAGTTTGCTGCTCTAGACTCTCCGTCCTGCCCTGTGGTGGCTTTGGCTGCCCAGGCGCACCCCCACTGCCACCGATAGTTTTGTTGCTGGCCCTGCGGCCCGTCAGACCAAAGACTGAAAAGCCTCCTGGACCAGACCATAACCCAAAGTTTGGTGGAGGCCCCCTTTGCAGTGCAAATGGTGGAGGCCCCGGGACATGCGCTTGTGCCACCATCATAATCTCGCCAGGGGTAACTAGGTAAATTAAGCTCATTAATGTAAGGATTGCTACTGTACATCTGTATGCTTGCATCTCATTTTACTTCTTCACTGAAAAAGTGCCATCACAATATAACTGCACGCCTTTCCATTTCATTGTTGTTCTGCACTGTGTTACCCAAGGAACATGCTTTGTGGGCTTTTTAATAATGATATTTTTATTAAAAGTATTACAGTTGTACATTTTTGTCATCTGTCCGTAATCATAAATATGCTGAGCTCAGATTCTGTTCATATTTTAATATCAAAGCAGTTATTACGTTGAAATGAGGAGGCCAGATAAGAACTTCTCCTGCACTCTGCATATGTCACTTTACATTTTTCACAAAAAATTATAGTCATTTTGAAATATCTTGTCTCTGTATATGAATGAAAAAAAATATTTAATCTTGTCTATTCTGTGCATTCTGCCAAAATGTTTCTCGAATGAGATGAGTGAAGTGTTATACTATTGAGTTAGTTTATAAGTAGTTTGGAATGATCATTTATAGATATGAATATCTATAAATTTCTGTATAATATATATACTTATTTATATATAAAAAGGGGAGTAGAGAAGAAGCCAGTAATTACAGGCCAGTTAGTCTAACATCTATAGTGGTCAAATTAATGGAAACACTCTTAAAAAAACAGATAATTTCCCATCTAAAAATTAATGACCTGTTGGACCCAAAACAGCACGGCTTTACTGAGGGCCGATCATGTCAGACCAATCTTATTGATTTCTTTGACAATGTCACTAAAGTGTTAGATGAAGGTGGTGCTGTGGATATCGCCTATCTGGATTTTAGCAAAGCCTTTGACACTGTACCACATAAGGAGCTCATAGATAAGTTATTGAAGGTAGGACTCAATCTCTGGATAGTTCAGTGGATTTCCAGTTGGCTGAAGGATCGGTATCAGAGTGTTGTTGTTAATGGTGTGCAATCTGAACAAAGGTGAGTTACAAGTCGTGTGCCGCAAGGCTCTGTCCTGGGCCCCATTCTTTTTAATATATTTGTAAGTGACATAGGAGAAGGCTTGGTAGGAAAAGTTTGCTTGTTTGCTGATGATACAGAGGTTAGTAATAGGGTGGATATTCCTGGAGGTGTCTGCAACATGGAAAATTATTTGGCTTTACCGAATAGATGGTCAAAACTGTGGAAACTAGAATTTAATGTCTCTAAATGTAAAATCATGCACTTGGGTAGAGGGAATCCCTGCTCCCTGAGTCCCGTATGGACAGTACGGTGTTAGCCAGGACCTCGGAGGAGAGAGATTTAGGGACACTGATTACTGGAAGATGAGTGGACAGTGTAGCCAGGCAGTGGGAAAAGCAAGCAGGATGCTCGGCTGCATAGCTCGAGGCATCACCAGTAGGAAGAGGGAGGTTGTGATGCCACTGTATAGAGCTTTGGTGAGGCCACAGCTAGAATACTGTGTGCAGTTCTGGAGACCTTACCTGCAAAAAAGACATTATTCAAATAGAACAGGTCTAAAGGCGGGCAACAAAAATGGTGGAAGGACTTAAACTTGAAACTTATCAGGAGAGACTTAAAGAACTTAATTTGTACAAGAGGGAAGAAGGGAGAGGGGGGACATGATTGAGACCTTTAAATATGTGAAAGGATTGAATAAGGTTCAGGAGGGAAGTGTTTTTAAGAAGAACAAGAGGCACAACCTGAAGCTAGTCGGGGGAAGATCAGGAGCAATGTTAGAAGATATTATGTTACAGAAAGAGTAGTAGATGCTTGGAACAAACTTCCAGCAGAGGTAGTTGAAAAATCAACAGTCACTGAATTTAAACATGCCTGGGATAAGCACACATCTATCCTAAGATAAAGAGTACATACAGTTACATAAGGGCAGACTAGATGGACCATATGGTCTCCTTCTGCCGTCAACCTTCTATGTCTGTATGTTTCTACTTTTTTTTCGCCCTTTAAGACACACTATTTTTTCCTCAAAATTGGGGAGAAAATGACAGTGAGTCTTATTGGGCGAATGTAAAAAAAAATAAAAAGTGAAAAAAAAAGTATACTTACATGAGTCTCATGCCTGCTGTCCCCGCTCTGGCTTCTGGCGCTGGCACTGCCTTTCAGGTGTCAGCGCATGCCGGCCCGAGAGGCTTTGGCGGCGACAGAAGCCAGAGCGGGGACAGTGCTCATGTAAGTATACTTTTTTTCTGGGGGGTTATGCCACACTGCCTATGGGGAATGGGAGGGGGGATGCCACACTGCCTATGTGAATAGGAGGTGCCACACTGCCTATGGGAATGGGAGGAGCAAATGCTATACTGCCTATGGGGAATGGGTGGGGGGAAATGCCACACTTCCTATAGGAATGAAATGGGGAGGAAATGCTACACTGCCTATTGGAATGGGAATAGGATGGGGGTAATGCCACACTGCCTATGGGAATGGCAGGGGGGATGCCACACTGCCTATTGGAATGGGACGGGGGGAAATGCACCACTGCCTATGGGAATGGGATGGGGGGGAATGCCACACTGCCTGTAATGGGGTGTTTTAGCACAACATACACCCTGTTTCCCTGAAAATACTACAGGCCTTATATTGATTGTTGCTCCAAAATTCTAGAACTCTCCAAGTTCCATTGCATTGCAATTGTAGTGGTTTGTTTCCCATGGTAACCAGAAGCAAACACAATGCTCTCATATAAGCTCAGGAGTGAAGTGGCTGCGGTGGGAATCATGCTAGGGATTATTTTCAGTGTAGGTCTTATTTTCAGGGAAACAGGGTGTGTGTGTGTATGTATGTGTGTGTGTGTGTGTATATATATATATATATATATATATATATATACACACTATACACTCACACACACTGTATATATATGTACAGTATTTAACGTGTATGTATTTATACTGCCAAATAAACTTTCTCCCACTTAAAAAGACAGTTCAGGCAAAGGCAATAATTATGGTTGGCAATGAAGGGTCTCCATGAGAGCTCTCCATACATAGACCATGCCAACCCACGAGCCCACCTATTTACACTAGCATTGCGGGAGAGTGATGAGCTGCGACTGGGTCTGGGACTGGGTTGCAGGTAAGTGGGTAGTCGTGTGCCCAGTGACCCCTTGAGGCCTGAATGTAAGTCCACGAAAATCCCTTTAAACTCCATGAGTTTTTAATGTCTAGATGACTAGTTCGAGCTGGTTAGGGGAGGGTTCTATAGGGTTCTATAGAAAATCCCAGATGAGTTCTCCCAGGGTTATTGGTGGCCCAGTAATATCCCCCCTGCACAACTTCAGCTATTAAGTCTTATCCCCTTGTTTTAAATACAATGTTCCCATCTGTAGCTCTGTTCATTGGATTCACTTGTGCACACTAATCTATGATACAGGTCAAATATGTCAAACTCAAATAGCCTGGGGGTCGGATGCAGCCCTCCAAGCCTTTTTACTTGGCCCTCTGACAGGCACCAGATGGCGGCATCCCTTATGGCTGGCCCCAACATACACCAGGCTTGAGGAGCAACCACTGAGCACTATAGAAACAAAGAGATCTTTACATTGAGGCACAATAACAAAAACTCCTAAGACAGCTCATGGATAGTATATACAGAGTTACTAAACAGGATAAAGTATTATAATGGTGAACCCAGCAATTCACCCAGTATAGCTTCACACCATCGCACCTCCTCCACAGTATTCAAAAAGTAAACTAAATAATCATCATGAATTCATAAATAATTTATTAGAAATTACCCACACAAAATCACATGATAGACAATTAAAAAACATATAAGACTAAACCGTACATTTTCAAGGGCATCCCAATCTATCCCAAATACTCATAAAAAAACATTCATAAAGTGCATAAGTGCTAATCTGTGCAAATACAACATTAGAAATACAAATTGGTAATGTAAAATGTGGCAAGACAAGAGAAGTAAGACAGATTGAAAATAGCAAATACAACAAAATCAATTGAAAAATACACATCACCTGAGTGATCAATCCACAGTGTTTCACAGGAATGCCCCAGTCAAATGTTTCTCTGATGATGGTCCCCCGACGCGTTTCGTGGCCCCCCGCTCACAGGCCACTTTATCAAGGTCCCTTGATAAGGGACCTTTATCAAGGGACCTTGATAAAGTGGCCTGTCAGCGGGGGGCCACGAAACGCGTCGGGGGACCATCATCAGAGAAACATTTCTCGTACACCTTCACCAGGATTGGGGCTAAAGGTCTATAAAGCTTTTGTACAATACAGTTGGAAGGCCATCTGGGCCAGGTGCCCTCTTTTTATGAAGACTATCTATAGTCTCTCTGACCACATACACTGATATTTCCTCTGTCAAAACTAGGAAAGCCACTCCACTGAAATAAGGTTTGTGGGTGGATCTAAAAATGTACTCATTCTTCCTATGTCTATTGGCTTTTTCTGGAATAGATTTGCATAAAAAGTCTTTACAACTTCCAGAATACCCTCCCAAGATTTCTGTAGATGACCTCCCAAGATTTCTGTAGATGACCCTACAAGGTTTGCCACTAGTTTTTTCCAACTCTTCATTGCAGTTCTGGAAAGGGTCAGGTGATCCTTGGCAGCTGTAATCCCTCTCCACAACTAGAGATCTGTACTGGTCATATTGGTGTTTATATATAGGTGTACCCTATCCATATCTGAACACTTACTGACCCTTATAGAGAAACATAGGGCCACATGATTTGAATAAGGGACAAGCCTTTCACCAAGGGACTGGACAGACTCTGCGGGGCTGATGAAGGCCATATCTATGCGGCTCTTCTTTCCAGCGCAAGAATAAGTAAAACCAGGCTTCTGTCCATTATGCGCAAAAACATCATACAACATCCTCGCCGGCTGGATGATACTATTAAGGACTCGTCTATACTGATGCCTCCGATTCTGGCCACATTAAAATCCCCAGAAAATACTATTGGTCACTGTCTGCTGATCATAGATGTTTATTTGCCAGAGTCTCATGCCCTAAATGGGAACCTCCAAAATCAGAAAGGGACCCATGGACACCTCTGTTAGTCTATGTCACATCCCGAGTTTTAGACAAAGTATAAATACCCGCAAAAGGCTCAACTGCCGGTGACCAGAAAGACAGCCCCACCCACCACTCCCACTCTGCCTCCTGTATTTGCTGGATGGTAGATAATTGGGTTTCCTGCAGAAAAAAAAAATCTGCATCTAAGTATCTCAGATGTTCATACACTGCATGCCTGGTCGTCCAATTCTTGATACTATTAACATTACTGGGAACAACATTTAATCAGAAGGCTGTCATTACACTGTAAAGTAGCAGAAAATGGATGGCCGCAATCAAAAATCTATATCTGAGTCGCCCTGCCTATCAACTGTATCTATATCTAGATCATCCAGCTCTGCTGTGACCAAAGATTTTTTCTTAGCTGGCAGAGTCATAATCTCTGGTGATTTTTTTTAATTCTTTAAATTCTTTAAATTGTGGTCCGCTATTATTTCAGTCTCCATAAAAATGGAGTCTGGCTACCGTTTCAGCTATTCCGAGCTGCCGGGTGCCACGTCACCCCCGCCGGCTGGATGAAACGCATCGACGTCTCGGATACTTCCGGATAGCGCTGATGCGCCCTAGCCGCCGGAAGTGACGATAGAGCCTCCGCCGCTAACGTCTTCCGGCCTTCCAAGCCGCCTCTCATAAGCGGCAGTGAGCCGGGCTATGCAAGTGGCGGCATGCTGTGACCGCCACGCCCCCGCTCCCACACCATTCGGTACTTTTTGATCGGCCAGCGCCGGGGGGCATTTGGGGTCGCAGCACGAGGCACCCCTAAGAGGGCGGTGGACGTATAACAGTGGCCAGGACATCCCTCAGCATTCAGGTACTTAGGTATAACGGATTGCGCATGTCTCTTAGCCACACTGCTTACACTCTGATGGCATCTGTACCATTGCTTACTCTTTCATGGTACCTGTCTTATTTGCCAGCCCTTGTTACTATGGCATCACTGACCGTTGATCACATTATGTGAATGCCAAGCGTAAATAAATGTTTCATATACTCTCATCTCTGAGCCCCATTATTAGGCCCCCTTTTCCAGTGCACATGGTGAATCTCGGTTGCAGGGTCCCCCCGGTTTGGCCAATAATATTCAATATGTCTATTTTTCTTATAATAATCTTACCTCTAGTTGAAGAGGGTACTTTGAACAAATTACCGATCCAGTCTACTCACTTAAATTTAACATGGACTGCCCAATAATGGGAAGCAGCTGCCTTTCACATACAGGTAACAACCTTCTGGAAAATATTCGTGCATGTCATGATATGTATTTTCCTCTCCCTTATGACTTCTAAAAACATATATTTGTCTTTTTTACATAGAAAATATTTTTATCCTAGCAAGCACTGAGGAAGCTTGCAACGAGAAGCGAAACTAGTTTGCAAAGCAGGACAATTGTTGTCATTGTTTACCATATATTTTCCATGGCAGCATAAGTGTATGCAATGCAGGACAATTGTTGAAATTGTTTACCATGGCAGCATTAGTGTAATATTAGAATTTTAATATGACAAATGTATGGAAATGACGCAACATTTTGTTACTATAGTGTGCATTTTTAGAGATGAAGCAATAAAATGTGATTTTATATTTAAATTCATTGATCTGTGTATTGAGGCGAGGTTATTGGGGAGCCCCATCCCAATCTATATAGACTAGGGGTATGGTCCATAACACCCTAGTTCAATCTCTTTTATTGTCTGAAGGGGGCCCCCAGTGCAACCAGCCGATATTTCCCTTTGCCTTATTAGGGATTCATCTTACCAGTACATAGCAATATTATTTGATCGGTCTGAGTGGAGGGTCCAGCACGCAAAGGGTGTAACTCCCTGTTCCCAGGGAGGGACCCAACGAAATTCAGTTGTTACCTCACTAAATATTAAGGACTCCTCCTCCCCCTATATCTGCTGCCGCCACTAGCTCCTCATCTGTAAGTTCTTTATAAGTATTATGGAAGGCCTTCAGGCAATCTTTGTGACAGTGCACAAAGGTTACATTTTACTTTGTCACCAGAGGCACTGGTGTGACCTAGCCCACCACACAGACTACATTACCAGACTTTCCACATTTGAAACACATGGCCAGCATAAAAACAGGCTACCCTCTCCCGTCCAATGAAATAGGAGTTTGGCAGATGATGGGTGATGTTGTTATTCTGCCTCAGCTTAACCAAAACCCGCCAACCTCCTGTCCAGGTGCCATCAGAATCCATGATCTTAGTGAGGTCAGACAACACAACAATCCTGGGGAGGGATGGACTTGTTCCAGAATATGATGCTGATATTCACAGTGCCTGGACTAGACATGGGGACAAGGATAAAATTATCCCAACCCTCCTTGTCTCTGTAATTTGCAACCAGTGCCCTGAACTTATCCATGCTGCGCATAAGCTTGAAGCTGACATCATAACCTGGTCCAACATATGCCCATTTAGAGGATTTGTCCCTTGCAATTAAAACTCGCTCATCTTTAGGACTGCTGGCTAGCTGGATGGTGTTAACCCATGCAATGCTGTCTTGGCTTTGCTTACTGCTGCTCCCTGGGGGTTGGTGACTTGCTTGCTCCATGTAAGTTTTGTCATTATTAGGTGAAAAGCTTTTCCCTTGCAGCACTAGAATCCTGGGTGGCCTCTGAAATTCCCCATGAGGAGCTATTCATCTCTGACTTTGAGGAGGTCATGGAGTCAGGTCCATGTCCTTGTCTATATTGGGTGAAACCCAAGATGTATCTTCAGTTCACCAATGTCTCCAGCAGTTACTGAAAGCTGGTCACTGAGCTTCTTGATTTTTCTGTCTGCTAGGATTTTCATCCCTCATTACAGCCAGTAAGGGGCATCCCTAACTGCAGCCAGTGAGGGACTACCCCTTATTGCAGTTAGTTAGGGGCATCCCTCATTACAGTCAGCGAGGGGCATCCCTGAAGGTCCGGGCAGGGGGATGTCACAGGGGTTGGATAGTTAGAAATAAGTACACTGGAGGGGGCCTATAGATTCCACAGGCAAAACTAAGAATTGCTGCTTTGCAATCTGATTGAGCACTGGGGAGAAGCTTTCTTTCATTGTCCCACGACACACTGTGCAAGCCATGTACAGGGGTGGACTAGGGCCCAAAATGTTACTGCCAATAAGGTCTGGTAACAAGGATGGATAGATGGGAGAGGAGCTGTAAGGAAGAGAAATGGATAGACAGAACAGGAAGGGCAGGGAGAGATTGGGAGAGAGCTGGGAGGGGAATCGATGGCCAGCTGAGAGGCCAGGGATTAGATGGGCAAAACTGGGAGGAGGGGGCAGATCTGAGGGGACAGGGATGGTGGGGCAGATCTGAGGGGACAGGGATGGATGGGGCAGAGATGATGGACAGGGATGGATGGGGCAGAGCTAGGGGGGCAGGAATGGATGGGGCAAAGCTGGGGGGACAGGATTGGATGGGGCAAACTGGCAGAGAAACAAAGTGCTTTGCAATGCCACCCCCCATCCGTGCAGTATTTCATATGGCAATGCTGGTGCCAGGGAGTAATGACACTGGCAGGGAGACTAAGCACTGCATCACTGATCAAGTAAAGGGGCAGTGCTGAGCACGGCCACACATAAGCAACTGAGTACAGGGTTGTCAGGTCAGGGGTCCGGAAATCTAGCACCGAGGTCCGCATTCAGACCTCGGCCTGCCAGTTGAGTATCGCTGCTCTAGGTCAATCAATGAATCATTTTTAGAATACAACCTCCTTTTAAGGCAGACCTATTTTATAGTGTAAATACCTTTTAAATGTTGTATATAACCTTTAATAAAGGCTAAATAGTAGCTTGTTCCGTAAAACCTATAATGCTATATGAGCAATCTAGTATCATAATTAGAATGTTGGAATCTAGGTGGTTTATTGTTGTGCTCTTTTTAATGTTTCAACTGGTTTGCTTTTGTGAATGATCCTGCTTAGGATTTTGGTGCAAATGTATTTTGTTTTATATTTTACATTTTATGTTGTGTGTTCTACAAACAAGATTTGTATGGTTTGTAAATGTAATTGTATGTAAATGTAATGTAATTGTTAATACATTGTCTTTTTGCTTTGATTTTATTGTGGTTATGCGCGTAATTTGGGGAAAGGTAAAAATACAATTCTGTGAGTACTCACCTGTAGAATTGCTTTTACTATGCATGGCACGGCCTGCCACAAGGTGGCACAGTGCACTGCAGAAGAGTTGTGGCTCCTCCCGGCACCATATAAAAACAGGATCACCAATAGACCTCCCCAGTGTTGACAAGCAGTTATACAAGAAGCCGGGAGATAATAAAGGTAAAAAAGGTAACAACCCCAACTAACTTGGAACAATCACCATAAAGAGGCAACCAAGAATAACGAAAACAAGGGTGGGGTGAAGCAGGCCGTGCCATGCATAGAAAAAACAATTCTACAGGTGAGTACTCACAGAATTGTATTTTTCCTATTGCATGGCACGGCCTGCTTCAAGAAGTCCTTACGTATGGGACATCCAATAGTAGTGTCCGTAAGGTAGAGTGGGATCCCCAAAAAGTAGCAGCAGGCAGGTCAAACCACTACCGCCTGAAGTACCTTGTGGCCAAAAGCAGCATCAGCTGAGGCCTTAACATCAACCTTGTAAAACTTGGAAAAGGTATGAACAGAAGTCCAAGTCGCTGCCTTACAAACTTGTTCAACAGAAGTTCGGTGCTGAAAAGCCCAAGACGCACCAATAGCACGAGTGGAATGAGCAGTAACCCGTAAAGGAGGAACCTTCACTTTAGCAGAATAGGCTTGTACCACCGCCTGGCGAATCCACTTGCTGATAGTAGATTTAGCCGGAGGCAAGCCCTTCCTAGGTCCCGCAGGAAGAACAAAAAGAGCATCAGATTTCCTGAAAGACTCAGTAGCAACCAAATAAAACTTCAGAGCCCTGACAACATCCAGAGAATGAAGGGTCCGCTCCTTGGCATTAGCAGGGTTAGGACACAAAGAAGGCAAAACAATGTCCTGACTGAGATGAAAAACAGACACAACCTTGGGCAAGAAATCCGGTTTAAGCCTAAACACCACCTTATCCTGATGCCACTCAAAATAAGGGGGTTTAATGGAAAGCACCGCCAGCTCAGAGACTCGCCTGACTGAAGTAATAGCCACCAAAAAGGCCACCTTAAGAGTCAGAATGGGTACCTCAGCAGTGGATTCCCTCTTGGGATGCTCCATTGTGGGGGTCACCCAGTGCACTCTTCTTTTGGCCGGAGTGACACCCCTCTGCTCCCGATGACAACCATGGTATTAGTGTTAGATGTTAAATATGGGGCTATTGTGCGGACCTGTGCAGGGGGCTCACACAGCTGGGTATCCTGATTCGAGATGCCCCAGGGGCACTTAAAAGTGTAAATCTTTTGTGCCAAAAAAGGTGTTCCCAAGGTGCTGATCCTATCAAGTGTTATTTTTTTCTTATGTTAGTAAATGCGTGTTTTATGGAAACAGCTTTTACTACTACAATCTGTACATCAAGAAGAGAGAAGTAACCCCTGTACACACAGAACACTGCTGCTGGCCATGTGTAAGTTTGAGTGAGCTCCCTCACCTCAGCAGTGGCCATAGCAGCAGTGTTCTGCGTGTACAGGACTCATTTCTATTCTATTTCTGAATATCTAGGTTTACAGTTGCTAATAGCAACAGATTGGAGGTAGTAAAAACTGTTTCCAAAATAAATGTAAGAAAAAACATTATTTTAAGCTGAAAAAAACCCAAGATTTTGACTCAAGTGTAGTTCATTACTATGGGGGCATTCCAGTTGGGGATGCCCCGCTTTGTGAACACCCCCAAACAGCCCATGCAAACTCACTTTTCCCCAGCCCTAAGGCTCATGTGCAGACTCTCATCCAGTCAGAGTCATTTGGCGTGCATATTAATCGCTTTGCAAACAGCTTTGTTAAGGCCATGGGGAGCATAAGCAGCTGCATCATCAGACATGGGTGTGCTCCCTCTCCTGCCCCAGCCTATCTGTAAGCCCAGAGATGCTGGGGATGCACCCGCTCTCCACCCAGATTGCTTTTACCACCAAGGAAGCAGCCAGAAAAGGCAAGTGTTGCGGCAGTTTGGGATTTCCCATGGGAAGGCCATGGCCTAAAAGATACCATGGCTGGCCAGGCTGAGTTTTGGTTTCTGCTCTAAAATCCAAATTGGGATGCCCCAAGAAATCCCACATTAGGGTCCATTTTAAAGACATTCAACACCCCCCTCGAGTTTAAAGTGGACTAAGGCCCAGGGCGGCTGGCTCCCGGGGGCATCCCAGATTGGGATTCCCTGCTGTGTGAAACCCCCTGAATCCCCAGTAAAAGCTACCTGACCCACAATCCAATGACATGTGCACGGGCCCAATTTGGAATTCCCTACAAAGAGGTAGACCAACCCCCTCCTAGGAGTTTTAAGATTGAACAAAACCCTACATGGCTGGCCATAGCAGCAGTGTTCAGTGTGTACAGAGCTCGCTTCTCTCTTCTTGTGGCTCTTGGTGTACAGACGTGGTTTACAGTTACTAATAGCAACAGACTGTAGGTAGTAAATGTGTGTTTTATGAAAGAAATTCTCATTACCTACAACCTGTTGCTATTAGCAATAATACTATGCAAGACTGTACACACAGAACACTGCTGCTATGACTCCTGCTGAGGTGAGGGAGCTCACTCAACCTTACACACAGTGGCATAAATAATTGTAACGGTGCCCCTGGTGCGAACATTAAAGGCTCACACAGTAAACAGTCTTTTAATGCAGCTGTAAGCAGCTAGACAATTAAAGACTGAAATAGCAGAGACAAATGGTGCTTCCTTTCTCCAAATTATGCCAAGTGTGCCCAAATATGAAAAAATAATGGGGATGAGCAACAATAAGGGGTCCCCCTGACCTCCTGGGCCCCGGTGCAGTCGCAACCTCTTAGTTACGCCCCTGCTTACACATGACCAGCAGAAGTGTTCTGTGCGTGCAGGACTCACTTATCTCTTCTTATAGATCTTTGTGTAAAGACTTGGTGCACGGTTGCTAATAGCAACAGATTTTAGGTAGTAACATGTGTGTTTTATGGAGGCAGTTTTCACTACCACCAATCTATTGGTATTGGTAACTACACCAAGATCTACAAGAAGAGATAAGTGAGACCTGTATACACAGGACACTGCTGTTATGGCCGCACACTCGCAAGTTTAACTTTGGGGCCCATATAATGCCCATAGGCCCATGTCAGGCCATTCTAGTTTTGGGGAGCTTTGCCCTTACTTCAGGGCCCATGTTATGCCCTGGGGCACCACCAATGCTTGCCCCCATGCTTTGAACAGGTGGGTGGTGGTAGATTCTACTCAGATTCATGAAAGTGCCATTGACGTTAATTGAATTCCTAGCTGGTGAATCAGTAACAAAGAAATTCTTATGATTTTTTCAGTCATCTTTTGCAAGTGTAACCGAATAGAGGCCAGTGTGTCTGTTGTAGTTATGATAGGCCAGGCTCTCATTCTTTTCCTGGTGTCCACAACACTGAATAGCACCCTGCCAGGATATTGAATTTCAACACAATAGTTAGATAAGATATCTTCACCAGTTTCACTTAACTAATTTTGTTAAGATATGGGAAACAGTAAAGGCGGCTACATCTGTACAGAATTCCACAGGTAAAAATTACCTTATTTATGTAAATTGAATGTGGGATTTAATTTTGAGATATTTTGGTGAAGTACAATAAACCTGATTCACAGGTGTGTGGGTTAAACTTCTATTCATGCAGTAAGTGCACTCCTTGCAACTAAGGAGTTTGTGACTAATTCGGGCTTTGTAACAAAAACTCTTTAAAAAGATTAACTTACTAGTGAAAAATAATCATTTTCTTTTCTTTCATTTTTAAACTAAATTATAGAACCCACAAAGTGACTGATATCTGTATTGATGACTGACATAACAGGTGCTGCAAACTGAAAACCTAAGCAGCTCTCACCTGTTATCTGCAGAACACTTCAACAGCACCATAAATGATGAGAGAACCGAACAATGACATTGGTGGCCATTAGGGATGAGCGAATTGGTTCTAACGAACCTGAATTCGCTCCGAATTTCAGGGAAAATTCGATTCAGCACGAACACAAATTTTTAGTGGTTCGTGCTGACCGAATTTTCCCTGAAATTAAAAAAAAAAATGCCGGCATGGTGGGAGCGGGGAGACCGGCTGCGCTGTCAGCTGTCATCAGAGGATGCGCCATCAGAGGAAGCCGGCTTCCTCTGATGGCGCGTCCTCTGATGACAGCTGACAGCTCAGCCGGCCTCCCCGCTCCCACCATGCCGGCATTTTTTTTCCATTTCAGGGCTTGGTGGGAGTGGGGAAGCCGGATGCGCTGTCAGTGGGCGGCGGAAGCCGGCTTCCGCCGCCCACTGACAGTGCAGCCGGCCTCCCCGCTCCCACCAGAGATGAGCGATTCTCTAAAGTTCGATTCGGACGAACCCGAATTTCTTTGAGAAATTCGGCGAATCGCCCGAATCGAATTTTTGAGAAGTTCGCTCATCTCTAGTGGCCATTGTATGCGCAGTCCCGAGTTTCCCACGAGTTTGTTCAAACAAACTTGCGGTTTTCATTGGCTACTACCCGTGGATTTGGATGCCAGGAAGTGACAGTGGCAATGTCACAGGAAGCAGAGGACACAGCTGCCGGCCAACCCCCCCTAGCCACTCCCCTTTGATGTCACACATGCCCTGCCAGTATAAAATGCCCTGCCAACATAAACGAATGCTGCTTCCTGACTGTTGACTCGCTCCTCATAGGGGGATAGCGAGAGAATAGGGAAATCTGTACTTTGATTGCTATTGGACAGAGATAGATAGATAGAAGTGTTGTGTAGGTGGGAATTCAATTCTTCTTTTTCCACAGGTTGCCTTCCGCTGCCAGCACTAAACTAAAGGGGGGCACTTGGAGATATTCTCGGCTGTGTTTTTAAGGGGCTAATCTACCTACCTGATGTCAGCCACTGGGTCAGCTTACAGACTCATACATCATATATAACAAATGTTTTCATTTCTTTCTCCAGCATTGTTCCTGGACTTATGATTGTTACTGTTTTTTACCTTCTACAACCAAACTTCTTTAAATTTGATCTTTGGTTTCATGTCCTGGCCTTGGCTTATTTTGTACTATTATTATTTTTTACTTATTTTGTTCATGTACCTGTGTCACCATCAAAAGCCCTGGTAAAGACTGTACAGCTATTGGACTCGTAAGCCAATTGTATTTTTTAACCTTAGTTATTTTAATTCTATACTCCTCAAGTGATGTGGAGGCTGATTCATTACTAACACCAGGTATCGGCAGATGAGCGTCTGTATAGCGGCGCTTAGAGCAACCGCTAGTAGACGCTGTAAGCAGGTATCGGACGCTGCAACAGAGTGCCTCAGTTGCTGTAGTAACATGCCAGTAATTATTGGATGTGATATATGTTGGGCGTTCTAACACCAATACAGCGCTGCAGGGAGCGAAAGGTAGCGCCAGCTCAGTGCGACCGACTCTCAGCACTTCACACCACACTTAGCAAAAAAGGACACACACAGTGTCGGCTCTCTAAATCTGGTCGCTATAGCATAGAGCATCAGACGCTGTGTGATCAAAGTCTCTTTTTGAACACATATCCACCAGTAAAAAAGCGGAAACACATGGAATGACATTGTGACATTAACACTTTAGTGCCAGACCTGTAAATACAATTCCACATACAAATATAAAAATTATTTTAGCAAAAAAAAATTAAAATTGTCAAACACGCTGTTTAAACACAAGCAAATGAACGGCCATTGAAATGTATGGGAGAGACAGTGAGCGAAAGGTAATACCTGGCGCTCTGGAAGCTAGAGCGCCGATGCTATACACTGAGCCGCCTGTAATGATGAATCATACGCTACATGGCGCTGTTAGAGGCGCTTACCAGATTTTCACTTTCATAAATGTGGTTTTGCCTACAGCGCCCAGCGTTTACTAGACGCTGCCTGCCACTATGAGGCACTACTTGGCGCTATCCCTTAATGAGTAACCCCCATATTTGATTAGTTCATGACAACAAGACATGAGACAATTTTTAAAAACCATGAGCATGAGCACAATGGGCCTGATGCAGAGCCTCCCCCGGTCTGAGCTTAAAACCTTCCGATTGTCCGGGGCTCCCGTTTGAATCGTGGCTCAAATGTGATGCAGAGCCTCCGTCGGAATGGCTCCCTAACTGATCTGTCAATTTCACTTTACTCGGAAAGCTTTTTTTGCTCTCTCAGGTGCCTTCAATTTGATCGGGGCTCCCGTTCACGTTCACACGGGCGGCCCATTTTTCCCTGATTTTTTCTGCCTTTTTGAACGTACCTGCTTGGTTTCCGTCGTATTTGACCTTCCATTTTGGTGTTTTTTCCAAGTATACTTACATCTCCATGGCTCTTCAGTTGCCAATCTGGCTACACGCAAGCGCACATCCCTAAACCTCCATTGGAATATGCATATGGCACCAACTGCCAATTTGACACATATATATATTGTCAAATTTATTTTTGGGCGTTCCTTCTTTCTTGCCATTAATGCATACCTTAATCTCTTTGGTGTTCCTTATTCCTTGCCTTTAATGTTTACCGTAATTGGTTTTGAGTTTTTCTGATTTTTTTTCCCATATCTAAACCTTTTGTGTCATGTAAATGTGTGATGATGTTGTGTGATTGTACATTTGCAGGAAAGACAACTCACAAAATCTGTTTATGTTTTTTTTAATCAAACTTTTTTTTTTTGCTTTTGTGGTTTTGAGATTATTTTTTTGATAAAACAAAAGTAAAAAACAATTTAAATTTGAATTAAACATGTTAAAAATTAGGCCTCGGGGTCTTGTGGCTGTGTTTTTCCTTGATCTGTGAATGAAAAACAACCTTAGTTTAGCATTGTTTTTATGGTTTGGTTGGGCGTTGTTTTTTTGGGGCCCTTTTTAAACCGGACCTTCAGCGTGCTTTAATGAAAAGCCCAAACTCTAAAAAACGATTCCGCAGCATCATCTGTAAAAAAAAGATACAAGGACCCACCATTAATCCACAAAATACATTAACAAGTTTCCTGGCCTAACTAAAGTCACTTTATTAACCTTTTGCTGCCTCACATTGCCCTAGTTCTTCTATCTGCATGTAGCCTAGTTTGTAGCTGCGTGCATGGGTTAAACTAAGGTGGGCTTGTATTTAACGTGACAAACTAAGTTGTTTCAGACTATTCTTGTGCTTTGTTTTTTTTTTTATTATAAGGAATGTGTGCGCGCACATAAACGCACGCTCGCATACTCACATCCATGATGATGTCGTCCTGCTCCTGTGTAAAGATGGCATAGCTCCTGGTATAGCTCTGACGTTCCCCCGCAGTGACGTGCAGGACATCCCAAATTGGAATGCCCCAGAGACATGATGCCTGTAACCCAGCCCTGGATTTCTTCACACTCCAAAGGGCTGGGTTACATGGGTTTTGGCCTGCTTTAAAACATCATGACCAAATCAGGTTAGGATGGAATAACCCACCTCCTTTACATTATTCTTAAAGTAACACAGGTTCCCTCACATAAAGCAGAACAAAACCCAGAGCGGCCACTGGTCTTCCCCCTGGAAATCCCAGATCGGGATGCCCCACTGTGTGAAACCCTTTTTAATAAGACTTTACTCAGAAATGGCAGACTCCCTCTCTTAAAGCGGGACAAGCCATGATTAGTTTAATGACCTTTGCAGGCGTATATTGTAGTACCCCACCAGTCTGATCAAGACAACGGAACCTCATCTTCAAGAGACCAAAGGCTCGCTCCACCACAGAGCGAGTCCTCCTGGGGGCAGTATTGTAGGGCTCCGCTGCCTGTGAAGATGGGTGCAGGATTGGGGTCCGCAGCCAGGGGAGCAAAGGATAGCCAGAGTCTCCTGCCCCAAAAAAAAAAAACAAAAAAAATAAAAAATGGTGTGCATTGCAACAATAGAAAAGAGGGACAAATAGGTGAGCGGGGTAGGGTTGGAGGAAAGGGCATTTGTAATGAGCCTACATGCACATCCAACCTGTAAAAAAGTCTGGGGACATAAGAGGGCAAGAACATGACGCAATAGGGTTCTATCACTTAACCCATTTAATTTAAAGATAAAAAATTAGGCTAAAAAGATACTAACAAAAAAATTAACAAATAGTGTGTTAAGGGAAAAAACAAAGTCAGACAGGGTGGGCAAACAATACAAGTTTCATACACATACCCAGTAAGGCGGGTGAGCTCAAATAGGTGCAGCCTGGTTTCTGCCATACTCAGCAGGACAAGACCGCGGAGCTGGCACCGCTGATGTGCTCCAACAGAGGACTGCATATTATTGCCCGAGTGCAAATACGGCTGCTCTGACTTGCCGTAAGTGAAGGCTCGGCGGCCCCGTTTCATTAGGCTGATTTCAATTGGAAAACAAGGCTCTGCATCACTGAAAAAAACGGAACAATGAACGAGGCGTCCGTTTTGCCGGGAAACAGCCTCGTGCGAGCCGACAATCGGAAAGGCGGCTGAGCGCACACCTGAGCGCATAAACGCACACTAAAATCAACGTAGCACCCTTTCCTGACCCGATCAAAGCCCAAAACCAACGGGAAAACGCACGGGAGAACTGAACGGGGAGGCTCTGCATCAAGCCAAATCCTCTCTTGGTAGGAAATAAATAGATAACAGTAATTGACAAGTCCTATGAATAATGCCTGTAGGGCAGCCTGGCCAAAAGTAAGCAGCAAAAATTACCTAAAATTGGCAAAGAGTAAATGTACAAACCAATAAATATGAATAAAAAATTGTAGATATATACAGTACAAAAAGAAAGAATTAAAGGATCACTATTGCAAAATTGTGTAATATTAAATGTTCATAAACACACGTCAGCAAATGAGAAGAGGCGTCATTTTGCACTTCATAAAACTCCCACCAAGCTTGTGGTTTATTCTCTCATGGTAGAAACAAAATCCAGGGGCGAACCTGTCACCCCTGATTTCCTCTTCCTTACATTAAAATAAATAAAACATGCCTGGCTTGATATTTCTTGATCCTGGGTATGTAAGTGACCTCTCCCCCCCTGCCATCCAGCATATTTATATGAACTTTTATCATTGAGCAATTTAGCGTGATAGTGCTCCTTTAAATACATACAGTAATTATATCAGCCAACAGGACCAGAGCAACAATTCATTTAGCTGATGACTATTCTATGAAGTGCCCAGTGCAAAGACCTGTGGTGGTTTGTGTAGGGCTGGCAGTGGCAGGCAAGCCTTCAAAAAATGATCCCATTTCTGTGGGGGTAACAGCCGGATTGGCATCCTAAATATTTTATTGAATAACAAGCAATGGCTTTTTGCAAACAGTAGAAAACCTGCCCCTTTGGGTCATCCCTGGGATGACCTGCCGCTGTGTAGGCCTAGTAGTAGCAGAAGGTGGCAGCGGAGGTGCTATTGGTGGTAGTAGTAGAATTAGCAGAGGCACAGCTGTTGAAGAAAGTCTAGGCCGTGGGACAGGAGACCTGTGGTGGTTATGTAGAACTGGCAGTGGCAGGTAAGGCCTTTAAAAAATTCTCCCATTTGTAATGGGGGTAGCAACAGAACTGGCTTTCTAAAAATGTAATTGAAGAAACGATGGCTTCTTCAAAGTGGTGTAAAATTTGGTCATTTTGGGCATCACAGGGTTAAACTGCGGTTGTGTAGGTCTAGTAGTAGCAGAAAGTGGCAACCTATGTGCTGTTGGTGGCAGTAGTAGAATTAGTAGAGGCACAGTTGTTAAGGAAAGACTAGGTCAGGGGACAGGAGACCTGTGTAGGCTTGGTGTAAGTGGGCAGCAGCAAGAGTGCTGGTGGTGGTAGTAGTGTCATGCTATTGCAAACTGGGGCATCAAGAACAGGGGTTATAAAATCATCACCTATCTACATCTGATTCATCTTTACAAACGTTAGTTTTTCAATGCTTTTGGCGGACAACCTTGTTTACATAGGGGAGACAACACCACCTGCTGTGCATTTTCTGAAGCTTGTTACAGTGTCACAGAAACAGCATCTGTCTACTCACCAGCAGAGGGCTCTTAGGGTTCCTAAGCACCCATAAATGCACGATAGGTTGGCCTGCTGCTAATTGTGGACACATGCACCAGGGCACACCGCAGCTCATCTTGTCTGTGCGGCGTGCTTACATTCATCTCTTCTAGGTGTTCGTGTGCGTTCATGTGCATTACATGCATGCAGAACAGCAACCACCTGCGCGCATTCACAAGGCCTATAAAGCTCGGCCACTGCCGGTCATCAGTACCAAATGGTCATTTCTCCTGTTGTTCCAGTGTTCCTGTCTTCCTGTTATGACCTGGACTGCCTATCGACTCTGCTTCTGATGCCCACGACCTCAGCTTGTCTATTGACTTTGAACCAGATCCACCTGCCCACGACCTTGGCTTGTCTATCGACTTTGAACCAGATTCGCCTGCCCACGACCTCTGCTTTTTCATCACATTACATCTGGTGCCTGAACTACCATCCGCCACCTGCAGATCCACTCAGCTGTTCTGGTCTGTCCTGGGCCTCAGTCCAGGAATATCCACTCCCTGGTTACCTGACCTGGGGCCTATCTCCTCTAGTGAAAACAAGCTCTTTGGTTCCAGGTCCCAGATCAAGAGGTGAATCGCTCTGTTGTCTCCGCAGTTAGGGCTCCACCTAGGTTTTTGTGATATCGCTACACTTTCAGGGTGTCAGAGCTCAGTGTATCTCCTGGAAAAAGGGCACAGTCAAGGTAGAAGTGCAACTGGCTGGTCAGGTGTTGGTGGTGCTGCTGATAAACATCCCTTCCATGATGATGAGTGTCAGATGGGGAAACGGATGTAAAAACATGGACATCATGTTTTCAAGAGTAAACGGTGTGCTGCTGCTGCTGCCTGGTAGGGAGAGAGCGCATTTACCCAGTGCGCAAGCACCCAAGCAGTTTGCCATCCGAGCTAGCATTTCCAAGGGTCCAGTTGGTTCCACCTCTACTTGATATTGCCACATTCCTCATCATCCTCATCCTCGTCATGGCCGTCTTCATCATAATCATGTGCCTCCTCCCACATCCCTTCCCTCAAAAATTCTGGCTGTTTTCATCTCCAAATCCACCTCAGGTCTGAAATCCGTCTCCTCCTCATCCTCCTCCACCTCTTCCTCTCGATCCAATGCATCCCTTGTTGAATCATGGCCGTGAGCATTTGCTCCAAAATGAATATCAGTGGCATAACATTTTGTTGCCTCTTCAAAAGGCCTCAGCATGTGACACATGTCTTTTATCAGCTGCCAATTCCAGGGCTGAAAATCACACTGGCTGAATAATATGGGCATTTGCTACACAAGGAAATCATTTACCGCTTTGTGCTACTGGCAAAGACACCACAGGGATGTGTTCTGTCTCCTCTTCTCTTCTCACTTTACACCAATGACTTTATCTCCTCAGATCCATCGGTCAAGATAATTAAATACGCTGATGACACCACCTTAGTAGGCCTCATCAGTGATAACGAAGAGTCTAACTATAGGGCACAAGTAGAAACCCTTCAATCATGGAGCAAAGCAAACAACCTGATCCTAAATACCCAGAAAACAGTGGAACTTATAATTGACTTTAGGCGATCCCACCAATCACACCATCCTATTTTGATCGGTGAGGAGGCTGTCAAAATTGTAGCCAGTGCAAAGTTTCTTGGCTCTCAGATCACACAGGACTTGAAGTGGGGCAAGCAAGCTACCGTCATCTTAAAGAAGGCCCAACAGAGGCTATACTTCCTAAGACAGCTGACAAGATATGGTATGTCTAAAAAGATATTAAAAGCCTTCTACAACGCTGCCATAGGATCAATCCTGACCACTTCATTTACAGTCTGGTACGGCGGGGCCACATCCAAAGACAATCACAGGCTGAGAAGGATAACCAGGACTGCAGAGAGGATAATTGTCAGGACTGTACCGGACACCTGTCTGTCTTGAGCAGATAATCCCCAATCTCCACCGCCTCTTCTGCCTATAGACAAGTCCCCGCTTGTAGGAGACGCGGGTAATGCCTCTCCTACTCGGTTACCCCCAGGACTTATAGGGCGCAAAGATTACCAGCTCAAGGTGGAGACTGATGAACGGCAGGGAGTCCCAAACGAGGATGCCGGATGGCGGAAGTCCAATTACAGGCCGAGGTCAGAACCGGGAGGTCACGGGGCGCGGTATCCAAAGGAGGTAATGAAGAATAGTCAAACAAGCCAAGGTCAAATCCAGGAGGTCACGGTGCGAGGTATCAGAGGGGTCAGGCGGAATCGTGGTCAGGCAGGCAAAAGGTCAGGGCAGGCAGCAAGCGAGAGTGGTCAAAGTCCAAAGCCGAATAATAATGAAAGACAATAAGAAACACTTCCAGAACCCAGAGGCTATAACGGGCACTGGGATACTGAAGCAGTGCTGCTTTATAGGGAATACTGGCCACTGGGGAAAAGGGGCAATGGAGGGAACAATAATGATTGGTGCGTACATAAAAACGGGAGTGGTCCCAGGAGCTGGACGGCCCAGGCCAGACAGGCCGACCAGTCCCTGGGTCCGCCTCCAGGATCAAGCCACGGATAGGGTGTTTTAAACTTGCCCCCGGCGGGCGCGCTGGGGAAAGCGCCGCCGGGAGGCATAAAGAAGACGTGCTCGCGCGCGCATCGAGAGGGAGCTCGGCGGGACCGCGCAGCCGCGCAGAGCGGGCTGCGGCGCGGCCACCGACACCGTCCCGCGCCGCCGACCCCCGATCCCCACAACAGCGCCGAGGAGTCGGCACACCCGGGGACCGTCGGGCAGCAGCCAACCGGGGGCCACCCGACAGCGTGTTGCGGGACCAGGGACGGCGACGAGGTAAGTGCCTAACATTACCCCCCCCCCTGAGGAGGGGCCACTGGACCCTCCAAGCTGGGCTTCAGAGGATTCTCCCTGTGAAATCTCTTTACCAAATTCTGCGCATGAACCTCTCTGGCCGGAACCCAAGATCTTTCTTCCGGGCCGTACCCCTTCCAGTCAATTAAATATTGAAGAGAGTTTCAAAAAAAGCGGGAATCAATAACCCGGGCAATCTCAAACTCCTGATGCCCATCAACTAACACAGGACTAGGAGGACTATTAGATTCATGGTTTCTTGCAGGCTTAAGAAGTGAAACATGAAAGGATTTACAGATTTTCATGGAAGAAGGGAGGGCTAACCGATACGTAACCTGATTAATTTTTCGTATTATGGGGAAGGGGCCGATAAATTTAGGGCCTAACTTAGCGGAGGGCTGGCGTAAGGCCAAATTCTTGGTTGAAAGCCAAACCCAGTTCCCCACCTCATAACCAGAATTAGAAGAACGTTTACGATCTGAAAATTTTTTTTGTTGAAGAACAGCCTTAGTCAGATGTTGCTGGATTTTATTCCATAACCCCGGCCATTTGGAAACCCAGTCATCTAAGGAGGGAACACTAGAGGGTTGGTCCGAAAGGGCTGAGAATTTCAGATCTTTGCCATAAACACAATGGAAGGGAGAAACCCCCGTGGAAGAATGTGAAGCGTTGTTTAATGCGAATTCAGCAAACGGCAGGAAGAAAGCCCAATCCGTCTGAGTATCAGCCGTGAAACAACGCAAATACTGTTCTAAAGATTGGTTTGTTCTTTCGGTTTGCCCATTCGACTGAGGGTGGAATGCCGAGGAAAGAGAGACGGTGAAGCCCAGCTTAGTACAGAAAGCCCTCCAAAACCGTGAGACAAATTGGACCCCCCTATCCGAAACAATGTCTACTGGGATACCGTGGATTCTAAAAATGTGAGTGATAAAGAGTTGTGCTAAGATTTGAGCTGTGGGAAGCTTTTTTAAAGGGATGAAATGGGCCATTTTGCTAAAGCGGTCCACTACTACCCAAATAACGGTATATCCCTGGGAAGGGGGAAGATCCGTAACGAAATCCATGGCCAAATGGGTCCACGGAGAGGCAGGAATGGGCAATGGTAGTAGAGGGCCTTCAGGGGAGTGTCTTAAAGCCTTACTCCGAGCACAGACCTTACAGGCTAGGACAAATTTCTGTGCATCCCTCCTAATGGATGGCCACCAGACTTGGCGGGACAATAAAGCAATAGTTTTCTTTACCCCCGGATGACCCGCTGTTTTAGTATCGGGAAAATGAGACAAAAAGGCAGTGCGGTAAAGAGAGGGCACAAACTGGACCGACTCAGGTTTTTCAGGTGGAGCCTCGGCCTGGAATTGAGCTAGATCAGGAAGTTGAGGTTGGATGGCGGCTACCACCAGGGAGTGGGGCAATATGGGAACATCCATCCTTTCGGGAAAATCAGAGAAAGAAAAACTCCGAGACAGGGCATCCGCTTTTACGTTTTTGGACCCAGGTTTATAGGTTATAGAGAAGTTAAACCGGGAAAAGAATAAGGACCAGCGAGCCTGTCTTGGAGTTAGTCTTTTTGCGGATTGGATGTACTCTAGATTTTTATGGTCCGTAAAGACTGTAACTGGGTACTGAGCCCCCTCCAACCAGTGTCTCCATTCCTGAAAGGCCAACTTGATAGCCAACAATTCTCGGTTACCGATATCATAATTTCTTTCAGCCGCCGAGAATTTCTTAGAAAAAAAGGCACAAGGGTGAAGGCGTTCAGGTGACCCGCGATATTGTGATAGAACCGCCCCCACAGCAATCTCGGAGGCATCCACCTCCACAAAAAAGGGCAATTGGCCGTCCGGATGAACTAACACTGGAGCGGAACTAAAGACTCCTTTCAATTTCTCAAAAGCCTGGACAGCTTGAACCGGCCAAACTGACGGGTACCCCCCTTTCTTGGTAAGATTTGTCAACGGGGTCACTAGAGAAGAAAAGTTTTTAATGAACCTCCTATAAAAATTAGCGAAGCCCAAAAACCTCTGCAGGCCTTTCAGATCCCTGGGTTGCTCCCATTCTAATACTGCCTTCACTTTAGATTGATCCATGGAAAGACCAGAATTAGAAATAATGTAGCCGAGAAAAGGGACCTCTGATACTTCAAATTGGCACTTTTTTAACTTAGCATATAAACAGTTTTCTCTGAGTTTTTGCAAGACCATGCGTACATGTTTGCGATGTTCGTCAAGAGATGAGGAGAAAATCAAAATGTCATCTAAATAGACGACTACAAATCGGCCAAGGTAGTTCCTAAAAATTTCATTTACAAAACTTTGAAAGACCGCGGGGGCATTACATAAACCAAATGGCATTACTAAATACTCATAATGCCCTTCGAGGGTATTGAAGGCCGTTTTCCACTCATCTCCCTGTCTAATCCTGATAAGGTTATAGGCGCCCCGGAGATCCAGCTTAGAAAAGACTTGAGCCCCAGCCACCTGCGTAAACAGCCCCTCAATTAGGGGTAGGGGATACTTGTTTTTAATAGTTATATTGTTTAAACCCCGATAATCGATACATGGGCGGAGCCCCCCATCCTTCTTCTCGACAAAAAAAAAACCCTGCTCCTGCTGGGGAAGAAGATGCCCGGATAAACCCCTTTTCCAGATTTTCTGCAATATATTCCCGCATGGCCTGATTCTCAGCTCGGGTTAAATTAAAAATTCTCCCCCTAGGAGGCATGGTACCAGGAAGGAGTTCAATGGGGCAATCCCACGGTCTATGGGGAGGAAGTTTGTCTGCTGCCTTTTCAGAAAAGACGTCAGCAAATTCTAGGTATGGAGTGGGAACTCTAGTTGGAGATAATTGCGTGACGAGAAAATCAAAATGTCATCTAAATAGACGACTACAAATCGGCCAAGGTAGTTCCTAAAAATTTCATTTACAAAACTTTGAAAGACCGCGGGGGCATTACATAAACCAAATGGCATTACTAAATACTCATAATGCCCTTCGAGGGTATTGAAGGCCGTTTTCCACTCATCTCCCTGTCTAATCCTGATAAGGTTATAGGCGCCCCGGAGATCCAGCTTAGAAAAGACTTGAGCCCCAGCCACCTGCGTAAACAGCCCCTCAATTAGGGGTAGGGGATACTTGTTTTTAATAGTTATATTGTTTAAACCCCGATAATCGATACATGGGCGGAGCCCCCCATCCTTCTTCTCGACAAAAAAAAAACCCTGCTCCTGCTGGGGAAGAAGATGCCCGGATAAACCCCTTTTCCAGATTTTCTGCAATATATTCCCGCATGGCCTGATTCTCAGCTCGGGTTAAATTAAAAATTCTCCCCCTAGGAGGCATGGTACCAGGAAGGAGTTCAATGGGGCAATCCCACGGTCTATGGGGAGGAAGTTTGTCTGCTGCCTTTTCAGAAAAGACGTCAGCAAATTCTAGGTATGGAGTGGGAACTCTAGTTGGAGATAATTGCGTGACCCGAACCGGAAGTTCCAAACAGCTCTGAAAGCATTGGTGTCCCCACTTCATAATTTGTCCCGAGGCCCAGTCAATTTGGGGATTGTGCTCCTGTAACCAAGGCAATCCCAGAATTAAAGGGGTGCTAGGCATACTCAAGACTAGAAAACTGATAATTTCAGAATGATTAGCTCCCACTTTAAATTGTATAGGAAGGGTTCTAAACTGTACTAATCCCCCTGCAACAGGTGTGCCATCAATGACAGAAACTCGGATGGGTGTTGGCAAAGACTGGAGCGTAATTCCTAAACTCTGGGCTAGCTCAGAGTCAAGGAAGTTCCCTGCTGCTCCAGAGTCTAAGAGGGCCTTCAAATTCAAATATTTAAAATCAACTTTAAGCTGAACCGGGATAAGAACTGGTGACGATACATGAGGTGATACCTTACAGCCTAGGAGGGCCCCCTCGAAACCCCCTAGGCTCTGAAGTTTCCTGACGGCTTCTTTGGGCACACTCTGACCATGTGGCCAGTTCCGCCACAGTACAGACACAGCCCCTCGGATAAGAGCCGACGTCTTTCAACTTCGGTGAGTTTTGTGGCGCCCAATTGCATGGGTTCTTCAGCTGGTTGCACTACTGGGGCCTCAGCTCTCAAAACTGACTCGGAATGTGACCCTTTCTCTAGGCGTCTTTCCCGAAGACGACGGTCTATGCGAATGGCGAGGTGCATTAACTCGTCTAGGGTCTGAGGTTCCGGATAATTTACCAAAGTATCCTTAATAGAATCGGCCAATCCAAGCCGGAATTGGCCGCAGAGGGCAGGATTGTTCCAGCGTGAGTCCACTGCCCAGCGCCGGAATTCTGAGCAGTAATCTTCGGCTGGACGGCGTCCCTGGCGAAGAGTACGTAGTTTAGCGTCAGCCGTTGCCCCTTTGTCGGGATCGTCATACAGAACTTCCATCGCGGAAAAGAAACTGTCCACAGAGAGACGAGCAGGGTCCTGAGATGATAAGCTGAAGGCCCAGGATTGTGGATCACCTTGAAGAAGAGAGATGATCAGCCCAACCCGCTGCTCTTGAGACCCCGCAGAGACAGGACGAAGCTGAAAATATAATTTGCAAGAGTCCCGGAAATTGGCAAACCTTGCTCTGTCGCCATGAAATTTTTCTGGGAGTGGAATTTTGGGTTCCACAGCGGCTGCGGCCAGAGTCCCCTGAGGACTGGGGACCATAGGAGCAGGACGGTTCTCCTTGGCCGCAACCCGGTGAGCCAGGTGCTCTACAGCCGCAGTTAAGGCTTGCACCTGTTCCAGGATTTTGTCCATTCTTCTGCCCCGTTATACTGTCAGGACTGTACCGGACACCTGTCTGTCTTGAGCAGATAATCCCCAATCTCCACCGCCTCTTCTGCCTATAGACAAGTCCCCGCTTGTAGGAGACGCGGGTAATGCCTCTCCGACTCGGTTACCCCCAGGACTTATAGGGCGCAAAGATTACCAGCTCAAGGTGGAGACTGATGAACGGCAGGGAGTCTCAAACGAGGATGCCGGATGGCGGAAGTCCAATTACAGGCCGAGGTCAGAACCGGGAGGTCACGGGGCGCGGTATCCAAAGGAGGTAACGAAGAATAGTCAAACAAGCCAAGGTCAAATCCAGGTGGTCACGGTGCGAGGTATCAGAGGGGTCAGGCGGAATCGTGGTCAGGCAGGCAAAAGGTCAGGGCAGGCAGCAAGCGAGAGTGGTCAAAGTCCAAAGCCGAATAATAATGAAAGACAATAAGAAACACTTCCAGAACCCAGAGGCTATAACGGGCACTGGGATACTGAAGCAGTGCTGCTTTATAGGGAATACTGGCCACTGGGGAAAAGGGGCAATGGAGGGAACAATAATGATTGGTGCGTACATAAAAACGGGAGTGGTCCCAGGAGCTGGACGGCCCAGGCCAGACAGGCCGAACAGTCCCTGGGTCCGCCTCCAGGATCAAGCCACGGATAGGGTGTTTTAAACTTGCCCCCGGCGGGCGCGCTGGGGAAAGCGCCGCCGGGAGGCATAAAGAAGACGTGCTCGCGCGCGCGCGCGCGAGAACGTTGTGGATGGGGCGCGCCCCCGCCGGGAGGGGGAAGCGCCGCATCGAGAGGGAGCTCGGCGGGACCGCGCAGCCGCGTAGAGCGGGCTGCGGCGCGGCCACCGACACCGTCCCGCACCGCCGACCCCCGATCCCCACAACAGCGCCGAGGAGTCGGCACACCCGGGGACCGCCGGGCAGCAGCCAACCGGGGGCCACCCAACAGCGCGTCGCGGGACCAGGGACGGCGACGAGGTAAGTGCCTAACAATAGTTGGATCTCCCTTACCTTCTCTAGAGGAGCAATTCATGAGCAGAATCTCCTCTAGAGCTAAGAAAATATCTGGAGACTCGACGCACCCAGGACATTCCTTCTTCAGGCTCCTACCCTCTGGCCGCAGATTCATGGCTCATTCAACCAAGACCTCCAGACACAAAAACTGTTTTTTTCCTCTGGCCATTATGGCTCTTAATAAATCCAGTGTGAGAGGCACTTAACTCTATCCTGCTCTGCATTGCTGATAATTCTGTTCATCTTTAGGAATTAAACCTGTACTGTACCGTAATCCTCTGTTACTTCTATGGTATGTATGTAATTGTTTATAGCTCTCATGGTGTATCTCCTTGCCAAAAAGCATTCCTTGTATGTACCCTGTACTTACTTGGCGGTCAATAAAGTATTTAACTATTGAAGTATTACCTGCATACATAGGGGGTAATTACAACCTGTCGGGAGATTGCTGATTAAGCGGGGTTCAGGTAGGCCATTCTGATGCTGCAAGTCTAGGAGAGTGTGTTTGAAGGCAAAGGATCAGCTAAAGAGAACACAAACTCTCCTGATCATGGCCAGCACATCCGCCAGACCATATGTTTTTAAGAAGAGTCTGACTACCAAATTGATCACGTGCACTAGGCATGGAGCATATGTCATGCACCCTATACAAAGCACAGTCAAAATGTTTGTTCTGCTATCTGTGACCACATTGCCCAATCTAAGCTGACGTGGGTACAGCCAGCAGGAGATTTCCTCATGCATGCATGGCAGCAACTCCTCCAAAGTGTGGCTTTTCTCGTCCAGGCTCAACATGGGTCATGCAGTGTGGAAGTGCTTTGCACTGATGAAAGGATAAAAAAGGAGGGTAAGCTATGCCCTCGGGTCTCCCGCATGTTGAGGAAGAGGAGGAGAAGATAGATGTCTGGTGTTTGAGCACAACCAATACACCACAGAGGTTTTACTAATTCCTGACATCCTTGCTTTGGAACATCACACTGCAAAAGGTTGACCGAGTGGGCCTTGATACACATAAATTGTCCTTGGCCATAGCTAATATAAGTATTTACCGTTGCATGTACTGTACTGCACACTGACAGTTGCATGGACTGGCCCATCTTCTCTTCCACATAACTGTGCAAGACAGGGATTGCTTTGCTGGAGAAGAAATGACGACTGGGGATGCACCTCCTGGGCTAGGCACACACCATTAGTTGCCTAAAGGTGGTGGACTCAACCACCTGGTATGGCACTACCAACAACTTGGCCAGGTGTGAGGCTAGTTTCACACTATGGCAATTGCGGAGCTCTTGCGCTTTTGGGCAAGTGCCCCACAATTGCTGGTGGCAGCGTGTGGAGGACCTTCAACGTTAGCGTTCTCCACTCAAATGGAGGGAGATCACTAGCACTGCACCCTCAGGACACTGCTGGCAGGACTTTTGCCAAGAGCACTGAGTGCTCCGCACCATTTAAATGTGAAAGCGCCCATACATTTCTATGGGCAGCTTTTCACAGGTGGATGCAGGGAACTCGCCCAAAGACACGAGTATTCCGCATCCATGAAGGTGTAAAGCCTGCCTGAGTTCAGCCACACAGCAACAGGGTGACTGGGTGCATATTGTTGGATATGGATTCTGTTATGGATAACTGATGAATGGATGGAGGGGGATCACTAGATGACAGGGAAAATGACAACACTGCGACTGTACTGCCTGTGGATGAAGCCTGGCTACTAGATAGATGACAAAGCTTGGCAGCCACACCATCAGCGGCTGCAGTAGCCGCATTTGCAACAGGGTTTGATGGGACATTTGTGGGGCATTTTGATTGGCTTAGCTCTTTATCACTGCCAATGAATTAACTACCCTCCTGCTCTGTTGAAGCAGGCTTTCATCATTAATCATTAACATAATCCTCCCCCTCCTGATCCACGCCACTTGATGTCTCTTGTTCTACTTGCCCCTTTAAACCATAACCACTTTCATAACTGCCAGTATTTTCATGCCTACCACCAACCCCACTACCACAGTTATGCATCTCAAACGCTGCTTCCACCTCCACTTCCTTCCTAACACATTGCAAAGGTTGACTGTCTTCAATCAAAATCTTCTCATCACTATCCAATTCCTTAGCAACCGGGGTGCTGTTTCATTGGAAAGAAGGTGGCATCCAACAAAGAAGGGGCAGTGAAGAGAGAAATTAAGGTTGCTTTTATTGGGCCAAGTAACTGTAGTGGAGAAAGAATCCACTGAGAGAGTCAACCAGTCCATAATGGACAGATTGTCTCAAATAACATGCCCACTAGAGGAGATGGACAACTCTTGCTTGTTGATGCTACTACTACTACCACGTACTTTACTGCTACTACTACCGCGTACATTGCTGTTGCTGCTACCACTACTGCATACACTGCAGCTGCTGCTGCTACTACTAGCATTGGACCTGGGCACATGGAAATTACCATCACTATGGATGAGCCTGGGCAAACAGCTGGTGCTACTTTTACTGGGCCTGGACACCAACATCCTTAGTGGCAGAAGGTTTTGCAGGGATGTCTTTTCCTCCACACCATCCTTTCCCACCATTTCCCTTTCCCAGACATTTTACTTAAAATTTTAAAACAAAAAAATGATAATTCAAAGCAGTGCATGCCCCAATTACCAGAATTAAACAGGCAAGCAAAAAAACAAGGTATACCCCCAAAATCTTTGGCTGGTGAAAAATTATATTTTAAATGTAATAATGTAAATGTAATAATCACACCAGAGCAGAGCACATTCCGATTGACAGAATGCCACAGCCCAGCTAAATTTAAACACAAGGGTTTATTCTCGAAATCCTTTTCTGGTGAAAACTATTATTTTATTTTTTAAATGGAATAATCACACCAGAGCAGAGCACACTCCAATTCACAGAATGCCACAGTCCAGCTAACTTTAAACAAGAAGGTGTACCTCCAATATCCTTGTCTGGTGAAAACGATGCGTGTTATATTTTTTAAATGGAATATTCACAGCACAGGAGAGCACACTCCGATTGACTATCCGACTTTAAACAAGAAGGTGTACCCCACAAATAAGTTGTCTGGTGAAAAAAATTAAATGTTTTTTTTTAATTGAATGTCCCAAATAGCAGACTGAAACAGACCAGCACAGCAGAATTGCAGACAAAAGATCACAAGTCCCAGGCAGATTACACTGTCTGCTTTTATCTGTGCCCCTCCGAAAAAAACACACTGACTGACAAACGTTTTGCTGTCCTGACTGTCCCAGTCTTCCTGCTCCTGTTTTGACAGCTCTGTACTAAATGCTCTAAACAGCTCTGTAGAACTGCTAAAGCTCCACACAATGATCCTCTCTGTTCAGCAGCCAGCTCCAAAATGGTGGATAGCCCACCCAGCACATGACTTTCTCCTGCAGACATATTCCAGCTCTTCTTAAGTGCTTTCTGATTGGCTGGGGCTATGCATGTGAGTGACCATGTGACCCTGTCTCTGCTCTCTTCGGATGACATCAAGGCAGCGCCAGTGACATTGTGCCAAGGTTTGTCAGAACTGAACCGGTTAGCGGTGAACAGAAGTTTTACTGAAGTTCAAGTCGAATCCCGGTTCTTGTTAATCAAGATATAACACCTGACTATGCACAAAAGTAAATGAACCAAGAAACAGAAAATAAGAATGTACATGTATATACCCCCCTGGAGATAAATACACTGTACGGTAGGTAAGCACAAATGGTGTCAGGCTTCTGCAAATCAATGTGAGGAGTGTCCTCTAACACCTGCGCTTGTGGCTTCCCATGACACTTCCTACGGGTGTGGATCATAATAAATTGGAATAAAGTGTAGATCACTTCGCACACAAGGTTCCCCTCGTTATTTGACCCTGCTGTTTTCCAACTGTTAGTGATCTCCCTACAGTTTCGGCTTCCAATCTGTAAGTTGACGTGGTCAGTGTATGAGCCCAGACCAAGGTGGCTATTATTTTCTATGGACAGCTCAGGCTTGTTTCATACTGTTCACCACCATTCATCTCTGTTCGGATGTGCAGGACCCAGTCCTGACAGTTTCCGTTATCTTCACAAATTCTCTTCTTGCGGTGTATTTGGTTGGAACATCAATATCATATTTGTATTTCACAATAGCAATTATCTGACTTACTTTTAAGTACTTCCTTTTCCAATTAACCTATGCTACCAAAATGTTTATTACATATTTCACAAGAGCTTTAATTATGTTTTTGCATATGATACTTGAACTGCCTGTGCCTTTATAGGACTGCAACCCGATAAAACGCCTCTGGAGAATGAACATAAAAAAAACAAAAGAGTTTTAGTAAAGTAAACTCAATTTAGAAAATACTATTGAAGTCAATTGACCAAAAGCCTTTGGCTCCTCAGTCATCATTAGATTAGTTATATAATGAAAATGCAACTCTTTGCTTGTACTTCTCATTTAAAGAAGAAATGAAGGAAGCACTCTTGAAATATTTATTAAAAGGCGTATATTTTCAGAAGGAAAATTGCTCTATTGTGAAAATATCTAATATTAAAAAAGCGAGATGGGGTTTACTTATAAAGCCTGCTTCAAAATTCCATCCAAGCTTGTTGCTTTCTCTTACTGGTAAAAAGAAATCTTGTGTGTGTGTGTGTGTGTGTGTTTGGAAGCAGGGGTGTTGGGGCAGGTTTTTCCTCTAAGTTTGTCCTCTAAGCCAGGTAATAGGAAGCAGTAGCATTACCCACTCTAATATCTGCCAAAAACAGTGCATGATGGGTAAAATGATCTAGACAGATCAGAAAAATTGCAATAGCAAAGCGCTATTGCATTTCTTCTGGTGGATCTTCTTCAGTTCTTCAGTACAGTATTATCAGGATATAATAGCTTAGCTGGATATCCCTCCAATGTCTGTGCCCGAATCAACCTCACTGCTGGATCCCAGCAGATCAGCCTCAGACCTTTCATTTTCAGCTATTGGCCTACAAACTTCGGAGCACCCTGTGGCTGAGCCCTCTCATCAATTCTTCAAAAACCATGAAGATGATCATGGACTTATGGGGATTGCTGCTGCATATATCATATATCTGAAGCTTAATACAAATAATGTAAAATGCTTAAAACAAATAAATGTAAGGTTATGCACATCGGCAGAAGCAATTTGTGCCATGGTTACATGCTAAATAAGGAAACGCTGGGGTAAACTGCAACAGAAAAAGGTTCTAGGGGTTTTAGTTAAACCGGGCCAACAGCCTGGCACAGTTGGAAAAGAAAGGTAGCGGCCATTTTGGAGCTTCCACTCCCAACTGATATAGCTGACAATGCACAGTAACAGGAAGCCCAGCAGCACTTACTATTTGCAGGTGGCCTGCAAGTACATGAACCACCATCTTGTTTTTAAAATTTACTACAACAGGATTTAGAAAAAAGTAAATTCATTTTTATGTGCAGCAATCTAAATTTCCATGTGGAGGGATGCATATGAGCACTGTTTGTTGTGTTGGTCTAGGTTAAGTCATTTTTGACTGGTCTGCTTTAACAATAAATGTAACCTTAGTGTCCAAAGTCAGGCAGCAGCTGCCAAGGCAAATATGATCATGAGGTGCATCAAGAGGGGTATAGGTGCCCATGGCGTTATTTTACAAATAAAACACCTTCCCATTTAATGCTGTCAGCAAGGGCACCACATACAAGATAAATGCCACATCTTTTTGTATGCATAGATTTGAACTATCTGTATATTTACTTTAATCATTGCTCTGCTTCAGTTGCAAGGTGGAGGACATTCATAAGATTGCTGGAAGATCACTAAATGAGCCAGAGAAGGGGTCTACCTGGGGGGGGGTTCTCTATTGCAGGGGAGGTCAAATCCCTTTCTATATAGGTTCTTTAGCACTGTTTACTCAAAAGAGGAGCATGGAGCCAGTATAGGTGATAACACTAAGAACCACACGAAAAAAATACATCAATTCTGAATACCAACATTGCAACATGTGGTGACACCAGTGGTTACAAGAAAATACATTTAAATATAAAAAAGTTGAGCTCTTAGCTAGGGATGAGCGAATCGATCCGGACGAACCCGGATTCGATCCGAATTTCAGGAAAAATTCGATTCGGATCGAATCCGAATTTCCCCGCGATTCGATCACTCGAAGTTTTCCTTTAACATCCATTCATTTACATTACAGGCATTCTAAGATGGCGGACGGGACATGTCTGGACATGTATCCCGCGCCAGTGCAAGCTGGGGCAGTCACATGCAGCCTATCAGCAGCCAGCAAGCCCGGTGACGTCACACAGCGGTATTTAACGGCGGCCATCTTGCTTTTCCTCATTTCTCTATTGCATTCGTGACAGACAGACAGAACGCTGTGTAGCTGAGGCAGTTAGACAGGCTGGAGACAGGGACAGACAGGGACAGGCTGGAGACAGGCAGGAGACAGGCAGGAGACAGACAGGAGACAGACAGAAAGCCAGGGAAAGGTAGGAAAAACGGAGCTGGCTGACAGGGAGATTTTTTCATCCAGCCTTTGTTAGCGTTTTCAGGCTGCTTATAGTAACTAACTGTGCATATATACTGAACTGATCTTAAGTCTGCTGTGAGGCATCCCATTCTGTGACTAAAGCAGCCTCTGTTTAAGACCATATAAGCATTTGCTCTTATCATATTTGAAATTAGGCCTGATAAAGACACTTTTGCTGGCCAAAGCACTACTGGACCCTGCCAGCTCGATTCCTGCCCGGGGCATCCCATTCTGTGACTACAGCAGCCTCTGTTTAAGACCATATAAGCATTTGCTCTTATCATATTTGAAATTAGCCTGATAAAGACACTTTTGCTGGCCAAAGCACTACTGGACCCTGCCAGCTCGATTCCTGCCCGGGGCATCCCATTCTGTGACTAAAGCAGCCTCTGTTTAAGACCATATAAGCATTTGCTCTTATCATATTTGAAATTAGCCTGATAAAGACACTTTTGCTGGCCAAAGCCCTACTGGACCCTGCCAGGTCGATTCCTGCCCAGGGCATCCCATTCTGTGACTAAAGCAGCCTCTGTTTAAGACCATATAAGCATTTGCTCTTATCATATTTGAAATTAGGCCTGATAAAGACACTTTTGCTGGCCAAAGCCCTACTGGACCCTGCCAGCTCGATTCCTGCCCGGGGCATCCCATTCTGTGACTACAGCAGCCTCTGTTTAAGACCATATAAGCATTTGCTCTTATCATATTTGAAATTAGCCTGATAAAGACACTTTTGCTGGCCAAAGCACTACTGGACCCTGCCAGCTCGATTCCTGCCCGGGGCATCCCATTCTGTGACTAAAGCAGCCTCTGTTTAAGACCATATAAGCATTTGCTCTTATCATATTTGAAACTAGGCCTGATAAAGACACTTTTGCTGGCCAAAGCACTACTGGACCCTGCCAGCTCGATTCCTGCCCGGGGCATCCCATTCTGTGACTACAGCAGCCTCTGTTTAAGACCATATAAGCATTTGCTCTTATCATATTTGAAATTAGCCTGATAAAGACACTTTTGCTGGCCAAAGCACTACTGGACCCTGCCAGCTCGATTCCTGCCCGGGGCATCCCATTCTGTGACTACAGCAGCCTCTGTTTAAGACCATATAAGCATTTGCTCTTATCATATTTGAAATTAGCCTGATAAAGACACTTTTGCTGGCCAAAGCACTACTGGACCCTGCCAGCTCGATTCCTGCCCGGGGCATCCCATTCTGTGACTAAAGCAGCCTCTGTTTAAGACCATATAAGCATTTGCTCTTATCATATTTGAAATTAGCCTGATAAAGACACTTTTGCTGGCCAAAGCCCTACTGGACCCTGCCAGGTCGATTCCTGCCCAGGGCATCCCATTCTGTGACTAAAGCAGCCTCTGTTTAAGACCATATAAGCATTTGCTCTTATCATATTTGAAATTAGGCCTGATAAAGACACTTTTGCTGGCCAAAGCCCTACTGGACCCTGCCAGCTCGATTCCTGCCCGGGGCATCCCATTCTGTGACTACAGCAGCCTCTGTTTAAGACCATATAAGCATTTGCTCTTATCATATTTGAAATTAGCCTGATAAAGACACTTTTGCTGGCCAAAGCACTACTGGACCCTGCCAGCTCGATTCCTGCCCGGGGCATCCCATTCTGTGACTAAAGCAGCCTCTGTTTAAGACCATATAAGCATTTGCTCTTATCATATTTGAAATTAGGCCTGATAAAGACACTTTTGCTGGCCAAAGCACTACTGGACCCTGCCAGCTCGATTCCTGCCCGGGGCATCCCATTCTGTGACTACAGCAGCCTCTGTTTAAGACCATATAAGCATTTGCTCTTATCATATTTGAAATTAGCCTGATAAAGACACTTTTGCTGGCCAAAGCACTACTGGACCCTGCCAGCTCGATTCCTGCCCGGGGCATCCCATTCTGTGACTAAAGCAGCCTCTGTTTAAGACCATATAAGCATTTGCTCTTATCATATTTGAAATTAGCCTGATAAAGACACTTTTGCTGGCCAAAGCCCTACTGGACCCTGCCAGGTCGATTCCTGCCCAGGGCATCCCATTCTGTGACTAAAGCAGCCTCTGTTTAAGACCATATAAGCATTTGCTCTTATCATATTTGAAATTAGGCCTGATAAAGACACTTTTGCTGGCCAAAGCCCTACTGGACCCTGCCAGCTCGATTCCTGCCCGGGGCATCCCATTCTGTGACTACAGCAGCCTCTGTTTAAGACCATATAAGCATTTGCTCTTATCATATTTGAAATTAGCCTGATAAAGACAGTTTTGCTGGCCAAAGCCCTACTGGACCCTGCCAGGTCGATTCCTGCCCAGGGCATCCCATTCTGTGACTAAAGCAGCCTCTGTTTAAGACCATATAAGCATTTGCTCTTATCATATTTGAAATTAGGCCTGATAAAGACACTTTTGCTGGCCAAAGCCCTACTGGACCCTGCCAGCTCGATTCCTGCCCGGGGCATCCCATTCTGTGACTACAGCAGCCTCTGTTTAAGACCATATAAGCATTTGCTCTTATCATATTTGAAATTAGCCTGATAAAGACACTTTTGCTGGCCAAAGCACTACTGGACCCTGCCAGCTCGATTCCTGCCCGGGGCATCCCATTCTGTGACTAAAGCAGCCTCTGTTTAAGACCATATAAGCATTTGCTCTTATCATATTTGAAATTAGGCCTGATAAAGACACTTTTGCTGGCCAAAGCACTACTGGACCCTGCCAGCTCGATTCCTGCCCGGGGCATCCCATTCTGTGACTACAGCAGCCTCTGTTTAAGACCATATAAGCATTTGCTCTTATCATATTTGAAATTAGCCTGATAAAGACACTTTTGCTGGCCAAAGCACTACTGGACCCTGCCAGCTCGATTCCTGCCCGGGGCATCCCATTCTGTGACTAAAGCAGCCTCTGTTTAAGACCATATAAGCATTTGCTCTTATCATATTTGAAATTAGCCTGATAAAGACACTTTTGCTGGCCAAAGCCCTACTGGACCCTGCCAGCTCGATTCCTGCCCGGGGCATCCCATTCTGTGACTACAGCAGCCTCTGTTTAAGACCATATAAGCATTTGCTCTTATCATATTTGAAATTAGCCTGATAAAGACACTTTTGCTGGCCAAAGCCCTACTGGACCCTGCCAGGTCGATTCCTGCCCAGGGCATCCCATTCTGTGACTAAAGCAGCCTCTGTTTAAGACCATATAAGCATTTGCTCTTATCATATTTGAAATTAGGCCTGATAAAGACACTTTTGCTGGCCAAAGCCCTACTGGACCCTGCCAGCTCGATTCCTGCCCGGGGCATCCCATTCTGTGACTACAGCAGCCTCTGTTTAAGACCATATAAGCATTTGCTCTTATCATATTTGAAATTAGCCTGATAAAGACACTTTTGCTGGCCAAAGCACTACTGGACCCTGCCAGCTCGATTCCTGCCCGGGGCATCCCATTCTGTGACTAAAGCAGCCTCTGTTTAAGACCATATAAGCATTTGCTCTTATCATATTTCAAATTAGGCCTGATAAAGACACTTTTGCTGGCCAAAGCACTACTGGACCCTGCCAGCTCGATTCCTGCCCGGGGCATCCCATTCTGTGACTACAGCAGCCTCTGTTTAAGACCATATAAGCATTTGCTCTTATCATATTTGAAATTAGCCTGATAAAGACACTTTTGCTGGCCAAAGCCCTACTGGACCCTGCCAGCTCGATTCCTGCCCGGGGCATCCCATTCTGTGACTAAAGCAGCCTCTGTTTAAGACCATATAAGCATTTGCTCTTATCATATTTGAAATTAGCCTGATAAAGACACTTTTGCTGGCCAAAGCCCTACTGGACCCTGCCAGGTCGATTCCTGCCCAGGGCATCCCATTCTGTGACTAAAGCAGCCTCTGTTTAAGACCATATAAGCATTTGCTCTTATCATATTTGAAATTAGCCTGATAAAGACACTTTTGCTGGCCAAAGCACTACTGGACCCTGCCAGCTCGATTCCTGCCCGGGGCATCCCATTCTGTGACTACAGCAGCCTCTGTTTAAGACCATATAAGCATTTGCTCTTATCATATTTGAAATTAGCCTGATAAAGACACTTTTGCTGGCCAAAGCACTACTGGACCCTGCCAGCTCGATTCCTGCCCGGGGCATCCCATTCTGTGACTAAAGCAGCCTCTGTTTAAGACCATATAAGCATTTGCTCTTATCATATTTGAAATTAGCCTGATAAAGACACTTTTGCTGGCCAAAGCCCTACTGGACCCTGCCAGCTCGATTCCTGCCCGGGGCATCCCATTCTGTGACTACAGCAGCCTCTGTTTAAGACCATATAAGCATTTGCTCTTATCATATTTGAAATTAGCCTGATAAAGACACTTTTGCTGGCCAAAGCACTACTGGACCCTGCCAGCTCGATTCCTGCCCGGGGCATCCCATTCTGTGACTAAAGCAGCCTCTGTTTAAGACCATATAAGCATTTGCTCTTATCATATTTGAAATTAGCCTGATAAAGACACTTTTGCTGGCCAAAGCCCTACTGGACCCTGCCAGGTCGATTCCTGCCCAGGGCATCCCATTCTGTGACTAAAGCAGCCTCTGTTTAAGACCATATAAGCATTTGCTCTTATCATATTTGAAATTAGCCTGATAAAGACACTTTTGCTGGCCAAAGCCCTACTGGACCCTGCCAGCTCGATTCCTGCCCGGGGCATCCCATTCTGTGACTACAGCAGCCTCTGTTTAAGACCATATAAGCATTTGCTCTTATCATATTTGAAATTAGCCTGATAAAGACACTTTTGCTGGCCAAAGCACTACTGGACCCTGCCAGCTCGATTCCTGCCCAGGGCATCCCATTCTGTGACTAAAGCAGCCTCTGTTTAAGACCATATAAGCATTTGCTCTTATCATATTTGAAATTAGGCCTGATAAAGACACTTTTGCTGGCCAAAGCCCTACTGGACCCTGCCAGCTCGATTCCTGCCCGGGGCATCCCATTCTGTGACTACAGCAGCCTCTGTTTAAGACCATATAAGCATTTGCTCTTATCATATTTGAAATTAGCCTGATAAAGACACTTTTGCTGGCCAAAGCACTACTGGACCCTGCCAGCTCGATTCCTGCCCAGGGCATCCCATTCTGTGACTAAAGCAGCCTCTGTTTAAGACCATATAAGCATTTGCTCTTATCATATTTGAAATTAGGCCTGATAAAGACACTTTTGCTGGCCAAAGCCCTACTGGACCCTGCCAGCTCGATTCCTGCCCGGGGCATCCCATTCTGTGACTACAGCAGCCTCTGTTTAAGACCATATAAGCATTTGCTCTTATCATATTTGAAATTAGCCTGATAAAGACACTTTTGCTGGCCAAAGCCCTACTGGACCCTGCCAGCTCGATTCCTGCCCGGGGCATCCCATTCTGTGACTACAGCAGCCTCTGTTTAAGACCATATAAGCATTTGCTCTTATCATATTTGAAATTAGCCTGATAAAGACACTTTTGCTGGGCATAGCACTACTGGACCCTGCCAGGTGTACTTACTGCTGGTTTTTAGGGCATCCCATTCTGTGACTACACCAGCCTCTATTTAAGAACCTAACCATTTGCACCTATTCTAATTGAAATTAGGCATGATAAAGACACTTTTGCTGTGCATAGTCTTACTGCTGCCTGCCAGGTGCTCTCTGGTTTTTGGGACATCCCATTCTTTAACATACCATTAGCCTCTGCATTTACTGTAAGCTGCACATTTATTTAAAGAAATTTGGCCTGTATGAGCCTGCTAACACACTGCTGCTGTGTGCATATATACTGATCTCAAGTCTGCTTGGGGCATCCCATTCTGTAACATAACATAACCTACCTACCATACTAAGCAGCTCTCTTATTTAAACTAAGCAGGCCTCTTGGAGGCTGAGTGTCCACTTTTGGGTGTGCATTTATATTCGGTTTCATATACAGTGGGGTATCCCAATTTGTAAGATAACCTACCCCAACCATGTAAACTAAAGGTTACGTCCTTCCAGAAGGAAAACTTATACCGAACACTATTTTTGTTAGGGGCATTGACCTTTGGATTGATCGGCATGAAATTAATTTTTTTTTTTCAAAGTATGGCGCTGTGAAGAAGGTCAAAATGATGTCTCATACTTGGATTATTGTTACTTTTTGTTCAGCTTGAAATATAACAGGCCACACGGGCATCCCAAGGCACATGCTATTTTAAACCTATCTGTTATACAACATAAGCGTTGATCAGGCTACTTCAGTTTGCACTTGTTTTTGACTGATTTTAATAAACCAGGCCGCAGGGCACCCCAAAGCTGCACCTTGCACCCTATCTGGTATACAACATAAGCGTTGATCAGCATCAGCTTCATTAAGCTACTTCAGTTTGCACTTCCTTTTTGACTGCTTTCATTTAACCAGGCCGCAGGGCACCCCAAAGCTGCACCTTGCACCCTACCTGTTTATACTAAATAAGCATCTACAGCCTCAGCTTTATTAAGTTATTGCATTTTGAATTGGTTTTGGTCTGCTTTAAATACACCAGGCCGCAGGGCATCCCAAACCTGCATGTTGCACCCCATCTGTTATACTAAATAAGCGTTGATCAGCATCAGCTTTATTAAGCTATTGCATTTTGCATTGGTTTTTGTACTGCTGCCAAAACACTAGCCCATATGGGCATCCCAAACCAGCACATGTCACCCTATCTGTTATACTAAATAAGCTTCTACAGGCCCTTTTTTTATTTATTTATTTTTATTTATATAGAGCTGCAATGGCTTATATTGTGAGGTTAATTTGCCATTTTGCAGCATAATATAGAGCAGCCCCTGTGTAAATCTGAGGGGCAATAGCTTATATAGTGAGGTAAATTTGCCATTTTGCTTCGTTATATAGAGCAGCCCAGTTGCCATCTAAATCAACTACTGTCCGGCCAGTACAGCTTTTCCAGGGCAAACTCTGCTAGTTGCGGGCACAAGTCAAGTTTGGCTTCCCAGCAAATCCAGTGGATCTTCAAGGTGTGTTGGCATGGTCATGTCAAGGTATGACATGACCTGCTGTTTGAGGTCCAGCTCCAGGTCTTCCTGCTTCTCATGAGTAGACTCACTATGCGGGTGTAGAAAGCTACTCACTAGCGACTGAAGACTGAGGTTGCTGCTGATGGAGCTGCTGCTGCTCCTTCCACCCCCCCAGCAGCCATGGCAGTGGAAGGTGATCGCAAAGTTCCCCTAGAGTCAGACCTGCGGGAGTATGGGCCATGGCGCAAATAGACATCGCCCAACTGACTACGTGGGATGTCTCTGTAGTAGGTCAGTTTTTCCTCCCTCTCAGTGGGCGTAAAAAATGCCCCCATTTTGTGCCGGAAGCGAGGGTCCAATAAGTTGGAGAGCCAGAAGTCTTCCCGCTGAATAAAGGGAGACAATTCTGCGCTCACTAGTACGCATGCATGTGAGCATGCATCGTGCCATTTGTGCAAGTGACTCGGAGGGACTACCTGTCTCCATCTCCACTGTAAACTGCCATGGTGTGTCTGGGTCCTCTGTCTCGCCTTACTCACAACCCTCTAGCTCCTGTGGCTGCACCTCCTCTCCTGTCAGATGACTAGATAAAATGGTCATTTTGTGAAACCTAAACTGTGGTTTGCTGTGCCCCACCCCCTCCTCCTCCTCCACTTCTGCCCCCACAGGCTTCATGTGGCTGTGAAATGTATGTGCCATGTCTCCAGTGCCCTGACCAGCCATGCTTTCCAACATGTGTTGTAGTACATGAAGCAGTGGAATCTCATCGTTCATCTCATAGTCCTGGCAACTGACTAATAATGTAGCTTCCTCAAAGGGCCTAAACAAACGGTCGGTGTCACGTATGAGCTGCCAATGGTTTACATTGAATTTACACAGGGGTGTCCCCCTATCCGTTTGGATCATCCAGAAATCCGTGATGGCTTTTCTCTGTTCCTATAGTGCAGTGGTCCTCAACCCTGTCCTCAAGGCCCACCAACATGTCATGTTTTTTGGATCTCCAAATAGCCAGCTCTATTGCTCTGCAGCTGCACTAATTACTCCACCTGAGCATCTTTGTGGAGATCTGCAAAGCCTGGCCTGTTGGTGGGCCTTGAGGACAGGGTTGGGGACCACTGCTATAGTGGATCCTGCATATGGAGGGTGGAATTCCAACGGGTGGAAACATCGCAAATCAGACTATGGTGGGGTACACCTTTGTGACGCTGAGGCTCAATAAGGTTGTGCTTGGTGGTGTAGGAGTGCCAGAAGTGCATGCTAACTTTCTTTCCTGTTGTTCGGATGTCTTTCAGATGGGGGCAAGACTTCAAAACTAGACTGAACACGTGTGCCATGTCAGGACGCATGACTCTGGCTTCCTTGTCGCAGCGCAAACAAGATGTTCTTCCAAGTGTCAGTCACCATGGGTCCAAATTTGCAGTTTTCGTGGATTAAGCAATGCTTTCATGGATTGAGTTCTCATTTTTAGTAGTTCCTCCCATGTGTGACTCTGATGGTCAAGGAAAACCATGTGAAGAACAGCGTGAAACAACAATCACCAAGGGGGCCTAAAAGGATATATATTGTCCACCATGAGTCTATAGTTACAGCTCCAGGCGTAGACAACACTGTGCACTTTGGTACACACTGACAGGCTAAAGGACTGGCCCACCTTCTGTTCAACAACCATGCCATGTGACTCTCCACCTCGGCTCGGCACAAGCCATCAGTTCTCTGAAAGGTCCACCACTGGGTAATGCAGCAGGCTGGACTTATGGTGACGCTGTCTGAGAGGAGAAATCCCTCAGACATCAAGATTAAAAATTCCAAGAATTTTTGAGGGCTAATTATTCAGAGGCAAATGATAGCTAGTTGTTTCTGATTTAATTGCAAGGTGGAAACACACCCTCAAACAAAACTTCACTTTCGCAATACTATTGCATTTGTCTATTCATAATTTTATGTATATACACTAACTAACCTACTTTTTCTCCACAGGATGCTGCATGGAACACTGCCACATCGCTGAGTAGCTGATTTTTCCTACCAACAGTCCGCAATAATTCGCTGCTGCTGCCGCCGCCACCGCCGCAGACTCCAGGGACCCTCTTCCACTACCTCGGCTTGCAACACCTCCTCCCACGACACTCTCCTCATCACTAGTTGCCGGATAGTGGAAGAAGAGGCGAGTGTCTCCTCCACTTCTTGGCTGGGCAGTAGCTGCTGAATTTTATGATTATCAGATCTTGGATATCAGATCAATGGATAGTGGAGCTGAACCCAAAGCATAACAGGCAGACAGTTGACTGGGGGTGTCAGATGCCACTTGTGATGCAGTGGACTGCTTTTGCAGCACTTCCAGACAAAGTTGCTTCATTGGCTGACACAATGACTGGTAAAGCTGTGGAACATATGGTTGAAAAGCAAGAATAACCATTTGTTTTTATATGAAAAAGACCCTGGTTTATACAGACTTTTTTTTTCCAGAGACTGCCCTGCGTGGAAATGAATGGCGCATGGATCAGCCAAGCTTTCCTCCCAACAATGCCTGATGTATTCCAGTAGATTGATGACGGGGCCAGACCAAGAAAGATGGATCGTGCAAAACAGATTTAAGGCGCTGCTCTCAAGTTACAGACATTCCTCCGCATCGGACCACAAGTAAGTATTGATAAAAAATCCTTTACGTTACTCTTACTTTTTATTAATATTCTTCGGATAAGACGGATCAGACATGATTCCAGATTAAAAATTCCAAGAATTTTTGAGGGCTAATTAGTCAGAGGCAATGACACCTTCTTGTTTCTGATTTAATTAAAAGGTGGAAACACACCCTCAAACAAAACTTCACTTTGGCAAACTTTTGCATTTGTTTATTCATAATTTTATGTAGATATTACTAACTAAGCTACTTTTTCTCCACATGACTCTCCACAGGGTGTGATTCATCCAATTTTTGGGCTCCTGAGGCCAACCCCAGGGTCTGTTTAAAGTAATGTTTGGGCTCCTGCTGCTGCTGCTGCCAACTTCTGCCAACTCCAGGGTGTGATTCATCCAATTTTTGGGCTCCTGAAGCCAACTCCAGTGTATATTTGGGCTCCTGCTGCTGCTACTGTCAACTCCTGCCAACTCCAGGGTGTGATTCATCCAATTTTTGGGCTCCTGAGGCCAACTCCAGTGTATATTTGGGCTCCTGCTGCTGCTACTGTCAACTCCTGCCAACTCCAGGGTGTGATTCATCCAATTTTTGGGCTCCTGAAGCCAACTCCAGTGTATATTTGGGCTCCTGCTGCTGCTACTGTCAACTCCTGCCAACTCCAGGGTGTGATTCATCCAATTTTTGGGCTCCTGAGGCCAACTCCAGTGTATATTTGGGCTCCTGCTGCTGCTACTGTCAACTCCTGCCAACTCCAGGGTGTGATTCATCCAATTTTTGGGCTCCTGAAGCCAACTCCAGTGTATATTTGGGCTCCTGCTGCTGCTGCTGCCAACTTCTGCCAACTCCAGGGTGTGATTCATCCAATTTTTGGGCTCCTGAAGCCAACTCCAGTGTATATTTGGGCTCCTGCTGCTGCTGCTGCCAACTTCTGCCAACTCCAGGGTGTGATTCATCCAATTTTTGGGCTCCTGAGGCCAACTCCAGTGTATATTTGGGCTCCTGCTGCTGCTGCTGTCAACTTCTGCCAACTCCAGGGTGTGATTCATCCAATTTTTGGGCTCCTGAAGCCAACTCCAGTGTATATTTGGGCTCCTGCTGCTGCTACTGTCAACTCCTGCCAACTCCAGGGTGTGATTCATCCAATTTTTGGGCTCCTGAAGCCAACTCCAGTGTATATTTGGGCTCCTGCTGCTGCTACTGTCAACTCCTGCCAACTCCAGGGTGTGATTCATCCAATTTTTGGGCTCCTGAGGCCAACTCCAGTGTATATTTGGGCTCCTGCTGCTGCTACTGTCAACTCCTGCCAACTCCAGGGTGTGATTCATCCAATTTTTGGCCTCCTGAGGCCAACTCCAGTGTATATTTGGGCTCCTGCTGCTGCTACTGTCAACTTCTGCCAACTCCAGGGTGTGATTCATCCAATTTTTGGGCTCCTGAAGCCAACTCCAGTGTATATTTGGGCTCCTGCTGCTGCTGCTGCCAACTCCTGCCAACTCCAGGGTGTGATTCATCCAATTTTTGGGCTCCTGAGGCCAACTCCAGTGTATATTTGGGCTCCTGCTGCTGCTACTGCCAACTCCTGCCAACTCCAGGGTGTGATTCATCCAATTTTTGGGCTCCTGAGGCCAACTCCAGTGTATATTTGGGCTCCTGCTGCTGCTACTGTCAACTCCTGCCAACTCCAGGGTGTGATTCATCCAATTTTTGGGCTCCTGAGGCCAACTCCAGTGTATATTTGGGCTCCTGCTGCTGCTACTGTCAACTCCTGCCAACTCCAGGGTGTGATTCATCCAATTTTTGGGCTCCTGAAGCCAACTCCAGTGTATATTTGGGCTCCTGCTGCTGCTACTGTCAACTCCTGCCAACTCCAGGGTGTGATTCATCCAATTTTTGGGCTCCTGAGGCCAACTCCAGTGTATATTTGGGCTCCTGCTGCTGCTGCTGTCAACTTCTGCCAACTCCAGGGTGTGATTCATCCAATTTTTGGGCTCCTGAAGCCAACTCCAGTGTATATTTGGGCTCCTGCTGCTGCTACTGTCAACTCCTGCCAACTCCAGGGTGTGATTCATCCAATTTTTGGGCTCCTGAAGCCAACTCCAGTGTATATTTGGGCTCCTGCTGCTGCTACTGTCAACTCCTGCCAACTCCAGGGTGTGATTCATCCAATTTTTGGGCTCCTGAGGCCAACTCCAGTATATATTTGGGCTCCTGCTGCTGCTACTGTCAACTCCTGCCAACTCCAGGGTGTGATTCATCCAATTTTTGGGCTCCTGAGGCCAACTCCAGTGTATATTTGGGCTCCTGCTGCTGCTACTGTCAACTTCTGCCAACTCCAGGGTGTGATTCATCCAATTTTTGGGCTCCTGAAGCCAACTCCAGTGTATATTTGGGCTCCTGCTGCTGCTGCTGCCAACTCCTGCCAACTCCAGGGTGTGATTCATCCAATTTTTGGGCTCCTGAGGACAACTCCAGTGTATATTTGGGCTCCTGCTGCTGCTACTGCCAACTCCTGCCAACTCCAGGGTGTGATTCATCCAATTTTTGGGCTCCTGAGGCCAACTCCAGTGTATATTTGGGCTCCTGCTGCTGCTACTGTCAACTCCTGCCAACTCCAGGGTGTGATTCATCCAATTTTTGGGCTCCTGAGGACAACTCCAGTGTATATTTGGGCTCCTGCTGCTGCTACTGTCAACTCCTGCCAACTCCAGGGTGTGATTCATCCAATTTTTGGGCTCCTGAAGCCAACTCCAGTGTATATTTGGGCTCCTGCTGCTGCTACTGTCAACTCCTGCCAACTCCAGGGTGTGATTCATCCAATTTTTGGGCTCCTGAGGCCAACTCCAGTGTATATTTGGGCTCCTGCTGCTGCTACTGTCAACTCCTGCCAACTCCAGGGTGTGATTCATTTAATTTTTGGGCTCCTGAAGCCAACTCCAGTGTATATTTGGGCTCCTGCTGCTGCTGCTGTCAACTCCTGCCAACTCCAGGGTGTGATTCATCCAATTTTTGGGCTCCTGAAGCCAACTCCAGTGTATATTTGGGCTCCTGCTGCTGCTGCTGCCAACTCCTGCCAACTCCAGGGTGTGATTCATCCAATTTTTGGGCTCCTGAAGCCAACTCCAGTGTATATTTGGGCTCCTGCTGCTGCTGCTGCCAACTCCTGCCAACTCCAGGGTGTGATTCATCCAATTTTTGGGCTCCTGAGGCCAACTCCAGTGTATATTTGGGCTCCTTCTGCCCCTCATAGTGATGCCACTTCAACTCTCTGCAATTGTGCCGCTCTGCGATTCTATTAGCGATGCCTCTGATCTGCATGTGATATTTCTTCAAAGTATTATTTAACTAACCCAGCACGCATCCTGTGCGTGTTACAGCAAGGCTGAATGGTTTACAACCCTATTGAGGCTGTAGGAGGCTCAGAAATAGCCGTTTTTAATAGCGATTCGTCGCGAATTTATTCGGGTCGAAACGATTTTTGTCGGAAAATTCGGCGAATCAGTCGAATCGAATTTTTCAAAAGTTCGCTCATCTCTACTCTTAGCAGTAAACTTTTAAAATGATAAGAAATAAATAAAGCTAGCAAAAGCAAAAAATAAAAGACATGTAGACAAAGAAATCAAAATCATCCCTAAACTGTTTTTCAAGTATATAAATTCACAGACAACACAATCAGAACAAGTAGGCACACTAACTAATGGGAATGGGTTCAAGAGAAAGTGGAGCTAAAATTTTTTAGCACTGTTTACTCAAATGAGGCGCAAAAGAGGAGCACGGAGTCACTGGCAATACCAATACTGGCAATACCATTAGGAAATAAGAATACCGCACCAAAAATGCATCAATATGTGATAAAGTTATAAATACATAACTGTAATCCTAAATATAGGAAAACACATACCACGAAAATGTGGATGCAAATACTAGTAAGTGTATTGATTCAAAAAAGTAGCATACACAGCACTGATACACTGAAATACATTCATATCACAGAAAAACATTACAGTGTATAGTTTGGTAGTCAGTCTGATTGATGCCTCTTGGAGTTCTATATGAGAGAGGATGAATACTAACCATAACTCTAATAGTAACATTATGGTGCTCATTTTAATTTTTTGGTAAAGCATGGTGCACCAGCGGTGTGCCTTGTGGTTTGAAATGCAGCCTACATCTTGGTCAGCTTTTCTATTTTAACACAAAAAAAAAATTGTTGTTCCACTTTTTTCCCAAAAAGTCACCTGCACCAGCGATAAAGCATTTTTACAGACGAGAAACATAGTTGGTTGTTTTTAAGGATTTTTGAAACAACAGGGGCCTTTGCGGTATGCAGAAAAAAGGCCAAATATTCTGCATAGCCCATAGGGTGCTGTTATTTCTAAACTTAAAAAAAATACTCTTACCTTATTTAAATAATGATGTCCCTTGCTTTTAAAAATGCCCCATCATGTTTCCAGGTAGTATTTTGGAAAAAAATGAAACACAAACATTTTATTGCACTCCTGATTGCTAGAATTAAAAAGCTCACAAGAAAAAGCTCACAAGATTGCAGGTTGCAATTCGCACTGCAAGGCAGTTGGTGCGCCCTGCTTTTCTAAATAATTAACATAACCCTCCATAAGTAGCAGGATCCTATGTCTAAGGCAAGATACCTTCAAAATGTCTGTAGAAGTATCACAACTCCAAGTGGACTGATTAGCAAAGTATCTGTGACCATAGGTTAAGGAGAAAGACATGTGCATCAGTAGATCTGTCTGTACATATACCTGTATCATCAGTACAGCTATATGTACAGAGAATAACAAGATCTATTTTCAGATCAGATCATATCAAAGTCCTGCCAAAAGTTAGAAGCATAAATTGGCACACATTAAAATGATGGTGCCCAATCATAGTGGCAGATACACACTAGCCAAGTGTGAACAATATATATGCAAAATAGGTAAGCAAAAGGTATGAAAAGTGATTACTCCAGACAAGCTCTAGATAAAGTACAGCCAGTTAAACAATCACTAATGTTACCACCAACATTTCACGACTTTTGCTCTTTCCTCAGGGTAGCGATACTGGCAATACCCAAAGCAAAATTCTGAGAGCATAACATCAAAAAAGCCTAAATAATTTAAATAAGATCAAGACTCCAGGACCGATTGGACTTTACCCACGAGTTACTAAATATGTCAGCTCAGTTTTATCCCTGTTACTGATTTTTCAAGACTCACAAAAAATTGGTATAGTGGCAAGGGATTAGCACAAGGCAAATGGGGTACCCAGTTTTAAAAAATGTACTGGTCTTCTCCGAGTAATAACAGACATGTAAGCTTACCATCTATTGTAGGAAAATTGCTTGAGGGGCTTTTAGAGTGGACAAAACTCAGGATTTTGACTATTCAGCTTGTGGCCAAATATCTTTTGTGAGGAGAAGTCAGATATAAATGTTGGAGGAAAGAGAAGCTGAAGGAACAAAAGTTGCAGGTTATTCCTGCTGATCAGCCGAGTAAAAATACTTCCCTTAGGAAGCTTGCGAAGAAACGCCTTGGGAGAATATCTCAGCACCATCACCAGCCAGGAACATCATTACCCAATATGAGCCTGAGTGTTTTTGTTCTCATGAATATGCTTTACTACACATGCTATACCTGTACATTATGCAATCACCAACTTCATCTCAATGATGTTTTTAATGTGTAAAAAAGGTGGAGGGAGCCTCTTTGACAAGTCGCTTTGTGGGGTGTAACCCTTAAAAATGTATTTCTATATGTATCAAATACTCGGAGGCGCCTCCCTCAATGTTTGTGATTGCTTGAAGTATGTGATAAGGGTTAATTGTGTGGTAGAAATGGGTATTTAGCCTTATATGTCATTTTAATATTTAACACAAATTATAAGTTCATTTTTTTCTCTCCATATGACACTCAATCCTAAATTAAAAAAAAGTGCACTACAGACCAAAATATATTGTAGTAATATATACAAAGCAAGAAAATACATACAGTATGTAAATGTATCCTTGGATGCGATTCTGATGGGTTGTTCATTGATAGAAGTAAATTTCCCTGTGAAAAACTCCCAGGAAACTGCAGCCTTCTGCCAGGGGGACCAAAAATTGTCAGGGCCAAGGGCTAATTAGTTGTAGAGAACATGAAAAACGTATTCCATGTATCAGTTCAGCATAAGCATTGGTAGCCCTGTACCCTAGGTAAAGGATATCTCTGTAGAACTAGGTAGAATGCTGGTGAGGCCACATATGCAACATATCTTGACCTTATTACAGTGTCATCACCTTGTGAGATGAAACTCGCCAGTGGGAATTCTCGCTTCTCAGATGATTCAGGGACACAAGCGAGATCATCCAGCATTTGCTGGACAGTTTAGTGAATCACTGTCAGTGATTTTGTCAGTGTTTTCAATGATTAAAACCATGCCGCTATAGCAGGCATGATTTATTATCAATGAAAATGACAGCTGGAACATTTTTACTCTAAAACAATGTGCCCCCCCAAAACACACTAGCCTGGGCCCCAGGCATAAGGGATGGTAAGAGGTTGAGCTGGCTGCCAGTTTACCAGCCCTTGTGCCCTTCAGTATGGGTTTGTCCAGCTTTTAACTTGTGAGATTTGTCCCCACGGGAAAAAATGTAATCTCGCTGAAGAGTCCCTGAAAAAACACTCCCAGAATCAACCGAGTTAATACTTTTGTAATTTTCTTGCACGACAGGACAGATTGTTTTTTCTTGTTTAAAAAATCTGCTGGGATTCCAATCTTAACTTAACGGTACTGAATTGAGCATTAGGTGTTCAGCACCAATAGCCCCAAATCAGATCTTGAAGGTCTGAACCCCCACCACCACAACCGCCATCTTGGATTTGAATGTAAATAAATAAAAAAAATGTACCTTGTTCTTAGACACTTTGGGAAGGCTCACTTATAATCCCATCCTACTGGGTAATGGGTTATCATACAGATATTATCTTTTTAATTTTAAATTCGAAATCAGGGTTAGCATGTTTTTTTATAATCCCTTGGATTTGATTGTTTTTTGAAAAGAGGGGGCAGTATGATATAAAATCGGAGATAGTTACTTCTATGGGTAATAAGGTAATATGACACAGGGCAGCAGTACAGCTTTTAATCCAGTTACTTCAATGCAGTGGTATAAATGGGCTGCACCAGACACAGCTTTTGGAATTAATGCCAAAAAAGTTCAACCTTGATCTTATCAGACCATAACATTTGTACACAACTTAATGCAGGTTTTGGTAAAACATAGCCAGGCTTCGATGTTTTTATTTGTAAGAATTGCCACCCTACTCTACCACTCACATATTGTTGTCAAATGCAGTACACAACAAGTACTTGCCAGAAACTCTTGCAGCAGCTTTAAAGTTGCTGTAGGCCTCTTGTCAGCCCCCCAAACCAATCTTCTTCTAGTTTTTTCATCAAATATCCAGTTGTTCAGGGTAGCTGTTGTGCAAATTTCTATCCAATTCTTGATAACGATATTTTCACTGTGCTTCATGGTATATCTAATGACTCAGTAAATTTGTGTTGTTCCCTTCTCCTGGTTTATACCTTTCAATAAGATCTCTTTGCGGTATTTAAAGGAGCACTATCGCGAATAGGGATGAGCGGACTTTTGAAAAATTCGATTCGGCTGATTTGCCGAATTTTCCAACAAAATTCGGTCCGAATTTATTCGTGACGAATCGCTATTAAAAACGGCTATTTCTGAGCTTCCTAGAGCCTCAATAGGGTTGTAAACCGTTGCTGTAGGGTTGCTGCCTTGCTGTAACACGCATAGGATGCGTGGTGGGTTAGTGAAATAATACTGTAAATAATTATGACATGCAGATCAGAGGCATCGCTATTAGAATCGCAGAGCGGCACAATTGCATAGAGTTGAGGTGGCATCACTATGAGGGGCCCCTATATTGCCTGAAAAACACACCCTGGAGCTGGCAGCAGCAGGAGCCCAAATATTGGCTGAAAGACATCCTGGAGCTGGCAGCAGGAGCCCAAAAATTGGCTGAATGACACCCTGGAGTTGGCAGCAGCAGCAGGAGCCCAAACATAGCTTGAAAGAGACACTGGAGTTGGCAGCAGGAACCCAATAATTGGCCTAAAGACACACTGCAGTTGGCAGCAGCAGCAGCAGGAGGCCAAAATTTGGCTGAAAGGCACACCCTGAAGTTGGCATCAGCAGGAGCCCAAAAATTAGCTGAATGACACCCTGGAGTTGCAAGCAGCAGCAGCAGGAGCCCAAACATATCTTAAAAGAGACACTGGAGTTGGCAGCAGGAACCCAAAAATTGGCCTAAAGACACACTGCAGTTGGAAGCAGCAGCAGCAGGAGGCCAAAATTTGGCTGAAAGGCACACCCTGAAATTGGCATCAGCAGGAGCCCAAAAATTGGCCTAAAGACTTAAATATGTTTTGCACCATTTGGAAAGTGTAAAACGTGCCACCATGCTGAATCTTGTCGCATGCATCAGCCATTGGTGGGTGGAAATCCTGGCTGATCCATCCCTGATTCCTTTTGACAAAGGTGAGTCTCTCCACATTTTTAGTTGACAGACGAGTTCTCCTCGCCGTAACTATGACCCCTGCCGCACTAAACACCTGCTCAGATGGCACGCTACTTGCGGGGCAGGACAGCTTTTCCAGGGCAAACTAAGCTAGCTGCGGCCACAAGTCAAGTTTGGCTTCCCAGAAGTCCAGCAGATCCTCAAGGTGTGTTGGCATGGTCATGTCAAGGTATGACATGACCTGCTGGTTCAGGTCCTGCTCCAGGTCTTCCTGCTGCTCATGAGTAGCCTCACTATGCGGGTGTAGAAAGCTACTCATTAGCGACTGAAGACTGAGGCTGCTGCTGATGGAGCTGCTGCTGCTGCTCCTGCCAACCCCCCCAGCAGCCATGGCAGTGGAAGATGAGCGCAGAGGTTCCCCCGAGTCAGACCTGCGAGAGTATGGACCATGGCGCAGATAGGCATCGGCCAACTGACTACGTAGAATGTCTTTGTAGTAGGTCAGTTTGTCCTCCCTCTTGGCGGGTTTAAAAAATGCCCCCATTTTGTGCCTGAAGCGAGGGTCCAATAAGGTGGAGAGCCAGAAGTCATCCCGCTGACAAATGGAAACAATTCTGTGGTCACTACGCAAGCACGTGAGCATGCTTCCTGCCATTTGCGCAAGTGACTCGTAGGGACTACCTGTCTCCATCTCCACTGCATACTGCCACGGTGTGTCTGGGTCCTCTGTCTCGCCTTCCTCACAACCCTCTAGCTCTTCTGGCTGCTCCTGCTCCTCCTCTCCTGTCCGCTGACTAGATAAACCAGCCATTTCGCCAAGCCTAAACTGTGCACTGTGCCACTCCTCCTCCTCTTCCTCCTCCTCCTCCAGTTCAGCTCCAACGGGGTTCATGTGGCCGTAAGATGTAGATGCCATGTCTCCAGTGCCCTGACCAGCCATGGTTTCCAACATGTGCTGTAGTACATGAAGCAGTGGAATCACGTCGTTCATCCCGTAATCCTGGCAACTCACAAATAAAGTGGCTTCCTCAAAGGGCCTGAGCAAACGGCAGGTGTCACGTATGAGCTGCCACTGGTTGACACAGTTGAAGTTACACAGGGGAGTCCCCCTATCCGCTTGGATCATCAAGAAATCCGTTATGGCTTTTCTCTGTTCGTATAGTCTGTCCAACATATGCAGGGTGGAATTCCAACGGGTGGAAACATCACAAATCAGACTATGTTGGGGGCTACCGTTCTGACGCTGTAGCTCAAGAAGGGTGTGCTTGGCGGTGTATGAGTGGCTGAAGGGCATGCAAAGTTTCCTTGAAGTGAAAAAAGCAGAAGCTAAATAAAGTAAGATACTGCTTCTCTGCACCAGATGCTATGAAAATTGGCAATATGGGATACCCTGCGGGCTGGTGTTTTTACAGGACTCACAAAACCAATTCAAAATGCAATATATTAATAAAACAGAGCCTTTAGAAGCTGATTTAGTATAACAGATAGGGTGAAATGTGCTGGTTTGGGATGCCCATGTGGCCTGGGGTTTTTACAGGGCGCACAAAACCAATTCAAAATGCAATATATTAATAAAACAGAGCCTTTAGAAGCTGATTTAGTATAACAGATAGGGTCAAATGTGCTGAAATAGTATGCCCATGTGGGCTGGGGTTTTTACAGCATACACAAAAAATTAAAACTAATCGAGTTATAAGAAATGCTTGTGTGTAACAGATAGGGTTAAATATGCCACTGCCAAGATGGGATGCACAGTGGCCAGGAATATTTACAGCACAAAAAAAGCAATTTAAAACTGATCTGGCAAAATGAAGTGAAGTGAAAATAAAAAATAAGTTTCCCTGTCACTTTCTCTGCTGTCCCTGCCTGGATCGTTCCCGATTTTCCCTATCTTTCCCTGGCTCTCCCTGGCACTGTGTGGGTCTCTGTGGGTCTCCCTGACTCTCCCTGCCTGTCTGTTAGTCTCTTCCTGTCTGCAGCAACCTCCGTTCTGTCTGCAATGCAAGGCTGAAATGCGCACAAGCAAGATGAGCGCCGTTTATATAGCACTGTGACGTCACCGGGCATCCTGGCTGCTGATAGGCTGCATGTGACCTTCCCATGATAACTTGCCCCAGGGGACATGTCCGGACATGTCCATCCACCATTTTACAATGGCTGTAATTGAAATAAATGGAGTTTAAAGGAAAACTTCGATTGATCGAATCGCTGGGAAATTCGGATTCGTTCCGAATCGAATTTTTCCTGAAGTTCGGAACAAATTCGGGTTCTTCCGAATCGATTCCCTAATCGCGAAATTGTGAAATATTAAAAATCCATATAAACACTTCAGATAATGAGAGGAGGGGTCACTTATACACCCAAACTGAATAATACTACCGCAATGCTTTTGTTTTATTCTCTCATGGTAGGAATAAAATCCAGGGGTGTCAGGTTTAGTCTATCAGGGGTGACAGAGCCTGTAACCTGGGATGTCCTCTTCCTGCCATTAAAAGAAAGAAATATAAGCCTGGCTGAATATTTTTTGATGATGGGTGTGTAAGTGACCCCCTCTTCCCACCATCCAGCATATTTATATGGATTTTTATCATTGGGCCATTTTTTCGCAATATTGCTCCTTTAACCCTTCTAGTGCCAGCTACGTGACTCTCACGTAGCTGCCTCTCCAACCGTTAAGTGCCAGCTATGTGAGAGTCACGTAGCTGAATTTAGAGGCCCATAAAAAAAAAAGTAAAAAACATACAGACTTACCTTACCCCTAATTTGAAAGGGCCAGCGATTCTGTACAAGAATCCGCTGTTAGATTTCTGCCCCCAGGCCTCTGATTCTTCAGGAGGGGGCCCGGAATAGGCCCCCCCCCCCGCCGGCGCCGACAAAAAAAAAAAAAACAGTAAATGACATTTACTCACCTCGCAGCGCGATGGCTCTCCCTGGGTCTTCTCTTCACCAGGGGGGGCTCCGATCCCCCCCCCCCCTGGGCTTTCCACGCTGCTTGTGAGGGCCCAGAAACAGGCCCTCACCATCCTCTTCGGCCGCCCCTAGCCCCGCCCACTTGATGACGTCATCCCGCTCCTCGGGTTACCGGCACCCGGGCTCCGATCTGTCAGTTGTCAGCAGCGATCGGTGCAGGGAGGGTGGAAGGCAGGGAGGCTCTGATCTCCCTGCCTCCCACCCTCCCTGCTCTGATCACTACCGACAACTGTCATCTGCAGCAGCGTGGGACACTGGATGGGAGGTAAGTATAAGTCAAAAAAAGAATAATAAAATATTTGTCTGGTGTCTTTTTTTTTTACTTAACCCTTTGTGAACTGGTAAGGGGTCCATGAGACCCCTCATACCAGTTCACAAGGCTCTGGGTATGGCAGGTCACCTGCGGCAAGCGGGTGACTTGCCATAACCCCCAGCCCCCCATTACCTGCCTCCCCAACGGCCAGGGGGGGGCAGAAGCGCCCGGGCCACGTGGCTATGTGGGCTAGTAGCCTGCAGGGCCAGGGGCCACCAACGCTGGCCCCTGCGCCCTGTTCTACAAGCCCCCATAGCTGGTCCGGGTCAGTAATGCTGGGTAAGGGGGACCCGATGTCATTTTTGGGGGGGGATTTTAAGGCTTTTTAACCCTTAGAATTCCAAAAAAGAAATGAGGTCCCCCCCCCCCCCCCCCCCCCGGGAGGGGGAACCCTATGTCATTTTTTTTTTTTATTAACCCCATATTGCATAGTTGTATTCTATCTGAAATATCCTAAACTGCTGTTTCAGGAAAGGGGGTATACCTATACATATACCATTGTAACCGGGAGAAATAGGGCTTTCACACGCAATAATATTTTATTAACAAACTTACATTTTTTATTACAAAAAAAACACTACAAATTGTAAACAATAGTTTTTTTTCATTTTTTTGCACATATTTCACCCAAAAGTATTGAGAATACACTAAATAAAAAACCAAACAAGACATTTCATGTTGAAGCCCAGACTCTGCTGAAAAAATCAATATATAATTTTCATGGAAATCCCTTCAAAAATCAAGGTTGCACACGTGTAGCGCAAAAACGTGAAAAGTCGTCGGGCAACAGAGTGTGACAAAAAATCTAGGTAGGCTGGCACTCAAAGGGTTAAGCTGTTTATGTACTTTTGCTGTGAAATGCAAGGACACGCCAGGAAAATCCTACTAGAACAGCTAAACCTGATATGGGGTTTATCAGAATCACTTAAAATAATGGCACCTATGTACTACTACAAATAAATATGTGCATTTTTAAATGTGATTGGCTAATTCTGACCACATTCCGAATTATAAGTGGATGTTCACATTTTTGCAACCACATTTCTTGGGTTTTGTTATTTTTATTGTTCCATTTTAAATGATTCCAGTTTGTTTTTTCAATGGAATTGACAGAGTATGGGGTCATATTGGAGTTTTTTTACAAGACCAACAAGGATGTGCAGACTTTTTTATATCCACTCTATCTGCTCTACCTGGGAGTCTTCAAGGTACAGTAGTGAAATGAGCATAATTTTATTTCCTGAACTTAATACTTTTTGCAACAATCCTGACAAAACTTGGGTCCTTCTTAAAGCATTTTTTGTAAGCAGATGTTTGTGCAAGATATATTATTAAATGTGTTTGCTAAATTATTAAATGCAATATGACATTTCAGAATTACATTTTTTAGATTATTGTAAATATCAAAATGTTTTAATGTGTGTCTCATGAAAGACTTGAAAATTTAGTCATAGTTTTAGACTTAAACCAGTGGACGAGAATTGAGCTATAGAAGTGATGTTGCTTGTATATGCATACTAATAAATTAGTCCCTAAGAGAATATACAAAGTCAAACTAGCAAAACTGAAAAATTCTTTTTGAAGAATGATCAAGAAGTTACCAAACACTTGAAAGTTTTGATTATTTATCGCAAAATAGTTTATATGCTTTACTCATAGAGGGGACTGATAAATATTTTATAGTTCTTGGTTGATTAACTTGTATGGGGGGGGGGGGGCGCAGGACTGGCTACCAGGGGAGGTGGGGAAAAGATGCATGTTTAGTTCTGAGTATTTATATGAACATCATCTTGAATACAGTGATGTGGTGTTAAAATAAAAACCATAAAAAAGTAACCGCTCAAATGTATGCAGTCTTGTGGTTTGGCTTCAGGGTATAAACAACCTCCCAAATGATGGCTATAGGGTGTGCATGTTAAATAAATGAGTGCGGTTGTAAGCTACACCGAGCTAAAGATATTACAGTATTATTATCATTATTACAGTCAGTCAGTCAGTAATTTTCAAATAAGCAAAATACAGTGTATATTTTTTTTACCTATCCTAACATACTCTGGTCCTTGTCATGACCCTGCTGTACCAGTTTTTATTTTTCAAGATCCGCATATACTTTTTCACATAGTCCTGTTTGTCTATCACCACCACATTTCCCCTTTTATCAGCAGGTTTTATTGTCAGCTGATCATTCTCTTTCAGTTCTTTAAAGGAGCACTATCGTGAAAAAATGGCCCAATGATAAAAATCCATATAAATATGCTGGATGGCGGTAGGAGAGGTCACTTATACACCCCGGATCAAGAAATATCCCGTCAGGCTTGTTTCTTTTATTTTAATAGAAGGAAGAGGAAATTTAGGGGTGACAGATTCTGTCATCCTTCATATGCTAAACCTGTCATCCCTGGATTTTGTTCCTATAATGTGAGAATAAACCACAAGCTTCGTGGGAGTTTTATTCATTTGGATATATAAGTGACCCATACTTTTATTAGCCGACCGGTTTATATGAATTTTTAACATTACACAATTTCACGATAGTGCTCCTTTAATCTACCTTGATTGTGGTTCGATTATATTATTAGGGGCCAAATTAGTCAAATTTAATTTTTCCACCTCTTGAGTTACCAAATTAATAGGTGGCTTGAATTCTTAGTTAATGAAGGTCAGTAAGTTGACTTTTTCCTAATGCGTGTTACATCAAATTCAAGGCTGCCCTGTGAATGTTTTCTTCTTCGTCGTCTGTTAGTCTGTTTCTGTTAATAGCTCAATTAATTCCTTTAGTTCCGTTCAGTTTTTTCTTGACCATTCTGACCAATCTTTAATACTGTCTGGTTTATCAGGATCTTTATCTAGGAATTTGTGTTTTAATGCTAGCTGCCTCCCAAAGAGTTGTATGTCTTTAATGCATTCACATTTCTCATTGTCCTGATCCAAGCAAAAATGTAAACCTACTGCTAATGTCTCTATCTGGGATTCAGTTAGTGAACAGAAATGTGGTAAGCTTACCAAAGTGACCATAGCCTAATTTTTCCTTCGGTGTAGGGGGGGGCGGGGGGGGGGGGGTAAGGGTGGTAGGGGGGACACAGGGGGATAATATAAAAAAATAAATAAATAAATAAAAAAACACCCACGCCACTCCAACATATCCACAATGACAAGCAAGTAACTCCGATCAGGCTGTTGGCCCATCATGATAACGACGGTAGACATATGGGCTACTCCATATGAAGAAGGAGATACAAAAACTGAGTGGAAAAAAAAAAAAAAATAGAAATGTGGTATGGGAGGGAGATTAGCATAATCAGTGATTTTGAGATCAAAAGTAGTAACCTGTACTTATTGTCCAGAGAGTGGAAAGGAGGAGGGGCAGATATTATATTTTGTGCTGGGTATACCAGCCCTGCCGAGGAAGGCATGCACATTTGTATAAGGTATGAAATTAATGAAGGAATTATACAAAGTGCAATACCTGTTTACTTGTGTATTGTTAAAAGCAATGTTGGAATTCATGTTTAATTGTAATTGTAGTTCCACTTTGTTTTGAACAAGACCAAATAATGTACCAAAATGTGTTTTCCAAGACACCAAGTTAAAAGTGATAAAGCCCTGGCATTTTTATTAAAAGTAGAAATAAAGCAACACATGTTTTAAAGAGAACAAAAAGAGTTTTTCAAGCTTTAAATTATGTTTATTGATAAGCCTTTCTATGTACGGTACTTTAAGTTTTCTAGGGGATAGAGGGAAATGATCTGTTAACTAGCAGGCACTTTTTTTTGAGACTTTCTCCACACTGCGTTGGGTGGGACTCCGCCGTCTTGTCTTTGATGCTGGTGGAGGCTGGTGGGGGCAAAGCTCCCAGGCACGAGGATGACCCAGGAATGCCGGAGGAGGACCTCTATAATTTGCAGAAAGCTGAGGACCTCCCATTTTCGGATAAAGAAGTGACATCAGACGAGAAAAAAACTCTGGTCTCTGACCAGATGCTTCACTGGTTCAACAGAGGGACACATACAACACAGAAATACTGTTACAGTATGTACCAGGGAAACCCTTCTATACCCTTTGTGCAAATAAAACCAGAAAATTGCTTTAAGATGCTTGCACCATTTAATACCATATCAAATCATTTAGGTCCACATGACAAACTTGTGCTGCTTGTTGGTAGACTTTTTAATCTTGTGTCATAAAATGCGCTCTTGTGATTCTAAATCTTATTGTTTCATTTGAACGTGTTTCATTTTTATATTGTTTTTGGTCAACATAGAGTGGACCTAGATAAATACATATACATAATAGTACGACTAAATGGACCATAGGCAGCATATGTAGATTATGGTCTAGTCATTGCTACATACAGGCAAAATGCACTTACATTTAGGATGGTAATACAGGGAATTAATACAGGCCTAGGTTTTAATTGCACATAGGGGATAGAAGGGTGTCCCTGTTACTTACTGTCACATGATTGTTGTGTTGTAGGGTCCCCTATATACCCTGAATCCCTAAGTTGTATTAAATATATTTAAATAGACAACTGATTCTAATATTTGCTTTGTGTTAACACATGGACCCCATGGACTCCTCAGAGCCATCAGAGAGACATTTGGTCTGAGAAGGTGACCGTGGCCACTGCAACAGACAAGGAGCCAGATGCCTACCAGGATGAGAAGATCCATAAAAACCCTTCTTGAACAACAGCAGAAGCTGGTGAACTGCCAAGGCCAATATTGGCTTTAAAAAACACACTTTTTCAACTAGTGTCTGCATGGGAGTGTTCTCAGAATATACATGTGGTCTCTCAGAAGTGTCTCTTGGTTGTTTGGAAAGACTTTAATAGTGAGCTTAAAGCAGAAAAAAACACAACCGGGGGGTTCCACACAGCAGATTTTGTATGCCCCAGAGGGCCAGCTTCTGGCCTTCTCCTGGGGCATCCAGAAATAGGATGCCCCTTTATGTGAAACACCCCTGGCTCACTGCAAAACTCACCTTTGTCCTGGTACCCTTGTTAATGTAAACATCAGCGGCTGCATCTCCAGCAACTATAGGCTGAGACGTGCTTTTACACCCAGCCATTCAGATAGGCTTGGGACAGGAACACGCCTTGTCTGGGGATGTCTGGCTATTGCTCAGCACAGAGCCCCTTGCAAAGCATTAATATGCATGGCAAATGCCTCTGACTGAACAAGAGCCCACATATGCACTATTGGGCTGGGGAAAGTTAAGCTTTTACTGCCGAACTTACGGGTTTCACATAAGCGGAATCCCAAATTGAATGGTCGTGGGGCACAATCAAAACCTGGGATAGCCCAGGTTTTGTTCTGCTTCAACCCAAAAATGTGAAAAGTAATTCGAAAACTTGTTAACTATCTGACATTCAGGTTCAAAAATAGCTGGGATCAGTACAAAATTCAAGTAAAGAGACTATCTTGGAAGACCTACAATGGATTCCAATGTGTTTGCTGAAAAAATCTGGAGTACTGCTCAAGAGTTCACCCCTTAGCTACACTTAACTAGTGGTAAATACAGCTAACATGAGCGTAGTCAGGCAAACATGGCCCACTCTGGTAAACACAGCAAACATGGTGAATATTTGGAAATGTCAGAATATGGACGAAGCAGCTAGCAAATATGACACTTTGTAAAATCATGTTACTTTCAAACAAAAGGCGACTGGAAAATAAGGAGTTGGAATCCCGCTGCCTCAAAAACCCATTTAAATAGGGGATCATCTCATTTTTGTACCAGGCTTTGATAATCCCTCGGCATTTAGAAAAACTGGTTATATTTTTAAATGGGAGGAAGAACAAACGAAAACCAACAGCGAATGGGATAGGATTTGGAAGGCCATATGTAAAATGTCCCGTAATGTCCTAGCCCAGGAAAATGCATATAAAGTCCTATACCAATGGTACTACACCCCTGAGAAGATCCATAAGTGTTTTCCAATACACTTCCCCTTATGCTTCAGATTCGGTTTTCCCAAAAGTAAAAGACACTTGGTTTTTGCTATATAAATAATTGGGTACAGTTTGTTCAAAAATGTTAGACCTAAACCCACGAGGGGGCCCTACTCTCCAGGAAGTACAACAACTACCAGCCTACTGCATGGAGACTAGACCATTTGTTTTCCATACTAAAGCAAAAGATCGATAGAGCGGGGAAAACACCCGTAGTTTCATGGGCTGCCACCAAAAGACAAATCTCTGGCATCATGGTTAACGAAAATCTTACAGCTTTGGAAAAGAAAGAGAAATTCAGGGAGATATGGCTCCCGTGGATCAATCACTGTGGTTTGGACACCTTGCTGGTCTCCTTACAGCTATGACTAACACTGGGTGGTATCCTGGGGGTCCAGGTGATATGGGGATGGGACGTCCAGCATTTACTAAACCCCTCCATACTTCTCTTCTTTCTCTCCTCTCTTCTATAGTCTAAACCTTTTTCTTCCATATTACTCTGAAGACTGATGATGATTCCTATATCTTTCCCCAAGTTAATGTGATAAATGTTAAAATAGCTGTTTATCATGGTACTATGAGAAGCCTTAAGGCAAACCAGCTGTCCTGTCTAAGGGTATATTCCCCATCAGAGAACAGTTATAGTAACTGATAGGCAATTGGTTTACAGTTAGTTTGCTACCCAAACTCTGCTAAAACCCACAGTTGACATACCCCATAGATGAGACATTACTCACTGGATACGTTTCCTGATATGTGCTTTACCTATATAACAAAAGTTTTTTGTACCTAATGCCGCATTTATGTATGGAGTGCCCAGATGTACCAAGAAAACAACTAATAAAGTATTTGTAAAAGAAAAGGAAGCCCTTGGAAACCCCAAAGGCTGATTTCAAATTTGAAATGTCACGTCTTTTAAAGAGATGAATCTTCATGAACTTCTTAATACATTGGTCTAAGACATCAAAAGGGATAAGGAAGGATTAGTCCAAGACAAATTACTCACTTTATAGGCATATATACAGCACGTAAAGGCCATGATAAACTAAATCTATGCTGGAATGTGCTGGTCCGGCACAAGCAAGCACAGCCTTACATACTTACTGATTCAGCGATGTGAGAATTTCTTGGAGGGGTGGGGGGATTGTTATCTTGATATTTTACTAGAACATGGGCCAAACCAAATTGACAAGGGTCATAAGAAAGGGGCACAACTCCACAAATACCATAAAATAATAATATTTTATTAAATGTTACACTATAGCAAAAATAAAAACACACATGCAACACAAAGACACTGTTAAAATCAATTCATCCACTATTCCTGTGATGCTAAAATACTTAGCAGTCCATATTATAGAAGACCATAAGGTATCAAAAAGTACAAATAGAAGTCAGTATTAAATAGCTCCACAAATTGCCCAAGGAAAAAAAAAATAAAATATTATATATTTTTTATATATTTCTAATTACTCAAGTGATTGTTCAATTACTCCACTTGTGCAAAAAAATACAAGTATAAAAAGGTAATTACTACAAATAATTCATCAAGACCATAAACCTGTGCCGTCAATCAAATCTAAAGTGCAAATGCTAGATCAGAAGGCTATATTCACCAAGTAAAGCAGGGGATGAGACCCCCAATGTAAACCCAATACACAAAAGTGCTGTTAGTGCAGAGGGCTGTATAAGGGAGCTGAGGTAGTAAGCAATCACTGGAAAGAAAAAGTAAAGCTCATACTGTCCTTGTGGTCAAACATGACTAATCGTCAGGCAGTGGATTGAAGGCAGGGGACCCCACGCGTTCCGCTGATCCACTACGGCTTCTCCTCCTTTTACCTCGGCGCAATTCAGCACTATTTTTAGCTGAGCTATTTTTTTAAAAATGTGCACAGCTAAAAACTGTGCTGAATTCCGAGTAAAAAAATCACAAAAAAAAGGGAGAAAGAAATTCTCACAGCCCTACATTGTACAAAGCAGACAAAATAGTGTTAACCAAGCCCGCACACTCACTGATGTAGTCCTATATTAACTACTCTGTGCTGAGCTTATTACCACAGAGCACAATAGGAAGGTGATGAAGCATATTATTAGAGCTGCAATTTTCTGGCATTGTTTTAACCAAACTTCATTTTTAATTATAATGCATTGTTTTACAATGTGTTTCATCTTAGAGAATAGTAATATGTGTTTCTTAAATCTATATATTTCAACATTTCCATATAAAACATATATAAATATAAGATTATATAAATTCTTATCTGAAAATATATGCACACGCACATAGAAATGTCATCTTTTCTTTTGTTCTATATTTCTTGTTAGTGTGTGAATATACTTTTGCTGTTCAGATTAGGAAATATATGTCTAGACTGGCTGGCTTAGCAGTCACAGTGTGGCACAGCTGAGCACATGTTAACCTTTGATTTCAAAGCTTTAAACACACATGGTTGGGTGGTTCTGTTACTGTTTTAGCCATCAGAGGATGTCCTGTGGAGCTGCCTGGCCAATCATTCTCCTGTTATGTGGCACCTAGAGGCTAATTTAAGACTAGAGCCACGTATTGCCATGTGAGCGTCTATGTAGCGGCGCTTAGAGCGTCCGCAAGGGGTCGCTGCAAGTGGGTGTCTGTGCTGTGATCTAGCTTAGTGGCCAGACAAGTGGTACTGTACTATTCTGTCCAGCATTGATAAATGTGATGTGTGGAGGGAGCTACTACACTCTAACAGGGAGCGTGCCCAAGCCAGCCATTCACAAATGAGCATGCACTCTGCTAAAAGGATAGCGGGGATGCGGCCGCTGCTCCCATATGTGCCGTTGGACCGGGAACTAAGGTGAGTTTTTGGGCGACCTGGGGGTTTCACACAGAGGGGCACCCCTGATTGGGGTTCCCCAGGGGGAGCGAGTATACTTGCCCTGGAGTCTCATAGACCCCAAGGTGGGTTAAAAACATTTTAACATTTTTAATCATCAATATCTATCTTAAGAAAGCCAAACCTCTGTCCCATTTCGGCTCTGAAAAATAATGCCAGCAGGATGTTAATATTAGTTGCCAAAACATTCTTCAATGCCTTGTGCTATTTCTTTTTTGTTTTTATGTTTGCCTTTTGTGGGCTTTTATTGTTTCAATAACCTGATTCATGTCGTTAGTCTCTTGCCGTGTTACTGGTCTGCATACCTGATAAGCAAACACGCGGGACAATCTGTCTGCAGGTTCTTTAGATGTTGCCTTATTTTGTGTTCACCTATGCCTGCCATTTTAATGCCACCTCTCTTACATTAACTGCATTTTAGTTGACCCATTTATTCTGTCTTAACAGATTTTAGCATAAGTCATTTCCACGCAAACATTGTGGGAGACCAAACTGGTTTACTGAAACATGTACCAAAAGTAATAGTCCAGCACTCCAAGGATTCACATAAATATAAATATTTCCATCCTTTAACTTTCCTAGATACTGCACCCCTAAAACTACAAGGTGTTCATCCTAGCCCCATTGTAGCTGACCAAATTGACTTTCTTAAATGTGGTTTACACACAGAGCATCCAGTGTTCACCCAACACTACGTGGTGCTATGTGGCACTACCTGGCGTTAACGTTTCTTAAATAACCCCCTTAAAGTGGACCAACACCGAGAGGTGATCGGCCCGGAAATCTATAAGATTCCCGGGCCGATCACCTCCCACCCCGCGGGACATCCGAGATCGGGATGTCCCGCGGGGTGAAACCCCCCCAAACACCCCAAATCACCTACCTTATCTTCCGCCGCCTCCCTCGCGCCCCTCTAGGCGTGCGCGCGCCCGCGCCGGCCGTCTGTGAATGGCCGGCACGGGCGCGCGCACGCCGAAAGTGACGCGATGGAGGCGGCGGCGGAGGTGGCGGCGGCGGAAGCCGCTTGGACGTTCCTGTTCCCCGCCTGGACGTTGGCGGGGATTGGACCGGGCAGTCACGTGGGAGCGGGGAGAGGTGAGTTTATTGGGGTTTCTGGGGGGTTTCACACAGCGGGTTTCACAAAGTGGACCAAAACCCAGGATAGTCAAAATCCTGGGTGTTGGTCCACTTTAATATCAGGCCCCACACTCAGCCAGGTGCAGGATTTTTTCAAACATATATCTCCACAATACATATCAACATGACAAACACAAATCTATATAAAATACTTAAACTATCATAATTACATACACAATAGTGAATCTAGTGACTCAAAAACATCCTTTATGTATTACTGTGTAAAGTGCAAAGTGCAGAATAATGTAATGTAGCAGCAACAAGTTAAAAATGTGTATCGCCAGCTCATTAACATATACCAGCACTTATAGTAGCATATTTCCCTGCAACAAAGGATACATGCTGTATAAAATGCTGAGTGCCAATAAATACAATACAATGTAGCAGCCAAATTGTAAATCGTGGAGGCTGATTCACTTCTAGCGCCACGTATTGCCAGATGAGCGCCTGTATAGCGGCGCTTAGAGCGACCACTAGTAGACGCTGTAAGTGGCGGGTGCTGTAATAGAGCGCCTTAGTCGCTGTAGTAACCTGGCCGGCATTGATGAATGTGATGTATGTTGGGTGCTCTAACACCAGTACAGTGCTGCAGCGAGTGAGAGGTAGCGCCAGCTCAGTGCATCCGGCACTCGGCGCTCCACACCATACTTATCAAAAAAGGACACACACACAGCATCAGCGCTCTAATTCTGGTCGCTATAGCATAGAGAGCGCCAGGCACTGTGTGATTAAATTCTGTTTTTGAATATCTACCAATAACAAATCGAAAACACATGGAATGACATTGTTTTAACACTGTGACAATAACACTTTAGTGCCAGACCTGTAATGACAATTCTGCATAAAAATATAAAGTCAAAAAAGTTTCTAAAAGTGTTTGTTTGCAGCCAGGAGAGGTCACATAATGATTTCAGCAAAAAAAAAATGTCAAACACAAGCAAATGAACGGCCATTGAAATGTATGGGAGAGCGACAGGTAGCGACAGGTAATACCTGGAGCTCTGGAAGCTAGAGCACCGGCGCTATACGCTGAGCTGCCTGTAATCATACATCGGACGCTACATGACGCTGTTACAGTTGCTAGCCACATTCGCTTTCATAAATGTGGTTTTGTGTACAGTGCCTGGCATTCACCAGACGCTACCTGTCGCTATCCCTTCTAAAATAACCCCCTTTATCTCTACAATGCTTTAATAGTGATAATAGTGCAATAGTGGCCATGGTGTGCAAACGAACACATGGAATTCCTTCTCCGCATTTTACCCATCCGTACACTGTGAACTACACAACTCCTTGTGTACACAACAGTGAATAAACACCATGTGAGTGACTATACACAAGTAAATTACAAACTAAGGGGCAGTGAAGTGCACATGTGCCCGGAGCGGTGGGCTGCCATAAACTCTGTGCCCGGGGAGCAATTGGGTATTAGGTGCATTGCGGTTGGCAAAGAGTGTTGCCAAATGAGCGTAGGCCCCCAACAAATTTCTATGGGTGCCCATGGGAGTCGAGTTGATTTTTTTTTCTGTTTATTATTTCTGCATATTATATATTGCTTTCCATGATTCTGTCAAAGCATTAGCATCACAAAGCAGTGTCTTAAAGTACAAAATGTGTTTTAGATGTTAAATAATGGGAAATCTAAAGATGTACTAGATGTGTAAAAGAATATTATAAACAGTAATGCATTTATAACTCACTACAGACTAAATTTATTATTGGTGTTTATAGACAAAACTGAAGTACAATAATAGCTTAAGTGGGTTGTTACTTTAAGATCAAGCTCAGTGTAATTTCGTCATAGGCTGCATTTGAGGCATAGAACAAATTTTAAAGTCTCATTATTGAAGTAAATGTTGTGTAATGACACTTCTGTAACACAGAATAAATAAATGATAGAGGGAGGCACTCAAAAAATGTATCAAAAAAATATATTTTATTCCATATGACTAAATTAATCACTACACATAACCACTACACAATTAAAATCCCTTAAAAAAACACATAATGACACAATACATATAAGACAAACCAACATGGAAGTGTGTAGGCGATGGGGAGAGCACTGGCACAAATATCAATCAGCATCTATATATAAAAACACATAAACACAAGTGATCTAATCAGTGCAAATAACAATGTGCAAATCCTACTTATGATCCGGATCCTATATCAAATAACTATAAAGTGCAAAGTGCAACCAATCAATAGATAGAAATACAATATATAATCACAAATAGAACCTACATAATTACCCAATACCTAAATGCCCTATAAGAAATATAAAAATGACCACAAAATACCCCATCAATATAGATGCTAGTATCAATCAACCATTAAATACCAAATAAAGCACAAAAATACACCAACCAAAATATACTCAAGGTATAACGGGTATGCCTGTAAAGGGTCTCCCCACTGCCTACAACACCAGGAGCCACGCGTTCTGTGGGTGTATCCCCCACTTCATCAGGCTACATGAATGCTGGCTGAGCAGAACTTAAATACAGCGCCTCCTCCCCCCAATTCAAAGTGGTCAATGTCTCACCTGTAACCAGAATCAAATCCGGGTGAGAGAGTGTTTATTGTGGACCAATCACACACCAGGCCGACTATGTGCCCACTGTGTGAACGCCCGCAAACCTCCTTAACTTGCTGCTGGTCCTTACCTGCAGCTGTTCATGCTCCTGCTCCCAGCCATTCACCTAGGCCGGACACACAAGTGCGTGCACTCCACAAGGGAACCAAGGGCTTTATTCATCAAGGTAACGACTGACAGCAACAGGTAACGACAGGTAGTGAACGGTGACCACCGGGCGCTGTACGCAATACCACATTTATCAAAGCGAATCTGGTGAGCGACTCTAACAGCGACACGTAGCGACCAATTCATCATCACAGACGGCTCACCGTATACCGCCGGTGTTCTGGCTTCCAGAGCGCCTGGTATTACCTGTCGTTACCTGTCGCTCTCCCATACATTTCAATGGACGTTCCTCTTATTCTCTTTAAACAGGGTTATTTATCGCTGTGCTTGGCCATAGTTTGCTGTTTCAGAGCATCTCAGTGGCTGGCCGCATTGATGAATATATTGTGTGAGTCGCTCTAACACCAGTACAGCGCTGTATGGGAGCAAAAGGTAGCGCCAGCTCAGTACGACCGACTCAAAATCGGGTGGTTGTATCCTAGATAGCCAGAGGCTGTGTGATTAAAGTCTGTTTTTGAAATTGTATCCACTAGTAACAAGGCGAAAACACATGGAATGACATTGTTATTACATTGTAACATGAACACTTTAATACCAGACATGTAAGGACATTTCTGCATAAAAATATTGTAAATCAAAAATGACTTTATCTAGGCCATGAGAGGTGACACCATTACTTGATAATTGCAAAAAAATAAATAAAATAAAACCCTGTTTAACCCTTTAACTGCCAGCCTACCTTGAGATTTTGTCACCCTTTGTTGCCAGACCATTTTGCACTATTTTGCGCTCCCCATGTTCAACTGTGATTTTTGAAGGGATTTCCAGGGATTTCCCAGGAAAGTAATATATTGTTTTTTTCAGCAGAGTTTCATCTTTTTCAGCAGAGTAACATGAAATGTCTTGTTTGTCATGTTTAGGTGTATTCTCAATATTTTCAGGCGAAATATGTGCAAAAAAAAAAAAAAGAAAAACGATTTTTTACAATTTGTAGTGTTTTTTTTTTGTAATAAAAAATGTAAGTTTGTCAATAAAATCTTACTGTATGTGAAATTCCAATTTCTCCCGGTTACAGCGGTACCACATATGTATTGGTCGATGCCCTTACCTGCCCAGGAGACTCCCCCCAACTTAAACAACGCTTTAGGAAATTTCAGATAAAATACAACTATGCTACGCGCTAAGCGCACCTTGCAGTTTTTCAAGAAAAACAACCCTTTACATTTGAAATATCCCTGACAAACTATATATTTTCTGGAAGTACACACCTCAGGCTTTCCAGGCGTACAAGGCTTGTTGACATGGGTGCAGTTTTCTGGAAGTAACCCCTCAATTCTTTGGTTGTACAGGGTTTCCTTAAAAAAAAAGAATAAAAAAGCAGAATCAAAACCACATTTTCCTAAAAAAAACTATATGCAAACAAGAAAAAAAATGAAAATCTGAGAAAGCAACATCCCCTAAACAGAACAATATCCAACATGCATAGCTACTGTCAAGGGCAGAGTTGCCAAACACACCAAAGTAAAGCATGTACGTAACGGTAATTTTACTTTAAAATTTCAGCTCTGCAGACAAAGTGCGCACCTTGTGCTTTTTCTACCAAAACAACCCTTTACATTTGGAATATCTCCAATAAACCATATATTCCCTGAAAGTAAACATGTTAATCTTTCTAAGCATACCCAGCTTGTTGTAGTGCACTCATCTTACTGGAAGTAATCCCTCAAAGAATTCTTAGGTTGCGCAGGGTTTCACTAAAAAATGTATAAAAAAGCAGAATAAAAAACACCTTTTCCTAAAATATCAATATGCAAATAAGAAAAAACAAGCTAAATCTGAAAGCGCAAGGTCCCCCGAGCAGAACAATACCCAACATGCATAGGTACCTGTAACCTTTTAACTGCCAGCCTACTTGAGATTATGTCACCCTCTGCTGACAGGATATTTTTCACCATTTTGCGTGATGTTGAACTCTGATTTTTGCAGGAATTTCCAAGAAAATTGCATATTTTCTTCTTGCAGCAGAATTTAGGCTTTAACATGAAATGTCTTGTTTGTATTTTTTCTACAGTTTTTTAATATATTTTTAAGTAAATAAGTAAAAAAAAACAGGGTGCAGGGCCAAAGCCTAATAGCCATGGGATCTTCTGCCCCCCTCTGGGCTTTGGGAAGGCAGGTAATGGGGGGTCTCGGGGTTAATGGCAAGTCACCCACTAGCTGCAGGTGACTTGCCAGACCCAGAGCCTTGTGAACTGGTATAGGGGTCTCATAGATTCCTTACCAGTTCACAAAGGGTTAAATGTAAAAAAACACAGAGACAGAGAAAAAATATTTTATTATGTTTTTTTTTAATACTTACCTCCCATCCATCCCGGAGCACTGTGTCCCACACTGATCACTTTGGCTTCTGCTCTCCTGCTGCTGCTGGAAGCCTTTTATACCTACTGGGTGACAGGTAACATGGGGTTAATAAAAGATAAAATTACAGGGTCCCCCCTCCCGGGGAGGGGGACCAGAATTTTTTTTTTAATTTTAAGGGTTAAAAACCCTTAAAAATCCAAAGAAAAAAATTACATGAGGTCCCCCCTACCCAGCTTAACCAGCCTGTGACCAGCTATGGGGGCTTGTAGAACAGGGTGCAGGGGCCAGGTACCAATGTTGGACCCACAGCCCTGCGTCAACATTTGCAGCGTCACCATAAAGCGGCCTGGGAGAGTTGGCTCCAAAGTGGTGGTCCAGCCTGCTGCATTACCCAGTGGCACACCGCTCTCTGTTCCAGCCAGCCAGGGCTCCACCACCTCCTGTGTGTCATACCCATCCTCTGTCGCTCCAGATGCTCCTCCTCCTCTAAATCCGAGTCAGTCATTCCGCCAGCAATCCATTGCCAAGCCATGTCCAAGAGACAACAGTATGTGCCCACTCATCCAACGTGCAGAAGCTAAATGTGCTCCTGTATAAGTTGCTGGTGCTGCAGTCCCTCCCTTTTGAGTTGGTGGACCTTTCAGAGAACTGATGGCTTGTGGCGAGCCGAGGTGGAGAGTCCAATGCTGTCATTTCTTTGCAAAGAAAGCAGTACCAGCCCTGTACAATTTTGTTGAACAGAAGGTGGGGCAGTCCTTTAGCCTTTCAGTGTGTACCAAAGTGCACAGCAGTGCCTACGTCTGGAGCTGTATCTATGGTCAGGGAAATAAATATCCTTTTAGGACCACTGGGTGATTGTGGTTCCTGCACAACCACAAAAGCAACTTGGACAGGTCCCTCCGCTGTGGCCTCCACGCTCCTAGGCCTTTGTGCCTGTGACAGTGCACTTGCACTTAGCAATGGTGTCACAGAGAAAAGTGGCAAATTGTCCATTACATATTAATAGTTAACATTTATCTTATTTGAACATATTTATAATAATAACATATTATAACATATAACATAGCAACAATAACACAGTAACATATAAAATGTATCAACATTTTTTTTTTGGTTAATTTTGTATTGGTTTTTTTTTTGCCTTTTAATATTTTGTGAATTTTTGTACAATTTTTTTTTTTCATTTGTTAATTTTTTTTTTAGTTTTTTTTCTAAATATTTATTTTTTCTTTTTTTTTTAAATTTTTTTTTTTTTCCCTTCCAGCCTACCATGTGTGCAGGACACGGCGGTTTCACGCTGTTCTTCACATGGTTTGCCTTGAGCACGGGAGGAACTGCTAAAAATGAGAACTCAATACATGAAATCATGGCTTACTCCACGAAAACTGCAAATGGGACCCATGGTGACTGACACCGGGAAGAACATCTTGTCTGCGCTGCGACAAGGAAGCCTGAGCCATGCGTCCTGCCATGGCACACATGTTCAATCTAGTTGTCAAGCGTTTTCTGAAGTCTTCCCCCCATTTGAAAGACATCCTAACAACGGGAAGGAAACTTTGCATGCACTTCAGGCACTCCTACACCGCCAAGCACACCCTTCTTGAGCTTCAGCGTCACAACAGTATCCCCCAACATAGTCTGATTTGCGATGTTTCCACCCCTTGGAATTCCACCCTCCATATGCAGGATCGACTATAGGAACAGAGAAAAGCCATCACGGATTTCTTGATGATCCAAACGGATAGGGGGACTCCCCTGTGTAACTTCAATGTAAACCAGTGGCAGCTCATACATGACACCTGCCGTTTGCTCAGGCCCTTTGAGGAAGCTACTTTATTAGTCAGTTGCCAGGACTATGAAATGAACGATGAGATTCCACTGCTTCATGTACTACAACACATGTTGGAAACCATGGCTGGTCAGGGCACTAGAGACATGGCGCATACATTTCACAGCCACATGAAGCCTGTGGGGGCTGAAGTGGAGGAGGAGGAGGGGGTGGGGCACAGCGAAGCACAGTTTAGGTTTGACAAAATGACCATTTTATCTAGTCATCTGACAGGAGAGGAGGAGCAGGAGCAGCCAGAGGAGCTAGAGGGTTGTGAGGAAGGCGAGACAGAGGACCCAGACACACCGTGGCAGTATGCAGTGAAGATGGAGACAGGTAGTCCCTCCGAGTCACTTGCACAAATGGCAGGAAGCATGCTCACGTGCTTGCGTAGTGACCACAGAATTGTCTCCATTTGTCAGCGGGATGACTTCTGGCTCTCCACCTTATTGGACCCTTGCTTCCGGCACAAAATGGGTGCATTTTTTACACCCACTGAGAGGGAGGACAAACTGACCTACTACAGAGACATCCTACGTAGTCAGTTGGGCGATGTCTATCTGCACCCTGGTCCATACTCTCGCAGGTCTGACTCGGGGGGACCTCTGCGCTCACCTTCCACTGCCATGGCTGCCGGGAGGGAGGGGTGGCAGCAGCAGCAGCAGCTCCATCAGCAGCAGACTCCGTCTTCAGTCGCTAATGAGTAGCTTTATACACCCGCATAGTGAGTCTACTCATGAGCAGCAGGAAGACCTGGAGCAGGACCTGAACCAGCAGGTCATGTCATACCTTGACATGACCATGCCAACACACCTTGAGGATCCGCTGGACTTCTGGGAAGCCAAACTTGACTTGTGGCCGCAACTAGCAGAGTTTTCCCTGGAAAAGCTGTCCTGCCCTGCCAGTAGTTGATATAGATGGTAACTGGGCTGCTCTATATTATGCTGCAAAACGGCAAATTTACCTCACAATATAAGCTATTGCCCCTCAGATTTACACAGGGGCCGCTCTATATTATGCTGCAAAATGGCAAATTTACCTCACAGTATAAGCTATTGCCCCTCAGATTTACACAGGGGCTGCTCTATATTATGCTGCAAAATGGCAAATTTACCTCACAATATAAGCTATTGCCCCTCAGATTTACACAGGGCCTGCTCCTATATATTGCTGCAAAATGGCAAATTTACCTCACTATATAAGCTAATGCCCCTCAGATTTACACAGGGGCTGCTCTATATAATGCTGCAAAATGGCAAATTTACCTCACTATATAAGCTAATGCCCCTCAGATTTACACAGGGGCTGCTCTATATAATGCTGCAAAATGGCAAATTAACCTCACTATATAAGCTAATGCCCCTCAGATTTACACAGGGGCTGCTCTATATTATGCTGCAAAATGGCAAATTTACCTCACAATATAAGCTATTGTTCCTCAGATTTACACAGGGCCTGCTCTATATTATGCTGCAAAATGGCAAATTTACCTCACAGTATAAGCTGTTGTCCCTCAGATTTACACAGGGGCTGCTCTATATTATGCTGCAAAATGGCAAATTTACCTCACAGTATAAGCTATTGCTCCTCAGATTGACTCAGTAGCTGCTCTATATAATGCTACAAAACCAAGATTTAACTCACACAATATAACCTATTTCTCAGGTTTATATAGGGACTGCTCTATGTAATGGTTCAAAACCATGAATTTACCTCATAATATAAACTATTGCCCCCCAGATTTACTCAGGGGCTGCTCCATATAATGATGCAAAACAGGGCAAATGTATTGTCCAATATAAACTATTGCTGCTCTGATTTACACAGGAGGGCAACATGGCGAATTTAGCTCACAATATAACATTGCAAAATGAGATTTTCAGACAGGGTCTGCTCTATAAAATGGCAATTTTACCTCACAATATAAACTATTGCTCCTCAGATTTACACAGGGATTTAGGTTGATATATATAATAGTGCAAAACAGCGAATTTACCTTACAATACTGTATAAATTATTGCTCCTCAGATTTACACAGTGGACTTCTCTATATAATGGTGCAAAATGTCGAATTTACCTCACTATATAATCTATTACAGCTCTACATAAAAAAAATAAATAAAAAAAAAGGGCCTGTAGAAGCTTATTTAGTATAACCGATAGGGTGACATGTGCTGGTTTGGGTTGCCCATGTGGGCTGGTGTTTTGACTGCAGGACAAAAACCAATTCTAAATGCAATACCTTGATTCAGCTGAAGAAGGATGAACAAGCGTATTTAGTATAACACATAGGCTGCTAAGTGCAGGTTTGGGATGCCCTGCGGCCTAGTGTTTTGGCAGCAGGACAAAAAACAATTCAAAATGCAATACTTTGATTCAGCTGAAGAAGGATGAACAAGCGTATTTAGTATAACAGATAGGCTGGTGTTTTTTTTGTTAAAGGCAGACCAAAAACCAATTCAAAATGCAATACTTTGATTAAGCTGAGGAAGGATGAACAAGCGTATTTAGTATAACAGATAGGCTGCTAAGTGCAGGTTTGGGATGCCCTGCGGCCTGGTGTTTTGGCAGCAGGACAAAAACCAATTCAAAATGCAATACTTTGATTAAGCTGAGGAAGGATGAACAAGCGAATTTAGTATAACAGATAGGCTGCTAAGTGCAGGTTTGGGATGCCCTGCGGCCTGGTGTTTTTTTTGTTAAAGGCAGACCAAAAACCAATTCAAAATGCAATACTTTGATTAAGCTGAGGAAGGATGAACAAGTGTATTTAGTATAACAGATAGGCTGCTAAGTGCAGGTTTGGGATGCTCTGTGGCCTGGTGTTTTTTTTTGTTAAAGGCAGACCAAAAACCAATTCAAAATGCAATACTTTGATTAAGCTGAGGAAGGATGAACAAGCGTATTTAGTATAACAGATAGGCTGCTAAGTGCAGGTTTGGGATATCCAGGTGGGCTGGTGTTTTTTTTGTTAAAGGCAGACCAAAAAATATTTAAACTAATCCAGTTATATATTATGATAAATGCTTGTGTGTAACAGATAGGGTTAAATAAGCCACTGCATAGATGGCATGCACAGTGGCAAGGCAGATTAACTGCACAAAGAATTGAAATTGAATTGAAAAAAAAAAATTTCACTGTCACTTCTAAGCTGTCCCTGGCTGAATGGTTCCGGTTTTTCCCTATCTTTCCCTATCTTTCCCTGGCTCTGTCTACCTCTCTGTCTGCCTCTCTGACTCTCCCTACCTATCTCTAACTCTCTGTCCCTGTCTCTAACGAGCTGTGCTCTGGCCGCAATGCAAGGCTGAAATGCGCACAAGCAAGATGGCCGCCGCTTTATATAGCACGGTGACGTCACCGGGCTTCCTGGCGGCTGATAGGCTGCATGTGACTTACCCATGATACCTTGCCCCAGGGGATATGTCTGGACATGTTCATCCACCATTTTAGAATGCCTGTAATTGAAATAAATGGAGTTTAAAGGAAAACTTCGATCGATCGAATCGCGGGAAATTCGTATTCGTTCAGAATCGAATTTTCCATGAAATTCGGAATGAATCCGGGTTCGTCCAGACCGATTCGCTTATCCCTAGCGGCAGGTAGTGCCAGGTAGCGTCAGGTAGTGGCAGGTGAACGCCGGGCACGGCACGCAATTGCACATTTATGAAGCAGAATCTGGTGTGTGACTAGAACAATGCCATGTAGCATTCGATTCATCATTATCCCAGGCTCAGCGCACAGTACCTGCGTTCAGCCTTGCAGAGCGTCACGTCTTACCTGTCGCTACCTGGCGCTCTCCCATACATTTCTATGGAAGATCCTTAAATCCCTTTCCTGATCCCAATTTTTTTTCCCCCCCCCAAAAAAAAACACAAACCTTCTGACATGTATTCTGGGCAAGAAAATTACATTTTTGAAAACTTTGTGGATTAATAATATTTTTATGCAAAATCGTCCTTACAGGTCACTGATATTAAAGTGTTCATGTTACAATGTTATAACAATGTAATTCCATATGTTTTCGTTGTTACTAGTGGATGCATGTACAAAAACAGCCTTTAATCACACAGCCTGGCGCTATGGGCTACAATTACATGATTTTGAGCGCCAGCGATGTTTGTGGCTGTTTTTATTATGAATGTGGTGTCAGTCAGTCGCACTGAGCTGGCGTTACGGTGCGCTACATACAGCATAGTATAGTGACTCACATATCAAATTCATCAATGGTGGACAGCGAGGCGCTCTGAAACAATGATCCATGGGCGAGCACAGCAACTACTAGCTGGCACTCTGAAATCCGCTCTACAGACGCTCATCTGTTGCTACCTGGCGTTAGTAATGAATCAGCCTGGCCATCTCTGCACAATCAACCCTTATCTCTAACCAGACGTAGATAGCCATCATTTGTAATAACTCATGATTGCTCGGAAAGCTTTTGAAAACATTATAACAACATTATAAACAATATTTAAAGCGGACCTTCACCCTGAATAAGCGTTGATCTTACATGTTTCCTTCACCCTGTACATACAGATTGCACACATCAAAATCATCCTGCCTGCATCTACTGCATCTACTGAGCCTTTAAACATCCAAGTTGTTTTTCCCCATATTAATAAATACAATAAAAATGTTATATACAATAATTTATTTATTTTTATATAAATTTATAAAATAAAATATTTCACTGGATTTAATGCACACTTTAAAACAAAAAATGATCAATACACAGCTTGATTTTTATCATTGTATATATGTTTATTTGCAAAAAATCGAATGCCTTAACACAAGGTACAGTAAACTGGTGAAACATGGAAAACCTTGGTAGGCCATCTCAAATACTGCATGGCTGATTTTGCATGCCTGCGGTGAGATCCAATTTATAGCAAGCGTAAAACAGTATGAGGCTAGGGATTATATGCTTTAACAAACAGGAAGAAAGTGAGAAAAAGGGCATATCTTCAGAATTCTCCGAACTGTGCAAATTGCTGCTTGCATTACAGCCTGGCAAGACATCAGGCCATATTTTTTGCTGATCACTGGATAAAAGCTAAAATACAGAAAGAAAAAAAAAATCAGGGGAGTGGAGGCAACAGCTGTATTAAAAAAATCTCTTATATCATAAACAATTGCATTTAGGGAGGATTTGTACTGAATGTATGGACATTTTGACCGAGCCCAGTAACAGGAAACTTCTTGTTGATAGGTGCACCTTCACTTTCGAAGCCTTTAGATCACCAGAAAACAGGCAAAACTGTACCTACCAATCCTTCCCCCAATCTCAAATACCTCTTTTAATATGTATGTCATGACATAGGACATAGAAGCCTTGGTAGGTACGATTTGCCTGTTTGCCAATAATAGAAAGGTGCGTAATAGGGTGGATATTCTTGGAAGTGTCTAAAACATGGATAAAAAACATGTTTTACTGGACAAATGGTCCAAACAACTGAATCTGGACTTCAATGCCTCTAAATGTAAAAGCATGCACTTAGGGAGAAGGAATTCCCTCTCTGAGTATCATATGGGCAGTACTGCATTAGCCAGGACTTCAGAAAGGACAGATTTAAGGATACCAATTACTGACAGCTTCACAATTAGTGGCCATTGTAGACAAAGAGTCGGGAAAGCAGCCAGGGTGCACAGTTGCATAGCTTGAGACATCACCAGTAGGAAAAGGGAGGCCGTGATGGCCACATCTGAAATACTGTGTGCATTGTGTTCTGGAGACCTTACCTAAGATAGAAAAAGATATTCAACACATAAAACAGGTTCAAAGGTGGGCTACAGAAATGATGGAAGGACTTAATGTGGAACAAAACCTGTGAATTTGACTTTCCTGGGTTTTGTTACATGCCACTGAAGCGGAGTGCCCTGCTGTGTGAAACTCCCAAGGAAGCCCCCAAAAACTCACCTGGAACCTATCCAATTTATGTTCCTGTCCAGGCTTCTTGTCTACCTATAACCTACATTCCTCCACCTGACCTGAGAAGGTTCTGTCCTGGGCCCCATTCTTTTAATATGTTTGTGAGTGACATAGGAGAAGGCTTGGTAGGAAAGTTTGTCTGTTTGCTGATGATACAAAGGTTAGTAATAGGGTGGATATTCCTGGAGGTGTCTGCAACATGGAAAATGATTTAGCTTTACTGAATAAATGGTCAAAACTGTGGAAACTAGAGTTTAATGTCTCTAAATGTAAAATCATGCACTTGGGTAGAAGGAATCCCTGCTCTCAGCACCGTATGGGCAGTACTGTGTTAGCGAGGACCTCAGAGCTAAGAGATTTAGGGGTACTGATTACTGAAAGCTGCAAGATGAGTGGACAGTGTAGCCAGGCAGTGGGAAAAGCAAGCAGGATGCTTGGCTGCATAGCTCGAGGCATCACCAGTAGGAAGAGGGAGGTTGTGATGCCGCTGTACAGAGCCCTGGTGAGGCCACATCTAGAATACTGTGTGCAGTTCTGGAGACCTTACATGCAAAAAGACATTATTCAAATCGAACGGGTCGAACGGGTGCAAAGGCGGGCAACAAAATGGTAGAAGGACTTAAAACTTCAGGAGAGACTTAAAGGACTTAATGTGTACAGTCTGGAGGAAAGAAGGGAGAGGGGGGACATAACTGAGACCTTTAAATATGTGAAAGGATTGAATAAGGTTCAGGAGGGAAGTGTTTTTAAGAAGAAAATTGGGGGGAAGATCAGGAGCAATGCTAGAAAATATTATTTTACAGAAAGAGTAGTAGATGCTTGGTACAAAACAAAGATTTATATGGTTGAGAAATCAACAGTCACTGAATTTAAACATGCCTGGGATAAGCACACATCTATCCTAAGATAAAGAGTACATACAGTATACACATAAGGGCAGACTAGATGGACGCATGCTCTCCTTCTGCCGTCAACCTTCTATGTTTCTATGTTTCTATGTTAAGTGTAATTTTATTTTGATACTGGGCTATATTTTTACGAGGTTTTGGCCTTGATTCAATAAACTTTACTTAAAGTGGACCAAAACCCAGGATTTTGACTATCCTGGGTTTTGGTCCTTTCCCCACAGGCACCCCGATCCGTGGTGCCCCACTGTGTGAAACCCTCCCAGATAGCCGCAGCCAAATCACCTCTTCCTGGTCGCACGGCGCGTCTAAGAGCAGCGGCTCTGGCGGCCGCATCCTTCGCTTCTCTCTAGCAGTGCGCATGCCCCTTTTGTGAAAGGACGGCGCGGGCATGCTCCCTGTTAGATGGAGGCGGAGGATGCGGCTGTCAGAGCCGCTGCTCTTAGACGCGCCGTGCGACCAGGAAGAGGTGAGTCCGTTCGGGCGTCCTGGGGGGTTTTACACAGCGAGGCACCCCTGTTTAGGGTGCCCCCGGGGAAAGGACCAAAACCCAGGATAGTCAAAACTTTTGACTATCCTGGGTTTTGGTCCACTTTAAAGTGGTCCAAAACCTATAGAGATCGGCCCAGGAATCCACTGTGTGAAACCCCCCAGGTTGCCCATAAACTCACCTTCTTTTCTGGTCCAACGGCACATGCACGAGCCACGGCCGCAACCCCTCCAGCAAGGCGTATGCCTGCACCAAGCATTTGTGAATGGCATGCTCCCTGTTATAGAGTAGCGGGGGATGCGGCCCCCAGCATGATCTGATCAGCTCACCTAAGACGAAGGTTTAGACGAGCTGATGTGAGCGGATCCGAGTACGCTGGGTTTTGGTCCACGTTAAGAACAGTTTCATGCATTATTTGAAAATTATGCAAACTGTGAATAAAAGTAAGGTGTGTTTGAGTCAAAGCAGGAATTTCAGTGCATGATTTGCATCTGAAATGTACTAGAGCAATATAAAAACTCACTTGATTTGCATTTTGTAGTAAAACCTTGTTACTGCCTGGAAGTAAATGTAAAAGTGTTTGGTGTTAATAACTAACATACTGTATGTGCACATTTTAGCAATTAACTAAATTAGCAATTCTTTAGCAATTTAGCAACTAACTGTAATGACCTATCTCCTATAAATCACACCTTTTTATCTCACACCTTATTCTAGGGCCCTTAAAAAAGGCTCTTAGGAGATATTTTAAATAAAGTTACTGAATCATATCCTTTGCCGACAACTTTTCAACTCTGATCTGGACCTGTGTAGGTTGAAAAACGATGTGGATTTTATAACCTTAGCATCAGCATTATATAGTTTTCTTTCTGACTTTTGTTGGCTAGATTTGATATTTTAATGAAGGCTTGATTCCAAAATCCAAAAGAACTCTATGTGCTGCATAACTTGCTCTGTTGTACAGAATGATATAGTAGGTTATCTCCAGAGTTGCAAGCAGTATTCAATGGTAGGTTATGTAAAATATCTTTATTTCAGTGCAGTAGAATGTCATCCTGAGCAGATATGACAGCTGGGTACAGTAGGAAAAAATTTTATTGTCTCTATGCTGACTCATTAATAAGACAAGTCAAATTTAAATATGATAAAAATAAAGATGTGATGCAATGCTCTTATTCTCAAATCTACTTATTAAACTCCTATATATTTACACTTTACATTTTAGAAGATAGTATACAATTGCCTTGATCTAACGGAGAAGACTAACAAAGTGGCTTATGAAGGAAACAAGACTCCTAACTGCTATAAAAAATAGACAAACTCACAATTAACCACTATAAAAAAATCTGGATTAGAAAATGTTACTGTTTGGAAAGCACAAGTGTGTGTGTGTGTGCGTGTGTATTTGTTTTTGTGTGGGGGGGTTGAATTAACACAATAGGGGGTCACACTGAAGAAAGTGGACCAGAAAACAAACACATGCACAGACTTACCCCTTTGGGTTCATATTGCTGTTCACATGTCGGCCTATTTCCTAAAGCAAAAATAGATGCCCTGTGCAAAAAACAGAGCAGTTTGCGGTCCACAGAAAACTATACTGTTCACACATCAGTCCAGTTTGAAGCTCAATTTAGCATATCTACTTACACCCTAAAAATAAAAGGTTCCCATGGTTCAGATTGCAGTCCACAAAACACAGCTCACATCTTAAGCCTCGATTCAGAGACGCATTCGTCCGGACTTCCGTAGCTGTCTGTGAAAGTTTTGGTGGGTGTTTGTCATTTTTTTGCTTTTTTTCGTCCATTTGCTACTCGCATGAACGTTCGGGAATGCGCTTCCGATGAACGGAAGCAAATCGGAACATTTCCGTTAGTTCGGATCATTTTCCAAACAAAATCGGAAATTTTCCGTTCGTTCAGAAAACTTCCGTTGCTGGGATGGGTTTCTGTCTGAGAGCTCATTTCCGACGGATCACCACCCTATAAATCCGTTTCATTTCCGATCCACTTACGAGACCTTTGAGGGCTCGGATTGCTATTGTTGAACATGTTTTGCGGCTATGTGGAGGAATCTGCGCGCCTTTAGCACCAAGGCATTGCATGTATCAGCATGGCCGAGGCCATAAATTGTATAGCAATGCATACCTGAATCAATACATTTCATGTATGCCTTATAGATGCATTTTAATGCTGACCTTAATTAGTCCTTAGTATGTAAACATTTATTTTTCCACTCATCCATATAATTGCTATATTTTTTTAGACTTATGTCCTTTGTGAATTATATTTGGATTGTTGAACTTGAATCTTAATTTGTTGTAGGAGTTATTGCTTTAGTTGGTTACCTTTGCTTTGTGTAATTATTTTATATTTGGTTGCAGGAACTGCAAGATGTGCACTCTGATCCCAGATAATGCCGTTTATTTTAGCTGTAAAGCTCCGCCTCCTCCATTTATTACCACGGTTGTGTGTGGCAATGATGTCATTGCCACACTTATGCAATAACTAATCACCTGCAATCCTACAGAGAGGGAGAGCAAAAAAAGGAGAGTTTTGATCAGCAAAAATATGTATTTCTAGTTTTACACCCTAAAAAGAGAGTATCGGCAGGGGCTTTGGTCAAATGTATTTGACAAGTTCAGTGGGTTTTGGTCCACTTTAAGTAAAAGTATGAACCTGCAAAAATATGGAGCACTTCTGGGTTCAGACATTAATTTCAGGCACAAAAAGCATGTGTACAGTGTACACTGTAGTTTGAACGAGTGTACCGGAGTTTGCACTCAAGTTTGATTTTCAGAAATAGCATGTCCACACATACATTGTGATCAAGTGTAACAAAGTAACAAAAGAAGTGAAGTCAAGTACCTGCTCCAGCTGTCCATCCCTGTGAGTCCTGCGGGCTGTGCCCTGCATGCCGATCCAAACCGTTATATGGCCAATAGTGCACCAAACTCCGACACGTCTTCTGCTGATAACCGTGGACACAGCAACGGTAGAAGATGAAATAATCTCACTGACTTCACACAGCCTGCGACCTCCGAGTCCACCCACTGAAGCTTTACCTCTCTGACAACACAAGCAAGAACTGGCTTCACAGTGCCTACGAGCCTCCGAGCCCGCCTAGTCACACATCACCTCACTGCCACACTCGGGCTCTCTAGCTGCCCAATATCGCTGCTCAGTCATGATCAGGAACCGGGGATGGCTAGCAGGAGGCACCATATTCTGCCCCCCACACCAGCCGAGGAAATCAGATGTTGCTGCAAAGCCCTGTGTGGAAACCACTACAAACTCAACATCCTCCTCAAAGATAGAGGAGTGGATCAGGTGAACCTACTTAATTTGGAAGGCGGGAGAAGAGCCTGCCTGCAGATATATATATATATATATATATATATATATATATATATTGTGGTAAAGTATATGGAAACGTGGTGGATGGGGTTTCCCATGAGTTTTTCAGGCAGGCACGATCCATGCCGGGATATTAGAGATCCAATCCACATCCCAGGTCCTCTACGGGTTTTTCCCCTACTCACAGGTCTTCCCAGGTGATGAGACTAATTGAAGGAAGGAAGCCCTATAAAAGGAGTTGGTGAGGCTTCCAGTGTGGAGATAGAGAGGCTGGGATGAGGAGCCCGTGCCTTGCTACTCCCAATACTGACAGTGCTGAATTGCATCCGAAGGACTTTATGTGTTATCTGTTCTTGGAATCTGTGGATTGACAGCCTGGACTTTTATGCCCCGAAAAAGGACCTGTGATATCAAGGACTTGCAATACGCTGTAATTATCTTACACTGGACATTGCTAAAGTTGGTGAGGTAACCACTTGCTCTACTGCATTGTATCCTGCATCATACTCTGAAGTTAAGAGATTTTGCCTGTTGGACTTTGTTTTCAATAAATTGCTTATTATTTGACTAAGAACTGTCTTCAGAGTCATTGCCGTTGGCCCCAGATCCTGACAATATATATATATATATATATATATATATATATATATATATATATATATATAGGGGAAATAAACCCTAAACAAACAAAATACAGAATTAAAACAAGGCACACTGTTAGCCTATCACCTTTGCATTCCCACAAGAGCCCAGCATAATAGTAAGAGCAAAATGAACTCTCCCGTCCACAACCTATGCACCCCAATACATCAGGCACAGGAATTTTCGGTAGCAGAACCACGTACTCCTGCGGATATCAATATCCATTTGGAGCAAATCAACAAAGCTCATGAAAAATTTCCCTAATTTAGCAAGCTGCGGAATCAACAGCAGCCGCATTCAACACCCAGGTAAAACAGAAGGATAGAATGAAGAAAAATGTAGTTCAATTACTGGAAACAATGCCACTGACTGACTGCTATTAAAGAATCAGACCGAGTGGTTAATTCCGTAGCAACCCAGGAGATATGCCGGCTAATTCAAAATCTTACAAGTGAATTTAGAGATTTCCAAAAATATATGGAAAAACAAGCCCCTAAGTTAAAAACTTGCTAATAGCATTTGAAGCATAAATGACAGAAATGAAAGAAACTCTAGTTCACTCAGTAAAAGTAACGGTTAAAGAGTCGATACCTCATAGGAGGTACTTCATAGTATCACACAAAGAATTAGACATCCTTGAGACTGACGTGATCAGCCTCGCACAAGATTGTAAGATAAATCGTGAGCTAATCTTGATACAAGACATTCGGTAATTTAATAAAAAATTACCAGCTATCTGTGATTTAGTAAAAAAAGATGGACGACCTGGAAAACAGATCCAGGTATCAAGAGTACCGTTACTCGAGAGGAACTAAAACCAAGGCGCATATTTCAATCAATTCTCCCGAGGATAAGGACATTAAAATAGATCGCTGCCACAATGTAGGATGCATTGTGAGAAACGTAACATTAAATACACAAGATGTTTTATGCAGAATAGCAGATTACGCAACTAAAGAGGATATCCTTGAAATAGCAAGAACCAGTAAAGAGTTATTAGATGGAATGAGGATTAATCTGTTAATTCTGATTTCTCTCCTCCCACTATGCAGAGGTGAGACATACTGAAACCATTCATATATACCCTAAAAAATTGAACATTAGATACCGCTGGGTGGGACCAATAGTCCTACAGATCCGCACAAATGGCAAAACACATTTAAAGGATGGTAAGCCACTGGATGACATAACTGCTTGCTTAAGCATCCAGTAAATAACATTTCCAGAGTGGGAACTGGGAGAAAAAAAATAAAGAAACTTATCCCACAGAACCTACTAGTGGAATCATGGTCATTGGGATGCACACGTGCATATACAGGCACAGGTACCCTTTTATCTAGAAAACAAAAAAAGGAGACATTTTGGGTTCTGGAATGAATTGTATATACATATAGATAGATATAAAGATAGATAGATAGATAGATAGATAGATAGATAGATAGATCTGTTGGTAGGTACATATATATAGGCACATACAAATACACAGAAGTGAATAAGTGCATATAAGTAGGTAAATGCAGTTATATACGTACAGGAATAGTAGAAATTAAAAAAATAAAAATAGGGGAAATAGTGGGTGGTTATATGCACCCATGCACAACAATGAGGTATAAACTATGCACAACTAGAAAGGCCCAGTAAAACTCACTTTGCCCCGGTCCTATGACACATGTACAGGCTCTTGTCCTATCAGTGCGCTATGCTGTGCTCATCAGTTTCAGCTACGAATCGGCTAATGGCTGAATCTAGCCAAAAGCAGCTGATCGTAGCTAAGTGCACCAACTGAGGCATCCACGCTAGCCTCTAGCAGGGTGTGTGCCTTCGCTGGCCATTTACTAAGGGAAATAACTAAGGCCCTTATTTATGAAGGAATAGCGACAGGTAGCGACTGGTGAGCGCCCGGTAATGACGGGCCCCGCCACGAGAACGCCGGCTCCCCACCACAATCACACATTTATCAAGCCAATCCTGCTTAGCGACTGAGATAGCGCCATATAGCGACTCATTCATTCTGTGGGATATACAAATTATATTACTATTATATTACTACAGTTTCTTACTACAGTTGCTGTCAATTTTTTTAAACTAATACTTACCTTCTTCCATTTCCAGGTGCTGTCCCACTTCCGATCTCAGCCGAGGGTGAGCTGTGGAAGCCCGCTCCCAGCTTTCGCCACTCACTTCCACTGGCTCTAAAGCAGAGAAAGTGCCAGTGACATAAAATGTATGTGGCTGGCACTTAAAGGGTTAAAGCATCTCAAAGCCCACATCAGCCATGAATCATTAATATCAGATGAGATGAAGGGGACCAAATAAACAATGCCCATAGCGGAAAGGGTCTGGTGTGCACTGCCTCCCCTGCCTCCACCTGTGCCAGTTGTCACTTGTGCCTCTTTTATTTTAGGTACGTTTGACATAAGCACTTCAGTGGAGAGGTCGGGACCCCCATGGCTGCCTATAGGGGCATGATGTATTGCCTCTTGAATTAGCTGGCACATCTCCACCCCTTCCATTGTAGTAAATAGGGTGCTGGCACGTCCATGTGACTGATAACTGGGGGATACAAGTTGGACACAGAAGCCCCAGAGATGGTAATGCAAGAGTTAATTGACATTTTTTTTGTTTTTTTTTTTTTTTATGTGTTCAATCACATTAAATGTTTAGACTCATGGATGGCCAGCACAGGTTTTGGGCTCACTATGTAGGAAGAATGGTTTGCAGGGATTTGTAGATAGTGTGTCTCATGTGTGGCTGTTATCCGAGTTGAGTGAGAGATGGGTAACCTCAGAATCTGATGTTGCGGGCATTGTCACTTATAAGCAGGACAGCATGTACTGGCTCTCTGAGGCCTAAGCAAGATTATTTCCCAAAAAAAAAAAACATAAAGTGAAGAGCACTGTTAAAATACGTTTACTTATCCCAGCGTTCTAATTTATTTTACATAAGAAATAACTAATATTGGGTAATTTTAACTCAATGAATCAAAGGAGTTCAACTGATCAACACCAATTCATCAGCTCACTCGATAGACCTTAAATGAAAATTCATACCTCATTAGGCACGTTAATAATTATTAGTGACCTTGAATGTAAGGCACTCGATGACATCACTTTACAAACTTTTGTCATTCATTCATGGTTAGCAGAGTAGCACAGCACTGCTGCTAAATGGACTGAAGTAAACTGAAAATTACTCAGGGTTTTAAATGTTTCCATTTATTAAAATTTGCATTTTCTGTAAATGACTGAGCTAATGTAAGCGGTTAGTTCATAATGTGTTTTAATAAAAAAATGTCTGCCATTATGAAAACAGGATCTCTTATACTGCATTAAAAAGAAAAGAAGGGGGCGTGGCTTGGCCGAGGAGCGGGATGGCAGCTTAACTTGTGTGCTCTCGGCGGAGTCTCCACCAACGCAGCTACTTCAGCGCTCCAGTTTGGAGATGGGCCGCATAAACAAATCTGGGGCTCCCGCAAAGACCCTCAGACCTTCGCAGACCCCAAAGACGGGAACCAGGAATCTACCAGAGATGTTTTCTAGCCATCGTCTGGAAGACTCGACTCCACGTGGGCCCAAGATGGCGGATGCTTCCCCCCCACACAGCTCTCCGGATCGGAGAGAGGAGGAGGTCTCGGACGGCGAGGAGCATGGCTTGTCGGCACAGCTCAGCCAACTGCCTACTCGCAGCGAACTGGCCAAGTTTGCAGGAGAAATAAAATCCTCCATCCCCGAGGCGATAGCAGATCTTAAGGAGGACATGCGTTCACTCTCCCACCGTGTGGACAAGATCGAGCAGGAGGGGGCCAGCACCAGCTCCAGGCTCTCGGAGGTTAAGGAGGTCATATTGGCGCACAATCGACATCTCCTGAATCCTCACCGGCATCTAGAGGACTTGGACAATCGCAACAGGCGGTGTAACATCAGGGTGAGAGGGGTCCCGGAAGCGGTTGCGCCGGACCAAACTCAGGAGGCCCTGACATCTATCTTTAACTCCCTACTTGAGAGACCTTCGCCCGTGGAGCATGGGGGAATCCTCCCCCCGTGATATCATCTGTTGCCTCCAGAGTTTCCAGCTTAAGGAAGAGATTCTCTCCAAAGCCAGAAGCAGAGACGCCATCATCTTTAACAACAGCGAAGTGCAGCTCTACCAAGATCTGTCTGGAATTACATTACAACACCGCCGGGCTTTGAGACCCCTTACAGCGGTTCTGAGAGAACGGGGCATACCTTACAGATGGCGCTTTCCTTTCGCTCTCTCCGCGACCAGCAATGGCAGTACCGGTGTCCTCCGGACGGCAGAAGACCTCTCGGAGTTTTGCGAGCTGTTGCAGCTCCCTCAGATCTCCCTACCAGACTGGCTTGGTGACTTTTCGATCCCTCAGCTGATCCAGAGAACGGGACGGCAGGAACATGCTGACGCTTCCCCGCGGCGGGCCCTGGAAACCCCCCCTCCGCGATTCGGCAGAGAACGGAGCCGGTCGAGATCACGGAGCTGAGCGGCTGCTGCAGCCCGGTCGGGCCGACTCATAGAGATAAGCTTATCTGTTCACTATAGGCAGTTACCTGTTCTTGTGTTGATATTTTTGATAACCTAGTTCTTGGAGAATATCTATATGGGACGCTCTCACTCGGTCCCCCAGGCGGTGTATGCCTATCCCACATAGTTGGCATGGGCGCCGCTGAGTGGATTGTAGGGACAGTAGTTCTTGGAGCGGGGGGCACACGGTATTTGCTCTAGTAGCGGCACCGCGGCTGCTGTGTTATCCTCATGTAGGTCATTTCAGTGTTTATGCAATCTTAGTTCCTGCGCTTCTCCCGAGGGCTGAGGCCCACAGCTTTGGCACTCAGAGTCGGGACAAGCCTCAAATATGTTGTGTTAGGTATTCAATTGAGAGGGGGGCCTATTAATGTTGACGGGAAAATGCCTGCTCAGTTTATCGGGTTGTTGCTATCCGGTGGGGAGGGGAGTTTCATATTACTGTATTTCTCACTGCCTGTTGCGGGTCTCGCGCCCTGTTCCTATGGCACGCTGGTGGGATCCTGTGCTAGCTAGAGCTAATTGACATGTTAAGCGAGATGGGGGTGGCGGCAGCCTTTCTCACATGACCCGGGCCCTGGGAGTGGAGGGAGTGTTATAGGGATCTGTGGTGGGGACTCCGCCGACCATATCTGGGTTGCGCCGGTGGTACTTGGTGTGATTTGAGTATTGGGTGTCACTCTTCGGCCCTCCTCGTATCCCCCCTAAAGGGCCTCAATTTCGGGTGGAGTGGGAGGGAGTCCGTTGGGATACTCTCATCCTACTAGGACCTTGGTAACTCTGTCCAGGGTCATGGGGGATAACTGGGGAGGCTTGTCGTCTCTGTGAATAGTTATCCCAATAGCTTCCACCACTTATAAGAGGGAGTTGCTCTCTCCCCTAGGCCCTCCTCATATTCTTAGTTAGGTACTTAGGTTTGTCCCCTGTTTGTGTCTGTGTTAACCAGTGGTGTGTCTGTGCCTTGTTGTCTATCCCTCCCTCATTTTCCTGCGTTCCCTCTCCTGTTCTTTCTTACTCTCCCTCTCTCTCGCCTGCTGTGTGGGGAAGTGGGATTTGGGGAGCTCGGTAGTCTGGGGGCGTGGGGCGGGGACAAGGGGCGAGCTGTTTAAAACGTTCCAACAATGGGGCCTCTCTGTCTAAATGTCTTGTCCATGAACGCCAAAGGCTTGTACTCCCCCCAGAAACGGCATGCGTTCCTCAGAGAGCTTAAGACCTTCAAGGCGCATGTCGCCCTGGTGCAGGAGACCCACTTCCAAAGAAATAAGACACCATACTTGGGGAATAGGACTTACACGACATGCCACTCTGCCCCATCCCCTAACAACAAGGCTAAGGGGGTTGCGATCCTGATTGCTCAGGAGGTGGACCTCAAGGTTCTGGCGGTCGAGAAAGATCAGGATGGCAGGTATATTTTTCTGAAAGGGAAACTTCCTAACGGTCTGGTGGTTACTTTTGCAAACATATATGCCCCGAATAGGGATCAGCATGCCTTTTGCAGGAAGGTCCTTGGGCGTTTAGGGAGATTTCAGGAGGGAATCCTGATCCTGGGCGGGGATGTGAATTGCGCTCTAAACCCCCTACTAGATACCTCGGATGCCAAAACAGCCATATCCTATAGAGCCCTGAAACAAATAAAGAGGGCACTACAAGACCTGGCGCTTGTAGATACCTGGCGTATGATGCATCCGTCCGATAAAGATTTCACCTATTACTCACCCATACATGCCAAATACTCTAGAATTGATTACATTTTCCTGACGCAGAGGGACCTGGAGAGGGTGGAGGCGGTACGGATCGGAAATATTTCTTTTTCCGATCATGCCCCGGTCCTACTTTCCCTGTCCTTGCCGTACAGAGAGTGAAGGGAATGGAATTGGAGACTGAATGAAGGTATTCTGAAAGACCCTGCGGTGGTGGAAAAATTGAGAGAGTCCATTTCGCTTTACATTAGGGAAAATGACATGGCGCAGTGGATCCGGTTATACTTTGGGAGGCCCAAAAATGCACGTTGCGGGGTGTCTTGATCCAAGAGGGGGCGAGACTCAAAAGGGAGAGGAGGATGAAACTAGATGGGTTGTCCCGGCAGATAGCAGAGCTAGAATCGCAGCACAAACAGTCACTTCAGGTGGGGCACTTAAAGGAATTAGAATCTAAAAGGCAGGAGCTGCGAGACCTCTTAACTAGAGAGGCGGGCAGGCTCTTCACTAGGCGATGTGGCTTGTTCTACGAACAGGGAAACAAGACGGGTCACCTACTGGCTAGAGCGCTGCACCCCAGGATTGCCCGGTCCAGAGTGGAGGGAATTAGGGACTCGGATGGGGTTATGCACCAGAAAAACATCAGATTCCGCAGCAGCATTTAGCAGATACTACTCGTCCCTATATAACCTGCCAGGCCCCCGGAAGTCGGTAGACCGAGACGGCGTCATGGAAGCCTACCTGAGAGAGTCCAGGATGCCGTCTCTGCCCGAGGAGGTAGTGGAGCAGCTAGAGGCCCCGGTGTCGGTACTGGAAATACAGAAAGCTATCAAGGCATCTAAACCAGTGAGGGCCCCCGGTCCAGATGGCTTTCCAACTCAGTTTTACAAACTCTTCTCTGACCAACTAGCTCCACTTATGGCTCGGGCTTTTGAGTCCACTGTCTCCTCGGGAACTTTGCCTAGCACAGCGCTGGAGGCCCAGATCGCTGTGATCCCGAAGGAGGGGAAAGATGCTACCGATTGCCGGAATTACAGGCCGATCTCCCTCTTGAATGTAGATGTAAAAATTTTTGCAAAGGCATTAGCCGGGAGAATGGGAGACCTATTACCGGCCTTGATTGGGCAAGACCAGGTAGGATTCATCCCAGGTAGAGAGGCCTGAGACAACGTGATAAAGGCACTGAACATACAGTGGTGGGCCAGAGCTAAGAAGGTGCAAGCTATGATGCTTTCCACCGACGCCAAAAGGCATTTGATCGGGTAGACTGGGGCTGGATAGAAAAGGTGTTAGCATTTATTGGGCGACGCGGCTAGGAATAGGATATTGGCCTTGTACTCAGACCCTATAGCGAGAGTGAAAGTGAATAACTGCTCCTCCCCTGTTTTCCACATTAAGAACGGCACGAGACAGGGGTGCCCGTTATCCCCCCTGATTTTCGCCATCTCACTGGAGCCCTTCCTGAGGAGGATTGATCTGAATAGCAGTATCAGGGGTGTTCAGATTGGAGGCAGAGAGCGGAAGGTTGCTGCATACGCGGATGACATGCTTTTTTTGGGGGGATCCCCGAGGGTGTCGGTTCCGAACCTGTTAAAGGAATTTGAGGTTTATGGGAGACTGTCGAACCTGAAGATTAATTTTAGCAAATCTAGTGCCATGAATATTTTGTTACCAAACTCGGAGGTGGAAACCCTTCAGAGCCTATTTCCCTTTAGCTGGGAAAGAAAAAGCCTTAAATACTTGGGGGTTCAGCTGCCGGCCATTCCCTCCAATCTGTTTCAACTGAATTTTGGGCCTATTGGATCTAGGATTAAAAGGGACCTGGAAGGGTGGAACAGGCTGCAATTGTCCTGGTTTGGACGCATGGCAGTACTAAAAATGAATTTACTACAGAGAATATTGTATTTATTACAGTGCATACCAATTAAAATACCAGAATCCTTTTTCTAATCTAGATCAAGATCTTTCCGGGCATTTGTTTGGGCGGGCAAACCACCTAGGATCATGCGTGATCTCCTTTTGCTTCCAAGGGACCAAGGAGGCTCGGGTCTGCCGTGCATAAGGTCATATTACCTGGCAGCCCACGTGGGCAGAGTTGTCGATTGGCAGGTTAATGGATCTCAGAAGGACTGGGTGAGAATTGAGGGAGAGGCAGCTACCGGGGGAGGATTGGAAACTGTCTGCAACCTACGTAGGTGTGAGATCCCGGTGAGCGCTAGAAATCATCCCTATGTTGGGTCCTCCTTATCAGTGCTGGACTCTCTCTGCAAAGGGAAAAATGCTTTGTCCTCGTTTCCGGGCCCTCTAACGCCAATTCTAGACAACCCGGCCTTCCCCCCAGGAAGACAGCTCTCCAAGCTGCACGAATGTGGCAGCCCTTAGCCTCTACGGCTCTTTCACCTACAGAACTGCGGAATGTTTCGGGACAAACAGAGCTTGCAGGAGTTGCTTGAGGGGGAGATTCCAACCTTCACTTACTTACAGTTAAGGCATTTCTTTACTTCTGGGGATGTGAGGGAGGGCTTGAAGAAAGGATTAACAGAGTTTGAAAAGGCATGTTTGGGACATGGCCCCAAAGCTCACCTTCTGTCCTGGGCGTATGGATTGATTCGAGGACTGGGGAAGAAGGAAGTTAGACCCTGGGAAGGGAAATGGGAAGCTGATATAGGAAGACCCCTCTCAGAAGATGAATGGAGCGATATCTATAGAAATGCACATAAGGGATTAGTAAGTAGCTCGATGCAGGAAGCAAACTACAAACTGATCACATGATGGTACCGGACCCCAAAGTTTTTACACTCTATCTTCCCCTCTGTACCAGACGTGTGCTGGAGATGTGGTAACGATGGCGCCTCGTTGGTTCACATTTGGTGGTCCTGCCCGGGGATTAGAGACTACTGGGAGCAGGTGAGAGATGTTTGCTGTCAGGTACTGGGCGAGCCTATCGACTGGAATGTAAAGAGTGTCCTCTTGGGCTGGTCATCGGATGGCAAGGGGGTGGCGGGAGGTGTACCCCTGGGTCGACATCTCTTAAACGCAGCTAAGGTCCTGATCCCAAGAAACTGGAGTTCCAAGAGCCCGCCCTCAGTTAAAGACTGGTTCAGGCAAATCAATCACGTTGAGACTATGGAAGAAGTTTGTCACGCTAAACAAGACAGAATGAGTGCCTATCTTAAAACCTGGACGACCTGGGTCATGTTTAAGGACTCTGCTCTTTACAAAAGGGTGTGGGACTCCTGAGTCTCGGTGGATGGATATAAACTAGAGGATCGTGCTGCTGATGGTTAGAAATTTTATGATTCTGATTGGGGGTTCTGAATAGGAGGTGAGAAGATGTCCCCTGTCTCGTACCTGACCCCCCTGGGGCTCCTACACATGCTCGCTACATCTGCCTATTCGGGTTTCTCTCTTTCTCCCCCACCCTTCTCTCCTTTTTTTCCCTCCTCTCTCCCCTATGTTTCCCTATTTCCCTCATGTGTCCCCCCCAAACTGCCCTAGTTTTGGGGTTGGTCCGTCTCTGTTGTGAGTGTGTTAAGTGTTATGTGTCTCCTCGTTCACATGTCTTACCTTAGGTATCCAGCATGGTGGTTAAAGGCGGTTCTGTAGAATTTGGGGCTTAGCTTTGGCATATACATAGCTAGCCGGACACGGGAGAAATATGCGGGGAAGGTGAGAAGAGCGATACTCTGGGCTGGGCTGCTCACTGTATGCTGGGATGTAGGTTGGTGTGAGGATCTCGTCCCCTTTCCTCTACCGCATTCCTTTCTTTGGGACCCCAGAGGGCATATTGTTTAGTTACCAATAGTTATCTCACATTTTATCTCTGATTACTGTGCCTATGCGTTACTGGACATGTGTTGTACCTTTATGCATTTCTGCTGGATTGTCAGATGCGGACACTTTATGTATGACCTGTTTTTCTCTTTGTTGTACTATAAACATCAATAAAAACTGAGTATGTTTAAAAAAAAAAGAAAAGAAGACTTAAAGTGATACAGCAGGCAAAGAGAATTGTTAAACTATTGCGTTGACCTACATTTGGCACTGTTTTTAGCATTTAAATTGAAGAAGAAATGGTCAAGATATTTATGGTTTACACTTTAACCTCATGATTTTCTTCTTAAAAAAAGTGGGTGTGGCCAATGGATCTGTGATGCTACAAAATAATCAGCATAATGGGCGGGGCCTGTAAGATTCCCAGAATTTGCATAAGACACCCTGGCTGTGCTTCTCTCCTCTCCCCTGTTGCTAGGCAACATTGGAGCCTAAACCAGCACTTCCAGGCACACCCGCAAAGCACCAAAGTAAACTGAAAACTACTCAGGGTTTTAATTTTTCCATTTATTAATAATTGCATTTTCCGTAAATGTGCTAATGTAAGCGGTTATTTCATAATGTGTTTTAATAATACAAATGTCTGCCATTAAGAAAACAGGATCTCTTATATTGCATTAAAATGAAAAAAAGTGGTACTTCAGGCAAAGGTAATTGTTACACCATTGCGTCAGGCTATATTTGGCACCGTCCTAAACTCTTTTCCATTTGTAAATTGTAGCAGAAATGGGTGAGATATCGAGGTTTACAGGTTCAGCCAATCATATTCTTTTTATCTATTCTGTTCCCCAATCAGCTCAGAAAAGTGGAGACAGGATTGCTGGCCCCTCCCTCCTTCTGTCCCTTCACCCTCCTCCAGATTTCTCCCCAGCCTCTACTGCCTCCTTCTGATACTTTCACATTGCTGTGAAAGACAAACGACAGTCAGCAGCGGTGAGAGCTGCACCACCATGGTCCATTCCTCCCCCTGCTGCGTGAGTGAGTGCCGGTGCCTGCTGTCCCACCTTCTTCCTCTTCGGGGGTGCGTGTATGTGTTTTGCAAGCGTGCCTGAGAGTGCTGGTCTAGGCTCCAATGTAACCTAGCAACAGGCGGAAGAGGGGAGAAGCACAGCAAGGTTGTCTTATGCAAGTTCTGGGAATTTTACAGGCCCCGCCCATTATGCTGATTATTCAGCATCAGATATCCAACGACAACGCCCACTTTTTTCAGAAGAGAATCATGAGGTGAAAGTGTAAACCTTCATATCTCGACCATTTCTTCTTCAATTTAAACTCAAATCAAACGTAGCCCGACGCCATGGTGTAACAATTCCGTTTGCCTGCAGTAGCACTCTAACTTGCTTCTTGAACACAAGTTAAAGTGGAAATTAACACAACATAGTGCCCTCACCCCCCCCCCCCCCACCCCAAAAAAAAACAGAAATTTTCAAATTTAAATTTTTATTTTAAATAATGTTTGGAGAATTAAGTCAACGAAAAAAATGACACCATTAAAATGTTTCCATCCCCAGTAATTGATATTAACTTTTTTTCGCCCTATGTTAACTGATTCAACTTTGCTCAGTGCCACAATCAATTCAGTGTGACCCAATGTCAGGCCCACAATTAACTTCTACAATTTTGTCCAGTGCCACAGCTCTGCATCACATCAGAAACAGCAGCGGTGTACTGCCTGAACGCCTGCCTTTATCGCTGTTCCACCAGGTGGCAGCCCAGTAATGGCAGGGGGCAGGACAATGGCTGTACTGCCTCTATCAGAGATGGACTTGGGCAAAAAATAGATCCGGATTTTCCTGGCCACACCTGCTCCTTATGTACTGTGCATGGAGAAGTATGACAGTATGGCCAAAATATTAATGGAGAAGGAGGGCTTCAGTGGTTCTAAAGTTCCGGAACTAGGCCCCAAGATGGATAATGCAAACTTGCAAAATAAAAAAATATATATATAAACAAATGTCAGTAAAGCTTACAACTTTGAAGGGTCAGTTAGCTAGTGTATTGGTTTTCCACTCTCTTCTTTCATCTCTTGGTGGTGGTTCTGCAATTGTCTCGCTTTTGCTCACTTTAATCAATCATGTAGCCATTCTGAAATATTTTTTTTTGTTTTTCTTTCCCCTGACTTGACTTTTCTACAGACTCGATTACTTAAAAGTCTTGTAGCCTGCTGATGTTTCAAGTCAGAGTGACAAACCCCTCTAGGGGGCAAATGTTACATTAGTGCATTTTAGCAGCATATAGTGGAAGTTTAAGCTATAGTTCTTTAGTTAAATTACAATTTGAGACAACCAGCTGTTTGAGAATACCCAGATGCAGTATTAAGATCTACATTTCCTTGGCGACACATGGAAGACACAATCACTTCTAAGTATGTCCTCTGCTCTGTTCAAAGAATGGACACTTGATAAATATAAGAATCAGGTACATACATACTAGGAATTCATTGTGGCAGGAAGGCTACAGGTATACAACAGGTGGAGGGTGGGGGGGGGGAGTTAACAATTAACTAAGTACTAACCAAGTTAACCAAGTTAGTACAGGAGAGAAATAAACTATTGGAAGTATAGTCAGAGTTTAAATAGGGGAACTCTGCCATTTTATTGCAGACACCAGTTGGTGAGGGTCCTACTTTGGCTTGCTGTTCTCACTCACACTGAGAGCACCAAGGGACAAAGTGGCTGTAGGACCACTTTTTCGTGTGGTCCTGGACGAAAAAGGACAAACTTTGGAGTCCTGCTACAGCTTCTGTCCTGCGGAAATGGCGGAGAGGCACATGGGACAGGCATCAGATGAGCTGCTTGCTGCCATAATATTCAATTTTCACAACTACACTGAATTGGCATATATGATTCAAAAAATAATTACCAGCCAAGGAATACAAGTCATTCCCTACACAGCAAGCTGGGTACTTTGTGCATGGTTTCCTAGTGTCACAGTGCATAGCTTACCTGCTCCTGCCATAGCTTACACCCAGTCCTGGCATCAGTGGGTGCCAGCATGGCCTGCAACTGCCATGTAGAATCTCTCACCTCACCTTCCAGGAGAGGTGCTTCCCTCACCACCTCCAGCGCCGCCCAGCCTTCTGCATCTTGCATTGTTAGGCAATGCCACCGCTATGCGGTCAGCACGACAGCTGAGGGTGCATAATCTGTCTCCAAAAATTAGCATGCCATTGACTGTATTGTTCAGTGGGCTCCTTCCCAGACACCACCAAAGCCTGTTGCCTCATCTGACCACTTCTTGTGCCAAAGTCTGCTGCTGACTCTGCTATGTCTGCACATATCCCTGTGTCAAGCTTGTTGCTGACCCTGCCATGCCTGAACATGTATCTGTGCCAAGCACATTGTCTACATCTGGCTGCATCTGCTTCTGCATCCATATGACCTGCTACTATCAGCACTGGCTACTAATCCCAATTTTATCCCTCATCCTTGCCATTGCCGCTACTTGAGGCCCCTGGGTCCAGACAGCGGCTATTGAGCACTTATTTTGTAAATAAAAATCTAAATACTTGTATATATAGTACATTCCACAAGCTTTCAGGGAAGTAGTAGTTATAGGAATAGATATAAACCAATTTTATGGACCTTTCACAGTAAGGTACAAAACAAACAAAACCTAATTAAACATTTACAGCAGCATTTAATTAGTTGTGATGAGGGACTGAGGCACCGTAGGTAAACAAATGTACAAACTGATTTGAACACACCAACTATAGGGTCGATTAGGAGCCAGGTGAGAATTCTCACTTCTTTTTAGGAGAGAAAACTGCCATTGACCAGCCCCAAGGTAGACAATCCCCTCGATTCAAAGAGCAAAAGTTAATTGATTTCGTATCGAGAATCGTAAGTTTGGGTGGGTGTTTGTCATTTTTTCTTGTTTTTTTGCCCATTTCGTATTCGCACGATCGTTCGCGCATAGACGTATATGAACATACGCATTTCGTACGAGAATCGTATAATTTGCGTTAGTTCGTGTGTTTTTCCCGTCCAAATCGTATTATTTGCGTCCGATCCTATTTTTTACGTCCTTCACATGGGCTTGCGACCAATTCAGAGAGGTGATTGCTAATTGTTTTGAAGCCCATTAAAGAGCTGCTTTACGAAATGTTTGCCGGCAGCTATTTGGCCTCGGGAGTAGGATGGAGCGGAGCGAGTTTGTGGCACATCAAGGACTTATGCTTTTTGGCATTGAGTTGATCGAGATGTCTGAGAGCAGATTGCCCCTGCGTCGTCGCATGAACATCGATAGCATGAATGATGTTGAGCTGTTCGAGCTGACCAGGCTTAATCGCGCTTCCCTCCATAAATTATATAGTGAGCTGCGGCCATGGTTAGCCCGCACCACAAGGAAGGGGCAAGCAATTTCAGGTATGACCAAGATGCTTGGCTGCCTGCAATTTTTGGCGAACGGCTCGTTCCAGAGGCTGGGTGCCCTCTCCATGGGGATGTCACAGCCTACGCTGAGCCGCGCACTATCCAAATTTTTGGAAGGCATGGCTGCCATAACTCCAAAATATATTTATTTTCCGGATGATATGGCAGCCAGAAACGCCATTAAGCTTGGGTTTTATAATGTGGCCGACATGCCCAACGTTATTGGTGCTATTGACTGCACACATGTGGCACTCGTACCTAGGGCTGCCGACGAGTATATATATAGGTATTGAGATTGGTTATTATGTTGGCCAACGTGTAATGTAACCTGTTTTCCTTTGCGGCAGCATATTTGTTTATCCCTCATTTGTGTAGCTGCTTTATCTAGGCTTTTCATTAGTCTTTCCCAATAGAGTGCAGACATGTTTTCTTTTTTTTTTTTTTTTTGGTCAAATATCAATTACCCTTTTTGTATGTTTTTGCCTTAAGGAATCGAAAAATGGGACACTCCCTTAATGTCCAGGCCGTGGTTGGTCCGGACATGCGTTTTATGAGTGTCCTTGCCGGCTACCCAGGATCGTCCCACGACTCATATATACTCAGGCAATCTGGGTTGTTTCGGAGATTTGAGGCAGGTGAATTTTCGGGGGCATGGCTGCTTGGTAAGTGTGTCCTATTTGTGTGCTATTAAATGTGGGATTAATCTTGTATTTGTTGATATGTTTGTATTTGAATTCTTTCCATAAGCCAGAAACTGCTCTTCCCAAAAAAATGCTTGCCTCGCTTTGTCCTTCAGAATGTTTTCCCTTTAGTTAGGATGTCTGTAAGTTCCATGTCCCTAAATATATTGGTTGGGAGTTTATACCCAAGGATCTGTGAGCTTTGGCTCCTTTTGTAGTATTGGTCTTTAAATGTCAAAGTGGACTTAAACTGCATACATTGTAGTTTTCATCTAAATGTGGATAGCCCCTCAGCAGCATCCTAATTGTAACATGTCTGAAAACTAAAAATATATTTAAATTCCAACTACCCTTGGCCGTGCAGATGTTTGTTAATTCATTGGTATATTGAAGTGCCATTTTTAATTATGTACTACATTAGTGGCAATATTTATTTTGCTAATGTGCCCTGGGTGTTTTTTTTGGCCCTTTACCTTACATCATTATGATATATGTTAAATTCTTTGTGTTTGTTGTGTTGCCTTTTTAATTTTGATTACATTTAATTGTCTAAGGTGATTCCGGGTACCCACTTCTACCCTGGCTCATGACGCCTGTGCTGCGGCCCCAGGATGCCTCTCAGGAAGCGTACAACCGTGCGCACCGCAAGACCAGGGCTGTTGTGGAGAGGGCCTTTGGGCTGTTGAAGACCCGTTTTCGTTGCCTGGACCATACTGGGGGCGCCCTGCAATATGATCCCAAGAAAGTGATCGACATAATCATGGCATGTGCTGTTTTGCACAATTTTGCGATCCTGGAACGTGTCCCACGTTATGTGGATAGCCTGCCCTCTCCAGCCCTAGAGGATGATGTAGAGAATTTTGTTGGGCCACCCAGTGAGTCTGCCCAATCAGTTAGAGCCAACTTGATCTTGCAGCATTTTAGTTAATTTTATTTCGTGTCTCAACATTCTGTGTGTCTGTGTTATCCTTTTTGTTAAATATGTTGTTTTGCCGTAATGTGGCATTACCTCAAAGTAAAACATTTTTACCTTAATTGTTGCCTAATGTATTTCATGTAGTTTCCTTAGCTTTAGATTTGCATTGTTACACCTCTTCAAACCAAAATTATCTGGTTTAGCCCAAGCTGTTTAAAATGTGTTCCCACTAAAAACGCCACAAGTATTGTGAGAATATTTTTTTACTTAGAAAAGTAAAAATTATTGTGCTTAACAGAAAACATTCCACATACATCTGTGGTTACAAATGGATGACATAACAAAAAAAACATCGAGCACATCTACACCTGGAAGTGAGTGGCACAACCAAACAAGGACACCCAGTCCAAAGGCCAGCCTAGTCCAGTCATTAATATTGCCTGTGCCCAGGGATATTTGGGCATGGCCATAATGTCACACAAACATGTCTGCAAACAGGAGGAGCACCAACCAAATACATATTTAAAGCCATAAGTGGCCAGATACACTCCACATAGACCTATGGCATTGGCTAGTGGCCTTAAGCATTACTCTAAGGAGCTATATGGGAGCAAATACAAAACACAACCTGCATGAGCAACACAAAATGGATTGTTTGAAACCTCAAAGGACAAGTAAATACAGTGGGGGTTAAGAGAAAAGATGTCCCACACACCCATGGCTTAATAGGGTGGCTGCCCATAATACCCAGGTGGAGGTCCAGGTGGAGGTCCATGTGAATGGGACCTAGCCTGGGCCATGGCAGCATTGTGAATTTGAAACTACTCCACAATGTTTCTCTGCATATTGGTCATCTCAGCCATGGCTGACTGGATGCCATTACTTGCAGTGACCACGTTGCTGTTGAGGGTACGCAACTCCGCGAGGATGCCCTGTAAACTGGTATTGATGGTGACCATGTCGGCATGCCTTTCCTCACGCTCTGTAACGAGCTGTGCCTCATAAGAGTCCCTTTCTTGGGTCCATAATTGAAGCAGGGCACTCTGCCTCCCCTGGGAAATTGTGGGGCGGCGTAATGGAGTCCGCCGCACAATTACCCTGGCTCTTGGGCGTGCCCTGCCGCGTGGTGTCGTCCCCTCAACAGCAACAGGCCTGCTTTGCAAATCCTCAGCAGCAGAGTGAACACTGGGGACTGTTGTGTCAGTCTCCCCATGTGCATGCACAATGGATGGAGATTCACTCTGCTGCTGAGGATTGGCCAGAGAAGCATTATGGAGCAGTTCCAAATTGGGACCCAGGGGGAGGTCATCCGACGTGCCCTGCATGGAGACATCATCATCTTCCTCCATTTCCTGGATCTCTTCCATGAGTGTGCGGGTCTGTAGGGACATATAAAAAAAAAAGTGTAAGTTGGCGTCCAAATTTGGGATTCCCACAGTTTAACACATTCTTAAGCACTTGGTAGTATTTATGGTACTAAATTAACTTACCGGAAATCTCGGATCTGGGCTCCTATGCTGTACGGACCTGGTAGGCATAACCAAACTGGGGGGTGAGTTTACCCTTGCTGAGGGATCATGCTGGGCTGAAGAAGAGAAAAACAAACAACGTAAACACACACATAACCATTTTTTGGATAGGTAATCAAATAAACCTCTATTTGTAATATTAAGCAACTCTAGAGCAATGGGGACATTTGTTAAAATACACGCAAGTTTAGATAGGTGCAATGGCTCGCGAAAAATGCTAACTGACCTCAGTTCTAAGTCAGGAAGTGTACCCAGTCAGCATACAACTTGCAACGCACATTTTTGGATTAAGACTACCATTCGCTCGGTCCGGGGTACTCAAACAATTGTTGTAAAGGTCCATTTAAAGGTATGTGGTGAGAGGTGAATGTCTGGCCATGGGGCTGACGCAGGGGGTGTCTAGTTAGAAATAAACACACTGGTGGAGGGGCTGGAGATTTCAAAGTGCAAACTAATAAAGGCTGCTTGCCCTTGCTGGGCTGGATGGGGCAGAGCTGAGGGGACAGGGATTGGATGGCTAAAGGGGGGAGTTAACGAATTGATGGTGATGGGATGGATGGAGCAAATCTGTTACAAATGTATGGGGCTTATGTGGGGGGGGGGGCATGGGGGGACTGTGGCAGATGGGGCAGAGCAGGGGCAGCGGGACACGATTGTGCCAAGAGAAAGATGTACCAAGTTACTGTGTACCTTGCAATGCCACTTCCTGTGCAGTACTTCATATTGCAATGCTATGTTTCAGGGAGCCATGACATTGGGCAGGAGAACAACCACTACATCGCCGATCAAGGGGGCAGCTCTGAGCACGTCAACACAGAAGTAACTGAGTGCAGGGCTGTCTGGGCAGGGGTCCTGGAATCTGGTGCCAAGGTCCGCATTGGGACCCCGGCCCGCCAGTTGAGTCTCGCTGCTCTAGGTCAGATATGTTTGGGGGTGGGTAATTAAATTGTTAACTCAAACACAACTCACACAACAAATAGGCAACCCATCCATAATGATGTGTGTTTTGTGATTGATTCAAAATATATCACTTTTCAGGAGAAACTTCATGACTTTACCAATACAATTGGAAATTTGATCTTTGCCATAATGGATGTGGTCCTAAATGTGTGATTCACAGGGACCAAAAGAGGACACAAACAGGCACAGTAGTGCGAGGCCAAGCAAGGCAAACCATAGGGGCATCCCGTTATCTTGTTACTAGTGAACTTTAGATTATTTAGCAAACAGGCAAACATGCAGATTTAAGAGTACTCACCGTGGGTACGGGTCGGTGAGTCTGTGTCCCTTAGACCAGCATGTCCACCGACCGCGACCGGATGGAGAAGTCCCAGCACAATCTCCTCAGCAGGGGTAAACTCCAATTTGGAAGGAAAGCCACCTCCAGTTTTCAGGCTGAAAAGAGAAAATCGTTTGGTACTCAGAAAAGGTGCATACAGTACATCCTAAACATTATATTTGGAGAAAACATTTATTTACCTGTAATTATGCCTTTTAATTTCTTTTTGCCGTACAGCATACTTCAGATCAGAGATTTTCTTCTGAATTTGGGACACATCTTTCCTCTCTTCCCCCGCTGCATTTACTTGTCGTAGGATGGTTTCAAACAATTCCATCTTGCGCTGCTTTGTGGTGTGTTTTGATTTGCTCCCATAGAGCTCGTCATAGTATAATGTAAGGCCACTAGCCAATGCCATATTTTGGTCATGGGAGAATCTCCCACTCAACTGACCGCGGCGCAATGTGCGGCCAGATGGTTGGCTTGGCTGCTCCTCCATGTGTGCAGACACATGTGGTGACATTATGGCCTGGGGCTGGGTAGGGGAATGGCCGGATTGTTGGCTTCCCAATGACTGGACTGGACTGGCCAAGGGACTGGGTGTTCTTGCGTGGCTGGCCACCGAACTTCCAGGTGTAGATGTGGTCATGGTTGAAATTCTGGGCCCTCTTGGGGGGCTATGTTCCCAGCTGGTACCAGGTCGGGGGCTCTGTTCCCGGCTGGTGCCAGGTCGGGGGCTTCTGGCCCTGGATGGGGTTCTTCGGGCCCTGTAGGGGCTTCTGGCCCTGGATGGGGTTCTTCGGGCCCTGGCTGGGCTTCTGGCCCTGGATGGGGTTCTGCGGGCCCTGTAGGGGCTTCTGGCCCTGGATGGGGTTCGGCGGGCCCTGGCTGGGCTTCTGGCCCTGGATGGGGTTCTGCGGGCCCTGTAGGGGCTTCTGGCCCTGGATGGTGTTCTTCGGGCCCTGTAGGGGCTTCTGGCCCTGGATGGTGTTCTTCGGGCCCTGGCTGGGCTTCTGGCCCTGGATGGGGTTCTTCGGGCCCTGGCTGGGCTTCTGGCCCTGGATGGGGTTCTTCGGGCCCTGGCTGGGCTTCTGGCCCTGGATGGGGTTCGGCGGGCCCTGGCTGGGCTTCTGGCCCTGGATGGGGTTCGGCGGGCCCTGTAGGGGCTTCTGGCCCTGGATGGTGTTCTTCGGGCCCTGGCTGGGCTTCTGGCCCTGGATGGGGTTCGGCGGGCCCTGGCTGGGCTTCTGGCCCTGGATGGGGTTCGGCGGGCCCTGGCTGGGCTTCTGGCCCTGGATGGGGTTCGGGCCCTGGCTGGGCTTCTGGCCCTGGATGGGGTTCGGCGGGCCCTGGCTGGGCTTCTGGCCCTGGATGGGGTTCGGGCCCTGGATGGGCTTCTGGCCCTGGATGGGGTTCGGGCCCTGCTGCGGGGCCTGGGTTGCCGAACTGCCCTACTTGAACCCATGGCCGGTGTGGGCTCCCTTGTGCGGCCTCTTCTGGGGGCAGAGGTGGTGGGTGCTGCAGTTGGCTGCTTTTTGGCTGCAGGGGCACGTGGCTTGGGGCCCCTTTTTTGGGTTCCTGAGGGTCCAGTGTCCCTTGGTGGGGCAGAGGTAGTAGTCTTGCCTCTCAGCTTTCTCCTACCTTGCTGGGACCTTGTTGTTGGGCCCTCCGCGGTCTGGCTTTGCTGGGGTCGCTTGGTCATAGGCTTTTTAGGTGCCATCTTCCACAAATGCTCAAAGAGAATGAGCTTTGGGTGCAGGGACCTTTAAATAATGAGCCCAGCGTGTGACGCCTATGCGCACGACTACGCGCTCGTACGAACGTACGTTCGAGCGGAACCAGGAAACCGCTGGGGTTTCACTTATCTGCTGCCTTGAAGAAGCATAAAGATGGCGCCCACTATCTTCACCCGTCAACAGGAAGAGATCCTCATGCTGGTAAGTGGCTGCCTGTGCATTTTAATCTAATAGTCAATGATGGCCTAAATGTAAATGATGCGTTTGGAACTAGTTTGGGGTCTCTTAATGTTTAAGAACTGGCTCCTCACACTTCATCCTCAAGGGCCGAGCCTGGCCACGTTTTCACCTGTCTATGCTGATGTCCTAATTCTGGCAATTGCTCCGGCTTAGCAACAGTTAATTAACCTGTGGAGTAGCGGGGCTAGCTGCCAAACCTGGCCTGTCTCGGACCTTGATGCGGATGTTTGAGGAACACTGTTTTCCTAAGCCATAAAAACACAACGGGAAGCCACACACGTGGTCCAAAAGCCTAAGCATAAGCCTACATCTTGGATGTTTAAACCATCCTAACATGCCATAGATGCAGGTGGGCTGATTCTTGATGTTGGCTATTATCTGTATGTACATGGTGTGTGATACATATAACATAAGACCAGACTCTCATTCACAGTCAACGTCCTCTTTAAGGCACTCCCCAAAAATGGCTGCCACTCTAAATGTGTGTGTTAATGACATGAAATTCTCAACTTGTGATGCAACACATATGGGTGTGTGTGTAAAAGTAAAAGCTCTGTGTCCATTATGTTTTTCAGATCATGCTTCAGCGCCGGTATGACTTCGCGCCCAATGTGTGCGAGAAAAGGGACATCGCCCGGGAGATCATCGCGGAGATACACCGTGTCACCAGCACCACCTTCACTCACACCCAGATAATGCAGCATTGGTCGGACCTGAAACGTCTGCACATGCCCCGGGTGCGGAGGTTTTTTGGAATCCATTTCCCAAGTAAGTACCAAGCAATTGCATGGTATATGTTCCAAATGTATAAGTTATGCCTTTATTTATAATGACTTTTCTTTGGTAGTGTTGGAAATGGATTTCAGAATTCGCCGCACCCGGAGGCGTACAGGCCGACCAGTGCTGCATGAGTCTGCATCTGTGAGTGAAGGTGGTGGATCTCCCGGGCGACGGACCTACCCCTCCTCTGTGGCCTCCTCAGACCAGCCCCTGGACCTTACCACAGAGGAGGGGCCAAACCGCGTGGGCGTGGAGTCATACCTGGCCAGGCATGGGGAAGGCTCTGGTATGTCACTCTTCATGTATAGGCACAAAGATATACATGGCAGGCCAAAAACTAAGTTATCCTTTATTATGTATTTGTAGAAGCTTCTGGTGCGGGTGAAATAGTGGAGGAGGAGGCAGCAGAGATGCTGGAAGTCGATCCTGGCGAAGGTGAGTGATGTCAGCCAGACTGGGAGCCAGATATGTTGGGAATAGTGACTCTAAACAAGTACTAACCAAATGTCACATGTTTCTCCAGGGACTTCTTCACAGCATAGCCAGGACCAAGGGCAGCCTGTTGGCCCCAACCAGCCATCTGTCGGCCACCAACTCCGTAAGTCTCCATGCCATTATTCATATTAATGTTTGGTTAGCTAATAACACACACATAACTAAAGGCGTAGCCAATGTGTAGTTCACACTTTCATGTGGGCACTTCGTTAGCTTAAAGAGGACCCTAACTTGTATTAAGAACCTAAGAATTAGCCAACACACTGTACCTACAGATTAGAAACATGGAAAAACACCCTTCAGCCATCTAATGCATGTTATTAGACTGAACAAAACCAATATTGCGGAATATGGAATGCGCAATATTTACAGGCAGCATGGGATACAGATTGAAAAAAGGAAGGTGCTGCCATGCATTGTGGGAGTGATGACCTTTCCCTCAACCCAGCTATGGTCTGGATTCCCAACGCACCACTGTAACCTACTCCCCTGTACTTTATCCAACTCTCCAATCCTCATTAAGTGTTATGCTTCAGAGTCCAGATGGCGGCGCTGGAATCAATAAAAAATCCCAAATTTACTTTGATCTGGTGCAGAATCATTTGGGAATAGTTAGTGGTTTTCATTAAATAATGTTGAAGGTCCGGTTTAAGGAGTTTAAAGACTTACCTGTGGGAAATGCATTAACTGTATCCCTTGGAAGAATGACATATGTCAGGCATTTACATGTATTTGATTAACCCCAAATCTATTTCCAGCATACAAACCGGTCTGGGACTCCTATTTATGTTTCTTTCTCTATTGGTTACAGGGATGATCCCCAAAACATTGGCGGCCAAAAAAAAAAGAATGAAGGAGTTGGTGGCCGAGCTGCTGGCCATACAGGCGACGTTGGGGCCAACAGATGAAGAAGAGGAGGAGGATTAGTGCCCTTGGTCCTGGCTACTTTGGTTAAAAGTTTTACAAACTTTGTTATTGTTGTAAATTTTTTAAAGTTTTGGGTTTTTCCCCCCAAAAAAAATTTTAACTCTGTTTTTAAGGCAAGGCAAAAAAATTTTTAATATGTTTGTAAAAAAAAAAAAAAAAAAAAAAAAAAAAGGGGGTTTTAAACCAAACACCCCAATCGAAAAAAAAATTGAAAAAAAAAAATATCCCAAATCCACAAAAAAATTTTAAATAAATTTTATTTTAAGACTTCATAAATGTGTCTTTTCTAATATGCGCAAACACAAACAATTACACAAACCAGAAAAAACACGCTTAGAAACATATAGACATATGTACATTATGTGGTTTGGGTAAGTTTTAGGGTCGTCAACATGAAGAAGGATGCAAGCGCGAAGGGGTTTAGGTAAGTTTTATGGACCGAGAAATGAAGTTGGATGCAGCCGCTAAGGGGTTTAGGTAAGTTTTATGGACCGAGAAATGAAGTTGGATGCAGCCGCTAAGGGGTTTAGGTAAGTTTGAGGGACCGAGAAATGAAGTTGGATGCAGGCGCTAAGGGGTTTAGGTAAGTTTGAGGGACCGAGAAATGACGTTGGATGCAGGCGTTAAGAGGTTTAGGTAAGTTTGAGGGACCGAGAAATGAAGTTGGATGCAGGCGCTAAGGGGTTTAGGTAAGTTTGAGGGACCGAGAAATGAAGTTGGATGCAGGCGCTAAGGGGTTTAGGTAAGTTTGAGGGACCGAGAAATGAAGTTGGATGCAGGCGCTAAGGGGTTTAGGTAAGTTTGAGGGACCGAGAAATGAAGTTGGATGCAGGCGCTAAGGGGTTTAGGTAAGTTTGAGGGACCGAGAAATGAAGTTGGATGCAGGCGCTAAGGGGTTTAGGTAAGTTTCTGGTTGAGGGTGCGCATGCGCAAGATCTTATAAACATACGAACGCACGAATCTAAGAGGCCAAAAACCAATGAAAACCAGAGGCAAACGCAAGTAATTGGAAGAGGTGGACGATGGAAGCAGCCGAAAAAACAGGCTGCCGCCGCAACAGGTGAGCACATGAACGTGATTTTTACGATTGCCAACTGACTGAGGCAAGTTCGGGAGATATCATACGAACGGACGTATATTTTAGGATAGAAACGTATTTGCTTATTGAATCACTCGCAAGTTCATACGAACGCACGAGCGGACGTGAAAAATAGGATGATCGTGACCCAAATCCAAGCTGTTACATGTTTCTTTGAATCAACCCAAATGAAAGTCAATGTTTTCTCTACTAAAAATTGGAGTTAGAATTCTTTCTTGGCTCTGGATCGACCCCTATATGTAGATATGCAGAAACTGAGCCTAAGATCCAACTGAAAGGTAGGGTCTACACTCTTTACCAAGTACACACATGTAATCCAAATGTTATTTCCTGTAGACTAACAAAGAAAAAAAGAATGTTAGAGACAAAAGAATACACACTGGCCTTGATTCAATAAACTTGCCTTAAAATATCTCATAACAATTAGGGCTGTAGGAAGTTAAAGCTTGACTTCCACCTAAAACTCCCACTAGAGCAATGTGACATTTTATTTAGTTTTAAAAGGAAAACTAAATCAGTGGCTTTGTTTTGCTAATCCAGAGCGAATGTTTTTACGTTTTTGTAATAGACAAATGCACACTTATAAAATTGTGCCTTAAATTAGACTGACACAGTTGGAAAAAAGGTAGCAGCCATTTTGGAGCTTCCTCTCCCAACTGACATAACCGAGGTGACCTGCAAGCCCATGATCGGCCATCTTGTTTTTAAAATGTATTCCAGTTGGTGTTAGAAAAAAGTAAAACAATGTTTATGTTCATCTAAATTGCCCTGGGGAGGAATGCATATGAGCACAGTTTGTTGTGTTGGACTGATTGAATTCATTTTTGACTGTTGGTCCACTTTAAATGGCCCTTATTTGATATTTTAAGGAAAGTTTACTAAATCGAGGCCATTAAGTTAAATAAAGTTCATAGTAGAACTTTTTTAAATGTTTTTGTCATACACTTCTCTAAAATTTGCATTTGTGTGACGGGACTAGCAGTATTTGGTTTGAATAGAGAGTGAGCTAATATTATCTGCTCTACTTGTTCACATTTATCCAAGAAAGGGGAACCCTGGAGCAACTGCTTATTTAAATTTATCGATTCAGTGAATTAATGTCCCAAATTAATAACATAAAAAGTTGCTTAGACTTTTTTCATTCCAAATGTTATGAACATTGCTTAATATACTGCTGTTCTCTACAGTTACACTACAGATTTATTAGCACCTTCAGTTGAATAGGAACCAATTACATGGTCTATTTTGACCTGAGTAAGGTTCACCAATGCAAGCAAAAAAGCAGACACTGAAAGCCTGCATCAGAGGTAAAGGCATAGAAGGATCTAGACTGGTACTGTAGTGAATGCCATGTATATTTAATGGCCATATATTACAGTTGCATTAATGGAAATAAAGGTTTGTATAATATTGCATGAACTGACAACATGTGTGGTACTCTTACAGATACAGCATTCTACAGAGTGATCTCTCCATCTCTCATAATGAGATATGAGAGATTATTTACACATTGTAGTCAGCTGTGTAGACTAAGCTGTTTATATAGTAAAAGGAAGGCAGGGTGAGGCTCTTGTTATAATGTATAGCAGCCACAAACCTGTCTGTTTGCAACACACAGCAGGAAGATGGCTGACATGTTACAATGTAAAAGCATGACTCATTCTGCTTGCTACTTTGCACAATGAGAGGGAGAAAAGCAACAGTGCAAGTTTTACTGATTGGCCTTTTTAATCAGTTTTAAAACAGATTGGAGTTTTATTATGTAATGCTGCAGTCTCTGATTGGCCTTTTTGTTACTTACATGGCAGATCACCAATCTTACAGGTGGATTGTCTTTTCTGTTTGTGGATGTGTGTGGCCACACATTCCAGCTGCCTTGGTAGTTGGGCATATGTGTTGTGCGGCCACTCACAATAACTTGTTTCTACATTAGTCTAGGACACAGTAAGATTATTTGCCCTTACGCACACAGACTAGAATGGGGTTTACCTGTTGAGCTTCCACAAGTGTTTCACCCCCGCTGTTGTTGGTGCCTTGGGTTGCTCTTTTTTTGGTCCAGACACTTAGACATCTATTGTACCCTCTACAACAACCATGGTGTCAGTTGTCAACAGCGAATTGATTTGTTTTCCAGCAGCCGTAAACTCCATTTGCAGTGAAAGCCCATCCCCAATTTGTCTGGGACAGTAAACCCTGGCTTGGACACATTTTTGGAGAAATGCTGCCCTTGCTCCACACTTCCTGGCTTACTTACACCCTAATTGTTTTTTTTGTAACCACATTACAATCAACAAGTTAATCAACTGCACTCTGGACACATATTTGTCCTTGGGCAAGCTGGGTCAGTCCTTGGGCCAGGAAGTGTGTTGCACCAGTATAAATTCACACAACCCAATAACATAAAGCCTTCCACAACCCTTGGAGTTGCAGCTCAATTGTGGCTGGTTGTATTGGGGCCAACTGCTTTTACATCCCCTAATGATTACAACACATGAACACATATGTTTGCATAGTCCCGACACATTGTGCTTATTGGTGGCCAGACTCATGAGCCCCCATTCAGATGTTTGTCCACTTAGTGACTGCATGTTTGGGTCCAAAGGACAACATTACAAACATACATTTACCTGTATGTTTGCCATACATACAGGTAAATGTATGGCACATGGCATGCCATATGGCATTATGCTTGTTCCGCACTGCCTTCTTGAGGTCTTGGACAGGAACACTAAAAAAAAAAAAAAAGAACTCAAAGCAAAAACAAAATGGTCTTTCTGCCCTTTTGCAGGGCCACTAAATACCTAACAAGTGGTTTCCCAGTTTCAGGAGATCAATAACCGGCTCATTCTGGACCTCAAGGAGTTCCTGCAGGCCTTGGGGAGCTATGTCAGAAGTCTGAACTGAGGAGGACCCATTCAGTTGTACATAGTTCTTTTATAAGTTTTAATGTTTTTTAAGGAAAAAATCTTATAAATGGTCCACATTGGGCAAACTATTTATTAAAAATAACTAAAACACGGGGGGCGTGGCCGAATATGGAGGAGTGAAGACGTGTCTGCTCCGAGCTCCCTCCAGCCGACCGAGATTTTTGGACGTTTTAGAGTGTAAACCCACTCACACTGCTGCCCGGCCACGATGGCAAAGAAGAGGAAGGGGGTGAAAGCCCTTTCGCCCCTTCAATCGAGAAAGATCAGCTCATATATGGCCTCTGATCGCTCCAGGGAAGGAGGAGAGGGGAAGCGCAAGATGGCGGCGGCCAGCAGCGCAAAACCACCAGCTGGACGCGAGGAGACAGACAGGATGGAGCAGAGAATGGAGGAGGCAGATGGTACTCACCGCAGGCACGCTCACAGCAACCGGAGCGTGGACGTGAAGAGCCCTGGAGATCACGCCCAGCACGATGGTGAGGTGAGCGGGCGGCAGCCAAATGTCCAGGGCGGCTATGGGCAGGAAGATGGCGGTGGGACACGCGCCGCAGCCATTGTGGCAGAAGATGGGAACACCGCCCCAGGAAGATACCGGAGCGGGCGGCGGGATGAGGGGCTGCGGTCCCATGGTGAAGCAGCGGGTGGGGCCAGGGAGAGCCAGGAGGCGCTGTCAGCAGCTGACATCTCGACGCGGCGGTGCTCCGGCTCCCCGAGCAGGATGACTCATCGGGCTGTCGGCCCAGGGGACAGTGCTCTAGGGGACGCTGCGGTCTCAGTAGGAGGATCGCAGGACTCTCAGTGTCTCGCACATCATCAGCTGCTAGTTCAGACCAAAGGGGGGTGGGGTGATACGGGGGAGGCGAGTGCCCTCACTGGAGCTTCCCCACAATCAGTTTTAACAGCCCCTGCAGCAACAACATTATCAGCAATATTTACAGCTTCCGCAGTAATATCAGCTCCTGCAGTAATATAAGCTCCTGCAGCAATATCAGCACCTGCAGTAATAACAGCACCATTGGAGTCAGTTTGCGGCGGCTTGGAGGCAGATGATGGGGGCCACGGAAGGAGGCCCCAGGAGGAGTAGCGCCTCAAGACTTACGTTGCGGGTCACCCCCTTACCCGAGAAGCCCTTTCCACGGTGGGTGCGGCCCCTCCTCCCCCCCCCCGGCATCTCAGCGGACCCCCCGGCACTCTGCTCGTGCCCATCTTGGGATCCTCATCCCGCTCTGTTGCCTCAAGGAGCACCAGCGGGAATGGTTCTCCCCTGAGCCACCCCGTCCCCCCCCCCCCCCCCCCCTGGCTCGCGGCGGGGAGCCCGGGAGGTACCGCTGGGCCTGATGTGGAAGTTCACAATTCTCTGGGGGATGATCCTGGATCTGGAGCGGCGATTCCCCCCTCCTGGCAGTCCTGCTCGGGCCTTGCTGGGCCTTCCTCCCGGTGCATGCCGGGAGCCGCACCGGTCCAGGCCCCACGGAGGGGAGAAGTCAACGCCCAGGAGCTGAGACGCCCCCCTGACAGCTATGAGGGGCCTCGTCTCACTCCTACCCCTGACGCTCGCGACGGGATGCTTGCTAAAGCTAATTTGGAATCCTTTATTTTGAGAGTGGAAAGCTCCTTTAAGAAGGATATCTCAGACCTGCAGTCTTCAGTGTCATGCCTTGATTCCAAAGTTCCAGGTCTGGAGCAATCAACCCTCGCTATAAATAAAAGAATCGAAGCCCTGGAAAAAGGGCTGGCGATCCAGAGATCCATCTCCCAAGCCGCGGTCCTGCACCTGGACGACCTTGAGAATAGAAGCAGGCGGAATAACATTAGAATAAGAGGCCTGCCAGAAGCGACTGGTCAAGACCAACTCTTGCACACCGTCACAGGCATCTTCAATGAGCTACTCAACCGCCCTCCCAAGCACGCAGGAGAGGAGCCAGAGGCCCGCCTGGGGTCCCGCGGCCCAGGGACAACGAGACTTGATTCCTTCCAGGCCACTCCGTTCTTCAGATATTCTTTGTCATGCTGATGACATACTAAGTTGATTGTTGTTATATTTTCTCTCTCTCCTCTTCCTTGCCGTTTTTACTCTGTCTGACCTCATATGTCTTCCGTTGCCGGGTAGCAATCTATCCCTTGCACAGTGGCTCCTCCTGTTCCACCCCGGGAGGCCCCGTTCCGTCCCCCTGTTCAGGACGGGGGGAGAACCGGGCGGCATCGGACGGGCCCAAACTTTGAGCTGTGGGTGGGAACCCTCTCGGCCCGCGAGTGTGTAGTTCGTCTTTTGGGCTCGGCTGGGGGGGCTCGCCTGCCCTCTGTGTCCGCCTCATTCCCCCAGTAGGTCTGTGACTCCTCCACCTCCCTTAGGGTTGTGGAGGGGGTCATAATTGGGAAACAAATTTATTCCCAGTTTAGGTTTTGTTCTATCTGCTGGCACCTTTTAGGGGTGCAAGTGTGGTTTTACTGTTCTTTGTCTAACCCCTTGTTATCTTCCTCAGTCCGTCCCCCTCCTCTCTGTCTATTTTCTCTTGTCTCTTACCCCCCCTCATTACCTAGTGTCTTCCTTCTCCCCCTCTTCCCTTACCCTCATTTGTGCTACTCCCATATTTGGTCACATTAAGCCTTCCTTCATTGGGGCCGGGGGCCTTGGGTGCTGAGGAGACGCATGATGTCGAGGGTTAAGTGTACATCCCTCAACGTCAAGGGGCTTAATTCCCCCTTTAAGAGATCTGTCGTTCTGAGGGAGTTGGGGCGCCTACATACACAGATTGCCTTCCTGCAGGAGACCCACTTAAAGGAAGGGCGGCTCCATAAACTCACTAACCGCCTCTTCAAAATCCAATATCTCAGTCCTTCCCCAGTCTCGAAATCCAGGGGAGTTGCCATCCTCCTGGCTGGGTCATTGCCTTGGACCCATATTGAGACACTTCACGACCCAGAGGGTAGATTCCTTTTTGTCAAGGGTACCCTCTTCTCCTTAAAGGTCACCCTGGCTACGTGCTACAGCCCCAATGTGAACCAATATAAATTCCTGAGCTCTACCCTTGGGAAGTTGACAGCATTTACAGAAGGGGTTCTCCTGCTCGGGGGGGACTTTAACACCGTCCTCGATCCCGTGGCAGATACATCCCGTGGGCTGTCCCACTCCTCCCTCAGGGCGATGAAAAAACTCAAAGCGCTCCTACTTAAAAACCAACTTATGGACGCTTGGAGGATGCTTAACCCGAAGGGGAGAGACTATACAATTTTCTCTGCGGCACACAACTCGTACTCCCGTATTGATTGGTTTCTGGTTCCCCACAGATTTCTTCACCTCATAGTCAATGTGGACATCGGCCTGATCCCCGTTTCGGATCACGCTCCAATCTTCCTGACCATCACTATCCCTGATACGGCTCCTCTCAGAGGTCAGTGGAGGCTGAATAGCACTCTCTTGCAGGATCTGGGGGTGAAGGAGGATATTAAAAAGGCCATTGCTGAGGTTTTTGTCACAAACAACACTGAGGAACTTTCACGAATGTCTCTGTGGGAAGCCCACCAGTGTGTGATAAGGGGGCTCCTGATCAAACATAGAGCCCACCTTAAAAAAGAAAGGAATAAACAGATTGCCCACCTCACTCAAGAGATTTTTAAAATCGAAACGCAGCACAAACAGTCCCTAGATGGGGCGTTGGCTGCCAAGCTGGTGAGCCTGCGGGAATCCCTCAGAGACATTTGTTTAGTGGAGGCTAAGAACTTAGCAGTTAGGTGCAAGAGGTTTTTCTATGAATACAGCAACAAATGTGGTAAAGCACTAGCCAAGGCCTTGAAAACACAACGTAGCAGAAATGATGTCCCCCTTATCCTCGACCCGGAGGGTCATAGGTTCCATCTGACTGCGGACATTGCCAAAATGTTCAGGAGGTTCTACGAGAAACTGTATAACTTGCCACGAGATAAGCCCGCCACTTATCAGAGCGATATCGACACTTATATTCGTAAGTCGGGGCTCCCGCGTCTTAAACAAGAGGTTGTTGACTCCTTGGAGGGGGAAATTGAGATGGATGAGTTCCTTAGGGCCATCAAGAATACCAAGCCAGGTAGGGCCCCTGGCCCAGATGGCTTCAGCTTGGATTATTATAAGGAATTTGCTGATAAATTGGGCCCCTAATTTATCTCTCTCCCTGAGAGATGGCGTCCCCCTGCACAGGGACACCCTGTATGCGAATATAACGGTGATTCTTAAGGCGGGTAAGGACTCAGCACAGTGCGGAAGTTACAGACCCATCTCCTTGTTGAATAGTGACATAAAACTTTTTAACAAGATAATAGGAGACAGGCTTGCCCCGCTCATTCCGTCCATCATACATTGGGATCAGGTGGGCTTTGTTCCCACGAGGGAAGGAGACAACACCACAAGAGTGATCAACCTGATTCACCGCATGCATCTGGAAGGTTCGGCTGCGATGCTCCTCTCGACGGACGCCGAGAAGGCCTTTGACAGGGTGAGCTTGGATTTTATCTCTGCCACCCTTAGACATATTGGCCTGGGAGAAAAACTGACTAGCTGGATTATGGCCTCCTACTCGTGTCCCTCAGTGTCCGTCGTGGTAAATGGGCTAGCTTCTGAACCATTTTCCCTAGCTACTGGCACACGCCAGGGTTGCCCGCTTTCCCCCTTAATATTCATTTTAACATTGGAACCCTTTCTGCATACGGTAAGGGATAACCCGGACATCTTGGGGGTCCCTTCGGGTGGGGTGGAACATAAGGTGGCGGCATAAGCCGACGATCTCATGTTCTTCATTACCAAACCTGAAACCACCCTACCCAACCTCCTAGCAGAACTTAGGACCTTTCAGTTGCTGTCCAACTACAAAATAAATTACAAAAAATCCTCGGCCTTGAACATCCCAAGAGGTTGAAGCAGATCTCAGAAAATTTCCCATTTAAATTGGAAAGGGAAGCGGTGACCTATCTGGGAACACAAATACCTGCCTGCCCCCAAAAGCTATATGGCCTGAATTTCCCCCCGTTGCTGGGAAGGGTAGAGGAGGACCTCCAGAGATTGAATAAAAGCGCTTTCTCCTGGTTTGGCAGGGTGAACGTTATAAAAATGAACATCCGGCCACGAGTGTTATACCTCTTCCAGGCCCTGCCGATCGAGGTCCCTCACACCTTTTTCAGACGTCTGATGGGCATTTACACAAGGTTTGTATGGGCGGGGAAACCCCCTCGGTTAGCAGCTTCACTTTTGGTTCTCCCCAAGAACCGTGGGGGACTAGGCCTCCCAGACTGGAAATCTTATTATGCAGCAGCCCACCTCACCCAGGTGATTAATTGGTGCAGACACTCCCACTTGAAGCAGTGGACGAGTATCGAGCAAGAGGCCTCCGCCACCCCCCTAGCAGGGCTGCCTTGGGTGCCACTGGACCGGGGTGTTGCTCTAAACAAGCACCCTACCATTGGGCCCACACGGAGAGTGGCGAGTAGGTCTTTCCAGAACTTGGGTATCTCCCCGGCCCTCTCGCCCATGTCCCCGGTGATAGGCCACCCGGATTTTCCTGTAGGTAGCTCTGACAACACATTTCGGGTGTGGACAAAGCGGAATAGGTTCCGGATCTTGCACCTGCGGGATGGGTCAGGCTGGATGAGGTTGGATGAGCTGGCCACAAGGGAATCTCTGTCTACGCTTAGCTTCTGGCAAAACCTCCAAATAACACATTTTCAGAATTCTATATGTTGAGCGTCTGAGGCCTCCAGATCCCTGACCCCCTTTGAACAGGCCTGTGCGGGAAGTGGCCATTTAAGAGGGGCGCTGGCGTATGCATATTCTCTGGTGATCTGCCCCTCGGATTCCTTCTCACCCCCATTTGTAGAGGGATGGGAGAGGGAGTTGAAGAGGAACTTAACAGGGGAACAAAAGCAGGTCATGCTTCAATTGGCCCATAAGACCTCCATGTCTTGCAGGTACCAAGAAGCGTCCTACAAGAACCTTACTTGATGGTACTTAGTGCCAACTAGACTATTGAGAATATTCCCATCTTCCTCCCCCCTCTGTTGGAGATGTTCACGGGCTAGGGGCACAATGTTGCATATGTTTTGGGAGTGCGAGGGTCTCTCTGGGTTCTGGGGTAACGTGCGGAAGATAGTGCAGGTCCTGACGGACATTGACCTGGGCGAAGACCCGGCCAGCTACCTCCTCAATCTTGCCCCTACCTCTATCCGGAGACGAGGCAAGTCCTTGCTCGCTCCACTCCTGAATGCTGCCAGGACTTGCATCCCGGCATGCTGGAAATCTTCGGAGCCCCCCACTACTGCGCTGTGGCTTTCCAGAGTCAGAGATATTGGCAGGATGGGGGATATCACGGCCTCGTTAAAGGGTAATTCGGAGAAACACAAAGTTACATGGATGGAGTGGGATCGCTTTACCTTTTCGGCGGATTACCTGGAATACCTGAAGGTGTGAGATGATACTGGCAGTTAGGGAACGTGCCCTCACAGGTGGGGTTCCGGGCCCCCCCCTCTCCTTTCCCTCCCTCTACCTCTCCCTCCATCCTCACCCCCCCTGTCCGTCGTGTCCCCTCCCCTCTGTTGTGTGTACCCTCCTGGTATGTCCCCCCATAAGTGTCTTTTTACCTGTGTTTTTGTTCTGATTGTTATAGGCTAGTAATAGCCCTACCCTAATTAAAAGAAAGAGGAGGCATGTTATACGGGCTTCAGATTATTTTTATTTTTCTCTTCCAACACTATGCACACAAGTTTGGTCCGACAGGGCATAGCCCCGCCCATCTGCCATCACGGGGGGCTGGATATGTGGAGTGCAGGAGGTTTTAGCCTTTTGTTTCACTCCCTCTGCAGCCTGGACTCTCCTTTCAGTTCGTTCTAGCAGGGTCCTCCACCTGGAACGTGTCTCTCCGAGCTGCATTCCTCCCCACATGCCTGTTGTATCTTAATATGTTAATATACTGTACACTGATTGCTTGTGTATTTGCTTTGAGCCTGTTCTGTGACATGTTTTTCTCTAATAAAAAATTACAATTTCAAAAAAAAAAAAAAAGACTAAAACACGAAACAGGAGCAACATGATCCATTAGCAAACACACAATGCAACCCTAACCAGGAGAGGTAGGACTACAAACATCTGGCATAACGCTGGGGGAAACACAACACTGGATGTGAACTGGAATCACCATAGCGAAAAAAAGCAAAAAAGAAACACAGAACAAGGAGAACACACACCAGTGGAAGAACAAAACAGAGAGGAGAATAGATATTCACAGACAACACAGTAGATGTAGAGAAAATTTAGACAATGCTCATTTACCAATGCTAAAGTGGGAACACGGAGAAACATAGGGGCCATTGACTGACTTAGCCTGTACAATGTGCATGCAGCAGCCCTTCCCACTTAAGAGGCACTATTTCATGCGCAATGTGAAAGATTGCGACCGCACTGCACGTGTGCCATTTTGTGCCGCACACCGATGCAGTTGCGCCAGATTTTTGGGTTTTTGGCGAACTGGCATAAATCAACCCTATTTTCAAGTGTTGGATGATGGTGGCGCTGTGGATATCGCCTATCTGGATTTTAGCAAAGCCTTTGACACTGTACCACATAAAGAGCTTATAGAAAAGTAATTGAAGTTAAGACCTGCTCCACCCTAGCTACATCCCTGCCTGCAAAAAGAAATCATTCAAATAGAACAGGTCCAAAGGTGAGCAACAAAAATGTTGGAAGGATGTAAAAGTCTCTGGAGAAACTTAAAGCCAACCAAAAGTAATAAAAAGCAAGTTCAGTAAGTAGCACCCCTGGAGCCCAACTCTGGCAGTGACATAAATAGTTTGAGAGGGCTTAACTCCATGCAGATGTTAAGGAATAGCCAGCAGATACTATGCTGCATAACTCTATGGGAGCAGCCATCTTCAGTGTAATCCCCCTTTATTTCTAGTAGAAAGCCATAAGCTGTGAGGACTCATTACTTACTTACATATGTCTACACTTACTGAATGGTGTGTGGTAAATCCAGATTCTAGAGGTAGTAATCAACATTTAACATGCCTGGCATATGCACACATCTATCCTAAGATAAAGAGAACATACATACATAAGGGCAGACTGGATGGACCATATGGTCTTCTTCTGCCATCAACCTATGTTTCTATGTATTGTACATTGTGGATTTTTACATGAGATGGGAAAATTTAAAGCGATTGACCAATCAAACTTTAAAATCAATTGGCTGGCAGCTTACCTGTGCAGTGTCAGTTCCATGCGGTCTCATCACTCCAGTGGCCGAAAGGAAGGGACATTTCTTCCTTCTCCTTACTGCCTCTAGTGCTTCCCCACCACAAATTGAAGCCTGAGTCTTGTGTTTGCTTGACACCTCCTGTATTATTATTATTGTTTATTTATACAGCGCCATCATCTTCCGTAGCCCTTTACAAAGTATGATTACAGACAAGGTTAATATTAATGTTAGGCTAGAATGAAGCCCCTCTCACTGTCACTCAAGCCCAGCTCTCTGCAATGCAATGCACACGGTGTGCTTGCATCACACTGCCGTGCCATTCCCATATCTGAGAACATCACAACATAAGGCAAAGCGTTAATTTATAATTACTCTATACTGCTTCATTTTCAAAATATGTTTGAGTGTGTCTAGACAATAACTTTTTTGTAGCTCCCCGGGGGGGGGGGGGGGGGGGTCACATGGCAGGGAATCTCGATTTAGGATGCCTCAGGGCTGGATGTGGAGGGTTTTGTTCCACTCTCAACTCTCATTTCTAATGTTTTTTTTGGGCTGACAATCCTGACCTCCCTACCATTTGACCACTTCTTGTCTGGGTGGGATTCCAGGGCTAACCCACCTCAATGTTCCCACCAAACAGGCTGCACACCAGTTAAATTTAAGTATCAAACATTTATTGAATAACTGATATATGTACACTGCTCATGCATAGGACAAAGACAACATAAAACATGATAAAAAAACATATATAAAAAAACCCCCTAAGTGGGGAGGAACTCCCAGGGCTTTATTTACAAGGCACTCCAATTCCAAATGTGCCTTAGCTTATGTGATCAGTCCAATAATTTAAATGATTACAAGGGCTCTCCCTTGTGGCCACATAAGTGTACTGATGCTCATGCCATGAAATCTAAAGTGCTTGTGCATTCCCTATCTGTAAATTGGCAATAACTATACAGTGCTCTTGATGCATATTCATAAATAATTAAAGGAATAATATGCGCAATTAACATATAAAGTGCAAAAGAAAAAAGTGCCTTGTGCTAAAGTGCTTCTGTGTTTAATATATCAATACTGCCAGAGGTGCCTATTCATGCCATAAAAGCGTCAGAACACACGTGTCATCTTAAGCCAAAAATTTATAACATGAAATCTACATCAATCGCCCTTATGTCCTCCCCACTTACCTTCTCACCTACGCGCTGCGTGGTTTTAGACCACTTCACCTGGGTGCCACACTCCCTCCTGTCGATGTAATTTAAATTTTAGATAAAACTATTTTCTATCTGCGGCCGAAAAGATTTGTTATTTATGCTATAAGTTGATGTTTTTAGTGTGGTATTGACAGGAAAATACGTTTTAAAATTAAGATTTTTTGGTCTGCTCTTTGGAAAGGTTAAATACTGAAATCAATAATAATCAGCTGAACAGCAACAAAGTTAATGAGGCTCATACTACGATCTAAGCGAAATACCCGCTTGCACTTCATTAACCTGAACTGTGTTGCATTTTAATTGTAATTGATTAAAAATGTAATGTGGATTTCACTTACCATGTTTTGGGAAATTGCTAAATCTGATTTTACTTAAACAAATCTGATTAACTATATTGTTCTACAAAACTAAATCATGAATTACATTAAGTGGCATTCTGTCAAGTTTTCACGCTGCTCCTATTCTAATAGATCGTGGATACAAAAAGTTTTCTGACTATTAGTGTTATTTATATTGAGGTTCAGATTCAGAGCATAGTTGCATGCAAAAGGGGAAATATAATAAATGGGGGGGGGGGGGCTGGGTCTATTAGTTAGTTTACTAACACTTTATGGCTACTTGTAGAAAGAACATTCAGTCATTACATGCTTCCTGTTGCGCCAAACAATAGGCTCGATTCAGAGGCACATTCGTCTGCACTTCCGTAGCTGTCTGTGAAAGTTTTAGTGGATGTTTGTAATTTTTTTGCTTTTTTTCGTTCATTTTTCATTCGGACGAACGTTCGGGAAAATGCGTTTATGCGCCTTCGATGAACGGAAGCAAATTGCGTTAGTTCGGATCATTTTCCAAACAAAATCTGATATTTTTCATTTGTTCAGATAACTTACGTTGTTGGGATGGGCTTGCGTCTGATTCAGAGAGCTGATTTCCGACGGACCACCACCCTATTAAACCGTTTCATTTCCAAACCACTTACGGGACCTTTGAGGGCTCGGATTGCTATTGTTGAACATGTTTTGCGGCTATGTGGAGGAGTCTGCGCACCTTTAGCACCAAGGCATTGCATGTATCAGCATGGCCGAGGCCATAAATGAATGCTGACCTTAATTAGTCCTTAGCATGTAAACCTTTATTTTCCCACACATCCATATAATAGCTATATTTTTTTAGACTTATGTCCTTTGTGAATTATATTTGGATTGTTGAACTTGAATCTTAATTTGTTGTAGGAGTTATTGTTTTTAGTCGGTTACCTTTGCTTTGTGTAATTATTTTATATTTGGTTGCAGGAACCGCAAGATGTGCCACTCACACAACATACAAGCAGTGTTTGGTCCAGCTATCCAGGGTCGTCCCATGATGCTTATATATTGCAGAGCTCCGGCTTATTTCGTCAGTTTGAGTCAGGAGAATAATCTGGTGGATGGCTCCTGAGTAAGTTTGCTCACATTCCGTAAATTCATTTACGGAATGAATATAGTTGATGACCTATAACCTATGGCTGTTTTTAGCCCTTTATGACATGTTAAACAATATTGTAGCATAGAATGTGTATTTTATGTTAGTATTTTTAAATTCTTTCAGGGGATTCTGGATATCCACTCCTGCCCTTGATCATGATGCCCTTTCTTTGCCTGCAGAATGCGGGCCAGGGGTTCTCTAATCAGGCACTATGTAAAACCCGGGCTGTGGTAGCAAGGGCCCTCTGGCTTTTGAAGTCCATATTTAGGTGTTTGGACCATACGGGGGGGGGGGGGGGCACTGCAGTATGACCCCAACAAGGTTATACCAATATTTTAATTTACGTTTTTTTAACAGGGACCACACGTGCTAGAGTGGCACAACTGAGTGTCAGGGTCCTTCAGTTGGTGGGCGAGATGCAGGAGCTGCGCGACTCGTTGGGGACCACAGATGAAGAACAATGTTCTGTGGCCTGCCATTGCTATGTATTTAGTTTTTTATAGTTGTAAAAATTTGAAATTTTCAAAATAATTTAAGATTTTATATTTTATGATGGAATAAAAAAAAAATGTTTCAGTGTCATTTCATTTACAAAATACATTAACACAAAACTAATGGGCCCAGAAATATTTAAAGATGAATATTCACATGACCAAGAAGTGATTTGGGTAAGTTTTAGGGGGCTAAAATGGAAGAAGAACCTAACTGCAAAGTGGTTTAGGTGAGCTTTAAGGGTCCAAAAGGGAAGATGGAGGATAGTGATTTAGCTAAACATTGTAGTAGAAGTGAGGGTGGCAAATATGTAGGCGAGCACTTTAATTAGTTAAGTTTGTAGTGCTCATGCGCAAGATCGTGTGGATTTCCGTCTGGACGATAATTTATTGAAAAAGGGAAAAAGAAACTAATGGGAAACCTAAAGGATTCGTGGGAGGATACAATGGGAAAAGGGCAAAAACGCAAGCCTACGTTGTAACATGAGAAAATGAAACGGAAAAGTCACACTGGAAAATGACATCCTCGCATTTGTACTCTGCCGTACGAACGGACGGAAACTTTACAGGATTGCAATGCATGCATAGAATCGCTCACACACTCATACGAGAGCGGAAACGTTTAAAAAAAAAAAACAGATCGGCACTAAAACTAAAGTATTTTTTTGTCTCTCTGAATCGAGCCTAATGTGTCTTAAAGTGGAAGTCCAGTTTGCTAATCATGAGCTTGACTAAGAAAAGTTTTTACTGCTGTGCTAATGTTAACATAAGAGTTTTTAGAGTAAAGAAAACTGCACTTGCTATGCTTTTTAATAAAGTGACCTTTCTGTCCCAATTGACACCCATCGCTTTTCGTTCTCTTTGATGCCCCTTTCTTTCTAATGACCGCTTCGTCCCTGTCGACATTTTCCATATTTTGGTGGTCTTCCATGTAATTTGTAACTTTTGGTCTCCTTAATTGCTTTTCAGCTAGACACACATGCTGTTTTTCCCTCATGTACTTTAATGGTGTTTGGATTTAGAGCCTAACCAATTTGGAACATATGGACACTTTTGGCCAAACTGCAACAGAGGCTTATTCAAGCAACACTAGTGTTGATTAATGCATCTACTGATCGAACAAGGTAAAATAATTGCTAAAGCCAATTTTCCCCACGGACAGAATAAAATGAGGAAAGACATAGCTAATGAAGTTATATAAATACAATATAAGGTAGGAGGATATTTATACTCCTCCCTGGAGGTTGCGGCCAATGACTAAATATGGCCTAACAAGCATTACTGTCTTCAGAACATGTCTCGTGAGGTTTCCAAGAGCATGTCGGCTGATGCTAATTAGATGCGTATCGTTTATCACTGAACTGTCATTAAATCAAAGAGGAATGTAAATAGACTCTTCACTCTTTTTTCCTAAAGGAACATAAATATGTGAGCTGGGAAATTAAACCAATTTGGCTTAACCCCTTTGCCATTCATGCTGTGGAGAGACTAATCTCTGAGGTGAAGTGAGCTGGTTATACATCCATAGATCTTCAGTAGGTAAATAGTTTATCCAATTTTGGTATGGGTAATAAAATGGTCATGTGGGTCATAAATCACACATGCTTTTCATTGGGGGGTTTTAAAATCGCTTTCATTAGGCTAATAAACAGATTTCAAACCACATTATAAAAATAGACATTATCCTCTTAACCATTGTTGGTTGTTGGCACTTTTGGTAGTACTCACGGTCACCAGTGGGAATAAACAAAAGTCTTTCTCAAACAGGATGCATAACTCTTTTCTTCAAGAGAAAACCAGTTGGGCTGGGTATTAATTATACAGGAGAGATCTTTCTTTAAAGCTGACCAACACTATTGAGATAATTTGAAAACCTTGCTCTAGATTAGTATACCCTTGTCTTATATGTCTTGTCCCTTTTTTTAGATTGCTACGGTAGGTCCAACCCGCCTTCTACTTACAAACAATTGTGAATAAACTCTGCCAGTCCTGAATGTAGCATTAATTAGTGAACTATGAATCTGCATATCAACTACATTACAAGTACAGTAATTGATTGGCTTTCTACTTTGGCCTAGTGGAAACTAAAGAGCCATAATATGGGATTTATGTTTACCACCCTTATCTCCTGGACCCTAGTCATACCAGACAATTTTTGTGATATTCCTCCAGCCCCTTCCTTTGGGCAGTGCCATTTTTGTATCATTCTAGTGCCATCAGGTGTCCTGGGCTGTTTTAATTGATGGGACATATTGTTATTTTATTTCTGAGCTGTTGTCTTGCCTAGACATTTCCTTCCCCAATAACACATGTCCCTAGTAGTAATAATGGCAAACAAAACCAAACCCATACTGTTTTAACAGGGGTGTTGCACATAAGCACTTTCTCTTTTCCTGCTACACCCAGAAAACGAATAAAAGCCCAGACATTAAGCGAATCGTTTAGGGCCCCCCTCTTACTGCACCCTCCTCCCCATTGCTGGAAGGGATGTTCCAGGATAGCTTGCTCCTAAATGCTCACAGCTACACCAGCAGTAAAGTAAATGTACTTTAACGGCTTGGCATTCCTGTATATATATATATATATATATATATATATATATATATATATATATAGAGAGAGAGAGAGAGAGAGAGAGAGAGAGAGAGAGAGAGAGAGAGAGAGAGAGAGAGAGAGAGAGAGAGAGATCTGGACCAAATAAGCACACTTTATCCACACTTTTATGTGCATCAAATTGTCCTCATTGGTTGCCCCGCTTGTCAAACTACTATTGGCATTTGTCTCAGTTTCAAACTGACTCCTAACTAGAGATGAGCGAACTTTTGAAAAATTCGATTCGACTGATTCGCCGAATTTTCCGACAAAAATCGTTTCGACCCGAATAAATTCGCGACGAATCGCTATTAAAAATGGCTATTTCTGAGCCTCCTAGAGCCTCAATAGGGTTGTAAACCATTCAGCCTTGCTGTAACACGCACAGGATGCGTGCTGGGTTAGTTAAATAATACTTTGAAGAAATATCACATGCAGATCAGAGGCATCGCTAATAGAATCGCAGAGCGGCACAATTGCAGAGAGTTGAAGTGGCATCACTATGAGGGGCAGAAGGAGCCCAAATATACACTGGAGTTGGCCTCAGGAGCCCAAAAATTGGATGAATCACACCCTGGAGTTGGCAGAAGTTGGCAGCAGCAGCAGCAGGAGCCCAAATATACACTGGAGTTGGCTTCAGGAGCCCAAAAATTGGATGAATCACACCCTGGAGTTGGCAGGAGTTGACAGTAGCAGCAGCAGGAGCCCAAATATACACTGGAGTTGGCTTCAGGAGCCCAAAAATTGGATGAATCACACCCTGGAGTTGGCAGGAGTTGACAGTAGCAGCAGCAGGAGCCCAAATATACACTGGAGTTGGCTTCAGGAGCCCAAAAGTTGGATGAATCACACCCTGGAGTTGGCAGGAGTTGACAGTAGCAGCAGCAGGAGCCCAAATATACACTGGAGTTGGCTTCAGGAGCCCAAAAATTGGATGAATCACACCCTGGAGTTGGCAGGAGTTGACAGCAGCAGCAGCAGCAGGAGCCCAAATATACACTGGAGTTGGCCTCAGGAGCCCAAAAATTGGATGAATCACACCCTGGAGTTGGCAGGAGTTGACAGTAGCAGCAGCAGGAGCCCAAATATACACTGGAGTTGGCTTCAGGAGCCCAAAAATTGGATGAATCACACCCTGGAGTTGGCAGAAGTTGGCAGCAGCAGGAGCCCAAATATACACTGGAGTTGGCTTCAGGAGCCCAAAAATTGGATGAATCACACCCTGGAGTTGGCAGAAGTTGGCAGCAGCAGCAGCAGGAGCCCAAATATACACTGGAGTTGGCTTCAGGAGCCCAAAAATTGGATGAATCACACCCTGGAGTTGGCAGGAGTTGACAGTAGCAGCAGCAGGAGCCCAAATATACACTGGAGTTGGCTTCAGGAGCCCAAAAATTGGATGAATCACACCCTGGAGTTGGCAGGAGTTGACAGCAGCAGCAGCAGGAGCCCAAATATACACTGGAGTTGGCTTCAGGAGCCCAAAAATTGGATGAATCACACCATGGAGTTGGCAGGAGTTGACAGTAGCAGCAGCAGGAGCCCAAATATACACTGGAGTTGGCCTCAGGAGCCCAAAAATTGGATGAATCACACCCTGGAGTTGGCAGGAGTTGACAGCAGCAGCAGCAGGAGCCCAAATATACACTGGAGTTGGCCTCAGGAGCCCAAAAATTGGATGAATCACACCCTGGAGTTGGCAGGAGTTGACAGCAGCAGCAGCAGGAGCCCAAATATACACTGGAGTTGGCCTCAGGAGCCCAAAAATTGGATGAATCACACCCTGGAGTTGGCAGCAGCAGCAGGAGCCCAAACATTACTTTAAAGAGACCCTGGGGTTGGCTTCAGGAGCCCAAAAATTGGATGAATCACACCCTGGAGTTGGCAGAAGTTGGCAGCAGCAGCAGCAGGAGCCCAAATATACACTGGAGTTGGCTTCAGGAGCCCAAAAATTGGATGAATCACACCCTGGAGTTGGCAGGAGTTGACAGTAGCAGCAGCAGGAGCCCAAATATACACTGGAGTTGGCTTCAGGAGCCCAAAAATTGGATGAATCACACCCTGGAGTTGGCAGGAGTTGACAGTAGCAGCAGCAGGAGCCCAAATATACACTGGAGTTGGCTTCAGGAGCCCAAAAATTGGATGAATCACACCCTGGAGTTGGCAGGAGTTGACAGCAGCAGCAGCAGGAGCCCAAATATACACTGGAGTTGGCCTCAGGAGCCCAAAAATTGGATGAATAACACCCTGGAGTTGGCAGGAGTTGACAGTAGCAGCAGCAGGAGCCCAAATATACACTGGAGTTGGCTTCAGGAGCCCAAAAATTGGATGAATCACACCCTGGAGTTGGCAGAAGTTGGCAGCAGCAGCAGCAGGAGCCCAAATATACACTGGAGTTGGCTTCAGGAGCCCAAAAATTGGATGAATCACACCCTGGAGTTGGCAGAAGTTGGCAGCAGCAGCAGCAGGAGCCCAAATATACACTGGAGTTGGCTTCAGGAGCCCAAAAATTGGATGAATCACACCCTGGAGTTGGCAGGAGTTGACAGTAGCAGCAGCAGGAGCCCAAATATACACTGGAGTTGGCTTCAGGAGCCCAAAAATTGGATGAATCACACCCTGGAGTTGGCAGGAGTTGACAGCAGCAGCAGCAGGAGCCCAAATATACACTGGAGTTGGCTTCAGGAGCCCAAAAATTGGATGAATCACACCCTGGAGTTGGCAGGAGTTGACAGTAGCAGCAGCAGGAGCCCAAATATACACTGGAGTTGGCCTCAGGAGCCCAAAAATTGGATGAATCACACCCTGGAGTTGGCAGGAGTTGACAGCAGCAGCAGCAGGAGCCCAAATATACACTGGAGTTGGCCTCAGGAGCCCAAAAATTGGATGAATCACACCCTGGAGTTGGCAGGAGTTGACAGCAGCAGCAGCAGGAGCCCAAATATACACTGGAGTTGGCCTCAGGAGCCCAAAAATTGGATGAATCACACCCTGGAGTTGGCAGCAGCAGCAGGAGCCCAAACATTACTTTAAAGAGACCCTGGGGTTGGCTTCAGGAGCCCAAAAATTGGATGAATCATACCCTGGAGTTGGCAGAAGTTGGCAGCAGCAGCAGCAGGAGCCCAAATATACACTGGAGTTGGCTTCAGGAGCCCAAAAATTGGATGAATCACACCCTGGAGTTGGCAGGAGTTGACAGTAGCAGCAGCAGGAGCCCAAATATACACTGGAGTTGGCTTCAGGAGCCCAAAAATTGGATGAATCACACCCTGGAGTTGGCAGGAGTTGACAGTAGCAGCAGCAGGAGCCCAAATATACACTGGAGTTGGCTTCAGGAGCCCAAAAGTTGGATGAATCACACCCTGGAGTTGGCAGGAGTTGACAGTAGCAGCAGCAGGAGCCCAAATATACACTGGAGTTGGCTTCAGGAGCCCAAAAATTGGATGAATCACACCCTGGAGTTGGCAGGAGTTGACAGCAGCAGCAGCAGGAGCCCAAATATACACTGGAGTTGGCCTCAGGAGCCCAAAAATTGGATGAATCACACCCTGGAGTTGGCAGGAGTTGACAGTAGCAGCAGCAGGAGCCCAAATATACACTGGAGTTGGCTTCAGGAGCCCAAAAATTGGATGAATCACACCCTGGAGTTGGCAGAAGTTGGCAGCAGCAGCAGCAGGAGCCCAAATATACACTGGAGTTGGCTTCAGGAGCCCAAAAATTGGATGAATCACACCCTGGAGTTGGCAGGAGTTGACAGCAGCAGCAGCAGGAGCCCAAATATACACTGGAGTTGGCCTCAGGAGCCCAAAAATTGGATGAATCACACCCTGGAGTTGGCAGCAGCAGCAGGAGCCCAAACATTACTTTAAAGAGACCCTGGGGTTGGCTTCAGGAGCCCAAAAATTGGATGAATCATACCCTGGAGTTGGCAGAAGTTGGCAGCAGCAGCAGCAGGAGCCCAAATATACACTGGAGTTGGCTTCAGGAGCCCAAAAATTGGATGAATCACACCCTGGAGTTGGCAGGAGTTGACAGTAGCAGCAGCAGGAGCCCAAATATACACTGGAGTTGGCTTCAGGAGCCCAAAAATTGGATGAATCACACCCTGGAGTTGGCAGGAGTTGACAGCAGCAGCAGCAGGAGCCCAAATATACACTGGAGTTGGCTTCAGGAGCCCAAAAATTGGATGAATCACACCCTGGAGTTGGCAGGAGTTGACAGTAGCAGCAGCAGGAGCCCAAATATACACTGGAGTTGGCTTCAGGAGCCCAAAAATTGGATGAATCACACCCTGGAGTTGGCAGGAGTTGACAGCAGCAGCAGCAGGAGCCCAAATATACACTGGAGTTGGCTTCAGGAGCCCAAAAATTGGATGAATCACACCCTGGAGTTGGCAGGAGTTGACAGTAGCAGCAGCAGGAGCCCAAATATACACTGGAGTTGGCCTCAGGAGCCCAAAAATTGGATGAATCACACCCTGGAGTTGGCAGGAGTTGACAGCAGCAGCAGCAGGAGCCCAAATATACACTGGAGTTGGCTTCAGGAGCCCAAAAATTGGATGAATCACACCCTGGAGTTGGCAGGAGTTGACAGCAGCAGCAGCAGGAGCCCAAATATACACTGGAGTTGGCTTCAGGAGCCCAAAAATTGGATGAATCACACCCTGGAGTTGGCAGGAGTTGACAGTAGCAGCAGCAGGAGCCCAAATATACACTGGAGTTGGCCTCAGGAGCCCAAAAATTGGATGAATCACACCCTGGAGTTGGCAGGAGTTGACAGCAGCAGCAGCAGGAGCCCAAATATACACTGGAGTTGGCTTCAGGAGCCCAAAAATTGGATGAATCACACCCTGGAGTTGGCAGAAGTTGGCAGCAGCAGCAGCAGGAGCCCAAATATACACTGGAGTTGGCCTCAGGAGCCCAAAAATTGGATGAATCACACCCTGGAGTTGGCAGCAGCAGCAGGAGCCCAAACATTACTTTAAAGAGACCCTGGGGTTGGCTTCAGGAGCCCAAAAATTGGATGAATCACACCCTGGAGTTGGCAGAAGTTGGCAGCAGCAGCAGCAGCCCAAATATACACTGGAGTTGGCTTCAGGAGCCCAAAAATTGGATGAATCACACCCTGGAGTTGGCAGGAGCTGACAGTAGCAGCAGCAGGAGCCCAAATATACACTGGAGTTGGCTTCAGGAGCCCAAAAATTGGATGAATCACACCCTGGAGTTGGCAGGAGTTGACAGCAGCAGCAGCAGGAGCCCAAATATACACTGGAGTTGGCTTCAGGAGCCCAAAAATTGGATGAATCACACCCTGGAGTTGGCAGGAGTTGACAGCAGCAGCAGCAGGAGCCCAAATATACACTGGAGTTGGCTTCAGGAGCCCAAAAGTTGGATGAATCACACCCTGGAGTTGGCAGGAGTTGACAGTAGCAGCAGCAGGAGCCCAAATATACACTAGAGTTGGCTTCAGGAGCCCAAAAATTGGATGAATCACACCCTGGAGTTGGCAGAAGTTGGCAGCAGCAGCAGCAGGAGCCCAAATATACACTGGAGTTGGCTTCAGGAGCCCAAAAATTGGATGAATCACACCCTGGAGTTGGCAGAAGTTGGCAGCAGCAGCAGCAGGAGCCCAAATATACACTGGAGTTGGCCTCAGGAGCCCAAAAATTGGATGAATCACACCCTGGAGTTGGCAGAAGTTGGCAGCAGCAGCAGCAGGAGCCCAAATATACACTGGAGTTGGCCTCAGGAGCCCAAAAATTGGATGAATCACACCCTGGAGTTGGCAGAAGTTGGCAGCAGCAGCAGCAGGAGCCCAAATATACACTGGAGTTGGCCTCAGGAGCCCAAAAATTGGATGAATCACACCCTGGAGTTGGCAGCAGCAGCAGGAGCCCAAACATTACTTTAAAGAGACCCTGGGGTTGGCTTCAGGAGCCCAAAAATTGGATGAATCACACTGGCAGCAGCAGCAGCAGGAGCCCAAATATACACTGGAGTTGGCTTCAGGAGCCCAAAAATTGGATGAATCACACCCTGGAGTTGGCAGGAGTTGACAGTAGCAGCAGCAGGAGCCCAAATATACACTGGAGTTGGCTTCAGGAGCCCAAAAATTGGATGAATCACACCCTGGAGTTGGCAGGAGTTGACAGCAGCAGCAGCAGGAGCCCAAATATACACTGGAGTTGGCTTCAGGAGCCCAAAAATTGGATGAATCACACCCTGGAGTTGGCAGAAGTTGGCAGTAGCAGCAGCAGGAGCCCAAATATTACTTTAAAGAGACCCTGGGGTTGGCTTCAGGAGCCCAAAAATTGGATGAATCACACCCTGGAGTTGGCAGAAGTTGGCAGTAGCAGCAGCAGGAGCCCAAATATTACTTTAAAGAGACCCTGGGGTTGGCTTCAGGAGCCCAAAAATTGGATGAATCACACCCTGGAGTTGGCAGCAGCAGGAGCCCAAATATACACTGGGGTTGGCTTCAGGAGCCCAAAAATTGGATGAATCACACCCTGGAGTTGGCAGCAGCAGCAGCAGGAGCCCAAATATTACTTTAAAGAGACCCTGGGGTTGGCTTCAGGAGCCCAAAAATTGGATGATTCACACCCTGGAGTTGGCAGAAGTTGGCAGTAGCAGCAGCAGGAGCCCAAATATTACTTTAAAGAGATCCTGGGGTTGGCTTCAGGAGCCCAAAAATTGGATGAATCACACCCTGGAGTTGGCAGCAGCAGGAGCCCAAATATTACTTTAAAGAGACTCTGGGGTTGGCTTCAGGAGCCCAAAAATTGGATGAATCACACCCTGGAGTTGGCAGCAGCAGGAGCCCAAATATACACTGGAGTTGGCTTCAGGAGCCCAAAAATTGGATGAATCACACCCTGGAGTTGGCAGAAGTTGGCAGCAGCAGCAGCAGCAGGAGCCCAAACATTACTTTAAAGAGACCCTGGGGTTGGCTTCAGGAGCCCAAAAATTGGATGAATCACACCCTGTGGAGAGTCATGTGGAGAAAAAGTAGCTTAGTTAGTAATATCTACATAAAATTATGAATAAACAAATGCAAAAGTATTGCCAAAGTGAAGTTTTGTTTGAGGGTGTGTTTCCACCTTTTAATTAAATCAGAAACAAGAAGGTATCATTGCCTCTGACTAATTAGCCCTCAAAAATTCTTGGAATTTTTAATCTGGAATCATGTCTGATCCGTCTTATCCGAAGAATATTAATAAAAAGTAAGAGTAACGTAAAGGATTTTTTATTAATACTTACTTGTGGTCCGATGCGGAGGAATGTCTATAACTGGAGAGCAGCGCCTTAAATCTGTTTTGCACGATCCATCTTTCTTTAGTGTAGGTCTGGCCCCGTCATCAATCTACTGGAATACATCAGGCATTGTTGGAACGAAAGCTTGGATGATCCATGCGCCATTCATTTCCACGCAGGGCAGTCTCTGGAAAAAAAAAAACTATGTATAAACCAGGGTCTTTTTCATATAAAAACAAATGGTTATTTTTGCTTTTAAACCATATGTTCCACAGCTTTACCAGTCATTTGGGTTGATTCAAAGAAACATGTAACAGCTTGGATTTGGCTCACGATCATCCTATTTTTCACGTCCGCTCGTGCGTTCGTATGAACTTGCGAGTGATTCAATAAGCAAATACGTTTCTATCCTAAAAGATGCGTCCGTTCGTATGATATCTCCCGAACTTGCCTCAGTCAGTTGGCAATCGTAAAAATCACGTTCATGTGCTCACCTGTTGCGGCGGCAGCCTGTTTTTTCGGCTGCTTCCATCGTCCACCTCTTCCAATTACTTGCGTTTGCCTCTGGTTTTCATTGGTTTTTGGCCTCTTAGATTCGTGCGTTCGTATGTTTATAAGATCTTGCGCATGCGCACCCTCAACCAGAAACTTACCTAAATCCCTTAGTGCTTTCATCCTTCTTCATTTCTCGGTCCCTAAAACTTACCTAAACCTCTTAGCGCCTGCATCCAACTTCATTTCTCGGTCTCTCACACTTACCTAAACCTCTTAGCGCCTGCATCCAACTTCATTTCTCGGTCCCTAAAACTTACCCAAACCCCTTAGCGGCTGCATCCAACTTCATTTCTCGGTCCCTAAAACTTACCCAAACCCCTTAGCGGCTGCATCCAACTTCATTTCTCGGTCCCTCAAACTTACCTAAACCCCTTAGCGGCTGCATCCAACTTCATTTCTCGGTCCCTAAAACTTACCCAAACCCCTTAGCGGCTGCATCCAACTTCATTTCTCGGTCCCTCAAACTTACCTAAACCTCTTAGCGCCTGCATCCAACTTCATTTCTCGGTCCCTCAAACTTACCTAAACCTCTTAGCGCCTGCATCCAACTTCATTTCTCGGTCCCTAAAACTTACCTAAACCCCTTAGCGCTTGCATCCAACTTCATTTCTCGGTCCCTAAAACTTACCCAAACCCCTTAGCGGCTGCATCCAACTTCATTTCTCGGTCCCTCAAACTTACCTAAACCTCTTAGCGCCTGCATCCAACTTCATTTCTCGGTCCCTCAAACTTACCTAAACCTCTTAGCGCCTGCATCCAACTTCATTTCTCGGTCCCTAAAACTTACCTAAACCCCTTAGCGCTTGCATCCAACTTCATTTCTCGGTCCCTAAAACTTACCCAAACCCCTTAGCGGCTGCATCCAACTTCATTTCTCGGTCCCTCAAACTTACCTAAACCTCTTAGCGCCTGCATCCAACTTCATTTCTGGGTCCCTCAAACTTACCTAAACCCCTTAGCGGCTGCATCCAACTTCATTTCTCGGTCCCTAAAACTTACCTAAACCCCTTAGCGCTTGCATCCAACTTCATTTCTCGGTCCCTAAAACTTACCCAAACCCCTTAGCGGCTGCATCCAACTTCATTTCTCGGTCCCTAAAACTTACCTAAACCCCTTAGCGGCTGCATCCAACTTCATTTCTCGGTCCCTCAAACTTACCTAAACACCTTGGCGCTTGCATCCTTCTTCATGTTGACGACCCTAAAACTTACCCAAACCACATAATGTACATATGTCTATATGTTTCTAACCGTGTTTTTTCTGGTTTGTGTAATTGTTTGTGTTTGCGCATATTAGAAAAGACACATTTATGAAGTATTAAAAGATAATTTATTTAAAATTTTTTGGGTGATTTGGGATTTTTTTTTGGAAAATTTTTTGTTTTTATTGGGGTGTTTGTTTTCAAACCCCCTTTTTTTTTTTTTAATTTTTTTAAAATCCAAACATATTAAAATTTTTGGTGGATTGCCTTAAAAACAGATTAAATTTTTTTTTTTTTAAGAAAATGGCAAAACTTTAAAAACTTGAAAACTCTAACAAAGTTGGTAAAACTTGGAACCAAAGTAGCCAGGACCAAGGGCACTAATCCTCCTCGTCTTCTTCATCTGTTGGCCCCAACGTCGCCTGTATGGCCAGCAGCTCGGCCACCAACTCCTTCATTCTTTTTTTTTTCTCCGCCAATGTTTTGGGGATCATCCCTGTAACCAATAGAGAAAGAAACATAAATAGGAGTCCCAGACCGGTTTGTATGCTGGAAATAGATTTGGGGTTAATGAAATACATGTAAATGCATGACATATGTCATTCTTCCAAGGGATACAGTTAATGCATTTCCCACAGGTAAGTCTTTAAACTCCTTAAACCGGACCTTCAACATTATTTAATGAAAACCACTAACTATTCCCAAATGATTCTGCACCAGATCAAAGTAAATTTGGGTTTTTTTTGGATTACAGCGCCGCCATCTGGACTCTGAAGCATAACACTTAATGAGGAGTGGAGAGTTGGATAAAGTACAGGGGAGTAGGTTACAGTGGTGCGTTGGGAATCCAGAGCATAGCTGGGTTGAGGGAAAGGTCATCACTCACACAATGCATGGCAGCACCTTCCTTTTTTCAATCTGTATCCCATGCTGCCTGTAAATATTGCGCATTCCATATTCCGCAATATTGGTTTTGTTCAGTCTAATAACATGCATTAGATGGCTGAAGGGTGTTTTTCCATGTTTCTAATCTGTAGGTACAGTGTGTTGGCTAATTCTTAGGTTCTTAATACAAGTTACGGTCCTCTTTAAGCTAACGAAGTGCCCACATGAAAGTGTGAACTACACATTGGCTACGCCTTTAGTTATGTGTGTGTTATTAGCTAACCAAACATTAATATGAATAATGGCATGGAGACTTACGGAGTTGGTGGCCGACAGATGGCTGGTTGGGGCCAACAGGCTGCCCTTGGTCCTGGCTATGCTGTGAAGAAGTCCCTGGAGAAACATGTGACATTTGGTTAGTACTTGTATAGAGTCACTATTCCCAACATATCTGCCTCCCAGTCTGGCTGACATCACTCACCTTCGCCAGGATCGACTTCCAGCATCTCTGCTGCCTCCTCCTCCACTATTTCACCCGCACCAGAAGCTTCTACAAATACATAATAAAGGATAACTTAGTTTTTGGCCTGCCATGTATATCTTTGTGCCTATACATGAAGAGTGACATACCAGAGCCTTCCCCATGCCTGGCCAGGTATGACTCCACGCCCACGCGGTTTGGCCCCTCCTCTGTGGTAAGGTCCAGGGGCTGGTCTGAGGAGGCCACAGAGGAGGGGTAGGTCCGTCACCCGGGAGATCCACCACCTTCACTCACAGATGCAGACTCATGCAGCACTGGTCGGCCTGTACGCCTACGGGTGCGGCGAATTCTGAAATCCATTTCCAACACTACCAAAGAAAAGTCATTATAAATAAAGGCATAACTTATACATTTGGCACATATACCATGCAATTGCTTGGTACTTACTTGGGAAATGGATTCCAAAAAACCTCCGCACCCGGGGCATGTGCAGACGTTTCAGGTCCGACCAATGCTGCATTATCTGGGTGTGAGTGAAGGTGGTGCTGGTGACACGGTGTATCTCGGCGATGATCTCCCGGGCGATGTCCCTTTTCTCGCACACATTGGGCGCGAAGTCATACCGGCGCTGAAGCATGATCTGAAAAACATAATGGACACAGAGATTTTACTTTTACACACACACCCATATGTGTTGCATCACAAGTTGAGAATTTCATGTCATTAACACACACATTTCGAGTGGCAGCCATTTTTGGGGAGTGCCTTAAAGAGGACGTTGACTGTGAATGAGAGTCTGGTCTTATGTTATATGTATCACACACCATGTACATACAGATAATAGCCAACATCAAGAATCAGCCCACCTGCATCTATGGCATGTTAGGATGGTTTAAACATCCAAGATGTAGGCTAATGCTTAGGCTTTTGGACCACGTGTGTGGCTTCCCGTTGTGTTTTTATGGCTTAGGAAAACAGTGTTCCTCAAACATCCGCATCAAGGTCCGAGACAGGCCAGGTTTGCCAGCTAGCCCCGCTACTCCACAGGTGAATTAACTGTTGCTAAGCCGGAGCAATTGGCCGAATTAGGACATCAGCATAGACAGGTGAAAACGTGGCCAGGCTCGGCCCTTGAGGATGAAGTGTGAGGAGCCAGTGATTAAACATTAAGAGACCCCAAACTAGTTCCAAACGCATCATTTACATTTAGGCCATCATTGACTATTAGATTAAAATGCACAGGCAGCCACTTACCAGCATGAGGATCTCTTCCTGTTGACGGGTGAAGATAGTGGGCGCCATCTTTATGCTTCTTCAAGGCAGCAGATAAGTGAAACCCCAGCGGTTTCCTGGTTCCGCTCGAACGTACGTTCGTACGAGCGCGTAGTCGTGCGCATAGGCGTCACACGCTGGGCTCATTATTTAAAGGTCCCTGCACCCAAAGCTCATTCTCTTTGAGCATTTGTGTAAGATGGCACCTAAAAAGCCTATGACCAAGCGACCCCAGCAAAGCAAGACCGCGGAGGGCCCAACAACAAGGTCCCAGCAAGGTAGGAGAAAGCTGAGAGGCAAGACTACTACCTCGGCCCCACCAAGGGACACTGGACCCTCAGGAACCCAAAAAAGGGGCCCCAAGCCACGTGCCCCTGCAGCCAAAAAGCAGCCAACTGCAGCACCCACCACCTCTGCCCCCAGAAGAGGCCGCACAAGGGAGCCCACACCGGCCATGGGTTCAAGTAGGGCAGTTCGGCAACCCAGGCCCCGCAGCAGGGCCCGAACCCCATCCAGGGCCAGAAGCCCAGCCAGGGCCCGCCGAACCCCATCCAGGGCCAGAAGCCCAGCCAGAGGCCGCCGAACCCCATCCAGGGCCAGAAGCCCAGCCAGGGCCCGCCGAACCCCATCCAGGGCCAGAAGCCCAGCCAGGGCCCGCCGAACCCCATCCAGGGCCAGAAGCCCAGCCAGAGGCCGCCGAACCCCATCCAGGGCCAGAAGCCCAGCCAGAGGCCGCCGAATCCCATCCAGGGCCAGAAGCCCAGCCAGAGGCCGCCGAACCCCATCCAGGGCCAGAAGCCCAGCCAGAGGCCGCCGAACCCCATCCAGGGCCAGAAGCCCAGCCAGAGGCCGCCGAACCCCATCCAGGGCCAGAAGCCCAGCCAGAGGCCGCCGAACCCCATCCAGGGCCAGAAGCCCAGCCAGAGGCCGCCGAACCCCATCCAGGGCCAGAAGCCCAGCCAGAGGCCGCCGAACCCCATCCAGGGCCAGAAGCCCAGCCAGAGGCCGACGAACCCCATCCAGGGCCAGAAGCCCAGCCAGAGGCCGCCGAACCCCATCCAGGGCCAGAAGCCCAGCCAGAGGCCGCCGAACCCCATCCAGGGCCAGAAGCCCATCCAGGGCCCGCCGAACCCCATCCAGGGCCAGAAGCCCCTACAGGGCCCGAAGAACCCCATCCAGGGCCAGAAGCCCCTACAGGGCCCGAAGAACCCCATCCAGGGCCAGAAGCCCCCGACCTGGCACCAGCCGGGAACAGAGCCCCCGACCTGGCACCAGCCGGGAACATAGCCCCCCAAGAGGGCCCAGAATTTCAACCATGACCACATCTACACCTGGAAGTTCGGTGGCCAGCCACGCCAGAACACCCAGTCCCTTGGCCAGTCCAGTCCAGTCATTGGGAAGCCACCAATCCGGCCATTCCCCTACCCAGCCCCAGGCCATAATGTCACCACATGTGTCTGCACACATGGAGGAGCAGCCAAGCCAACCATCTGGCCGCACATTGCGCCGCGGCCAGTTGAGTGGGAGATTCTCCCATGACCAAAATATGGCATTGGCTAGTGGCCTTACATTATACTATGACGAGCTCTATGGGAGCAAATCAAAACACACCACAAAGCAGCGCAAGATGGAATTGTTTGAAACCATCCTACGACAAGTAAATGCAGCGGGGGAAGAGAGGAAAGATGTGTCCCAAATTCAGAAGAAAATCTCTGATCTGAAGTATGCTGTACGGCAAAAAGAAATTAAAAGGCATAATTACAGGTAAATAAATGTTTTCTCCAAATATAATGTTTAGGATGTACTGTATGCACCTTTTCTGAGTACCAAACGATTTTCTCTTTTCAGCCTGAAAACTGGAGGTGGCTTTCCTTCTAAATTGGAGTTTACCCCTGCTGAGGAGATTGTGCTGGGACTTCTCCATCCGGTCGCGGTCGGTGGACATGCTGGTCTAAGGGACACAGACTCACCGACCCGTACCCACGGTGAGTACTCTTAAATCTGCATGTTTGCCTGTTTGCTAAATAATCTAAAGTTCACTAGTAACAAGATAACGGGATGCCCCTATGGTTTGCCTTGCTTGGCCTCGCACTACTGTGCCTGTTTGTGTCCTCTTTTGGTCCCTGGGAATCACACATTTAGGACCACATCCATTATGGCAAAGATCAAATTTCCAATTGGATTGTTAAAGTCATGAAGTTTCTCCAGAAAAGTGATATATTTTGAATCAATCACAAAACACACATCATTATGGATGGGTTGCCTATTTGTTGTGTGAGTTGTGTTTGAGTTAACAATGTAATTAGCCACCCCCAAACATATCTGACCTAGAGCAGCGAGACTCAACTGGCGGGCCGGGGTACCAATGCGGACCTTGGCACCAGATTCCAGGACCCCTGCCCAGACAGCCCTGCACTCAGTTACTTCTGTGTTGACGTGCTCAGAGCTGCCCCCTTGATCGGCGATGTAGTGGTTGTTCTCCTGCCCAATGTGATGGCTCCCTGAAACATAGCATTGCAATATGAAGTACTGCACAGGAAGTGGCATTGCAAGGTACACAGTAACTTGGTAAATCTTTCTCTTGGCACAATCGTGTCCCGCTGCCCCTGCTCTGCCCCATCTGCCACAGTCCCCCATGCCCCCCCCCCACATAAGCCCCATACATTTGTAACAGATTTGCTCCATCCATCCCATCACCATCAATACGTTAACTCCCCCCTTTAGCCATCCAATCCCTGTCCCCTCAGCTCTGCCCCATCCAGCCCAGCAAGGGCAAGCAGCCTTTATTAGTTTGCACTTGGAAATCTCAAGCCACTCCACCAGTGTGTTTATTTCTAACTAGACACCCCCTGCGTCAGCCTCATGGCCAGACATTCACCTCTCACCACATACCTTTAAATGGACCTTTCCAACAATTGTTGGAGTACCCCGGACCTAGCGAATGGTAGGCTAAATCCAAAAATGTGCGTTTAAAGTTGTATGCTGACTGGGTACACTTCCTGACTTAGAACTGAGGTCAGTTAGCAGTTTTCGCGAGCCATTGCACCTATCTAAACTTGCGTGTCTTTGAACAAATGTCCCCATTGCTCTAGAGTTGATTAATATTACAAATAGAGGTTTATTTGATTACCTATCCCAAAAATGGTTATGTGTGTGTTTACGTGGTTTGTTTTTCTCTTCTTCAGCCCAGCATGATCCCTCAGCAAGGGTAAACTCACCCCCCAGTTTGGTTATGCCTACCAGGTCCGTACAGCATAGGAGCCCAGATCCGAGATTTCCGGTAAGTTAATTTAGTACCATAAATACTACCAAGTGCTTAAGAATGTGTTAAACTGTGGGAATCCCAAATTTGGACGCCAACTTACACTTTTTTTTTATATGTCCCTACAGACCCGCACACTCATGGAAGAGATCCAGGACATGGAGGAAGATGATGATGTCTCCATGCAGGGCACGTCGGATGACCTCCCCCTGGGTCCCAATTTGGAACTGCTCCATAATGTTTCTCTGGCCAATCCTCAGCAGCAGAGTGAATCTCCATCCATTGTGCATGCACATGGGGAGACTGACACTACAGTCCCCAGTGTTCACTCTGCTGCTGAGGATTTGCAAAGCAGGCCTGTTGCTGTTGAGGGGACGACACCACGCGGCAGGGCACGCCCAAGAGCCAGGGTAATTGTGCGGCGGACTCCATTACGCCGCCCCACAATTTCCCAGGGGAGGCAGAGTGCCCTGCTTCAATTATGGACCCAACAAAGGGACTCTTATGAGGCACAGCTCGTTACAGAGCGTGAGCAAAGGCATGCCGACATGGTCAACATCAATACCAGTCTACAGGGCATCCTCGCGGAGTTGCGTACCCTCAACAGCAACGTGGTCACTGCAAGTAATGGCATCCAGTCAGCCATGGCTGAGATGACCAATATGCAGAGAAACATTGTGGAGCAGTTTCAAATTCACAATGCTGCCATGGCCCAGGCTAGGTCCCATTCACATGGACCTCCACCTGGACCTCCACCTGGGTATTATGGGCAGCCACCCTATTAAGCCATGGGTGTGTGGGACATCTTTTCTCTTAACCCCCACTGTATTTACTTGTCCTTTGAGGTTTCAAACAATCCATTTTGTGTTGCTCATGCAGGTTGTGTTTTGTATTTGCTCCCATATAGCTCCTTAGAGTAATGCTTAAGGCCACTAGCCAATGCCATAGGTCTATGTGGAGGGTATCTGGCCACTTATGGCTTTAAATATGGATTTGGTTGGTGCTCCTCCTGTTTGCAGACATGTTTGTGTGACATTATGGCCATGCCCAAATATCCCTGGGCACAGGCAATATTAATGACTGGACTAGGCTGGCCTTTGGACTGGGTGTCCTTGTTTGGTTGTGCCACTCACTTCCAGGTGTAGATGTGCTCGATGTTTTTTTGGTAATGTTATCCATTTGTAACCACAGATGTATGTGGAATGTTTTCTGTTAAGCACTATAATTTTTAATTTTCTAAGTAAAAAAAAAATCTCACTTACAATACTTGTGGCGTTTTTAGTGGGAACACATTTTAAACAGCTTGGGCTAAACCAGATATTTTTGGTTTGAAGAGGTGTAACAATGCAAATCTAAAGCTAAGGAAACTACATGAAATACATTAGGCAACAATTAAGGTCAAAATGTTTTACTTTGAGGTAATGCCACATTATGGCAAAACAACATATTTAACAAAAAGGATAACACAGACACACAGAATGTTGAGACACGAAATAAAATTAAGTAAAATGCTGCAAGATCAGGTTGGCTCTAACTGATTGGCCAGACTCACTGGGTGGCCCCACAAAATTCTCGACATCATCCTCTACGGCTGAAGAGGGCAGGCTATCCACATAACGTGGGACACGTTCCAGGATGGCAAAATTGTGCAAAACAGCACATGCCATGATAATGTCGATCACTTTCTTGGGATCATATTGCAGGGCGCCCCCAGTATGGTCCAGGCAACGAAAACGTGTCTTCAACAGCCCAAAGGCCCTCTCCACAACAGCCCGGGTCTTGCGATGCGTACGGTTGTACGCTTCCTGAGAGGCATCCTGGGGCCGCAGCACAGGCGTCATGAGCCAGGGTAGAAGTGGGTACCCGGAATCACCTTAAACAGACAATTAAATGTAATCAAAATTAAAAAGGCAACACAACAAACACAAAAAATTTTACATATATCATAATGATGTAAGGTAAAGTGGAAAAAAAAAAACCCAGGGCACATTAGCAAAAAAAATATTGCCACTAATGTAGTACCTAATTAAAAATGGCACTTCAATATACCAATTAATTAACAAACATCTGCACGGCCAAGGGTATTTGGAATTTAAATATATTTTTAGTTTTCAGACATGTTACAATTAGGATGCTGCTGAGGGGCTATCCACATTTATATGGAAACTACAATGTATGCAGTTTAAGTCCACTTTGACATTTAAAGACCAATAGTACAAAAGGAGCCAAAGCTCAAAGATCCTTGGGTATAAACTCCCAACCAATATATTTAGGGACATGGAACTTACAGACATCCTAACTAAAGGGAAAACATTCTGAAGGACAAAGCGAGGCAAGCATTTTTTTTGGAAGTTCATAATATATGACCCAAGAAAAAGGCAGTTTCAGGCTTATGTAAAGAATTCAAATACTAACATATCAACAAATACAAGATTAATCCAACATTTAATAGCACACAAATAGGACACACTTACCAAGCAGCCATGCCCCCGAAAATTCACCTGCCTCAAATCTCCGAAACAACCCAGATCGCCTGAGGATATATGAGTCGTGGGACGATCCTGGGTAGCCGGCAAGGACACTCATAAAACGCATGTCCGGACCAACCACGGCCTGGACATTAAGGGAGTGTCCCATTTTTCGATTCCTTAAGGCAAAAACATACAAAAAGGGTAATTGATATTTGACCCAAAATAAAAAATTAACAACAAAACATGTCTGCACTCTATTGGGAAATACTAATGAAAAGCCTAGATAAAGCAGCTACACAAATGAGGGATAAACAAATATGCTGCCGCAAAGGAAAACAGGTTACATTACACGTTGGCCAACATAATAACCAATCTCAATACCTATATATATACTCGTCGGCAGCCCTAGGTACGAGTGCCACATGTGTGCAGTCAATAGCACCAATAACGTTGGGCATGTCGGCCACATTATAAAACCCAAGCTTAATGGCGTTTCTGGCTGCCATATCATCCGGAAAATAAATATATTTTGGAGTTATGGCAGCCATGCCTTCCAAAAATTTAGTGCGCGGCTCAGCGTAGGCTGTGACATCCCCACGGAGAGGGCACCCAGCCTCTGGAACGAGCCGTTCGCCAAAAATTGCAGGCAGCCAAGCATCTTGGTCATACCTGAAATTGCATGCCCCTTCCTTGTGGTGCGGGCTAACCATGGCCGCAGCTCACTATATAATTTATGGAGGGAAGCGCGATTAAGCCTGGTCAGCTCGAACAGCTCAACATCATTCATGCTATCGATGTTCATGCGACGACGCAGGGGCAATCTGCTCTCAGACATCTCGATCAACTCAATGCCAAAAAGCATAAGCCCTTGATGTGCCACAAACTCGCTCCGCTCCATCCTACTCCCGAGGCCAAATAGCTGCCGGCAAACATTTCGTAAAGCAGCTCTTTAATGGGCTTCCAAACAATTAGCAATCACCTCTCTGAATTGGTCGCAAGCCCATGTGAAGGACGTAAAAAATAGGATCGGACGCAAATAATACGATTTGGACGGGAAAAACACACGAACTAACGCAAATTATACGATTCTCGTACGAAATGCGTATGTTCATATACGTCTATGCGCGAACGATCGTGCGAATACGAAATGGGCAAAAAAACAAGAAAAAATGACAAACACCCACCCAAACTTACGATTCTCGATACGAAATCAATTAACTTTGGCTCTTTGAATCGAGGGGATTGTGTCAGCCAATGAAGCAACTTTGTCTGGAAGTGCTGCAAAAGCAGTCCACTGCATCACAAGTGGCATCTGACACCCCCAGTCAACTGTCTGTTGTCTGACTTTTATGCTTTGGGTTCAGCTCCACTATCCATTGATGAAGATCTGATAATCATAAAATTCAGCAGCTACTGCCCAGCCAAGAAGTGGAGGAGACACTCGCCTCTTCTTCCACTAGCCGGCAATTAGTGATGAGGAGAGTGTCGTGGGAGGAGGTGTTGCAAGCCGAGGTAGTGGAAGAGGGTCCCTGGAGTCTGCGGCGGTGGCGGCGGCAGCAGCAGCAGATTATTGCGGACTGTTGTTCGGAAAAATCAGCTACTCAGCGATGTGGCAGTGTTTCATGCAGCATCCTGTGGAGAAAAAGTAGGTTAGTTAGTGTATATACATAAAATTATGAATAGACAAATGCAATAGTATTGCCAAAGTGAAGTTTTGTTTGAGGGTGTGTTTCCACCTTGTAATTAAATCAGAAACAACTAGCTATCATTTGCCTCTGAATAATTAGCCCTCAAAAATTCTTGGAATTTTTAATCTTGATGTCTGAGGGATTTCTCCTCTCAGACAGCGTCACCATAAGTCCAGCCTGCTGCATTACACTTGGAAGAACATCTTGTTTGCGCTGCGACAAGGAAGCCAGAGTCATGCGTCCTGACATGGCACACGTGTTCAGTCTAGTTTTTAAGTCTTGCCCCCATCTGAAAGAACAACAGGAAAGAAAGTTAGCATGCACTTCTGGCACTCCTACACCACCAAGCACAACCTTATTGAGCCTCAGCGTCACAACGGTGTACCCCACCATAGTCTGATTTGCGATGTTTCCACCCGTTGGAATTCCACCCTCCATATGCAGGATCCACTATAGCAGTGGTCCCCAACCCTGTCCTCAAGGCCCACCAACAGGCCAGGTTTTGCAGATCTCCACAAAGATGCACAGGTGGAGTAATTAGTGCAGCTGCAGAGCAATAGAGCTGGCTATTTGGAGATCCAAAAAGCATGACATGTTGGTGGGCCTTGAGGACAGGGTTGAGGACCACTGCACTATAGGAACAGAGAAAAGCCATCACGGATTTCTGGATGATCCAAACGGATAGGGGGACACCCCTGTGTAAATTCAATGTAAACCATTGGCAGCTCATATGTGACACCGACCGTTTGCTCAGGCCCTTTGAGGAAGCTACGTTATTAGTCAGTTGCCAGGACTATGAGATGAACGATGAGATTCCACTGCTTCATGTACTACAACACATGTTGGAAACCATGGCTGGTCAGGGCACTGGAGACATGGCACATACATTTCACAGCCACATGAAGCCTGTGGGGGCTGAAGTGGAGGAGGAGGAGGGGGTGGGGCACAGCAAACCACAGTTTAGGTTTCACAAAATGACCATTTTATCTAGTCATCTGACAGGAGAGGAGGAGCAGGAGCAGCCACAGGAGGGTTGTGAGTAAGGCGAGACAGAGGACCCAGACACACCATGGCAGTTTACAGTGGAGATGGAGACAGGTAGTCCCTCCGAGTCACTTGCACAAATGGCACGATGCATGCTCACATGCATGCGTACTAGTGAGCGCAGAATTGTCTCCATTTGTCAGCGGGAAGACTTCTGGCTCTCCAACTTATTGGACCCTCGCTTCCGGCACAAAATGGGGGCATTTTTTACGCCCACTGAGAGGGAGGACAAACTGACCTACTACAGAGACATCCAACGTAGTCAGTTGGGCGATGTCTATCTGCGCCATGGCCCATACTCCCGCAGGTCTGACTCGGGGGGAAGTCTGCGATCACCTTCCACTGCCATGGCTGCTGGGGGGGGTGGAAGGAGCAGCAGCAGCAGCTCCATCAGCAGCAGCCTCAGTCTTCAGTCGCTAGTGAGTAGCTTTCTACACCCGCATAGTGAGTCTACTCATGAGCAGCAGGAAGACCTGGAGCTGGACCTCAAACAGCAGGTCATGTCATACCTTGACATGACCATGCCAACACACCTTCAAGATCCACTGGATTTGCTGGGAAGCCAAACTTGACTTGTGCCCGCAACTAGCAGAGTTTGCCCTGGAAAAGCTGTACTGGCCGGACAGTAGTTGATTTAGATGGCAACTGGGCTGCTCTATATAACGAAGCAAAATGGCAAATTTACCTCACTATATAAGCTATTGCCCCTCAGATTTACACAGGGGCTGCTCTATATTATGCTGCAAAATGGCAAATTTACCTCACAATATAAGCTATTGCCCCTCAGATTTACACAGGGGCTGCTCTATATTATGCTGCAAAATGGCAAATTAACCTCACAATATAAGCTATTGCCCCTGAGATTTACACAGGGCCTGCTCTATATTATGCTGCAAAATGGCAAATTAACCTCACAATATAAGCTATTGCCCCTCAGATTTACACAGGGCCTGCTCTATATAACGAAGCAAAATGGCAAATTTACCTCACTATATAAGCTATTGCCCCTCAGATTTACACAGGGGCTGCTCTATATTATGCTGCAAAATGGCAAATTAACCTCACAATATAAGCTATTGCAGCTCTATATAAATAAAAATAAATAAATAAAAAAAGGGCCTGTAGAAGCTTATTTAGTATAACAGATAGGGTGACATGTGCTGGTTTGGGATGCCCATATGGGCTAGTGTTTTGGCAGCAGTACAAAAACCAATGCAAAATGCAATAGCTTAATAAAGCTGATGCTGATCAACGCTTATTTAGTATAACAGATGGGGTGCAACATGCAGGTTTGGGATGCCCTGCGGCCTGGTGTATTTAAAGCAGACCAAAACCAATTCAAAATGCAATAACTTAATAAAGCTGAGGCTGTAGATGCTTATTTAGTATAAACAGGTAGGGTGCAAGGTGCAGCTTTGGGGTGCCCTGCGGCCTGGTTAAATGAAAGCAGTCAAAAAGGAAGTGCAAACTGAAGTAGCTTAATGAAGCTGATGCTGATCAACGCTTATGTTGTATACCAGATAGGGTGCAAGGTGCAGCTTTGGGGTGCCCTGCGGCCTGGTTTATTAAAAGCAGTCAAAAACAAGTGCAAACTGAAGTAGCCTGATCAACGCTTATGTTGTATAACAGATAGGTTTAAAATAGCATGTGCCTTGGGATGCCCGTGTGGCCTGTTATATTTCAAGCTGAACAAAAAGTAACAATAATCCAAGTATGAGACATCATTTTGACCTTCTTTACAGCGCCATACTTTGAAAAAAAAAAATTAATTTCATGCCGATCAATCCAAAGGTCAATGCCCCTAACAAAAATAGTGTTCGGCATAAGTTTTCCTTCTGGAAGGACGTAACCTTTAGTTTACATGGTTGGGGTAGGTTATCTTACAAATTGGGATACCCCACTGTATATGAAACCGAATATAAATGCACACCCAAAAGTGGACAATCAGCCTCCAAGAGGCCTGCTTAGTTTAAATAAGAGAGCTGATTAGTATGGTAGGTAGGTTATGTTATGTTACAGAATGGGATGCCCCAAGCAGACTTGAGATCAGTATATATGCACACAGCAGCAGTGTGTTAGCAGGCTCATACAGGCCAAATTTCTTTAAATAACTGTGCAGCTTACAGTTAATGCAGAGGCTAATGGTATGTTACAGAATGGGATGCCCCAAAGCTGACTTGAGATCAGTATATATGCACACAGCAGCAGTGTGTAAGCAGGCTCATACAGGCCAAATTTCTTTAAATAACTGTGCAGCTTACAGTAAATGCAGAGGCTAATGGTATGTTACAGAATGGGATGCCCCCAGCAGACTTGAGATCAGTATATATGCACACAGCAGCAGTGTGTTAGCAGGCTCATACAGGCCAAATTTCTTTAAATAACTGTGCAGCTTACAGTTAATGCAGAGGCTAATGGTATGTTACAGAATGGGATGCCCCAAGCAGACTTGAGATCAGTATATATGCACACAGCAGCAGTGTGTTAGCAGGCTCATACAGGCCAAATTTCTTTAAATAACTGTGCAGCTTACAGTAAATGCAGAGGCTAATGGTATGTTACAGAATGGGATGTCCCAAAAACCAGAGAGCACCTGGCAGGCAGCAGTAAGACTATGCACAGCAAAAGTGTCTTTATCATGCCTAATTTCAATTAGAATAGGTGCAAATGGTTAGGTTCTTAAATAGAGGCTGCTGTAGTCACAGAATGGGATGCCCTAAAAACCAGCAGTAAGTACACCTGGCAGGGACAAGTAGTGCTATGCCCAGCAAAAGTGTCTTTATCATGCCTAATTTCAATTAGAATAGGTGCAAATGGTTAGGTTCTTAAATAGAGGCTGCTGTAGTCACAGAATGGGATGCCCTAAAAACCAGCAGTAAGTACACCTGGCAGGGACAAGTAGTGCTATGCCCAGCAAAAGTGTCTTTATAGGCCTAATTTCAAATATAATAAGAGCAAATGGTTATATGGTCTTAAACAGAGGCTGCTGTAGTCACAGAATGGGATGCCCTGGCAGGGACAAGTAGTGCTATGCCCAGCAAAAGTGTCTTTATCAGGCCTAATTTCAAATATGATAAGAGCAAATGCTTATATGGTCTTAAACAGAGGCTGCTTTAGTCACAGAATGGGATGCCCCCCAAAAAAGATCCAGTAGTACTATGCCCAGCAAAAGTGTCTTTATCAGGCTAATTTCAAATATGATAAGAGCAAATGCTTATATGGTCTTAAACAGAGGCTGCTTTAGTCACAGAATGGGATGCCCCCCAAAAAAGATGCAGTAGTACTATGCCCAGCAAAAGTGTCTTTATCAGGCCTAATTTCAAATATGATAAGAGCAAATGCTTATATGGTCTTAAACAGAGGCTGCTTTAGTCACAGAATGGGATGCCCCCCAAAAAAGATGCAGTAGTACTATGCCCAGCAAAAGTGTCTTTATCAGGCTAATTTCAAATATGATAAGAGCAAATGCTTATATGGTCTTAAACAGAGGCTGCTTTAGTCACAGAATGGGATGCCCCCCAAAAAAGATCCAGTAGTACTATGCCCAGCAAAAGTGTCTTTATCAGGCCTAATTTCAAATATGATAAGAGTATGGTCTTAAACAGAGGCTGCTTTAGTCACAGAATGGGATGCCCCCCAAAAAAGATGCAGTAGTACTATGCCCAGCAAAAGTGTCTTTATCAGGCTAATTTCAAATATGATAAGAGCAAATGCTTATATGGTCTTAAACAGAGGCTGCTTTAGTCACAGAATGGGATGCCCCCCAAAAAAGATGCAGTAGTACTATGCCCAGCAAAAGTGTCTTTATCAGGCTAATTTCAAATATGATAAGAGCAAATGCTTATATGGTCTTAAACAGAGGCTGCTTTAGTCACAGAATGGGATGCCCCCCAAAAAAGATGCAGTAGTACTATGCCCAGCAAAAGTGTCTTTATCAGGCTAATTTCAAATATGATAAGAGCAAATGCTTATATGGTCTTAAACAGAGGCTGCTTTAGTCACAGAATGGGATGCCCCCCAAAAAAGATGCAGTAGTACTATGCCCAGCAAAAGTGTCTTTATCAGGCTAATTTCAAATATGATAAGAGCAAATGCTTATATGGTCTTAAACAGAGGCTGCTTTAGTCACAGAATGGGATGCCCCCCAAAAAAGATGCAGTAGTACTATGCCCAGCAAAAGTGTCTTTATCAGGCTAATTTCAAATATGATAAGAGCAAATGCTTATATGGTCTTAAACAGAGGCTGCTTTAGTCACAGAATGGGATGCCCCCCAAAAAAGATGCAGTAGTACTATGCCCAGCAAAAGTGTCTTTATCAGGCTAATTTCAAATATGATAAGAGCAAATGCTTATATGGTCTTAAACAGAGGCTGCTTTAGTCACAGAATGGGATGCCCCCCAAAAAAGATGCAGTAGTACTATGCCCAGCAAAAGTGTCTTTATCAGGCTAATTTCAAATATGATAAGAGCAAATGCTTATATGGTCTTAAACAGAGGCTGCTTTAGTCACAGAATGGGATGCCCCCCAAAAAAGATGCAGTAGTACTATGCCCAGCAAAAGTGTCTTTATCAGGCCTAATTTCAAATATGATAAGAGCAAATGCTTATATGGTCTTAAACAGAGGCTGCTTTAGTCACAGAATGGGATGCCCCCCCAAAAAGATGCAGTAGTACTATGCCCAGCAAAAGTGTCTTTATCAGGCTAATTTCAAATATGATAAGAGCAAATGCTTATATGGTCTTAAACAGAGGCTGCTTTAGTCACAGAATGGGATGCCCCCCAAAAAAGATGCAGTAGTACTATGCCCAGCAAAAGTGTCTTTATCAGGCTAATTTCAAATATGATAAGAGCAAATGCTTATATGGTCTTAAACAGAGGCTGCTTTAGTCACAGAATGGGATGCCCCCCAAAAAAGATGCAGTAGTACTATGCCCAGCAAAAGTGTCTTTATCAGGCTAATTTCAAATATGATAAGAGCAAATGCTTATATGGTCTTAAACAGAGGCTGCTTTAGTCACAGAATGGGATGCCCCCCAAAAAAGATGCAGTAGTACTATGCCCAGCAAAAGTGTCTTTATCAGGCTAATTTCAAATATGATAAGAGCAAATGCTTATATGGTCTTAAACAGAGGCTGCTTTAGTCACAGAATGGGATGCCCCCCAAAAAAGATGCAGTAGTACTATGCCCAGCAAAAGTGTCTTTATCAGGCCTAATTTCAAATATGATAAGAGCAAATGCTTATATGGTCTTAAACAGAGGCTGCTTTAGTCACAGAATGGGATCCCCCCCAAAAAAGATCCAGTAGTACTATGCCCAGCAAAAGTGTCTTTATCAGGCTAATTTCAAATATGATAAGAGCAAATGCTTATATGGTCTTAAACAGAGGCTGCTTTAGTCACAGAATGGGATGCCCCCCAAAAAAGATGCAGTAGTACTATGCCCAGCAAAAGTGTCTTTATCAGGCTAATTTCAAATATGATAAGAGCAAATGCTTATATGGTCTTAAACAGAGGCTGCTTTAGTCACAGAATGGGATGCCCCCCAAAAAAGATGCAGTAGTACTATGCCCAGCAAAAGTGTCTTTATCAGGCCTAATTTCAAATATGATAAGAGCAAATGCTTATATGGTCTTAAACAGAGGCTGCTTTAGTCACAGAATGGGATGCCCCCCAAAAAAGATGCAGTAGTACTATGCCCAGCAAAAGTGTCTTTATCAGGCTAATTTCAAATATGATAAGAGCAAATGCTTATGTGGTCTTAAACAGAGGCTGCTTTATTCACAGAATGGGATGCCCCCCAAAAAAGATGCAGTAGTACTATGCCCAGCAAAAGTGTCTTTATCAGGCTAATTTCAAATATGATAAGAGCAAATGCTTATATGGTCTTAAACAGAGGCTGCTTTAGTCACAGAATGGGATGCCCCCCAAAAAAGATGCAGTAGTACTATGCCCAGCAAAAGTGTCTTTATCAGGCTAATTTCAAATATGATAAGAGCAAATGCTTATATGGTCTTAAACAGAGGCTGCTTTAGTCACAGAATGGGATGCCCCCCAAAAAAGATGCAGTAGTACTATGCCCAGCAAAAGTGTCTTTATCAGGCTAATTTCAAATATGATAAGAGCAAATGCTTATATGGTCTTAAACAGAGGCTGCTTTAGTCACAGAATGGGATGCCCCCCAAAAAAGATGCAGTAGTACTATGCCCAGCAAAAGTGTCTTTATCAGGCTAATTTCAAATATGATAAGAGCAAATGCTTATATGGTCTTAAACAGAGGCTGCTTTAGTCACAGAATGGGATGCCCCCCAAAAAAGATGCAGTAGTACTATGCCCAGCAAAAGTGTCTTTATCAGGCTAATTTCAAATATGATAAGAGCAAATGCTTATATGGTCTTAAACAGAGGCTGCTTTAGTCACAGAATGGGATGCCCCCCAAAAAAGATGCAGTAGTACTATGCCCAGCAAAAGTGTCTTTATCAGGCTAATTTCAAATATGATAAGAGCAAATGCTTATATGGTCTTAAACAGAGGCTGCTTTAGTCACAGAATGGGATGCCCCCCAAAAAAGATGCAGTAGTACTATGCCCAGCAAAAGTGTCTTTATCAGGCCTAATTTCAAATATGATAAGAGCAAATGCTTATATGGTCTTAAACAGAGGCTGCTTTAGTCACAGAATGGGATGCCCCCCAAAAAAGATGCAGTAGTACTATGCCCAGCAAAAGTGTCTTTATCAGGCCTAATTTCAAATATGATAAGAGCAAATGCTTATATGGTCTTAAACAGAGGCTGCTTTAGTCACAGAATGGGATGCCCCCCAAAAAAGATGCAGTAGTACTATGCCCAGCAAAAGTGTCTTTATCAGGCTAATTTCAAATATGATAAGAGCAAATGCTTATATGGTCTTAAACAGAGGCTGCTTTAGTCACAGAATGGGATGCCCCCCAAAAAAGATCCAGTAGTACTATGCCCAGCAAAAGTGTCTTTATCAGGCTAATTTCAAATATGATAAGAGCAAATGCTTATATGGTCTTAAACAGAGGCTGCTTTAGTCACAGAATGGGATGCCCCCCAAAAAAGATGCAGTAGTACTATGCCCAGCAAAAGTGTCTTTATCAGGCTAATTTCAAATATGATAAGAGCAAATGCTTATATGGTCTTAACCCTTTAAATGCCAAGCACGTAGTTTCTACGTGGTTGCTTCTCCTACCGTTAAGTGCCAAGCACGTAGAAACTACGTGCCTGGCATTTCCCCCAAACAGTTAAAAAATAGAAAAAAAAAATCACTTACCTCCGGTATCCTTGTGAAGCCTGGGGTCCCCTCTTCCTTGGGGGGGCATCCGATCGCCCCCCCGTCGTCCTCCGTCTTCAGGGGGGGGCCCGAAACCAGCCGCCCCCCCCCCGTTTCCAGCGCTGATCGCCGATCGCCGCTGTAAAAAAAAAAATAAAACTGTCATTTACTCACCTCCGCGCCCGAGCCTTCTGTCCGGGTCTCCTCTTCACCAGGGGGGGGTCCGATCCCCCCCCTGGGCTGCGCAGTCTTCAGGTGAGGACCCTCTTCCGGGTCCTCACCTCTTGTAATGGCGGCGACGGCCGCCGCCGCTTAGCCCCGCCCATTGTGGGAGGAGCGGGATGACGTCATCCCGCTCCTCCTATACCCCCTCCGAGCTCCGGCATCTGTCAGATGCCGGTGGTGATCGGAGCAGAGCGGGTGTCAGGTGAGGAGGCTCCGATCGGAGCCCCCTCACCTGTCACCCGCCCTGCGCCGATCACCACCGGCATCTGTCAGTGAGGTGATCGGCGCGGGACAGCGGCGAGGGACGTCGGATCGGAGGTGAGTATAGTGTAAAAAAGAAAAATAAAGATTTTTTTTTCTCTGTGTGTGTGTCATTTTTTTACTATTAACCCCTTGTGAACTGGTAAGGGGTCCATGACCCCTATACCAGTTCACAAGGCTGGGGAGATGGCAAGCCACCTGCGCTAGCGGGTGGCTTGCCATTAACCCCTGGCACCCCCATTACCTGCCTCCCCAAAGGCCAGGGGGGGGCAGAAGAGCCCGGGCCCACATGGGCTATGTGGGCTCGTAGGCTGCAGGGTGGGGGGGCCACATAAGCTGGCCCCCCCACTCTGTGCCTACAAGCCCCCATAGCTGGTCCCGGGCTGGTTACTGTGGGTAAGGGGGACCCCACGTCAATTATTTTTTTGATTTTTAAGGGTTTTTAACCCTTAAAAATCAAAAAAAAATGGGGTCCGCCCCCCCTGGGAGGGGGGACCCTATGTCATTTTTTTTTTTGATTAACCCTTTGTAATCTGTCATCCAGCAGCTATAAAAGGCTTCTAGCAAGTGAGCAGAAGCCAGTGATCGCCGAGGGACAGAGTGCTCCAGGATGGATGGGAGGTGAGTATAGTGTAAAAAAAAAAAAAAATTAATAAAATATTTTTTTCTTTATGTGTGTGTGTCATTATTTACTTTTAACCCCTTGTGAACTGGTAAGGGGTCCATGACCCCTATACCAGTTCACAAGGCTGGGGGGATGGCAAGCCACCTGCGCTAGCGGGTGGCTTGCCATTAACCCCCGGCACCCCCATTACCTGCCTCCCCAAAGGCCAGGGGGGGGCAGAAGAGCCCGGGCCCACATGGGCTATGTGGGCTCGTAGGCTGCAGGGTGGGGGGGCCACAAAAGCTGGCCCCCCCACTCTGTGCCTACAAGCCCCCATAGCTGGTCCCGGGCTGGTTACTTTGGGTAAGGGGGACCCCACGTCAATTTTTTTTTTTTATTTTTAAGGGTTTTTAACCCTTAAAAATCAAAAAAAAAATGGGGTCTCCCTCCCCTGGGAGGGGGGACCCTATGTCATTTTTTTTCCCGATTTAACCCTTTGTAGTGTGGATGGTTTTTGTATTTTTTTTGTGAATGTTATAAAATACTTGTTTCAGTTAGGGGGGTCTCCTGGGCAGGAACGGGGGGCTACCGATAAATATGTGGTACCGTTCTAATCGGTAGAAATGGGGCTTTCACATGCAATATGATTTTCCTTAATAAAATACATTTTTTATTTAAAATAAAGGAGTCAATTTTCTAAAAAAATGTTTTTATTTATTTATTTTTTTTTCACTTAATAATATTGTAAAAAAAAAAAAAAAAAAATACAAACAAGACATTTCATGTTAAAGTCTAAACTCTGCTGCAAAAAATATATATATAATTTTTCTGAAAGTTACAGCAAAAATGGCGCAAAACATGTCGCAAAACATGACGCAAAATGGGGAAAATGGCCTGTCAACAGAGGGTGACAAAATCTCAAGTAGGCTGGCAATTAAAAGGGTTAATAGTACCTATGCATGTTGGGTATTGTTCTGTTCGGGGGACCTTGCGCTTTCAGACTTAGCTTGTTTTTTCTGGTTTGCATATTTATATTTTAGGAAAAGGTGTTTTTTATTCAGCTTTTTTATAAATTTTTTAGGGAAACCCTGCGCAACCAAAGAATTCTTTGAGGAATTAATTCCAGAAAGATGAGCCCACTAGAACAAGCTGGGTACCCTTAAAAAGCTTAACGTGTGTACTTTCAGGGAATATATGGTTTATGGGGGATATTCCAAATGTAAAGGGTTGTTTTGGTTGAAAAATCGCAAGGTGCGCACTTTGAAATTTTCAAGTAAAATTACCGTTATGCGCATGCTTTACTTTGGGGTGTTTGGCAACTCTTCCCTTGACAGAACCTATGCATGTTGGGTGTTGTTCTGTTCGGGGGATGTTGCGTTTTCAGATTAAACTTGTTTTTTCTTGTTTGTATATAGTTTTTTTAGGAAAATGTGGCTTTGATTCTGCTTTTTTATCCTTTTTTTAGGGAAACTCTTTGCAACCAAAGATTACGTTGAGGGATTACTTCCAGAAAACTATGGCCACATCCACAAGCTTGGTACCCCTAGAAAGCCTGAGGTGTGTACTTCCAGAGAATATATAGTTTGTTGGGGGTATTTCAAATGTAAAGGGTTGTTTTTCTGGAAAAACCGCAAGGTGCGCATATTGCATAGCATAGTTGTATTTTATCTGAAAATCTCCTAAAGCGCTGTTTCAGTTTGGGGGAGTCTCCTGGGCAGGAAAGGGTGTCTACCTATACATATGTGGTACCGCTGTAACCAGGAGAAATTGGGATTTCACACGCAATAAGATTTTATTGACAAACTTACATTTTTTATTCCAAAAAAAACTACAATATGTAAAAAATTTTTTTTTTTTTTTTTTTTTTGCACATATTTCACCCAAAAATATTAAGAATACACCTAACAAATGACAAACAAGACATTTCATGTTAAAGCCCAGACCCTGCTGAAAAAAACAATATATCATTTTCCTGGGAAATCCCTGGAAATCCCTTCAAAAATCACATTTGAACATGGGGAGCGCAAAATAGTGCAAAATGGTCTGGCAACAGAGTGTGACAAAAACTCCAGGTAGGCTGGCACTTAAAGGGTTAAACAGAGGCTGCTTTAGTCACAGAATGGGATGCCCCCCAAAAAAGATGCAGTAGTACTATGCCCAGCAAAAGTGTCTTTATCAGGCCTAATTTCAAATATGATAAGAGCAAATGCTTATATGGTCTTAAACAGAGGCTGCTTTAGTCACAGAATGGGATGCCCCCCAAAAAAGATGCAGTAGTACTATGCCCAGCAAAAGTGTCTATATCAGGCTAATTTCAAATATGATAAGAGCAAATGCTTATATGGTCTTAAACAGAGGCTGCTTTAGTCACAGAATGGGATGCCCCCCAAAAAAGATGCAGTAGTACTATGCCCAGCAAAAGTGTCTTTATCAGGCCTAATTTCAAATATGATAAGAGCAAATGCTTATATGGTCTTAAACAGAGGCTGCTTTAGTCACAGAATGGGATGCCCCCCAAAAAAGATGCAGTAGTACTATGCCCAGCAAAAGTGTCTTTATCAGGCTAATTTCAAATATGATAAGAGCAAATGCTTATATGGTCTTAAACAGAGGCTGCTTTAGTCACAGAATGGGATGCCCCCAAAAAAGATGCAGTAGTACTATGCCCAGCAAAAGTGTCTTTATCAGGCTAATTTCAAATATGATAAGAGCAAATGCTTATATGGTCTTAAACAGAGGCTGCTTTAGTCACAGAATGGGATGCCCCCCAAAAAAGATGCAGTAGTACTATGCCCAGCAAAAGTGTCTTTATCAGGCTAATTTCAAATATGATAAGAGCAAATGCTTATATGGTCTTAAACAGAGGCTGCTTTAGTCACAGAATGGGATGCCCCCCAAAAAAGATGCAGTAGTACTATGCCCAGCAAAAGTGTCTTTATCAGGCTAATTTCAAATATGATAAGAGCAAATGCTTATATGGTCTTAAACAGAGGCTGCTTTAGTCACAGAATGGGATGCCCCCCAAAAAAGATGCAGTAGTACTATGCCCAGCAAAAGTGTCTTTATCAGGCTAATTTCAAATATGATAAGAGCAAATGCTTATATGGTCTTAAACAGAGGCTGCTTTAGTCACAGAATGGGATGCCCCCCAAAAAAGATGCAGTAGTACTATGCCCAGCAAAAGTGTCTTTATCAGGCCTAATTTCAAATATGATAAGAGCAAATGCTTATATGATCTTAAACAGAGGCTGCTTTAGTCACAGAATGGGATGCCCCCCCAAAAAGATGCAGTAGTACTATGCCCAGCAAAAGTGTCTTTATCAGGCTAATTTCAAATATGATAAGAGCAAATGCTTATATGGTCTTAAACAGAGGCTGCTTTAGTCACAGAATGGGATGCCCCCCAAAAAAGATGCAGTAGTACTATGCCCAGCAAAAGTGTCTTTATCAGGCCTAATTTCAAATATGATAAGAGCAAATGCTTATATGGTCTTAAACAGAGGCTGCTTTAGTCACAGAATGGGATGCCCCCCAAAAAAGATGCAGTAGTACTATGCCCAGCAAAAGTGTCTTTATCAGGCTAATTTCAAATATGATAAGAGCAAATGCTTATATGGTCTTAAACAGAGGCTGCTTTAGTCACAGAATGGGATGCCCCCCAAAAAAGATGCAGTAGTACTATGCCCAGCAAAAGTGTCTTTATCAGGCTAATTTCAAATATGATAAGAGCAAATGCTTATATGGTCTTAAACAGAGGCTGCTTTAGTCACAGAATGGGATGCCCCCCAAAAAAGATGCAGTAGTACTATGCCCAGCAAAAGTGTCTTTATCAGGCTAATTTCAAATATGATAAGAGCAAATGCTTATATGGTCTTAAACAGAGGCTGCTTTAGTCACAGAATGGGATGCCCCCCAAAAAAGATGCAGTAGTACTATGCCCAGCAAAAGTGTCTTTATCAGGCTAATTTCAAATATGATAAGTGCAAATGCTTATATGGTCTTAAACAGAGGCTGCTTTAGTCACAGAATGGGATGCCTCACAGCAGACTTAAGATCAGTTCAGTATATATGCACAGTTAGTTAGTATAAGCAGCCTGAAAACGCTAACAAAGCCTGGCTGTCAGGCTGGATGAAAAAAAAAAAAAAAAACTGACAGCCTCCGATTTTCCATTCCTTTCCCTGTTTTCCGCTGACTTTCTGTCTGTCTCCTGTCTGTCTCCTGCCTGTCTCCAGCCTGTCCCTGTCTGTCCCTGCCTGTCTAACTGTCTGTCTCTCCCTCAGCTACACAGCGTTCTGTCTCTCACGAATGCAATAGAGAAATGAGGCTGGAAAGCAAGATGGCCGGCCTTAATTACAGCTGTGACGTCACCGGGCTTGCTGGCTGCTGATAGGCTGCATGTGACTGTCCCAGCATACACTGCCCCAGCTTACATGTCTGGACATGTCCCGTCCGCCATCTTAGAATGCCTGTAATGTAAATGAATGGATGTTAAAGGAAAACTTCGAGCGATCGAATCGCGGGGAAATTCGGATTCGATCCGAATCGAATTTTTCCTGAAATTCGGATCGAATCCGGGTTCGTCCGGATCGATTCGCTCATCCCTACTCCTAACTTACTAATTGCTTTTGCTTGTTGCTTGTCAGATATTCTAATCTCTTAATGATTGTCGTAATCACATAATTATTACCATTATCACGCTTCACATGCAGTAAATTTCCAGAGCTACTGGATGTCAATATTTACTGTTGGGTTTTCTAAGTCACTGATCACCAGTGATGGGATCACTTTAGTAAGCAGAACTGATCAAAGTTAGAAAGCAGCCTGGAGGGTGAATGAAGCAAATTAGAAGGTTTATAGCTAATTTCCTATTTGCCATATATTATGCTTTTTCACATTGCAATGAAAATAATGAGTTAATGTTAATATCAGCAGTAGTGCCTGGATCTGTGTCTTTGTGAATCAGCTCTCGAGAGTGATGAGCAGATCTGTACCAAATTTTGCAGGTTGGGCCCCCAAACACAGATTTCAGATTGATATCTGTGTGTGGTTTCATTGTTCAGCTCAACCCAGAGGAAGTGCTATTTCCTGCTCTAGCTACCACAGCCATGCCCATTCTGGGAAGTTTTTATTTTTAGTAGTGATAGCGGCTGGATTGAGAGCTAGAGTAGGGTGGACTCACTAGTCCCTACTACTGCACTAATACCACTGACTTGTCACTACTGGGGTTTTGGTGCCCCCTCAACCCCCATCTTCATTTTAGCACTGAGGTTTACACCCTCATTCCTGGGGTCTGTCCCACTTTAATACCAATTGTTCAGGGCACCTGTCTGTTAGTGTTCTTCAATACCTATAGCTCAGAGATACTGCCACGGTGTCTGCTATAAAGATAAGGGGGTGATACTGCCAGTATCTGCTATAAAGAAGAGGGGTAAGATACTGCCACAGTGTCTGCTATAAAGATGATGGGGAAAATTCTGCCACAGTGTCTGCTATAAAGACGGGGGGGGGGGGGATTCTGCCACAGTTTCTGCTATAAAGATAATGGGGGTGATATTGCCACAGTGTCTGCTATAAGGATAAGGGAGGAATTCTGCTGCAGTGTCTGCTATAAAGATGATGGGGTAATACTGCTACAGTGTCTGCAATAAAGATAATGGGGTGATATTGCCACAGTGTCTGCTATAAAGATGATGGGGAGAATTCTGTCACAGTGTCTGCTATAAATATGGGGGCAGGGCCTGATTAAGTATGTTGGGCAGAAAATCTGGTGGAGGCCCCTGAGCCCGTATTTGTTTTCCAGTGTCTTCATAAACCCATCCTTAACAGGTACATCTGGATCTATTTAAAGTAATAGTCCAGCCAAGTAACATAACAAAAAATGTATGCATTTGCTTGCACACAAAACAGAATGTCAGGTCCAGTCCCCTGTGCCATCCTTGCCATATCCTCTTTAGACAGGCTACCCCCTGTCATCTGTCACATTGATGCTGTCATGCCCACTCCATTCCCTGCAATAGAGGGGGCATGCTGGGTCTTTGCATGTATGTAGAAACAGATTACCCACCCCCTCACTTTATACACTAAGTGGATAAACCATGCTCCTCGCCTGTAAAACTGCAAAGCTAATCATTGCTCCTTGCTCCAATCACTCTAATGATCACAACACTGCATGCTATTAGACCAATGCATCCACATATCCGTAACCAACGCCACTAAGAAACAAAACAGAAGACAATTTCTACTATGAGACAATAAGCTGTACTCCTGTTCAAAAACGTTCTACCCTGTGCTGTACATATGTGCTGTTTGTGATGTGTGTGTGGCCCCCACACACCCACCCAAAAAGAGTACCTGCCTGTAGGTAGGGTATGCTAGGAAGGTAGGTGGGTGAGCAGGAAGGCATATAGGTGGGTAGGTAGGTGGGCATTTAGGTGAGTAGGTGGGGGTATTCAGGTAGGTGGGTGAGCAGGCAGATAGATGGGTAAATATACAGATGGACAGGTAGGGGGTAGTCGGGTAGAGTAGTATGTGGGAATTTAGTAGGAATTCCTATTAGATAGACATTTAAGATAGGTAGGCAGGTGGGTTGGTAAACATGTGGATACATAGGTCAGTAGTTTGGTAGGTGGGTAAGTAGGCAGGTATATAGTTGGGTAGGTAGGTGGGTGGTTAGGCAGATAGGTGAGTGGGTAGGTAGGTGAGAGGGCAGGTAGCAAGGAAGGTGGGAGGGCAAATAGGGAGGTGGGCAAGTGCCAAAGTAGGTGGGTGTGCAATTGCAACCTCGGCTCCAGGATCTGATGTTCTGCCTTTGCACCAGGGCTGCCACTCCAAGTCCCGGGTAGGAAGACGAGTGGGCAGGTACCTAGGTAGGTGGGTGCGTCAGTAGGCAGTTCGGTAGGTAGGTTGGTCTGCAGGGAAGTCAAGAGGTAGGAGGGTGAGTGGGTATATTGGTGAGTGGGTAAGTAGATAGGGAGGTGACTGACATAACTGCTGATCTGGGCTGGAAAATCCTGTTTGCTGTCCTCGACACTGTGCACTGCTTGACTCCACCAACTCCAGCCCTCACCACCTCCCTGCACTGCCCTTGGCACTGTCAGTTGGTTGCTAGCCCCCCTAAGTCTGGAGATCCAGGTCTCCAAAGTGGGTCACCCTGGGAATCCATGCACCTTGCCCAGGGAGGTCCATTTCTGAGCCTCGGTTCTCCAGCAACATGGGGGCTAGGAAGCCCAAACTTACAGGGAATGTAGTTGAGATGTTCAGCTGCAGAACAAGCCCAATCCACTGATTTTTAGATCCCAGCTCCAGCAAGCAACCGTACCAGGACTTTGTGGTCCCGCCAATTGGATCCACATGCTCTTTCAGAGGTGCATAACTCAAGTCCTCCTCTTTCAAATGACACCTCCAGTGGGTTTCTAATCCTGCTGGATCCGGAGAACTCAGGTTCCAAATCATCCTGGGAATCAAAGCACCTTATTCAGGACCAGATCTCTGGACCTAGAGTAGCTAATAAACCCACTGGAGGTGTCGATGGAAGGAGGAGAACCTCAGGTAGTACTGCAAATTCCTGGTAATGTTGCTCACAGGTGCCAGGGTGTACATTTGCCCAGGAAAATGATATATATTTTTTCAGAAGTGTCTGGGCTTTAACGTGAAATGTCTTGTTTGGCCTTGTTTTTTCAATAAAATCATATTGCATGTAAAAGCCCCATTTCACCCCGTTAAAATGGCACCACATATGTATTGGTAGACACCCTTTTCTGCCCAGGAGACTCCCCCAAACTTAAACAGCGCCTTATCAGCTTATTAAGAAAGAATAACCCTTTCAATTTTTTAAATCCCCCCACAAACTATATAGTCTATGGAAGTGCACACCTCTAGACTTTCTAGGCACACCAGGCTTGTTGACGTGGGCGTAATTTTCTAAGAGTAATCCCTCAATGAATTATTCGATTGCACAGGGTTTCCTTGAATAAAATAATAAAAAAGCAGAATCAAAGCCACATTTTCCTAAAAAAAAATATGCAAATAAGAATGAACAAGTTAAATATTAAAAAGCAAGGTCCCGGGGGGCGTGGCTTGACATGGCGGCGTGAGGGTCGGTGTTCAGGGAGCTCCGCACCTACCTTCTTCTGACGAGCGATACAGCGAACGGGACAGCAATTTGAAGAGATGCCCAGGCGGGGGAAACAGAAGGGATCAGCCCAGAGGACCAGAGAACGTGCCATCGCCTCCTTCTTCAGACAGGGAGAGGGAGAGGCCGAGACACCAGAAGGTCCCAAGATGGCGGAGCGCGCGAGGGCCGAGCAGGAGGGCGGAAGAAAGCAGACTGCGAGCCCTCTGATGTGCGGACCGGCGACGGCAGATGCCTGTCACAAGAAGACGGAGGAGGCGGGGCGGGCGGCCCCGGAGCATCAGGCGGAGGTGGAGGAGAAGAGCCGGCAGCACACCGTTCGGGCGCTGGTTCACAGTGCCCCGGAGGACCGCAGAATGGCGGAGCGCGAGGAGGAAGGTGGAAGACGGCGGGCGGTGAGTCCTCTGACCTGCGGGCCGGCGGCGGTGACGGGCTCCCGCGGTGTTGGGGCGGAGGAGGGGGAGCGGGCTGCCCCAGAGTGCCAGATGGAGCCAGGGGGGACGAGGGTGCAGGGCCATCAGTGCTCCTCACAGGCGCTGGAACTTGGCGCGCCGGACTGGCCGGAGGGAACAACTGGAGGACTCAGGGGCACAGCAGTGGAGGGGAGCACTCAGAAGACAGCGGCACAGCCCACACCCCAGACATTAAGAGAGGGGGGACCTCAAAACTGGAGAGGGGCCCGATCCCCACAAGATGAGAGGCTGCAGGGCTTGGAGGAAGCTGGCCCTATTTCCCCAGAGCAGAGGATGGGTACACCTCCCCACAGAGAACCGGACTGGCCAGGAGGGATACCGGCCGGGTCTGATCCCTCAAACCTGGGGATGGACATGAGGAGGCCACATACAGATTCTCCCACTGATCCCCCAGCGCACTCACCCCAGACAAGGAGGGGGGAGAAGCCCCAGAGGGAGAAAGGGATTCAGTTAGCACAGCTACAGCTCGACGCCTCGCAAGATCCTGGGGAGAGCATACTGAGCCTTTTTCCCTCAGACCAGGAGAAAACCCCACCTCCCTTGCTGGACACTTCCCCGGCCCGGGGAGGACTCGACACGTTGGGGAGGGGGGCCCAAGAGTCCCCCAATTTCAGCACCTTCTCGGGTACCCCGACTCCCCCGGGGGGCCCGTGCCCCCCCTGCAGCCCGCGATGCGGGGGGCTCGATGGCGGCCCCACCCCGCCCCCACCACATATGGAGCGAGATATGGGGGCGCGCAGATCCTGGCCCGCTGTAGGACCTCCGAGGCAAGATGCAGGCCACAGAGACCCATCGGGTGACCGACCGCTGGGCTACCCGGCGTGGGCGACTGCGTGCTCGACATCCCCACACACCATGCCCTGGAGGGAATGCGAAGATTGGGGGGTAATACCGGGGCCCGGTCGGGGGCCATCCGTCCCGCTAGATATGATATCTCAGTCTGTTGCAGAAGCGGTCCGAGTCAATATCAGTGAGGCCCTAAGGGGTCTTCCTACCCGAAGAGACTTCGACGGATATGTCTCCAGAATGGAGGGGACTATCAAGCGCGAGCTGGCGGCCTTGCAGGGAGCCGTAGCTGACGTCACCCAAAGACTGGATGGCATGGAAACCGCACACAGATCACTATCAACAAGAATGACGGCCCTGGAGCAGCAACAAGAAACCAACAAGAGACTTTTTTCTGAGCTTTATTTAGCGCATGATGATGCCGAAAACAGAAGCAGAAGAAATAACCTTCGGCTGAGGGGTGTACCAGAGTCAATAGGACCACAAAGCCTGCAGCAAACCGTCGTCTCTATCTTCAACACGCTTCTTGGGCAGCCAAGCGAAAACATCATTGAGTTGGACCGGGTGCACAGGGCACTCGGGCCCCCCCCTCAAGAAGGAGACAGACCCAGAGACATTATCTGCAGGGTCCACTTCTTCAAAATAAAAGAGGAGATCTTAAAAAAGGCCTGGGAAAAAGGTCCCATCGCCTGCCAGGGAGCACAAGTCATCATCCTGCAAGATCTCTCGCGCAGGACATTGCACATGCGTAGGATCCTGAAGCCGGTGTTGGAGACGATTCAACGACAGGGGGCTGCATACAGATGGGGCCACCCCTTTCAGCTTATTGTCCGAAAGAATGGTAACCTTTTTACTCTTAAAACCCCGAGCCAGTTGCTGGATCTCTTCCATTTCCTGGAGTCCGAGGCGATCGATGTACCGGACTGGACAGCACCGGATCTGGCTATATACGCCAGACAGTTGCCGAGACGCCCAGGGGGAGGCCCTCGGGATGGGCGAAGAGGAAGACGAGGTCGTAGACTGTAAGGCCTGGGACCTCCCAGTCCGGCCGGGCCTGATACCGGGCACGGCTTTTGGCATGCTGACTGACCGCAGTTTGTGGGCCTCTGCTTGCCCCCCTTGATTGGTTGTTTCCAGTGTTACATTAAAACAAGCGCTCCTTATGGGAGGCCCGAAACGTGATGGTTCCATGACCTCCTGTGGAAAGTGCGCTGGCCGGGTGGCGCTCCCCTTGGGCCCCCCCCCGACGTCGTCTGCCGTACGGACGCGTTGCGCCTGGCGTCGGGGGGGGTCCCCGACGGGGGACGAGCCGGTGAGCGGTTTAAGGGTTATGTGGTTAGAGTTTGGCTTCGCTGCCTGGTTATCCCTTGTTATGGTTTAAGTTGAATTACATCTGTTATAATTGTGTCCCCTTAAGAATTATCCCGTGGCTTTACAGTTAGAAATCATCAGGGTGCGGACCCCGTACGCCAACCGCGGGTTCGGTCTTCCTCACCCCCAAGGAATCTGGAGTGCGCCCCTCTGAGGGGATTCACGGACCCTCTCAGACGGGAAAGCGAGGTTCCTTAACCGAGGGTTTGGGTTGTATACCCACCTCTCTGATACAATAGGCACTGTTGACGGTGCTCGCTTAGAGGCGTAGCACCAATACCCTAGTGAGTTTGTTTTCCCTTTATACCCCTACCCCTTGCCCCCGCCCCCTTTGTCTGATTCTCCATAGTGTTCTACTCCCCACCCCCCCTTGCCCCTACTAGGGTTCCTTCTGGGAACGGAGGGGAGATGGGTTCCATAAAGGTTGTGTCTTTAAATGCTAGGGGTCTTAACACCCCGGAGAAAAGAACGATCCTCCGACAGGAACTTAGAAGGCAAAAAGTCAAGATAGCATTTGTGCAGGAGACCCACTTTAAAAAGTCTGCGGTTCCGCGTTTGGATAGCAGAGATTTCCCCCAGGTATTCACCAGCTGCACAGATGAGGGGAAGAAAAAAAAGGGTGTCGCAATTTTACTAGCTAGAGACCTCCATTTTTCCACCTTGGAGGAGTGGAGCGACAAGTGGGGTAGAGTGGTAATGATTAAAGGCTTACTGGGCCGTAGAAAGTATACCCTGGCCTCACTCTACGCCCCCAACCAGGGCCAACTTAAATTCCTGAACAAGGCCCTGGACAAGCTGGAAAAGTTTGCAGAGGGAGAGGTGATCCTGGGAGGAGATTTTAATCTAGCTATGGAGCCCATTTTAGACTCCTCAACGGGTAAATCCGCACTGTCCCAGTCAAGCGTTAGAGCTTTACGGAAAAAATTACACTGTATGCGGCTGGTGGATGCCTGGCGAGTGGCCAATCCCAGGGTGAGGGATTACTCCTACTTCTCCAGGGTTCATGGGACATATACCAGAATTGATTACCTATGGGTATCACATAGCCTGCTGGGTGCTATGAAGGGGGGAGGCATCTCTCCGGCTTCTTTCTCGGACCATTCTCCGGTATACCTGGACATGGCCATTGGGGACAGACCCCCCCCACCGATGACTTGGAGACTTAACGAGTCCCTTCTTCAGGATGCTGTGGTCTCGAAGGAGGTCGGAGAGAGCATTAAAACATACTTTAAGGAGAATAATAACGGTGAGGTGTCACCCTTGACACTGTGGGAAGCCCACAAGAGCGTGATCAGGGGTGTACTGATCAACCACGCATCCAGGCTGAAGAGGGAGAGGGAGTCCCAACTGAGGAAACTCATGGAAAGGGTCCAGAGTCTAGAATTGTCCCACAAACGATCTGAAGCAGCACGTGTACTCGGCGAACTGACACAGGCAAGAGAAGCCCTAAATGCACTACTCCTGAATAAAGCTAAGTTTGCGATTAAAAAATGCAAACGCACATATTACGAATTTGGGAATAAGAGTAGCTCACTATTGGCCCGAGCGCTGCGGAAGCACCGCGCCCAAAATTTTATTGCAGAAATCCTGGATGGGTCCCAACGGAAACAGCACGCCTCTGAACAGATTGCAGAATCTTTCAGATCATACTACGCTAAACTATACAATCTGTCGCCAGACATGACGACCAGCACCCCAAGGGATCGGATTAGGGAGTATATAAAGATGTCGGGGATGCCCAAGGTCTCGAGGGAGGTGGCCGAGTCTTTAGAGGCCCCTATTGATATAGCAGAATTAGAAAAGGCAATAAAGCAGACCCCAGCTGGTAAGGCCCCCGGACCAGATGGCTACACGGCAAAATACTATAAAACGTTCTTGCCGGTGTTAGGCCCCCATGTTATTAAGGCCTGGAATACCATCGCAGACCCTGAAAAACGGGGCGCCTTCTCCGACAGAGATCTTGAGGCACAAATCGTGGTTTTACACAAGACCGGTAAGGATCCGTTGGTATGTCAGAGCTACCGCCCCATCTCGCTCCTCAACACGGACCTAAAACTATATGCGAAAATCCTAGCGAATAGATTGGCTCCTATAGTGGCACAGGTCGTGCACTGGGACCAGACGGGGTTCGTGCTGGGGAGAGAGGCTAGGGACAATGTGGTGAGGGCTATCAACGTGATCCATAGGGCGAGATCCACCGGGATTCCCACGATGCTTCTGTCTACTGACGCCGAGAAGGCCTTTGATAGGGTGAATTGGAGGTTCATGGAGGAAACAATCTACCACATGGGCCTGGGCGAGGTAATGAGGAGTTACATCGGAGCACTATACACCACCCCCTCGGCTAGGATCAGAGTGAATGGCCTCCTGTCGGACCCGGTGCCTATACGCAACGGTACTCGACAGGGGTGCCCATTGTCACCCCTTCTCTTCGCACTCTCGTTGGAGCCTTTCCTGTGCAGGGTGCGGAGCAACGCGGATGTCCGTGGGGTGGAGTCCTCGGAGGGGCCACACAAAGTGGCAGCCTACGCGGACGACCTCCTCTTCTGTGTCTCCAACCCAGTGATATCCCTCCCAGTGCTAATGAAAGAGCTCGAGGTTTATGGAAGGCTTTCCTTCTTCAAAATAAACTTCGATAAGTCGGAAGCCTTAAATGTTACGCTCCCGACAGACATCTGCAAGACCCTGCAGCAATCTTTTCCGTTTAAGTGGGCAAAAACCTCCATAACATACTTGGGAACCCAACTGCCGAGCCAACTCCCGCTCCTTTACGCCTTGAACTTTTCGCCCCTTGTGCGAGGGATTAAGGTGGATCTAGAGAGATGGGACCTGCCCACCTTCTCGTGGATGGGCAGAGTCAACATTATCAAGATGTCGGTGCTGCCCCGTCTGCTGTTCCTTTTTCAGTCCCTTCCAATTCAACTCCCTGGACACTTCTTTAGAGATCTGAACCAGGCATTCAGGAAGTTCGTCTGGCAGAAAAGGCCAGCCAGGATAGGGTACCGTTTCCTGTGTAGCCCCAGACACCGGGGGGGAATGGCGCTACCCGACATCAGGATGTACTGGACCGCCTCCCACCTACAGAGGGTTTGTGAGTGGCAGTTATGCTATAATACCAAACGCTGGGTCCGAATGGAGAGAGCGGGGGCGCCTGTGCCCCTTGATGTTGTCCCATGGAATAGAAATATCCCTCTGACAGATGTTAAGGGGCACCCCACAATATCCGCGACTCTGAACATCTTCAAGAAGCATAGAGATCAGGAGGAGATATCGCCCTGGCCAACCCCCATGACGTCTCTCCTGCATAACCCCACACTTCCGATGGGCTGCTCTGGGGCCACGCTCAGGGGATGGGGTGGCCTGACTTCTCTGAGGAGTGGCGATCTAATAACCGCAAATGGATGGTCCACCCTGAGTGAACTAAGGGCCAGGTGGCCTACGGGGGATCTAGACCCGTGGAGCCTACTATACTTTCAATCGTACTTATCTCGCATAGGCTTTAAAAGAGAAAACTGCAGAAACCCCACGGCATTTGAGAGGATTTGTTTGGGAGAATTGGAAAGCTCGCACCTCATCTCCAAGATATATTTACTGCTCTCTGGGAGGCAGGAGACCCCCCCAACATTTTGGAGGGACTGGGAAGCCGACTTAGGCCGACCCCTCTCAGATAAGCAAAGGGAGAGGGTGGCGATACTCGCACACAAATCCTCGGTGGCCACTAAGGTTCAGGAGTTGAACTATAAACTGTTAACGAGATGGTACTACACGCCTGACAGAATCAGTAGAATGTTCACGGGGTCGGATGACCGGTGCTGGAGGTGTGGCCGGGAAAGAGGGACTTTGTTCCATATTTTCTGGAGCTGCCCTAAAATTCAGTCATATTGGGGAAAGGTCATACCAATAATTGAGAAGACTGCGGACTTTCAGACTAAAAGCGACCCCGCAGTCATACTCTTACACTTAGTGGATCGCCCCATCGGGAAATATAAGAGATCTTTGGTGGTCCACCTCTTAAATGCAGCTAAACAAGTGATCCCTAGACTATGGAAACAGAAGAGAGCTCCGTCGGTGAGGGACTGGTTGAGAGAAGTGTCCTCCATCAGGGAAATGGAGGACATGACCCTGTCCCTCCGCGACAGAGACGAGCAATTCAGGAGCGCCTGGCTGCCCTGGTTGGTCTTTCAGGAGTCGGAGGAGTACAGAACCCTATGGGACAGTGAGCCAAAAAGTGGGTGATGATCTGGAATCACTTACTCCGGGATGGACAGGGGCACCAGTGAGGATCTGATCACACTCCGCGCTCTGAGGCTGCAACGAGCAACCTCCCCCTCCCCCCCGAGGGACTACCCTCCCCCGTTCTCGGAAATACCCTACCCCATTCACCCTCCTCCCCATATACGTTAAGTCACCGTTTTGAATCCTAGTTACCCACGAAGTACACTACCACAAGCACCCTGGGGGAAAATGAAGGGAGTGCACCCAAGAAGAATATTGGGACGGGCTCGAGGGGAAGTAACCCCTGCATAGTCCCATATACACCCCCCCTAATGTTACTGAATACTATGACTTTATATGCCATGAGCTACTGTTTTATTTGCAGTGATATTTGTTCTGTATGGAAAATGTACACAGTGAGCTACGGACAGCCTCACTTTCCTTATGTGTTTTCCTATGTTGTACCCCACTTTACCTTGTAAAATGAAAATAAAGAATATTAAAAAAAAAAAAAAAAAGCAAGGTCCCCTAAACAGAACAATACCCAACATGCATAGGTACTGCCAGTTGCCAAACACCCCAAAGTAAAGCATGCATGTAAGTATAATTTGACTTGAATGTTTCAGCTCTGCAGAGAAAGTGTACACCTTGCGCATTTGCAACTAAAACAACCCTTTTCATTCAAAATACCCCCACAAATCATATATTCATTAATCTTTCTAGGCATACCCAGCTAGTTGTAGTGGGGTCATCTTTCTGGAAGTAATCCTTTGAAGAATTCTTTGGTTGCACAGGGTTTCTCCAAAAATGTATAAAAAAGCAGACTAGAAAACACATTTTCCTAAAATATCAATATACAAGAGAAAACAAGCTAAATCTGAAAAAATTTGACAAAGTCCGCCCCTTGCGCTTTTTCTACCAAAATGACCCTTTACATTTGAAAATTCTAAAAAAGCAGAATTGTCTTGTCTTGTTTATTTTAAATAAAACATTTTTTCATTAAAGAAAACCATATTGCATGTGAAATCACCATTTCTCCTGATTACAACAGTACCACCATGTATCTGTAGCCCCCAGTTCATGCCTAGGAGACCCCCCCAAACTGAAAACCGTATAGTATACCACTTACAAATAAAATACAACTACTATCCACACAGTAAAGTATAAACGGTAAAATTAAAAAAAAAATGGTATAGGGTCTCTCTCCCCGAGGTGGGGACATTTTTGGGGGGTTTAAGTGCATGCCCCCCCTACTTGGCATAATCTGTCTGGGGACCAGCTATGCAGAGCTTGTAGAACAGGGCACAGGGGCCAGCTTTGGTGGCAGACTACAAGCCCGCACCCTGCAGACTACAAGCCTGCACAGCCTTAAGTGGTCCTAGGCTCTTCTGCCCCCCGGGATTTGGGGAGACAGGTAATGGGGGGCTGGGGGTTAAAGGCATGTCACCCACTAGCTGCAGGTGACTTGCCAGCCCCTGAGCATTGTGAACTGGTATAGGGTTCTCATGGATCCCTTACCAGTTCACAAACGGTTGAATGTAAAAAAATACACAGACACATAAGAGAAAAAAATATATATATTTGTTTTTAATACTTACCTCCGATCCATTCCAAAACACTGTGTCCCACAACGACCACTCTGGCTTTTGCTCTCCTGCTGGAAGCTTTTTATACCTGCTGGGGGACAGGAGGCAAAGAATTAATTTAATATTTTAAAAAATAACATTCCATACCATATCATACTAGCATTCACATATTAAAAGGGAGAGAGAGCGTTTTGTTGGAAAGGACAACACACTTAAAGAGGGGCAATTGTTTACACCCAATGACAGGAAATGGGCAAAGGTGTTTTCAGATGGCCACTGCACATAAACAACTTGGAGTAAAGGTCCAAGGTTGGGCATTTTTTCTTTAATAGACTAGTGATATATAAGTAGGATGAGAAAACGGTTTATTATTTTGTTAAAGGACATCACAGAAAGCTAGCTTTACATATTATATACAAGCTATTATTAATTATTGTTAAATTGTTATATAGCATGTCTCTGAAATATTAAAAATGAAGGCACAGTCGCAGCTTAGAAATTGCCATTCAAATTTGTGGTGTCTAGAGTAGAGTTTCAATGAATGTCAATGGGAGGTGTGAGTTGCAAACAAAAGGTCATATTGTGAAAACTGTTAGGGCTATGGCTTAGCCTTGGACATTTTTAGCGGCAGCAGGGATAGCTTTGATATAAGATTTGAGTAGGTGGGCTTCAAAATGAGGGAGAGGTCACAGTTTAGAAATTATGTCCTGATTTTTCACTTCACATTCATCTCCCACTCTAGTTTTGAACATTCCTCCCATTCATTCCTATGGGAAAATTGCGCCGGAAAAACGCCAATATTTCGGAAACCGTTTGGCGAAACGTTCCACAAAGCAATAGCACACCATTCGGGAACGATCCGCACGTTTTGGTATATAATGGTCTATGTAGTGTAAAAACTGTGGGAGGAGTTACAGTGCAAAATATGGTGGAATAATATATCAGCAAGAACAATAAGTGATCTTGCCATGCAAGAACACTTAATAATATATCAGCAAGAACAATAAGTGATCTTGCCATGCAAGAACACTTAATAATGTATCAGCAAGAACAATAAGTGATCTTGCCATGCAAGAACACTTAATAATATATCAGCAAGAACAATAAGTGATCTTGCCATGCAAGATCCAAGCCACTATAGGTGCATCCGCGCTATTGCCAGATACCCACATAGAAAAAAGGCAATATATGTGCAATTTTTGTATGTACAACCAATGAAATAAACAATATAATAAATGTGGGGAGCCTGGAGTGCACCACAGGAAGAAAATCCACCAGTGCAGCCCAGGCACCCCCAACCCAATACTAAAGTGGAAAAAGCTAACTAAAAATAATAACCAATAAGAAGATTATATTAACTGGAAAATCCAAATTATATGCTACCAAGATAGAGGTACAATAAAATAAATGTATCTCCACAAAAACAAGTGAAAAAGAAACCTGTTAAATGACCGGATCAGGGGGATGCCAGGAGCCTGAGAGCTGTACCCACAGGACCACACGTTCCGCAGCCAAACAGTAGGTGCCTCCTCAGGCCAGAATAATAAATGTATGCAGCTGTCTTAAATAAGTATACTCCCCATAATAGCATCCACATGGCCCAGTCAGCCGCAGCTGAGAAGCAAACCAGCCCGGTGCCTGCGGATGACGAAATTGGCCCTCGGGCTGGTATGCAGATAACCAAGAGAATGGCAGCCCCCATCTACGGCGACAACTGTGGCATACAGAGTGCAACGCTACCAACCAACAAAATTGTGACCCAGAGCAGCGACAGGGTGGCCGAAGGCGGTGGTGGGAGCATGCCAGCCCCCTGAGCACCCGGTGATATCCGGACGGCACTGGTGAGCCCCACCTACCCCCAACAGGCCACTCCAAATCCCCAGAAAAGCCAAACAGTGGGTGGACAAGGGTGGCTCCGGATGCTGGTGGCTGCTTTTTTTTCTTCTTTTCTTCTTCTTCCCAATGCTTACCTTAACAACTTTCATGCATTCTTCTTTACTTCTTCCTAACGCATACCTTAAATCTTTATAGAGATGAACAGGGCAACAAGACACAGCGAGGTCGACAAGTCATTAACAACACATTTTTTCAAGGAGCAATACAGATATAGCCCAATAAGCCGTCATTTTAGCATTCTCATACCCACTTTTACATCTAAAGGATGTACCTCGTCGTCTCTGCCCATCAGCTTATCTTATTATAGAACAGGGGAAGGCTAAAACGATGGAGAACTAGGAGAGGCAAGGAGGATGTTACCCCCGTCCCCCCATGCGCCCCCCACCACCCCCCTCACCAGAAGCGAAGGGAGGGGGGACAGACCACAGAAGGGCGAGGGGGAGGAAGGGGGAGTTGGGAAAAGAAGGGGGAGAGGGGGAAGGGGACCAAGGGAGGGGACGGACGGGGTGAGCCTGCCGCCCACCAGGGCCGCCCTCAATAATGCCTCCAAAGGGCCCCATGACAGTTAAGACAGTCCTTGTCGGGTGTCCCTAACCGATGCTGCTCCCCAACCATCTCTCTGGCCAGCTCCAGCTTCATTAAGCAATCTCTTGCAATCAGGGTCCACTGAAAACATAGGTGCCAGTGTCTCTCCTCTGTCTAAGGAGAGCCGTCAGGTCTTCCATTCGCCTAATGTCCTCTACCCTTCCATGCATTCTTCTTTACTTCTTCCTAATGCATACCTTAACAACTTTCATGAATTTTTCTTTGCTTCTTCCTAATGCATACCCTAACAACTTTCATGCTTGCCATGCATTCTTCTCTACTTATTCCTAGTTGAATATTTGGGATGCCCACTTGGATATAATGTAAACATCACTCTGATTGTTTATAATATTAAATGAAATACAACACATCATTATAGGGGTTTATTTAAGAAGAGCTAACGCCACATAGTATCATGTAGCGTCAGGTGAATGCCGACCGCAGTATGTGAAAACCCATATATATGAAAGTCAATTTGGCGTGCGCCTTTAATAGCATCATGTAGCGTCCAATGTCTTACTAGCGGTGGCTCAGTGTAAAGCATCGGCGCTGTATGTTCACCTGTCGCTCAGAAGCGTTATCCCATACATTTCAGTGTTTTGTTTTTTTTTGCTTGTGTAAAAATAGCTATTTATTTTTTGTTCTCCTCAATTTAAGGGTCAAATCATTGCGCTACCTATCAGTGTTGTCCTGTTGTTAGATGTAGCATTGACTTGGCCGCTTTGTCCTCGGGACGCTACATAATGTTCTTTCTTAGTGGCGTAGTCAAGGAATTTGCTTTTTGTTTCACTTCATGCACTTCTAGTTTTCCTCTGTGGAATAAAGATGGCTCCCCCCAGACGCTGCGTGTGTCGGTTCCCCAGCACCTCTTCTAGTTCCGCAAAGGTGGATGTGGAGACTAAATAGAGGCAGCGGATAAAGGCAAGGGGATCTGCACAATACCCTATAATCATTAAAGGTGCCACTCCCAAAGCTACATAAAGCTCACCTCATAAACACAGAATCATAGAGGGAGGCACTCAAAAAATTTGTCCAAAAAATATATTTTATTCCATATCACTAAATAAATCACTACACATGACCACTACACAATTAAAATCCCTTGTGTAGGTGATGGGGAGAGCACTGGCATGCACAAATATCAATCAGCATCTATATATAAAAACACATAAACACAAGTGATCTAATCAGTGCAAATAACAATGTGCAAATCCTACCTATGATCCGGATCCTACATCAAACAACTGTAAAATGCAAAGTGCAACCAATCAACAGACACAAATACAATATATAATCACAAATAAAACCTACATAATTACCCAATACATAAATACCCTGTAAGAAATATAAAAATGACCACAAAATACCTCACCAATATAGATGCTAGTATCAATCAACCATTAAATACCAAATACAGCGCAAAAATATATCCAACCAAAATATACTCAAGGTATAACAGGTATGCCAGTAAAGGGTCTCCCCACCGCCTACAGCACCAGGAGCCACGCGTTTTGTGGGTGTAACCCCCACTTCATCAGGCTACATGAATGCTGGCTGAGCAGAGCTTAAATACAGCACCTCCTCCCCCAATCCCCCCCGCCCCCCAATTCAAAGTGGCCAATGTCTCACCTGTGACCAGAATCAAATCCAGGTGAGAAAGTGGCATGCATGTGCACATAACAATGGCCTGCAGGTGTGTGTGCTTCCTCCCCATTCAAAGTGGCCAATGTCTCACCTGTCTCAAAGATCACATCCAGGTGAGAGAGCAGGCAGAGACATGTCTATAGCCAGCGGGGGCGTGCACACCTAAGTCTCTCTCAGGGGCTAAGCAGCTAGTCAGCTGTATGCTGCTGAGTAAATAAACACAGGACTCACTGATAAAGCAAATGACAGCAGACAGGGGAGAGAAGGCCAAGGAGGGAGGGGGGGAGGGAGGAGGAGAGAGAAAAGGGGAAAGAGGCGCTGCCCTCAAGTCTGTATCTGCTCATTTTACAAGTACATGCAAAAAACACACATATATAAACACAGTAATACATGACCATGGACAAGAATACAATGTTAATTGAAAACATATTGCGTGACAAATATTATATTAAATCAAACAATAATATCTATTCACCATAGGTTAAATTGTTTCTACCCACGACAATCAATAGCCAATTACATCGATTGAGGTGACCAAAACAAAATAAAGTGGAAGCAGATCCCAGAATTGAGCCCACACATTTGACAATTGGCCATGAATCAATTGCAACAATTTCAATAAATTAATAATTTTCAATCTACCAATCCCATGTGTGGGCAAAACTAATCCACAATCAATCATATATAACCTGTAAACAAATGATATAACAATACACAAAATTGAATACAGTAACCTAATCTGTCACTGGATATAAACCCAAAAACGATCAAAAACAGCTACAATCGGCAACAAAAGGATTTCTGTCAACTAGAGATGAACATAAATCTATATACATCAATCCAATCAGGGCCCAGGCAATGACTAGTATTCCAACCATATACTGCAACAATCACTCCAAGTTTCCTCTGACCAGTTGTCCCCTCAGATCATGTGACAAGAAGGTGAAGAAGATGAGTATATCTGTATAGGCGATCCTCCAATGCAACCATCTTTACAACCCAAGATGCTAATTCGGGCCCTGAATGAAAATAAAATTTGCACCGCAGGGCAAGTCGAGAAGGGTGGGGTGAATGTAGATTTCCGTGTAAACTCAGTAGTTCTGTGGTCGATCAGACTGTCATTTCTATGTTCTGTTTCTAAACCAAGATCAATCAAGTCCGCAATGGTCTCCCTATCCCGGTCAGGCCAGAATTGTTCTTGTGGATGTTCCTTATTACTTAGAAAATATTTCTTGAGTAATAGCCTCCTTTCCACCGGTGAGGAAAATAGAGGCAGCGAGCTGATCCTCAGGTCAATTTTTTTTAACCTATCTTTTCCTGTGTTATCTTAAGATGTGTTCGCGTTTCCACCTGTTTTTTAGATTTCTTTAATATAATCTTTTATTAATGTGACAGCCTTTTTTTTTTACTTTTGATGTATTATAAAAAATATATGTAAATTCTGCTTCCACATTTCTTGTTTTTCATTTGTTGTTTAATTTGGTAATATTTTTATGTAGTGTAATTTTTTATATACCGTATTTTTCGCCCTATAAGACGCACCTGCCCATAAGACGCACCTAGGATTTGGGGGAAGAAAATAAGAAAAAAAAATTTTAAACCAAAAACGCACCATTACAGACAGTGTGGCATTCCCCTATCCAATTCCCATAGGCAGTGTGGGATGCCCCTATTCCATAGACAGTGTAGCATGCCCCCATCCCATTCCCCGTATATGCAGTGTGGCATCCCCTCCTCCCATTCCCCATATACCCATTGGCTGTGTGGCATCCCCCTCTCCCCCCATTAGTATAGGCTGTGTGGCATCCCTCTCCCCACATTCCCATAGGCTGTGTGGCATCCACCTCTCCCCCCATTCCCATAGGCTGTGTGGCATCCCCCTCTCCCCATTCCCATAGGCTGTGTGGCATCCCCCATTCCCATAGGCTGTGTGACATCCCCCTCCCCCCAGGCTGTGTGACATCCCCCTCCCCCCAGGCTGTGTGGCATCCCCCTCCCCCCATTCCCAAAGGCTGTGTGGCATCCCCATCCCCCCATTCCCATAGGCTGTGTGGCATCCCCCTCCCCCCATTCCCATAGGCTGTGTGGCATACCCCTCCCCCCATTCCCAAAGGCTGTGTGGCATCCCCCCATTCCCATAGGCTGTGTGGCATCCCCCATTCCCATAGTCTGTGTGACATCCCCCTCCCCCCATTCCCATAGGCTGTGTGGCATACCCCTACCCCCATTCCCAAAGGCTGTGTGGCATCCCCCCATTCCCAAAGGCTGTGTGGCATCTCCATCCTCCCATTCCCATAGGCTGTGTGGCATCCCCATCCCCCCATTCCCATAGGCTGTGTGGCATACCCCTCCCCCCATTCCCATAGGCTGTGTGGCATCCCCCATTCCCATAGGCTGTGTGACATCCCCCTCCCCCCATTCCCATAGGCTGTGTGGCATACCCCTCCCCCCATTCCCAAAGGCTTTGTGGCATCCCCCCATTCCCATAGGCTGTGTGGCATACCCCTCCCCCCATTCCCAAAGGCTGTGTGGCATCCCCATCCCCCCATTCCCATAGGCTGTGTGGCATCCCCATCCCCCCATTCCCAAAGGCTGTGTGGCATCCCCCCATTCCCATAGGCTGTGTGGCATCCCCCTCCCCCCATTCCCATAGGCTGTGTGGCATACCCCTCCCCCCATTCCCAAAGGCTGTGTGGCATCCCCCCATTCCCATAGGCTGTGTGGCATCCCCCATTCCCATAGTCTGTGTGACATCCCCCTCCCCCCATTCCCATAGGCTGTGTGGCATACCCCTACCCCCATTCCCAAAGGCTGTGTGGCATCCCCCCATTCCCAAAGGCTGTGTGGCATCTCCATCCTCCCATTCCCATAGGCTGTGTGGCATCCCCATCCCCCCATTCCCATAGGCTGTGTGGCATCCCCCTCTCCCCATTCCCATAGGCTGTGTGGCATCCCCATCCCCCCATTCCCATAGGCTGTGTGGCATCCCCCTCTCCCCATTCCCAAAGGCTGCGTAGCATACCCCTCCCCCCATTCCCAAAGGCTGTGTGGCATCCCCCTCCCCCCATTCCCATAGGCTGTGTGGCCCCTCTCCTCCCATTAGAATAGGCTGTGTGGCCCTTCTCCCCCCCCCTCCCCCCATTAGTATAGGCTGTGTGGCCCCTCTCCCCCCATTAGAATAGGCTGTATGGCCCCTCTCCCCCCCATTCCCACCCCCCTCCCCCCATTAGTATAGGCAGGCGCCATATGAAAAAAAAAAAAGTTAAACTCACCTGTCCGCTGACACCGCTGCGCTGAGCGGCCGGCTCCGTGAATGGGGTGGGCGTGGCCTGCGCCGCAGCGTCGACGCAGGCCACGCCCACCCCATTCACGAGCTGGCTCTGTCCCGGCCCCGCCGCTGCGATCGCTGTCTTTTCAGGCAGCGATGACAGCGGCGGGGCCAGAGACAGAGCCCCTGGCGCTCCTCCATCTGCTTCTCCACATGCGAGCACGAAGGTCCGGGCAGCGGGTGGGCGTGGCCTGCGCCGGTGCAGGCCACGCCCACCCACTGCTGGGACCTTCATGCTCGCGTGTGCTCTGAGCCCGGCAGCAGATGGAGGAGCGGCGGGGGCTCTGTCTCTGGCCCCGCCGCTGTCATCGCTGCCTGAAAAGACAGCGATCGCAGCGGCGGGGCCGGGACAGGTGAGTTGTTTTTTTTTTGTTTTTGTTTTTTTTTTTTCATTTTTTTTTGTTTTTTTTTTTTACATTCGCCCGATAAGGCGCACTGACATTTTCCCCCCACTTTTGGGGAAAAATAAGTGCGTCTTATAGGGCAAAAAATACGGTATATTGATTTTTTATAAAATTTTTGTTGTGTGATTAGTAGAAGTAGACCAAAACCCGGGATAGTCAAAATCCTGTTTTTTTTGTATACTTTAAGTAAAATTAAATTAATATGTATTTAGTCAAATTATTTGTGTGTATTAACATTTTTTGTAACTTTTTTTATTTATTTTCTGAGCATCTAGGATTTTTTGTCATGGAATATAACTATGCAAAGGGGCGCAAGAGCAAGATTGTGGACAAGGTGAAGGCCACGGTTTCCCAGCGCTTCAAGATACATTTTCGGGCAAAGGCAATCCGGTAGATATGGTCCGATTTCATGCGCCGATGTAGCCTATAGGCTTTATAATGCCTACGCTTCTGGTAAGTTGACTACACATACACACACACAATTCTTTCATATGCCCACTTTAAACTGCTGTATTTTGTAATGTATTTCTGCTTTTCTTTTGTGTCTCCACAGATAAGCGGCCTCCCCTGGGAAAGCATGGAAAGGGAATTCTCCCCCGCATCAGAGTTGCATGCTCAAGTATAGGACCCAGGGGAGGAATGGGGATGATGATGTGGAGCCCCCAGTGGACTGTGCCAGTGATGTGGGGTCGTTGTTGTGCCTCAGCTCCTCTGATGCAGACTCTGGCTACCCCTGGGGCCACTCTCAAGTGGGGAGTCTAGATGTTGAGGAGGTCAGGGACTCCACCACACTCCCTGAAGGTTCTGGAGGTACCCATGTTAGACCCAGTTTAGAGTTGCCACTCATACCTGTAGAGCCACTTTTATGCCCATTCAATTATACTTGGGTCATAGCATGCACGTTTCCTGCCCCTGTTAATGTAACAAGAGCCAATCTAAGCAAGCCACCAGTTGGTTGTCTACATTCTTTGCTGCTTTTACCCTCCTGGTCCATTTGTAACCTTGCATTGGCTATATGGCCCATTGTTTAGTATAAGTAACATAATCACTCACTGTTGTATAATCTATGGTTTAACTACCCTCAGCTGGAATAGGCGACATCAATCACCAACTTGTCAAGTAGCCCTTTATTGTTTATATTATTTGCTTTGTGATACATCCCTGGGTCATTTTGATTTCTATTCACAAAATAATAAAGGTTGCCCTGTTGTGCATACCCTAAACAATGTTTTAGGAATTTCTGCTAAACATCATTGTTGAACATAGATCATACAGATATACCTTAGGTGTAGACCTGTAGTATTTTTATTAATTAATCTTTCCCACAGCTTGCATTCAAGAGCATCACAGGCTCTGGCAATTGGTCCTGGAATCCAGAGATATGCTGCTGGAACTGCAGCAGAAGATGCAGGGTGGGGGACAAGAATGATGTTGCTGTTGTGCAGCAGATTTGTGTTGGCCTTTTTTGCATTAAAAACAGAGGAGTAGATTTTTTTTGCCTAAACTCAGGCACAAGTTAGTGCTATATATAACTCAAACATATTTGGCATTAAATCCTCTTAACCCACTGTATCATTTAGGCCGTGTTAAGGAGGGTGTCTAGCTTCGATAAAAAAAAAACTTTTGAAAAAGAAAAAAAAATTTTTGTGTTAGAAAAATATATTTATTTTGATATATACACATTCAACTTCAAGAAAAAGAAAAAAAGCCAGGTGTCATTTCAGCTGTTTGGGTAATGTGGGTGGAAAAGAATGCTGCTGCAGATTGGTTATGGCGCTCTAAGCGCCACGACGTAGACACTCAAATGGCAATAGCCAACGCTAGTCTTAAATCAGCCTCTTAATATTTTATTGTGTAATTTTTTATTCATAATGTATTTTTTATATATTATTTATAATGTATTTTTGATTTTTGATTTTTTTATTCATACTAGGGGTTTTTTATATTTTTTTTTAGTATGAAAAAAAAAATATAAAAAAATAGGTAAAATTTTATCAAAAATTTACAGATTTTTTGGGGGGGTGTTTAAAAGAAGGTGGCAGCCTCCCAGTGCCTTAAGGTCTTCATTCCGTTTTCCCACACACCACGAAAGCACAAATTTACAAAGAAAAATAGCCCGTAAGTGTAAACTAAAATATGCCATTTTATAGCCCTCTCTCGCACATAATCAGGGCTCTGAATCATGCACAAGCCCTCACGGCTTTTACACATGAACGCTTAAAAAATTCAAAGCAATTACATATTAGAGTCACTAACGAAAAGGCTATGATACAACCATCAAAAATGCTAATACGAAGAAAATAATGCACGAGAAACTCAAAAATGGATGGAAACATTACACATACACATGCTTTTCATGTGTAACTGCAGGTAAGATGGGCTGTAAATCGACCTTGATGTCTACATTATTCTAGCTCTTTTCATGCTAATATATACATGTATCACATGGGAAGCAAGATTCGGTTGTATATTCTAAACCCCGTGTACAAAAATATTAGACAGCGACACACTAAAATATCAGATTATTCACAAGCAACAGTAATGGTCAAGTGGTTAGTCTCAACTGTCCTTAAGGTAGTAAACAGGATTTCTGCCATTGGGCCAATTATGCACCAATAATCTGAAGCAGAACTTTGAAGCAGATTTCTATTCTTTCTTGCAGGTGGGCTGTTGAGCCTATAATGCATTAGCTCAGATGTTAGGTTTACCCATATTCCATAATAGACAATCATACAGTTGCAATTGCTGGCATGCTATAAAAAAGTGGCCAAAATTGTCTTAATCATCGAAAGAATTAGCCAAAACCTCTGAACCACATGAAGAGTAATTAAAATGTGCAAGTGTCAACAGCACTACATTAGTCAAAACACATACTGTGAATCAAACTATACCCTGTGAGTCAAAATCGTGAATAAATCAATGCCCATGGGACCTACCACCCCCCAGGACACATATCACATCATGCTGAAACCATGTGACAAACATGAATATTGGACCCAATTACTCCCATGTTGAGAAAACCAAACTAAATCATGCAGTGAAAAAAAGAACTAACCTAGAAAAGTGGCCAATATTCATTAAGGCGCATCTGTCTGCATTATCCCACTGTATCAAGGAATCAATGCGCTGACCTACATCAAAGAATCTCTTAAGTAGTAGTCTTCTGCAAAAGAGAAAGATCTTTAAAGTGGACCAACACCCAGGATTTTGACTATCCTGGGTGTTGGTCCACTTAGGTGGGGCACCCCGATCGGGGGTGCCCCGCTGTGTGAAACCCCCCCGATCGCCGCAAAAACTCACCTCTCCCCGCTCCCACGTGACCTCGTCCGGCCAATGACAGCGCTCAGAGCCGCTCTGGTATGCGCACGTCCAAAGCCGCTTGGACGCGCATACCAGAGCGCTGTCATTGGCTGCGTCTCTCGCTTCCCTCTAACAGGGAGCGCGCCTGCGCCGGCCATTCACAAAACGGCCGGCGCGGGAGCGCGCCCTGCTAGAGGGAAGCGAGAGACGCGGCCGCGTCTCGCGCATGTGCCGTTGGATCGCCGGTAAGGTAAGGATTGTGGGCCTCCTGGGGGGTTCCTCCCCGCGGGACATCCCGATTTCGGATGCCCCGCGGGGAGGGATCTGATCGGTCCAGGAATCTTATAGATTCCCAGGCCGATCCCCCCTGGGTGTTGGTCCACTTTAATAACCGTAAATGTATCCACATTTTATGAAGGTGTAAAGGACACACCCCTTTGCTCAAACACATCTTTCTACTTCTTCTACATCTTCTTTAAGCATTCTTGAGGACAATTTGCAATGACTCTTGTTCTACTTTATCCAACCCTGCAGTAGAAAGTGAGGCTCCAACACAGCAGTAGACAACGCATACACCAGTGTTGGCCCATTGGCTTAGGGTACATTCTGAACAGGTTAGGGAACTGTCTGTATTTGCTGTGGATAGGGTGAGTATGAATATTAGAGGTGGAGATATTAAGGTGCATTTAAGACAGGCAGAGTGCAGGTGGATTTTTAGTTTAGAATCCTGGAGCCCCAAGTACGTTAATGAAGATTTCACATTGTGCACTTTTCTAGGTTAGTTCTTTGTTTCACTGCATGATTTAGTTTGGTTTTCCCAACATGTGAGTAGTTGGGTCCAATATACACAGTTTGTCACATGGTTTCAGCATGGTGTGATATGTGCCCTGGGGGGTGGTAGGCACCATGGGCTCTAACGGATTCACAGTGCGCCTTTTGATTCATGATTTTGGCTCACGTAGTATGGTTTATTTCATAGTATGTGTTTTGGCTGTGATTGGGGTGATTAGAGGGGTTCTGCATAATGCTGTTATAGGGTGATTGCACGTTGCCTTTTGGGTGATTGGGAGAATGATGCATGCTGTCTTTTATGGGGTGATCAGGGAGGATCCTGCACAGTGCCTTTTGTGGGGTGGTTGGGGGTATTCGGCAAACTGCCTTCTAATTGGGTTCTGGGAGGTGGTACTTTAGCACAACATTTGATTCAGGATATTTTTTTCTCTTATTTTTCTCCTCTAACCCCTATGTCCATCTTATAGTCAAGTACATCTAGTGCAAGTGCAAAACATTTGGTATATATTTATCTAGTCAGCTGGAGATTGAATTAATCCCACTGACAATGGCCTGCCAGGTGCCTTTACCTTGTTCTTATGTACCTTTGGGAGATGATAAAGTGTAGGTAACCTAGGTGTTTGTATGTTGATTTTTTAAAATGTAATATGTATTTTATGTAACATATATTTGGGCACATAATGTTGCTGAAACTAGACCTGACCAACTGCAGCAATCACAGACCATAGCACTGCCCCCACAGACTTGTACAGTAGCTTGCACTAGGAATGGTGGGGGCATCATTTCAGCCGCCCCTCTTACCCTGATGCACATATCATTCTGGAACAGGGTAAATCTGTACTGAATTTTTATGCTCCCTATGGAATTGAAGCCATTTTTGCTGGTTATCCTCACTGACAAGTGGTTGTCTTAAGGCTACAGAGCAGCTTAGTCTCAATCCCTTGAGTTCCCTTCACATCGTGCACGTGAAAATGCTCTCATTTTCACTATTAAACCCAACCCTTAATTTCTACTGTTGTTTTTCTATTATTTGATTTCACCAAGCGTTTAAGTGATCACCAATCGTGGTCATTCAAGATTTTATTCCAACCACATTCCTCGAAATTTTTGTTTTCTTACTGTCTTTCCCCTTATTAATAATGTGCTTGACAGTTCTTAATCCAATTTTAGTAGTTTGAGCAATTTCATTAAATGTTTAGCTTAATGCATAATTTGACCCTTCTAAAAAGCTTTCTTTTCCACAATCACAGGATGAGGCATGGTTGTTTAACAAATCAGTTAGATTTAAATATCTTGATGCCATTTTGAACATAATCATCCATGCAGTAATTATTGAATGAGAGGCTCTTCCTCTACCAGGAAAAACAAAATTAATCTCAATGCCCCCCCCCCTTTACCTCCCAAAGTGTAATCTAACAGAGCCTAAATTGAGCAGGTGGCGATTTCAGTTGAATATGCCATTGCCAGTTCTGATATAGTCATACTGCAACATGATTTTCAACTTTATAAGTTCTATGGTTGATGTGGTTAACCCTTTAAGTGCCAGCCTACCTGGAGTTTTTGTCACCCTTTGTTGCCAGACCACTTTTCACTATTTTGCGCTACATATGTTCAACATTGATTTTTGAAGGGATTTTCCAGGAAAATTATATATTGTTTTTTTAAGCAAAGTCTGAGCTTCAACATGAAATGTTTTGCTTGGCCTTTTTTTAGGGTATTCTCAATACTTTTGGGTGAAATATGTGCAAAAAAATAAAAATTAAATCTCTTTTTTGCAATTTGTAGTATTTTTTTGTAATTTAAAATGTAAGTTTGTCAATAAAATCTTATTGCGTGTGAAACCCCAATTTCTCCCGGTTACAGCGATACCACATATGTATTGGTAGACACCCTGTCCTGCCCAGGAGACTCCCCCAAACTGAAACAGCGCTTTAGGAGATTTTCAGATAAAATACAACTGTGATATGCGCTAAGCGCACCTTGCAGAGTTTCCAGAAAAACAACCCTTTACATTTGAAATACCCCCCCACAAACTATATATTCTCTGGAAGTACACGCCTCAAGCTTTCTAGGCATACCAGGCTTGTTTATGTGGGTGTAGTTTTGTGGAAGTAATCTCTCAATCAATTTTTTGGTTGCACAGAGTTTCCCTAAAAAAGAATAAAAAAGAAGAATCAAAGCCATATTTTCCTAAAACAAAACAAGCAAAATCTGAAAAAGCAACATCCCCCGAACAGAACAGTACCCAACATGCATAGCTACTGTCAAGGGAAGAGTTGGCAAACACCACAAAGTAAGGCATGTGCGTAACGGTAATTTTATTCGAAAATTTCTGCTCTGCAGACAAAGTGCGCACCTTGCAATTTTTCAACCAAAAAAAACCTTTACATTTGGAATATCCCCCATAAACCATATATTGCCTGAAAGTACACATGTTAAGCTTTCTAAGTGTACCCAGCTTGTTGTAGTGGGCTCATCTTTCTGGAAGTAATCCCTTGAAGAATTCTTAGGTTGCACAGGGTTTCCCTAAAAAAAATTATAAAAAAGCAGATTAAAAACATGTTTTCCTAAAATATCAATATGCAAACAAAAAAAACAAGCTAAATCTGAAAGCGCAAGGTCCCCTGAGCAGAACAACAGGTCATTTTTTCCCATTTTGCGCCATGTTTAACCGTGATTTTTGCCGGAATTTCCAGGAATATATATATTATATATATATATATATATATATATATATATTGCAGCAGAGTTAAGCCTTTAACATGAAATGTCTTGTTTGTAACTTTTCTACTGCTTTTTAAATATTTTTGTGTAAAAAAACAAAAAAATAAATAAAATAATATTTTTTAGACACTTGTCCCCTTTATGTTAAATAAAACATTTTTTTTATTAATGAAAACCATATTACATGTGATAGCCCCATTCCTCCCGATTACAACGGTACCACATATGTATCGGTAGCCCCCCCATTCTTGCCCAGGAGAACCCCCAAACTGAAAAGAGCACTTTAAAACATTTACAAATAAAATACAACTACTATCCACACTATAAACATAAGGGGTTAATTAAAAAAAATGACATAGGGTCACCCCTCCGGGGGGGGACCCCATTTTTTAGGTTAAAACCCTTAAAAATAAAAAAATAAAAATGATGTGGGGTCCCCCTTACCCATCATAACCAGCCCGGGACAATCTATGGGGGCTTGTAGAAACAGGGCGAAGGGGCCAGTTTTGGTGGCCCCCCCACCCTGCCGGCTACAAGCTCCGTGGGCCGGGCTCTTCTGCCCCCCCGGGCTTTGGGGAGGCAGGTAATTGGGGGTACCGGGGGTTAATGGCAAGTCACCCACTAGCCGCAGGTGACTTGCCAGCCCCCAGCCTTGTGAACTGGTATAGGGGTCTCCCCCTTACCAGTTTACAAGGGGTTAAATGTAAAAAAACACACAGACACATGGAGAAAATAAATATTTTATTTGTTTTTTCTTTTATACTTACCTCCCATCCATCCCTGGGCCGCTAATCACTCTGGCTTCTGCTTTTATAGCTGCTGGGTGACAGAGCATAAGGGGTTAATTAAAAAAAAAAATGACATAAGGTCCCCCCTCTCAGGGCTAACCCTTAAAAATCACCCCAAAAATGATGTAGGGTCCCCCCTACCCATCATAACCAGCCCGGGACCAGCTATGGGGACTTGTAGGAACAGAGTGGAGGGGCCAGCTTTTGTGGCCCCCATCCCTGCAGCCTACAAGCCCACATAGCCTGTGTGGGCCCGGGCTCTTCTGCCCCCCCCCCCCCGGGCTTTGGGGAGGCAGGTAATTGGGGGTGGGGGGTTAAAGGCAAGTCACCCACTAGCCGCAGGTGACTTGCCAGCCCCCAGCCTTGTGAACTGGTATAGGGGTCTCATGGACCCACTTACCAGTTCACAAATGGTTAACATTAAAAAAAAACCACACCACACAAAAATGTCATTTATTAAAAAAAAAAAAAAAATTTTCTTTACTCACCTCACCCGATTGTCAACTCCTGTGTCGATCAGCTGTCAGATGCCCTGGTGATCGCTGGCCAGAGGAGGGGGGGCAGGGGATCAGAGCATCTCCTGCTCCTCCACTGCTCTGCCCAGCGATCACCAGGGCATCTGACAGCTGAGCCAAGGAGAGCCGGGACGACACCCGGGAGTGACGTCATAAGCCCCTGCCCCAAGGGGGGCGGTGCTAGTCGTCAAGATGGCGGCGCCCATCGGAAGGCAGGGGGAGAAGGCATTTTAAGGCCCTCTCCTGAAGACTAAGCAGCCTGGGAGGGAGGCAGCACAGCTTCAGGTGAGTAAATGTCATTTTTTTTTATTTTTTTTTTTTTTACAGTTAGCAGCAGCCGCTGCCGAAGGGGGGGGTCACTATTCCAGGGGTTCTCCTGGAGCCATCCGAGCCCCCCAGGGGGGATCAGATGGCACCAAATTAAAGAGGAGACCCGGACGGTTCGATAGAGGGGTCAGGTGAGTATTTATTTTTAATTTTCTTTTAGCTAGCAGGTGGGAAAGTCAAGCACGTAACACCTACGTGCTTGGCACTTAACGCTTGGACAGGCCAGCACGTATGTGTTACGTGCTTGGCAACAAAAGGGTTAAAGTGCACCAAAACCCACTGCGATCAGCCCAGGAATCTATAAGATTCCCGGGACAATCGATTCCCTCCCCCCGAGGCATCCAAAATCAGGATTCCCCACTGTGTGAAAACCCCCAGGTCGCCCCATACATGTACCTTCTTTCCTGGTCCAACGGCACATACGCGAGGCGCGGATTTGTGAATGGCCTGACGGGCACGCTCTCCAATAGAGGGTAGCGGGGGATGCGGCCGCCAGCGTGCTCGGAGCCGTGCGCCTTAGATGCAGGCTTAGGCGCACTGATGTGAGCGGATTCGAGTGTGCTGATTGGATGAGCAGCCGTGCATGTGCTGTAGGACCAGGAAGAGGTGAGTTGGTTTTGGCGACCTGCGGATTTTCACACAGCGGAGTGGGAGTTTTAGGACCAAAACCCAGGATAGTCAAAATTCTGGGCTTTGGTCAACTTGAAGCTGGTTCACCAATTTAGTAACAGACTGACAAGTGCTCATAAGTTTGTATAACTTGCAGGCCAGGAGAACCAAACTTCTTCTCCCTGTGCACTATGACATAATGGTTTCTAGTTCCAAAGTTACCTCTCTGAGTTCCCCATTATACTGCCTATCTCTAATCCTGTATCTGTCCATGCCTCATTTCCCCCACCCAAACCTGTGTCCACTCCATCATTCCTTTGTTCTGGGACTGTGCCCGGCTCTAAAGTCCTCTGCCAACTTCAAGATCCGATGTAAGCCCTCATTCCTACCTGTCAGGTATTGCACGATTCCCGGAAGATGCTGTGGCCCCTTGTGGCAAAGAGGAGGAAAACGTGACTGCAAAAAGTCCTGCCTGCTGCCTTCAGGTTGCAAAAGCATCCCATTAAGGTCTAGGATTCTCCAAATGCAAATGCAAGTGCGTTTTTTCATACGGTACCACATGTGTTTTGCATTTGCGCCACCCTAGATTTTAATGGGATTCAGTAGACAGGAAGACAGGGCATAGGACCTGGAAACAGGGCTTTTTTTTCAAACGCAGGCACAAATATGAACGTAGGCGAGCAAAAACACGAACAAAAAAGGTAAGTAATTCTTACCTAGACTTTTGTACAGCTCTATGTTTGTATGTCCAGCTTTGTTGTACATTCCATGTTCCAGTGTCTTTGTGATATATATCCTACATTGTGCTTTTCTGCAAACTTGAACTTGCTACAGTCCAGTACACCACAGAATATGTAACTTTGAAGGCCTCAGTCTGGCCATACTTTGCAGCACAGTCCAAATCCATTCTAAAACATGTTACCACTTGTGAGACTTTGTTTTGAATTTCAGCTTTAGGGAATTGCTTTCTCTCCATTTACCACTTGAGTGTCCAGAGGTTTCCTCAATTTATTTTGATGAAATGTAATTTGGCCTGTCATCTGCTCAGTTATTTTGATATATGATGGTACTGTGTTTTTTATGCTGTCTAACCTAATCTTGACTCAATACAAGTGTACATTTCATATGGTGTTTTCCATTAGTTAAAGGGCACAAACACCAATAGGTAGTTGATGTGCATGCCATCAATATATATTTAGAAATGAAGTAGGAATTTAGGTTCACCAAAGCTTCCTTTAGTATTATACTGATAAGGAAAATGTTTTATTGACTCAGTTTAAGTAAAAATAAAACAAAAAAACAATATGACCTTCACATGTCCTACTTCCATTAGACATCTCTACCTACTTTGCTTATAACTGACTAAGAATGTTTTATAGATTTAACATAGTAATGAGATTGGGAATGGGCTTTGGCCTCTGTAGAATAAATATATTGGGTTTGTTTTGTTTCAGTATTTAGTCCAGATCTATTTATTATTCTAGTTTTGGACTAGTAGGTGAACATTAGACCTAATTTATTTTGATGTATGTTGCCCGTTGAAGAGCTATAGACCTTGATGTGAGAAGCGTCACTTTTATTCTTAACTTTTTAAGTTAAAATAAAGCATAATTAGGACCAATGGCAAGTAGCAAGCACTCTCAGCACCTGAAATTTCAGTAAAGCAGCCTAGAGTAACCCTCTAATCAAATACTAATTAAAGACTGCAGGGTCCCTGTGCTAGGCAGTCAAGGTATTTCAATAAGGGATGCCCCACATACTGGCGTATGACCACCAGCAGCCATCTCTGGGCAAAAAAACTATAATCAGCTTTGAACAGATCAAGGCTGGTGTAGATCTTCCATACCTGCCTGTCCAACAAATGGGTCTCAGTCAACAATACCTGTCAGACTCCCACTGTTACATGGAAGTTGCATACTTAATTCACTGTGATGTTATGTTATGTTCTGTCTGTCAACTATTTACAGTTGCAAATAGTGTGCCCACTTGAGGCCTGACATGTATATCTGTATAGCACATTGGGATCTATAAGACTGGTACATATAGAACATACTGAGCAGATGGAATCTGCTCTGTGGGATCAACGATAAGTATAGCTTTCTTTTAGACTTTGCCTTAGACAGGTCTTTTAAACTGCTGTAGTGGTCTGATGGCATTACTGGGAACATTAAGCCTTAGTGCCAGCCACTTAGCGTCCACTCTTATCGTTAAGTGCGACTCACGTAGCTGACATTTCCCCTGCTAAAAAGAAAAGTAAAAGAAAGACAGAGTCACCTCTGCCCAAGATCCATCTAGCCAGGTCTTCTCTTCACCCAGGAAGTCTCCAGTTCCCCCCCAGGTTAATCTGCCACCGCTAGCCCCGCCTTTTAGAGATAGGGCCACTGACGCCACCCCCATCCCCATGCCGACAGTCCTCTCAAATACTGGTTTTAACCCTTAAAAATTAAAAAAAACATGGGGTCCCCCATTTCAACCCTTGATAGTGTGGATATTTGTTGTTTTTTTATTTGAAAATGTCATGAAGTGCTCTTTTCAGTTTTTTTTTTTTTTTTGGGGGGGGGTCTCCTTGGCACTGCAACATTTTTAATATATACATATTTCTTAATGAAATGCAAAGACAAACTATAATATACATGTTTTCATTTTTATACTAAATTATTACCAAAGCACATGAAAACACATTTTATTTTAAAGTCCCAACACTGCCAAAAAAAATTCTGGATATCCCTGGAAATTCAGTTAAACCTACAATGGTGAAAATGGCAAAATGGTGAAAAACGGTCCATCAACAGAGGGTGAAAAAATTTCAAGTAGACTGCCAACTAAAAGGTTAAAATAACCTATACATGTTTGGATTTGTTCTGTTCAGGGGAACCTTGTGCTTTCAGATATTGCTTTTTTTCCTGTTTGCGTGTTATTTTAGGAAAACTTTGTTTTTATTCTGCTTTTTTATACATTTTTTAGGTTTTTAGGTTAACCATTTGCAACCAATAAATTCCCTGAGGGTCTGCACTCACAGCAATAAGCCTGGTACAACTAAAAAGCTAGAAGTGTTGTTCCAGAGAATATACAGTTTGTAGGGGGGTATTTCAAATGTAAATTTCTTGAAAAACTACAAGGTGTGCATAGTAGTTGTATTTTCTTTGAAAATCCCTTAAAGTGCTCTTTTGAGTTTTGAATGTGTCTTGGGCAGGAAAGGGTGTCTACCAATGCATAAGTTATGCTGTTGTAACCGGGAGGAATGGGACTTTTACACCATTTTAATTGAGAAATGAATTTAAAAAAAAAAAAAAGCTACAAAATGTAAAAAATAGCATTTTTTTCACCCACAAATATTAAGAAAGCAGTGAATATTATGATAAAGCACAAACCCTGCTGAAAAAAAAACAATATGTAATTTTCCTGGGAAATCCCTGGACATTCCCTTTTCCATTTTGTATTATAGTGTTTTTTTGCTAACTGTTTTGGATACATCATCACTCAGCATCTTCTTCAGGGCAGTGATGATCTTGGAAGTCTTCAGCCTTTCCTGCAGACACTGCACCACCCCACCGATCTCACGTCTGTGTAGTGTCATTGCATGGACTGGGAAGCCTTTGAATGATGTTGCTGTCACTCAAAGGCAGCTTAGGCAGGGAGAGGGGAATAGGAAAGCAACAGGATGTGGGTGTTTTAGATAACCCTGACATCCAGAAATGCAAGGGGGTGCTATGTCGGCAAGTGTAAGATAGGTCTATTGTTCCTCTTTAAAGGAATTTTGAAGAAACTCTGTAAAAACCTGACTGGCTAGCCTTATTTCTGCCACAAATCTGCTTTGAAACTTTGAAGCTGCCTTGATCTGACCAACATAGTCAGGCCAGGGCTCATGTTAAAACAAATGTCATGACAAGCCCATGGGTCAAAAGAGCCAGAGGAAGATCTGGAAGGCAATAGAGAATTACAGCTGACTGTAACTGAAGGATACCAGTGGGGAGTCACAGATCTTGCCTTTTACAGGAGCCTTCCGCAAGGAAAGTCAGATTGCACTACATAAAAATCACCAATGGCCAGTGAGCCCGAATATGGCAAAAGTCCAGTCCGGGTTTTCGGGGAAGCCAATGCAGCCGATGCAGTAGCCAGAGTGTCCAGAGCCAGGGAAAGCCATAATCCTGTGCCAAAGTTCAGAGAGCCAAAAACCGCTCATCCAAGCCAGTAGTCGAGTGCCAGAGAGAGTCCGGTGTCCAAAGCCAGGGTGTCAGAGACAGAACAGAGTTGTAATAAAAGAGCCAGAGGGTCGACTGCTGGTTAAAATATAGCTGATCCAAAGAGATGCTGTCAATCAGATACGGCAACTAATTTCTATTGGCCTTCCTGTCTCAGTTCTTGTCACTGTCATTCACTCTACATTAGGTCTACAACATTCTAAGCTGTCATATAATAGTGTTTAATTATTATAATGTATACATCAGGTAATTAACTGTTAAAACAGTTACAGATATTCAAAGAACAAATGTTTTAGAAAACCCTTCCTGTGAGTCTCAAAGATGTATTGATTTATGCACACTGGTAAAACATCACTGCCAATTAAAAGTTTCTAATTAGCTATACTTGAAAAAAATCTACGGAGACTGACTTTAAAAATGGAAACCACATTGTGACCATGACTGACAGCTCTGTGTATTCATGTCTATCATAAAACATTTGATGGACGTTAAAAAAGAGGTGACTTCATTGTCATAGCTTGGATAGCCTAAAGACAAATGTTTGTGCTAGATATCCCATTCAATTTTTCTCATTTCTCCTGTGATCAAAGAATTGAGGAGCAAGCATTGAAGTAGCGGATGCAGTATGTGTCACTCTGATTTTATGAACAAGAGTTAGATTTTGTTATAAGAAAATTTTCAGCTGTCATAGAAACAGTAGACCCACGATCTTCTCCTTCCTTGTGAGAGCAAATAAATTACAGAATCAAAGAATCAACTATAGATTGATTGCATTTAAAAGAGAACAAAGCACAAGTCTCTAGCAATTAGAAAGGGAAACAGAGGACAAGGGACTTCATAATTACTTTTTGAGCACAATTATTGTAGCTGTCATGAAAGAAATGGCGTTGTTAATTTTTCACACAATGATTTTGCTTTTAGTCCTTGCTAGGCAATTTTACTTACTTATCATGCCAAAGTTTTAACAGTTACATACTGAATTACATAACTATCTATACATTGATATCTTGTCGCTACAGTTTTTACTGTACTAGGAACCATTAGTGGGCATATGGAAAGTCACATAACATACAAGTGTGTTATCCTGTACCTTTTATCATGGCTAGATATGTGATGTGATGCTAGATGTGAGTAACAAGATGACTAGCTTTTTACAACCACCTTTTTTCTGATCATTTGGTGGTTATATACTCTACCAGTAAGTATGTTTATAGAGAGAATAAATGAACTGAGGACACCATGAAAAGGGCTCTAAAATACACATTTGAAATACCCAAACTCAGGAAACAACTTAAAGAGAAGGCCAGCTCTTCTATAGCCTTAAGCAGGGTTTGTTCCTTTCACCCATTCTTTGAGGCAAGATGGCACCTACTGCTGATTCAGAGGCATCTACTTTCATGATAAAGGGGAGTTTAAATTCAGAGCGCTTGAGCAGTGGAGCAGAGGTAAAAAGATGTTTTTATTTTTCGAAAGCTTCTTGTGCTGCCTCAGACCATTTGAACTTGGGTTGTTCTTTTGTCAGATCTGTGATCAGCTTGATAACCTTTGAGAAGCCACAGATTACTTTTCTTTAAAAATGTGTGAATCCCACAAAATGTTGAACTTCCTTGCGGGAACTGGGAACAGGCCATCACAGGATGGCCAAAACCTTGCTGGGATTCATGACTATTTACAAACCCCAGGAACTGTACAGAGCTCTTCTCAAATTCACATTCGTTTTCCATTCACCCCCTTCTCTAATGTGCACCAGGTTGTATGTTCCCCTCAGGTCAAGTTTGGTCAAAATGGTAGCAGCATGAAGACCCTGACAAAGCTCTGGTATTAATGGAAGTGGGTATCTGTTTTTAATGAAAATTTTATTCAACTCCCTATAACCCTTTCAGTGCCAAGCACGTAGTTTCTACGTGCTCGCTTCCACTCCACTTAAGTGCCAAGCACGTAGAATCTACGTGCTTGACTTTCCCCCCTGCTAGCAAAAAAAATAAAAATAAAAAATACTCACCTGACCCCTCGTTGGATCCGGCCAGGTCTCCTCTTTAATTTGGTGCCATCCGATCCCCTGTGGAATAGTCCCCCCCCCCTCCCCCCGTTTGGCAGCAGCAGCTGCTAACTGTAAAAAAAAATAAAATAAAAATGACATTTACTTACCTGCAGTCGCGCTGCCTCCCTCCGGGTCTCCTCTTCACTGGGGCTGGGGGGGCCTCCGATCGCCCCCCCCAGCCTCTTCAGCTTCAGGGGAGAGCCTGAAAGGGCTCTCCCCCTCCTCTCCTGACGGGCGCCGCCATCTTGCTGTTAAGCGGGGCTTATGACGTCACTCCCGGGCGTCTTGCTGCCTCTCCTCGGCTCAGCTGTCAGATGCCCTGGTGATCGCTGGGCAGAGCAGTGGAGTGGATCAGAGCATCCCCTGCCCCCCCCTCCTCTGGCCAGTGATCACCAGGGCATCTGACAGCTGATGAACACAGGAGCTGACAATCGGGTGAGGTGAGTAAAGTGTTTTTTTTTTTTTTTTTTTAATAAAGGTTTATTTAAAACATTTTTGTGTCTGTCTTTTTTTTTACTGTTAACCCTTTGTGAACTGGTAAGGGGTCCATGAGACCCCTTATACCAGTTCACAAGGCTAGGGGCTGGCAAGTCACCTGCAACTAGCGGGTGGCTTGCCATTAACCCCCGCACCCCCAATCACCTGCCTCCCCAAAGCCCAGGGGGGGGCAGAAGAGCCCGGGCCCACACAGGGTATGTGGGCTCGTAGGCTGCAGGGTGGGGGGCCACAAAAGCTGGCCCCTCCACTCTGTTCCTATAAGCCCCCATAGCTGGTCCCGGGCTGGTTATGACGGGTAAGGGGGACCCTACGTCATTTTTTTTTAATTTTAAGGGTTAGGGTTAGCCTAACCCTAACAATAAAAAAAAAATGGGTTCCCCCCCCCCCCCCCCCCGGGAGGGGTACCTTACGTAATTTTTATTTTATTTTTAAGGGTTAGCTTAACCCTAACCCTTAAAATTAAAAAAAAAAATGGGTTCCCCTCTACGTCATTTTTTTTTATTTTTAAGGGTTAGGGTTAGCCTAACCCTAACCCTTAAAATTAAAAAAAAAATTTTTTAAGGGTGAGGGTTAGGCTAACCCTAACCCTTAAAAAACAGGGGGGGGGCATTTTTTTTTAATAACCCTAACCCTTAAAATTCCAAAAAAAAATGGGCTCCCCCTGGGAGGGGGGACCCTGCGTCATATTTTTTTTGGCTAACCCTAACCCTTAAAAATAAAAATGATGTAGGGTCCCCCTCCCGGGGGGGGGGGGGGCATTTGTTTTTTTAATAACCCTAACCCTTAAAATTCCCCCAAAAATGGGTCTCCCAACCCTTTTTTTAAGCAGAAATATTCAAAAAACAGTAGAAAAATTACAAACAAGACATTTCATGTTAAAGCCTAAACTCTGCTGCAAAAAAATGTATATGTAATGTATATAATTTTTCTGGAAATTCCAGCAAAAATCACGGTTAATCATGCCGCAAAATGGGGAAAAATATCCTGTCAACAGAGGGTGACAAAACTTCAAGTAGGCTGACAATTAAAAGGGTTAATAGTAACTATGCATGTTGGGTATTGTTCTGCTCGGGGGACCTTGCGCTTTCAGATTTAGCTTGTTTTTTTCTTGTTTGCATATTGATATTTTAGGAAAACATGGTCTTTTTTCTGCTTTTTTTTTATAATTGTTTTTAGGGACACCCTGTGCAACCTAAGAATTCTTCAATGGATTACTTCCAGAAAGATGAGCCCACTACAACAAGCTCAGTACTCTTAGAAAGCGTAACATGTGTACTTTCAGGGAATATATTATGGGAATATTCTAAATGTAAAGGGTTGTTTTGGTTGAAAAATCGCAAGGTGTGCACTTTGTCTGCAGAGCTGAAATTTTAAGTAAAATTACCGTTATGCGCATGCTTTACTCTGGGGTGTTTGGCAACTCTTCCCTTGACAGTACCTATGCATGTTGGGTATTGTTCTGTTCGGGACATGTTGCTTTTTCAGATTTTCTGGTTTACATATACTTTTTTTTAGGAAAATGTGGCTTTGATTCTTCTTTTTTATTCTTTTTTAGGGAAACTCTGTGCAACCAAAGAATTGATTGAGGGATTACTTCCAGAAAATTGTGCCCATGTCAACAAACCTGGTACGCCTAGAAAGCCTGAGGTGTATACTTCCAGAGAATATATAGTTTGTGGGGGTATTTCAAATTTAAAGGGTTCTTTTTCTGGAAAGACAGCAAGGTGCGCTTAGCGCAGTGCATAGTTGTATTTTATCTGAAAATCTCCTAAAGCTCTGTTTCAGTTTGGGGGAGTCTCCTGGGCAGGAAAGGGTGTCTACCAATACATATGCGGTAACGCTGTGACCGGGATTAATTGGGGTTTCACATGCAATAAGATTTTATTGACAAACTTACATTTTTTTATTACAAAAAACACTACAAATTGCAAAAAATAGATTTTTTTACATTTTTTTGCACATATTTCACCCAAAAGTATTGAGAATACACCTAAAAAATTACAAACAAGACATTTCATGTTAAAACCCAGACAGGCTGAAAAAAACAATATATAATTTTCCTGGGAAATCCCTGGAAATCCCTTCAAAAATCACATTTGAACATGGGGAGCGCAAAATAGTGCAAAATGGTCTGGCACCAAGGGTGACAAAAACTCCAGGTAGGCTAGCAGCGAAAGGAATAATATATGCAGGGACGAAGAGACTCATCTTTGAATCTGTGTTTTTATTCTGCCATGTGCAGCAAAATTCATTGAGGTATAACTTTCAGAGAACTGCGCCCATGTAAACAAGCCTGGTACGCCTAGAAAGTTTGAGGCGTGTACTTCCAGAGAAATCGTTTGTAGGGGGTATTTTGAATGTAAAGGGTTGTTTTTCTTGAAAAACTGCAAGCTGCGCATAGAAGCGCTGTTTCAGGGCAGGAAAGGGTGTCTACCAATGTATATGTGGTACCGTTGTAACCAGGAGAAATGGGGATTTCACATGCAATATGATTTTATTGAAAAACTTTTTTATTGCCAAAAAAAATGAGATTAAACATACAAATTACAAACAAAACATTTCATGTTAAAGCCCAAACACTGCTAAAAAAGATATATAATTTTCCTGGAAAATCCCTGGAAAGCTGTATTTTTGTATGTATCTCGCCTCTTCCTGGCTACTTCCCTTCCAGCTGAGTGTTTTAGTCCATCTCCCCAGAGCTTGATTGTACAATAAAGAGCACTACCAATGCCTGAAAAAGCGTGACCTGGCTCCTAGGGAAGCCCTCACCCCTTTTTCCTTATTGTGGATAGGATTTATTCTTTGGATTAAATGCTAGGGTTAACAGTTCTCCTGGAAGAGACCATGCTGTGAAATCTTTTCAAGTTCTACTGTCTTTGGGAGTCCAGATTTCCCTCCGTGCACCACCTTTCAGGATTTGCTGATTTTGCTTCAGGAGTGAGCTGATGGATCTTGTAACTATGTCTGCTGCCTCGGTTGATAACCTTGCCACATCTGACCATGTCTGTTGCCAAGCCTTGTTTCCGATCCTGCTAAGTCTGATCTTCTCTGCTGACAAGCCCTGTTGTCAGCCTCACTATGTCTAACATTGCCAGCTTTTGAGTTTTAGATCACCTGCACCTGCATTCCAGGCAGGGACACTTTTAGACTAAGTGTGGTCCTAGGCAAAATTAACAGTGGAGGCCCAAGTTGCTGGTGGTGGCACTGGTGATGGCCCTGCTCTCACTTCCCGCCTAGGTGTTTTCCCTCACCTCCATTCTTTTCCCAGGCATCTCTGCAAAACATGGGCTATGGCAGGGGCTCCAGTAAGATAGCAGCAGTCAGCAGCCAGCCCCTGCCATAGCCCATTCTGTCAGCCACAAACAAAAATGGCTCTGTGGGTGAGTTAATGGCCAATAAATCTGTGGGTGAGTTAATGCCAACCCTAGCAACAGCCAGGAACCCTCCAAAGTCCAGTCGGCCCTGATTCCAGGTTGACCCCTCAGCCTAGCTGTTGACACATCTTGGAGGTCCCTGGTTTCAGACTGTAACCATCAAGCAGCCCAACACTGGCTAGCTCATAGCAGTGACTGCCACCAATTTCAGACAATGACAATGCAACCTGAGGTACATGACCAACTGCATTACCAGTGATCTGTTATAAGACGGTTAATTGTCTTTCAGCAGAACTATATGTGGGGTTTTTCAGCATTTTTCTATAACATTTTATATTTTTTTATTTTTGACAGAATCCCACATATATAATATACCAACAAGCTGAACAATTTCCCCATACTCTCCAATAAAAGAAAACACACAAGATAAGGGAATGCTTTTCTGTTTTGAAATGAGTATTTGTGTCCTTTAGCTTTGCCAGATGTTTGATTAAAGCAGCTCAAAATATTACCTCCTTACCAAACACACACTGACATGAAGTAGGCTTTTCTGTAGCTCTGTGATCAAGGTAAAAAGTATAAAGAAATGAAAGGGCAGGTGTTGAATTACTGGTCGAATGGAAGCACAAAAAAATAAATGCACAAAAAATAAACTAAACCATGTAGCCGATTTGTCTTATAAAAATCATTTTACAAATATCACAAAAATCATTTAGAAACATAAATAGGTAATCAGTGTTGCTGTCCATTACTACATGCATATGTGCAATTGCATCTATGGTCGGCAATGCAAATGCATGCAAAAACACAGATTTACATGAATTTGCGTCTGCGTTTGGAATTTTTAAAAAATGGGGTGGGCTCCCACTCTCTAAGCCCACCAGTTGGCACACCAAGCAAAGGGGTAGGTTTATCCATGGTACAGAGGCCACAAGCCAGCCAGGCTCTGCTCAACCCCTGCCAGGGGAGGGGTATTTATACTCCTGGGAATGGCTTGTCTGGGAATCTCCTACCTAGTGAATCTCCTCTATGTCATTTCATCTTCAAGTAACCTTAACAGGTTACTTCAAGATGAAGCCGATGTTCTCTAGAGCTGCCTTCTCTGGCTGGCTTCTACTTCTCGAGCTGGCTTCTACTTAAAGCTCTGGTTCCCTTAGCCAGCATCATTACTATGAATAACCAGTTGGATTTGTGTTAGACAATCTGATATTTTCCACTGGTTGTGGGTCAGATGAACCTCAAATTATATAAATAGAGTAGGTAAATTCTATTATTCTGGTATTTACAGTATAATGGCCTTGATTCACTTAGAATTGAAAAAAGTATCATGGTAGTAAAAAATTCACTTTATGAGAAGAAAGAATGAGAATTTCACTTTAGTGGATCACCAGATAGGAAGACAATGAAAGTCAATGGCACTTTTTACTACAGTATAACGAAGTGTCTTCCTATCTGGTGATTCACTAAAAGTGAAATTCTAGGCTTTTTTTTCTCATGAATTGAATTTTTTACTACCATGAGAATTTTTTTTCCACTCTTAGTGAATCAAGGCCAATTAACATTTAATAAATAGAAAAATATCATGCACAAATCCTATCTTTAAAATAAGTACCAGTCCTGGAGTCTTTTAGCAGCTTGGCTGTGCCCAGGGCATCCTGATTTGGGATCCCCTGATGTCTCAACCTCCAGCAATTGCCCAAAATCACAACATTTTCCAGTGCTCCCACTCTGCGATCACAGATGCATCCCCCCACTTACCTCTAACTGAGGAACGCTCCTCCATCCCAATCCATCATGATATGCTGGAGGATGGCGGAGGGAGCACTAGAGGGAAGCAAGAGATGTGGCCAGCAATCCTGTTCCAGTTACCTGGCACATTTGAGATCAGCCAATTGGCAATCTCAAATCTGCCAGCTGGCTGTGGCTATGGCCCATGAAAAGTATTTTTTTTTTAAACCGAACTGCTGTCAAGTAAACAACATCAAGGTAGGTACTCGGGGAAGGACACAGGTAGGGTGCATAGGAGAGGTTTAAAGGGTTTTGGTCCCCTTTAACGTAGTTACATAAAATTAAGAATGTTACCAAAAAGACTGTGACCTTTAGCGTTTCCATTTATGAATTTTAGGTATTTAGCAATACTATTATCCAGAAAATGAGAATTAGCATGTTTCTAATTGATGTGGAATGCTTATGTTATTATATTTATGCAAGCAATTGTTATACTGTGTCACCACCATTGTGCTGAATAAATAATGTGTGATATATAACTGTGTTTAATTTGAGTATATTTATTCAGGTTGTGGAAACCCAGTATTATTCAAGGAAAAGACATGCTGTTCAAATGCCATTTATTCATTACTATAAAGCATGGAATTTTAATGCGACAATTAATGTGAATGTAATTAAATAAAATATTACTTTACTGTTGCATAAACTAACCAAACCATTAACAACTTAAGTATAAACTTAGATGTGTGAATACATTTAAACAAATCTGAGCACAGCACTTTTTTCTATGGATCATGTTAAATGACATTTAGGGGCAAATCTCCCCCCCCCCCCCAATAAGTCTCGGGGGCGGTGATCTCCTCCTTTTGGGGTTGAAACCCCGGGGGACACCCAATCCACTCCCCTTTACCCCCAAGCACACCACATCTCGGTGCCACCGCCACACTCTGGCTATACCCTATGCTGAAGTGTATACACACGCTGGCCATTTGGAAATGGCTAACATGGAAAGCTAGAGGCGAGCAGGAATGCATCTGCTGACGCTCACTTTATTCAGAATTTCCTGGTGATCTGAGCTCAGAGAAACTGTGAATGAAATGCTTGCCACTGATTGGCTAAGCATCCCATGCATGGGCCACAGGAACGAGGAAAAGGCGAGTTTATGGATAATCCCTGGGGATACAAACAGCAAATCATCTCAAATTTGGATGCCCCTGACAGAAGGAATAAAACACAATATAGTGAAAATCTTGGGTTTTGTTTCTCTTCAGGCTCAAATCCCTAAAGCTCCAAGCAGCTCCCTGCCCAGAACAACTGCCCTTTAGAGCTTATAGTGGGGCCCTTTCCTAGAGCTGGAGGTGGCTGCTCAACTGATATACTTTACTGATATAATTTACATTTATTAGAGCCAATGATGAAGGGCACTGCTTCGAAAATGATTTTAGTGTTGCTAAGGTTTTGTTAGGAAGGATGTTTGTTGGGTGACCCTGCTTACCGTCTGGTGTATTGTGCCTTAGGAGCCAGTCGTATATGTCTGAAGCTTTACTTGGTGGCTAGGGATAGCATGTTGGGGACCAGTGTTTTTACTGAGCAGTGCTTGGGATATTAAAGGAAGCATGAGATAACTGACACATTGCTTAAAATGTGGTGTTGTGGGGGCTTCCACTATAGAAATGTCCTGGAAGCCAGGAGAATTTTATTTTAATTGAAATTAGTGCTTAAAGGAGGAAGCCATTAAAAAAAACTGATGATTTCTTAAAAAGGCATCCAGGAATCAATAGTAAGTGTTCTGCCATTCTTTGAACTGGTTGCAACTATGGGTATTAACATTAAGCACGTTGTGTTGGATTGGTTGTGCTTTTCAATGGGGTATCTTTCATTGATAATATGGTAATATTACTCTAATTGTTATGGTGTCAGAGTGTATGCTGGAAGCATGTGGTGGAGCTTGACTGGAGGAGGTGTTCTGTGGGCATGGGGTCTGGCCTCTTCAATATAGCTAGAGGAAAAAGTATTGGGAGCAAAAAGAGGCAATATAAGGCAACGTGGTCGAAGGTGAAGGACCAATTTTCTATTATTTATACATTGCTTTGCTTATGTGCAAAATTTAAATGCAAAAAACATTTGGAAATGATTTGAGATTAATGAATTTTTATTTACAAATATTTCCTTGAACACCACTAATCTTTTTGTTAACAAACAGATCAAAAATTCCTAAAAATAACACAGAACAGAGCCAAACTATGGCTTTAGCAAGTGGGGTTTCTGACCGCTATCACAAGCTATATGGTGGGAAATTTAAAGCCACCAGCAAAGGCAAGAATACACAAATATGGGTGGAGATCACAAGACAGGTGAATAGTGGTGGGATGTAGAGAAAAGATGTTGAGCAAATCCAATGCAAATTCTTAATATGTTGAATTTCCATAATAAGGCTGTTTTGCTTGTAGGATGCCCAACAACTGTGCATGGGTGGCATTCATCATCTTCCACTGCTCCAGCATAGCTCCCTCTGCCTGTTGCTAGTCCAAATTTAATACAGCATGGTGCTTAAGTTGTTATTTATGCGATTTAATTGTCCAGCCAGCTCTTCATTTAATCTTTGGGTACTTTGCCTGAAGTAGCGGCTGTCATTTCTCTATGCTGTCTCCATCAGCTGCACACACCTCACCTGGGTTACATGGCGACTTGGCTGAGGACGTCCTCCCCTTTCCCCGGGTTTGGTCGCGTGCAGCTGATGGAGGTCTAGGCCTAGCAACAGTAGAAGATGGTGTTGGCAAATCCTCTGCAGCAGAGCTAGCACATGGCACAGTTGGTTGTGTCTCGTGCCGCTGGCCATGCTGGTGTTGTTGTTTGTCTGCCAGCAGAGGGCATGATTGACTCTGCTGCAGAGGATTTGTGGTTGGCCGCTGCTGGTGCAGTGGCAGATGATGATGCTGGGTTTGCATTTGGGGGGGCATCAAAATGTTCTCCTCCTCCTCAAGATGGTGGATAGCTTCCATTATGGGTGGTGTCTGTAGGGACATGGAAAAATTTGTTAGATTTTGTTTTGTTAGAGATAGTTGCTCAAATATATGTTGGGGCAAGTAGTCACCAGATCGAGCTGTTCCTGTATAGGAGATGTTGCTAATGGCTGGGGGGACAGACTGGCAGTGTCCAAAGAAGAGGAGGGTTGCACGCTAGCTTCAGTAGTTTGATGTGCTGGAATGTAAAAGTAAACTCAAGTTAACACATACACATACCTTGTGTACCCAGAGGAGTATCTAGGCTTTCTGGCACCCGGGGCAAAGCTTAAAAATGGTGTCCCCCCACCTGTTCTCATGACCCCCTTTGGCACCACCTGACCTGCTGCACCCGGGGAACGTGGCCCCCCTGCTCCCCCCTAGCTACGACCCTGTGTGTACAGTTTTTCTACCCAAAGAACCATTCCTTTAAATGCTAACCTGCTGGCATGACATTACTGTCAGTGTCTATGTGCTGGACTTTCATGGGGGCTGGGTGTCATAGGCTGGCTGGCAAAAGAAGTTGCAGCCGTTGAACTGCCCGGTGACTCAGGGCTCTCAACATTGGAATGCTCAAATTGGGCATGAGCAGGAGAGGGTGTTGTTGGGGGGCTATGTATTCTTTGCCTACTCTTCCCCTTGCCCTTAATACTAGAGCTCTCTTGGGTTCTGGATGTTGGACGGGGAGCATTATGCCTGGAGGAAGTTTTCTTGCCCTTCCGGGATTTTGAGAAGGCTGGAGTCTGGCCCAAAGGATCCTTCCTTTGGCAACTGGATGTCCTCGTAGGCTGTGAGTGGCCACTGGCTTTGTTGGACCTAATTGCAGGCCTGCCACTATGTTGCCTTGAATTTGCTTCCTGGCGTACGCCACAACGATCATGCCATTCATGGGGGTCTGGCGGCTACCTCTCTTGGCAGGCATATCGATATCTGTAAAGACACTCATCTGTGTGTACAGGTACCCTTTAAAAAGTTATGACTGTGTATGACATTTACATTGTGCATACGGCCGCGCGCATCCCGGAAACCGCTGGGGCACAACACATCTGTTATTACAGCAACTAAAGATATCCCCCACGCTCTTTACCCACGAGCAACAGGAGACAATCATGCTAGTGTTTGGGCAGGAGTTTATTTGCATGTAAAATGCATGCATGTGCGATTAGGCAGTGCAGGCAAATAAAGTGGGGACCAAATTTGATTATAAACACAGCGGCAAGCGAAAGTTAGTGCGCACATGTGTGCAACACTAAAATGGCGTCTAGAAGGATAGCTAAAGCCTTTAAATGTTAGGGGGAATGAAAATTATTTCACTGCCATCATTAACATTGTGATTTATATGATGTTTGAATTAATGAAATGTTTTTATTTCACCTTTTAGATGAAATATGACTATCTGGCGAGCAGCTTTGAAAAGAAGACCTGGGCACTGGAGATAGTGGCCAAAATAGCCGAGGATACTGACACCACCTTCACTTATACCTAGATAATTCAACACTGGTCGGACCTGAAACGCAGGAAGAGGCCCCGGGTGAGGCGATTCTTAAACATTTCCGAAGTAAGTACATTACTATTACAGGTTAGAAATACAATGCCCTTAGGCAGGCCTGTGTTTATGAATGCTATTCTCTCCTAGTGAGGTAATGGGAATACAGAATCAGACCCACCCGGAGCGAACAGTCCGGCCAGTGCTGGAGAGATCTGGGCCAAGTGAAGTCCAGTGCCAAGGTCTTCCCCCTCTGCAGGTGCCGACAACCAGTCACTGGACCTGTCAACAGAGGAGGGGCATCAGCTGCTCGCCAGAGAACCTCAACATATGGCAGAGCAGCACCACTCCGGTATGATTAGCACACAGAAGCACACAGAAGCACACACAGGTACATGCACTGTAAACACACATTAATTTCCTGCTTATATAATTTTAGTAGATGATGTAGCGGGTGAAGAGCCGAGTTTGGAGGTGCCACAAGGCCAAGCACCTGAGGAGCATGGAGAAGGTGGGTGATGTCACACACACATACTAATTAAAATATCTTCATTATCAAATATGACATTATACCTACCATATTTTTGCTTTCTTAACAGACTCAGACCAGGAGGAGCGGCAGGCCCCAGACAGGCGGCTGGTCCCCCAGGATCATGTCGTTCACCAGCCTAGTAAGTTTGTAGACTACTTAGTTGGTGTACATAAACATGCCTTCGACAGGTATTCCAAATCCCTAGCCTACAAACTTAGGCCAATCCCTAGGCTAGACAATTAATAATTCAATTCAACAGGTATTCAAAATGCAGATACGAAAAATGTATTTCTTTTCACAGCAACATCGCAGCAGAGATTGCATGTGTTGACGGCTACTGTATTGACGGCTACTGTACATAGGTTGGTGGGCCACATCCAGGAACTGGCAGCTTAATTGGGGACCAGCGAAGAATAGAATCCTGGGGCCTGCCACGTTTTTGTAAATATTTAACATTTTAATGTTATTTTGTAAAAAAAAAAAATTAAAAATACAATGTTTAAACCATTTTAGACCAAATAAAAATAAACAAAAAAATATGGAAAATATTGGGAAAATATGGGAAACAAATTTCCACTAACAAAAAGTTTAAAATACATTTTTAAAAACTTACCCAGGTTTCGTCTTTCATTTCTCACAACTAAAAATGTAATGCTTGCACACATCCACTAAAGAACATAAATCAGAAGACATCTAGAAGGAACTGAAAAATATCTACAGAATCCAGAACATTAAGGTAAGCATGAAAATATGTGGATAGAAAACACCAAATAGTGCCACGGGAGTTAGGGTAAACATGAATTGCGGGGGACGAAGAAAAAAACAACAACCGCAAGCGAGTTCAGGTAAGCATGGTAGCAGAAGTGAGTGAGAGAATAGTTGAGACGGGGACATGAATGAGTTAAATAGCTGCGCGCATGCATGCAAACATAGCGGCTTGTCCAACAAATTTCCGTTTGGACGTATATTTTGAGAAAGATACATGCTGAATATCGCAGGACACTGAAAATCTTCGTTGGATGCTACGTTGGGAAATGCTGAAAAACGGTAGTATACGAGGATTACTAAGCAACGTAAACAGAAACCTCGTCCTCTCGACAACGCAAAGAGAGCAGATACGAACAGTAAACGGAAGGCTCTGAATCATGCGTACGCACCTATGCATATGGAAAAAAGTGAAAAATACACATTACGAGACAAATACAAGATGGTTTTGAGGAGGCTCTGAATCAACCCTATGGATTTGATATAGATTAAGAGTATCCTGAGAACCTGGGGGGGGGGGGGGGGTTACCTAGTTGATGAGGTGTCAATGCTTTAGAGCATTTTTAGAGTATTCAGCGTTACGCTATGTAAATAAATAATATTTTTTACATCACTTGAAACAGTATTGAACTATTGCCATTGCTTGCAGAATTTTGCTATGCAGGGTGACAAGTATGGTTGAGTGGGCATAAAAGTGGCTCTACAGGTATGAATGGCAACTCTAAACTGCCACTAACATGGCTACATGGTCATGGACACATACATATGAATGTCTATAAGTTAATTGTCACAAATCACATCACTCACCATCACAGCTGTGGCTTTGGCCCATGCTGCTGGAGCCTGGTGGCGGCAAGATTGAGTAGGGAGAATCATGACTGGCTCAGTCTGCGTGGCAATATGTATGTGTGGAAAAAAGCACAACAGATACAAACAACATATTTATCTGTATGAACGAGTACAATGTGGCCAATTCTTGTAACACACTTGGTCATGTGTTAGCAATAACATAACTACTTGGCAAACCGGCAAACCACATGAGCAAGCCACATAAATGTTGGATATGATCAGACACAAGAAGATACCCTACTGTTCTACATGGGCACTTCACAACACAATTGCATGTCACATTTTCAAAAAATGATAAACGACAATAATAAAATAAATGACAGCCAACACAGGATGCATAGAGGTGGTGAGGTTTATTAATGTGAAACTTATCTCCAACACGGAGGTTCCTGACTGGACCAACAGCTGTGGAGGTGGTGGTTGTATGATGCCCTGAAACAACAATTAGTAAAATGAATGTTGAAAATGACTATACAATCAAAACAATGAAGGCCACTCACCAGGGGACAAGATGTTGTACTTTTGCCAGGGAGGGCTCTGAGAAGAAGCTGGAGCCCAACTCCGAGGGGCCACCCTCCTCCCTCACACTCCCGGAACCCTCAGAGAGTGTGGTGGAGTCCCTTTCCTCCTCCACACCGGGACTCCCCACTTGACAGTGGCCCCAGCAGTAGCCAGACTCTGCCGAGTCTGCATCAAAGGAGCTGAAGCTCCACGCTGCCCCCACATCAGCAGCAGACTCCACTGACCCATCGACCTTCTCATCCCCTTCCTCCCCTGGATCCTTGACTTGCGCACGTCGAAAGGGCCCCTCTCCTGCTGACTCATCAGAATCCACCACTCTTGTGCTTGGGAGAACACCCTTCCCGTGCTTTCTCAGGGGAGGATGCTTATCTGTGGAGACAAAAAAGAAAAACAGAAAATACAGCAGGTTAAAGTGGCCATATCTAAGAATTGTGTGTGTTGTATGTATAGTGAACTTATCAGAAGCATAGGTATCATATAGTCTATAGACAATTTTGGTTGGTTGGTTTGGCCAGGTCGGTTGAAATCAGACCATCTCTGCCTGATGGCTTTTGAGCTAAGGTTGGTGTTGAAGCTCTGGGAGACCGTGGCCTTCACCACCTCCACAATTTTGGCCTTATGGGTCAAGGCGTAATCGTACTCCATGACACAAAAATCCTAGATGCACAGAAAGGAGATATAAACAGAAAAAAATTTAGCCAAAATAACAAAATATAAATACATATTATTTTAAATTTACTTAAAGTGTAACCAAATAAAAAAAAAAAAAATATATATATATATATATCCTGGTTTTGCTTCCTTTACTCCGCCCAAACCGGATTGTGGATGGGCTGCTATAACCTTCTGGGTCCAACAACGCATGAGCAACCTCAACCAGTCACCGTGCTCAGATCCCCTCCCGCCCATTCATCTAAGCCATCATGAAAGTTAAGTGGATCCGAGTGCGCAGGAAGACGCATACCACACTACTATCCAAGAAGGAGCATGCCTTCCCAAAACAAACAGAAAAGGGTGGCACACACAAACGTCTATATAGAGAGCTAGCAGGGATGCCGCCACTGCTCAGGCATGCACTGTTGTACCAGGAAAGAGGGTAAGTTTATGGGCAACCAGGGGACTACAACACAGCGGCCCATTCCGATTTTGGATGTCCAGGGGTATAAAGAAATTCTCACCCCAGTAATCTAATATATTACTAAGATCTGCTCCATGGGGTGGGATCCACTTTTATGACACTAATATATAGTTAACAATTGACATTTTCAAAACAACCAAAAAAAAATGCAAGCACAATTGACATTACATTTGCACTAAGCAGCAAAAACGCTAAAGTTAAAGTGAGAAATGCTACAAACAGCCGGAAATGCTAACACATTCAAAGAAGGCCGCAACACAGCAAAAAAATCAATTTAAATAGAGAAAAAAAAATACCTTCAAAATCTGGCCATTTACTCTCAGGTCTACCTGCTGTCCCTTCTTCTTAGGAAGATCATCCTCTGTAGAAGAGGATGAGGAGCTGCTGGGGAATTGTGAGACACGGTGCTTAGTGGAGACATGGTTCTGCAGAGGAAAACTGGAAGTGCATAAAGCAAAACCGAAAGCAAATCCCTTCACTACGCTGCTAAGAAAGAACGCTATGTATTGTCCGAAGGGCAAATCTACCAAGATGACGCTACTTCTAACAGGACAATGCTCCAGAGAACGGTAGCGCTATGATCTGATTCTAAAGTTGAGGCTGAAAAAAAAAAAATTATTACAAAACGCAATTTATACACAAACAAAAAACTACAAAAAATTTATGACATAACACTACTGAGCGAGAGGTGCTACATGGCACTGCTGAACATGAACATGGGGCATACAGCGTTGGCTGCCCCTAGTAACAAATTCAATGCTATATGGCGCTATTAGAGATGCTCACCAGATTAACATTCATATATATGGTTTTCACATACTGCGGCCGACATTCACCTGGCGCTATGTCAGGTTAATATCAGAGTAATTTTTACACTATATCCATGTGGGCATCCCAAATATTCAACTAGGAACAAGTAGAGAATAATGCATGGCAAGCATGAAAGTGGTTAAGGTATACTTTAGGAGGAAGAATGCATGAAATTGGTTAAAGTGTGCTTTATTACTTAAAAAGAAGAATGCATGACAGTGGTTAAGGTATGCTTTAGGAAGAAGAATGCATGAAAGTGGTTAAGGCATGCTTTAGGAAGATGAATGCATGAAAGTGGGCTTTATTACTTAAAAAGAAGAATGCATGACAGTGGTTAAGGTATGCTTTAGGAAGAAGAATGCATGAAAGTGGTTAAGGCATGCTTTAGGAAGAAGAATGCATGAAAGTGGTTAAGGCATGCTTTAGGAAGATGAATGCATGAAAGTGGTTAAGGTATGCATTATGAAGAAGTAAAGAAGAATGTATGGCTAGCATAACATGCTAAGTAGTTTGGCTCAGCAATAAGTAAGTAATGGCCTAGCAGGGCCAGGGTATGGGAAACAGTTAAAAAAAAGAGATTCACATATGTGTACAAGCCAGAAAAACAAACAGGGTCTGTGTATACATTTCCCCAAAAGAAAAAGAATATGGAATTAAGGGGCTAAATGAAGGTAAAAACAGGATTTTTCCTATGGGAACGAGGAGGATCTCACCTGACACTCAAACATTTCGTGACAAAATACGTTCACAAATGCTAGAAAAACGCTACAAGTGAGACACATCAACGTATACAAGAACATCTTCTGTGAAATAGGCTTTGAGAGAGATACTCACAGCGTTCTCGATGACTTACACAGCTACGGAAACAGTACGAGATGCTCTCGATGGAGGCTATGAATCATGTGACCGCTCCATAAAAGGCGAAAGCTATGTGCAATATTCACACTGAGACAAAAACGAGAAGGAATATAGGGAGGCTCTGCATCAAGCTTAATAATGATGACAAAGGCCACCCTTGTCAAGTACCCCTGTATATATTAAAAGACTTTCCTAAAAATATTTTGGAATGTGTTTCCAAAAACGTGTCTTCCCAAAACGAAAAGTCAACGCGTCAAACACTTTATGTAAATCTAATGCGAGAAGCATAGACCTTCTTCCTCCTCCTTGGTCCCAATTAGTGGGAACTGCAGAAATCAAATCACTTACTCTTCTTGTCTGATCCAAGATCTGACTTCCTGGGATAAAACCCACCTGCTCAAGATGAATATACTGAGCCAGAAGAAGCTTCAAGTCAGTACTTATATCAGGGAAATGGGTCTATAATTATTACAATCCTTGATCTTTTCCTGGCTTTGGGAGTACACTAATGTTTGAAATCTCGTAATTTTGCTTCATCAGTGCTTAAAGCGGACCTTCACTCTGAATAAGAGCCTATCTTATATGTTTCCCACACCCTGCACATACAGATTGCTCACATTAAAAATCATTCTACCTGCCTCAACTGCATGTTATGAGCCTTTAAACATCCAAGATGGCGGCTCATGGAGCATCAGGCAGCCTGCAAACAGGAAGTGTCTTCTGACTGTGTTGCTCTGCATTCTGGGATTTCTGACCTTTCCCTGACCCCAGCTCTGCTGTTTAAAGCACATCCCGCTCTCCTCTCCTCAGTATGTGTGATGCTTCTGAGTCAAGATGGCGGTGGCCGTATCCAAGAGTCCTGAACAGAGTTGCAGCCCAGTGGGGGAAAGAATAATAAGTAAGTGACTAAAAACTTAAATAATTTTAGATGCAGGGGAATAGTTTAAGGGTTTGGGCTTTTGATTAAATCATGCTGAAGGTCTGGTTTAAGCTAATAAATCATAGAGCAAGATGAGGTGAATTTGTAGGAATGTTTTATAACAAATATTTGTAAAACCATCAGGTCTAGGAGCCTTAGAGACCTTCACTTGCTTTATTGTCACCTTACTTTCCTCTTCCTCTATAGCTCTTTCCTCATAGACCTCTGATAATTGAAGAAATTGGATTCTAGATTCCCTGAAGATAAAGATAATCTTTTTTTAGGAAAGGATTTGCAACTTTTTTGTGTTTTTGCCTGAACAGACCCTTTACATTTTGCATACAGTGTTAAATTTAGGGTTCATTAGCTTTAAACCCACCAGAATGTTTTTTTTTCTGACTGTAAAACCCCATCTTGACTAAGGGCACACAATAGAGGAAGTTCCACTGAAAGAAAATTCAGTGTCACAGGAGATGAGAGAGGTGCAATGGGCGCAGCGATGCTATATTTTGCGTTGGTTGACACTTTTTAGTAACAAGCACGCCCTTTAATTTACTACTAAATGGGGAACGAGAAGAAAGTTGTATTTACCTACTGCTTGCATGTCTGTCCCCCACTTTTATAGCTGTGAATAAACAATGATTCACTTATCTCTGATTTAATTGTTCTAATTAGAATCTATAACTAACAAAATGCCTTGAAAAATAAGTCTGAAGCTATATATTGGAGAATTTATACTGTGTGTCACTTTCACTGCCAATTTGCAAAATCTTTATAATTAAGGGTTGTAAATATTTCCACTGCTTTACTTTTCCACTAAACTGTTTAGTCTTACTGTGTAATTAAAGTGTAAATAAGCCTAAATTATATATATATATATATAATTGCTAAAACCACATTGTGGTTGTGTGCAATTTGGTTCAGTGTTTGGAGGCCCAGGGATTTACTGCATTAATCAGATTCGTCATTATATTGGGGCCTCGTAGTGGAGTAACATTTTAAATTACATGGTGTTCCGGGAAAGAAGGTGTCATGCCCCGTGGGGCACCCGCCTTCAGGTGAGTCCACAACCCCTAATCTCCACTGCAGCTTCTGCCTATAGACAAGCCCCCATTTGCCGGGATGCTAGATATGCCTCAATGGACAAGGTTGCCCCCAGGACTCAGATATTGCAAACGATGCAGACTTACAGGGTGAAGGCAGATGAACCAGGTACAAGGATGGGCAGAAGTCAAGCTGGCTGAGGTCACACATGAGAATGACAGTCCTTCCAATTCAGGGTTCTAAGGGAGAATGGTAGAGGATCAAGGTTGTCAGAGGTTGCACGGTACAAATGAGTAGATAAGCACGAGGTCAGGCAGGCAGGCGTCGATCCAAGCAGAGATCAGAGGAGGGCCAGACAAAGAAAGGCATCAACAGGTAATCAGAATCCAGCAAACAGTGGTCTTATAGCACCCATAAAAAGCTATGATGGGAAATACATGCTGGGAGAGGCCTGGTTTAATTAGGCCATCAGCCAATCAGGACAAGTCCAGAGTCAGCCCACCACCTTAACCCCTGCAATACTTGTGCTGACTAGCAAAACATGACCATAAAAGGAGACAGCACGCCTAAAGGTATGCCGGGGATGCGCAGTCATACTGACAGCCAGAGCACACAGAAAGGTGATTAACCAGCATGTGGGGAAGCTGAAACCATGACAGAAGGTTTATTTTGAACTATAATGTTATCCATTGTATTTAACATATTAACACGACATAAAAGACTATGCAGTTTTTGGATAGACAGCAAATACAGCGCTAGACTTAAAAGCTCATTACAAAACTATTAACAAAAACTCAACACAAATAGCTCTAAACATGCTCGCATTCCTGTCTGTGGAAATGACATCAAAGTCCCGTATTTGGGCTATTTTCTGTGTCAGGTGATTTTGGGGTGTATTAATTTGGCCGAGTTGCCTTTTTTGCGGGACTTTATTGTACATGTATGCCAAACCGAGTATTCGCCGTATTAATACGGGTGAAGCCGAGTTTTGGCTTGGCAAATTTTGGCTTGCTCAAGTTTTGGGTTTAGCTTTACAGCAGCAGGGGCTATTAACCATGTACCTTCCAGAGCTTAGGCATACCCACCATTGAATATCGATCAGATGTTTGATCAGCAGGTGTTTGAATGGACCTTACTTAACCGCCTTTCACTTGAGAAGCTTTACTCAGAGCTTCGGCCATGGTTGGCCCCCGCCACAAGTAAGGGGCATGCAATTGGAGGTATGACCACATTGGTTGGCTGCCTTCAATTTTTAGTACATGGCTCCTTCCAGAGGCTAGGGGCAGTGTCAGTTCGCTGTCCTGCAGGAGAAATACTGGTTCCCCCAGTTGCTCAAGGGGTATATGTTTCGGTATATTTAGGTCCATATTTCTCATCCTTCTTGCCCACTCACCTGTCTTTATGCTAGCCTTGCTTCTTCTCCCCTAAACCAGCTTCCCTGTGATCCAGTTGCCCCTGTTGTTTTTTTTGTTTTTGCTTTTCAGTTCTTGTTGCCAGACTCTTGACCCAATTTTGGACTTCCTTGATTCCAGCAACCACAAGATGGGCCACTCTGTCAATGTCCAATGTGTTGTGGGATCAGATCTTCATCTTGACTGGCTTCCTAGGATCATCCCACAACACATTCATCTTGCAGTGTTCCAGTCTGTATACCCATTTTGAGATTGGCAAGCTGACTGGTGATTGGCTTCTGGGTAAGTGTGTCTATTTTTTTTTTCATGTTCTGCGTGTCTATTGTCAGCATTGAATTTGCACTGTTGTTTGCATTTTGTATGCCTGCTCCCATTTTTTATGTGTTGATATTTTATTGCGTTAGCCTATTTGTCTCCCTGCCCTCCATTTCTACTACTGGGTTCATGTCTCAATTTAAATGTCCCCTTCTCACTGTTGCTAATTAAAACCCTTTATACAAGCATTGTGGCTTATATATGGTTTGGTTGGAAAATGTTTTTTTTTATGTCCCACAACATTTTTGCCTCCTTACAACTGTGTTTCCACCCATCTCCTCCAGGTTCAACTTATTAGTTTATGTATGCTGTTTGTGTTTTTGATCCCCTTTTTTGGTAAAGTTTTTTTTATTGTGATTCGAGTTATCCCCTGTTGCCCTGGCTCCCGACGCCCTTTCTAAAGCCCTAGACAACTTGTCAGGAGGCCTATAATCGGTCCCAACGCTGAACACGGGCAGATGTGCAGTGAGCCTTTGACCTGTTCAAGTCAAGATTTCGATGTCTGGACTACTCAGGAGGTGCGTTCCAATATAATCCCAAGAAGGTGGTAATATATATTTGGAGACACTAATTAAGCAGTTTATTAGTGACAAAGATATACATGGGATCATAATGGGGAAGTCGAAAATCAAGCTTCTTGCATATGCTGATGATATGAACCTTACCTTGTCTCATATTAAGTCTGGTTGTCCATTGCACCGTCTTAAAAGGGTAGAGTGTCACTGAAAAGTGATGCTATTGGCCTGTCAGCTTGACTCCATGAGTTGGCACCGCCTTACTAAAGACAGGTGCCACCTGGCTGCAGGGCAGGGTTGACTTCCTCCTGGGCACTCGGTGGAGGTGATGGGACTGCTTCTGCCAGACTGCTCTTGTTGCTGGTTCAGGGGCAGGTGTGGTAGGAGCTGGTGGAGGCATCAGGAATATTTGGTGTTTGTGCTATACTTTCTCCTATATAGCATCCAGTAGAGGTGCGGTCTGTGTGGTGAAAGCTACACATTAGTGTTTACTTGGGCCAATGCTCCCACACAGTCAACCAAAAAAAACATTTCCATTGGATCAACCGCCTCCTCAACCCTGCCCCTTGCCATTGGCTCATTAAGGAAACACATTTACCTCCTACGTGTCTGAACTCCCCTCACTGGGTGGGTGGTTGGAGGATGGCCCAGGCCTTAATTGTGGGTCCATGAAAGGCACGCCATACAAGGCAGCTGTGGGTGCAGATGTTGCCTCTTGAGCTGTAGTTGCTGCTGGCTGGTGGGTTGCTGAAAAGTCAAGGGAAAGTCACTGTTATTTGGCAAATTACAATATCTGCTCTCCTCTAAATCCTCAAAGAAGGTTACACGCTGGACCCCACATCTACGTATTGGACAAAATAGTTGGCTGCTCAATGGTCCAGATTACATTGTACGAGTTGCAAATAACATTTGCCTGTTAGTTTGCCCCTCATGTGTGTCCCAGGTAAGTCCTCCCAGTTGGGTTTTGCGGTTGTTAGACCTGCTCCCCACATGCAAATCTTCACTGCACCCAAGTCTAACCACTAGTGTTGAAGGTCCCCGACACACTCTGGTATGCGTTAGGGTGCAGCATCCCCGCCACCCACTCCTCGGCAAGTGTGAACTGGAGCATTTTTGGCAGTCCCCCATCAGTTTGCAACCTAAACAAAATGACCAAATGATTGAGGTTGAAAGTGGTCCAATGTGTAAAGCACAAACATCCCTTAGGTCCATCAAAATGTACCCCTCAGTTTGCTTGGCACTGATTTTCCACCGGACCACCACTTTCAAACCATCCCACTTCCTTTTGGCCTGGGCACCATCCTTGGCCTCCAGACCCGCCCTGTCATGTTGAGGGCAATCTGGTCCCAGATCTCATTTCGTAAAGTTTTGGGAAGACCCGGACTGAGACCCAGCTAGTCATAATTTTTGGGAATTCCATCCAGCAGAACCTCCAGCTGCGCATCATTAAATTGCCTACTCAGCTTGCCCCTGGTGAGCTAGTCTGGGAGGCCGAAGTAGGGGTCTGCTGGGTTGTGTGTTGGGTGGAGGGGGAGCCATGGTATCCACTCCCAGGCTTGGGAGGGCTGAATCGCTGGCTGGGGAATTAGCAGCAGTAAGCACTGCCATGAAGGTCTGTTGGTCAGGTATGTTCTTTGATACATAAGTGGGGGGTTAATTGGACATCAATTAAGTTTATTTCACAGGCCAGCACAGATGCTTTCAACCTATAAGCTACATCATAGGCATATAGAAGCAAGCACACTTCTGGGGTCCGCGGAGGCACAGCACTGCAGGGGTGTGTCATGCAGACGATGAGCAGATGCCAAGTACCAGCATGGTACCAACTGTGTACACATGGGAGCAGCAGCAGTGCATCATGGTGTTGGGTCAATTCAATTCAATTCATTGTTCTCCAAGTACATTGTGAGATGAACAAGGAATTCTTTTTGGCATATGCATAGTGCAAAAAACAGTTAAAAAAATGTTAACAGTTAACTACAGTTACAGTAACATAGGAAGGGGAACATGGGAACAGAGATACAGACACAGATACTCCTCTGAGTGCAAGTGAGTATGAGGACAGCCAAAGGAAAGAAACCCTTCCTAGACCTAGAAATCCTGCAGGCTGGTACCGCAAGACGCCGCCCAGATGGTAAGTACTGGAGTAGGGCTTGTCCATGGTGGGAGGGATCCCATAGTATCTTTTCTGCCCGAGTCTTGATTCTGTGGTTGTGCAGTTCCTGCAGGGATGGTAAGGGGGCTCCAATTATTCTTTCTGCTGTCTTTATTGTTCTTTGGAGTCTACACTTGACCCTATTTGTAGCTCCCTCAAACCAGACAGAAAAAGAAAAACACAGTACATAACCAATGACGGCATTGAAAAAGAGTACTAGCAACCTTTTCGACAGACCAGCCTTCTTCAGTTGCCTCAGGAAGAAAAGTCTCTGTTGTGCTTTCCTCAGTAGTTCCTTTCCCAGCTGAGGTTGTTGGAGATGGTCACACCCAGAAATTTAGTCTCACTTCGTCTTTTGATTTCGATTGATATGCTATGATATTCCAATCCCCTACGCATGTGTGCCGCTTTACAATCCAGCCAAGTTGTGTCGCTTTACAATCCAGCCAAGTTGAGTAGACATACAAACAAAGGCACATGCTGGGCCTTGTATTTCAAGCTGTGAAATAGGCCCACATTAGTGTGCAAACTCACTTGTGCCAAGAAGCAAATGCCCTCAGGTATACGCTACCACTGTCACATGTCCCACACTGGCATGTTTGTATGCAATATATCAGATGAAGACAGCATCCAGTTAAAACTTGTACTTTTATTCCATTCAGTTCTTAAAAAGAGCCTTATAGGTGACAAGTTTCAACTCAAACAAACCACACTACGCGTTTCAGAGTCTCCAACCCTTAATCTTGCATGATACTTAACTTAATCAAGTTTTAACTGGTTTTAACTTCATCTGATACATTGAAAAATACGTGTGAAATTTCCGGCCATGCAGCAGGATCAGTTGATGAGATGGGTGAGCTGTTTTAAAATCTTTTTCACATGTTTGTATGCAACACTGGGGTGCCTAAGTGGAGGGTTGCAAAATGGATGGGAGAGCTGGCTTTGCCATGTTGCTGGGCATTGTCAGTGAGCAATATCTGACATTAGTTGTGGAGGGGAGAGTGCGCCATCTGGCCAATGTGCATCTGTGACTGCAATCTGCACACCCAGGTTGTGTGGATGGAAAGCCAAATGACATATAAAGTGCTGGTTTATTGAGCATCTCTGTCCCTACAGAATCCTCCGAGGGGGAGTATGTGGTGATAGGGCCACTCAAGAGGAGAATGGTGCCAGACTCAGGTGGCTGTAAAGGCAGTGAAACAGACCACTACTCAAGCAGAACGCAAACCACACATGTGCAGAATTATAACCTTTTTCATTACAGACCCCGAAAAAGGTGTTAAGTATGTAGAAAATGGGGCCACATGAGTACATCTACAGCCACACATGTGTACAAACAAGTGTTTTTTTTATTTACAGGTGCCATGTTGATCACACAGAATAATTTAAGTGAAAATAATTTATAGTTTAAAAAATGTACAAAACTGTAAAAAAAAAAGAATGTTTTATTGAATTGAAAAAAATGTAAACAAAACATTTTAATAAACAATTATGTATTCTACATACATATATATATATATATATATATATATATATATATATATATATATGATGTGGTGGCCTTTAATAAAACAACTTACTTCAAGCAGGTTGTAGCAGCTCAAACAGGGGTGGGTAATGGTGTGGCAAAAGAGACGGTGGCCTAAGGAGAGAAAAAAAAGTAGCAACGGTGCGTAGAAGCAAGCGACGTGGAACCAGGGGTGAAAGGTACGTCTCCAGACTGACATGGTCTACTCAAAATGATCCCAATGAGGCATCCTTATTTTGGAAGCCTGCAGTGGCAAAAGCTCAGAACCATGCAACTGTGCAGAGATGCTGCTCTACAGTGCCTTCTGCCATAGCCTCAGACTTTTCAGTATTGACATCTCCCCTATAGAACATTGGGGGTCACACTAATTTTTTGATGATGAATGACTGTTTAATATAAGGTGTGCCTTTGGCAGTAATTTGAAACCTACATTTTTGAGTCGTTTTACTTTAACACACAAGAAATTGTTTGATTTGCTGTGATTTAAAACCGAATTGCTACGGGTGAGGAAAATTATATTCTATTAATACAATCCAATAGACCCAGGTCCCCTTTTCAAAAAAGAAAACTTTCTTAACAAATAAGTCCCTGTCAAAAGATTACATAAAAAATCTGGAGGAAGAGGAAGCCCATATATGGACAATCCAATATACCTCATATTTGGTAAGGCTCACAGAGGGAATCCCTGACTCCAAAGACAGCTGGTCCCACTCCCACCTCCGTTAGACCAAGGGGAACCGAAAAGGCACCCTGCCAAGAAACTGCGATGGTAGGGGAACTTCACAGGAATCTCACAAACAGCCTAGCTCCAGCTTGGTAATGGGAATTTCTGGGCCACTGTTCACCTTAACCATAAGCAAAATACATATTCAGAACCTGGATGACTTAAGGTATGCAGATCGATAAGAAACAGCTGTGTTTGGACTCATCGAATGCACAGCATTTGAAGATGCCTTATAACACCAGAATCAGTGTCACTCGACTTCCCTACCAAAAGTTATGTTTCATAATAGTTTTTGGTAGTTTAACTGCGAGCTGCCAGGAGGGAGGATTTTGCAACCACTTCCAGGGGGGAGTAGGGAGTGTTGGACCTGTGAATAAAGGTCTAGCAATTCCGGCCCGAGTGACACTGTCTTGGGTGTCATGCTGGTACGTGCTGGAAAGACCAGGTACTCACAGGCTGCATCAGGCATCCGTATAGCTGCTTCACTTCATATTATCGGTCTGACTAAGGTACTGATTTGTCTGCTCATTCTGTTTGTAATTACCTCCTGTCACTTGCCCTTCAACCCTGTACATGAATATGATCATTGCTTGTATGTGGTCTAGTGTACTCTAACAACCAATATATAACTTAATCTTAGGCTGCTCTTTTTATCCTGATCCTGAGTCATGTGCTTTTGGTAACCCTGTGGGCCAGTCTGGGCCTGTTTGTAAATATGCCCTTTCACATGTGCTGGTGATCAAACAAAACCTTTTCATTGCAATTTTGCGTGTGAAAGTTCCCAAATGTGGTGCCAGTATTCAAAAAGGGGTCCAAGGGGGAACCTGGGAACTACAGAGTGGTAAGTTTAACATCTGTGGTGGGCAAGTTGTTTGAAGGTTTCTTAAGGGATATTATCATGGAGTATCTTGCTGAAAATGACCTTAGGCCAGACAGACCTAATCAGCTTTTATGAGGAGGTAAGTTCAAGATTAGATCAGGAGGAGTCATTGGATATCCTATATCTTGACTTTTCTAAAGCATTTGATACTGTGCCACGTAAAAGACTGGTAACAAAGATGAGAATGCTTGGACTGGGGGAAAACGTATGCACATGGGTCAAAAATTGGATTAATGATCGAAAGCAGAGGGTGGTTGTCAATGGTTCGTACTCAGATTGGGTAACTAGCGGAGTACCACAAGGGTCAGATCTGCGCTCAGTTCCCTTCTATATATATTAATAACATGGGTTATGATTAAATAGTAAAGTCTCAATCTTTGCAGATGATACTAAGCAGATTTAAATAAATTGGAAGCATGGGCAGTTAAATGGCAAATGAAGTTTAACACAAATAAATGTAAGGTTATGCACATGGGAAATAGAAATCTGTGCCACGATTACACACAAAAGAAATGCTTGGTAAAACTACAATGGAAAAGGACCTAAGGGTTTTAGTTAACAATAAACAATACACTTAACTGTAGTGATCAATGCCAGGCAGCAGCTGCCAAGGCAAACAGGATCATGAGGACCAGAACATAATTTTACCCCTGTATATTTCACTGGTCAGACCCCATATGAAATACTGTGTACAGTTCTGAGCACCAGTGTGTAAGAAGGACATATCAGAATTAGAGTGCGTTCAAAGGAGGACAACTAAGGTAAAAAATGCAGTGCGGTGACTAGAGTACCCTGAAAGATTGTCAACGTTAGGTTTATTTAGTTTGGAAAAGAGATGCTTGAGGGGTGACCTAATAACTATTTATAAATATATCCAGGGTCAATACAAAATCTATTTAAAGTCAAGTAAAACTCTGGGGCATCAACTAAGGTAAGAGGAAAGACGCTTCTTGCACCACCGTAGAATGGGTTTTTACTGTAAGAGCAGTGAAACTTTGGAACTCTCTGCCAGAGGAGGTAGTAATGAAGAATACACTAAAAGAGTTTCAAAGTCGCCTGGATGCCTTCCTTGCATGCAATAACATTTCCAGCTATAACTACTAGACCACTGAAAGGAGAAAAACAGGCTGAACTGGGTGGACTAAAGTCTTTATTCAGCCTTACATACTATTTTACTATGTAAAGTTAAAAAGCTCACCCAAATGCCGGCTGCATATTACACCCAAATGTGCACCCAGTGTTACACTTGCTTCCTTAAATAATTATCATGATCCTCCAATGTTATATTTGGTATTAGGCACACTTAGGCAGTTATATATGGTCTATTGAATTGGGGCACTGTTTGATTTATTGTAGACTTGATATTACTTTACATTCCTCAAGCACTAATTTATTGTAAATGCGTGCCTTGCATGGCTAGGATATTGTTTCAACATTGTATAGTTTTGGTATTTATGACTATTATTTATGTATTTTCTAGAGCACCTCTTACATATGAACTCTTCTACAAGATTAATGGTTTATGAATGGAATATTATGGTACAATTACACTAGGTTTGTTACCTTGAATAAAGCTAGTATTGCAGTTTTTTACATCTGTAGATTATTTTGAATGTAATTTCATTTCTGATGCATCAAGCAAAAATAGATCCACTCTCGGCCTTTTTTGAGACCCCAGAATTGACACTGAAATGTTCTTTAGGGCAGTAAAAGACAGTGGAGAAAATACATCATATTTAGGATATTATTGCAGTAAAATTGCCTATCCCACAACCCAGCCATGGTTGGAGGCTATAGTGGTAGACTTGTTGTTTGACTGCTTATGGTACTCACTGTGGCTACAGTGATTGTTGACTTGACATGAGTGTTTGTGTAAAATGGTTCTATAGTGACCTCTCTATGGATCATTTGAAATTATCTGATGCAAAAGTTGAGGAGCATGTCAAAGCCTTGGGTGTCCAATTGTTTGTGAGAGATACATAATCCCCTAATAAAGCTGATACATGAGTGTGAGTGCTGGGTGCAGCAGAGAAAAATCCAGATAGACATTAGTGGTGTAACAGGAACCAGCTTTACTGGAATATTAATGCATGAAGAGAATGTCACCTTAACACAGTGGATAACACAGACAGGAAAAAGAAGTGATAGAGCAGAGCTTAATATACAGGAAAAATGCACATAGAGACTACAGTTAACCAAAATCATATTCAGAGACAAACATAAGTTGTTGCAAAGTATTGTATCTCTAACAAAAGCAAGGTCTTGGTTTTCCTACGTTAAGTGGCCAAAGGAAAAAGAGTGAGAGTGAGATCATTGGTTTGTGCTGTGGGGAAGTTTTCGGTGGTATCTTGTTCACTAATTGGGATGGGTGGGATTTAGAGATTTGAGATGTGCATTGGCTTTTAGGGTTCATTAATTATATTTCTGCTTTAATGATTTATTTGATAAAATGGTGTTTAGGGGGCCTCAGGAGGGATGTGATGGTCAAGTGGCCACTTTTTGAATAGATCAGGGGGTAGGAGTTGGAGAATGCGTCCCATGTTTAAGGTCTAGGCAGACCACTGAAACCTGAAGGAAAATTGGACTAACTGGACTTAATAAGCAAAAGGAACTAGTTTGGATGTCCTTGGTGGGTTGTCTCCAAAACAGGTTCCTCCGGGAATCTATTGTTATTCCCATGAAGGCTGTGGTGGGTCGGTAATGTTTTGGTAGTGTCAGTATGTCAGGAATTTAAGGGAGGTTTAGCATCGATTTTGCATAAAAGACACCAACATTTATTATTATTTATCTTCCTACTGCCAGGTTGTATTTTGTCTATAAAATGGATGTCGGGGTTCTGGAGCTGAGGTGGCGGAAGGTATGTAGAAGGCTCGAAGATGAAAATTTGTATTTTGAGTGTTGGTGATGTATATAATTAGGGGGTTTGTATTTAGCTATTTTTGATTTGTATAACTGTTTTAGCTTTAATTATTTAATTCATTTTTCTCTTTATGATTATGTTTTGGTGTTTTGGTGATCTTTCTTGAAATCTTTTTTCTAAATAAAAAACAAAAACACAATGCGTTTATATACTCCAGCATTCAACACCCAGACAGCTCTTTCTGGGTGTGAGAGACTTGCATTGCCCCACCTAATGTACTTGCTGTTTTTTGCACCTTTTCCCCCAAAAGTACGTGGAGGGGATTTAGTGCATCTTATGTAACAAATGTAAAAAAAAAAAAAAAAAATTTACATCACAGGTGCTCCTACAGTAGCCAGGGCTCCCACCGACACACAGACACACTGGCCAGCTGCCCTCCTGCCTGTTCACCACCACTGCAGCCACACACACACCTTAACAGCGCTAACATGCCCACCGACACAAGCAGTTTACCGGCTCATATCACTGATCCTGGGGGCGGGTAAGCATGGTATGTATAGGACTTGCCATTCACTGAAAACAATAGAAGCTGTCGGGGCAAACAGGCCAAACCACCCGCCTCCCAGAACCAGCACTATGGGCAGTTAAGTTGAGTGTGTGTGTCGGCAGCGGGCAGGTAGGCAGCCAGACTCTGGGAACAGTGTGTGTATGTGTGTGGCAGGGTGTATGGGGTTGATGCCACACACTGCCTTTAATAGGAGGATGCCGCACACTGCCTGCAATGGGGACTGCCACACCTTGCCTTTAATGGGTGAATGTCGCACACTGCCTGCTATAGAGAGATTCTGCACACTGTCATAGGGGGATTGGGAGGATTCTGCCACTTCCTGTTATTAGATTGCTGGGGGCGGTATTTAAGCACACCATTTGGTTTAGAATATTTTTTTCGAATTTTCCTGTGTGCAGCTTATGGTCACCCTTATGGATTTCTTCTTTTGGGGTGTTGGCAATGTATTCTCGAGAAACCAAGTACTGTTGCATTTAAATTCAAACGGAAAGTCTGCCATGAAATTGATAATGATAAAAAAAACTCTGTGTGAATGTATACTTGAGTGTGAAAATGGACTACAGAGATGTGTAAATGCTGAAGGCCTGCATTTGACCACTAAAGAGATTGCACTCAATTATAATTTGTATGTTATTCCTATTCTGACCTAATAAAATGATCACAATAAAAAAAAACTATAATAAAATTGTATACATTTTATTTTTTTTTCCAATTGTGACTTAATGAATGTATTAAATTTAAAAAATATTGTTTTTTTTATAATAAAAACTGTCTACCTACCTTGTAGATAGGCCACTGCATAAAAGCAGCAGCATGGAGCGGGTTATGGTCAGGTGCATCTTATAATGTGAAAATACAATAAATATGTGGGCAGAATGTTAAGTGGAAGTCTTCATTTTTATTGCTGCAAGAAACATAGTGATATGCTTTCTTTACTTACTTTAGTAGTTGTTTTCTTTTTTTTTTTTTGTTGGCACCGTCACTCACAACCGCCATTCTGTCTTTTTTAAAAACAAAATCTAAAAACATCAAGTTCAGCTCTACTTGATTAGTAGAACTGGCACGGGACTCTGGTGACAGCCTTAATATTTCTTCTTTCTTTGGCAATCCCTGTAGATGAGAGATTTCCCCTAAGATGTCGCTTTGGTTTTGTCTGTGAATCATATCTATAAAGCAAGTGTTTCACAAAGTTACAGGAAGAAGTTAATGAATTTTACAACAAAATATCCACCAAGGAATCCTATTATCATACTGCAATTCTAAAAAAAACTCTAAGGAGAGAAACTGATGATAACTGAGAAAATGTGTCTGTGGTTATGAACAAAAACCAGATCAAAATTAACTTCTACTTTGAAAGATAGATTTTAGCTTCCTGTAGATTTTGCTTTCTTTGCCCAGATATGTAGGAATTACACCACTTGTTTTTCAGCATTAACATTGCAAAATATAAATGCTATTTGGAATAAATGTTACTTTTCCCCCCCCTGTTATTTTCTTGCTAGATTACTGGAACCCATGTTGAAGAACTACATGCAGAACTACAAGTGGATCCAAACCCATGGAGATCGGTCCGGGAATCACATCGATTGATTCCCTCCCCCCTGGGGCGTCCAGCTGTCTGAAACCCCCTAGGTCGCCCATAAACGCACCTTGCTATCCCTCTAGCAGGGTGCGTGCTCGCGCCAGGCATTTGTGAATGGCCTGCGCGGACACGCTCCCTGTTAGAGGGTAGACAGGGATGCAGCCGTCAGCGCGCTGGGATCTATGGCCCTTATTTATGAAGGAATAGCGACAGGTAGCGACTGGTGAGTGTCCGGTAATGACGGGCCCCGCCACGAGAACGCCGGCTCCCCACCACAATCACACATTTATCAAGCCAATCCTGCTTAGCGACTGAGATAGCGCCATATAGCCACTCATTCATCATTATTCCAGCCTCAGCCCACAGCGCCAGCGTCCGACCTTGAACAGCGACAGGTATGACCTCTCGCTACCTGGCGCTCTCCAATGCATTTCAATGGAACAATCTTTAAATATTCATAATTAATTGTTATTAATTGTTTTTTTTTTTTTTTAAATGTGAAAAATTCTGTGACCACTTCTGCCATTTTAGATAATTTTTTTAAGGTAAAAAAATAAATGTACAGAATTGATATTACAGGTCTGATATTAATGTATTCATATTACAAAATTATTTAAAAAACTTGTTTTTCTTGGTTTCCAAAAATATGGTTGTTTGGGGGTTAAAAAACTACTTTTAACCCATCGCCGCCTGCGCTCTGGGGTTTAAACATGCATTTTACAGCGCAATAATTTTTTGAGCGTGATTTGTTAATGAATATGGTGGGAGCCGGTCGCTAGGGCCAGTCGCTATCATGCGCTCCCATACAGCGCGGAACCTGTCAAATAGCGACTCCTCACCCAATATTCAACATTATGGCAAACCGACTGAGTCGCTATCAACTACCGAACAACGGCCAAGCACAGCGACTACTAGCGGGCGCTCTGAAAATTTTGCTACAGTCGCTCAACTGTCGCTACCTGCCGCTATTAATGAATCGGCCTCCCCATCTCATATTAGACAAGCTCCTGGATGAAGGGGCTCGGGCAGATCAGAGCACGCTGATTGGACGAGCAGCCGCGCATGTTTCGTCGGACCAGGAAGAGGTGAGTCTGTTTGGGCAACCTGGGTGGTTTCACACATTAGGGCACCCAAATCGGGGTAAGGACCAAAACCCAGGATAGTCATTTTTTGGTTCCCAGGTTTTGGTCCACATTTGGTCCAGCAAAAAGTACATATAACCCCTCCTAAAATCAATTAAAACCCCAGGGCATGCAGGTAACCCACCCCGTCCAAAGTCCCATCACTATACAATATAAATACTATGATCAAATATATGTTGCATGGACCCGCTGAGCTATACAAAATACACCAAACTAGTATTATCACCAAGCGCCAAATTTTAAGGGTACTTTATAGGTTCATTAAAGTGCCTCAATGTAATATAGTATTAATCAAATCACCATTTTCAATTCTGTGAGGTATTTTTGAATAAAGAAAAACAAGGTGATGGCAGCATTCAAAAAAAATGTTGGTCTGGCAAAGCAAATTCCAGAATTTCAGTTGCTGTTATTAGGCATAACTGTGTCAATGACTCAACAGGAAACCGCCATGTAACAAATGGAGAACAGTTGAATCAATCTGAGATTTAGGTTTGCACAGGCTTCTCATGTAAGGGGATTATTGGACGTATTTTTTTTTAACATGACCGTTCCCCAAAGTCTGTAACTTCAAATGCTGCTGACACAATTACACAATATGGCTACAGCATAGTAATAATTACTTCTATTTGCCACAACATGGAAATTCATAAGAAAAGTGTGCCAAGAAATTGATAATGATAAAAACCTTTGTGTCAAGGTATATTTGAGTGTAGAACTAGAGTACATAGATGTGTAAGAGCTGGAGGCCTGGAATTTGACCATAAAGATTTTGCACTCAATTGTAATTTTATTGTGACTTAATAAAATGATCCCAATAAAAAACTATAATAAAATTGTATGCATTTTATTTTTTATTCTTATTGTGACTTAATACATGTAATAAATTAAAAAATGTATGTTTTTTTTTCATAATAAAAGCTGTCTACCTAACCAAGCAAAGGGGGTGGGAGTAGCTCCATCACTATTATTCATACAAAATTATCACCATTATTCAGGGCCTGGGAACCAATTTATCGCCCAGTTTAACCATCCAAGTAATAAGCACCAAACATGTCTAGCTATGTGGAAAGACAGAGATTTGGTTGCACATATCTGCAGATACATGTGGAAGCCACACTGCCCCGGCAAGGCACTCTGTGTTTAGTGTGGTCCCTACTCTTATTTTTGAGTCCCCAAAGTTGGGACATGCAATGCAGCCAGAGCTACTCACCTGGGAAGCTGCCAGCCTCCCTTTAGAACACTCCATAGGGAGAGATCCATAGCTAGACATGTTTGGTGCTCAATACTTAGATGATGAGAGGGTTAAACTGGGCGGTAAATTGGTTCCCAGGCCCTGAATAATAATGATGATAATTTTGTATAAATAATAGTGATGGAGCTACTCCCACCCCCTTTGCTCTGTCTACCTAACCGCCAGCAGGTCTATATCTAACCTGCAAAGGATAGGTCACTACATAAAAGCAGCAGCATGGAGCAATGTAATAGGGCCAAGTGTCTTTACTCTACTGTTTGTGGAATTCACCTCTAACTAAAGAGTTTGGAGCTTTTGGTTATGAATTACTTACAGTGTCACAAGTCAATGTCAAGCTTAAAGCGGACCTTCAATCTGAATAAGAGTCTATCTTATATGTTTCCCACACCCTGTACATACAGATTGTCCACATTAAAAATCATCCTACCTGCATCTACTGCATGTTATGAGCCTTTAAACATCCAAGATGGCGGCTTATGGAAGCCGCCATCTTATCAGGCAGCCTGCAAACAGGAAGGGCCTCCTGACTGTGCTGCTCTGCATTCTGGAACTGCTGACCATTACCTGACCCCAGCTCTGCTCTGTCTGAGCAAAGCACAGCTATAACCCGCCCCCTGTACCTTATCCCACTCTCCTCTCCTCAGTAAGTGTGATGCCTCTGAGTCAAGATGGCGGCGCCCGTATCCTAAATTCCTGAACAGAGTTGCAGCCCAGTGGGGAAAAGAATAATAAGTTAGTGACTAAAAACGTAAAATATATTAATTTTAGATGCTGGGGAATTGTTTTTTTAAGAGTTTGGGCTTTTTTTTAGCACAGTGACCTTCAATGTAGCACTTGGAATCCAACTTTTCAAGCAAACCAGTTACAGATTATTCTGGCTTTCCAGACCTGCCCCAGCAACAGTTAGTTCATTTTATTAGAAAGTACAAACATTAAAGAACTTTATGATGGGGTAGGCCACATACGTTCACAGACTGTGACCATGAATGTTGTTTGTAAAGATTGTCCATCAATTGCAATACATACAGTACAGTACATAGACATTTCATAGACTCCCACAGTCACCACATAGTGGAGCAATCATGGCCTAGGGCTAAGAAATTGGCTTTGTGACCAGAGAGTAGCAGGTAAAATTCCATGTGTGCGTGCACACAATGGCCACTATTAGCCCTAGTACTATTACTATAGTTTCTATGGCTGAGAAGTAGCCTAATATCACCATGCACACAGCCAAGCATAATCTAGAGGGGTGTTACACTTACCATCAATGTATTATAAAGCAGTAATTTATCACTGACAGTAAAAAAAAAAATAGGGGCTTTTGGGGAATAATGTTCTGTGCCATTCTTTACATCTTATGCTATGTTCTGCAATTATAGTAAACAGTCTAATGATACAAGGTCCAGGTATTCTACATAAATATTCATTGTGTACTTTAAGAGATTTTTAGTAACATATTGGATGCTGCCCCCCCCCCCCAAAAAAAAAAAATAAAATATATATATATATATATATGGAGCAAGGAATGGGTCTGGTATGAACATTCAACACCTCATTCAACAACTTTGGGATGATCATCCATTCCATCTCTGATTCTCTTTTGCTTGTGTATGGAATATAAGTCCCTTAGCTATAGTACCCAGTAGTGACTTTCAAAACAAATTGTTATATAAATTGTCAATAAAACCTCAGTCTACATAAGTATAATTATGTGGATCTTTTGAATGTGAAACAAAATGATTATTCGAGACTAAGGCCCTTATTCATCAAGCGATAGCGCCAGGTAGTGTCTGACGAGCGCCAGGTAGCGGCAGCTAACGGCGACTACCGACTCAAGTACGCCCGGCGGCGGTCACAATGACGCATTTATCAAGCAAAATGAGGCTAGCGCCGGCGAGAGCGACGGCTAGCGCGGCATTCATCATGAAGCCGGCTGGACCGAACAGCGCCGCTGCAAATTCCTTCACAGCGACAGGTATGACCTGGCGCTACCTGCCGCTCTCCCATACATTTCAATGGCAGACGCTGCAATGATTGTTTTTAGTGGTTTTTGTGTTCTTTTCTTTGGCACAAAATTCAACACATGTTTATATTGATATGTTTTATTAATCTGGCTGGTTATTTCTATGTTTTTGAAGTTTTTATTATTTTTGACAATGTAATGTTGTGAGTGACATGGGAATTGCATCTCCTCCACCCAAACTCATTGGCATCAAAATCGCTTGTTTTCACCACAAACGGGGCTTGTAAAGCTATTTTGTAGCCTGTCAGGTTGGGCGGTCACGTTCGCTCTTCGAAATTGTCAGCGCCCAAGCTATTCGGCAGCCCTGTCCTTGATGAATCTGTGTTGGTCAGTGTTTGTGCAGTCGCTGTTTTAATTCGCTATGTGGCGGCGCGAGCGGCGCTGTGCCTCGCTGCGCTGCGTTGTGCGGCGCTGTGCTGTTCATACATGTGCCCTTCTGCCATTTGCAAGGAATTCACTTCCCGCGACCCCAGTCGTTGTTAATGAATACACTGTAGTTGTGAGCGTGCCTGGCCACATATTGCAGGATTAACATTCAGTCGTACCAGCTCATAACAACCCGTTATGCATTCTCATGTGTGCCACATTTTCATGTAGTTGTCTAGTTTGATTTTGTGATGACTTTCGGAAGGAATAAGATTTGTATATTTAAGCACAACGGGGTATGCTTTATAAGGACCTATGCATTACAGTATGTAGAACCCCCTGCTAAATCAAGCTAATAATTCGTGGCGCCTTGGGCCCTAGCTTGTTTTCAAGCGTCATTTTATTTTTTTCCGCCACTTAGCTTGCACATAGCTGATATTAGCTTGTCCCTGTTGCGCGCATGTTTGTTTTTGAATTTAGAATCACAGTTGCTTGCGTCATATCCGGTTCCGGTATCCTCCTTTGCGTTTCAACGCCACCTAAAGCTAAAAATGTCTAGCGCTTATGCCAATAGCTTGTTTTCAAGCGTCATTTAATTTTTCCGCCACTTAGCTTGCACATAGCTGATATTAGCTTGTCCCTGTTGCGCGCATGTTTGTTTTTGAATTTTGAATCACAGTTGCTTGCGTCATATCCGGTTCCGGTATCCTCCTTTGCGTTTCAACGCCACCTAAAGCTAAAAATGTCTAGCGCTTATGCCAATAGCTTGTTTTCAAGTGTCATTTTAGTTTTTCCGCCACTTAGCTTGCACATAGCTGATAATAGCTTGTTCCTGGTGCGCGGAGCGTTTTTTTTTTTTTTTAATTTTTCCCATGTCGCTTTGGTCATTTCCGGTTCCTGTTTCCTCCTTAGCGTTTCCACAATGCTGCCCAGACGGCGAGTGATGCGCCTCCCCAGCTCCTCCTCCGACTCTGACCCCACCACCCCTCCCCCACCTCCCCCACCTACCTCACCTCCCCCACCTAGCACCCCTCCCACCCCTTCCCCTCCTGGGCAGGCCAAGAAAAGGCGCAACCGGGTGGATAGCCGCGTTAATGGCCAGGTGGTCAAAGTGAGTATTTGGTTTGTGTATTTTTTGCCTTAAAGTTGCAGAACATACAGGGGGGATTGGCCCTGAAATTTCTTAGTTTTCTGGCCAAATTGGATCACTCCCCGTGGGGCATCCCCATTCTGGATGTCCTGCGGGGATGCCCCCCCCTGGAGGGCCCTAAAAATTACCTCAGCCCCGTCCCATCTGTGCATGCGTGAGCTGCGGATGCCTCTTGCGCTTACCTCTAGCAGGGTGTACCCCTGCGCCAGACATTTTTTAATTTTGTGTGCAGGCGCACTCCCTGTTAGAGTCAAACGCCACATGCGTACTTTGCCGTGCAGACCCAGCTGAGCTGGTATGCACGTCCAAACGGCCTTGTATGCGCATACCACAGCGGCGCAGAGCGCTGTGCTCGGCTGGCGCAGTCACGTGGGAGCATCCTCAGTGGTGTATTTGTGGCCTTCCAAGGGGGTTTCAGACAGCGGACCACCCACAATTGGTGTGGCCCACCAAAGTGCACACAAACCCAGAATAGTGATAATCCTGGGTGTGGGTCCACTTTGATCTGGTCTCTGTATAACTGTTTATGCCATTGTTCTGATGTCATGTATTGATTTGTGTTTTTTTTTTCATTTTTCATAGGACTTCTGCGTGGCCCAGTACGACTATGCCCGTGGAGGAAAAAAACGAATTGCCATGGAGGTGAAGGCCACAGTGTCCCGGCGCTTCCACACCGAGCTCTCGATCAGAGCGATTCAGCAAAAGTGGTCGGACTTTAAGCGCCGGGACCCTGAAGGCGTGTACCGCCTATATGATGCCTACGCAGCAGGTAAGTTAAAGCTTATGCTCTGTTTATACTTTTTGCAGAATCATCTGCTAAGCTGTGTCCATTTGTGCTCTTTATATTAATTATTTTCTTTCACCCCCTCAACACAGATAAGCGTCCTCCCCTGGGGAAACGTGGGAAGGGATTCCTCCCCCGAACCAGGCAGGCGGACTCGGGGGAGTCATCGGGGGAGGGTCCCTCCCGCGGGTCCTATTTAGAAGACCCAGGGGAGGAAGGGGATGACGCCCCAGAGGAGTGTGCTGCTGGGGGGCTGGCAGGATCAAGCCTCAGCTCCTCACACTCTGAGTCTGAGGACTCTCACCAGGCAAGGGGCCACTCTCAAGTGGGGAGTCCAAGTGGGGTGGTAGAAATGGACTCGCCCACACTCCCTGAAGGAGCAGGGAGTGAGAGGGAGGAGGGTGGCCCTTTGCCTGGTGGATCTTCCGACCAGAGTGTGAGGAGCCGAGGCTGGGCTTCAAGTGGCGGATCATCCCCTGGTGAGTGTCCTTTTTTTCATTGTTAGTCTGTGACAGGTTTCATCTTGCAATTTGTACTTAGCCCTTGCCATTCCTCTCTAATTTGCAGGGCATCATATAGGCGGCACCTCCATGGCCTTTTGGAGAAGCATTCTCCACGGGCATAGTCGTGGTAAGTGTTTGTTGTTATCCATCACATTCCCTATGTTATGACATTCATTAAAGTGGACCCACAAACATTGATAGTGCTTGGATTCTCGAAGGTTCCCTGAAAAATCACATCCCTCACCCAGGGCACCCCCCAAAAAAAAACCCCACAAACTCCTTACCTCTTTGGGGGTTGCCAAAGCCACCGTCCCAGCCTCCTGTGTGACACTCTAGATGTGTGTGCGCCTGCGCTCTGTTTCCTAATGGGCTGCGCGTGCGCACACACTGGAGGAGTGATGTGTGGAAGGCAGCGGCGGCGGAGTACGTTGTCTCACTCAAATTGTGGTGCTCTGCCAAAGCGGACCAAAACCCAGATTTGCTGCAATCCTGTGTATTGGCCCACTTTTAACAGACACATGTTTCCTGGTCCATTGTCACAGCTGGTTTGATAATGTACCTTAACCTCACAAACCCCACTACAGTGCTAGCCAACTGGCAACCACCCCTATGTTTCTGCCCACACCATGATGGTTGTTCTCATTTCTTTTCTTGGGTTAAGTTGTTCCCGCTAAAACATGTGGCACACTAGTAACATTAGCCAATCAACTGCTAATGAGTCCTTTACATAGCACTGTCTATGTTATTTGCACATTAGCTTTAGGGATACATGTTGCAACCCTAACTAATTGTCATTAACTCATGGACCAGGAAATATGCTAATTTTGGACAACCTGTATGTAACCATGCAAGCCTTTGATTTTTCAGACTCAATAACCAGATGGATGTCAAATAGTCAGGTGTCATTGGCCCACTAATTGTGTTTTTGTCTTTTGCTTTCTGTTGACAGATGTTGCTACGCAGACGGAGCCAGAAAACCTCCTCCCCACCCCAGCTCCAGGGACGGCCAGCAGCATGGGCCCCCGCCACAGCTGCGATGGTGAGTACATCCCACTTCATATGCCTAAAGACTTGTGAAACCTATGTCTTCTAGTCACATCTGCAGACATTTAAAATGTACCTATGTGTTAATTTCACACACATCTAGATTCCATGTGTTTGCACAATAATCCAACATGCCTGTCTGCATGCTTGATTGTTGCCTCACATTCTTCATTTGGCCACATAGAGACTATTTTTGCCTTAGACACAACCAAATGGGCCGTATTAGGTCTGGACCTCTAACATTATAGGGCAAACTTGTGTACTCGTTAGGACTTAGGCCCTGATGTTTGGCTGTGACTAAACACAAAAATGGACACACTGGGACTTATACCTTCTTTGCTTCCCCAAAGTTAAAGTGGAACAACAACCAGGAATTTGACTTTCCTGGGTCTTGGTCCACTACGGTGGGGCACCCCTGATCGTCACCGCTGTGTGACAACCCCCTGAACTCACTTTTACTCCAGCAAACGTACAAGCCGCGGCAAAGTGGCTCCTCCTCCGCATCCCGCGCGTCCCTTTTTACGCGCGCGTGCCTGCGCCGGCCATTCACAGACGGCCGGCGCAGGCACGCACACGTCTAGAGGGGCGCCAGGGAGGGCCCGGCGGCCGTGCCACAACGAAACAGAGGTAGGGATTTTGGGGTGTTGGGGGGGTTTCACCCCGAGGGACATCCCGATCTTGGATGTCCCGCGGGGAGGGAGGTGATCGGGCCGGGAATCTGATAGATTCCAGGGCCGATCACCGGTGGGTGTTGGTACACTTTAAGAGTAAATGTATGCTTGGGATGTGTTGTTCACATTCCTGCCAGTCAATAGTACTCATATCATGTTAACCAATAAGCGCACAGTGGTCAACAATGTTAATGTGAGTGTCACTTAATTGGACACACTGACATTACATTGCTACATCTGTGTCTGTTGAAGTCACATTCAATTTATTAATAAATTGTTGTTTCTACATCTCTACAGCTTGTGAAAACCAGCATCGCAGACTGTGGCGGGAGATCAGGCTCCTGAAGCTGATGCTGCTGGCCAAGAAGAGGCGCCGGCGGCGTCGTTAGGGTGGGGGGAAGGCTGGCCTGTTGACGCCCTTTGTTGGGCAATGTTGGCCCTGTTGGCCCTGTTTTTTAATTAAATATTTTGATGAACATCATTACAGTGTGGTGCCTTGCAAAGCATAGTTTAACTGTCTCAAAACCCATTTGTGTGTCAATTTAGCCATACCTTTGGAGCCATTTCATGTGTTTACCATAGTAAGCTATGGTCTCAAATGTGTGGCCTAAATTTACAAATACATTGACATATCTAGATCAAGATACTCATCCCTGACTGTGTTATTAGCTAGGTCTTAGGAAAAACACAATTCAGAGGTGGGTTAAGCAAATATATTTACACAAACCAAAACAAACAAAATTAATATTCTTGGCTGGGTGGCCGGGGAGGTTGGGAGTCATTGCTAGGGGCGGTGTTGGGGGACAACAGTGCAGTAAAAAATATAGACTGCTGTTGTATGAGCTGTTGTATCAACAGCAACGTTTGGTCCTGCCGCTGGATCGCTTGTTGCTGCTGGTGTATGGAATCTTCAATTGCATTGGCCAGCCGACCAAGTTGCTGGTTTTGATGCAGATTCTGCATCAATAGGTCGATCTGGCGCTGCTGGGCCTCATGTTGTTGCTGACACATCAGCACCTGCTGTTCCAACGCCGCAATGCGCTCATTAGTTCCATCACGCGGCTGTTGGCGACTGTAGTCCTCCAGCATCCGGACCCCTAGCTCATAAAAATCAGCACTGGTTGGTGCCACACCTCCTCTTGCTGTGGTTTGAGCCTAACAAAATAGAAAACAACATTTTAGTCAAACCGAACCAATGCAGGTATGCCCCTCAAAATAATTAGCCAAAACAGTCACTATACAACTTACCCTTGTCTGAGCCTCGGAAGCTTGGCCACATGGGACTTGGGAAGAGGTCCCAGCTTGGGGTTCTGGTTCCGCCTCCTGCAAAAACAACAAAGAAAGGAAATGTGACATGTTGCTTCATCCACTACCCACGAACATGCCAATGTGGTTATAGGTCGTCTACATCATCAAAAAACAACAAGGGAGGAGTAATGCACACCATACACAACAAGAAAATCTGGTTCAAAAAAGTTTATATTTACAAAAAAGTGACCAGTTAAACAATATAGCCTCAGACGCATGTCATCACAGGTTGATAATGCAACAATGTATACAGTCTGATCACATCGATTTATACAATTATAAGAGTGAATTACAATTACTCCACCACATATAGGGAACTCTTGGATTTAATTGTGCCTATGCATAATTGAAAAACAGAGGTAACAGCCCTCTGTTGAATGAACATCAGAAAAAAATATCCTTCAGTTTCCAAAATGCGGTGTCAGCAGCACACAGTATTATGCTGCCCTCTAGCTGTGCTGTAAGCTTACTACTTGTTTCTAGATCAGACCCATAGAATGACTGATAGGCAGAGACTGCTGGTAATGATAAACCAATTATCTGAAAGCTATAACAATATTTACATATATACAATGATAGACCAATATGACCATTCACAGACAATTATAAGATGGGTTTAACAACGAAATTACTGAACATCCAATGTTACACAGTGAAACATGATGAAAAATCTCGCAAGAGCATGACACATAGAAAAACAGTTTGCCTCATTGATTACCAGGTATAGGGATCGCTCAGGGGAACGTTTCGGGACCTTGTCCCTTCCTCAGCAGAGCGATAGGTTGTACACGCTGCAGCGTGCTTTTAACTGCATGTCCTCCCCCGGCCGGCCGAGTTAGTGACGTCCCGAACGCCTCCGATTGGACGCGTGCGGTGACGTCACTTCCGCCTAGCGCCGTCCCGGCCACCGCACATCTCCAGGGCTATACTAACCAAGAAGATGGCGGCGACGCACGGGGCGGCGACAGGCGGAGTCCCAGAGTCAACTTTATTAAAACAAAGACATGAACAAACGGACACCACTGTTAGTAGTGACGCCACATCGAGGTTTAAACAGGACGAAGACGTGCAGGAAGGAGATGCATTTTTCTCGAGCAAGGCTGCTGGGCTATTCAAAGCAGGCATATTATCTGAAAAGGAAGCAATAGCCGATTCAAAAAACGATCTTTGCGCACATGATCAAATTCAATTAAACAAAGTTTTCTTAACCCTAAGGTTTATGTTCTATGATGTATGAATGATAATGTTATTATTGCATGCCTTGTCTGTGCCCCTGGCTCATCAACTATCACGCTGTCAATGTCATCTTATGCCAATTATAAATCATTCACATATCATTATGTCACCCATTGTGCTTATAGATATAGATGAAACGCACTTCCTTAATAAATATGTATGGGATATGAAAAACATATAATAAAGTTTAGACTACTGGGATAAGGCCAGAATTATTGGAGAGGACATGTCAATATGCCATACTAAAAAACTGTAACAGAAGTTGCTCATAAAACTATAATCATCCACGTAAATAAAATGGATACCTGGAATAACATATAATACCTATTGCTTATAGGTATGCCTTAATCTTACATGTAAGGTGTGAAATCTATGTCTTCATTAAGACCACGGGGAGACTTAGTCTCAAGTTTATAGATCCACCATAGTTCCCTCTGTAAAAGTAACCTATCAAGATCACCCCCTCTGCGTGGAGGTCTGATCTGATCAATAACTGTGAACCGGAGTTGATGGACTTGGTGGCCATGTTCTAGGAAATGTCTAGCCAATGGGGAGGTGAGATCAGTTCGGCGAATACTACTCCTATGCTCACTTATTCTGGTACGGACCTCTCGGTTGGTCTTACCTACGTATCCGAGACCACACGGGCACTTGATCAAATATACTACATTTGTACTTGAACAGTTAAAAAATCGTTTGATAGGGAACTTCTGTCCTGAGTGTGGGTGCGAGAAGGTCTTCCCTTGTGAAACATAGCCGCACTGACTGCAGTGCCCACAGCTATACATACCAACCGGGGCCTGCCTGTCCGTCAGCCATTGAGAACCTTGAGATGTAGAACTCTGACTACGCGTGTCTAATAAAGGAACATCTGCCCTAATAAGATGATTCCGCAGATTAGCTGTTTTTTTCCGAACAAATAATGGTCTGTTCTTAAATAAAGGATCTAACTGGGTATCCGATTCCAATATGTGCCAATGTCTCAAGATAATCTTCTCGATATATGGGGATTGCATAGAAAAGGTAATTGGGATCGGGAATCTCTGTTGTGGCTCCCTAGGTTTATGTTGGAGAAGGGCCGATCGGTCTTGAGTTCGGGCCCTATTAAGTGCATCTTCAACCATCTTAGGGTCATACCCTCTCTGCTGAAAGTCAGTGGCCATTTCTCGGGCCCTTCTATCGTAAGTCTCATCATCTGATGTAATTCTCCTCACCCTTATGAATTGACTATAGGGGAGTCCTTCTTTGAGTCGTTTATGATGAAAACTGTCTGCCCTTAGATATGTGTTCCGATCTGTAGGTTTACGGTATAGATCGGTTGCAATCCTGCCTTCATGGTTATTTATAAGTACGTCAAGAAAATGTACCTGTTCAGCACTGTACTCTAATGTGAATGAGATCGTAGGGAGATGATTATCCAGTCTGGTCTTAAATGATAGTAAGTCTGATTCCATACCCTGCCAGATAAAAAAGACATCATCAATGTACCTTAGCCATATCAACACATGATCAATGAAATCGGGGTCAGGATACACAAATTTGTCCTCAAAATTAGCCATAAAAAGATTAGCGTAGGCCGGGGCCATGTTGGACCCCATGGCCGTCCCCTGCAACTGTAGGTAAAAATCATCTCTATAGCGGAAATAATTCCTTGAGAGAACAAGCTCAGCCAAATGGGTACAGAATAAGTCGTCTACATCAGCCATGTTACCTGCGTGTCCTCCGGCACAGGTAGGCTCGAGGTATCGCTGCCAGAGAGTGGCAATTCCACATCCGAGATGTCCGGCAAGTTGGCATATGCTAAACAGGAAAGTCAGGTTAGTAGGTCAGTGGACCAAACTCAAATGTAACCTGGCTAGGCTATCGAGGCCATACCTCAACAAAGTGCAAAATTACACACTAGACCAAAGGTATCTGTTAAACTCAGATTGTTAACATGTATGTTAGAGGACTAAGAGGCAATAATTTTGGCAAAGAAGATCAGACACATTGCTTAAATTACACATACCCGCAATCTCCCAGATGTCTGGAGTGGGGCCCTCACTCGAGCTTGGACCTTTAAAATACATGTGGACACACAAGTTGCCAGAAGCAAGTGCAACAAAAGTAGAGCCAAAATACAGACTAGAGCAAGGCAAAACAACTTACCCTCATCTCTGGCAGCCTGAACTTGAGGGGCCCTTTCTGGACAGCCACTTCCGATATTCGGGTCAACTAAAAAACACAAGTAATGGCTCTAAATATTCCTCAAACTACTACGGGGAATGTTTGTCAAAAAATATGTCCTCCAAAATACATTGCTATCACTCCAATAACTATTAGACTGACCCTGGGGAGGGAAGAAGCACTCCCAAGAGGCATCTTCAAGTTGACAAAGCAAACATGTAGATTATTAGACTAACCAAATTGAACCAGTGTAACAGAAACAGCATAAAGGATACATTATGTATTGCTATACACACCAACAGGGTCCTGTTGACCTGCAACATCGGAAGTGGGGTCCAAAGATGAACCAGTCACTTGGCCTACCAAGAAAAAAGAGGAATGAGACACATGCACTTGGGTTAAAGTGGATAAAGCAAGGTGGACACATGCACTTACCGACATCCAAAGAGTAGCTTGGATCCGAAGGAGATGCTGGGGCCAATGGCATGGGAGCTAGGCAAAAATCAAGCAAACATTGAGCCATAGTTAATGTGCGTGCAAAAATACAACATGCATTAAGGTGTGTGTGAGCAGCTCATTCACTAATATTCACTAATCAAGGCCAGTGTGGCTTCCACATTTATATGCAGATATATGGCCACACATCTCTGGCTTCAAACATATCTACACATGTTAGGGCCTTGTTAGTTAGTTGCTGTGAGTGTTACAGTGGGCGTGAAATTAGGCCGCAGGCCCATATTATTAATACTCCACAGTGCAACACTCGATTGTTTGAGCTGCTCCCACACCCATTTGTTCCCCAAACAACCAGCACCAAAATTAGTGGTAAATACCTTCAATGGCAGACTGGGGTAGCCTTGAGGTTGCTGGAAGGGCAGGAGTTTGGGTGTCCTGAGGCACATCCCGGACAGCAGCATGTGCACCTATGCAGAAAGCAACAGACAGGAAAGTAAAAAATGTTTGAGCTCTAATGTACTACTTCACAGGTCCTACTGTTAGTTGGTCAGAAAGACAAAATGCTAATCACATACATTAACAGTAGCTTTTCTAAAAAGGCAGAAAATATGTACCTTCAGTCCAACCTGTGGTAACATCCCCAGGATCCACACCCTGCAGCCGAGCCAGTGGAATTTTGGCCTTCAGCATCTCCTCATACGGCCTGTAGGTACTCTTTGGAGCCTGGATGGTCCCACTGTCCACATCAAGATCGTGATTCATCTTTTTCATAAGGGCCCCTCTCAAAGTGTAGAAGCGTTTCCTGCAGGATGGGCCACTACGTGGGTGTTGAGCAGTGCTACTAAGCTCCACACCAATGGCATCCCACAGTTTGCTTCTTTCTTGTTTGCCTATGGACTTGCTTTGGGAGCCAAAGAGTAGCTCCCATTTAGCAAGGGTAAGGCGCACAAGATGATTATTCTCAGCCAAATTAAATTCAGGCTCCCTCTTGGCACCTGGGCGCTTAGCCTGGGGTGCTGCCCCACCTTCAGGCTGCGCCCTTTTCCGTAAGGGAGGTCTGCGCACAGCACCCACCAAACTCCTACTTGGGCCTGCTGTGGCCGGCAGATGTCCTGAATTTGGCTCCATCCTGTAGCTGCACACACACACAAATACACACCCAACAAGCACGCATGCAGACTACAGAATGGCATCGCAATCTGTTTGGGTTGGGCAGGTTTTATGTGCTCTAACAGCCAATCAAAAACCAGGCCACTTAATTGATTCACACATACAGCCCAGTTCCTTCTAGCCACACCTCCACTGCACTGACTGAAGCATGTGTGTTAGCCAATTAACTCATTACAGACCTCATTAACCAAACAACACACACCCAAATACAACAATGGACTGATGTATCTGAACCCCTTGTGACATAGCCTAACGGCTATTTAAATAAACAGCAGCTTACCTTTCATTGGCCCACCACTGATTTTTCGGCCATGTCCGTTAATTCACGCAAGTTTCGGCTCACGTACGCTAGTAGCGCTACTAGCGTGCGCGTGCGCACTCCGTTTTACGCACACCTGGGTCGGCTAATTGGCGCCCGGAAATAGCAGAGCAACGCAAAAGGCGGCAAAGCGGACCTGTCCTTTTTGAAAGAGAAGTATAAATGGAAGGAATTTGCAAGCTTCTGGTATTCTTACACTGTGGCAAAGGCTGTGGTGTGGTGCGGTGCTCGCTTGCTTCCCTTAGCTCATTTGAGCCTCTGTCTGGGTTCTGTCCTCACTCTCTGTGGCTTGTTGGGTGATTTCTGACATCAGTGCTGTTTCTTTAGGAGCTTGTTTTTGGTGGCATATGCAAATATTGTGTAGCATACAGCAAGTGAGGCTTGATTTTGGGGCCTTTTGTGGGCTGTGCAGCAACTCCCCTCTTGGTTGTGCCTAACTTAGAAAGCTGTTTTTCAGCAGGCTGGTGGTTTGGACCACTATAGTTCTGGTTTTGTGGTGAGCTGCATTGTAGCGGGTGTGTGTGGAGTGTGATTGTTTGTGTGTGTGTGGTGTGTTTGTGGTTTTTGTTTTATTTTTTTTGATTTTGTATATATCTTGAGTGTGTGTGATGGATAAGAGGGTGATGTATGGTGTCTGGGTGGATGGATGTATGTGTATGCTGAAAGAGCAGGAGGAAAGGGAGCGGGGTGTTGTGAGGCTTAGGGCACCCCGCTCCTTTGCAATCCGCCTTTCAGTATGGGACTTAAGTGACGAGCAGATCAGGAGCCGCTTCCGTCTGAATCGTGCTGCACTACAGTCCCTATATGATCAGATTAAGCACAAAATCGAGCCATCCACCAAACGCACTCAATCCATTCCAGGCATAGTACGCCTGTGTGCCACTCTTAATATTTTGGCACGAGGGACCTTCCAGGCAACCTCCGCCCTCCTCAGCGGGATAAGCCAGGCTACTATGAGCCGCATATTAATCCAGGTAGTTCTGGCCATTTGTGATTTAATCCCAATTTACATCAAGTTTCCTGAGGATGAGGAAGAGGTTGCCAAAATAAAACATGCTTTCTATCTGATGGGAGGGATCCCGAATGTGCTAGGGTGCGTTGATGGTACACATATCCCTTTCCGCCCTCCCCGTGCACAGGAGCTGTATTACAGAAACCGTAAGCATTTCCATTCTATGAATATCATGGTTGTCTGTGACCCAGACATGAGGCTGCGGGCGGTGAGATCGGGGTTCCCCGGCTCATGCCACGATTCTTACGTCTTGCAGCGGACAGTCCTGTGCCGGAAGTTTGATAACAACGAAATGCCAGCTGGCTGGCTACTGGGTAATAAATTAACCATGTCAATGTATTTTGAAAATAATATGTGGCCTAGTAAGCCAAATTCTTAAAAAAAAAAAAAAAAAAAACATGTACTAGTACTAATTGCTGTCTCTCTCCTTGTGTTTTTTCTACAGCGGATAAGGGATATGGGCAGAGAACGTGGGTCATGACTCCGGTCAGGAGCCCACGGACCTCTGCCCATGAACGCTACAATGCAGCGCATCGCAAGACCAGAAGCATTGTGGAAAGAACCATCGGCCTGCTGAAAGCACGCTTTCTCTGTTTGGCACGGCCAGGAGGAGAGATGCTCTACAGCCCACAGAAGGTCTCCAAGATCATCCTTGCCTGCTGTGTGCTACACAACATTTGCATTTGTCACCGAATTCAAGCCCCCGAGGAGACAGCACTGGTGCCAGAAATCCCCAACCTGCCCGCAGAAAGAAGGGAGGACACCCAGACTGGCGATGAGCTAAGGGAAAGGATGATCACTTCTTTTTTTGCGGTAAGCTAACTACCCTTCACTCTAATGCAAGTACTGCACTACTGGGTAAATGTATTTGACCTCCCATCAAAATGAGCAAAAAAACACACTAAGGGGGGTGTAAGATGACCCAAACCACTCTAAGGGGGGTGTAAGATGACCCAAACCACTCTAAGGGGGGTGTAAGATGACCCAAACCACTCTAAGGGGGGTGTAAGATGACCCAAACCATTGTAAGGGGGGTGTAAGATGACCCAAACCACTCTAAGGGGGGTGTAAGATGACCCAAACCACTCTAAGGGGGGTGTAAGATGACCCAAACCATTCTAAGGGGGGTGTAAGATGACCCAAACCACTCTAAGGGGGGTGTAAGATGACCCAAACCACTCTAAGGGGGGTGTAAGATGACCCAAACCACTCTAAGGGGGGTGTAAGATGACCCAAACCACTCTAAGGGGGGTGTAAGATGACCCAAACCATTCTAAGGGGGGTGTAAGATGACCCAAACCACTCTAAGGGGGGTGTAAGATGACCCAAACCACTCTAAGGGGGGTGTAAGATGACCCAAACCATTGTAAGGGGGGTGTAAGATGACCCAAACCACTCTAAGGGGGGTGTAAGATGACCCAAACCATTGTAAGGGGGGTGTAAGATGACCCAAACCACTCTAAGGGGGGGTGTAAGATGACCCAAACCATTCTAAGGGGGGTGTCAGATGACCCAAACCACTCTAAGGGGGGTGTAAGATGACCAAAACCACTCTAAGGGGGGGTGTAAGACGCCAATGTTGGTTATCAAGTAATGCATTTTTTTATTTTCAACGACAAAACAACTTTAAAGATCTATACTAACTGCACTTTTCTTATTTTTTCAGGCACCCAGAGATGCACCCTGATCCATACTTTCCGTTTCACAAACTTTCCTGCACTTTCCTTTGCTTTATAATTTCTGTTGGACTTTTCATTTTCAATTTCATTTCTGTTTTAATTTTATTTATTTTTTAGTGTAAAAATAAAAAAAACAATATATATACATGTGGCTATGTGTTTAATTCTGTTGTAAATTTCCTTTTCATTCTAATTCCTATTTTAATTTTCCTTTTCTTTCTCAGTTCTGTTTTTATTTTCCTTTTCTTTCTCATTTCTGTTTTTATTTTCCTTTTCTTTCTCATTTCTGTTTTTATTTTGCTTTTCTTTCTTATTTCTGTTTTTATTTTCCTTTTCTTTCTCATTTCTGTTTTTATTTTCCTTTTCTTTCTCATTTCTGTTTTTATTTTCCTTTTCTTTCTCATTTCTGTTTTTATTTTCCTTTTCTTTCTCATTTCTGTTTTTATTTTGCTTTTCTTTCTCATTTCTGTTTTTATTTTCCTTTTCTTTCTCATTTCTGTTTTTATTTTCCTTTTCTTTCTCATTTCTGTTTTTATTTTCCTTTTCTTTCTCATTTCTGTTTTTATTTTCCTTTTCTTTCTCATTTCTGTTTTTATTTTCCTTTTCTTTCTCATTTCTGTTTTTATTTTCCTTTTCTTTCTCATTTCTGTTTTTATTTTCCTTTTCTTTCTCAGTTCTGTTTTTATTTTCCTTTTCTTTCTCAGTTCTGTTTTTATTTTCCTTTTCTTTCTCAGTTCTGTTTTTATTTTCCTTTTCTTTCTCATTTCTGTTTTTATTTTCCTTTTCTTTCTCATTTCTGTTTTTATTTTCCTTTTCTTTCTCATTTCTGTTTTTATTTTCCTTTTCTTTCTCATTTCTGTTTTTATTTTCCTTTTCTTTCTCAGTTCTGTTTTTATTTTCCTTTTCTTTCTCATTGGTGGTTTAATTGTATTTCCTTTTTCTTTAAAAAAAAAAAAAAAAAAAATACATGTGGCTATGTGCTTAATTATGTTTTATTTTGCATTTACATTCTAATATCTGTTTTAATTTAATTTCCTTTTCAACACAAAATAAAAACTACAAAAAGTAAAGAAACATGTTGCAATGTGTTTTATTCTGAAGGTACTTGATTCCCAGCCCACAGCAAAGCAAAGCGCAGGCGCTGTGTTGAATAGCGTGGTCAAACTGACTGACAGCGCCTACAAAGCTGAGGGCCAACATCATTGGGTTGATTCAAAGAAACATGTAACAGCTTTGATTTTGTTGCCGATCATCCTATTTTTCCCGAACGCTCGTGCGTTCGTATGAACTTGCGAGTGATTCTATCCCCTCGATTCAAAGAGGAAAAGTTAATTGATTTCGTATCGAAAATCGTAAGTTTGGTTGGGTGTTAGTCATTTTTTCCTGTTTTTTTGGCCATTTCCGACTCGCACGAGCCTACGTACGAATGCGTATATGCTCTTACGATCAGCGGAAGTTCGTTCCTAAATTTTAGGATCAAAACGTAAAACTTAGGATCAAATCCTAAAACTTACGATCAAAACGTAAAACTTAGGATAATTGGATGTGTTTAGGTGTGATTCAGAGAAACCTCTAAACGCGTTTTAAAAGAAAGCCACAGCCGACACCTTTTAGCAGCCGGATTGCTGTTCGTGAACAGGTTTTTTGGCTATGTGGAGGAGTCTGCGCGTCTTGTGCTCCAATGAACTGCATGTATCAGCATGGCCGAGGCCATTAATTGTTTGGCAATGCATACCTGATTCATGTATGCCTTATAAAAGCATTTTAATGTGGACCTTAATTAGTCCTTTGCATGTAAACCTTTATTTTGCAATATATTTGCGTTAATTAAATAAACTTATGACCTTTGTTATTTATTTTAAAATTGATGTACTAGAATAATATTTTTAGATAGCATTTATTGGTGTAGTTGTTTACCTTTGCTTTGTTTAATTATTTAAGCACATCTTTGGTCAGATGCATCACACTTACTGAGGAGAGGAGAGCGGGATAAAGTGCAGGATGTGGGTTACTGCTGTATTTTGCCCCCAGAGCTGGGGGCACGGACAGTCACAAGGCCCTTTCTGTTTGCAGGCTGCCCGAGAATACCTGAGTCGCCATCTTGGCTGTTTCTAGACTCATAACATGCAGAAGTTGCTGGGTGTTTTTTAATATTTGAGAGCAATCTGTATGTAGAGGGTGTGGGTAACCACACACAAAAAATTTAAGTTGTACCATTTGAAGCCAAAATATTAAAATTAAATCAACAAGTAAAAAATGCAAGTTAACTAAAAATTAAACAAAGTAAGATTTTATTATGCAAATGCATTCATTAATGGTTGGTTTCTACAAAATGAATGAAATAAAGAAAAATAAGACCAAATATTTAGAATGCACTTTAATGAGCTAAGTTTGTAGTGCGCAGCCGCAAGATCAGAAGGATTTACGTCCAGACAAAAAAGGAAAAAGGGCAAAACCAATGTTGCAACCTGAGAAATGAAACGGAAAATTCAGGATGGAAACTGACATAGGTCTGATTCCCAACCTGCCATACGAACGGACGTAAATTTGAGGATAGAAACGTATTTGCTTATAGAATCACTCGCAAGTTCATACGAACGCACGAGCGTTCGGGAAAAATAGGATGATCGGCAACAAAATCAAAGCTGTTACATGTTTCTTTGAATCAACCCATATAAGCAAATACGTTTCTATCCTCAAATTTACGTCCGTTCGTATGGCAGGTCGGGAATCAGACCTATGTCAGTTTCCATCCTGAATTTTCCGTTTCATTTCTCAGGTTGCAACATTGGTTTTGCCCTTTTTCCTTTTTTGTCTGGACGTAAATCCTTCTGATCTTGCGGCTGCGCATTACAAACTTAGCTCATTAAAGTGCATTCTAAATATTTGGTCTTATTTTTCTTTATTTCATTCATTTTGTAGAAACCAACCATTAATGAATGCATTTGCATAATAAAATCTTACTTTGTTTAATTTTTAGTTAACTTGCATTTTTTACTTGTTGATTTAATTTTAATATTTTGGCTTCAAATGGTACAACTTAAATTTTTTGTGTGTGGTTACCCACACCCTCTACATACAGATTGCTCTCAAATATTAAAAAACACCCAGCAACTTCTGCATGTTATGAGTCTAGAAACAGCCAAGATGGCGACTCAGGTATTCTCGGGCAGCCTGCAAACAGAAAGGGCCTTGTGACTGTCCGTGCCCCCAGCTCTGGGGGCAAAATACAGCAGTAACCCACATCCTGCACTTTATCCCGCTCTCCTCTCCTCAGTAAGTGTGATGCATCTGACCAAAGATGTGCTTAAATAATTAAACAAAGCAAAGGTAAACAACTACACCAATAAATGCTATCTAAAAATATTATTCTAGTACATCAATTTTAAAATAAATAACAAAGGTCATAAGTTTATTTAATTAACGCAAATATATTGCAAAATAAAGGTTTACATGCAAAGGACTAATTAAGGTCCACATTAAAATGCTTTTATAAGGCATACATGAATCAGGTATGCATTGCCAAACAATTAATGGCCTCGGCCATGCTGATACATGCAGTTCATTGGAGCACAAGACGCGCAGACTCCTCCACATAGCCAAAAAACCTGTTCACGAACAGCAATCCGGCTGCTAAAAGGTGTCGGCTGTGGCTTTCTTTTAAAACGCGTTTAGAGGTTTCTCTGAATCACACCTAAACACATCCAATTATCCTAAGTTTTACGTTTTGATCGTAAGTTTTAGGATTTGATCCTAAGTTTTACGTTTTGATCCTAAAATTTAGGAACGAACTTCCGCTGATCGTAAGAGCATATACGCATTCGTACGTAGGCTCGTGCGAGTCGGAAATGGCCAAAAAAACAGGAAAAAATGACTAACACCCACCCAAACTTACGATTTTCGATACGAAATCAATTAACTTTTCCTCTTTGAATCGAGGGGCATATTCAGCAATGTAGGCGTTGTTTCCAACAACGCTAGGTAGCGACTGAGGAGGCCTGCTATAGCGAATCGCTACCGCCCGCGGCTGACGCTAGCGGCGCTCATAGCGCCATACTTCAGTCGCTCATCTGTCGCTACCTGGCGCTATTGATGAATCGGCCTCCCCATCAATCCATAATTATGCAACTCCAATATGAGCTCGGATTGCACACATACTGTAGCTAACTCAGTGGAGAGACTATGACAAACACTGATAAACGGTATTCAATCGTAACTGGCAACATCATCCACATCCGGCATAGTTATAAGATCACAACTACAAAAATGTAAGTAATCCAAAAACTCCTGGTACGAAACTAAAAAATAGTATCAAATTCGAAATTAGTAATTATAATTAATAATATAATATTTACAGGTCTGCAGGTCACCTCTTTCATACTGAATGTCAGCTAAGGAAGAAGAAATAAAGAATAATCCTGTTCAAAACTTAGAGGCCGATTCATCAATAGCGCCAGGTAGCGACAGATGAGCGACTGAAGTATGGCGCTATGAGCGCCGCTAGCGTCAGCCGCGGGCGGTAGCGATTCGCTATAGCAGGCCTCCTCAGTCGCTACCTGGCGTTGTTGCGAACAACGCCTACATTGCTGAATATGATGTTGGCCCTCAGCTTTGTAGGCGCTGTCAGTCAGTGTGACCACGCTATTCTACACAGCGCCTGTTAGCTTTGCTGTGTCCTGGCCATCCAGTACCTTCTGAATAAAACACATTGCCACATTTGTTAAAAATTTTAAAGAGTTTTTATTTTGTGTTGAAAAGGAAATTAAATTCAACCAGATCTTCGAATATAAATGCAAAATAAAACATAATTAAACACATAGCCACAATTATTTTTTTTTTTTATTTGTTACATAAAAAGGAAATACAATTAAACCACCAATGAGAAAGAAAAGGAAAATAAAAACAGAACATAGAAAGAAAAGGAAAATAAAAACAGAACATAGAAAGAAAAGGAAAATAAAAACAGAACATAGAAAGAAAAGGAAAATAAAAACAGAACAGAGAAAGAAAAGGAAAATAAAAACAGAACAGAGAAAGAAAAGGAAAATAAAAACAGAACAGAGAAAGAAAAGGAAAATAAAAACAGAACAGAGAAAGAAAAGGTAAATAGAAAAGGAAAATAAAAACAGAACACAGAAAGAAAAGGAAAATAAAAACAGAACAGAGAAAGAAAAGGAAAATAAAAACAGAACAGAGAAAGAAAAGGAAAATAAAAACAGAACAGAGAAAGAAAAGGAAAATAAAAACAGAACAGAGAAAGAAAAGGAAAATAAAAACAGAACAGAGAAAGAAAAGGAAAATAAAAACAGAACAGAGAAAGAAAAGGTAAATAGAAAAGGAAAATAAAAACAGAACACAGAAAGAAAAGGAAAATAAAAACAGAACAGAGAAAGAAAAGGAAACTAAAAACAGAACAGAGAAAGAAAAGGAAAATAGAAAAGGAAACTAAAAACAGAACAGAGAAAGAAAAGGAAATTAGAAAAGGAAAATAAAAACAGAACAGAGAAAAAAAAGGAAAATTAAAATAGGAATTAGAATGAAAAGGAAACTTACAACAGAATTAAACACATAGCCACATGTATATATATAATTCTTTTTTTATTTTTACTCTAAACAAAAATTAATAATAAAACAGAAATGAAATTGAAAATGAAAAGTCCAACAGAAATTCAAAAGCAAAGTAAAGTCCAGGAAAGTTTTGGAAAAGGAAATTAGGGATCAGGGTGCATCTCTTTGTGCCTGAAAAAATAAGAAAAGTGCAGTTAGTATATATCTTTATAGTTGTTTTGTGTTTTCCAAAAAAAAAATGCATAACTTGATAACCAACATTGGCGTCTTACACCCCCCTTAGAGTGTTTTGGGTCATCTTACACCCCCCTTAGAGTGGTTTGGGTCATCTTACACCCCCCTTAGAGTGGTTTGGGTCATCTTACACCCCCCCTTAGAGTGGTTTGGGTCATCTTACACCCCCCTTAGAGTGGTTTTGGTCATCTTAAACCCCCCTTAGAGTGGTTTTGGTCATCTTACACCCCCCTTAGAGTGGTTTGGGTCATCTTAAACCCCCCTTAGAGTGGTTTGGGTCATCTTACACCCCCCTTAGAGTGGTTTGGGTCATCTTACACCCCCCCTTAGAGTGGTTTGGGTCATCTTACACCCCCCTTAGAGTGGTTTGGGTCATCTTACACCCCCCCTTAGAGTGGTTTTGGTCATCTTAAACCCCCCTTAGAGTGGTTTTGGTCATCTTACACCCCCCTTAGAGTGGTTTGGGTCATCTTACACCCCCCCTTAGAGTGGTTTGGGTCATCTTACACCCCCCTTAGAGTGGTTTGGGTCATCTTAAACCCCCCTTAGAGTGGTTTGGGTCATCTTACACCCCCCCTTAGAGTGGTTTGGGTCATCTTACACCCCCCCTTAGAGTGGTTTGGGTCATCTTACACCCCCCTTAGAGTGGTTTGGGTCATCTTACACCCCCCCTTAGAGTGGTTTTGGTCATCTTAAACCCCCCTTAGAGTGGTTTTGGTCATCTTACACCCCCCTTAGAGTGGTTTGGGTCATCTTACACCTCCCTTAGAGTGGTTTGGGTCATCTTACACCCCCCTTAGAGTGGTTTGGGTCATCTTACACCCCCCCTTAGAGTGGTTTGGGTCATCTTACACCCCCCTTAGAGTGGTTTGGGTCATCTTACACCCCCCTTAGAGTGGTTTGGGTCATCTTACACCCCCCCTTAGAGTGGTTTGGGTCATCTTACACCCCCCTTAGAGTGGTTTTGGTCATCTTAAACCCCCCTTAGAGTGGTTTTGGTCATCTTACACCCCCCTTAGAGTGGTTTGGGTCATCTTAAACCCCCCTTAGAGTGGTTTGGGTCATCTTACACCCCCCTTAGAGTGGTTTGGGTCATCTTACACCCCCCCTTAGAGTGGTTTGGGTCATCTTACACCCCCCTTAGAGTGGTTTGGGTCATCTTACACCCCCCCTTAGAGTGGTTTTGGTCATCTTAAACCCCCCTTAGAGTGGTTTTGGTCATCTTACACCCCCCTTAGAGTGGTTTGGGTCATCTTACACCCCCCCTTAGAGTGGTTTGGGTCATCTTACACCCCCCTTAGAGTGGTTTGGGTCATCTTAAACCCCCCTTAGAGTGGTTTGGGTCATCTTACACCCCCCCTTAGAGTGGTTTGGGTCATCTTACACCCCCCCTTAGAGTGGTTTGGGTCATCTTACACCCCCCCTTAGAGTGGTTTGGGTCATCTTACACCCCCCCTTAGAGTGGTTTTGGTCATCTTAAACCCCCCTTAGAGTGGTTTTGGTCATCTTACACCCCCCTTAGAGTGGTTTGGGTCATCTTACACCCCCCTTAGAGTGGTTTGGGTCATCTTACACCCCCCCTTAGAGTGGTTTGGGTCATCTTACACCCCCCTTAGAGTGGTTTGGGTCATCTTACACCCCCCCTTAGAGTGGTTTTGGTCATCTTAAACCCCCCTTAGAGTGGGTTTGGTCATCTTACACCCCCCTTAGAGTGGTTTGGGTCATCTTACACCCCCCTTAGAGTGGTTTGGGTCATCTTACACCCCCCCTTAGAGTGGTTTGGGTCATCTTACACCCCCCTTAGAGTGGTTTGGGTCATCTTAAACCCCCCTTAGAGTGGTTTTGGTCATCTTACACCCCCCCTTAGAGTGGTTTGGGTCATCTTACACCCCCCCTTAGAGTGGTTTTGGTCATCTTACACCCCCCTTAGAGTGGTTTGGGTCATCTTACACCCCCCCTTAGAGTGGTTTTGGTCATCTTAAACCCCCCTTAGAGTGGTTTTGGTCATCTTACACCCCCCTTAGAGTGGTTTGGGTCATCTTACACCCCCCTTAGAGTGGTTTTGGTCATCTTACACCCCCCCTTAGAGTGGTTTTGGTCATCTTACACCCCCCCTTAGAGTGGTTTGGGTCATCTTACACCCCCCTTAGTGCGTTTTTTTGCTCTTTTGGATGGGAGGTCAAATACATTTAAACAGTAGTGCAGTACTTGCATTAGAGTGAAGGGTAGTTAGCTTACCGCAAAAAAAGAAGTGATCAGCCTTTCCCTTAGCTCATCGCCAGTCTGGGTGTCCTCACTTCTATCTGCGGGCAGGTTGGGGATTTCTGGCACCAGTGCTGTCTCCTCGGGGGCTTGGATTCGGTGGCATATACAGATATTGTGTAACACACAGCAGGCAAGGATGATCTTGGAAACCTTCTGTGGGCTGTAGAGCATCTCTCCTCCTGGCCGTGCCAAACAGAGAAAGCGTGCTTTCAGCAGGCCGATGGTTCTTTCCACAATGCTTCTGGTCTTGCGATGCGCTGCATTGTAGCGTTCATGGGCAGAGGTCCGTGGGTTCCTGACCGGAGTCATGACCCACGTTCTCTGCCCATATCCCTTGTCCGCTGTAGAAAAAACACAAGGAGAGAGACAGCAATTAGTACTAGTACATGTTTTTTGGTGGTAGTTTGGTTAAAATTGGCTTACTAGGCCACATATTAGCAAAATACATAGACATGGTTAATTTATTACCCAGTAGCCAGCCAGCTGGCATTTCGTTGTTATCAAACTTCCGGCACAGGACTGTCCGCTGCAAGACGTAAGAATCGTGGCATGAGCCGGGGAACCCCGATCTCACCGCCCGCAGCCTCATGTCTGGGTCACAGACCACCATGATATTAAATGAATGGAACTGCTTCCTGTTTCTGTAGGACAGCTCCTGTGCACGGGGAGGGCGGAAAGGGATATGTGTACCATCAACGCACCCTAGCACATTCGGGATCCCTCCCATCAGATAGAAAGCATGTTTTATTTTGGCAACCTCTTCCTCATCCTCAGGAAACTTGATGTAAGTTGGGATTAAATCACAAATTGCCAGAACTACCTGGATTAGTATGCGGCTCATAGTAGCCTGGCTTATCCCGCTGAGGAGGGCTGAGGTTGCCTGGAAGGTCCCTCGTGCCAAAACATTAAGAGTGGCACACAGGCGTACTATGCCTGGAATGGAATGAGTGCGTTTGGTGGATGGCTCGATTTTGGTCTTAATCTGATCATATAGGGACTGTAGTGCAGCACGATTCAGACGGAAGCGGCTCCTGATCTGCTCGTCACTTAAGTCCCATACTGAAAGGCGGATTGCAAAGGAGCGGGGTGCCCTAAGCCTCACAACACCCCGCTCCCTTTCCTCCTGCTCTTTCAGCATACACATACATCCATCCACCCAGACACCATACATCACCCTCTTATCCATCACACACACTAAAGATATATACAAAAACAAAAATAAACAAAAAAAACCATTAACACACAACACACACACAAACAATCACACTACACACACACCCGCTACAATGCAGCTCACCACAAAACCAGAACTATAGTGGTCCAAACCACCAGCCTGCTGAAAACCAGCTTTCTAAGTTAAGCACAACCAAGAGGGGAGTTGCTGCACAGCCCACAAAAGGCCCCAAAATCAAGCCTCACTTGCTGTATGCTACACAATATTTGCAGATGCCACCCAAACCAAGCTCCTAAAGAAACAGCACTGATGTCAGAAATCACCCAACAAGCCACAGAGAGTGAGGACAGAAACCAGACAGAGGCTCAAATGAGCTAAGGGAAGCGAGCACAGCACCACACCACAGCCTTTGCCACAGTGTAAGAATAGCAGAAGCTAGAACATTCCTTCCTTTTATACTTCATTTTCTAAAGTGACAGGTCCGCTTTGCCGCCTTTTGCGTCGCTCTGCTACTTCCGTGCGCCAATTAGCCGACCCAGGTGTGCGTAAAACAGAGTGCGCACGCGCACGCTAGTAGCGCTACTAGCGTACTTGAGCCGTAACTTGCGTGCATTAACGGACATGGGCCAAAAATCAGGTGGGGACCAATGAAAGGGAAGCTGTTGTTTTTTTAAATAGCCGTTAGGCTAAGCACATGTCACAAGGGTTTGAGATACATCAGTCCATTGTTGGATTTGGGTGTGTGTTGTTTGTTTAATGAGGTCTGTAATGAGTTAATTGGCTAACACACATGCTTCTGTCAGTGCAGTGGAGGTGTGCCTAGAAGGAACTGGGCTGTATGTGTGAATCAATTAAGTGGGCTGCTTTTGGATTGGCTGTTAGAGCACATAAAACCTGCCCAAGCCTAAGAGATTGCGATGCCATTCTGTAGTGTGCATGCGTGCTTGTGGGGTGTTGATTTGTGTGTGTGTGCAGCTACAGGATGGAGCCAAATACAGGACATCTGCCGGCCACAGCAGGCCCGAGTAGGAGTTTGGTGGGTGCTGTGCGCAGACCTCCCTTACGGAAAAGGGCACAGCCTGAAGGTGGGGCAGCACCCCAGGCTAAGCGCCCAGGTGCCAAGAGGGAGCCTGAATTTAATTTGGCTGAGAATAATCATCTTGTGCGCCTGACACTTGCGAAATGGGAGCTGATATTTGGCTCCCAAAGCAAGTCCATAGGCAAACAAGAAAGAAGCAAACTGTGGGATGCCATTGGTGTGGAGCTTAGTAGCACAGCTCAACACCCACGTAGTGGCCCATCCTGCAGGAAACGCTTCTACACTTTGCGAGGGGCCCTTATGAAAAAGATGAATCACGATCTTGATGTGGACAGTGGGTTCATCCAGGCTCCAAAGAGTACCTACAGGCCGTATGAGGAGATGCTGAAGGCCAAAATCCCACTGGCTCGGCTGCAGGGTGTGGATCCTGGGGATGACACCACCGGTTGGGCTGAAGGTACATATTTTCTGGCTTTTACAATAACCTAATGTTAATGTATGTGATTTGCATTTTTACATTCTGACCAACTAACAGTAGGACCTGTGAAGTATTACATTACAGCTCAAACATTTGTAACTTTTCTGTCTGTTGCTTTATGCATAGGTGCACATGCTGCTGTCCGGGATGTGGCTCCGGACACCCAAGCTCCTGCCCTTCCAGCAACCTCAAGGCTACCCCAGTCTGCCATTGAAGGTATTTACCCATAATTTGTTTGCTGGTTTTTTTCAAAACAAATGGGTGTGGGAGCAGCTCAAACAATCAAGGTTTGCCCTGTTGACTATTAATAATATGTGCGTGCGCCCTAATTGCACGCCCACTGTAACACTCACAGCAAGTAACTAACAAGGCCCTAACATGTGTAGATATGTAGGACGCCAGAGATGTGTAGCCATATATCGGCATATCAATGTGGGAGCCACACTTGGCTTGATTAGTCAATATTAGTGAAAGAGCTGCTCACACACCTTAATGCATGTTGTATTTTGCTACGCACATTAGCTATGGCTCAATGTTGGTTTTATTTTGGCCTAGCTCCCATGCCCTTGGCCCCAGCATCTCCTCCGGATCCCACCTACTCTTTGGATGTCGGTAAGTGCATGTGTTCACCTTGCTTGATCCACTTTTACTCAAGTGCATGTGTCTCATTTGTCTTTTTTCTTGGTAGGCCAAGTGACTGGTTCATCTTTGGACCCCACTTCCGATGTTGCCGGTCAACAGGACCCTGTTGGTGTGTAGAGCAATACATAATGTATCCTTTCTGCTGTTTAGGTTACACTGGTTCAATTTGGTTAGTCTACTAAGCTACATGTTTGCTTGGTAAACTTGAAGATGCCTCTTGGGAGTGCTGGTTGCCTCCCCAGGGTCAGTCTATTAGTTATTTGAGTGATAGCAATGTATATTTGCGGACATATTTTTAGCCAAACATTCCCTGTAGTAGTTTGCTGATTATTTAGAGACATTTTTTTTTTTTTTTAGTTGACCCGAATATCGGAAGTGGCTGTCCAGAAAGGGCCCCTCAAGTTCCAGCTGCCAGAGATGAGGGTAAGTGGTTTTGCCTTGCTCTAGTCTGTATTTTGGCTCTAATGTTGTGCCACTTGCTTCTGGCAACTTGTGTGTCCACATGTATTTTCAAGGTCCAAGCTCGAGTGAGGACCCCACTCCAGACATCTGGGATATTGGTGGTATGTTTAATTTAAGCAATGTTTATGATGAGATTTGCAGAAATTAGTGCGTCTTAGTCCTGTAACATACATGTTAACAATCTGAGTTTAACCGAGACCTTTGGTCTAGTGTGTATTTTTTAACTTTTTAGAGGTATGGCCTCGATAGCCTAACCAGGTTACATTAGAGTTTGGCCCACAGACCTACTAACCTGATTTTCCTGTTTAGCATATGCCAACTTGCCCGACATCTCGGATGTTGAATTGCGACTCTCTGGCAGCGATACCTCGAGCCTACCTGTGCCGGAGGACACGCAGGTAACATGGCTGATGTAGACGACCTCGAAAACCATTGGCATATTCGTGGGTAGTGGAAGAAGCAACATGTAACATTTCCTTTCATTGTTGTTTTGGCAGGAGGCGGAACCAGAACCCCAAGCTGGGACCTCTTCCCAAGTCCCATGTGGCCAAGCTTCAGAGGCTCAGACAAGGGTAAGTTGTATAGTGAGTGTTTATGGTAACTTTTTGGAGGGGCATAACTGCATTGGTTCTGTTTGACTAAAATGTGGTTTACTATTTGTTTAGCCTCCAACCACAGCAAGAGGAGGTGTGGCACCAACCAGTGCCGATTTCTACCAACTAGGGGTCCGGATGCTGGAGGACTACAGTCGCCAACAGCCGCGTGATGGAACTAATGAGCGCATTGCGGCGTTGGAAAATCAGGTGCTGATGTGTCAGCAACAAAATGAGGGCCTGCAGCGCCAGGTGGACCAGTTACGGCAAAACCTACAACAGAACCAGGACCTTGGTCGCCTTGCAAATGTTATCGAGCAATCTGTACAGCGCCAGGAAGAAGCAATACAGCGCCAGGCAGAAGCAATACAGCGGCAGGACCAAACTTTGTTGTTGCTACAACAGCTCATACAAACAGCAGTCTATATTTTTTACTGCACTGTTGTCCCCCAACACCGCCCCTAGCAATGACTCCCAACCTCCCCGGCCACCCAGCCAAGAATATTAATTTGTAAACCTTTTTCTTATGATTTCTGTAAATATATTTTTGAAAACCACCTCTAATTTGTGTTTATCCATACATGTGAAAGCGAAATACACAGTCATGGATGATTTGCTCAATCATCTCTAATATTATGCCACCATTTATGTGCCACATTAGTTAACATTGCTTACTATGGTGTAAACATGTACTGGCTCAAAATGGCTGCCTAATTTTAGACATAATGGTTTTTTGAAATCTAAACCTATGCTGGTCAAGGAACAACACAGTTATTCGTAAATATAATTGTATTTAAACAAATTGGCCCAACACGGCCAACATAGGCCAACAAAGCCACTAAAATTGGACATGGCAGCCATCCCCCCCACCCTAACGTCTCCGACGCCTCTTCATGGCCAGCAGCATCCCTTTCATCTGTCGGAAGGCCCGCCACAGTCTGCGATGCTGGCGTATACAAGCTGTAGAGATGTGATTAAAAATAATATATTAGAATTTGATTGGGAACTCAACATACACAGATGTAGCAATGTAATGTCAGTGTTTCTAACTTGCTAACACTCACATTAACATTGGTGAACAATGTGCCCCTAACATTTTAAATTAAAGTTTTAATATTGGCTTGAAAACATGTTAGGACCACATACCTTTACTCTTAAAGTGGACCAACACCCACAATATAGTTTATCATGGGTTTTGGCCCACTTTGTTGTTGCTCACAGATCTGTTTTTCCCCTGATGTGTGTATACACACAGTAATCCATAGCCACTCACCTCTCCATGCTCCAACGTGCTTGTCACAAAAAACGCACGCTAACGTCTATGCAGGGAACAGGAATGTACACTCCTCTTCCGCCGCCTCTTCACGCATGTCACTCTCTGGCTGCTCATGGGGACCCGGCGGCCATTCACAGAGGCCCAGGGGGGAAAAATGCACGTCTGGAGTGGTGCGCGGGAGCCAGCGGAAGATAAGTTCCGATAATTAGGGGTTTGCTTGGTGGGTTGGACCCGCGGTACCTGCACTTATCGTATGTTCCGCGGGGTGTTAGTTGTTAGTTGTTGGCAAATTACATGTTTAATGCACATTAAACACCCTTGGTGTTGGGCCAGGTTAACTCTTGCAAATGTAATAATGTTTATGGCCAAGTAAGGACATTTATGTCTTTAGTCCCAGCCAAACATCAGTGCCTAAGGATGATGGAAGTTTGCCCTATAATGTTATGGGTAAACACCTAATCAGCCCCATTTGGTTGTCTATACGCCACAAATAGTCCGTATGTGTCCGTAACAAGAATGTGAGGCAACTATCAAGGATGGTGACTGGCATGTTGGATTATTGTCCAAACACATTTAACCTAGATGTGTGTGAAATTCACACATTGGTAAATTAAAACTTTCGACAAATGTAACTAGAAGAGAAATGTTTCAAAAGTATTTAGCCATAAAAATTTGGATGTACTCACCATCGCAGCTGTGGCGGTGGCCCATGCTGCTGGCCGTCCCTGGAGCTGGTGTGGGGAGGAGGAATTCTGCCTCCGTCTGCGTAGCGACATCTGTCCATAAAAAAACAAAATACAAAACAACATTTAGTGGAGCTATGACACCCGAAGTTTTGACATCAATCTGGTTATTGAGTCTTACCTCCCAAAAAAAAAAAATGTTTACATACATGTTCAACGATATTTGCTATCTTCCTGGTCCATTAGTTAATGTGAAGTGTTTATGGTTGCCACATGTATCCATTATGAAAATCTGGCACTAACCTTTACATTGCAATGTAAATGACTCATTACCAATTTAATGGCTAATGTTACCAGTGTGCAACATGTGTTTGCCCTAACTACTTCACGTAAATTAACTATTGCTAGCACACATCATGGTGTGGCCAGAAACATAGGGGTGGTTGCCAGTTGGCTAGCACTGTAGTGTGGTTTGTGATGTTAATGTACATTAGCAAACCAGCTGAGACAATGGACCAGGAAACGTGTCTGTTAAAAGTGGTCCAAGACCCAGGATTGTGAATATTCAGTGTTTTAGTCTACTTTGGCAGAGCAACACAATTTTAGTCCGCCACCGCCCCTGCCTTCCGCACATCACTCCGCCAGTGTGTGCGCACGCGCATGCCAGTATGAAACAGAGCGCAGGCGCACACACATCTCGAGTGCCACACAGGAGGCAGGGACAATGGCTTCTGCCACCCCCAAAGAGGGAAGTAGTTTGTGGTGTTTGGTTGGGGGGTGGCCCTGGGTGAGGGATGTGATTGGGCAGGGAAGGCACCAGAATCCAAGCAATATCATCAATGTTTGTGGGTCCACTTTAAGGAATGACATAAATTCCAAAATGAACTAGCTAACAACATACACTTACCACGACTATGCCCGAGGAGGATTTGACGCCAAAATTCCATGGAGGTGCCGCCTATATGATGCCCTGCAAATTACAGAGGAATGGCAAGGGCTAAGCACAAATGGTCAGATGAAACCTGTCACAGACTAACAATTAAAACATGTAAACTCACCAGGGGATGAAGCGCCACTTGAAGCCCAGGGAGGGCTCTGAGGAGGAGGCGGGGAGCCTCGGCTCCTCACACTCTGCTCAGAAGATCCACCAGGCAAAGGGCCACCCTCCTCCCTCTCACTCCCTGCTTGAGAGTGGCCCCTTACCTGGTGAGAGTCCTCAGACTCAGAGTGTGAGGAGCTGAGGCTTGATCCAGCCTGCCCCCCAGCAGCACACTCCTCTGGGGCGTCATCCCCTTCCTCCCCTGGGTCCTCTAAATAGGACCCGCGGGAGGGACCCTCCCCCGATGACTCCCCCGAGTCCGCCTGCCTGGTTCGGGGGAGGAATCCCTTCCCACGTTTCCCCAGGGGAGGACGCTTATCTGTGTGGAGGGGGTGAAAGCAAATAATTAATATAAAGAGCAAAAAAGGACACAGCTTAGCAGATGATTCTGCACAAAGGCAAAAAAAAACATAAGCTTTAACTTACCTGATGCGTAGGCATCATATAGGCGGTACACGCCTTCTGGGTCCCGGCGCTTGAAATCAGACCATTTTTGCTGGATGGCCCGGATGGTCAGGTCGGTCTGGAAGCGCCGGGACACAGTGGCCTTCACCTCCATGGCAAGGCGTTTTTTCGCTCCTCGGGCATAGTCGTATTCGGCCAGGCAGAAGTCCTAGGAAAAAAAAAAAAACAAAAAAAAAAATTTAATACATGACCTCAGAACAATGTCATAAACAGTTATACAGAGACAAGATCAAAGTGGACCCACACCCAGGATTTACATTATTCTGTGTTTGGGTGCACTTTTGTGGGCCACAACTATTGTGGGTGGGCCACTGTCTGCAACCCCCTTTGAAGGCCCCAAATACACCGCTGAGGACACTCCCACGTCACTCCGCAAGCCAAACACAGCGCTCCACGCCGGTGTGGTATGCGCATCCAAGGCCCTTGGGAGGTGCATACCAGCTCAGCTGTGTCTGCACGGCAAAGTACGCATGTGGCGTTTGACTCTAACAGGGAGTGCGCCTGCACACAAAATGAAAATATGTATGGCGCAGGGGTACACCCTGCTAGAGGTAAGCGCAATAGGCATCCGCAACTCACGCATGCACAGATGGGACGGGGCAGAGGTAATTTTTAGGGCCCTCCAGGGGGGGGGGGCCATCCAAGCAGGACATCCACAATGGGGATGCCCCATGTGGAGTGTTAAATTTTGGCCTAAAAACAATACAAATTCTGCCCCTATCCCCCCTGTGTGTTTATCAATTTTTAAGCTAAAAATACATAACTAAAATACTCACTTTCACAACCTGGCCATTTACACGGCTATCCACCCGGGTGCGCCTTTGTTTCCTGGGCCCAGGAGGGGAATGGGTGGGAGGGGTGGTATTTGGGGAAGGTGAGGTAGGTGGGGGATGTGGGGGAGGGGTGGTGGGTCCGGAATCTGAGGAGGAGCTGGGGAGGCGCATTACTCGGCGTTTGGGAGCCATATTGGAAACGCTAAGGAGGAAACAGGAACCGGAAATGACGCTAGCGACATTAGACAAATCAAAAACAAAACCTAACAAAAATACGCACCGCGCCCCAGCAACAAGCTATTCTCAGCTATGTGCAAGCTAAGTGGCGGAAAAACTAAAATGACGCTTGAAAACAAGCTAGTGGCATAAGCGCAAGACAGTTTTACCTTAAGGTGGCGTTGAAACGCAAAGGAGGATCCCGGAACCGGATATGACGCAAGCAACTGTGCTTCAAAATTCAAACACAAACATGCGCGCAGCAGGGACAAGCTAATATCAGCTATGTGCAAGCTAAGTGGCGGAAAAACATTAAAATGACGCTGCAAAACAAGCTATTGGCATAAGCGCTAGACATTTTTACCTTAAGGTGGCGTTGAAACGCAAAGGAGGATCCCGGAACCGGATATGACGCAAGCAACTGTGCTTCAAACTTCAAAAAAAAACATGCGCGCAGCAGGGACAAGCTAATATCAGCTATGTGCAAGCTAAGTGGCGGAAAAACATTAAAATGACGCTGCAAAACAAGCTAGGGGCAAAGGCGCAACGAATTATTAGCTTGATTTAGCTGGGGATTCTACATACTGTAATGCATAGGTCCTTCTAAAGCATACACCGTTGTGCTTAAATATACAGATCTTATTGCTTCACAAAGTCATCACACAATCTAACTAGACAACTACCTGAAAATGTGGCACACATGAGAATGCATAACGGGTTGTTATGAGCTGGTACAACTGAATGTTAATCCTGCAATATGTGGCCAGGCACGCTCACAACTACAGTGTATTCATTAACGACGACTGGGGTCGCGGGAAGTGAATTCCTTGCAAATGGCAGAAGGGCACATGTATGAACAGCACAGCGCCGCACAACGCAGCGCAGCGAGGCACAGCGACGCTCGCGCCGCCACATAGCGAATTCAAACAGCGACTGCACAAACACTGACCAACACAGATTCATCAAGGACAGGGCTGCCGAATAGCTTGGGCGCTGACAATTTCTAAGAGCGAACGTGACCGCCCAACCTGACAGGCTACAAAATAGCTTTACAAGCCCCGTTTGTGTGGAAAACCAGCGATTTTGAGGCCAATGAGTTTGGGTGGAGGAGATGCAATTCCCATGTCACTCACAACATTACATTGTGAAAAATAAAAAAAAAAACTAATACATATAAATAACCAGCAAGATTCATAAAACATATCAATATAAACATGTGTTGAATTTTGTACCAAAGCAAAAAACCCCAAAACCACTAAAAACAATCATTGCAGCGTCTGCCATTGAAATGTATGGGAGAGCGGCAGGTAGCGCCAGGTAATACGTGTCGCTGTGAAGGAATTTGCAGCGGCGCTGTTCGGTCAAGGCGGCTTCATGATGAATGCCGCGCTAGCCGTCGCTCTCGCCGGCGCTAGCCTCATTTTGCTTGATAAATGCGTCATTGTGACCGCCGCCGGGCGTACTTGAGTCGGTAGTCGCCGTTAGCTGCCGCTACCTGGCGCTCGTCAGACACTACCTGGCGCTATCGCTTGATGAATAAGGGCCTTAGTTTCCAGGATTCAAAGCCAAGATAAGACTGTTAAAATTATTGTTTTCAGAACGTAGGGGTTTATTTAAGAAACACTAAGGCCATGTAGTGCCAAATGAGTGTCAGGTGAATGTCAGGTTCCAGGGCAAAAGGTATATTTATCAAGTCAAAAATTCAGAGCACCAGAGTGCCAGGTAGTGTCCCATCTATCATAAGCCGCAGCGATGGGATGAGTGCCGACACTTATTTTGCCTGCCAGATAAGACCAAGCGCTCACCCTGCACTGTGTGGCCTTATCCCATACTTTTCAGTGGGCTTGAATGGTTTTAATTATTTTTGCTTTTTTTTATTTTATTTTTTTTTTTGTGCCACAGGATGCCTGGGCTGTTTGGAATTGTTTCTGGTTTTATTTTATGCACTTTTGTGTTGCCCTGCAAACTTGTGATTTGGGCCATGCAAAACATGTGTCCTGTCTTTTATGTGTCCCCAATGCAATTCCCGGTGTTTCTTCATCCAATTGTGCTGCTCTCACGACTAAAATTACACCTTGTAGATTACAATAGGTGCTGTGTGCTTGGGATCCTGTTTTTAGATCGCCCCTGTGTGCGCTCTGTATTTCCATCTGAAATATTGTAAACTTGCGGTGCTCCCAGCCGGCGCTGGGTGTCTGTAGCGTATATGGATATACAAGCTGTGCACAGCGGATAATGCCAGGCTGGGAATGCTACAGCGGATAGCGTCGGCAGGCTGAAGCCATGATTGTGGTGCAGGTGCTGCCAAGTGTCAAGTGCTGTCCGCACCATTCTTCATAAATATGGCTGCCAATTTTTTCTCTTTGTAGGGAACAATTTGCTAGAATCAGAATTAGAGATGAGCGAACTTTTGAAAAATTCGAATTTTCCGACAAAAATCGTTTCGACCCGAATAAATTCGCGACGAATCGCTATTAAAAACAGCTATTTCTGAGCCTCCTAGAGCCTCAATAGGGTTGTAAACCATTCTGCCTTGCTGTAACATGCACAGGATGCGTGCTGGGTTAGTTAAATAATACTTTGAAGAAATATCACATGCAGATCAGAGGCATCGCTAATAGAATCGCAGAGCGGCACAATTGCAGAGAGTTGAAGTGGCATCACTATGAGGGGCAGAAGGAGCCCAAACATTGCTTTAAAGAGACACTGGAGTTGGCAGCAGCAGGAGCCCAAAAATTGGATGAATCACACCCTGGAGTTGGCAGCAGCAGCAGCAGGAGCCCAAATATACACTGGAGTTGGCTTCAGGAGCCCAAAAATTGGATGAATCACACCCTGGAGTTGGCAGGAGTTGACAGTAGCAGCAGCAGGATCCCAAATATACACTGGAATTGGCTTCAGGAGCCCAAAAATTGGATGAATCACACCCTGGAGTTGGCAGCAGCAGCAGCAGGAGCCCAAATATACACTGGAGTTGGCTTCAGGAGCCCAAAAATTGGATGAATCACACCCTGGAGTTGGCAGCAGCAGCAGCAGGAGCCCAAATATACACTGGAGTTGGCTTCAGGAGCCCAAAAATTGGATGAATCACACCCTGGAGTTGGCAGAAGTTGGCAGCAGCAGCAGCAGGAGCCCAAATATACACTGGAGTTGGCTTCAGGAGCCCAAAAATTGGATGAATCACACCCTGGAGTTGGCAGAAGTTGGCAGCAGCAGCAGCAGGAGCCCAAATATACACTGGAGTTGGCTTCAGGAGCCCAAAAATTGAATGAATCACACCCTGGAGTTGGCAGAAGTTGGCAGCAGTAGCAGCAGGAGCCCAAATATACACTGGAGTTGGCCTCAGGAGCCCAAAAATTGGATGAATCACACCCTGGAGTTGGCAGAAGTTGGCAGCAGCAGCAGCAGGAGCCCAAATATACACTGGAGTTGGCTTCAGGAGCCCAAAAATTGGATGAATCACACCCTGGAGTTGGCAGGAGTTGACAGTAGCAGCAGCAGGAGCCCAAATATACACTGGAGTTGGCTTCAGGAGCCCAAAAATTGGATGAATCACACCCTGGAGTTGGCAGGAGTTGACAGTAGCAGCAGCAGGAGCCCAAATATACACTGGAGTTGGCTTCAGGAGCCCAAAAATTGGATGAATCACACCCTGGAGTTGGCAGCAGCAGCAGCAGGAGCCCAAATATACACTGGAGTTGGCTTCAGGAGCCCAAAAATTGGATGAATCACACCCTGGAGTTGGCAGAAGTTGGCAGCAGCAGCAGCAGGAGCCCAAAAATTGGATGAATCACACCCTGGAGTTGGCAGAAGTTGGCAGCAGCAGCAGCAGGAGCCCAAATATACACTGGAGTTGGCCTCAGGAGCCCAAAAATTGGATGAATCACACCCTGGAGTTGGCAGAAGTTGGCAGCAGCAGCAGCAGGAGCCCAAATATACACTGGAGTTGGCCTCAGGAGCCCAAAAATTGGATGAATCACACCCTGGAGTTGGCAGAAGTTGGCAGCAGCAGCAGCAGGAGCCCAAATATACACTGGAGTTGGCTTCAGGAGCCCAAAAATTGGATGAATCACACCCTGGAGTTGGCAGGAGTTGACAGTAGCAGCAGCAGGAGCCCAAATATACACTGGAGTTGTCTTCAGGAGCCCAAAAATTGGATGAATCACACCCTGGAGTTGGCAGGAGTTGACAGTAGCAGCAGCAGGAGCCCAAATATACACTGGAGTTGGCTTCAGGAGCCCAAAAATTGGATGAATCACACCCTGGAGTTGGCAGGAGTTGACAGTAGCAGCAGCAGGAGCCCAAATATACACTGGAGTTGGCTTCAGGAGCCCAAAAATTGGATGAATCACACCCTGGAGTTGGCAGCAGCAGCAGCAGGAGCCCAAATATACACTGGAGTTGGCTTCAGGAGCCCAAAAATTGGATGAATCACACCCTGGAGTTGGCAGAAGTTGGCAGCAGCAGCAGCAGGAGCCCAAATATACACTGGAGTTGGCTTCAGGAGCCCAAAAATTGGATGAATCACACCCTGGAGTTGGCAGAAGTTGGCAGCAGCAGCAGCAGGAGCCCAAATATACACTGGAGTTGGCTTCAGGAGCCCAAAAATTGGATGAATCACACCCTGGAGTTGGCAGGAGTTGACAGCAGTAGAAGCAGGAGCCCAAATATACACTGGAGTTGGCCTCAGGAGCCCAAAAATTGGATGAATCACACCCTGGAGTTGGCAGAAGTTGGCAGCAGCAGCAGCAGGAGCCCAAATATACACTGGAGTTGGCTTCAGGAGCCCAAAAATTGGATGAATCACACCCTGGAGTTGGCAGGAGTTGACAGTAGCAGCAGCAGGAGCCCAAATATACACTGGAGTTGGCTTCAGGAGCCCAAAAATTGGATGAATCACACCCTGGAGTTGGCAGCAGCAGCAGCAGGAGCCCAAATATACACTGGAGTTGGCTTCAGGAGCCCAAAAATTGGATGAATCACACCCTGGAGTTGGCAGAAGTTGGCAGCAGCAGCAGCAGGAGCCCAAATATACACTGGAGTTGGCTTCAGGAGCCCAAAAATTGGATGAATCACACCCTGGAGTTGGCAGAAGTTGGCAGCAGCAGCAGCAGCAGGAGCCCAAATATACACTGGAGTTGGCTTCAGGAGCCCAAAAATTGGATGAATCACACCCTGGAGTTGGCAGAAGTTGGCAGCAGCAGGAGCCCAAATATACACTGGAGTTGGCTTCAGGAGCCCAAAAATTGGATGAATCACACCCTGGAGTTGGCAGGAGTTGACAGCAGCAGCAGCAGCAGGAGCCCAAATATTACTTTAAAGTGACACTGGGGTTGGCTTCAGGAGCCCAACAATTGGATGAATCACACCCTGGAGTTGGCAGAAGTTGGCAGCAGCAGCAGCAGGAGCCCAAAAAATGGCCTAAAGACATAAATATGTTTTGCACCATTTGGAAAGTGTAAAACGTGGCACCATGCTGAATCTAGTCGCATGCATCAGGCATTGGTGGGTGGAAATCCTGGCTGATCCATCCCTGATTCATTTTGACAAAGGTGAGTCTCTCCACATTTTTAGTTGACAGACGAGTTCTCCTCGCCGTAACTATGGCCCCCGCCGCACTAAACACCCGCTCAGATGGCACGCTACTTGCCGGGCAGGACAGCTTTTCCAGGGCAAACTCTGCTAGTTGCGGCCACAAATCAAGTTTGGCTGCCCAGAAGTCCAGCGGATCCTCAAGGTGTGTTGGCATGGTCATGTCAAAGTATGACATGACCTGCTGGTTGAGGTCCTGCTCCAGGTCTTCCTGCTGCTCATGAGTAGCCTCACTATGCGGGTGTAGAAAGCTACTCATTAGCGACTGAAGACTGAGGCTGCTGCTGCTGATGGAGCTGCTGCTGCTGCTCCTGCCAACCCCCCCAGCGGCCATGGCAGTGGAAGGTGAGCGCAGAGGTCCCCTCGAGTCAGACCTGCGAGAGTATGGACCATGGCGCAGATAGGCATCGGCCAACTGCCTACGTAGAATGTCTTTGTAGTAGTTGAGTTTGTCCTCCCTCTCGGTGGGTTTAAAAAATGCCCCCATTTTGTGCCGGAAGCGAGGGTCCAATAAGGTGGACAGCCAGAAGTCATCCCGCCGACAGATGGAAACAATTCTGGGGTCACTACGCAAGCACGTGAGCATGCTTCGTGCCATTTGCGCAAGTGACTCGGATGGACTACCTGTCTCCATCTCCACTGCATACTGCCACGGTGTGCCCGGGTCCTCTGTCTCGCCTTCCTCAAAAACCTCTAGCTCCTCTGGCTGCTCCTGCTCCTCCTCTCCTGTCCGCTGACTAGATAAACCAGCCATTTCGCCAAGCTTAAACTGTGTTTCGCTGGGCAACTCCTCCTCCTCCTCTTCCTCCTCCTCCTCCAGTTCAGCTCCAACGGGGTTCATGTGGCCGTAAGATGTAAACGCCATGTCTCCAGTGCCCTGACCAGCCATGGTTTCCAACATGTGCTGTAGTACATGAAGCAGTGGAATCACGTCGTTCATCCCGTAATCCTGCCGACTGACAAATAAAGTGGCTTCCTCAAAGGGCCTGAGCAAACGGCAGGTGTCACGTATGAGCTGCCACTGGTTGACATTGAAGTTACACAGGGGAGTCCCCCTATCTGCTTGGATCATCAGGAAATCCGTGATGGCTTTTCTCTGTTCATATAATCGGTCCAACATGTGAAGGGTGGAATTCCAACGGGTGGAAACATCGCAAATCAGACTATGTTGGGGGATACCATTCTGACGCTGTAGCTCAAGAAGGGTGTGTTTGGCGGTGTAGGAGTGGCTGAAGTGCATGCAAAGTTTCCTTGAAGTTGTTACGATGTCCTGCAGATGGGGGGAACACTTCAGAAACCGCTTGACAACCAGATTGAAGACGTGAGCCATGCAGGGGGCATGGGTCAGGCTTCCTTGGCGCAGCGCAGACAAAATGTTCTTCCCATTGTCGGTAACCATGATTCCCATTTTAAGTTTTCTCGGAGTAAGCCATGTTTGGATTTCCTGATGAATACATTTAAGCAGTTCCTCCCCTGTGTGACTCCGTTCGCCAAGACAAACCATGTGAAGCACTGCGTGACACCTCCGTGCCCTGCACACATGGTAGACTGGAGGGGCACTGAGACTTGAGCCTACAGTGGAGGGTGAGGAGATGGCGGAGGATGAGGAGGCCGAGTCGCACGGTGTCACAGGCCCAATGGGCAGAGAGCGCGGAGGCCGAAGCGGCGTGACCTGTCCAAGTTGCTGCTGCAAAGGGACCACATTCACCCAGTGGGCCGTAAACGACATGTACTGCCCCTGACCGTAGTTACAGCTCCAGATGTCGGCGCTGCCATGTATTTTGCTACACACCGACAGGCTCAAGGACTGGCCCACCTTCTGTTCAACAAAAGTGTGCAGCGCTGGTACTGCCTTCTTGGCAAAGAAATGACGGCTTGGGACTCTCGACCTCGGCTCGGCACAAGCCATCAGTTCTCTGAAAGGTGCAGATTCCACCACCTGAAAAGGGAGCGACTGCAGCACCAGCAACTTGGACAGGAGCACATTCAGCTTCTGCGCCGTAGGATGAGTGGGCGCATACTGCTGTCTCTTGGACATGGCTTCGCTGATGGATTGCTGGCGGGATGCATGACTTGGAGGAGGAGGAGCAGGAGCGACAGAGGATGGGTATGACGCACAGCTGCCTTCGGCTGAGGTGCTGGAGCCTTGGCTGGCAGAAATTGGGAGCTCACTTGGTGAGGAAGCAGACTGGACCACCCCTTGGGAGCCTCGGTTCTCCCAGGTCGTTTTATGGTGACGCATCATATGTTGACGCAGGGCCGTGGTGCCAACATTTGGACCCTGGCCACGCTTCACCTTTTGCCTACATATCTTGCATGTGGCCATGTTACCCTCCTGCGGATGCCTCAGGAAAAACTGCCACACTGCCGAGTAGCTACTTTTCCCACCCCCTGGCCTCACTGATTCACTGCTGCTGTTGCCAACTCCAGGAACCCCTGCTCCACTACCTCCCGATAAGGTAGACTGCCGCACAGCAGGTGCTCTACCCCGGCCCCGGCCCCGGCCGGCTCCAGCCTTTGGAATTGTGCCCCCATGCTGACTGCTACCACCTTGCTGCCTCAGCTGCTGACTCCGGGGCAACCTGCGCCCCTCTTCTCCTGATGATGACGATGAAGCCCCTTCATCACCCGGCTCCCAAGTGCGATCGGCTTCATCGTCATCATCATCATCATCACCGAGTTGTGGCTGTACGTCACTGATGTTCGTGGATTCGTCAACAGTGTCTGGCGCAGGAGCTGGAACGCTCGCAGCACCCACGACACTGTCCACATCACTATTTGTCTGCCTAGCTAAAGAAGCCACCTCCATTTCTTGGCTGGGCAGTAGCTGCTGACTGTCCTCCTGTATCTGATCGTCCTCCTCACTAAAGAGTGGAGCTGAACCCAAAGCATAGGATACGTCGCAGGGGGAGGGAACGGCGTAGGACAGAGGCAATGGGAGGACAGGGACTGCTCTCGGGGCATGCCAACTCAGGGTTGTGTCAGAGGAACCTACCGACCCTAGACTGGGGGTCTCAGACGTAAGTTGTGATGATGTTGTTGATGAGCGCGTCAACCAATCTACCACGGCAGATGCGTTACTGGTGGAGACCCGACCGCTAGCAGATACTGGCAGATTAGGTCTCTCAGCGTGACTCCTGCTGCTACTGGCCCCCAGTCTGATGCGAGCTCTGCCTGCGGAATCTTGGCCTCTGCCACTCCTCTTTTCACTTCCAGGCACTTGTCTGCCCGACATAGTCTAACTGGCGTGGTAGTAGGTGATATTTTAAGATCCCCCCGGGCAGCGGTGGGTCTATATGAAACAGAATATAATGCACACCAAAAGTGAGCAGTAACACTCAGCCTCCAACAGGCCTGCTTAGTGTAAATAAGAGAGCTGCTTAGTGTAAATAAAGAGGGGTATGCTATGTTACAGAATGGGATGCCTCAACAGAAGTGCACCTGGCAGGCAGCAGTAAGCCTATGCCCAGCAAAAGTGTCTTATAATATAAATATAATAAGAGCAAATGGTTATATGGTCTTAAACAGAGGCTGCTTTAGTCACAGAATGGGATGCCCCCAAAAAAGATCCAGTAGTACTATGCCCAGCAAAAGTGTCTTTATCAGGCTAATTTCAAATATAATAAGAGCAAATGCTTATATGGTCTTAAACAGAGGCTGCTTTAGTCACAGAATGGGATGCCCTGGCAGGGACAAGTAGTGCTATGCCCAGCAAAAGTGTCTTTATCAGGCCTAATTTCAAATATAATAAGAGCAAATGCTTATATGGTCTTAAACAGAGGCTGCTTTAGTCACAGAATGGGATGCCCTGGCAGGGACAAGTAGTGCTATGCCCAGCAAAAGTGTCTTTATCAGGCCTAATTTCAAATATAATAAGAGCAAATGCTTATATGGTCTTAAACAGAGGCTGCTTTAGTCACAGAATGGGATGCCCTGGCAGGGACAAGTAGTGCTATGCCCAGCAAAAGTGTCTTTATCAGGCTAATTTCAAATATGATAAGAGCAAATGCTTATATGGTCTTAAACAGAGGCTGCTTTAGTCACAGAATGGGATGCCCCCAAAAAAGATCCAGTAGTACTATGCCCAGCAAAAGTGTCTTTATCAGGCCTAATTTCAAATATAATAAGAGCAAATGCTTATATGGTCTTAAACAGAGGCTGCTTTAGTCACAGAATGGGATGCCCTGGCAGGGACAAGTAGTGCTATGCCCAGCAAAAGTGTCTTTATCAGGCTAATTTCAAATATGATAAGAGCAAATGGTTATATGGTCTTAAACAGAGGCTGCTTTAGTCACAGAATGGGATGCCCCCAAAAAAGATCCAGTAGTACTATGCCCAGCAAAAGTGTCTTTATCAGGCTAATTTCAAATATGATAAGAGCAAATGCTTATATGGTCTTAAACAGAGGCTGCTTTAGTCACAGAATGGGATGCCCTGGCAGGGACAAGTAGTGCTATGCCCAGCAAAAGTGTCTTTATCAGGCCTAATTTCAAATATAATAAGAGCAAATGCTTATATGGTCTTAAACAGAGGCTGCTTTAGTCACAGAATGGGATGCCCCCAAAAAAGATCCAGTAGTACTATGCCCAGCAAAAGTGTCTTTATCAGGCTAATTTCAAATATAATAAGAGCAAATGCTTATATGGTCTTAAACAGAGGCTGCTTTAGTCACAGAATGGGATGCCCCCAAAAAAGATCCAGTAGTACTATGCCCAGCAAAAGTGTCTTTATCAGGCTAATTTCAAATATAATAAGAGCAAATGGTTATATGGTCTTAAACAGAGGCTGCTTTAGTCACAGAATGGGATGCCCCCAAAAAAGATCCAGTAGTACTATGCCCAGCAAAAGTGTCTTTATCAGGCTAATTTCAAATATGATAAGAGCAAATGCTTATATGGTCTTAAACAGAGGCTGCTTTAGTCACAGAATGGGATGCCCCCAAAAAAGATCCAGTAGTACTATGCCCAGCAAAAGTGTCTTTATCAGGCTAATTTCAAATATGATAAGAGCAAATGCTTATATGGTCCTAAACAGAGGCTGCTTTAGTCACAGAATGGGATGCCCCCAAAAAAGATCCAGTAGTACTATGCCCAGCAAAAGTGTCTTTATCAGGCTAATTTCAAATATGATAAGAGCAAATGCTTATATGGTCTTAAACAGAGGCTGCTTTAGTCACAGAATGGGATGCCCTGGCAGGGACAAGTAGTGCTATGCCCAGCAAAAGTGTCTTTATCAGGCTAATTTCAAATATGATAAGAGCAAATGGTTATATGGTCTTAAACAGAGGCTGCTTTAGTCACAGAATGGGATGCCCCCAAAAAAGATCCAGTAGTACTATGCCCAGCAAAAGTGTCTTTATCAGGCTAATTTCAAATATGATAAGAGCAAATGCTTATATGGTCTTAAACAGAGGCTGCTTTAGTCACAGAATGGGATGCCCCCAAAAAAGATCCAGTAGTACTATGCCCAGCAAAAGTGTCTTTATCAGGCTAATTTCAAATATGATAAGAGCAAATGCTTATATGGTCTTAAACAGAGGCTGCTTTAGTCACAGAATGGGATGCCCTGGCAGGGACAAGTAGTGCTATGCCCAGCAAAAGTGTATTTATCAGGCTAATTTCAAATATAATAAGAGCAAATGGTTATATGGTCTTAAACAGAGGCTGCTTTAGTCACAGAATGGGATGCCCCCAAAAAAGATCCAGTAGTACTATGCCCAGCAAAAGTGTCTTTATCAGGCTAATTTCAAATATGATAAGAGCAAATGCTTATATGGTCTTAAACAGAGGCTGCTTTAGTCACAGAATGGGATGCCCCCAAAAAAGATCCAGTAGTACTATGCCCAGCAAAAGTGTCTTTATCAGGCTAATTTCAAATATGATAAGAGCAAATGCTTATATGGTCTTAAACAGAGGCTGCTTTAGTCACAGAATGGGATGCCCCCAAAAAAGATCCAGTAGTACTATGCCCAGCAAAAGTGTCTTTATCAGGCTAATTTCAAATATGATAAGAGCAAATGCTTATATGGTCTTAAACAGAGGCTGCTTTAGTCACAGAATGGGATGCCCTGGCAGGGACAAGTAGTGCTATGCCCAGCAAAAGTGTCTTTATCAGGCTAATTTCAAATATGATAAGAGCAAATGGTTATATGGTCTTAAACAGAGGCTGCTTTAGTCACAGAATGGGATGCCCCCAAAAAGATCCAGTAGTACTATGCCCAGCAAAAGTGTCTTTATCAGGCTAATTTCAAATATGATAAGAGCAAATGCTTATATGGTCTTAAACAGAGGCTGCTTTAGTCACAGAATGGGATGCCCTGGCAGGGACAAGTAGTGCTATGCCCAGCAAAAGTGTCTTTATCAGGCTAATTTCAAATATGATAAGAGCAAATGGTTATATGGTCTTAAACAGAGGCTGCTTTAGTCACAGAATGGGATGCCCCCAAAAAAGATCCAGTAGTACTATGCCCAGCAAAAGTGTCTTTATCAGGCTAATTTCAAATATGATAAGAGCAAATGCTTATATGGTCTTAAACAGAGGCTGCTTTAGTCACAGAATGGGATGCCCCCAAAAAAGATCCAGTAGTACTATGCCCAGCAAAAGTGTCTTTATCAGGCTAATTTCAAATATGATAAGAGCAAATGCTTATATGGTCTTAAACAGAGGCTGCTTTAGTCACAGAATGGGATGCCCCCAAAAAAGATCCAGTAGTACTATGCCCAGCAAAAGTGTCTTTATCAGGCTAATTTCAAATATGATAAGAGCAAATGCTTATATGGTCTTAAACAGAGGCTGCTTTAGTCACAGAATGGGATGCCCTGGCAGGGACAAGTAGTGCTATGCCCAGCAAAAGTGTCTTTATCAGGCTAATTTCAAATATGATAAGAGCAAATGGTTATATGGTCTTAAACAGAGGCTGCTTTAGTCACAGAATGGGATGCCCCCAAAAAAGATCCAGTAGTACTATGCCCAGCAAAAGTGTCTTTATCAGGCTAATTTCAAATATGATAAGAGCAAATGCTTATATGGTCTTAAACAGAGGCTGCTTTAGTCACAGAATGGGATGCCCTGGCAGGGACAAGTAGTGCTATGCCCAGCAAAAGTGTCTTTATCAGGCTAATTTCAAATATGATAAGAGCAAATGCTTATATGGTCTTAAACAGAGGCTGCTTTAGTCACAGAATGGGATGCCCCCAAAAAAGATCCAGTAGTACTATGCCCAGCAAAAGTGTCTTTATCAGGCCTAATTTCAAATATAATAAGAGCAAATGCTTATATGGTCTTAAACAGAGGCTGCTTTAGTCACAGAATGGGATGCCCCCAAAAAAGATCCAGTAGTACTATGCCCAGCAAAAGTGTCTTTATCAGGCTAATTTCAAATATGATAAGAGCAAATGCTTATATGGTCTTAAACAGAGGCTGCTTTAGTCACAGAATGGGATGCCCTGGCAGGGACAAGTAGTGCTATGCCCAGCAAAAGTGTCTTTATCAGGCTAATTTCAAATATGATAAGAGCAAATGGTTATATGGTCTTAAACAGAGGCTGCTTTAGTCACAGAATGGGATGCCCCCAAAAAAGATCCAGTAGTACTATGCCCAGCAAAAGTGTCTTTATCAGGCTAATTTCAAATATGATAAGAGCAAATGCTTATATGGTCTTAAACAGAGGCTGCTTTAGTCACAGAATGGGATGCCCCCAAAAAAGATCCAGTAGTACTATGCCCAGCAAAAGTGTCTTTATCAGGCTAATTTCAAATATGATAAGAGCAAATGCTTATATGGTCTTAAACAGAGGCTGCTTTAGTCACAGAATGGGATGCCCTGGCAGGGACAAGTAGTGCTATGCCCAGCAAAAGTGTCTTTATCAGGCTAATTTCAAATATGATAAGAGCAAATGGTTATATGGTCTTAAACAGAGGCTGCTTTAGTCACAGAATGGGATGCCCCCAAAAAAGATCCAGTAGTACTATGCCCAGCAAAAGTGTCTTTATCAGGCTAATTTCAAATATGATAAGAGCAAATGCTTATATGGTCTTAAACAGAGGCTGCTTTAGTCACAGAATGGGATGCCCCCAAAAAAGATCCAGTAGTACTATGCCCAGCAAAAGTGTCTTTATCAGGCTAATTTCAAATATGATAAGAGCAAATGCTTATATGGTCTTAAACAGAGGCTGCTTTAGTCACAGAATGGGATGCCCTGGCAGGGACAAGTAGTGCTATGCCCAGCAAAAGTGTCTTTATCAGGCTAATTTCAAATATGATAAGAGCAAATGCTTATATGGTCTTAAACAGAGGCTGCTTTAGTCACAGAATGGGATGCCCCCAAAAAAGATCCAGTAGTACTATGCCCAGCAAAAGTGTCTTTATCAGGCCTAATTTCAAATATAATAAGAGCAAATGCTTATATGGTCTTAAACAGAGGCTGCTTTAGTCACAGAATGGGATGCCCTGGCAGGGACAAGTAGTGCTATGCCCAGCAAAAGTGTCTTTATCAGGCTAATTTCAAATATGATAAGAGCAAATGCTTATATGGTCTTAAACAGAGGCTGCTTTAGTCACAGAATGGGATGCCCCCAAAAAAGATCCAGTAGTACTATGCCCAGCAAAAGTGTCTTTATCAGGCTAATTTCAAATATGATAAGAGCAAATGCTTATATGGTCTTAAACAGAGGCTGCTTTAGTCACAGAATGGGATGCCCTGGCAGGGACAAGTAGTGCTATGCCCAGCAAAAGTGTCTTTATCAGGCTAATTTCAAATATGATAAGAGCAAATGGTTATATGGTCTTAAACAGAGGCTGCTTTAGTCACAGAATGGGATGCCCCCAAAAAAGATCCAGTAGTACTATGCCCAGCAAAAGTGTCTTTATCAGGCTAATTTCAAATATGATAAGAGCAAATGCTTATATGGTCTTAAACAGAGGCTGCTTTAGTCACAGAATGGGATGCCCCCAAAAAAGATCCAGTAGTACTATGCCCAGAAAAAGTGTCTTTATCAGGCTAATTTCAAATATGATAAGAGCAAATGCTTATATGGTCTTAAACAGAGGCTGCTTTAGTCACAGAATGGGATGCCCTGGCAGGGACAAGTAGTGCTATGCCCAGCAAAAGTGTCTTTATCAGGCTAATTTCAAATATGATAAGAGCAAATGGTTATATGGTCTTAAACAGAGGCTGCTTTAGTCACAGAATGGGATGCCCCCAAAAAAGATCCAGTAGTACTATGCCCAGCAAAAGTGTCTTTATCAGGCTAATTTCAAATATGATAAGAGCAAATGCTTATATGGTCTTAAACAGAGGCTGCTTTAGTCACAGAATGGGATGCCCCCAAAAAAGATCCAGTAGTACTATGCCCAGCAAAAGTGTCTTTATCAGGCTAATTTCAAATATGATAAGAGCAAATGCTTATATGGTCTTAAACAGAGGCTGCTTTAGTCACAGAATGGGATGCCTCACAGCAGACTTAAGATCAGTTCAGTATATATGCACAGTTAGTTAGTATAAGCAGCCTGAAAACGCTAACAAAGCCTGGCTGTCAGGCTGGATGAAAAAAAAAAAAAAAAACTGACAGCCTCCGATTTTCCATTCCTTTCCCTGTTTTCCGCTGACTTTCTGTCTGTCTCCTGTCTGTCTCCTGCCTGTCTCCAGCCTGTCCCTGTCTGTCCCTGCCTGTCTAACTGTCTAACTGTCTCTCCCTCAGCTACACAGCGTTCTGTCTCTCACGAATGCAATAGAGAAATGAGGCTGGAAAGCAAGATGGCCGGCCTTAAATACAGCTGTGACGTCACCGGGCTTGCTGGCTGCTGATAGGCTGCATGTGACTGTCCCAGCATACACTGCCCCAGCTTACATGTCTGGACATGTCCCGTCCGCCATCTTAGAATGCCTGTAATGTAAATTAATGGATGTTAAAGGAAAACTTCGAGCGATCGAATCGCGGGGAAATTCGGATTCGATCCGAATCGAATTTTTCCTGAAATTCGGATCGAATCCGGGTTCGTCCGGATCGATTCGCTCATCCCTAATCAGAATCATTTTATCATTTGGCAAAGTAATCCATATTACATACATGCACGGAATGTAGTTTTCCAGGATGACTAGGTGCAACAAAGAGTGTTGGTTGCCAATGTCCTCAATGTGGGGTTGGAGGGCAATTGTCGATGCCCCGCAACCATATTTCTCTGCTAATCTTATTTGCACCTTCCTGCTTCTTGCTCCCCCTGTTAAATCAGGCCCAGCAATTGGTGGCTAGTGACCACATGGTCTATACTTCCTTTATTGGACAAAAACCTGTAACTTAACTGCATAGCGGGGGGGTTTAAGCGAAACAAAACCCACCAGCGGCTGGCTATATCTAAAAGATTCCCTTTGTGAAACCCCCCAGGGTGCCCGTACACACTCACTTTTCCCTGGTCCAACAGCACATGAGCAGGCTCTCTTCCAATGAGAGCCACCCGCTGAAGTGATGTAATTTGGCAGACGGCTCTTATTGTTGTCATTCATATAGGCTGGGATGGAAGCGCACGCATGGCAGGGGATGTTGCCATTTAACAAAAGATTTAAGCATAGATGTAATCCCCAGTGCCTGAGCTGTGTGAGATAAGCATGGACATGGTGACATTTTGATTGTTTTGCATTTATGGTTTACAGCGGATGCCACTGCCTGTAAGCTTGGTTTCTTTGTATGCTTTTGTACCACCAATCGTTCTTTGTATTTCCTTAGTCCTTAGGGGCCATCCAGACCTTTTATTTATTGTCACTCTTGCTCCATTACTTATTGTTGACCATTTCTTCACTTTGATAACAATTTATCAGTGTCTGGTTTAAAGGTGTGCCTACATTTTGGTAGCTGGTATTTACTACAGCACCATCTACCGATCATTGTCTGTAATACTGTTTCAATCGTTATCCATATTATATTCCGATTTTTTGCTAGCACTATTGTTGTAATGTACACTATCCGTTATTAAACTACCTTCATTATTTTGCATTTAACTGACAGTTGTTCGTCCTTTCATTCAATATTTTGTCTCTATATGCGTTGGGCTAGACACACATTAGGAAGGACTACTACTTGTGTCACCGTGTGACAATTTCTTCTCTATACCCTCGATTCAAAGAGCAAAAGTTAATTGATTTCGGATCGAGAATCGTAAGTTTGGGTGGGTGTTAGTCATTTTTTCCTGTTTTTTTGGCCATTTCCGACTCGCACGAGCCTACGTACGAATGCGTATATGCTCTTACGATCATCACAAGTTCGTTCCTAAATTTTAGGATCAAAACGTAAAACTTAGGATCAAATCCTAAAACTTAGGATCAAAACGTAAAACTTAGGATCAAATCCTAAAACTTAGGATCAAAACGTAAAACTTAGGATAATCGAATGTGTTTAGGTGTGATTCAGAGAACAGTTTTCAAACCTCTAAATACGTTTTAAAAGAAAGCCACTGCCGACACCTTTTAGCAGTCGTATTGCTGTTCTTGAACAGGTTTTTTGGCTATGTGGAGGAGTCTGCGCGTCTTGAGCTCCAATGAACTGCATGTATCAGCATGGCCGAGGCCATAAATTGTATGGCAATGCATACCTGATTCATGTATGCCTTATAAAAGCATTTTAATGTGGACCTTAATTAGTCCTTTGCATGTAAACCTTTATTTTGCAATATATTTGCGTTAATTAAAGAAACTTATGTCCTTTGGTATTTATTTTTAAATTGATGTACTAGAATAATATTTTTAGATTGCATTTATTGGTGTAGTTGTTTACCTTTGCTTTGTTTAATTATTTAAGCACATCTTTGGTCAGATGCATCACACTTACTGAGGAGAGGAGAGCGGGATAAAGTGCAGGATGTGGGTTACTGCTGTATTTTGCACAGACACAGCAGAGCTGGGGGCACGGAAAGGTCAGAAATCAAAGAATGCAGAGCAACACAGTCACAAGGCCCTTTCTGTTTGCAGGCTGCCCGAGAATACCTGAGCCGCCATCTTGGCTGTTTCTAGACTCATAACATGCAGAAGTTGCTGGGTGTTTTTTTATATTTGAGAGCAATCTGTATGTAGAGGGTGTGGGTAACCACACACAAAATTTTAAGTTGTACCATTTGAAGCCAAAATATTAAAATTAAATCCACAAGTAAAAAATGCAAGTTAACTAAAAATTAAACAAAGTAAGATTTACTTATGCAAATGCATTCATTAATGGTTGGTTACTACAAAATGAATGAAATAAAGAAAAATAAGACCAAATATTTAGAATGCACTTTAATGAGGTAAGTTTGTAGTGCGCAGCCACAAGATCAGAAGGATTTACGTCCAGACAAAAAAGGAAAAAGGGCAAAACCAATGTTGCAACCTGAGAAATGAAACGGAAAATTCAGGATGGAAACTGACATAGGTCTGATTCCCGAACTGCCATACGAACGGGCGTACATTTTAGGATAGAAACGTATTTGCTTATAGAATCACTCGCAAGTTCATACGAACGCACGAGCGGACGTGAAAAATAGGATGATCGGCACCCAAATCAAAGCTGTTACATGTTTCTTTGAATCGACCCTTATATGTACTAGAGCAGCGATACTCAACTGGCGGAGTCCGAATGCGGACCTCGGCACCAGATTTCCGGACCCCTGCCCTGACAACCCTGCACTCAGTTGCTCCAGTGTTGCTGTGCTCAGAGCTGCCCACTGCCTGCCAGTGTCACGGCTCCCTGGCACCTAGCATTGCAATATTAGGTAATGCACCGGCGGGAAGTGGCATTGCAAGGTACAGACAAACTTTGTTTCTCGGTTTCTTTGCCTCATCCAATCTGCTGTAGGTCCTGTGGGGCCCAAAAAAGCTCCTGTTTTCTTCAGTGGCCAATAGGATTTTTGGGGTGGGGTGGTCCGATTTCTAACTGTCCACCTCCTGTGACAGCCCCCCCCCCCCCCCCCCCCCGCTTGGACCTCTAGCTCTCATTGAATGTTATTAAATGGACCTTTACAAAAAGTGGTTGAGTGCCCCTAGACTAGAGGGTGTGCTTTTTCATTAATTGTCCTTTATTTTTTTCCTAAGATAAAAGGCAAATGTAGGTAAAAATCAATGTTACATATTACATATTACAATATTACAATTATTGGTTATAGTGTACAATGTTATTTCAACTGTGTGAATGCCATCCAATAAATATGTAATGTCTGAATCAATTCAGCAGACTCTATATTGTATTACTAGCAGGATCATATTTATTTGCCATGTACATTCCTGTACACTCAATCTAAACTAAGGCCCTTATTTAACAAGGGATAGCGCCAGGTAGCGAATGGTGAGCGAACGGTAATGACGCTCACCGCCACGAGAACGCCGGCTCCCCTCCGCAATCACACATTTATGAAGCCGATCCTGCTTAGCGACTGACAGAGCGCCAGATAGCGAATCATTCATCATTATTCCAGCCTCACCCCACAGCGCCAGCGAGCGACCTTGAACAGCGACAGGTATGACCTCTCGCTACCTGGCGCTCTCCAATGCATTTCAATGGAGCTAACTTTAAATATTCATAATTAATTGCTCTAATTTTTTTTTTTTTTTTTTTTTAATGTCAAAAATTCTGTGACCACTTCTGCAATGTTAGATTTTTTTTTTAAGGTAAAAATTATTAATGTATTAATATTAATGTATTCATATTACAAAATGTTTTGAAAAGCATGTTTTTTTTTTCTAAAAATATGGTTGTTTGGGGGTTAAAAAACTACTTTTAACCCATCGCCGCCAGCGCTCTGGGGTTTAAACAAGCATTTCACAGAGCGTGATTTGTTAAGGAATATGCTGGGAGCCGTTCGCTATGGCCGTTCGCTGTCATGCGCTCCCATACAGCGCGGAACCTGTATTCAACATTACCGCACACCGACTGAGTCGCTGTCAACAGCCGAACAATGCCCAAGCACAGCGAATACTAGCGGGCACTGTGAAAATAACGCTACTGTCGCTCATCTGTCGCTACCTGGCGCTATTAATGAATCGGCCTCTTAACTCAGGCTGTTTTGTTGCACAAAGTGGGGGCCATTGTTTTGTATCTTGCCTACAATTTAAAGTTTCCATGTAGCTGACCATGTATATTAACATGGTGGCTGGAGGACCTGGAGGGATAAGTTAAAGGAGGCCATTCTATCCTCACTGAGCAGTATCATAGTAGGTATAATTTAACTCAGGTTGTGAGAGGTATCAAACATGAGCTACTGTTGGCTTCAGTGGGCCAAGGACTGCTTTAAAGCGGTCCCACGCCCATTGTCTACATAATGGTTTTGGGACCACATTGGGCGGTGCATCCAGATTGCTGGAGCATAGACCCCCGCAATCCTCATGAACCTCGTTAGCCAGCGAAATGCAGCCCTGCGATTGGCTGCCGGTGGCCATGTGGCCTGCGCTGGACCACAGATAGCCAATTGTGGGGCTGATTAAGGTTCATGTAAAAAATGCTGTGGGTCTATGTCTGTCACAATGCGGCCATCATTGGCCATCCATAATGTAGAAAATATATAATAAAAAATAAAAAAATAATAATTTATAATAAAAATAAAAAATTATATATTGTTTTTCTCAACAGCGTTTGTAATTTTGTAAGTGCTTTCTCAATATTTTTGGGGAAATATGTAAAAAAAATAATTTTTTACATTTTGTTGCATATTTTAAAAATAAGAATGTAAGTTTTTCAAGAAAATCATATGGCTTGTAAAATCCCCATTTCTCCCAATTACAGTGGTATGACATATGTATCGGTAGACACCTGTTCCTGCCCAGGAGATACCCCAAACTGAAAAGAGTGCTTTATGAGATTTTGAAATAAAATACAACTACTATTTGCACTATCAAGGGTTAACCCCTTACATTTAAAACAGCGTGGTAGCCCCCTCCCCAGTAAAAGCAGTGCATGCACCAGGTAAGGGGCTAATTGACCAGGGCATGGAGGCAGTGGCTCACTCATCGGTATATAAGGCCCCTCGCTGCGGTGGCTAGTGACCTGTCAGAGAACGGTTGCTCTCTACCTGCTGAAGACTCCTGGGGGGGGGGGCTGGAGGCAATCCGGGGATAGAGGAGACCCCCGACGCTGGATACTGTACAGGTGGGGGGGGGGGCTTGCAAACTGGGGAAAGCAGCAGGCACGTGGTTGGTGCTTAGCGGTAGGAGAAGCGAGCACATAGCTTGGCGTTTGAAGAATTAAAATGTGAACTGATTCATTTGCCAGATTATTGTGCAGCCTAAAAGCCGGTGTGAGTAGTCTCTAGAGCACTCCCAACAAAAACGTGTATTTATAAAGCCAGAAGACATTTGGTGCTAGATCCCCTTTTATCCAGAGGCATTGGAAATATCACAATGAAGTGGACTTAGCAAAACCTTATAATTAACCAGCCAACTAAAATTTCACCCATCAGTGATGAGCCAATAATGAGTCAGCAGTAACACTTTATGAGCAATACTGCTCTGGGCACAGCCAAGTTAGGTCACGTACACTGATGCATGCTTCATTTAGCAGGGTTATGCTTTCTTTTTAGTGACAATATTTCCTTTGGAAATATTGTGTGTTATGAAGAGTTGCTGGTCCTTTTGTTACACAAGCTATCTACACTATATAGTCCAAAAGGAAAATGCAGTTCAGATAGGCCTAATTACAGTAAGTCACGGAGAGCAAAATGCACAAAAAAGGAATGCTGCTAAGCCCTATCAAAAGCACAATCGAGGATTATCCAAAGATTTTTCAGCACAGTAACTTCGAACCAAAATATAAAACAACTTACTGTATATTGATTAAAATCATCTTACATAAGGATTGGCCATTCCATTCCCCAAACCCCAAAGCAGGAGACACGTTTCAGGGGAGCACCTCTTTTATCAAGCAGCCTGGGCTTACCCGTGTTTTCAAACAGGCACTACTCTGTTCCCAGCCATTTAAATACCCTGGGAAGGACAGGTAAGCCCAGGCCGCTTGACGGCTGGTCCCTATGTAAGATGATTTGAATCAATATACAGTAAAAGTTATGTTTTATATTTTGGTTCAGAGTTCCTGTGCTGAAAATTCTTTGGATGAAATATCTATACAGTTTATTATTTTAATTTTCTTTTCTATACTTGATAGGCATGATAAACCAGACATTTAAACGTTATAAACATGTGCTTTTTGTTTTGCAAGATTACAAGATTACTCCAATTATTTATGAAATATACAAAACTTAATTATTTCGATTTGAATTATTTAGGACTAATTCAGTTGTCGTGTTATGCCACTTGCAATTTCTCCAATGTGGTATAACGAAGGAGACATGAAGCAGCATTTAATGAGCTTTGGCACCAGCACAGTAATAGAAAAAGTAAAGCTCAAAAAGCATTAACATTTTCATAATGGCATGGAACAGTCCTCTCTGCAGCTGAGAACTCCCCCTATACTTAAGTAAATGTCATTTTCCTAGTCCATCAGAATGGTAGCACCATTGATTACAATAATGATAGGGGGCTGCTAAAATATAAATGGAGCAACATCTGCCCTGAGACTGCTTCTAAGGATCCTTGTAGAATTATTTAATTAGTTTTATTACTTAAATTATACCAAATAAAGTTACGATTGTATATTAGGAGTTTATTGCTGTTGTCTTTTCACACGAACGTGGCTAACTGCCCCATCTTTCTCTAACAGCTGTCTTGTCAGTCATGTCCTTTTCTCTGTCCCTATTCCTCCCACCCAGTAGTAATCTCCCAGAAACATCCAGGGTATTTAAGTGTGTCAATGTTGCTAGTTCATTATTTTTGTATGTTTGTATTCCAGCCACTTTGATCCCTGTCTGTGTGATTATCCTACCTGAGTTCCATGCCATCCACTTGATTTATACTCCTAGATCTCTTTCTGTACCTCCCTCAACAGCACCCCATACCCAGATATCCACTTCCCTTTGCTTCATACCTATTAAGACCTGATTTGTTGTCCACAGTACCTGCATCAAAACCCCATTCCACACAGCATTGGGAACCCAGATTCTACATCCCAGAAGTCTCAACAATTAGGTTTTCAAGTCTGTTCTAATACTTGTTCCATATTGACGTCCCTTTGATATCAGTGTGTTAAGGTTCCTGCCCAGGCACACACTCATTTTCTCCCACCTTATCCCCCTCTAGAAACAGTGTAAAATAAGCCATTTCAAGCAAAATCTCTGATGTATTCTACGTGAGGCCACCTTATTTGTTTCAATTTCTGGATCTTGGCTGATCTGGGAAGGGCTTGTCATGGCGGAGGTTTATGCGGAATAATCATGCTTTACTGTGGACAGAGACTGCTGCAGTGGCTTGCTATGCTCACTCACAATGACAGCACATAGAAACAGAGTGGCTGTTGGACCACTTTTTTGGAATGGAATTTAAAAGAGGGAAAACTTTGGAGCCCTGCTACAGCTTGTGCCATGTGCTGCAGAAAATGAAGGGACAAGCATTCGGGGAACTTGCTGCATTATTATTGGGGGGCAGAGCTGCTAGGGCCTGGACAAGTTTTCCATTGCCCTCATGATAATCTGGCCCCATTCCTGGTGAAATCTGCCCCATGGGTGACACCAGTACCACATTGTAATGGTTTCATTCCTAAATGATGGCATTATCAATGTATATTTCTTGCATTTCAATCAGCTTGCAATAGTCCCCACCACCTAAGGATCATGTTGTGTGGTTCTTCACATAGCAGGCCGCTCCCTGCTGCAGGGAGGGGCCTTTTATACCGACACAGTGAGCTGACTTTAGCTCATTCGCCGATATAAAAGTCCCTCCTAGATTCCTGGCTTTTGTTTTGTTTGAAGCTGATATGCAGTGGTATTCTGACTCACCAGATTGCAGTAATATGAGTGCTATAAACAGCTCCACCTTCTGTGTGTGCCTGTGACGGATGTGTTCTTAATCCATAAGGCTTTGCAGATAGCTTACTCAGCTTGTCATGAAGCTACATAGATAAGTTTCAGAAGTTTTATTTCAGTACAGAATCTTGTACTGAAACATTTCATGTTATGCCCCTGTACTCTATGTGCTATATTTAAAGCGGATGGAAACCCAATTTTGGTGCTGCGGTTGCCTCGACGGGGGCCCAGTTTTCAAAGAACGCCACATCAACAGACAATTTTGATAAAGCCTATTGCCTCTCTCAAAATTGACGCTGTGAGGAGGTGCAGCCAGCTGGCTGCATCCCCGCCACGCTGATCAGGGCGCCCGTGTCCAGCCTTTCTGAGCGTGCATGGCCACAGAGATGCCAGGGATGCCGCGCCAGCAGAGATCGCATTGCGGGACCCGCTGGGGTCAGGTATACTCATCGGCACCCTGGGGGGGTTCACACAGTGGACCATCCGGTGTAGGATGCCCTGGGGGTAGGCTAGCAGTCAGGACAGGAATCTTTTAGATTCCAGTGCCCGGCTGTGTGGGTTTTCATCCACTTTAAGTCCTGGGGCCCTTTGTCAGTTTCAGCTCGTCCACCTGTACCCAGCTACATAATATGCATCCACAACCGAACCAGTAATATATTCAGAGAAGTTACATTTTTCTAGATATTACAGTAACCAGAATCTAATCAGTTTTAATGAGTTAATTACATAAATTAGTTTCATTTCACGAGATCTTTAGGTTACCTCCTCAGAGTTATAATTTTGAGTAATTATTTAGATATTGAAGGCAATTAAATATCGTTTATTTTTAAAAATAACAATTTAATGGGAAAAATTCTTTCCATGTCTGACTGCATTAAAGTGCTAAATTTTATGGTCTAATGTAAGCAAAAAATTATTTTACACCAACAATTAGCTGGCAAATGTGTGAGCTCTGTGCTTACACTTAGCATATCTAATCTACCCCATTTTATTAAGAGTGCTGCCAAAGTGTACATAAAAGGGTGGAGGCTGATTCACTACTAGCGACAGGTATTGCCAGATGAACGTCTGTATAGCGGCGCTTAGTGTGACCGCTAGTAGATGCTGTAAGCGGGTATCGGGCGCTGTAACAGAGCGCCTTGGTCAATCTAGTAACCTGGCCAACATTGATGAATGTGATGTATGTTGGGCGCTATATCACCAGTACAGCGCTGCAGGGAGCGAAAGGTAGTGCCAGCTCAGTGCGACTGACTGTCAGCGACTCACACCATACTTATCAAAAAACTACACACACAGCGTTGGCGCTCTAAAGCTGGGCGCTGAACCATAGAGCGGCAGACGCTGTGTGATCAAAGTCTGTTTTTGAACACATATACACCAGTAACAAAGCGAAAACACATGGAATGACACTAGGGCCCTTATTCATCAAGCGATAGCGCCAGGTAGTGTCTGACGAGCGCCAGGTAGCGGCAGCTAACGGCGACTACCGACTCAAGTACGCCCGGCGGCGGTCACAATGACGCATTTATCAAGCAAAATGAGGCTAGCGCCGGCGAGAGCGACGGCTAGCGTGGCATTCATCATGAAGCCGCCTGGACCGAACAGCGCCGCTGCAAATTCCCTCACAGCGCCAGGTATGAGCTGTCGCTCCCTGGCGATGTCCAATGCATTTCAATGGAGCAATCTATAATTAATCATAATTAATTGGTAATAACTTTTTTTTTTTTTTTTTTTAATGTCAAAAAATCGGAGAACACTTCTGCAATGTTAGGATTTATTTTTAAGTCAAAAAAAAAAAAAAAAAATATGTGCAGAATTGATCTAACAGGTCTGAGATTAATGTATTCATATTACAAAATGATTCTAAAAACATGTATAATGTTACATTAAAAAAATATGGTTGTTTAGGGGTTAAAAACTAGTTAATACAGATCGCCGCCAGCGCTCTGGGGTTTAAACAAGGAATGGACAGCGACAGCACATTCGGAGCGTGATTTTTTGATGAATATGAAGCTAGCCGTTCGCTCTGGCCATTCGTTGTCAGGCGCTCACATACAACGCTGGACCTGTGAAACAGCGACCCCCCAGCCCGTATTCAACATTACCGCACACCGACTGAGTCGCTGTCATCAAGCTAATGCCGGCCAAGCACAGCGAATACTGGCTGGCGCTGAAAAAATCACGCTACAGTCGCTCATCTGTCGCTACCTGGCGCTATTGATGAATCGGCCTCCCCGACAATAACACTTCAGTGCCAGACCTGTAAATACGATTCTGCATAAAAATATAGAAAGTCCAAAAAATGAATAAAAGTGTTTGTTTGCAGCCAGGAGAGGTCACACAATGATTTCAGCAAAAAAAAAAAAAAAAAATTAAATTGCCAAACACGCTATTTATACACAACTAATGAAGCCCCATTGAAATGTATAAGAAAGAGAGCGCTACAGAGCGAAAGGTACTACATGGCGCTCTGGAACCTAGAGCGCCAGCGCTGTATGCTGAGCCGCCTCTGGTAATACATGTGACGCTACATGGCGCTGTTAGAGTTGTTACTGGTGGATACATGTTAAAAACAGCCTTTAATCACACAGCCTCTGGCGCTCTGGCCTACAGCGAAGCCTTTATGAGCGCAGGCGGTGTGTAAGGCTGTTTTTTTGATGAATATTGTGTGAGTCTGTCGCAATAGCCAGTCGCTACCATTTGCTCCCATACAGCGCTGTACTGCTCATATAGCGACTCCCCACAATGTATTCATCAATGCTGCACAGCGACTGAGACGCTCTGAACTAGCGAGCCATGGGCAAGCACAGCGACTACTAGCGGTCGCTCTGAAGTCCGCTCTGCAGACGCTCATCTGTCGCTACCTGCCGCTAGTAATGAATCAGCCCGACATTCTATTGTAACTCTGTATTTAAGTATCAAAACAGTATTTCATAGTCATCAGTTTTAGACACAGTGTTTACTGTCATGCTTTACTTTTAAAGTGCTACTGCAGACAAAGGTAATTGTTATACTATTGCATCGGGCTACATTTGGCGCTGTCCTAAACTGTTTTCTGTTTATAAATTGAAGAAGAAATGGCCAAGATATCGGGGTTTACAGTTTCACCTCATAATTTCTCTTCTGAAAAAAGGTGGGTGTGGCTCTTGGACCTGTGATGGGATAACTATTACCTTCGCCTGCTGTATCCCTTTAAGTAGCATCAGGTAAACACACAGGATACAACACATACTAGCAGCTAGCATGAATCTAGAGGAGGAAGTGGAGGAGGCAGGGGGAGGGTCGGGAGGAGGGCGGGAGGGACCAGCAATCCTGTACCACTCTGCTGAGCTGATTGGGGGACGGGATGTAAAAGAGAATGTCATTGGCTGAACCTGTAAACCTCAATATCTCATCCATTTCTGCTTCAATTTATAAACAGAAAACAATTTAGGACATTGCCAAATGTAACCTGATGCAATGGCGTAACAATAACCTTTGCCAGCAGTATCACTTTAACTTTCACTTTAACTTTCACACTGTTAAACATTTTTTTAAACTCTGACCTTTCACTTTTCATTTACATATTTATTGTTATATATATATTATCCCCGTAGTTTGCTGAGCCTCTGCCTCTGCCAAGAAACAACCCCTTGTTTTTATTTTGTCTTTGCATGATTTTTGTGTAGCCCATTGTTGATAATTAAACTTTAATATATTGTTTTATACATATCTGTACACCTGTGCGGAGTTTGTGTGTGTGGGTGGTGTTTTTTGCGACTCTCTTGGGCCTTGTGTCCTGGGGGTGGCCTTTTTGCTTGTAGTATATGTTATTCCCCCACTTGGTTTTGCAGGGACATTTTCAGTTAGCAATGACCCAGTTTAATGGGGATTATAAACAAATTATGGGAGTATTCAATAGACATTGGAACATCTTAAAGCGAGATACGTTCCTTGGCCCTTATTTGCCCGACAGGGCCCCTATTATTTGTAGAAGAGCCCAGACTTTAGATATCCAGCTGAGCAGGTTTTATTGACCCACCAATGAAACAAATGTCCCTTTTGTTTGCTTGTATGATTCCTTTTATTCCCATTGATGAGACTGGCTTTATCAATGGGCCGTATTTTGCCAATCAATAGCATAGAGTGCCACTAGTGTTCTGTTGTATCTGTTACATACAATAAAGTTATACAGCGGCACCCCCATTACTGCCCCCACCCCTCCAGGACACCTCAAGGCCTCAGAAGAACCTGCTCCCTTATATACCACTGCTTAATCCAGTGTAAGTGGGCAACATTTATTGGGGGCTATTGTAAGTGGACCACATTCATGGATGGCAGTCTCACAGAACACCATCCATAACTCTCTGAAGGGGGCGCCAAGAGTTAGCATTCAAATGCTATTTCAGAAAGGACTCTCTTAGCTGGCTCTTTGTCGGCATAACCCCCCAATCCCTCTTTTTTTTGCATATCCCTTAAAGCGGACCATCAGTCAATAATGACTTAAACCAGGCCAACACAACAAACAGCGCTCATATGCATCAGTTTAAATTGTTGATTGTTTAGATTTTGAATTTTTGATTCATTTACCATTTTCTAACTCCTGCTGTGGTAAATTTTAAAAACAAAATGGCTGCTCATGCATTTACAGGCCACCTGCAAACAGGAAGTGCTGCTGGGCTTCCTGTTACTGTGCATTATCAGTTAGTTGAATCCAGACAGCAGCATAGCTGAGATGCTGGGAGAGGAAGCTCCAAAATGGCCTCTACCTTTCTTTTCCAGTGCCAGGCTGTTGATCTAATTATTTTCTCTCCCTTTTCTCTCACTGTTCTAAGTTCCAGTATTTTCTTTTTTCTTGTCTTCTTTGCTTCTTTTTTCCTCTCCTTGTCTATTTTTTTACTTTGACCCTTATTTACCATCGCATATCTACAAATATCTTTCTGAGACACTGCCCATTTGGGACAGTTAAAGTGGACCAACCCCACATTTTTAACTAGCATCCCCTGAATTGCTTCCCCCATGAAGAGAACCTTTTTGCCAATTTTTAGTGCTCCTGCTTCACTCTAATCCCAGATAATGTCCCTTGTTTTAGCTGCAAAGCCCCGCCTCCTCATTCATTGCCACTGTTGTGTGTGGCAATGATGTCATCATCACAACTATGCAATGACTGATCACCTGCCATCTTACAGAGAGGGACAGCAACAAATAAAGTGTTCCAGGGGGATCAAAAAGTGAAAATATCCATTTATAGTTCTACAGTCCAAGAATGGAGTATCAGCGGGAGCTTTGGCCAAATGTATTTCACAAGTTCAGTGGGTTTTGGTCTGCTTTAACTCAAAAAATATAGGGTAATATCCAGCAGGATTTTCTTCCTTACTAGAGGCTGATATAGCACGCTTGATTTTGCCTTACAATACATTATACTTAGGCCCTTATTTAACAAGGGATAGCACCAGGTAGCTAATGGTGAGCGAACGGTAATGACGGTCACCGCCACGAGAACGCCGGCTCCCCTCCGCAATCACACATTTATCAAGCCGATCCTGCTTAGCGACTGACAGAGCGCCAGATAGCGAATCATTCATCATTATTCCAGCCTCACCTCACAGCGCCAGTGAGCGACCTTGAACAGCGACAGGTATGACCTCTCGCTACCTGGCGCTCTCCAATGCATTTCAATGGAGCAATCTTTAAATATTCATAATTAATAGCTATTAATGTTTTTTTTTTTTTTTTTTTTTTTTTAAATGTCAAAAATTCTGTGACCACTTCTGCAATGTTAGATATTTTTTTAAGGTAAAAAGATAAAAAAAAAAAAATTTGTGCAGAATTGATTGATATTACAGGTCTGATATTAATGTATTCATATTACAAAATGTTTTGAAAAACTAGTTTTTTTTTTTTATCCAAAAATATGGTTGTTTGGGGGTTAAAAAACTACTTTTAACCCATCGCCACCAGCGCTCTGGGGTTTAAACAAGCATTTCACTGCGCGAGAATTTTTTGAGCGTGATTTCTTAATGAATATGCTGGGAGCTGTTCGCTATGGCCATTCGCTGTCATGCGCTCCCATACAGCGCGGAACCTGTCAAATAGCGACTCTTCACCCAATATTCAACATTACGGCAAACCGACTTAGGCCCTTATTCATCAAGCGATAGCGCCAGGTAGTGTCTGACGAGCGCCAGGTAGCGGCAGCTAACGGCGACTACCGACTCAAGTACGCCCGGCGGCGGTCACAATGACGCATTTATCAAGCAAAATGAGGCTAGCGCCGGCGAGAGCGACGGCTAGCGCGGCATTCATCATGAAGCCGCCTGGACCGAACAGCGCCGCTGCAAATTCCCTCACAGCGCCAGGTATGAGCTGTCGCTCCCTGGCGATGTCCAATGCATTTCAATGGAGCAATCTATAATTATTCATAATTAATTGGTATTATTTTTTTTTTTTTTTTTTTAATGTCAAAAAATCGGAGACCACTTCTGCAATGTTAGGATTTATTTTTAAGTAAAAAAAAAATTAAAAAAAAAATGTGCAGAATTGATCTAACAGGTCTGAGATTAATGTATTCATATTACAAAATGATTCTAAAAACATGTATAATGTTACATTCACAAAATATGGTTGTTTAGGGGTTAAAAACTAGTTAATACACATCGCCGCCAGCGCTCTGGGGTTTAAACAAGGAATGGACAGCGACAGCACATTCGGAGCGTGATTTTTTGATGAATATGAAGCTAGCCGTTCGCTCTGCCCATTCGTTGTCAGGCGCTCACATACAACGCTGGACCTGTGAAACAGCGACCCCCCAGCCCGTATTCAACATTACCGCACACCGACTGAGTCGCTGTCATCAAGCTAACGCCGGCCAAGCACAGCGAATACTGGCTGGCACTGAAAAAATCACGCTACAGTCGCTCATCTGTCGCTACCTGGCGCTATTAATGAATCGGCCTCCCCGTCGCTATCAACTACAGAACAACGGCAAAGCACAGCTACTACTAGCGGGCGCTCTGAAAATGCCGCTACTGTCGCTCATCTGTCGCTACCTGGCTCTATTAATGAATCGGCCTCCCCCTTATGTCCTAATTGGAATCTATGGAACAAATTTGGGGACTTTAAAGGCACAGAGTTTATAGGCATTGGACTGTTTTACAGCTCAGTATTTGTACAGGTTTGCATAACCTCACACTGGCTCATTTCTGAAAACTGAAGACAGGAAAACTGGATCATGGTTGGAACAGTTTACCCGAGGAAGCCATTAGTTTTTATCTTCTAGATGAAATGGAACAAGGTACCTGGAGTGTTGGCATAACAGCTTGTGGCACCACGTTTGTGATTCCATTGTAATAAAGCAGTCACAGAAACTGAAAAGATCAGCATAGCCTTATATTTTATTATAATTTATAAGCTATTTCACCAAATACAGTTTTTTTTATTTTTTGTTTCAAATGCACCTTAATCTTCTTTCTAAAAATTGAGTTATTTTTCGCTCACCCACATCTCTTTTGACATGTCATTACTAGTTACTGACAGTGATTTTTGCTCTGATTCATAGATGTCTAAAGCACTTTTGAGAACTGTTATTTGAAATGTGAATCACACAGATTTATTTTTGTTAATTTAGGAACAAGTCGCTGTTCAGGTAGGCTCTGGCAGTGCCATTATATTCATAAAGAGGTTTCTGAGCTTTTCAGAATATATTATTTTAGGAAAATGCAAGCAGTCATTTTTTGATTGGAAGATGTGTGGGGTAATTTTTTTCTTTGTTTCACTTATTTGTTAACTATATTTTCCATTTCAAGCAGAAAATGAAATGAAATATAAACATAAATATATGTTAAATGCGGTAAAAACTATGCTACAGATTTATAGCTTTATAGCTAACTATTAAAAGGAGACTGTGTGACGGGCAACCTGTGTTGATGGGCAACCTTCTGTCAGGCTTCTTCTACACAGTTTGTTACTAGAAAAATGTATCCTGCTGTTATATATTATGGGGGTTATTCATCAAGGGATAGCGCCAGGTAGTCCTTCATAGCGGCAGGCTGGGCGCTGTACGCAAAACCACATTTATGAAAGCGAATCTGGTGAGCTACTCTAACAGCGCCATGTAGCGTACGATTCATCATTACAGGCAGCTCAGCGCATAGTGCCGGAGCTCTAGCTTCCAGAGCGCCAGGTATTACCTGTCGCTACCTATCAATCTCCCATACATTTCAATGGACGTTCCTTTTCTTCAGTTTAAACAGGGTTTGTTTTTATTTTATTTTTTTCTATTTTTTTCTCTCAAATAATTGTGTCACCTCTCCTGGCCTAGAAAAAGTAATTTTTGAAAACTTTTTAGATTTTTTTGATTTTTATGCAGAATTGTCATTACAGGTCTGGCATTAAAGTATTAATGTCACAATGTTACAGCTATGTAATTCCATGTGTTTTCTCTTTGTTACTGGTGGATATGTGTTCAAAATCAGACTTTAATCACACAGCGTCTGCCGTTCTGTGCTATAGGGTCCGGATCCAGTGCGCCGATGCTCTGTGAGTTGGTCGCAATGAGCTGGCGCTACCTTTTGCTCCCTGCAGCGCGTACTGGTGTTAGAGCGCCCAACATACATCTCATACATTAATTCCGGCCAGGTTACTAGGGCGACTGAGGTGCTCTGTTACAGCGCCCGATACACGCACACTAGCGTCTACTAGCGATCGCTCTAAGTGCCGCTATGCAGACGCTCATCTGCTGATACCTGGTGCTAGTAATGAATCAGCCTCCCCATGAGGTTACTGGCAGTTAACTGTGCGCAGGGGATGCCTCTTACTCTGCCCCTCTCCAATGGCTTCTTTTTTTTTTCTCCAGCAAGAAAATGCACCCAGTTGCCACTTTTTAAATAAATTACCAGGCTACTATCAAAACTAAATCTATACTTACCTTTGGCACCCCACAGATGATCAGTGCTACTAAAGTACTCTGGATGTTACCTGAGAGAGAATGAGTCCCACACCATCTAGGAAAGATCTCTAGTCACAGGTGCCTTTGTGACAAACAGCGCCCATCAGTCAAAGCAATAGAGGGGCATGTCAACTCTGCCCCCCCCCGTGTGCAAAGAATGGAACTGCTCAAACAAGGATGCAGGCATGGACAGAAGAATAGAACACAAATGGGAGCTACAATCAGAAGAGCACCTAACTGTATACGGTAATAGATATTGTATGGTCAGGAGACTGCTATAACTAACAATATGAGGGTTATAAATTAAATACAGTGCCCAGGAATGTACACATTTCTTCAATGGTGAGCAGGGGTGTAACTATAGGGGGTGGGATTGCATCAGGGCCCAGGAGGTCAGGGGGCCCCATCATTGTTGCTCCTGCTCCTTATTTATCCTTATTTGTGCTCACTCGGCATCATTAAGAGAAAGGAACCGCCATTCGTTTCTGCAGTTTGGGAGTTCTTTAGCCGAAGGCTGAGAGTTGACGTTCAGACAGGGCCTGGTTGTAAAGGGACTCTCACTAGGCCAGAAGGGTTGCCATGGTACTCACTCAGGGGAGACGGAAACCAGTGGAAGGCCCCCATGAATGCAGGACCATTTGTGGATGAAAAGACAGCAGGTTCAAGTGCAACAACTGGTCTTTATTCACTTTAGTCATTTACACAGCAACTCACTCGCTGTCTCCTTTTCTCTAGTTACTCCCAGCTTGGATAACACTTACCTAGTTACAGCTTGGTGTTCTAACTTCAAGGCACCTAAGGAACACATAACAAAGTCCCTTTCCCCATCCTTTCCAGAAGTAGTATTCTGGCAGACTCTCCAGGACTTCAGCTTGGCACAGTGTTCTCCCATCAAGGCACCTGGGGAGCACCCAACATGGCCTTCCTGCCTTTTCTCTTCCAGAAGGGAAAATACCTTGACCTGCCAGTACAAAGTATCTCCAGGAGGTTAGTCCAGGGTGATTCTCCAGTTCCTTAGCTGAATCTGTGTTCCAAGGCGCAAGGTGTTCCATGGAGTGCACACATGGGCTCTTCTCCCTGTCCTATTCATGAAGGGGATCCTCTCCTGCTTCTGAAGTAAAGGCCCGGCTTCCCTGAAGCGAGGGTGACTAGTGCTCACATCCCCTTACTGCGACCCATTTCTCTCTGTGAACTGCCTGTCTTTTCTAATTAACTTATGGGACACAAAACCCGCCCAAAGAAACCAAACCATGGCAATGGTGATTGCAGTGGTTAGGAGAAAAAAGCACAAGCACCTTATCTGGTGTAGTATTAATGGAGCTGTATCGCTTGTTCCATAAATAGTAATGCATCAATATTGTATTCAATATTAAAACTGCGTATAAAAATGTTTCATCTTGAGAAGAGGAGATGCTTAGATGCCCAGCTGAAAAAAGTCCTACAAAGCTTATGGTTTTCTTCCTCTGGGAGGAATACAATCCAGGGTTGACAAATGGTTGAGTTTACTATTACACTTTTACAACGGTGATCTGCTCTACTCTAATGTCCATTAACCAGTCAAAATATCTGACCAATGTATTCAATTATGGGTAGAAACCTCTACGCATATTGGGTTAATTGCAATAGCAATAAACTTTTATTTCAGCACAGGCTGGTTTAGGGGACAGGCCATTAGAACTCCCTTGTAAAACATACACCTTTATGTCAGCTATACTATTTTAAGGGGGTGTAACTCTCCACCAAGGCAAATGTATTAAATACAATATTGTACCATTTTGATCTACCTGTAACACCAGGGCTTATTTTGTTTCCAATTATATTGATATTGTTATGTTGCACATACTGTTTGTATAAAGGGTTTCTCCATTTTATTTACAAAATAGCTTTTCTAGGCTTTTTCCATGGGAAAATGTATCTTGTATCTCAAGCTCCCATGTTTCACCTATAACAGATTGCTCAATCTAGCTAGTCACTGTTTAGCTGTTCATCACTATGGGAAACCCCATTGCGTGCTCTATTTTCATTTTATAATTCCATTGTCTTGAGAATAGAGTTAAGCTCACAATTCCTAATTGTATCAGTGTGTAATTGCTGCCATAATGGACCAATAATACCCGCTGTAAGTATGCTCTTTGTTTTTACCCTGTCTATATCTTTCACTTTGTACAGCACCACGACAGATGATGGCACTTTATAACAATAATAATTAGGGTTATTGCCTAACCTTGCTGTTCTTGGATAATTAGCTGGGCCGGTGAACGTGAATACCTAATCAGACCAATATTCTGAGGACGGAACAAACCCATAATGGCCCTTTGAGTAAACCTTAGCAAAGGGTATGTCAAGATTTTATAGCAGAAGCAGACATCTGATTAACCGCGGAGCGTCAGATCGAGTCCTTTGTGCCACCCTTGTGCGGGTGCATGCTGCTCGGGAACTCCTGCTTTGCCATTCTGGGTGGGGGGGGGGGGGAGAGTTTAGTCAATCAGATCGTCCAGCAAAAAACCTGCACTGAGCTGCCAGCAACTGAGCTTGGTGGCTTATGTGCAGTGACATCTCTGCACACACCCATCACTGTAGCGTTGCTGGCGGCGGCTTTGCTGTTCTAGACTCCCTGTCCTGCCCTGTGGTGGCTTTGGCTGCAGGTTTGCAAAAACAAAAAAAGGCTTGGCCAGGCTGCCGCCGATAGCTTTGTTGCTGGCCCCACGGCTCGTCAGAACGAAGACTGAAAAGCCTCCTGGACCAGACCATAACCCAAACATGGGTGGAGGCCCCCTTTGCAGGGCAAGTGGTGGCGGCCCCGGGCGCAACCCCTTGCGCTCCCCCCTCATAATCCGGCCCTGATTTCCAGCCGCATACATTTTACATGGCTGGCACTTACTCCCCCTTAGAGATAAAAAAAAGCTTACCTCTCTCCAGGTTCCAGCGTCGGGCAATGTCTTCATCCCCCCTTTTTACTGGCGGCAGTTTCTTCAGTGTAAGAACATAGATTCTCCCAGTTTGTTATTTTCGTATTCTGGGTATGGAATAAACAGCTTGAGTAATGGGATGGTCAACCATTAAAAATTTTATTCATTTTCTTGGTAATAATTTTGTGCCAAAATGCAGTCCGAATAAGTTGACAATATTATATCTTATCACTGGCCAGTCTGGATGTGGAAACTCTGATGTACCAATTTTCTAAAATATAGTTGCACTTTCTGATTTTGATATATTTAATGGAGGATTATGTCTGACTTTCAGTTTTTCTATATCATGTTCCACCAATTTCAAAAAGGTCTGAATGCTGAATTTTTCAGTTGTGGGAAAAAGTTGTTTTTCTTTGGAAATTATTTCTGGAGGATTTATCATCATTTTCTCATTTTCAATTTAACCAGCCTCGTCCCATAATGATCTAAAATTAGCTATAGGTGGATTTTCCTAAATGGAAAATCACTCCATGCCCTGCCTTTGGACAACTCAGCTGTCTTATTTTTGGCAGGCATAATACATAATATAAGTTTCCTTGCATATAGATTATTATCCTTAATAACTGTGATTTGTCAATGATGTTATCCATAATATAATTAAGCCACAAACCTAATACTCTTTCTTGTGCATTAGTTAGTGTAGATTCTGTTAGGGCTCAGTAGGATACATAAAAAACTAAGGGGGGAGGGTAATGTGACACAAAGTACACTAAAAGAAGAAACGTGGAGGCTGATTCATTACTAACGGCAGGTATCGGCAGGTGAGCGTCTCTATAGCGTCTCTATAGCGGCTGTGATGTATGTTGGGCACTCTAACACCAGTACAGCACTGCAGGGAGCGAAAGGTAGTGCCAGCTCAGTGCGACCGACCTCAGCGCGCAACACCATACTTATCAAAAAAGTGATTAAGTCTGTTTTTGAACACATATCCACCAGTAACAAAGTGAAAACACATGGAATGACATTATTTTAACACTGTGACAATAACACGTTAGTGCCAGACCTGTAATGACAATTCTTCATAAAAATATTAAAAGTCAAAAAAGTTTATAAAAGTGTTTGTTTGCAGCCAGGAGATGTCACACAATGATTTGAGCAAAAAAAAAATGTCAAACACACTGTTTAAACACAAGCAAATGAACGTCAATTGAAATGTATGGGAGAGCAACACTGAGCGAAAGGTAATTCCTGGTGCTCTGAAAGCTAGAGCGCCGGCGCTGTACTCTGAGCCGCCTGTAATAATACATTACACGCTACATGGCGCTGTTAGAGTTGCTCACCAGATTCACTTTCAGAAATGTGATTTTGCGTACAGTGCCCAGCGTTCACCAGACGCTGCCTGCGGCTACGAGGCACTACCTGGCGCTATCCCGTCTTAAAAACCCCCAGAGTGTATTTTCAGTCTTAAAGCAGATAGCTCCTCAGGTCCAAAATGCCATGCTAAGAGCTGTCCCATTTCTATTAGTGCTTAAAAATATTAGCAACACAAATAAAGGTTCAGTTATGGAAGGAAAATGCTGCTATATTAATGTTAAATTGGCTGCATTGTAAGTTGACATTGAAATAGTAACAGTTTATTGTGAACCAAGGAGTAAATATTTCCGATAAATAATATGTGAATACATATTGGATATTGTATACTAAATCAAACAACTGAAGATGTTAAACTGGACCTTCCTCCTGAATAAGAGTGTTTCTTGTATGTTCCCCCCACCATGTACATACAGATTGCCCACATTAAAAATCATACTACCTGAACCTAGTGCATCTTCTGAGCCTTTAAACATCCAAGATGGCGGTCTGTGGAGTCTCAGGGTGCCTGCAGTAAGGAAGTGTCTTCTGACTATGCCACTCTGCATTCTGCGATTGTTGTCCTTTTCCTGTCCCCAGCGCTGCCCTATCTGTGCAGAGCACAGCACATGATGCATGATGCTGGGAAGGAACAGGGGTAGCAAGATGGTGGCAGCCTTATCCTGGTGTCCTTAACAGAGTTGCAGCCCAACAGGGGAAAGAATAAAATGTAAGCGACTAAAAGCGTAAAATATATTAATTTTAGATGCTGGGGAATAGCTTTTTTAGGGGTTCGGCCTTTTCATTAAATGATGTTTAACTAGATAAAACATTACTGGTTGACACAGGTGTGACTTGCTTGGGTAAATCTGAATTGTATTATCTGAGATTTAGAATTAAGAATAAAAAAATAAATTATAAAGGTTACAATCATGAATTTATAATATGGCAGAAATACTACTTTTTCACGAATTAACGGTAAGACTGCTGGCCCCAAGCATCAGCATATACCATCAATGGCTTGACCAGGATGCTAGGAGGTGGGAGTTTATTGGGTAATAGCACTGCTGCACTGTAATTAACTGAAATGTAATAGTTTATGTATATTTTAAAGAGAGTATAGTTATTCCACCAGTACATATATAAGGCCTAAGTAACTGAAAATTTCATCAAAACAGAAAGCAGACCGCACCAACCTTAATCTATTAAAGTGTGCACATGAGAGGACAGAAGCACAATCGTGCACTAATGAAACAAACTATACGCAAGGAGTCCCACAACTCCCCACTCTGTCCTCCAAAACAATGGCACCACTCACTTATGAAGATAGAATTGATAACTTCTTTATTAATTCAACAATTTATATGTACAGGTATATACACATATAAAACCAATTAAAATACATATATACAACTGTGGAGAGGGAAGAGGAAGGAGGGGGGGAGGAATATATACACACAACCCCCAGGTAAAAAATTCTCCTTCAAACTTCCTCATAAAGGTACATAAGCGGATCATCACTCGAATCTCCAAACTGGTTCATTCCTCCCGTCTGTATCAAAAATCCGACCTGGATCAATCACCTCCGTGAAAACTCTGTGACTCAGACCTATTGCATACTCTTTTCTTATGGACCAATAAACCTGGCCTTGGTGTTGTCTTGGTGCGTGTTAAGGCCCTGTCCACCATTGCCTTTGGGTATCCCCTTTTATAGAAGCGTAGTGCCAGATCTCTAGCTTGTCGTTCAAATTCTTCCTCAGTGGAGCAATTTCTGCGAACCCGCAGTAACTGCCCTGTTGGTATCCCTCGTTTCAGATTGGCTGGGTGATAGCTTTCATAATGTAACAGCGAGTTGACTACGGTCTCCTTTCGATACAGACCGGTGCATAATTTTCCATCTCCCACAACCGTAATAGTGAGGTCCAAAAACGTTACCTCGGGTTCTTGTTCTTTTAACAACGTAACTAAATAATTTCAATCAGTTTTTGCACATAGGTCAGGATATTATTATTAAGTATATTAGTGTTTATAAATAGTGATTTAGCACATTATAAGACTTATCAGTCAGGTTTCAGAGCAGTGGCCACATCAATTATTTATATAATATCATGAATCAACGGGTCCAGTAGCAATTACCATCTGGGGGTTGTGTATATATATTCCTCCCCTCCTCCTCCCTCTTCCCTCTCCACAATTGTATATATGTATTTTAATTGGTTTTATATGTGTATATACCTGTACATATAAATTGTTGAATTAATAAAGAAGTTATCAATTATATCTTCATAAGTGAGTGGTGCCATTGTTTTGGAGGACAGAGTGGGGAGTTGTGGGACTCCTTGTGTATAGTTTGTTTCATCAAAACATATTTTAGAAAAACATGTGCGTGGCTCCCCTCCCAGACACTAACCAGCCCAGCACACTAAGCATAGGGGCTGGTAAGCCCAGAGCCAGGGGGGCAGCAGCCAGCCCCAGCACTGGTGCATTACTAGCCTCTACACCCTTAGGCATGACCCCAGTAGAGGCCCCAGGAAGAGCACCAGAACTGTGCCACCGAACACGCAGCTCTTCCACACCCCCCGGTGGTAATAGGTGAGAGTAGTTGCAAGCCACCTGCCGGCAGATTGGGCAGCTGGTTTGCAGCCCCCCTACCCTGTGAACTAGTTTTGGGGTCCCTGGGAGCCCTTACTAGGTCAAGTCAATAGAAAAAAACACACACACCACAATTTATTATTCTAAATTAAACTTATACTTACCTCCATCAGCTTCATCCCGCACTGCAAAGTCGGCTCCTGGGGTGCTGGCCAGAGTGGTTTATGGGCAGTTCTGCCTGCATTTGAAAAGATGAGGGACAACAGGTCCCCATCCTCCCTCTCAGGCATTTCGCTGTTAATGGAATCCTCAGTGAGGGAAGCTGTGTTTCACTCAGAGGTAGGGGATCTGAGCTTCTCTGTCACTCCAGGGCAGGGCATGAAGAGGTTTCCCAGTGAAACTCCTCCATGTACTGCCCACTGTGACATACATACTCAGACTATTTGTACAAAATGGCCTGCACAACCAATATTCAAAAAGTTATATGTAAAGCGGGGAGGAAATTCAATATTTCATCTATAATCAGTTAATATTAGCATACTCCAAATGCATACAAACAAGAAATCAAGTTATAAAAATATATGTATATAAATAACAAAACAGTACAAGAGAAATGTGCAAAAGGTTGTGCAAAAGTGCAATGTGCAAAGACTAGCTATATAGATATATACTGTGAGGATAAGCTGTACTGTCCAATCATGGCACCATTATAATAAATCACATACCACAGCAAAAGTAAGGTATACTGCTCCTAAAGGGAGCTTGCCCCCCTCAACTGCCCCTCTCAGTCACTGAAATACATAAACAAGATTTACAAAAATACAATAACCCAAACAATCTAATAAATCAATATCAATTCACCAAATAAAGATTAGTCACCAAGTCTCCTCACCACCTGCCAGCATCCAAAGCAGCCATGCGTTCCGTGGGCAACTCCCACTTCCTCAGAAACTCCTCCATGCCCTGCCCACCATGATATACATACTCAGAGGCCACACCTCTTAGAATATAAGAGCTGACACTGGAGGAACCTCCAGGAGTGGCGGGGCAGCTGAGAGGACAACCGGCTTCCCTCACTCCCTGGAGCTCTGCTGACAGCTGGGAGTGGAGGATCCGCCCCCGCTGTTAGCTGCGTGTTCCAGCTGTTAGCAGAGCTCCAGATCTTTGGGAATTTGGTGCCGCTGTTCGTTCAACTCTGAACTGTCCGGGGACCCGCTCATCCCTAACCATATTACTTTTAATATATATATCATTACTTCATATATACATTTAAAAAATGTTTTACATTTTATAGCATTGCAATGAGTTTCACTTTAGGATCATGTATAAGTAGTCTTTGTTATAATACTTTGATCCCACTCATTCTTCTTCACCACTCCATTTGCCATTAACATGGAATGGTTAATAATGGTTGATGGACTTGTGCGGTTGAAAGCAATTCAATCTCAGAAGTGGTAAAATATTCATTGGATTTATAAATAGGTCTTTTGACAGACAGCAACAAGCAGCACTTCACAGGAAATTCTGTGATATTGAAGAAACACAGGAAATGTGTTAAAACGTTGTAGCTTTGAAAGACACATATGTTTTGCGTGTCATTGTCATAGCGGGCCTATCAGAATTATAGCTCTGGTATTATGTTTATAAAAACATAGTGACCACATTATATTTAAGGAGAAATAGGATGAAATAATAAAAATCCACAAGTATGGCAAATGGCAAGAGGGTCGTGTATGCAGAAATTCCAGTCTAACTTTTTTACTTTATTAAAAGGAAGAAGAATCTGGGGTGGCAGGTTTGTGAATGTACCTGAGTATTGTGAATGTCCTGCTTTTATTGGGGAGGACTTTAACACCTAATAGTTCATTAATTGGCAGCAGTGGGCCCAGCACCTGAGCATCCACAGCAAATATGTGGTCTACACGCACTGATAGTTCCAAAATTAGACCTGAGCTATATCAGGGGTGCCCCCAGGCATGGGACACCCCATTTACCTTTGGTAGGTACGATGGTAGTTCCTTGTGTATGAAGGCACCCATTCATCTCAGTGGGAGCACATGTACTGAGGCAATACCCACCCAACCTTATTTCCTACCTGCATTGCAGGTGAGAGGCTTGTAGCGTGGGAGCAGGTGGAAGGGAAGTGCAGTGTCTCATGCCAGGGAGAACCCTCATCTGAAGTCTGAGGAACATTTTCTTGTTTTTTATATGGCTGGACAGTTCTGATGTTGTAGGCACCTTCTCCAAATAAAGTCCAAATCCAAGTCAGAAGAGAAGGTCTTTAAGAGTAAATTAGTAAGTAAATAACCCCCAGTGTCATTATGTCACTGTAAAAATGAAGGGTGTACCCTTATCTGGGCATAGGAATTAGATTAAGGGGGTTATTTAAGAACGGATAGCGCCAGGTAGTGCCTCTTAGCGGCAGGCAGTGTCTGGTGAACGCCGGGTGCTGTATGCAAAACCACATTTAAGAAAGCGAATTTGGTGAGCCACTCTAACAGCGCCATGTAGCGTCACATGTATTACCAGAGGCGGCTTAGTGTATAGTGCCAGCGCTCTAGGCTCAGGAGCGCCATGTAGTACCTGTTGCTCTGTAGCGAGCTCCCATACATTTCAATTGGGACTTCATTGGTTGTGTATAAATAGCATGTTTGGCAATTTACATTTTTTTGAAAACAAACACTTTTATACATTTTTGGACTTTTTATATTTTTATGCAGAATTGAATTTAAAGCTCTGGAACTAAAGTGTCATTGTCCCAGTGTTAAAACAATGTAATTCCATGTATTTTCGCTTTGTTACTGGTGTATATGTGTTCAACAGACTTTGATCACGCAGCGTCTGACGCTCTATGCTACAGCGCCCAGCTTTAGAGCTCCGAAACTGTGTGTTAAATATGGTGTGGAGCGCCGAGTGCCGGACACACTGAGCTGGCGCTACCTCTCGCTCCCTGCAGCGCTATACTGTTGTTACAGTGCCAAACACATCTCACATTCATCAATGCCGGCCAGGTTACTACAGCGCCCCGATACACACTTACAGCGTCTACTAGCAGTCGCTCTAAGCCCCGCTATAGAGACGCTCATCTGGCAATACCTGGTGTTAGTAGTAAATCAGCCTCCACATTAAATTCCTAATAATTTGCTGCAAAAAATACATTTTGGAATCAATTGAAGTTTTTCCAAGATATCTCATATTTTGAGCTTGAAAGTATTTAAAGAGTAACTAATAAAACTGCTTTTATTATTTTTCACATATTTTAAATGTATTATGTTACACTTTTCATGACATTCCCAACACAACTACAGTATTCTGAGACTCATACCATGCAGACATAAGCTGTAGGTGTGTCTTCAGCACGATTTCTTAAATTTTCAAAAACAAATTTTCAGTTTGCCTGCTTGTAACAGACAAATTTTCTATGTAATGCCAGTCTTCCATCCAGACGAAGTAAAAAAAAAAAAATATATATATATATATATATTATTATTATTATTATTATTATTATTATTATTATTATTATTATTAATAATAATAATAATAATACCAGGCCTATAATAACACAATGGATACACTCAAAAGATATCTGATATTTCAAAGAAATCATTGAGACAAATGCTAAATAAAGACTTATATTGGGGTACAATAATACAAGATGCAATCAATTCTTACAAAAACAAGAGGGTACAACACACTAGGATTGAGAGTTATATGTCAGGCATATGTTTATACAGAGGTTAAGGCAGACTTAGGAGCATTACTGGAGAAGCGACCAATATATTTATCCTCCTGACAGGGGAACCTATAAACGGACCTTCAAACGGGCAGCTTCGGCCTCCTCTCTCTGGCCATTTCCAGGGATTCCTCCTCCTAAGGATCCCTTCCTAAGGCTCCCTTCCTAAGGTTCTCCTCTGGACAGTTATACCCTGATCTTCTTTAAAGTCCAGACCTGTCCTCCCAGTTCTGCTAGCCTAAAACTTGTGAAAACCTGGGATTGTGAAAAACTGGAATTTTGGGATTTTTCAGACACTGAAACTGGTCTTGCCTGGTGCCGGATAATCCCCAGAATCTGTCCCCGAACTTGATTTGAAAACCTAGGTTTTCCCCGGGTGGGGAAAGAAATGTGGACTGAAGAGCTTCTGGGCTTGTGATAAACATCTTAGCCTGCCTGAGTGACCTGACCTATGTATGACTGGTCAAATGCAACTAATTATACATATCGAGAGAAACAGAAATACATATACATTACATAATATTTTAATAATATTAATTTTTCATAAAGGCCCATTGTTTACACTCAGGCATAACAGATTTATTTTTATTCAATAGTACACATGAATAAGATTATTTTATTTCAGCAGATGGTATTAACATATATGAAAAATTAAATTGAAAGATGTACATTAATCACATTTTAATAAGTCATTTCTCAGAATCCAGGGGCTCTACATAATATCTTGCCTTCCTAGATTGACAATGTCCTACACAGAGATCTTATAGAATTCGAGCATGCCTTATCCACTTGCCATGCAATATCCCATAAGTGCATTCCCCACAGTTCTCCCAGCAAGCAACATTCAATGACAAATCAAAGACTGTAATAACACAGTTATAGATCTATTAACGAGCATTCCAGAATTGACAAGGGATTAAACTGAACCCTGGGAGCAATGAAAAGCTTCAGCATAAAACTTAAATGTGCCGTACAGTATATTAAACAGATCTCTGGGTTCAAATGGAGGCTTGAAAATCAGAGCCAAGCTTTTGGGTATATCTGCTGGGACAATACTAGCTTGAGGGAAACCAAAATGCTAATCCCTACTCAGAAGAAATGGCTGTTTTTATGTGTGTATGATGTCCTGAAAACTCCTGTTTACAGACATGTTACACTCATCTGACGACTTCAAACCACCTCTTCAACATTAGCCTCCAGACAACACTTAACCATTCCCTTTTGACATGTTGTAAAAAAATGTAACATTCTGCACATTCATTTTGATTTAAAACCAGTTAACACTTGTTACACATGGAAATTCTTAGTTAATATAAATTACAGTACAAATTGCAATATAAACTGGGCAGCCACAGCAAGGCAATTGCATCTATACCCACACCCTACAGTGCTTATACTATACATGCCTGTGAAGGAACGATCAGAAACCTGACATACCCAAGGCTGGAGCGCTTCTTTAAGGTCCCTGATTACAAATGCACAAGTATTTCAGCAGATGCAGGAAGGGATAATTAGCATGTATATGTGAACAGCTCAGCTCACAGACCACCTGGGATGTTGCTTTCCTGCCGTTTGTCACACCTAGGCTGAAAGGATGCAGCTAGGCCGCAGATGGCCGACCCCCTGCGGGGAGATTGTCATAAGCAGAATTTAAACAACAGATTCCCGGCACCGATAGAATTTGGATCATATCGCGGCATCCATGTATCCTAGCGCCAAACCGGTTACAGAATCAGAACCGGCTCCCAAAACCACATCAGGGCATAGCTTGTAAACGGAGAACTAAGGTTCTGGACAAAATAGAAACCCGATTCCAGGACTTATCGCAAACGTGGCGTCCATCCCGATAGTTTGGTACCGCTTGCAAGGCTATGTGACCCCCCTGCTCCAAGTTATAGCTCCTAAAAGGGTTCTGGGGCAAAAATCCAACTCCAAAACGGTGGGAGGTGGCATCCCCGCCCACAGAAGGGAGGGGAGGTGGAGAGCCTGGCAGCATAAATAGGATGGTCAAAAACCAGGCTGGCGTCACTCAACGGGAAGGGGGTTATGCAGCCGGCGTACCCAGGCGTGTCCATCACCATAACCATCATCATAAGCTCTTGACACACCCCCTTGTGGGAGCTTCTCTCATCACGACTGCATGCCAAGGTAACTTATGCTTATTGTTTCTCTGTGTAACTCACTCTGTTCTGTAACCATCTCAAGAATAGCATATTTTGTTTATCACCTGTAACATTTCATATTACTTCATAGTTAAATGCTTGTTAACTCTGGCTAGTGTGCTCATAGCAATTAAAACGTATATTTAATTTGAGCGGTCCGCTTTGCCTTAAACCAAGAATCGGTGTGTCCTAAGGCTGTGAGCCGGGTATCCCTGATAGGAGAGGGATCGGACAAAGGGTTTTTGGGAACGCGATCGGTGTGCACGGAGGTCCCTGGTTGTAGTCGGACCTCATGACTCCCGGTTCGCTGACAATGCAAATGTGTGCTTTACACAAAACATGGCAGATTTCTGCAGTGTAAAGTGCTAAATGGTTTAGTTTTAGTTCATATTGCAGTAAATTTGAGGCCAGTGCACTATAAAGGGTTAGCTCAGCATTCACTAAGCAACCCAAATCAGTGCACAGACCCCAGTAAGAAAACCAGTCCAACCACCTTGCTCCATGAAGCATAAGGAATACTCATTTTAAACTGCCTTTTTGGTCTAAACCTGGGTTGGCTGGGTATGCCATATACAATGCAATTTTTATTGTATGAAATTTTACAATTTATTGGGAACAATAATTACCAGAGCATTCCAGACAGTTTTCCCTATGACTTGTAAAATATTGGGCAACAATCAGTCTTATATAGCAGTTATTGTCCAATAACTACGGAAATGTAATCAGTTTCAATCAAACCATTGTACTTTTACTATTGGTTATTGAAAAAAAGCATAAAAAATTGTTTTTTTCAAAGTAGTAAAATGAACAAAAAAAAGTCACCAATTTGAGTGATCAACTTTTTATTCTTAGGACTCCAAGTAAAGTCCAAAAGTCCTCTAATGTTCCTGTAGCTGTAATAACTGCTGCTCTCAGACTTTTAAGAAAACAACTATCATTAAGGCTGAAAAATTTCACCCAGTTCCATGGCAGTTCCATGGCTCATCCGATCGTGTTGAAACCTTGTTGTCTGTTGGAAAAAGAAAAGACCCGCGCTTTAAAAAACAATCAGTTATTAGGTTATCTGCGTTTAAACCAGAATGAGTTTAGAACCTCTCAGAACACATTTCGATACTACGCTTTGAGGTTCTGGGGTATAAAACTCATTTCGCTTGACATCACCATTTGCAGTAAGGCAATTTTAATTTCAGTTATGCACATTTATCCTCCAATTCTGCAATAATCTATCATATGAGATCCCATCTATCTGTTGTTTTGGGACCCCCCTGCTTTCAATAAATCCACACTGAAAATGTTGTGAGGAATTCTACTTTTCTCTCTCTCCCAGAGTCTTTCTTGGGCTTTGAAACTGGTGCAGACTGCATCTTGTTAACTGGAGACTTTCTCAGAACATGTGAGGGGGGGTTCAGTTTATGCAATGGCTGCCACAGGCTGGCTGAACACAGATGTAATCTCATCAGCTCCAGCTACTGCCCCATCCATACAGCTATATGCAACATCTGTGTTTGACCTAACCTTGGGTCCAAACTTCCATTTATTTCTCTATAACATATTATTCATCATAGACAAGGCTGTGTACTTCTTTTCCATATCAGAAAACCCATCCGCAGTGTCTTGGAGGCATTCCAGAGCATGTGCAAGTTGATCTTGTAAGGATACAAGGATTGATCTTGCAAGGATTCAATATAAAAAAGCTTCCTGAAATAGCCAATACCTGATACCCTGTTTCCCGAAAATAAGACATCCTCCGAAAATAAGGCCTAGTGCCTGCTTTCGGAGGATATCGTTATATAAGTCATCCCCCGAAAATTGTATTGTAACCACTAGGGGGCGTAATGACGGGGCACGTAAGGGGGGAGCTCCAGGGAGGTGGAGGAGATGCACGCTGTGCCATATTTCCGGCGAAAAATTAATATAAGACAGTGTCTTATTTTCAGGGAAACAGGGTACTGCTGCTCTTGCTTTAAGATGGAAACACTTAAAGTAGACCAATCATCCCCTGCTGCAGGGCTGGAATCTAAAAGATTCCAGGAGCGCCGACAGTAGAGTGAAAGTAGGGGGTTTCACACAGGGGGGTATCCAACATATGGATGCCACCGAGGCAGGGACCAATTACCAGGCTAGTCAAAATCCTGGTGATTGGTCCACTTTAAAGTGGAAGTCAGTCCCCCGGTAACCCACCCCTGAAACAAGGCGGAGGGTTAAAAAATAAAATTTCTTATCTTGCCTGTTCACCCAGCGTGGGTTGCCGCCATCTTGACTCTGCTGCACAGAACAGCTTTCCCTGCTCTTATGTGCAGCCCTGCCCATCCATTCACTTGACTGACTTTAGTATGTGGTACTCTCATGGCCTAGTTTGTATTGACTAGAACAATATGATGATAATAGTTATATCTAATTGTGATCTATTGCGTGATTCCACATTAATGCACCTTATGTACTTATAACCTACTAGAGGGAGGCCATCAATAGCACATCTGCAAAGTAATATTGTACCATAGGACTCTAGGACTCTGTTTTAGGTGGTATCTCTGAAGAGAAAGTCTATTTTCAATGGCATTTTTGAAATGTATAATTTATTGTGCGAAAATTATGTCCTTATGGTGCTGAGCTTATCTTTTTTTTGTTTTATGGAAGTAGTTTTCACTACCTACAATCTGCTTGGATTATATACATATATATATCCAAATTATATATGATTATCACTTTGTGGTTTCATTATTGTCTACTGTATATGTGAGATCCATATTTTTTTGTTATACGTGTTCAAGATTATGTGCTTGTATTGACCTGTTAGAAAAATGATACAAGCTAATTCTATGGCCCATTGTCTGATTCTACAGCACCTACAGTATTGTACTTACATGTCTAATAATATGCTTAGTATATATAATATAATGTTTTTGGCTTATTAAAAAATGTTGGTGTTGTGTGCTTTACTTCCTGAAACTCGTCTTCTGTTCCATATAATGTTGACACTTTACGTCACGTTACCTGCTGTTTCCTAATAACAAAAGGTAGTGTGGGGGGTATAACAATTATTTTAAGAGCTTCTGCAGTTTTTGGAGTGGCTGAGTTTTGAGAACTCAAAGCACAATAAAGTAAAAAATGAAATCTATTTCTATGTATTTTTTTAATCAACACTGCACCTGATTAGGCGTTGAGGTGAAGCAATTCTACAAGTGCCAGTTCTGTTATATCCCTGTGTTCTCAAACATTGCTTTATAATGAAATTTGCTGTTCATAATTCACACCCTTGATGTATGGGGAGGTGTTAATCATGCCTCTCCCATTTGTATTTTCTCCAGACAAGCACAATCACTATGGCTTGCCGTGCTCCTTCACACTGGGATGCCATTGCTTGGTGGGCTGTGCAATCACATTTAGAGCATGGTCATGAGAAATTATAAAGGAAAAGAGGGGCAATTTTAAGAGCCGTGCTACAGCATGCAGGGGAAGATTGGCCATAGAGAGAGCCAGAAGTATTCCTGGTGGGCTGCTGAATCTGTCACTTAGAGCTAAGTCCCCCCTAATATCCCTCGTGGAAGCTGATTCATTACTAGCGCCAGGTATCGGCAGATGAGCATCTGTATAGCAGAGCTTAGAGCAACCGCTAGTAGACGCTGTAAGCGGGTATCGGGCGCTGTAACAGAGCGCCTCAGTTGCTGTAGTAACCTGGCCTACATTGATGAAGGTGATGTATTTTGGGCGCTCTAACACCAGTACAGCGATGCAGGGAGCAAAAAGTAGCGCCAGCTCAGTGCGACCGACTGTCAGCGTTCCGCACTATACTTATCAAGAAAGGACACACAGCGTCGGCGCTCTAAATCTGTTCGCTATAGCATAGAGCGCCAGATGCTGTGTGATTAAAGTCTGTTTTTAAACACATATCCACCAGTAACAAAGCGAAAACACATGGAATTACATTGTTTTAACACTGTGACATTAACACTTTAGTGCCAGACCTGTAATGACAATTCTGCATAAAAATATAAAAAGTCAAAAAAATGTATAAAAGTGTTTGTTTGCAGCCAGGAGAGGTCACACAATGATTTGAGCAAAAAAAACTAATTGTCAAACTAGCTGTTTAAACACAAGCAAATGAAAGGTCATTGAAATGTATGGGAGAGCGACACTGAGCGAAAGGTAATACCTGGCGTTCTGGAGGCTACAGCGCTGGCGCTATACACTGAGCCGCCTGTAATAATACATCGGACGCTACATGGTGCTGTCGCTCACCAGATTCGTCTCATAAATGTGGTTTTGCCTACAGCGCCCTGCGCTGAGAGGCACTACATTGTGCTATCCCTTCTTAAATAACCCTCAAAGATCACACAACGTCAGGCGCTCTATGCTACAGTGCCCAGCTTTAGAGCGCCAAAGCTGTGTGTAGTTTTTTATTAAATATGGTGTGGAGGGGCGAGTGCTGGACGTACTGAGCTGGCGCTACCTGTTGCTCGTTGCAGCGCTGTACTGTTGTTAGAGCGCCCAACACACATCACAATCATCAATGCCGGCCAGATTACTAGAGCGACCGAGACGCTTTGTTACTGCACCCCGATACCCGCTTACAGCGTCTACTAGCGGTCACTCTAAGCACCGCTATACAGACGCTCATCTGGAAATACATGGCGCTAGTAGTGAATCAGCTTCTATATATGCCATGGCTATCTTTATGCTGTTTAAAATAGTGCAGTAAGGCAAATTTGGAAAAGCAGGTCCTAGGTGATGCCTGTAGACAAAAATCTGTGTGTTTTTATCCCATTTTATGAAGTCTGTTTCCTTAATAAAAATTAATATAATAAAATAAATATTTGTATATCCATGGGCTTTTATAAATGTAAAGTGATTACATAAAGGGTACATGTAAAAAGCAAATAAATAGTTCATTGTCCTAGTAAATGTTTTTAGCACCTGTATTTTTTTAGTCCTTATGTATTTTCAACTTTAATCTAAAGTGCAAAATGTTACTTATTTCACAAGATCCCGAAAGCTGAAACGTTTCTTAGCAAAGTTTCGATCAGCCATAGTGAGACGTAGAAGCTGTGAACAAGAGACTGAAGAGAAGCACCTGATGCGGCTCTGAATGACACAACACGCCATCTACATAATTTACCCAGCTAAATATAAATCTTAATAGGGACAGATTGTGTGAGGCTCAGTGATTGCGTTCCGTGAGAGCAGCTAATTCGAGCTCTATTTTTTTCCTTCTAATGGGTGATAAGCCCTCTGTTTAAAACATCAGGCCATCCAGCTACACTTTCACAAAGTTTAAATATGTTTATATATTCAAAAACACTTTTATTTTCAGCTATGAATATAGCCCAGGCACTTACTGTTGTTATTATTACTATTAATAATAATAATTTAGTTTCTTTTTATAGCACCAGCATCTTTCACACAGCTGTTAAAATAATTAATTACTGATAGAGTCAAAAACATAACACTTAGACTATACAAGCAAGATGTGAGTACTCTAAAGGCAAGATACAGTAGAAAGTTCCTGAGAGCTTGCACTCTAGCAGATAAGGGTTGTGTTCTTGTCTGAAGAGGTGAGCTTTGATAGCACTTTAAAAAGCATTAAGGGTTGGAGAGTGACAAATCGAGTCGGGGAGGACATTCCAGCGACATGGAGCGAGAAGGAGTGAGCTTTAGAGTGACAACGCTGGTTTTGTGTTTGATTTTCTTAAATATTGGCTACCTATCGTTCGCTGCAGCATTGTCCCGGTGTTATATGTAGCTTCTAGTGCAGTTCTCTCCACATACCAAGTCTCACTCCCTATACAGCCAGAAACATCTGTCCTAGTGCTGATGAGAGCCTAAATCTTGAAACACGTGTCCACTAGTTTGATGTGTCTGGCTGTGTAAATTTAAAGCTAATCCTTGGCTTTTCACCCTTAGCATTTCTAAGGGCCTTGGATGGCACGGAGACATAAAGAGATTATTTGCATAGCTCCGCCTGCTGCAAGGATTGATGGGTAATGCTATCTGTCCTTGTATTGGGTACTGTGCAAATACTTTCCGTTCTAGGAAAGCTCCTCTTTTCCTTTATCTAAGTATAGGGTTTTTGGTCTCTTTAACCCCCCTATATTGGGCCTAACATGGGTCTCTCCACATATTGGTTTGCTTGCTCGCAGTAGAAGTGCTTTCCCTGAATGCATATGTAGCGCCCCGAGGAAAAGCAGACCAAGGTGATGCCACATATAACACCAGGACAATATTAAGCCTATATTAAGCCTAATATGGGACTCTCCACATACTGGCTTGTGACTCTTTTTTGGTTAGAGTTTGAATGTGTTTTCCCCCTGGGATTGTGTAGTCTAATTATCCACACCAAACATGACACAGGTGGAAGCAGAGGGGTGCCACTTGCATAAGAACTCCACATTTACTGCTCATCACATCTGTAGTTGTTAGGCAAAAAATAAAATTCACCCTAACACAGTTAGGGAAAAATCCTTGTATTTCTTTGCCCACTGACACCCGTATTTTAACTGTGAAACATTGTGTTTTGTGCTATAGCTGACCAATAATGTATCATGAATCTGCTGCTCTTCATTCAGATGCGATCATGCTGGGCACAGGAGCAGAGGGGCAGGTGATCACATCATCACCTGCCCCTCTGCTACTGCAGCCAGCATCATCGCATCTGTCATCACATCGAGGGACAAAGGAGCTGACGATCGGAGGTAAGTAAAGTTAAAAACGTTTTTATTTTTTAATAAAAGTCATTTTTTTCTTATGTGTCAGTGTATTTTTTTTTTACTGTTAACCCCTTGTGAACTGGTAAGGGGTCCATGAGACCCCTTATACCAGTTCACAAGGCTGGGGGCTGGCAAGTCACCTGCTAGCCGCACTTGCCATTAACCCCCGGCACCCCTATTACCTGCCTCCCCAAAGCCCAGGGGGGGGGGGGCAGAAGAGCCCGGGCCTACATAGGCTATGTGGGCTTGTAGGCTGCAGGGTGGGGGGCCACCAAAGCTGGCCCCCCACTCTGTTCCTACCAGCCCCCATAGCAGGTCCCGGGCTGGTAATGCTGGGTAAAGGGGACCCCATTTGATTTTTTTTTTGGATTTTTAAGGGTTTTTAACCTATAAAATTCCAAATAAAATGGGGTCCCCCACCCCTGGGAGGCTAGCAGCTATAAAAGGCTTCCAGCAGGTGAGCAGAAGCCAGTGATTGCCGAGGGACACAGTGCTCCAGGATGGATGGGAGGTAAGTATTAAAAAAAAAATGTAACATTTTTTCTCTGTGTGTGGTGTGTTTTTTTTTTGTACACTTAACCCCTTGTGAACTGGTAAGGGGTCCAAGAGATCCCTATACCAGTTCACAAGGCTGGGGGGGATGGCAAGTCACCTGCAACTAGCGGGTGACTTGCCATTAACCCCGGCACCCCCATTACCTGCCTCCCCAAAGCCCAGGGGGGGGGGGCAGAAGAGCCCATGGCCACGGGCTATGCAAGCTTGTAGCCTGCAGGGCCAGGGGCCACAAAAGCTAGCCCCTGCGCCCTGTTTCTACAAGCCCTGCATAGCTGGTCCCGGGCTGGTTACTTTGGGTAAGGGAGACCCCATGTCATTTTTTTTTGGATTTTTAAGGGTTTTTAACCCTTAAACCCCCCCCCCCCCAAAAATGGGGCCCCCCACCCTGGGAGGGGGGACTCTGTGTGATTTTTGTTTTCTCAATTTAACTCTTTGTAGTGTGGATGGTAGTTGTATTTTATTAGTAAATGTTATAAAGTACTTGTTTCAGTTTGGGGGGTCTCTTGGGCAGGAACGGAGGGCTACGGATAAATAAGTGGTACCGTTCTAATCGGTAGAAATGGGGCTTTTACATGCAATATGATTTTCTTTAATAAAATACATTTTTTATTTAAAATAAAGGAGACAATTTTCTAAAAAAATGTATTTATTTATTTTTTTTTTTACTTAATAATAATATTGTAAAAAACAGAATAAAATTTACAAACAAGACATTTCAAGTAAAAGCCTAAACTCTGCTGCAAAAAAATATATATACATTTTCCTGAAAATTCCAGCAAAAATGTCGCAAAATGGGGAAAAATTACCTGGCAACAGAGGGTGACAAAATCTCAAGTAGGCTGTCAATTAAAAAGGTTAAAAGTAGCTATGCATGTTGGGTATTGTTCTGCTCGGGGGACCTTGCGCTTTCAGACTTAGCTTGTTTTTTCTTGTTTACATATTTATATTTTAGGAAAAGGTGTTTTTTATTCAGCTTTTTTATACATTTTTTAGGGAAACCCTGCGCAAACAAAGAATTCTTTGAGGGATTAATTCCAGAAAGATGAGCCCACTACAACAAGCTGTGTACAATTAGAAAGCTTAACATGTGTACTTTCAGAGAATATATGGTTTATTGGGGATATTCCAAATGTAAAGGGTTGTTTTGGTTGAAAAATCGCAAGGTGCGCACTTTGTCTGCAGAGCTGACATTTTCAAGTAAAATTACCGTTACGCACATACTTTACTTTGGGGTGTTTGGCAACTCTTCCCTTGACAGTAGCGAATGCATGTTGGGTATCGTTCTGTTCGGGGGATGTTGCTTTTTCAGATTAAACTTGTTTTTTCTTGTTTGTATATAGTTTTTTTAGGAAAATGTGGCTTTGATTCTTCTTTTTTATCCTTTTTTTTTGGGAAACTCTTTGCAACCAAAGAATACATTGAGGAATTACTTCCAGAAAACTATGGCCACATCAACAAGCCTGGTACACCTAGAAAGCCTGAGGTGTGTTCTTCCAGAGAAGATATAAGGCTCGATTCAAAATCCCAAATGTCATTATGTTCGTATTTGCAATCGAAAGTTTTGTTGGGTGTTTGTCATTTTTTCCTTTTTTTTTGGCCATTTTCGACTCGCACGAACGTTCGAACATAGACGTATATGTTCGTTCGTCCATCGAAAATCATTTTGTGTTTTTACGCAACTTCGGGACTTTTTTCCTTCGAAATCGAAAATGTTTCGATCGGTCAAATCATTTACGTCATTGCAATGGGCTGGCGATTAATTCAGAGAGCTGATTGGCAAGTATTCCGACGCCCATATAGTCATTTCCTTGTCGAGCGTCTTACGGCACCTTTTTGACCTCGGGACTAGGCAGCCAAGCGTGATGGAGAGTGACTTTGAAGAGCATCAAGCTCTTCTTCTGTTTGGCATTGATGTGATCTTGAGGTCAGAGCCCAGATTGCACCGGCGGCGACGCATGAACATCAATGGCATGCATGACGTTGAGCTGTTCGAGCTGACCAGGCTTAATCGCGCTTCCCTCCATAAATTGTATAGTGAGCTGCGGCCATGGTTAGCCCGCACCACAAGGAAGGGGCATGCAATTTCAGGTATGACCAAGATGCTTGGCTGCCTGCAATTTTTGGCGAACGGCTCGTTCCAGAGGCTGGGTGCCCTCTCCGTGGGGATCTCACAGCCTACGCTGAGCCGCGCACTATCACATTTTTTGGAAGGCATGGCTACCCTAACCCCCAAATATATTTTTTTCCCAGATGATATGGTAGCCAGAAACGCCATTAAGCTTGGTTTTTATAATATCGCCGACATGCCCAACGTCATTGGTGCCATTGACTGTACCCACGTCGCCCTGGTGCCTCCTGCTGCCGACGAGTACATATACAGGTAAGTAATTTATTTTTTTTTTGGTTTCATTTTAGGTTAAGCCTCCTTGTAATGGTCCCTCCTTGTAATGTTTCCACCTTCTAATGGTTCCACCTTGTAATGGTCCCAACTTGTAATGTTTCCACCTTGTAATGGTCCCTCCTTGTAATGGTCCCACCTTGTAATGGTCCCACCTTGTAATGGTCCCTCCTTGTAATGTTTCCACCTTGTAATGGTCCCACCTTGTAATGGTCCCTCCTTGTTAGGGTGCCTCCTTGTAATGGTCCCACCTTGTAATGGTCCCTCCTTGTAATGTTCCCTCCTTGTAATGGTCCCACCTTGTAATGGTCCCTCCATGTTAGGGTGCCTCCTTGTAATGGTCCCTCCTTGTAATGGTCCCACCTTGTAATGGTCCCACCTTGTAATGGTCCCTCCTTGTAATGTTCCCACCTTGTAATGGTCCCACCTTGTAATGGTCCCTCCTTGTAATGGTCCCACCTTGTAATGGTCCCACCTTGTAATGTTCCCTCCTTGTAATGGTCCCACCTTGTAATGGTCCCTCCATGTTAGGGTGCCTCCTTGTAATGGTCCCTCCTTGTAATGGTCCCACCTTGTAATGGTCCCACCTTGTAATGGTCCCTCCTTGTAATGTTCCCACCTTGTAATGGTCCCACCTTGTAATGGTCCCTCCATGTTAGGGTGCCTCCTTGTAATGGTCCCTCCTTGTAATGGTCCCACCTTGTAATGGTCCCTCCTTGTAATGTTCCCACCTTGTAATGGTCCCACCTTGTAATGGTCCCTCCTTGTTAGGGTGCCTCCTTGTAATGGTCACACCTTGTAATGGTCCCTCCTTGTAATGGTCCCACCTTGTAATGGTCCCTCCTTATCGAAATGTGTGTGTTCATTTTTCAAAATGCCTTCCTAATGTTTTCTTGTCTTCCTTTTTTTCCAGGAACCGCAAAATGGGCCACTCCTTTAATGTGCAGGCAGTGGTGGGGCCGGACATGCGGTTCCTTAGCGTCCTCGCCGGCTACCCAGGCTCAGCCCATGATGCGTACATCCTTAGACGATCAGGATTGTACCGACGGTTTGAGTCTGGGGAATTTTCCGGTGCATGGCTCCTTGGTAAGTGAACATAAACCACATAATGTAGTTGTGGATGTTTGTTTTTAATTAGCATTTGGCAGTAATGTCTGCCAAACTTACACCTTAAACAAACTTCTGGCCATGTGAAACCACACTTGAATGTTAGTTATTAACCAACCAAGCGTTTCGCCAAGTTTGGCCTGCATTAGCCACATTCTAAATTATCTGTTGGTCTAATTTAATAATCCCTCTTACACCACCCTCGTGTGGAATCGTGCACTTAACTTGAGCATAGTTTAGGACCCATCTTTGCTAAGCTGGTTTGCACTTCCACACGAGAGTAGAGCGGGATAAAGTGCATGTGGCGTGTTTCTGCTGTTTTGGTCTCACACAAAGCATATAAGGGGTCAGCAAAACCGACATCCTAAGCACACTTTGAAACCCAGAGCTGGGATCCATATGTATGATTGTCCCTCATCCTCACTCTTTGTATGTTGTCCTTTTGTAAACCTCTAGGACAGATGTTTAGTTTGGGACTGGGACAGTGGCAAATGTTGCCTCATGTTGATCACACAATTGACAAATAGCCTCCTATTGATGTTGCTGGTGCCTTGATGGTCTTACATGTTTGTTTTCCTAATCTTATGTATAAGGTGATTCAGGATACCCGCTGCTGCCGTGGCTCTTGACGCCAGTACTCCGGCCCCAGGATGCCTCCCAGGATGCCTACAACTGTGCGCACCGCAAGACCAGGGCTGTGGTAGAGAGGGCCTTTGGTCTTTTGAAGACTAGGTTTCGTTGTTTGGATCATACCGGGGGCGCCCTGCAATATGATCCGAAAAAGGTCATAGACATAATAATGGCCTGTGCTGTTCTGCACAATTTTGCGATTTCACAACGGGTCCCCCGGTATGTCGAATTTGCTCCCTCTCCACCCAGCGAAGACCAGGAGGACTCATTTCTGGACACACACAGTAGTGTGTCTGGCCAAAGTGTGCGGACTAATTTGATCGCGACCCATTTTGCTTAATGTAACCTGTATTGGCCTTTGTTTAACATTGTGTTGTTGATTTAGTTTTCTTTCCCTTTGTGTATGTTTCGTTATGTTTGTGGTGTTCAAATAAGTAATGAAGTAATTACTCACCACAGGCCTAATGCTTTCCAACTCTCTTTTTTGGATGTGTGAACTGTGTGAATGTCCAAGTATATATTTCTCTGTGACACCCAAAAAAGAGACAATAAAATTTATGAGCCACATGTGTCTTTAACTGTTTATTTTTTAAAAATAAGAGCTCAAACTTGGAGTTGCTGCTCACTCCAATTAGCAAAATAAATTTAGGTAACCACAAAGGATTAATGGTTAGATCAACCATGGCAATAATGAAAACAACAAACAATCCTGGTTGGCCACATTTGCCCCTGCCACAGGTGTAAACCTGGTACAGGGGTAGAAGCTTGAGTGGCACGTTCAGTGAGGATTCAGATATGGCCTTGGCTAGTGGCCTACCTCACCACTCTAAGGAGCTCTATGGGCGCAAATCAAAAACACACAACCCAAGGCATACACCAAGGGTATCTTGGTTTGCCTCACCAGACAAGTCAATACAGGGGGGATTAAGAGCAAAGATGTTGTACAGATTCATGTTGTGGAGACATTAATATGGGTGATGGCCATAGTACCCAGGTGGTGGCCCTTGCTGATTGGCCCGAACGTGGGCCTGTGTGGCATTCTGAATCTGCAACTGGTCCAAAATGTTGCGCATGATATTTACCATTTCACCCCTGTAGGCACGGTTGTCATTGTTGGCAGTCTCCATGTGGCTGTTGAGGGTCCGCAATTCGTTCTGCACAGCCTGTAATGTGGTATTTAGGGTCTCGATCCGGCCATGCAGTGCCTCGCGGTTTAGTTGGTTTTGGTGCTGGAAGGTCACCCTCTCGTGGTGCCATGCGTCCAACATTGCCATGCCCCTCCCCTGGTTGCGCCGTAGCGGATTCCGCCTCCCCAATCCCCTGGTTCGGGGTCGTGCCGAGGCTGTTGGTCTGGGCCCCTCAACAGACACAGGCATGCTTTCACTATCCTCAACAGCAGAGACAACACTGGGGACTTGACTGTCAGTCTGTGCATGCTGGCCATCATGTGCAGCCACCATGCTGCCAGATTCCCTCTGCTGCTGCTGAGTTGGTGGTGAAACATTTTGGACCAGTTGCAGATTCTGGGCCAGGGGTAGATCTTCAGAAGGGCACATAAAGGATCCATCCTCCTCCAGCTCCTGGATTTCATCCATGAGTGTGTGGGTCTGTATGGACAGAGACAAATTAGATGTTAGCTTGCCCACTACATATGTCAATCTGTTAGTAGTAACATGCAAAGTAACATGGCTAAACGACATTTGCTCAATAAACTTACAGAATATATCGGTTCCTCCCTCCTAGGCTGCACGGAAGTTGACGGCATGTCCACACTGGCAGTGGATTCCACAGTAGCTGAGCGATGATGGTGGCCTGCATGAGAAGCAAAGACACTATGTAAACACACACCTATGCATTGTTGACGTGTCAAAAGACATATGCCGAATTAGTTAACGGGTCAAAGCTGTCATGGGCACTTCAACAACGGGGCCAAATAATCTTCAATTTCCATGCCATTATGTTGCAAAATTTTTGGCCTACAACTACTTCCACATTGTTCTACTCAACTAAGCCAAACATTCAAGTTCAGCTTGTTATGTGGCTGACCACATCCCTTAGAGGCCATTAAAGTGGACCTTCACTCTGATTAACAGTCTAGCTTCTATGTTTCCCACACCCTGTACATACAGATTGACCACATTACCAATCTTCCAACCTGCATCTACTGCATGTTATGAGCCTTTAAACATCAAAGATGGCGGCATATGGAATCCGCCATCTTATCAGGCAGCCTGCAAACAGTAAGTGCCTCCTGACTGTGCTGCTCTGCATTCTTGGACTGCTGACCTTTCCCTGACCCCAGCTCTGCTCTGTCTGAGCAAAACACAGCTATAACCCGCCCCCCTGTACCTTATCCCACTCTCCTCTCCTCAGTAAGTGTGATGCTTCGGAGTCAAGATGGCGGCGCCCGTATCCTAAATTGCCGAACAGAGTTGCAGCCCAGTGGTGGAAAGTATAATACATTACTGACTAAACATGTAAAATATATTAATTTTAGATGCTGAGGAATTTTTTTTTTAGAGTTTTGGCTTTTCATTAAATCAGGGTGAAGGTCCGGTTTAATGGGAACCCACAAACTTTTACACTCGGGTTCAATGTACATTCACGTCTTGTATGTGGACCAAAAATCAAAAGTTAAGTGGCCACACACATGCCACACCCTGGCCCAACACAGAAATCACCTACAAGCCACAGCCTAGGTGCCTGGCTTCCCAGATGTGTTACTGGCTAATTGTGCATGCTCACTAATTGTAAAGGTCACATAAATCTTACTCACCTGCAGGACGGGTCGGGGAATCTGTGTCCCTTAGGGCCGCGTGGCCTTCGACGGCGACTGGATGCATCAATCCATAAATCATCTCCTCAGCCGGGGTCAACTTGAGTTTGGAGGGAAAACCTCCTCCAGTTTTCATGCTGCAAAACAGAGTTAGGGTAATTTAGAACCAGGTGGCCAATACAACATCCAGTCTAATCCTAAAGCTAACATTTTTACCTGTCAATCCGCCTTTGATTTTCTTTCTTCCGTGCAGCATATTTGAGGTCCGATATCTTGCGCTGAATCTGTACAACATCCTTTAACTCTTCCCCCGCTGCATTCACTTGTCTGGTTAGGTCTGCCAAGATGTTGGCTCTGCGCTGTTTGGTGGTGTTTTTTGATCTCCGCCCATATAGCTCATCATAAACTAAGGTCAGGCCACTAGCCAAGGCCATAATTTGGGCCTCACCAAAACGCCCACTCAACTGCCCTCTTCGCAATGTGCGCCCTGTTGTTTTGGGTTGTGGGTCCTCCATGGTGTCATCCAAATGGGGTGACATCCTTGGCTGGGTTTGTGGGGTATAATGCAGGGAATGGTGGCTGCCTGGGGATTGGCCTGGACTGGGCAAGGGACTGGGTGTTCTGGCCTGGCTGGCCACAGAAGTCCCAGGTGTTGATGTGGCATAGTAACCTTGCCTTTCCACCTGTGCCGGTGCCAAATGTGGGCGAGCAGGAGAGCTTCGTTCGGAGCCTGAAGTAGTGCTGCCCTTGGAGGTAGTAGGGCGGACCAAGGGTGAGGGCGATCTTGCAGGGCCGGCCCTCTTCTGTTTTTTTTTTTGGCACACTCTTGGTGGGCTGCGGGACCTGGTTCGGCCTCTTTGTGGGCTGCATGGCCTGCTGCGGCGTCTAGGGGGGCTGCGGGACCTGGTTCGGCCTCGAGGGGGGCTGCGGGACCTGGTTCGGCCTCTTTGTGGGTTGCGTGGCCTGCTGCGGCGTCTAGGGGGGCTGCGGGACCTGGTTCGGCCTCGAGGGGGGCTGCGGGACCTGGTTCGGCCTCTTTGTGGGCTGCGTGGCCTGCTGCGGCGTCTAGGGGGGCTGCGGGACCTGGTTCGGCCTCGAGGGGGGCTGCGGGACCTGGTTCGGCCTCTTTGTGGGCTGCGTGGCCTGCTGCGGCGTCTAGGGGGGCTGCGGGACCTGGTTCGGCCTCGAGGGGGGCTGCGGGACCTGGTTCGGCCTCTTTGTGGGCTGCGTGGCCTGCTGCGGCGTCTAGGGGGGCTGCGGGACCTGGTTCGGCCTCGAGGGGGGCTGCGTGGCCTGCTGCGGCGTCTAGGGGGGCTGCGGGACCTGGTTCGGCCTCGAGGGGGGCTGCGTGGCCTGCTGCGGCGTCTAGGGGGGCTGCGGGACCTGGTTCTGCCTCGAGGGGGACTGCGGGACCTACTGCGGACTATTGTGGGTGTTGTAGTGGGGCAGGGTGGGGTGGGTCTTCGGACCCTCTTACCCGTTTTTGGCCCAGTAGCCATACTAGCCTTTGTGGCCTGGGTCTTTGGTTTGCCTGCCTGCTCCTTTTTTGGCCCATAGCTGGTAGTTGGCTTGGCCGGCGTTTTGGTACTAGGCCGTAATTTTGCTTTTGGCTGGTTTTGGGCCCTTCGGAAGGCTCCTGCCGTTTGGCTGCCTTCTTCCCCGTTTGCTCCTTTCCAGTTTTGCCAGGAGGTTTTTTGGGTGCCATTTTGATTTTCTCAAAGAATCAGCTGTGTGTGCAGGGACCTTTAAGTAAGCAAGCCAGCGTGTGACGTACGTTCGCACGGCCGTGCGGAACCCGCTGAGGCATTGCGTACGTTCGCACGGCCGTGCGGAACGCGCTGGGGCGTTACTTATCTGCTGCCGAGAACAAGAAGCAAGATGGCACCCACTATCTTCACCCGCCAACAAGAAGAGATCATCATGTTCGTAAGTGTATTCGATGGACTTTTGTTAGATTAGGAAATGCTGCTCTATATGTGAAGGAAGCGCAGGAATAAATGGCTTGGGTTAAAAATGTGATAAACTACATGCACAACCAAAGGCACGCCACACACGTGCCAAACAACATTTAGGCCATATTGTGAAATTACTGAACACTAGAAATGTGTGTGTGTTAATGTAATTACCCCAAAAAATGTTTTGCTGACACATATTGATATGTATTTAGAAGTAAAGTCGATGTTTTCTTTATGTTTTGTAGACCATGCTGGAGCGCAGGTACGACTACCTGCCCAACACATTTGAAAAACGCAACGTCGCCCTGGAGATAATCTCGAGCATCCAACAGCAGACCAACACCACCTTCACCCACACGCAGATCATGCAGCATTGGTCGGACCTCAAACGGCTGCACATGCCCCGGGTGCGGAGGTTCTTCGGAATCCATTTTCCAAGTAAGTAGATTGCGATTGCATGCAATATGTAACTAAGACAGAAGGTAGGACTTTACTTAGAATGCCTTTTCTTTTCTAGTGTTGGAAATGGATTACCGAATTCGCCGCACCCGGAGGCGCAGAGGCCGACCAGTGCTGCATGATTCTGCAGCTGGGAGTGAAGGTGGTGGATCTCCAGGGCGACGGGCCGACCCCTCCTCTGTGGCCTCCTCAGACCAGCCCCTGGACCTTACCACAGAGGAGGGGCGGCACAGCGTGGGCAGGCAGTCGTACCCTGCCACGCATGCGGGATCCTCTGGTATGTCACTCTTCATGTCTACACCAAAAAAGAGAATTGCTAGCTCCTGATATCACCAAACTGAATCCTTTATTCTGTATTTGTAGATGTTTCGGTTGCGGGTGAAGTAGTGGGTCAGGAGGCAGCAGATAGGAGCCCACAAGACCCTGGAGAAGGTGAGTGATGTGACCCAGACTTAGCTCAAAACATTGGAGGACTGCGGAATCAGACATCCAAACTAACCATTTGGCCCATGTTTCTACAGGCACTTCTTCACAGCAGAGCCAGGAACCAGGACCTCAGGGTGTTGTCCCCAACGAGCCATCTCTCGGCCACCAACCAAGTAAGTAGTCATGTCATTCTAGAGATTTCGGTCTAAATTCCCCTGAACACAAAAACACATAATGCCCTAGTCAATGGCAATATAAGAGGGACCTGTGGCCACTGAATTAGCTTAATTAGTTGCCCAACTGTCCTGTGACCACTGAATTAGCTTAATTAGTTGCCCAACTGTCCTGTGGCCACTGAATTAGCTTAATTAGTTGCCCAACTGTCCTGTGGCCACTGAATTAGCTTAATTAGTTGCCCAACTGTCCTGTGGCCACTGAATTAGCTTAATTAGTTGCCCAACTGTCCTGTGACCACTGAATTAGCTTAATTAGTTGCCCAACTGTCCTGTGGCCACTGAATTAGCTTAATTAGTTGCCCAACTGTCCTGTGACCACTGAATTAGCTTAATTAGTTGCCCAACTGTCCTGTGGCCACTGAATTAGCTTAATTAGTTGCCCAACTGTCCTGTGACCACTGAATTAGCTTAATTAGTTGCCCAACTGTCCTGTGGCCACTGAATTAGCTTAATTAGTTGCCCAACTGTCCTGTGGCCACTTCCTAACCTTAATTCCTGTGATTAATCATATGTGCATTATACTTAATTTGTTTCTTTAAATACATTAATTACACAGGTGATAAACATGTATTGTTCTCCGAATAATTTGAATTTCTGATTTTTTGCCAGGGACCACAAGACAGCGACTTGCTGATATCAATCGGAGGGTCCTTGAGTTGGTGGCCGATCTGCAGGCGATGCGGGACACGTTGGGGACAACAGAAGAGGAAGACTAGTGTCCTGGTTCCTGGCCCTGTTGATTTGTACATTTGTACATAGTTGTCTTTGTACATAGTTTTTTTTTGGACCCCCAAATTTTAATTGTATATAGTTGTTTGATTTTAAACACTTATTTTATTGTATATAGTTTTAATAATTAAAGTAAAAACCAGTGTATATATTTAGAGGAAACAAATAGAAATGTGTATATAGTTAAACATTTTTTAGGGCCAAAGTGGCCAACAATAGTTGTCTTACAAATGCCAATGGAGCATTAAAAATCAAACAAACAAAAAAACAACATGTTGTCCCATTTATTTGCACACATACATTTTACAAAAACAAGGGGACAATGACATATTTGAAACTCAAGATTGTGATGTCCGTGAAGTGATTTGGGTAAGTTTGAGGGACCTAAAATGGAAGAAGAACCAAGGCGCTAAGTGATTTGGGTAAGTTTGAGGGACCTAAAATGGAAGAAGAACCAAGGCGCTAAGTGATTGGGGTAAGTTTTAGGGACCTAAAATGGAAGAAGAAACAAGGCGCTAAGTGATTGGGGTAAGTTTTAGGGACCTAAAATGGAAGAAGAACCAAGGCGCTAAGTGATTTGGGTAAGTTTGAGGGACCTAAAATGGAAGAAGAACCAAGGCGCTAAGTGATTGGGGTAAGTTTTAGGGACCTAAAATGGAAGAAGAAACAAGGCGCTAAGTGATTGGGGTAAGTTTTAGGGACCTAAAATGGAAGAAGAAACAAGGCGCTAAGTGATTGGGGTAAGTTTTAGGGACCTAAAATGGAAGAAGAAACAAGGCGCTAAGTGATTGGGGTAAGTTTTAGGGACCTAAAATGGAAGAAGAAACAAGGCGCTAAGTGATTGGGGTAAGTTTTAGGGACCTAAAATGGAAGAAGAAACAAGGCGCTAAGTGATTGGGGTAAGTTTTAGGGACCTAAAATGGAAGAAGAACCAAGGCGCTAAGTGATTTGGGTAAGTTTGAGGGACCTAAAATGGAAGAAGAACCAAGGCGCTAAGTGATTGGGGTAAGTTTGAGGGACCTAAAATGGAAGAAGAACCAAGGCGCTAAGTGATTGGGGTAAGTTTTAGGGACCTAAAATGGAAGAAGAAACAAGGCGCTAAGTGATTGGGGTAAGTTTTAGGGACCTAAAATGGAAGAAGAAACAAGGCGCTAAGTGATTGGGGTAAGTTTTAGGGACCTAAAATGGAAGAAGAACCAAGGCGCTAAGTGATTTGGGTAAGTTTTAGGGACCTAAAATGGAAGAAGAAACAAGGCGCTATGTGATTTGGGTAAGTTTTAGGGACCTAAAATGGAAGAAGAAACAAGGCGCTAAGTGATTTGGGTAAGTTTTAGGGACCTAAAATGGAAGAAGAAACAAGGCGCTAAGTGATTTGGGTAAGTTTTAGGGACCTAAAATGGAAGAAGAAACAAGGCGCTAAGTGATTTGGGTAAGTTTTAAGGGAGGTCAAGGGAAAAGGCAGAAGAGCGCTAAGTGGTTACGGTGAGCTTTAAGGGAGCTCCAGGGAAAAGGCAGGAGAGCGCTAAGTGGTTAGGGTGAGTTTAGTGATGGAAGTGAAATTATGTAGGCGAACACTTTAATGACAGAAGTTTGTAGTGCGCAGGCGCAATATCGCCAGAATTTCGTCTGGACAGATACTTTAGGAAAAAATGAAGCAGGATGTAGCGGGAAAATGATAGGATTCGTGTGAGGATACGATGGGAAAAGGGCAAAAACGAAAGGCTACGTTGGTAGTTGGGCAAAATAAATCTGAACATTTTCGTTTGAAAATGACATCCTCGTCTGCGTACTCTGGCATACGAGCACACAGACGCGCTACGGAAGGTTTACGAAGCATGCATAGAATCGATCGAACGTTCATGCGAGAGCGGGAAATTTTGAAAATCTTACGACGTCGGCACCAAACCGAAAGTTTGTTTGTGTCTCTCTGAATCGAGCCTATAGTTTGTTGTGGGTATTTAAAATGTAAAGGGTTGTTTTTCTGGAAAAACTGCAAGGTGCGCATAGCGCATATCACAGTTGTATTTTTTCTGAAAATCCCCTAAAGCTCTGTTTCAGTTTGGGGGAGTCTCCTGGGCAGGAAAGGGTGTCTACCTATATATATGTAGTACTGCTGTAACCGGGAGAAATTGGGATTTCACACGCAATAAGATTTTATTGACAAACTTACATTTCTTATTACAAAAAAACACTACAAATTGTAAAAAAATAGATTTTTTTTAATTTTTCTGCACATATTTCACCCAAAAATATTGAGAATACACCTAAAAAATTACAAACAAGACATTTCATGTTAAAGCCCAGACTATGCTGAAAAAACAATATATAATTTTCCTGGGAAATCCCTGGAAATCCCTTCAAAAATCACATTTGAACATGGGGAGTGCATAATAGTGCAAAATAGTCTGGCAACAAAGGGTGACAAAAACTCCAGGTAGGCTGACACTTAAAGGGTTAATGCTGTGAAGTGTGAAGAATACAGAACCTTTGTTCAGAATCAAATGATTTAGCTCTGCTTTTCTGCTATTCTTATAGTATTGTGGACATATGACGTTGTTTGAAGACTTTTAGTAGCGTTGAGCTTCATAACTTTATAATCATTTATTAGAATTTGAGAATTTCATTTGCGGCAATAATATATAAATATAATATATATATATTATAATTTCTAATTTGTGGCAATCCAATGATATATATATTTTTGACAAACGCATAAAACAGTCTGGCATAAGGTCTAGAGGTTTACGTGTGAGATGGGCCCCAAGGGTCCATTTTGCTGCTGGGCCCCAAATCCAACACTGCCTATTCCCACTGTCAGAAAACAAAAATAAATTTCAAATACGTTTTATTTACAAGTCGAATTGGAACTCAAGGTCGGCGCTGGTGACAGCTTTTCATTTTACTAATGTTTAAAATAAATAATGTAGGAGTTGTGGTTAGACATGTTTTATCTCCCCAGCATTTCTTGAGTGTGTGGAGGAAGTGGACTGTATAAGTGCTGACATCTGACCTTTAGAGCATTCATGCTGATGGAAATAATTCTGTAACAAATGACTCCCACACGCAGATATCTGTACTCTGCAGGAAAAGAGCTGATAAGCTTTCTACTCTAAAAAGCTTATTTGTGTTGATCAACTTACTGAATCAAGCGTGATGGCCAGCTCCATGCATGATGATAAAGTGGATCATTCCGATGACAAATACGTGAGAGTTTAGCCACAAGACATTGTAAAATGCTCATATGATCCTCGACCTAAGAAAATAACCACTGATTCACTATTAACACCAGGTATTGCCAGATGAGCGTCTATACAGCGACGCTTAGAGCGACCGCTAGTAGACGCTGTAAGCAGGTATCGTGCGCTGCAACAGAGTGTCTCGGTCGCTCTAGTAACCTGGTCGGCATTGATGATTAAGATGTGTGTTGGGCGCTGTAACAACAGTATAGCGCTGCAGCGAGCGAGAGGTAGCACCAGTTCAGTGCGTTAGGCACTCGGCGCTCCACACCATATTTAACAAAACACTAGACACACAGAGCGTCAGCACTCTAAAGCTGGGCGCTGTAGCACAGAGTGCCAGACGCTGTGTGATTAAAGTTTGTTTTAGAACACATATCCACCAGTAACGAAGCGAAAACACATGGAATGACATTGTTTTAACACACTTTAGTGCCAGACCTGTAAATACAATTCTGCATAATAATATAAAATGACAAAAAAAATGTTTGATGGTCAAAATCCTGGGTTTTGTTCCACTTTAACATATACATAGATATCACTATGTTAATAGCTGTCTTATATATTGTATATATACAATATACTATGTGTATAGTTTTAGATGTTCAATGACATTTGTTTACCCACATTTGTACAGTCCAGCTTATATATGTATTACAAGGTATTGGAACAAAGAGTCACTGTTGTAGTGTTAGCCAGTAGAGGATTAAATAGGTTTTTGATAACCTAAGCACAAACCATAATCCCCAGCATCGGGGGCTACAGCAGCTGAGTCCCCTGGATGCAGTCCTTTTTAATTTTTTTTAATGGAAATGAGGGTTTGTAAGCATGCTGCAGATAAACATTGGAATCACCTAAGGTTCTAACCTGGTTAATTTTAATAGGGGTCAGGTTCACTACATAGACAGTTGTAACTGTATGTTAATTACCACCTTCCCAGCTCATTTGAACAAACTTTGTCAAGTGATAATCAGTGATTTTGATATGGCCTATGCCATCTCAAAGATAAAGACACTTTTATTATTAATAATAATAATATAATAGTAGTAGCAGTAGTAGTAGTAGTAATTATCTTTAATAAATTACATAAAAAACAGGTAAGCTAATGAAACTGGCAAGCTCACAGTCTAAAAGGAGAATGGAGGTGAGGCATAAGGTAATACGTGCTTTGTATCATGGTCCAGCCATCTTAGTAAAACATTATAAAAGTATCTACAAGCTGTATGGGCCAGTCACAAGATAAATTAGTGCTTTTTGGGACCAAAGGATGTAGTAGATGTTGCTTGATGAGGCATACACATACGATGCCTCATCAATCGATACACATACCCCATTAGGTACGCTCCACAGCTTGAAGGGGTATGAAGAGATGCTCGGGGTGCACCAGCATGGTGGGTCTGATGGCTTTGGTATATCATTTTACAAGTAATTCATTATTTCTTATTACTTTAACCCTTTACGTGCCAAGCCTGTAGGTACTACGGGGTTGCTTCTCCAACCGTTAAGTACCTACGGCTGGCTTTCCCCCTTGCTAGTGTAAAAAGTATAGTACATTAACACTCATCTACAGCCCCCTACCCTCCAACCTGCCTCCAGTGATCAGGCCCGGCAGCTGTCAGCTGATCGCCGGGGGAAAGGCTCACCGCGGGACACAGGATCGGAGGTGAGTGTCAAAAAAATAATAAAAGTTTTTTTTTCTGTGTGTGTGTCATTTTTTTACACTTAACCCCTTGTGAACAGGTAAGGGGTCCGTGAGACCCCTATACCAATTCACAAAGCTCGACCCCTATACCAGTCCACCAAAGCTGGCCCCTGCGTCTTGTTCTACAGGTCCCATAGCTGGTCGCTGGGCTGGTTCCGCTGGGTAAGGTGGACCTCACGCCATTTCTTTTTTTGATTTTTAAGGGAGGAGGGGGGACCCTATGTCATTTTTTTTTTTTTTAGAATTAACCCTTTGTTAGCTTTTACCCAGCAGCTATAAAAGGCTTTCAGCAGCAGCAGCAGCAGGAGAGCAGAAGCTCTCCTGCTGCTGAAGGAGTGATCAGCGAGGGACACAGTGCTCTGGGATGGGTGGAAGGTAAGTATTAAAAATAATAAAAAAATGTTATCTGTGTGTTTTGTTTTTTTTTACATTTAAACCTTTGCGAACTGGTAAGGGGTCTATGAGACCCCTATACCAGTTCACAAGGCTGGGGGCTGGCTAGTCACCTGTGGCTAGTGGGTGACTTGCCATTAACCCCCAGCCCCCTATTACCTGCCTCCCCAAAGCCCAGGGGGGCAGAAAAGCCCCGGGATATGACGCTTTGGGGCTTGTAGCCTGCAGGGTCAGGGGCCACCAAAGCTGGCCCCTGCGCCCCCTGTACTACAAGCCCCCTAGCTGGTCCCCGGGCTGCTTATGCTGGGTAAGGGGGACCTCACGCCATTTTGGGGGGATTTTAAAGGGTTTCCCAAAAAATGGGGTCCCCACCCTGGGAAGGGGGACCCTACGCCATTGTTTTTTGGTTAACCCTTTATAGTGTGGATAGTAGTTGTATTTTATTTGTAAATTTTATAAAGTACTCTTTTAAGTTTGGGGGGTATCCTTGGCAAGAATGTGGGGGCTACCGATATATATGTGGTGCCGCTGTAATCGAGAGAAATTAGGCTTTCACATGCAATATGGTTTTCTCTAATAAAAATAAATGTTTTATTTAAAATAAACGAAAAAAAATCTAAAAAATATATTTTTATTTATTTTTGTTTTTTTTAATTCAAAAATATTTTTTAAAAAGTAGAAAAATTACAAACAAGACATTTTATGTTAAAGCCTAAACTCTGCTGCAAAAAAAATATATTGAATTTTCCTGGAAATTCCGGCAAAAATCACAGTTAAACATGAAGCAAAATTGTGGAAAATGACCTCTCAACAGAGGGTGACAAAATTTCAAGTAGGCGGGCAATTAAAGAGGTTAAAAGTATGTTGGCTATTGTTCTGCTCAGGGGACCTTGCCCTTTCAGATTTAGCTTGTTTGTTTTTTTTTTTGTTTGCATATTGATATTTTAAGTAAAAATTTATTTTTTTGTATTATTTTTTTAAGGAAACCCTGTGCAACCTAAGAATTCTTTGAGGGATTACTTCTAAAACAATGAGCCCACTACAACAAGCTTTGTATGCTTAGAAAGCTTAACACTGTACTTTCAGTAAATGTATTGTTTATGGGGGATATTCCAAATGTAAAGGGTTGTTTTGGCTGAAAAAGCGCAAGGTGTGCACTTTGTCAGCAGAGCTGAAATTTTCAAGTAAAATTACCGTTACGCACATGCTTCACTTTGTGGTGTTTGAGAACTCTTCCCTTGACAGTAGCTATGCATGTTGGGTATTGTTCTGTTCGGGGGATGTTACTTTTTCGGACTGAACTTGTTTTTTCTTGTTGGTATATAGTTTTTTTAGGAAAATGTGAGTTTGATTCTGCTTTTTTATTCTTTTTTTATTATACTTAGTGCAACCAAAGAATTCATTGAGGGATTACTAAATGCACACATGTAAAGAAGCCTGGTACGCCTAGAATGCTTGAAGTGTGTGTGGGGGGATATTTCAAAAGTAAAGGGTTGTTTTTCTTGAAAAACTGCAAGGTGTGCATAGGGCCTAGCACAGTTGTATTTTAACTGAAAATCTCCTAAAGCGCTGTTTTAGCTTGGGGGAGTCTCCTGGGCAGGAAAGGGTGTCTACCTATACACATGTGGAACCGCTGTAACCGGGAGAAATTAGGATTTCACACGCAATAAGATTTTATTGACAAACTTACTTTTTTTATTACAAAAAAACACTACAAATTGTAAAAAAATAGATTTTTTTATTTTTTTGAACATATTTCACCCCAAAATATTGAGAATACACTTAAAAAATTACAAACAAGACATTTTGTGTTAAAGCCCATACTCTGCTAAAAAATATATATAATTTACCTGGGAAATCCTTGGAAATCCCTTCAAAAATCACAGTTGAACATGTGGAGCGCAAAATTGTAAAAAATTGTCTGGAAACAAAGGGTGACAAAATCTCCAGGTAGACTGGCACTTAAAGGGTTAAAAGTACAAGGCCTGTGTTCTACTTATTTTGGTACCTCATTGTAGGTGCTTGTTGCTAGGGTGTACTTGGTTTGAGTTTCTCGTTGCTAGGGGGTACATTTCATAAAACAGTTGAGAACCACTGATGTAGAAGATGGGTTTAGAGAAGAAGAGTAAAATTAGTGAATACCCTAAAAAGATGCATTTTTAGGGAAAGTCTAAAACTTTTGCTGTTATGAATTGATCAAATTGCTGATGAAAGGGCATTCACGGTATTGGTGCAGCTCAAGAATTCGTAATCGTTCAACAAATTGATCTACTGCAACCTTCATTTGTTTTCATTTGATTTATTACTCTGCCCAAACCCGTATCTGGTTGACAATTTGCTATACCAGAAGCCGACAGTAAGAGGGCGATAGTGGGGCTTCCTGAAGCGTAGCAAAAGTTCCAAGATAAAAAAGGGGCTGCCTCCCTTCCTCCACACCTCCCCTACGATTGTCCCAATGATCTCCTTCCCTTCGGGCATATTTACACCTCTGTCAGACTCGAGTTCGAGACTCTTCATTTTTGAGAACATTGAGAAAGGGTTCATTCACCTCACCCGCTGATGCTGCCATGTTTTTTTTTTTGTGGGAAAAAAGGACGGGTCCCTAAGACTCTGTACGAATTACAGGAAGCTCAACAAAGTGACTGTAAAGAAGCGTCATCCACTACTTTTGATCACCGATCTGTTCTAGTATCTCAAGCAAGGGCGGGTCTTTACCAAATTAGATCTTTGGGGTGCATACAACCTGATTCACATACGCAAAGGAAAAAAATGATAAACTGCCTTAGCAACTGCTACGGTTATTATGAGTTTTTGGTGATGCCGTTTGGCATGTCACCATCCAGCATTTTATATTTAGGGATTACTTTGACATTTTTGTGATTGTTTATCTTGATGACATACTGACCTTTTCTGCAGACCTAAATCAACATCGTACACGTCAAACCGCTTGTATGCCAAGATTGAGAAGTGTGAATCTGAGAAAACATCAATCTCATTTTTAGGGGTTCACATTTAGGATCAGGGGTTTGCTATGGATCCCAGCAAGGTTTCCACTTTGCAATGGCCTGTTTCAACCTCTCCTAAGGAGGTACAAAGGTCATTGATTTCTCTCATTTCTACAGGAAATGTATTCACAATTTTGCAGGGATTGTTCATCCCATCACAGAACTCACCAAGAAGGATTGCCCATTTATGTGGTCTAATCAAGCCCAGCAGACATTCCAGACACTCAGGGATCGCTTCACTCCTGCCCCCATTGTGGTCTCAACTTTTTCCTTTGTTCTGGAAGCTGATGCATCCTGTGTTGCATTGGGAGCTGTTCTTTCTCAGCATTCTGGGGACGAGGCTGTTTTACATCTGGTGGCTGTTCTATTGAAAATTGCCCCCCTCGGAAATGTCTTTATGATTGATGATACAAATTTCTCGCAATCGATTTGGAATTGGAGGAATGGTGATTCGTTTTGGAAGAGGTTGCTTACTCTATTCTAATTCTAACTCTACTTCTATATCACAGAAACCTGAAATACCATTATTTTTCTCCAGATTCCGTTTCTATGTAATCATCCGGGCAGTAAGAACATTAAGTAAGATGCACTTTCCCACCTGCCATCTCTAGGCGCTGTAGACTACCTGTCCACTGAGCAACCCATTCTCTTGGATTTGGCACTTCTTGATTCTAGAATCTAAATTAGTAGCCCGAATCTACAGGCCATTAGCTGCACTTTTTGTTGAAGTTAACAAACTACGAACAAACTAAGAGTGAAGGCACATGATGCCACAGTAATGGTGGAGGCCTGGCCTTCCAACATTATAGGGCCACAGTACTTTGCTGCCACTGTCACATGGGCCACTCCAGCATGTTTTATGCATCACAAGGTTGCCTAATTGATATAGGTTTTACATTTCTATGCAATCTACTACTATTCTGAGATGGGAGAGCTGGCTTTGCCTTGTTGCTGGCCATGGTCAACGAGTCCTATTCAACACTAGTGGCAGATTGGAGAGGTAGGGGTCTAAGTGCATCTGCACTTGCAATCCGCTACTATTGTGGGATGGGAGAGCTGCCTTCGCCTTGTTCCTGGCCACAGTCAGTGAGCCCTATCTGACAGTAGTGGTGGATTGGAGAGGTAGGTGCGCCATTTGACCTAAGTGCATCTGCGCTTGCAGACTAGCATGGGATGGCCTAGATGGAAGCAGGGATAAGTAAGGTAAGTATGGTGAAGGATATGCATACTACCATGGGTATAGTGGCGGGGGATGGCCGGATGTACATGAAAATAGCTGGATATAACAAAAACAGGCATGTGCCGGAAGGCCATGCAATGATACGGTACACCGAGAACAATGGGCTCTACAGCATGTTTAGTCCAACAACAGGTAAGAAACTCGGCTTCCGAGACTACTTCCGCTGCTAATTCCATAAATGCTCGGCTAAACTCTATGCGTCTACAAAGCAGATACGGCCGCTTAATGAAAGGGCGAACTTTTCTCAGAGCGCGGCTGTGAATCATACGAGTGTTTTCAATTTCCCAGTTACCAAGATCAATTTCCAGCATTCACGGGCAGGATCTGAATCAGGCACAATGTTTTCATACCTGCCTTGATGCTCTGTGTCACGGACCGGATGGAGCGGACTCGGGTGTGGATCCGCTTTAACTGTGGAACCGATGGCGGGTACCGTGTCAGGGGAGCGGAGTCTAAGAGGCCACCGGTATTCACCAGAGCCCACCGCAAGGCAGGTTGGTCTTGTGCGGCGAGTGACCCCCAGGTCGCTACCCCCTAACAGCGGCCCAGTCCCACAGTCAGCCGAGGTTCAGTGAGGTACACAAGTGGCAGGCAAAAAGGCGTAGTAAGTACAGGCAGAGATCGGGGCTGGCAGCACAGGTTCGCGGTAAAGGTGAGTAGCCGAGGTCGGGGCAGGCAGCAAAGGTTCAGAGTCGGGGACAGGCAGAGGTCAGTACACGGGTGAGCAATCCAAGAATGTCTGACTTTCAACAGGCATGGAGAGACCAAGATCTGGCACTGAAGGAAAGGAAGTGCCTCTTTAAATAGGGGAAGTGGATGCAGGATTGGATGAGCAGACACCAATCAGTGCTGTACAGGCTCTTTAAATCTCAGGAATCCAGTGCGCTCGCCCTCTAGTGGACAGAGATGTGCGTGCACCTGAGCATGTGAGCAGGAAGCATGGGGGGGAAGGGCGGCAGCTGAATGCAGCCATGAGGAAGTGCTGCAAGATGGATGACGGCTGCATGCAGCCATGGAGGTAAGTGACTTGCTGTGAGACGGGCGTGCAGCGCTCGCCCTAACACTCTGTATCTTTCACCCCTTAAGGGGTACCCTATGCTGACTTCATGAATGTCCTCTCTGAGAAGGCCGCAGATTCTTTTCCACCTCATAGGGCTTATGATTGTCTGATTAATCTTCTTCCTGTAACCATTCCCCCCAGGTGAAAAAAAGACGGAGACCCGCACCCCTGTATCGATTACAGGGCTCTGAATAAAATCATGATCAAGAACAAATTTCCCCTTCCCCTCATCGATGGTTTATTAAATCAGGTGATTGGGGCACAATTCACAAGTCAGTGGGGCCTATAATTTAATCAGGATCAGACAGGGGGACGAATGGAAGATGGCCTTTAACACCCAAGATGGGCATTACGAGTACCTTGTCATGCCATTCAGTCTCTGTAATGCCACGGCAGTAGGGATGGGCGAACACGGCAAAGTTCAGGTTCAAGGGTTTAGCCAAACTTGCCGAACTTTGGGGCACTAAAAATGGTTGTAAAATGGGGGTAGTAAGTGCTAGAGGGCTGCAAATCGGGGGGAACACTAGGGTGATTGCTCTGCACAAAATGAGCCAGGGAAAGCACTCAAAATAATAACAGAAAAGTAAAAACATTTAACAAATACATACTAAAATAAAAACAATTTAAATATTTTTCTTACAGGTGACAGAGGCCAAATCCCCCCGTTTTGGCCTTCATCACTCAAAGTAATAACAGAAAACAAAAGAAATACATACATAAATAAAAAAAACGAAATATTTTTTCACGGGGGTTGGAGGCCAGATTGGGTGAGGACACCTGGGTGATTGCCCTGAAAAAATGAGTTAGGGAAAATACTCAAAATAATAACAGAAAACTAAAAACATTAAGAAATACATAGATACATAGATTTAAAAAATATATTCGTTTTTTATGAGGGTTGGGAGCCAAATTGGGGTGGGGGACACTTGGGTGATTGCCCTGCACAAAATTGGCAAGGGAAATTGCTCAAAATAATAACAGAAAACTAAAAAAATTATAGAAATACATACATAAATGAAAGAAAACAAATATTTTTTTATGAGGGTTTTCCTGGTCAAGGTATACATTGTTCACAAAATTTTTGAATATATCAAATCTGCAAAAAGGTTAAATCTACGCCAAGCCCAGTGGTCTCTTTTTTTCTAGGTTTAAATTTTCCATTGCTTATAACCCTTTCTCTGCCAGCCTACCTGGAGTTTTTGTCACCCTTGGTGCCAAACCATTTTGCACTATTTTGTGCTCCCCATGTTCCAATGTGATTTTTGAAGGGATTTCCAGGGATTTCACAGGAAAATGATATATTGTTTTTTTCAGCAGAGTCTGGGCTTTAACATGAAATGTCTTGTTTGTAATTTTTTAGGTGTATTCTCAATATTTTTGGGTGAAATATGTGAAAAAAAAATAAAAAAAAATAAATTTTTACAATTTGTAGTTTTTTTTGTAATAAAAAATGTAAGTTTTTCAATAAAATCTTATTGCGTGTAATCCCAATTTCTCCCAGTTACAGCGATACCACATATGTATAGGTAGACACCCTTTTCTGCCCAGGAGACTCCCCCAAACTGAAATAGCGCTTTAGGGAATTTTCAGATAAAATACAACTATGCAATGCAATATGCGCACCTTGCAGTTTTTCAAGAAAAACAACTCTTTACATTTGAAATACCCCCAACAAACTATATATTCTCTGGAAGAACACACCTCAAGCTTTCTAGGCGTACCAGGCTTGTTGATGTGCCCATAGTTTTCTGGAAGTAATCCCTCAATGTATTCTTTGGTTGCAAAGAGTTTCCCTAAAAAAAGGATAAAAAAGCAGAATCAAAGCCACATTTTCCTAAAAAACTATGCGCAAACAAGAAAAAACAAGTTTAATCTGAAAAAGCAACATCCCCCGAACAGAACTATACCCAACATGCATAGCTACTGTCAAGGGAAGAGTTGCCAAACACCCCAAAGTAAAGCATGTGCGTAACAGTGATTTTACTTGAAAATTTCAGCTCTGCAGACAAAGTGCGCACCTTGCGATTTTTCAACCAAAACAACCCTTTACATTTGGAATATCCCCCATAAACCATATATTACCTGAAAGTACACATGTTAAGCTTTCTAAGCATACCCAACTTGTTGTAGTGGGCTCATCTTTCTGGAATTAATCCCTCAAAGAATTCTTTGGTTGTGCAGGGTTTCCCTAAAAAATGTATAAAAAAGCTGAATAAAAAACACCTTTTCCTAAAATATAAATATGCAAACCAGAAAAAAACAAGCTAAATCTGAAAGCGCAAGGTCCTCCGAACAGAACAATACCCAACATGCATAGCTACCTTTAACCATTTTAATTGCCAGCCTACTTGAGATTTTGTCACCCTCTGTTGACAGGTCATTTTTCCCCATTTTGCGCCATGTTTTGCGCCATTTTTGCTGGAATTTTCAGGAAAATTATATATATATTTTCTGCAGCAGAGTTTAGGCTTTAACAAGAAATGTTTTGTTTGTAAATTTTATTTTGTTTTTTACAATATTATTAAGTAAAAAATAAATAAATAAATAAATAAAAATTTTTTTAGAAAATTGACTCCTTTATTTTAAATAAAAAAATTATTTTATTAAGGAAAACCGTATTGCATGTGAAAGCCCCATTTCTACCAATTAGAACGGTACCACATATTTATCGGTAGCCCCCCGTTCCTGCCCAGGAGACCCCCCTAACTGAAACAAGTACTTTATAACATTTACAAATAAAATACAACTACCATCCACACTACAAAGGGTTAAATCGAGAAAAAATATGACATAGGGTCCCCCCTCCCTGGGAGGGGGACCCCATTTTTTGGGGGGATTTTTAAGGGTTAAAAACCCTTAAAAATCCCCCAAAAAATTGACATGGGGTCCCCCTTACCCAAAGTAACCAGCCCGGGACCAGCTTTGCAGGGCTTGTAGAAACAGGGCACAGGGGCCAGCTTTTGTGGCCCCTGGCCCTGCAGGCTACAAGCCCGCATAGCCCGTGGGCCCGGGCTCTTCTGCCCCCCCCCCTGGGCTTTGGGGAGGCAGATAATGGGGGTGCCAGGGGTTAATGGCAAGTCACCCGCTAGTCACAGGTGACTTGCCACCTCCCCCAGCCTTGTGAACTGGTATAGGGGTCATGGACCCCTTACCAGTTCACAAGGGGTTAAATGTAAAAAAAACACAGACACACAAAAGAGAAAAAAATATTTTATTAATTTTTTTTTTTTTTTATACTTACCTCCCATCCATCCTGGAGCACTGTGTCCCTCGGCGATCACTGGCTTCTGCTCACCTGCTGGAAGCCTTTTATAGCTGCTGGATGACAGAACACAAAGGGTTTATTAAAAAAAAAAATGACATAGGGTCCCCCCTCCCAGGGGGGCGGACCCCATTTTTTTGGGAATTTTAAGGGTTAAAAACCCTTAAAAATCCCCCAAAAAAATGAAATGGGGTCCCCCTTACCCATCATTACCAGCCCGGAACCAGCTATGGGGGCTTGTAGGCACAGAGTGGGGGGGCCAGCTTTTGTGCCCCCCCCACCCTGCAGCCTACGAGCCCACATAGCCTGTGTGGGCCCGGGCTCTTCTGCCCCCCCCTGGGCTTTGGGGAGGCAGGTAATTGGGGGTGCTGGGGGTTAATGGCAAGTCACCCGCTGCGGCAAGCGGGTCACATGCCATCCCCCAGCCTTGTGAACTGGTATAAGGGGTCTCATGGACCCCTTACCAGTTCACAAGGGGTTAAATGTTAAATAAGAAACAGACACATAAGAAATAAAAGATCTTTATTTATTTTTTTTTTTACTTTACTCACCTCCGATCCTGTGTCCCCCGGCGATCTCCGCTGACAGCCTGCTCGTGTGTTTGAAGGAGAGAGCCTGGGGAGGGGGGGGCGATCTCAGCCCTCTCCTCCTCCCCATCTGCCCTCCTCCAGGCACACGAGCAGACATGATTGTCTGTCTCACGGTTCCTGGCATTAAGAGGGCTGCTGGTGACATCACAACGATGTCACCCGGCCCCGCCCCCAGGGGGCGGGGCTAGCAGACCCGTTCCAGGAAGTGGGGGGGGGGGCAATTTCTGCCCTCTCCTCGCCACCGAAGAGGCTGGGGGGGCAATTGGAGCCCCCCCCCCAGTGAAGAGGACACCCATCGGGAGACAGCGCGGCCTCAGGTAAGGAAATGTTATTTTATTTTTTTTTACATTTAGCAGCTGCTGCTGCCGAAGCGGGGGGGCCCTATTCCGGGGGCTCTCCTGGAGCCATCCAACCCCCCACGGGGGATCGGATGGCACCAAATTAAAGGGGAGACCCGGCCGGATCCAACGAGGGGTCAGTTGAGTATTTTTGATTTATATTTTTTTTACTATCGGGGGGAAAGTTAAGCACGTAGATTCTACGTGCTTGGCACTTAAGTGGAGTGGAAGCGAGCACGTAGAATCTACGTGCTTGGCACTGAAAGGGATAAACCAGGCTCTAAGAATTTAAAAGCCTATGCAGCAGTAGTTTTTCCGACCAAAGGCCATCTGTAGAGGGAAATCTCCTTATACTTTCTTGACATAGGGTGATTGCCTCCATCCTGCCAGATCTCTTGGTCGAGCTGAATTGATTTCAATTTTACTCTCTCCTGGGGTAACCCGATAATCTCCATTTTGTTCCCCTGTCCAAATGTTTGGACCCATCTAACGATGTTACTGATCTGGAATTAGGTTAGGGCCAATAGCCCTAAGTCTTGTAGAAATGGCCATACCCCAGTGCTGACCAAACCCACCCACAGTTGTTATTGGTCACTCACCCCTTAAATATGGACCCAGTCCTCACCACATTGCCCACGATAGTGTGTACTGTTCTAGGGTGCTATTCTCCGTTCTCCGTTGCCAACTCCTGTTACGTCTGACCATTCCTGCTTGCTGCCCAGACCAACCACTGCCTGCATGACCTCAAGATTGTCTCCCCCTATGGATACTGCAAACCCTCTGACTCTCTGGCTTTGACCATCCGCCTATCACTGACCATCCAACTGCTCAATCGCAGTATTAGATGCTTGGAGAACTGATACCCTGTGAGTGACCTGGCTATCCTGACTCTCCTCTTTATTGTGCCATTAGTTCATCCGCATTCACCTTGTCCATTGGCATCCTCTGTGCTAGAGTAAGACCTGGGGGCAATCGTGTCCAGTGACACGATTTTATTCTCTTAAAAGGAATTCCCTCAGTTTTGCCAAAGGTTTTTTGTTAAAGAGGTGGTTTGGCTTTATGGCTTACCAAATAAGATCCTCTTAGACTGTGGTTCCCAGTTTACTGCTCGCTTCTGGTCCAGTCTGTGTAGCACCCTAAAGTGTTGTTGGCACTTTCATCTGCTTACCACCCCCAGACCAATGGACAGGCAGAGTGGACCAATCAAACATTGGAGCAATATCTCCACTGCTACAACTCATCCCTCCCAGATGATTGGATTAGCCTCCTCTACTGCTTATAATAATTCACGGCACAGCTCCACCTCCAAATCTCCTCTTTTTGCCAATTTGGTATTTAAGCCTAATGGACTTACCTGTAAAGTCCAATCTTTCAGCAGCTCATAAAAGGGCACCATGTTTGGCCGAGATTCACTGTGAATTAAAATAGACTCTAGCCAGAGCTCAAAAACATTACAAGAAAAATGCGGACTCAAGATGCTGCCCCGCTCCTACCTTGGTGGTCAGAGATAAAGTATAGTTGTTTGAAGTAACACTGTCCTTCCAAAAAACTGGGGCCTAAATTTGTGGGTCCTTTTCCTATTTTGCTTGCAATCAACCAGGTGTCCTATGAACTCTTACGCAGTACTTACGCATCCATCCGGTCTTCCATGTAACCCTTCTGAAACCTATAGTACCTGGGGAGATGGCAGAGTGTGATGAGATCCATATTATTGAGAGCGACACTGAGGATTATGAGTGTCAGGTTCCACTTACCCGTTCCCCGGTCCAGTGGCGTTCCCGTGGTGCGGCCGCCCGGCGGCCGTGGCGAGCGGCGGCTTCTGCGGGCGTGCGCGCGCCTCCTCCTTCTCCAGCCGGCGGCCCCAGCTTCCTCACACGTGCTCGCGCGCGCGCGAGAGCACGTTCTGTTTATGCCCTCCGGTGGCGCTGCTCCCAGCGCGGCCGCCGGAGGAGACTCAATTAAAGGGACAGGTGGGGTGGGGGGAGTGGTCTGCTGCACAGGGCCAATAAGCCCTTGACTTGGGGCTGAACGCCCCTGGAGTTGTATATGGGCCAATGAGCCCAGAGTACCTAGGTGTTGCCCTTTTCCTGGCCAATCCCTAACCAGTTCCTATGTACACCGATCACACACCCTTTTCCCCCATCCCCAATCTTGTCTGTGCCTATATCAGGTTCGCTCCGTCAGTCATCCAGTGCCTGTGATAGCGCCTTGTACACTGCATAGCCTTGTGATATACCTTGTTTGATCTCCGTTGCCGACCCCTGCCTGAACCGACTAATCTCGATCTGATCTCTGTTGCCGACCCCTGCCTGAACCGACTATTCTCAATCTGATCTCCGTTGCCGACCTCTGCTTTGTACCTTGACCTCGAGCTGCCTCTTCCCTCTGTACCGCTGTGATCTCTGACTTCCCCGTGTCAACCTCTGGCCTGGTTCTGGACTTGCGCTACACTCGCTCTTAGCCATTGGTTCTTCAGACCTCTTAACCAGTAAGCTCTCATCCTTTGAGCCATTGAAGTCCTGGGGGCAACCGATCCCGGGCAGGCGTATTTTGCGTCCCGGCAAGCGGGGGCTCCTACAGGTGAAGCTGGCTGCGGAGATTGGGGGTTGAGGGCTTACCTAGAGGGCTGGAGTTACCAGAGCGTGAAAATGAGTTGCAGAATACCCTGGATGTTCATCACTGAGGAGTCGGGTTACAGTACTTAATCAAGTGGAAAGGTTTTGGGGATAAAGAAATTTTATGGGAACCAGTGAATAATGTGAGTTTGAGAATTCCACGAGGCACATCCCAAGAAACCCTCACCAATAGTCTGCCGAAGGCCTCCTTTAAGGGGGGGCAATGTCACAGAAGCCGAGCAGTTCTGTTCACCAGTCAGCAGAGGGCACCCAATTTCAGATCCAGAATCCAGGCAGAATTTCCTGCTCACCCAACAGAGGGTGCCAAGGTTTTAACAATTGCACACAAAACCAGCCTCCACTGGCAAGTGTGTGCACATGCACACACGCTCACAGCAGCTCATATAGTTGTTGTGATGCGTTGTGATGCGTACATGTGCACATCTGAGCGTCTGCGTGCATGTGTGTACATGTATGCGCATTGTGTGTTCGAGAACCGGCATTCACCAGTGCACAGATGCAGAGGCCAAGTGAGCCCTGCCTTCCAGCAACAGTTGGTCATTTCCAGTTTCTGCTATCCAGTTTCTGCTATCCAATGTTTCTGATTTCCTGTTTTCCCGTCTACGACCTGGCTTGCCTTTTGACTCCAATCCCCCCTCCTACCTCGGCTTTAATATTGACTATGATCATGTGCTGCAGCCACCGACGTTGGCTTTTTTATTGACAATGCACTTGTTTGAAATCAATGGGGACCCAAATTTTGGGGTGGTGGGTGTGGTAGGGGCGCAGAGCAGCGGAGATTCTCTTTCTCTCAGCGGTGGCTTCCAGACACTTCTATTACCAGTTGGCAGTGCTAGAAGTGTCCTCACTCATGGTAGCTGGCAGCCATCTTTTTGTAGCCATGGCTGAGGCAGAATTCAAATGTCACTGCTGCTCCATTTCCGCCACTTTTGTTTTATTAACCCTAACACCCAGCAGGTATAAAAAGCTTCCAGCATCAGCAGGAGAGCAGAAGCCAAAGTGATCAGCGTGAGACACAGTGCTCTATGATGGATGGGAAGTAAGCATTAAAAAAAAATATAACAAACTGTTTTTTTTACATTTAACCCTTTGTGAACTGGTAAGGGATCTATGAAACCCCTATACCAGTTCACAAAGCTCTGGGTCTGGCAAGTCACCTGCGCCTAGCGGGTGACTTGCCATTAACCCCAAGCCCCCCCAATTACCTGCCTCCCCAATCCCTGGGAGGGGGAGCAGAAAAGCCCAGGGCCATAGGCTATGCCAGACCACACCAATTTCTATTTTTTTAATTAACCCTTTATAGTGTGGATATTAGTTGTATTTTATTTGTAAATGTTATAAAGTGCTCTTTTCAGTTTGGGAAGTCTCCTGGACCGGAACGGGGGGCTACCGATACATACGTGGTACCGTTGTAATCGGCAGAAATGGGGCTATCACATGCAATAGTTTTTAACCCTTAAAAAATAAAAATAAAAAAGTCATTTTTTTTTAAATTAACCCCTTATCCTCTGTTGCCCAGCAGCTATAAAAGGTTTCCATCAGGCGAGCAGAAGCCAGTGACTGGGAAGGGACACAGTGCAAGATGGATGGGAGGTAAGTAGTAAAAAAAAATAATAATAAAATATTTTTTTCTGTGTGTGTGTGGTGTGTTTTTTTTTACACTTAACCCCTTGTGAACTGGTAAGGGGTCCAAGAGATCCCTATACCAGTTCACAAGGCTGGGGGCTGGCAAGTCACCTGTGGCTAGCGGGTGACTTGTCATTAACCCCCAACACCCCCATTACCTGCCTCCCCAAAGCCCAGGGGGGGGCAGAAGAGCCCGTGGCCATGGGCTATGCGGGATTGTAGCCTGCAGGGCCAGGGGCCACAGGGGCCACAAGCCCTGCATAGCTGGTCCCGGGCTGGTTACTTTGGGTAAGGGGAACCCCCCCCCAAAAAGCTATGCTATGTAGCTATGCATGTTGGGTATTGTTCTGTTTGGGGGACCTTGCACTTTCAGACGTAGCTTGTTTTTTTTTGTTTGCATATTTATATTTTAGGAAAAGGTGTTTTTTATTCAGCTTTTTTATACATTTTTTTTAGGGAAACCCTGCGTAACCAAAGAGGGAGGGATTAATTCCAGAAAGATGAGCCCACTACAACAAGCTGGGTACACATAGAAAGCTAAACATGTGTCCTTTCAGGGAATATGGTTTATGGGGGATATTCCAAATGTAAAGGGTTGTTTTGGTTGAAAAATCGCAAGGTGCGCACTTTGCCTTTTCAAGTATAATTGCCGTTACGCACATGCTTTACTGGGGTGTTTGGCAACTCTTCCCTTGACAGTATGCATGTTGGGTATCGTTCTGTTCGGGAGACCTTGCTTTTTCAGATTAAACTTGTTTTTTCTTGTTTGTATATAGTTTTTTTTAGGAAAATGTGGCTTTGATTCTGCTTTTTTATCCTTTTTTTAGGGAAACTCTTTGCAATCAAAGATTACATTGAGGGATTACTTCCAGAAAACTGTAGCCACATCAACAAGCCTGGTACACCTAGAAAGCTTGAGGTGTGTACTTCCAGAGAATATATAGTTTGTTGGGGGTATTTCAAATGTAAAGGGTTGTTTTTCCTGGAAAAGCTGCAAGGTGCGCATAGCGCATATCGCAGTTGTATTTTATCTGAAAATCCCCTAAAGCTCTGTTTCAGTTTGGGGGCGTCTTCTGGGCAGGACAGGGTGTCTACCTATACATATGTGGTACTGCTGTAACCGGGAGAAATTGGGATTTCGCACGCAATAAGATTTTTTTGACAAACTTACATTTTTTATTACAAAAAAACACTACAAATTGTAAAAAAATTATTTTTTTTTATTTTTTTTCACATATTTCACCCAAAAATATTGAGAATACACCTAAAAAATGACAAACAAGACATTTCATGTTAAAGCCCAGACTATGCTGAAAAAAAATATATAATTTTCCTGGGAAATCCCTTCAAAAATCCCATTTGAACATGGTGAGCGCAAAATAGTGCAAAACGGTCTGGCAACAAAGGGTGACAAAAACTCCAGGTAGGCTGGCACTTAAAGGGTTAAAGTGGAACTACTGTACTGTACTTTTCTGCAACAAAACATAAACATTTTGTTTAGAATTGCAAATAGACACGGCAGCGATTCATGTGCCATATTACTCATGGTTAGAGAGCTAAGCAAACCAATTTAGGTAAAAAGAGAAAGAACATTTTATTTTGTTTTTGCTAATCAAGAATTCACACCAAGGACAAGCAGAATGAAGCTGTGTATATTAAATATTTGATTGGAAACTATGTCAATGCCACAGCTATACTACAATATAATCAATCTCTATGTTTGCTATTAAACTTTTACTGGCTTAAAAACTTTAGTTCTGCTTGCTCAGTCCAGACATTGTATATCCACTAGGAACATCTTGTCTTTCTATTTAGCCAGTGCCCGCTTTTTAATATTAGGTTTGTTTTTATTACAATCTTAGATATGACTTTGAGCTACAATATTTCTTTTTTGCCAGAAAAGCATTGCTTTATAATTTATCAATGTTGCCATCTCTCTGAAGTTATATATTACTTAATATTTATGCATTTCTTTCTTGAGTTTAGGTCAAGTAATAACTTCAGGAGCCTCTCTAAAAAGGTAATTCTAAATTCTAAGGACTGTACAGATGTCAAAAATATACACATACAGACAAATGGTTCCTCTAGAGCTGGCACTCCCACAAATAAATCACCAAAAAGACCTACCATTAATACATGTTTATTTATACATCCAAAGGCACCAATACAAAATTACCCAAAATCCCTAAAAAAGTAAAAAGCTAATTAGCATGGTAAACACGGGGGGCCCCCATTCAGCCACACTCCCAGGCATACAAGCTCCCTCACTCTCACACACACTAATACATTGGGCTGGCCAGCCAATATAATGATGGTACACGGAGAATCCTGTGTATGGAGGGGGAAAAAAGGCAGTCACTGCTCAAGGGTCAAGACATGTGTAAAGTGCGCGTGCTTCAAATGGCAACTAATTTTCAGATGGCTCATATCTCATATATCAGCGCTAAATGCACTCATGATGCAGCAGTTCCACAGCAGAGATAAATAGAGCTCCAGGCTTTGCATGTTGGTAAACACGATCATACGCTTACAAAGTAGTAAAATGTCTGCACAGGCGGGAGACGCACAGGTCAGGACACCTCTATGAGGGCCATTGTACCTGGCACCGCTCGACCGCCTAATACCTTCTCCTCAGTGTGCGGCTACAGCTTGCGTCCACTGTCATCATTTTCCCCCGCAGTACCGAGACAGGCGGTTTCTCACAACAAGGAACTCGATATCACGTGCGGCCAGAGTGCGTGAGGAGGAGAGCCTGGGAGGGGGGCGTGGTGGGGCCGGCCGTCCGCCGACGTACGTTTCGCCCCGCCTACCGGGGCTTCGTCAGGGTGACGTGGGCCAATCAGGTTCCGCCAATTTATCCTCTTTGTGGCGCTCGTTCTCGCGTCAAAATCAGCTGTTCTGTGTTTAACTGTTTCATATCTGTCATCCGCTAATCAGCATTGTGACAGCATGTGAGAGCACTCCCGTGCCTGGGACTTTCAAGCAGATTACACCTATTCTGTGGCCAAGACAACCATGTTTACAAGACAATTGAAGCATTTTGCTATGGATATTACACATGCATTCAGCGGCTGGCCATCATGTCATCATATCCCCTTATTGGCAAGCTAATCTCCATGTCTCACCACTTACAACACATTCAACACTCAGCTCATATTTTTAAAGAACGGCTCTTAACTGCCGATATATATAGTGATAATGAGTGTATTTATTCCTCCACCTCTGCGCTCAAGGAGACCTAAACAGATGTAAGCAGATGTAAGGGAAGGCACTCTACTACCCCCGGATCCCATCAAAAGATACACTATGGGTTACACCCGTGCCCCCACTGTCACTACACATATGTTTGTGCCTAGCCCTATACACCCACTCAGAAAGTAGGAAGAAAGGGGAGACAGGCAGGGCGACCAAAAAAGGGGGGGGGGGGGGAGCGACCAAAAAAGGGGGGGGGGGAGGGGGGGGAGGAAAGGAAGAGAGGGCTGGGAACCAAAACTGGGCCCCCATACAAAACTAATACTGGGCCCTGTACAAAAGACCAGATCCTGAGTATCCATAAAGGTAGATATTTATCTCTTTTCCTTTTCACTTTCATACTAGCCTGTTACAGAATACTATCTTTTACAAAAAGGCACTAAGACCCCCATCTGTATTTAGACCCACAGGCATCATAGTTCCCAATTCAAAAATAAATCGTGCCTCATATTGTCTCAATCTCTGGTCCCAGAAGCCCCTTCTCCCAGTAGTACTTAATTTAAAGATACCGCATATATTCGTGCCCACCGGGTCACTATTATGATACTGTCTATAGTGTTCCGCCACAGGGCTTTTCTCATTGACATTCTTTATGTCACGAATATGCTCACTTATCCTTATCCTTAATTCCCGTTTTGTTTTTCCTACATATTTTTTCCCACAAGGGCACGTGAGTAGATATACAACTAAAGTGGATGCACAATTAATGAACCCTTTTATAGCTTTAGGGGAAGTGTCCCTCAAACCTGTATATACCGACGTTTTCGATACATATTTGCAGGCTACACAATGCCCACATTTATAGCAACCATCAGGTCGCGTCCCTAAGTATTTACTTCCTCCGCCCCTCAATCCTAAATCACTATGTACCAGATGGTCCCGTAGGTTGTTAGCTCGTTTTGCAACCAGCAGTGGTCTAGGCCCAACACACTTCGCTAGTGTGGGGTCTAACTGCAAAATATGCCAGTGGGAATTCAGAATGTGTTTGAAGTTATCCCAGTGCGTTCCAAACTGGGTGATCAACCGTACTGGTTGTCCATCGTCCTTACCATCTACATTCTTGTCCTTTCCCCGACCTCCAGCTTTTCCTACTAATAACTCATCGCGATGTACCTCTCCGGCCTTTTTCCTGCATGTTCGCAATAATCTATGGGGGTACCCTCGATCCCTAAATCTCACCATAAGATCACGTGCTTCACGTTGATAATCCAAATCTGAGGAACAGTTCCTTCGTATCCGAAGGAACTGTCCCAGGGGGATGCCCCTCTTAAGTGGACCGGGATGGTGGCTGGAAAAGTGAAGGAGGGTATTCCCCGCTGTTGGTTTGCGAAAAGTCGTGGTAGTTAGAATACCATCTTGTTTTCTGATCAATAAATCTAGAAATTCTATACTGTATAGATCATATTTGAAGGTAAGCCGAATATTACGTTCATTCTGATTCAACTCACCCACAAAATCCTCAAATTCCTGTGTGGTCCCCTTCCAGACCACCAAAATATCATCTATGTATCTCAGCCAGAGGGCGACCCGTGCCCCAAAATCCGCCCGACCAAACACCTCCAGGCTCTCCCACCGCCCAAGGTGCAGGCAGGCGTAAGAAGGAGCACAGGCCGCCCCCATGGCTGTTCCACGGATCTGGTGATAAAACTTCTGATTAAACTTCTGACCCGGTGGGCACGAATATATGCGGTATCTTTAAATTAAGTACTACTGGGAGAAGGGGCTTCTGGGACCAGAGATTGAGACAATATGAGGCACGATTTATTTTTGAATTGGGAACTATGATGCCTGTGGGTCTAAATACAGATGGGGGTCTTAGTGCCTTTTTGTAAAAGATAGTATTCTGTAACAGGCTAGTATGAAAGTGAAAAGGAAAAGAGATAAATATCTACCTTTATGGATACTCAGGATCTGGTCTTTTGTACAGGGCCCAGTATTAGTTTTGTATGGGGGCCCAGTTTTGGTTCCCAGCCCTCTCTTCCTTTCCTCCCCCCCCCTCCCCCCCCCCCTTTTTTGGTCGCTCCCCCCCCCCCCCCCTTTTTTGGTCGCCCTGCCTGTCTCCCCTTTCTTCCTACTTTCTGAGTGGGTGTATAGGGCTAGGCACAAACATATGTGTAGTGACAGTGGGGGCACGGGTGTAACCCATAGTGTATCTTTTGATGGGATCCGGGGGTAGTAGAGTGCCTTCCCTTACATCTGCTTACATCTGTTTAGGTCTCCTTGAGCGCAGAGGTGGAGGAATAAATACACTCATTATCACTATATATATCGGCAGTTAAGAGCCGTTCTTTAAAAATATGAGCTGAGTGTTGAATGTGTTGTAAGTGGTGAGACATGGAGATTAGCTTGCCAATAAGGGGATATGATGACATGATGGCCAGCCGCTGAATGCATGTGTAATATCCATAGCAAAATGCTTCAATTGTCTTGTAAACATGGTTGTCTTGGCCACAGAATAGGTGTAATCTGCTTGAAAGTCCCAGGCACGGGAGTGCTCTCACATGCTGTCACAATGCTGATTAGCGGATGACAGATATGAAACAGTTAAACACAGAACAGCTGATTTTGACGCGAGAACGAGCGCCACAAAGAGGATAAATTGGCGGAACCTGATTGGCCCACGTCACCCTGACGAAGCCCCGGTAGGCGGGGCGAAACGTACGTCGGCGGACGGCCGGCCCCACCACGCCCCCCTCCCAGGCTCTCCTCCTCACGCACTCTGGCCGCACGTGATATCGAGTTCCTTGTTGTGAGAAACCGCCTGTCTCGGTACTGCGGGGGAAAATGATGACAGTGGACGCAAGCTGTAGCCGCACACTGAGGAGAAGGTATTAGGCGGTCGAGCGGTGCCAGGTACAATGGCCCTCATAGAGGTGTCCTGACCTGTGCGTCTCCCGCCTGTGCAGACATTTTACTACTTTGTAAGCGTATGATCGTGTTTACCAACATGCAAAGCCTGGAGCTCTATTTATCTCTGCTGTGGAACTGCTGCATCATGAGTGCATTTAGCGCTGATATATGAGATATGAGCCATCTGAAAATTAGTTGCCATTTGAAGCACGCGCACTTTACACATGTCTTGACCCTTGAGCAGTGACTGCCTTTTTTCCCCCTCCATACACAGGATTCTCCGTGTACCATCATTATATTGGCTGGCCAGCCCAATGTATTAGTGTGTGTGAGAGTGAGGGAGCTTGTATGCCTGGGAGTGTGGCTGAATGGGGGCCCCCCGTGTTTACCATGCTAATTAGCTTTTTACTTTTTTAGGGATTTTGGGTAATTTTGTATTGGTGCCTTTGGATGTATAAATAAACATGTATTAATGGTAGGTCTTTTTGGTGATTTATTTGTGGGAGTGCCAGCTCTAGAGGAACCATTTGTCTGTATGTGTATATTTTTGAGTCTGTTATGTTGGTTCATGAGCGCCCCCCACTTGGGTTAGGGCAGAGCACCGCACCTATATACTAGGATCTCCCTGGTTATTTTATTTTTTATTATTGACTGTACAGATGTGTTTGTTGGTTGTCTGGTACAGCAAAGGTTTGTATTGTCCAAAAATGTACTGTTACTATGAACAGTTTATCGAGTTCTTGATGAAATCATTTTCAAAAGGCAAAAGGTTAAAGCAGAATTCCAGCTAAAAGTCAACCCCCTCGCTTTGGGCGCCACTATCTTGCCTGAGAGCACAGAGCTGCATGCCCCAGCTCGGTACACACGTCCACCTATCTATTAAAGTGAATGGGCAGCGGGAGCATGTGCGGTGGATGTCTCTTTGTGTCATTCCCAGCAACTGCTGCCCATGAGTGGGAGAACAGCGCTGGCCTGAGGATCAGGTATGGTTTTTTTTTCCTTTGTAACCGCCCTCCATCCTTTTTATTTTAAGCAAAAACTTAATATTTTATATTTTAACATTTAAAAAAAGGGAAATGGACCAAAGCAAAACTTTTCATGTTTAGTATATAGTAACACCCCCTTTGGCAAGTTTTGCATCTTTTAAAGACTTTTTTTAGGGCAAGATAAGAGTATTTCAATTCTTGATTGAGTGATTTTTCCTTGCAAAAGGCTTTGGGTTATATGAAATTCCCGTTTCGTCTTGCATACACTGCTCCACAGCATTTTAATGTTCAGATTAGGGGACTGAGAGGGTCATGGTAAATCCTTCAACTTGCACCTTTTGAGGAAGTCTGGGGAATATGAAGTGTGTTTAAGATCATTATTAGTGATGAGTGCTTCAGTTTTCAGAGTTTGTCCGATCTTGCCGCCAAAGTTCGGGCCCAGGGCCCGTATTTGAAATAAAGTCAATGGGGACGTGAACTTTGGGGCACAAAAATGGTTGTAAAATGGGACCAGCAAAGGCTAGAGGGCTGAAAATCAATGGGAACAGCTGGAAGATTGTCCTGCACAAAATTGGCTAGAGAAAGTACTCGAAATAATCACAAAAAAATGAAAAAAAAATCAAAGAAATACACTAATAAAGAAAAAAAAATATTAGGTTTTTTTATGGGTGTTGGAGGCCTAATTTGGGGGGTAACACCTGTGTAAGTGACCTGCACAAAATGGGCTAATGAAAGTACTCAAAACAATAACAAAAACTATACTAAAAAAATAAAAAAAGACACCAAGAAAGAAAAAAAATAAAATATTCCGTTTTTTTACAGGTGTTGGAGGCAGAATTAAGGGGGCAACACCTGGGCGATTGCCCTGCACAAAATGGGCTAGGGAAAGTACTCAAAATCATCTCAGAATGCAGAGTATTCATGTAAGCCCAATAGCACTGCCATAATGATGAGGCCTGAAACATGTTAAGGTAGTTGAAGATGCATGAGTCTTCTATCTCATCCCTCTTACAATCAGCAAAGCTGTCCCAGCCACAGGTCATAGAGGTCACTAATGTTCCCCTGGCTGGGATACCATTGCCCATCAACCTGTCCCAGATGCAGACATAGGGGTTCCCAGATGCACTACTTATGTTGGAGGATAAGGATGTGGCCAGTGGACCATCGCAGGACATCTACAATGAACCCCAGGGGGAAACCCAACTGCTGACTGCTGTGGCTTTCAGCAATCTGGAGGCTGAAAAGTAGGGTAGCAGGGAGGAATGGGTGGAAGACAATTGAGGGGTGATGATGAAGTCCTACCTAATGTGGACTGAAGGCAAACAGATTTCAGCTGAATAGGTGGTGGCCACGCAGCCCCAAGGAGCCAGCATAAGAGGGGGAAGGGTGCCAACCATCAACGGTCAGCCCATTGCTACTCATGCCCACCACACCAAGGCACTGAGCACTTAAAAATCTGGCTCAAAGGATCTCCCCAGTGTGTCCTTTTTTCAAGCAGTGCACTGATGACAAGACACAGGTCATTTGCACACTGTGCCACCAGTCCCTGAAGCGAGGGAAAAGCGTTAATAATCTCTGCTCCACATCCATGGCCAGGATCCTGCAAAGCAAACAAAAAAATAAAAAAATACATTCTTAGTATTATTATTAGTATTTTTAAAAATTAAAAAATATTAACTAATTAAAATTCAAAAACAAGAAGCCCCATTTTCCCAGGTGTCTTGCCACTCCACAGGTGCCACTCGCAGGTTGCGTTGCTGGGCTGACAGCAGCTAGACAAGGGACACTTTTGGAGGCTTTGTCCACACAGCAGAGTGGAGAATGCAACATTTTTATGGCAGCACGGCTGGAGAAGAGTGCAGATCAGATCAGCAATTGGCATACCTATAACATAAATTGTTATTAAAGTCCATCACCAGGAACTTGCAAGGCAACAGAAAAACATTGCTAGTATTATTATTATATTGTTTTTTTTCATCCCGCCACCCTCCGCTCTTTTTAGTTTCTCTGGTGCAAGCAGGCACCAGGGTTCTCATGAGGTCTTCTTCACAAAATCATAGACATAAATATGGAAATCGTCATCAAACTTGATGGAGTACACTGAAGGTTTGGCTTCCACTTGATGAATTACCATGCTAGTCCTTCTTGAGCCATATTCTTTGGCATATTCCCCTTGCTTCCGAACTAGGCATGATACAAAGATCTAAAAGCTGATACTTGTATAGAATAGGGTCTTTTTCATATGTTATATAAAACCATGTGTTCACGAGTTCTCTGTTCCACGTCCATTGCCAGGCACCTGCTAAGCAAACCAAAAAAACAAAATGATAAAAACAGGAAGGTTCATTCTTTCAGGTGTTGGGACACTCCACACGTGGCTCACAGGGTGGGTTGCTGGAGTAAGCAGCCATCCAAGGGACAGTTTTGGAGGCTTCTGAGGAGCCATGGGAGCCTGGAGTAAGCAGATGAGAGGTTGCTGATGATCAACCTGAAGGCCGGCAAGGTGGTGTGCAACAACAGTGCTGAACCTACTAGCAGCCTTGGGCCGAGCTGGGTTGGGGAGCATCCGTTGGCTGGCGCATGTGCTCAATAATGGAGTTCCAGCTCCAAAATGCCGAAGTGCAGACCAAGAGCACTTCACCACCAATGTGTGGGCCTCCAAGAGGAACATTTGTCATGTGCTGCTGTGCTTTTAATTTTTAAAGCAAATTGTGGTATAAAGAGGCACACCTCGTCTTTACAGCTAGTTGTGTTATAAGGGGCATACTCTTACCCAGTCCTTAGAGCAAATTGTGGCATAAAGGGCCACACTCACCCCAGTCTTTACAGCTAGTTGTGGTATAAAGAGGCACACTCACCCCAGTGCTTAGAGCAAGTTGTGGTATAAAGGGTCATACTCCGCCCAGTGCATAGAGCAAATTGTGGTATAAAGAGACACTATCACCCCAATCTTTAAAGCATGTTGTGGTATAAAGGGGCACACTCCTCTCAGTCCTTACTTCTAGTGTGTTTTAAGGGGGAACACTCTCATCCCAGTCTTTACTGCAAGTTGTGGTATAAGGTGGCACACTCATCCCAGTCATGATAGCGAGTTGTGGTATAATGGGAAACTCTCACCTCATTCTTTACAGCAAGTTGTGGTTTAAATGGGCAAACTCACCCCAGTCTTTTCAGCTAGTTGTGGTATAAGGGGGCACTCTCAGTCCAGTCTTTACAGCAAGTTGTGGTATAAAGGGTCATACTCCGCCCAGTGCATAGAGCAAATTGTGGTATAAAGAGACACTATCACCCCAATCTTTAAAGCATGTTGTGGTATAAAGGGGCACACTCCTCTCAGTCCTTACTTCTAGTGTGTTTTAAGGGGGAACACTCTCATCCCAGTCTTTACTGCAAGTTGTGGTATAAGGTGGCACACTCATCCCAGTCATGATAGCGAGTTGTGGTATAATGGGAAACTCTCACCTCATTCTTTACAGAAAGTTGTGGTTTAAATGGGCAAACTCACCCCAGTCTTTTCAGCTAGTTGTGGTATAAGGGGGCACTCTCAGTCCAGTCTTTACAGCTAGTTGTGGTATAAGAGGCGCTCTTACCCCAGTCTTTACAGCTAGTTGTTGTATAAGGGGCACACTCTCACCCCAGTGCTTACAGCAAGTTGTGGTTTAAGGGGACACTCTCATCCCAGTCTTTACAGTTAGTTGTGTGCATAAAGAGGCACATTTGCTCCAGTCAATACAGAAAGTTGTGGTATAAGGGGGCATTCTCACACCAGTCTTTACAGCATATTGTGGCGCACTCGCTCCAGTCTTTACAGCTAGTTGCAGTATAAGGGGGAACACTCAGCCAAGTCGTCACAACTAGTTGTGATATAAAGGGGCATTCTCCCACCAGTCTTTACAGCATATTGTGGCGCACTCGCCCCAGTCTTTACAGTTAGATGTGGCAGAAGGGGGCACACTCATACCCTAGTCTTTACTGCAAGTTGTGGTATAAAGCGCCACACTCACCCCAGTCTTTACAGCTAGTTGTGGGATAAGGGGGCACACTCTCACCCCAGTCTTTAGAACAAGTTGTGGTATACTTATGTGGGACACCTACTGAGAGGAATAAGGAGAAAGCTAATTTACTAAATACCTTCTTTGCTTCTATATTCACAAAAGAATGTGACAGGCCAAGTAAAATGCAGGGCAATAACCAAAACCCTCCATTAAATGTCATTGGTCCAACCAGAGAAGAAGTCCAGCGCCGTCTCAAGCAGATAAAAAACGATAAATCACCGGGACCAGATGGCATACATCCTTGTGTTTTGAGGGAGTTATGTACAGTAATAGACAAGCCATTATTTGTAATATTTGTGGATTCAATAATTACTGGGTCTGTTCTGAGGGATTGGCGCTTAGCAAATGTGATGCCAATATTCAAAAAGGGATCTAGGGGGGAAACTGGGAACTACAGACCGGTAAGTTTAACATCTGTGGTGAGCAATCTGTTTGAAGGTTTCTTAAGGGATGTTATCCTGGAGCATCTTGGGGAAAGTGACCTTATTACTCCATATCAGCATGGATTTATGAGGAATTGCTCCTGCGTTCAAAGAAGGGCAACTAAGTTAATAAAAGGAGTGCGGGGGCTAGAGTACCCTGAAAGATTGTCAAAGTTAGGTTTATTTAGTTTAGAAAAAAGACATCTGAGGGGTGATTTAATAACTATTTATAAATATTTTCAGGGTCAATACAAAGATCTGTCCCACAATCTATTTATACCCAAGGGCATCCCTTGCTATGAACCTGTTTTGTGCCTTTGTGGAGGAGCATCACGAACTCCAGCTAATGGGAATTGAATGTGTCAGCAGGGCCGAGACCAGATTGCACCGGCGACGTATGCATATCGATGGCATGCATGACGTTGAGCTGTTCGAGCTGACCAGACTTAATCGCGCTTCCCTCCATAAATTGTGTAGTGAGCTGCGGCCATGGTTAGCCCACACCACAAGGAAGGGGCAAGCAATTTCAGGTATGACAAAGATGCTTGGCTGCCTGCAATTTTTGGTGAACGGCTCGTTCCAGAGTTCAATCGGCCATTTTTTTATATAGTTTACATAAATTTTTTTTTAACTATCTATTAATCCCTCCTTGTAAATTGTCCATGTGAAATAGCTTACACTGTATATCTATTAATCCCTCGTTGTAAATTGTCCCTGTGAAATAGCTTACACTGTATATCTATTAATCCCTCCTTGTAAATTGTCCCTGTGAAATAGCTTACACTGTGTATCTATTAATCCCTCCTTGTAAATTATCCCTGTGAAATAGCTTACACTGTATATCTATTAATCCCTCCTTGTAAATTGTCCCTGTAAAATAGCTTACACTGTATATCTATTAATCCCTCCTTGTAAATTGTCCCTGTGAAAACGCTTACACTGTATATCTATTAATTCCTCCTTGTAATTTGTCCCTGTGAAATAGCTTACACTGTATATCTATTAATCCCTCCTTGTAAATTGTCCCTGTGAAATAGCTTACACTGTATATCTATTAATCCCTCCTTGTAAATTGTTCATGTGATACATTTGCCCGTCTTTAGCTTCATCAATGTTTTTCATGTCGCCCAAAGCCAAACATTTTCATGTGGACCTTAATTAGTCATTTTCAAGGTAATCTTTAGTTGATCCAACATACATATCTTTTTTTGGGCTAAAAAATACTTAGGTACTTAGTCAGTGTTATTTGTATTGCCCAACATGTTTTTGGGAGGATGGTAGGGTGTTTGAGTAGTTTACCTTGCCTTGTTAATTTTTGTTGTTTTTCTTTTTTCCCAGGAACCGCAAAATGGGCCACTCCCTGAATGTCCAAGCAGTGGTGGCCCCAGACATGCGGTTCCTTAGTGTTCTCGCCGGGGTTCCAAGCTGATCCCATAACGCGCACATATTGCGACGATCTGGATTGTACCGTCGGTTTGAGTCTGCAGAATTCTCCGGTGGATGGCTCCTTGGTAAGTTGACACAAATAACGTCATTCCCTTTTCAATGTATGCCTATGAATATAGTTGATGACCCATGTCTGAACCTATGGCTGTTTTTACCCCTTGATGACATGTTAAACCGAACCTTAACCATGATCTTTAGCAAAGCACAAACCCTTACAAAATGATTTCCCACCATTTCTAAATAATATATTTCTACTTTCTAGTAAATTACTTATTATTCTTCCCCACACTCGGCTGCAATTCTGTTCTTGACTTTATGATAGGGTCTGCGCCATCTTTGCTCAGAAGCATGACACTTACTGAGTAGAGGAGAGCGGGATAAAGTGCAGGGGGCGGGTTAGAGCTGTGCTTGGCTCAGACAAAGCAGATATGGCGTCCTGAAAAGGTAAGAATTCAAAGAATGCTGAGTAGCACAGTCCTAACCAAATTCCTGTTTGTATTCTGCCTGATTTGCCCTCATCCACCATCTTGGATGTTTAAAGGCTCAGAACATGCAGTAGATGGTGTTAGGCTCTTTTTTGGAATTTTGTTGGATTGGGTAATTAATGTAAGTATTTTCTAATTCTTTCAGGGGGTTCCGGCTATCCGCTTCTTCCCTGGCTGATGACGCCCGTCCTTCGGCCACAGAATGCAGCCCAGGACGAAAACCCGGGCTATTGTGGAGAGGGCCTTTGGCCTCCTAAAAACTAGGTTCAGATGTTTGGACCATACCGGGGGGGCACTCTAGTATCACCCCAAGATGATTGATATAATACTGGCCTGCTGTGTGCTACACAACTTTGCCATAATGCAGCATGTCCCCCAGTATGTGGATCTTCCCCCCTCTCCACTCAGCCAGGAGCCTGATGCCAATAACCGTGGCACACCTAGTGCCTCTGGGCAAGCTGTGAGGGCAAATTTGATTCGGACCCATTTTGCCTAATTTTGTTTTCCTGTTTTTGTTTGTTGTATGTATTTGTTGTTTTGGACTCTCATTTGCCTTTGTGAAGGCTTTGTTACTTTATTATTTAGAAATAGTAATGAATGAATTACTAACATTTTCAAAGTTGATCTGAGCCTCATTCATTTTTTTCTCACATGTTTGATTCAAGAAACCTTCAATAATCTCCAAATAACCCAAACATTAATGCATTAACTTAGTCCATAACAGCTAAAGTCACATTCAAAATATTTAATATAAATATGTAAATTATTAGTTGAAGGGCACTCGCAGACTTCATCTATATACATAGTACAACATAAATATACATTGGTGCAGAATCATGGCACCTAGCAATTGGCCACATCCAGGAGTTTTTAAGTAATGCACTCCAGGCCAAAGTTTCAAGAACAAATAAAAGAAACAGGCATAGGGAGCAAGCATTTGCAGGTCAATATTTGTGCAGTAATACATAGGGCCACATACACACCCTCTCCTGCTTGGCCACATTTGCCACAGGCACAGGTGGAAAGCAGCCACACCTATGCCACATCCACGCCTGTAAGTCAGTGGCCCACCCAAACAATAACCCCCAGTCCAAATCCAAGTCCAGTCCAATCTTTGCCAGGGTTCAAGGTCGTAGTTTGCCAGCCCAGAATGTCCCCCAATCATGCCTACAAACAGGATGAGCCAGACACAATGTCATTAGGCCAAAGCATGCAGCGTGCCAACTTGAGCGATAGGTTCAGTGAGGCTTTATCTCAGGCATTGGCTAGTGGGGTATCTCAGCACTCTAATGAGCTATATGAGCGAAAATCCAAATCAGACAAGGAAAGCCATAAAAAAAGGCTATCTTGCTAGCGCTCAACAGACAGGTCAATACAGTAGTGATGTAGAGGAAAGATGTGGAGCAGATACAGGGCAAATAGCTGTTAAAATGGGTGTTACCCATAAAACCCTGGTGGCACTGGTGGGCCTTGGGGATGGCCCATCACCTGGGCATGTGTGGCATTAAGAATCTGCCACTGTTCCAACATGAGTCTATTGCTATTTCTAACTTCCTCGAGCATGGCTGTGAAAATATTAGTTAAGGTGGCCATGTGGCTGTGGCTCGTGCTAAATTCTGTCAGCATGGAGGTGAATGTATTATTTAATGTATCTAATTGTGCAGAAAACTGCTCTGTGGTTCTTTGAGTCACCTGGCGAAATAAACGCCTCTCATGGTGCCACGCTGACTACAGGATCGGCGCCTCCCCTGGGAAACTGGGCGACGTTGCTGACTACGCCTCCCCCGGTTTGAGCGCCTGCAGATGCTGGACATCTAGGGTGAGCAAGTGTTGCAGATGTGCTCGGCAAATCCTCTGCAGCAGACCTACCACTGGGGACTGTAGGCTCAGTCTCTGCATGCTGCACACGATGGGCTGGCAAATTGCGGCCAGCTTCACTCTGCTGCAGAGGATTTGTTGCAGTAGCATGTTGGGACCGTGGCAGATTCTGTTCCAGGGGGTTCAGTTGGGAAGGTCCCATCAAGGTGCCATCCTCCTCCATCTCCTGGATTTCCTCCACAAGTGTGTGGGTCTGTTGGGACATGTGCAAAAAAAGGTTCAGTTTGATCCCTAAATATATTAGTTAGGGAAAATCTATGGGCGTGTTTCCCACGTGGCTCTGTAGATGCTGAGCTTGGGGGGGCTGGGGCTTCTGGGCCTGCCTTTTTTGCTCTTTCCATGGGCACATTTCCCACGTGGCTCTGGAGATGCTGAGCTTGGGGGGCTGGGGCTTCTGGGCCTGTGGCTTTTACTGGCCTTGCCAGTGGAGCGTTCTTTCAGAATAGATGTGGTAGGCCAGAGAGGAGGGGATGGTGTTTTTGGGGGCTGGGGCTTCTCACCCTCTTAGTGGCCTTTTTTGTGGGCGTACCTGCCTGCTTGGTTGGGGTCTTCTTCTTCGCCGCTGCCTCCTTTGCTTTGGTGGTTGTTTTTGGCTTAGCACACTTGGTTGGTATTGTCGCCTTGGCCTTGCCACTGTGGCTGCATGTTTCCCGCACCTTCGCCGTTGGAATTTGGGACCGAGTGGTCGGGCGTGAAGAAGCCTCCTCAGGCCGCTGTGTCATTTTGCTACTGTCCTCCTTGCCTGGTTTGGCCTTAGCAATGGCTTTTTTAGCTGGCATGTTGAGACTCTGAAAGAGAATGAGCTGTGTGTCCAGGACCCTTTAAATACTAATGCCTAGGCATGACGCTTACGCACTCGCATACGCGTATGTACGGCCGTTCGCCCGGATGTGCGGAACCCGGAAACCGCTGGGGCATTACTTATCTGCTGGGGACAGGAAGAAAGATGGCATCCACAATCTTCACCCGCCAACAAGAAGAGCTGATTATGCTCTTAAGTGTATTGTAATGACTTTGATTTGCCATCTAAATGCATGCCTAGGCCTTAAGGAAGCGCAGGAAGAAACAGTTATGTGTAAAAGTGTGTAAACCTCCGTGCAAAACAGAAGTTAGTGCGCACATGTGCGAACCAACTCACTAACATCTAGAAGGATAGTTTGAGGCTAGAAATGTGTTTGGGAATGTCCTTTAGTCAACTGATCTAATTGTGACAGATGCAGTTTGATCTAACAACTATGTTTATTTTGTGTTTTTTAGACGATGCTTCAGCGCGACTACCTGCCCAACTCTTTTGAGAGGAGGACCGTCGCCCTGGAGATCCTTTCCAGGATCCAGCACGAGACTGACACACCTTCACCCATACGCAGATCATGCAGGACTCCATTTCCCAAGTAAGTACATAGCAATTGCATGGTAGATGTAACTAATACAGAAGGTAGGCCTTTATTTATAAATGCTTTCCTTTTCTAGTGCTGGAAATGGAGTACCGAATCTGATGCACCCGGAGGCGCACAGGCCGACCAGTGCTGCATGATTCTGCAGCACAAAGTGCAAGGCGGTGGATTTCTAGGGCGACGGTCCTACCCTTCCTCTGTAGTGGCCTCCGGCCAGCCCCTGGACCTTTCTACAGAGGAGAGGCATCACGGCGTGGGTAGGGAGTTGTACCCAGCGACGGAGCCCTTAGCCTCGGGTATGTGACTCTTCATGTAACCGCACACACATACATGCTATTTAAAACAAAGCTGATTCCCTTAATCTCTTTTTCTAGATGTTAATGTAGCGGGTGAAGGATCTGGAACAGGGACTGCAGCAGATCATGCCCAGGAGGCACATGGAGAAGGTGGGTGATGTTACACACACATTCAATTGTCATTTGCTTACTTTTGATTCAGACATTAGAAATGACCCTATTTGACATGTCTCTACATCCTCAACTTCCCAGCAGTGGCAGGTCCCAGAACCCAGGGTGGTCCCCGACGCACACGTCGGCCACCAACAAAGTATGTTGTAATGTCATTCTTTTGAGTATGTGGTAATTGACATGATCACCAAGATACCTAAAGCCATAGTCAATGGCATTTGCATAATGACATATGCCCACTTCCTTTGATTAATTACTTAGCATAATGACATATGGCGTCCTGAGTTAGCTTGCCACCTAAAAACATTCCATCCACAGGTGAGAAACATGCATTTGCCAACAAATAATGTTTGTTTCTTTTTTATACAGGGACCAAACGTGCCAGAGTGGCAGCAATGAGTGTAAGGGTCCTTCAGTTGGTGGCCGACATGCAGGAGCTGCGTGACTCGTTGGGGACCACAGAAGAAGACTAATGTTCTGGGTCCTGCCATTGCTTTTTAAATAGTTTTAAAGTTTTATATGTTTAAACATTTTAAAATTTTAACAATTTTATATTTTCTATTAAAAAAAAAAAAAAAAAAAACATTTTATACATTTTTCCGAAAAATAAATAAAAAAAAAAAGCCATCAATAAATGGCAGTTTGGAATAAACAAAAAAAAAACAAAAACTGTTTCAGTGTCATTTGATTTTCAAAATACATTTACACCAAACGAATGGGCCAAGAAATATTTAGAGATGAAGATTCACATGACCGCGAAGTGATTTAGATAAGTGATTTAGGTAAGTTTTAGGGGTCCAAAATGGAAGAAGAACCTAAGCGCGAAGTGGTTTGGGTACGTTTTAGGGGTCAGAAATGGAAGAAGAACCTAAGCGGTGAGTTTTAGGGGAGAAAAGCAAGAAGAATGAGACCGCGAAGTGATTTAGCTAAGCATTGTAGCCCAAGTGAGTGAACCAAATATTTAGTTAAGCACTTTAATGAGTTAAGTTTGTAGTGCACAGGCATAAGGATTTTCGTCTGGACGATTATTTATAGAAAAAGGATTCGTGGGAGGAGACGATGGAAAAAGGGCAAAAACAGAAGCCTACATTGTAACATGCAATGCATGCATAGAATCGCTCGTACACTCATACGAGAGCGGAAAAAAAAAAAAAACAGATCGACACAAAAACGAAAGTATTTTTTTGTCTCTCTGAATCAACCTAATTGTTGGAGCAATAATTAAATACCCATGTTGGGCCATTGTGCTGGCTGTTTGCTTTTAAATGTCTTGTCTTTTGTGTTATGTTTTTATAGTTTTTGTATGTATGTCATGTGATATGTTTCATTAAAGCACAGTCTATTTTTCCATACCCTGTTTTATGTGTGCTGAACGTTTTTACTAGGGATATTTTGGGGTCTACCTGAGACCCCGTGGTCTGGTGTTCTATTTTAACCTCATGAGTCCACAAGAGTTTTTGCAAAATGCTCATATGTTCTTTTGCAAACTTCTGACACTGAATTATGTGTGGGGTGCAAAATGACCATATTTGTGCAGGTGTCTCTGAACAGTACAGCAATGTACCACATCTTCAGAGTCTGCTAAATCTGCTTGAATGTATTTTGCAAACAAAAAGGGTTTTTTATTTGCCTTTCAAGCTATTTTCAGACCTACTCTTTACCTCCACAGTTCCTGTTAACTGCCATTTCTTAAATACATTTGATCTGAGCAACCTGAAGCCTCTTCTTCGCCTTCTTGTGCTTTTTGGACCTCAACCACTTTCATCTTCAGTAAAAGTAATCAACTTATAAGAATCCATGGCTGCTGTATTTTTAGACAGGGATATAGGAGTCTAACTTTTTAAAGCTTTGACATTTGCATCACCTGGCCTTCCTAATTATCATTGTGCACAAGCCTTCGCTCTAATAGGGTGATTAAGGTTTGAGACCTCAGTCAAAGTCATCTGCAGGCCCCTTGGCTCTGGTGGTGAGGAAGCCACTCTGCAGGCCTCCAAAGCTCAGGCAGTGCGGAGCCACTCTGTAAGTCACCTGGCTTGGGTGGCGGAGAGCCGCTCTGCAGGCCTTCCAGCTCAGGCACCGGGGAGCCGCTGCAGGTCTTCCAGCTCGAGCAGCGGGGATCCAGCCCTGTGTGTATGTGTAAGTGTGTGTGTGTTAGTGAGTGTGTGTCACTACCAGCTTCTGCTGTTCCCCCTTCTGCATCCGCCGCCCCCCATATCGTAGTCGCCTTTTTCCCATCTGCCATTCATTGCAGCCCAAAAGTTCAAAAGAACTGCTGATGGGGCCCATAACATTCAAACTTGCCACAGAGGGGTGCAGCGCATGTTCATGTGGGGGCATGCGCGTGTGGGAGTACACACATGCACCTGTGGGGTTGTATGCATGTGGGAGTGCGCACATGTGCCTGTGGGAGTGTACACATGTGTATGTGTGGTTGTGCACATGCGCCTGTGGATGTGTCGGTGTATGCAATCAATGTCATTTAGTATCAGAGAAAGAGGGAAGGAGCCCAGCCAGGGTATCTTAAGAAGGATCTTGTTTCTTACAAGATCTGCCCATTATGCTATGTTATTTGTTTTCACTGTGTCTGTAACCTTTGGTAACACTCTGGTTACCAGCTCACCAAATCAGGGATGGTTATTTATATTTTATAGGCGGTGCTATGAATCTCCTTAACAGAGTGCATCACTGTGACACCAGCAATCACAGGGAAGCATCTTTCTGGGTGTATCAATACCCCTCTAAATAAAATACTCCTAATAAATACTCATCAAAATACTCCATTGTGGCAGTAAACATACAGGGAACCTGCACTCATTAGAACAGGATTCAGTTGTGACATGAGGGTTCTGTCAGCTTCTGTCAGGCAATCCTAGAGAGCAGTGGGGAAAAGCTAAAAAGATGCTGAGAAGAACTCTAGCAACACGTAAGCCACAGGAGGGTGCCAAGATCAAGCAAGAAGATAGTGAACCTTTGATTATTTTTAAATTTTTTATTGAAGTGGTGAAATGTGTTTACTTCTTGTAGAGTAGTAAAGGGTAGGGCTCAGGTGACTTGCCTAATCCCTGGCCGGATTACCCACACCCCCTCCTGGACACTGCTAATTGCCCCAGAATACCACAACAATCCAACACTGGATACACTAAGGTAACCCATAATAGTCATGATTATTAGGGCAGTGCAACAAGCGACAGGCTCAGTCAATCCTTCCAATAGGGCTGACAAAAATGGGTGGAGGTGGAGCCACCCACTGGCTCAGTCTGAGCTGAGGTCAGCCACTGTTACCCAGTGCTTTCCCGCCAGTATATGTGCCAGTTTTCAGTGATGATTCTCAATGAAGGGAGGGGATACACCTGTAAATTTTCTGTGTATAATAAATATTAACAATTAGTGTGAGGAAACGCCACTCGTGCCTCCATAAACAAATTGCTTAGACATTTAAGTAAAAAATGTAAATGATTTTACTGACTGAAAAATATAGTACACGTAAATCAGTTAAATATCAATTAATTCAATTTAATGACAATGCATAAAAAGTACATACCTGGTTGGTAGGCAGAATACATAATCAGGTTAGATTCCTCGATCCGCCTTTTGTAGCTTCCTCAGGGAAGTTCACATATGTACCTTCATCTCTTGGAGTAATTCCAGATGTAGCAGACAGTTTGTCTTGCCAAATAATGAGCAATAATGCTAGGTAGTTTGAATATTATCTGTCTTTATGCTGCTTTTAATCATATGGATGGCCAAATAGTTTTGCTGTTAATAATATTATGCCATAAACATTACTTTGAAGGCTGGCTTCTTTCATACTGGGTGATGTGGCAGTAGAGTTTTCTATTGATATTTTAAATGCAGACTTTTTACTGGGTGAAATTATGTTTCAAAAATGAGGAAATAACTACCCCCTTTAGGGTATTCACTAAACTAAGACCCTCCAAATTAGGCGATGAGCATGCCACATGTTACAGAATTATCTTTATAGTTACTATAGTTTCTGGCATAAAGAAATCTTCCTTTATTATTAGTATAGTCATTGTTTCATGCTTTAGCTGTGTTTTTGCGTGTGTGACAGATCCAATCTAATATAATGATATCTAATAAAATCAACAGCAGGTAGGTCTTTCTTACTGTTTATGTTTTTTTTTTTTCATTTTACAGTTTACAGTTGTTTACAGTTGTCAGTAGAAATGTTTCAGCTTGCTCTAAGAATGCATGGACATTCTATTTACAATGCATATTATTGTAGATGTTTAATTTACAGACAACACAAAAACTGTCAAAACTTTCAGCCTATTTCCAACCATTCATAAGGTTTTTTCTTGTATAGCAGATTCCATCAAAACCTCAAGCTAAAAAATACAATTCTGTGATTACTCACCTGTAGAATTGGTATTATGAGTATACAGTACGTCCTGCTCCAGATAGATTCATTACACTTGGGTATTACTCCACCAGATGGCGCTGGACTGCAGAGACATTGAAAATAGGCTCCTCCCGGCCCCTCAAATACCCAGGGACCTCCCACAATCCCCAGCATTGAAAAGCAGTTAACAAGAAGCCGGGAGAATGAAAACAACCCCAAACTGGTAACTATAACAATGATAACAATCACCACACAGGGGATACAAGATAATGCAAAACCAAGGGTGGGGTGGAGCAGGACGTACTGTATACTTATAAAACCAATTCTACAGGTGAGTAATCACAGAATTGTATTATTCTTAGTATACAGTACGTCCTCCTCCAGATAGATTCATTACACTTGGGACATCCAATAGCAGTGTCCATAAAGTAGGGTGGGATCCCCAAAGGTAACAGCAGACAGGTCATACCACTGCTGCCTGCAGAACCTTACGGCCAAAAGCAGCGTCAGCTGAGGCCCTAACATCAACCTTGTAAAACTTTGAAAAGGTATGAACAGAAGACCAAGTAGCGGCCTTGTAGACTTGTTCAACAGAAGCCTGGTGCTGAAAAGCCCAAGAGGCACCAATAGCACGAGTAGAATGAGCAGTAAGGCGGAAGGGAGGATTCTTCCCTTTAGCAGAGTAGGCCTGAATCACAGCCTAACGGATCCATTTGCTGATAGTAGACTTGGCAGGAGCCAAACCCTTCCTAGGACCAGAAGGGACCACAAAAAGAGCATCAGTCTTTCTGAAAGGTGTAGTAGCCACCAGATAGTACTTCAGACACCTAACCACATCCAAAGAATGCAAGACCCTCTCCTTAGCATTATTAGGATTAGGGCATAATGACGGAGGAACAATGTCCTGATTCAAATGAAAGGCAGACACAACCTTAGGCAGAAAGTCTGGCTTGAAGTGGAACACCACCTTATCCTGATGTCTCCCATAGTAGGGGGGCTGGATAGAGAGCACCGCCAACCCAGACACACGCCTAACAGAGGTGATAGCCCCCAAAAAGACAACTTTGAGAGTAAGAATGGCCAGGGCAGCATCCTGCACAGGTTCAAAGGGAGCACCCTGCAAGGCTGACAAAACCAAGTTAAAATCCCAAACAGGCAACATAGGCTTACGTGGGGGACGCACATGAGTAACCTCCTGGAAAAAAGTCCTGATCAGAGAATGCTGAGCAAAGGACTTCTGGAAGAAAACATCCAGAGCAGAAACCTGACCCTTCAGAGTACTGAGTTGGAGCTCCATCTCCAACCCATGCTGCAGGAACTCCAGAATCCTGAGAATAGAGAACACACGACAGGGAAGAGACTTAGACTCACACCAGTCAATGTAGGCACGCCAAACCCTGTAATAAATGGAAGAAGAAGACTTCTTCCTAGCCTTTATCATGGTATCAACAACCGCAATAGACATCCCCTTCGCAATCAAGATGGAGGTTTCAGCAGTCAGGCCGTCAAAGCCAGAGTTTGTAAATTGGGATTGCGTAAGTGACCCTGAGTGAGCAGGTCTGGCACCCTGGTCAGAACGTACTGATCTACTGCCAGCTGCACCACGTCTGCAAACCACACTCCTCTTGACCACCTGGGGGCCACCAGAATTGCTGGCACCCCCTCCAGAGCAATCTTGCGCAGAACCCTGACCAGCAGAGGGAATGGAGAAAGACATACAGGAGCTGAAAATCCTGCCATGACATTGCTAGGGCATCCATGGGCAAGGCCAGAGGAGCCTGGGACAGGGAGACAAAGGCCGGGAGCTTGTGATTGTGACAGGACGCAAACAGATCCACATCTGGTTGGCCCCAACAGTGACACAGAGATTGAAAACACCCTGTTGCAGAGAGTCTGCCAGCAGATATTCCACCCCCGGGATGTACACCGCTGATATGCAGGGAACATTGGCCTCCACCCAGGTCAGGATCAGAGACACTTCCTGGAGGGCCCTTCTGCTCCGGGCCCCTCCCTGATGATTGATGTAGGCAACTGCCGTCTGGTTGTCCGAGCGCACCTGAACAGGCAGACCCCGAAGGTGATGAGTCAACTGAACCAGAACAAACCTGGTCGCCCGCAGCTCCAAGACGATGATAGGTGTGTGGGCCTCCTGAGTGCCCCACCTCCCTTGGAACTGCAGGGACCTCCAGAAACCCCCCCAACCTGACAGACTGGCATCCGTGGGGACCGTCTCCCCGGAGGGGGTCAGAAAGTATCCGCCCCCCAAACAGGTTCCTGGAGTCCAGCCACCACGAGAGGAACCGCCTGACCAGGGGGGAAAGCGCAAAGACCCAGTCCAGGGACGCAGGGTCCTTGTCCCATACTGACAAGAGGTGGAGTTGCAGAGGCCTCAAGTGGAACTGAGCATAAGGGACCGCCTCGAAGCACGCCACCATCAGGCCCACCAGCTGCATTCCCTGCATGATGGAGGGATGATGACAAGATAGCAGGAACTGGACCTGCACAATCATACTGTCCACCTTCTGCTGAGGAAGAAAAATCCTTGCCTGAACTGTATCCAGATTCAAGTGACCAAGGAGGGAGACAGAGAGGACTTGGGGTGGTTGATCACCCAGCCAAATGACTCCAGGGTGGACACCACCAGCTGAGTATCCAACTCTGCCTGATGTAAAGACTGGGAGGTGATGAGAATGTCGTCCAGGTAGGGCAGCGCGCGGATGCCCTGAAACCTGAGCAGAGACATCACTCCTGCCAGCACCTTGGTGAACACCCTGGGAGCTGAAGTGAGACCAAAAGGCAATGCCACAAATTGGTAGTGTTGATCCTCCAGAGCGAACCTGAGGAACCTTTGATGTCCTGGAAACACAGAAATATGAAGGTAAGCATCTTTGATGTCCACAGACGTCATGAAATCCCCTGGACGCAGGGAACTGATGGCAGAGCGCAGGATTTCCATGCAAAAGCGCCTGCACCTGACAAATTTGTTGAGGCCTGACTGATCCATCTTGGGCACTGTGAAGAAGTTGGAATAGAAGCCCTTGCCCCTTTCTCTTAAAGGGACCTAAAGGGACCTTGCAGATGACCCCCAGTTCCAGAAGGCTTTGCACCGCCTGCACTAGATCTTGAGCTGACACAGGGTCCTGAGGAATCCAGGATCCTTGGGGGGGGGGGGCAGACAGCAAACTCTATCTTGTAACCAGAGGACACTACCTCCTTAATCCACCGGTCTGAGACATGAAGCCTGCAGACGTGAGCAAAGTGCTGAAGCCGTCCCCCCACCCGGATGGGTGAGGGCGCCCCATCATGCCTGAGGGGGCTTGGGAGAGGACTTAAGCTTGGAGCCCCAGGAGGAGCCAGGACGTCCACGACCTCTGCCTCTACCCCAGAAGTCCCCTCGGGCCCCAGTAAAGGAAACCCCCCCTTCCCTGTCTAGCACCACGGTAGGGGGAGAAAAGGGAGCCCTGACCCCGAAAGGGCCGAGACTGCCGCCTGTGCTGGGGTAACCTGCCTCCCTTAGCAAGCAGGCGGTCCCCACACAGGGCTAGTCCTTTGAAGGGAAAACCAGTGAGGGCTTTCATGGTAGCGTTGTCAGCAGCTCACTGGCGCAGCCAAACCGAGCGGTGTATAGCCACCACAAGGGCAGAAGTTCTGCCACACATTCTAATGGTGTCATCCAAGGCAGAGAGGACATAGGTCACAAAAACATCACAACTAGATAGTGCAATAAACTCCTCCCTAGACACATCATCAGGGGCACCATCAAGGATACTTCTGAGCAGGGTTCTAATAGCCACAGCCGTAATGGCAGAGGCACAGACCGGGAGCAGTGCCGTCCCCACACATGCAAGGCATGGGACACCAGCTGATCAACGCGCTGGTCCTCAGCATCCCGCAGCGGAGTCAGGGGAATGCATGACGGAGGTGTAAGATAACCCTAGGACCGGGGCATCCACTTCAGGAGGGGATGACCAACACTTCACCCCATCAGCAGGAAAGGGGCACTTCCTATCCCAACTCTTAGGTACACCGGGAAGCCTGCTGGGGCGTTCCCATTCCTTGAGCACAAGATTATTAATATGGGCTTGCTCAGGAAATTCCAAGCATGACTGGAAGACCAGATAGCGGCACAATAGGCCGATAGGGATTGACGCTAAAAAGCAACCCGGGATGCACCAATAGTCCGCTAGGGAAGTGGGAGTAATTAACGCTAGGCCTCACAAGTTCATTAACTAAATAGAGGGATTAGGGCCGGGAGAAGCCAAGAGGGTTCGGCCCATCTGAAAGACATAACAAGGGGAGCCGTAAGCATACAAGTAAATAACAACGGTAATAAAGCCGCACGCGAGGGCACTCACGGACTGCGGTAGGTAAAAGCCTGTCGCGTAGCAACCGGAACCAAGAAAAAATGGCGTCGGGTATACCTCGAGGGGCGGGCCGCAGGGACAGTGACGCGGAAGCGCCAAAAGCGGGCCCCGCCCCCCCGAAGAGCGCGAAGCCATACACGTGACAAGCAGCCAATGACGGCGCACAAGCGTCTGAGCGGCGGCAATTTTGAAACAGACAATAAGTGCAACCAAGTCAGCATGGCGACTGACACCAAGCATAATAAATTAATGTAGTGAAGCACAAAGGCCAATACACATACATACCCCCCCTCCTTCCCCCGAGGGCTACACGGGAGAGCGAGGGAGGACAGCGGCCACTTAACAGGACCCACCGATAGACAGGGGCAAGGGGCAATAGTGCAGGAGGGGCATCCCATAGAGGCTCACCATATGCCTATACCGCCTACCTTTTGGTGGGGAATTGCGGTGGTGCAGCGCTCCTAAGCACCTGATAGCGGTGCTGCCTACCATCACCCGACCAGCGCAGCCAAGGCTGGGAGGCACATTAATAATGGAACGGGTGGGAATAGTCCTACAGGGCCACAGGCTAATAGCCCCGCTCACCTGCGATAAGAGAGCCATCTTCTTGTCCCTCGCAGTCCAGACTGCAGAGAAGATCTGAGGGGATTGTGGGAGGTCCCTGAGTATTTGAGGGTCCGGGAGGAGCCAATTTTCGATGTCTCTGCAGTCCAGTGCCATCTGGCGGAGTAATACCCAAGTGTAATGAATCTATCTGGAGCAGGACGTACTGTATACTAAGAATACATCCTGATTTAACCCTGATACACCTTCCAAACTAAAGCTATCCCTTTATACTTTACCCATGTGGAGTACTAAGGACTTATTGACTGCAAGCTGGAAGGGTTTTCTCTTTTTTACGGGCTCTGTGGAAGCCCATTGTAGCAATAGTATGGAGCGGGACATTAAAGGGACATTGCAAACAACGGTTTAAATTAGGCTGCTTGTGAGGGTGCCTTTAGAAGTCAATTCATAGTTACATAGTTAATACAGATGAAAAAAGACATATGGCCATCAAGTTCAACCAAGGTTGTTGCGGTAGGGGAGGTTATTTATTTTTTTTTGGTTTGTGTTTTACCGATAACAGCTAATAGAAACTGTTAATGTTATTTTCTTCTAAATAAGCATTTAATCCTTTTTTGAAGCTGTAAATAAACATGACCACTCATGAAATCAATCTCACTCAATACAAAACGAAGAATTATACTTTAAACCCATTGTCCAGCATTCTGGCTCTTACCTGAATTGGTAGATCTAGTCTGCACGGCTTGGGCCCCCCCATCAGTCAGTTGACATGCCCCCTCCATTCAATGCAATAGAGGTCAATCTTCTCACGTACTCTCCAATGCAGTCAGTGGAGGGGGCATACCAGCATCACTGTGAATGATGGCTCTTTAAGAAATGCAGTAGTGCATATGTATTTATATTGCTGAGATGCCTTTGAGCCATGGTCATTCTTATAAAGCCCAACTTTTGCAAAGGCACATATATGTAAAAAGGACTGGAGGGTCATCCAAATTACTAACAATCTTCAAGAAGCTGTATCACCAAATCATGAACATGCTGGATAGTGAGAGGAAGGATCACTGATACACTCCAACTGCAAAAAAAAAAATCATGCTAAGCATGTGGTTTTATTCTTCATGAATATATTTAATCCAGGGGTGGCATGAGTGTTTCATTCCACTTTAACTTAAATAGGAGGGTGGAGCCACACACAGAACGGGGGAAGCCACACTGTGCATCCTGTCCAAGATGGCTGCGCCCAGGATACGAATTGCTGGGGAGAACAGCACTGGATAACGGAAGAGGTAAGCTGTTTTTTAGTTGTAACCCCCTCCACCCTGCCTCAGCACCGGGGGAGGGGGGCCATTGCTACCCTGGACTTCCACTTTAATTCAAGTAGTCCAGCCAAACAGAGCGCTGGCAAGGGTTCTAAATTTGTTGTTACAGATTGACTTTAAGAGTAATGCTTAAAAAGGTCATCTTCAGATATTCTTCATGTTTCTTTCTGCTAAACAAACCCACAGTAAACATTCTGTAATCAAGGGAGATGCATATTTGCACAGTAAAAATGAAAATTTCCAGTGCCAATAAAATCCAATTACTTTTATTCCCTTTGCAGCAGAGCATTTCATCTCTAAGCATTTCCATATGGCGTAACTGAGAAAACTGTAATACTGATAACTTACAGTGCAGTAATTGTGAAGCAGTACAATCAATGTAAAGCCATTGTTACCCAGGGACTCGAAAAACTGACAGCAGCACTACTGTAAAGCAATCACTGTACAGTTTCATCAAACCAATCTGAATAAAAAAGTGGTGGAAAGTGCTGGCTTAACAATTTTATCATGTAAACATTAGGATAAAAGTGCTGTTTATTTGGCTACCCTGATGCTGGAGCTGGAACATTTCTGCACATCATTAGTTGTAATATCACCGCCGGCATCCTTTCAAGTGACCATAGAATTGTTAAAGTGGACCAATATCCATTTAACACCAAATGTGTGTGGTTCCCTTTTCCTGATACCCCCATGCAAGTTCCCCAGCAATGCCCAGTATCCCAAACTGTTTTTCTGACAGGTCCAACTGCCAAGTCTGGACTATGTGGCCAGTCTATTTTAGTGCAAGCCTGTGCTCTAAAACGTAAGGCCTACCACTATCAGCCTCATAGTTACATAGTACAGTTGACAAAAGACATATGTCCATCAGGTTCATCCAGAGGACTGGGGGTTAGTATTATTATTATTTATTTATTTTTTACTGATAACAGCTAATAGTAACTGATACTTTCTGCTAGAAAATAATCTAATCCTTTTTTGAAGCTGTTGATGCTGTAAAAGGCTTCTGAGAGAGGCTAGTCCACAGATTTATATAACTTATGGTAAAAATATGATTGTTGCCTCCAGAAAAAAAAACATTTTTTTCCAAAAGGAGGGAGTGCCCCCTTCTCTTTAGAAAGTGTTTTAGCTGAAATAGTTGTTCCCAATATTTTTTGTATTGGCCATTTATAAACCTATACAAGTTAATCATGTCCCCCTCAGACATCTCCTCTCAAGACTAAACAGATTTATTTCCCATAACCTTTCTTCATAACTAAACTCCTTCATCCCTCTTATCAATTTGGTGGCTCTTCTCTGCACCCTTTCCAAAATCAATGAATCAAATACAAATCCAGTTTACGAAGTTATTCACAGAGGTAGATATGTGTATCTACTATCTTCTATGAATAAAAATTAATAAAGATCAGCACAAACACATTTTATGTGTGGTTTCTCCTATCTTTACCACTCATGTGCCAATTCAAAAATGAAAAACTCCATTATGCAGGTGTGCCCAGACAAGGAAGAAGTTGTTGAGCTTCAAAACACTCACCTCAATAAAGCTCAGCCATCTCAGAGCTTTTTTAGATACAGTCGTCTTCCACCAATGCAATCTCAGCTTCCATTTACCACTTACATTCCCACACTCCTCGAAGGACAACTGAGATTGGACTGGTGAAAGATGGGGGTACAGGCTTTATGGAATAGAGGCAAAAGATGGGAGCACAGGCTTTATGGAGCACGGAGGGCTGTGCAGCTTATTGACCACTTCTTTTCCAACAAGGATCAAGAATGATGGTATGGACTAGAGTTTTTTGTGTGGGTCAAGTTCTATTGGCAGATTACCTAACCGAGAACTTTACAGAAGGGTTTAGACTTCACAAAAGATTCAGATGTAGCTGCAGAACAAAGCAGAACTCATTGAGAGAACAGACTATTTACTTGGGCTTCTTCTTTCTATCAGTTACAAAGAGACCACTTTCATAAGTATCCAATCTTTCCTTACACGGTCAAGAACCCAGCCTCTAACCCCATGTCATAAGATTGCTCACTTAAACCTGACCAACAGCCTTTTCTAGGGTAAAACTTGTCCCATCTGCATGCATGATACTGAATCACTGTCAACACTTACCTTTGCTCCTGCATATCCACTCCAAGCTGAAACACTGCCTCGCCAATTTTCTTCTGGTTTGCAGCCATCTTGAAGCACCCTAAAGGCTTACTTTCCCAGCTCTCCAGCATAACCCACAATGCACAGCAAGAGGAAACACAAGAGCACTTCCTCTTTGCAGGCTACTTGCAGGTCCATGAGACGCCATTTTGGTTGTAAAATTGACCATGGCAGAAGTTAGAAAAAGGAAAAATAAAATTTAAAATTTTAGGTGCAGCAATCTGAATTGAAGGGATACACATGATCACCTTTTCTTGTAAGGGTGTTGGTTTGGTTTAAAGCTTTTATACACCAGAGAGAAGTAAAAAACACAGTCTTCTTTCCAAGGCAGATGAATTACTAGGTTGCCCTTGGCACCTTGGCTGGGCAACAAGTGGGTAACTAGTGACTTTCAACCCTGTTCTCATACCCATAACCCCTCCCACATTGATCAACTATCTATCCAGACTCCAGTAGATGGCTCTTAGGACACCACAGATTAGCTGAGATTGTATGCACCCATTACACTTGAGGTTTTCAGCTTCTCCATTTGATTTGGCCAAAGGATATGACAAGTTAAAACATTTAAAACTGGTTAGTTGTACTATATTTAACTGTTAAAAGCAATATCTGACTTGCTGCTATAGCAGACTGTACATCATTGCTCTCTTCCATTTCACTGTACGTTACTAAAGCTATGTTTAGCCTCTCTGTCTGATAATCTAAGGGGTTCTTTCAGGACATGTTTTTCAATAATGTTCTGGATTCATTAAAATCCATTAGAAAGCATACCCAGGTAAGTACAATCTTGCAGAAAGTCATAACACCGTTTTTGCTGGTAGCTGCTCATCACAATGTACTCAGTAGACAGTCTGAAACTCTGAGATCTGAAATTTGGGTAATACATCATTCATACAAATTATATAAGGCTTTCAATAAAACATCTGCAATGAAAGATTACTGCTGAAGCATCTATTAAGCGATGTAAATTCATACAATGCTCTTGGCACTGTATGAAATAAATTATTTTGTATGTAGAATGGCTAAGTAACATTAAAATATAGAAGCAATTGGCTTAAAATTGATGTAATTTCACTTTAAGACCTTGGTTCAGAAAACTTGCCTTCAAATATCTCATGGAAATAAGGACATTTTCTGCCCTTGTTTCAGAATAAGGCATGAGATAACATAAGGTGTGAGGCCCAGAAATTACTGTGTCAAGATAAACTTTACTACACTAATAAGCTAAGCAATGAAGGGTTACCAATAGACACTTATTATAACTTTTTATTTTTATAGATTTAATATTACATGCAGACCTAACAAGAATATTCTCATCCCATGCCTCAGGGATTTTAACCATACTGGATATCAATTAACATGAGGTGTGCATTTCTTTTCTAATTTCTCCTTAAACACGTGTAACAATCTATTAATCTATAAACTATATTGTGTGTGCACACATTTTACAGCCACTAGAGGGTGCTAATGAAGCCTTAATAGGTGAAACACTCCCAGACAAACTAGCACAGGTGATATTCTGACTGGCCCAGATTGCAAGACAACAGGTATACTATGGTTGGCCAGCTTAAACCGGACCTTCAGCATCATTTAATATAAAGTAAGCCCCTCAAAAATTATTCCCCAGCATCTAAAATAAATATATTTTATGTTTTTAGTCACTTTTTATTCTTTCCCTCGCTGGGCTGCAACTCTGTGCAGGACTCTAGGATACGGGCACCGCCATCTTGGCTTAGAAGCATCACATACTGAGTGTCATCGATTTCACAATAGAGAAATCCCCTAATATAGAACAACCAGTAATTGAGGCTGCGAGACAGAGGCGGATATGCGGCAAACTGTGTTTAATGGTGATAAACAGTGATAGGTGAACAGAGCACAATCCAACCAGGCTGCTGTACAAATTTACAAGTGGACATATACACATACATGTGTAAGGTAGCTATACAAGAATACAGGTGATCACTGAGTGCTATAGCTGCTATGCAGAAATATAGGTAACCCATAAAACATAAACACTCTCTGGCTGTACATACACAAAGATGGAGTCAGGAAACATACACACATAAGGATCCAGTGAAAGTTCAAAAATCCAAAGGCAGATACACGGCTGAGATAGGGGAAGCAAAACACAGAGGCTGAGGCAGGTGTCCTGGGTTCTAGGATACAGAGATCAGTCCGGGTCTGGGTACAGAAGACAATGCAATGCAATGATCCGGCTGCAAAGGCGGATCAGCTTATAAAGAGCAGCAAGTCAATAGCACAGATGCTGGCTAATCACCAGCACCTCTGCAGCAGAGGGCCACTTGCTGGTGGAGCAGCATACAGCAGGAAGTGGAGACAGGCAAGGTCTGTGCAAAGCAGAAACAAGCTTCCATGTTGTGGGGGAACTCCAGACCTGACATTACCCCCCTTCACAAAGCGAACACTGGACGCTTTTAAAGAATTGCTTCACTGTAAATGACCCGACCAGCATAATAGCAAAACACAAAAGCTGGTATGGGACCAAACAGATACTGTAGGTGGCTGAATTGATAAGGCTGGCAGAAGTCCCATATGAGGCGGACCAGACAGGAACCAAGTGGGGAGAAGCAGGCGGACAATCAGCAGATACGGTCCCTGAAGCAGGTGGACACTTAGCAGATGCGGAATTCCCTCCAGGGTCAAAGTCCGGGGAACAATGGCCAGGGGAACTGGGACCTTTGTGGTAGTGCCCAGGGGAACAGGGACCTTCGTGGCAGCGCCCAGGGGAACTGGGACCTTTGTGGCAGCACTCATGGGAACCGGGACCTTTGTGGCAGCACCCAGGAGAACTGGGACCTTCATGGCAGCACCCAGGAGAACTGGGACCTTCACGGCAGCGCGCAGATGAACTGGGACCTTCACTGACACTGACACTGAAGAAATGCCCATGTACAAACCGAGGTGTTTTAGAACCATGAGCACGTAGGGGATCTTCAAGGCCTTCTTTAAGATTACCCGAAGGACGGTGATCAGGTTTGTGCCTAAGGCAGACCTTAATGGAGCCCTCAGGAGGGCATGCAAGTATAGACGTGTACACTGGTACGGAGGCAACAACTGAGCACACCGGTACGGAAGCAACAACTGGGCACGTTGGTACAGAGGCAACAAAGGGGTCACGCCCATACGAGAGCAACAACTGGGCAGGGCAAGGCAGGCTCTGGAATTAGAGGCTCAGACAAGGCAGGCTCTGAGGAGAGGGGGCAGAAATACGGGGGGGGGGCTTTGCACAGACAGAGCAAAGCTGGGGACAGGAAAAGGACAGTAATCCCAGAATGCAGAGTGGCATAGTCAGAAGACACTTCCTGTCTGTAGGCAGCCTGAGACTCCATGTGCCACAATATTGGATGTTTAAAGGCTCAGAAAATATGGTAGATGCAGGTAGGATGATTTTGAATATTGGCAAGCTGTATTTACAGGGCAGGGGAAACATATAAGATAGGCTCTAATTCAGGGTAAAGGTCTGGTTTAATTTGCATGCGAATACAAACAAGAAAATAAACCAGACAAAGCCCAGAAAACCTCTCCTTCTGTAAGGAAACTCTCTCTACCATGTTGAATAATAAGCCAGTCTGGCTCCTGGTTGGCAATTTTCGATTGCATGATATCTCCTTTTCTTCTCATTCAATCCCCCCCAAGGTCTTCTGTGGCCCTCTGGGCCCCGTTCCAGTGCCTCCCCCATGTTTTTCACAGCTTTGCCGGACGTCTATAAGGGAAGGCTGTGAAGGAGGAGCAGGATGACATCTTTCGACTACTTTTTCACTTCTGGGTCACCGGCAGAACCTTCAGAAGCGGCTGGTGATTGGTAAAGGTTGGGTCCAGGGAACAGGGGTCTTCGATCCCCTGCTTCCGCCACTTGACTTCTACCAATCACAATATCTGTCATCAGGTCTGTGCAGCGAGGGACACAGCGATGTGAGAACGGAAGTAAGGAGAGGAAAGTAAAAAAGGTTTTTTTTCTTTAATAAATGACATTTGCTCTGGGTGTCTCTGTGTGTGTATTTTACATTTAACCACTTGTGAACTGGTAAGAGCTCCATGAGACCCCTATACCAGTTCACAAGTCACTAGGGGTTGGCAAGTCACCTGCGGCATGTGGGTGACTTGCCATTAACCCCCAGCCCCCCCATTACCTGCCTCCCAAAGCCTGGGTGCAGAAGAGTCTGAGGGCTATATAGGCTATGCGGGCTTGTAGCCTTTAGGCTGGCCTCTGCTCCCTGGTCTACAAGCCCCCATTGCTGGTGCCCTTGATATTGAGGATAGTAGTTATATTTTATCCCCTGCCTCCCCCATCTGTCTTCTGCTGATCACCAGCTGTCATTGGGTCAGCACTGTGCGGGACAGAGCGGCGTGGGATCGTAGGTACCGTATTTTTTGCCCTATAAGAAGCACTCAGGATTTGGAGGAGAAAAATGTAACTGAACCAAAAATACCCCTTGCCAATCACCCTATTATAAACAGTATGCAGAATTCTCCCACATTACAGGCAGTGAGCAATATCACACATCAAAGGTAAGCAGGGGTATCCCAAATAGGGGCATCCCAAATTACAGGCAGTGTGCGGGCGTCCCAAATGCAGGCAGTGTGCGGGTGTCCCAAATGCAGGCAGTGTGTGGGCGTCCAAATACAGGCAGTGTGTAAACATCCCAATTGCAGGTAGCGTGCGTGCGTCCCAAATACAGGCAGTGTACAGGCATCCCAATTACAGGTAGTGTGCAGGCATCCCAATTACAGACAGTTTGCGGGTATCCCAAATACAGTGTGTGGGCATCCCAAAACACAGTGTGGGGGCATCCCAAATACAGACAGTGTGTGGGCATCCCAAATAAACTGTTCTCTAAAACAAACACATTCCCCAGCAGCCGTCTCTCTCACACACACTCTCACACACACAAACACTCGTTACCGGTGTCAGCTGCCTCCTCAATCGGCGCTACCACTTTCCTGTCCTCATAGCCACCGCTACCTGCCACCTCATGCTGCAGCTGGTTTCTTCTTCTGTGTGGGTAGGGCCTGTGACTCCTGCCAGCATCATTGAATGCCGGCAGAAGTCACAAGCCATGCCCCACCTGGGTGCCTGAACAGGGTCTCTGAGTACTTGTGGCTGCAGCCAAAGGGCAGTGGCGTCAATGGGGACAACTGCTGAGGTGGCGGAGAGGGCAGCAGTGTATGTGTGTCTGTTTTTATGTTGGCAGGAGAAGGATGCTACGGTGTGGGAGCTGGGAACATGCATTTTGCATTCGCCCGATGAGGCGCACTGACATTTCCCCCCACTTTTGGAGAAAAATAAGTGTGTCTTATAGAGCGAAAAATACGGTGAGTAGAGGGGAAAAAGGCTTTTATATTTTTTAAGAAATGACATTTGCTCTGGGTGTCTTTGTGTGTTTTTTTTTTACATTGAACCATTTGTGAACTGGCAACGGATCCATGAGACCCCTATGCACAAAGAATGCAAGGCTGACAAGTGTGGGCTTGTAGCCTTTAAGCCCCTGGGTCAACGAGGCTGGCCTCCACACCCTGGTCCACACCCATAGCTGGTGCCTGGGCTGGTTATGCTGGGAAGGGGGGACCACACGCTATTTTTTCAACTGAGGGTGACAAAATCACAAGTATGCTGGCAGTTAAAAGAGTTAAAAGTAGCTATGCATGTTGGGTATTGTTCTGCTCAGGGGACCTTGTGCTTTCAGATTTAGCTAGTTTTTTTCTTGTTTGCCTATTGATATTTTAGGAAAATGTGCTTTTGATTCTTAACCCTGTGCAAACAAAGAATTAAATAATAGATTACTTCCAGAAAGATGCACTCACTACAACAAGCTCCTAGAAAGCTTAAGGTGTGCACTTTCAGGGAATATATTTTGTCGGGGCTATTTCAAAAGTTAAGGTTAGTTTTGGTTGAAAAAGAGCAAGGTGCACACTTTGTCTGCAGAGCTGACATTTTTAAATAGAATTACCCTTACCCGCATGATTTACTTTGGGGTGTTTGACACTTTTCCCTTGACAGAATTTATGCATGTTGGAAATTGTTCTGTTCGGGGGGCCTTGCTGTTCTTTTTTTTGGGGGGGGGGGTAAACCCTGTGCAACCAAACAATTCATCCAGGGATTACCCTTGTCAACAAGTCTGGTATGCTTAGAAAGTTTGAGGTGAGTACTTCCAGAATATATATATATATATATATAGTTTGTGGGGGATATTTCAAATGTAAAAGGGTTGTTTGCCTTGAAAAACTGCGAAGTGCCCATAGCGGTTATATTTTATCTAAAAATCTCCTAAAGCGCTGTTTCAGTTCTCCTGGGCAGCAAAGGGTGTCTAAAAGTGCATATGTGGTACAAAAACACTATGTGGTAAAAAACACTACAATATTGAGAATACACAAAAAAATGACAAACAAGACATTTCATGTTGAAGCCCAGACATCCTTTCCTGGGAAATCCCTGGATGGATCCCTGGATGGAATACCAAAAAATTTGTCTAGAAGACATAATTTTAGGATCAGAGGCCTTCCTGAATCCATCACAGATCTAGATTCAACCATAAAAGAACCGATAAGTGCTATTTTACCTCATGCTAATGAAGATCAGTTACGATAGGGTGCGTAGGGCATGTAGACAAGATGGAGCACCAAGAGCTATAATAGTAAAACCCCATTACTATCAAATTAAGGAACAATTTATGGCGGTTGTAAAAGGGACACCCTAATATAATGTTAAGAGATAATCCAATCCAATTTTTTGCTGATCTTGCTCCATTACCCATCCAAAGAAGAAGAGAAATGAAACTGCTCTTAAGTTAGTTGATTCAGAATAACACCAAATACAGATGGGCTTTCCCCTTTCATTTGAACTTTACTTTGGAAGGCAGGAATTTTTAATTTGCAAACTTTTGTGAGGAAGAAGATTTACTCCTAGATCTTGGCATAATATCATCTAGCCTGGGGGAATCTTCTAGAAGTGAGGATAGGCTTCAACCTCTTTCTTCTTTATGGGAAATCTCCTAAACGTTCCAAAGTGGATACCTAAGTTGAAGAAGATTCTATAACTTTCTACTTGTTTTTTAAACATTTAGATTCAACATCTAGGTTGATGTCCTTTAACCCTTTAAACGCCAGCCACGTAAAATTTACGTGGCTGCCTCCCCTGCAGTTAACAGCCAGCCACGTAAATTTTACGTGCCTGATTTTCCCCACTAATAGCATAAAAAGTTAAAAAAAAGTCACTTACCTGACCCCTCGTTTGATTCGGCCGGGTCTCCTCTTTAAGATGGTGTGCTCCGATCGACCATCTGACCTCCTCCAGCTGCAACGGAGGGCCCGGAATAGGGTGCCCCCCCCCCGTTTCAGCTTGCACTGGCAAATGACATTTACTTACCTGTGTGTGCGCTGGCTCCCGCAGACCCTCCTCTTCACCTGGGGGGCCTCCGATCCCCCCCCAGGACTTACCGATCTTCAGGAGAGAGCCCGAGAGGCTCTCTCCCCTTCCTCCTCAATCTTGCCCAAGGGGGCGGGGCTTATGACATCATCCCGGCCCGATCACCGGCTTCAGAGCTCTCAGTTCTCAGATGCCGGTGATCGGTGCCAGGGGAAGGAGGTGGCAGAAGATCCTCTGATCTCCTGCCTCCCCCTTCTCTGGATGCCGATCACCGGCATCTGTCATCAGAGCGGCGAGGGACAAGAGCTTACAATCGGAGGTAAGTACAGTAAAACATTTTTTTTTTTTTATAAAATCATTTTGTGTGGTGTTTTTTTTTTTACAGTTAACCCTTTGTGAGCTGGTAAGGGGTCTATGAGACCCCTGTACCAGCTCACAAGGCTCTGGGTCTGGCAAGTCACCTGCGGGCTAGCGGGTGACTTGCCGTTAACCCCAGCCCCCCATTACCTGCCTCCCCAAAGGCCAGGGGGGGGGGCAGAAGGGCCCGGGCCACTTAGTGGCTATGTGGGCTAGTAACCTGCAGGGCCAGGGGCCACCAACGCTGGCCCCTGCGCCCTGTTCTAAAAACCCCCATAACTGGCCCGGGTCGGTAACGCTGGGTGGTGTGGTGGTGTGGTGTGGTTTTTTTTTTTACATTTAAAGTGGACCAACACCCAGGATTTTGACTATCCTGGGTATTGGTCCTTTCCCCTGGGGCATCCCGATTGGGGATGCCCCGCTGTGTGAAACCCCCACGATCACCCACAATAACTCACCTCACCCAGGTCCTACAGCACATGCGCGGCCGCTCGTCCAATCAGCGCGCTCAGAGCGGCTGAGTTATGGACGTCTAAGAGACATCTAAGCTCAGCCACTCAGAGAGCGCTGGCGGCCGCATTCCCAGCTTTCCTCTAACAGGGAGCGGGCCATTCATAAATAGCCGGCCTGGGCACGCATCCTGCTAGAGGGATAGCGGGGATGCGGCCCGCGCATGCGCCGTAGGACCGGGATTCAAGTAAGTGGTAGTAGGTGTTCCGGGGGGTTTCACACAGAGGGGCATCCCGATTTTGGATGCCCCAGGGGGAGGAATTAGTATGGTCCAGGAATCTTATAGATTCCGGGGCCGATCAGCCCTGGGTGTTGGTCCACTTTAACCCATTGTGAACTTTTAAGGAGTCCATGAAACCCCTATAGCAGTTCATAAGGCTCAGGGGCTGTCAAGTCACCTGCGGCTAGCATTCAGGGACACATTTCAACTTTCCTTAAAAGAGGAATACACATATAGACAAATAGAGTAATTTTTAATTCCTAGAACAATTAAAGAAGGGGATAGAGTTAATTACTATATGCCTAACTCGTCCTGGAGGGAAAGGCTGTATTTCCACCTTATATAAATTCTTTGTAGATGAAGAAGGCAACCTTGAATTGAATTTACAGCGAACTTTGAAAGTTGAAGATTGGGTTAAATGGTGGTTTGTAGTTCTAAAGGTTCTCTCAACACTTCCCTGTTAGAATCCAACTCGAAAGTATTTACTTGTTGGTGTATGGTCCCCAGTATGTTGGCAAATATATACCCTAATATCACCTTTATGTTTCAGACAGGCGGGTGATATGTTTCATATATGGTGGAAAATTCCTAAGGTGGTAACGTTTTGGAACCAATCGTTTGGCCTTTTAAGCAAGGTTACGGAGAACTGGGTGGTAAAATTGCAATTGGGTGCCTTATTTAAAAAACCTGTTGTGGGGATTTCCATATCTCCCAATACATATATTTTCTGTGCTTGTTTGGCAGCTAAATTGACAATTGCTAAGTCATGGAAATCTCATATTTTGAAACTTTTATTGATAAATTAAATTGGATAATAGTCAAGAAGAAGCTGAGTAGTACTTTACTTAATAAAATCACAATTTAGTCCTTGGTCTGAATTCTGGGATCCTGGGAGGGGGTTATATTTTTTTCTTTTACCTTTTCTGCAATTCATACATTGCTTATTCTAATTATTATTATTCAGAATTCTGTTTTGCTTTATTAAAAAAAAAATAATTGAAGTATAAAATGGATTACTTATCTGATTTAAGTGCTTCGGGGAAAAATCAGCAGGCCTCTAGTCCTATACAAGATAGCTAAGTCTATCCACTAAGTCAAGTCAAATCTCAACTGCTGTTCATTCAAAATAGCACAGGTTATCTCTGACTGGCTCAGACAAGCTAGTACAGATGATCTTCTGATTGGCTAGGATTGCAATCCTACAGGTATACTATTGTTAGCCAGCTTAATTTGCATGCGAATACACACATAAAACTATACCAGACAAAGCCCAGAAAACCTGTTCCTCTCTCTCTACCATGCTGAATACTAATTAAAAAGTCTGCCTTCTGGCTCCAGGTTGGCAATTTTTGATTTATGAGATTTTAGAATATCTTGGGGAACAATACATATTAAGATATCATAGCAGAGGAAAGCAAGCCCCAAATTAGGCCTAAAGCAAAATGGTGTCATTTGTGGAAAAAAAAATCCATCCCTTACTCAAAATATGGCAACAGAACAATTATCAACATCACTCATCTTCTTCCTGTGGTCTAGTAGTCTTAACTGATAATGTTAGGCCACTTTAACACTTTTTAAAAGATTCTCTATTATGTCCTGTGATGGTCACCCCCAGCACTGTTGCATCCTTTGCATTCCTGTTGCTTAGCAATGAGCAGCATGCCAGTGTCTCAGCTCATTGGGGGCAGGCCATTCAAATCCTGCACTCATGCTAATGATATTGTTATTCTGGGAATAAATGGAGCATGGGACAGATGTTTGTGTTGATATCGTTTTAAACAATTATTAGATAACCCTTCCCTTTTTTCCCTAACTAAATAATCCTGATGACATTTTTTGTGGGTCCTGTAGTTAGTACACCTATTTTTTATTATTATTATTGTTGTCTATTGATAAAGCACCCTCATATTCCCTGGTGCTGTGTTATTACAAACTGAATTGTAAAACTAAAAATAAACTGTAAAACTAAACTGACAATTTTTTCAGAGGCACAAATTTGGGATGCCTAAATTGTGACAGCTTAACAAATCTGTGAACATTGTTGTCACTATCGAAAATTAGCAATTTGTTAAGCTGCCACAATGTATGTGTCCCAAAAATGGTCAGCTTAGGTAAAACAACTAACTTAAAATACACAAGCATTATGATTCAGATGTGCACAAATACACAGTCATACTGAAATACACTAGGAGAGAGTGCCCCTTGCGGCTTACCATCTAAATGGGTAGGTCAAATAATATATACTAGTATATATTAATATTATGGCAAGTGAACTGAAGGGGTTGGAGCAGTTAGTTAATTAGACCACATGATAGGCTTGTCTGAATAGGTGGTTTTTGAGGGTACTCTTAAGCTTTGGGAGTGGTGAATTGCATAGGGTAAGGCATTCCAGAGTAATGGGGCAGCATGAATCCTGCACTCATCCAATTTAATAACAGGCTGATTCATTACTAGCGGCAAGTACCGGCAGATGAGCGTCTGTAGCGAGGCGCTCAGAGCGACCGCTAGTAGTCGCTGTGATCGGCTATGGGTCGCTGTTAACGAGCGCCTCGGACGCTGGCCGGCATTGATGAATTTGATGTGTGAGTCGCTATAACACCAGTACAGAGCTATATGGGGGCGAATGGTAGCGACTGGTCAGTGTGAGCGACTCAAACCATATTCATAAAAAAAACAGCCTCACACAGCGCCGGTGCTCAAAATTGGGTTGCTGTAGCCCAGAGCGCCAGAAGCTGATTAAAGTCCGTTAAAGCTCTAAGTTACATATCCAGTCACATATCCACTAGTAACAAAGCGAAAACATATGGAATTACATTGTTATTAAATTGTGACATTAGCACTTTAATACCAGACTTGTAATGACAATTCTGCATAAAAATGTAAAAAATAAAAAAAGTTTTCAAAAATGACTTTAAATAGGCCAGAAGAGGTCATACAATGATTTGATAAAATAAATAAATAAAAGAAAACCCTGTTTAAAGAGAAGAAAGTTAACATCCATTGAAATGTTTGGGAGAGCGACAGGTAGTGACAGCTAAGCGTCAGGAAGCCAGAGCACCGGCGGTATACGCTGAGCCGTCTGTGATGATGAATCGGACGCTACATGGCGCTGTTAGAGTCACTCACCGGAATCACTTTGATAAATGTGGTATTTCGTACAGCGCCCGGCGTTCCCCGTTTGCTACCTGTCGCTACGAGGCACTACCTGCCACTATCCCTTGATGAATAAACCCCTAAGTAGTTGCCCACATTCATAGACCCTTAAGCCCCACTATGCCTTTCTTATGCGTGGCCAAAACTGGACATGATATTCCATATGGGGTCTGACAAGTCACATAACCATAGTTTTAAATTTCACGTGCTTTCCCCTTTTGTAATAATATTTTATGCCTGAAAATGTAACATTATCATTAGCTGAATGTTGCATCAAACAAGTTTCCAGGTTTATAAACAGACATTTGACTTCACTACAGATGTATAAATATTCACATACAGACAGACTGTAACTGAGCAAATTTAAGATTAGACAAAATAAAGATTTGTTTCTCAGGGCATCAGCATGAAGATTTGATTAAAGCATAATCCTAATGCTTTATGAGCTCCAGGGACAGGTACAAAATCAAATAAACCAAAAATCAAAAGTGAAAAGGTTACAAAGCTGCTCGGTAACAACAGGTAAAATCAGTAGGAAATAGTAAATGGTATGTTAATATAGACAATAAAGACTTGCAGAGAAGTTTTACATTAAAAGAAAACTTAAGGTTGTGAAAACATATCTTAGAACCTCTCACCTGGACTTATTCTATATTCTAGAAAAAGACACAATTTTGTCTTCAACACAAATAACAAACACAACACAAAGAACAAAAATAAGGAAGCAGATTGTTCTCATCCATTTAGTTTGTAGTAGTCAGAGGAGGTGCTAGAAAGCGTGACCATTCTCTAGATCCAAAAATCTATCTAGCCCTCTGCACACCTATTCTAAAAAATTAATTTTTTTCTTTTAAAAAATTACACCCAAAAATACGTTTTTTTACCGCAAAAAGTGAACTTGGGCATATTTTCAGGGGATGACTTATTTTTGTATAAGTCCCTCACCCTGTACATACAGATTGCCGGCATTAAAAATCATCCTCCCTACACCTTCGGAGCCTTTAAACATCCAAGATGGCTCGGGCCGCCTGCAGACAGGAAGTGTCTTCTGACTGTGCCGCTCTGCATTCTGGGATTGCTGTCCTTTTCCTGACCCCAGCTCTGTTCTGTCTGTGCAGAGCACAGCTATACACCCCCCACCTCTCCTCAATATGTGATGCTTCTGAGGCTAGATGGTGGCGCCTGTATCCTAGTGTCCTGACCAGAGTTGCAGCCCAGTGGAAAAATAATAAGTGATAACAAACTTAAGATATATTAACCCTTTAAGTGCCAGCCTACCTGCAGCTTTTGTCACCCTCTGTTGCAAGACCATGTTTTCCTATTTTGCGCTACATATGTTCAACTGTGATTTTTGAAAGGATTTCCAGGGACTTCCTGGGAAAATGATATATTGTTTTTTTCAAGAGAGTCTGGGCTTCAACATGAACTCTCTTGCTTGGCCTTTTTTAGTGCATTCTCAATACTTTTTGGTGAAATATGTGCAAAAAAAAAATCTATTTTTTGCAATTTGTAGTGTTTTTTTTGTAATAAAAAATGTAAGTTTGTCAATAAAATTTTATTGCGTGCAAAACCCCAATTTCTCCCAGTCATAGCGGTACCACATATGTATTCTTTGGTTGCACAAAGTTTCCGTAAAAAAGAATAAAAAGGAAGAATCAAGCCACATTTTCCTAAAAAAAACTAAATGCAAACAAGAAAAAACAAGTAAAATCTCAAAAAGCAACATCCCCCGAACAGAACAATACCCAACATGCTTAGGTACTGTCAAGGGAAGAGCTGGCAAACACCCCAAAGTAAAGCGTGCGCATAACAGTAATTTAACTTGAAAATTTCAGCTCTGCAGACAAAGAGGCCGATTCATCAATAGCGCCAGGTAGCGACAGATGAGCGACTGTAGCGTGATTTTTTCAGCGCCAGCCAGTATTCGCTGTGCTTGGCCGGCATTAGCTTGATGACAGCGACTCAGTCGGTGTGCGGTAATGTTGAATACGGGCTGGGGAGTCGCTGTTTCACAGGTCCAGCGTTGTATGTGAGCGCCTGACAACGAATGGCCAGAGCGAACGGCTAGCTTCATATTCATCAAAAAATCACGCTCCGAATGTGCTGTCGCTGTCCATTCCTTGTTTAAACCCCAGAGCGCTGGCGGCGATCTGTATTAACTAGTTTTTAACCCCTAAACAACCATATTTTTAGAATGTAACATTATACATGTTTTTAGAATCATCCCGTTATATGAATACATTAATCTCAGACCTGTTAGATCAATTCTGCACATATTTTTTTTTTTTTTTTTTTTTTTGACTTAAAAATAAATCCTAACATTGCAGAAATGGTCTCCGAATTTTTGACATTAAAAAAATCAAAAAAAAAAAAATTACCAATTAATCATGAATTATTATAGATTGCTCCATTGAAATGCATTGGACATCGCCAGGGAGCGACAGCTCATACCCGGCGCTGTGAGGGAATTTGCAGCGGCGCTGTTCGGTCCAGGCGGCTTCATGATGAATGCCGCGCTAGCCGTCGCTCTCGCCGGCGCTAGCCTCATTTTGCTTGATAAATGCGTCATTGTGACCGCCGCGGGCGTACTTGAGTCGGTAGTCGCCGTTAGCTGCCGCTACCTGGCGCTCGTCAGACACTACCTGGCGCTATCGCTTGATGAATAAGGGCAATAATGCGTACCTTGCAATTTTTCAACCAAAACAACCCTTTACATTTGGAATATCCCCCATAAACCATATATTCCCTGAAAGTACACATGTTAAGCTTTCTAAGAGTACCCAGCTTGTTGTAGTAAGCTCACCTTTTTGGAAGTAATCCCTCAAAGAATTCGTAGGTTGCACAGGGTTTCCCTAAAAAATTAATAAAAAAACTGAATAAATAACATGTTTTCCTAAAATATAAATATGCAAACAAGAAAAAACAAGCTAAATCTGAAAGGGCAAGGTCCCCCGAGCAAAACAATACCCAACATGCATAGGTGCTATTAACCCTTTAAATTGCCAGCCTACTTGAAGTTTTGTCACCCTCTGTTGACAGGTCATTTTTCCCCATTCTGCGCCATGTTTAACAGTGATTTTTGCTGGAATTTCCAGGAAAATTATATATATATATTTTGCAGCAGAGTTTAGGCTTGAACATGAAATGTCTTGTTTGTAATTTTTCTACTGGTTTTTTTTTTTATATTTTTGTGTAAAAATAAATAAATAAATATTTTTTAGACAATTGTCTCCTTTATTTTAAATAAAACATTTACTTTATTAGAGAAAACCATATTGCATGTGAAAGTCCAATTTCTCCCGATTACAACGGTACCACATATGTATCGGTAGCCCCCCATTCTTGCTCAGGAGACCCCCCAAACTGAAAACTTTAAACTTTATAACATTTACAAATAAAATACTACTACTATCCACACTATGAACATAAGGGGGTTAATAAAAAAAAAATGACATAGGGTCCCACCTCCGGGGGGGGGGGGGGGGGCTTTTTGGGGGAATTTTAAGGGTTAAAAACCCTTAAAAATCAAAAAAAAATTTAAATGGGGTCCCCCTTACCCAGCATTACCAGCCCGGGACCAGCTATGGGGGCTTGTAGGAACAGAGTGGAGGGGCCAGCATTTGTGGCCCCCCACCCTGCAGCCTACAAGCCCACATAGCCTATGTGGGCCCGGGCTCTGGGCTTTGGGGAGGCAGGTAATAGGGGTGCTGGGGGTTAACGGCAAGTCACCTGCTAGCCCCCAGCCTTGTGAACTCGTATAAGGGGTCTCATGGACCCCTTGCCAGTTCACAAGGGGTTAAGTGTAAAAAAAATACAGAAACAAGCAGAAAAAATATATATATATATTTTTTTTTTTAAACTTTTTAATATTTACCTCCCATCCATCCCTGTGTCCCACGCTGATCAATCTGGCTTCTGCTCTCCTGCTGCAGCTGGAAGCCTTTTATACCTGCTAGGCGACAGAACATAAGGGGTTAATTTAGAAAAAAAATGACATGGGGGGACCCCATTTTTGGGGGAATTTTAAGGGTTAAAAACCCTTAAAAATCCCCCCAAAAAAATGAAATCGGGTCCACCTTACCCAGCATTACCAGCCAGGGACCAGCTATGGGGGCTTGTAGGAACAGAGTGGGGGGCCAGCTTTTGTGCCCCCCCCACCCTGCAGCCTATGAGCCCACATAGTCTGTGTGGGCCTGGGCTCTTCTGCCCCCCCCCCCTGGGCCTTCGGGAGGCAGGTAGTAGGGGTGCCGGGTGTTAATGGCAAGTCACCCGCTGCGGCTAGCGTGTGACTTGCCATCCCCCAGCCTTGTGAACTGGTATAAGGGGTCTCATGGACCCCTTACCAGTTCACAAGGGGTTAAATGTTAAATAAAAAAGACACAGACACATAAAAAAATGACCTTTATTTATTTATTTTTTTTTTTACTTTACTCACCTCCAATACTCTGTCCCCCGGCGATCTGCGATGACAGTCTGCTCGGGTGTTTGGAAGAGAGAGCCTGGGGAGGGGGGGGGGCATCTCAGCCCTCTCCTCCTCCCCACCTCTCTCCTCCAACCACCCGTTCCAGGAAGTGGATTGGAGGCCCCCCCCCCCAGTGAGGAGGAGACCCGTCGGGAGACAGCGCGGCCACAGGTAAGTAAATGTCATTTTTTATTTATTTATTTTTTTCTTTACAGTTAGCAGCTGCTGCTGCCGAAGCGGGGGGGCTATTCCGGGGGCTCTCCTGGAGCCATTCGAGCACCCACAGGGGATCGGATGGCACCAAATAAAAGAGGAGACCCGGCTGGATCCTACGAGGGGTCAGGTGAGTATTTTTATTTTTTTTAACTAGCAGGGGGGGAAAGTCAGGCACATAGAATCTACGTGCTTGGCACTGAAAGGGTTAATTTTAGATAATGGTGAATCGTTTTTTAGGGGTTTGGGCTTTTTATGAACTGATGTTGAATGTCGAGTTTAAGCATAAAGATGTTGGAGCTCTGCAGCTGTCCCTGCTGACTGCTGCATGTTGCCACTGCGGGAACCCCAAAAATAGTGACCAGAGCATCTGACATTGATCTGCATCCAATGTTTACATATGTTATAGATCAGAAGAAGATGATCAGAAAATGGCAAAGTATGGCCATGAAAATACATAGTTTAGGAAAAGAAGAGTGTGTCCACCTAAATGCAGGGACCTATGTCACAGGTTAAAACGGTCCTTCACTCTGAATAAGAGTCTATCTTATATGTTTCCCACACCCTGTACATACAGATTGCTCACATTAAAAATCATCCTACCTGCATCTACTGCATGTTATGAGCCTTTAAACATCCAAGATGGCGGCTCATGGAACATCAGGCAGTCTGCAAACAGGAAGTGCCTTCTGACTGTGCTGCTCTGCATTCTGGGATTGCTGACCTTTTCCTGACCCCAGCTCTGCTCTGTCTAAGCAAAGCACAACTATAACACGCCCCACTCTACTTTATCCCACTCTCCATTTTTTAGTAAGTGTGATGCTTCTGAGTCAAGATGGCGGTACCCATATCCTAAAGTCCTGAACAGAGTTGCAGCCCAGTGGGGGAAAGAATAATAAGTAAGTGACTAAAAACGTAAAATATATTCATTTTAGATGCTGGGGAATCGTTTTTTAAGGGTTTGGGCTTTTCAAAAAAACATGGTGAAGGTCCGGTTTAAATGAACTAATTATTAAAGTGAATTATTGGCAGCTTCTGTTGCAATTAAATATTGAAAGATTAAAGATAGTAGGTCAGATTAAAGAAACCTGGAACCTCTCTGCTGAATTGACCTCTGAAAACTTTCTTGAATAGAAATTCCTTCTTTTCTTTTTTTTACTCTCTCTTCCACATTTACCCTCTTTAGTGCACCTGTTAGGAAACCTTTAATGTTGTATGTATAATCACACTGACATGTATTACATTTCCATGTATAATTACATTGACATTCATTTACTGCAATGTTCATGGCAATTAACATGGTTTTGCACCAAGACCTACTAAGTATTAAGTTAATTAACCTTATAGAAAAGTGACAAGGAGTTAGAGTCAGATTCAGTCACTTAAAGCAGACCAAAACTCACTGAACTTGTGAAATAAATTTGGCCAAAGCCCCTCCCTATACTCCCTTCCTAGGATGTAAAACTAGAAATAAATATTTCCGCTTTTTAAATCGTCCTGGAACACTTTTTTTTTTGCTATTCCTCGGTATAAGATGGTAGGCGATCAGTCATTGCATAGGTGTGGCAATGACATCATTGCTACACAAAACAGTGGCAATGAATGGAGGAGGCGGAGCTTTACAGATACAACTAGTGGGATTAGCTGAATTCAGAGTGAAGCAGGAGCAGTGAAAATTGCCAAAATGTACTCTCCATGGTGGACGCAATCCAGGGGAAACCAGTTAAAAATGTAGGTTTTGATCCGCTTTAAATGCACCACCTTAAAGTTGCGTCATTGAGCACTCTTTTTCCTCTTTGACTGATAATCCAAATGCCCTCCTGTAGGTTTGGCTAGTTTGAAAAGATGGTTTGAACCCAAGATTACAGCTTTTCTTACACACTTTTCTAGAGACCCTGACTGTACAATCAATCAGTTATTCAACCACTCTGTTAGATTTGTCGGAAAATGTTCATTTAAGTGGTATTGTATAGTCCTATTTATAGCAGATTTCTTTTTCCACAAGCGATTAACAAGAGGTATTTTGTATGCCAAAAGGATAAGAATCTCGAGGAACAAACAATGAACGATTATTAATCCTTATTGATCACTTGACTGTAGCAGGGATTTTGATGGACCGATTGATTGTGGTTGCTTCAGCAATTATTTGTTCACTAATCATTGGGAAAGGGGTTGTTAGACCCTACAAAAATAAAGGAGACTGTGGTAAGGAAAGTAATGCCATGTTTTCATGGTCAAATGCTTACCCCTTTTTTGTATTGACTCTAAAGGCTTCGCTGGGTCAGTAGACCAAAATGCTAATTTATTTTCCCAGTTTGTCCCAAGTTATGGCACCAGGGGGAACAGGGGCAAAGACATTTGTCATGCAGATTAACCAAGCAATAAGAGAAGGGGACACCAGCTGCAATACATAAAATATTCCCCCAGCAGCGTAATAAATGATCTAACAAACAGCCAGGGCTCCCATGGAATATGTACACATTCATGGCTGCCACTAGAGGGCTCCTGAGGTGCTCTGGCAGAAAGGATAGCAAAGAAGTGGAGAGCATGAGATTCAGCACTCCATATTGCCCAGGGGCCCTGGCTGTGTGTTATTATTATTATTGTATAATTAAAACATACTGTACAGGCAACAATACAAATTTAAAACAAATTTTGTGAGCACATGAGCCAATAGGAAAGAGAGCAAGCTTACAGTCTAAAGGATAGTGGGTGGAGACAAAAGGGAGGGATCACAAGTGGTAGAGCTTGGGTTTGGTGGCCATGTGAAGGTTATAGGAGTTGCTTAAAGACAATTTTCAGGCAAATATAAAATAAAAGCTATACTCACCTTTTCTCCCATGCAGACCATCGCTCCTAGTCTGGGGCAGCAGCGCTCATCTGAAAGGCTGGACCCATATCCCTCACCATCCGGCATCATGCGCAGCGCCACTCTCTCGTCAGGCTTCTCTTCCTGTCTCTCTTTGAGACCCACCATCAGTCACTGCATTCCAGAGAGGTGAGGAAAGCAGGAGTGCGAGGAGGTGACCAAGAGGCAGAGCGGAGGTTACGTCTGGGTTGGTATTGCTGGGATGAAATGTAGGGAGGGGCCTGGCTGGAGAGAGCTTTGTAGGTTAGTGTTAGAAGTGTGAACTAAACCCTCTGAGAGACAGATAACCAGTGGAAGGATTGACAGAGGGAGCACCGCTGAAGGAGAATGGAGAGGTGGATGAGGTGAGCAGCAGAGTTCAGAATAGATTGGAGTAACCACGGGTTATTGGAATCAACACTGCCTCATTCCAGCTTGGTAACCAGCAAAATCTTACACTCTACAAAGCTTTTGCTACCATCTGGCTCCCCTAAATATATACCTTTCTAATTTCCCCAGACCCAGCCTTTCAACAGTACAGCTTGATGAACAGCCCACGCCTTATGATGAAGCCTTCTTAGGTGAAACGCATCAGGGCAACCACTTACCACACAAGGGAATTCAACCCCCACATATTAAAGCCCGAAAGGGACATGACCCTCAAGAACCTGTTCTGACTCCGGTTTTTATATAGTAAAATCGCGTAAGACAACTTTTCAGTTTGGCACAGCATGGTGCCTTTCCATGGCTTACTAACCTGTCAATACAATTTATTAATTATATGTAAATAAAGTGTATTTTTATCAAAACCAAAGCTTGCACTATATGTATGTATGAAGTTAAATACATTTGTATAATATAATATTAAATATTATCATGAATGAAATACCTAGGGACTTCGGGTGATGAGGCTCTTGCTTTTATTCTAATCTTTCTGAAAAATAGCTTAAAGTATGTTTTGTATTTCTGGCATTGTTTGCACTCATGTGATGGGTTAAAGAGACGCTATAAATGGCTCAGAACAGCCATTCTGTATGCTAAGTTGATTTTGAACAGCCATTTTGCACACCCCTCACCACTTTTTGTTTCAAATATTTTGGTTTGTGGGTCATATGTATAACAAAGTGAACACATTACATGTCTAGGTAACATAGTCATTTGACACCATATGAGAATAGTTGTTCACTTTGCCTCTTGTATTTATTATTTTTCTTTATAACATTAGCTAATAACTATTTATATGTTGGCATACTATGTCTTAATGGCCCCAGTAGGTCAAACAGAAACCGGAAAATCGCCTGCCTTGCAAGGAACCAGGTGGTTTACCAAAAGCTTTCCCAGGTGCCAAATAATTTTTGACACCTTGTTCTCTGATGAGGGAAGCCAAGTTCCACTCCATTCTAAAGAAGTGTTTTAACTTGTTGAAAATAAGTCCCAGCAGGGGGAATCCGGCGAGATCCAGTGCTGCAATATACTCTTTTTTGCTTACAACTGAGATGATAGAAGAGAGGCATTAACTCCTTTTAGAGATTCGGTCTACTTCTACTGGCCACAAACCCAGGACCGCCCATTCAGGAGCCATTAATGTAACAGGAATTAATGTAACAGATCAGCACTAGGGATGAGTGAACCCACTAAAGTTCGGATTCAACAAGTTTTGCCGAACTTGCCGCTAACATTCAGTTTGTGTCCCCGAACTCGACCCAAACTCCATTGAAGTCAATGGGTATCCGAACTTAAGGGCTCAAAAATGGCTGTAAAATGGGGGTAGCAAGGGCTGTAAATCAAGAGGAACACCAGGGTGATTACCCTGCACAAAATAGGCTAGGGAACGTACTCAAAACAATAACTGATAACAAAAAAAAAAACATAAATAAATAATAAAAAATATTAGTTTTTTAACAAGTGGTAGAGGCCAAATCAGGAGATTGCCCTGCTGAAAATGTGCCAGGGAAAGTACTCAAAATATGAACATGCAGAAAACAACATTAAAGAAATACATGCAAACATACAATATAAATAAAATATTATTTTTTTCAGGCCAATGTGGGGGGTAGCAACGGGGCGATTAACCTGCACAAAATGGGCTAGGAAAAGTACTATATATAACAGAAAACGAAAACATTACAGAATAGTTTTTTACTGACCAGATGAGTAAGGGGGAGGGTACATTTTTAAAACTAACTGTCACAGCTAGGGACAAAGGAACCTCTGCCGCTAATTGTCCTTTGCAGGCCACTGCCAGGGACAGGTGATAAACTGAGAGAGGCAGACCACAAAAATAAGGAAATCAGCAAATAAGGAACAGGGATGAGGCTGTGGTGGTGCTGCTGCTGATGGATCTGGTGCTGCAGGGAGAGGACGTGCTAGATCCGTGCCTGCTACACCTTCATCTGATGCCAGCAGGTGCCAGGGTGTGCAGCATATTCTTGTAGGCCCCAATACCACTGCCAGAATGGAGAGGCCAGGCCAAGTTTAGACATTGATAGATTAGATGGCACACAGTGCTTCAAGTTCCAGTTCACCAGGGTGGAACCTAGTAGCATCCTGGAGCTGAGCTAGTTGATGAACATCTGTTGCCTGGTTTATGTGCTCAGCTTGTTTGTTCCAAGCTTCCTTGGTTATTATGCATAAGGTATGTGCCACATGCATTTGGTGTTCACACCCTGTTGGTGGAATTTCACTTTACATATGCTTGAAAGGGTGTGTGAGTAGCAACAGGCAATAGTGGAGTTCCAGCTACTGAATGCTCGGGTGAGTCGAAGTACACACCAACAGCACTTCACCACTAATGATCGGGCCTCCATGAGGGACATTGCTGCTATGCTGCAGTGCTTCCAGTACCCCACCAATATGTTCAGCATGGATGATGCCATTGTCAGCGCTAACATCCCCACATTTACACAGATGTCCGACCATTCCACATGTGGCTTACACGATGGGTACAGCCATCCTCTTTTGCCACAGCACGCCTCTGCATACTGTGATACCTGGGATGCCTACATAAGCAACTTCCTGAATGGTAAGGCGTATACGGATGCTTCCATCTACAGCCCGTACCCCCGCACAAGGAAAACAAAAATTAGCTTTTTGTCAGGTTTTGGTGTTCTGCCTTATTGTTCTCCTCTTTTGGGATGTAAAATGATCATTTGTGTTAGGATTGTGCCCCTATACCTGTGATTTACTTCTTTACACGCTAAGTGAAGCAGCAGTAATGACCTCTCCAGGTGAGAACCCTTCCAGTAACCCTTTAGCTAATGAAACATAAGACTGTGATCCCCTCTATCTGAAGAAGTTGAATTACAGCAGAAAGGGTTCATTCTTTCATATCTGCCTTAGCCAAGCATATTATCAGCAAGCCAGAGTGACAAAGTCTCTGATCTATATATTGTATGCAATTAATCTAGACTGATCAATCTACTACTGATTGTAAATTGTAGATCACAATTGGTTTGCAATTCCCCCTAACTGTAGAATGTAGATCAAATGTGTAATACAATTCCCCTGATTGTACAATATAGATCAAATGTGGTATACAAGTCCTACTAACTGACCCTTGGCATGAGCAGTGATCCTTAAGTGGCCTGAGCAAGGGCATGCTCCATTATTACTTGATATTAAAATGCAATGACAGCACAGCGTCCTGAGCACGGGTATAATTACTTTTACTTGATATTAAACTGCAATGACAGCACAGCGGCCTGAGCAAGGGTGTAATTATTATTACTTGATATGAATCTGCAATGACAGTACAGTGGTTTGAGCAATGGTATGCTCTAGTACTAATTGTTATTAAACTGCAATGACAGCACAACAGAACAGTGGCCTAGGCAAGGATATGCTCCAGTATTACTTGTTATTGAAACTGCAATGATAGCACAGTGGCATGATCAAGTGGATAATCCACTAACAATTAAAGAGCAGTTACTCCCTAGTGCTCTGAACAAATGGTATTAAAGAGCAGTGACCCCCAAGTGGCCCGAACAACTGTTATTAAAGAGTAGTGACACCCAAGTGGTTCGAGCAAGTGGTATTAAAGGGTAAGGACACACACACACACGCCCTGAACCAGTGGACACTACACTATTTTTTTTTCATAAGAACCTTAAATGCCCTGAACCATGGACTACTCAACTGACAACTGGTATTAAAGAGTAATGACACACAAGTTGTTAGAGCAAGTGGTATTAAAGAGCAGTGATCTCCAAGTGGTCTGAACAATTGGTATTGAATAGCAGTGACCTTCAAGTGGTTTGAACAATTGGTTTTAGCAAGTAGTACTAAAGATTACTGACACACAAGTGGTTTGAGCAAGTGGTATTAAACATTAGTGACACACAAGTGGTTTGAGCTATTAGAGTTAAAGAGTATTGACCCCCATGTGGTTTGAGCAAGTGGTATTAAAGAGTACTGACACAAGTGGTTTTAGCAAGTGGTATTAAACATTAGTGACACACAAGTGTCCTGAGCCAGTGGATACCCCACTAACAATTGTCATTAAAGAGTACTGACACTCAAGTGGTTTTAGCAAGTGGTATTAAAGAGTAATGACACCCAAGGGGTTTGAGCAATTGAAATTAAAGGGTAGTGACAATCAAGTGGTTTGAGCAAGTGGTAATAAATAGGACTGACACACAAGTGGTTTGAGCAAGAATAAATGTTCTGAAAGGGACAATAATGTGCTCAACAACCTAGCCCTCTTCAACTCACCCTACTGCCAGCGCACTTTGACTGCGCATTTCAATGACCTAGGTGTCTCCTCAAATCCTCATCTCCGGACATTCTCCTTGCTTTTATATGCCTTATACTTTGCAGGCCTGACTGCCTGTTCTACACTTTATTCCTTCTGGTACTGGTGTCAGCGTTATTATTAAGAAGTGGGGATAATGATGACAAAACCCACCCTTAACTGAACATCGCCACTGAAGTAGGTCTCCGCTTACTTCTTCATCAAATAAATGGGGAATCCAAACTAGTCACTTATCAAATCTTCTCAAGTTTTTAACGTTTAAAAATATACATAAATCTGTCCGCATGTGTGTGGGGCCGGAGATGGCAGCAGCCTAAGCTGGCTCCACAGACACCCGCATCTCAAAACCTGCCAGGTTTTTCTTTTCAAGATGGACCACAGCAGTTCTTCAATATAAGATAAGGGCTCAACTTTAAAAACCCCAACAAGAGGAAAATAACAAACTTTTAGCTCAGAATAAGCGCGTTTTTAAAGACACTGCTGCGGCACACAGTGGGACGGCATCAGCACACCATCTTTCTGATATTCACGGCTGAGGTGAAGAGCCCTTACTGATATACTCATAGGCCCAGCAGCAGCGGTTTATATTTACTCTGAGGTGAAAAGAATATTAGTTAACCCCGCAATATTGGAAATAGTGTACTTGAATTATATAACAAAATCAGCCCCAAAAGACCGTGCTAAATGTGAAAGAAAAACAGACCATTTATTTATGTTTAAAAATAAGGAACTAACCACAGCTATTAAATTAATAATAACTATAGGATTCTCATATTATTATCAGTGCACCATCTTATCCACCATTTTGTCGCAGAATGGTGCACATACAATTATTATTATTAATAGTGAAGACTCTCTGCTGAATAACTGTCAGCTAGAAGAAAATAACGGGTTAACAAATCTCCACATGATCATTCCACATCTGATCCAATATTCACTAAATTTGACTTACTGCATAATAAATTCCATGACATGGGTCTGCGAGCAGCAGAAATTAAACATAAACAACAGCAATTACCTCAGAATTATCACAACTAAATGAAAAAATTTAAACTCTTAAAGAAGACAACCTCACTTTAAACTTAAATATAGAAAGCTTAGAAACTTACCATGCAGATCAAACATATGAATTAGAGGAATCCCAGAACCAGTAACAGACCCACAATCTACAATCACATCACTATTCCAAGAGCTGGGTCCTGAAATCCCCTTGGAGCGAATTAATATAAACATTCAAAAGGTCCTCCTAGGGACATTATAGTGAAGATTAGAGATGAGCGTACCGGTAGAACCCGGTTTCGACCCAAATTTCAGATAATGTTCACAAACTTCATGTGGTTTGCGGAGCATCGCAGAAGACGAACCTGGCAGGATTTTACTGGCCCCACCCAACAGATCAAGGCCAGCCAAGGAGCAGCAGAGAGACAGGGTCACATGTTCGCAGCTTAAAGTGGACCAAAACCCAGGATTTTGACTATGATCCCCCTATCGGGGGTGTCCCGTTATGTGAAACCCCCCAGATTGCTCGTATTCATTCACCTGAGCACGGTCCTACTGCGCATGCGTGGCCGCTCATCCAATCAGCGAGCTCGGAGCCGCTGAGCAATGCACGTCTAAACAACGTCTTAGTCTAGCGGCTCCGAGTCCGCTGGCGGACGCATCTCGCGTTTCCCTCTAACAGGATGATGATGATCACATGATGCATCGACCATCCACTATTATCGAGCTGGCTGTTGCATAGAGAGCATTAATCTTAGAGCAGGGACAGTTTAGGGCTATTTGAACCACAACATAGGAGAAAAGAAGGGACAGGAAAGGGAGACACAGTGGGACGCTGAGGGGGGGGGGGGTGCTGCACGGAAAAAATGGCATCTGCCTGTGCTGGGATCTGCTGGTCATTGTAGTTCACCATGTATAGTCTGAAAAGTTCAATGAGTGTTTTTTTATTTTTTAGTCACATCTGTCGGGCCCCTTTAGTTGGCCCCTGTCACTGCATTGGGGAACTTGGGGTACACAGTGCCTCAGTGATTAATACAGTTTAAAAAATCTTTTTCACCTGCCAAGGAATTTTTTGGGGGGACAGCTCTGTTTTGGTCGGTGCCTTGAATACAGTCCACGGTGCCCTTAAATACAGTTTAAAAACAAACAAGGGGGGGCAGCTCTGTTTTATATGTGCACCCACCATCTTTCTCTAAGTTGGGGTCCAAGGTGCCTCTTTGTTAAACACAGTTTAAATAAAAACAAGGGGGGCAGCTCTGTTTTAAGTGTACAGACACCGTCTCTCTCTAAGTTGGGGTCCACGGTGCCTCAGTGTTTAACATAGTTTTAAAAAAATCAATCTTTTTCAACTTCAAGTGATATTTTAGGGCACAGGTGGCACAGGTGGTCTAAGCTGGGCTGTGCAAGTGTGTCATTTTTGGTTTGTGCGCTGCTCCAAATATTTTACTTCTGGCACTGGCAGCGACAAAGAGCCGAGCCAAGGTAGAGCCAGATCATCTGCAAAATGGCACAGGGCTAGGTGTGCTGGTATGGTCTGCCCAGGAGCAGGTGATGGCGACACTGATGCTGCTTTTGCAGACTCCAGAAAAAAGCCTGCCAGAGGAGGAGCAAAGGCGGATGGTGGTGGACATTCTAGATCTTCTTATTTACGCTGCCATGTGGCAATTCTTTCGTACCTTCCCTGAAGAACAAAACCTAGCACAGTGCCAGATCTGTAAGCATAAAGTTAGTCATAGCCAGGGCACAAATCTAGGACTAGTAACTACTGCTCTACATAGGCACCTGGAGCAGCATCACAAAGCTGCATGGGGCAATCGGAATGCCCTTCTTCAACTTCCAGGATGCCAATGCTGTTGCTACCCCTCTAAAAATGGTATCATTTTTTAAGTGCTTGTCAGCTGCTGCCAGAGTCAGGCCTACACAAGGCCTACACAACAACCAGACGTCTTCTGTTCTGTTGGCCTACTCTTTAAAATCTGTGCCTCTGCTAATGCTACCACTACCATCACCCCTGCTGCCATCTACTAACATCAGCCCTACACAACCACCCTGTGTCTCCTGTCCCTCTGCTTAGTCTTTAAGTACTGCTAATGCCACCACTACCACCAACAGCATCTCCACTGCCACCCTCTGCTACTACTAGGCTTACACAGCCGCAGTTTGAGGCTTGTAAAAAGCCATTGTTAAGTCTTTTTCAACTAAATTGTCAAGATGCTAATCCTGCTGCTACCCCACCTTACAAGTGGGACAATTCTTTGAGAGCTTACCTGCTGCTGCCAGCCCTATACAACCACCACAGAACTCCTGTCCCTCTGCCTAGTCTTCCAGTACTGTTAATGGCACTACTGGCACCAACAGCACCTCCGCTTCCACCCTCTGCTACTACTAGGCCTACACAACCGCAGGTCTGTGCTGTGATACAAAAAATGGGTAAATGTATTAATGCTTGTAAATAAAAAACATTGTTGGTCTTCTAAGTTATCAAGATGCCGATCCCACTGCTCCCGCTGTAAAAGTGGGTTAATTTTTTGAGAGCTTGCCCACTACTGCCAGCCCTACACAATCACCACAGGTCTCCTGTACCTCTGATCCAATAGAGTTTGAGGAGGAAATTCTCTTAATAAAAAACAGACTAAGATCCAGAGGCTACTCTGATAAACTGCTAGAAAGAGCAGAAAATATTGCAAGAAAAAGGGACAGAGATACAATGTTGTGGCAAAATAGTCATATAAAAAAGACAAGAAACTCTAATTCAGATAATGGTAAAATTAGTGGACTTACTCTTGTCACTACTTACAGTGAGGAGTTCTATGCTTTTAAAATAATTATATATAGACACTTGCCCATTCTTAATGGGGATCCACAATTAAAAGAAGTATTAAAAGAAGGGATCAGAATTGTTAGTAGAAGACCGCCTACTTTAAGCCAGAAGTTATCTCCCAGTTTGTTCAATAAGAGTAAAGATCATTCTGATACATGGCTCTCGTGTAGGGGATTTTATAAATGTGCCGGCCATCGATGCGGTCTATGTAAATATGTGTCTACAGGCAATAAGTTTCAATCTGCAGTAAACAAACAGGAATTTTGTATAAAACATTTTATTCATTGTAATTCTTCCAACGTAATATACCTGATTACATGTGATCTATGCCAGAAACAATTCGTAGGATGTACTACAAGATTGCTAAAAAAGAGAATCGCTGAGCATGTAGCGGCGGCATCCTCTGATCGTTCTAGTCAAATATCAAATGTCGGACGTCATTTTAGGGACACACATGGAGGAGACTTATCAAGTTTTAGATGCACCGCAATAGAAAAAGTGGGATTAGGACCAAGAGGAGGAGATCTACAAGCTAAACTTTTCCAACGAGAAGTTTTTTTGATTTTTAAATTAGGCACACGGGCCCCCGGAGGTTTAAATTATTGTTGGGATGTTGATCTCTACCTCCGCAATTAGGATAGTGGAATAATTCTCTTTATCTATGTTCTGTTACAGATGTTTCTTTTCTTTCTAATAACGTAATTGATTATAATAATAATCAATGTGGGTTTCCCCTCAAAATCATTCTCTTATTTTTACGGAAGGTGTAGTTACCAATTTACAATTGGGGTACCCCCTTTTAAATTCATCTTTATCATCTCTAAGGAAAGTATGGCTATGGCAAAATAAAAAATAAAAAAATATATATAGTCTTATAAATAGGTGTTTAGGTTCCCTAAGTAAGAAAAGAACCACGCAGACTTATTATACAGCTTATTAAATGTAAATCGCATAGAGTTTGATACATTATTCCAAATAGAGAGTTTAGATGGGTCCATGCAGTTGTAAAATCTATATTTAATATCCACAAATTTATTCATGTATATATTCTAATAGATGATATTTACTATGTAGGATATATCAATTAATCAAATGATATTTATAACGGCATCACCTTTATTATGTAAATTTTCTTAATTTTTGTAGGTTGTCTTTTTCCTCTGCTATTTTCTGTCAAGTGGATCATTTTTTTCTGATGTTTATAGATGTGCAAAATAGAAAGATGATATATAGTTGGATATAAGGAAGTCTACATCTAAGATAATGAGTTTATAATGTATCGGTTAATCTAAATGTAAATCTGTACTCTCTCTGTATTTATAAATGTATTGTTACAATATGAATGTGACTGACAGCTTAGCGGTGTCTGCAACAGACGCCTCGGGGTTTTGGCTGTTTATTTCCTATAGGCAGTTTCCCTCACCTAATGTTGTTTCCGCCCTCACTTCATCCTCCTTGGAGAGGGTTTTTGCCCTCCCGTACATGTCATTTCCGGTTTTGGATTGGCGGGGGCGATCGCCGCTATGTGCGGCGATTCCGCCTCCCCCGACGGCTTTAGAGAGGATGAGGACGGCACATTTAACAGAAGGTGAGTGTCTTAATCTGCCCTAATTTTGTCTCCCCTTTGTGTACATGACTATTAGCCAATCTTTCAATTATCCCGGGGCGTCTCCGGCGGTTACCGCTCACGATCAGTCACTATTTAAATGTTTTTTATGGAAGCTGGCAGTCATGTCATGAGTAAGGGCTGAGTGTTTGCCCGAAACGCGTTGGCAATCTGCTAGTCTCCTGATGCTTTACACCGGCTTTACTATATGGATGGAAATTCTTTAAAATTGATTGGACAATAAAAGTGGATCGAGTATCCTTTTAATCAGAAATTGGCTGGCGTCTTTGCTACATCATACTCCTGTACCTCTGCCTAGTATTTCAATACTGCTAATGTCACTACTGCCACCAACAGCGCCCCCATTGCCACTGTCTGTTACTACTAGGTCTAAACAACTGCAGGTCTATGCCGTGATGCACAAAATGGGTACATTTATCAAGGCTTGTAAAAAAAAACATTGTTTGGTCTTCTTCAACTAAGTTGTCAAGATGCCAATCCCGCTAATACCACCGTAAAAATGGAATCATTTTTTGGGGGCATGTCCCCTACTGCCAGCCCCACACAAGCACCACAGAACTCCTGTCCCTCTGCCTAGTCTTTCAGTACTGTTAATGCCACTACTACCACCAACAGCACCTTTGCTGCCACCCTCTGCTACTATTATGCCTTTCCCAAATGCAGGTCTACACCGTGATTCACAAAATGGGTACATTTATCAAGGCTTGTAAAAAAAAGACGTTTCGTCTTCTTCAACTAAATTGTCAAAATGTCTAAATTGTCCTGCTGCTACCACCGTAAAAATAGGAACATTCTTGAGGGCTTGCCCACTGCTGCCAGACATACACAACCACGCCCAAATGATGGCCAAAATAGGTACATTTTTCAATGCTTGTAAAAAGCCATTACTATTGGCTGGTTGGCTATTAAAATACTAATTAGGCCGCATGCAATTCAAATGCTAATTAGTCCACTAAAACATGTTTTACCTCGAGTAAAGATGCACTACTACAAAACCAAAGACTTTAGTTCCCTTTTTGTAATTCCTACAAGAGGTGCAGTTTTCCTCAACATGCTCACTTCACCTACCTGATCTTTGATTATACAGTTAAAGGCTACAATAGAGGATTTTTTCCTCTCCTTACGGCAACTGATTTATTAGCCTGTTAAGCTAATATTGTTTAACGCATTTCATTAGTTGTGTTTAGGAAATAACTTTTCAAATTGCAATCTATAAAACTTCTTCCCCCTCTTATCTTCTTCCCCTTATCGAACGACTGAGAAACACCTCTCGTCATAACAATGGGTAAACCAATAAAAGTCATTTTTCTAAATATGCAAGGATTAAATGTCCCATAAAGAGGAACTAAAGCATTTAGACAATTTAAATACATATAGACATCATAGGTTTGCAAGAGACGCATTTTAGAAAATCACAGACTCCTAAATTCTTAAATACTTCCCTTGGTTTCTTACTGCCTTGACAGAAACTAAACAGAGAGAATTCTTAGGCCCTTATTTAAGAAAGGATAGCGTCAGGTAGCACCTGGTTAATGTGAGGTAGCGACAGATAGCGACTGGTGAACGCCGGACACGGCACGCAATTACACATTTATCAAGCAGAATCTGTTTAGCGACTGGGATAGCTCCATATAGCGTCTGATTCATCATTTTCACAGCCTCAGCGAACAGCGCCAGCGTTCAGCCTTGCACAGCGCCAGGTATGACCGCTCGCTACCTGTCGCTCTCCAATACATTTCAATGGACGAACCTTTTCTTCTCTTTAAACCGGGTTTTTTTTTTTTTTGCCAAAAAATCACAAATAATTCTGTGACCTCTTCTGACATTGAAAAACTGTTTTTCACATTTTTATGATTTTTTAAAAAAAATCTTCAGAAATGACATTACAGGTCTGCCATTAAAGTGTTCATGTTACAATGTGGGTACAATGTAAATCCATATGTTTTCGCTTTGTTACTAGTGGATAGATGCTGGAAAACAGCACTTTAAACACACCGCCTCCAGCGCTGTGGGCTTCAAACAAGCATTTTTCAGCGCCAGAGATTTGTGAGGCTGTTTTTTTGCTGAATATGGTGTGAGTCGGTCGCTATGAGCAGTCGCTAACATGCGCTCCCATACAGCGCTGTACTGATCAAATAGCGACTCCTCACAATGTATTCAACATTACTGAACAGCGACTGAGTCGCTATGAAGTAGCGACCCACGGCTGAGCAAAGCGACTACTAGCGGGCGCTCTGAAAATGCCTGCTACAGACGCTCATCTGTCGCTACCTGCCGCTATTAATGAATCAGCCTCCCCATTGCCTTCAAAAGAACTTTACAGTTTTCACAAGAAAAATAATTTCAGATCTGGAAGGTTGTTATATTATCATAATAGGAATTATTTAACCCTGTCACCATTTCAAATTATTATGCACCAAACACTGGACAAACAGCATTTTTTTTAGAAACTATTAATGGTAATCTACAATGACACACAGGACACACTAATAATATGTGGAGACTCAAATGTAATAATACACCCTCATATTGACAGACACTATAACTAATCTCTTGGGAAAGGGACAACAAACACCTGCAAAAATCTTTTGAGTGGCTCTTGACATATATTCTCTAATTGACATATGAAGAGACGTGCACCCATCTGGGAGAGAATATACACATTACTCTGCTCCATATCAGGTATTTTCCTGAATAGATATATTCATAACTCAACACTCAATGCCACTAGTCATGGATGTTTGAATATACCTAATTTCGTGGTCCAACTATTCCTTAGTATCAATCTCTTTACAATCCACTCTAAGTAGACCTACAGAACATATCTGGAAATTGAATGAATCATTGCTAACTGATTCAAATATCAAGCAAAACATATCTCAAGCATTAGAAGAATACATTAACATAAACAAGTCATCTGTAAGCTCAACAGTAATTCTTTGGGAAGCACATAAAGCAGTAATTAGAGGTAAGCTTATTCAGCTTGCATGCCAAAAGAAGAAAACATTTGAATAAGACCTTACTAAAAAAATCAATATAGCATCTAAATCCTTCCAACAACCAAAACAGAAATAAATAACATTGGGCCAGACAAGAATTGGATATTGGAATTATGCTTAACAAATAGAGCTGAATATCGGATACACTACCTGAAACATAAATGGTACAGATCAAACAATAAAGTTGGCTCACCTTTAGCTAGCTAAAAAACATAAAGGTCCTCTTATTGATCAAAACCCTGTCAAACTTAAAACAATAGATGGTCTCATTTCGGAAAATCCTAAGAAAATTGTCCATACATTCAGCAAACATCTAGAGAAATTATACTTATAATCAGACAATTTTAGTTATGAAAAACTATCTAAGCTCATTTAGGTCACTTAAATTACAGATTTTTATCTCCCTATATGAAAGAGCATCTGGAAAAAAGATTTCTCTAGATCAGGGGTATTCAACCACTTCATGTAAAGGTCCATTTAAAGGCATCCGGTGAGAGGTTAAGGTCTGTGCAAAGGGCTGTTACATGGGTGGATAGTTAGAAATAAGCACACTGGGGGAGAGGCTATAGAATCCCCAAGTAAAATTAAAAAAGGCTGCTTCCCCTCCCCCCCACTCCAAAATCCAATTTGGCACCAGGGAAGAACAGGAGCTTTTTTTTGGCTCTACAGAACTTAAAGCTCTGGCCCATGGAACACTGCTTCAACACCCCCTTGCGTTCTGTGGGCAATGTACAGGGGTGGACTAGAGCCCAAAATGTTACTGGCAATAAGCTTTGGTAACAAGGATGGATAGATAGGGCTCAAAGGGAGAGGGATGAATGAGAGAGAAACTGTAATGAAGAGGGATGGATGTATAGACAGAACAGGAAGGGCAAGGAGGGATGAGAGAAAGGATGGATGGACAGAGCTAGAAGGACAGATATGAATGGGCAGAGCTGGGGTGGGGCAGATGGCCAGAGCTGGAAGAAAGAGTAATGGACTGACAAAGCTGGGAGGTTGGGGACTGGATAGGCAAAACTGGAAGGACAGGAATGTATGGGGCAGAGAGACCGGGATGGATGGATCAAGGCTTAGGGGACAGGGATGGATGGGGCAGAGCTGGGGGGACAGGAATGGCTGGGATAGGGTAAATCTGAGGGGGAAGGAATGGATGGGGCTAATGGGGGGGACAAGATGGTGAGACAGGGATAAATGGGGCTGAGCTGGGGCTGGGGAAAGTATTGGATGGAGCAAAAAGACTGAGTCACTTCCCGCCCATGAAGTACTTTGTACAGCAATGCTAGGTGCCATGGAGCAATGTCACTGGAAGGGAGACTAAGCACTACATCGCCAATCAAGCGGGCAGCTCTAAGCAAGGAAACACAGAAGCAACTATGTGCATGGCTGTCAGGGCAGGGGTCTGAAAATCTACCGCTGAGGTCCGCATTCAGACTCTGGTCTGCCAGTTGAGTATCGCTGCTCTAGATGAATTTCAATTAACTATTAAATTGCTAAAGCATAATAAACAACCAGGCCCAGATGGACTATCATCAATTTACTAAAATAATTAGCTCATTATTTTGGTCCAATGTTATGCAACTTATGCTTTCAATGCCATATTACCTGGAGCAAAATGGAATGATACCCTTTCTGCTTCCATAAGCATGATCCCTAGGCCAAACACAGATCACACAGTATGGTCAAATTATAGAGAATTATATCTCTATTGAATTTGAATATTTAATTGTTAGCTAAAGTACTAGCCCCTAGACTCAATACCTGTATAAATTTTAGTTTTATCAGTAGAGATCAGGTTGGTTTTATACCGTATAGGCAAGCTGGTGACAATATTAGATGTATTTCTCAACTCATATACCAAAAAAAGAAACAAGGAGCCATGCTACTAACATTAGATATGAAAAAAGCATTTGATACCGTGTCCTGGGATATTTTAAAATATATAATGAAATTATTTAATATCTTGGTCAAACGCTATATTCAGCTCCAAGAGTGCATGTAAAATATTGTGGTCACCATTCATCCAGATTCAAAATAGCCAGAGGCTGATGCCCATTGTCACCCCTACTTTTTGCTCTCGTTATTGAGCCTTTATCTCAACTTATACAGCAGAATCATTCAATTTCTGTGCTAAAAATAGGAAAACTGCATCATAAAGTAGGTCTCTTTGCAGACGACATACTTTTGTTCTTGACTAGCTCAATCATCTCCTTACCCAATCTCAATTAATCTGCTAGGAAAAGTCCAATGCTCTAAATATCAGCTTACCAAAAGAAACTTTACAAAATGTATAAGATTCAATGGCAGACAAAATCAATCACAACTAGTATCATATCATGCACAAGTTGAAAAACCACTCTGGGTAGAGATAGAAAATACGCAATTGGAAAAAAAATACATAATATACTCTGGATTGCCCCAAATTTTACCCAATTATCTCCCACTCTCTAAGAATTTGGGATTGATGCAAAAGGAAAAGGAAAACTAATATCTTCACATTTACCACTTGCCTCAATCATAGACCACCCCTCTTTCCCAGCTTACTCACATAAGTGTTTATCCACACACTTTGATGTGAAGTTCCACAATTTAGGCCAACAATAATTGTCCATCTTCAGAAAGCTTTAGCTAGCTATACAGATTAAACATTTCATACAGTCATATCTTAGTTTAGAAAACCTTTCAAAATATCTGAATTTGAAAAAGCTGGTATAGATATTCCCAGGTATAAGGGAATTATCTCTATGATCTACAATAATCTTCTCAATGATAATTGTAAGATACTTCCTAAATATGCTGATAAATGGTGTACAGATCTTTCTCTCATATGGTAAGACAATGAATGGAATGCAGTTTAGGGAAATATTTTACAAGGATATATGGATATTGGAACCTTGGATATCAATGTAAATGGACTAATGCGTTGGTACCTAGTACCAGAACATATTCATCAGTCCTTGCCAAGAGCTTCACTTCTTTGTTTTAGGTTCATATTTTCATACTTGGTGGGAATGTCCCTTAGCAAAAATGTTCTGGACAAAAAATGTTTTATTTAATATGTAAACTATTTGGCTTTACTGTCAACTCTTTTCCTGTATATGCTGGTAGTAAAACCCCCATAATGTAACAGAAACCAAACCAGCTTCAACTTCTAAAACATATTTTAACAGCAGCTAAATTAAAAATTGCAACCTCTTGGAAAAACAATTAACTGCCATTCCAAGAATAAAGTAATGACAAGTGAGAAAATATCTGCTATACAAAATAATTCTTTGGAATTATTCACTCAGATCTGGAATCCTTTGATTCAATACTGGTTCTATCCAAACCACAATGATATGACAAAACGTATAACCTTATAATACATTATCAGTTGTCTCAACATTCACATCCTTTCCCCTTCCCTCCCATCTACACATTACCTTAATGTATCCTTCTTAAGTACCTTTATGAAGTTGCTCTTTTATGTCAAATAATTTAATATTGTTTCCAACCAAAATTTTTTCTTTACCCAAAGCTTTTATTATCCATAATATCTGTAACAGCAGTAATACGTGGAACACATGCACATATATTTTGTTCATGCAAATTTATTGTATAACTATATTATTCTACTTTGTATTGTAACTTTACAATGCTAAAAGAGAAAAATATACATACATAATAAAAGTTTTATATTGAGCTTGTTAGTCCGGTAAATTTCAAATATAAAGGCCAATGCACATTTTGTCTCGACATAAATTAGCATGCCAGTTTCCATCGACCAAGCAATGATTTTTGGGTTGTTATAATAAAAGGGGAAAGCATTTTGATCAAGAAAATGATGCTATCCTTTACATTCTCCTACCTAGCATGCCTACCCTGTTCATCAGCAGTAGTTGCATTTCCCAACATCATGGCAGACACTTTATTCTGAATTTACTGGCCTTGATTTAGTAATTTTTACTTAAAATATGTCATAAAAAAAAGTGCTGTTTCTTGCTTTATTTTGAAATTCGGCATGAGTTTATAGAGAGGATAAAGGGGGAGGTTAAAATAAAACTTTCCTAGAGTAGGCTCTGAGTCTCATTTGCTAAAAGATATTAGGTATTAATAACCAACATATGGAGGTCATTGTCTCACCTTCCTTATAGTATGAACATGGCTTAATTCAGGAACTTTTTATTTAAAAATACATGACAAATGCATGACCCAGAATATACTGCACATGGAAAACTGCAACCATGACCCAGGAATCATATGGATAGTATCGATATTCAAATACTCCAAATATATATACATGAACTGAATGCTGTGGGTGTCGGAAAATGTTTTGAAGATACACAGAAGGTTGTGGAGTCACAGCCTAATTCCATTTTACATTATCTATCTGTAAATTATGAAACCATGGAGCAGCCGAGAGCCCTTCAAACAAAAAGCTTAGATGTAAGCCTGGCAGTGTCATTAAAAGATATTTGCGGGTGCACTGTGTGTTTATTTTTAGGAATAGGGACAGATACACCAAAGGGGGACAAGAAGACAAGGAAGTAGATTTAAAACCTCCAGGATGACATGGCAATTGAGCATTTATCTAAACTTTTTTCGAAGATATTATCTTAAATTATTATATGAAATTATTTTAAATAATGTATCCCTGTAAACACTGTGTCTCAAAATTCATGAATTATCAATGAATCATTATCAATGAAATACGTTTATGGTATAACTGGAGGGAGCATACTTGTCAACATGCACCACCAAGCCTATGACCTACGTTCGCTACATTGACAATATCCTGTATCACGATGATCCTCTCACCAGCTCCCTGGTCCTGCGGCGTCCTCAGCTACCTGCTCGAGTGCCACTGGCCCAGGCGGCGTATTGCCGCATAGCCACAGTATCGACTCCAGCTGCTCTGCGGCCCTTATTCTCACCTCGCATCACCAGCTCCTGTGCTCATGCGCGTGCAGTTTTATGTGGGCTAGGGTGTTCCTGGTTATGTGGGCTAATCAGCCCTTCAGTTGTTCCATGGGTCAATGAGTCCAAAGTGGTTTCATTTAAGCAGGCTGGATTGGGATTCTTTGGGACAGGTACTATGGTGGAATTTTGTGAAGATTGCTAGAATTTTACAGAGGACCAGGGAGAGGCTAAATATTTGCATGAATACCGGAGCTAGCTGGTCAGCACAGACTTTCAGCAGCCGCCCAGTGATGCCATCAGGACCTGCTGCTTTCCTAGAATCTGTACTTCTGAGGGCTTTGCTCAACCTACCTTCTGGGATGAGAAAAGGGATTATCAGTGTGCTCCAAATCTAAGTTAATGGTTTTATACTTCCCAGATGGAATGTTGTGGGGGTAATTAACCCTCTTCTCTTCCTGTAGAAGCTGTGCTTCCAGCTTCCTGCTATATCGCCTCTTCACCTCCTTTATTGCTTTCCGGACTTTGCATGAAGCCACTTTGTACTTGGACATATCCCCTGTGGTAAGTACCATGTTGTAGGCCACTGTATGCGCTGTTTATTGATATGCTTTATTATTGATAAAGTATTATTTGTTTTCCTCAGTGATAGTTTCAGGAATGAAATAGTGAATAAAAGAGATCACCCTCATAAGTATTTAACCATTAAAGCAGGGGTGGAATTTAGCCTTCACACTAACACAAATACAAAATACAAATACAAAATACGTAGTACAATTCCTAAATTTGACCTTAAGTACAAACTAAAAAAAAAAAAAGTAAGCAAATTGTTTTTCCTTTTTCACTTTATTTTGACTAATTCGGCAACTGTGAGAGTATTTTTCTCCCCTTTTTTGTGGTTAATGATTTTTTTTCCTTCAAATAGTTTGCACAGCCAAAAATGGTGCTAAATTGCACTAGGGAAAATATATCAGCACTTATAATAAAATATTTTATGTATTTTATGAAGAGAATTGTGTAGGTTACATAGGAGTATAATAGACAATTGCACTATTTCCAAATACAAGTTAAAGACCTCTAGTTTGTAGTCACAAAGTCAGAAATTACTATGTTTTCACTTTATTCAGACAGGAAGATATTAATATGGATCCACTGATAGTGATGGTGTAATACTCCAGTAGTTCTTACAGCACAGTTGCTGTTCCATTGACAACCAGCAAGTGTCTTGCAAGGCTGCCCAGCCATTAAAGTGAACCAATAGTCAAAAATGACTTAAACCAGACCAAAACAACAAACAGTGCTCATAAGCATCCCTCCCCAGTGCAATTTAGATTCCTGCACATAAAAATTAATTTACTTTTTTCTAACTCCTGCTGTAGTGAATTTTAGAAACAAAATGGTGGCGTGTGCATTTGCAGGCCATTTGAGTGCTGCTGGGGCTTCCTGTTACTGTGTATCGTCAGTTATGTCAGTTGAATCCAGGCAGAAACATGGCTGAGATGCTGGGCGAGGAAGCTCCAAAAAAGCCAACTGTGCCAGGCTATAGGTCTGGTTTAGAGCCCCCTATGCAGAATGGGGCCCACTAGTACCAGGCCACACCCTCAGTCAGTGCAGCAGTATTGTGTGTTCAGTCTGTTCTATGAAGCTTTGCTGGTGTTTTCTATTTACTAGCTCTATCCTGGTTCCAGCAGGCCTTCATCTGTTCCATGGAGGCTACTGGATTTCTAACTACCAGAGTAACAGTTTGTGTTCCTGTTGTTAAAGTCCCTGTCCAGGCTTAGCAAAGTGTTTGCCCATTGTTTAGGGCCACACCAAACCGCCCTCGATTTTAAAAGTAAAGCCTGAATGGCAAACATATGACGGTAAAACTTTTACCAATATTTTCAAGCAGGGATGGCCTAGGCTGCATGATGCAGACAGTGGTCATTCACCCTTCACACCACAATCTCATCCACAACTAAAATTTGTATGTTTATTTGTCTGATTGCTTTCATGGTTTTTCTGAGCACACAGCTAGCAAGCTGAGTGAGTGTGATGACAGGCAAACAGAGTGGGGGGGGGGCATGCACTAGCAAAGGGCATGCTAGGAAAGCTGAATGATCAGGAGAGCATCTTAGTATGTGTGGGAAAAAAGAGGGAGGGGTGTAAACACATCACATAGTCCAAAAACGTGGTCTTTGTGAGATGCTTCTGAATAGACAGGGAAGAGTGAAGTAATAGATTTACAACACTGTCCAGCACTGGAAAACAGAAGGGGGATAAGCTTCATATCATTATCCATGAGATGAGGAAATGCCGTTTTTAATCCTTTCCTTCACAGTTCATTTAAGGTTTGTTTATTCTGTTATTTCTATTGTAACATTTAGTTGCCTGAATTTTTGTATTACATTCTATTAATTAAGAAAGTCCTTTCTTTTACTCTACCTGTGTGGAAAACTTTGCTCTGTGGAGCTCCCCTGCCTTACAGATGGGAGAATCATTCTGGAACAATTGTTGAGAGGAACTAAGTGGCATTACTTTTCCTTATAGACTTTTATCATTTTTGAAAACTGCCCTCCTGCATCAATAATATGTCTGGAAAATAAAATATTCTCTGAAAAAGTGATAACAAACTTCCATGCAGATGGTGACCTATCTGCGGGCTAAAGATACACCAGCTTCTCTTGAGAGTACAGTTGGAGGACACAGATGCTTAAAATTCCTATCCTTGCTTGTTGTTGGATAGTTTACTAGAGCAACACATCTCCAGAGAGCTGAATCAGCCCAAGAAGCAGCCGCACATGCTTTCTCTAGCTGGGCTGCATACAGAGAGGACTGGTATAATGTAAATGGATTGTGCTGGAGCATGAAGTGATTGATGAGAACTCTGACATCTCTATTACTTTGTCTCAATGACTGCTTAGGCAAAACTCCTGGGAGAGATCAACTTTGGGTCTGTAGCAGTGGCAGGGCAGACCGTCTGCTTTGTATCAGAGGGGGGCATGTGGCACTGACTCATCAAGCTGCTGTGCTGCCAATCCAGCGCTGCTGGACATTTCAGCTGATGCACTATTAGCAGCTTAATGAGCAATGGCTCATGACAATGAGACATGCTACACCTGTTCCAGAAATTAAAAGAATGCCAAGCTTTACAGAAAAAACAATTGTAAAAACCTAAGAAAGAGCTGAGCTCAGCATTCCAGCACATTGCAGCACTGCACTTAAATGAATGTTACCAATTAAAGACACAGAACAGCCTGGAAGAATGAGGAAAACATTTTCATTCAAAAGAGCGCTGTTACCAACGTGTCTAATATTAAAAATTTTAATAAACACAGCATACAGCTTTGATTGGATGAAAGGCCATGCATGCTCCATCTGACCCGCAGAAAGGCATATTTATATGTTGACCCAGGGGCTTCCCACAATGGAGCACGCCAATTAAGGATGTCCAAGGGCCAAGGACCAAGACCCAGATGGAGGAATAAACGTTCATATTTATGACCAGATCACTTTAATGGTTTGGCCTAATAAAATAATTCTTGGCTCATTGGAGATGTCCTGGGAAGGGCTGATAAATGATAGAACAATGGTCTCTCTATGGTGTAAGGCACACAGTAGCATGTAACTGTGAATAGTCGCTTATACAGTGTAATTATTGGAGCTCACCCCCGCATACATGCCATTGTATTGCTGCCACCACTGTTACTCTTTTGGGCCATGTCACGGCAACAGAGAAAAGTCAGACCCAGATATGGCAATATATTGGTAAATATAGCAATTTGTCACCAAAGCCCACTTAAGGCGGTTTATACAGTGGAAAGGAGGGGGGGGGAATTAGATCATCTAAAGCTGTTGCTCGTACTTGCTTTTTAAAGCTAAAAATTGGATGGCATGTTTCCTGGCATCTGTCAGGGAAGGGCACAATTTTGACTGAAGAAAAAAAAATCATGTTAAAGTGTGTGGAATTGTCACAGTCTCTGAATGTGTCTCTGTTGTTGGTTTAGCAGCTACCATTGGGGTCCTTTGGTGCTGCCAGGCCCAATTAGCATCATCAGCTGCACCTGGCTGAAGGTTAATCTGCAATTATTGTATTTTTCCTTGACTCTAACTAGACAGAGTGCAGTAGCAATATGTCCCAGTCATGTCCCAAGTCTATCTGGCCTCATCATTCCTAGAGGTAGCAAGGCACCTCTTGTTTCTTTCTCTGGGGCTATCCAGACTCCATCAAGCCAGAAAGCTGAGAGGCTCCACGTTGTCTATTGTCTGGAACTAGTTGCCCTCTCTCAAGCCAGGAGGCAGCGAGGTGAGCCCCGTCTGTGGGGTTTCCTGTGACTATAACATTTTCTGACGTACAAACCTGTTAGTTCCTGTAGTCCATCATGCAGGAAGTCCTAAAGAACATCATGTTTTTCAGATCTTATTGTGCAAGACACAGCAGGCCTTTACCAGCCCAGGGCCACATTGGTTTTATATGGTCATGGGTGTAATTATAGGTGGTGCTGGAGTAGCAACCACATTAGGGCCCATACGGTCAGGGCGGCATCATTGTGACTTCTTCAACTTTTTTTTGATCATATGGTTTTTTTTTTTCATTGTGTGTAGTACAGAAAAAAGACACACACAATTAGATACTAGACAACTAAAGATGTGGCCACATTTTGTCTCATTTCTCAATCTTTAGTTGTCTAGTATCTAATTGTGTTAAAATGACTGGAACTCAGGGCTGGATTAAGTGTGGTGGATGCCCCTGGGCACAAAATCCGGTGGAGGCCTCAATTACAGTATTTTTCTTTCCTTTAAAATAATAGTCCAGCCAAGTAACTGATTGGTGGTTGTAAAGAACCCCCCTACTTACTGGAACGTCAGATCAAGTCCATTGTGCAGGTGCGTGCTGCTCGGGAACTCCTGCTTTGCATTTCTGGGTGGGGGTAGTGTAGTCTCCCAGCTGGTCCAGCAGAAAACAGTTCCCAGCATTGAGCTGCTAGTGGCTGTGCTTGGTGCCTTATGTGCAGTGAGCTGCTGCAGCTTTGCTGCTCTAGACTCTCTGTCCTGCCCTGTGGTGGCTTTGGCTGCCCAGGTGTGCAATGGGCCCCCACTGCTGCCAATAGCTTTGTTGCTGCCCCACGGCCCATCAGACCAAAAACTGAAAAGCCTCCTGGACCATAACCCAAAGGTTGGTGGAGGCCCCCTTTGCAGGACAAATGGTGGAGGCCCTGGAGCACACACTCCTTGCTCCCCCCTCATAATACAGCCCTGCTGGAACTGTATGAGTGGATGTATGACTGGACCCAATTTATTATTCGCCCTGTGATATTTAGTTATGCCACTGCATATGGTTATTTGCTTACCATGGTATTATAATAAAGCATCACCTCCCACCATGTGCTGATGGTACAACAGCATACCTACCAACTTTTTATTGTGGGAAAGAAGGACAATTGTTAAATTTAGCCACGCCCCCTCAGTGAGGGATGGATAGGAGATTGGTTGTAACATTTACACCAACAAATGTATTATTATTATTCATTTATTGATGCAGATCTACATGTTACACCTCAAAGAGGAACAAATGAGAACAACGAGGGACAAGGGGACATGGACTCAAAAGAGGGACAGTCCCTCTAAATCAGGTACACTTAGGAGAAATGCTTATTCAGTGCATTTGGAAAATATTTCACACCACACCAGACAGTATAAAGGGTTTTACCTAGTACAAAAGAGAAATGTAGGGAATAAGTCTCTGAGGACGCTTTCGGCAAGTTCAGCAAAGTAGGACGGCTGAGATCATAGATAGCATTATATGAACAGGGATATGGCTGATGATGGATCTGAACTGATACTGTCTGACTGATCCAATAAAAAACACTTCTTCAGTACTATATAACAGCAACAGATAAATGGTTACATTGTACATTTAATGCTGGAATGTATTACTTTTAAATATCTTCAATCAATTAGTAATTATTGTAATTAGTAAAAATTAGTGTAGAAAGGCCCATGCACATGCACACTCACACTCTAGTGTTGTGCAAATAAAATATATTTATATATCTAAAGTCTTTGCCCAATATTAAAAAAAAACATTAACAGGAAGTAGTTTGATGCCCCACTGACTGTCATCTGCAAAATGATTTAGTTAGAGGTAAACTGTAACATAATGGCAGTTACATTGAAGTGCTCCCCAATGCTGAGTTGTGTTTACTGTAACTGAATGTATCATTGCTGGAAAGCAGCCAGGGAGCAATATGGCAGACTTGGCAAATGCTTTAGTAAAAAAGAAACATGGGCTGTTTTGTGGCACTGGGCTGGGGATAGAAGGTGACAGCATACACTTCCTTTCTGGGTATAGGGTCACTGTGTGCTGCTGTCCTGTGAATCTGAAAACTTGATAACTGTTACCTAGGGGCTCCAAGGCAAGCTATTTTATTGGGCTAATATTGGTTGGGAGTGTGTGTCTGTGTGGGGGGAATTTTGAGTCAGGGTAGGCGTGTGTGCAGAGGGTGACAGATTGATGTGTGTGTGACAGAAGGGGTCAAATTGGTGTGTGTGCGTAGGGGATTGACAGATTGCTATGCTTGGGGATCCCCAGTCCAAAGTTTGTTCTGGGGTCCAGAGGAGTCTAGTTATGCTGCTGCCTTGACTCATTGCCACCCTGGATCAGGGTCTCGACAACCTTTTTTTAAACTAACCTTGCCATCACTTATTAGCTGCTGTATGTTGCTAGCCTATACTATACTCATGATTATCCATAATTTTTATCCATTTCATTTCCTGCAGTTGATCTGTACTAAACTTTTGACAACTTGCTTAGTGTGCTTGGATTACCTGTTCTTTGTTGCTGACTTGCAATGGCCCTGTCCCCTTGCCAGAACTATAAGTAACACAGAAATCAACCAGCTCACCCAGAACCACATGAAGGACGGAGCAGAAAATCCCCTGACGAAGTCTCCTCAGATACTTAATCGGTCTATTCAGGTTCTTCATTGTGACAACCTAGCCACCACCACCAGACACACACTACAGAATGGTCAACCTTCAACTCATGGACCCTCCTCAATCAAGTTCAGGAACTTCAACTTCTTATACCTAGAACAGGGGTACTCAACCACTTCTTGAAAAGGTCCATTTAAATGCGTTTGGTGAGAGGTGAAGGTCCGGGCAGAGGGATGTCACGGGTGGTGGATCGTTTAGGGGAAGGGGCTATAGATTTCCCAGGCAAAACTAAAAAAGGATGCTTGCCCACCCACCCCACTCCAAAAATCTTATTGGGCCCCACAGAACCTACAGGTAAAGCTGGGAGACCACAGATTGGGTGGGCAAAACAGGGAGCACAGGAATGTATGGGGCTGAGAGACTGGACTAGATGGGGCAGAACTGAGGGGACAGGGATGGATGGGGCAGAGCTGGGGGACAGGAATGGATGGGGTGGGGGGGGGATTGCATAGGGCAGAGAGACAGGGAAAAAAGTTTGTGTGCAGGGCTGTCAGGGCAGGGGTCCAGAAACCTGGTGCCGAGGTCCGCATTTGGACCCCGGTCCACCAGTTGAGTTTCACTGACCTAGAATATCCTTGTTCTATTTTCAGTGCCTCTCCAGATGAAAAGCAAAAGAAACTGTATCCCATGAGTCAAGCTGCCAGATATTTGATCACCTAATCCATTGTTTGTAGCATGTGTTGCTCCAATACAATTTTAATTGCATAATAAATTTTTGCTATTTTTAAATGACCGGTTGGTAGGATGAGACATGTAGATGTTCCTTATGGTATTTTACATTTTTGGCACATTTCTATCATGGTTTCATTGATTATCTTGTTTCCCATTAGATATTGAAAATAGAGGAATGTGATGAAAGAACCAGTCAATAGAAACCTGGCTTTATGCAACAGATACTAGACAAATTTCCAATCTGCGCTTTTTGGGTAAATCTTAGCCAAAAAGCTGTTCTTACTGTTTTGAGGTGTAGCAAGACCAGCAAACCACAACCTTATTTGGGAGAGTCATTAATGGACTACACAAGGTTTAGGGCTCTTTTTAGCTCTGAATAGTTTGCATTGTTCTAGCTCTTGGAGGGGGTTTTGGATGTACTAGTCCACTTTTACAGAGGTGAAACTTTCACTTCTTACTGACTGTCTTCTAAACCAGCCTTACTTTTGGTAGCAAGTTGGAGGATACGCTCAAAAACTCGTCCTCTCTCGATTTTATTCCTGCCAGTAGAAAAAAAACACAAGCTTGATTGGAACGTTTTCCCAGGTAGGTCTATAAGTAACTCCTCCTCTTGCTATTTAGCGTGTTTATACTGTATGCATTTTTAATATTAGACAATTTCACGACTGAGCTCCTTTAACCACTGCGATTTCCACCTTCAATGGCGTTTTTTAAAGTTTCCATTACTGTGTGCCAAAATTATGTCTTCAATGTGCTAAGCTTATCTGTTTTTGTATATTTGTTTGCAACCCTGTGTTTGAAAAGAAAACATATTTTCATAGCAACAAGCAACATGTGTTTACCTTAGCTATGTACACCAAAGTGGTGATTTCGAGTACTATCTTGCTAATCAAATAATTAGCATAAAAGGCATGGATGACAGGTTTAACCTATTCTGCTGAAATTCAACTTCTTCAGCTTGGAAGCATCACAGCCTTGTGGGGCAGGCAGTTATGGTTAAGCAGCCTCCCCTGTCAAAGCAAAATGGTATGTTCAAAAACCTGTCACTTTCAATAGTTATTTCTTCCAGAAAAAACAAGCATGGCTGCCACTTTTTTTATGCTGCGTGTATAAGCAACCCCCTCCTTTTGCTATAATGCAGATTTATGCAGATTTTTATTATTAGACCATAGTTCAAGATACGTCGCCTTTTAAGTAAGCTTAACGGGGAAACCTAAATCACGTGTGAAACCCCACGGAACACTAGTTTTCTTACCTTGCTCAATGAACCCAGGTAGCAATTGTTAAAGGAGCAGTATCACAAATTTTTCTTGGTGACTTATATTTAAATGGTACTTTGAATGTAGGTAAGTGTTGGAGTAAGAATTACAAATTTAGAAAAAAATTATGTCTGTTTTGTGCAGCTGGAGACTAATAGCTCATGTTTATGTCTGCTGAGTGTTGGGGCCCAACACTCTGGCCTGTTCCACGCTGAGGAGAGGGGGAAACAATGTAACAAAGTAATCAGCTGTTCAGTGCTGGCAGCCGTCCAGCATAAGATAACAACATTGCCTGGCCAGAACTCATATATCTAAAACAGAAAGAAAAGCTCTAGAAGTAATTTAGCTCATTGGTAAATTCAATGTCAGTTTGAACCAGAGAGTCATTGGTTCGAATCTCAGACATACCAGTTAATTTTTTTTTTGGGGGGGGGGTTATTTTATTTCAGAATTGGATTTTTATGTTTACATCCTGTTTTTTTGCGCTAAACATTATTTATTTTGACAGTTTTCCCTTCATGTTGGCTCTGCTGCAGAATCTTTCAGTTTACCATTTTCTCTTTCATATTCTTACAACACATTTTTCCATATGATCTTTCTTTTAGCTTTGTGTGTTTTGAGCAAAGCCCAACCCAGGATTTTTACTATCTGGAGTTTTGTTTTGTGCCCCTAGGGGCAATCCCAACTTGGGATGCCCTGATATGTGAAATCCCCATGTTCGCCTGTGAAAACATACCTTTCCCTGTCCCACAGCGCATGAGCGGGCTCTCATCCAATCAGCGCTGTTTGCACACAGATGGGGAGCCTGAGCAGTAACCTTCCTGGCCGCCCGGCCTGTCTAAATGACTATCTGCGTGAGCGCGCCAGAAAAATGGGGGGATCTGTGGTTATCCAGGGGTCGTTTCACACAGTGGGACATCCCGATTTAGGATGCCCAATGGCCGGGGCTTATAGACTTCAGGGTCGGCCACTCCACTTTAATACCTTTAGATTTTCCTGCACAGCTATTCAAAGAAGGATTTCAGTCATTTTCAGTCAGTTTAGTTTATTTTGTATAGATTTTACACATTTGAGTCACCTGGTCTCATAACAAAAGCAGCACCTCACACACACACAGCCGTTACCACTGATTACAGTGTCAGCCTCTGAGGTAAAGTGTTGCTAGGAGACCAGTGGGCTAAATGAAGCAGCTCACTAAATACAACCCAGCAGATCCCCCTATTCAGCAAATGGACTGAGCCATTGTCATTATACAATTTAAATGAAAGGCAGATATTTTTTCCTTTTTCTATCACCACATTATTTATACACATGTTAGAAGCTATTGTGTGGCTATTTAATTATTTATCTTTTTTAATGCAAATTTCGCGATACTGCTCCTTTAAGAAATAGAAGTGGGTGGTGGTGTGACAATGGAAATAAAACAGCCTGAGTGTGTGAGCATATAGAAACAATTCTGATAGTATCGGTATCCATGTGTAGCAGGGTTACCCAAACCTCCCCTCGAGAGTCACCAACAGGTCATGGATGGGTTTCCACATAGCTGCAAAACATGACTAGTTGGTGGCACTTGAGGAGAAGTTTGGGGAACACCCACTTATAGCATGGACAGGCTGACGTCAACAATATTAAAAATATGAAATGCTTAAAGTAGACCAAAACCCACCATGATTAGCCCGGTAATCTTATAGATATCGATTTCCTCCCCCGGGGCATCCAAAATCGGGATCCCCCGCTGTGTGAAACCGCCCAGGTCGCCCTATACACTTACCTTGATTCCCGGTCCAAGGGTGCATGTGCGAGCCGTGGGCGCATCCAGGCTATCCCTCTAGCAGGACGCATGCCTGCACCAGGAATCTGTGAATGGCAATGACTCTCGGGAGCCATATAGCCACAGTGGGAGAAGAGGAGACAATCTTTTTCTAATGATAGATTGCTGAACGTTCCCCTTTGGCAGCATCAGGTGGAAGGATGCTGGGGGTGTCCTCAGAGGCCTTCACAAGCACTGAAATCCTAAGTGAGTTTAAGGCAAAACCAGGGGTTTTATGCAGTGAAGAGCTTTCACCATCCCTGGAGTTTTTTAGACTCTAGGGCCAGAGGAAGCGGTATTTGGTGCTCTTTAACTTAAATAGTCTTTCTCACTCTGAAAATCTAGTTAGAATTCTTTACATATGAATACCTGGAATTTCAGTCCACACTGTTATTCTTTGTACAAACATTCTTCGCATATTACTTCTTGTTTCAGCTTAGGTCAGGTATATGGTCTGATCCCTATGACATGGAAACTGTGAGCTTCCTGATCCTTATTAAGAAAGGTTTTCTATAGGAGGAAGAGGTCACAAAATGAAAAAAGGCCTTTCGTGATCCATAGCACATACTCAACCTAAATCAGTTACACTCTATTACTGTGCTAACAAAGGTGAAGCGGTTCAATAAAAGCTGTGTGAACTCTGCACTTGTTTTATGTATGAATACATATGAATTTCAGGGATGGAGTTCAAGGATCTTTCACAAGCAGCTCCACATCCATGTTATTTTAGAACGTTAAGGTGGCTGAGATGACAATGACTGACAATCATCCTTTCAGACTTTAAGCTGATTTGCAGGCAAACTCTGCACTATTTCCTGAATCGTTGCATGAAGCAAAAACAAAAGAGTGAATACTTTTCATTATGACAGAACAAAAGTTCAGCTTTCTTTACACTGTTCCATCAAGCATTGATTAAATGCTGTGTGCTCCTGAGGTGACGGGTGACATTCTGCCCGTGTCTGACAATAGGTTAAACAGGGGGAGACAAGTACAAAGAATGACTTATTTTCTGTTGAGGTTAATGCATCCCTGAAATAAAACCATTCAAGTAATTGACAGGGGAATAAACTCATCTACAGCAGTCAACATAAAGGGCAACTCCAGACTAGTACAGAAAAATGGATGGTAAGAAGTCCATACATGTACATTAGTTTTGGATGAAACAAATTATCTCTTGAAACAAAGAATGGTTTCCAATCTCATTAAAGAGACAGCCTAGACAAACATAAAAAAAACACATACTTTCAGTGCATAACAGGGGATGCAGGAGTAGCAATTGCATCAGGGCCTGTGAGGGCAGGGGCTCCTCCTTTGTTGCTCTTCCAGCTCATTCATCTGATTTATTTTCACATGACATGGTGTACAAAAAAAAAAAGCATCACTTGTTTTGGCTGTGTCAGTGTTTAGTAGTTGCCTCTTCTTTTCATTAGGGTCTGGATGTCTGATATGCATTATGCAACCAGGCAAGAATAGAGATCAACAGGTTATCACTTCTTTTTGATCACTGGGTGAGATAAAGCCTCACTCAACGCAAGCCGACCACTTACCGTCCCCATGGGATATCTCAAACTGGGAGTTTTGCAGCTTCTGGGAAGATTAGACTCAGGCTGAACACAGGCAAAACGGGTTTTCATAGTTTCAGGGACAGAACAAGGTAGTAGTAGGTAGTTTCACCAAGCCAGGGGGAAAAATTTTAAGAGTTTCATGCTAGCAGAGCTAGGGAGACAGGTTCTGGACATCAAAGGAGAGTGGGTGTATAACTGGCTGGTGACAGGTCAGAGAGAGGGGGAGAGCCCTGGAAGAGCCAGGGAGAGAGGTGACCAGGGCAGTACTGATGACAGGACTGTTCAGGGGTAACTATTTGGGTCTGTATGAGGGGTGATCATGGTTCGAGGGGTTATGCTGTGGCATAACCTGTTCTTTCTTTCACATGCATGAATGACTGATGCTCTCTATAATGTACTATTGTATTTGCAATTGTATTATATTTATGTGTACTCAATAGAAATATTATATTTTAAATATTTATTGCTGTCCTCTTCCTCTTTGAATTGTCAAGCCTCTAAAGAACCTAAAATAAAAATATTACCTGACTCCTCATAACTGGTGTTTGAGATCAGGTGGGTCGAGGGAATATATATATACTTTCTTACTCATTTGTAATAGTATTTTATTTGAAAATCTTTATTTTCAGTGTCAGGTGTCTCCTGAGAGGGAATGGGTGGCTACTGAGACATATGTGGTACCGTTGTAATTGGGAGGAATGGGCCTTTTACAAGCATGATGGTGTTCTTGAAAAACTTACATTTTCTATTTAAAAAGTTACAACATTTTTTAAAAATTACATTTTTATTTTTTCCCCCACATATTTTACCATAAATATTGAGAAATCATATTAAACCCAAGCTCTGCTGAAAAAATATATAATTTACCTGGCAATTCCTGCAAAAATCTCAGGTAAACATATATGGTACAAAATTCGAAAAGAATTGCTTGGCAACAAGGAGTGACAACGTTTCTAGGTAGGCTGGCACATAAAGGGCTAATCTAAGCAGGAACACTTTATAGATCAATAAATACATTTTTTTAAAAAAGGTAAAATAGTAGAAATGGATAGCAATAGTGTAAACAAAAGGAAAAGTAATAAGAAAACTAATAATAATAATATAGGATAAAATAACATGTTAGGCAAAAGTTCTTTAACCCTTCAAACAACAAGCACATAGATTTTACATGCTTGTTTCTCCTATCGTTAACTGCCAAGGACCTAGATTCTACATACTCGCTTCTCCTACTGGACCTCCTCTTCAACCGGGCAGGGGGCTCTGATCCGCCCCATGGGTCTTTAGCATAGCAGAGAACACCTCTTAGAGGGACATTATATACTGGCGAGTGAGATGACATCAGCTCCCTCAGCCATTATAAAAGGCCCCTCCCAGCGGCGGGATTAAGCAGAGAGGCCTGAGTGATCGGCGGAAGCCGGGTGCGGGGGGGAAGGACACCCATCCTCTACCCCGCTCCTGGCTTCCACCAATCAGTTCTGGTTGAAGATCGATGGCCGTGACAGCAGCGATCAAGGATGGAAGGAGGTAAGTAGAAAAAAAATATGAAGGGACTTTATTACTAGGGTGTCTAGTTTTTTTTACTTTTACACCGTTTGAACTGGTAAGGGCTCCATGAGACCAAGCGGTAACCAATATAACATATCTGGCTGATTCCCAACAGAGTTTGGTCTACATCTGCAGTTTATAGACCATTATTCTCTGGGTTCCTCACTGATTGCATATTGTTGTGATGACCCTTTTTTTACTTTATATATTAATATTTTGATCAATGTTTATTTTTGTGCTTTATTATCATATATCTTCTTCAGGTATAGGGTTTATTACTATTGGTTTGGATCTATATTGTAATTTGTATTATTCAGTTGGCTAGGTCAAGTAAGGAGCAGCATACAAATATGATCTATCCTGAAGCTTGTCGTATCACTTGTTTATTTAGCTGGATTTATTATTCCATGAATGGACCCACTGCTGGAAGCTGTTTTTGGTTTGTGGTGATTTCATATTTGTGTATTCAGGGTGCATATTTTAATTTTTTTTCATCTTCAAGACTTTCAGTCACAATTTCTAGTAACTAATAAATAAAATGCAATTCTCTAGTTCTCAGTAATTCATTTTTACTTGCATAGAATAAACTTGATAGATAAAATGTATACATTTTATATAACTGTTTTCTTCACTGTGAGGTTCACTATCACATTTTTGACCTTTCTGTCTCCATAGACCATGGGTTCCTTGGGTAATTTCAACTCACTGAGGCCTAGACCAGCCCACTTGCTCTGTGGGTACAATTCCCATTTCGTCATGCTGTGGGGGTCAACCTAAAATACTCAGTATGGGTTCACATGTGCATTCGCTGGTGGCTGCAGCATGACTTTCTTTGCGGCCTCCACATTATAAGCAACTTTGCAGCCTCATAATATGTGCAAAAGGCCCACACAGTGCTCAAAGTTATGTGCATGTGCTGTAAGTGCTGAAATTATAACAAAAATTCCAAGGCTAGGCAGATGGTATGCTGGCACAGTCTGGTCCTCCTGAGGGTACAACAGGGAGGGCACTACAGCAGGAGAAGCTGGAGTGACAGTAGCAATGATGAGCTGGATACAGCTGGAACTTATGAGCAGCAGAACGCAGGAAGCAGTTGAGACAATAAGTACTTGAAGACAGGTGACACTGAGACAGGGGAATACTGGAACATGGATAACACCGGAGCAGGTGAGTACGGGAACACCCAAGTGCTAACGCGAATGTGCAAAGAGCCCATATACTAGTTTATACTGCAAGGGCAGTAAGTCCCCTGTCCGACATATCATTGAGTGATTTGATGAACCCCTCTCGCTTCATTACCCACCCTACTAATGGCCAGAGGGATGCGGGTGAGCCCGGTGCTCAGCACTGGACCAGTGCCAAAGGGCCTAAGGGCTGGTAACTACTAGGGCCAGGGGGTGGCAGTCCAGCTTTTGAGCCCTGGATTACCAGCCCCATGTTTCATCAGGCTGGTGAGCCTTTAGGGAGGAGGGCCATGCTTTTTTGTGGGGGGGGGGGGGGGGGTTGCAGTGAGCTGTTTATTAGGTTACCCACTTGCTAATTTAGTTTTTTTGTGTAACTTTTAAATGCTTTTTACCTATACGGGTGGTACAAATTGCTCTATTTATATGACTGTATAACGTATCTGTAAAAGTTAGTGGTAGTAGTGTATTTACAGTGACTGCATATTGTTCTTACTGAAAAGGTTATATATTAGGCAGTTACCAATAGTAGTTGCAACTGACTCCTCAGTGTCTTTGTATGTTTTAATTGGATTTATTTATGTTTCAGCAGTTGTAATTTGTCATACTTGTTTGTTTGAAATTTTGTACATACAGATTTGTGTATGTACTATGCATTCATCATAGCCACTTAGTTACAAGGGTAGTTACATCATATGGGTGGTGGTGCAGACATTTTGTCTTTGATCCCTATTACAGGTTGTATCATTATTTTTATGAATATGAAATATAAAGCTTACTATAAAAAGCGCTGTTGCCAGGTTCCAACAATTTTGTGGCTACTGTAAGAAGATGATCTTGTGGAATGTTTTCCATCTAAAAGCTAGTGACAAGACTTTCTCTACATTGTGTGTGTTCAAGCCATAATTACTTTCAGAACCAAGATTCAGAATGGCATGTATGTCGCACAATCGATATAGCTCAATGCTCTTCTTGGAAAATCTGTCCAAGCGCTTTAGCTGAGTAGTGACACAATTCAGAAAATGAGTTTCCCTCTCTCTGTGAGGCCCCATATGATGAAAATTACTTGCGTTTATACTTTGTTACACAGCTTCATAGACACTCCAAATACAAAGGCATGACACAGCGTGTAAGCCTCAAAAAATCAACTAGCTATGCAATTAACCATCTTCTAGTGTGCATCAATACTGAACAGTGTCTGCCAGCTCAGCAGAGGGGTACCCCACTGCTGGACACAAACATTATTTCTAATGTTAATTGAAGAAATAAAATACAAACTGCTGTTACATTTTGTTTGCCTGTACATCTTACTGGCCTTGAATTTCCTTGAATTATTCCTAGATATATGAAGTGCTTAAAAAATAGTATATAGGTTTTGTTCCTCTTTACCTCTCATCACATTTGTGATTTAATCAACAAATGCTTTTACTCCATTCACAATGAGGTTCCAAAATATCTTCCAGATAAGTATGCCCCAAATAGAGGGAGATTCTAGGCCATTGTTCCTCTTTGAGATACAATGTAACAGCTTTAGTGGTTTACATGCAGTTACTGCAGGACTGAAGCCACAAGGGGAACAGCGCACTGTCCACATGCAATGGCTAGTGTAGTGTTTCTATAATTGGGTCTTGCCAAAAAATTATTCAGAGACTAGGCGGAAATACGGTCATAGGATGTTAGTGTAAGGTTTTATAATGACACCACTGCCACTGGAGAGAGTCCACATGCTAGACTCCAAATTGGCACAGCTGAATCTTTCACTCTGTTGGCCTACCAAATTCGACATGTCCAGCCACAAAAATCCCTATTCAAACCCGAAAATCAGACAGGATTACAAAACTGATCGGCTGCTTTGCTGCATCTCTCTCACATACCACTTCCCTTTCAGGAAAAAAAAAAGATATACTCACCTGTGAGGAATATGAAATATATAATATTACATGTCTGATCTGCCCATGTCTTTAATAAAAACTGCTGAAAGACCACATAGTGATTTAGTTCACACCTATGGTTGGGAAAGCCTGACCAGCAGGAATCCCCCTGCCATGAGCCTTGGCCAGAATGCAACCTTCAAAGAATCCCGTAGACATACTGGCTTCAGTATGGTAGAGGGAATTATGAAGCCTTAGTGCACATTAATCATAAACTGAACACTTTTTCAAGTTCTGGAGTTTATAAGGCATGCTAGGGCATCTTGCTTCAGGGGCCGAGTTCCCCAGATCTCAGGGTAAGGAGCCATATCAAACAGCAGTGTCTGATCAAAGTATGCACAGCACGCAACTGGATAAGCTGGAACTAGTATAGGCACTCTAGAGCCTTTCATTGAAAAGTGATGTTACATATTATACGTTTATTATATTATATGTTTTTAGGAGTTTAGGGACCACAGCCCCTCACAGGGAGGATGACCAGCCAGGAGTTTGAATGTCCAGCAAAGGGACAGATAAGCTGTATTTTCTGGAAAGAGGTCACACTGGAATCATGCTGGAAAGAACCAAAAGAACAAGGACACGCCTCTCTGTGGCTTCCTAGAGCAGCGGTGAATGACATACATTTCATCTGCTTGGTCTGATTGGCAGATCACATCCCCATAGACTTAATGATGGACTGTCCCCCTCTGCCATTCATCACATTGGGACGACCCCCTCTATTCACTGCAATATAGGTGGAGTTCCAGGTATGTGCAATTGCAGTAGATGGCGGGGATGGTCTGTCATCAAGATTACAGGTGTAACCAGCAATCAGGCCTTTGCTCTACCAATCAATTAAGATTTAGCGCACTAGGAGTGATAGCCTGTGGGGGACAAAAGCTGAGAGTGGACTTAACCCTAGAGCCTTGCTTCTGAAAAACTCAGTCCCACAATCAATCCTGCCTTTAAAGTGGACCAACACCCAGGATTTTGACTATCCTGGGACTTGGTCCACTTCGGTGGGGCACCCCCGATCGGGGTGCCCCGCTGTGTGAAACCCCCCCTAACCCCCCGAAAAACTCACCTCTTTCCGCTCCCAGCGCCGACGTACAAGCCTGGTCCAGGAACGTCTAAGCGGCTGCCCCCGCCGCCGCCTCCCGCGCGTCCCTTTTGACGCACGCGCGCCCGCGTCGGCCATTCGCAGACGGCCGGCGTGGGCGCGCGCACGGCTACAGGGGCGCGAGGGAGGCGGCGCCGGCCGGCCGCCGCCGAAGATCAGGTAAGGTTTTTCGGGGGTTTTGGGGGGGTTACACCCCGCGGGACATCCCGATCTCGGATGTCCCGCGGGGTGGGGGGTGATCGGCCGATCACCCGTGGGTGTTGGTCCACTTTAATGTCTGCACAATCATCCCTTAACTCTAGACAGAAGTAGTGAGCCATCAGTTGTAATGACTCATCATTGTTTAGAAAGCTTTTAGATACATTGTATAAATGGTTTTAATGTTCTGCAGCTGCCAACCCAAAGTTACATAGTTACATACGCTCCTCCAACAGCTGTTGATTCAGTGTGTGCATGTGTGTAGCATAGAGACGCTGCCCTATTTTTAAAACACATATCCCTCTCAGTTTGCTGTGGGCTTGCATTTAGCAAAACTCCAAGCTCTGCTGCTGTCTCCACACTGACAGCCTGCCCCCAATTCAGGCTCAAGCCGGGCTCTTGGGCGTGTAGCAAGATTACTGCTCCAATGCAGTCTAGGAGCGCAGCATCAGCAAATATATCCCACAACATCTGAATCTGGTTAATCCTTCTTAAACCACTTATGCTACTGATCATTAGAGGAGGGGTTTCGGGGAGCAATTAAATATACTTATTTTTTTTTTACTGGAGGTCTACTTTAACTGGACTTGTCCAATGGGTTTTGTGCAGCAGTAAGGAGCATGTATGGCTTAATGGACAGTGACTGAACACCTGTCTGGTGAACCTAATTGATTGCTGCTGGGAAAAGGGGACAGGCTGATTTTGGTGCAGGGAGTAATCTGCCAAGATCCTTGTAGTTGGTTAAAAGGGTCCTAAAGTCATTTTTAATTTAGGGGTTTAAAGTGCTGCGCTCTACTATTTGAGCCCTGCATTAGCCTAGATCTTCTGAAATATCGAATAGCTTTATCTGTCCGCTGCTGTTTTTTGTTTTGTCTTTATACAGGGTTTGCAGAGGTATGAGCAATCATGTTCTTGTTTCTATTTGAGCAAATGTTATTTAAAAGACACTAGAACTATTTTCTTGTTGTTTATTATATAGTTATTTATTTCATCATCTAACGTAGCTAGAATAGGGCTCTGCATCCCATATATTGCTGCTGTTCTTACTGACATGTTATGAGAAAGCTGAATCATGTACTTGTTTCTGTCATTTATTTTATAAGACAACTGTATTCTCTTTAGTAGCTGGGCTTCCATGTAACTTATACAAAATGTCAAATGATGTATCTTTATATTTTCTCCTTTATATTTCTTTTTTAGTTTATTCTGTTTTATGTTTCAATACATTTTTATTAAGAAATACAGAGATTGAATATATCCATAAAACATTTTATTGATGGATATATACCTAACTGCTTGAGGAAAATATAATATTGAAAATAAATAAAATGAAGATGTAATACAAATGCATAAAGTGCAGAGACAAGCCTCAATCCTCCTCTATCAGACGAGGAAAGAGGGAAGCTCTAGGACAGAAACAACACAAAAGGATTGATTCATGCCTGTGCGCCAACATGTTTGCGCATGTTTTTTGCTGTGCCAAGTTTCGAATAGTGTTTCATGGTCCCGCAAATGTAACTGGCTAATTTAATGCGTATGTTTGCGCACGAGCCTGGGAAGATGCACAAACTTGCGCATGCAATGTTTCTCACCAAATCTTGCTCCTCCACATGATTCATTGGCCCCACTTAACCTTCCCAGCTGCATTTTGTAGCATGACTTTGCTTCAGCTCTAAGGAGGAGGAAAGGGTTGAATGCTGTGTTTTTGGGCGCATTTTGAGCAAAATTATATATGTTTGGGTTGTAGTGCCCGTTTATTCGGCCTCAAACAAGGGTTTGGTGCATGTCCTTTGAAAAGTAGAGGTCGTGGGAGAACCTCCCTTTAATTAAACAGTATTCATTTCATGTGTCTATAGCAGATGGTGGTGCCCACTTGTATAGGTGACAGTACCTTTAGGGAAGAACTCTATTAATGTTCTGATAATATTCTGAGAGGAACAACACTCCGGAGAGTGAAATTCCCTGGTGTTGTTCCTCTTTAATTTCTGGCATACCAAATTGGGAAGTCACAGAGTTGTGGGAGTCTTCCTTGACTAGAAGTTCGCTACAATGAGGAAAATCACAGTGCCAATTCGGGATGCCTGGCTGTGTCAACCCCCACCCCCCGATCATCCAATTCACTCAACTTTTCCACGAGCCTTTGCCGTTTGGCCACCGCATCCTCAGCACACCTTGTGTTTTCATGCCAGGCCTTTCAAAATTGCATATGCCAGTGTGGCCCCCAGCCAGAGGTGTGTGGGGATGCAGCTCTACATTGCTCCATTCAGCTCACTAGTCACTGTAATTTCACAGTTGCTTGAAGGGCCCAATGGAGACAATCAAAACTGAGCATACCGACTGGCTGAGGGATCCACGTCTGCACCACAGGAATGCAGGAAATGTGAGATTCCAATGGTGTTGTTCCTCTTTAATTACTGGACAAATGAGGGAGAGCGCACTCCACATTTTTATAAATAACCCCCCAATTGTTGCTTGGCTTTAAAAAAGATTCAGTAACATAAATAGTAAAAACAAATATGTTTTGTCTGGATAGTCATCCATAGGTGTCCTTTCATGATGACAAATAAATAGCTCCTGCCTCCCTCCCCATGTCCATCAGCTGGTAAACACTCCTGAGAGATGCTGAAGCAGATTGATTTAACTCGCAACAATTGTTTGGTGATATTTCCAATGAAAGGACAGTGGCAAATAGCATGATCATTAATTCCAGCAGTCACATCAATGTTTTTCGTTTCGTTCCAGCTGCTCACAAATCTCACCTCCCGCTGCCATCATGTTCTTGTTCCAGCCAGGCTCATGCTTCATTTAGGTGAGAAGTTTCCAGCACAAGTGCGTTCTTTATCTGGATATGCTACTAAATCCAAGCAGGCTACAGTTTTGTTCATCTGCTTGGGAACTCACGTCCATGCCATCTGTGGCACTGCACTGTTAACAGCTGCATACAAGATCACGAAGGTTCACTTACCTCGTCCTCACTCCAACTGTGACTTTGGAAGGTACGCTGACATCACCTGGCCGGCGCTGGCTCAAGCGCCACTGCCCACATCCCAGGCATCTTGCACGCATACGCGAAACCTTTATGCCCTCTGGCGGCACTACAGGCAGCGCAGCCAGCGGAGTCTTGTTTAGATAGGTCAATGACCCTGGGTGCCCTACACATGAAAAAGTGTGTGTATTTGTATATTTTGTGTATTTTCTGGTCTATTTTCAAGCTTCTGGTGTGTTTTTTTATCGTATTGGCGTTTGCATACATGCGCTTAAGCCTTTTCGTTTGTGTATTTTTTGTTTATTTGGTTTTTTTTTGAGTTGATACGTGATTAGTATGAGCTTGCACATGATTCAGAGCCTTGATTTGGCATGATTTGGCCTTCAAGAGAGGCCAATAAAACGGGTTCTTTTACACTGCACTTACGGGCTCTATTTCCTGGCAGGAGTGTGTTGTCGTGGTGTGCGGGAAAGCGTCATGGAGCCCTCCAAGGAATACCCTGTGGAGTATGAGCATCTGCAGCATGTATGTGGATGTTGATCGCATGCATGACGTTAAGCTATTCGAGCTGAGCCTTGGGCATGTCCCAGCCTACGCTCAGCCGCACCCTCAATACATTTCAGAATGGCATGGCTACTTTCGTGGACAAATACAAATGTTTCCCTGACACAATAGTAGCCTGGAATGCTGTTAACTTGGAATTTTATGAGTTGACGCATATGTCATAGGTGTGATTGATTGCAGGCACATGACACTGGTGCCTTCAGTTGCTGCTGAGTATCTCTACAGGTTTGTCTTTGTTTTCCCTTTGCCTTCATTTCATGCAATATTTTAGGGAGTCTAGCTTCCTCATATTTAAAGTGTTTTGTCACTTTGCATTGTTTTGGCTCCTGTGACATCTCTGTGCTCTCCCACATGCCCATTCAATGAAATCAGTTAATAAGCAGGCAGGGTCACGCACAGAGTGGGGGAGGGTGCTCTATGCATCCTGTCTGAGATGGTGGCGCCCAGGACCCAAAGCACTGGAAGAACTGCACAGAGTCCCGGAGGCGAAGCTGGTATTTATCTTGAAACCCCCCGCTTCAGCGCCAGTGTAAAGAAGGAAAGGAGGAGGTGGTGATTGATAGACTGGACTCACACTTTTAAACAAATAAAACAAAACAATAGCTCTTTGTTATGTTTTTAGACAACAAAATAAAGCCTACAAAGAAATATACATTATGGAGGGTCCATATTGTTGAGGGACTGCTTCACTGTTCTCTCCCATCACTGCAACTTATTCTCCAACTCTCTCTCTACCAACCATATCTCTCAGTCCCTAATTTTTTAACTTCAAACTATACCTTTGCTCCTCTTCCAATACTATAATGCTCTTTAAAAGGACTTTAAATCCAAAGCTCATGAATCATAAAGCGCAGTCATGACCTAGAAGCAAATAAATGGCTTTTCTTAGAATACATAAGGTATTTACATATAATCTGAGATTTTGAGATGATTTGAAATGACTTTTTTCACTGTTCCCAGGGGGGTTAAGATGGGGGCTGCCTGGTAGTAGGGTCCTGGTGCATGAAGATCTCCCCCCCAGCTTAGCCTTGCTACCCTAGCCAACCCCTTTACATTCTTACACAGGAACTCCATCAAATACTGACAAACTGGATAGGGAGCACTGAATCCTAAACTTCTTGCTACTTAACTAGCCCTCCTCCATTTTAGCTTGTCCATCAAGTGGCTCCATGGAATGGCTGATTAAAGTGGACTAATCACCAGAATTTTGACTATCCTGGTGATTGATTTTTGCTCCGGGGACATCCCGATCACTCACTCCACTCACCTTTCCGTCATTCCCACTGCAGATGCGTGGGCGCTCGTCCAATTATTGCTTTAAGCTGTGCATATTAAAGCATGACATAAAGTAGTTGGCATAGGGAACGACGGCAGCTGTGGATGCGGTCCACAATCAAAGCGAGGGAGAAGCAGAAAGGTAAGGGCTTTGCAACCGATCTGGGGCATTCACACAGTGGGGCATCCTATATCCGGATGCCCCAGGGGCACCTAGTTGGAGAGCCTTGTGGACCCCAGGGCCAGCATCGCCGGTGATTGGTCTACTTTAAGCAGGAGCTCCTGGTACAGGAAGGTTTTCTTCTGTATTCTGTAACTTACTCCATACCAATGACCTGATAAGTCTAATGTCTATGCCACAAGGAATTCCATGTATGTATGTCATATATGTACTTTCCGAACAATAAACCTCTTTGATTCTGCTCTGGCACAGGGGGCCTTGAACATATTACAGGGATAAGAAAAACATAAAATTAGCAGAGCATTTTAAAGTAAAGTATGCCCCTAAGTATAAGAAAATTAGGTTTGCATAAAACAAAATGGGTCCTACAGCATACAGATAGTGATGCAAAGCACAGATTTAAAAGAACACAAGAATGAAGGATCTCAATTAGAGATGAGCGAATCGATTCGGACAAACCCAAATTTGTTCCGAATTTCTGAACAAATCCAAAATTCCTCGCAATTCGATCGATCGAATTTTTCCTTTAAACTCAATTTACTGCAATTACAGACATTGTAAAATGGTGGATGCACATGTCTGGACATATCCCCTGGGGCAAGGTATCATGGGAGGGTCACATGCAGCTTATCAGCAGCCAGGAACCCCGGTGACGTCACAGCACTATATAAGCGGCAGCCATCTTGCTGGTGCGCATTTCAGCGTTGTATTGCGGCGAGAACAGAGCTGGGTAGAGACAGGGAAAGACAGAGAGCCAGGGAGAGCCACAGAGAGCCAGGGAAAGATCGAGGCAGGGACAGCAGATAAAGTGACAGAGAAAGCTTTTTTTAATTTTCATTTGATTTAATAGCCAGATCACAGTTTTAAATAGTTTTTGTGTCTTCTGTAAAACCCCCTGCCCACTGGGCATCCCATATTAGCACAATTAACCCTATTTGTTACACACAAGCAGCTCTTAAAGGGGATTTCATCTAACTAGAGCACAGTTTTAATTGTTTTTGTGTCTGCTGTAAAAACCCCTGCCCACTGGGCATCCCATATTAGCACATTTTACCCTATCTGTTACACACAAGCAGCTCTTAAAGGGGATTTCTTCTAACTAGAGCACAGTTTTAATTGTTTTTGTGTCTGCTGTAAAAACCCCTGCCCACTGGGCATCCCATATTAGCACATGTAACCCTATATGTTACACACAAGCAGCTCTTAAAGAGGATTTCATCTAACTACAGCACAGTTTTAATTGTTTTTGTGTCTGCTGTAAAAACCCCTGCCCACTGGGCATACCATATTAGCATATGCAACCCTATCTGTTACACACAAGCAGCTCTTAAAGGGGATTTCTTCTAACTAGAGCACAGTTTTAATTGTTTTTGTGTCTGCTGTAAAAACCCCTGCCCACTGGGCATCCCATATTAGCACATTTAACCCTGTTACACACAAGTAGGTGTTGAAGCGATTTTTTTCTAACTAGAGCACAGTTTTAATTGTTTTTGTGTCTGCTGTAAAAACCCCTGCCCACTGGGCATCCCATATTAGCACATTTAATCCTATCTGTTACACACAAGCAGCTCTTAAAGGGGATTTCTTCTAACTAGAGCACAGTTTTAATTATTTTTGTGTCTGCTGTAAAAATTCCTGCCCACTGGGCATCCCATATTAGCACATTTAACCCTATCTGTTACACACAAGCAGCTCTTAAAGGGGATTTCATCTAATTAGTGCACAGTTTTAATTGTTTTTGTGTCTGCTGTAAAAACCCCTGCCCACTGGGCATCCGATATTAGCACATTTAACCCTATCTGTTACACACAAGCAGCTCTTAAAGGGGATTTCATCTAACTAGAGCACAGTTTTAATTGTCTTTGTGTCTGCTGTAAAAACCCCTGCCCACTGGGCATCCCATATTAGCACATTTAACCTTATCTGTTACACACAGCAGACGCAGCAGACTAGGGGCCAGTGGCAGCAGGAGTCGTGATGAGAGACCTGATTTGCCAGTATCTGCTAGCGGTTGTGTCTCCACCAGTAATGCATCTGCCGTAATAGATTGGTTAACGCGGTCATCCACATCCTCACAAGTTACATCTGACACCCCCAGTCTACAGTCGGTAGGTTCCTCTGACACAACCCTGAGTTGGCATGGCCCGGGAGCAGTCCCTGTCCTCCCATTGCCTCTGTCTTACGCCGTTCCCTCCCCCAGCGACGTATCCTATGCTTTGGGTTCAGCTCCACTCTTTAGTGAGGACGATCAGATAGAGGACAGTCAGCAGCTATGCCCAGCCAAGAAATGGAGGTGGCTTCTTTCGCTAGGCAGACAAATAGTGATGTGGAGAGTGGCGAGCGTTCCAGCTCCTGCACCAGACACTGTTGAGGAAACCGAGAACATCAGTGACGTGCAGACGCAACTCGATGATGATGATGAAGCCGATCGCACTTGGGAGCCGAGTGCAGAAGGGGCTTCATCATCATCATCATCAGGAGAAGAGGGGCGCAGGTTGCCTCGAAGTCAGCAGCTGAGGCAGCAAGGTGTTAGCAGCATGGTTGGCAGGCAGCATGGGGGCAGAATTGTAAAGTCTGGAGCCAAACGGGGCTGGGGCAGGGGTATATCACTTGCTGCGCGGCAGGCTACCTTCTTGGTAGGTAGTGGAGCAGGGGTTCCTGGAGTTGGCGGCAGTAGCAGTGAATCAGTGCGGGCTGTTGGTGGGAAAATTAGCTACTCGGCAGTGTGGAGGTTTTTCATCAAGCATCCGCAGGAGGGTAACATGGCCACATGCAAGATATGTAAGCAGAAGGTGAAGCGTGGCCAGGGCCCAAATGTTGGCACCACGGCCCTGCGTCAACATATGCTGCATCACCATAAAGCAGCCTGGAAGAACCGAGGCTCCAAAGAGGTGGTCCAGGCTGCTTCCTCACCAAGTGGCACGCCGCTTCAAATTTCTGCCAGCCAAGGCTCCAGCACCTCAGCCGAAGGCAGCTGTGCGTCATACCCATCCCCTGTCGCTCCAGATGCTCCTGCTCCTCCTCCTCCAAGTCATGCATCCCGTCAGCAATCCATCAGCGAAGCCATGTCCAAGAGACAGCAGTATGCGCCCACTCATCCTACAGCACAGAAGCTGTATGTGCTCCTGTCCAAGTTGCTGGTGCTGCAGTCGCTCCCTTTTCAGGTGGTGGACTCTGCACCTTTCAGAGAACTGATGGCTTGTGCCGAGCTGAGGTGGAGAGTCCCAAGCCGTCATTTCTTTGCCAAGAAGGCAGTACCAGCACTGCACAATTTTGTTGAACAGAAGGTGGGCCAGTACTTGAGCCTGTCGGTGTGTACCAAAGTGCATGGCAGCGCCGACGTCTGGAGCTGTAACTACGGTCAGGGACAGTACATGTCGTTTACGGCCCACTGGGTGAATGTGGTTCCTTTGCAGCAGCAGCAACTTGGACAGGTCACGCCGCTTCGGCCTCCGCGCTCCCTGGGCGTTGTGCCTGTGACACCACGCAGCTCGGCCTCCTCATTCTCCGCCATCTCCTCACCCTCCACTGTAGGGTCAAGTCTCAGTTCCCCTCCAGTCTACCATGTGTGCAGGGCACGGAGGTGTCACACTGTGCTTCACATGGTTTGTCTTGGTGAACGGAGTCACACAGGGGAGGAACTGCTAAAATGTATTCATCAAGAAATCCAAACATGGCTTACTCCAAGAAAACTGAAAATGGGAACCATGGTTACCGACAATGGGAAGAACATTTTGTCTGCGCTGTGACAAGGAAGCCTGACCCATGCGCCCTGCATGGCTCAGGTTTCTGAAGTCTTCCCCCCATCTGCAAGACATCCTAACAACAGCCAGGAAACTTTGCATGCACTTCAGCCACTCCTACACCGTGAAGCACACCCTTCTTGAGCTACAGCGTCAGAACGGTAGCCCCCAACATAGTCTGATGTGCGATGTTTCCACCCGTTGGAGTTCCACCCTCCATATGTTGGACCGACTATACGAACAGAGAAAAGCCATCACGGATTTCTTGATGATCCAAGCGGATAGGGGGACTCCCCTGTGTAACTTTGTCAACCACTGGCAGCTCATACGTGACACCTGCCATTTGCTTAGGCCCTTTGAGGAAGCCACTGTCAGAACTTGCTTACCTGGGACCCATTTCAGCGTCGTCTCCGGGTGGCCGGCCACAGCAGTCCCTGCTCAGCGGACGCGCCGAGCGGCGGCGGCAGCGGCGGCTCGTGTGGCACCGAGCACGGCCGCCCTCCTCCCTCTCCCCCGCGTCCCCGCTTCTCGTGCTCGCGCGCTACACCCCTTTGGTTCTGGGCCAATCTTTACTGAGTTTCAAAGTTGCACCAATCACGCTCTCTCCAACCATGTCTGGTCCCTATAAAGCTTTACCCCATCATTCACTCAGTGCCTGTGATAGCGCCTTGTACCTAGTTTGTCTTGTATTATACTCCGTTTGATCTTCGTTGCCGACCCCTGCCTGAGCCGACTATTCTCTGTCTGATCTCCGTTGCTGACCCTTGCCTGAAAACCGACCATTCGCTGTCTGATCTCCGTTGCCAACCCCTGCTTCGTACCCCGACCTCGAGCTGCCTCATCCTTCTGTACCGCTGCGATCTCTGATTACCCGGTGTCAACCTCTGGTCTATCTTTGAACTTCCTGCTAAACTAGCTCCAACCTTGGACTCGCTCTGATTCCGCTCCCAGCTATTGGTTCTTCAGACCTCCAAACAGTAAGCTCCCATCCTTTGAGCCATTGACGTCCTGGGGGCAACCGATCCCGGGCAGGCGTGTACTGCGTCCCGGCAAACTGGCTGCGGAGATTGGGGGTTGAGGGCTTACCTGGAGGGCTGGAGTTACCTGAGAGTGACATTAGAGTACCCTGAGCGTGACATTATCACAGGCCCACCATGGATGACCTGGTACAGCAAGTGCAGGCCATGGCCTCTGCTATTAATCAACTTGCCCAAAGAGTGGCCACTCAAAAAACCAGGCAGATTCCTGCATCCTCTGTACCACCTCACGTGTCGGATTCGAAGGTCCCGCTACCGGAGACATTTTTTGGAGACCGTGCCAAGTTCTCCAACTTCAGGAATTCTTGCGAGCTCTATTTCAAGTTGAGGCCTGTATCTTCGGGCACCGAGACCCAGCGGGTGTGTTTAGTAATCTCCTTGTTACAAGGAGACCCTCAGTTTTGGGCTTTTAGCTTGCCTCCCAATGATGCCGCCCTGCATTCTGTTACGGCCTTTTTTCTTGCTATGGGTGTATTATATGCTGACCCGGACCAACAGTCTACAGCCGGGCCTTGAAGCAAGGGCGGAACACGGCGGAGGATTATAGCGCTGAGTTTCGCCGTTGGGCGGTAGGGTCCAGGTGGAATGACCCTGCCCTGTGTAGCCAATACCGAATGGGCCTGTCAGAGGGTATCAAAGATGCGCTGGTGAATTTCCCTCCACCGTCAGACCTAGACCAATTGATGCAGGTCACCATTAAGATTGACCAACGACTTAGGGAGAGAGCTAGGGAGAGAGTTAGGGCTCCTATATCTTTCAAGCCCTTCCAAAACCCTAACCCATCGTCTTCCCTTAGGGAAAATACACCTTTTGTAAGAATCATTGCTTTTCCACTGCCCTCAGGAGTTTCCAGATGTTGCCCCAAGGGTTGCCTCAGCAGTACGCTGATTGGGCTGACGTCTTCTCTGAACGATCTGCTGATACTCTTCCCCCACATAGGGCCTATGACTGCCCCATTGACTTGCTCCCTGGAACTATTCCTCCTAGAGGGAAAATTTACAACCTTACCCAGCCTGAGGAGCAAGCAATGAGGGATTACATCTCTGAAAATTTGAGTAAGGGGTTTATCTGCCCCTCAGCGTCGCCTGCGGGGGCTGGGTTCTGTTTTGTGGAAAAGAAAGATGGTGGTTTGAGGCCTTGTATAGACTACAGGGCCCTAAACAAGATCACTGTAAAAAAAAGCTATCCCCTTCCTTTGATTGGGGATTTATTTAATCAAGTTGTTGGCGCTCTGATTTTTTCCAAGTTAGATTTAAAAGGGGCCTACAACTTGATTCGTATTCGGCAAGGGGATGAGTGGAAGACGGCATTTAACGTAAAGGACGGCCATTATGAATATCTCGTCATGCCCTTTGGCCTTTGTAATGCTCCAGCCGTCTTCCAAGACTTCGTAAATGATGTTTTTCGGGATTACTTAGGTAGATTTGTGGTAATTTACTTAGATGATATCCTCATTTTTTCTAATTCTTTGTCTGAGCATAGACGTCATGTAAAATTGGTTCTTCAAAAATTTAGAGAAAATAATTTGTATGCCAAGATTTCTAAATGCATGTTTGAGGTTACCACTGTTCCCTTCTTGGGGTATGTGATTTCTAACCAGGGTCTGGAGATGAATGCAGAGAGGGTTTCGGCAGTGCAGGATTGGGTTCAACCTAAAACATTGAAAGAGTTACAGCGTTTCTTAGGCTTCGCAAATTTCTATCGACGCTTTATCAGGGGCTTTTCCCATGTTGTGGCACCTCTTACTAACCTTACCCGCAAGGGCGCCTTTACTGAAAACTGGTCTCCGTCCGTCAACGAGGCCTTCCTGACTTTGAAACAGGCTTTTACCTCGGCGCCTGTTTTAGTTCACCCTGATGTAAACAAGCCTTTTATCATTGAAGTAGATGCTTCTGAGATGGGTGTGGGGGCAGTTTTATCACAATACTCTGGTCATTCTGAGCGTTTGCATCCTTGCGCCTACTTCTGGTGGAAATTTAGCGCCGCAGAGCAGAATTACGATGTGGGAAACAGGGAATTGTTGACAGTAAAACTGGCCTTTGATGAGTGGCGTCACTGGCTGGAGGGTTCATTGCATCCGATCACGGTCTATACCGATCATAAAAACCTGGAGTACATCAGTGCAGCTAAAAGACTAAACTCTCGCCAGGCGCGTTGGGCATTATTTTTCTCGCATATTTAAGCCGGGAGCTAAAAATACTAAGGCAGACGCCCTGTCTCGCATGTTCGGGGAATGTAAAGATAGGAGTGATATGGGTGAACCAATTTTGCCGTTAGGTTGTGTGGTAGGGGCTTTGCTTCCTGATTTATCCAATTCTTTGGTGCCATTCCAGAACGAATCCCCTGTGGATGTACCTTTGGGATGTCTGTTTGTTCCGCCGCACCTGCGTTCCGATGTTATCTGCGAACTTCATGATGCAAAAACTGCCGGTCCCCTGGGAAATCGGAAAATGTTTACTTTAGCCCGACGTCATGTATGGTGGCCTGCTATGCGACGCGATATTTCTACCTTTATCGATGCATGTTCTGTGTGTGCGTGAAGTAAAGGAGTACACAAGGCCCCTAGTGGATGTTTGATTCCATTAGAGATTCCTAAAGAACCGTGGACTCATATCTCTATGGACTTTATAGTTGATTTGCCACAATCACATGGGAACACTGTTGTTTGGGTGGTCGTTGACCGTTTTAGTAAGATGGCACATTTTATTCCGTTACCTAAACTCCTGTCGGCTCCTGAGCTTTCGCGATTATTTATTTCACATATTTTCCGTATCCATGGCATACCGTCTAATAAAATTTCCGATCGAGGTGTACAATTTACTTCGCGTTTCTGGAAGAACTTCTGTTCGCGGCTGGGGATTCAGATATCTTTGTCGTTGGCGTACCATCCTCAAACCAATGGGCAGACTGAAAGAACCAATCAAAGTCTTGAACAGTACTTACGGTGTTACATTTCTGACGCTCAAGAACAATGGTCAGAATTCATTGACTTTGCGGAATTTGCGTACAATAATGCGCCAAGTGAAAGTACTAAGGTGTCCCCATTCTTCTGCAACTTGGGGAAAAATCCCAGAGGTTCTTCCCTCTCAGGGTCACCTTCTGATTTACCGGCATTGAAAGAGTGGCTCCAAGAACGGAAAAACATCTGGGCCCGCGTCCAAGAGACTTTGAAAACTACTGTTTTAAGATACAAAAGATTCTCCGATCGCCATAGGTCCCGAGAACCCGCACTCCAGGTTGGGGACCTCGTTTGGGTCTCTAAAAACATTTCTCTCCGGCAACCTTCCAGTAAGTTGGGTCCCAAGTTTATTGGACCTTTTCCTATTACTCAGAAGTTGAACAATGTAACCTTTAAGCTTCAACTCCTTTCATGTGTCGCTGCTAAAACCAGCTAAGAATATACCACTTCCATCCCCATCACCAATCCTAGTTGATAACGAACTGGAATATGAAGTTAGCAAGATTCTAGACTCGCGTAAAATCCGTAATTCGTTGCAATATTTGGTTGACTGCGTTGGCTACGGTCCAGAGGAGAGGTGTTGGGTTGCAGCAAAAGATGTGCACGCTAGGATTCTTGTTAAGAAATTCCATCGTGACAATCCAGGTAAACCTGGTAAGGATCCGGAGGCCCCTCGTGAAGGGGTGTGTAGTGTCAGAACTCGCTTACCTGGGCCCCGTTCCAGCGCCGTCTCCGGGCGGCCGGCCGTAGCAGTCCCTGCTCGTCGCTGAGTTAAGGGCCAATGAGCCCTAGGTATTTGGGGCTAAGCGCCCCTAGGTGGGGGTTGGGCCGATGAGCCCAGGTAAAGGATTTTTGGGCTATACGTCCCTTTGGTCCTGGGCTAATCTTTACTGAGTTTCACCAAGTTGCACCAATCACGCTTTCTCCAGTCATGTCTGGTCCCTATAAAGCTTTACCCCATCATTCACTCAGTGCCTGTGATAGGGCCTTGTACCTAGTTTGTCTTGCATTATAGTCTGTTTGATCTTCGTTGCCGACCCCTGCCTGAACTGACTATTCTCTGTCTGATCTCCGTTGCCGACCCTTGCCTGAAAACCGACCATTCTCTGTCTGATCTTCGTTGCCGACCCTTGCCTGAAACCGACCATTCTCTGCCAGATCTCCGTTGCCGACCCCTGCTTCGTACCCCGACCTCGAGCTGCCTCATCCTTCTGTACCACTGCGAACTCTGATTATCCGGTGTCGACCTCTGGCCTATCTTTGAACTTCCTGCTAAGCTCGCTTCAACCTTGGACTCGCTTTGATTCGCTCCCAGCTATTGGTTCTCCAGACGTCCAAACAGTAAGCTCCCATCCTTTGAGCCATTGAAGTCCTGGGGGCAACCAATCCCGGGCAAGCGTGTACCGCGTCCCGGCAAGCGGGGGCTCCTACAGGTGAAGCTGGCTGCGCAGATTGGGGGTTGAGGGCTTACCTGGAGGGCTGGAGTTACCTGAGCGTGACATTAGAGTACCCTGAGCGTGACAGCCACTTTATTTGTCAGCCATCAGGATTACGGGATGAACGACGTGATTCCACTGCTTCATGTACTACAACACATGTTGGAAACCATGGCTGGTCAGGGCACTGGAGACATGGCGTCTACATCTTACGGAAACATGAACCCCGTTGTTGGAGCTGAACTAAAGGAGGAGGAGGAGGAGGAGGAGGGGCACAGTGAAGCACAGTTTAGGCTTGGCGAAATGGCTGGTTTATCTAGTCAGCTGACAGGAGAGGAGGAGCAGAGGGTTGTGAGGAAGGCGAGACAGAGGACCCAGACACACCATGGCAGTATGCAGTGGAGATGGAGACAGGTAGTCCCTCCGAGTCACTTGCACAAATGGCATGAAGCATGCTCACGTGCTTGCGTAGTAGTGTACTGACCACAGAATTGTTTCCATTTTTCTGCGGGATGACTACTGGCTCTCCACCTTATTGGACCCTCGCTTCCGGCACAAAATGGGGGCATTTTTTAAACCTGCCGAGAGGGAGGACAAACTGACCTACTACAAAGACATTCTACGTAGTCAGTTGCCCGATGCCTATCTGCGCCATGGTTCATACTCTCGCAGGTCTGACTCGGGGGGACCTCTGCGCTCACCTTCCACTGCCATGGCTGCTGGGGGGGGTGGCAGGAGCAGCAGCAGCAGCTCCATCAGCAGCAGCCTAAGTCTTCAGTTGCTAATGAGTAGCTTTGTTTACCCGCATAGTGAGGCTACTCATGAGCAGCAGGAAGACCTGGAGCAGGACCTGAACCAGCAGGTCGTGTCATACCTTGACATGACCATGCCAACACACCTTGAGGATCAGCTGGATTTTTGGGCAGCCAAACTTGATTTGTGGCTGCAACTAGCAGAGTTTGCCCTGGAAAAGCTGTCCTGCCCAGCCAGTAGCGTGCCATCTGAGCGGGTGTTTAGTGCGGCAGGGACCATAGTTACGGCGAGGAGAACTCGTCTGTCAACTAAAAATGTGGAGAGACTCACCTTTGTGAAAATGAATCAGGGATGGATCAGCCAGGATTTCCACCCACCAATGGCTGATGCATGCGAGTAGATTCAGCATGGTGCCACGTTTTACACTTTCCAAATGGTGCAAAACATATTTATGACTTTAGGCCAATTTTTGGGCTCCTGCTGATGCCAACTTCAGGGTATGCCTTTCAGACAATAGGCTCGATTCAGAGAGACAAAAAAAAAACTTCTGTTTTCGTGCCGATCTGTTTTTTTTTGTGAAATGTTTCCGTTCTCGTATGAGCGTGCGAGCGATTCTATGCATGCATTGAAAACCTTCTGTAAAGTTTCCGTCCGCTCGTACGGCAGATTACAAATACGGGGATGTCCATCCAGACTTTTCCATTTCATTTTCACATGTTACAACGTAGGCTTTCGTTTTTGCCCTTTTCCCATCGTATCCTCCAACGAATCCTTTACGTTTCCAGTTCGATTCTGTTTCCCTTTCAATAAATATTCGTCCAGACGGAAATCCTTACTATCTTGCGCCTGCGCACTACAAACTTAACTCATTAAAGTGATCGCCTACATATTTGCCACCCTCACTTCTACTACAATGTTTAGCTAAACCACTTAGCACTATCCTCCATCTTCCCTTTTGGAACCTTAAAGCTCCCCCAAACCACTTAGCACTATCCTTCATCTTTCCTTTTGGAACCCAAATCACTTCTCGGTCATGTGAATATTCATCTTTAAATATTTCTGGGCCCATTAGTTTTGTGTTAATGTATTTTGTAAATGAAATTACACTGTAATATTTTTTTTTTGGATTCCATCATAAAATCTAAAATTTAAAAAAAATATGAAAATTTCTAAATTTTACAACTATAAAAAAAAAATACATAGCAATGGCAGGCCACAGAACATTATTCTTCATCTGTGGTCCCCAACGAGTTGCGCAGCTCCTGCATCTCGCCCACCAACTGAAGGACCCTGACACTCAGTTGTGCCACTCTGGCACGTGTGGTCCCTGTTAAAAAACTTAAATTAAAATATTGGTATAACCTTGTTGGGGTCATACTGCAGTGCCCCCCCTGTATGGTCCAAACACCTAAATCTGGACTTCAAAAGCCAGAGGGCCCTCGCCACCACGGCCCGGGTTTTGCATAGTGCCCGATTAGAGAACCCCTGGCCCGCATTCTGCAGGCAAAGAACGGGCATCAGGAGCAAGGGCAGGAGTGGATATCCAGAATCCCCTGAAAGAATTTAAAAATAATAACATAATATACACATTCTAAGCTACAATATTGTTTAACATGTCATCAAGGGCTAAAAACAGCCATAGGTTAACTCATGAGTCATCAACTATATTCATTGCCATACAGTGAAAATGGATTGATGGAATGTGAGCAAACTTACCCAGGAGACATCCACCAGATAATTCTCCTGCCTCAAACTGACAAAATAAGCCGGAGCTCTGCAATATATAAGCATCATGGGACGACCCTGGATGCCCTGCAAGAACACTGAGGAATCGCAAAGCTGGGCCAATCACTGCTTTTATGTTGTGTGAGTGGCACATCTTGCGGTTCCTGCAACCAAATATAAAATAATTACACAAAGCAAAGGTAACCGACTAAAACAATAACTCATACAACAAATTAAGATTCAAGTTCAACAATCCAAATATAATTCACAAAGGACATAAGTCTAAAAAAATATAGCAATTATATGGATGTGTGGGAAAATAAATGTTTACATGCTAAGGACTAATTAAGGTCAGCATTAAAATGCTTCTATAAGGCATACATAAAATGTATTGATTCAGGTATGCATTGCTATACAATTTATGGCCTCGGCCATGCTGATACATGCAATGCCTTGGTGCTAAAGGCGCGTAGACTCCTCCACATAGCTGCAAAACATGTTCAACAATAGCAATCCGAGCCCTCAAAGGTCCCGTAAGTGGATCGGAAATGAAACGGATTTATAGGGTGGTTATCCGTCGGAAATCAGCTCTCTGAATCAGACAGAAACCCATCCCAACAACGGAAGTTATCTGAACGAACGGAAAATTTCCGATTTTGTTTGGAAAATGATCCGAACTAACGGAAATGTTCCGATTTGCTTCCGTTCATCGAAAGCGCATTCCCGAACGTTCGTACAAATGAAAAATGGACGAAAAAAAGCAAAAAAATTACAAACACCCACCCAAACTTTCACAGACAGCTACGGAAGTCCGGACGAATGTGTCTCTGAATCGAGGCTAATGTTTGGGTTCCTGCTGATGCCAACTTCAGGGTGTGCCTTTGAGCCAATTTTTGTGTTCCTGCTGCTGCCAATTCCAGGGTGTGTCTATCAGTCAATGTTTGGGTTCCTGCTGCCAACTCCAGTGTCTTTTTCAGCCAATGTTTGGGCTCCTGCTGCTGCTGCTGCCAACTTCAGTGTGTATTTAGGCCAATTTTTGGGCTCCTGCTGCTGCTGCCAACTCCAGTGTGTCTTTAGGACAATTTTTGGGCTGCTGCTGCCAACTCCAGTGTCTCTTTCAGCAATGTTTGGGCTCCTGCTGCTGCTGCCAACTCCAGTGTGTCTTTAGGCCAATTTTTGGGATCCTGCTGGCAACTCCAGTGCCTCTTTCAGCCAATGTTTGGGCTTCTGCTGCTGCTGTTGCCAACTCCAGTGTGTCTTTAGGCCAATTTTTGGGCTCCTGCTGCTGCCAACTCCAGTGTGTCTTTAGGCCAATTCTTGGGCTCCTGCTGCTGCCAACTCCAGGGTGTGTCTTTAGGCCAATTTTGGGGCTCCTGCTGGCAACTCCAGTGTCTCTTTCCGCCAATGTTTGGGCTCCTGCTGCTGCTGCTCCCAACTCCAGTGTGTCTTTAGGCCAATTTTTGTGCTCCTGCTGCCAACTCCAGTGTCTCTTTCAAGCAATGTTTGGGCTCCTGCTGCTGCCAACTCCAGTGTGTCTTTAGGCCAATTTTTGGGCTCCTGCTGCCAACTCCAGTGTCTCTTTCGAGCAATGTTTGGGCTCCTGCTGCTGCTGCCAACTCCAGGGTGTGTCCTTAGGCCAATTTTTGGGCTCCTGCTGCCAACTCCAGTGTCTATTTCAAGCAATGTTTGGGCTCCTGCTGCTGCTGCCAACTCCAGTGTGTGTCTTTAGGCCAATTTTTGGCCTCCTGCTGCCAACTCCAGTGTGTCTTCTGGCCAATTTTTGGGCTGCTGCTGCCAACTCCAGGGTGTCATTCAGTCAATATTTGGGCTCCTGCTGCTGCTGCCAACTCCAGTGTCTCTTTCAAGCAATGTTTGGGCTCCTGCTGCTGCTGCCAACTCCAGTGTGCCTTTAGGCCAATTTTTGGGCTCCTGCTGGCAACTCCAGTGTCTCTTTCAGCCAATGTTTGGGCTCCTGCTGCTGCTGCTGCCAACTCCAGTGTGTCTTTAGGCCAATTTTTGGGCTCCTGCCGCTGCTGCTGCCAACTCCAGTGTGTCGTTCAGACAATTTTTGGGCTCCTGCTGCTGCTGCTACCAACTCCAGGGTGTGTCTTTAGGGCTGCTGCTGCCAACTCCAGTGTCTCTTTTAAGCAATGTTTGGGCTCCCTCTGCTGCTGCTGGCAACTCCAGTGTGTCTTTAGTCCAATTTTTGGGCTACTGCTGCCAACCCCAGTGTCTCTTTCAAGCAATGTTTGGGCTCCTGCTGCTTCTGCCAACTCCATTGTCTCTTTCAGCCAATGTTTGGGCTCCTGCTGCTGCTGCTGCCAACTCCAGTGTGTCTTTAGGCCAGTTTTTGGGCTCCTGCTGCCAACTCCAGTGTCTCTTTCAGCCAATGTTTGGGCTCCTGCTGCTGCTGCTGCTGCCAACTCCAGTGTGTCTTTAGGCCAATATTTGGGCTCCTGCTGCCAAGTCCAGTGTCTCTTTCAAGCAATGTTTGGGCTCCTGCTGCTGCTGCTGCCAACTCCAGGGTGTGTCTTTCAGGCAATATATGGGCTCCTAATGCTGCTGCCAACTCCAATGTGTTTTTCAGGCAATATATGAGCTCCCTATGCTGCTGCCAACTCATGGGTGTGTCTTTCAGGCAATATATGGGCTCCTAATGCTGCTGCCAACTCCTGGGGTTTTTTTTCAGGCAATATATGGGCTCCCTATGCTGCTGCCAAGTCCAGAGTGTGTCTTTCAGGCAATATTTGGGCTCCCTATGCTGCTGCCAAATTCAGGGTGTGTTTTTTAGGCAATATATGGGCTCCCTAGGCTGCTGCCAACTCCACTGTGTGTCTTTCTGGCAATATATGGGCTCATCATGCTGATGCCACCTCAAGGCTCTGTAATTGTGCCGCTCTGCGTCAGCGAATCTAACAGCGACGCCTCTAATCTGCATGTCATACTTCTTTACAATAGTATTTCACTAACCCAGCATGCATCCTATGCATGTTACAGCCAAGCAAAATGTTCTGCAACCCTATGGAGGCTCTTGGACGCCCAGAAATAGCCGTTTTTAATAGCGATTCGTCGCTAATAAATTCGGACCAAAGCGATTTTTCCCGGAAAATTTGGCGAATCAGGTGAATCGAATTTTTCAAAAGTTCGCTCATCTCTAATCTCAATCTAATCAAAAAGAATTAGAGAAAACCAAAATGTGCTATTGAACCCTGCAAACATTTACCAGCTTGAGAGAATAGTGTATAGTTGTAATCCTGCCCAGGTCATGTACTATGTACGGGTGGTGCCCTTTGTTTTTAATAAGAGTTAGCCATACACATAGTTACATAGTTAATTCTGTTTTACTGATAACAGCTAATAGTAACTGTTAATGTTATTTTCTTCTAAATAAGCATATAATTTTTTTTTAAAGCTGTCAGAGGTTGAAACAAGCTTCTGTGGGAGGCTGTTCTACAGATTTATAGTTCTTATGGAAGAAAATGGTTGTCGCCCTTCAGAGAATAATTTTTTTTTTTCAGTCAGAAGGAGTGCCCCCTTGAGAGAGGATTTTACCTGAAATAGTGTTCTCCCATATTTTTGTATAGGTCATTTATATATTTATACAGGTTAATCATGTCCCCCATCAGTCATCTCCTCTCAAGACTAAACAGATTTAATTCTCGTAATCTTTCCTCATAACTAAGATCCTTCATTCCTCTTATTAGTTTGGTGGCTCTCCTCTGCACACTTTCAATAGTCAGAGTTTCTTATGAACTGGTGCCCAGAACTGGGTGGCATATTCCAGGTGAGGGCGCACCAGTTCCTTGTAAAAAGGTAAAATGGCATCCCTATCCTATGATTCCTATTTTATTTCATGATAATCTCTTGGTGACCTTGGAAGCAACTTCTTGACATTGCATGCTGTTATTTAGCCTGTGATCTACCAGTACCCCAAGATCCTTCTCAACAAGTGATTCTCCCAGTTTTTCTCCCCCAAGGATATATGTGGCCTTCAGGTTATTAGACCCCAAGTGCATGACTTTACATTTCTCCACATTGAACTGCATTTGCCAAGTTATACCCCTAAAAATTCTAGCCATTATCTTAAAGCGGACCAAACTTGCATTTGGCCATAGCTCCTGCTGATCCTTCCTCCTTAGGGTGTAGAACTAGAAATGGATAATTTCGCTTTTCAAATCGTCCTGGAACACTTTTTTTTGCTGTCCTTCTCTGTAAGATGGCAAGATGTAAGATGTAAGATAGTGATCAGTCTTTGCATAAGTGTGGTAATGACATCAGTGCCACACACAACAGTGGCAATGAATGGAGAAGGTGGTGCTTTACAGCTAAAACAGGTGCCATTATCTGGGATTAGAGTGAAGCAGGAGCACTAAAAATTGGCAAAAGGTACTCTTCATGGGAGGAGCAATTTTGTGAATGTTAGTTAAAATTGTGGGTTTTGGTCCACTTTAAGTTGGAGAAGAGGGTGAAAGGCTTTTTAAGGCTCTGTTGGTTTGTACTCTTAAAATTGGACTATTGTGAAACTGTTTAATTTTAAAGAACCATATAAATACATAGACTAATGAAGGAATCGGAGGGCAGGTAGGTCAAGTTTGGGGAGTTTTCACTATGTGTTCCTCTTTAAGAGTTAAGTGGTTCAACCTTACCCTAATGACATGTTTGAAACGTTTGTTCCATCTTTCATTCAGTAAAAGTTAAAGACAGGCTTTGCTGTCATTACAGACTTGATCCCCTCGATTCAAAGAGCAAAAGTTAAGTGATTTCGTATCGAGAATCGTAAGTTTGGGTGGGTGTTTGTCATTTTTTCTGTTTTTTTTGGCCATTTCGTATTCGCACGATCGTTCGCGCATAGACGTATATGAACATACGCATTTCGTACGAGAATCGTATAATTTGCGTTAGTTCGTGTGTTTTTCCCGTCCAAATCGTATTATTTGCGTCCGATCCTATTTTTTACGTCCTTCACATGGGCTTGCGCCCAATTCAGAGAGGTGATTGCTAATTGTTTTGAAGCCCATTAAAGAGCTGCTTTACGAAATGTTTGCCGGCAGCTATTTGGCCTCGGGAGTAGGATGGAGCGGAGCGAGTTTGTGGCACATCAAGGGCTTATGCTTTTTGGCATTGAGTTGATCGAGATGTCTGAGAGCAGATTGCCCCTGCGTCGTCGCATGAACATCGATAGCATGAATGATGTTGAGCTGTTCGAGCTGACCAGGCTTAATCGCGCTTCCCTCCATAAATTATATAGTGAGCTGCGGCCATGGTTAGCCCGCACCACAAGGAAGGGGCATGCAATTTCAGGTATGACCAAGATGCTTGGCTGCCTGCAATTTTTGGCGAACGGCTCGTTCCAGAGGCTGGGTGCCCTCTCTGTGGGGATGTCACAGCCTACGCTGAGCCGCGCACTGTCTAAATTTTTGGAAGGCATGGCTGCCATAACTCAAAAATATATTTATTTTCCTGATGATATGGCAGCCAGAAACGCCATTAAGCTTGGGTTTTATAATGTGGCCGACATGCCCAACGTTATTGGTGCAATTGACTGCACACATGTGGCACTCGTACCTAGGGCAGCCGACGAGTATATATATAGGTATTGAGATTGGTTATTATGTTGCCCAACGTGTCATGTAACCTGTTTTCCTTTGCGCCAGCATATTTGTTTATCCCTCATTTGTGTAGCTGCTTTATCTCGGCTTTTCATTAGTCTTTCCCAATAGAGTGCAGACATGTTTTGAGGTTAATTTATTAGTTTGGGTCAAATATCAATTACCCTTTTTGTATGTTTTTTCCTTAAGGAATCGTAAAATGGGACACTCACTTAATGTCCAGGCCGTGGTTGGTCCGGATATGCGGTTTATGAGTGTCCTTGCCGGCTACCCCGGATCGTCCCACGACTCCTATATCCTCCGGCGATCTGGGTTGTTTCGGAGATTTGAGGCAGGTGAATTTTCGGGGGCATGGCTGCTTGGTAAGTGTGTCCTATTTGTGTGTTATTAAATGTGGCATTAATCTTGTATTTGTTGATCTGTTTTTTAAGGATAAATTTACAGAAGCGTACAACTGCCTTTTTCTTGGCTCATATATTAGGAACTTACCCTAAAAATCCTTGTCTCGCTGTGGCCTTCAGAATGTTTTCCCTTTAGTTAGGATGTCTGTAAGTTCCTTGTGCCTAAATATATTGGTTTGGAGTTTATACCCAAGGATCTTTGACCTTTGGCTCCTTTGTGACTATTGGTCTTTAAATGTCAAAGTGGACTTAAACTGCATACATTGTAGTTTCCAGTGAAATGTGGATAGGGATCTTTGACCTTTGGCTCCTTTGTGACTATTGGTCTTTAAATGTCAAAGTGGACTTAAACTGCATACATTGTAGTTTCCAGTGAAATGTGGATAGGGATCTTTGACCTTTGGCTCCTTTGGGACTATTGGTCGTTAAATGTCAAAGTGGACTTAAACTGCATACATTGTAGTTTCCAGAGAAATGTGGATAGGCCCTCCGCAGCATCCTAATTGTAACATGTCTGAAAACTACAAATATATGTAAAATCCAAATACCCTTGGCCGTGCAGATGTTTGTTAATTAATTGGTATATAGAAGTGCCATTTTTATTTAGGTGATACCTTAGTGCAATTTTTGTGTGCCCTAATGTGCCCTGTATTTTTTTGGGAACACTTTACCTTACATCATTATGATATCTGTGAAATTTTGGGTGTTGGTTGTGTTGCCTTTTTAATTTTGATTACATTTAATTCTCTGTTTAAGGTGATTCCGGGTACCCACTTCTACCCTGGCTCATGACGCCTGTGCTGCGGCCCCAGGATGCCTCTCAGGAAGCGTATAACCGTGCGCATCGCAAGACCCGGGCTGTTGTGGAGAGGGCCTTTGGTCTGCTGAAGACACGTTTTCGTTGCCTTGACCATACTGGGGGGGCCCTGCAATATGATCCCAAGAAAGTGATCGACATTATAATGGCATGTGCTGTTTTGCACAATTTTGCCATCATGGAACGTGTCCCACGTTATGTGGACAGCCTGCCCTCTTCAGCCGTCGAGGATGAAGCCGAGAATTTTGAGGGGCCCCCCAGTGAGTCTGGCCAATCTGTTCGAGCCAACCTGATCAGCCAGCATTTTAGTTAACTTTTTTCCCTGTCTCACCATTCTGTATGTCTGTGTTATCCTTTTTGAAACATATGTTGTTTTGCCCTAATGTGGCATTACCTCTAAGTAAAACATTTCGACCTTAATTGTTGCCTAATGTATTTCATGTAGTTTCCTTAGCTTTCGCTTTTCATTGTTACACCTCTTCAAACCAAAATTATCTGGTTTAGCCCAAGCTGTTAAAAATGTCTTCCCACTAAAAACGCCACAAGTATTGGAAGTGAAATTTTTGTTTTACTTAGCAAATGAAAAATTATAGTGGTTAACAGAAATCAGTCCACATACATCTGTGGTAACAAATGGATAACATTAAAAAAAACATCGAGCACATCTACACCTGGAAGTGAGTGGCACAACCAAACAAGGACACCCAGTCCAAAGGCCAGCCTAGTCCAGTCATTAATATTGCCTGTGCCCAGGGATATTTGGGCATGGCCATAATGTCACACAAACATGTCTGCAAACAGGAGGAGCACCAACCAAATACATAGGTAAAGCCATAAGTGGCCAGATAAACTCCACATAGACCTATGGCATTGGCTAGTGGCCTTAAGCATTACTCTAAGGAGCTATATGGGAGCAAATACAAAACACAACCTGCCAGAGCAACACAAAATGGATTGTTTGAAACCTCAAAGGACAAGTAAATACAGTGGGGGTTAAGAGAAAAGATGTCCCACACACCCATGGCTTAATAGGGTGGCTGCCCATAATACCCAGGTGGAGGTCCAGGTGGAGGTCCATGGGAATGGGACCTAGCCTGGGCCATGGCAGCATTGTGAATTTGAAACTGCTCCACAATGTTTCTCTGCATATTGGTCATCTCAGCCATGGCTGACTGGATGCCATTACTTGCATTGGCCACGTTGCTGTTGAGGGTACGCAACTCCGCGAGGATGCCCTGTAGACTGGTATGGATGTTCACCATGTCGGCATGCCTTTGCTCACGCTCTGTAACGAGCTGGGCGTCATAAGAGTCCCTTTGTTGGGTCCATAATTGAAGCAGGGCACTCTGCCTCCCCTGGGAAATTGTGGGGCGGCGTAATGGCGTCCGCCGCACAATTACCCTGGCTCTTGGGCGTGCCCTGCCGCGTGGTGTCGTACCCTCAACAGCAACCGGCCTGCTTTGCAAATCCTCAGCAGCAGAGTGAACACTGGGGACTGTAGTGTCAGTCTCCCCATGTGCAAGCACAATGGATGGAGATTCACTCTGCTGCTGAGGATTGGCCAGAGAAACATTATGGAGCAGTTCCAAATTGGGACCCAGGGGGAGTTCATCCGACGTGCCCTGTACGGAGACATCATCATCTTCCTCCATGTCCTGGATCTCTTCCATGAGTGTGCGGGTCTGTAGGGACATATAAAAAAAAAAAGGCTAAGTTTGCGTCCCAATTTTGGATTTCAACAGTTTAACACATTCTTAAGCACTTGTTATTATTTATGCTACTAAATTAACTTACCGAAAATCTCTGATCTGGGCTCCGATGCTGTACGGACCTGGTAGGCATAACCAAACTGGGGGGTGAGTTTACCCTTGCTGAGGGATCATGCTGGGCTGAAGAAGAGAAAAAAAAACCACGTAAACACACACACATAACCTTTTTTTTGATATGTAATCAAATATAGCTCTATTTGTAACATTATTCAACTCTAGAGCAATGGTGACCTTTGTTCAAACCCACGCAAGTTTACATAGGTGCAATGGCTCGGACAAACTGCTAAGTGACCTCAGTTCTAAGTCATGAAGTGTACCCAGTCAGCATCCAACTTTCAGGGCACATTTTTGGATTTAGCCTACCATTCGCTAGGTCCGGCCTACTCAAACAATTGTTTGAAACGCCCATTTAAAGGTATGTGGTGAGAGGTGAATGTCTGGCCATGGTGCTGACGCAGGGGGTGTCTAGTTAAAAATAAAGACACTGGTGGAGGGGCTGGAGATTTCTAAGTGCCAACTAATAAAGGCTGCTTGCCCTTGCTGGGCTGGATGGGCCAGAGCTGAGGGGACAGGGATTGGATGGCTAAAGGGGGGAGTTAACGTATTGATGGTGATGGGATGGATGGAGCCAATCTGTTACAAATGTATGGGCCTTATGTGGGGGGGGGCATGGGGGGACTGTGGCACATGGGCCAGAGCAGGGGCAGCGGGACACGATTGTGGCCAGTGAAAATTTAAATAAGTTACTGTGTACCTTGCAATGCCACTTCCTGGGCAGTACTTCATATTGCAATGCTATGTTTCACGGAGCCATGACATTGGGCAGGAGACCAACCCCTACATGGCCGATCAAGGGGGCAGCTCTGAGCACGTCAACACAGAAGTAACTGAGTGCAGGGCTGTCTGGGCAGGGGTCCTTGAATGTGGTGGCAAGGTCCGCATTGGGACCCCGGGCCGCCAGTTGAGTCTCGCTGCTCTTGGTCACATATGTTTGTGGGTGGCTAATTAAATTGTTAACTCAAACACAACTCACACAAGCAAAAGGCAACCCATACATAATGATGTGTGTTTTGTGATTGATTCCAAATATCTCAGTTATCTTGCGAAACTTCATGACTTTAACAATACAATTGGACATTTGAACTTTGCCATAATGGCTGTGGGCCTAAATGTGTGATTCCCAGGCCCAAAAAGAGGACACAAACAGCCACAGTAGTGCGAGGCCAAGCAAGGCAAACCATAGGGGCATCCCGTTAGCTTGTTACTAGTGAACTGTCGATTATTTAGCAAACAGGCAAACATGCAGATTTAAGAGTACTCACCGTGGGTACGGGTCGGTGAGTCTGTGTCCCTTAGACCAGCATGTCCACCGACCGCGACCGGATGGAGAAGTCCAAGCACAATCTCCTCAGCAGGGGTAAACTCCAATTTAGATGGAAAGCCACCGCCAGTTTTCAGGCTGAAAAGAGAAAATTGTTTGGTACTCAGAAAAGGTGCATACAGTACATCCAAAACATTAGATTTAGCGTAAACATTTAGTTACCTGTAATTATGCCTTTTAATTTCTTTTTGCCGTACAGCATACTTCAGATCAGAGATTTTCTTCTGAATTTGGGACACATCTTTCCTCTCTTCCCCCGCTGCATTTACTTGTCGGAGGATGGTTTCAAACAATTCCATCTTGCGCTGCTTGGTGGTGTGTTTTGATTTGCTCCCATATAGCTCGTCATAGTATAATGTAAGGCCACTAGCCAATGCCATATTTTGGTCATGGGAGAATCTCCCACTCAACTGGCCGCGGCGCAATGTGCGGCCAGATGGTTGGCTTGGCTGCTCCTCCATGTGTGCAGACACATGTGGTGACATTATGGCCTGGGGCTGGGTAGGGGAATGGCCGGATTGGTGGCTTCCCAATGACTGGACTGGACTGGCCAAGGGACTGGGTGTTCTTGCGTGGCTGGCCACCGAACTTCCAGGTGTAGATGTGGTCATGGGGGCAATTCGGGGCCCTCTTGGGGGGCTAGGTTCCCGGCTGGTGCCAGGTCGTGGGCTCTGTTCCCGGCTGGTGCCAGGTCGGGGGCTTCTGGCCCTGGATTGGGTTCGTCGGGCCCTGTAGGGGCTTCTGGCCCTGGATTGGGTTCGTCGGGCCCTGTAGGGGCTTCTGGCCCTGGATTCTGTTCTTCTGGGCCTGTCGGGGCTTCTGGCCCTGGATTGGGATCTGCGGGCCCTGTAGGGGCTTCTGGCCCTGGTTTGGGATCTGCGGGCCCTGTCGGGGCTTCTGGCCCTGGTTTTGGATCTGCGGGCCCTGTCGGGGCTTCTGGCCCTGGATTCTGTTCTTCTGGGCCTGTCGGGGCTTCTGGCCCTGGATTGGGATCTGCGGGCCATGTAGGGGCTTCTGGCCCTGGTTTTGGATCTGCGGGCCCTGTCGGGGCTTCTGGCCCTGGATTCTGTTCTTCTGGGCCTGTCGGGGCTTCTGGCCCTGGATTGGGATCTGCGGGCCATGTAGGGGCTTCTGGCCCTGGTTTTGGATCTGCGGGCCCTGTCGGGGCTTCTGGCCCTGGTTTTGGATCTGCGGGCCCTGTCGGGGCTTCTGGCCCTGGATTCTGTTCTTCTGGCCCTGTCGGGGCTTCTGGCCCTGGATTGGGATCTGCGGGCCCTGTAGGGGCTTCTGGCCCTGGATTGGGATCTGCGGGCCCTGTAGGGGCTTCTGGCCCTGGTTTTGGATCTGCGGCCTCTGGATGGGCTTCGGGGCCTGGATGGGGTTCGGGCCCTGGATGGGGTTCGGGCCCTGCTGCGGGGCATGGGTTTCCGAACTGCCCTACTTGAAGGCATGGCCGGTGTGGGCTCACTGGTGCTGCCTGTTCTGGGGGCAGAGGTGGTGGGTGCTGCAGTTGCCAGCTTTTTGGCTGCAGGAGGGGCACGAGGCTTGGGGCCCCTTTTTTGGGTACCTGAGGGTCCAGGGTCCCTTGGTGGGGCCGAGGTGGGAGTCTTGGATCTCAGTTTTCGGCCAGCTTGCTGGGACCTTGTGGTGGGGCCCTCCGCGGTCTTGCTTGCCTGGGGTCGCTTGCTGATCGCCTTTTTTGGTGCCATCGTACAGAAATGCTCAAAGAGAATGAGCTTGGGGGGAAAGGACCTTTAAATAATGAGCCCAGCGTGTGACGCCTATGCGCACGACTACGCGCTCGTACGAACGTACGTTCGAGCGGAACCAGGAAACCGCTGGGGTTTCACTTATCTGCTGCCTGGAAGAAGACTAAAGATGGCGCCCACTATCTTCACCCGTCAACAGGAAGAGATCCTCATGCTGGTAAGTGGCTGCCTGTGCATTTTAATCGAATAGTCAATGATGGCCTAAATGTAAATGATGCGTTGGGAACTAGTTTGGGGTCTCTTAATGTTTAATCACTGGCTCCTCACACTTCATCCTCAAGGGCCGAGCCTGGCCACGTTTTCACCTGTCTATGCTGATGTCCTAATTCGGCCAATTGCTCCGGCTTAGCAACAGTTAATTAACCTGTGGAGTAGCGGGGCGAGCTGTCAAACCTGGCCTGTCTCGGACATTGATGCGGATGTTTGCGGAACACTGTTTTCCTAAGCCATAAAAACACAACGGGAAGCCACACACGTGGTCCAAAAGCCTAAGCATTAGGCTACATCTTGGATGTTTAAACCATCCTAACATGCCATAGATGCAGGTGGCCTGATTCTTGATGTTGGCTATTATCTGTATGTACATGGTGTGTGATACATATAACATAAGACCAGACTGTCAATCACAGTCAACGTCCTCTTTAAGGCACTCCCCAAAAATGGCGGCCATTCGAAATGTGTGTGTTAATGACATTAAATACTCAACTTGTGATGCAACACATATGGGTCTGTGTGTAAAAGTAAAAGCTCTGTGTCCATTATGTTTTTCAGATCATGCTTCAGCGCCGGTATGACTTCGCGCCCAATGTGTGCGAGAAAAGGGACATCGCCCGGGAGATCATCGCCGAGATCCACCGTGTGACCAGCACCACCTTCACTCACACCCAGATAATGCAGCATTGGTCGGACCTGAAGCGTCTGCACATGCCCCGGGTGCGGAGGTTTTTTGGGATCCATTTCCCAAGTAAGTACAAAGCAATTGCATGGTATATGTTCCAAATGTCTAAGTTATGCCTTTATTTATAATGACTTTTCTTTGGTAGTGTTGGAAATGGATTTCAGAATTCGCCGCACCCGGAGACGTACAGGCCGACCAGTGCTGCATGACTCTGCATCTGTGAGTGAAGGTGGTGGATCTCCCGGGCGACGGACCTACCCCTCCTCTGTGGCCTCCTCAGACCAGCCCCTGGACCTTACCACAGAGGAGGGGCCAAGGCGCGTGGGCGTGGAGTCATACCTGGCCACGCATGGGGAAGGCTCTGGTATGTCACTCTTCATGTATAGGCACAAAGATATACATGGCAGGCCAAAAACTAAGTTATCCTTTATTATGTATTTGTAGAAGCTTCAGGAGCGGGTGAGATAGTGGAGGAGGAGGCAGCAGAGATGCTGGAAGGAGATCCTGGCGAAGGTGAGTGATGTCAGCCAGACTGGGAGCCAGATATGTTGGGGATAGTGACTCTCTACAAATACTAACCAAATGTCACATGTTTCTCCAGGGACTTCTTCACAGCAGAGCCAGGACCAAGGGCAGCCTGTTGGCCCCAACCAGCCATCTGTCGGCCACCAACTCCGTAAGTCTCCATGCCATTATTCATATTAATGTTTGCTTAGCTAATAACACACACATAACTAAAGGCGTAGCCAATGTGTAGTTCACACTTTCATGTGGGCACTTCGTTAGCTTAAAGAGGACCCAAACTAGTATTAAGAACCAAAGACTTAGCCATCACACTGTACCTACAGATTAGAAACATGGAAAAACACCCTTCACCCATCTAATGCATGTTATTAGACAGAACAAAACCAATATTGGGGAATATGGAATGCACAATATTTACAGGCAGCATGGGATACAGATTGAAAAAAGGAAGGTGCTGCCATGCATTGTGTGAGTGATGACCTTTCCCTCAACCCAGCTATGCTCTGGATTCCCAACGCACCACTGTAACCTACTCCCCTGTACTTTATCCAACTCTCCACTCCTCATTAAGTGTTATGCTTCAGAGTCCAGATGGCGGCGCTGTAATCCCAAAAAAGCCCTAAATAACTTTGAGGTGGTGCAGAATCATTTGTGAATAGTTTTTGGTTTTCATTAAATAATGTGGAAGGTCCGGTTTAAGGAGTTTAAACACTTACCTGTGGGAAATGCATTAACTGTATCCCTTTGAAGAACGACATATGTCATGCATTTACATGTATTTGCTTAACCCTAAATCTATTTCCAGCATACAAACCGGTCTGGGACTCCTATTTATGTTTCTTTCTCTATTGGTTACAGGGATGATCCCCCAAACCTTGGCTGGAAAAAAAAAAAGAATGAAGGAGTTGGTGGCCGAGCTGCTGGCCATACAGGCGACGTTGGGGCCAACAGATGAAGAAGACGAGGAGGATTAGTGCCCTTGGTCCTGGCTCCTTTCTTAAACTTGTTTTTTAAATTTTTAATATTTTAAAAATTGTTGTATAGTTTGGGTTACAAACCAAAAAAGATGTTTTTTAAAAAAAAAAACTTCAAAAAAAAAAAAATGGTTTTACTGTTGAAAAATTCGGAAAAATTTCTTGGTGTTTTTCCTTGAAAAAAAAAAAAAAAAGGTTGCCAAAAAAAAAACCAACCCAAAACAAAAAATTTTTACAATTCTTAAAAACAAAACAAAGAAAATATTTTAAATAAATTATATTTTAAGCCATCCTAAATGTGTCTTTTCTAATATGCACACACCCAAAAAATTACACAAACCAGAAACAACACACTTAGAAACATATAGACATATGTAAATTATGTGATTTTCTTACGTTTTATGGACCGAGAAATGAAGTGGGATGCAGCCGCTACGGGGTTTCGGTAAGTTTGAGGGACCGAGAAATGAAGTTGGATGCAAGCGCTAAAGGGTTTCGGTAAGTTTGAGGGACCGAGAAATGAAGTTGGATGCAAGCGCTAAAGGGTTTAGGTAAGTTTGAGGGACCGAGAAATGAAGTTGGATGCAAGCGCTAAAGGGTTTAGGTAAGTTTGAGGGACCGAGAAATGAAGTTGGATGCAAGCGCTAAAGGGTTTAGGTAAGTTTGAGGGACCGAGAAATGAAGTTGGATGCAAGCGCTAAAGGGTTTAGGTAAGTTTGAGGGACCGAGAAATGAAGTTGGATGCAAGCGCTAAAGGGTTTAGGTAAGTTTGAGGGACCGAGAAATGAAGTTGGATGCAGCCGCTACGGGGTTTATGTAAGTTTCTGGTTGAGGGTGCGCATGCGCAAGATCTTATAAACATACGAACGCACGAATCTAAGAGGCCAAAAACCAATGAAAACCAGAGGCAAACGCAAGTAATTGGAAGAGCTGGACGATGGAAGCAGCCGAAAAAACAGGCTGCCGCCGCAACAGGTGAGCACATGAACGTGATTTTTACGATTGACAACTGACTGAGGCAAGTTCGGGAGATATCATACGAACGGACGTATCTTTTAGGATAGAAACGTATTTGCTTATTGAATCACTCGCAAGTTCATACGAACGCACGAGCGGACGTAAAAAATAGGATGATCGTGAGCCAAATCCAAGCTGTTACATGTTTCTTTGAATCAACCCAATTGTTTTGGTTTACAGCAGCTATTAAAGTTTTGCTTTCATAATGGTAGGGAAAGGGCGAATGACAAAGGACTTCAGACTATTATAGTCCTAAGAAAGCAATGTGTCAGCAATTACAGTTTACTACATCATCCAAATGTACCTGAAAAGACAAAGCATTAATCGGTCAATAACCTGCGTGATAAATGCCTCAAATGACAATAGGCTCAAGAGCAGTCTTACAGTGATTGAAGTAGAAAAGTCTCACTTTTATTTGTAAAAAGGAGACTTTGATCTGTAGGTTTGACAAGTTGACAAGACCATTTCTAAAAAGGAGAAATAAGAAAAATAGGCTTAATAGAGCCAGGAACCACCATTAATGGCTTACTGGAAGACTGCAAGTAGTGTAGATGTTATTGACCAAAATGTTATATCTTTGGTCCATTAAAAGCATTTTGTATGCTGCCAAGTAGGTGAAAGGATGCTTGTCAGTGGCTGTCAAAATGTCATAACCACCAGCTCTTTTTGTATTTGATAAACCACGGATGCAAGATTTCCAAATGATTCCATATAGTCCAAAAAAGTCCAGATAAATAGGAAAGTACCGTCCCATATAAGAGGCCAGCTACTAGAGTTACTACTTGTTTGAGCTACAAGAAAGAATGTTTGTGCAAGACAAGACACGTCATACCGCCACAGAAGCAGTGGGCCTGGCAGTGGTATACAGACTGGGTGAGCAGCCAGTGGAACACCTGACTGACAACCGGTGGGTCCAGAGGCACTATATTGAAGGTGGCTTGAGGATTGTCTAGGAGGCCGATTCATTAATAGCGCCAGGTAGCGACAGATGAGCAACAGTAGCGGCATTTTCAGAGAGCCCGCTAGTAGTCGCTGTGCTTGGCCGTTGTTCTGTAGTTGATAGCAACTCAGTCGGTTTGCCGTAATGTTGAATATTGGGTGAGGAGTCGCTATTTGACAGGTTCCGCGCTGTATGGGAGCGCATGACAGCGAATGGCCATAGCGAACGGCTCCCAGCATATTCATTAACAAATCACGCTCAAAAAATTCTCGCGCAGTGAAATGCTTGTTTAAACCCCAGAGCGCTGGCGGCGATGGGTTAAAAGTAGTTTTTTAACCCCAAACAACCATATTTTTGGATAAAAAAAAACAAGTTTTTCAAAACATTTTGTAATATGAATACATTAATATCAGACCTGTAATATCAATTCTGCACAAATTTTTTATTTTATTTTTTACCTTAAAAAAAATATCTAACATTGCAGAAGTGGTCACAGAATTTTTGACATTTAAAAAAAAAAACATTAATAGCAATTAATTAAGAATATTTAAAGATTGCTCCATTGAAATGCATTGGAGAGCACCAGGTAGCGAGAGGTCATACCTGTCGCTGTTCAAGGTCGCTCGCTGGCGCTGTGGGGTGAGGCTGGAATAATGATGAATGATTCGCTATCTGGCGCTCTGTCAGTCGCTAAGCAGGATCGGCTTGATAAATGTGTGATTGCGGAGGGGAGCCGGCGTTCTCGTGGCGGTGACCGTTATTACCGTTCGCTCACCATTCGCTACCTGGCGTTATCCCTTGTTAAATAAGGGCCTAAGTCTCCTGAGGGCGTGAAAGTAGGAGTAGGTGGATACTGGCCAGATTCTTGGCTGTATTGATATATATATGGGTTGATTCAAAGAAACATGTAACAGCTTGGATTTGGGTCACGATCATCCTATTTTTCCCGAACGCTCGTGCGTTCGTATGAACTTGCGAGTGATTCAATAAGCAAATACGTTTCTATCCTAAAATATACGTCCGTTCGTATGGCAGTTCGGGAATCAGACCTATGTCAGTTTCCATCCTGAATTTTCCGTTTCATTTCTCAGGTTGCAACATTGGTTTTGCCCTTTTTCCTTTTTTGTCTGGACGTAAATCCTTCTGATCTTGCGGCTCCGCACTACAAACTTACCTCATTAAAGTGCATTCTAAATATTTGGTCTTTTATTTTTCTTTATTTCATTCATTTTGTAGTAACCAACCATTAATGAATGCATTTGCATAAGTAAATCTTACTTTGTTTAATTTTTACTTAACTTGCATTTTTTACTTGTGGATTTAATTTTAATATTTAGGCTTCAAATGGTACAACTTTAAATTTTTAGTGTGGTTACCCACACCCTCTACATACAGATTGCTCACAAATATTAAAAAACACCCAGCAACTTCTGCATGTTATGAGCCTAGAAACAGCCAAGATGGCGGCTCAGGTATTATCGGGCAGCCAGCAAACAGAAAGGGCCTTGTGACTGTGTTGCTCTGGATTCTTTGATTTCTGACCTTTCCATGCCCCCAGCTCTGCTGTGTCTGTGCAAAATACAGCAGTAACCCACATCCTGCACTTTATCCCGCTCTCCTCTCCTCAGTAAGTGTGATGCATCTGACCAAAGATGTGCTTAAATAATTAAACAAAGCAAAGGTAAACAACTACACCAATAAATGCAATCTAAAAATATTATTCTAGTACCTCAATTTTAAAATAAATAACAAAGGACATAAGTTTCTTTAATTAACGCAAATATATTGCCAAATAAAGGTTTACATGCAAAGGACTAATTAAGGTCCACAGTACAATGCTTTTATAAGGCATACATGAATCAGGTATGCATTGCCATACAATTTATGGCCTCGGCCATGCTGATACATGCAGTTCATTGGAGCACAAGACGCGCAGACTCCTCCACTTAGCCAAAAAACCTGTTCACGAACAGCAATCCGGCTGCTAAAAGGTGTCGGCTGTGGCTTTCTTTTAAAATGCGTTTAGAGGTTTCTCTGAATCACGCCTAAACACATCCAATTAACCTAAGTTTTACGTTTTGATCGTAAGTTTTAGGATTTGATCCTAAGTTTTACGTTTTGATCCTAAAATTTAGGAACGAACTTCCGCTGATCGTAAGAGCATATACGCATTCGTACGTAGGCTCGTGCGAGTCGTAAATGGCCAAAAAAACAGGAAAAAATGACTAACACCCACCCAAACTTACGATTCTCGATACGAAATCAATTAACTTTTGCTCTTTGAATCGAGGGGATAGTGTGCCTAGTTACCACATTACAATCTTTGAATTCATGTAGGGATAAAAAACTACCTTGTTTTTATAATACTAGTCTGTCATATGAGATTTGCTATATCTATACAAAAAAGCCTGGAACACTACAGGCATAACTCTTCAGCTTCATTTAAGTTTACACACTTTACACTTAGCGCATTTACCTTTGGTATTATTCATTATTGCTGAGATATATAACACTGGATTCCGTATCATGAAACAAGTAGTGAGAGTCACAATGACAGATGAATACCAAAAGATATCCATGTATTTTGATATGAGCCAACCAACTGAGGGGAGGAACATTAAGAAAAGGAAAAGGATAGTGTCAGATTCGAAACCAGAACTAACAAAGGGGGAGACAAATCTACTGAGGCTAATATGTGAAACTAAGGGCCCCCAGTGACACCAAAATGACCAGATATTGGAGCAAGAACAGAATATGTGTAGGAAAGTGCTCTTTGTCGAGCCATTGCCAGTCTAGGGCTCTGCATCCTGAATCAAACTGAATACCAGATCATGTAACCATCTAGAACAGACCTGCTCTACCTGTGGCCCAAAAAGGTCTGCAGCCTCCATACGTAAAGACTCCAGGCCTGCCACTTCAACTTCAATAGTGAGGAAGGTCTTTGAGAGGCTAATGATGCTCTGTCTAACATTGATAACAAATTCTGGGATCCATATTTTGCATAATGATCAAACAGATCTGCAGAAGATGCTGTCAATATGGCCCTCAAATGCACTTTGGAGTCAGCCAAATGTCAAAATGCTGTTCGTTGACTTTCCATCTTCATGCAATACAATCAAACCAGACATTCTTCATGGCAAATTGGAGACATTACACTTGTTAAGATCCCGAAATATGCAGAAGGTACCACCATCATAGGAATGATCACTGCAAATTATATTCCAGACTATCAGAATTAAGTAAGTAAAATAAGTCTGTGGTGCTAAAGCACCAACCTGCTCCTCAACACATCTAAAACAGTGGAGATGGAGATCAGGACAGCACCCACAAAATTATTCCCTCTGCATAAGGGCTGAAGAAGAGAGCAACTTAGGAAATAGCAAGACAAACTTCGTCTATGGAGAAATTGCAGAACAGCAGAGAATCAAGTATAGGATCTCCACTATCAGCAATAGATATAAAAAATAACACTGCTTGTTGCCAGGGACGCCCAGGCATTGGTTGGAGGGTGGAGGCGTTTTCGTTCCTTTATGCTTGTTGCCAAGGACGCCTGGGCACTGGCTGCAAGGTGGAGGCGCTGTCTGTCTATATGTCTGACTGCGCATGCGTCCTTGTGCTTATGTGCGCATGCGCAGAAGGAGGGACCTCTTGTGTGGGGCATAATGGAGTGGCTTTAAGCACTCATTTTTTCGTTGCGTGCAAGCGTTGGGTCGGCGGTGCGGGCATGCATGTATACAATGGAGGGTTTGTTTCCCCCTTGCTTCGTTCTGCGCGTGCGCGCTGGGTTTCTGGTGTCGGCATACGGAGATGTGGGGGAAAGTTTTTTTGCCCTTGGTTTTTTTGTGACATGCGTTTATCACGTGACGTCTTGACGATTTTGAGTGCGTGTCACGTGACTCGCTTTCCCCCGGACTTTCCGGTTTATATACCGGTATTTTCAGACAGGCAAGTATCCCAGCAGAAGCCACGTAGACGGCGAAACGCGTAGGAATAACTTGCCATACTTTGAAGTCTTGTCAGTTGGAGGAAGGAGTCCCTTGGCGGTGAGGATTGCTGGACTTTCTTGGATTTGATAAGTGCTTATTTTATTGTTGTTTGTGAGTGTAATTTTATAAGATTAAATAGTCTGTGTTTTAAAAATATATTACACTACAGCGGTTTCCTTGTGCTTTTCTCCTTTATGATGTTATGGAATGCATTTGGAGGAATTATAACCAGGAAGGAGACAAGTATTAGATAACGTTTAAGTTTATCTATCTTCGCCTTTGGAAGTCGCCTTCTATGGAGTATTGAATATTTTTATATGTGTGAGAAGACGCATTTATCCTTTTGGATCATATATGTGATTGAGTGGTGCATTTTGCCCACAGTACATCTGGTAAGAATTTTGTGTGGCCGGTGGTGGTTTCACCTGAGGATCATATCAAGAGCACGCACTGTGGGACACACTGGATTCACAGATTTATGAGACAGCTCTGTGTTATTTTTGATATTTGGAACTTGCATGTGTTTAAAGGGACTTTGCACCCGTTGAGCTTATTATTAGTATATTTCTTTGTGCGCGGTCATTCTATTTTATATATATATATTTGTATTCCACCAGCAATAGATAACCTATTCAAACAGGTCAGGTCGAGAGCAGAAAAAAATCGCTGATGACCCCTCCCATCCAGGTCACTCATACTTCAACCTGCTACCATCAGGCACTCAGAGTCTCATTATTAAAAACAAACAGACTAAAAGACCTAGCTTTTCAACAATTACAGTTTCGTCCTGTAAGATACACTAATTTTTTCCACAAAAAAGGAGTGGGGGGGGGGGGGGGGATTTCACTGCATCTTATCATGCTAATGTAAAAAAAAACAGCAAAAGAAAAGTAAACTCACATATTCATAGCCCCTGATGTCCCCGCTGTTCACACTGTCCCGCTGTCCACATGGTCCCTGTCACCACCGCTGATACTTCTCCCATGGCTCCTACACACACAGCGTACACACCTGGCTCCATTCAGCGGGTGGGTGTGGACAACGCTTGAGTGTCACACAGTATCACACCTACCTGCTGAATGGAGCCGGGTGTTTGCGCTGTGTGTCGCTGCCAGAGAAGAGGCAGCAATGGAGACAGCATGCAGCGTGGACGCCGGGGCAATTGCGGATGCCAGGAACATTGGGAGCGATGAATATGTGAGTTTCCTTTTTTCTTTTGCCTATGGGTAATGGGAGGGGGGAATGCCACACTGTCTATGGGGAATGGGAAAGGGGAATGCCACACTGCCTATGGGGAATGGGAAAGGGGAATGCCACACTGCCTATGGGGAATGGGAGGAGGAAATGCCACACTGCCTATGGGGAATGGGAGGGGTAATGTCACACTGCCTATGGGGAATGGGGGGATACAACACTAACTATATGGGGAATGGGAGACTGCCACACTGTCGATATGGTAAATAGGAGGAAGAGAATGCCACACTCCCTATATGGAGAATGGGAGGGGTCACCACACTGCCTATATGAAGAATAGGAGGGGGAAACTGCCACACTGCCTATATGGGGAATGATGGGTAATTGCCAGACTGCCAAAGGGGAATGGGGGGGATGCCACTCTGCCTGTAAGTGGGGGGTTCTGGATCTTGGTGGTGTTTAAACATAACATTTGGTTCAGAATATTCGTATTACTTTTTTCCTCCTCCCAAATCCTAGGTGTGTCTTATAGGGCTAAAAATACGGTAAACAACTGAATTTCCTTTCATGTATAAAAGACAAAACATTGTAACTTAAAAGTACTGGAATTTCCTTGCTGAACATATACTCTTCATAAACCAGAATTATAAGGCCATACTGCTTTAATTGCTTATATATATATATATATATATATATATATATATATATATATATATAGTGGTAAAGTGTATGGAAATGTCATAAATGGTGTGTATTTCTCCCCTGCTAGGCTGTATCAAGCACGATCCATGCCGAGTTTTCAGGACCTAGGTCACGTTCCCCAATCCTTTTCAGGTTTGTTCCCTGATCTCAGGCCTTGCACATGTGATCAGGCTGATTGCAGGGGAAGCCTGAATAAAAAGGTGCCACTGAGCCTGTCAGTTGTCTGTTGACCAGCCTGAAGGAAGGAGCCCAGGCTGCATTGCACAAGTGGTGAACAAAAGAACTGAACTTAAGCCGAAGGACTTTGCTTCTGCGACCCCTAAACTTGGACTTGTGGGGATGAGCAGCAGAGGGCTTGTATGACTTATCCTGACTTACCCTGGAATTGCAGCTTGCTGGAGTACCCAGCCTTGGACTTACATTGAATTGGTGAAGTAACCACTTTGATTTATTGCATTGTTGCTGCAATCTCTGAAGTGAGAGATATTTTGCTTTTGAACGCTTTATTTTAATAAACCTGCTTTTGCTGTGGAAGAACTGTTGTCCGTGTCACTGCTGTTCGCCCTAATCGCTCACAATTGGTGGAGGATGCGGGCACAGTGACTGTTGCTAGGGGGCAACGGAGTGACAAAAACACGCTGCATTTTGGATGTCCTGGGTGAAAGCAGCAACCAAGATATCTCAAATGGAGGAGGTAATTAAGCAGCTAATCCAAGCTAACCTGCAGCAGCAGCGGGTCCTGGAACACCAGCAGCAAGCCATGGCACAACAGCAGCAAGCACTGCAGCAAGCCATGGTACAACAGCAAGAGACAAACCGCCTGTTGATAAAACAGAGAGACTGGGGTGGCTCAAGCCTCACAACCAGAGAGAAGCCCGGTTGAGACCTACAAAAGATGACCCCTGAGGATGATGTTGAGGCCTACCTCATGGTGTTCCAGCGCATGGCTGAGAGAGAGCAGTTGCCAGTTGCAGAGAGGGCAGACGTGATTGCACCGTTTCTGGTAGGTGAGCCTCAAAAAGCGTATTTTGACCTCAGGGAGAAAGATGTGCGGGATTATGCCAAACTTAAACTGGAGATCCTTGGTCGCCTGGGCGTTACGCCAGCGGTTCGGGCCCAGAGAGTACTTAACTGGACTTTTGCCGTTGATAAGCCTACATGGTAGACAGGTTTGTTGCATCCGAGGACCACCTTCGGGATGCCCCTGCAGCACCAGCTACCTCCAAGACCAGCAGACCGGTGGGTAAGCAAGTCCCCCTTGGAGGTGTGTGGAAGGGTGTAAGAGGGCAAAAGACTGACCCTGACCCCCAGAGGCCCCCTAATCCTAGGGAGGACGCCCGGGCAAGGAGGCTCCGGGGTCCCCAGTGTTGGAGGTGCCATGAGTGGGGACACATGGCCGCTGATTGCCCCCTCTCCCCTGAGCCCACGGAGTGTGACGCTGCCCGCAGAAGATCTCTGTTTGCAGAACTGGGTTGTGTCACCATTCAGCGGTCAAAGACTGAGACACAGGTTGTGATGGTGAGTATGAATGGTTGCCCAGTGAAGGTGCTGTTGGACTCAGGTAGCCGGGTAACTTTGGTCCGGGCCAACCTTGTACGTAGAGGTTATCAACCAAAGAAAAATCTTAATGTGCTTTGCATCCACTGTGATATCGTTGCTTACCCTGTAGCCGTGGGTAAGTTTGAGACCCCCGCTGGGACATTGACCCATGAAGTCGGCGTGGTAAAACGACTTATGTATGCTGCAATAATCAGTCATGGTTTTTCCTTGTTCTGAGACTTGTGGGAAAGGCGTAACGCTTCTGCCGTCAGCAAAGTACCTCCGGCAGAACCTGTAACCCTCCCCCGTCATCAAGTCCGTTGAACATGTGGCCCCAAGCAGATTATACAATATGCCGGCCAGGGTGAGGGCCTTTAATCCTGGGGACCGAGTTCAGGTATTAGTACCCACGGGTGAAAGTAGAGATAAGTTTAAAGTGGAACATAGGCCGGGGAAGTTACAAGGGAATGTAGGTGCTTTGTCCGAAGCCCACTGTATGGTCACTGAAAATCATAAATGGTGTGTATTTCTCCCCTGCTAGGCTGTATCAGGTACGATCCATGCTGGGTTTTCAGGACCCAGGTCACTTTCCCCAATCCTTTTCAAGTTTGTTCCCTGATCTCAGGCCGTGCACAGGTGATAAGGCTGATTGCAGGGGAAGCCTGAATAAAAAGGTGCCACTGAGCCTGTCAGTTGTCTGTTGACCCGCCTAAAGGAAGCAGCCCAGGCTCAGTGCACAGTGGTGAACAAAAGACCTGAACTTAAGCCGAAGGACTTGGCTTCTGCGATCCCCTAAACTTGGACTTGTGGGGATGAGCAGCGGAGGGATTGTTTGCCCTGCAAAGTGGACCTGACTTACCCTGGAATTGCAGCTGGCTGGAGATATTTTGCTTTTGAACACTTTATTTTCTCAATAAACCTGCTTTTGCTGTGGAAGAACTGTTGTCCGTGTATATATATATATATATATATATGTATACACACACACACAATATTTAATTGCATAATAATTTTGTTCCCCCTGCAAAATGTAAACACTCTAACTGCAATGTTTCCAACCACTGTATTGTATTTTATTGTATTGTTTTTTATTTTCGTCTGCTGGGAAAAAAAATGGTGTATGTATGCCTTTACTTGCTTGTTGAAACAAAAAATCTAAACGTGAATCTAAGGATTATCCACCTTTAAAGTGGACCAACACCCTCCCCTGATCGGCCCGGGAATCTATAAGATTCCCGGACCGATCAGCTCCCTGAGTGCGGGGCACCCCGATCGGGGTGTGTGAAACCCCCCCAGATCCCCGAAAATCCTACCTGATCCTCGTTCCAGCGGCGCATGCGCGAGTCATGTGGGAGCGGGGTCAGGTGAGTTTTCCGGGCTTTCTGGGGGGTTTCACACAGCGGGGCACCCACGATCGGGGTGCCCCGCGGAAGTGGACCAATACCCAGGATAGTCAAAATCCTGGGTGTTGGTCCACTTTAACATCTAGCTTAGATTTAATGTACAACTCCAGTTTCTCACAGCATTCAACCAACTCAATATCATGATATTTTGAATAAATCTCTGAAAGATTTCTTTTAGAAAATGACCACCTGCTGGCCTCAGATAGACTCACAATACAATAAAATTGATGGCCATTTATTGGTCTTGATTTAATAACTTAAAAAAAATAAAAAATAAAAAAACACTGAAAGACGTAAAGGGATAAAGAGTAATTAAACGGAGGAGTTTTTTAAAGTGCAAATCCTGTCCTTCAAACACTCCCCTGCCTCCCTCCCCTCCCTGATGCTGAGACATGGTGAGAGGGGTTTACTATAAAAAAAACAGCTCTTTTTGCCAGTATCTAGCACTACTACCAGTACTCTTGCAGCAGCCACCCGTATCTCCCGCTCTCTGTGCGGTGGAGGGGGGGGGGGGGTTGGTTTCCTCTTTAAATGCTACAAAAAGCTCATATTTTTCCATGTTGGCTATTGACACTTAAAATGTTCTCTCAGGGCAGGCTTAAAGATCTGGTGACTGTAAAACTGTCCAGCTAACAAAACAAAAAACTATTTGCAACTGTTTTGTTCCACAGCTCCAACCTCCAGTTACCGTGTTTTAAAAATGACCATTTCTTGAGATTCAGCACCTCACCATGTATCATCAGTTTCCAATTTCTGCCCCCTCCAGGATGAAATTTCACACCTCCATACACCCACTACATTCATAGCAGTAGAAGGTGCATGCTGTTGGCTGCACAGGGACTTTAATATTTACTTTAAGAGGTAAATTAAATAAGTTGTGTAGCCAAAATAAATGACACCCACAACTGTTATTTAGTTAAAAAGAGGATATATTGGGAGGACACTAAAAGGTTGGGATGGATAGGAAATGTAATGCAAGTCAACGGGTCCACTAGGGTCTTCTCTCCAGGGAGTGGGAAGGCTGGAGGAAAGCAGTTGACTGTCAAGTGCTCCTATTGGTATAAGGGTAGCGAGAGACTAGCTTACCCTGACGGGGGGCACCTGTCATTGGTCTCCTTCTCTGTGGCCACAGCGCTAGGTCTGGTCATGGGAGTCCCAGGCCCCAAGACTATAAAAGAGGCAGAGCCTGGTGCACCCGGACAGGTTCCTCCACTGCTAGAGGACTGGTATGCCCCAGAGTCCCCGCATTTGGGATGCCCCTGCAGGGTTTGGGATGCCTTAGTGAGGGGGCGGACCTGTGAACCCAGGGTCAGTCTTGGATGCAGCTCCCTCCCCTTGTCTCTGCTATCCACCATTACGGTGGTAGGGATAAAGGCAGGGGGTGGAGCCACCTATTAATAAGATTACCCTTTATCCAGATAAAAGGGGTGGTGGCCATAGGGTAGGTGGAAAGGGGTGGAGCTTCCTTAAGAACAAGAGGACAGAGGGCGGGGTTAGATATACACCCAGAGGATGTGTCACGGTATAAAACCCTACTACGGTAGGAAATCAGGGTTGTGGTGGAGCACAAGTTGGGCTGATTGGAAGAGAGCATGGGTCTACACTGTAGATAAGAGGCCCTGGCAGGAAGAAGCCCAGGGGGGTCCTGGCATAAATAGATGGACAAGGCACCCCTTAGGAGTGAGTGGATCCATGGGGACCAAGGGGCTTTGAAGCAGTGCCTACACTCCAGTAAGGTGTGGCTACCCCTGTCTATAGGCCCTTAGCTCTGTGAAGAGAGACAGGGAGACCATTGAGTTTATTTATACTGAACTGCTGTTGTGCCCCTAGAAGTGAATAGGCTTTCCCATGTCATTTTTTGCCCTTCACTACAAGTGCTCAGATCAAGGCAGGGTAAAGGTCCACCCAGAGCAACTCTGAATACCGTATTGTGGAACGTCATACATTACAGTGACATTAACTTTTTTGTGCAGATCAAACCTTAATTCAACTTAAGAGGACCAATAGTCAAAATTGACTTAAACCAAACCAACACAAACCAACAAACGGTGCTCATATGCATCCCTCCCCAGGGCAATTTAGATTGCTCTACATAAAAAATATTTGCATTTTTCTAACTCCTGCTGGGGTCAATTTCAAAAACAAGATGGCAGTTCATGGACTTGCAGGCCACCTACAAACAGGAAGTGCTGCTAGGCTTACTGTTACTGTGCATTGTCAGTTATGTCATTTGGCAGAGGAAGCTTTAAAATGGCTGCTACCTTTCTTTTCAAACTGTGCCAGGAAATTTTCCAGGAGACATTCTAAGGCAAATTTCACCTTGCGTCATACATCTCACATCATATTAGAAAAAGTGGAGGACACAATTGTAGTTTGTCCGAGGTTTGTCTTTGTCCTATCGTTTCCATACCTGTGCCTGGGTTTATGGGAAGAGACTGTAGGACAGGGATGAAATGATGTGGTACCTATGGCACAAGTACATAGATAACAGTCTTACGTTCCACAATAAATACCTCCATGTTACAGAGGCAGCTTTCCTTAACCATCTATTCATTGCTTTGGTGCGTTGTGCTGTCTTGAAATCTTAAATGCTTTTCAATTGCTTTTTTGTGATATGACAATGGGATGAGCTGGGATGTGAAGGTTAACGATTGCTACATCTTTATGTGGGAACAACCAGATTAATCCATTAGAGCAGCAGCATAGCATTTAGATGTAATCCCTACTATGCTGTTTTGTGAAAAATAGGGCAGAAGAATGAAAAAAAAGTTTTTTGTGAAGAACCTACAATTTTTTTTTACTTGCTTTATAATAAAATTGCCAGGCTACTATAGGGTTGATTCAGAGCCCTTTTCTCATCATTTTTTGGTGTGAAAATTTCTGTTCTCGTCCATTTTTCCACCTCATCTGATTCAGCAAAGCCTTTTTTCCTGCAAGAATTTTTATGTGAAATGTTTTCTTTTTTGTGTGATTTTTTGTTTGGTAGTAATACCTCCAGCAAAATGTTGAGAAAGGGGCTCTGAATCAACCCTTATATCTGCTTACTTTGATTGAGTCAAGACTTTTTATTAGATTTAGCTAAAATATTTTTTTTTTATTTTTGTTTATTATTTCATTGAAAATGTAAAAGATTTTAGTATGTTATGAAACACGGAATTCCGGTCACAACTCCCCCCCCCCCCCACCACCCTACCGCTGAGGCAGGATGGGGGAGGGGGTTACAAAGAAAAAACCCTTTCCTTATCCTCAGGTCAGCGCTGCTTCTCTGGTCTCTGTTCAGCGCTTCCAGGGGATGCAGCTCTGTTTATTTGAGGCAAGATGGTGGCTACCAGGATCCAGAGCGCTGAAGGAATGGTGAAGGCATGAGGATCAGGTAAGGAAGAACAATGCTCTCAGTCAGATAATTAGTCGAGATCACCTTCAGTAAATCCTGCCCCTTAAGTCCTGGACATAGGGGGCAATAAGTTCACCATCAGGGGGAGCCTACTTGTGGGTGGTCAGGATACATGAACATATTTACAATATAAAAAAAATATTATGTCTCATAACTTGTCTGTGGATTTTTCATCTGCATATAATTGTGACCCTTCAGGTCTGATTTCTGTGGCATTGAACCTAATCTGGTTAAAAATCTCTCTGCGAAAAAGTCATATTAGATTCACAGGCTTGATACACTTGTTCTGAAGGGCCTGGACATTAAATTCAATTTAAACTATAAACTTTAATTTAAAATAACTAGCTGTTTTATTCACAAAAAATAAGCACTGAAGTGTTTTTATCATAAGGTTGTATTTTTATTCATTTATATATGTAGATAAAATATATGCAATTATATGTATACACTCATGTACCTGAATGCAGCCTCGGCCGATGTAGATATAGACAGCTTCCACCAATACTGCCTGCTGCCTCCCTAGAGAGTGGATAATGGGGAAACTCAGCAAAGGGGAGGGCAAGAGTCCAGAGCCAGGAAGAGCCATAATCCAGGGCCAGAGTTCAGGGAGACAAAACAGGTAGTCATCCATGCCGGGGAATGAGAGCCACATTGGGGTCGATATACAAGCCAGAAAGTAAGAGCTGAGTGGATATCCAAGTGAAAGAGTCAGAGCCAGAGCAGGGTTGATATAAAAGCTAGAGAGCCAAAGCCAGAGCTGGGTTGATATCACTTCAGGAAGATCTTCGCAGCAGTCTCTGGCCTTACATAGTTCAGTGTTCAAAAATTGAATCTGCCACACCTGCATTTCGTAAGAGGGGGAGAAGCCTGGAGTGTGGCTCCTGAGTGCATTTTTGGGATAAATACAACTTTGTAAAGCAAGTCCTACATTTTTCTAAACAAAAATACTTCAATTCAGTTTAATCAAATTTTTCACTGAATTTCGGATCAAATTCCACTCAAATAAATTGATTCGCTCATCCTTAGTTAGGAGATTGAGCCCAGGGCACTGCAAATTAACTGTCTAATAACTGTTATAAGTGTTTATTATTATTACATAACAGACATCAGATCTACAATGGTAGCAAACCTTACTAAAGTTATACTTAATCTAGACTCCACTAACCAATGTGTTCTGCTTGTCCACCAAGCCTCACATCACATTCTCAATATCAGGAGCCCTCTTTTCCAGCCTCACCTCTGCCGAAGAACCAAATAAGGTACTAGACAAATTCTAAAAATGTATTAACCAACAAGATGAAATTACAGATATCTAAAATATTGTTTTCCTCAGTAAAAAAATGCTCTGTTTAAAAAAAGTTTAGTTTTTCTGGGTTTGCCCATTATGGCTGTTTTGAATATGACCAAATTGCAGTTTAGACTTGAGGTCACAGTAAGTATATAAGTTGCACCATATGTGGAAAGATTACCCCTTAAAGTGGACCAAAGCCCAGGATTCTGACTATCCTGGGTTTTGGCCCTTGCCCCTGGGGCACCCAGATCAGGGATGCCCAGCTGTGTAAAACCCCCCAAGTCGCCCGGTCTCACTCATCCTTTCACAGTCTATGGCGCATGTGCAGCCCTCTCGTCCAATCAGCACCCTTCATCTAATAGCTCGTCTAAGGCAAGCGGATCTGAGCACGCTGGCGGCCACATTGCCCTGCCCCTCTCTAACAAGGAGCGTGCCCACGCTGGCCATTCACAAATTCCTGGCATGGGCACCTACCCTACAAAGGGGATAGCGAGGATGCGGCTGCAGTTCGTGCATGCTCCATTTTATCGTGAAAGAAGGTGATTTTCTGGGCGACCTGGAGGGTTTCACACAGCGGGGCATACCGATTCTGCATGCCCCAGGGGGAAGGAATTCAGCGGCCCTGGAATCTTATCGATTTCAGGGCTATCAGGGCGTGGGTTTCAAGCCACTTTAAGAAGGGCGATTGTAATCTCTCTAATAGATTGGGTGCCAAGCTCCATAATTTCTCGTTTTTTACCATCCTAATGCAGTCTGCTTTTGTAAGGATATTTTTTGGCCTGGAAGGCATTAAATAAATGTACAAGTAACCTCTTATAAGATATTGTTGATATTTATATGACATTATTGAGTTGTAGCAGTAGAAATACTTGGAAGTCTTCCAGCAGCAACTTTTCCCCATATCTCACTTATGACTGGATCAACTTTTCCCTAGTTCTCGTTGATTTTTGTCAAAGAGCCCCCAAGTCACCTGGAGACTGGACTTCTGCTTTAAGAGTCTTAATTGCCTTTTGAACCAGGAGTTTCTGGGAGACCTGGGGGGTTTCACACACCGGGGCATCCCGATTCTGTAAGTTTTTGTGATGTTTGTGTTACATAATACGCTCAAAAACAAAATTATACTTTATTTGGCCCTGAGACTCTAATCAGAAAGATCATCAAGTCTGATTTTTGTTTGGTTTGGTTTCATTCCTGTATGTGTTCATGCTAATCTGCATCTGCTAATGTAGTCAGATATGAAGGCCTTTGCTCAGCATCAAAACCCACCAGTCTCAGCAAGGACAAAAAGGAAGCGCTACAATGCGTCATCTTTCTACACTGACCCACACAATCCCCCGTCCATCTCCAGGGGGATGAAAGCCTGGCCTGTGAAAACAATTGCTTTCCATTTCTTTCATGTTCTTGTCATATGTCCTTTTAAAATCAAATTTACTATTAAAACTTACATATCCAAGAGATGTTTGAACATTTCAATGAAGGAGAACAAAGAGCAATTGTGCTTTATACAGCAGCCACTTCACAGGAAACTGCTCTGTACCATTAACATGCACAACTTTCTCCAAAACTTCCCTGAATTGTTTCAGAAAAAGATTCAAAGCCTGTGTGTTTGCACTTACCTTATAGTGAATGATTTCTTATAGCAAAATAAAAACAGACAGGCTGGAAAGCCACATAAAGATGTATTTCCACATTTCACTATTTTTATGGCTAGGTATTATTTAATTTTTATTTTATTTTCTGTTACATCCCCAGAATTATTTTTTTGTGAATTAAAATTCATAGCTGGACAATTTACTAAGGTTTTGATCCGCATAGTGTGATGGATTAGTCTACCCCTGTTCTAACACTGTCAACTGGACAAGGAATTAAACTGCTGCCTGAAAGGTTCTGTGGACAAAATGGCATCATAACATTGCAGGGCCTCTAACTTCTAGAATTTGAAAAAGTGAGGAAACCCCATAGCAATAATAAGGCAGCGGCACCTGATGCCTGTCCCATGCGCCTTGCCTCTCCTTGATTTCCTGCAGTGCAGAATAGAAGTCGTAGCAGGGCCCCAAAGTTTGTCCTTTCAATTCAATGGAAAAGGTTCACTAACAGCCACTCTGTCCCTTGGGGCTCTTAGGGCCTTATTCATGAAGCTCTAGCGCAAGGTAGCGTCAGGTTAACGCCCGGACACGTAAGGACAATGCAGAATTGTCCTTACATGTCTGGTATTAAAGTGTTCATGTTACAATGTAATAACAATGTAATTCCATGTGTTTTTGCTTTGTTACTAGTGGATATGTGTTCAAAAACAGACTTTAAACACACAGCTTCTGGCGCTGTGGGCTACAACGACCCGATTTTGAGCGCTGGCGCTGTTTAAGGCTGTTTTTTGATGAATGTGGTGTGAGTCAGTCGCACTGAGCTGGCACTACCGTTCACTCCCATACAGCGTAGTACTGCGACTCACATGACATATTCATCAATGGCGGCCAGCAGCTGAGGCGCTCTGAAACAATGATCCATGGGCGAGCACAGTGACTACTAGCGGTCGCTCTGAAAACCGCTCTACAGACGCTCATCTGTCGCTACTTGGCATTAGTAATGAATCAGCCTGCCCGTGTAAGCAAGCATGGCAAGTGACAGTGGTCTCACAGCTGTCTCTGACCACAGCAGAATGGGCACATGACTCAACCCAAAAATGGAAGCGAAGAAAGCAGCTTGGTTTAAAATACATAAAGTTTTTACATACAATTGGAGTTTATTCTAAGTATGTCACACACCCCGCTTCAAGAAATTCATAACATGTGGGTAATACTGACCTGTAGAGGGCGATATGCAGAGATGCCAGGAAAAAAGAGAGCCCCTCCCGGTCCATAAATACCTGGGACCTCCCACTCATTACCCAGTCTTCATCTCTGCAGTCGGCGAGCAAGTCAGAAGATGTGGTCTCCTCCTTGCACAGGGGGATGACTCCCGGCCCTCTAGTTATCTATTTCCGCCTGGATCTTTTTTTTCTGTTACCTCATGCCTCCCAGCCTAGGCTGACGGTCCGGGTGAGGGTAGAAAAGCACCCTTGGTGCTTAAGAGCAAATGCTCTCCCGTGAGACCCTATATAAGAGGGTAGGCGGTCATCCGGGACGGTGACCCCGATTTGGGATGCCCCGTCCCTTGGCCTTACACTTTGGGTGGTCCCCCCCCTTTGGGTAATGCCCCTCTCTCTAGTGGGATAGCGGAGGATAGGAGCAGGGCCCCTTATTCGGTGTTAGGTCCAAATTTTGTAATCATTAATTCTTAATAATGTTTTAATGTATTAATTTATTAAATTATCCTCCCAATAGTTATTAACTTATTTATTACTTCATAACAGCGTGTATTTCTCTGTCAAAACGGCGCTGTGGCCGCCATTTTTATGCAGGCTTTCTCCCTGAGGTAAACGGGGCGGGGCCGGGCGTCAGAGTCAAAGCCACGGCCCGCTCCCCTCCTTCTGTCTCTTCTGAGACCGGCGCTGCGGCCGCACATGGCTGCGGTGCCGGCCTTTTTGCATTGTCATGGCGGAGGGGAGCTTCTCCCCTCACGCTTTCACTCTTGGGGGCAGGGCCAGGCTCTCCAGCGCTGCGGCCCACCCCTGTGTCACAGGCACCGCTGAGGTGCTTTTCCCTGTGCCTGTTTCCTCAGAAGGAGCTGGCCACGCCCCCCTTCTCTCCTCAGAGCTGCTCTTTACCTCACGGAGAGAGGAAGCTGTCTTCAGGACCACAGTGAGTGGCCCGGTGGGCCCCCCTTCTGTCCCATCACCTATAATTATATATTTTTATGTCATATATATATATATATTTTATACTCCGCTTTTCTTATTAGCCTTTTTTATTATGTCTTTCAGATATAACCTACAGTGGTGTTAGAGGGTTTCTCCCGGTTCTAGGGTCCCTGGGTTCTTAATTGGCTTATTGCAAATCCTCCCACTTGGGACATTAAAGGGGCATCCCGGGTTGCTTATATGCGTAATTCCCTCGGTCATTGCAACCAACTATAAGTTCACCTTATGGAGGCATCCCCGGATACTGGGCTCGGGCTCCCCTCGGGGCAATCCCGGAAGTGTATGGGGCATCCCTTACTGGCGATGATGTATTTCTGTGTATACCATGTGCACAGCAGACTATTACGCGGCAGTCCGGACCCCAGGCGTCTGGTTCAGCGCCGCCGGTCTCTCCTCCCCCCCCTCCCAGTTTGATCCGTGCCCAGTCTGACGTTGTCATGGGCGGGCAGTTGCAATCGGAGATGTGTGCCCGATTGGCCAATCTTGAAAAATTATTCTCCAGCACGGTCACCAGAAAGGCTCCGGCTAAGAGAAAGCACTTGTCGCCGTCTTCACCGGCGGCCGACTTGGATGATCTTGATAATCTGGACTGGTCTGATTACTCCCAACTTGAGGAAGGGGAGGTATATGAAGAATCAGATAATTCAGACGATCAGCAGTTTGTGGGTGCTGATACCGAGCGGGGCTTGGGGAGGTCTTCGGATACTCCTAATGTTCTGGCTCAGATGTTTGAGGTTTTGGCTATTTCTCCTCCTGAGGCGGTTCCACAGCAAAAGGGGGAATTTTTTTAAGAATCCAGGCCGCGCTTGGAATTTCCTAACCAAAAGCATTTTGATGGGATTATTGCTAAGGAATGGGAGAGGCCTGCCCGGCTCCCAGGTGTCCCCTCAGGGTTGGGACAAAAAATATCCCTTTCCCTTGGATACGGTTGGTGCACAGATTCTGGGTTGGATGCACAGATTCTGGGTTTATCCAACACTACTGTTTTAAATTCTCCTGATTGCTCCACGCTTAAAGATGGTGAGGATAAATGGCTTGTCATGGATTTGCCAGTGTTGGGTCAGCCATGAGGCCGGTTTGTGCTTCAGCGCTGCTGGTGGTGGCTACCAGGTCGGTGGTCAGGGACCTGTTGACTTCTTCCGGGTTAGATCCGGATAGTGACGAGTTCCTTGGTGTTAAAAAGTGTTTTTGTCATTTGTACTAGCCGCCTTGGATGACACACTGATGATGTGTGGCAGAACGTCGGCTCTATTGGTGACTATTCGGCGTTCGGTTTGGTTGCGCCAGTGGGCGGCTGATTTTGTGTCTAAAAAGTCGCTGACCGCTCTTCTGGGATTACGGCTCTTTGGTGAGAAGTTGGATTCAGTTGCCAAGGGTGGTAAGTTACCTCAACGCAAAAAACAGCGTCGTCCCTTTCGGGGGGCGGGTTCCTTTGCTCCTTCCTTTCGTGGGGCTAGAGCTGGCAGAGGAATTGTTTTCCCCGCAGCCAGAGGAGATTCCTGGAACAGGGGCAGAGGACATGCCCGGCCAGAATACAGCTGGGGCTCTAAGCCCAAACCCGCTGCCACGCCAGCTCAGCAATGAGGGGGCGCCCTCACCCATGTGGGTGGGGGGACGGCTGCAACACTTCTCCCAGGTCTGGGACCGGGAGGTCTCGGACAGATGGATCTGGGAAGTGGTGACTTCCGGCTACAAGCTGGAGTTCGAGCTCCGGCCCCCTCCCAGATTCCTCAGGTCTCGGGTGCTTTCAGACCTTCTGGCCGCGCAGGAGCTCCAGGCGGCAGTAAAGAGTCTGTTGGATATGGCAGTTATTTGCCCAGTGCCCCCCTCAGACAGGGGTCGGGGCTTTTATTCCAATCTGTTCACGGTGCCCAAGAAGGGCGGCTCGGTTCGACCCATTCTGGATCTTAAGATCCTCAACAGGTTCGTCCGTCCGCGGAAATTTCGCATGGAAGCGCTGCGTTCAGCTATCCATTCTCTTCGGCAGGGGGACTTTCTGACGTCCGTAGACATCAAGGACGCCTATCTGCATGTGCCGATTTTTCCAGTGAACCAGAGATTTCTCAGGTTCGTGGTGGAGGATCGGCATTTTCACTTTGTGGCACTTCCTTTCGGTCTTACCTCGGCTCCAAGGGTTTTCACCAAGGTGCTGGCCCGGGGTGATGGCTCTCCTCAGAGCCCAGGGTATTCGCATTGTCCCTTATCTGGACGACCTTCTCATTATGGCATCTTCCTTCAGCCAAGCGGTATTGGACACCAGAACTGTGGTGTCCACTCTGGAGAGATTCGAGTGGGTGATCAACTACCCCAAGTCCTCCCTTTCTCCGTCCAGGTTAGTGTCTTTTCTGGGAATGTCCCTGGATACTTCCCAGGCCAGGGTGTTTCTTCCTCAGTCCAAGGTTCTCTTGATTCAGGAGTTGGTTCGACTCCTCCTGTCTATCCCTCTTCCAGGCATCAGACTGGGGATGAGGCTGGTGGGATTGATGGTAGCCTCCTTCTAAGCGGTTCCCTTTGCTCAGTTCCACACAAGGACACTCCAGCTCCATCTGTTGGCGGCCTGGGACGGGTCGCCACTGTCATTGGATCAGTCCTTTCTGATGACCCCCCGAGTTCGGTGCTCCCTTCAGTGGTGGCTGGATCCAATCAATCTGTCGAGGGGCAGATCCTTTCTGGCCCCTTGTTGGGAGACGGTCACCACGGATGCCAGTCTATCAGGATGGGGGGGGTTCTGGAAGGATCGTCAGTTTCAGGGACTGTGGGGGCCTCAGGAGGCTCACGAGTCCATCAATGTTCTGGAATTGAGGGCCATCAGGATGGTTCTGTTTCGCTTGACTCATCAGTTGCAAGGATTGCCGGTTCAAGTCCGGTCGGACAATCGGACGGCAGTCGCCTACATCAATCACCAGGGAGGGACTCGCAGCAGGAGTGCCCTTAAGGAAGTGTCTTTGATTCTGGCCTGGGCGGAGACCCACGTCCCGTGCATTTCAGCAGTTTACATTCCGGGAGCGGAGAACACGGAGGCGGACTCTCTGAGCAGGTTCTCAGCTTGCCGGGGGGAATGGTCTCTCAGCCCCAAAGTGTTTCGCTTGATTTGTCTCAGGTGGGGGTCCCCGGTGGTGGACCTCTTTGCCTCTCGTCACAATCACAAACTTCCGACATTTGTGTCTCTCTCACGGGATCCACTGGCTCTGGCAGTGGATGCCATGTCTCTGAACTGGAGGGATCTGGGGTTTCTGTATCTGTTCCCTCCGTTTCCCTTGGTGGCCAGAGTGGTGCGCAAGCTGGCCCTGGAGGGTGCGTCAGCAATTCTGGTGGCTCCAAGGTGGCCAAGACAGGTTTGGTTCGCAGATGTGGTAAGGTTAGCAGAGGATCAGTTCGTTCTGCCCCTGCTGCCGGATCTGCTCACCCAGGGTCAACTACGTTATCCCAATTTACCAACGCTGGCTTTGACGGCGTGGCTGCTGAAACCTCCATCTTGAAGGAGGAAGGTCTTTCCGATGCTGTGATTCGAACTCTCATTAGTGCTAGGAAGCGGTCTTCCTCTAATATCTACTACAGGACTTGGAGGTCTTATATTGATTGGTGTGAGATCAGGGCGTTGCCTTGTAGGGAATTTTCCATCTCCAGAATCCTGGAGTTTCTTCAACATGGTCTGGACCTGGGGCTCCAGCTTAGTACTCTGAAGGGGCAGGTTTCTGCCCTGGCGGTGTTCTTTCAAAGGTCATTTGCCCTACATCCTTTGGTTAAGACTATTTTCCAGGGAGTCACGCACGTGCGGCCTCCTAGAAAACCTTTGCTCCCTGTTTGGGATTTGAATTTGGTTCTTTCTGCTCTTCAGGATTCTCCTTTTGAGCCCTTGAATGATATTGCCTTGTCTTCACTTACGCAGAAGGTGGCCTTTTTGGTAGCCATCACTTCGGTTAGGCGTGTCTCTGAGTTGGCGGCTTTGTCCATTCAAGCCCCGTACTTTGAGGGGCATCAGGACAAGGTGGTTTTTCGTTTCAAGTCCGATTTCCTTCCTAAGGTTGTTTCTGCCTTTCACCTAAACCAAGACATTGTTCTGCCCTCTCTGTGTCCTAATCCCAGCAATGACAAGGAGAGGGCCCTGCATTCTTTGGATGTGGTTTGTGTTGTGAAGTATTATTTGGAGGTAACGTCTTCCTTTCGTAAGACGGATGCCTTTTTTGTGGTGCCCTCCGGGCCCCGAAAAGGCTTGGCGCCTGCCAAGTCTTCCATTAGTAAATGGATCCGTCAGACCATAGTTGGGGCCTATTCTGCCAAAGGGAAGGTACCCCCTTTTCGTGTTACTGCTCATTCTACTCGTGCGGTTGGGGCGTCCTGGGCTTTTCAGCACCAGGCCTCTGTTGAGCAAGTTTGTAAGGCTGCTACTTGGTCTTCTGGTCACACTTTTTCCAAGTTTTACAAGGTTGATGTTCGGGCCTCAGCGGATGCTGTGTTTGGCCGCAAAGTTCTGCAAGCTGCAGTGGTTTAAGTTGTGCCTTGTTTTGGATCCCCGCCCTTTATGGACACTGCTGTTGGATGTCCCACACGTTATGAATTTCTTGAAGCGGGGTGTGTGACATACTTAGAATAATACCATTTTGTGAATACTCACCTGTAAAATGGGTATTATAAGTATGTCACACACCCCGCTTCACCCTGCCCTTTTGTATTCTGGATCCTTTATATGGTGAACTTTGCGTTGTTATGCTTTGTGTTGGGCTCTTCCTGGTCCCTTACCTTACTGCTGTTCTTATACTGGGTAATGAGTGGGAGGTCCCAGGTATTTATGGACCGGGAGGGGCTCTCTTTTTTCCTGGCATCTCTGCATATCGCCCTCTACAGGTCAGTATTACCCACACGTTATGAATTTCTTGAAGCGGGGTGTGTGACATACTTATAATACCCATTTTACAGGTGAGTATTCACAAAATGGTATTTTTAGATGCTTTGAAATGGACTATTTTAGATTATTCTAAAGGGAGGTATGGTGGGAGGAAGTTAGTGTTTGCCTGGACAGGGATGTTATGCTACCTTGCAAACATGGTATACCTAAGTCCAAAGGGAACCTTACAGGTTTTTGCCTTAGCAATCACAGACTTGATCCATTAGTGGTTTTTGGGACCATCTGGTTCTCATACAGAGGATGAAATATGTATTGAGTATGTCTCCATTTTGTAACCTAACTTATAGACATCTATGGTTTGAATTATTTGCATATGTGGATTGGATGGGTTGTTACTGACAGCTCATGTCAATGGCACCGTCAAATTGGTGATGTGTATATTACTGTTTTTCCACCAGCTGTATGGATTATCAGGTGCCACAACTGGGTGCTGGTGTAAAAAATCTCCCATGGGTGGGTGATGACGAGTCAGTCAGGGGACACATGCTGAGGTTGGGAAACCTAATAACCTCCAGGGCTAACAGATGACTTTCAGAGAAAGGAGTTTAAGGAAGAGGACTATTGTTTAATGTTGAGCTAAGCTTAATTTTTTTCCACCAATAACAATACCAAGAAAATCTATAAACCTCAGCAAAAAGTCTTTGGCATCTATTTATACTATATTAGACTTGGATAAGGGCTTAGTTTCATCCAGCAAGGACGGCTTTGCATTTAAAAGGACCTTTAGTTATCACACATTTTGGTCTTATCCTTGAAAGCTCCCTGACCATAGTGAGGAAACCCTTGGACGGAGATCAGATCACGTTTCCACGCTCTGCTGGTGCATGCATGGGCTCTCGTCCAATGAGAACTGTCTGCTGTAACTCAATGACCCATGTCATTCGGCAGGAGACTCTCATTGTTTTGAATGCGTGCAGCGCATGCTTCCCATTCATTTCAATCAGAGCTATTTGCTAAAAGGAAATAAACATGGCAAAGGGCTCTGATTGGACAAGAGCCCACGCATGCACCTTTGGAGTGGGGAAAGGTGAGTTTTAGTGGGCTTTCTAGGGGGGGCACAGAGTGGGGCATCACAATTTGCCACATCCTGATTTTGGATGCCCCAGGGGGAGGGAATCGATCAGCATGGGTTTTGGTCCACTTTAAGTGTCCAATAAAGCAGGGCAGCAGTGTGTCAGTTTCCTCCCAGGTTCGAACAAAGGCCAGTGGTAATCTGATTGGTCAAGCTGTGCCTTTGATAGAATGAAGAAAAGGGGGAGATTCAATATGCTTTAATAAATCTCTAAAATACACAATGCTTCATTCAATATTTGTTTCCAAAAGCAGACGGATCCATGAAGTAGATTTGTCTTGCCTCTGGTAGACACTGGAAATGGAATATACTCATTAATTTTATATGGTTACAATACATCAAAACCTGATTTTCTACATGCAGCTGTCAGAAATGCTATTAGAAACGGGCCTCTCCAATTTAGTTACTGCTGGAGATAATGACACTATTATAGATCTTTCCCTGATCAGATACAGGGTAGCTTCCAACCACTTAACACCCCTGCTGATTTTGTAAGATACCATCTTTTTATCCATGGGCAAAGGAGGGATTTCAATCATGCTGTAGCCTGCAGTGTCAGGTGAGAAACCGACAATAATTGCAGGCTGATTCACTTTGTAATGACTCCTTTTCATCTCTGCCGACCACACCAGCAGTAAAACTGAGATCCTCCAATGGGGTTCCATCCTTAGATTAATTTCAATGGAAAGAGGTAATCAGGGCCAATTCTGACAAGTCAAACTAAACAAAGTATTTGACAGAATTGTTAGTAACCTAGAGGTGAGGATGGCTTGATTGAATCAATACCACTGGCCACAGGGGGAATCCCCATTGGACTGCCCTGCATTGAGGCCAACTGGGCTGCTGCCTCCCTGATTTAATTCAGTTCCTTCTTGCATAGTCCCCTCATAGCCCACTTTTGAAATCTTGAAATCCCAGCAAATATTCTATCCTCCTCCACCCCCGTTACAGCCTCTACAACATTGTCCATACATACCCCTTCTGCATCATCTGTCCGCACAAAACTAAAGCGGCAAATGAACCCCTGCCTATAATCTGTGCTTGCAGTGCTTAATTATGGCACAGGCATTTTTGCATAGCTACAGCTCATTCCAAATTTACAGATGATTCAATGGATTACCCCTTCCCCCGCAAACCCTCTTTGTCACATATCCTTACTCAGGGCCGGATTAAGAGCATCCCGGGCCTGGTGCTGAAGATTTTGACAGGCCTATTTATCAAAGTATATAAAATGAAAACGCAACACTGGGGGCCCGCGCATGTGCAGGATTGCTGGATTAAGGTATCAGGTGAACTGAGGGGTTTCACAAAACTCAGGGGAGCAAAATCCCAGGTTCTGGCAACATTTTGGATGACTTTACTTCCTCTGACCTTTGCAGCATGGGGGCATCCTGATTTCAGATGCTCCGCTGCACATTAGTGTATGGCAAGGCAGACCTTTCAGCTTCACCAGACAAGCAGACCCTAAATGATTGCTGGCAAGCAGTCTGTGGGGAGAGACGAATGAGGCCAGTATCACCTGCTTGGTATATGGGGCATATATATGAGAACATATCAGGATGGTCTCATGCTGTGGAGAACTGTGGAAGTAAATTATTGTGTGACTTTTACGTTCTCTTTAAAGCAGACCAAAAGGCACAAATTATTTTGTGATCCACATAACTTATCTAAATCTTAGGGGGCATCCCAAATCAGGATGCACCCCAAGAGGTAGGTTATGTGGATCAGAAGTCATTTGTGCTTTTGGTCTGCCTTGATAACAAACTAACAGCAAACCATACCATTGCCTTGGAAGTGTCCCTTTCCCTCTGCAGCAAATAAAACCCCCCCTCAAACACTGGACAGGAGCAAGACTTTTTTTTAAACTCTTCTCAGTCTATAGCACTTAAGGGTTACCCCCCCCCCCCCCCCCGGAGTTACCAGCAGCCTGACTGACCTTTGATCTGCTTTCTTCTGCCTGGAACTATCTCTCAGGCTGCTCCTGGCCCCAGACCGATAGAAGCAACACCCCCCCCCCCCGCAGCCAGGGGAGGAGAGCACATGAGCAAGGCAGAGATCATTAGTGTCCTGCTGAGAATGAGGAAACACTCAGCAGGGGCAGACAGGGAGGCTGCCAATGTCTCTACTGCTCTTATGATGGCAGATTTGTCTGCTACTGACCCCTCCATATCAGTGCTGTGGTTTGCGCGGTACCTTGATGAACAGGAAGTCTGAGCCTTGGGGGCGGGGCTTATGCTGAGCCAATGCAACCTCAGCAGCTCCTCCCCCTCGCTGACTGTATGTAATGTACGCTGATCAACGGCTCCTGCTTCTTCTCTCAGGTGGTTTCCCCAGCTCTGCTACATATGCCTGGCTCTGACAGCTGTTACTAAGCAATGGGACCGCCCCATCCTGTACCTCCGTGTTGCTGCCCACGGGCGCCGGGCGGCCTATGCGGGCCACGTCTGCAGGCTGCTGGGCCTGTTTTAATGTAGGGGCCTGGAGCGGCAGCTCCGTCCGCCCCTACGTTAATCCGGGCCTGCCCTTACCCATACACATATCCCTTCGCAAAGCGCAGCCCTGCAATTGGGGGCCCAGAGGTCACATGGGCTGGAGTCTCATCCAGCAGCCAATAAGAGAGTACTAAGCAAAAGGTCTTGTGCAGTAAATGTTTGCCCTTTACATTCAATTTATTTTGTCCATGACCACCTCCAAATGTGCCTCAGTACAGCCTCCTTTGTCCCTTAATACAGCCAGCATGAGCCAAAGTGATCGTGCTTGCCAGCCTTGCACACACTGGTTAGTGATTTTGGGGGGCAGGGAAGATCTGTAACCACATTTGTGTGTGGTCATGGAGGAATGGAATTGAAAGGAAGTGATAACTAATATGTTCAAAACCTGTCACCCTGATTCTACTTCCACTTTGCTGGATATTTTTATACAGGGTGTATAAAGCCTTCTACCCTTGTGTTGAAGCAATTTGATGTGAATTTTACACTGCTTTCATGATAGTACTCCGGGTTAAAGCGTACCTCCAATGAAAAAAAGCTATCCTCTGGCAATCGGTGACTTAAATGATTTCAGAGGTCTTAACCCCATACAGATATTGTGGATTATCTGGCAGATTCTGTGCTCCTGGACTACATGTTTACAGCTGTTTATTCAGAGAGAGAGAGAGAGAGAGAGAGAGAGAGAAAGAAAGAGAGAGAGAGGGGGTGTGTGTGTCACTGAATTTAAACATGCCTGGGATAAGCACACATCTATCCTAAGATAAAGAGAACATACAGTATACACATAAGGGCAGACTAGATGGACCGTATGGTCTCCTTCTGCCGTCAACCTTCTATGTTTCTATGTGCGTGTGTGTAGAATGACAGAAATACTGCCCCATGTTTCTGAAGCACATATCCCTCTTAGTTTGGTGCGGTCTGCTGCTGGCACAGCTCTCCCCTCATGCTCATGTGTAAGCAGGATGCCAGGTGTGTAGCAAGATGGCCGCTTCCATGTAGTTTAGGAGCCCAACATCTGCATGGAGTTAGGTCCTCTCAGCTTATACCACTGAACATCAGAGGGGATATTTAGGGGATCACTTTACTAAACTTTTTGACTGCAGGCCCATTTTAAAGCCTTACCTTAGGGGCATTCTTATTTGGGATGCCCTGCAGTGTGAATCTTCCTGGTTTCCCTGTATACTCAACTGGATCCCTGGTCCCTTAGTGCATGCACGAGCTTCTGGCAGCATCCCTGCTTTCCGTGTCTGCTGCACCCAGCAGACTTGAATGTCTGCTGGTGGAGGCACATTGGCAAGAAAGAATATGGTTAAACTTGGACATGCTATGAGATCGGAAATCAAGAAAACCAGGGGGTTTAACAATGTGGGACATCCCAAATCACAACCTTTAGAGATATCTCTTAATGGGGTCAAATAATTGATATGAGTTTTGGTTTACTTTTAAGCACAGGCTTCACTTCCTTCTTCCTCCCCACCCCCAGCTTACCATAGAACATGCCACTGCTTCTTTTGGTTATTGGTGCAGTGTTCTCTGTGTGTACGCCATTACTCCTCCCCAAAAGGGGATGCTGTGATTCCCTTTGACCTGTGAGCTAGATGAAACATGCTTCAGCAGTAGGCACTTAAGGACTTTAAGGACTTAAATTGGATATAGGTCCACTTGAAATGTATTAGCTTTATTGGTATAAACCCAGTGAAACATTGTGTTTTTTTTCAAATTTTAATTAAATCAAAGCAACTGCTGGCAAAAAGTAACTGAGCTAAAGTCTCTTTAACAGTTTGGTAACAAATATTGTTTAAATCATTTTTAGAATCCCTGTAAGAATTCCTGCAGTTGTTTGATGATTTCGGTGTCGACAGTTTCCATTAGCGATCGGAATCCTTCATCTCCAAGCAATTCCTGCTGTGCTTTCAGCTTCTCGTAGACAAACTGCTGTAGCGACACTGTGTGTACCGGGTCCCTCAATGCAATCTGTGAAGAAGGAAAGAGGAGCGAGGTAAGGACTCATTGCAAAACACAACACACGAGAGCTTTTCATTTCCTCCACAGCAATTACGGCCGACAGGTAGTGTTTCACCACTCCAAAGACTCATCTAGCCTATCACAAAAGTGTCTCCTCTAATCTAGAAACTTTTATTTTTATATATTTATCAGGAAAAACTGTGGTGGGCATGCACAGCAAAGTGCAAGAGGCTTCAGTGTCAATGTATTCAATGGCCATAGTGTTACATGCATTCACCACATCCACCATTATATGTGCGCTTTGCCTTAGCGTCCGTCACAACACATATGGTATATACAGCACAAATCTGAATGCAGCCTAACAAGCTATAATTCTCAAACACCCAATCAGATGCAGGGGAACTAAAGTGAAGAGACCAGCACTATAATAGTCCGGCAGACTACCTTTAGTCGTACTGGAGCATAAGTAGCAAGATTAAAGACTTTTTAAATTAAAAAAAAATCCCATTCTGTAGTGTACTGGTAAAGACACGAATAGTTAGAGAAAACACATTTTTGGCCAACAAATCGGGTATTCCTATATCTCTCATTCAGGAATTGAAATCTTAAAGCGGAACTTCAGTCAGGTGACCCAACGCCCTGCCACCCCACAACAAGCACTGAGGCAGGACGGAGGGGGGGTGTACAAATAACAAACCCTTACCTTATCGACACGCCAGCCTCGCTCCTCCCGAGCCCATGCGGCAGCAGGGAAAGACACAATGGGTGGGCAGAAGCACACATGACGCTAGTGGATGCACTTTTGACAAAGATGGTGGCTGCCAGGATCCAGAGGTGCTGGAGGCGCCCGTCCTACCTCAGTGCTAGGGTAGGCTGGCAAGGCTGGGGAGTCATAATGTGTCTGAAGTTATGCTTCAACTGGACTGGCACCAATTATCAGGCCACGATTTGACTTGCCCCTGACTTAGTGTGCACTTAGCGTGCACCAAAGCTAAGAATTCCAAGGACAGATCAAGGGCAGGGGTGGCAATGACCACTGTAAAATCAATGGTACTGAGGATGAGTATGGACCTTCACACTCAGGATGCTTTCTTGTCGGGGGGGGGGGGGGGGGGGGGTCAATAGGGCCATGTAAGCCATGTGGAAAACGTAAAAATTGTTCATTGTTTTTTTTCCCCTAAATGATGACAAAAATATTCAGTGGTAGGACTGCTATGATTTACAAGGATATATATATATATTTATTTATTATTTATATAAGGTAGAAGTACAGGGGTAAGACAAGTATAATAATATAATGATGACAATGCATATAATAGACACGGTATTAGGAGTCAGATGCAACAGAAGGGCAACTAAACACATAGATGCTGGAATACATTTGGAGAGCAGAGGGCCCTGTCCTTGAAAGATCACAATCCAAAGGGAGGTGGGTGGAGACAAGAGGTCAAGTCACAAAGAGTATGTACTAAGTAGATGCTCAGTGTTCTGGGGTGTGATAAGACTGTAAGATGGGTGGCTTAAGTCAGATGATAGGCTCGTCTAAAAAGATGGGTTTTAAGGGCACTTCTGAAGGGTCTAAGGGGAGTGATGAACTGTATGAGGAAGGACATTCCAGAGGAGTGAAGCGGCACATGTGAAGTCCTGGACTGGCATATGGGTTGGTATCTTTGGACTAGTGATGAAATATACAGTGCGGAGCTTGGTTGTTGAGAGCTTTGTAGATTAGAGTTAGTCATTTCCATCAACTTTCCTGCCTCCTCTGCTGCTCCATTGGGAGGCACCAGCTGTGGAAGTGTGTGCGTTGTATCTGGTAAAGGGACAGAGAGAAGGGGGAGTTTCTAGTGCTGGAGGGGATATTGAAACCTTTTTTAATCAGAGCACTCTGCTTTAAGAAAAATAATCAATGTTTCCCCTAGGACATCATTTTATTAAACCTTTTGGTTGAAAGGAATTTTTATGCTCTGCACACCAGCAATCGCTCTCAACATGTCAGGAAAGTGAAGGCCGTGTTCCCTCTTGACTAGCAGTTATGTATGAGGCCAATTAAAATAACAAAAATGCAGGTTTTGCGTTCTAATTAAAACTATTAGTAAGGAGCCTAACAGTCATTGGCTCATTTGGAGCATGCTCAGTCCATTCAACCCTGTGCATGGTTTTGCTATAGTAAACTGTAGAAGTTATGTCTCATAACTTCTCCGCGTGATTCAAGAAGATTTCATAAAAGTCATATTTTGCTAGTGGAATTGTTTACTACATGTATTTAAAGTGGCACATAATCCATATGTGGCGCTGAAGGACTGTGCTGCTTGTTTTGTGTCCTGCTTTAAAGAAGTCTGTCTGTTGATTTCAAGCGAACCTGCTGCAAAACCTGGTTGCAAAAGGATATGTAAGTGAACCAGAAACCCCATAGATGCCCTATTAAAATAGTGATCCATACCTGCAACAGTGAGAAGAAGGGCTGTCTGCAAACAGGAAGTTTCTTCTGACTGTGGTGCTCTGCATTCTGGGACTTTTGTCTTTTTCCTGACCCCAGCGCTGCTCTGTCTGTGCAAAGCACAGCTATAATCCCGCCCCCTGTACTTATGCCCCCCTCAGTATTTGATGCTTCTGAGGTAAGATGGTGGCGCCCGTATCCTAGAGTTCTGAACAAGTGACTAATAATGTGACTAAAAACATAAAATACATTAATTTAGGATGCTGGGGAATAGTTTTTTTAAAGGTTTGGGCTTTCCATTAAATGATGCTGAAGGTCCAGTTGAAGCTTCGTAAAATGGGGAACACATTTAAAGTGTTTGACCAGCCAAGTAAAAAAAACAAAAGCAAAAAAACACATGCACACGCTACCGCATTCCTAAACACACCAGCGCACCCTCAAACACGTGCACATAATCCTGCACTACTAAACACATACACACACCTCTGCACTCTCAAACACATGCAACCATTCCCAAACACATGTACGCACTCCCATACAAATGAACGCACTTCCAAACACATGCACACAGCCCCACACTCCCAAAGACATGCATGCACCCACACACCCAAACACATGCTCGCAACCCAGGCGGCCGGTGATATGAAACATGCTGCAGTAAATTAGGTGCTGGGTTGGTCACATCACTCTCTCCCCTGGGATGGACCCAGATCTCTCTTTGAAGCTGCCAGCCAGAAACTCTCAAGCCTGATATAGGCTATACCTTTCAGACGGAAGTTCATAAAGAGTTGGTTCTGGTTTAATTGGATCCAACCAGGCTCCAGTCACGCCTTCAGACCAAACACGCCATCCGTACATGGCTTCATGTAGGAGTTCTCCGTAATCTCCCCATCCCATAAGCCCAGAATGGAGAGAGTCTCATGAGGACTTTCACTCTGGCCCCCAGAATGCGAAAAAATACAATTCTGTGATTACTCACCTGTAGAATTGGTATTATATGTATACAGCACGTCCTGTTCCAGAAGATATTCCTTACACTTGGGATATACATCCAGTAGATGGCGCTGGACTGCAGAGAAAGAAAAGTGGCACCTCCCGGCCCCATATATACCAGGGACCTCCCACAAAATCCCCAGTATTGAAAAGCAGTTAAAATGAGACCGGGAGAACTATAACCATTATATGAAAATTTGAGCATAAGAACAATCACCATAAAGAGGTAACTAAAGATAATGATAACAAGGGTGGGGTGGAACAGGACATGCTGTATACATATAATACCAATTCTACAGGTGAGTAATCACAGAATTGTATTATTCTAAGTATACAGCACGTCCTGTTCCAGAAGATATTCCTTACACTTGGGACATCCAATAGCAGTGTCCGTAAGGTAGGGTGGGATCCCCAAAAGTAAGAGCAGACAGTTTAAACCACTGCCGCCTGCAGAACCTTACGGCCAAAAGCAGCATCAGCTGAGGCCCTAACATCAACCTTCTAAAACCTTGAAAAAGTATGAACAGAAGACCAAGTAGCGGCCTTGCAAACTTGCTCAACAGAAGCTTGGTGCTGAAAAGCCCAAGAGGCACCAATAGGACGTAAGGCGGAAGGGAGGCTCCTTCCCCTTAGCAGAGTAGGCCTGTATCACAGCCTGACGTATCCACTTGCTAATAGTGGACTTAGCCAGAGCCAGACCTTTCTTAGGTCCAGACGGAAGCACAAAAAGAGCATCAGTCTTCCTGAAGGATTCAGTAGCCACCAAATGGAACGTAGTTCTGACTACGTCCAAAGAATGCAAAACCCTTTCCTTAGGGTTACTAGGAGTAGGACACAGAGAAGGCAAAACAATGTCCTGATTTAGATGAAAGGCAGAAACAACCTTAGGCAGAAAATCTGTCTCTCAAAATAAGGAGGCTTGATGGAAAGCGCAGCCAACTCAGAAACACGCCTAACAGAAGTGATAGCCACCAAAAAGACCACCTTAAGCATAAGAATGGACAAAGGAGCCCCTTGCAAGGGCTCAAAGGGAGACCCCTGCAGGGCAGATAAGACCAAATTCAAGTCCCAGACTGGTAACATAGGCTTACGTGGGGGACACACGTGAGTAACCCCCTGGAAAAAGGTCTTGACCAGGGGATGCTGAGCAAAGGAAAAAAATAGCAAAAGCAGACACATGGCCTTTCAGAGTACTGAGCTGAAGACCCAGATCCAAACCATGTTGAAGAAACTCCAGAATCCTAGGAATAGAAAACACACGACAGGGAAGCGAGTGGGGCTCGCATCAGTCAATGTGAGTACGCCAAACCCTGTAATAGATGGAACAAGAGGACCTCTTCCTAGCCCTGATCTTGGTATTCACCACCGAGGCAGGCAGCCCTTTTTCCATCAAGATGGAGGTTTCAACAGCCAGGCCGTCAAAGGCAGCGTTTGTAAATTGGGGTAGCGTAGGTGTCCCTGAGTGAGCAGATCTGGAACCCGTGGCAGGGCGTACTGATCTACCGCCAACTGCACGATGTCTGCGAACCACACTCTTCTTGGCCAACAGGGGGCCACCAGAATGGTTGGCACCCCTTCCTGAACTATCTTGCGCAGCACCCTGCCCAGCAGTGGAAAAGGGGGAAACACATACAGGAGCTGGAACCTTGTCCAAGACATTGCCAGGGTATTCGTGGCCAAGGCCAGAGGATCCTGGGAAAGAGAGACAAAGACTGGAAGCTTATGATTGTGACGGGATGCAAACAGATCCACATCCGGTTGACCCCAGCGGTGGCACAGGGAGCGAAACACCCTACTGCTGAGGGACCACTCTCCCAGACGAGAGGTCCCCCTGCTCAGGGAGTCTGCCTCCAGATTCTCCACCCCCGGGATGTACACAGCTGAGATGCAGGGAACATTTTCCTCCGCCCAGGACAGTATCAGTGACACTTCCTTGAGGGCCCTCTTGCTCCGGGTTCTTCCCTGATGATTGATGTAGGCAACCACCGTCTGGTTGTCCGAGTGGACCTGAACAGCCCGACCCCTCAGGTGTGGGGTTAAGTGGGCGAGAACCGACGTGATTGCCCTTAATTCCAGAATGTTGATAGGGGCATGAGCCTCCTGAGGGCCCCACTGACCTTGGAATTCCAGTGACTTCCAGATTCCCCCCCAACCTGTCAGACTGGCATCCGTGGTGACAGTCTCCCAGCAGGGGGCTAGAAACGACCTGCCCCCCAGCAGGTTCCCTGAGACCAGCCACCACACTAGAGACCGCCTGACCTGAGGGGACAAGACAAACACCTGATCCAGGGACACAGGGTTCCAATCTCATACTGACAAGAGGTGAAGCTGAAGAGGCCTCATGTGGAACCGCCTCGAAGCAGGACACCATCAGGCCCACCAGCTGCATTCCCTGCCTGATGGATGGATGGGGACAAGACAGCAGGAGCTGAACTTTCTCTTGAAGGACCTCTACCTTCTGCTGAGGAAGAAAGATCTTGACCTGAGCTGAATTCAGAATCATGCCCAGAAAAGACTTCACCATGGAAGGAGACAGGGAATATTTGGGGTGATTGATCACCCAGCCGCATGATTCCAGTGTGGACACCACCCTCTGAGTGTCCAGCTCTGCCTGATGGAAGGACTGAGAAGCGATAATGTTGGCAGAGGCTAGGCCTCAGATTCTTCTAACAAAATGGCTGCCAGATATAGTTACCTGCAAGAGTTTCACATAACAGGAATATATATGTTATATATATTATTTGCTTGCAAGCTTCATTTGGAAATGTAATTGCAGAAATGTATGCTAGCGAAACTTAACTGTCAAACCGCAATAACAGCCGCAATAACAGCCAGATGGGGCAACTTCTGTAACTGCTAAGTGCTGCCTTTTTCCTCTGTGGAAACTGTCAGTTTGCACCTTTCTGTGGTTTTAACATATATGTTGAAAATGTTGACCAAGTGCATACTGTGTCTGTGGTTTTTTGCTATATAAGTCCTCCCTAAAGCGGAAGTAAATTAGAATTTGTACTGGGTCTGTTGTATGTCGTTTATTATCGAACCCGGGTACAAATCCTCTAAGATATCTTAAGTCACAGATTAGAATTATTTCAATTATCAGACAGCGTGCCTTCAAAAGGGTATCCAGAGAGATCGCCCTAAAGAAAAGACTCTTTCTTTCAGATAAGCATGTCGTCCAGGTAGGGAAGAATGCGAATGCCCTGAGATCTCAGCAGGGCCATCAATCCTGCCAGCACCTTGGTGAATACCCTGGGGGCCGAGGTGAGGCCGAAGGGCAAGGCGACAAATTGGTAGTGCTGATCCTCCAGAGCGAACCTGAGGAATCTCTGATGACCTGGAAAGATAGGAACGTGAAGGTAAGCATCCTTGATGTCTACAGAGGTCATGAAGTCCCCTGGGTGTAGGAAAGTCACAGCTGAGCGCAGAGTCCATGCGAAAGTGTCTGAATCTGACAAACTTGTTGAGAAGCTTTAAATCCAGGATAGGTCTGATGGACCCATCCTTTTTGGGCACAATGAAAAGATTGGAATAATAGCCTTTGCCCCTTTCCTTCAAGGGCACCCGGCAGATGACACCTAGTTCTAGAAGGCCTTGGACAGCCAGGGAGAGACACTGAGCTGACAAGGGGTTTTGAGCTAAACGAGATTTGATGAATCTTGGGGGCGCCCAGGCTGCAAACTCTATCTTGTAACCGGAGGATACTACCTCCTGAATCCACCGGTCTGAGACAAGACGCCTCCAGACGTGAACCAAGAGCCGAAGCCGTCCCCCCACCTGGATGGGTGAGGGCGCCCCTTTATGCCTGAGGGGGCTTGGGGGAGGACTTAGTCTTGGGACCCCGGGGGGGCCAGGGCGGCCACGTCCTCTACCCCTGCCCCAAAAATCTCCACGGGCTCCAGCAAAGGAAGCTCCCCGTCCAATTCTGGAGCCCCTGAAGGAAGGAGAAAAGGCACCTGAACCCCGAAAGGACTGGGGCTGCCTTCTACGCTGAGGTAACTTGCCACCTTTAGCAAACTAGTCCAAACGTTCCCCAAAGAGGCGCAGTCCCTTGAAGGGAATCCCAGTGAGGGCCTTTTTGGCAGCATTGTCAGCTGCCCACTGGCGCAGCCAGACCAAGCAGCGTATCGCCACCAACAAGGCAGATGCCCTGCCACACATTCTAATGGTATCATCCAGGGCAGAGAGAACATATGCAACAAATTCCTCACAACGCAGAAGAGCTCTATACTCTTCACTACCAGCATCATCAGGGACCCCATCTAAGAGACCCCTGAGCAGGCTTTAAATAGCAACAGCCGTGATAGCAGAGGCACAGACCGGACGGAGCACGGTCCCAACACAGGCAAAGGCATGGCAAGCCAGCTGATCCATGCGCCAGTCCTCCCCATCTCTCATTGTAGTAGAGTCAGGGGAATGCATGATGTTAGACAACCCCAGAACTGGAGCATCCACCTCTGAAGGACATGACCAACGTTTAACCATCTCAGCAGGAAAGGGATACCTCTTATCCCAACTCTTTGGTACCCCGGGAAGATTATTAAAGTGAGTATGTTCAGGAAACTCCAAACGTGGCTTAACAGTATGAAACAGCTCCCCCTGCTGCCGTAGGGCCACAGCAGGAGGAGAGATACAGAACACTTAAAAAATGTGAGCCAAAAGTCTGTCAGTATCATCTGAAGCCCATGGGTCAGATCCAGACTCAGCATAACCCCTAGGCTGATCCTCAGATGATTCTGAATCAGAGAATAACTCCCCTTCTTCCAGGGGGGTATAACCAGTAACATCAAAAAACTTCTCAGCTTCCATAGGAAAGAGAGTAACACCGGGTGCCAGATGCCGCCGCTTAGCAGGAGCCTTACGCGGACCAGACCCAGCAATATGCCTTTCAATGCTGGCTACCCGAGTAGCCAAATCAGGTTGAGACTTCCCACTGGTATGCACCTCACTGGGAGTCAGATGTAAGCCTGGGGGGGGGGGGGGGGGTTAGGCGAAGCCAGAGGGGGCGCAGCACTAGTCCCAGCCGCAGGTAACCCAGACTGCAGCGCAAGTACCTGCTGGGAGCAGGGTAAACACACCCTGACATCATCACTTATAGGGGATACCCCACACACAGCTGGGTTTGTCCCGAAGGAACCCCGAGCACATTATCCTGAGAAGCGTCCATATGGTGATTATCACGGCACAACAGGCCAATAGGGATTGACGCTAATAAAAGCAACCCGGGATACCCCAATAATCCGCTGGGGAAGTGGGAGAAATGGTATGTAATAGTCCCCCAATAAGAGTTAACACTAAATAGAGGGGATAGGACCGGGAAAAACCACAAAGTTTGACCCGCCTGCAAGATATAAGCAAAAGATCCCATAAGCGATATGCAATACAGAAAAATATAAAATAAATCAGCCCGCAGGGGCACTTACGGATTGCGATAGGAAGACGCCAGGCACACGCAGCAGAGAACTAAAATGGCGCCCGCATATACCTCGCGGGGCGGGCCGCTGAGACAGTGATGCAAAACACATCAACCGCAAGGCCCGCCCCCCCCCCCGAAAAGCGCGAAAACATGCCCACCTGACAACGCCAGCCAATGATGGCGCAGCAGCGCCTGAGGCGATGTCGCCGCTGACCGCGGAGCGTAGTACAAACATGCAGCGGCGGAGGAGGCAAAAGAAACCAGTGCAATCAATTCAAAAGGGATCAAAACACAACACACAACATATAGCAAAGACATGCAACCCCCCCCCCCCCCCCGAGATCCACAAGGGAGAGCGAGGCCGAAGCGACAGCCAGCCTAAAGGTAGCCAACTGCGGGGACAGGGGGCAAGGGGCATAAAGTGCGGGAGGGGCATCCCATAAGGCTTACCATGGGCCTATACCGCCTACCCTTTGGTGGGGGACTGCGGTTGGAGCAGCGCTCCTTAGCAACTGACAGCGGTGCTGCCTACCTTCACCCGAACCAGAGCAGCCTGAGCTGGGAGGCAGTGAAAGGAAACGGGGGTGGGAATAGTTCTACAGGGCCTCAGGCTAATAGCCCCGCTCACCTGCGAGTAGAGAGAGCCATCTTCTAGTCATCGCAGCCAGGACTGCAGAGAAGAACTGGGGATTTTGTGGGAGGTCCCTGGTATATATGGGGCCGGGAGGAGCCACTTTTCTGTCTCTGCAGTCCAGCGCCATCTACTGGATGTATATCCCAAATGTAAGGAATATCTTCTGGAACAGGACGTGCTGTATACTTAGAATAGTAATCAGTTCATGGCTTGGATGTATAGTGGCTTCATAATTCCATATTAAATTACAGTGCCTATCCAGCTAAAAGATTTCTTTAAAGTATCTAACTAGGTTGTACTCTCGACAGGGGGTATTTCTCCCAAAGGAACCTTTGTCCCTGCTTGCTGCATGAGGTGTGAACAACAACATCCTTTGAGGCTGCGGCACTTGTCGAGTCTGAGCTGAACATTTTAGGTAAAGCTTTATGTCACTGACTTGAGCATGACCGATTGATTCCCTTCCCACGACAGAAACCAGTCCTATAAGTTTCTAGGGCTGGTTGATTCCATTTCCGAGGGTCATCCCAATTTTGGATACAAGAATGGATCAAAAACAAATGAGAGGCACTGATCAGCAACATGTATAACAACAAGTACAAGTTTTTATTATTATGTGATTTCCACTATACAACAACATAACAGGCACATTGAAATTATTAGGAAACATACATCAAAACACAAACACAAGGTGAGGTGTAGGGGTAGATGATAAGGGTATGTGTAGGGGTATGATTTCAAAAATGAATCAATACAATATAAAATATATTAAAGTTGACCAAAACCCAAGATATTGACTGTCCCGGTTTTGGTCCTTGCCCCCAGGGCACCACGATGCAGGATGCCCTGCCGCGAGCTTGTCTAGGCTCATCATTCACAAATGCCTGGTGCAGGCAGGTGCCCTGCGGAAGGAATAGCGGGGATGCACCTGCTGCTCGTGCTTGTGCGGTTGAACCAGAGAAGATGGTGATTGGACCAAGAAGATGGTGAGTATACTGGGCGACATGGGGGTTTCCACACAACAGGGCATCCTGATTCTGGAAGGAATCTAATGGACGTGGGTTTTGGTCTATTTTAAAGGATCAATTCAGAATTCAAAACTCACTCCTTTTTAGGAGAGAAAATTGCCAGTAATTTTCATTGCCTACCTTGGGGCTGATTCAGAGCCAGGTGAAAATTTACATAAATGTCCTGCCTAAGATACGGATCTCCAAATAACTGACAAAATAAAAAGGTAGTAGTAGTACCTAAAATATATAACTATATATACAAATATTACACAATGATATAAAAAAGAATTAACAAGTGCATCCAATATTAAAGTCAAAGTGCATCAAAAGTGCACCAATGCCTGAAAACAAAGCAATACACAGAAAAAAAAGAGACTCCAGGAGGACACATGCACACAAAGGGCACACAAAATTTTGTACATTTATCTACATGTTGTGTATGATGCATTCTTGTATCCTTGATGATTTGTATGTGGGAAGTGGCACACACTTAACTGTGGTAATAATGGTGCAGACATTTTTGCATCCAAATTTGGGATACCCTGCTTTGTGAAACCCATTGATTCACCTGGAACATTACTTTCCGGCATTCCCATGGCGCATGTGCAGACTTACAGACTTTTCAGACCTTGTTTACCAGGAGGGAATCCATAATGAGGACTTCCTGGGTAAGAGGGAGGGGGGGGGTCTTAAGCAAACGTAAAGGCTTTAAGAGGACACTTTAGTGGTCCTCTGGCATTATTTGTGTCGTACAAGGACCTTCATTCTGGTTCAGCGGTGATTAAATGCAGTAAAATATGTCAGCAACAGATGGAGTTACAGAGCTCTGTCTGCTCTGCGAGCCACTCCTGGGCCCACAGAGCGGAGAAAACAGAGTGGCCACAAAGTGGCTGTTCTACAATACTCTCTGTTGACATTGCTGATGAAAGCTAGAAGAAGGTATCAATTCATACTAAAGGCCATCTAAAGTTAGGATGTCACCTAGGGAATAGTGATCGTGGGCCAAATGTCCACTTTAACATGTGTTTTTTTAACAAACAAAGAGAATGCTTGTTTGTTCTGCAATGTCAGAACAAACAAGCATTCTCTTTGGTGCATGTACACACAGGTCAGCTTATTGTGCTAATTAATAGCAGATTTACAATTCTGTATCAAGTCCCATGTTATTCTGTCTACTCCACTGCCCCAGGACAGTTAGCACACACAATATTATTGATCATTCACAGTGCAGTAAATGTTTACATCTGTTCACCTACTTTAATACAAGATCGCGTCAAACAGTCTTAGCACCAGAGACAGCTATGTCTTGTACAGTATGCCTTCATGTCATACAGGTCATTTTGTGTAGAGATACCAAAGTAAGGCACACTATGCTGGCTTGTATATCTCATAAAAGTTGACTAGTGCACTATACAAATGATATATATATATATATATATATATATATATATATATATATATGCATAAAAATACAATTCTGTTATTGATTTCTCTTCTATATCCACTCCAGGGCGTCAGAAAATCAGTAACAAATGGGTTAAACACAGCCGGATAGGCATCCTAAGAAGCCCTATGTCCTTGTTGGACACAAGGAGAGCCAGTATAAGTTCCTCTCTAGCTCTCTCTGTTTTTTTTAATGCTGAATGGCTATTTACATATATACAAGCTCCACTAGGACTAGGCATCTGAAGAATGGATATAGTAACCTAGCAGTATATATAGCAGACATACTCCATAGAGTGGATATAGAAGAGAAATCAATTCTACAGGTGAGAATCACAGAATTATATTTTCTCTCCTATCCTGGGTGGGATCCCAAGTGTTTTAGCTCTGTAATATTTTCCTACTAAAGGCAGCATCCGCCGAGGCTCTAACATCTACCTTACAAAATTTGGTAAATTTATGAACTGAAGACCAGCTCCACCAAGGCCTGGTGTTGAAAAGCCCAGGAAGCTCCAATAGCTTGTATAGAATGAGCTGTAACCCGAAAAGGAGGATTCTTCCCCTACCTTGGCCCCTCAGCTATAACATATAAGGAGTCCAACTTACGGAAGGCTTGTATGGCATAAATATAATATTTTAGTGCTCTCACTACAGCCAGAAAATGAAGGACCCTGTCTTTATGGCTAACTGGAGAAGAACATAGGGAGGGAAAAAACACCTCTTCATTAAGATGAAAATGGGAGAAAATCCTGCTTCAAATGGATAATAGGCTTGATTCAGAGAGACAAAAAAAAACTTCAGTTTTAGTGCCGATCTGTTTTTTTTGTGAAATATTTCCGTTCTCGTATGAGTGTACGAGCGATTCTATGCATGCATTGAAAACCTTCTGTAAAGTTTCCGTCCGTTCGTACGGCAGATTACGAATACGAGGATGTCATTTTCCATCCAGACTTTTCCGTTTCATTTCCACATGTTACAACGTAGGCTTTCGTTTTTGCCCTTTTCCCATCGTATCCTCCAACGAATCCTTTACGTTTCCCGTTCGATTCTGTTTCCCTTTTTCAATAAATATTCATACAGATGGAAATCCTTACGATCTTGCGCCTGCGCACTACAAACTTAACTCATTAAAGTGCTTGCCTACATATTTGCCACCCTCACTTCTACTACAATGCTTAGCTAAATCACTTAGCACTATCCTCCATCTTCCCTTTTGGACCCTTAAAACTCACCCAAACCACTTAGCACTATCCTCCATCTTCCCTTTTGGAACCTTAAAGCTCACCCAAATCACTTCTCGGTCATGTGAATATTCATCTATAAATATTTCTGGGCCCATTAGTTTTGTGTTAATGTATTTTGTAAATGAAATGACACTGTAACATTTTTTTTTGGGATTCCGTCATAAAATATAACATTTATAAGAATTTTGAAAATTTCTAATTTTTACAACTATAAAAAACAAAATACATAGCAATGGCAGGCCACAGAACATTATTCTTCATCTGTGGTCCCCAACGAGTTGTGCAGCTCCTGCATCTCGCCCACCAACTGAAGATCCCTGACACTCAGTTGTGCCACTCTGGCACGTGTGGTCCCTGTTAAAAAACTTAAATTAAAATATTGGTATAACCTTGTTGGGGTCATACTGCAGTGTCCCCCCCCGTATGGTCCAAACACCTAAATCTGGACTTCAAAAGCCAGAGGGCCCTCGCCACCACGGCCCGGGTTTTGCATAGTGCCCGATTAGAGAACCCCTGGCCCACATTCTGCAGGCAAAGAACCAGCATCAGGAGCAAGGGCAGGAGTGCATATCAAGAATCCCCTGAAAGAATTTAAAAATAATAACATAAAATACACCTTCTAAGCTACAATATTGTTTAACATGTCATCAAGGGCTAAAAACAGCAATAGGTTAAGTCATGAGTCATCAACTATATTCATTGCCATACAGTGAAAATGGATTGATGGAATGTGAGCAAACTTACCCAGGAGACATCCACCAGATAATTCTCCTGACTCAAACTGACAAAATAAACCGGAGCTCTGCAATATATAAGCATCATGGGACGACCCTGGATGCCCTGCAAGAACACTGAGGAATCGCATAGCTGGACCAATCACTGCTTTTATGTTGTGTGAGTGGCACATCTTGCGGTTCCTGCAATCAAATATAAAATAATTACACAAAGCAAAGGTAACCGACTAAAACAATAACTCCTACAACAAATTAAGATTCAAGTTCAACAATCCAAATATAATTCAAAAAGGACATGTCTAAAAAAATATAACAATTATATGGATGTGTGTGAAAATAAATGTTTACATGCTAAGGACTAATTAAGGTCAGCATTAAAATGCTTCTATAAGGCATAGATGAAAAGTATTCATTCAGGTATGCATTGCTATACAATTTATGGCCTCGGCCATGCTGATACATGCAATGCCTTGGTGCTAAAGGCGCGCAGACTCCTCCACATAGCTGCAAAACATGTTCAACAATAGCAATCCGAGCCCTCAAAGGTCCCGTAAGTGGATCGGAAATGAAACAGATTTATAGGGTGGTGATCCGTCGGAAACCAGCTCTCTGAATCAGACAGAAACCCATTCCAACAACGGAAGTTATCTGAACGAACTGAAAATTGTTTGGAAAATGATCTGAACTAACGGAAATGTTCCGATTTGCTTCCGTTCATCGAAAGCGCATTCCCGAACGTTCGTACGAATCAAAAATGGACGAAAAAAAGCAAAAAAATGACAAACACCCACCCAAACTTTCACAGACAGCTATGGAAGTCCGGACGAATGTGTCTCTGAATCGAGGCTAATGGCCTCGTCCTTATGCAACTCTAAATAAAGAGGCTTAACCGATAAAACTGCTAATTCAGAAACCCTCCGTACTGAAGTAATTGCCACTAGAAAGATGATCCTAAGTGTCATCAATCCTAGCGATGCTCCTGCCAGTGGTTCAAATAGAGGACCCTATAGTAAGTTCAAGTCCCAGACAGGGAGAAGAGGCTTGCGGGGAGAATGCACATGAGTGACGCCATTCAAAAAAGTCCTAAAAAGCCTATTCTCAGCAATGGGTTTCTGAAAAAAGTAGATAAAGCAGATACCTGCCCCTTTAGAGTGTTCAACTGAAGAACCTCATCAAGATCCTTCGGCAAAAAAATCCAATATTCTGGAAACAGAAAAAGTTCTACAAGCGAAACCTCTAGATTTGCACCAAGCGATAAATACTCGGCAGACTCTGTGGTCAATCTTTGATGAAGCCTGCTTTCGAGCCTGAATTATGGTCTGGATAACTCCTGCATGATGGAGGTTTCAATAGCCAGGTTGTCCAAGTCCGAACTCTGGATCTGGAAGATCTGGATCGTCGAGCAAACGCCAATGCTCTCCTTCCAACATCGTTACTATGTCTGAAAACCAGCTTGTCCTTGGCCAGCGAGGAGCCACCAGAAAGGTTGGAACTCCCTCGCATCTTTTTTTAGTATCCTACCCAGGAGTGAACGCATAGAGAAGCTTGAATGCTGACCAAGGAAGGGTCAGTACATCTGATCTTGATGAATCGTCGGGTGAGGGCAGGTCAAGAGAGCCTGTACCCCGGCCTGAAGTGAAAGTCTCTTCTGTTCCAGAAGAAATACCTTGGCCTGAGTTGTGTCTAATGTCATTCCCATTCGTTTTTAAGGTTAAGATCTAGTATGACCCTTCAGCAAGCAGCTCAAAAGGTGATTTGGATAATCCCTTTAGGACTAAAGTTATTTTTAGAGGGAACTGGTATTCTTCAAGCAATCGCTATAAAAATTCTATTAATTAGACTATACTTTCTTAAGGCTTTATCAAGGAAAACAGAGTTTGACGACCGAGTACTTACAGCCGGCCATAGGTCAAAACCTTCCTGCAGGAAATCTAGGACTGAAGATATCAAATTCATGTTCAAATTGTTTGCTGCACAGAAAAAAATTAAACTTTTCCCAAACTTTTAAGTAAATCCGTCTTGTGGATTTGTTCCGACTACGATAACCCTTACAGAAAGCCCCTGCTTACTTAAAAATGTCCTCTCAGGATCCAGGCGGTATGATTTAGATTCTGGAGATCTGGATAATGCAATGGACCCTGAGCTAACAGGTCTGGTTTCAGTGGTAACTGCCAAGGCTTGTCTCTGGACATGCAAACCAACTTCTCTTTGGCCAGGCTGGAGAGATTAAGATGATAGTCGTCCTTTCTTCTGCAATCTTTTTTATCACCTAAGGATGAAGTCGAAGGAGAGGAAGGGCATACGCTAGGGAAAAATTCCAAGTCTGTGCTTATGCATCCACCTCTATGACCCCATCCCTCCCACACAGGAAAAAAAGGTTTGGCACTTTGAGATTTGTGCTATGGCAAATAAATCAATCTGAGGAACCCCCCATTTTAAGGTTAGCTGCTGAAGCACTTCCTGATTCAGAATCCACTCGGAAGGAGGCACTTCTGTTCTGCTCAGGGAGTCTGCAACTATATTCAGGGACCCTTTTAGGTGAACTGCTGAAAGTGACTTTATCTGATGTTGATGAGGTAGTAGGAAGGATTAGGCCAGATTCTGCAAAGTTGCAGATCTGGTTCCCCCTTGCCGGTTTAAGTAAGCTACTGTTGTGGTATTGTCTGATCATATCTGAACCTCTTTTCCAATCACTAGATGACGGAAGTGATACAGAGCTTGCTCCACCGCCTTCAGCTCTCTGAAGTTTGATGATTTTTCCTGAAATTTTGCTGACCAGTGTCCCTGGACATACCAGGAGTCTAGATGTGCCCTCCAACCTCACGAACTGGCATCTGTTGTTATAACAAGTTTGTCTCCATGCCCTCCGTGTTCCCTGTCAATAGGAGATCGTCAAAGTAAGGAAAAATGGAGATTCCCTGGAGTCTCAGCACCCTCATGACTTCCGACAATATCTTCGTGAAGATCCTGGGAGCCGAGGAGATTCCAAACGGCAAGGCCCTGTACTGAAAGTGAATCACGTCTCAATTTAGGAGGATTGCAAATCTCAGAAAACAAAGGTGCGACTGAAAAATGGCTAAATGTAGGTAAGCATCCTGTAAATCGATGTTCACCATGAGGTTCCCTTATGGTGAAAATAGATTCCATCTTGAACCTTTTGTAGATCAAAAAAAATTTTAGTCAAAATCAGTCTGAAGGTGCCTGATGGTTTTTGTACCAGGAATACATAGGACCCTGCCAGGTCTTCAGCTAAATAGCCCTTCTGGCTATTTAGCCATGACCCTGACTGCCTCGCCCGAGGTGTCTTCTAAGAAAGAGACTGGTCAAAACAAGCTGGAGAGGGTTTCTAATAAAGCCTGTTTAGGGGTATCAGTTTCTTTATATCCCTTTAAGTTTTGGAGCCAAACACCTAAATTCCAGGCCACACAATCTGATGCAAGGGCCATTCTTAAAGTGAAAAAAGCCACATTCCCAGCCCTTTTGAGGATACCTTTTGTGCATCTGTCCATGGGGTCCCTTAAGGTGCCAGAATCTTCAAAGCTCAAGTCAGAAGATCTGGAGACCTGTGCTAGAGTGGCATCCAGTCTGAGACATTTGGTCCCGGCTTCATAGGTTGACTCCTCAAAAGGAAATTTGCACTTAATCGAGTTTGAGAGAAACTTTCTCTCAGGGAACTGTCATTCCTTTTTGATTAATTGGATGAATAGTTCGGAAATGATCAATCCTTCTGTGTCTGAAGCTTATGATAAACTGTGTCCTGAGCTGACATCTACAAATTTCATAGTGAAACTCTAGAGGTTCCTTTATCCTCTGAACCATCTCCACTGAAACCCTCATTCAGAGAATCCTCAGTGGAGGAGGCTAATCCTTCACTCTCATCCGTCCCCCGAGCTTTGAATAACAGTAGGAAGAGGCTGAGAAGGTGCAAGTTGAGAAGGTACTGGTGAAGAGAGGGGCAGAAATGAAGATATCTGGGGGTAACTCAGACAAATTCTGTGTCCCAGCCGTTTCCCAGAGGGGAAACACGATACTGATGACTGCGAGGAAGGAGTGGGGCTTTTAAATTCTGTCCCAGTTTGTGTTCTACATTTCTACTAGAATGATACAATTATCAAAGCGGATAATTTTCATTATCCCATGTTTTGGTTAATACCCCCGGGGCATTCCGATTGGGTGTGAAACCCTGCCGGTGGCCCATTATACATACCTCCCGAGCCACCCCACAGCTCATTCACAGCTCCTCTCCAATCAGATGCATACAAATGAGCAGCAAAAAAAGATGAATGGAAGCATAGCCACTTTTCCTGATTGGTGGTGGCATGCCCTGAATCTCCCTCCCTGCACCAGCCATCAGAGGGTTTAAACAACATAAAGGCCGTGTCTGTGTTTTTTTTTTTTGGGGGGGGGGGGTTGTATAACTACCAAATTTTGGAAACAGCAACGTTCATAATCACAGATAGGAGTCTTAATGGATGCCACCATTAAATAAAAATATCTAATTAGAATATATAAATAATTAGAATAGTATAAAATTAAATAATAAAAGGATGAGCCAATAAATCAAAGGCCACATCTCATATTATTAATTCTATAGCCCTTTTCCTTGCAATACTTCATCCACTAAATAAAGCCATTTATAAGCTCATTTAATTGGATTGCAGTAAATGCCTCACACGCATTATCCCCATAAGATTTGGTTAAATAAAATAATTAGGCCTTGTTTAATCAGTTGTTTGTGATTGTTAACTTAATTCTTCAGAAGTGTGTCGGGAACAAGACACCACATAGAGCACATAGAGCAGAACATCCCCTAGCCTAGAAAGCTTGCAGGCTTGCCCTCATTAGACACAAGTCCAGGAAAGGGGTGGCCCTCCTGGAAACTGACAAACAGGGTGCAGTATTATACTTTGGATATGATTTATGATCTGATTTATTAAAGAAAAACTATTAAAGAAAAAAAGTTCAGTACTGAAATTAAAACATGCAAAGTGTGACCCTGTCTCAACACAATATTCACCATTTTATGTATTTCCGAATTCACAAAGGTCCAAGAAAACTCAAGCATCGTAACTCTAAATCAAAATTAAAGTCCAGCCTGTTCCCAACCCCCGTCTTGTCCTCCCTCTTCTGGTGCGGAGACATGACAGGGGGGTTAAAAAATAAAATTCTTTACCTCCCCCCATTATCCAGCACTGTTAACCCTGTGAATTCATCACTAGATGTGCCCATCTTGGACAGGCTGCACAGAGTGCCATCCCTGACTCTGTGTGCGTGTCTATCCACCCATTCACCTGAAGCCGCTCTGTGCGCTGTATGGCTACCATCTATATTGCTGGTGACAGAGCTGGATTTCTGGGACAGGTAAGGTGTTTTAATTTTTAACCCCCTGTCCTGTCTCGGTGCCAAGGGAGAGAGGACAGAGCAGGGGGTGGGAAGACTGGACATCCACTTAAAGAGTAGTTTTATTATTATATTATGCACACAAAGGATGGAATGGCCTCCTCCCACTCCCAAATCTGAACCCCACAGAGACTGACCATTGCACTCAAAAATATGAAAATCTCTTGCAAGAGCCTAGCAAGGCTCGAAGCGCGTTGGCGGCAGCCTGGGGGAGCCATCCTGTATTAATTGTCAGTAAGCATTTTTTCACTTGTTATTGTTTGACTTTGTTGCACTTTAACTTTGTACTGTGGTCTGCATATTTGCACTTATAAGAGTGTTATTTGATGATTTTTTGGAGATGTAAGCACTTTAGAGAAGCACTGTCACTTTATAACTCAGTAGATACACATGTGGTATAGAGAGAGGTTAGTTATATGGTTTATTCATTCATTAGGCAATAGACAGGAGTACAAGCTCCCCTGGTGGCGCCATTTCTTATGGCACAGCAAGTTTGTTTTTATGTAAGTGTATAATAAAACATATTAGATTTTCATATTTTTGAGTGCAATAGTCAGTCTCTGTGGGGTTCAGATTTGGGAGTGGGAGGAGGCCATTCCATCCTTTGTGTGCATTGTTTGGGGCACACCCCACAGGGCAGTGCACCTAGAATTGATCATTACATCAGTGCCGCCCCAACTTGGGCCACTTGCCCCAGTGGCGTTCTTTAGCAGACTTTATTATTATATTATTTATTGATATAGTGGCAGCGTTAATCCATGGAACAGAGTAAAGCATACAGTACATAGACTATTACAAAGTTCAAAATGAACCTGGATCAGAATAGGAGAAAGAGTGCTGCCTTTACAAGTGTACATTCTAAAGGAAAAAGTGTGGAGATCAAAGGGGAAGGTTTATAAGTGGTAAGTATTGCATTGGTGACATGCGATCTGTGGGGGTTAAGTTAAAATTTAAACCAGGTCATATGCTTTTGAGGGTGCTTTTGGAGTGTTGGGGAGTGTCAAATGGGTCAGAGAAGGGCATACCAGAGGAGTGGAAAGGCATGTCAGAAGTGCTGGACGCAGTAGTGCAAGGAGGGGACAAGAAGGTCAGAGAGAGAGCAGAGGATTACTTTGGGTTTGTATCACTGGATAAGAAAGAGAGATATTTGTAAGTTACAGAAGTGTTCCCCAACCCTCTCCTCAAGGTCGTGTTTTGTGGATCTCCGCATAGCTGACTCCTGAGTTCTGTGTGAGCATGAATTACCTCACTAGTGCATCTGTGAGAGCTGCAAAACACGACCTGTTGGTGGGCCTCGAGGAGGAAGGTTGGGGAGCCCTGAGCTATAGTTAGGATTTGAACCTGAAATCTCTGTGAAACTGGCAGCCAGTGGAGGAACTGACAGAGGGGGGCAGCACTAGAAAAGCAAGGAGAGCTGGGTGAGGCGAGCAACAGTAGAAAATAGGTTGGACAGGTGACAGTCTGTTTGTTGGCAAACCAAAGTTTGTTGCATTAGTCTAGTTGGGATATGATTGGGGCATGTAGCAGCATCCTGGTAGTTGTAGGTGAGGACGGTATTCTATTGTACTAGGAAGCCACACTTTCTTTTGCTCTAATTTGTATGTTTTACGCGCTCATTCTTAAGACTGGATCGGAGAAGTATGTTAAAATGAAAAGATGGAGAAAATTACTCTACCCCTTGTTGATAGATATGAACAATTTACAACTACTTGGTTTCCATGGTTGACATTGGACGAATATATAAAATTAATAAAAGGCTAATACACACACCAGTCCGTCCCCTAAAGCAACACTAAGACTAGACCTAGCCCTGATTCTCTACAACAGGATAGACTTCCTGCTGCACAATGGTTTTGCCGGAGCACACTCCTACTCCCTTCTCTCATCACTAATGAAAGATAAATCTTGTTAGAAAAATGGGTAGATATTTACCATCATAAGAATGTGTGGTAAATACTGAAACAGTAATCTGTAAGCAATTAATGATTGTGGAATTTTGTAGACCCCATGTGTCAAACTCAGAGCCTGGGGGCCAGATGCGACCCTACAAGTCTTTTTATGTGGCTCTCTGACAGGTATCAGACAGTGTTGGCTGGGTGGCACCCCTTCTAACTGGTCCTGTAACTCCAAGGCTTCTGACATCAGCAGCTGTTCCCCACGACTGTGTGAGGTGCTGACGAGTGCACTGATATGCAGCACAGTGCCGCTTCTAAACCCAGGTGCTATGCTGGTGCATGCATATTTAATGTTATTTTTGGGGAAGATAGTGTAGTGTCTGTACCTGTTCTAGCTCTGTGTGCAACCAGCTCTCATTAGGGAGAGGAGTCGAAACCCATCAGACAGAGCATGCTACCTATTCTGCAGGGGGTCTTGCAAGCTTTGCTAGTTAAGGTGGAAAGAAAAGATTTAGAGTTGACCTGGGATAAATAAATCTGCACCTGTCCTGGGCAAAATCATTTTGTGTGACTGATTTGAATTAAAAGCCCTTTAAAGGTGACCACAATGCTGATGAGGCCTTCAATGAAAACTAGTTTGACAAGCCTGCCGTAGACCCTTCCCCTTCAATCTTGTTTAAGTAAAGAACGTTAGAAACAAAAAATTTGTTTGGTACACATTGAATAGGACAATAAGTGTGCAGCATTGAGGAAGACAACCAGGTCAAGAAAGATGCCTCCATTGTATCTTCCAGTATCGAATTGTATTAGGAAGCCATCATTCCTTTTTGTATGTTTAGTACTATTATTTTTGTTGCTCAGCCTGTTAAATTCCAATTTGATTCTATCAAACCTAAAAATAATGTAGCTATCATGTTGATTTAACATGCCCTGCTGTACCTCTTCACTGCAGGCCATACTAACACTTCTGCTTCTCCTTGGAATGGCAGCCATTCAGTGACTGTAGTGACCAATCAGATTCACTGGATGTGAAGCCTGCACCTGTATGGCTGCCCTGGGAACTTGATTGTTTCAAAGTTATTTTTCTCTTTTTACTCTTTAGTTCTTGCACTAGAGAGATACTAGAGGTAAATAGTGAATTAAAATGTATTTTCAGGCCGTTAATCCAATTTTACCAGTCCTTCAAAATGTACTTGATACATGCATGCTTAACGTACATATTTACTGTCAACATATAGACGTAGGTTTTTACAGAAAAGTGGATCATGTGTATAAGGTTGGAAACACTTGTAGCATTTAAGAAACTCAGCTCAATCAATTTCATTTCAAGAAATGCACTTTAATCATGTGCCGCCTTCTCAGCAGATTATTACACAGTTTGACAACAGTTTAAAAGCAATGAAGCCTGAGAGCACAATTAATGCAAAACAATGGCAATTAAAAAGTACCGAAGATAAATCAGGAACAAATACAAAAGTAATTAAAAGAAGAAGCGAAAATGGGATTAGTTACAGAAAGGTGGATTGGGGGGGAGAAGATACCCAGAGACACACATACAGAACAGAGCGATAGTGACGCATGATTCATAGAAACAGGAAGTTTACTTAAAAGGTTTTGAAATTAAACAAAAAATGACATTCAAACTGCTAAGTGTGTAATGTAAGAAGCTCTGAGAAGGAGAAAAATGGTGCAACAAAATCAGCCGCAACAGATTAGTTTCAGCTCATTCACAATGGATAATCTTCTGTAACATTTACAAATTAAGCCAAAGAAATATATTCAGGCATGGGACACAGCCCATCCTAAAAAGGAACACCACATTCTTTTGGGATGCTCCTGCTGTGTGTAACTAAAGAGAAAGCAGAGTATTCTTAGTTTTCTGGCAATCCTTCAATCCCTCTTATTTTGAAGAAAATAACATTAACAGTTACTACTAGTGGTTATCAATAAAAAAAACAGACAAAAAATTAAATAAGTGGCTTCCCCTATGAAATAAAAAATAACTTCCCCCTACCCCAACACCCTTGGTTGAACTTGATGGACATATGTCTTTTTTCAACCGTATTAACTATGTAACTATGTAACTATGTAAGTCAGTTGGTGAGAAAGCACTTCTATTACTTGCCCTTTCCCCCCTCCCATGCCCACAGACATGCATGGCGAGGTAAGTAAACACAGCAATCCTGGAGAATTTACACATCAGGGCATCCCACTGCACTGCAAACATGTATCCTAGTCAATGGGGCTTAGACACATCTGCATGTAGTATCCTCTCCCCCGAAAAAAAAATTACATGCAGGTGAGTCTCAATCCTCATACAGCCAAATACATTTGGCATTGTCCCAATGTTCAAAACACATGTCTACAAGTGGAAGGTGTTTGGCTGTGTAAATTTTAAACTAATGCTCGGCACTGTACTCAGTGGCTTTCAGCGTGCATTTGATGGCCCTGAGATGTAAAGAGATGATTTGCATGACTCCATCCACTGCAAGGAGTCATGGGCCATACTTGTGTTGGGCGCTGTGTAAATACTTTCCGTTCTAGGAAAGCACCTTTTCCTATACCTTGGAGTCTCTTTAGCCACTTATAATAAGGAGGAACATTACAGGTTTTGGGGAGTTAATAAAAACTCCCCAAACCTGGCTTGCCCAGCCCCCCTGCCTCTCCGGTTTAGCACGTAACTATTACAAAGCTACCTCTCCAGTCACATCACACTCTGCAAACCTCCACTCCCTCGCCATTCTCCCTAGGGCAGCGACTAGCCAAAGGCTTTTCGACAGACATCGTGTTGCCCCTCAGATCTCACACATGTGCCGTGTCATTGCATTGGCTACAACGACACTGAGCACAGGCGCACGTGAGACTTGAGGAGCAGTGATTCGAACAGTGACCGGCGAAGAGGTAGGTATGTTGCCATCATTCAATGACAGCTAAGGGACAGAGGGGGTGGGAAGGGGGTGGAATTCAGCAGTATGCCCATCTAACTTTTATAGGCTGATGCATCTAACTTGATGGTAGATAAAGGTGTTTGTGTTTCTAAATGGAAATATCTTAATGGACGGAATAGAAAGTATCCTAGGTCATTTTTCTTTTACAGCAACAAAGTGCTCTGTCTATAGTTTTATGTAGTATAAAATGTATGCTTTAAACAAGTGCCAGCTGTCTGTGCACATTTCAACACGAGACCTGCTCGCTGTTCTCTGGCACATATTCACATTAGCTCAGTCCGAGAGGAAATCCTGGCTCAGTCTCTGCTGTGTGATATATTATAACAGACACTAAACTAGGAGGGCCGTTTAATATGCATGGAAAGTATGTGTTGAGCTTTAAATTGGCCAACTTCATAATTGCGTACAGCAGAATTGGAAAATGACAAATTGCACAGTAAAGGAAACTTCATGTCTCTACGGCCGGCTGTTGAAAAATGTGCAGCAGCTTGTGAAAGGTTTTAAAAAGTAAAATAAAATTCAATCTGATACAACATGCTCTAATTACATCCTTAAAGCTATCAAGATTGTTTTTTGCATAATTATGCAACATTTTTGGCAGCACTTTACAGGCTACAGAAGCATTTGCTTGGCTCCACATAGGAGCTTACAATCTGCATGTCTATAACGCACACCCACACTATAGATAATTGACCCAGCAGTATGATACTGAAACATCATAGACTACAAATAATACAAACATTTATCAGCATGTGAAATTAATAGTAGTTGCTGTGGAAAATGTAAGTGGGCAATGTTAAAGAGGAACATCAGAGGGGTTGCTCTCCCTTTTTTTATTTTAATGCTATAAAACTTACCTTTTTGGGCAAATCGTGCTCAGCCCTCATCGCTCTGATATACCGTCGCACCTACGATGGTGCGCATGCGTAGTGTCATTCCATAGGCTGAAATCACACTTGGCGCAAATGCCCAAGGTTTGAAGGGTGGCTGTCTGATAGGTGAGTGTGGCTAGAGCCGATCCTCATTCACAGATGGCTAAGGTGGGGGGCAGGTATAGCAACTAGGAAAGCAGCAGGTGTTTTAGATAATGCCAACATCTAATAGGTAGTGCGGGAGGGGGGCAGGATGTTATGTTATGTTGGGAAGGTGTAAGCAGGTCTGTTCTACTTAATAGATACCCACCATTAGTGCCCCAATAGTCATGTGAGCCTTGGTACAGAATGGTTTATATGGCCTTGAAGGCCAACAGTTGCCTTTATACCCACCAGGTGTCTCTGATGGGGGGCCAGAAGCAACAGCTACCCCAGCAACAGCCTTTTGGCAAACCGCCGAACTGCAGCAATATGTGTTGAGCCTAGGCCTGAGCCACGTGTTAAAGTGGACCAGTGTCTCTCCAAAACACTACCTCCTGCTTCCCATATAGCCTGGCAAATGCATATATGCACCTGAGAACTGTGTGGTTGGTAGAGATTTGGGGGATTTGGTGCCCTGCTTTTACTTTTGGCCAGGACCACACCTTTTTTTACTGTCTATATTTGCAGAAGAACTTGTGATAGGCCAAAATGTTTCAACTGCCGCATACATTCTGCTGCATGCTGAGCATTATTCAGCATTACTCAGTTTTACAGCTGGCACATAGGAAAGTAGTTTCCTCTAACCTTCTCACCCTGTATGAAAATTGATGGAGCAGAAATTCCTGATCCCTACGTACTGGAAATGAAGAGTAAAATATGGAACTTATATTGTGGTTTCTTAAGAGCTGCCAGGATATACCAGATCACACTATAACTCATCCTATGGTTACCGGGTCACTGGTCAAAATAAAATTCACTTCACCTACTTGCAAAAGAGTCAGATGCAAGGTGCTAAAGAGTTTGTCCATCTTCATTTTAGTTTCATTAACCCTCCAGCAGAAACTGGGCTGGCAATATAGCATCACATAATTGAAATTTCCACCACAACACCAATACAAATCAACTCTACATCCCAAGACCATGAAATTTTACCTCAACTGTATCCCACTGTAATGTACTTTCCCCTTCACTGAGCTCTGCTCCTCCAATACATCAGGAGTTTGGTTTGACTATTATTTTCACTCTACAAGGCTGCTCCCTAGATTGCCAAATGAACTGCAGCACTACCAAAAGTTAATTTACAATTTCAGTCTCCAAAGAACCTTTCCCTTACCTTATCAATATAAATATAATCAATTACCTAGTACTATTGTCAGAATAAATGGACTTTTCAAATAGCACTTTATTCTCTGTGGATATATTTTCAGTTGTATGAATTTTCACCAACAGTATTTGTTTTATTTTGACACTCTCAGGCACTGACGGTTTAAAGCGGACCTATCAATTCTTCTTAGGGCTCTTTTTCAGAGTGACGCTGCTTCTGTGCATTTCAACGGGCTCAGGAATAGATGCAGGAACATCTATTACAGTAAATTGGGGCATGGTGCTTCAGTGTGTTGGTCACACATGCCTCCTTTGAAAATATTTGTCAGCCTATGGAAGTCAAAAAGCTGTAACATCAGGTTAATTGGTGTACTTTTAATATTAGAGATGGTACTCTAAGGACCCTGAGGCTGTGATGGTTGAACATGATTAAATTAAACAGGGAGAAACACTAACCCTATTTAAAATCAAGGTTTGGGCTTTGGCAACATTATGTCAAAATGTTTCTTTGATTTTGCAAGTAGTGTTTGATAGCTAGCAGACAGACAATCAACCATTTTTGATGGGAGGGATTTGCAAAGAAATTTTGAAATTCCAGGGGGGTAATATCCAATTGTGGAGTAAATCTTACACTTCAAAAGAAATCAAAGAACACCATTTTGTAAAAAAAAGAATCCTAGGTTTAAAAAGCTACCAGACCCTAATTTGAAACTACTGTATTTCACCAAATAATTTCAAATAATGACTCTTTTTTTTGACTGTCTACACCTGTACACCTCAATAATGCAGGCAAACCAACAATACAAGGAGAAAGGAGAAATAGGAATGGCCTTACAGACGAAGAACCCATCACTGTTCCTGCATCATTTAGAAATACATTACCCATTTTGATAAAATATGTATTCGGTATACACCATGGCCCACTAGCTTTAGGACTTATGGTCACTTTCCTCATCCATTAATTCCAGCAACCAATTTGTTAGAAAGAGAAATGGGTTATTCTTGTACACAAGACTCCCTACTTTATTCCATCTTCATTACTAAAGGTTGACAAGGACACATACAAAGCAAGTCTAATAAATAAGTTATCAGACCTCCCAAACAAACACGTTGGTGAGTAATAAGCATTTGAAAGCAATTGGATAACTAGATGCTGTGAAAATGTAACTAGATATAAGAAAAAAGGGAAAAAATACCGTTTTGTACTCACCTTTAAAATGGGTATTATGAGTGTGCAATACACTCCACTTCCTTCTTCATGACATCTGGGTTATTCCCCAGTAGAGGGCGAACTTCTGCAGAGATGAATATGCAAAAAAGAAAGCCCCTCCCAGTCCATATATACCTGGGACCTCCCACCAATTCTCCAGTGTACAAAAGCAGTAAAGGGACCAGGAAGTACCAAATATAACCGTAACAAACAAAAACAATGGTTCACCATATAAAAGCTCCAGAATACCTGAAACAAACTAGGATGGGGTGAAGTGCAGTGTATGGCACACTCATAATACCCGTTTTAAAGGTGAGTACTCACAAAACGGTATTATTCTAAGTGTGCCATACACTCCACTTCCTTCTTCATGACATCTGGGACATCCAATAGCAGTGTCCGTCATGGGTGGGAACCAGAAACAGTAAGGAATGTACCAACTCAAACCACTGCAGCTTGCAGAACCTTGCGGCCAGAAACAGCATCCGCTGAAGCCCGCACATCAACCTTGTAAAGGTATGAACGGAAGACCAAGTAGCAGCCTTACAAACCTGCCCAACAGAAGCCTGGTGCTGAAAAGCCCAGGATGCAACAACAGCACGAGTAGAGTGCGCAGTAACCCTAAAAGGGGGAGTCCTCCCCTTAGCAGAATAGGCTCCAACAATGGCCTGACGAATCCATTTGCTAATCGTAGATCTAGCAGGAGCCAAACCTTTCCTGGGCCCGCAGTGCACCACGAAAAAAGCTTCCGTCTTGCGGAAGGAAGAAGTAATCACCAAATAGTACTTCACACAGCGAACAACATCCAAATTGTGCAGAACCCTCTCCTTGTCATTGCTAGGCTTAGGACACAGGGAAGGGAGAACAATGTCCTGAGTGAGGTGGAAGACACCACCTTAGGAAGGAAATCCGGCTTAAAACGAAAAAACCACCTTATCCTGGTGTCTCTCAAAATAAGGGGCCTGAATCGACAGGGCCACCAACTCAGAGACACGCCGAACAGAGGTAATAGCCACCAAGAAATCCACTTTCTGAGTGAGAACTGAAAGAGCAATATTCTGTAACGGCTCAAAAGGAGGACCCTGCAGAGCCGAAAGAACCAAATTCAAATCCCAAACAGGGACTACAGCCTTCCGAGGGGGCCGCACATGCGCGACCCCTTGGAAAAAAGTCCTAACCAGCGGGTGTAAAGCAAAAGACCTCTGGAAGAAAACCAACAGAGCAGAAACCTGTCCTTTCAAAGTACTAAGCTGGAACCCAAGATCCAGATTATGCTGAAGAAACTCCAAAATCCTGGGTATAGAAAAAACCCTGCAAGGCAAAGTTCTAGACTCACACCAATAAATGTAGGACCTCCAAGTCCTATAGTAAATGCCAGAAGAGGACCGCTTCCTAGCCCAAATCAGGGTCTAAACAACAGCCTCAGAAAAACCTTCCTCTTTCAAGATGAAGGTTTCAGCAGCCAAGCCGTCAAAGCCAGCGTTTGTAAATTGGGGTAAAACAGATGACCCTGAGATAGCAGGTTCGGCAGCAAGGGAAGCTGGTACTGGTCCATGGCCATCCTTACAACGTCTGGGTACCAAACTCTTCTTGGCCACCTTGGAGCCACCAGAATCGCTGGTGCCCCTTCTAGAACCAGTTTGCAAACTACCTTGCCCAGCATGGAGACAGGTGGAAACAGGTACAGAAAGCCCAGCCATTGACAAGGCATCCACTGCCCAAGCCAGGGGATCCTGAGAAAGAGACACAAAGGCCGGAAGTTTGTGATTGTGCCTCGAGGCAAAGAGGTCCACCTCCGGAGTCCCCCACCTGCGGCAAAGATCCAGAAAAACCTCGGGGTTGAGAGACCACTCTCCGTGGCGAGAGGATCCCCCCTCCCGGAATGTAGACTGCCGAAAGGCAAGGAACATTTCTCTCCTGCTGTGAGTCCCTCCTTGGTGATTTATGTAAGCCACCGCCGTTCGGTTGTCCGAACGCACCTGTACCGGAAGACCCCGCAACTGTGTGGTCAGCCGAGCCAGAACCAGTCGAATGGCTCTGAGCTCCAATACATTGATGGGGGTGTGAGCCTCCTGGGGACCCCACACCCCGCTGAACTGATGACTCTTCCAATAACCTCCCCAGCCCGACAGGCTGGCATCCGTGGTAACCGTCTCCCAACAGGGGACCACAAAGGATCTGCCCATCACCAGATTGCTCGAGTCCAGCCATCAGTGAAGGGACTGCCGAACCCTGGGAGACATCTTGAAAGGTTGATCCAATGACTGTGGGCTCCTGTCCCAATACGTGAATAGGAGAAGTTGAAGAGATCGCATATGAAACTGTGCAAACGGCACCGCCTCGAAGGAGGACACCATCAGACCCACCAGTTTCATCTCCTGTCGGATAGAGGGAGAAGGACTGGCCAGAAGAAGACAGATCAGGCCCTGAATCCCCTGCACTTTGGCCTGGGGCAGAAACACTCTGGCCCGACTGGTATCCAGATTCATGCCCAGAAAGGAAATCACGCGAGACGGGGAGAGAGAAGACTTGGTGCGGTTGATCACCCACCCGAACCTCTCCAGGGTCGACACCACCTGGTGGGTGTCCAGTTCCGCCTGCTGAAGGGAAGAAGCTGAAATCAACAGATCGTCCAGATAAGGCACAATGCGAATGCCCTGAGATCTGAGCAGAGCCATTACGCCCGCCAAAACCTTGGTGAAGACCCTCGGTGCCGAGGTCAGACCGAAGGGAAGAGCTACAAATTGATAATGTTGATCCTCCACCGCAAACCGGAGAAATCTCTGATGTGCCTGAAAAATTGGAACATGCAGATACGAATCTTTGATATCTATGGACGTCATAAAATCCCCTTGGCGAAGGGAATTGATAGCCGAGTGCAGAGTCTCCATGCGGAACTTCTTGGCTCTGAGAAACCTGTTGAGAACCTTGAGATCTAAAATGGGTCTCACCGAACCCTCCTTTTTGGGAACCGTGAAAGATTGGAGTAGTAACCCCTGCCTCTCTCCAACAGAGGCACCAGGCATATAACCCCCATGTCCAGAAGGTTTTTTTTACTGCTAACAGGAGCCCCTGTGCAGCCTGAGGGTCCGAGGGCACCCAAGACCTTAAGAATCTTGGGGGCGGCCAGTACTCAAACTCCAGTTTGTACCCGGAGGTGACCACTTCCAAGATCCAATTGTCTGTGACCTCCCGGGCCCAGACCTGGAAGAAGAGCCGCAGCCGTCCCCCCACCCTTGCGGGTGTTAGGGCGCCCCTTCATTGCTGAGCCGGTTTAATGGCAGGCTTGGGCTTGGAACCCCAGGCAGCTGCGGGACGTGCCCGACCTCTGCCTCTGTTCCAGGACGAGCCCCTGACGCCTGAGAAGGCCAGACCCCTAGAGGCTCTGGCCCCTTGAAAGGAAGGAGTGAACGAGCCCGCCCCCCGAAAGGGACGGCGCTGCTTCCTCCGCTGAGGTAACTTACCTCCTTTAGCAACAGCATCCAATTTATCTCCAAACAGCCGCGCACCCAAGAAGGGGAGAGCTGTGAGCGACTTCTTGGCTCCCACGTCCGCTGTCCACTGACGGAGCCAGACCAGTGTGCGTATGGCCACCAGTAAGGCTGACGTCCTACTACACACGACAATGGAGTCTTCCATCGCAGCCATGACAAAATCCATAAACAATTCGCACTTCTTAAGTATAGCGAACTCAGCGCCATCTGGATCAAGCTGAGTGCTATTCAGCCAGTCCGTTTGACACACTTTTCCCCGACTTAGGGAGTCTGCTAGCGTGTTTAGAGTCCCCCTCAAATGAATTGCCATCAGGGATCTTATTTGACTTTGCAAGGGAATTAAGAGATTTAATGCTAGTGCTGTCAGCACCTTTGATTTTGTTCCCCCTTGATGGTTTAGGTAAGCCACTGTCGTTGCATTGTCCGATCTTACCTGAACTTCCTTCCCCGATATTTCCTTCTGGAAATGGTTTAATGCTAGTTTTACAGCTAGAAGTTCCCTGAAGTTTGAGGACTTTTTTGAGATTACCTTTGACCATTTTCCCTGGGCTTGGTGAATCCCCAAGTGGGCGCCCCAACCCCAGCTGCTTGCATCCGTGGTTAATACCACCGGATTTGACTGTCTCCATTATCTCCCTTTTGTTAGATTCGTGGTCTCTTTCCACCAGAGTAGTTCTCTCAGGACCGTTGAGTTTAACTTCACTAACTGGTCCAGTGATTTTTGACTTTTGTCCCAATTTTCTAATAGGAATCCCTGCAGTGTTCTCATCTGTAACTGAGCCCAGTTTACTGCTGGAATTGTTGCCGTCATTAACCCTAGCACCTTCATTATTCCCTTTTCTTCCCCTGGATCTGAAGCGACTTCAATTTGTATAAGGAGGTAGTTTCATTATTGGCTCTCTGTACTAATATTAGAAATGGGTGCAGTAGCAAGCGACCATTGATCATGGGTTACAAATCCTTTTTGGGCATTTTCCATTGAAGCCAACTGTTGCTTCAAAGTAAAAATTTCCCTGAGGATAGCAGCCGAATCATTTTCTCTTTTGGCTTTATCACACCCCATACACAGAGCCAACTGCCAAGAATCCGGAAGAGTGGTATTACAAACTTCACATCTTTTGGTTTTCTTGGTAGACTTAACATGCTTTTTTTCTTCAGACTTAGACTCTCTCTAAAGTTAAAAAAGCATATTTAGCTGGAGCCCTTCCACTGCAAAGAGTATATAACTAATATATATATACATATATATATACACACATACTCATACACACACATATATATATATATATATATATATATATATATATATACATAAACCCATATATATATATATATATATATATATATATATATATATATATATACACACACACACATATACAATATATAGAATATAAAGTGATATGTCAATATTCATACAATGCATATACATATATATACATACACATACATATATATCTATACACCTATACACACATATGCACAATATCTCCATCATATACATATAAAGACATCACTATATATGCTGGCAGGTGTCTCCTACCGAGGTCTGGCTTCCGTCGGGCGCCTCCGACATGATTGCCTCCACTGCAGTGTCCACCTCAGCGTTGGTGGGGTCCGTGGGAGCTCGGCTGGATGCTGCTGCTGTTGCCACTGTCCCTGGGTTTTAAACTAATCCGACGCTCCCGCGCCGGCTCAGCTTAAACACGCTGGTTGAATTTCCGGTTTCCGGCTTCCTGCCGAAAAACCGGAAACGACGCATTTGACGTCACCGACACACCTCCAGATTTTAAAAAATGGAACCGCAACCCTTCTAAAGGATTACTTTCAGATTGGCAGAACAACCCGCGCACCTGCTTCCTATATTACAAAACGGGAAATTTGCACTGTCTGTGCAATTCCCATAGACTATGAGGGATATAGCCCCCGGTTCATCAAGGCTCCAACAGGGTCTCCTGTGGGTTTATATCTGGTGCAGCTGGCTATCTCCAAACTATTGAGGGTAGAAAATAGTAAACTAAAATAACAAACAGGCCGTTGACTAAAAAACATCAGCACACTCTGTCCCAAGGTTTCCCAGGGAGGAAACACAAAGACATGAGGTGGGGAGGAAGGGGTGGGGCTTTTAAACTCTGTTCCTGTTTTGTGTTTCCTCCCAGGGGGTGGAGCATAATCTCTCCATGTGGCCAAGCTGAAGGATGACTTGGAAAAATAAGTATCTGACTCTAGTTTCAGTTATTTAAAAAGAACCTCCAGTTGTTTACACCTCCACAGCCATTTGAGCAACAAAATTAACTGATGGCAAAATTGTGACCCTTCCCTACATGACTGCTGTGGAACTAGCAAGCCTGAGGAACTTGTTAGTTACTTTGCGCATATCGCATAACAGCACCGTACATGTTCTCCACTTCTCAAACAGTTCCATTCGGTATACAAACTTTTTCCATTTCTGCAGTTCACATTATGTTAAATATTGCCACAGAATTGTTTGCACTTTAGATCTAGGGTAGGGGGCATGTAGGCTGATCAAAGGCATAGGTTAACTATTTAGAATTAATAACATTGCCCTTTATTACAGAGGAGAGACCTGATAATGAAGTAGAAGAAAATCTTCTGACAGACATAGAGTAAGGTCACCACATAATTTAAAATGTCACAGGATAGACACTTCTCACAAATGAAGCTCATCTGTACAAATGAAATTCCCAAATGAGAATCATGACTGTGTGAATATGTTTGCATACCCTTATAAATACTGAAGAGTTAGACCAATTCACATTAAATGTATTATTTATCATTACACACATTTTTGTCGCCTACAGCAAGATGCATTAAAAAAGAAAGCATTTTAATTTTTAATATACTGCATGAATATTTACAGTGGAAAGAAAAATCGCTCCATAATATAGATGACGAACCTGTTAATGAGTATGATAAAAAAAAAAATATCCAGCCTGACAAATCTATTAATTCGGGTCATTGAGTGATTTAAAATGTCACTGAATTGCTAACAAATGGAGCTCATCAGTACAAATAAAATTCCCAAATGGAAAAATAATGGCTTATATGAATATGTATACTACTGTAGAAACTTCATAACTATACTCATGAACTCTAATAAACAATCCTCAAATAGTTTAGAGAAATTAAAATATATGGGAGTGTAAGTTATAGCAAAATACAGTTTTTTTTACATGTATGCTGACTTAAAATGGAAGAATAGCCAGAACTTGAAATCATCAGATCAATTCCCCTTCCTACACCCTATTTTGGAAATTCTATGATAAAGAGAGCTCCTCCTGCCAGTATGCAGTCACCTACTGTGCATCAATTCTCATTAAATTGAATATGGCATTGGGAAGGTAGGCCAAAGTGCAATTAGTAGCTGATATATGACACCATATGTGAACCCCTCAATAAAAGCTAATTGATCAAAACAAGCTAAAAGTTTGTTGTGCAAACAAAAACCTGGGTAAAAATCAGAGCTGCAGTTGCTTTTAACTAATTACTACAGATATACACTATGAATAACCAGTGGCAACATGCACCATAGTAATACTAGCCAAAATCTTGTGGATAGGGCAGTACTATCTGCTGGAGAGAACAAGTTATCATAAAGCAAAATGTTCCGAAATAAACTGCAGAAATGCAATATTAACAAATGTTGCTACTTTCTGCCCGTGAACTTCCCAAAAATATGGAGGGGGGTGACAATCCTTATGGGAGGGGTGTAACAATTTATAAGGGCGCTGCTATGTATGCCCAGCGATAGAGGATGAGATTGCTCATTCTCCATCATAAGTTCGAAGACACCTGAGATACATGGAGAAAAAAACATTTCTTCTAACACCAATGGCTTTACCAGCTATTTGGTAACAACAATTGACTGTAAACAGGGGTGCCTGAGATGGCCCTGGGAGAACAGGTCTGGACATTGAGGAAGCCCCAAAGAGCTGACCACAACTAGATTTACTGCATCTGCATACCAGCTCGTAACAGCTTCCTAACTGATCATGCACAGCACCTTGTGCTGGAATGTGGGGGCAATGACCAGGCTGAAATCTTTCCTAGTCTGCACCTAGCACATCTTAGGTTTATGTGAGTGTCTACCTCCACCTCCACCGAGACTGCGCCAACTCAGAAACTTGACGTACAGAGGTAATAGCCACCAGAAAAAATGACCTTGAGTGTCCAGATGCTTAATCAGGGGCTCAAAGGGCGCTCCCTGGAGAGCTGATAGCACCAGATTTAAGTCCCACGCCGGTAAAAATAGGCTTGCACAGTGAATGTACATGGGTGACTCCCTGAAAAAAGGTTTTTATGAGACTATTATCAGCGATTGGCTTCTGAAAGAAGATAAAGGGAAGCATGACCCTTTAGGGTGCCTAACTAAAGGCATGATTCTAGGCCATTCTGCAGGAAACAGAATATCATCTGCAAAAAATTTTCCTGGACTCACACTAGGTGATAAATGCCAGTAGTAATCTTAGATGGTGTCTGCTTTCGGGCCTGGATCAGGTATGTATAACCCTGGGCAATAAACCCCTCTCTGTCAAGATCGAGATTCAATAGCCAGGTCGTCAAAGACAGCATTCATAATTCGGGTGCAGAGGGGCCCCTGTGTGAGAAGATCAGAGATGCCAATGATCTCCTGCCGACATCCTTACTGTGTCCGAGAACCAGCCTCTCCTTGGCCAGTGAGGAGCCACCAGAATAGCCGGTACCCCCTCTTGAGCTAACTTCTTTAGGACTCGACCCAGGAGCGGGAACGAAGGGAATCCTATGATTGTGTCTGGATGCAAAGAGGTCCACACTTGGATGCCCCCAACGAAGTCAAAGGGCCTGAAAAAAACCCTCTGACCTACCCTTAGAGTTCTACTGTTCCTTGTACCCCCCTAGTGGTGTCCGATTGTCTGACTGGACCCGAACAGCATGTCCCTTCAGACCGGGAGTCCAATGCTGGAGCACCAAAATATTGCCCTTAATTCCAAAAGATTTATGGTAGGTAAAAACTCTCGCCGGGACCCTATTGTCCCTGAATCGCTAGTGCCTTCCAGACTCCTCCCCAGCCTGTCAAGCTAGCATCTGTGGAGATGATTTCCAGAGAGGTGGCAAAAAGACTTGCCCACCTCTAAGTGTATGAGGTCCAGCCACCAAAGTAGAGATTGCCTGGCCAAGGACGTTAGGACAAAAGACCAATCCAGTGACTCTGAGGCCCGATCCCAGACAGTCAAAAGCTCCTTCTCCAGAGGCCTCATGTGAAAATGAGCAAACGGTACTGTCTCGAGGCAGGGCATCCTCAAACCTACCAGCCGCATCCCTTGACGATCGATGACTGCTGGCAGGCCAGAAGAGACTCTATTTTTTGTTCTGGGAGAAAATTATGCCGTGCCCAAGGACATCCCCAAAAAAAAGGACCTTACTCTTGATGGGGTTATGCGAGATCTTGGATAATTGTTTATCAGTCCAACCTCTCTAGGGTCGACAATACCGACTGCATGTTCCTTTCTGTCTCCTGAAAAGACGGAGCCCTGAACAACAGAATGTCCAGGTAAGGGATTATGTGAATCCCTAGAGCCCTCAGGATGGCCCTTGGCCCTGGCAGCACCTTGGTAAAACCCTTGGTGCCGTGGATAGACCAAAAGGAAAAGGCAACAAACTGAAAAGCTAGCCTTCCAAGGCAAACCTTAGAAACCTCTGATGACCTGGAAAGAACCCTTGCGGGAGGTCAGGCTGCATACTCAATTTTGTAACAAAAAGACACCAACTCCTGTATCAAATGATCCGACATGTGGTGCTTCCAGACCGGAGCAACTGCAGAAGCCACGGGTGGGGGCGCCCTTTCATGCCTGAGTGAACTTGGCAGGAGGCTTTGATTTAACTCCCAAAGAGATACTTGGCTTCCTCTGCGACCTACGTCTGCTCCAGAAGTCCAGAAATAGGAACCTCTGCCTCCTTGAAAGATCGGGATACCGAAGACCTACAAAAAAACCCCAGCAGACTTCATCTTTTGAGGAAGCTTGCTCACCTCCTTAACCAAAACATCAAGGCGCTCTCCAAACAACCAACCCCCAAAAAAGGGAAGGTCTGTAAAAGATTTCTTAGATGTGGCGTTAGCTGACTAAAGCTTAACCCTTTAAGTGCCAGCCTTCCTAGAATTTTTGTCACCCTGACCACGTTTCACTATTTGGCGCTACATATGTTCAACCTTCAGCAGAGTCTGAGCTTCAACATGCAATGTCTTGTTTGGCCTTTTTTTAGTGTATTCTCAATACTTTTGGGTAAAATATGTGCAAAAAAATAAAAAAAATCTATTTTTTGCAATTTGTAGTGTTTTTCACTACAATAAAATCTTATTGCATGTGAAACCCCAATTTCTCCTGGTTACAGCGGTACCACATATGTATTGGTAGACACCATTTCCTGCCCAGAAGACTCCCCCTAACTGAAACAGCGCTTTAGGAGATTTTCAGATAAAATACAACTATGCTACATGCTAAGCGCACCTTGCAGTTTTTCCAGAAAAACAATCCTTTACATTTAAAATACGCCCCACAAAATATATATTCTCTGGAAGTACATGCCTCAAGCTTTCTAGGCGTACCAGGCTTGTTTATGTGGGTGTAGTTTTGTGGAAGTAATCCCTCAATGAATTCTTTGGTTGCACAGAGTTTCCCTAAAAAAGAATAAAAAAGAAGAATCAAAGCCACATTTTCCTAAAAATAACTATATGCAAACAAGAAAAAACAAGTAAAATCTGAAAAAGCAACATCCCCCAAACAAAACAGTACCCAACATGCATAGCTACTGTCAAGGTAAGAGTTGACAAACACCCCAAAGTAAAGCATGCGCATAACGGTAATTATACTTGAAAATTTCAGCTCTGCTGACAAAGTGCGCACCTTGCAACCAAAACAACCCTTTACATTTGGAATATCACCCATAAACCATATATTCCCTGAAAGTACAAAAGTTAAGCTTTCTAAGTATACTGAGCTTCTTGTAGTGGGCTCATCTTTCTGGAAGTAAACCCTTGAAGAATAGGTTGCACGGGGTTTCCCTAAAAAAAATTATAAAAAAGCAGAAAAAAAAACATGTTTTCCTAAAATATCAATAAGCAAACAAGAAAAAACAAGCTACATCTGAAAGCGCAAGGTCCCCCGAGCAGAACAATACCCAACATGCATAGGTACTATTAACCCTTTTAATTACCAGCCTACTTGAAGTTTTGTCACCCTCTGTTGACAGGTCATTTTTCCCCATTTTGTGCCATGTTTAACCGTGATTTAACCCGAAAAAAAAAAAAATTATAATATTTTTTAGACAATTGTCTCCTTAATTTTAAATAAAACATTTGTTTTATTAATGAAAACCATATTGCATGTGACAGCCCCATTTCTCCCGATTACAACGATACTACATATGTATCGGTAGCCCCCCCAAACTGAAAGAGCACTTTATAACATTTACAAATAAAATACAACTACTATCCACACTATAAACATAATGGCTTAATTTAAAAAAAAAAAGACATAGGGTTCCCCCCTCCCAGGCTAACCCTGCGTGAGGGATCAGGGCTACAGGTGATTAAATGTCATTTTTCTTTCTTTTTTTTATTCCGAATCGGGGGGGGGGGGGGGGGGGGGGGGCGCTATTTCAGGCGCCCTTCTGAAGACATGGCGTTAGCTGACTAAAGCTGACTTAAGGGGGGGGGGGATGGGTGCCCCCCGGGTGAAGAAAAGACCCGGCCTAATCTAACGAGCGGTCAGGTGAATTTTTAACTTCTATATTTTTTTTACTGTGGGGGTTTAAAGTCAGCTACGTGAGTCTCACGTATCTGGCACTTAATGGTAGGAGAGGCTGCTATGTGAGACTCGGGTAGCTGGCACTAGAAGGGTTAAACCATATCGATCGACACAAGGCAATAAACAAGCAGAGGTTCTAGCACCAAGTCAGACCAATCATCCATAGCAGTGCTCACATAGGTACTCATTTCTAAATGAGTCTGAGAGCTCGGATACCCGAGTCTTGAGAAAGCCCCTTAGACTTAGCCTTGCCATAAGTTGGTTTAACAACCTCCTAATTACCAAGTTCCAAAAAAAGTAGCACAGGCAGGACGCAAAAGAGAACCTGCCATCACAAAATCCTGGCACGCCAACTGATCCATACGTTTCTCAGTAGGATCTCTTAACCCTTTCAGTGGCAAGCACGTAGATTCTACGTGCTTGCTTCTACTCCACTTAAGTGTCAAGCACGTAGAATCTACTTGCCTGACTCTCCCCCCTGCTAGTTAAAAAAATAAAAAATACTCACCTGACCCATTGTTGGATCCGGCCGGGTCTCCTCTTTAATTTGGTGCCATCTGATCCCCCATGGGGGTTCGAATGGCTCCAGGAGAGCCCCCAGAATAGCCCCCCCCCCCGCTTCGGCAACAGCAGCTAACTGAAAAAAAAAATAATAAAATAAAAATGACATTTACTTACCTGAGGCCGCGCTGTCTCCCGACGGGTCTCCTCTTCATTCGGGGGAGGCGGGGGGGCCTCCGATCGCCCCCCAGCCTCTTCCGTGGTGAGGAGAGGGCAGAAATTGCCCGCCCCCCACTTTCTGGAACAGGTCTGCTAGCCATCGTTGTGATGTCACCAGCAGCCCCCTTAATGCCGGCACCCGAGACAGAGAATCAGTCTGCTCGGGTGGTTGGAGGAGAGAGGTGGGGAGGAGGAGAGGGCTGAGATCGCCCCCCCCCCTCCCCAGGCTCTCTCTTCCAAACACCCGAGCAGACTGTCATGGCAGATCGCCGGGGGACAGAGGATCGGAGGTGAGTAAAGTAAAAAAAAAATAAAAAAATAAAGATCTTTTTTTTTTTCTTATGTGTCTGTGTCTTTTTTATTTAACATTTGACCCCTTGTGAACTGGTAAGGGGTCCATGAGACCCCTTATACCAGTTCACAAGGCTGGGGGATGGCAAGACTTGCCATTAACCCCCGGAACCCCCATTACCTGCCTCCCCAAAGCCCAGGGGGGCAGAAGAGCCCGGGCCCACACAGGCTATGTGGACTCGTAGGCTGCAGGGTGGGGGGGGACCCTATGTCATTTTTTTTTTAATTAACCCCTTATGTTCTGTCGCCCAGCAGCTAAAAAAGGCTTCCAGCTGCAGCAGGAGAGCAGAAGCCAGATTGATCAGCGTGGGACACAGGGATGGATGGGAGGTAAGTATTCAAAAGTTTAAACAAAAAAAATAAAATATGTTCTGCTTGTTTCTGTGTGTTTTTTTTACACTTAACCCCTTGTGAACTGGTAAGGGGTCCATGAGACCCCTTATACCAGTTCACAAGGCTGGGGGCTTGCAAGTCACCTGCCGCTAGCAGGTCCCGGGTTGGTAATGCTGGGTAAGGGGGACCCCATTTCACTTTTTTTTTGGGATTCTTAAGGGTTTTTAACCCTTAAAATTCCCCCAAAAATGCCCCCCCTTATGTTTATAGTGTGGATAGTAGTAGTATTTTATTTGTAAATGTTATAAAGTGCTATTTTCAATTTGGGGGGTCTCCTGGGCAAGAATGGGGGGCTACCGATGCATATGTGGTACCGTTGTAATCGGGAGAAATTGGGCTTTCACATGCAATATGGTTTTCTCTAATAAAGTAAATGTTTTATTTAAAATAAAGGAGACAATTGTCTAAAAAATATTTATTTATTTTTACACAAAAATATAAAAAAAACTGTAGAAAAATTACAAACAAGACATTTCATGTTCAAGCCTAAACTCTGCTGCAAAATATATATCTATAATTTTCCTGGAAATTCCGGCAAAAATCACGGTTAAACATGGCGCAGAATGGGGAAAAATGACCTGTCAACAGAGGGTGACAAAACTTCAAGTAGGTTGGCAATTAAAAGGGTTAATAGTACCTATGCATGTTGGGTATTGTTCTGCTTGGGGGACCTTGCTGCTTTCAGATTTAGCTTGGTTTTTCTTGTTTGCATACTTAGATTTTAGGAAAACATGTTATTTTTTCAGTTTTTTTATTCATTTTTTTAGGGAAACCCTGTGCAATCTAAGAATTCTTTGAGGGATTACTTCCAGAAAGGTGAGCCTACTACAACAAGCTGGGTACTCTTAGAAAGCTTAACATGTGTACTTTCAGGGAATATATGGTTTATATGGGATATTCCAAATGTAAAGGGTTGTTTTGGTTGAAAAATTGCAAGGTGCACATTTTGTCTGCAGAGCTGAAATTTTCAAGTAAAATTACTGTTATGCGCATGCTTTACTTTGGGGTGTGCCAACTTTTCCATTGACAGTACCTATGCATGTTGGGTATCGTTCTGTTCGGGGCATGTTGCTTTTTGAGACTTTACTTGTTTTTTGTTGTTTCCATATAGTTTTTTTTTTTTAGGAAAATGTGGCTTGATTCTTCCTTTTTATTCTTTTTAGGGAAACTTTGTGCAACCAAAGAATACATTGAGGGATTACTTCCAGAAAACTAAGCCCACATAAACAAGCTTGGTACGACTAGAAAGCTTGAGGTATGTACTTCCAGAGAATATATAGTTTGTGGGGGGTATTTTAAATGTAAATGGTTGTTTTTCTGGAAAAACTGCAAGGTGCGCATAGCATAGTTGTATTTTATCTGAAAATCTCTTAAAGCTCTGTTTCAGTTTGGGGGAGTCTCCTGGGCAGGAACGGGTGTCTATCAATACATATGTGGTACCGCTGTGACTGGAAGAAATTGGGGTTTCGCACGCAATTAAATTTTATTGACAAACTTACATTTTTTATTACAAAAAAACACTACAAATTGCAAAAATAGATTTTTTTTTGCACATATTTCACCAAAAAGTATTGAGAATACATTAAAAAGGCCAAACAAGAGATTTCATGTTGAAGCCCAGACTCTCTTGAAAAAAACAATATATCATTTTCCTGGGAAATCCTTTCAAAAATCACAGTTGAACATGTGTAGTGCAAAATAGTGAAACATGGTCTGGCAGCAGAGGGTGACAAAAGCTGCAGGTAGGCTGGCAGCGAAAGGGTTAAAGAAGCGTTGGAGGCAGAAGACATAACAAAAGTATTGACCAGGCCTGACATGGGTGGGTCAACAACTAAATCATATTAACTGGAAAAGAATATCTGGAAATAGGAAGATATGCATCCCCTATATCTACTGTGGTCATGAAATCCCCCGGCTGAAGAGATCTCACTGCCGAGACCAAGGATTCCTGCATGGAACCACCTCTCTCCGCACCGGAGGGAGAGTGAAGAACTGACGCGCTGCTCAGCCAACTTCCGATGACGACTCCGTCCCCTGTCTGCCTCTCCTGTTGAGACACGCCCCCTTAAAGTGAAAAGGCGCGAAATTTAAAACAGTAAAAACATGTGGAAAGAAGGGGGGAGGGGACATATATAAGAATATATAAGGTTCCCTGCAGGTTTACCAGACAAAAACCTGCAGCTGACTTGCTTTTCTTTAGGAAAGCCTGCAGCCCAGAGTGAAAAACACCCTGAAAGCACCCCAGACCCTGGCGCTTACCTTACCACATACAGATCCACATCAGCAAAAATTGGGGAGGCAAACGGGTCAGGGGATCCGTGGGAATAAGGCCGTGCAGAAAGCCGACAGGGTAAATCCCCCACTTCCTGCTAAAACCTAGAAAGTTGATAGAGAAAATCCAAGCAACTTTCACAGTCGAGTCCAACTGAAAGAATTAAACTGGCTTGATCAGGTGCAGCTGGATGTGTATAGGGCCAGGAGGAGCCACACCTTTCAATACTGCAGTCCATGCCCTCTGGGCAGGAATTAACCCTATCGTGAATGAAGCTGACGGCCTGGAATGTATTTTGTATGCTAATGGCAGCCCCCTGTGTGCAAAATGGCTGGCAAAATGAAAGCCGCTTGGTCGGCAAACCAGAAGCCCAGATCAGCTCTCAAGCGAGCAGTGTTCTCCCTTTGGGCCTGAAGGCGCTGGCCCATTGAGAGGGTGTATGCCTCAGGCCCGCCACCCCCTGCAGTCAGCACTTTCAGAGCCAGTGGCAGTGCAACATTCGCTAGGGAGCTGATCTGCGCTTCTGGCTTGCTTTGCCGGCCACGGTGTGTCCAGAAGGGCATTAAGATACAAAATATGAACTTTTAATATTTGTTTGGAAGCAATGTACACAGCATGGACAGCAATCCAGATGCAGAACATTTACTTTACTTTGGGTTAAGGAAACCTGATTGACCTCAGATGGGACCAGTTAGACTGTGTCAGAAGACAGGCATAGCCACCTGCAGGCAAATGCCAGTAAATTCAGAGCATAATTGCAGGACAATGGCTCCTCTATGACCCCACACCTCCCCTATGCAGCAGAGAGGAGGAAAATCCAGCAGCAAAGATTCCTGCCTGCTGCGTCCTGTACACAGGTGTTTTTCCTAAAGCAGGCACAAACGTGAATGCAGATGCAAGGAAAAAATCACTAAACTAAATTCCTAGTGCAGGCCCTGCCCCAAAACTCATGCTGCAAATGCAGCCGAACAGGTGTGAATGTAGCCTTATTACAAGCAGCGAGAGAACCGGCTTCCATGTAACTAAAAGGAGGGGCACACCCTGAAGCCCCTGGGCAAACATCTAAGAAAATGCAGCTTTGGAGCAGCTGGTGCTGGGTGTGATCAATGGTCCAGAGATTAGGTATATGTGTTTTTATATTATAGTACCAGAAGGACTTATGTAAATGCTGAATGTATATTAAAAATTAAGCCTTGGCAATTATCTAGGGGCACATCACATGTTTTGATCCACTGGTTAATCTGTCTCAGGAGTTCATTAGCTTTTCTACTCTCTGTACTTTTTCGATTAATACTGACTGGCATTACAAATTTCAGATAATTGACCCAGAGCGCTGGAGGGCACTTATACTAAATAAGTGAATCATACAAGAGATTTTATTACAATAGTATTGAAAACATTTCTTCTAATAACAAATCAAAACAAAGCCTGAAATATCTGGAATTGAAAAGAAATGCTCTTCACACAAGCACATGCAGGTTAATCCAATATCTATAATTAGTTTACACTAGGGGTTTCTTACTGTATTACAAGATAAAATCTACTCATTACCTAGAACACACACTGACAAAACATGTTTGAGAAAGGAAAAGTGTAGGAGAGCAGCGAAACAATGAACTGGCATACTTAGCAGTTTATTTTATTCTGGTTCCAAAGTGAATGCAGGCTTGCAGGAGAAACATTTATTTACTTGTTTATTGCAATTTGCTTCACGCTTCGCTTGCTTTGGCTTAAAGGCAGCATGGTAGAAACATCACTTCTCGCTGATTTGCAGCATATTGCTGCATTATTTATCAATTTGCTCTTGCATACATTGCTGGGTTTCACAACATAATTAAAGAATAACTAAGTGTGAAAGTGGATACCAAACTTATTTTTTTCAGTTTATCTTGAAAGAAAATGTAAAAAAATGATTTGTGATATTTTTAATTGATGTTCATCTATATCATGCCTGAGTTGGTTTGGTACTATGTTACAGCACTACCAAGTCTCATGCTCATAAGACCTCACACAAACCAAGTACCGGGGGCACTGGTTTTCCCTTATTTGTTCATCCAGGGACACTGGTTCATAATGACTAGATATTCTAGCATCCAATAATCAGAGACTAGACCTGAAACTTCCCCCCTCCAAAATAAGAACCTGGATTCCTGGTTAACTCCCTAGTCCACAGCAGCTGAGACCAGGTCTCTGGGAGGAACTAAAAAAACAATAATACCAAGCTGGAAAACCTCAATGGCCAATACAAACTAACTTGTCAAAGTCAACTGATGCACATGGCGGCCACTTCCAAAACACTCCACACTCACTGGGTGGGGGTGGGGGGTCTCTGAGCCAGATTTCGAACCGGAGTCAGATGGAGCTCTAATACCAGCAAGCTGTCTGATGCACAGGGTGTTTCGGGTGAGTGAGCTCATAGTTCTTGGAGGTTTCACACAGCGGAGCACCCTAAACCGGGGTGCCCCATGGGGAAGGACCAAAACCCAGGATAGTGAAAATCCTGGGTTTTGGTCCACTTTAAAATAACTGTCTTAGTACACCCACAAAAAGAAAAAACTCTTATCTTTGATCTTCTCATGACAACGACTATAGCAGGACTGGGAGTTTTACAGGAAGCCAGGATGTTATCATGCCAGGAGAGGAGTCAAATCTTTTCAGCTCTAGTCCCTGCCCATCGGCTGCTAGAATACCCAATCCTTATGGACCAGTATCCCTGGATGAACTATGGGGGAACAAAAAACAATACATACTTATTTCTATTTCAAATTGGAAAACAAATTGGACCATGGCAAAGCAGCTGCAAGGGAGAATACATGAGTATGTGTTTTTTTTGTTTGCCTGGACAGGGTCTTTAAACAGAAATACCACCAAAAATAACGTCTAGAGGGTACTGCAGCCTCAACAGAATCTACGGGACCTAAAGGTTATTAGAAAGTAATTTACCACATTTTGCCCTATAAGACACACTTGGCCATAAGACGCACCCAGGATTTGGAGGAGAAAAAATACAGTCAGTATACAGGCAGTGTGTGGGCATCCCAAATATAGGCGGTGTGCGAGCATCTCAACTACATGCAGTGTGCGGGTATCCCAAATACAGGCAGTGTGCGGGCATCCCAAATACAGGCAGTGTGTGGGCATCCCAAATACAGGCAGTGTGCATCATGCACCAAAAACAAGCAAAGAAAATTTACATTTTCTGGCGTTCTTGTAGCTGCCCACCACCTCCCTTGCCGCCGTTTCCCCCCGAGGGTTCAGAGCGAGTCAGTTCCGACCGCAGGTGGGACGTGGCTTGTGACTAATGCCAGTGTCCAATGACACTGGCGGGAGTCATGGGCGGCTGCTGACTGACGCAATTTCGGAGTGAGCCGGTTCCAGCCGCCATGTGAGTGTCCAATGACGCTGGAGGGAGTCATAGGCCGCGCCCACCTAGGGGCTGGAGCCGACTCGCTCTGAGCTTACGGCAGCTATGGAGACCGCGGGGAGCGGCGGCTACAGAAGTGGCAGTTAGCAGGCACGGGTTTGCACTGAGCCAGTTCTGGCTTCTGGTTGGGAGTGGCCCGTGACTCCTGCCAGGGTCACTGGATGCTGGCACGAGTCCTGGGCCACGCCCCACCAGGGGGCTGGGGCCGGCTAGCTCTGAACTTGCGGCAGCTATAGAGGTGGTGGGCAGCGGGGGAGCCAGGGAATGTAAGTTTTTTTTTAACATGCGTCTTATAAGACGCACTGACAGTTCCCCCCACGTTTGAGAAATTTAGCAGTAAAAATAATAAAAACAAAGATATGCACACATGTGCTTATGAAATATTTAAAATAAAATTATTTGCTTATGCCTAAAATCCATAAAAAAGGAGGCAGCAGCCTGGCCTCTTCTATTTGGCTTATAGGGGGGTTTAACCTCCCAAAAGGTCTCTCTCTGACGAAGCATCATGTAATTTTTTTGCCGCTATACCTCAGGCATAATGACATGATTTTCTTCATCAAGCTGCACAGGTTATATAGTAATTATTGGAACCAGATGTTATCCGCAATGATAGAAAGATTTCCATAGATTTTCAACAAATGATTCCCCAGAACAAATGATTAGCAATCAGCTTTGCTCTAAAAAAAATTGTCAACAAACTCTATTTCCATGGCACGTTTTATTCCGAATTCCATCCATCGCCTAGGGAAGCTCCACATACACACTGGACAACAACAAAGCCCTGTCTAACTCCTGTCCCCACTCCCCTCCAGCTGCTATGCAAGGATGACATCATTCTCCCCGTCCCCAAAGGGGCAGGGCTATCTGTGAAGATGACAGCGCCAATGGTGGAAGCATAGGGAGAGGGCCTGTCGAGCCTGTCTCCTGAAGACTGAAGAGCCCGGGGGGGGGGGGGGGGGGATCGGAGGCCCCCCGGTGAAGAGGAGAGCTGGCGGGAGAGATCGCATACGGAGGTGAGTAAATGTCAATTATTTCCCAGGAAATGCAGGGGAGGCAGCCACGTAGCTGACAGTTAAAGGTTTAAGCGATTTGGAAACTGGTCGCAGGCCACAATAAGCAGAATTTCAAATTATTCATTTTGCTAAGATAGCTAAGATTTTCAGTTACAAGACCCACTGTCTCCACAAACTCCATTAAACTGAATTTTTACACTTGTAGGTCCTTTCTCCGCAACCCATTACCACATTTCTATCTAACAACTTCGATCTCAGATCATAACTGTATTCCCACACTTGTAAACTTGTAGGTCCTTTCTCCGCAACCCATTACCACATTTCTAACAACAACTTCGATCTCAGATCATAACTGTATTCCCACACTTGTAAACGTGTAGGTCCTTTCTCCGCAACCCATTACCACATTTCTAACAACAACTTCGATCTCAGATCATAACTGTATTCCCACACTTGTAAACTTGTAGGTCCTTTCTCCGCAACCCATTACCACATTTCTAACAACAACTTCGATCTCAGATCATAACTGTATTCCCACACTTGTAAACTTGTAGGTCCTTTCTCCGCAACCCATTACCACATTTCTAACAACAACTTCGATCTCAGATCATAACTGTATTCCCACACTTGTAAACTTGTAGGTCCTTTCTCCGCAACCCATTACCACATTTCTAACAACAACTTCGATCTCAGATCATAACTGTATTCCCACACTTGTAAACTTGTAGGTCCTTTCTCCGCAACCCATTACCACATTTCTAACAACAACTTCGATCTCAGATCATAACTGTATTCCCACACTTGTAAACTTGTAGGTCCTTTCTCCGCAACCCATTACCACATTTCTAACAACAACTTCGATCTCAGATCATAACTGTATTCCCACACTTGTAAACTTGTAGGTCCTTTCTCCGCAACCCATTACCACATTTCTAACAACAACTTCGATCTCAGATCATAACTGTATTCCCACACTTGTAAACTTGTAGGTCCTTTCTCCGCAACCCATTAACACATTTCTAACAACAACTTCGATCTCAGATCATAACTGTATTCCCACACTTGTAAACTTGTAGGTCCTTTCTCCGCAACCCATTACCACATTTCTGTCTAACAACAACGTCTATCTCACATCATAACCGTATTTCCAATACTCAATCCATTTAAAGGCGACCAAAACCCCCCAAAATAACTTCATCTATTTTGCTCCCCCACCTCAGGTACATTACTGTTTGGATGTTTTATGCCCTCAGTGCTGCTTGGTATTCCTGTTAAAGTTATTTCCATTTTCCCTAGTTATGCCATTGTATGCCGTGGTTTCTGACAGGATACTATTGTTCTAACTTAGCTGTTTAAGCCCCCCTCCATGCAATCGTATGCTGGGAGCAATTAGAGCCCATTGAAAATGGCGACAGAATGAACATAAGAGCCAAAAGAAGATTTAATTTCCCCCCAATTTTTCCTTTGAACCCAACATATATATATATATATATATATGACGTTCCCTTATTTTATTCTTTGAAGCCACAATCGTTTGTGTATATTTTTATCCAATTCAGTAACAGGACATCTACATGGGTAATTTTTGGAAATGTAACCTTCTATGGGATGTGGTTGGCCTGCTTTAAGCACCTACCAGTGCTAAACATACAATTATATATGGAAAATGGTTATCTCGTTATAGTGCCAGAGATTTCACATAGGAGTTTTGTTGCACTATCAATGGCACTTTGTTGTTCTTCCAAGCCACCGCTGCTACCTCTATTTGGGCCCCTCCTACATTACGCTCCTTTACAACCTCTCATCCTTACGAAGCCTCTACGTTCCTTTACACACCAGTAACTTTTTATCCCCACTTTCCCCACAGCAGGTCAGGGGCCACATCACATGACTCCGAGGGCCACATGTGGACTTCAAATACACATGCTGCTGATGGTTGCTGTAAAAACAGTACGCTCATGTACTAATGAAAATAAATAAGAAAATCAATTAACATACTTGCAGCAAATAACTACAGAACATGAAAAACAATCATGAGTATGAGTCATTAGCTTTATGTGTTTTTATGATACACATCTTCCTAAGTGTCATAATTGTACTATTTACATCAACGTATTATGAGTTACAGGAGATGAAGTATTTATCTCTATGGGAACTTATAACAAAAACACAACAATAATGGCTCCTAATTTAAGCAGAAGAAAAGGTTTTATGGTATTTTGTGTTAATGAAAGATACCTCCTGTAATCTCAGCCATGCTTTAAGAAATGTCAACGGGAAATAATGAAAAGCAATAAACAGGGAAAAAAGCGAGCTATCGCAAAGTGGCTTTATAATATAAACAGCTTTCAGGTCTGTTATCTGAGAACTTGTGTTCTTTTCCCTACAATGAATTTTACCCTCTGAATACAATCCACAGAAAAGCTCTTGTTTACTTTAGAATACATAGAAAGATTACAGAACAATAGATCTGCAAAAGGGCAATATCGCCACAAATGAACAAAAAAAAAAAACATTGTTATTAATAGAAAGGGAAGGATTCACAAAGCAAGTGCTTATCTGAAAGATTACATTAATTACAAATTAAAGGACACCTTACCTGGTCTTCTTTACATTCATATCAAACTGCACTTTCAGATACTAGCTACTATTGTGCTCAAGAAACAAGGGACATCTTGGAACTTTTAAAGACATGCTAGGCTCCTACCCCCTTAATTAAAGGCCCCCCCCACACCTGGCATGTAATAAGCAGTAAGTCTAGCACATTCAGCACTGAAGTAGACAGCTAGATCTTTCGTCCCTTCCCGAGTGCTCCATACTGGCCACATTAAAAGTAGAAACCTTAGGATAGCCTGCCGATGCCCCTCCTGCAATCATGCTCCCTCCCAGAAATCAGAATCCAGAGATCAAGGTCCCTTTCCCAATGCACACTAACTTTCTCCCACATTATGCCCATTGAAAATAAGGTAAAATGAGCCATTTCAAAGCATCTCAAAATCTCTGAATATATGTAAACACCTTATGTATTCTAAAGCTGATTCACTTTTTTTACTTCAATTTCTGTGTGAGCTGGGAAGGACGTGTCATGGCGCTGCATGTTTTGCTGTGATCAGAGACACAGTGGGACTACTGTGGCTTGCCATGCCCACTCTTGTTGAGAGCACCAGAGGAGAGAGTGACTGTTAGACCACTTTCTTGAATGGTTCTGGATGAATAAAAAAGGACAGTAAACATTGAAGCCTTTCTACCGCTTCTACCTGGCACTGCAGGCAATGGAGGAGAGGCACATAAAACAGGCCTCAGGTTAGCTGCTTGCTGTGTTATTATTCCTATTGCGTTTAAAGTCTCTTTAAAGTGGATAAAAATTCACTGTGGCACACCCTAGAAGTTCAGACCCAATGTTATCGGAAAAGGAGACAACAGGTAAGAAAGCCCTGCCGTTGTGAGCTTAAAGAGGGGAGGGATCACAAGTGGTAGAGACTGAGTTTGGCGGCATGTGCCCTGTGAAGGTTATAGAAGTTGCCTAAACCAGGTTATGGGCTTGTCTGAGGAGGTGAGTTTTGAGGTCTTTTAAAAAGCTTGGAGCGTTGGAGGATGAGGGGCTGAGTGGGAGGAGGGCATTGCAGAAAAGTGGAGAGGCACAGGAGAAGTCTTGAATGCAGAGGTGACCAAGGAGGGGGACAGTAGAATGTCAGAGGGCAAGCAGAGGTTGCGCCTGGGTTGGTATTGCTGCATTAGAGATGAAATGTAGGAAGGGACCTGGCTGGTGAGAACTTTGTAAGTTAGCGTTAGAAGTTAGAAATGCATTCTCTTAAGACAGCAGTAACCAGAGGAGGGACAAAGGGGAGACGCACTGCAGAAGCCAGATAAAGGTGAATGAGGCGAGCAGAAGAGATAAGAATAGATTGGAAGGGTGCAAACCTGTTTGTTGGTAAACCACAAAGGAGAGTCTTGCAGTAGGCAAGCCGGGATATGATCAGGGCATGCACTAGCATTTTAGTGGTATCAGGTGAGAGAAAAAAAGCGAGTGAAGGAGATTTTCAGCAAAAAAAAAAAATGCTATACTCTCCATATGTATCACACAGGCTGTCACTGATAATCCAGGGCTTCAGATCTTACCTGATCCACATTCCGCACTGCATGCCCAATTGCGTGTCTCTTCCTGTGCATTGCAGTGAATGGAGGGGAGTGTGCCAGCTCACAGTGGTGATGGTGAGTGGCTTCTATGCATAGGAGGACACAGGAAGAGATGTGTAGAGTATGTGGATACAGCTACCAGGTAAGATCTGCAACCCCGGGCTATCAGTGACGGTGACGGTGGGACACATGGTGAATATAGCGTTTTATGGGGGGCTGAAAATTGTTTTTAAAAACATCTCCAAGGTGTGAACGAAAGAGGGGAGTCCAGAATGACTCCTAGACACTGAGCCTGACAAATTGCAGGTACTCTATGATGCTGGCCCATTCAATTTTGCTAGTAGAATATAGTGTCCTATATTCAAAATGTCCACTCATATTTTAAAAGAATATACAAAAACATTCAAAAAATGTGCAGAATAAAAAAAAAGTAAATGAAATAGTGCCAGCTGTACAAACCCCAGGGGAAAGTAGTTATTTGCATGTGCAGCTTTGCTTAAATGCCCTCCATCGCATGGCATCCCAGCTCCACCTGCTGAGAACAGCGAGGATGCCAAAATTGGGATGCCACCGAGGAAAGGGGGCCAAACAGAGGGGGGGGGGGGGGCGGCAATTGAGATGGGGTTTGGACCTCTTTAATGTTCCTGTCCTGGCAAAAATAAATAAACAAAACCTCTTTTCATCCTCAGTTCATTCTACCTAACACTATGTGGAATTGCTGCCACTGCTCCATCACAGTGACTGGTCACGCGCTCTTCCTTCACTGCAATAAGGGGTGGGCTTGCTGGATTCACTATGACTTATGTGAGGGGCAGCGTACTACATAGTGGCCATAGTTGAAAGGTGGAATGGACCTACATACCCTCAGACCTGGTATACATTATGGATTAGGACAGAAAGGTTGTGGGGGAGAAAAGTTTTCTTATTATTTACCTGGACTGTGTCTTTGTTCTCTTGATCCATGCATTCCGGGAAGTAATGGTTGCAATTGCTTTATGATATGGATACCTTACATTTATGATGTACAGATCTTCCTTGCAAACTCACTCCTTGTGGAAGTATTGTTGGTAAGAAAATGGACTTAAACCCACTCATCTGCTCCCAGTAGCCACTGAGGCATTGTTAAATATGTTATATTATTCTTCCTATTAGCTAGCTGCACTGTGTTATTTATTTCTGTCTTGCAGCTAAGTCCAGTCACAAGGAATGTTATTGTATGTTGACAATTGTGTATTCCTTCTCATTTTGTCCTCTAATTCCGACCGATCCTTACTCCCTCTAAAATAGCTACAGATCTCATCACAGCTTGATGTATTGCTCATTAGGAGGGGCATTTAGCTGCATTTCAGCCTACACATAGATCCCAGGGTTAGCTTGTAGCCAAGACAGAACATATTAATGTCTGCCTTATAACCGCTGTGAATCACCACACAGAACGAAAATACAATAGTTAATTGGGACAGTGAGGCATTCATAGGAATACTTGTTAAGTAAATGATAATAAATGGCCATGAACAATCTGTTTTTCAGCTGAATATTGTGCATGGAATGCTCTCATCTGGTTGCAAAGCGGAACTGCATGCGGAGATACAACCCGAGGGCTTCTCCAAGACAGCTACCAAATGAATGATTGCTACAGAAGTTTCTAATTTCAATATGATTTATCTAAAAATAAAGTGTTGGTTTCAAAACCATACTTAATAAATCAAGATTCACAATTAAATCAAATGAAATACAATTACATAATGGGAATAAACCGAGTTTAACTGATGTTTATTGAAGAGCTAAAATCACAGCATTTTAGTCTAAAAATATATGCTGCTAAAACTGGTTACATTGGCGCATTCAGAGCCGAAACTAAGCAGCCAGTTTAAACATTAGGGTCGATTCAAAGAAACATGTAACAGCTTGGATTTTGGTGCCGATCATCCTATTTTTCACGTCCGCTCGTGCGTTCGTATGAACTTGCGAGTGATTCTATAAGCAAATACGTTTCTATCCTAAAATATACGTCCGTTCGTATGGCAGTTCGGGAATCAGACCTATGTCAGTTTCCATCCTGAATTTTCCGTTTCATTTTTCAGGTTGAAACATTGGTTTTGCCCTTTTTCCTTTTTTGTCTGGACGTAAATCCTTCTGATCTTGCGGCTGCGCACTACAAACTTACCTCATTAAAGTGCATTCTAAATATTTGGTCTTTTATTTTTCTTTATTTCATTCATTTTGTAGTAACCAACCATTAATGAATGCATTTGCATAAGTAAATCTTACTTTGTTTCATTTTTAGTTAAACCGGACCTTCACCATGATTTAATGAAAAGCCCAAACTCTTAAAAAACGATTCCCCAGCATCTAAAATTAATATATTTTACATTTTTAGTCACTAACTTATTATTCTTTCCCCCACTGGGCTGCAACTCTGTTCAGGAATTTAGGATACGGGCGCCGCCATCTTGACTCAGAAGCATCACACTTACTGAGGAGAGGAGAGTGGGATAAGGTACAGGGGGGCAGGTTATAGCTGTGCTTTGCTCAGACAGAGCAGAGCTGGGGTCAGGTAAAGGTCAGCAGTCCCAGAATGCAGAGCAGCACAGTCACTTCCTGTTTGCAGGCACTTCCTGTTTGCAGGCTGCCTGATAAAATGGCGGCTTCCATAAGCCGCCATCTTGGATGTTTAAAGGCTCATAACATGCAGTAGATGCAGGTAGGATGATTTTTAATGTGAGCAATCTGTATGTACAGTGTGGGGGAAACATATAAGATAGACTCTTATTCAGAGTGAAGGTCCGCTTTAACTTGCATTTTTTACTTGTGGATTTAATTTTAATATTTAGGCTTCAAATGGTACAACTTAAAATTTTGTGTGTGGTTACCCACACCCTCTACATACAGATTGCTCTCAAATATTAAAAAACACCCAGCAACTTCTGCATGTTATGAGCCTAGAAACAGCCAAGATGGCGGCTCAGGTATTATCGGGCAGCCTGCAAACAGAAAGGGCCTTGTGACTGTGTTGCTCTGGATTCTTTGATTTCTGACCTTTCCGTGCCCCCAGCTCTGCTGTGTCTGTGCAAAATACAGCAGTAACCCACATCCTGCACTTTATCCCGCTCTCCTCTCCTCAGTAAGTGTGATGCATCTGACCAAAGATGTGCTTAAATAATTAAACAAAGCAAAGGTAAACAACTACACCAATAAATGCAATCTAAAAATATTATTCTAGTACATCAATTTAAAAATAAATACCAAAGGACATAAGTTTCTTTAATTAACGCAAATATATTGCCAAATAAAGGTTTACATGCAAAGGACTAATTAAGGTCCACATTAAAATGCTTTTATAAGGCATACATGAATCAGGTATGCATTGCTATACAATTTATGGCCTCGGCCATGCTGATACATGCAGTTCATTGGAGCTCAAGACGCGCAGACTCCTCCACATAGGCAAAAAACCTGTTCAAGAACAGCAATACGACTGCTAAAAGGTGTCGGCAGTGGCTTTCTTTTAAAACGTATTTAGAGGTTTGAAAACTGTTCTCTGAATCACACCTAAACACATCCAATTATCCTAAGTTTTACGTTTTGATCCTAAGTTTTAGGATTTGATCCTAAGTTTTACGTTTTGATCCTAAAATTTACGAACGAACTTGCGATGATCGTAAGAGCATATACGCATTCGAACGTAGGCTCGTGCGAGTCGGAAATGGCCAAAAAAACAGGAAAAAATGACAAACACCCACCCAAACTTACGATTCTCGATACGAAATCAATTAACTTTTGCTCTTTGAATCGAGGGGATTGTATGTATGATACACTGTATGTAAGGCATTAAGACATTTTATATGAGGCAATTAACACAAAGCCCCCTGCATTGCTGTGGCATCCCCATCTCTCCACTCTGTGCCACAGCTAGCAGACCTTTATGTCTGCAGGACACACACAGCCTGGATGTTGCAGCAATGAGAGCAGTCTGCTTGCTGCTCAATATGAGCGATGGACAATCGCAAAACTAGAGCTAAGAAAGCGACTAAATCTGCACAGGTTCACAATTAAAAAAACAAAAAAAACTGATGTGTCTGTTGCTGACCATTTCTGTAGACCAGGCCATGGCTTATGTGTCCAAATCTTTAAATTGATGGACTGTGGGCTAAACAGGGATAATAAATGTATAAGTCATTATGACGTGGATTGAACAGGCCGGATCACAAGGTCTGATATTAAACAGACTGTCTGGCCTGTTGTGAGAGCAATAACAATTCCACACACTCGCTCTCCCCCTCCCATTTTTATAAGCCCACCATTAATTGTCATAATTCCCCCCCATCTTATCTCACAGCTTACGATTTTACAACTTTGCTATTTTTCACGTGTGTCAGTAGGAAAACAATTGTGACTCCTTTGTTGTTTGCTGTATAAATATGTGTCTAAATTACAGATCTGTATTATGCCTGATTAAGAAGCTTGAATTGCTTTGAAAGCTTGCATTTTCAATCTTACTGGAATTGCCTTAACCTTGGATTTCCTCCCTTTATTTAAAATACCGTATTTGCCGGCGTATAAGATGACTCCCCAACATTTCCACTGAAAATATAGAGTTTGTTATACACTCGCCGTATAAGACTACTCCCTCTTCCGCATACCAAATAAAACGTAAAAGAACATCAGATTTTATTTCAACATGTTAATTTATATTTAAATGCTTATGACATGCAGGAAAACTGTCACAAGGCTATATGTTATGAACCCTTGTGTACACCTGCCAGGGCTGGCTCCGGGTTTTGATGGGCCCTTGGGCGACAGTGTCACAGTGGGCCCCTTGCAGTGATCATGTCTGTGATTTTCTGCTGTTCTTTTCTAGTGCTCAGAAACCAAATGTTCTTTTCTGGATGTTTAATAGTGATGCAGCAGGACCACCACCTAGGCAATAGTGGGTGTTGATAATGAGGCATCCCAATTTGGGATTAAACACTTTACCTGTCCTGGGAATCTAAAGCTGCCATGGGAGCTGTGGCCAGTGAATGTGCAGAGCAGGCAACAAAACGATGGCTAAAGTTCAAATGGAGCCATCCCCGCTCGCACATGCACCGTTGGATCACTGGATAGGCAAGTTTATGCACTGATCCAGGGGGGTTGACACAGTTGGTCAATAATATGCACCACAATCTTTTCTGATTAAATGTTAGCCTTTGTATGCGCCGTGGGTGGAGTTGAGTAAAAACCAATGTGGGTTTCACACACATGGTTATCTAAAATTCAGATGCCCCTGTAATGTAGACCAAAAACCAGGTGAAGGAAACTCCTGGGATTGGGTCTGCTTTGAGGTACTGACAGTTTGCCTTCTGACCTGCTCTGATGCTTCATGTTTCTTCTGTAGCCATCTTCTTATCAGCAAGTCAGTCCCGGCAGCTCATCACTTCACACATGGCCCAGGAAGAGGAACACATACTGGCGCACGCTGACACAGAAAACAGGAGGGAGGAGGGGGAGAGGAGGAAGAGAGGTGGGAGACGGGCAGGGGAGCTCCACGGAGAGGAGACCGTACAGAGACGGCGCTGCCCTATCATCACAGTTTGTCTTCTGACCTGCTCTGATGCTTCATGTTTCTTCTGTAGCCATCTTCTTATCAGCTTCTTATCAGCAAGTCAGTCTCGGCAGCTCATCACTTCACACACGGCCCGGGAAGGGGAACACATACTGGCACACGCTGACACAGAAAACAGGAGGGAGGAGGAAGAGAGGCAGCGTGGGGGAGCTCCACGGAGAGGAGACCGTGGAGAGACGGCGCTGCACTATCATCACACACGGCCAGGGGAAGGGAAAGATATAATGGCGCGCTGACACAGGAAACAGGAGGGAGGGGAGGAGAGGGGGGAGATGGGCAGCGTGGGGGAGCTGCACACATACAGTTCCCGGCTACCTTCTGAAGCTTCGGACCAGGCTGCGGGGGGAGCGCCACTGCTTCCAGCCCAGCAGAACGGGCTGCTGATGCTCGCCGCTGTATGTGACCCAGGTGCACCCGGCATATAAGACGACCCCCCCACTTGGAGGCATGTTTTACAGGGAGAAAAAGTTGTCTTATACACCGGCAAATATGGTTATGTACATCCAAGACCACAGCATATGATTTTTGCTAATGAAAATTTAAGTGGACCAAAACCTGGCCTAGGGTCTATAAAACGTATAAAAATTGTAAGCCTAGAAGACTTTAGGTCTGGTCAAATACCAGCCCCTGAGGCATCCTGGTTTGTGATGCCCCGCTGTGTGAAACTTTGCCATTTGTTTATAATACAAACTCCACCAACAGTCCCACAACAGCCCATTTACATCCAAGCCAGCAGCATATGATTTTTGCCAAAGAGAATTAAAGCCCGCCTAATTACCCTCATCCCAATTTGGGACTCCGGGGGTTTGGAAGAGCCGGGTGCCCATACTGAAGGACACAAGTGATGGATCCCGCAGAGCCCTTATGTCTGGTGGCCATGCTAGATGCATTCTAGGGGTGTTCCATTTTTATTTTTGTTTGTGTTTCATTTTTATTTGTAGTGATATAGAAAAAAAACAAATGCCTGCTGTCATTTTTCATTCATAAAAATCATGCTGGCAACTGCGGCTTGGCTTTTTTAATTGAAAACTTTTATAACTCGCATACAGTGATTCAGTAAACTGTCATGTAAGTTGTAAAACTGGCCATGAGGAGCAAACGTACTCAACTTTGGCGCATAGTTTATTGTGGCACATGTGTCCCTGATTCATGCGCCCATGTGTACATTTCCATATGCATTATTTATATAATGCAAAGGCCCTCATTGAAGGAACATGTTAAGGGAATGATCTGAGAAGAGAAGCAACGGCCCCTATAAGTTATAACTGAGTACCCCCAAGGAGATCACTTACTAATGTTACAAAATAAGTAGGTCAAGGGCCTTGGGGCCATTTTTGACGCAAGAAAGAAGAAGACACTGTTCCTAGAATTTGCGTGAACCAAACATAAGATCAAAAGTGGATGAGCCCAACCAACTCTTTCAAACCATGTAAGTGTAAATACCTGAGAGTCAATGCAATTTGGTGTCTGATAAAAATAATACAGAACCAGATATTATTATGACCTGGAAGGCTAGTGCAATGAAACAGGTAAGAACAAGGCTAAGAGATGGACAAGGATTAATCAGGACCACAACATCCAGGCAAAGCTGGATCAATAATAACAATGGTGAAGTTCAGGATGGTGCATTGGTCCTGTCTGCCCTCATGTTCTTCCCCAAGAGCATAGTGGGATAATATTAGCCGGTGGACAGTTATATTATAGCTCTTTATACATCTTGGCAGGCCATAAGTAAGCTGGGCAAAATTAAACAAAAGGAAACTGTGTAAGTTTAAACCATGCCAGTAAAATGAAAGGCTTTTAAAGGTCAGACATTCATATTTTAGGCCATTTTACTTGAGGGGTTGGGGCCTAGTGATAAAGACTACCAGACTTTTCGAATCCTGGCTGGGACATGACTCAAGTGATCTTAAAGCAGGGCACCTCACCTTCTGCGCTATGGTTTGGGCAGCATATCGTTGTGTGCACTTACTGCGTGAATGGGTTAAATGCGAAAGGAAATTCACATGTGTGCAAAAACATACAATGATCATCAATGCACATTACATAACACAATTTGAATAAATCACACCTAAAAAGAAATCCCATGAGTTAGCTATATCTTAGTTGAAAAATTTCCCTCACCACTTATTATATAGTTTGCATGTTAAAAAATAATTTTTCAAAATAAAACAAACTAAAAACATTTGTGGTCTAAGGACTGCAAGCCACTGTGATCACCTCTTATTTGTGGAGCTACAAGTTGAATGTTATGACAACTTGTTCCTTCCTGTCTTTAAATTGAATAAGAAGAGCAAGGCAGAACCTTTCTTAGGGAACAGAATGAAAGACATGTGCATGGCCCTGGGTAATTAAGATGTTATAGGCCTTAACTTGTAGCTCAACTGAAGAGTAAATAATGTTGCACATTTGCATACTCTGTGAATGCATTTACATAAGAGCGCATAATTACAGCACACTTATTTAAACACTTGGCTGTCACTGGCAGAATAATGTCATGGCACTGCAATATATGACAAAATGTGCTTTAAAATAGCAAAACACCATTTTGTTGTTATTTTAAACTCACTACATAAGTATACAACGTGCCAGTAGCATAAAGCCCAAACATCTCCAAACAACCTTATGGTTGTTCATTTTTGATAGAGTAAAGCCAGGGTCCCCAAATGGTAGCTCAGGAACTACATGTGGCTAGCGGACAGCTGCAATATGGCTCATGGTCTGGGTCACTTGGTTGCACTCGGTTGAGGCTGGGGAGGGTTAATGGCTCCCAGGGCTGAACAATGTCAGCACTGTGCATGGGGTTAATGCCAAGTGGGACAGGCAGTGAAGCGTGCCAGCCTACCTGCCTCTGCAACTTCCAGTGTCATACTGTTTCCCAGCCTCCTGGTATGGTGTCATGTAGAGGATTGTAGTTGGGAAAGTGCAGTAAGCATGCTTCTCCACCCACCTCATTCTGCCATCTGGGGCTGGGGATCTGATTTTGTGGGGGAAGTATTTTATGGTCTCAAATAAAAATAACAAAACCTCACTTAACTGCCAGGCTTGATCTTTCTTAAAGCCATGCAGCTGACCGCATGCTCCCAACTGCACCTTGAAGCACTGTTATTTGGAATTGTTTTCTGGAAAATAAAGGCGAGGTGGCTTCCACCATCTATTTGCAAAGAATGTGGCTCCCAAGCTGGATATAGCTTTCATGGTAATGAAAGGTTGGGGACCCCTTGCATCAGTGGAGACATTTGAGGTCACCCAAATGAAGTCTTACCTAATAGGAAATTTATGAATCTTGTGGTAAGATGTTTGGGTACCAGTGAAATTCCTATGCCAGCTTTTTTGTTCACTTAAGAGAGGATGTAAGGCAGGAGTTATGCTATAAACAAAATACAGAAATGAAACATATTCTTCCTTACATTCTATTAAGGCATCAAGTCTGTATAGAATTAAACATGTGTTTAAGTGAGGGTCAGTAGACAACCCTGAAGGCTTTCCAGGCCTGTCATCAAGATGATTGTGTATGTCAAACTAGAGACAACACTATTCTCTGTCTATATAATCATGTACATTATTATTATTCAAAGTGGAGTAATATGTTGGGCTAAATGATCTTCCAGAGATTAAATACATGTGTTTCGGGAGAGATTCTGGGTAAAACAAAAGTATAAACTCTGGACCTCCATAATAAGGTCCTGCATAAAGAGCTTCTTCATACATTCTAGATACTGGGCGGGTTGGGCAATATATCTGGTTTAACCCACTCTTGTCCTCAGCATCATTTAATAAAAAGCCCAAACCCATAAAAAACGATTCCTCAGCATCTAAAGTTAATATACTCTACTTTTAGTCACTTACTTATTATTCTTTCCCCCACTGGGCTAAAACTCTGTTCAGGACTCAAGAATACGGGTGTCGCCATCTTGCCTCAGAAGTATGACATACTGAAGAGGGAGTGCAGGGGGCGGGTTACAGCTGTGCTTTGCACAGGCAGAGCAGTGCTGGAGTAAGGAAAAGGACAGCAATCCCAGAATGCAGAGCAGCATAGTCAGGAGACACTGGATGTCTGCAGGCAGCTTGAGACTCCATGAGACGCCATATTGAATGTTTAAAGGCTCAGCAAATGCACTATGTGCAGGTAGGATGAATTTTAATATGGCCAATCTGTATTTATAGGGTGGGGTCCGGTTTAAATCCAGTTGGGGCAGCCATTACTGCCTCAAAGATTTAGGTCTTTTATGACTTTGTGGGTGTAAGGAACTTGCCTGCCTCGGGTGACCTGCAATGAGCGCCTCCCGGCTGGCACAGCGTTTCCCGGCTGTCTAGAGCTGGGTGCGCTCGCCGCTTCCAGAAGCCAGGAAGCGCAGTGAGCCACCCTGCTTGCCTCCCTCGCTCCCCTGCGCGCATCCTGCCTTTCTACAGAGCGCCTCGTAGGAGACGCCACTCTGTCCATTAGCGTCATGTTATCACTCACAACTGAGTGTCTCAGGGGCTGGACAGTGTTACTGGTCAGGGCACTGTACTCCAGTCCTATCTAGGATCATAGTTGCACCAATCACTCACTCCATCCCTTTAGTGTTCCCATTGGCCAGCCATCAGTTTGGTCCTGACTTCATTGCCTGTTATAGCTAGCCGTGCTTGTCCTGTTACCAACTTAGCTTTTGATCGACTATCCCAGTTTGCTGCCTGAACCGACCTCTGGATGTCTGACCTTGAATCTGCCTGCTCCTTTGGATACTTCGCTACTTCTGACCTCTCAGTTTGACACTTTTCTCAACTCCTCTTCTGCTTAACCCCTGTGTATAAATGCACCCTCGGACTGATTGCCTGGTTCTTCAACATGAGCTGACATCCTTTGTGCCTTTTAAGACCTGGGGGCAACCGTGTCCGGGGAGGCGTATAAAGCGTCCCAGCAAACGGGAGCTTGACTATAGGCAGAAGCGACAGCGGAGATTGGGGGTTGTTAGATCACAGAAGGCGGGAGTCTCACAGGGTATTACAGGGTGTATTTGATCAGGGATGCCATCAGCACTGATGAAGCCTGATGCCAGGAAAGGTAATGCCCACCAGCCTACAATCAAAATGGGAGCCACATGCCACCAAGTAGAAATGAAGGCACATTGTGCAGCACAATCACATGCGGAGTCCTCATGGTAAGGAGGAAGTAAGTAATGCTTCACGTAAAGAGGCCTCATTACAGAATATGCCCATCTTCCTTAAAAACAAACAAACAGGGGGCAAGCCTACATAGGATTAACTGTCTCATTCTCAGATATCCCTTGGTGCTGACTGACTGGAACCCCCTCACTTACTGAATATAATTTTAAGAAAAGCTCCCATGGAAGCTTGCCCACATTAGTGTGCACAGTCTACAGCTCAGTTCTGCCTCCCTTACACACAGAGGTCACAGCTGGTGACAGCTGGCGGCTAGTAAGGCTCGCAGAACAGGCTTGCACAGTACTATGAATCTACCCACCGATCAAACCACACTGGTTGTGGGTGGTCACAAGAGGCCAAAACTACAGTGTCCTCAGCGGAAATTCTACTTTAAAGAATCTGCACAAGGCTGCTTTAAACGGTAGCAACTGACCTGTATTAACCTTGCAAGTTTTTTTCTATTTCTCCCACATATTTATATTACATATAATAAAATAGCTGCTACTCAGCAGCATCCTGACACGTACATTCCTGCACCGGTGATTTTCTTATAATTACAATCAACGGATGCGCACACATCAGCTAAGAGACAGTGGATCCTCTGTCATTATCGATATTAATTAACGTAACATTTTTAGAGCATTACATAAACTTGGGACCTGGAAGGGAAAGAAACTTTCAGACATTACTTATTAGTAATTCGTTTTAGCATTAGTAATTAATATTATAATTCAGTTCAGTGATCTACAAGATGATGCCTGTCAAGTGAATTATGTACACATAGAATGAACAATTAAAAAACCAACCTGTAAATCTGTTTCTGATAAAAAAAATAAAAAAAAATGAAATGTGTTGGTCATCCAATAGTCTGTGTAGTGGCCACGTAATTGTGTATGCCCGGCTTCTGTGCCTGTCAGGCCTCAGAAAGTGATGTTTTTGCCACCAAAGCAATGTAGCAGCTGGGCCTCCACTACTGCAATATGGGTGATAAGACAGTTATGGCCTGGACCAGTGATTTCTCAAATCGGACTTCAAAGTGGGAGAAAGGATATAAGGGAGTGGCAACAAACTAGACTTTAAAGGAGCAGTATCGCAAATTTTTCTTGGTGACTTATATTTAAATGGTACTTTGAATGTAGGTAAGTGTTGGAGTAAGAATTACAAATTTAGAAAAAAATGATGTTTGTGTTGTGCAGCTGGAGACTAATAGCTCATGTTTATGTCTGCTGAGTGTCGGGGCCCGACACTCTGGCCTGTTCCACGCTGAGAAGAGGGGGAAACAATGTAATCAGCTGTTCAGTGCTGGCAGCCGTCCAGCATAAGATAATATTGCAACATTGCCTGGCCAGAACTCATATCTAAAACAGAAAGAAAAGCTCTATAAGTCATTTAGCTCATTGGTAAATTCAATGTCAGTTTGAACCAGAGAGTCATTGGTTCGAATCTTAGACTTATTTTTCATTTTTCCATATGATCTTTCTTTCAGCTTTGTGTGTTTTGAGCAAAGCCCAACCCAGGATTTTCACTATCTGGAGTTTTGTTTTGTGCCCCTAGGGGCATCCTGACTTGGGATGCCCTGGTATGTGAAATCCCCAAGTTCGCCTGTGAAAACGTACCTTTCCCTGTCCCACAGCACATGCGCGGGCTCTCATCCAATCAGTGCTGTTTGCACGCAGATGGGGAGCCTGAGCAGTAAGCTTCCTGGCCCTCCGGCCTGTCTAAATGACTATCTGCGTGAGCGCGCCAGACAAATGGGGGGATCTGTGGTTATCCAGGGGTCGTTTCACACAGTGGGGCATCCCGATTTAGGATGTCCAAGGGGGAAGATCAATGCCCGGGTCTTATAGACTTCAGGGTCGGCCACTCAGTGTCTTGTTCCACTTTAATACCTTTAGATTTTTCTGCACAGTTATTCAAAGAAGAATTTCAGTTATTTTCAGTCAGTTTAGTTTATTTTGTATAGATTTTACACGTTTGAGTCACCTGGTCTCATAACAAAAGCAGCACCTCACACACACACAGCCGTTACCACTGATTAATGTGTCAGCCTCTGAGGTAAAGTGTTGCTAGGAGACCAGTGGGCTAAATGAAGCAGCTCACTAAATACAACCCAGCAGATCCCCCTATTCAGCAAATGGACTGAGCCATTGTCATTATACAATTTAAAAGAAAGGCAGATATTTTTTCCTTTTTCTATAGCCACATTATTTATACACATCTTAGAAGCTATTGTGTGGCTATTTAATTATTTATCTTTTTTAATGCAAATTTCGCGATACTGCTCCTTTAAAGTGGAAGAAAACAATACAATAAAAATTAAAATATCAAAATGGTAATTAAACATGTTAGAATGCATTTAAATAAAGGTCGAAGTATGAAACATGTTATCTTTTTCCAATATCAAAAAAGAATACAGATGTGCAGACAATGCGATATGGCAACTGGCTATAACTATACCCAACTCTCCTGATAGTTGTCCATTTAAAAATTATTGGAGCAGATCATGTCAGACTAATCTTGTTGATTTATGGGACTATGCGGTAGATTCAGCACCAGGAGAGGCACTGACATTCACTTTCATGGTCTACCTTGGGGCGGATTCAGCAACTGGATGTAAATTTTCAACTGGTGCTGCATCAGCTCCAAGGTAGACAATGAAAGTGAATTGCACTTTTCTCACCTGGTGCTGAATAGATCTCTGTGTCACTTAGGTGTTGGTTGAAGGTGGTGCTGTTGCCTATTTGGATTTTAGTAAAGCCTTTGACACCCATTCCCCATAAAGAGCTCATAGATAAGTAATTAAAAATTGGACGCAATCCCTGGATAATTCAGTGGATATACAGATGTCTGAAGAATAGGTATATGGAGTGTTGTTCTTAATGTTGTGCAATCAGAAGAAAGGACAGAGTCACAAGCCACCATGTGGAGAAACCCATGTTAGGCTTAATATAGGGAGGCCAAGAAGACCAAAAGACCCTCTACTCAAAGGTAAAGGAAAAAGGTATAATATGGGCAGTACTGTGTTACGCAGGACTTTGCCAGAGAAAGAGTTTTGGGGATACAGAAAGCTGCAAGATGAGTATACAATGCAGCTAGGCAGTGAGGATAGCACGCAAGATGCATGGCTGCTTAGTTCGAAGCTTACTGGAGACGTTACATAAAAAGGACATTTTCAAGTTGCTTCCTAACTGAAAGATAGAGCATGCACCATGACAGAGTAATAGGGGTGTTTAACATTGCTATAAAGAACCAGCAGAAGACATGCAATATAATTCATGTATAATGCGTTTTTAATGTTTGTTTTTAACCTAATGGTATATAATGGCAGTGGTTCTCAACCTTTTTATGCCAAGTACCCCCAAACGACAAGCAGTTGCAAACAAGTACCCCAAGAAGGGGGGGGGATTAATGACTAATGTTAGTAATGGCATACATAAAGACTCGAGTGTAGGCCAATGAAAGTTTACCCAAACCTGTTTTATTGGTTGGCAGAAAAGATAGGCGATCTTCCTCTGCTAATCAGGTCAATTGCTGCAACTGTTTCACCCAAGGCTCTTTCATAGTGCACATGTGGTAAAGCAGCTGTTAATGTGTTTTTTTTTTTTTTTTTACATGCAGGGAATTTACCTACTGTAACTGGAAATACAGCATCCTGCAAGAGAAGCTTGCTCAGTAGCCTATGGTATGTACATAAGTGCTTGTCTGTAAATTTGTGTGCAGTGTCACAGTGCCCTAAACTGGACCATTCCAGCCGATGACCATTATGTGGTGTTACTTTGCAACACCCCTAATGCTGGAGGCAGGTTTTGAACTTTCCATCAGTAAGCACATAAATTCTGTTCTCTTTTCCAAAGGTTCCCCCCTCCTCCTTAGCAAAAATACATGTTTTCTGAGAAACCCTGGGCGCCACAGACGTATAACATCAAGGTACTGGGCATGTGAATGGAACTCACAACTGAATAAAAAAATAAAATGTTACATAACCACATATCCAGATTAAAGCACTTTCCATTTTAGCCTGCAGCTTGAATTTTTTATACCTTGTAAAAAGAAAACCCTGCATCCTTCAAATAAAATAGATGTCTAGTTACTTTGGGCGTAAAACACTATAATATCTAAGACCCTTCAGGTTAGACAGCTCTAAAAATAAAATATGGTGTTTAACATTTCTAGCAGCTTGTCCGTTCTATATTGCCACCCCGAGCGTGACTGACTGCTTGGTTGGCTAATAGGTACAATTAAAGGGTAATTCCACTTTCCATGGCTTTGTTAAATATCCATTATTGTATGCCTGATGATGTTCTCAATGTAATGAGTTTATCTGTGTTTTTTTCTTTTTTACTTGTTTTCAACTTTGTTTTATAAAAGAAAACTGTTTTCTCTATCAACAATGTGTTTATGTACACCAATGTGGTCTGTTTAGTTAGTGTATGTAGAAGATAAGGGGATCACAGTCTTGTGCTCAAGGGTTACTGGCAGCATTATCTGGGGAGGTCATTACTGCTGTGTGATTTTGACAAAGCTGCTGATAAGCTCACTTGTTATATTTGAAGAATTCTGGGACTTGTAATCAAGAGTTTTTACTCAAGGTCAGGAAAACCCCTCCTGTTTGCTAATAAGTAAATCACAGTTATGGGAGCACAATCCTAAGACACGTTTATTTTACATTCTAAAACAAGAAAACCATAAGGCAGAGCCCCCAAAACCTGACAATAATTGAGTTTTTTAAGTGGCTAACTAACTAGCCAGTCATCTGCAGTAACCCTTGAACACTGGGAATTATTTTTTCTGATGAGCCCTGTTTTTTGTTTTTACTTTCCAACTTGGGTTCAGCACCCGGTGGGTTACATAGCACTGGAGCCCTGCTTTAAGCTTTCCCTGCAGTTAGGACATTCTGGGGAAAGATTATAGGTGGTCCTACATCGTTATTTGTCCTCTTTTAAAGTTTAAAATGGAACTGGGTATGCGGGTAGCATTTTCCTGACAGCTACCAAACCCACAAAGACAAGATTCATCACACAAGCGTCAAGTTGACATAACTATTTTGCATGATCCTTGTGAACCTGATTTTTTTTTTTTTTTTACAAAATGCTTTAGTACTTAGTGACCCTGTTCTGCAACCATCACAGTTGAGCAGTTGTTACTCAAATGTATTGCAGGGCAGCTAGAAAAGAGGTTTCACATAACATTGATACACTGAAAGTCACTAAGCTCTTATTATGATCTTATTCAACTGTAAACATTTGTATAAGGATATTACATGACTGTATGACTGATATAGATGTATATGGCATTTTGTAATCAAAGGGAGAAATACTAAGCAGACTTGCCAATTTTATTGAGCTAGGGTATCTGCGCCATATTTGCATTTATTAACAACAGACACCGATCTATATTCCTTCTTGGGTACAACCATGGAAAAACACTACAACTATTGTATTGATATCGTATTCAGTCCTTGTCACGTGAAGCAAATAATGATAATAAAGCAATTAACAGACCATGTAAGCTGAAGCATGTGTAAGGTGGAGACATCTGTGACACAACCAGGGGAGAGATCAGAAAGGAGAGATGGATGTTCTCTTTTTAGAGATGCGAGGGGAAATGTTTAGGGCATGCCATGCGAGATGTTTTTGTTACGCAGGAGGAAAACAAACTAAATTGTGGCAATCCATCCTAAAGGAGGTCCAGGGCAGGACTAATATATTGACATTAATGGATCAGAAGGATAATGGTCTGCTCGCCAATTCTGATTTCTCATGCTCATGGCAAAGCAGGAAAATGAATCTCAACAGGATGTAACGCTAAATCTGATTTTATGCTCCAGAGAGATCCATTTTCATTGCTTCTATGCATTTTTGGAGAGAAGACAGTATTACAGATAGAATAAAACCTTTGTTTTAATCTCAAGTCTGACATATAGCAAAACTAATGGCACTGTGAGAATCTAGTAAACCAACACAAGTCTCCTTCACATAGTGAACAGAAAAGTCTATAGGCCTTCACAGTGCAATCCTACAAAGAAATGGGGCTTAGGAAAATGGATACAAAACTTTATTTTAATATATTTCTAACACACTTCAGTCTATAAATGCAGATCAATTTAGCTTAATCTCTATTATGTATCGACAATCACAAATAAAGCTTGGGTTTTTAAATCAGCTATGCTATCGTAAGCCATGGGTAGGCCTTGAAAGTTCCAATGCTTGTCAACATTATGACAATTTAGTATATTTGAGGCATTGTTTTTTAACTACTGTTCATAGCCATGACCTCATTTACAGGATCTGAGTACCATCTGTCTTATTACACATAATCAAATAATCAATAGTAAAAAAAGAGATGTACAGTACAGTAGCTATCACTACAGTTTCAATGGATGAGTTACATTTTTTTCTTCTCCTGGTAAAAGCAAAGGCTGTAATGCAAGCTGAACTTTCTGTTTTGACCTATATGACCAGGATAGGACAATCATTAAAAGGAGATAAAACCTACCACAAAATTTTAATAATTCTACCCCACTCCCACCCCACAAATTGTGATTTGTGCTGCGTACTAGCCCCTGCTCTATCTCACTGCTGTGTCAATGTGAAGCCCAAACACTTGGCACAAAGTAACAACAATAGAAGTCGGGTATAACCAAATAAAATCATCCTGTTCATCAAGATACACCTAAAAACGCATGTGGTTGTGACATATTTCAGGCTGTAGGAGGATGCGCACAACTTCTGATACATAAACCACATCCCTTGCGCTGTCAGCCAAAACAGGGACCAAAAAGAGAAAAGCAAGGGCTTTTCCACCGCACTATTAAGATATGTGGCACTTCACCCACACACAGCCTTCCACGTAGCTCGGTCACTCACAGGACATAACTGATGCCACCTCCCATCCACTACGTCCCTGGCTACTAACTGAATGTGGGTCCAGCAGAAATGCTACCCTTACCATCTGAAGAAGCACTCTGGCCCAAATTAATGAGAGCGGAGGACCAGGAAAGATGAACAGGACCATGCACTAGAGGGGATAACAATTCAGATATGTGAGAACATCTATATAAGGCCCAATTCCTCAAAAATACATGCAGTACAGTGTAGACCATGGATATGCATATTATAAATATTGTAAAACTATGTTGACGTAAATGAATCACATTAAAGGGCACAACCCCCTGTAATCAGATGAACGTGTTTGTGCATTAGTACCTGGTTTATAAATAATTCATCAATCCAATAAATATTACATAGATAATGAACAACACATTTTATTTACACATACATTACGAATAAGTAAAGACTGTTGAAGCATCAATAAATAAATCATTTCTGGAATTCATGCCTGCAGAGATCCTAGATCCCATAAAAAAAAATCTATTCTGAGTTTCAAAAGTGCCCTCACCTGGGATTGAGCTAAAGCTTATCAATAATATGGGCTTGGAGGCTTGACATATTACCTGGCTTAATTACATCTGTATCAAAAGGTACACTAGTCTAATTCCCAGGGGGTCATCCTGATTTGGGATGCCCCAAGTTTGCATCTGTAAACTGACACCTGGGAAATGTGACATATACTGACATGCAAATGCCGTAGCAGTATAGGATCTCTCTTCTATACCTTCAGCGTGCCTGGCAGTGACTAGTAGAGCAGAGAGAGAAAAGACGAGGTGTAGCAAAAGTATGTCTGACCTGGTACCTCACAAGTGCTCCACAAATTCCTTTTTAAACTACCCATGCAGAACTGCAGTAAAAAATGTCTAAATGGTCTCCTTGCAGAAAAAGACTAACCTCTTGACCTTGTTGCACATTTCACATCTGGGACCTGTGCATGTTTGAGTTCTTAGGTCGTCCTTAAATAAACTTGCCATAACATAGATGACAAGTACCCTGCAGATGACCATGCTTTCCTATTAATCTGGGATCTTTTCCAAGTTCGGTCACACTTCAGGAATAGATGCTGAACATTTAAATAGTAAACATCTTTGGTTTGATTAACCTCTTAGGTGGTGACAAAATGCAGTGAAGTGACCTGATTATTCGTTGCTGGAACTTGGGCGACATCTAAATTCTTACTCTGAAACATGTGAGTTACTATATTTTCGCCACAATTAGGAGTCCAGACAGGATTCCCACTCTACAATAACGTGTGCTTCACCTCAGTAGCTTGTTTTGTAATTGTGGTTCAAGTGAATTTCTTCTAGCTCTCTGTACTTCATGTATAATAACACCGGTATGTATTTTAGAAGTCAAGATTAAATACCACATTAGCTGTATTTGCAACTTCACTTTTCTTAGATTTCCAATGGAATTAGATATCAGAATGATCTCTGAAGATTAATTTCTGGGTAATCCTGCTGATCTCAAACAGGATCTCTCTGCTAGAAGAGGCAGGTTATTAGAGGAAGGTGTTTCAGTGCTATTAACTCACAAGCACCTGAATGCTGTAGGAAGAAAATGATCTTACAGAGAGTACAAAAATCCAATTTTACTTCTTTATCCCTTTATCCCAAAGCACGGCGGGCAAAGGCAGAACAAGATGGCAACAGCATGAGTGAGAAAATAAGAACAAACAACAACAAAGGAAACCAAAATCAACCAGAATCATCCAAGGGGACCCAATGTGGAATGAGAGGTCAACCTGAAGGGGGATATGGTCTTTGTCCTTATGAGGTTCCAGAACTCATTTCTCAATCCATCTCCTAAAGATATGGTTCATTTCCATGGAGCGATATTTTGACCGGCATAGAATTTATTGTTTGTCAATTTGTGGTCAAATGAGGAAACAGAAATCAACCTCAATCGAATGATACAAATTCTCAAAAGTCTGGCATGAAAGAGTTAAAGAACCATCGCTATAATTAACGATTAGCTGATGAAGACTTGCGTGCTTGCTGGAGTTAGCAGTTTTAGGTTTGAAAATTGTACAGTAGGAATGGCCATTAAAACTGGACTTAAACAGGATATTATATTTCCTGAAAGCCCTAGCCCAGTGACAATAATATATTTGTTGCCTAACCACATCAAGATGGTGAAGATGCATTGATGATAATGTTCTTGTGTAAGGTGAGTAAATACTGCTTCTCTTTCTACACACAACTAAGCAGCTGTATAGGGGACTGTGGTACAACCACTGCCAGAATTATCACTATACATCAAAAAACAAAAAGGTTATCATTGTATAGTGGTTTGGCAGGGGGAATCTTAATTGTTATGACCTGAAAAGTCAGCCTTTCCAGAGCCCCACTTTAATTCTGTGCTTAAAGAAGCATGGGATTCCATAGGCTTTTCTTGGTGTAACAGTTCATGTAAACCCAGAAACAAACCTTTACATGTGGATGTGTAATTCCAAGAACAGGAAAAGCACTCAATAATACCTTGTACATTTATCCATTAGCCCTAATAGCTGTGTATGTCAAAGAACGAAAACAGTGCAGCCTTTATTACCTCTATAATATTCCAACACACCCACAATACTGCTGCCTGAATTTAGAGCCCCAGCATACAAACAAGCTGTTATTAAGTGTTAAAAGTATGTCTAGAATATCGATTAGATCTCTATTCCCAGAAGAATCATAGATGCGTTTTTTACTACATTGATTGTGAATTGAAAAGATTAAAAAAGCTTTCAGGCTATGGTGTGATCTAAATTGTAAAGTTAATGTATAAACTTTGTGCGGTAAAAATGCCTAATGGCTTATTCAGGTACATACATCTGCCTCCTTGCATCGTTCATATATTCAATTTTCAATGGAATGTTCAATGTTTGCTTAAATGTTCCTACATTTCAGAAGCAGGGTACACATGTGCTGGCACAGCAAATTAGAATATAGCAATTAGATTGGCAACCAGTAAAGTTTGCAGGGCAAGCTTGCACAGTGGGTCACAATCCAGCATCCAAAAACCATGATCAATCTAAGTAAGTAGCAGGATGACCCATGCAGCCTAGTTCAGTAACCCTCCAGTCATTTGACTGGAGGCTCCCTTTAGGCTTTGTTTATTATGCTTATGTTCTGTGTGTCCTATGCAGCCTAAGTGCACACCTTGTGTTTTTTCAATCAAAACAACTGTTTACATTTGGAATACCCCCCCCCCCCCATGGAATTTCCTGAAAGTTCATGTATTAAGCTTTTTAGGCGTACCCAGCTTGTTGTAGTTGGTTCATATTTATGGAAATAATCCCTTGAAGAATTTTTTGGTTGCACTGGGCATCCTTAAAAAATGTATAAAAAAGCAGAATTTTCCTAAAATATCAATATGCAAACAAGACAAAACAAGCTAAATCTGAAAGCGCAAACAGAAAAATACATAACATGCATAGCTACTTTTAACTGCCAGATTTTGGACAGGATCCTTCCACTGTGGTTTTAGACTAGCCTTTCATTCTTGGCCAGCTGACGGGCACACAGTGCGTAGCCAATGGCGAGCAGAATAGGCTGCTTGTGGTCACATGGGACACGGATCCAGGGAAAGGAGAAAATGTGCAACCCCATTCTCCGGCTTATGGGGCGCCGATGCACAGCAAGACATCCTGTTGCATGTTTGAGAGTCCTGTCATTTTTGATGGAGCTTCCTCTTTATAGCAGAGGCCAAGTCACAGCTGGATTCCGCAGTCAACTGTCTAATTGGCTGACTAAGCTGTAAGTCACAATGGGGGTGGAAGCACTGCTTCTAGGGAGGTAATAGGTGGATGGTCAGAGTCGGTCAGGTAAGCCTAGTTTTTTAATACAAATTAGTTGCCCTGCATAACTGACTTAGCCAAACAGTTAAAGAAGTTTTGCAGGCAAAATAAAAGCAAAAGGGCACTTACTGGAAGTTTATACATACGCCATTGACTGGGCCCTGGCAAGATATGTCTGCAGAGATAGACCTCTGTATTAAAGAGAGATGGCCACCAGTCCTAACTGCCTGCTGGGCGGCAACCTTTCTATTGATGACCATCATCCTCTAATACTCTATACCTGTCTGACTCTGGGCCTCCTGCAAGGAGTTTACCTTGATAAACATGGCAGGATGTATAGGACACCAGCCAAAAAGGTAGTGTCATGAATTGAAACTGGGCACAGGTATGTTAATCCCCAGGTTTTCCGAGTGATGCACCTCTCCCCAATAGTTAGCTTGTAAAGCAGGTAAGTGTAAGAGGTTGGAGGAAAATATCTGTTTCTGGGGGATAGAGTGGAAATCTATTTTGTCTCACTGACACAGACATTCTGCTCCTAGGCCTGCAAGACTCGTGCAAGCAATAGGTGCCCCTCTACTTGCTGTGGACTGTCTGCTCCATAACTGCCTACATTTAACAGTGCCAAATCGCTTGCTTCTGTCTGGATGGAGTAGGAAGACTTCTTGTTGCCCTTACACTGCTTGCAAAAAGCTGAAATGGTCTTATGCCATCATTTTCTGAGGGAGTGCTCCTGACAATGTTGAGCTTTTTAATGTTGATCTCTATAGCCAATATCCTCTTGGCACTGGCATCATCTTAAATAAGATTTACAGTATGCCAGAGGATGCCTCAAACTACTATGGTTAAGGACAAACCTACTGACCCAGATGAGTCCATCTATAGTCTGACAGCAGTTCCTCAGACGAGCTCCAGCTCAATTAGCTCCTGCCCCTTCTTAGATGCTTTATCATACACAGCATGGGTAATACCTGGCCTGGAGGCCACCCCCAGCTGTGAGGGCAGATGTTAAAGCAAGTCCTCAAGACACCTGTCAGCTGGTTCCTTAAAGATGACCAAACCCGAAATAAATTAGTTGGTCAAATAATATGAGAGGTCCAGCAGTGTGAAACCCCCTTAAAAGTTATTGCATTATTAATTAACTTTCTACTGCTCTCGATAATGAACATGATATGACATTTCTGCTTGCATATCCCTGCCACAAGAAGCAGGGCATGTATTGGAGAGTCACATAATCAGGTAAAAACAGGTGTATTTTTATATTAGAATTACTGATGACCCCACTAGGAACAATCACATACCACCACCAGAATTCTTTCCAGATCCAGGCTGGTGAACATGTTTCCTGTAAAGTTAAGTTTCTATAACTCTAGAAATACTGAAAGACTATAGCACTTTGCTCCTTTTAATTTTGTGCCTTTCCTTATCATCTTAACCGCAAGTACTTCTCCTGTTTGGTACAACGCAGCGAAGGTCACAGTAATTACCATCAAGAGCTGTCATCGTGGCTACATCTCTCACTGTCCACACAATATCACAAAGACTTGACCTTTGAGAGCAACCTGTCTGTTTAAAGAGTAGACCAAAGTCTTCAGGGAAAAAATCAATTTCATTGCTACTTGGTAAGTATTTTAATTTGCCATGGCGCTGATGCTGAATTTTCCCTTCATTTTTTCACTGTTCAAATAGGGTATCTAACATTTGATTTAAAGGGTAATTTCACTTTCAATGGCAATATGTTTCCATTATTGTGTGGCAAAATTATATTATTGTGCTAAGCTTATCTGATATTTTTTAATTTTATATTCATATGCAACTGTGTTATAAAAGAAAACAGTTTTCCATAGCAACAATGTGTTTACCTTAGCTATGTATACCAGTGGTGATTTCAAGTACATATCATAGATTTCCTCACTCTAGCTTGCTAATAATCTTGGCTAAGGCATGGATGACTGGTTTAACCTATTCTGCTGAAATTCAACATCTACAGTTTGGAAGGATCTCACTCGTCTGTTCTAGTAGCAAAATGGTTAATGGCAGGGTTCTCAGCTGGCTAGGTCATTAGGCTGATTAGACTTAGCCAAAGCTGCTAAACAGTTCAACTGTTACATGAAAACCACTCCCACTGTAGCAAATCAGAATACCAGGAATATGAGGATCATGGAAACAGCATGCTGATCAGTAAATCACAGATATGGGGGTACAAGCCTAACATAAATGTTTCTTTTACTTTCCAAAAGAGTAAAACAATAAAATAGAACACCAACAAGCCCTACCCACCCGCTGCCCTGACCCGGGTGTTTGTGTGTGCCCTGGCAGGAAGAGGCAGCAGATGGAGGAGCGGCGGGCGCTGTCTGTGTTCCTGCCACTGCTGTCACTGTCAGAAAAGACATCGATAGCAGCGGCAGGGATGGGGACAGAGCCAGACGCTGCTTCTTACTGGCTAGGCCATAGGGCGGGTGGGCATTTCACGGAGCCGGACGCTTGTGTGTCATGGGAGCGGTGTGTCATGCTGTCAGGGAAATTTTACTTTTTTTTACCTTTGCCTATATGGGGAACGGGAGAGGGGTGCCACACTGCTTATATGGGGGAATGGAAGGGGGAATGCCACAGTACCTATATGGGAATGGGAGGGGGATTGCACACTGCCTATATAGGGGGATGCCACACTGCCTATATGGGGAATGGGGGAGAATGCCACACTGCCTATATGGGGAATGGGGGGTGCCACACTGTCTATATGGAGGGGAGATGCCACACTGTCTATATGGAGGTGGGATGCCACACTGCCTGTATGGGGAATGGTGGGGTGCCACACTGCCTATAAGGGGAGTGGGAGGGGGGATGCCACACTGTCTATAGGGGGGGGGGAAGCCACACTGCCTATATGTGGAATGGGGGGGGGGGGGGAATGCCACACTGTCTATATGGGGAATGGGGGGGGGAATGCCAGATTGTCTATATGGGGAATGGGAGAGGGGATGCCACACTGCCTATATGGGGAATGGGAGGGGGGATGCCACACTGCCTATATGGGAAATGGAAGGGGGTACCACACTGCCTATATGGGGAACGGGGGGGGGGGGGGTGCCACACTGCCTATATGGGGAATGGGAGGGGGAATGCCACACTGCCTGTAATGGTGTGTTTTAGCACATTTGGTTTAAAATATTTTTCTTTCTTATTTTCCTCCTCCAAATGCTAGGTGCTACTTATGGGCAGGTGCGTCTTACAGCACGAAAAATACAGTAAATTACCAATCCCCTCAAAGCAAATTCCTTACCATAGCAGCACAGTGACAGGGATAGTAGCTAACCTTGGTGTGGTAGCCTCCTAATTACTGGGTCAGCTCTCTTTGAAAAAATGAGCAGCTGCCATGCAGAACTTATCGATAGGAATGATAGACTAACCGAGATTACATCAGATGAGACAACTGCAATACCTGGAGTACCTATATATGTGTTTGTGAATGCTGCAGTCTGCATTGCCCTAGGTCATTGCTGGGATACTATGCAACTATTCAAGATTGCTAGTTTAGACTTGCCAACAGGGTTAACAGAATGCTGGGGGTATTGTATATATTGCACTTTAAAAAAAATACTTACTGAAAGTCACCTAGTAACAATCTACCAAAATGGTCCACTGCAGTGCTTCAATGTGTGTGTAAAAGGTTTTGGGAATTATAACACATGATTTCAGCTGTTTCAACCCCCTAGGGCTCTGCACAAAACACCAAAATATAAAATGGAGTGTGTTTCAACAGCGTACATCCAAAGCAATCCAATGCCACAACAGTATCTTGCCTTGTGCTGAAAAAACTGCTTAAAAGAGAATATTAGAAAATGCAGCCATGCTGAACATTTTCTTAGTGAGCAGGAAAGCCCTAGGAGAAGATTGAGCTGTGAAAATAGAAACATATGAGCTTATATAATTTCATGACTAAAGCCTTTCACTGCAGTCAAGAATATTTATGCTTCTTTGCTCCTGCTGGCTTGCATTGAAAAATATGCAAAAAATCTGAGTAAAGAACAGTGTAGAATTTGTCCATGGGTCATGTGCTTTAATATTTTCTACTTTTTATGTTGTATGAAAGTTACACCTTCTGGCCTACAAAAGGGTCTTTAAAAATCAAGAGTCTGCTGCTCAGACTGTGCCAGGCACTGACACATTGACCGATGGGGATGTGAACGAAAGGGAGCACTGGTCGTGGCCAAGTGAATTTTGAGCCCCACTGCACCCTTTGACCTCGAAAATAGTAGATTCCCTAAGTGGTGGACTGGTAGTAAGCTGCTGCTGCTGCAGGAGAGAGAGGTAAGTGTCTTTTTTTGGGGGGGATTTACAGTACCTTTAAACTTAAAAGCTTTTAGGAGGCTGTAATTTCTACTTGACCACTTCACTGATATAAATAATTTACAAATGACTAGATCACTTCATTATGATCATTAGAAATGAAATCCTGTAGCAGTGTCACTAGAAGAACAATGTTGTTTAGGATTACTGAACTCCCCTCAGCACACTAAGTGAGCATGGTGTATCTCAAAAGTACAGCTTATCTTTTAATGCCCCCAACATCCTTGGATGGGTTACATCGTTGCTCAAATATAAGGGCTTGAGCAATTTACTGAAGGCACTGCAGAAAAGAATGCCTTATTTTCACAAAGTCAGAAACGCTCAAGGAATGGATGCTAGTTACACAAAGTAAAAATTACAGATACATCAACTTAGTAACAAGAACAATTAACTGTAAACATTTGCAAGATTATATACATAATAAATGCTATGGTTCTCTACCACTGAGCCGTTGAAGTTTTGCCTGTGTTGATTTAGTGCATTTGCAGCCATTGAGAAGAATCATTTTTTTGACCTAGACTTTCTGCAAACTGGGACTTTGAAGTGGCTCCCAGATGGAAGGAGCTAAAGCAGATCATGCCCTGATCATACCCTATGATCGCCAAGGATTTTCTATGCTTTTTCACATTCTTTAGGCAATGGAGGGGCTTTTTTTGCAGCTCTAGTTGTTTTATTAAGCCAACAATTGTTGTTTTTGAACCATGCAGAAAATAAGAAGCTGAGCACCAAAATAATTACTGTTGCAAAATAGTACCAGCAATTTCTTTGCAATATCTGCCTTTTTTAACTGTCGAAGGATAAATAATCTCTGCTGTACCTTCCCTAGGGTGGATATAATGGTTCCCCCCCCCCCCCCCCCATCTTAGATCCACTGAGATGATGTTCCCAAGAAACATTTTTTCAGACCTAGAAATTTCTTCCCCATCTATGCAGCTGGGTGGGGTTGCTGCTTTGATTTTCCTGAATTTCACTAACATCTCAACTGTTTTTGTTTGGTTGGTCATAAGACTGGTCCTCCACTAAGCTTCCAGTTACATACGCATATGCCACCCCAAGATTGTAAGCAGCGAGTCAATATCCCATCTGGGCCTGATGCTTTCCTAGTTTTAAGGCCCTTGAAAAAATGGGCTACCCCTTTGATCTCAAACACTCTCAGCATCTTGCGCGTTCCTGGCCGCCCATTCAACTAAATGGATGAACCGGAGCGCACGTGGCCTGGTCTTCAAAAACATGGCGGAGGATGATCGGATAGATTTCGGGTGCTGGTAAGTTTATTTCTGTTTTTTAATTATTAGACCTGCTGCACCGCTAGCAGGGGGTTTGCTGGGGGGGGGGTGTAGAAATGGGTAAACATGGCTGGAGTGACCCCTTAAGAAAAAAAAGTTACATGACTTTGTGCCCACTGTACAGTAGAGTAAATCTACTCTGCTGAGAAAGCGAGCAAGGACTGGGGAGGGCTGTATGTGCAACATATAATGACATCTATGTTGAAGAAGTAACCTAGGCCTAGCATGAAGTATTTGCATTCCTGTCAGAATGTTTAACTTCCTACTTAGTAAATCCTGTCCTGTGAGACTCCGTAAATCCTGGATGATGATATCTGTCTAAAGCTAATTAACATTTAAATGGCCTAAACCCATGACTGAATGTACTGTGGGATTTCCTTTGAACTGTCAAGGCAGTGTGCTTCTAGTATGCTTGACTGCCATGGTGATCAGTCCTGAATTTATGTATAAAGTATGGGGCACAGGCTAGAGTCTTTAATCTCTTATAGTATTAATGAAAATGTAATTGGAGGGATTTGCATTACATTGGTTTGGCTAGACGGTCCATAGAATTAATATACATTTTTAACACAATGTTCACATATATTTTATATTGTTAATTCCTGCCCATGGCATAAATTATTGGTAAATCACTTTTAAATCATCAATTGCAGTGCCTTAAAAAAGTATTTATACCCCTTTTCCACATATGGCAAAAAATGTGTGTGGAAGAAAGCGAACCCTGTACATCACCCTGAACACACCATCCCCACTATGAAACACGGTGATGGCAACCAGGGCTGTGAAGTAGGTAAGCCAAAGTCCCACTCAGACTCCCCAATTTTATCATGCTCCAAACCCTTTATAAATGGCCAATTGCCACACTTTTTACATTTTTTATTTTTATTTAATTTGGAAAAGCAGGTATAATTTTTTTCGCCCTTCAAACATACTTGCTACTTTGTGTTGCTCTATCACCTAAAATCTCAATATAAACTTGTGGCTATAGCATTTAAAAAGTTTAAACAAGTTCAGGGGCAATACTATGAAATACTATTTTAAGGCAATGTATCTTGCTGGCCCTGATTGTTAAATTTCTAGAATATACAGTACATAACCAACAAATTCCCACAAAACCAAATACTTCTGAAGCTTTCACCAAAGGCCATATTCATGCAAAGTTAATCCTGATATGGTTAGCAATTGCAGTTGCAATAAGAACTGCATCACTACCCTTCCAAAACTGATGGTAAAGCTGATGGCAGAGCAATCACTCTAGCCTCCCCTGACCGGACTGATAGTTTGATGGGAAGCAAATTACTTGATTACTGAGCGATTGATCGCAAGACCTCAGTTGCCCAGAAATGGCTTTAGTGTGACTGAGGAACGAATGTCACACAGCATTCAATATCTTAAACCGGAATAACACTCTAATATTTTGTTAGGTCAATGAAAAAATGCTCAGCTTTTTTAGTTTACTTAAAAATCTTTTTTCAGCATAGTAAAGGTGGCTCCAGGAGACTCTTTGCGAATGCCTAATTGGAGGGGGGAAGGGCATGGCATGTGTGCCAGGATCGATGCCCATTGAAAGTTTGGCCAGGATAGTTTGGACAGTTTAGAACACAGGTGCCAAACTCAAGGCCCAAGTGGTTGTGGCCCTCCAAGCCTTTTTAGATAGCCCTCTGACAGCTGCCAGATGACAGCGCCAAGAGATTGCCCTGTTTATTTGAGCCAGTCACTCCAAGGCTGGGGACATTGTTGTTTGTTGGGCGCTTCTGTGAGATGGCTGTTGTGGGCAAAATAATTCAGCATTTGCATCTATCTTACGACAGACTAATCCCGTGTCTGTCCTGGACAAATTAATTTGGCTTATTCATTCGGATTTGTTATTACCCGGCCCTTTCAAGACAGAATGCTGATGTGAGTCTGACACCCCTGGTTTAGAGATACTGAATAGTGTAAAGGTAGTTGCTAAGTCTGCCCACTAAGGGTCACCATAGGATAAGAAATAGGATAAGGAATTAAATATAGGGGTTAAATTAGATGTGACTCATCACCCACCTGACTGATAAACACTGACACAGAGGTTATTGAGGGACCCAGGAAAGGGGGGGGGGGGGGGGGGGAGAGAGACGGGAATTCAGTCCAGAGCGGAGTTCAAAAAAGCTGATGTCCAGACATGGGAAGTGGGCCCTGGAGTGCCAAATCTTTGTAGTGGGCAGCCAGGAGATGGGCAGGGGGGTGCCAGGCCAGCAAGAGGCTGTTACAGGTGCTATACCTGCCACCCAATAATGTGGAGCAGGAGTCAGTGAACAAGAGGGAGGAAAAAAATAAATTGGATATTTTAGTACAACTGTGAATTAAAAGATATAAATTTTAATGTTGGAGGGTAGCCGGCTACTATCTTTTTGTGTTTGACTGTATTTATGCACCCGGGCAGGTGAGCCTGGCTCCTCATTATATAAGGACGATTGAGTTAATCCCTTTCCATGAAAAAAATATCGGCCATGTAAAGCACACATGAAAATTACATTCTAGTATGGACCAACTGGATGACCTTTAGGAATTCCTACCCAAACAGCATGTCCTACAACCCCCCTTCCATTTTATTCTATTCCCTATGCACCAATTTCTTAATATTACTTTCTTCTTCCTTCACTTGCTCTGTTTTTTTCTTACTCCTGATGTGGTACATTTTAAAAACAAAATGGCAGCTCATGGATCTGCAGGCTATTTGCAAACAGAAAAAGCTGCTGGATTTCCTGTTACTGTGCATTGTCAGTTGTGTCACTTGAGGCAAGGAGTTTTGGGGAGTCTTCTTTTCCAACTGTGCCAAGCTTTACAGACCAATATCTCCTATGGCCTGGGAGAGAACATACCGAGGGGTGAATTATAAACCTGCCAGGCATTAACCTGTGGTCCACTGGAACCATTAAAGAGAATAAGCTGGTTCAGTCTGAGGAATATATCTGTACACCTGTTTGCTTTAAGGTTGATCCCCAAATGTTTTGCCATGTCTCATTTTTATTGCTCGCAATATGGTTGGTATGTTTAGATTTTGCACATTCTGTATGATACCACTAATTGTTATTATTAAATTTTAATAATGCTCAGATAAAACTACTTTTTCACTTTTTATTGACATTTACAGGCTTGCATGCAAGTTACAGCCCTTTAAAGTCATGTATTAATGTAGTAACAGGGCAGTACATCAAGAATAAAAATGCCGATATATCACAAAAAAAAAATCTCCTGTAGAAATGGGTTTATTATAGTTCGCAATTCGAAATATCACTCAGGGATTGACAAGAACCATTATTAGGAAGAAACACAAGATGACATATTTTATAATGATCAGGACTAACTTATGATTTAATTGTAATTTATTTTAATGAAGGCATTACCTCAGTGGGAAGACACAGAACGCTTACAAACGTTTCTCTTTCTCAATGTGAGCTCCGTAATGGCATTTAATTACCAGGTAAATGCTTTATGACACATTCATTAAATAAACAGCTTAGATGTATGAGACCCCAAACAGCTTGATTCAGATTACAAAGAAGTTGGTAATTTAAAACCACTGGGAGTTTTACTAAGAAAGTGAGTGCTCGCATTAAGCCAAGGCAACCAATTGACTTTCATGTAAGGGGAAGTATAGCAATTTCATGATCAGTTGTATATTATTTTACTTTTGAGTCTAGCTAACTATTTGCTTTTGTATGTCACCTGCATGCTTTTAATGGTAACAATTAAAAATAAAATGAATGTGATAGACGTAAAATGGTTCCTTTTGAAAAGATGGACAATTAAAGCCATTGCCCAGTCATGCTAATCTATCAATTCAGATTGCCCCAAAGTTGCCCCAAAGACTCTGGGATCTTATGTGCATCACAAACAAACGGGAGGGGAGGCATACATCAGTGCAATAATATACAGTTAGGGTCGATAAATATTTGGACACTGACACAAATGTATTTTTTTCCCATGTACTGAAACATATTCAAGTTCAAGTTATAGTTATATAATGGACATGGATATAAAGTCCAGAATTTCAGCTTTCATCTGAGGTTATCGACATTAGAATTGGATGAACGGTTTAGGAGTTTCAGCCACATAACTTGCCCCCCTGTTTTTAAAGGGACCAAAAGTAATTAGAATTGGTTGAAAACCCTATGTTGGAAATGGCTGCCTAAAGTCTTGAACTCAGAGCCATCACCAGATTCCGTGTTTTTCTCCTTTTAAATGCTCTGGCGTGCCTTTAATGAAGTGGATTTCACTTGCTGTTTGTTTGGGGGCCTTTCAGTCTGAAGGTTAGTCTTTAACAAGTGAAGTGCATTCTCAATTGGTTTGAGATCAGGTGACTGACTTGGACATTCAAGAATATTCCACTTCTTTGCTCTCGGATAGCTTTGAATTCATTTCATGGACTTGTCACAGGTTTTGTGTGCTGCTATGTTACCATATAAAGTTAGAAAATATTGCCCGTATTTTACCTTGGCTTATCTCTATTCCCTTGTTTATCCCTCTCCCTCCCACCTTAAGTAATTCCTTCTGTTGTCTCCTTTAACATCTCTGTTCTCAAGATTTAACCTCCTTATTCTTATACATCCAGCATATAGAGTCATCTCCCACTGTCCCGTTGCCATATAAAGTGTTAAGTTGTTGGTGCACTCCACCCCGTTACATCCCGTATGTCTGCCCACATGCTTTATCCCCTCCACTGCCCCCCTCCAACATTGGACTCTATCTTGACTCTGAGTGCGGTGACCAATGAGGTTTAGCTTGATCATCCCTTCAGTTACAAACCCCCACATAGGCCATCCTCGAGTGTGGAATACTACTTAAACTTAATTATTGGCTTTGTAATTGTTTCCTTACTGTCCTTTTTCTCTAACTCCTTCGTTATTCCCTCTCCCCTTAACTCTTACACACACTCTCCACCTCCCTCTTCCCTTCCAACATATCCCTCCCCCCTTTACACAATGGTGGCTTGTAAATTGGTCTCTCAAAGTAAAAGGTCTAAATATTCCTGAATCAATCAAGTTAACAATTTGAGAGGCCTAAAGGCACAGATAGCCTCCCTCCAGGAGACACATTTTGAACAAGACATCTACTCTTAAAAATAAATATTTCTCCTTATCCTACCATAGTTGTTCCCCGAATTCTAAGTCAAGAGGATTGAGCATCCAGATCTCCAGCTCAACGCTGTGGGTGGAGGTTGAGGTGCGGAGTGGTGGAGAAGGTAGACGATTATTTATTAAAGGAAAGATCTCTTCAGAGACATACACACTGGTCAACCTTTATCTTCTCAATGTGGGACAGGCCGCCTACCTAGAAAATATTCTAGCGCAGATCTCTGAATTTGCAGAGGGCAAACTAATCATGACTAATCATGGTGACTTCAATGTGACTCTGGATCTCCTGCTAGATTCCTCTTGGGGCAAATCACATTTATAATTCACAAAATGTAAGTGTAACAGCGTAACAAAAAAACTCTTACATACATTCCAGCTCATTAGCCCCTGGAGAATATCAAATCCTAACACAAGGGAATATACTTTTTACTCCTTCCCCCCAACACAGCACATACCCAAGGACTGACCTTTTTCTTGTCCCACACTACATGCTTGCACTAGTCAAATCTGAAACCATCGGGAATATCCCTCTCACACACACCGATCACTCTTTCTTTTGTTGACCCAAGCCCAGCCCCTAAATCTTTGTCATGGAAGCCAAATACCATCTTATTCCAAGACCAGCAGATAAAATCTAAAATCCAGACTGACATTCGAAGCTACTTCAACACAAATGCCACACAAGACTTTCTTAGTAGTTTGGGAGGCTCATAAGTGCATTATATGGGGTTCCTTGATAAAACAGGGATCCCGTAACAAAAAAGAAAAAAATGAAACACACCCTTGAAATCTTGGCCCAGATCAACAGGCTCGAAAGCCTGCATAAGCAATCACTAGTGCTATCACAGGCGGGGCTACCACGATATTTGAGGCATAAGCTCAGAGAGATCTGCTGCTCTAAGGCACAGGCTCAGTCATTTAACTGCCGTAGAAACTACAATGGATCGGGTAACAAATGCAGTCAATTAGCCAGAGCCCTAAGAGCAAAAAGAGGCAGAACCTTTGTCTCTATAATTCAAATGCAGCCGGAACAAATTTCCTATAATCCACTCCATATTGCTGAAGCCTTCCGTCAATTCTATAGTGACTTATACAATCTCCCAAGCCCCAATGATGAGACATATAGACAATTGATCTCAAAGTACCTCTCTGGGTCAAGCCTAACTAAAATCCCAGCTAACATGGTGGAATCTCTAAAATACCCTATCACAGTAGAGGAACTAGGGTCTCTAAAATACTCCACTGCTGGAAAGGCCCCGGGCCCTGATGGCTTTACCCTACAATACTACAAAACTTTTTCACCACAGCTAACCAAAGGATTCGTGGAGACTTTCAACCACCTCAGCTCAGGAACAGTCCCTCCTACTGACTTATTGAGAGCACATATCACCGCCTACCCTAAAGACAATAAAGACCCCAGTCTGTGCGTTAACTACAGATCTATCTTCCTGCTTAACGTGGATATCGAAATTATTTGCCAAGATTCTTGCTCAATGCCTACCCCATCACCTTCAACCCCTGGCACACTTGGGCCAGGTTGGCTTCCTGCCTCAAAGGGAGGGTATAGATAATACCACAAATGTCCTTAACTTGATCCATGCTGCCCACCTACATAAACTACCTCCTCTTGCCATCACTACAGACTCCGAGAAAGCTTTTGACAGGGTCAATTGGATCTTTATACAGTCTACTCTTCAGCACACTGTTCTAGCACCAACATGCTGAACTGGATAAAGGGCCTCTACCAGGGCCTCTTGGTGTTTGTGCAAGTAAATGGCCTCCTCTCGGACTCATTCCACATTACCTATGGGACTAGGCAGGGGTGCGCTCTTCATCTTCATCCTGACACTAGAGCCCTTACTGGGTAAAATTAGAAGCCACTGGGTTATCAAGGGACTAATTCTGCCCTCCGGGGAGTACAAAGTCTTGGCCTAAGTGGGCGACTTAATTTTTATTATTACATGTCCCAAAGTCTCCCTCCCATGCTTACTGGCTGAATAGAATAGATTTCTATAATACAACAAAATCAGCTACCAGAAATCTGAAGTTCTTAATGTCAACTTAAAAAAGCAGACATCCATTTACACTCTGCATTGTCTCTCAAATGGGCCTCATACTCTATTATATACCTAGGCACAAAAATTAGTGGCTCACTGGACTCAATTCTTACCCTCAAGTTCCCTCCCCTGCTAAAAAAAATTCTCTGAGGATATGGAGAGATGGTTTGAGAGGTGTAATGCTTTAAAATGAATATATTTCTGCCCTTCCTATACCTTCTACAGGCCTTACCTATTTGCAACCCATCATCATTTTTCAACAAACACCAATCTTCATTCGCTAGATTCATTTGGGGAGAAAGAAGACTTCTTCTAGAAGAATTCTAGGAGAATTATCCTTACCAGACTGAAAAATATGGTGGAAAAAGCTCTGTCAAACCCTGTACTGTTCTATTTAGCTGCACACCTTAATAGGAATGTCGTTTGGTGTCCCCACAGTGGCAATAAGCAATAGGTGACCCTTGAACAGGACACCACAAGCAAATTCCTTCTAGCAGCTCCTTGGGTAACAAAACAGACAGCTTCCCCCGTCTTGAAACACCCAACTGCAGGACCTACCCTTCAGATATGCCATGGTTCTAAAGCATGTTATATTGATACCCTCCTTTAGAGACAGAAGACATGGACCAGCACTTTTGTATGGAATCTTGTCTTTCTACGCCAGTCTTTCATGTGATCACTAATGCTATGATGTGACATAGTGACAAAATGTAAATACCCTATTTTTTTTTTTTTTGCATAATAGTTTTTATTGAAAGAGATAACATCACACTCCAAGACCAAACATTCAATATATTTTGTTCACAAAGAGAGAAAAACATATACATCGAGGTAAGCCGAATTCTACAAAACCTGCCTCTGTAAACCTGTAAAAACATTGTGCAATAATATGAGCGGAGGGCGCTGAACTGAGGAGCAAAAGGTATAACACAGGAAAAAAAGAGAAGCGAGTCCAAAGAGAGAAATAAGAGAGAGGAAGGAAAACAGAAGAAAGAGAAAAAGAGGATGGGTTCCACGTCTCCACCAGACCAAATGGCAGCCAAGTTAGCACCCTAGATCACCAGGAGCTCTCAAAATGTCCCGGTAGGAAGTGGGCAATCCAACCCTCCCAGGTAGACAGAAAAAATACAATTCTGTGATTACTCACCTTGTAGAATTGGTATTATAAGTATGCAGCACGTCCTGCTCCAGATAATGATTCATAACAGATGGGATTACCTCCGGCAGAGGGCGCTTGACTGCAGAGATGGCAAAAAGAGGCCCCTCCCGGTCCATATATACCCGGGACCTCCCACAAATTCCCCAGTATAGAAAAGCAGTAAGGAGAACCAGGAGAAGCCAATGAAATTAACAACGTTAACAAGGACAACAATCACCATACAGAGGATCCAAGATAATGCAAACAGGGTGGGGTGGAGCAGGACGTGCTGCATACTTATAATACCAATTCTACAAGGTGAGTAATCACAGAATTGTATTATTTTAAGTATACAGCACGTACTGCTTCAGATAATGTTTCTTAACAGATGGGACATCCAATAGCAGTGTCCGTAACTAGGGTGGGATCTCAAAAGCAACAACGTGCAGTTCAAACCACTGCTGCCTGCAGAACTTTGCGGCCAAAAACAGAATCCGCTGAGAACATCAACCTTGTAAAACTTGGAAAAGGTATGAACAGAAGACCAAGTAGCAGCCTTACAAACTTGTTCAGCAGAAGCCTGGTGCTGGAAGGCCCAGGAGGCCCCAACAGCACGGGCAGAATGAGCAGTAACACGGAAAGGAGGATCCTTTCCCCTAGCAGAATAAGCCCTAAAAATGGCCTGCCGAATCCATTTGCTGATAGTAGACTTAGCAGGTGCCAGGCCCTTCTTGGGGCATGAAGGAACCACAAACAAGGCATCAGTCTTTCTAAAAGGTGCAGTAGCCACCAAGTAGTACTTCAAATTCCTGACCACATCCAAGGAATGTAAGGCCCTCTCCTCGGAACTACCAGGATTAGGGCACAAGGAAGGAAGCACAATGTCCTGATTGAGATGGAAGGCAGAGACCACCTTCAGGTTTAAATCTGAAAACCACCTTGTCCTGGTGTCTCTCAAAGTAGGGGGCCTGAATAGAAAGGGCCGCCAACTCCGAAACAAGCCTGACCGAGGTGATAGCCACCAAAAAGGCAACCTTAAGAGTAAGAAGAGACAGAGCAGCCTCATGCACAGGCTCAAATGGATGGCCCTGAAGGGCACACAAAACCAAATTCAAGTCCCAAACTGGCAACAGAGGCTTGCGAGGGGGACGCACATGAGCAACCCCCTGGAAGAAAGTCTTGACCAGAGGATGGTGAGCGAAGGATCTCTGGAAGAAAACAGCCAAGGCAGAAATGTGACCTTTGAGCGTGCTGAGCTGAAGTCCCAGATCCAAACCATGCTGAAGGAACTCCAGAATCCTAGGAATGAAAAACACCCGACATGGAAGGACCCTAGACTCACACCAGTCAATGTAGGCCCGCCAGATCCTATAGTAGATGGTAGAAGAGGATTTCTTCCTAGCCCTGATTAGAGTGTTAACCACAGACTCAGAAAGCCCCTCATCCCTTAAGATGGAGGTTTCAGCAGCCAGGCCGTCAAAGCCAGCGTTTGTAAATTGGGATGGCATAGCCGCCCTTGAGTGAGAAGGTCCGGGACCAGGGGCAGAGCGTACTGATCTACTGCCAGCTGAACGATATCCGCGAACCACACCTGTCTTGGCCACCGGGGGGCCACCAGGATTGCTGGCACCCTTTCCTGAGCCAGCTTGCGCGGAATCCTGCCCAGTAGGGGAAATGGAGGAAAAAGATACAGGAGACGGAACCCCTGTCAGGATAGAGTCAGAGCATCCACCGCAAGGGCCAGGGGATCCTGGGAAAGAGAGACAAAGACTGGGAGCTTGTGATTGTGGCGGGACGCAAACAGATCCACCTCCGGTACCCCCCCAACGGTGACATAAGGACAGGAAGACCTCGCTGCTGAGAGACCATTCCCCCAGGCGAGAGGTCCCCCTGCTCAGAGAGTCCGCCTCCAGATTCTCCACCCCCAGAATGTACACTGCTGAGATGCAAGGAACATTGTGCTCTGCCCAGGACAGAATCATAGACACCTCCTTGAGGGCACTCTTTCTCCGAGTCCCTCCCTGATGATTGATGTAGGCAACCGCCGTCTGGTTGTCTGAGCGAACTTGGACCGGCCGGCCCTGAAGGTGAGGAGTCAACTGGGCCAGTACCAACCAAACCGCCCTCAGTTCCAGGATGTTGATGGGGGCATGGGCCTCCTGGGGGCCCCACAGCCCTTGGAATTGAAGGGTTCTCCAGAAGCCCCCCCAACCCGACAGACTGGCATCCGTGACCGTCTCCCAACAGGGGGCCAGAAAAGATCTGCCCCCCAACAGGTTCGAGTACAGCCACCACAAGAGGGACCGTCGGGCCAGAGGAGACAGAACAGAGGCCTGATCCAGAGACAAGGGACTCTTGTCCCAGACTGATAGGAGATGGAGTTGAAGAGGTCTCATGTGGAACTGAGCATAAGGAACTTCCTCGAAGCAGGACACCATTTGTCCCACAAGCTGCATCCCTTGCCGGATTGAAGGGCGAGGGCAAGACAGAAGGAAATGAACCAGAGCTTGAAGAGAATCCACCTTCTGCTGAGGAAGAAAAATCCTGGCCTGAACAGTATCCAGATTCATGCCCAGGAAGGAGGTCAACAGAGACGGAGACAGGGAGGATTTGGGGTGATTGATCACCCATCCGAATGTTTCCAGAGCAGTCACCACCTGCTGGGTATCCACTTCTGCCTGCTGGAAAGAATGAGAAGTGATGAGGAGGTCGTCCAGATAAGAAAGAATACGAATTCCCCGAGCTCTGAGGAGAGCCATAACACCTGCCAGCACCTTGGTGAAGACTCTGGAGGCCCGAGGTGAGACCGAAGGGCTGTGCTACAAACTGGTAGTGTTGGTCCTCCAATGCGAACCTGAGGAATCTCTGGGAAGACCGGTACCTGAAGGTAAGCATCCTTGATGTCTATGGAGGTCATGAAGTCCCCGGGCGCAAAGAGCTGATAGCGGAGCGCAGTGTCTCCATGCGAAAGTGTCTGGTCCTGATGAACTTGTTGAGGAGCTTTAACCCTTTAAATGCCAAGCACGTAGTTTCTACGTGGTTGCCTCTCCTACCGTTAAGTGCCAAGCACGTAGAAACTACGTGCCTGGCATTTCCCACAAACAGTTAAAAAGATAGAAAAAAAAACCACTTACCTCCGGTATCCCCGTGAAGCTTGGGGTCCCCTCTTCCTTGGGGGGGCATCCGATCGCCCCCCCGTCGTCCTCCGTCTTCAGGGGGGGGCCCGAAACCAGCCGCCCCCCCCCCGTTTCCAGCGCTGACATCGGCGCTGTAAAAAAAAAAAAAAAACAAACTGTCATTTACTCACCTCCGCGCCCGAGCCTTCTGTCCGGGTCTCCTCTTCACCAGGGGGGGGTCCGATCCCCCCCCTGGGCTGCGCAGTCTTCAGGTGAGGACCCTCTTCCGGGTCCTCACCTCTTGTAATGGCGGCGATGGCCGCCGCCGCTTAGCTCCGCCCATTGTGGGAGGAGCGGGATGACGTCATCCCGCTCCTCCTATACCCCCTCCGAGCTCCGGCATCTCTGTCAGATGCCGGTGGTGATCGGAGGAGGGCGGATGTCAGGTGAGGAGGCTCCGATCGGAGCCCCCTCGCCTGTCACCCGCCCTGCGCCGATCACCACCGGCATCTGTCAGTGACAGCGGCGCGGGACATACAGCGGCGAGGGACGTCGGATCGGAGGTGAGTATAGTGTAAAAAAAAGAAAAATAAAGATTTTTTTTTCTCTGTGTCTGTGTGATTTTTTACTATTAACCCCTTGTGAACTGGTAAGGGGTCCATGACTCCTATACCAGTTCACAAGGCTGGGGGGATGGGAAGCCACCTGCGCTAGCGGGTGGCTTGCCATTAACCCCTGGCACCCCCATTACCTGCCTCCCCAAAGGCCAGGGGGGGGCAGAAGAGCCCGGGCCCACATGGGCTATGTGGGCTCGTAGGCTGCAGGGTGGGGGGGCCACATAAGCTGGCCCCCCCACTCTGTGCCTACAAGCCCCCATAGCTGGTCCCGGGCTGGTTACTGTGGGTAAGGGGGACCCCACGTCATTTTTTTTTTGATTTTTAAGGGTTTTTAACCCTTAAAAATCAAAAAAAAAATGGGGTCCCCCCCCCTGGGAGGGGGGACCCTATGTCATTTTTTTTTTTGATTAACCCTTTGTGTTCTGTCATCCAGCAGCTATAAAAGGCTTCTAGCAAGTGAGCAGAAGCCAGTGATCGCCGAGGGACAGAGGGCTCCAGGATGGATGGGAGGTGAGTACAGTGTAAAAAAAAAAAAAAAAAAAATTAATAAAATATTTTTTCTCTGCTTGTGTCTGTGTGATTATTTACATTTAACCCCTTGTGAACTGGTAAGGGGTCCATGACCCCTATACCAGTTCACAAGGCTGGGGGGATGGCAAGCCACCTGCGCTAGCGGGTGGCTTGCCATTAACCCCCGGCACCCCCATTACCTGCCTCCCCAAAGGCCAGGGGGGGGCAGAAGAGCCCGGGCCCACATGGGCTATGTGGGCTCGTAGGCTGCAGGGTGGGGGGGCCACATAAGCTGGCCCCCCCACTCTGTGCCTACAAGCCCCCATAGCTGGTCCCGGGCTGGTTACTGTGGGTAAGGGGGACCCCACGTCAATTTTTTTTTTGATTTTTAAGGGTTTTTAACCCTTAAAAATCAAAAAAAAAATGGGGTCTCCCTCCCCTGGGAGGGGGGACCCTATGTCATTTTTTTTCTCGATTTAACCCTTTGTAGTGTGGATGGTAGTTGTATTTTTTTTGTGAATGTTATAAAATACTTGTTTCAGTTAGGGGGGGTCTCCTGGGCAGGAACAGGGGGCTACCGATAAATATGTGGTACCGTTCTAATCGGTAGAAATGGGGCTTTCACATGCAATATGATTTTCCTTAATAAAATACATTTTTTATTTAAAATAAAGGAGTCAATTTTTTTAAAACATTTTTTATTTATTTATTTATTATTTTTACTTAATAATATTGTAAAAAAAAAAAAAAAATTTACAAACAAGACATTTCATGTTAAAGCCTAAACTCTGCTGCAAAAAAATATATATATAATTTTCCTGAAAGTTCCAGCAAAAATGGTGCAAAACATGGCGCAAAACATGACGCAAAATGGGGAAAAATGGCCTGTCAACAGAGGGTGACAAAATCTCAAGTAGGCTGGCAATTAAAAGGGTTAATAGTACCTATGCATGTTGGGTATTGTTCTGTTCGGGGGACCTTGCGCTTTCAGACTTAGCTTGTTTTTTCTGGTTTGCATATTTATATTTTAGGAAAAGGTGTTTTTTATTCAGCTTTTTTATAAGTTTTTTAAGGAAACCCTGCGCAAACAAAGAATTCTTTGAGGGATTACTTCCAGAAAGATGAGCCCACTACAACAAGCTGGGTACCCTTAAAAAGTTTAACGTGTGTACTTTCAGGGAATATATGGTTTATGGGGGATATTCCAAATGTCAAGGGTTGTTTTGGTTGAAAAATCGCAAGGTGCGCACTTTGTCTGCAGAGCTGAAATTTTCAAGTAAAATTACCGTTACGCACATGCTTTACTTTGGGGTGTTTGGCAACTCTTCCCTTGACAGAACCTATGCATGTTGGGTATTGTTCTGTTCGGGGGATGTTGCGTTTCCAGATTAAACTTGTTTTTTCTTGTTTGTATATAGTTTTTTTAGGAAAATGTGGCTTTGATTCTGCTTTTTTATCCTTTTTTTAGGGAAACTCTTTGCAACCAAAGAATCCATTGAGGGATTACTTCCAGAAAACTATGGCCACATCAACAAGCCTGGTACGCCTAGAAAGCCTGAGGTGTGTACTTCCAGAGAATATATAGTTTGTTGGGGGTATTTCAAATGTAAAGGGTTGTTTTTCTGGAAAAACCGCAAGGTGCGCATATTGCATAGCATAGTTGTATTTTATCTGAAAATCTCCTAAAGCGCTGTTTCAGTTTGGGGGAGTCTCCTGGGCAGGAAAGGGTGTCTACCTATACATATGTGGTACCGCTGTAACCGGGAGAAATTGGGATTTCACACGCAATAAGATTTCATTGACAAACTTACATTTTTTATTACAAAAAAAACTACAATATGTAAAAATTTTTTTTTTTTTTTTTTTTTTTGCAAATATTTAACCAAAAATATTGAGAATACACCTAAAAAATGACAAACAAGACATTTCATGTTAAAGCCCAGACTCTGCTGAAAAAAACAATATATCATTTTCCTGGGAAATCCCTGGAAATCCCTTCAAAAATCACATTTGAACATGGGGAGCGCAAAATAGTGCAAAATGGTCTGGCAACAGAGTGTGACAAAAACTCCAGGTAGGCTGGCACTTAAAGGGTTAAGTCCAGGATGGGTCTGATGGAACCATCCCTTTTGGGTACTGTGAAGAGATTGGAATAAAAACCCTGACCTCTCTCCCCAGGAGGGACCGGACAGATGACCCCCATGTCCAATAGGTTTTGTACAGCCAGAAACAGACCCTGAGCTGCCAGGGGTTCTGGAGGAATCCGAGACCTGAGGAATCTTGGAGGCGGCAAGGCAGCGAACTCTAGCTTGTAGCCGGAGGACACAACCCCCAGAATCCACCTGTCTGAGACCTGCTGTCCCCAGACAGGAGCAAAAAGCTGCAGCCGTCCCCCCACCCGGATGGGTGAGGGCGCCCCTTCATGGCTGAGGAGGCTTGGCGACAGATTTGGGCTTGGACCCCCAGGAAGATCCGGAGCGGGCACGATCTCTGCCCCTGCCCCAGAAGTCCCCCCTGGGACTTGCAAAGGAAAGCCCTCTCCCAGGCCTGGATCCATGGTAGGAGGGGACAAAGGCACCCGAACCCCGAAAGGGCTGCAGCTGCTTCTTACGCTGAGGCAACTTACCCCCCTTGGCAAACAGGTCTAAGCGATCACCTGCGCCCCTTAAAGGGGAGCCCCGTGAGGGCCTTTTTAGCAGCGTTATCAGCTGCCCACTGACGCAGCCAAACAGAGCGGCGTATAGCAACCACCAAGGCAGAGGTTCTACTACACATCCTAATGGTGTAATCCAAGGCAGAAAGGACATATGCAATGAACATTTCACACTGCGACAAGGCCCTGAACTCGGCACTAGAAGTCTCATCAGGGGCGCCTTCCAACAGACCCTTGAGGAGAGTCCTAACAGCAACAGCAGTAATAGCAGAAGCGCAGACAGGACGTAAGGCAGAACCCACACAGGCAAAGGCATGGGAGGCCAGCTGGTCAATGCACCGGTCCTCACTATCCTTGAGGGTAGTGGAATCAGTGGAATGGACTACAGATGAGTTGGACAACCCCAGTACTGGTGCATTCACTTCTGGAGGGGTTGACCAACATTTAACCACATCAGTGGAAAAAGGGTACCTCTTATCCCAGCCTTTAGGGATGCCGGGAAGCCGGCCGGGACGCTCCCATTCTTTGAGAACAAGATTATTGAAATTGGCCTGTTCTGGAAATTCCAGACGTGGTTTAGCAGTACTGAAAAGTTCCCCCTGTGACTTGGGAGCCGCAGCAGGAAGGGAGATAGAAAGCACATCACAAATCTGAGTTAACAGTCTATTGGTGTCATCAGCATCCCAGTGATCAGATCCATAGTCAGCACCACTGAAATGCTGATCATCAGATAACCCTGAATCAGAGAATAGTTCACCCTCTTCAAGTGGGGTATAATCAGACAAATCGAGGAAATTCTCATTCTCCACAGGAAAGGCAGACGCACCCGGCGCCACATGCCTCCTTTTAGCTGGGGCCTTACGGGCCGCAGAGCTAGCAATCAGCCTCTCAATGTTAGCCAACCTGGAAGACACGTCAGGCTGAGACTCCCCACTAGTATTTAGTTCACTGGGAGTCATAATCAACCGAGGGGGAGTGGTTGAGGACATAGTGGGCGCAGGCCCAGTCACAGATAGGCCAGAATGCAGCGCAAGCGCCTGCTGGGCGCAGAGTACACAGACCCGCACATCATAGCTCACACGGGATGCCCCACACACTACACAAAGCCGGGCTTGTCCCGAGGGGACCCCAAGCACAATATCCTGTGAAGCCTCCATATGGTGATTAAGGAGGCACAACTGGCCAATAGGAATTACGCCGTATAAGCAACCCGGGATGCCCCAAATGTCCGCTAGGAAAGTGGGAGGATTAAACAGTGTAGGCCTCTAATAAAGTTATTAAAACTAATAGAGGGGACAGGACCGGGAGAAACCTCTTAGTTATCCCACCTGAAAGACATAATACAGACACCCCATAAGCACACAGAAAAAAACAAACGAATAAAAGTCAAGCCCGCAGGGGCACTCACGGACCGCGGTGGGAAGCCAGCAATCACACCAGGAGAGGACCAAAATGGCGCTGGAGGAACCTCAAGGGGCGGGCCGCAGGAGGGTCCGACGCGGAACATGCCAACAGAGCAAGCCACGCCCCCTCCGAGAAGCGCAGGGATAGGCCTGGCGTAACAGCCAATGGGCGCGCAGGGATTATTGATGATGATGCCGCCGCTGACCGTGGACGTCGGAAGGCACGCGTGTCAGTGGCGGCAAATTCAAAAATAAAGAAGTCAAAGACAGAGCGCGGAGCCCTGAATGAAGTGCAAGCACCCACACACAAAAGACATAAGTGCACATACACCCCCCCCCCGAACGGGATAACGAAAGAGGGGGGAGATTGGATGTCAGTAAAGGACCTACCAATGAGCAGGGCAGGGAAGGGCAAGAGCGGACGGGGCATCCCAAATCAGGTTCACCATAACCTGCACCACCTACCCTTTGGTGGGGGATTGCGGTCGGAGCCAGGCTCTGCAAGGAGTAACACCTGTTATAGGTGCTGCCTACCATCACCCGACCAGCGCAGCCAAAGCTGGGAGGCATAATTAAGAAGTGGAACAGGTGGGAATAGTCCTACAGGGCCGCGGGCTGTTAAGACCCGCTCACCTGCGAGAAGAGAAGCCATCTTCTGACCTTCGCAGCCGACTGCAGAGAAGAAACTGGTGAATTTGTGGGAGGTCCCGGGTATATATGGACCCGGAGGGGCCTCTTTTTGCCATCTCTGCAGTCAAGCGCCCTCTGGCGGAGGTAATCCCATCTGTTATGAATCATTATCTGGAGCAGGACTGCTGCATACTTAGTAGTAGACCTCCTGCATAGAAGCCGACATTTTTTCTAAGAACATAACCGGTTTCTCAATAACATATCTGGTTTCTTCCAGGAATGTGCAATTATCAATTTGGCTGCCGTAGTGATACACCTTATAAGCCCGAACTGGAACTTCAAGCAGCCTGGAGGTTTCAGATTGAGCAGGTCCAGTAGCGCTGAGGGGGTCAGTAGAAGCCCAGTGGCCTTTCCTATGATGTAGAAAACTTTGTCCCAAAAATGCTTTACAACCCTAACTCCCACCAAATGTGGAAGTAAGAACCAGGAAGATGACAACCCTTAAAATATTCCGAGGAATATGTCGGGCAAAATCTATGGACCCTGTCGGGAACCAGGTACCACCAAAGCAGTACCTTGGTATTAACCTCTTGAGCACCCACGTTTAGGAACCCAGAGAATGAATGCCTCCAGACTGCTCTCCAATCACTGTCCAAAAGGGTATTGTTAATATCTGCCTCCCATTTCAATTAGCGCACCCCCTCAGCCCCATTCAGCTCCCTGTAGACCAATGCTATCACTCCTTTGCCTGGTGGGTCCTCTCCACATACTCTCTCAAACGCAGAGGGCCAGAGTGGGACCTCGCCCGCTGTAATTTTGGACCTACCGTAATGGGAGATTTGCAGGAAGGAGAAAAACTTGCTATCGGGGATATCCCTAGAGGACCTCAGGCTGGGGAAATTTAGCATCCCCTACGGAGTAGATAAGTCTTTGATCCTAATTACATTTTGCGCCCTCCACCAGCCAAATGCTACAGGGTCTGAGAAACCCGGAACTCCCAATTGCCTGTTGAATCACTTTAACCAGTAAGCAGGTTCACACATCAGACTTTAAACCTGCATTTCAAATTGAGAGTGGGGATAAATAAAGACAGGCCTGAAACAATATCCAAGGGTTAAGGTAGCACCCAGCATCCAGGCATAGCACGTCTTTTTAGTTACATGAGGCCTTGCTAGACAAAAGAAAAGTGAGCATGAGCAGGGCCACAGAACCTTGACCCCAAGCTTCCCACCAACTCCACAGAACCAGAAAAGTCTACACTCAGACAACCCAGATATAACAGCCACGTTGCAGAATATAATTTCATATTAAACTAAAAGTCATTGTCAAGACACTGCGGTTAACCTATTTTTTTTCAACGAAGTTTATATATATATACCGTATATCTTTTTTTTTTCCTAAACTTCTCAGGTGGTGGGAGTGTGCTCTCCTCCAGAATACTGCCTGTATTAGCATGATTATTTCCTTTAGTGTGCATAGAGGGAGGGGGAAAGCGCAGGAGGATTGACAAGAAAGGGAAAGTAGGGATTGGTCAGCAATTAAAAGAGGGAGGAATAGAAGCATAAATTCTGAATGGAGGGACATCCATCGTCCAGGATGATCACCTTAATTGTTAGACAAAGCCCAGTGGGAGGGGGTTGCCAAACGGAGCACAGAAAGGCTGAAAGTGAGAGCAAATACAGAGGTTGGCAGAGCTACATGCAGGGTACTTGCATGGTAAGAATTAACCCCTGCATGGACAATGACTTTAATAAAACACTGGGTGCAACCCCTTCTCCTGAGTGTCCATCATTTCTAAGAGCAATTTTAGGCAATTGCAGAGTGTTTATTTATATTGGATGTGTAAAGAGCAGGCATTTAGAAGTTGTTCCCAATAATTATAGACAGCATTTTGGAAACATAACCAGCACTATAGCACTGCTGCAGCACTAATTCACCTGTTCAGAGATCTGCAAAACCACACCTGTTGAGGTTGAGGGTTGGAAAACACTGACTTATGTAAGCCCTTTAAAGTCTAATTTGTTGCCATGGGTTACACTGCACATAGACCATGTATATAATAGCTCTAAATGGAATAGCTAATGGGAACTGTGAGGGCAGCTGGACAGCAGTTGAAGGAATGTATCCTGTAAAATGGCGACATTGGCGGTCACGTACATTTTCACAGCTAACTAATTTTGAAAACTACAGTATATAATGTTAAAGAAAGCCTTAAAGCAAAGCGAAACCTATTTCTGGGTTCCCTGTTACCACAGGGTCACCCCTGCCGAGCAGTTAAACAATGCTGCTGGCTCAGCAGTGCCTGGTTTTCTACCGCTGGGGCCATTTCCATCCGGCCCTGTTCAAACCGCAGATTGACTGATCTCAATGTGCCAGGGGGAAAGGCTGAATGAAGTGCTGGGCGATGCGCCAGCCGGCTGGCCGCATCCCAGGCTTTAAAGTTGGGCATGCCCTCACTCGCACCAAGCTTTTCAGAAATGTACGGCTCAGGGGATACGCACAGCTACAGGAAAGCCGGTGATGCGTCAGCAGGCAAACATAGCATCGTGCAAACCGGAAAAGGTTAGTGTACTGGCGACTCTGGGGCTTTCCCGCTATAGGATGCTCCTGGGGTAGGCCATGGAATACAGGTCCATGCCGCCTAGGTTTTGCTATGCCAGGCCCCTCCTTGGTCCTCTTGGGATCACGAACAAAGCATCCGCGTAGCGGGTGAGTAATACTTTAATGCCCTGACCACATCGAGGGAGTCGCTCCTTATGCCGAGTGGGGTGTGGGCACAAGGAGGGTAGCACTATCTCCTGATTAAGATGGAAGGGAGAGACCACCTTGGGCAAAAAATCCTGCTTCACATGAAACACCACTTTTGTAACCTGACCAGGGAATGGGCAGCGCATCGACTGCCACGGCCAGGGGGTCTCAAACATTATGCAATGTTTGGCGAGTTTCAGCTCAGCAAAGAAGAAAATAAAACGTAAGCGACTAAAAACGTAACCCTTTTGTTGCCAAGCTTGGCCTTAAGTGCCAAGCACGTAGGTGTTACAGGCTCGACTTTCCCCGCTGCTAGTTTAAAAAATAAAAATGAAAAATACTCACCTGACCCCTCGTTGGATCCAGACGGGTCTCCTCTTTAATTTGGTGCCATCCGATCCCCCGTGGGGGCTCGGATGGCTCCAGGAGAGCCCCCGGAATAGGCCGCCCCCCCCCCGCTTCAGCAGCAGCAGCTGCTAACTGTAAAAAAATAAAAATGACATTTACTTACCTGCAGTCGCGCTGCCTCCTCCCGGGTCTTCTCTTCACTGGGGGGGCCTCCGATCGCCCCCCCCCAGCCTCTTCCGTGGCGAGGAGAGGGCAGAAAATGCCCTCTCCCCCCACTTCCTGGATCGCGACTGCTAGCCCCGCCCTCTGAATCAGTCTGCTCGGTGCTTCGAGCAGAGAGCAGAGGAGGAGGAGAGGGCTGTGATTGCCCCCCATTCCCAGGCTCTCTCTTCCAAACACGCGAGCAGACTGTCAGCGGAGATAGCCGGGGGCCACAGGATCAGAGGAGAGTAAAGTTAAAAAAAATAATAATAAAGATCATTAGGCTATGTGGGCTCGTAGGCTGCAGGGTGGGGGGGCCACAAAAGCTGCCCCCCCACTCTGTGCCTACAAGCCCCCATAGCTGGTCCCGGGCTGGTTACTTTGGGTAAGGGGGACCCCACGTAATTTTTTTTGGGATTTTTAAGGGTTTTTAAAATCCGGCGGGGGGGGGGGGGGGGGGGGTTGGACACAGAGCTCCAGGATGGACGGGAGGTAAGTATTAAAAAAAAAAAATAAAAAAAAAAAATCCTGGGGGGGGGGGGGGGGGGGGTGTCACAGTGCTCCAGGATGGATGGGAGGTAAGTATTAAAAAAAAAAAAAAAATAAAAAATAATTTTTTCTTTTTGCGTGTGTGTGGTTTTTTTTTTACATTTAACCCCTTGTGAACTGGTAAGGGGTCCATGACCCCTATACCAGTTCACAAGGCTGGGGGAGGTGGCAAGTCACCTGTGACCCCTGGCACCCCCATTACCTGCCTCCCCAAAGCCCAGGGGGGGGGGCAGAAGAGCCCACGGGCTATGCGGGCTTGTAGCCTGCAGGGCCAGGGGCCACAAAACCTGCCCCCTGTACCCTGTTTCTACAAGCCCTGCATAGCTGGTCCCGGGCTGGTTACTTTGGGTAAGGGGGCCCCTATGTCATTTTTTTTCTCGATTTAACCCTTTGTAGTGTGGATGGTAGTTGTATTTTATTTGTAAATGTTATAAAATGAACATGGGGCGTGTCCTAGGCATGGTGGTGTGAGGCTGCTTTTCCCTGAGCTCCCGCACCAGTGCCCGAATCTAGCGTTTTTGGCAGCAATCCCGCAACGTTAACTTGCCCAGGGACCATGGGCAGAAGAAAGGCCACCCTGAGGAAGGGTAAAGGTGGCAGGCCGGGCTCCCGCGGCCGCTGGATTAGCGACTATACAGACTTACCACCGGCGGCTGGTAATGGCAAGATGGCGGCGAGCGGTGGGACGCCCCTGGAGGAGATAGAGGCAGAGTTGGAGATGTCGGCCCCCGGTCAGCCAGAGGAGAGGAGCCGCGAGGCTGGAGAGAAGAATGCGGGCACCGGAGGACCGGAGCAGAGGAGCGACGGTGAGCGGGGTGCTTTGGTCGGCAAGCCACGTGCTGAACTGGCGGCGCGCCAGGAGCGGGGAGACGGGAGGAGGCTCGCTGCACTCCTGTCACAGACCGGCGCCTCGGAGGTGCGCAGCAGACTGCCGGGTCTGGCGCACGGCGCTCAGATGTCAGATGTGCCCGATCGGGGCCGCGCGATGCGGGCTGCCAGCCCTGAGGCCGTGAAGCTGAACAGCCCAGGAGGAAACAAGATGGCGGCCGAAGGTGAGCGTTATGCGGGAGCAGGCGGGACTGATAGAGGGCCAGACTTCCCCTCCCCAGAGATACCCAGGGGGATGAAAGATGCCTGGACTGGAGGGCGGGTGGCCACAGGGACTCACGCAGGAGATGCTATGCTGGCTGCATCGGGCCCCACGTCGACCCCGGCTGGGCCCCAGAATGAGGACTCTATGCAGGGGCAGCAGGATGTTTCCCCCTTTACCCGGGATCCCCACACTGCCGAGACCCAGGCAAATATGCAGCCCGGTGTCCCCAGATTGCAGCCGGAGTGCGAGGAAGGCGCCTGGAGTCCCCAACGCAGGTCCCCAGCGGGTGAGAGGCCAGGAGCCAGGCTGGAGCGTTTTGCTTATCTGCCCAGACGGGAGGGAGGACAGAATGATGTACAAGCCACTGCTGTCCCGTGCGGAAGAGGAGTGTTCCCCCCAAGTGGCCTCCCGCAGCGGCAACAGAAACCCCGCCAACCAGTCCCTTTAGAACCGAGGGTGGTCGTCCACTCACTGGGGATTGGCCCTCCCAGCCCGCCGACGTCCCCACTGTTGCCATCCCCGGTTCTCCCGTGGGCAGGGAACGGCCCAAGCCCCACTGTGATGTCACCGTCGCAGCCGTGCTTCTCGCCAGAGCCGGAGGAGATCCCACTGGTCAATTCGGCTCCACTCTCAGAAACGAAAGTCCTGGTATCGTCCTCGGAGAGGCTGGACTCGTCGGGTGCTTGTGGTGCTGCGCCCTCTTCCCAGACGAACATCCATCTGGAAACAATCTCACTACTGCGGGGCCTTCCATCCAAAGCGGACATTGAGGCCCTAATAGCGAAATATGAAGAGGCCCACAGGCGTGAGTTGGGCGAGGTCAAGAATCACATTCGGGCGGTTGAAGACAGAGTGGCAGGTCTTGAGGCTGAAACACCCTCGGTGTCGAGTCGTCTGCAAATGTTGGAAGCACGATGTGACATGCAAGAAACACTGTTACAATCTCAGATGCTTCAATTAGACGACATCGAAAATAGAAGTCGCAGAAACAACCTCCGTCTGAGGGGCATCCCGGAGGCGTCCGCAGGGGAGGACCTCACCCGTATTACGACAATCATCCTCAACACGGTGTTGGAGAGAGACCTGTCCACCCCGATAGAATTGGACAGGGTGCATAGAGCCCTGGGCCCGCCCGGCCCGGACCCCTCAAGACCCCGGGATGTGGTTTGTAGAGTCCACAGGTACACCCTGAAGGAAGAGATCACTCGCAAGGCCTGGAGAAGAGGCAATGTGGACTTTGATGGTGCGAGTGTTCAGATCCTTCAGGACCTTTCTAGACGTACTCTCCTGATGAGAAGAGCCCTGAGACCGCTATTAGAAGTCATTACGAGCAGAGGGGGGTCCTATAGGTGGGGATACCCCTTTCACCTTGTCATACGTAAAGAAAGAGACACTTTCCTGCTCAGAACACCAAGAGACCTCCCAGATGTGTTCGCCTTCCTCGGTTGTGAGCCGATTGCAGTGCCAGATTGGCTAGCAGTGAAATTGCTGCCCCCTCCGCGGCCACGGAATGCCGCCCGAGGTGGTCCTGTTGGCACAAGAGGTTGCGGAAGACAGCGACGTGGTCGACAACAAACCAGACCATATGATGTTGAATCTTGATTTACCGAACCTCCGCTCCTTCTCCTTTTTCTCCTTTTGTTTTTCTATCCCCTTCAATAGGTTGTTATACTGTCATCCCCCCTCCGCCTGGGGGAGCGTCCTTGGCACTCTCTGAGAATACGAAATCGGGCACTGTGAGATGCTGGGCGAGCAATGTGTCGCCTCTGTCTTGCCCTTTGCCTGCTGGGGGCGCTCTCGACGGGTGGGGGGGGTCCTGCCTGGGGGTGGATAGATATTAACTTGATGTAAATAAATGTCAACCTGTTTTTTTTTTTTTTTATGCCTCTGGCTACATTGCTTTCACAAGCCGGATTTGCTGCTTTTCAATGGCAGGGCTGATTGTTACGGCAATCTAGCCTACTTACAAGGCCTGGTGCGGGAGGGAGAGATCCCAGTTGCATCTCCGTGTCGACAGACACTCTTCCCCCCGATAGGGCCAACTCGCGGTTCCTTAGGATCCGTCGAGCTTTGATTTATTTCCGTTATAATTGATTTCTCGTTATTGTTCTCTCTTCTTCTCTCTGGTTAAGTGTTTGCCATTTTCAGTGTATTCCCTCCCCACTCTTCCTCTCAGCTGGGTTTCCTGGCAGGCGCTCTGACATGACAGGAACTACAATTGTTTCCCTTAATGCTAAAAGTATGAATACTCATAGTATGAATACTCCTGAAAAGAGGTCACTGATTTTGAGGAACCTAAAAAGCCTCAAAGCTCTGATAGGTTTCTTGCAAGAGACACATTTTAAGACATCTAACCCGCCCTCCTTAGGGGATAAATACTTCCCCAGGGCCTATCATAGTTACTCGCCTGATTCTAGATCCCGTGGGGTCAGCATAGTGATTTCAAAGTCCATGGTCTGGGAGCTTGTAGACTACAAAGCTGATGAGGAAGGCAGATGGTTGATGGTGAAGGGGAAAATTAAGTCTGAAATGTACACTCTAGCCAATATTTACGCACCAAACACGGGACAAATTCCCTTTCTAGTCAGTGTTCTGGAGGCACTTGCAGAGTTCCAGGCAGGGGAATTGATTTTGGGCGGGGACTTTAATCTAGCTTTAGACCCGCTCCTGGACACCTCTAAGGGGGGGCCCCACTTCGCTTATGCCAAACTAAAACACCTTAAGAAGACCTTGACTGCATTCCAGCTGGCGGACCCCTGGAGAATCCAACACCCGAACACGAGGGACTACACCTTTTTTTCACACCCGCACACCTCCTACTCCAGGATAGACCTGTTCCTAGTGCCACATTCTCAATTAGCTAGAGTCATTGATACCACGATAGGAAATATTACGTTATCTGACCATGCACCTATCTCTATCACGATCGCGGACCCATCCCCTGTTCCCAAGTCCTGGTCCTGGAAATTAAATGGGTCATTACTGGAGGACCAGAGTGTTTTAGAAGTGATTCAAAGAGACCTTAAGCACTACTTTGAAACAAACTCTGGACCGGACGGAGGTATCTCCGGGAACGTTATGGGAAGCCCACAAGTGTGTTATTAGGGGTTCGTTCATTAGTCAGGGGGCCCGGGTTAAAAAAGAGAAAATGGAGTGCATGCTGAAACTCCTTACAGAGATAGGGAGACTTGAAAGGTTGCATAAGAAGTCCCTGTCGGCTGCGCTCCTGCCGACACTTACTGCTCTGCGGGAACAATTAAAGACAGTATGCTGTGACAGGATGAAGGCTCAGGCGGTTAGATGCCGCCAGGCTTTTTACGAGTCTGGGGATAAATGTGGTAAGATGTTGGCGAGGGCTCTGAGAACAGAAAGGGCGAAAACTTTTGTTCCCAAGGTGGTGGACTCCGGAGGGAGAGTAGTGCATAGGGCGGAGGAGATTGCGGAGGTGTTTCGCAAGTTCTATGGAGATTTGTATAACTTGCCGCCCCCCCGGGAAGGTGCCCTAGGCCAGAAATGCGCCCAATATATTGCGAATTCAGGCATGCCCAAGCTCTCCCAAGAGATTGTTTCGGAATTGGAGAACCCAATATCGATGCTGGAATTGCAGACTGCTATATCCGGGGCAGCCTTGGGAAAAGCGCCTGGTCCCGACGGCCTACACATACAATACTACAAAAGGTTGCTCCCCCTCCTGGCCCCCAGGCTTCTCTCTATGATGAACTCCATCCTAGAGGGGACCCCCCTCCCGGGCGACACACTACGGGCACACATAGCGGTGATCCCTAAGGAAGGGAAAGATCCCACCCTTTGTGCAAGTTACAGACCGATCTCCTTGCTCAATACTGATATTAAGTTATTTGCTAAAATCCTGGCTTCACGGATTGCTCCGCATCTGCACTTAGTGATCTCCCCAGATCAGGTGGGTTTCATGCCTCTCAGAGAGGCTAGAGACAATACCACCAAAGTCCTGAACCTGATCCATCTAGCCCGGGGGCAGCGGGTGCCCACCCTGTTGCTCTCCACCGACGCCGAGAAAGCTTTTGATAGAGTTAATTGGCAGTTTATGAGGATGGTGCTTAGACATATTGGTCTGGGCCCAAACATGCTGCAGTGGATTGAGTGTCTGTATAGCTCTCCCTCGGCATCGGTGAGAGTCAACGGCTGCTCGTCGGGTTCCTTCGGGATCTCGAATGGGACGAGGCAGGGCTGTCCCTTGTCGCCGCTGATATTCATATTGGCGTTGGAGCCCTTTCTGTGTAGGGTGCGCAGCAATCCGGACGTTAAGGGACTGGGAAACACTTCAGGGCATTACAAGGTGGCGGCATATGCCGATGATTTGATGTTTTTCCTGACCTGTCCTGAGGTTTCGTTGCCCAACCTAATGAAGGAACTCAGGGAATACGGGACCCTCGCCGGCTATAAAATTAATCTTCAGAAATCTGAGGCTCTTAATGTAAACATCCCTGAGCGCAGATTTGAGACGATTAAAAATGCCTTCCCATTCCGTTGGGCTAAGGAGAGCGTCAAATATCTGGGAACAAATATCAGTGGGGAACTCTCTAAGATATATATGCTCAATTTTCCCCCACTACTGAGAAATTTTGAGACGGAGACGGCCAGATGGAATAAGGGGACGCTTTCTTGGTTTGGGAAGTGCAACGCAGTCAAAATGACCCTACTTCCCCGGCTGCTCTATCTACTGCAAGCCCTACCAGTAGCTATCCCCCGCTCTTACTTTCAGAGGGTCCGCTCGATTTTCACCAACTTTATCTGGGCGGGGAAGAAACCGAGACTAAGAAGAGGGATCTTAACTAGGCTGAAAGAACAGGGAGGGGTGGGCTTGCCAGACCCTATGCTTTATCAGTCAGCAGCACACCTCTGCAGGGTGGTGGATTGGTGTATCCATGGGCAGCATAAGCAATGGGTGGGTCTTGAGCAAACTTTCTTGGACGTCCCGATCCAGGGCGCTCCATGGTTAGCGAGTGAGGGTGACAGGTTGGGAAGACAGCATCCCACTATAGGACCTACGCTGGGGGTGTGCAGGTCCATGTTTCAGCGCCAGGAGATATCGCCCTCCCCCTCCCCAATGTATCCGGTCCTGGGTAACCCGCGCTTTGCCCCAGGGTGTGGGGGGCACAAGGTAAAGACCTGGATCAGCTCTAAAAAATACAGGGTTGGTCATTTTCTTGTGGGGAGGGACTGGCTGAACCCCAACGACATAGCGCAGGGGATGGGGATCCCCAGTTGGTCGACCTGGCAGTGTATGCAACTCAGACACTTTCTCGCCTCTCTGCAGGATCATAGAATGGGCAGGCTTGCGTTTACTATTTTTGAAGACCTGTGCCAGAGTACCGAGACAGTAAGGCATGCGCTCTCGAGGATCTACAAACTGTTGATCACCCCCTCTACTGAGGAGGCCCCACCGTTCCTTGAAAAATGGGAAAGGGATTTGGGTACATCATGGTCCCCCAAGCAGCTCCAAGCATTGTTGGCGCTCCCGCATAAGACCTCGATTTGTACCCGGTACCAGGAGTGCGGGTACAAATTACTTACCAGGTGGTATAGGGTTCCTGCAGAGTTGAATAGATGGTTCCCAGCAGTCTCGCCAAACTGCTGGAGATGTGGTGAGGAAAGGGGAGATCTGCTACACATCTTTTGGTCCTGTAGCAAACTTAAACACTACTGGAGCCTGGTTAGACAGATTACGGAAAAGGTGTCGGAGATCCCGATCCCAGACGACCCGGCTCTGTGCCTTCTCCACATGTCGGCAATGCCCGTGAAACGGTACCGCAAATCTGTGGCCTGTCATCTGCTTAATGCAGCTAAAGCCGGCATTCCCCGGATGTGGAAAAAGGAGGAGCCCCCATCGATTGAAGGCTGGTGTCAGAGAGTAAATGATATTATGAGATTTGAGAACGTAAGGTCGTCGAAAGATGGTACATATGAGAAATTTATGTCTACCTGGTATAGTTGGATGGTCTTCAGTGAGTCCCCAGAAGGCAAAGATATGTTGAAGGAGGGATGAGCCTGCTTCCGCCGTGCTGCCCTGACCCCCTTCCTTCCCCGTCTTCCCTGCCCCCCCCTTTTTTTTTTTTCTCTTTTCTTTCTCTTTTTTCTTTCCCTGCTCCGGTTTTTGTTCTGTTTGTTTGAGTCTTCTTCTAGTGCTTTCAGTATTAGCTGTCATTTGTTGTGCCTTTCCATAAGAGAAAGTTGGAGTATATATGTTTTCATGAATCATTTCGCTCAAGAGGCAAGAAATAACATCGAGCGATACTCCTTTTTCTTCACTTTATTGTAACAATGTTTTTGACTCGATTGACATGCTTTTCACCGTATTAGTTGATATATGGACTAAAAATTGTGTACTTTGTTTATTGAAAAGTTTGAATAAATAAAGAGTTTATAAAAAAAAAATGTTATAAAATGTTATAAAGTACTTGTTTCAGTTAGGGGGGTCTCCTGGGCAGGAACGGGGGGCTACCGATGTGGTACCGTTCTAATCGGTAGAAATGGGGCTTTCACATGCTATATGCTTTTCCTTAATAAAATACATTTTTTATTTAAAATAAAGGAGTCAATTTTCTAAAAATGTTTTTATTTATTTATTTATTTTACTTAATAATATTGTAAAAAACAAAATAAACTTTACAAACAAGACATTTCATGTTAAAGCCTAAACTCTGCTGCAAAAAAAATATAAATATTATTTTCCTGAAAATTCCAGCAAAAATGGTGGAAAAATGACCTGTCAACAGAGGGTGACAAAATCTCAAGTAGGCTGGCAATTTAAAGGGTTAAAAGTAGCTATGCATGTTGGGTATTGTTCTGTTCGGGGGACCTTGCGCTTTCAGACTTAGCTTGTTTTTTCTGGTTTGCATATTTATATTTTAGGAATAGGAGTTTTTTATTCAGCTTTCTTATACATTTTTTAGGGAAACCCTGCGCAAAGAATTCTTTGAGGGATTAATTCCAGAAAGATGAGCCCACTACAACAAGCTGGGTACGCTTAGAAAGCTTAACATGTGTACTTTCAGGGAATTTATGGTTTATGGGGGATATTCCAAATGTAAAGGGTTGTTTTGGTTGAAAAATCGCAAGGTGCGCACTTTGTCTGCAGAGCTGAAATTTTCAAGTAAAATTACCGTTACGCACATGCTTTACTTTGGGGTGTTTGGCAACTCTTCCCTTGACAGAACCTATGCATGTTGGGTGTTGTTCTGTTCGGGGGATGTTTTTAGGAAAATGTGGCTTTGATTCTGCTTTTTTATCCTTTTTTTTGGGAAACTCTTTGCAACCAAAGAATACATTGAGGAATTACTTCCAGAAAACTATGGGCACATCAACACGCCTGGTACACCTAGAAAGCTTGAGGTGTGTACTTCCAGAGAATGTATAGTTTGTTGGGGGTATTTCAAATGTAAAGGGTTGTTTTTCTGGTAAAACTGCAAGGTGCGCATATTGCATTGCATAGTTGTATTTTATCTGACAATCCCCTAAAGCGCTATTTCAGTTTGGGGGAGTCTCCTGGGCAGGAAAGGGTGTCTACCTATACATATGTGGTATCGCTGTAACCAGGAGAAATTGGGATTTCACACGCAATAAGATTTTATTGACAAACTTAAATTTTTTATTCCAAAAAAAAACACTACAAATTGTAAAAAAATAATTTTTTTACATTTTTTTTCACATATTTCACCCAAAACTATTGAGAATACACCTAAAAATGACAAACAAGACATTTCATGTTAAAGCCCAGACTCTGAAAAAAAAATATATCATTTTTCTGGGAAATCCCTGGAAATCCTTTCAAAAATCACAGTTGAACATGGGGAGCGCAAAATAGTGAAACATGGTCTGGCAACAGAGAGTGACAAAAGCTGCAGGTAGGCTGGCAGCGAAAGGGTTAAAGGGTTTGGGCTTTAAGTTTTTAGTAAATATATAATTTCTTCAGCAAGCTAAATGTTCAATTAGGGTCCACTTTAAGTGTAAAACTACATTAAAATCTCACAGCAAAGTTTTGTCTATATATGACATCATCCGGGACCTGCTGTTCATTGGTTAGTATACCTGTTTATCAAGAGGCGGTTTTGTTCAAGTATTTCCTCCATCCGCAGTCAGAGATGCTCACACTGATGCCTTACACTTAAAGTGGACCCTAAATGAACTTTTTAGCATGCTAGAGCACGCTAGCCAGTCCTATTTCCTCAACCAGTGAACCAAACTATGGGTCTTAAATTTCACCACACTCATCCCATAGCTGATAGAAGCTTTAGGGATTAAATAGTAAAACTTAAAATTATACTAGGCAAGCCTTATTGTTGTCCCATTGTCTCGGGCTACACATTCGCCAAAGGGGCTCCACCACCAGGCTGACCAGATCTGCGAGCCACAACCTTCTGGGCCGGTGTGGGACAATAAGGATGATGGGAATCTGCTTGCAGTTGACCTTCATTAACAGGCGACCCAGAAGAGGCAGTGGCCAGAATCCGTAGAGCAGGCTGTAACCTGACCAGGGAATGGGCAGCGCATCGACCGCCACGGCCAGGGGGTTTCAAACATCATGCAATGTTTGGCGAGTTGCAGCTCAGCAAAGAAAATAAAAAGTAAGCGACTAAAAACGTAAAATATATTAATATTAGATGCTTGGGAATAGTTTTTTTAAGGATTTGGACTTTTCATTAAATAATACTGGTTAATTTTTCCAGGGGATGCCAGTAGTCTTACCGCACCGACACTTCCACCTCGCATGTACAGGCTGCCCTGCAATCAGCTTTCTTTGCTTTGCATATTGATGAGTGACATAAAAAAGATGAAAGTAGAGGGAGCGGCAAGCATTACCACCATTTCCTTTTGGCTTTGTGTACACGCACCACCTAGTCAGACAAGCCTGGAACAGGATCATGCATAAGCCAGAAAGATGCCAGTGATGCATTCGCCATCATTAAAACATCAAAAATTATACTGGAAACTGTGCCAACTTAACTCAGGTGGCCCAAATTTGTACTTAGAAGTAGGAAGGTGCAAAATCGCCATATAGAGCATCAGCATCCCCTCACAGGTTTTTTAGGCTTCTTTTCCTCCTTTGTAGGGAATTAAATCATGGAGTAAAGCTCCAAATCCCTCTTTCTTTGTATGGAAAGTGCAGTACTATGCAGATCTAAAGTCTCTTCCATTGCTTTTATCAGGCCGAACTGCTACCGTGTGCTGCGTGTCCAGACTTGTCCCAACAAACACAGACAAGTTTAGAACATACTGCGGTAGATAATTTGAACACCATGCACATGTAGTCATCCAAAGGTTTGATAATGAAAATGATGTACAGATGAGACCTTTTATATGCACATTTCCTTACATTAGAGCAATAGTTTAAACCCAAAAAAGTGCAGATGCTAACTGGGCAGTAAGAAACAGTAAACTCATTAAAAACTATTCATTACCATATTTGTCCTAATTAAATGGTTTGCTAATAGCTTTATAGTCTGCCTACACAGACACCCGCCTGAACAATCTTGAAACAAAAAGCAAGACTGACACAAAAGCTGTGCAAAGTACAAGCCTCTCAGCAAACATCTTACTTAGCTCAACATGGGTTTCTTGGAAATTGTTTTGATTAACACAAAGAAGACAAAGTCAGCAAGTAATGATTAGTAAACTTCGGCTTGAGTAATTGCAGAGCTGCTCCAAATGCAGCTGAATTTTGAGTACAGGAATTAAAAGGCCCGTGTAACGCTATTTTGATTGAAGATGATGATTGACGACAGAAAATTAGAAGGCAGGTTCAGATGCTATTAAAGCCAGGGAATTTAATCATTAATTGCCTTTGGAATTACTTGGCAGCTTGTTGTGCTTTCAGAAAGTCAAAACCAAAATGTTTAGGAGGTTATCAACAGCAGAGGATAAATGTACCTAGAGCGGCATAGTGTAACACTTGAGCTGTGAAAACTGGCAATGATTTGCCATTTACAATAGGACAGAAATAAAATACACCTGATATGGCATCTGTTGGCAATGAAAACTCAAGGCAAACATATTTAATTTCTCCAGCAAGCTAAATGTTCAATTTGGGGCCACTTTAAGTGTAAAACTACATTAAAATCTTGCAGCAAAGTTTTGTCTATATATGACATCATCCTGCTGTTCATTGGTTAGTATACCTGCTGATCAAGAAGCGGTTTTGTTCAAGTATTTCCTCCATCCGCAGTCACAGACGCTCACACTGATGCCTTACACCTAAAGTGGACCATAAATTAACTTTTTAGCATGCTAGAGCACGCTTGTGTTCGTCTCTAGCCAGTCTATATTTCCTCAACCAGTTAACCAAACTATGGGTGTTAAATTTTACCACACTCATCCCATAGCTGATAGAAGCTTTAGGGATTATATAGTAAAACTTAAAATTATACTAGGCAAGCCTGATTGTTGTCCCATTGTCTCGGGCTACACATTGCACTGTTCTAAACTACAATCTGTTTTCAAAAAGACCCTGTATTTCCTAAGTTATCTTTAAAAGTTTTAGAGCTTTGGGGATTCATAGAAAATCTGAAGAGTAACAGTGGGTGTGACAACAGCAATGTGATGTAAGCACACTGTGATGTGTGTGAGAGGAGGGCGGGGTTTCAGAGCTGCAGAGAGAGGCAGCCAAACAGGACCTCTGGCCAGGAAGTGGGGGGTGTTTCCGTTCTTGGTCCCCTGAAGTATGATTGATGGACCAGGTCAGCGGGATGTGGACTGAAAGCTGAATGACAATGTGGGTTTCTTCATTAAGGAGACAGACAGAGGAGGAAGCAGAGAGCTGGAGCCACTTAATGAAAGGTAAACCACCAATGTTTTTATTTTAACTTTTAGCTTGCCAAACACTTTAAGTTAAATGCAAGTCTAAGTGTCCTACATGCTAGACAATTGATTTTTGGCAGTCCGGTCCCTTGTAAGAGAATTGTTGAGCTGATTCATATCTGGGTAAGGAACGGGCTGTGAATTTTCTTTTCCTGCTATAAAAGCAGGGCAAAGATCCATGCTTCTGCCTATATATGTATCTTTCTCTCTCACCAGCATAAGAACAGATTTCTTTTTTTGTACTGCTGCTATGGTAGACACAAACAGAGCTGGATTACAACCACTTCTCAGGGTGAAAAAGGGCATCCATAAATACAAACTGGGGGCTGGGCTATAGAAAAAGGGTTGGTTATTAGCTTCAAAAGCTTGCTCAGCAGCACATTAAGATTAATCATCTGCATGGCAGGTAAGCAAACAATGTTATTTTTTTTTTTTACATTTACCAATTCTTTTAATTGCATTAATGCTCTGAATAGACGAGAGCCCACACATGTACCGTAGGACCTGGTAAAGTTTTTCTGGGGGGGCTTCACATAGCAGGGAACAAAACCCGGCATAGTTAAAATCCAGGGTATCTTCTGTTTTAACATTGCTTTTCATCCTTCCGCTACGCTTTAGCTTCAGTCTAGGTATGCTAGTTTCCTGCCTCATATTTTGGTCCTTCATTCCCTTTTACAGCCCTTGCCTGTTACAGTACCATGCCAGCCCTGCCTGTCATCCTCTGGTTTCCCATTTGCAGATATCATTGTTCCCTCCTTGCTGCAAAGTCTTGTATAGATTGTATATCTGTATATAGTGTGTCTTTTTATAGTAGTAGTGTTGTATTAAGTTTCCTGGTGTTTCAAATTATTGTTGTGGAGAGTTTGCTTGTAGGTCCAGGATTGCTGTACTATATTGTGTTAAAGCTCAGACCATTTGAACTTGCAATTGCTCACTCCATGGAGAGTATCTTTTGGCAATTTTCAGTGCTCCTGTTTCACCCTGCTCCTACCCTGTTTCCCCAAAAATAAAACAGGTATTATATTAATTCTTTGCTCCAAAGAAAAACGGGAGGGCTTATTTTCAGAGGATGTCCTAATATTAATAGTAATATAATTGTATTGTGATTCAGTAAGCGTGGTCAATCACCAGTGACACCACTCCCTTGGATCATTCCAGCCCCCCCACCCTGTCTCCCTCCAAGCTTAACTCGCCCAACAAAGAGTCCCCGCCGTTCTCCCATTGCATCAGGTGCTGTGAACAGCCGTCTTGCACAGAGCCGCATCCCCAGCTCTAAGTGTCCACCCATTGAGTAGAATGGACCACCGTCAGTTTTACTGTAAAACTGACGGTGAAGGCAGCAGCAGCAGCACAGCAACCAGCAAAGATGGGGGGGCAGTGCCCCTATCCACCCCGCAGCAGACACCACAGATGGGGGGGGGGCAGCACAGCCACTTCCATCCCTCTATGACTAGGGCTTCTTTTCAGGTAGGGCTATATTCCAAAGCACTTGTGAAAATACAGAAAAATCACACAAGGACATTTCCGTGGAGATACAGCTATGAAATAATGGATAATTTGTAATGTCACAGAGAAGGACAGCAAATAAAAAGCATTTCAGGACAATTCGGTAGGCAAAAATATACATATTCTAAGTATGTCACACACCCTGCTTCAAACATTGATTGTTACACTTGGTTATACCACAAGCAGGTGGCGACGTTGCAGAGAAGTCACGAAAAACGAGCCCCCCCTGGCCCACAATACCCGGTACCTCCCACTCACTCCCCAGTGTTTCTTCTCTACAAGATGGCGACAAGACAGAAGAAAGAAGTCTCCTGCTTGCAGGTAGCCGGGGTGTCACCCCGGCCCCCCCCATGGTCTATTCCTGCCCGGTTCTTTTGTTTTTAATCCCCTGATTGATTGGTAGCCTCCCAGCTTAGGCTGTAGGCCGGGCAAGGGTAGATGGCACTGAAGGTGCCCAGGAGATTAGCTCCTCCGCTCGACCCCATATTATGGGGCATAGCGGCGATCCGGTTGGTGATCCGGAAGTGGGATGCCCCAGCCTTATACCCCCTTAGGTCTTCCTTTGATAGCCCAGCCATTATGTGTGTTATGGATAGATGTTGTGTGTGTTTGTGGCAGGGATGGGTGGTCTGCGGCGCTGGGCCGTCCATGTCTGCCGTTTGCCTGTGTTGTTACTTTGTTCGGGGACGGGTCGGGCGGGGTTCCGTCGGCCCGCCGTTTTAATTTTATGTCAGGACGGCCTTCATTGTATTGGACTTATAGGGGCGCTGCGCCGCCGGTCTGCCTGGACGTTGGGGCGCCGAGGACTCCTCGACGCCCGCTGGCCGTGTCATTTTCATGGCGGGCGGGACCGGGCGGCATGCGCGTCGCCGGTCCGCCTGACGGCCTCTGCGGGCGCCATTACTTGTGGCGCCCGCTGCTCGCTCTGTTGGCGGAGGTGGGCGGGACCGCGTCTAGCGCGGCCCGCGCCGTGTATGTCGGCTTGTTGAGGGGCGGGGCTACAGCAGCCCTTCGTCTCTCTTCACTTCAGCGTTTGACCGCCATCTTCCTGAAACACCTGTCTCCGCCGGACTCAGATGAGGAGGTTATTGAGGATCTGGATTGGCCAGATCGTCCTCTTGAAGAAGGTGAGCTGGTTGAAGAATTAGAGGATCCAGAGGTTCAGCAGTTGCTGGGCGATGAGGGTGACCCAGCTGAGGGGTCCGTTACTGATACGCCATCAATTCTGGCCCAGATGTTTGAAGTTTTGGATTTGGATCCTCCTGAAGCTGCTCCTCGACCTAAGGGTCAGCTTTTTGGGGTGTCCAAGCCGCACTTGGAGTTTCCTAGTCAACAGCATTTTGAGGATGTTGTCCTTAAGCAATGGGAGCGGCCTACGCGTCTCGTTGGGGTACCGCCTAGCTGGGATAGAAAGTATCCTTTTCCGGCGGACTTGATGAAGCATTGGTCTGTCCCTCCCGAGGTTGATGCTCCGGTCCTGGGACTGTCTGAGACGGCGGATGTTCATTCTCCTGACACGACTTCTCTCAAGGACGGCGAGGATCGCAGGATTGATCAGCTGGCCCGTCATGGTTTTGTCTGTGCGGGTACGGTTTTGAGGCCTGTTTGTGCTTCTGCACTTTTGTCGTTGGCGGTTAGGTCTATTGTCAGGGACATATGTGTGGATCTTGATCCTACTTGTGATGTGTTTCTTGCTCTTATGCGTTGTGAATCCTTCTTGTCATTTATTCTGGCCGCTCAGGATGATGCCATGTGGATGTGTGGCAGGGCTACTGCTCTGTTGGTGGCTATTCGCCGTTCCGTGTGGTTGAGACAGTGGACGGCTGATTTTAATTCTAAAAGATTGCACACGGCTCTTCCCTTTCTGGGTTTGAGGCTTTTCGGTGAAAAGCTGGATTCTGTTGCCAAGGGAGGTAAGTTACCTCAGCGCAAGAAATTTCGTCGTTCCTTTCGGGGGGCGGCCCCCTTCAATCCGTCCTTTCGGGGAGCCGGAGCCGGCAGGGGTGCGGGCTTCTCGGCCTCCAGGGGCGCCAGTTGGAATAGGGGTAGAGGCTGTGGCCGTCCCGTTCACGTATGGGGCACCAAGCCCAAGCCAGCTGCCAAGCCCGCTCAGCAATGAGGGGGCGCCCTCACCAGTAAGGGTGGGGGGACGGTTGCGACTCTTCTCCCGGGTATGGGACCAGGAGGTCTCGGACAGATGGATCCGGGAGGTGGTGTCGGCCGGTTACAAGCTGGAGTTCGAGTCCCGCCCTCCTCCAAGGTTTTTCAGGTCTCGGGTATCCTCAGATCCTTTGGCCGCGCAGGGGCTCCTGGCGGCGGTGAGGAATCTTCTGGAATTGGCACAGAGGTTTCTTCGTTTTGTGGTGGAGGATTGGCATTTCCAGTTTGTAGCTCTTCCATTCGGCCTCACCTCGGCTCCGAGAGTGTTCACCAAGGTGTTGGCGGGGGTGATGGCCCTGCTCAGAGTTCAGGGGATTCGCATTGTGCCTTACCTGGACGATTCCTTCAGTCAAGCGGAAGGGGACACCAGTATGGTGGTGTCTATGCTGGGGAGGTTCGGCTGGGTGATCAACTACCCCAAGTCCTTTCTGGTTCCGGCCAGGGTGGTGACCTTTCTGGGGATGTCCTTGGACTCTTGCCAGCACAGTGTTTCTCCCTCAGGCCAAGGTTCTTTTGATTCAGGAATTGGCTCAGCTTCTTCTTTCCAATCCTCGCCCGTCCATCTGGCTAGGGATGAGACTGGTGGGGTTGATGGTAGCCTCTTTCGAGGCAGTTCCCTTCGCGCAGTTTCACTCGAGGATACTTCGGCTTCATCTTTTGGCGTCTTGGGACCGGCGACCGCGGTCGTTGGATCGGTCCTTCCAGATGTCCCCCCGGGTTCGGCAGTCTCTTCTGTGGTGGATGGTCTCGGACAATCTTCTGAAGGGCAGGTCATTTCTGACCCCGCTTTGGGAAACTGTCACCACGGACGCCAGTTTATCAAGATGGGGTGGTTTCTGGAAGGATCTTCGGTTCCGGGGGCGGTGGGGCCTTCAGGAAGCCCACTTGCCCATCAATGTTCTGGAGTTGAGAGCCATCAGGTTGGTTCTGTCTCACTTGACGCAGCATTTACAGGGCCTGCCGGTTCAGGTTCGATCGGACAATCGGACGGCGGTTGCTTACATCAATCACCAAGGAGGGACTCGCAGTCTGGGTGCCAACAGAGAGGTGTCTCTGATCCTAGTTTGGGCAGAGACTCATGTCCCTTGCAGCTCGGCAGTGTACATTCCAGGAGTGGAAAACACGGAGGCGGACTTTCTGAGCCGGTGTTCGTCTCGTCGGGGGGAATGGTCTCTCCATCCCCAGGTGTTTCGGTCGCTTTGTCTCCGGTGGGGGACGCCGGAGGTGGATCGGTTTGCCTCTCGTCACAATCACAAGCTTCCGACATTCGTGTCGCTTTCTCAGGATCCTCTGACTCTGGCGGTGGATGCCATGGCTCTGAGCTGGAGGGACCTGGGGTTTCTTTATCTGTTTCCTCCGATTCCCATGCTAGGCAGGGTGCTGCGAAAGTTGGTTCTGGAAGGAGTTCCCGTCATTCTCGTGGCTCCCAGGTGGCCAAGGCGGGTGTGGTTCGCAGACATCGTTCGTCTGGCAGTGGATCAGTTCGATCTGCCTCTTCGGACGATCTGACTCGGGGCCACCTATGTTATCCCAGTTTACCAACGCTGGCTTTGACGGCTTGGCCGCTGAGACCTCCATCTTCAAGGAGGAGGGTCTTTCGGATTCGGTCATTTGGACTCTTATTAGTGCCAGGAAGAGATCCTCTTCTTCCATCTTTTATAGGGCTTGGAGATCTTATATTGATTGGTGTATTGATTGGTGTGAGGCTAGATCTTTGCCCTGCCGGGTCTTTTCTGTTTCTAGGATTTTGGAATTTCTTTAATCTAGGCTGGACTCTGGTCTTCAGCTGAGTACTTTGACGGGGCAGGTTTCTGCCTTGTCTATCTTTTTTTGCACTCCATCCTTTGGTCAGGACTTTTTTCCAGGGGGTTTCACATCTGCGGCCTACTAGGGAGCCTTTGCTCCCTGTTTGGGATTTGATTTTGGTTATCTCTGCTATTCAGGCTTCTCCTTGAGCCTTTGCAGGTTATTGTTCTTCCTACTCTGACTCAGAGGGTTGCCTTGTTGGTGGCCATCACTTCTGTTCGGCGTTTCTCGGAGTTGGCAGCCTTGTCGGTTCAGGCTCCTCACTTTGAGAGACATCAGGTCAAGGTGGTTTTTCCGCTTCAAACCGGACTTTCTTTCTAAGGTGGTCTCTGCCTTTCATCTTAACCAGGACATTGTTCTTCCTTCCTTGTGTCCTTAGCCTAGGAATGACAAGGAGAGGGTTTGCACTGTTCGGATGTGGTACGCTGTGTGAAGTACTGTTTGTTTACTACTTCTCTTTTTCGTAAGACTGGTGTCTTTTTCGTGGTGCCCTGTTGGGCCTAGGAAGGGTTTGGCTCCCGCTAAGTCTTCCATTAGCAATGGTTTCGTCAGGCTGTTGTTGGGGCCTATTCTACCGAGGGGAAGGTTCCTCTTTTTCGTATCACTGCTTATTCTTCTCGTGCTGTTGGAGCGTCTTGGGCTTTTCAGCACCAGGCCTCTGTTGAACAAGTTTGTAAGGCTGCTACTTGGTCTTCGGTTCACACTTTTTCCAAGTTTTTACAAGGTTGATGTGTGGGCTTCAGTGGATGCTGTGTTGGGCCGCAAGGTTCTGCAGGCTGCAGTGGTTGAGTTTTGCATTATGGCCTTGTTGGATACCCGCCCTTTTGTGGACACTGCTTTTGGATGTCCCAAGTGTAATAATCAATGTTTGAAGCAGGGTGTGTGACATACTTAGAATAATACCATTTTGTGAATACTCACCTGTAAAATGGATATTATAAGTATGTCACACACCCTGCTTCACCCGCCCTTTTTGGTATCCTGGATTCTTTATAGGGTGAAGTTTCGTTTACAGTTTGAGGGTTTCCAATGGGTTTTTTTCCTGGTACCTTGTCTTTATTGCTGTTTGAATACTGGGGAGTGAGTGGGAGGTACCGGGTATTGTGGGCCGGGGGGGGCTCGTTTTTCGTGACTTCTCTGCAGCGTCGCCACCTGCTGGTGGTATAACCAAGTGTAATAATCAATGTTTGAAGCAGGGTGTGTGACATACTTATAATATCCATTTTACAGGTGAGTATTCACAAAATGGTATTTTCTAGTTCTACACCCCTAAGAAGAGAGAATTACAACGGGCTATGGTCGAATTTATCTCATAAGTTCAGTGGGTTATGGTTCTGTTTCAAGTGGTTTCTATGTTCAGGGGGCTGGTTAGTAAGTTTTTACAGCTTCACAATAAATCCAGTTTGTATAAACACATTTTTCCTGTCTTGGCATCAATTGTTAGTCTGCTTTGCATACCTTGACATTTGATAATTCAAAGTGATATGTACATAACATTTTTGAGTTTTTAGAGAAAAACGCTAAAACTGCTATTAACAACCTAATCATCTTTATATTCTGTAAAAGATTTGGAGTTCAATGTATGGTATTTTCAGTGTTTTTTACCCTTCTATATGGTCACCAATAGCTGAAATACTGATTAAGATAATTATTTTATATTCTAACACTCACAATTCTTTTCCTCTTATCTTGCTCAGTTGGCGGCTCCTCCTCTTCGCTCACCTGGCTTTCCTGAGGCTCAGTATGTGACATTAACAGACAGCTGGAAAAATAAAAGATGTCATTAGTCTCTCGGTTACACATTCTATAATCGGTTAGGTCAGGGCTGTAGAGTCATTAAGGTTGCTTAGATGCAATGCAGCTCTCTGGTCCACATCTGTAGAGAAAGCACTTAAAGATACAGATATTTCTCCAGCGTGACTCAGGGTGAGCATTGCAGCTAGTTATTATGATAAACCTCAAGATGACATCTAAAAGAAAGGGTATTTTTATGCAGGTCAATTAGTCATGGAAACATTAAGAAAAAAAATGTTTTTAAAACATTAAATTGGTATCATGGTTGTTCACCAATCACAATTGTTATAATGGACTGTGGCCCATCACTTGAGAAAAACGGTGGATGTTCACAGCTATATACAGTTTATTGTAGACTATTTAGACTATTTGAGACAAAGCTGTACAATTACATGTTTTAAAGTGGACCAAAACCCACGAAGATCGACTGATACCCCTCTCCCGGTCAAACGGCGCATGCGTGAACAGTGGCTGCATCCCTGCTATCCCTTTAGCAGGGAGTGTGTCTGTACCAGGCATTTGTGAATGGTTTGCTTGGACACGCTCTCTGTTAGAAGGTAGCGGAGGATGCCCTGCCAGAGCGCTCAGATCCGCTCGTATTAGATGAGCTCCTGGAGGAAGGGGCTCGAGCAGATCCAAGTGCGCTGAGTGGCAGTGCATGCGTCATAGGACCAGGAGGACGTGAGTTTGTTCAGGTGACCTGGGGGGTTTCACACAGCGGGCAATCTCGATCAGGGCAAAAGCATCCAGTTAGGGAATACAATGTATTTAGAAGATGTTAGTAGCTAGCAAAGCAAATAGGAGTCATTAAAGCTGAAAGCTTACTGCTTCTGGTTAGAAATAAGAGATGATTGGCCAGGATTCATTTTTTCAGAATTAGCTCCTTCATTTGTGTGACAAGATGGCTAAATCCATGCATGCACGTGGCAAGATGGCCACACCCATACACGAGTGTGGCAAGATGGCCGCACCCATACACGAGTGTGGCAAGATGCATGCATGGATGCAGCGTTTAAGATTGCAGAATCTGCCTGCTATTCCAAACATCTGCATGGTGTGAATCTCTCTCAGTAAGCTTATGTCACTGCTGGGTAGCTATGGGTAACAATTTACTAAGCTTTGACTCGAGGTCCGCTTATGCTAACTGGGCCTGGGCAGCCGGGCAGCGCCACAGGACCCCAAATGGTGGCTTCTAAAACAGCAACTGTGTTGAAAGCAAGCACCGTGTTACCATCAAGATGTGCATGGCACTACACAACTACATAACAGGGGAATATTTTTTTTGCACCCAAACAGGGTTATTAAGTATACAGGGTTGTTAATATGCATGTAGAATTTTGCCGCAGCTAAGCAACCCCTCAGAAGCTGACTGGGGAATCATGAGTGTAAAACTCATGTGCATGGTGTGAATCCCTCTCAGTAAGTTTATGTCACTGCTGGGTAGCTATGGGTAGCAATGTACTAAGCTTTGACTGGAGGTCCGCTTTAATGCTAACTAGGCCTGGACAGCCGGGCAGCTCCACAGGACCCCAAATGGTGGCTTCTAAAACAGCAACTGTGTTAAAAGCAAGCACCGTGTTACCATCAAGATGTGCATGGCACTACACAACTACGTAACAGGAGAATATTTTTTTTGCACCCAAACAGGGTTTTTAAGTATACAGGGTTGTTAATATGCATGTAGAATTTTGCCGCAGCTAAGCAACCCCTCAGAAGCTGACTGGGGAATCATGAGTGCCATTTTAGCACAGATATAATAATATGTTTGTGAGCTATAGATACAGGCACTAACCAACAGTATCAAACTACAACTAGAGGAGCAGGAAAAAGGGTGACTTATTTTCTATACCCTCATGGCATCCCAAATCACTCTAGAACCAAACCATTCAGATGGGCTGGCATGGGAGAGCAAGCATCAGCCAGAGAGAAATCAAGGATGCGGCCAGTCATCTTTCTCTTTGCCAGAGCTCTGGTTTCCAAACAAAACTGTATGCTGTGCATGGCATACAATGCTAACTGAATGAGAGCAAGCACATACACAGTTGGACCACTGGAAAGGTGAGTTTTGAGGGCAATCTGGGGGGGGTTTCCCATAGCAGGTCTTTGCAAATTGGCATGTCCCATAAAAAAAAATGTAAAAAAGCAATTCTGTGAGTACTCACCTGTAGAATTGTTTTTGTTCTTGCATGGCACGGCCTGCTTCGGTATTCATATCAGTTGGGTTATTCCGCCACAAGGTGGCACAGTGGTACTGCAGAAAGCTGTGGCATCTCCCGCTATAAAAAACGGGATTAACCATAGAGTTCCCAGCGTAGACAAGCAGTGAGACAAGAAGCCGGGAGAGAATAAAGGTAAAAAATGTAAAAAAGGTAAAAACCCCCAATTGACTTGGAACAATCACCATAAAGAGGCAACCAAGAATAAAGATAACAAGGGTGGGTCGAAACAGGCCGTGCCATGCAAGAACAAAAACAATTCTACAGGTGAGTACTCACAGAATTGCTATTTTCTTTATTGCATGGCACGGCCTGCTTCGGTATTCATAACAGTTGGGACATCCAAAAGCAGTGTCCAAAAGTAGGGTGGGATCCCCAATAAGTAACAGCCGGCAGTTCAAGTCACTACCGCCTGAAGCACCTTGCGGCCAAAAACAGCATCCGCTGAGGCCTTAACATCAACCTTGTAAAGTATGAACAGAAGACCCAGTAGCGGCCTTGTAAACTTGTTCAACAGAAGCTTGGTGCTGAAAAGCCCAAGAGGCACCAATAGCACGAGTTGAATGAGCAGTAATTCTAAAGGGAGGTTCCTTCCCCTTAGCAGAATAGGCTTGAACCACCGCCTGACGGATCCCCTTGCTGATAGTGGACTTAGCCAGAGGCAAGCCCTTCCTAGGTCCAGAAGTGAGAACAAAAAGCGCATCAGATTTCCTGAAAGACTCAGTAGCGACCAAATAAAACTTCAGAGCCCTGACCACATCCAGAGAATGCAGTGTCCGCTCCTTGGAATTAGCAAGATTAGGACACAATGAAGGCAAGACAATGTCCTGATTGAGATGAAAAGCAGACACCACTTTAGGCAAGAAATCCGGCTTAAGCCGAAACACCACCTTATCCTGATGCCTCTCAAAATAAGGAGGTTTGATGGAAAGCGCCGCCAGATTAGAAACTCGCCTTACAGAAGTGATAGCCACCAAAAAGGCTACCTTAAGAGTCAGAATGGGCAAAGCAGCCCCACGGATAGGCTCAAAGGGAGGACCCTGCAGAGCAGACAACACCAGATTCAAGTCCCACACTGGTAGCATAGGCTTACGAGGTGGACGCACATGAGTAACACCCTGGAAAAAAGTTGCCAGAGCTGAATTGCAAAAATTCCAGAATCCTGGGAATGTAAAAAACGCAATTCTGTGAGATACTCACCTGTAGAATTGGTTTTTCTGGGAATCCATTCCATACACTCTTTACTCTTGGGTTTCCTCCTCCTTGCTGATCACGTGACTGCAAGAAAGAAACAGGCGCGGCCCTCCCGGCCCATAAGTAGCAGCTGCCCCTAATGAGATCAGTTTACTTAAAAAGCAGTAAATAATTTAGAGGCAGGCCGGGAGGCCGCAATAAGAGTCCATGTTAGTACACATCAAACTCAACCAAAAAATGCTCTCAAAATTAAGTCATATTATTTATATTCTTTTTTTTTTTTTTTTTTTACCTCTTCATAAATCTCTATGCATATATATATATATATATAATCTTATATATATCTTCTCTTTCTCTTTAAATGCTCTGAATTAATAATCAAAAATGATTAAACACACCATCAGAAAAGCATCGGAAGATAACATGACCCACAAAAAACGGGTGGGCCGGAGTGTATGGAATGGATTCCCAGAAAAACCAATTCTACAGGTGAGTATCTCACAGAATTGCGTTTTTTCTTCCAATCCATTCCATACACTCCTTACTCTTGGGATCTCCAAAAGCAGTGCCATCTATGGGCGGGATCCTCTAATGCAGAACGGCAGGAAGTTCACTTCACTACTGCCTGTAGAATCTTCCGACCAACGACAGCGTCAGCTGAGGCTCTAACATCCACCTTTGTAAAACTTGGTGAAAGTATGAACAGAAGACCAGGTGGCCGCTTTGCAAACCTGTTCCACCGAAGCCTGATGCTGAAAAGCCCAGGAAGCCCCAATGGCCCTAGTGGAATGGGCCGTGACCTGAAAGGGGGGTTCTTTTCCCTTGGCCGAGTAAGCTCTAGCTACTGCCTGCTTAATCCACTTACTGACAGTGGCCTTAGCTGGCGGAAGCCCCTTTTTTGGTCCTTCTGAAATGACAAAAAGAAAAACCGTCTTGCGGAAGGCATCTGTAGCTGCCAAATAATACCTGATGGCTCTAACCACATCTAAAGAATGAAGCGCCCTTTCCTTAGCCGGAACTGGGCATAAGGAGGGTAGAATTACCTCCTGATTAAGGTGAAAAGGAGAGATGACCTTAGGTAAAAAATCAGGATTAAAACGAAAAACTACCTTGTCTCTGTGTAACTCAAAATAAGGAGACTTCATGCATAAAGCGGCTAACTCTGAAACACGCCGCATAGAGGAGATTGCCACTAAAAATATTACCTTAAGCGTCAAAATGCTTATTGGAGAATCAACCATAGGTTCAAAGGGAGCACCCTGAAGAGCCGTCAACACCAAATTCAAGTCCCACACCGGTAGAATAGACTTGCGTGGTGGACGAACATGAGTGACTCCCTGAAAAAAAGTCTTAATGAGTCTATTACTAGCGATAGACTTCTGGAAAAAAATGGATAAGGCAGATACCTGTCCCTTTAGAGTGCTTAATTGTAGGCCCATTTCTAAGCCATTCTGAAGGAATTCTAGAATTCTGGAAATTGAATACAATCTGCATGAGACATTCCTAGCCTCACACCAGGATATGAATGACCGCCAGATCCTGTAATAAATCATGGAAGACGACTTCTTCCGGGCCTGAATCATGGTATGAATGACCTTAGCCGATAATCCCTTCTCAGCTAGGACCGTGGTCTCAATAGCCAAGCCGTCAAAGCCAGCATCTGTAAATTCGGGTGCCGAAGCACCCCCTGAGTGAGAAGATCTGGCTCGATCGGTAGGCGCCATTGGTCTACCGCCATCCTTGTTATGTCTGAGAACCAACTTCTTGGCCAATGAGGAGCTATTAGAATGGTAGGCACTCCTTCCTGAATTATCCTTCTTAGTACTCGACTCAGAAGCAGAAACAGGGGAAAAATGTACAGGAGCTTGAACCTTGTCCAAGGGACCGAAAGGGTGTCCGTGGCTATAGCCAAAGGATCTCTTGACAGGGACATGAATCTCGGCTGCTTACGACTGTGTCTGGATGCAAAGGGATCCACTTCCGGACGTCCCCAGCGAAGACAAATGGCTTGAAAAAACCTTCCAACTGAGGGACCATTCTCCCCGATGCAGAATCTTCCTGCCCAGAGCGTCGGCCTCCTGATTTTCTACCCCCGGGATGTAAACTGCCGAGATGCAGGGAACATTCTCCTCTGCCCAGATCAGAATCCGGCTTACCTCCCGAAGAGCACCCTTGTTCCGGGTACCCCCCTGATGATTGATATAACCGCCGTCCGGTTGTCCGACTGGCCTTGGACTGCCTGTCCCTTCAAGTTGGGGGTCAGATACTGAAGAACTAGCCCGATGGCTCTTAATACCAATACATTTATGGGAAGCTGATTTTCTCTCGGTCCCCATTGGCCCTGGACTTTCTGAGTCTGCCAAATGCCGCCCCATCCTGTGAGACTGGCATTCGTGGCAATGAACTGCCACTGTGGAGTCAAGAAGGACCTGCCTACAGACAGATGAAGAGGGTCCATCCACCACAGAAGGGAATGTCTTGCCAAGGGCGTTAGTACAAAGATCTGATCCAGCGATAGTGGGGCTCGAACCCAGCTCGCCAATAGATTCCATTGAAGGGGCCTCATGTGAAACTGAGCAAAGGGCACCGCCTCAAAGCAGGCCACCATCAGGCCCATCAACTTCATACCCAGCCGAATAGTCGGCTGTCGGCAAGCCAGAAAGCACTATCTGATCTTGGATTAGTCGAGTCTTCTGTTCTGGAAGATACACCTTGACTTGGACGGTGTCCAGAATCAAACCTAAGAAGTTCCTTACTGGTGCCGGAGTGATATGAGACTTCGGGTAATTGATCACCCAGCTGAATTCCTCCAGAGCCGATCGGATCATATGTGTGTCCTTCAGGATCTGCTGCTGCAATCCGGCTGATATTAGAAGATCATCCAGATAGGGGACAATACAAATCCCCTGGCTCCTGAAAATTGCCATGAGACCTGCCAAAACCTTAGTGAAAACTCTTGGAGCCGAGGATATCCCCAACGGGAGTGCCACAAACTGGAAATGCTCGTCTTCCAGGGCAAACCTCAGGAATCTTTGATGTCCCGGAAAAATTGGCACATGCAGATATGCGTCCCTTATGTCTATGGTAGTATAAGATCCCCGGGTCGAACTACTGTTAAAGCTGACCTCACCGTTTCCATGCGGAAGTGTCTCACGCGGATATACTTGTTCAGATCCTTCAGGTCTAAAATGGGACGAGTTGACCCATCCTTCTTGGGGATTGTAAACAGGTTGGAGTAAAACCCCTGACCTTCTTCCTGAAAGGGTACTCGAGCAATTACCCCTTTTTGAAGATGATGCTGAATTGCGGACTTCAGGGCATCTAGCTTTGACTGGTTCCGGGATGCCCCTGACCGAAGGAACCTTGCGGGCGGTCTGGCTGCAAACTCGATCTTGTAACCTGAGGACACCACCTCTTGGATCCACTGATCCCTTACGCGGCGCCTCCAGATATGAGCAAACTGCAAAAGCCGTCCCCCCACCCGCTCGGGTGAGGGCGCCCTCTCATGCTGAAGTGGACTTGGCTGGAGGTTTAGGCCTACTTCTCCAGGATCCTCTTGCCCTATTACGCGCTCTGCCTCTACCCCAAAAATTCTTGCGGGAGGAAGGCCGAAAGGCCCCTCTGCCCCTCCAAAAGGGCCGAAAAGATGATGACCTCTGAAAAGGCCTAGTCGATTTTTTCCTCTGAGGCAGTTTGCCATCCTTAACCATACCGTCCAGCTTTTCCCCAAAAAGTCTGCTCCCTAAAAAGGGTAAATCCGTCAGTGCCTTCTTAGTGGCGGCGTCCGCTCACCATTGTCTAAGCCATAATGAACAGCGTAATGCCACAAGGAGCGCAGAAGTTCTGACTGCCAACCTGACTGCATCCTCCATTGCAGTAATGGCAAATGCATTAAAGTCCAAACAGTCCTTAAAGACCTTGGACTCTTGGGACAGCCTGCGCGACCTGGCCTTGGCTAGTTTCTTCTTCATCTTCTTTCTCGACGCCAGGGATACAATGGCCGTGGCACAAACCGGGGCGGAGAAGGGAGCCTATCATGGCGAAGACATGGCAGGCCAACTGATCCATATGTTTCTCTGTGGGATCTCTAAGGGACCCCATAGTAGCGGATGGCATCACTGAAGTGTTAGATAACCCTGCCACAGGGGAGTCCGCATCAGGCGGATAAGACCAAAGTTTGATTATGTCTGCCAGGAAAGGATATCTGACCTCTAGAATCTTAGGAACGGCCTGTAATTTATTAGGGTTTTCCCACTCCTTAAGAAACATCCTAGAAAAGTGTGGTTGTTCAAGGAACACCTGCTTTGCCTGACAGGCTTAAACAGATCATCCTTCTTTCTTTTCACAACCTCAGGAGGGGTGATATTCCAGGTATCAAAAACTACCGAAAGTAGACCTTCAGTCTCATTCACAAGGAGAGGATCCTCATCGGATGAAAACAAAATGGAGTTACTATCCTCTTCCGATTGCAGCTTGCCCTCAGAGGCCTGCTCGTCCATATAATCCTCATCCTCTTCTTCACCGAAGGAGGCAACTACTGCCACAGGCTCTAAATGTCTTTTCTTATAGGCGGCCTCGTTTGGCAAAACCAAAGACAACTGCCTCTCCAGATTATTCAGCCTGTAAGCAAAACCTGTTTGTCCCTCACTGCCTTCACCCCCTTGAGGGGAAACAGGGGATGGATGAGCCGCCGTGCTCCCTCCAGCATTCGCTGTGCTAGATACTAGATCAGCCGCTCTGTTGTGATCTAGGCCGATCGTAACGGCGCAGGCGGAACATACTGTGCCAAAAGCTGCCTAGAGGATGCAGTTTGCACAAAGGGTAGATCTTTTCCTGCTCCAGAGGGATGCCGTATCGCTATCCCCAATGCCTCCCACATGGTGTTTATTATATTTATCTTTTTTATTTTCTTTTTTTTTAATATATATATATATATATATATATATATATATATATATATATATAGGCCAACCGACCCAAGAGGGCCTGAGCCTGAACCAATCCCCTAAAAAAGGGACCGGGAGGAACCGCAACCCTGTTTTTTGTCCTTCTTCCAAATCTAAAAATAAAAGAGGAGGCAAATGGATTAATAACTGATCTCTTTCTCTCTTTTCTTTTCTTCCTTCTTTAAAAGCATTCTTTCAAAAAATGAACTTACTTTTAATCGCTTATATATAAGAGTATTATAGTAATATCTTAAAGATATTATAATGACGTTGTAATGATATTATAATAAATAAAAGCAATAAAAGCGATAAAATAATTATCTTATGAGTAAATACAAAATAATTAATTGATAACAAAAACAGAACACTATTATTAAAGAGAAAAAAACTAATTAATAAAACATCTCATACTGTAAAAAATAAATATAATGATCATTAGTATAAAAGACACTTGGAAAAAGTTTAACAATATTTAAAAATATTTAAAATTGTTTAAAAAAGGATTGATATAAAGAATCCAAACCAAAGTCAAATCCTTATATTCTATAATAATATAACCACTCACCCTGCTGCAAGTTTTCAACCTGAAAGGGTGATGGCAGAATCAAACTACACAGGCACTTATTAATGAATCAGGCCTCACCTGCATCTCACAAAACCTCCACTCACCTTGCTGCAAGTTTTCAACCTGAAAGGGAGATGGCAGAATCAAACTACACAGGCACTTATTAATGAATCAGGCCTCACCTGCAACTCACAAAACCTCCACTCACCTTGCTGCAAGTTTTCAACCTGAAAGGGAGATGGCAGAATCAAACTACACAGGCACTTATTAATGAATCAGGCCTCACCTGCAACTCACAAAACCTCCACTCACCCTGCTACAAGTTTTCAACCTGAAAGGGAGATGGCAGAATCAAACTGCACAGGCACTTATTAATAAATCAGGCCTCACCTGCAACTCACAAAACCTCCTACACGCATGTCCCCCTGGCCATAGAATGGCCGCTTGAAATCTTGAAGAGGGGAGGTCTGGGGGAGAGGCGCCCGGCGCGCATATCAGGGTTTTGGGGGGGGGGGGGGTAGGAGGCCCAGGCTACAACATAGGCTGCGCTGCTAAGGAGAGGAAAAAAAGAGCGCACAGCCGTCCTTAATGCACACCCGAAGATAAGTGCGAGGGGAGGGGGGCATAGCACAGGTCACAGGCGTAGCTTCTTACCTGCTAAACAGAGACAGCACATCCACCTCCTTCCAGCACAAGAAGGAGAGTGAGTGAACAGCCAGGTGGTTCTGGTATACTCCACCTCCACCTGTGTGACCTCAGTCCAGCTCTTAAAGGCATATACCAAAGAAAAAAAATCTTTCCTTTTTTCCTAAATAAAGCCTACCTAAACTGGAAGAAGGAAGGGTTGGGTGAAAATAAAAATATCCTCAGCAGGTACACCAGAGAGAAACCTGCGGCTGACTTGCTTTCTGAGAAGCCTGCAGCCCAGAGCATATACACTCTGTATGCGCCCCAAGACCCCGGCGCTTCCACCTTACCTTCACGGACCCCAAAACAGCCAATGCTGTGGAGGCATAAACTTGGGTCTTGAGGGATCCATGGGAATAAGGCTCTGCAGAGAGCAGACAGGGTTCAGTCCCTCGCTTGCTGCCAAAACCTTGAGAGCTACCTGAATCTTCAGTCAGTCATCTTGCCACTGCAAGAAAGAAAACTGATCTGATTCGGGGCAGCTGCTACTTATGGGCCGGGAGGGCCGCGCCTGTTTCTTTCTTGCAGTCACGTGATCAGCAAGGAGGAGGAAACCCAAGAGTAAGGAGTGTATGGAATGGATTGGAAGAAAAAACCCGACAGGGAAGAGACTTAGACTCACACCAGGCAATGTAAGCATGACAGACCCCGTACTAGATAAAGGACGAGGACTTCTTCCTAGCCCAAATCATGGTATCCACAACAGAGGCAGGCAACCCCTTCTCTGTCAAGATGTAGGTTTCAGCAGCCAAGCCTTTAAAGCCAGCATTTGTAAATTGGGATGGCACAGTTGTCCCTGAGTGAGAAGATCTGGATCCCTGGGCAAGACGCACTGGTCTACTGCCAACTGCACGACATCTGCGAACCACACCCTTCTTGGCCAACAGGGGGCCACCGGGATGGCTGACACCCCATCCTGGGCAATCTTGCGCATGACCCTGCCCAGTAGAGGGAATGGAGGGAACACATAGGGAAGCCGAAACTCCGTCCAAGGCATTGCCAGTGCATCCGTGGCGAAGGCCAGATGATCCTGTGACAGGGAGACAAACCTGGGAAGTTTGTGATTGTGACGGGACGCAAACAGGTCCACATCCGGCTGACCCCAGCGGTGACACAGGGAGAGAAACACCTGGTAGTTGAGGGAGCATTCCCCCAGACGAGACGTCCCCCTGCTCAGGGAGTCCGCCACCTGGTTCTCCACCCCCAGAATGTATACCGCTGAGATGCAGGAGACTTTCTGTTCCGCCCAAGACAGAATCAGAGACACTTCTTTGAAGGCTCGCTAAAATGTTTGAATCTGACAAACTTGTTGAGGCCCTTCAAGTCCAGAATGGGCCTCAGAGAGCCGTCCTTTTTGGGGACCGTGAAGAGATTGGAATAGTACCCCTGACCCTGTTCTTGATGGGGCACCGGGCAAATGACCCCTGACTCCAGCAGGCATTGAACCGCCGAAAGTAACCCTTGAGCTGACAGGGGGTTTAAAGACATCCGGGATCTGATGAATCTTGGGGGCGGCCAGGCTGCAAACTCTATCTTGTAACCGGAGGACACCACCTCCTGAATCCACCGGTCTGAAACGTGTAGCCTCCAGATGTGAGCAAAGAGCCGAAGCCGTCCCCCCACTCGGATGGGTGAGGGCGCCCCCTCATGCCCAGGGGGGCCTTGGGAGGAGGTTTGGGCTTGGAACCCCAGGAGAGACCGGGATGTCCACGGGATCTGCCACGGCCCCAAGACTGCGGTTACCTGAGAAGAGGGAGCCACGACCTCCTCTGGAAGAACGAAGGGAGGGGAGGGAGACGGAAACAGCCTGCCATTCTTGGGCAAAACATCAAGACGCTCACCAAAGAGCCGCAGCCCCGCAAAGGGCAGCCCAGTGAGAGCCTTCTTAGCAGCAGCATCAGCTGCCCACTGACGTAACCAAACAGAGCGGCGCATAGCCACCAAAAGTGCAGAGGTCCGACCGCCCAGCCTCACAGCATCATCCATGGCAGTAAGGATAAATGCAACAAAATCAGAGCAAAGCAAGAGGGCCCTATAATCCTCCCTCCTCCTACCAGCCCTAGCGCCATCACAGAGACGCTTGAGCAGTTTCTTAAGGGCAATAGCAGTAATGTCAGCAGCACAGGCCGGGCGCAGTCCAGCCTCCACACAAGTAAAAGCATGGCAGGCCAGCTGATCCATGTGCCGGTCCTCACTGTCCTTCAGAGTGGTAGTGTCAGGAGAAGGCATGACAAGAGAAGGCATGACAAGAAGTATTAGACAGGCCTAGCACGGGAGCGTCCACCTCAGGGGGACAGGACCAACGCTTTACTATATCAGTCGGAAAGGGACACCTCTTATCCAATCCCTTGGGCACAGCGGTCAGCCTGTTAGGACGTTCCCACTTCCTAAGCAACATAGAAGTGAAATGGCCCTGCTCGGGGAACTCCAGACGCTGTTTACCAGGACGAAAGAGTTCACCCTGCTTTCTCTTAGCCACCTCAGGGGGAGCAATGTGCAAGATTTCAAAAATTTGGGACAGCAGATTATCAGTGTCCTCAGGGTACCATGATTCCTCCCCAGACGCAGACCCAGGGTCACTAATGCAACCCTCCTGCTAGTTCCCAGAGGAGTCAGAGTCCTGGAACAGTTCCCCCTCCTCTAGGGAATAAAGTCCACCAGTGGCATCAAACTCCTCATACTCCTCTGTGGAGCGTGAAGGAGTGCAAGTCAGGTGCCGCTTCTTGCCCGAGGCCTTCCTAGGAATAGGCCTGGCAAGCTGCTTTTCAATGTTGGCCACACGAAGTGCCAGATCAGACTGTGACCCCCTGCTAGCATCCCCCTCACTGGGAGCAAATTGCAGCAGTGGGGGGGTAGGTGATGCCGAAGGGGGCGCAGAGCTGGGAAGCGATGCAGGCAAACCAAGCTGGAGCGCAAGGACACTTTGAGCGCACGGCACACACACCGTGACATCATTGCTGATAGGAGATACCCTGCACATGGAACACAGCCGGGATTGCCCCGAAGGACCCCCGAGCACGCTATCCCCAGAAGCCTCCATATGGTGATTAACACAGGCGCAATAGGCCAGCGCTGGGTAAAGGCTAATACAAAAGCCACCAGGGATGCCCTCCCACGGGATGCCCCCAGCTAAGAAAAAATTGGTGGGGGGATGAGGGGGAGGAAGGAGTAGAGCCGGGAGAAACCACAACCCACTGATATCCCGCCTGAAAGACATAAGTAAAAACGACACATGAGCATCCCGCAGCACATGCCCCACGAGACCAATAAAACCCCCCCCAAGGGGGACTCACGGACCAAGGGCAGCGCAGGGTCACCAAGGCACAGACCGCAGGTGGAAGCGACACACTGGAAGAAACAGCGCTGCAGCCCAGAAGGGAGAAATCCAGATGCTCAGCTAATCCAAAATGGCGCCGGCAGAGGTACCTCAAGGGACAGGCCGCGGGGGGACGACGCGATACGCGTCATCCCCCGGCCCCGCCCCCCTCCGAAGAGCGCAAAAACGGCGCCCACATGACCTTGCCGGCGACATGACAAAGCAAAAACGCCACAGGTTATAGCGCCCACAGCCGCAGAGTGCAGTACAAATCGGCGCGGCGGGCAAAAAACACACTGTAAACGCTAAAACACCACAACAAACACCACTCGGCGCTACCACCCGCCCCCCCCCCCCCCAAACAAAGTCAGGGGGGGGGGGGGGAGAGACGAGAAGGCAGCTGCAAGTATCCCAGCCAGAAGACTGTTAGAAATTACTGGGTGAAGGAGAGTCCTATGAGTGTGTGTGGTACTGAATTGAGTGCATGTATTTCCTGTAACATCTCTTTTTTTTCTCGATAAAAATGTATTAAAGGTAAAATAATAAATTGCGCACATGCAATCATGAAGATATTCAACTTTAGCTAAAGTGAGGAATTTATAACAGAGACAAAGGACTTCTGCTAAAACAACTGAAATAGTTCATCAAAACATCTAAACCTATTCACTGGCTGTGTGTACCAGCTTTTCTACCTCATATTACAGTGACTCACATCATCAAAGAATCTGGAGGAGAAGCAGGTTTTATCCCAGTGGGATATATATAAAGGTATATTCTGCAGAAAAACACGCTTTACAATCAACCAATTACAGAGATTACCTTTTAAGCAAGGGGTCTTCTTTAAAGTACATTATTTTCCCACCTAATAGCACAGAAGTTATCATAATCCTGCTAATCAAAATACACTTGACAATCATATAATCCTAATTCCATTTGGTGGATTTAGATTTCTATATTTCAAATCAAATGGTTTCTCATTTGCATTTGAATGCAGAAAAACAACCATACTCCTCAGTGCCTTAATTGCAGCATTAATACATGTGGAGGCAGGAAGTGCAGCCCTTAACACCAGCATACCACTGTATATAATAAAGAGAGACCCCTGAATCTTTTAATGGTTTCATTTACCTCTCATATTCATGTGGGTACTTCAGAGGTCATATACAAGCTTACATAAAAGCAGAATACCAACCTGGCACCACTAACCTGAAGTAGAGTTCAAGTCTATATTCTTTCCTCGACAAATCTATGCAGGTGAAAATTAGGCTATGATTTGACCCTCCACCCGATAAGTAAGCTGTATCTTGCCCACCTCCTCATCTATATTTAATCATTTTTTTATGTTTAATCATTTATGAACTATTGAAACAGCTCTACAGGTTTGAAACGTACATAGCTCCCCTACTGAGCTCTAAATTAAACTATAGGTTGTTATGCATAGAAGCAGCATGCGACTGTGACACGCATCGGACTTGGGAAATTACTGTGTCCAACCCCCGGGTTAAACCTATCAATATTATGATGTTTGACTCTCAGGGAGGCTTTTCCCTGATTGCATTGATTCTCTGTATCCACTTCATGCTATCTCTCCTTTTGACATGGGTAATTATTTCTATCAATGCCTATATACATTGTGTGCAAAATAAGGAATGTTGTATTTTTAAGGATTCATTTTATTATTGAACAACAACAGTCGTGTTGCCCAGCCAAAAATATTAAGAAACCTGAAACCAGAAGAAAGAGAGAGGGTTTGCCTTTCTTAGGAGAATATCTCCGTTTGCATAAATATAGGGCAACTATAAGGGCCCTTTCATGCCTTCAGAGCAGTTCCGTGGAGTAGTGGTGGGGGCAAAACCCATATCTGTGCATTGCACTGCCTTCCTGGTGTCGCCAATATGCAGCAGATGTTTGCTATGGCAACCAAAACTGGAAGGTGGGGCCTAAACTTAAGGGCAGTTCTGGAGCATTATTAATAATGTATTGCATAAGGAGGTAGAGGTCCCCAGACGAATATAATGACCTTTACTCGATAGTCATCTAGCACAGCTCTGAACTTTAGGCATCGCACCCTGTATGTAGAGCACGTTGCCTGCCAATGACCGTAGAGGGAAAATGAAGCACATGAGGAGGCAGAGGTTTGCAGGCGAGTAAAAGCCATTATTGTTGCCCTTGGACCTCTGTCCCTCTCATGCACTGCTACGGCAATGCAATGCAGAGCCCCAAACAAGCAGTTCTGAAAGGGCCCTTAGTATGAAGAACTAATGTAAAATGTTATCGAAAAATCTGGAAAAAAAAAAAAAAATACAGACTTTGTCATCACAATTCTCCCAGCTGCCCCTGTATATTATCTGTTCAGGCAGGAAAGGTAATGATGGCAGTTGCGTGGCCGGGTTGATAGCAAAAGGGCTTGGTTGATTGTCAGCTTGACCTTGGTCGACTGGTCTGAGAGGCCTGGTTGCTGGTGGCTTAAGGTGGGTTGGTCACATCAGGGACTTGTTGCTGGAAGCTTAGCCCTGGTTGATAGCAGTGGTCCCTGACGCGTTGTTAGGTGGCTGCAGGTCTGGGGCCCTGTTAAGTGACTGTGGGGCTAGGCTGCTGGGGGCCCTGTAAAGTGGCTGCAGGGCATACTGCCGTGGTGCCAAGGGCCCTATAAGGCATCTGCGGAGACATGCTGCAAGGCCTTGGACCCTGTAAAGTGGCTGCAGGGCATACTGCTTCTGCCCGAAGATGAGTCTGCTCACGCTCCCCAGGGAAATGTAAGAAGACGGCCCCAGAATATTTTAGAATTTAAAAAGCAGCAGAAGCGTTATGTGAATAAATGGATATATTATGTTTATTTATTATTATAAAGAGGGTAGGGAGCTAGGTGGTTTTTCTCTTATAGATGGATGGTGAGAATCATATTATGAAAAATAACATCCATTATGTTAGTAAATGTTTACAGGAGGTAGTTTTCATTTCCTGCAAACTGTGTGTAAGGGCTCATTCCTTCTTGTAGATGTAGATGTAGTGAAAACAGCTTACATAAAAACATAACATAGGAAAGAAAAATACTAGATAAGTTCAGCACCTTGAGGACATATTTTTGGCCATCTATAATATACACTTCAAAAATGTCATTGAATATGGCCTTTCCTTTTAAAGCCATTACAGGGAAGACATCTTCCCAGAAAAGGCAGATAGCTATTCCAAGTGAGGGCCACTGCTATTACTGAAATTCCTCCTTTGAACGTCAAAACACTTGAAACATATTTTACTTGATATGCCATATGAGTGGTGCACTGTATAAATAATTGCTTTGAGGGGTGAACGAGCCAAAAGAGGTGTGCCGCCATATTGGCCTGCCATTTATATGCCACTTTCACATATTATCTTGGCACCGTCTCTAACCCTTAAGTGGGTCACGCGGGGAAAAAACATGAAGCAGTGGCACGGCTCGCTAAGGCAAACGGGAGTTCTGGAGGGAGGGCAGGGTGCATTTTTCTTTTATATATGAGCAATGTATATAATGTTTTCCAGATGAGTGGTTTCTCAGTCCATGCTGTGTGAGTTTCTAACCCTCTTGGGATTTTTTTTTTTTTTTCTTCTTTTCTCTCTTCCTTGAAGTGTTTTTCCTTTCTGTCTGTCCTGTGGAGGGGGGTTGCTCTGGTTTTTCAAAGATTTCTATCTTATAGGTATAATGTATCCTAGAGGTACAACAGTATAAAATAAGTTCTTAAAGGTTTCAGGGCTTTTATTCGCCCATAAAGAGAAAAAAATCATTACTTTTTTTATAATACTAAAGGAGCGGATATTCTCTTACTGTACGAATCTCATTTTAACATGCTGTCTCAAAAGTCTACAGATGTGTTATTTTAGAAATATTTGCTGCATATGCAAAGGTCTAAATAGAGAATTAATAAAACTTTGTTGGGGGCTGAGGAGGAAATCCTGAATAGCCTAAGGGATTTCTTCCAAGGTACAGATGGGACAAAGTTAAAGGATCCTGAGATATTCCTGGCTAAGCAAACAAATGGCATTGAAAGCATTGAAGATTTTAAAATAGCATTGTTTACTTAACTCAGTAAAAAAAAAGACTGTTAGCTCTGCTCCATCTGTTATAGAGCAAATGATACATCATCAGCTAATAAATGGTTAGCGCATAAGGCGTATATTATTTATATTATATATTATTCAAATTGCCTCTAGATTAAAAAGAGAACATAACCACAAAATTAGAGTGAAATCAGTCTTATTTCATTGAAAATACTTATTAAACATAAGAAGAGCCTTAATAGAAACCTCCTCACAGAGATAGAGTGAACTTACTTCTCACCACTAGGGCAGAGAAGTTCCTTATATTGGGGAAGGCCACATTTTTCATGGTAAAAGACAAACTAGGGAAAAGTACCATGAGGAGGTGGTAGTTACATTAATTTAATTATCTCAAAATGAGGCTATGGTTAAGGCATTATTAGAGGAATAAAATCCCCTGACTATCTGCAAAATGAGCAAGGGCACATGGTCCAGATTTTCTACCCAATATTATAATCAATTTGCATAGATCTTAGATCCACATTTGGTACAATGGTTCAACGGTATAAAACAAGGTAGCCCAATTCCACTTGAACCCCTTTTGGCTAATATATTAGTCATACTGAAACCAGAGAAGGATGGAACCAGCTGTGCTAATTATCATCCCATTTTTTTTGATCAATGAGAACTTAAATCCTCATTAAGATTATGGCCAATAGGCTTAATGCCTTTCTGCCAGGGGTGGTCCGTCAGGACTAGGTGGGCTTTGTGTCACGTAGACAGGGGTTCAACCAAATAAGAAGAGCTTTCCATATAGTCTCTGTAATGGAGAAGGGCTTAGAGGGGAGAAGCCCGGCGGAGGGTATGGTGCTATTGGTGGACATCCAGAAAGCATTTGATTTGCTTTCTTGAAAATATGTCCAAATAATCTTTAAAAATGGGTTTTGGGGAAGGGTTCCTGAATATTTTTGCAGGTAAATGCTCCAATCCCAGAGCATCTATCTTGATAACTGCCTTTAGTTCAGAATTCCTAGCTGATGTGGTATCAGACAGGGGTGCCCCCTCTCGCTGGGCCTCTTCCTATATCCTCTTTATAGCTCCTAGCATAATGGCTGAGATATTTATCTTCTTTCAAGGGAGTAAGATGGAGTAAAGAGGAGCCCAATGTGCCCTCTTTGCAGATGACCTGTTCCTGTTCATTACCAGCACTTCCACCAGTTATGAAGGAGCTTGAACAAGTTTCTAAGGCGTCAGGGCTTGAGATAAACAGGTCCATATCAACCACAATGTATATTCATTTGTAATTTGAAAGACAAAGAATTAAAAAAAAAGATTGGTAGGGATCCAAAGGTCATCTACTGTTGGTCCTGGAGGGAGATGTGTGTCACTGAGGCTTTCAGTGGCATTATTCCCTGGTAAAGCTACTGGCTGACAACAGCTAGGTTGTCAAGCAGTTTGTTTAAATTGGACTTGGGTCCGGGATTTAAGAGTGGCTGTAGAGTCTAGGTGGGATAGCCACTCACGTACTCCAGTCCAGGATTCACAAACTGCTGGCTGAACACTCAGGTGCACAACTAAGTTGATGTTAAAGTGGACCAACACCCAGGATTTTGACTATCCTGGGTCTTGGTCCACTTCGGTGGGGCATCCCCGATCGGGGTGCCCCGCTGTGTGAAACCCCCCCGATCACCCTAAAAACTCACCTCTCCCCGCTCCCAGCGCCGACGGACAAGCGATTTGACAGCCGCTTGTCCGTGGCTCCTCCGCCGCCGCCTCCCGCGCGTCTCTCTTGACGCGCGCGCGCCCGCGCCGGCCATTCACAGACGGCCGGCGCGGGCGCGCACGCCTAGAGGGGCGCGAGGGTAGCTAAGGTAAGGGGGTTTGGGGGTTTTGGGGGGGTTTCACCCCGCGGGACATCCCGATCTCGGATGTCCCGCGGGGAGGGAGGTGATCGGCCCGGGAATCTTATAGATTCCCGGGCCGATCACCCGAGGGTGATGGTCCACTTTAAGGGAAAAGCTGCTGGATGTCAGAGAGACAAAGAGATGTGAACTGAGCAGCAGGAAGAAATTAACTCCGCTGCTCTGCTGGAAACTGGAGAGAGCCAACGTCTGCCTGTTACTGGGTGAGTTCTGGAAATATGTGTTTTACTTTTTTTTGCTGAAGAAAGCATTATTTGTTTGATGGACTTTTGATGCAATGCTGAACTGGAACAGGTGACATGTTCCTGAGAAAAATCCTGTGCTTGCACAAGACCAGTGCCGGCACACAGGGGATAAAGGTGATGTCATCAGTAAAAGAAGCATATAAAAGGAACTACCCTCCTCTACCTAAAAGATTGGAAGATAACTTAAAAAGATGGGACTTTTAACCATTGTCTTGGATGGGGAGAATTAATGCAGTCAAAATTGACCTACTCCACAAATTATTATATTTCTTTAGAGCTCTATCTATTGCCACAGATCTCAAAAGTACCATTGTCGTCCATATTCGGTAACCTCAACTTTAAACCAGAGATGGGGAGAGTGGGGGATTGGTGGAGGGATGGGTGGGCATTTTATCTCCCAGGCAAAGATAATGATTATCCAACAATTAGAAGAACAACACCTTCTGCCCCAAAGGAAAGATTTAAAGCTATCCAAATTATACATTTTGTTGGATCTAAAGGCGGAAAGGAGATGGTTGAATATACTACAATTAAATGGAATAGTGGGGATCCCAAGATAAGAAACTGAGTAAATCTTCCATGAATATTGCAGTAGCAGAGTCGGGAATGAAGCTTAAGATGAGATGGTATCTGACTCCGTCTAGGTTAAATAGGTCCCCAAGTGATCCTAGGTCCAAAGGTTTTAGGGGCTGCGATACGAAGGGCGACCTATGGCATATTTGGTGGATCTACCTGAAAGCTAGGAACTAATGAAATGTTTCAGTTGACAAGGAAAATTATTCAAACAAGAGTGACACTTGATCCGAAAGTGGCTTTACTAGGCCAAAAAGGGGATTTTTGCAGCTATTTAAGTGTTTCAAGTTGGTACAAGGATAGCTCTTGTAATAGATAATATTTATCTGGATTATAGGTTTTTAGAATTTTGAATATTAAGAAACTTGTTACTACTGCTGTTATTATCACTAAATATATTAACTTGATGCCACAAGTCTAGATCTCTTGTATTTATGTAATAGGTTGGGGTAAATATTGCTGGGTAGGGGGAAACGTTTTGTCCTTTTTCTATTTATGTTGTATGTCTTTAAAAAAAAACATTGAAATATTAAAATATAAAACCCCCCAGATCGCCAAGTAAACTCACCTTCCCCCCGATCCAACGGCACATGCACGAGCAGCCGCCACTACCTGCTATACCCTTAGAGGGGTGTGTCACTCACAGTAGTCCATGGGGGTGTGGGAAACGAGGAAACAGCCCCCCCCCCCCCCCCCCGTGAAAGAGAAGACCCAGGTGAGTGGCATAATTTAATTGAAGTCTTCGAGGTGTACATCTAAAGGATCACCTGTATATGCCATTTGTGAACTTCCCATCTGCAAAAAACTGCCATTGCTGTTTAGAGTATATTTGTGAATGTTCTGGGGGACATTAAAGAAGTGCCTTTAAAAGAAGGAGGCTTGGGGAAAAATTAGGTTGTCAGCACTGACCAGAAATGATACCTGCTTTAAACCCGCCACAAATCCCTTTCCAATACTTGTCTGGCTGCCCAGGTAACAGCCCTATCTGAAGGACTGAAAATAAAAAATACAAATGGGGTCTTGAGATTTGGAAAGTTTTTTGATGCCAATGTATGTTAACTGGCCAAGCAACTGTAAGTGGCCTCAGATACCAGTGGGGTAAGTTTTTGATAATCAGTGTTAGGCATAACCCTGTTTAATGCATGTGTCCTCAAGAAATAAGTAAAATGTTTCAATGCTTTTGAATCACCACCATTTTATTTTGTAGTGATGACAGACCTAAAATGGTAATAGAGACAATAGCCTCGATTCAGAGACACATTTGTCTGGACTTTCGTAGCTGTCTGTGTATGTTTTTGTGTGTGTTTGTTATTTTTGTTGGTTTTTATGTTCCATTTTCCATTCGTACGTTCGTTCCCGCTAATGCGTATATGCGCTTTCGATGGACGGATCGAAATCAGATCATTTGCGTTAGTTTTGACCATTTTCACATCCAAATCTGATATTTTGCATTCCTTCAGATAACTTACGTTATTGGGATGGGCTTGCGTCTTATTCAAAGAGCTGATTGCCGAGGGACCACCGCCCTATAAAACGGTTTCCTTTGCGATCCACTTACGGGACCATTTTTGCAGTCGGCTAGCTTGCTTTTGACCATGTTTTGCGGCTTTGTGGAGGAGTACGAGCGCCTTCAGCTCCAAGGCATTGCATGTGTCAGCAGGGCTGAGGCCAGATTGCATCGGCGACGCATGCATATCGATCGCATGCATGATGTTGAGTTGTTCGAGCTGACCCGACTTAACCGCGCTTCCCTCCATAAGTTGTATAGTGAGCTGCGGCCATGGTTAGCCCGCACCACAAGGAAAGGGCAAGCAATTTCAGGTATGACCAAGATGATTGGCTGCCTGCAATTTTTGCCGAATGGCTCGTTCCAGAGGCTGGGTGCCCTCTCCGTGGGGATCTCCCAGCCTACGCTGAGCCGCGCTCTATCCAAGTTAGTCCAAAATATATTTCTTTTCTGGACGACATGGTAGCCTGGAACTCGCTTAAGTTGTTTTTTTTTAATATCGCCGACATGCCCAACGTCATGGGTGCGATCGATTGCACCCACGTTGCATTGGTCCCTTCGGCAGCCGACGAGTACATCTATAGGTAAGTTCATTTATGTCATTTTGTTATCTATTTTAGACAAACTGTATAGTAAATATTGTTTAATCCCTCCTTGTAAATTGTCCCTGTGACTCATTTGTCTGTGTATAGCTTAATCCCTCCTTCTCAAGTGTCCCTGTGCCACATTTGGCCGTGTCTAGCTTAATCCCTCCTTGTAAATTGTCCCTGTGACCCATTTGTCTGTGTCTAGCTTAATCCCTCTTTGTAAATTGTCCCTGTGCCCCATTTGACCGTGTCTAGCTTAATCCCTCCTTCTCAAGTGTCCCCATGCCCCATTTGACCATGTGTAGCTTAATCCCTCCTTGTAAATTGTCCCTGTGCCCCATTTGACCGTGTCTAGCTTAATCCCTCCTTCTCAAGTGTCCCCGTGCCTAGCTTAATCCCTCCTTGTAAATTGTTCCTGTGCCCCATTCGACCGTGTCTAGGTTAATCCCTCCTTCTCAAGTGTCCCTGTGCCCCATTTGACCGTGTCTAGCTTAATCCCTCCTTGTAAATTGTCTCTGTGCCCCATTTGACTGTGTCTAGCGTAATCCCTCCTTGTAAATTGTCCCTGTGCCCCATTTGACTGTGTCTAGTTTAATCCCTCCTTGTAAATTGTCCCTGTGCCCCATTTGACCGTGTCTAGCTTAATTCCTCCTTGTAAATTGTCCCTGTGCCCCATTTGACCATGTCTATCTTAATCCCTCCTTGTAAATTGTCCATGTGCCCCATTTGACCGTGTCTAGCTTAATCCCTCCTTCTCAAGTGTCCCTTTTCCCCCATTTGACCATGTCTATCTTAATCCCTCCTTGTAATATGTCCCTGTGCCCCATTTGACCGTGTCTAGCTTAATCCCTCCTTCTCAAGTGTCCCTGTGCCCCATTTGACCGTGTCTAGCTTAATCCCTCCTTCTCAAGTGTCCCTGTGCCCCATTCGACCGTGTCTAGCTTAATCCCTCCTACTCAAGTGTCCCTGTGCCCCATTTGTCTGTGTCTAGCTTAATCCCTCCTTGTAAATTGTCCCTGTGCCCCATTTGACCGTGTCTAGCTTAATCCCTCCTTGTAAATTGTCCCTGTGCCCCATTTGACCGTGTCTAGCGTAATCCCTCCTTGTAAATTGTCCCTGTGCCCCATTTGACCGTGTCTAAGCTTAATCCCTTCTTCTCAAGTGTCCCTGTGCCCCATGTGACTGTGTCTAGCTTAATATCTCCTTCTCAAGTGTCCCTGTGCCCGACCGTGTCTAGCTTAATCCCTCCTTAAAAATTGTCCCTGTGCCCCATTTGACCATGTCTAGCTTAATCCCTCCTTCTCAAGTGTCCCTGTGCCCCATTTGACCATGTCTAGCTTAATCCCTCTTAGTAAATTGTCCCTGTGCCCCATTTGACCGTGTCTAGCTTAATCCCTCCTTGTAAATTGTCCCTGTGCCCCATTTGACTGTGTCTAGTTTAATCCCTCCTTGTAAATTGTCCCTGTGCCCCATTTGACCGTGTCTAGCTTAATCCCTCCTTCTCAAGTGTCCCTGTGCCCCATTTGACCGTGTCTAGCTTAATCCCTCCTTCTCAAGTGTCCCTGTGCCCGACCGTGTCTAGCTTAATCCCTCCTTCTCAAGTGTCCCTGTGCCCCATTTGTCTGTGTCTAGCTTAATCCCTCCTTGTAAATTGTCCCTGTGCCCCATTTGAACGTGTCTAGTTTAATCCCTCCTTGTAAATTGTCCCTGTGCCCCATTTGACCGTGTCTAGCTTAATCCCTCCTTGTAAATTGTCCCTGTGCCCCATTTGACCGTGTCTAGCGTAATCCCTCCTTGTAAATTGTCCCCGTGCCCCATTTGACCGTGTCTAAGCTTAATCCCTTCTTCTCAAGTGTCCCTGTGCCCCATGTGACTGTGTCTAGCTTAATCCCTCCTTCTCAAGTGTCCCTGTGCCCCATGTGACTGTGTCTAGCTTAATATCTCCTTCTCAAGTGTCCCTGTGCCCCATTTGTCTGTGTCTAGCTTAATCCCTCCTTGTAAATTGTCCCTGTGCCCCATTTGAACGTGTCTAGTTTAATCCCTCCTTGTAAATTGTCCCTGTGCCCCATTTGACCGTGTCTAGCTTAATCCCTCCTTGTAAATTGTTCCTGTGCCCCATTTGACCGTGTCTAGCGTAATCCCTCCTTGTAAATTGTCCCTGTGCCCCATTGGACCGTGTCTAAGCTTAATCCCTTCTTCTCAAGTGTCCCTGTGCCCCATGTGACTGTGTCTAGCTTAATCCCTCCTTCTCAAGTGTCCCTGTGCCCCATGTGACTGTGTCTAGCTTAATATCTCCTTCTCAAGTGTCCCTGTGCCCGACCGTGTCTAGCTTAATCCCTCCTTAAAAATTGTCCCTGTGCCCCATTTGACCATGTCTAGCTTAATCCCTCCTTCTCAAGTGTCCCTGTGCCCCATTTGACCATGTCTAGCTTAATCCCTCTTAGTAAATTGTCCCTGTGCCCCATTTGACCGTGTCTAGCTTAATCCCTCCTTGTAAATTGTCCCTGTGTCCCATTTGACTGTGTCTAGTTTAATCCCTCCTTGTAAATTGTCCCTGTGCCCCATTTGACCGTGTCTAGCTTAATCCCTCCTTCTCAAGTGTCCCTGTGCCCCATTTGACCGTGTCTAGCTTAATCCCTCCTTCTCAAGTGTCCCTGTGCCCGACCGTGTCTAGCTTAATCCCTCCTTCTCAAGTGTCCCTGTGCCCCATTTGTCTGTGTCTAGCTTAATCCCTCCTTGTAAATTGTCCCTGTGCCCCATTTGAACGTGTCTAGTTTAATCCCTCCTTGTAAATTGTCCCTGTGCCCCATTTGACCGTGTCTAGCTTAATCCCTCCTTGTAAATTGTCCCTGTGCCCCATTTGACCGTGTCTAGCGTAATCCCTCCTTGTAAATTGTCCCTGTGCCCCATTTGACCGTGTCTAAGCTTAATCCCTTCTTCTCAAGTGTCCCTGTGCCCCATGTGACTGTGTCTAGCTTAATCCCTCCTTCTCAAGTGTCCCTGTGCCCCATGTGACTGTGTCTAGCTTAATATCTCCTTCTCAAGTGTCCCTGTGCCCGACCGTGTCTAGCTTAATCCCTCCTTAAAAATTGTCCCTGTGCCCCATTTGACCATGTCTAGCTTAATCCCTCCTTCTCAAGTGTCCCTGTGCCCCATTTGACCATGTCTAGCTTAATCCCTCTTAGTAAATTGTCCCTGTGCCCCATTTGACTGTGTCTAGCTTAATCCCTCCTTGTAAATTGTCCCTGTGCCCCATTTGACAGTGTCTAGCTTAATCCCTCCTTCTCAAGTGTTCCTGTGCCCCATTTGAGCGTGTATACCTTCAGCAATGTTTTTAACGTAGGCCTTAGCCAAACATTTTAATGTGGACATTAATTAGTCATTCGAATGTTAATCTTTATTTTCTCCAACATACATATACTTTTTGGCTTTAAAACTACTTATGTACTTAGTGTTATTTGTATTGTCCAACATGTTTTTTGGAGGGTGTTATTTGTTTGAGTAGTTTACCTTGCCTTGTTAATGTATATATATATATTTTTTTGTTTTAGCCAGGAACTGCAAAAGGGGCCACTCACTGAATGTGCAAGCAGTGTTGGCCCCGGACATGCGGTTCCTTAGTGTTCTCGCCGGGTTTCCAGGCTCATCCCATGACGCATACATCTTGCAGAGATCAGGATTGTACCATCGGTTTGAGTCTGGAGAATTCTCCGGTGGATGACTCCTTGGTAGGTTTCCGCAAATTACGCCATTCCCTTTTCAATGTATGCCTATGAATATAGTTGATGACCCATGTTTTAACCTATGGCTGTTTTGACCCCTTGATGACATGTTAAACCGGACCTTATCCATGATCTTTAGCAAAGCACAAACCCTTAAAAACTGATTCCCCAGCATTTCCAAATAATATATTTCTAGTTTCTAGTAACTTACTTATTATTCTTATCCCCCACTGGGCTGCAATTCTGTTCTTGACTTAAGGATAGCGTCGGCGCCATCTTTGCTCAGATGCATGACACTTACTGAAGAGAGGAGAGTGGGATAAAGTGCAGGGGGCGGGTTAGAGCTGTGCTTTGAGCAGAGCAGAGCTGGGGTCCGGAAAAGGTCAGACATCCCCGAATGCAAAGCAGCACAGTCATAAGCCACTTCCTGTTTGCAGGCTGCCTGATTTGCCCTGAACCACCATCTTTGATGTTTAAAGGCTCATAACATGCAGTAGATGCTGGTAGGATGTTTTTTTAGGTGAGCAATCTGTATGTACAAGGTGTGGCTAACATATAAGATAGGCTCTTAGTCAGGGTGAAAGACCGCTTGTACAAAAATTTTGGTTTAGAATTGTGTAATTTATGTAAGTATTTTCTTATTCTTTCAGGGGATTCTGGCTATCCGCTACTTCCCTGGCTGATGACGACCGTCCTTCGGCCACAGAATGCGGCCCAGGAGGCCTACAATCGGGCGCACCGCAAGACCCGGGCCGTTGTGGAGAGGGCCTTTTAAAAACAGGCTTCCGGTGTTTGGACCATACCGGGGGGGCACTCCAGTATGACCCCAACAAGGTCATAGACATAATACTCACCTGCTGTGTCCTCCATAACCTTGCCATCATGCAGCGTGTCCCCCGGTATGTGGATCTGCCCCCCTCTCCACGCAGCCAGGAGCCAGCTGAGCACTACCCTGGCACACCTAAGGCTTGGCCTCTGGCGGGCCAACTTGATCACCACCTATTTTGCCTAATTTTTTTAGCCTTTGTTTGTTTGCTGAATTTAAGTTGTTATTCTTAACTTTAATTTGTTCCCAAAAAATAGTAATGCATTAATTACTAAAACATTGACACGTGATCTGAGCCTCATGCATTTTATTTTCGCATGTTTGTTTTTAAAAACCTTCAGTAATCTCTAAATAACCCAAACATTAATGCATCAACTTAATCAACAACAGCTAAAGTCACATTCAATATATTTGAGATAAATATGTACATTTTTAGTTGAAGGGCACTCGCAGACTTCATGTACATACATAGTACAACATAAATATACATTGGTGCAGACTCATGGCACCTAGCAATTGGCCACATCCAGGAGTTGTAAAGTAATGCACTCCAGGCCGAAGTTTCCCCGCCCAATAACAAATACATACATAGGGCCACATACACACCCTCTCCTGCTTGGCCACATTTGCCACAGGCACAGGTGGAAAGCAGCCATACCTATGCCACATCCACGCCTGTAAGTTAGTGGGCCACCCAGACAATAATCCCCAGTCCTAATGCCAGTCCAGTCCAATCTTTGCCATGGTCAAATGTAGTAGTTTCCCAGCCAAGAATGTCCCCCAATCTTGCCAACAAACAGGATGAGGCAGCCCCAATTTCATTAGGCCCAAGCATGCAGCGTGCCAGCTTGAGAGGCAGCTTCAGTGAGGCTTTAGCTCAGGCATTAGCTAGTGGGGTATGTCAGCACTCAATGAGCTATATGGGCGACATTCCAAATCAAACAAGCAAAGCCAGAAAAAAGGCAATCTTGGTAGCGCTCACCAGGCAGGTCAATACAGTGGGGATGTAGAGGAAAGATGTCACCTGTCAGATACAGGTCAAATAGGTGTTAATATGGATGTTGGGCATAAAACCCTGGTGGTGGGCCTTGGAGGTGGCCCAACACCTGGCCATGTGTGGCATTCATAATCTGACACTGTTCCAGCATGTGTCTATTGCTTGTTCTAACTTCCTTGAGTTGGCAGTGAAGTTATTATTTAAGGTGGCCATCTGGCTGTTGCTCATCCTAAATTCAGTCAGCATGGTGGTGAATGTATTATTGAATGTCTCTAATTGTGCAGTAAGCTGCTCTATGGTTCTTTGAGGCACCTGCTGAAAATAACGGCTGTCATGGCACCACGCTGACTCCAGGATCGGCACACGCCTCCCTTGGGAAACTGGTCGACGTTGATGACTACGTCTAACAATTCCCCGGGTTTGAGCGACTGCAGATGCTGGACCTCTAGGGCGAGCAAGAGTCCCAGATGTGCTTGGCAAAACCTCTGCAGCAGAGCTACCACTGGGGACTGTAGGCTCAGTCTCAGCCTGCTGCCCACGATGGGCTGGCAGCATGCGTCCAGCTTCACTCTGCTGCAGAGGATTTGGTGCAGTAGCATGCTGGGACAGTGGCAGATTAGGTTCCAGGGGGGTCAGTTCTAAAGGTCCCATCAAGCTGGCATCCTCCTCCTCCTCCATCTCCTGGATTTCATCCATCAGTGTGTGGGTCTGTTGGGACATGTGAAAAAAAAGGTTCAGTTTGGGCCCTAAATATATTTGTTATGCAAATTAGTCATGTGCATTCACATGCACCAGCAGTTTCATCAAAGTCCACTTACTCTATATATCTGTTCCTGGGTCCTAGGCAGCATGGAAGTAGACGGCGAGTCTTCCACACTTGCAGAGGCTTGATGCTGGGCTGGGTTTAAAAGTAAAAGGCACGTAAACACACAAAAATCCATTGATGATCTGGATTACTACATATGCTTTCTAAAACACGTGGGCAAGCAGGAATGCCAACTCCCACAGCGGGACAAGGTGTGCTTCACTATGAATGTCAATATCTCTTATATGTATGCCTCAGCCTGTACATACACATTGGTCACCTTAAATAGGACAAACATGCATGTACTGCATGTTATGAGGCTTAACACATCCCAAAAGGGCCATTAGGGGGCAAATAGCAAATTTGTCTTTAGAGTATGCTGGTTGCCATTCTTCCTATGTATACCTTTCCCTGACCCCAGATCAAGTATTTGAGAGCAAAGCACAGCTACAACCCAAGTGGTATAAAGACAAAGAAGGAAGTGTTGTCTATGATTGACTAGATTCACATAAAAGGCAGTGCTTTGCTAAGATAAAGAGTTTAATAGTTACCATAAATACTGTCCAAGGTCGTGTATGGGCTGCAAACCTTGAAAATGACCATTCCGTAGACATTAAACACCCAGCTAAAACAGTAACCTACCCTCAAAGCCACTCCCTAGGGGCATGTGTTCATATCTGCCTGTGAGCCTCATTTCACACGTTTAAAACATTTCACATACAAACATTACTAACCTGCAGGAATGGTATGAATGTCCGTGTCCCTTCTGCCAGAGAGGCCCTCTAATGCGACGTGGTGTATTACTGCCAGCACCATCTCCTCTACTCGTGTATACTGTAATTTTGTGGGGAAGCCTCCATCAGGTTGTAAGTTGAAAAATAGAGGTTGACAAATTTAGGGCATTGTGGTCAATACAACAAGCTGAAAAATGCACAACTCAAATATGTACCTGTGATTGCGCCATTAATTCTGTTTCTTCCGTGCTGCATACTTCAGGTCAGATATTTTGCGCTGTATCTGCTCCACATCTTTAAGCTCCTCCCCCGCTGCATTGACCTGTCTGGTGAGCTCCTCCAAGATTTGTGTCTTTCTCATTTTGCTTGTAGATTTTGAATGTCGCTCATATAGCTCCTCATAATGGAGTGTGAGGCCACTTGCCAATGCGAGAGTTTGGGCCTCACCAAACCTGACACTCAACTGGCCTCGCCGCAATGTTCGGTCTAATGCTTGCTCTTCTGGCTCATCTATGCTTGTGGGCAATTCGGGGGACATTCTGGGCTGGCTCTGTGGTGATGAATTGGGCGACACGTGGCTTGAAAATGACTGGACTGGATTAGCAATCGGACTGGGGGTCCTTGCCTGGGTGGCCACCGAACTTCCAGGCGTGGATGTGGCATATGTATCAGTGGTTGCCACCTGTGCCGGCGGCAAATGTGACCGAGGAGGAGAGGGTGTGCCTGGGGGGGTCGGGCTTCGGGCCTTGTGCCTCTTTGTGGCCTTTGAAGTGGTGCTACTTTGGCCATGTGATGTACTGGCACGTGGAGCAGGAGAGGCAGTGCTGGCTAGGCTGGGGCTTCGGGCACGCTGGCTCTTACTGGCCTTGCCACTGAAGCACCATTTATCGGGATGTGCTTGCGCGGGGAGGAGGAGAGTGTGTGCTTGTGGGGCTGGGGCTTCGGGCACGCTGGCTCTTACTGGCCTTGCCACTGGTGCTCCGTTTATCATGGGATGTGCTTGCGCGGGGAGGAGGAGAGGGTGTTCTTGGTGGGCTGGGGCTCTGGGCCCTCTGCTTTTTGGTGGCATTGGAACTGGAGCGCCGTTTATCATGGGATGTGCTTGTGCGGGGAGGAGAGGGTGTTGTTGGTGGGCTGGGGCTTCGGGCCCTCTGCTTCTTGGTGGCCTTGGACGTTGTCGTACCTTGCTAGTTGCAGGTGACTTGCCAGCCCCCAGCCTTGTGAACTGGTATAGGGGTCTCATGGAACCCTTACCAATTCACAAAGGGCTAGCATTAAAAAAAAACATCACACAAAATGTCATTAAAAAAAAAAAATGTTTTTTTTCTTTACTCAGCTCACGCCATTGTCAGCTCCTGTGTCGATCAGCTGTCAGATGCCCTGGTGATCACTGGCCAGAGGAGGGGGGGCAGGGGATCAGAGCATCCCTTGCCCCTCCACTGCTCGGCCCAGCGATCATCAGGGCATCTGACAGCCGAGCCGAGGAGAGCCAGGACGACACCCGGGATGGCGGCGCCCATCGGAAAGCAGGGGGAGAGGGCATTTTGAGCCCTCTCCTGAAGACTAAGCAGCCTGGGGGGGCAATCAGAGGCCCCCCCCAGTGAAGAGGAGACGCGGCGGGAGGCAGCGCGACTGCAGGTAAGTAAATGTCATTTTTAATTTTTATTTTTTACAGTTAGCAGCTCCTGCTGCCGAAGCGGGGGGGGGGGGGCGCTATTCCGTGGACTCTCCTGGAGCCATCCGAGCCCCCATGGGGGATCGGATGGCACCAAATTAAAGAGGAGACCCGTTCGGATCCAACGAGGGGTCAGGTGAGTATTTTTTATTTTATTTTTTTAGCGGGGGGGGGGAAGTCAAGCACGTAACACCTACGTGCTTGGCACTTAGGTCCTTGACAAGCCAGCACGTAGGTGTTACGTGCTTGGCACTTAAAGGGTTAATGTAACCGCACACACATACATGCTGTTAAAAGCAAAGCTGATTCCCTTAATCTCTTTTTCTAGATGACTATGTAGCGGGTGAACGATCTGAAGCAGAGATTGCAGCAAATCAGGAGGCACATGGAGAAGGTGGATGATGTCACACACAAATTCAAATTGTCATTTGCTTACTGTTGACTCAGACATTAAAAGTGACCCAATTTTACATGTCTCTACAGCCACAACTTCCCAGCAGGTCCCAGAACGGAGGGTGGTCCCCGAAGCAGAGCTCGGCCACCACCGAAGTAAGTTGAAATGTAATTATTTTGAGTATGTGGGAATTGACATGATTACCAAGATACCTAAAGCCATAGTCAATAGCATTAGCATAATGACATATGGCCTCTTCCTTTGATTAATTCCTTAGCATGCTGACATATGGCCTCTTCCTTTGATTAATTCCTTAGCATAATGACATATGGCTTCTTCCTTTAATTCCTTAGCATAATAACATATGGCCTCTTCCTTTGATTAATTCCTTAGCATAATGACATATGGCCTCATGAGTTAGCTTGCAACCCAATAAACATTTCATCCACAGCTGTTAAACATGTATTTGCCAACAAATAATGTATTTTTCTTTTTTATACAGGGACCACGTGTGCCAGGGTCCTTCAGTTGGTGGCCAAGATGCAGGAGCTGTGCGACTTGTTGGGGACCACAGATGAAGAATAATGTTCTGGGTCCTGCCATTGCATTGTATATATTTAAAAACATTTTTATATTATTTAAAAAAAATTAGAATTTTAAATTTACAGTTTAAAAAAAACAACAAATTTTAAAGTTGTCACATTTAAAAAAAAAAAGTTTCTTTAAAAAATGGCAACAAAAAAAATGCCAGTTCCAATTAACCCCCCCCCCCCCAAAAAAAAAACAAAAAAACCTTGTTTCTGTGTGATTTACTTTTAGAAATATATTCATTAATGGTTGGTTACCACAAAACGAATGAAAAAAGAAAAATTCAGATATGAAGATTTGCCTCGGCGCGAAGTGACTTAGGTAAGTTTGAGGGGTCAGAAACGGAGAAGAATGAGAGCGCGAAGTGATTTAGCTAAGCATTGTAGCAGAAGTGAGTGAACCAAATATGTAGGCGAGCACATTAATGAGTTAAGTTAGTAGTGCGCAGGCGTAAGATCGTAACGATTTTCATCTGGACGATTAGTTATAGAAAAAGGAAATCTGAATCTAACGGGAAACGTAAATGATTCGTGGAAGGAGACGATGGAAAAATGGCAAAAACAAAAGCCTACATTGTAACATGAGTAACATAAATGGAAAAACTAAAGCTGAAAAATGCCATTCTCGTTGACATACGAACGGACGAAGACTTTACTGAAGGCTTGCGATGCATGCTTAGAATCACGCGTACACTCAAACGCAAGCGGGAAAATTAAAAAAAAAAAAACAGATCGACACAAAAACAAAAGTTTTTTACGTCTCTCTGAAAAATCCTATTATATGCATACAAGGCACCAGGTACTTGGTTCCTTATCAGCAGTTTTAGTGACTTCAATCTTTGGTCTGATGCCATAATCTTATCTTACATATACAGGTACTGGTCTGCTACATATTCAGCAACTTCACTAGAAATCCACAATCCTGCCAGGAATAATCAGTGGAGTTCTAGTAATAGTGATTTAATGACCAGGTCCACTAAACCTAGACTCCCTTGGGAGTCTAATTTATTCTTGGAAGCTGCTGATTTCTTTAGTTCAGTTTTGAATAATGCTACTAAGCTGAGAAAGCGCAGGTTTCTTGGCATTTTTCTTACTCCGTCTCAGATGTCAGATGACAACATCTGAGATTTAAAGAATTTTATGTGCAGTGTCGTAACTAAATGTAACAGGACCCTGGTACGAACATTAAATGGGGCTCTTTCGAGGCTCACACAATAAACCTTTTTTTAACTTTTAACTCACTTTGCTTTAGCTAGACAAATAAAGACTGAAACAGCAGAGACAAGTGGTGCTTCCTTTGATTAGCACAAATAATATAAAGAGGAAGAGCAACAATGATGGAGCTCCCTGACCTCTTGGGCCCTGGTCCTATAACAACCTGTGAGCAAACAAATAGTTAGGAAGGTTGCTTGAAATCAAAAACAAAGATGGATAAGGTAGAAGGGCAGTTTAGAATAGACAGAGAGGAAAGATGGGATAAATGTATAGTAGAGTGGAGGTTAGATGGAACACTAAACATTCCAAGGGTCTTAGCTAAAATGCCAGGTATACAGATTTGCTTTACACATTTTTTTTTGCCTCTTGAAGAAAACAAAACGTCACCACTTGTTTTTTTTAGTTATTTTTAACTTTAGCTTCTAACCATGGCCTTTAGTATCAAAGGGAAAAACAGTCCTGCTGGAGTGTTCACAGTGGTAACGTCCACTCCACCAAATGTGCCTCCTTTTAGTAATTGGTACCCTGTTCCAAAGAGTCAGCTATAATTTGGGAACACACCATGGCCCCCACCAAGGATTTTCTTTTGCTTGGATAGTTTCAGAACTCTGCTACCTCTGTAGCCCTGTTTTCATTATCAAGGTCTAGTGTATGTTGATTTTTCAGGCACCTGTAGAAAATAATAGCTAAATATCTAAATATTGGAGGCTATATTTGTTTCACATTCAGCAGTTTCTTTTTGAGCACTTGATATTAGATATGTACGCGCCATGTAGATACTTTGGGTTTTACCTTTACCCTTAAAAAAGGGTAATTTCAGTCTCCTTCAGCCCACTCTATGAAGCTTAACATTCACACTTAAGGTGGCTTGCTACGCTGATTTTCCTTTGGTACTCCATACTCAAGTGGAAAAAGGGTCAAACCCTTCCATACCAAATGTAAAAATGCAATAAAAGTTTCATCTGCTGATTTTACTATCTATCTATTACTATCTATTACCGTGCCTTTCTTAATTTCTCATAAACAAGTCTCACAAGACAGAAAAAGTTCTGGTTTACAGCCCAATTCACTTATTTTATACATTAACTATATTTCATTATAGGACTCTATTCTATTGTTTTACACATCACCAAACATCTATCTCACTCGCCTAAACACATCAATATCAGCTGAGCATTTTATTTGCTCACTGAATAAAGCATGCATTAAAAAGAATTGAAAGAAACTTGAAACTATTGTTAAATAATCTAAAAATAAATCTGTTTTATTGAAATATTGAAAAGAATATAAGACTAGAATATACACTACATTCCAAAGTATTATGCAAATGAATGTAATTGTCATATACATGTAATATTTTTTTTTCTAGTCAAACTCATGGGTAGGATTGAGATTGAATTCAATCTCAAATGCCTGTGATAATTAGTTTGCCAGGTGAGCACAAATAAATGAAAACTAGATAATTAAGCAGGCCAGACAAAGAAAATATATGCTAAGAAAGGTATGAAAACAGATATTTTTCTGTACTGTGAAGAGTTTGTGGCTGATTCAAAGCACAAACAGACTCCTGCAGTTAAGGGAATAATTAGGAGCGTTTCTGCCAGACAAATTCACACGGTTAAGAGAGCAGCTGATAAAATGCTAATACAAAGCAGGAAACAGGTATTTGAAGCTGCTGGTGCCTCTGGAGTCCCATAAACCTCAAGGTGTATAATCCTCCTGAGGCATGTAGTTGTGCATACATAGTTGCAATGGGCCCAGACATACATGAAGTCTTTTTTGTTGATCAGCTCCACACAACTCTGGATGGTACAGATGGATGGAGTAGTGGATTGGTAGGTTGATGACCCCCATGTATTAACAAGGCTGCAACTTCAGACAGGAGTCATGTTCTTTAGGTTGCCTGAAGGTGTGAAAATGACCATTGCAAAATATATATAGTTTCTAAATGATAATTTTTTTTCTTATTTTCCTCCTCCAAATTCTAGGTGTGTCTTATGGCCAGGTGCGTCTTCCAGGGAGAAAATAGGACCTTTCTTTAATGGTACAAAAAGAAGAACCTTGTCTGCTGTAGAAAAATCATTTTCATGTATGACAATGCAACATCTCATGCTGAAAGAATACCAAGTCATTGGTTGCTATGCGTATAAAAAGAAACTCATGGCGTGGTCACCATCGTCCCCTCACTTAAATCCTATTAAGTATCCTCAAGCAAACGATATTTGAGGGTGGGTGGCTGTTCACATTCAAACAGCGGCTCTATGAGGCTATTCTAACATTCTGCAAAGATATTCAAGAAGAACATTTTCAAAATGTACAAGTTCAATGAAGGCAAGAATCATGAAGTGCTCCTATGTTAACCAGCGAGGATTTCAGTGAATATGACTAATGCTGATGTTATCTTAATGCTGAAAAGTCAATAAATTTACACTTTCAGTTCTTATCAAGCTATAAACTTTATTGAAACGCTGTTGCACAGAATACTTTGGAATGGATTTTAATTTGTGAAAAAAATAGTGTTATCTGAATTATACTACAATGACTGAAAAATTATACAGAATCTTTTAGAAAAAGCTGATAAAAATACAATTCTGTGATTACTCACCTGTAGAATTGGTATTATATGTATACAGAACGTCCTGTTCCAGAAGATATTCCTTACTCTTGGGTAATACATCCAGTAGATGGCGCTGGACTGCAGAGACAGAAAAGTGGCTCCTCCCGGTCCCACATATACCAGGGACCTCCCACAAATTCCCCAGTATTGAAAAGCAGTTAAAATGAAACTGGGAGAACTATACCCACTCTAAAAAATTGAACAATCACCATAAAGAGGTAACTAAAAGTAATGATAACAAGGGTGGGGTGGAACAGGACATGCTGTATACATATAATACCAATTCTACAGGTGAGTAATCACAGAATTGTATTATTCTAAGTATACAGAACGTCCTGTTCCAGAAGATATTCCTTACTCTTGGGACATCCAATAGCAGTGTCTGTAAGGTAGGGTGGGATCCCCAAAAGGAACAGCAGACATTTTAAACCACTGCCGCCTGCAGAACCTGCCAAAAGCAGCATCAGCTGAGGCCTTAATATCAACCTTGTAAAACTTAGAAAAAGTATGAACAGAAGACCAAGTGGCAGCCTTGCAAACTTGTCCCACAGGAGCTTGGTGCTGAAAAGCCCAAGAGGCACCAATGGCACGAGTAGAATGAGCAGTAAGGCAGAAGGGAGACTCCTTCCCCTTAGCAGAGTAGGCCTGTATCACAGCCTGACGGATCCACTTGCTGATAGTGGACTTAGCCGGAGCCAGATCCTTCTTAAGTCCAGACAGAAGCACAAAAAGAGCATCAGTCTTTCTGAAGGATTCAGTAGCCACCAAATAGAACTTCAGAGTCCTGACCACATCCAAAGAGTGTAAAACCCTCTCCTTAGAGTTACTAGGATTAGGACACAGAGAAGGCAATACAATGTCCTGATTGAGATAAAAGGCAGAAACAACCTTAGGCAGAAAATCTGGTTTGTCCTTGTCCTGGTGTCTCTCAAAATAAGGAGGTTTGATGGAAAGCGCTGCCAACTCAGAAACACACCTAACAGAAGTGATAGCCACCAAAAAGACCACCTTAAGCGTAAGAATGGACAAAGGGGCCCCTTGCAAGGGCTCAAAGGGAGACCCTTGCAGGGCAGATAAGACCAAGTTCAAGTCCCAGACTGGTAACATAGGCTAACGTGGGGGACGCACGTGAGTAACCCCCTGGAAGAAGGTCTTGACCAGGGGATGCTGAGCAAAAGATCTTTGGAAAAAAATGGCCAAGGCAGAAACATGACCTTTCAGCTAAAGACTCAGATCCAAACCATGTTGCAGAAACTCCAAAATCCTAGGAATAGAAAACACATGACAGGGAAGCGAGTTAGACTCACACCAGTCAATGTAAGTACGCCAAACCCTGTAGTAGATGGAATAAGAGTACCTTTTCCTAGCCATAGCATCTTTCCATCAAGATGGAGGTTTCAACAGCCAGGCCGTCAAAGCCAGCGTTTGTAAATTGGGGTGGTGTAGGTGTCCTTGAGTGAGCAGATCTGGAACCCGGGGCAGCACGTACCGATCTACTGCCAGCTGCATGATGTCTACGAACCACACTCTTCTTGGCCAACAGGGGACCACCAGTATGGCTGGCACCCTTTCCTGAGCTATCTTGCACAGCACCCTGCCCAGCAGGGGAAACACATACAGGAGCTGAAACCTCGTCCAAGACATTGCCAGGGCATTCGTGGACAAGGCCAGAGGATCCTGGGACAGAGAGACAAAGACTGAAAGCTTATGATTGTGACGGGACGCAAACAGATCCACATCTGGCTGACCCCAGTGGTGGCACAGGGAGCGAAACACCCTGCTGCTGAGGGACCTCCCAGACGAGAAGTCCCCCTGCTCAGAGAGTCTGCCTCCAGATTCTCCACCCCCCGAATGTACACAGCTGAGAGGCAGGGAACATTCTCCTCTGCCCAGGACAGTATCAGGGACACTTCCTTGAGGACCCTCTTGCTCCGGGTCCCTCCCTGATGATTGATGTAGGCAACCGCCGTCTGGTTGTCCGAGCGGACCTGAACAGCCCGACCCCTCAGGTGTGGGGTTAGGTGGGCGAGAACCAACCTGATTGCCCTCAATTCCAGAATGTTGATAGGGGCATGGGCCTCCTGAGGGCCCCACTGACCCTGGAACTTCAGGGACTTCCAGAATCCCCCCCAACCTGTCAGACTGGCATCTGTGGTGACAGTCTCCCAGCAGGGGGGCAGAAAGGACCTGGGCTGATCCTCAGATGATTTTGAATCAGAGAATAATTTCCCTTCTTCCAGGGGGGTATATCCAGTAATATCAAAAAAACTCCTCAGCTTCCACAGGAAAGAGAGTAACACCGGGTGCCAGATGCCACCGCTTAGCAGGAGCCTTACGCGGACCAGCCAAATCAGGTTGAGACTCCCCACTGGTATGCACTTCACTGGGAGTCAAATGTAAGCGTGGGGGGTAGGCGAAGCCAGAGGGGGCGCAGCACTAGGTCCAGCCGCAGGTAACCCAGACTGCAGCGCAAGCGTCTGCTGGGCGCAGGGTACACACACTCTGACATCATCACTTATAGAGGATACCCCACACACCACCACACACAGCCGGGCTTGTCCCGAAGGAACCCCAAGCACATTATCCTGGTGATTATCACGACACAACAGGCCAATAGGGATTGACGCTAATAATAGCTACCCGGGATGCCCAATAACCCGCTAGGGAAGTGGGAGTAAGGGAATATAATAGCCCTCCAATAAAAGAGTTAACACTAAATAGAGGGGAGAAACCACAAAGTTTGACCCGCCTGCAAGACATAAGCAAAAAGATCCCATAAGCAATATGCAATACAGAGAAATATAAAATAAATCAGCCTGCAGGGGCACTTACGTACCGCGATAGGGAGACGCCAGGCACACGCAGCAGAGAACTAAAATGGCGCCCGCATATACCTCGAGGGGCGGGCCGCAGAGACAGTGATGTAGAACACGTCAGCCGCAAGGCCTGCCCCCCCGAAGAGCACGAAAACGCGCCCACCTGACAAGGCCAGCCAATTATGGTGCAGCAGCGCCTGAGGCAATGTCGCAGCCGACCGCGAAGCGTAGTACAAGCGTGCGGCAGCGGCAAAAGAAGCCAGCGCAATCAATTCAAAAGGGATCAAAACACAACACACAACATATAGTAAAGACATGCACCCCCCTCCCCCGAGATCTACAAGGGAGAGCGAAAGGGAAGTGAAGGCCAGCCTAAAGGGAGCCAACTGCGGGGACAGGGGGCGAGGGGCATAAGATGCGGGAGGGGCATCCCATAAGGCTCACCATGGGCCTATACCGCCTACCCTTTGGTGGGGGACTGCGGTTGGAGCAGCGCTCCTTAGCACCTGACAGCGGTGCTGCCTACCTTCACCCGAACCAGAGCAGCCTGAGCTGGGAGGCAGTAAAAGGAAACGGGTGGGAATAGTCCTACAGGGTCGCATGCTAATAGCCCCGCTCACCTGCGAGTAGAGAGAGCCATCTTCTAGTCATCGCAGCCAGGACTGCAGAGAAGAAATGGGGATTTTGTGGGAGGTCCCTGGTATATATGGGGCCGGGAGGGGCAACTTTTCTGTCTCTGCAGTCCAGCGCCATCTACTGGATGTATATCCCAAGTGTAAGGAATATCTTCTGGAACAGGACGTGCTGTATACTTAGAATAGTCTCATCAATTCGTGCTATCGTCACAACACCCCCTGGAAGCATGTTCCTTATGTGTAGGTTAGAGTGCCAATGCTGTCAGATACCACTAACACTGCTGCACACATGAGCCTGTGATTACACAGCTTGTGGAGCCCTGATCAGAATGTGCTTGCCTGGCTGAGCCTGAGAATTTATATTGGCTACCTGGCCATTCACAAAAAAATGCATTCTCAATTCAGTGCAATGGTATAGTAAATGAAACATGCATCCCCTCACAAGCCACATTTCTATAATAATGTGCTCAGTAAACATAAATCTCGCAAGCTGAGCTTGTTGTGTACACCCCCCCAAAGCAAGTCCACTGCAGAGCTACATCAGTGTTCGAAACACGCTGAACAAACACGTTTGTGAAACAAAAATTATTTTGAGTCTTTAAGGTTATTTCAGTTGGATTTCTTCTTCTTAGTTAAAGCAGACCTCTAGTCAAAAAAATTAGGTTTAGTACACTGACCCCCTAAATTTCCTCCTCTGACAATCAGTGATTTAAGCTGTTAGAGAGGGCTTAAAAGTTAATTCCACTTTTAATAGCATTTTTTACATTTTCCATTATCGTGTGCCAAAACAGTTTTCCCTAGCAACAATGTGATTACCATAGCAATGTACACCAAAGTGGTGTTCTGCTATTCATCTGACTTTGGCTTGCTAATCATCTGATTGGGTACAGATGACAGGTTTAACCACTTCTGCATTAATTTAACCTCTTCAGACAGGGTTAAAGATAAGACAAGATAATACTAATATACTTTAAATTTTTAGTCCCTAATTTTTCCCCCCACTGGGCTGCAAATCTGTTCAGGACTCTAGGATATGGGCAACGCCATCTTGACTCAGAAGCATCACATACACATAGAGAGGGGGGGGGGATGCAGGAGGTGGGGTTATAGCTGTGCTTTGCACAGACGTGGGATCAGACTGAGTCTCCAGACTGAGACTCCGTGGGGCATCTTGGATGTTTAAAGGCTCAGAAAATGCACTAGGTGCAGGCAGGATGGTTTTTAATGTGGGCAATCTGTACGTACAGGGCAGGGGAAACATACAAGATATGCTGTTATTCGGGGGGGAAGTTCCAGTTTAGGATTTAGTAAAGACCAGGAAAGCCATGTATACTCTCCAAACACAGACACACAGTAATATAAGAAACTGTAACCCTAACACAAATGTATTATTATTACACTTCAGAAGAGGAAAAACAATAAGACAGAACGCAAATCTGGCAGGAGATATTTGCAGATTCTGCACTCTTGGACTACATGTGACCACCTTGCTACACTCCTGAGAGCCCTGCTTATAAATGCTGATTTGGGGGGAGGAGAAAGAGTGTCATGCCACAAACACACACTCACTCACAAAATCATCAGCTGTTAGAGGAAATTACTATGTAACTATGTATCATTATGGGTTTGTAGGCAGAGTATTGAAACAGTTTATACAATGTTTATATATTCAATTTTGACTGTGGGTTTGTGTTTTTAAGAAGAAGGGATCTCCAGTCTGTTGCAAGATGGCAGTTCCCATGCAGTCCAGGAGTGCAACAACTGCATGGTATTCTACATCTACCTGGGGTTAAGCCTCAGAAAGCATATCACCAATTACCAGCGAAGGGATTTAGGCGAGTAATTTACAATGTTTTGATTTCTTGACTGGACGTCCCCTTTGAGATGTCAGAAAGAAGCCAGGAAGAAGGCTCCAATTTTTGATTGATATATGATGTGAGTTTTAAAGCCCTGGTGATTAGCTGAATATGAATGAAGTTATTAGCTGATAATTTCCTGAGGGAGGTAAAAAGCAGGTACCGTTGACAGGGACCCCCAGACACAAGGGGCTTTACTCTCACTAGAAATTCCTACTTGCCAATTCTATATGACAGTGGCCAATGCCTCTAGAAGTAGCAAGTGTGACGTTATTGACTGCTCATTTGCTTGTTTTGGCAGCCTTCACTCCTCCCTCATAGGGGTTCTTTGTAGAGGAATGTGATTATTTTTAACCATTATTCATAATATACTTCTCCTGGTTTATTAATGGATCTGTCATAAAAACTCCCTTACCTGTTCTCTGCCCTCATGTCTTGCAACAACCAGTAGTGTTGCTAACAGGAAGTACTTTTTCCTGGGACTACGCCATCACCACAGCACTGCATGCCCTGGGAACCCTTGATGCCTAGTAACAAGAGGTTCCGGACATGCCACCATCACAGTACCAAGCAACGCTGAGAAGTCGAGCTGCTAAAAAGATTTATAAAGCACCATTCCTTAGTGACTGAATTGTGGGAGCAAATTTTGTTGCATATATTTGTGATTGGCGAAGAGTTGGGGACGCGATTAAGCTACACCTTAGCGTCCCCATAAAACAAGGTGGTCCTTGGCTTGAGATCTTGTGGGATTTCAGTAGTGATGAGCGGCACAGGGGTCTATCTAGTCCAGAAGCTATTTGTGTGAATAGCAGGAAACATAATTGTCTGCTTTGTAGTTTTTTATGTATTAAAAAACAAAAAAAAAATTGTGGTAAATGTCTGGCACACCAGACACCTCTGGAACAACAGAAGACCTGTGGGGAAGGCCATTGGGGCCAATACAACTTGGAAAGTACCAAGACTTTGTTATTATTGTTTTTTTATAACACCAGCAAGGGGATGTGGATGAGGTGAGCAGCAGAGTCCATAATAGTTTGGAGGGGTGCCAGTCTGTTGTTAGCTAAAATCACAGCTTCCATCAAAAAACAGAAACAAAGAAGAGTGCTGACAGCAGAAGGAGACCGCATGTTCCATCGAGTCTGCCCTTGTGTTTATATGGACTTATATTCTGAAAGCTGTACATTTATCCCAGGAATGTTTAAAGACCACAGTCCCTCTTCAATATACAGCAGGGGTACAAGGGTTGCCCCGCTGTGCATCTGCACTGGTAAAACAAAGAACAAGCTGCCTGGGAACTTACCTCTTTAATGGCTGCCGTGGAGCAGCCTATCAGCCTCGAATGCCAGCGCACTAGCCAAGAAGCCTGATAGGTTGCTCCACGCCAGCCATAGAAGAGGACTCAGAAGAGGTGAGTTCTTGGGCAGCTGGTTCTTTGTTTCACCGGCGCCGATGCACAACGGGATTGCGCCACCCTGCTGCTTTATATTAAAGAGGGACTATGGACATTTTTGACCATCATTCCGCTTTAAATTCACTTTCCTGTGCTGGAAGTTTGTTCTAAACCTCTACTAGTCTTCAGTAAAACAATATTTTCTGACTTTGCTCTTGATCTTCCTGCCAAGTAGCTTCATGCTATGACACTTAGTTCTATATTTTTCAAGTTTTATCTTAACAACTCTTACATCCTAAATCTTATTCAACCATTTCAAACATTTCAAGGTTTCCCACACTGTTCTTTAGGCCATATTGCCCCCCCCTTTTCTTTAGGGCATTATGCCTCCCCATTCCCTTTCTCTAGGTTGTACAAAACAAGTTCTTTAAGCCTTGGGCATGTTCTATTTGAATAATGTAATTTTGTGTCAGAATTGGCCAACAGGAGCTGCTGAGTAGTAAAGGTTACTAGGATAACAACAGCTCGGGATGGAGGTCCAAGTTGCGGGCGTAGCTTTGCCAAGTCAAAGCAACCAAGCCACAGGACCTGGAGTCTACTGATAGCACTGGTCTTCGCTGGAACCCCCCACAAGGGAGGTCAGGCTGAGCTGCAGGAGCCACCAGGGTAGTCAACAAACAGAAGGTCAGGACAGGCAGCATGAAACAAGACAGGTCACAACGAAGGTCAGTCCAAGGATTAGTGGGGGATCAGAACACAGGAACCAGATCCAGGGATAGCTGGCAAGACAGCAAAGATTGCAAAAAGGGTCCCGCCCGGAGCGCAAGATTTTACATTAAATCGTTTCCACAGTTTTGACCATTTATCTAATAAAGCCAAACCAGTTTCCATGTTGCAAACACCTACAGGAACCCTATTGCTCACCTATGTATCATCAGCAAACAGGCAACTTTTACCTACCAAGCCTTCTCCTATGGCACTGTGCTGTGCTGCAGCTATGATGTAAGGAATCATTGCATATGCATGTGGAATTAAAAAAAAAAACCCTCTGAAATAGCTATGGAAGCCATCTCATTATGGTGAGTTATTATGTTGTGATGCAGCTCTTTACATTGTTATGCTTATATATGACAGATCAGCATTAGGTACAGAAGTGACTAGGCTCTGTAAATAAATGTGAACAATCTAATGCAAATTACATTGGGTTCTGTGAGTCTGCAAAGCAAGAGGATTCATTTGTTAAAGGGAATATTTGTTTTATATATTTTAAAGTACTTGGCAACAGGCTACAAGGGTTGCTTTTCAGACAAGGAGATGCAATTGCATACAGCAGAGACCTCCACAGAGCAGTGTTTTCTGGAGGAGGTTTATAAACGGTATATTTACAGACTGCAGCATTTGCCTACAGTTATCCATTAAAAATAAATTGGTTTGAAATTAAACAGAAAGCACCCTAAGTAATCACCCCATAACACTACTAGCAAATGGCCAGTTCTGCCATGCCATTTCAGCAGCTTCTGGTGTTTGTCTCATTTTTTCCACAATTTTATCACTTACTCTTTGTATGTATTAGTCTCTGGATCCTCCGTCATCACGTCGTGAAGACTCTCCACACAAATGTTAATGATTGCACAGAACTTATCTTGGATAATGCTGTAAATACAAAGGAAAACACTGACAGTGACCAGGTCATTATGAAAACATATTTAAAAATTCACCTTAAGCAATAGTGTAGATTATTCAGTCTCCAAATGTTGGGAATATTGATACAGGTAAAGAAGGGGCTCAACAGCATATTGCTTAGAATGGCAACCAATTTACTTCAAGAGCAAAACTTAAATAGACACTACTATTCAAAAATAAAAAACTAACATAAAACAAATAGATAAAATTGTTAATATATACATTTCATTTTTTTTTAATATTGTGTGAACAATTTAGCAGGTCGATTAAAGAGGCCTGTGGAAATAACATTAAAACGCTCCCCCTTTACCGCCTGATCACCCACCCTTCCCTTGTATGGGTACCTTGGGCGATGCTTCTGGCCATTGTCGAGGCCATGCCCACCTGGCAATTCTGAAATCGACGATTGGCTGATCTCAAGAATGCCAAGTGATGTGACCTGCCCCCTGGCCTCATCTCAGCTTTTCCTGTACCTAGGGAGCACTCTGAATTTGTCACAAAAATTGATTTCCACAGTGTGCAATTGCTTTAATGCTGCAAATTCAACAAATAACCATTTTCAGTCCTAAACAACCTATGATACGTACAGAAACTCTGTTGTGCATAATAACTTGGAATAGTGCATTTTCAGTATTTTAATTTGTGAAAAAATACTGTTATCATTAAGAGAGAAGTGTGATTTATACCTTGCATACTGCCATTTGCAATAAATACTTGATAAAAAAATATCATTTGCATAATAATTTGGAATGCATATCAGTACAATGTAAAATCCCACTAAAAAATATGATTTTAGTCTCTCTAAAGTGGCGCATGTAATATACTTGTGAGCCTCCAGCTTCAGTCATTCCGTTATCACTTGTGAAGCGAAAATGTCAATCTTGCAACAGATGCCACTTTTACGCATCTCAGGTTCTGTTAAAATTTAATGTGAAGGAAACTTTTCCTGGAAAGCCGTGTCAGTCAGACTTACACTGAGAGGGTTGACATGTCTTCTACATTTCTTCCAGTGTGTTTATTTTAGATTTGTAAAGCTGCACCTTAGGAGCTGTGCACCCTGACAATCTCAGCATAGCACATATGAGGAGGACTTATGTCATATTCACTGCATCCAACCTATTTGACTTACAATGACCTTCATTTGCAATATTGATTTTTAATTGCACGCTTTGATTTAGCAATGTGGCCCCCAATCATATTTTTCCCAGTATCTCAAGTACCTCTTGGGTGGTCATCTAAAAAAGAAAGTCCAGGCACTGTTGCCTCGCCTCTATACAGAGTAGATGTTGCTGCAGGTCGCCAAAGTTTGGCCTTTCTTATCTTTACATGACCACATTTCAGATGTGGTGCACAGCTGCACCAGTACCTCAGCGATCACAGCAAACCAAAACGGCCCATCTTCCGCCCGCTCATGCTGGGTGCGTAATGGGACAGAGATGGTACTGTGATCACATTTGGAGCGTAGTTGTGAAAAAATATTTGAGGCGGGGCAAACAGAGGCCTGCTACAGCATTTACAGTACGCTACAGGAAATGCACATGCAACAGGTATCCGGTGAGCTGCTTGCTACCTTTTATTGCCTTTTCCTGAACTGTCTGTTTACGTATTCACAAAGCAGCCATTTAAATGTCATGAAGTTCACCAAAAGTAAAAGACTGGATAGCATGATGAAGAACCTAAATTCATGCAAATTAACAGGTAATGCTAACCTGACCCTACTTGCCAACTACTACTAGCAAGTAGGGTCAGGCCATAAGGAGCATAAACCACCTATTTCCGTTCCCTGTGAGCACCAGACTTTTTCCACATTTTTGGGGGGGAGCATTGTAAGCCAGCGTACCATGATACAGCTGCACATTGTGTGTACAGATGCTTCCTATCTCTCATCATATCAAGTTTTGCTAGGCAAAGGAGCTTTTGTCCCCAACATAGGCTAGGTTATTTTAGCGCTTATGGGAACCAGGCGCCTCCCTGAACCAAAGCTATGAAGTGCCAAAGTCAAACTGTTGAAGTCAAGATACTAGTTAGGATAAAATGGATACCTGGTAATACTGGTACCATTTTGTGAGTACTCACCTGTAAAATGGATATTGTTGGTGTGCCACACACCCCGCTTCACTTTTAATATTCTTCACTTATTGGGTTAACTCACCGCCAGGTGACGCTGTGCAGAGAGGAAGTCTTGTAACGAGCCCCCTTCCGGCCTATATATACCTGGTACCTCCCTTCAATCACCAGTATATTAAAAAGCAGAAAGACAAGGTACCAGTATTTAACCGGTAACCTCAAATAATTTGACATAAATAAAAGCTTCACCATATAAAGGCTTCGGAAAACCGAAAAGGGTGGGAGTGAAGCGGGGTGTGTGGCACACCAACAATATCCATTTTACAGGTGAGTACTCACAAAATGGTATTATTCTTGGTGTGCCACACACCCCGCTTCACTTTTAATATTCTTATTGGGACATCCAAAAGCAGTGTCCACAAGGGATGGGCATCTCAAGGCCAGGTGAAGCATAACTTAAATGACTGCAGTCTGCAGAACTTTGCGGCTGAAAACAGCATCCGCTGAGGCCCGCACATCAACTTTGTAAAACTTAGAAAAAGTATGAACAGAAGACCAAGTGGCAGCCTTACAAACCTGTTCAACAGAAGCTTGGTGCTGAAATGCCCAAGACGCCCCAATGGCGCGAGTAGAATGAGCAGTGATACGAAAAAGGGGGACTTTCCCCTTAGCAGAATAGGCCGCAGTAACGGCCTGACGTATCCACTTGCTAATGGCAGATTTGGCTGGTGCCAAACCCTTCTTAGGCCCATGGGGCACAACAAAAAAGGAATCCGTCCTACGAAAAGGAGACGTGATAATCAAGTAGTACTTAACACAGCGTACTACATCCAAACAATGCAACACCCTCTCTTTGTCATTCTTAGGATTAGGACATAAGGAGGGAAGAACAATGTCTTGGTTCAAATGAAAAGCAGAAACAACCTTGGGAAGAAAGTCTGGCTTGAACCGAAAGACCACTTTATCCTGATGCCTCTCAAAGTAAGGCGCCTGGATAGTCAAGGCCGCCAACTCTGAGACACGCCGGACCGAAGTGATAGCTACCAAGAAGACAATCTTCTGAGTCAGGGTAGACAAAGCAATATCTTGTAAAGGCTCAAAAGGAGGAGCCTGAAGAGCAGAAAGAACCAAATTCAAATCCCAAACTGGGAGTAATGGTTTCCTGGGAGGCCGCACATGCGTAACCCCCTGGAAAAAAGTTTTAACTAAAGACTGAAGCGCAACACGCTTCTGAAAAAAGATAGATAAGGCAGAAACTTGCCCTTTCAACGTACTAAGCTGAAGACCAGAGTCCAGCCCTGATTGTAAAAACTCCAGAATCCTGGAGACCGAAAAGACCCTACAAGGAAAAGATCTTATCTCGCACCAAGCGATATAGGCTTTCCAAGTCCTATAGTAGATGATAGAAGAAGACCTCTTCCGAGCACTGATCAGAGTCTTAACGACTGAATCAGAAAGACCCTCCTCCTTCAGGATGGAGGTTTCAGCAGCCAGGCCGTCAAACCTAGCGCTGGTAAATTGGGGTAACACAATCGACCCTGAGTGAGCAGATCGGGCCGAAGAGGCAGAACGACCTGGTCCACTGCCAGCCGAACGATGTCTGCGAACCACACTCGCCTTGGCCACCTTGGGGCCACGAGAACGGCGGACACCCTTTCCAGAGCCAACTTCCGAAGCACCCTGCCTAGCATGGGTATCGGAGGAAACAGGTATAGAAATCCCAGATCCCCCCAGCTCAGGGACATGGCGTCCACTGCCAGAGCCAGAGGATCCTGGGAGAGCGACACGAAGTTCGGGAGCCTGCGATTGTGACGAGAGGCAAACAGGTCCACCTCCGGTGTCCCCCATCGGAGACACAGTGAGCGAAACACTCGAGGATGGAGAGCCCATTCTCCCAGACGGGGAGAGCCCCTGCTCAACCGGTCCGCTTCCTGGTTCTCCACTCCTGGAATGTATTCCGCCGAGAGACAAGGAACATGGGCCTCTGCCCAGGTCAGGATCAGGGACACCTCTCTGAGAGCACTCAGGCTGCGAGTCCCTCCCTGATGATTGATGTAAGCAACCGCTGTTCGATTGTCTGAACGCACCTGGACCGGAAGGCCCAGGACGTGCTGAGTCAGGAGAGCAAGCACCCGACGGATGGCTCTCAGTTCCAGAATATTGATGGGTAAGTGGGCCTCTTGAGGTCCCCACTGCCCCTAGAACTGCAGCTCCTTCCAGAATCCGCCCCATCCCGACAGACTGGCGTCCGTGGTGACAATTTCCCAAAGGGGGGTCAGGAAAGACCTGCCCTTCACGAGATTGGTCGAGACCAACCACCACTGGAGGGACTGCCGGACCCGGGAGGACAACTGGAAGGGCTGATCCAGCGACCGAGGCTGCCGGTCCCAAGACGCCAACAGATAAAGCTGAAGCGTCCTCGTGTGGAATTGAGCAAAAGGAACTGCCTCGAAGGAGGCAACCATCAACCCTACCAGCCTCATCCCCAGACGGATGGACGGCCGAGGATTGGAGAGTAGGACCCGAGCCAACTCCTGAATCAGATGAATTTTGGACTGGGGAAGAAACACTCTGTGCTGATGAGAGTCCAACTGCATCCCCAGAAAAGACAACACCCTGGCCGGAGCGAGGGAAGTTGATCACCCAACCAAAGCTTTCCAGCGTGGAGACCACCATGCTGGTGTCTGTCTCCGATTGATTGAGCGACGGAGCCATGATGAGAAGGTCGTCCAAATAAGGTAAGACACGAATGCCCCGAGATCTGAAAATGGCCATGACCCCTGCCAGCACCTTGGTGAACACTCTTGGAGCTGAGGTAAAGCCAAACGGAAGTGCCACGAATTGATAATGCTGATCCTTCATCACGAATCGAAGAAAACGTTGATGAGCGTGGCAGATGGGAACATGAAGGTAAGCATCCTTGATGTCTATGGACGTCATGAAGTCCCCTTGCCGAAGAGAGCCGACGGCAGTACGCAAGGTTTCAATGCGAAACTTCCGAAACCGGATGAACCTGTTGAGTAACTTCAGGTCCAGGACAGGACGAACTGACCCATCTTTCTTGGGGACTGTGAAAAGATTGGAGTAGAAACCGAGGCCCATCTCTAAGCGCGGTACCGGCCGAACGACCGCCATCTCTAACAGATTCTTTACCGACGCCAGGAGCCCCTGCGCGGCCAAAGGATCGATGGGCACCCGAGACCGAAAGAACCGTGAAGGAGGGCGAGACTCGAATTCCAGCTTGTAACCGGACGACACTATCTCCTGGATCCATCTGTCCGGAACTTCCCGGTTCCAAACCTGGGAGAAGTGTCGTAAACGTCCCCCCACCCGCATGGGTGAGGGCAGCCCCTCATTGCTGAGCAGGCTTACCAGCAGGTTTGGGCTTGGTGCCCCAGGACTGAGCGGGACGGCCACGGCCCCTCCCCCGAGTCCAACCTGTACGACTGGTAGAGGGAAAGGAAGCCCCCCTACCCGCTCTGTATCCTCGAAAGGAAGGCCTACCAGAACCTGCCCCCCTAAAGGGACGACAAGGCCTCTTGCGTTGTGGCATCTTACCACCCTTTGCGACTGAATCAATTTTCTCCCCGAACAGACGCAACCCCAAAAAGGGGAGAGCTGTGAGCACCTTTTTAGAAGCTGAGTCCGCCGACCACTGTCGCAGCCATACTGACCGACGAATAGCCACCAGCATTGCCGCTGTCTTGCTACTCATAGCCAGCGCATCTTCCTGAGCGGATAGAACATAGGACACAAAAGATTCACACTGCTTAAGCGCAGTAAACTCTTTACAAGTGGGATTGAGATCCTCGTATAGCCCCTGGATTACAGATCTGACCGCCAATAGAAGAAGGGCCGAAGCACACACCGGGCGCATCGTTGACCCAGCATAAATAAAACCATGGCGAGCATACTGGTCAATCCGACGATCCTCCCCATCTTCAGGGACAGTGGTCTCAGCAGACTGTACCATAGCCGTGCTGGAGAGCCCTAGCACAGGGGTATCGACGTCAGGAGGGACGGACCAAAGCTTCACCAATTCTGGCGGAAAGGGATAACGCTTTTTCCAACTGGATGGGATTCCAGATAACCGCGTGGGATGTTCCCATTCCTTAAGGACCACCCTCTCAAAGTGGTGCTGTCTGGGAAAAACCCAACGCGGCTGAGGTTCTTTAAACAACTGGCCCCTTGGTAGGGTGACAGCCTCAGGCGGATCTAAATTCAAAATTTCAAACATTTGAGCCAAAATGGAGGGGGTGCCAAGGGCAACCCCCGCCGACCAATCGCCAATCGCATCAGCCTCAAGCTGATCTGCAGGCTCATCTGACTCCAACAGGAATTCTTCCTCGTCCGGGGAGCCATCGGACCATTCCACAGGCTCACATAACTCGTCCTGTGGAGCCGAAGGTACCGGAGTCAGGCGCTTCCGTTTTGCAGAGGCCTTCAACCCTGATTTAACGGGCAATACTTTCCGGAGGCTGGCCAACCTTGCCGCCACCTCGGATTGCGAATCCCCACTTTTGACAGTGTCATGCGGGGTCCGGAACAGGGAGGGAGAGGTAGGAGATGATGGAAGTTGCGACGGGCCAGCAGCCGGATCAACAGACTGACGCGCAATGCTCTGCTTTGCACAAGGAATGCAAATAAAGACATCATCAGCTGGGAGCGAAGCCCCACATCTTACGCACCCCCTGGATGGCTATTGTAAATGTCCCGGAAGGGAGGGTTTTTTTTTTTTTTTAAAGGAAGGTCCCCCTTAATAATCTAAATATATAAATATATATATATATATATATATATATATATATATTATGTGTATATTTTATAATATAAAAATATCCCAATTTTCTTTTCTTTAAAAAGAAAGACTAGCCAAGTAACATGGAGCCGGATGGCCGCTATAATCAGGGATCCCAGGATCTGAAAGGAAAGGAAAACCAACAATCAGATCCCCATATGAGTGTAACAAGTCAAAACATATCTTATGCATGGCACCAAGGTGCTTTTAAAAGAGCACAATAATAATAATGCTTCCTTAAAAAACTCGCCCCCATATCTATACATTACAGACATTAAATCCCACTCACGGCCCCACCAGAGTGGGGCCGCTTACCTGAAAAAGCCGAGCGCAGCAACCGGAGGGACGATGCAGCAACCGGAGGGACGATGCAGCAGCCAGCAGCCACAAAAGTAAACAGAACCATGTGCTGCAGCGCGCCCCCCCCCCCCCCCCCCCCCCACGTGACTTCCTTTAACTCAGAAAGGAAGGGAGTGAGGCTGGGGCCGCCGCATGACGCTACTGCCGGCGCCACGCCCCCGTCACCGCGTCACAGGGACCCGCCCCCTTAAGCCCGGTCAGCGCGGCCAATTCATTCAGGAATTACAACCAGCTGAGCCGCTACAACGTCACACAAGGCAGGCGGCGGAGGAGGGGGGAGGAGAAGGCACAAGCGCAGCCACACTAACAGAGAAAACCTGCCATACAACAGCCGCAAGGAGACCAGCGGGGGAGGGGGGAGGCAGGAGGGGGCTGTGGAACTCAGGCGGCAAGCCAACCTGCCCAGCGCAGTCCGCCCCAGCCGCCCCCCTAAAGCTGACCAAAACACTGGCCACACTGTTAAAAAAAAAGACCTGCCCGAGGAGCTCCAAGAAAAAATATCAGACTGAGTGCACACATGCTGTGCAGTCTGTTCTATGCATAAAGTTAACACACATGTTATGATAAGTAATACAGTGAAAACACATACATAATACACAACCCTCTACCCCCCCCCCCCCATAGTGAAGGGAGAAGGGACCGTAACGGGAGAGTAAGGGGCTAAGGGGACCCTCGGGACAGGGGCATCCCATTTCCGGATCACCATGCCGGATAGCCGCATTGCCCCCAAAAGAGGGGGTCGAGCGGAGGAGATAAGCTCCTAGGCACCAATAGTGCCGTCTACCGATTGCCCAGTGAGCAGCCTAGGCTGGGAGGCTTCCATTCCACCATCAAGGTATAAACAATCAAAACCGGGCAGAAATAGACCAAAAGGGGGTGCCGGGGTAAGACCCCAGCTACCTGTAAGCAGGAGACTTCAATCTTCTGTCTTGTCGTCAAGCAGAGAGAAAAATACTGGTGATTGAAGGGAGGTACCAGGTATATATAGGCCGGAAGGGGGCTCGTTACAAGACTTCCTCTCTGCACAGCGTCACCTGGCGGTGAGTTAACCCAATAAGTGAAGAATATTAAAAGTGAAGCGGGGTGTGTGGCACACCAAGAATAAGTCCACATTTGAAGACAAAGGCAGCTTTCTTTTTTGTATTCTTTTTGACAGGTTCCCATTAAGTTATGACATCAGTAATTAAACGAATCCCTGTACACACTGTCCTATCTTATTTATAGGACTGGTCACCACACATCTAGAACTGCCATTCTTTGCTCCTATATAAGTAACACACATCAGTGACATATTTATTCTGCTCATTGTAGGGAACAATAAACAGCATTGTGACTGATGCTATAAATGGGGGTTGGTAGCCATATGCCACAGCAGACCCTTCTGAACAGTAGAAAGGGTCTGCATGCAAGTAAGTGGTTTTCAACCGTATGTAAAGGCTGTGGGGTGATTTTTATTTTTTTGCTTGAACTGTCCTCTTAAGACACAGGACAAAACATAGGGGGTAACTAAGACATGGAACAAGACAGGGAGTGAACAAGAAATGGAACACTATAGACGTGGATGATTTAGACATTGAATAATAAAGAGATGGTGGGAGAGGCAAGGAATAATTAGGAGGAGGTGATCGAGAAATAAAACAATAAATAGGTTGAACAAGACTGAATGGATTGAGCAAGGCAGAGGGGATGAACAAGACAAAAAAATAAGGGAGCAAACAAGTCATTAAACAAGAAAGAGATGGTAAACCAGACATATGGTAGACCAAAACAAGAAAGATGGGATCAACAAGACAAGAAACACAAAAGAGTAGGTGGACAAGACAGAGTAACAAAGGGGGTTAATAAGAAGAAAAGTAAACGTGACAATAAGCAAAAAGGGAAAAAGTGGCAAGATGGACAAAGTAAACAAAGAAGGTGATGAGAACAGGGCAGGAAAAACAAAAAAATAGGAGTGGGGGAAGAAGGTAAATAAGCAGGTCAAACAAGAATGAGTGTAAAAAGGTAAGTACTAAATCTAGAGCGCGAGAATGAGACAAAATACAGAGTACAACAGGTGTAGCATAGAAACATGAAAGCCAGGTAATTACTTTTGACAGAATGAGCTCAGCATGTAGCCAATATTTTTCCTCATCTTATGGAATGTGGGTAGACATTATATACAGTATACCAATAATGGAAAAGGAAAATACATATCCAATGTTCCCATCTCATAAATTGGATTTATAGTGGAATCCAGCTCCTACACTAGATTTATTTTTGAAAGAGTGAAATCTGGTGCATTTTCAGACACCAGTTTCACTCTTTCAAAAATAAATATAGTGAAGTCACATGTACAGGACTTAACATATTACATAATAAAAATACCTTAAACTAAACATGTCAAACCTACAGTTGACAAATCAAGGCCAGCCAGTGTGTATTATCATATAAAGTATCAAAAAGGGGCAAATAGTACAATTCTGTGAGTACTCACCTGTAGAATTGCTTTTACTATGCATGGCACGGCCTGCTTCAAGAAGTCCTTAGGTATGGGATATTCCGCCACAAGGTGGCGCAGTGTACTGCAGAAGAGTTGTGGCTCCTCCCGGTACCATATAAAAACAGGATCACCAATAGACCTATCCAGCGTTGACAAGCAGTTATTCAAGAAACCAGGAGATAATAAAGGTAAAAAAGGTAACAAACCCGAACTAACTTGGAACAATCACCATAAAGAGGCAACCAAGAATAAAGATAACAAGGGTGGGGTGAAGCAGGCCTTGCCATGCATAGTAAAAGCAATTCTACAGGTGAGTACTCACAGAATTGTCTTTTTCCTATTGCATGGCACGGCCTGCTTCAAGAAGTTCTTACGTATGGGACGTCCAACAGCAGTGTCCGTAAGGTAGGGTGGGATCCCCAAAGACTAACAACAGGCAGTTCAAACCACTACCGCCTGAAGTACCTTGTGGCCAAAAGCAGCATCAACTGAGGCCTTAACATCAACCTTGTAAAACTTGGAAAAAGTATGAACAGAAGACCAAGTTGCGGCCTTACAAACTTGTTCAACAGAAGCTTGGTGCTGAAAAGCCCAAGATGCACCAATAGCACGAGTGGAATGAACAGTAACCCTAAAAGGAGGAACCTTCCCCCTGGCAGAGTAGGCCTGCTCCACCGCCTGACGGATCCATTTGCTGATAGTGGATTTAGCCGGAGGCAAACCCTTCCTAGGTCCAGCAGGGAGAACAAAAAGAGCGTCAGATTTCCTGAAAGACTCAGTAGCAACCAAATAAAACTTCAGAGCCCTGACAACATCCAAAGAATGAAGGGTCCGCTCCTTGGAATTAGCAGGGTTAGGACACAAAGGCGGCAAAACAATAGGCTCGATTCAGAGGCACATTCGTCTGGACTTTCGTAGCTGTCTGTGAAAGTTTTTGTGGGTGTTAGTCTTTTTGTTGGTTTTTTACGTTAATTTTTCATTCGTACTAACGTTTGGACGTGTGCGTATATGATCTTTCGCTGATCCAAAGTAAAACGGATTGATTTCGTAAGTTCGGGACCTTTTTCCATCCAAATCTGAAATGTTTCGTTCCTTCAGAAAACGTACATTATTGCTATGGCCTTGCGATTAATTTAGAGAGCTGATTGCCGAGGGACTACCACCGTTTCATTTTCGATCCCCTTACGGGACCATTTTGACCTCGGAACTAGCAGCCTAGCAGTATGGACGACTCTAGTGCATTTGAGGAGCATGAGGATCTGCACCTCATGGGCATTGAAATTGTCCGGAGGGCTGAGACCAGATTGCACCAGCGACGCATGCACATCGATGGCATGCATGACGTTGAGCTGTTCAAGCTCACCAGACTTAATTGCGCTTCCCTCCATAAATTGTATAGTGAGCTGTGGCCATGGTTAGCCCGCACCACAAGGAAGGGGCAAGCAATTTCAGGTATGACCAAGATGCTTGGCTGCCTGCAATTTTTGGCTCATTCCAGAGGCTGGGTGCCCTCTCCGTGGGGATCTCCCAGCCTACGCTGAGCCGTGCGCTATCCAAGTTTTTGGAAGGCATGGCTACCATAACTCGGAAATATATTTATTTTCCTGACGATATGGTAGCCAGAAACGCGATTAAGCTGACATTTTATAATATCGCCGACATGCCCAACGTCATTTTTGACTGCACCCACGTTGCCCTAGTGCCTCCAGCATCCGAAGAGCACATCTACAGGCAAGGAAAATCTGTCTTTTTTACATGTACATTACCTTAATGTTATTTAGATATTTTTTAAAAATCCATCTTTGAAAATAGTCCCTCCTTGTAATTATTGTGTAAATGGATGTAGTCCCTCTTTGTAATTAATCCCCCCTTTTAATTAATTCCTCCTTGATATTAGTCCCTCCTTGTAATGATTCCATCATTCTAAATAGTTCCTTATTGTAATTATTGCCTAAATGAAACTTGTCCCTCCTTGTAATTTTTACCTTCTTGATAATAGTCCCTCCTTGAAATTTAATCCTCCTTGTTAATAGTCCCTCCTTGTAATGTATTCCTCCTTGTTAATAGCCCCTGCTTGTAATTTAATCCTCCTTGTAAATAGTCCCTCCTTGTAATTTAGTCCTCCTTGTTAATAGTCCCTACTTGTAATTTATTCCTCCTTGTTAATAGTCCCTCCTTGCACAGTGTCCAGGTGACTAAATGGCCCGTATTTATTTCTGAGAACATTTTACATGTGTTCAAAACACATACATTTTCTTTAGGACCAGAAATAGACACTTCTAAGTTACTGTTAACTTTTTAAAACATACATATCCTTTTGGTGGTTTCCAAAAACTTATGTTCTAGTGTTTTTTTTTTTTTAATTTGGCCACAGGTTGTGCTTAGTGTGTTAGAAGTTAGGGTTTCAATACTTTGCCTTGCCTTGCTAATCTTGTTGTTTTTTCTTTTATCCCAGGAACCGCAAAATGGGCCATTCACTGAATGTGCAAGCAGTGGTGGCCACGGACATGCGGTTCCTTAGCATGCTCGCTGGGTTCCCAAGCTCATCCCATGATGCCTACATCCTTCGAAGATCTGGATTGTACGGTCGGTTTGAGTCTGGGGAATTTTCCGGTGGATGGCTCCTTGGTAAGTTGACGCCAATAACGTTATTTTTTTAGCTATGTATGCCTCGGTTTTTACTTGATTTGCCATGTATGAAAATATGCCTATTTGATCAGCTCATTTAAATTTGAAACACAACCTGAAACATTATATTTTTAACAAAACCAAGCCTTGCTAAATGTTTGTTCTGCATTGACCTAGATTCAGGCTATCCACTCCTTCCGTGGCTGTTGACGCCCGTCCTCCGGCCCCAGAATGCAGCCGAGGAGGCATATAATAGGGCGCACAGGAAGACCAGGGCTGTGGTGGAGAGGGCTTTTGGACTATTGAAGACCCGCTTCCAATGCTTGGACCATACTGGGGGAGCACTTCAGTATGACCCCAAAAAGGTCATAGATATTATAATGGCGTGTGCTGTGTTGCATAATTTTGCAATATTGCAACGTGTCCCCCGGTATGTGGATTTGCCACCCTCTCCACCCAACGATGACCCAGAGGAGGACTTTCGTGGCCCACATAGTGCGTCAATTTAATAGCCACACATTTTGCTTAATTTGGTGTTCCTTTGTTTGTTTTTTCCCTTTCTTGTTTGTTAATTGTGTTTTGTTCACTTTGTGTTTGTATGTTTGGTTATGACTTTTATTTTTTATCAGTAATGAATTAATTACAAACCACATCACAACTGATTTTAGACTCATGGATTTTTTTTATCCAAATTTGTTAGTGTCTACTTTAAGTCATCTTTATTCCACAAAAACATAAAGGCATAAACTTAGTCAACAACAGGTTAATTACAATTTTATGTAGTTTATTTCAAAAGCAAACATTGGAGTTGATGGTCACTCCCATAGTTGCATAAAATACATGGCCAAAACACAAATGAAAGTTTAGCCAAATCAGGCCACATAGCAATTGGCCAGAAGCAGGAGTTTTACAGTAAGGCACTCCTGTCTAAAGTTTCACTCAAAATAAAAGTACAAAAACATAGGTGCCAAGCATTGCCATGTCCACATTGTGCAGCAAACAAATAGGCCCACAGACACACCCTCTCCTGCTTGGCCACATTTGCCACAGGCACAGGTGTAAAGCAGCCAAACCTATGCCACATCTACACCTGTTAGTCAGTGTGACACCCAAACAAGAACCCCCAGTCCCAATCCAAGTCCAGTTCAATCTTATGCAGGGGTTAAGGTAGTAGTTTGCCAGCCCAGAATGTCCCCCAATCATGCCTACAAACAGGAGGACCCAGAACAAATGTAATTCGCCACAAGCATGCAGCGCAACAGCTTGAGTGGCAGGTTCATAGAGGCTTCACCTCCGGCATTGGCTAGTGGGCTACCTCAGCACTCTAATGAGATATATGGGCGCAAATCCAAAGCAAAGGTGTATATTGGTAGGGCTCACCAGATAGGTCAATACAGTGGGGATGTAGAGAAAAGATGTGGAGCAGATACAGGCCAAATAGGCCTTAAAATGGGGGATGCCCATAAAACCCAGGTTGGGGCCCTTGGAGGTGGGCCCTCACCTGGGCCTGTGTGGCATTCAGAATCTGCAACTGTTCCAACATGTTTCTATTAGAAGTTCGAAATTCAGCCATCATGGCACTGAGATTGTTAGTTAAGGTGGCCATGTGGCTGTTGCTATTTCGAACTTCCTCAAGCATGGCACTGTAATAATTGGATAGGGTGACCATGTGGCTGTTGTTGGACCTAAATTCAGTCAGCATGGAGTTTAAGGTGTTGTTTAATGTTTCTAATTGCCCATGAAGATGTTCGTGGTTCCGTTGATTTTGGAGGCAAAATAGCCGCCTCTCATGGTGCCATGCTGACTCCATCATCGCGCGCCCCTCCCCTGGGCAACTGCGCAACGTAGTCGACTGCGCCTCCCAATTCCCCGGGTTTGGGGGCGTGCAGATGATGTGCCTCTAGGTCCACCAACAGCCACAGGTCTGCTTGGCAAATCCTCAGCAGCAGAGCTAACACTGGGGACTGTCGGCTCAGTCTCTGCATGCTGCCCACAATGGGCTGGCAGCATGCAGCCAGCTTCACCCTGCTGCTGAGCATTTGTTGGAGAAACATGTTGGGACAGTTGCAGATTCTGTCCCAGGGGGAGGTGTTCTGAATGTTCAATGAAGGCTCCATCTTCCTCCAGCTCCTGGATTTCCTCCATCAGTGTGTGGGTCTGTTGGGACATGTAAAAAAAAAAAGGTTCAGTTTGGGGAATACATATGTAATTCCGCAAAAAGAAACATGGCAAGGCACATGCATAAGCAACATCATAAAAAGACACTTACCGTATATATCGGATCCTGGGTCCGAGGCAGCACGGAAGTAGACGGCATGGTAAAACTGGCAGAGGATTCCCCACTAGCTGAGGGATGATGCTGGGCTGCATTGTGGAAAAGAAGGCATGTTAACACACAACTAGGCATTGGTGATGTGTATTAACACATATGGTTCACTAAAACATGGGCGCATGCATGAATGGCAACTCCCCCAACGGACCAAGTTAAACTTGACTATGAATGCCATTATCTATTAGATGTATTAGTCAACAAGTACATACACATTGGTCTCCTTAACCAAAATAAGCATGCATGTACTGGCTGTTCTGAGGCTTCACACATCCCTAAAAGCCCATTATGGGACCACACTCAGCTTGCAAATAGAATTTGCCATTAGTTTAGGCTGGTTGCCATTCTTTCTAGGTCAAAATTTCAAGCACCCCAGATCAAGACTTTCGGAGCAAACCACAGCTCAAACCCAAATTGGCTACAGATAAAGATGTAAGTGTTGTATGTAATTGACTCTAAATACATAACAGCCAGTCCTTTGCTACATAACAGCCAGTCCTCAAGACTCTCAAAAATAATCTATGAGGAAGGAGAAAATCAAATAATGGGTCGCCACACATAACACACCCTGTTTAAATTGTTACCTCCACTACAAGGCACACCCTAGGGGCATGTGTTAATCTATGGCTTTGTGCCTCATTTTACACGTAGCTCACATTTCATATACACACTAACATTACTAACCGGCAGGAATAGTAGGGATGTCCGTGTCCTGTCGGGTCGAGTGTCCCTCTAAGGCCACAGGATGTAGCAGGCCCAGCACCATCTCCCCAGCTCGGGTAAATTGCAGTTTGGTGGGGAATCCGCCACCAGTTTGTAAGCTGAAAAAGAGAGTTGCACACATTTAGCTAAATGTTTGCAATACAAGCAGAACCAAAATCCACAAAGTATATATGTACCTGTAATGACGCCGTTTATTTTCTTTCTTCCATGCTGCATACTTTAGCTCCGATATTTTCCTTGGTATCTGCTCCACATCTTTGGGCTCTTCCCCCGCTGCATTGACCTGTCTGGTGAGCTCCTCCAAAATCTCGGCTTTGCGCTGCTTGCTTGTAGCTTTGGATCTGCGCACATATAGCTCATCATAATACAAGGTGAGGCCACTAGTCAATGCCAGAGTTTGGGCCTCAGCAAACCTGCCACTCAAGTGGCCTCGGCGCAATGTGCGCCCTGTTGCTCGACGTTCTGGGTCATCAGTGGTTGGCGGCAAATGGGGGGACATTCTGGGCTGGCTGTGTTGGGGAGAAATGTAGGACAGGTGGCTGGCTTCTGATTGGACTGGACTTGGATATGGACTTGGGGTTCTTGGCTGGGTGGCCACTGAACTAGCAGGCATAGCTGTGGCAGCTTCAGCCTGCCTTTCCACCTGTGCTGGTGCCAAATGTGGCCGAGGAGGAGAGGGTGTTGGGGTGGAAGTTGTGCTTGGGGCCCGGTGCCTCTTAGGGCCCTTCCAATACCCATGGCTCTTGGAGGTAGACGGCCGGTCCCGGGGTGAACCAGAGGTTGAGCTTTGGGCCCTGTACCTTGCCCTCTTGTCTGGTGATTTGGACACCCGTGCGGGTGGGGAGGGCGACCTGGGACTTCAGGCCCTGTGCCTTGCCCTCTTGTCTGGTGATTTGGACACCCGTGCGGGTGGGGAGGGCGACCTGGGGCTTCAGCCCTGTGCCTTGCCCTCTTGTCTGGTGATTTGGACACCCGTGCGGGTGGGGAGGGCGACCTGGGGCTTCGGCACTGTGCCTTGCCCTCTTGTCTGGTGATTTGGACACCCGTGCGGGTGGGGAGGGCGACCTGGGATATTGGGCCCTGTGCCTTGCCCTCTTGTCTGGTGATTTGGACCCGTGCGGGTGGGGAGGGTGACCTGGGACTTCGGGCCCTCTGCCTTGCCCTCTTGTCTGGTGATTTGGACACCCGTGCGGGTGGGGAGGGTGACCTGGGACTTCAGGCCCTCTGCCTCGCCCTCTTGGCATGAGCCTAGTGGCCCCGTGCGGGTGGTGTTGATGGGGTGGTAGAACTGGTGGGGCTTCTTTCCCGGTGTCTCCTTTGGCTTTTCTTGCCATGGTAGCCACGTGGTTGGGGTGATGGTGACCTTGGTGGGCTGGGGCTTCGCACCCTCTTGGTCCCTTGTTTCCCCTCCGTGGTGGTTGGCTTTCTGCCCTGTAGCTTGGGTTTTCCAGCGGCCTCCTTTTTTGGCCTAGTTGGGCTGGGTGCCTTTGGCTGGGCACTGCGTGTTGGCCGCAATTTGTTTTTGGTCATCTGGGACCGAGTCTTGGGCCCCTCAGCAGGCTCCTGCCGTTTGGCTGGCTGTTTGGTGGTGGCCTCCTTTGCAGCTTTTGGAGCAGCTTTTTTCAGTGCCATCGCACATGGACTCTGAAAGAGAATGAGCTGTGTGTCCAGGACCCTTTAAATAAGATTGCCGGGGTCTCACGCTACGCGTACGGACGCGCGGAACCCGGAAACCGCAGGGGCATTACTTATCTGCTGCAAACAAGAGGCAAGATGGCGCCCACAATCTTCACCCACCAACAAGAAGAGATCATCATGCTTGTAAGTGTCTTTTACTGCCTTTGCTTTGCCATCTAAATGCACGCCTAGCCCTTAAGGAAGCGCATGACGAAACGGTTGTTTTACAAAGTGTCTCAAACTCCGTGACAAACCGAAGTGAGGGCCCACACGTGCGAACCAACACTGAGGCCAGCTTAAAGGATTGTATTAGGCTACAAATGTGTCTGTTTAGTCATTTAGTCAAATGATCGATTGTTGACAGATATTTGTATGCAGTTTTAACTAAAACCTAGCTTTATTTTGTGCTTTGTAGACCATGCTGGAGCGCAGGTACGACTACCTGCCCAACACTTTTGAGAAGCACACCGTCGCACTGGAGATCATTGGCAAAATCCACCATGAGACGGACACCACCTTCACCCACACGCAGATCATGCAGCATTGGTCGGACCTGAAACGGAATCCATTTCCCTAGTAAGTACATAGCGACTGCATGCAAGATGTAACTGATGCAGAAGGTAGGCATTGATTTAGAATTGTATTTATTTTCTAGTGCTGGAAATGGATTACCGAATCCGCTGTAACCGCACACACATATACATGCAATTTCCAACCAAGCTGATTCCCTTAATCTGTTTTTGTAGATGCTTCTGGAGCGGGTGAAGATGCGCAGGCTGCAGCAGATCTCGCCCAGGAGGCACAGGGAGAAGGTGAGTGATGTGAAACACACATTGAAAATGACATTTGATTACTGTTGACTAAGACATTATAAGTGACCCTATTTGCCATGTCTCAACAGGCTCTACTTCACAACAGTGGCAGGGCCCAGGATGTAGGGTTGTCCCCAACGAGGCATCCGTCGGCCACCAACCAAGTAAGTTGTAATGTCATTCTTTGCAGTATGTGTTAAGTGACATGATCACCCAGATTCATAAAGCCATAGTCAATGGCATTAGCAGAATGACCTGTGCCCACTTGCTTTGTTTAATTACCAGACTGACCTGTGCCCACTTGCTTTGAGTAATTACCAGACTGACCTGTGCCCACTTGCTTTGAGTAATTACCAGAATGACCTCTGCCCACTTGCTTAGAGTAATTACTTACCAGAATGACTTCTGCCCACTTCCTTAGAGTAATGACTTAGCAGACTGACATATGTCGTGATTATTTAGGTTGGCAACTAACAAACATTCCATCCACAGATGAGAAACATGTATTTGTCGCCAAATAATGTTTTTGTATCAATTTTATACAGGGACCACACGGGCAAGAGTTGAAGAAATTAATAGAAGGGTCCTTGAGTTGGTGGCCGATATGCAGCTGCTGCGTGACTCATTGGGGACAACAGAAGAAGAGTAGTGTCCTGGGTCCTGTCACTGTTATTTTATTGTAAATAGTTTTTACATTTTAAAGTTTTATACATTTTTAATGTTTTTTGAAAAAAAGAAAAAACTTTTAACATTTTCAGTGTCATTTTTTTGCACAAATACATTAACACCAAACGAAGGGTCAAATACAAATTTAGAGATGAAGATTCAGATGACCGCGAAGTGGTTTGGGTAAGTTTTAGGGGCCGAAAATGGAAGAAGAACCTAACCGCGAAGTGGTTTGGGTAAGTTTTAGGGGCCTAAAATGGAAGAAGAACCTAACCGCGAAGTGGTTTGGGTAAGTTTTAGGGGCCGAAAATGGAAGAAGAACCTAACCGCGAAGTGGTTTGGGTAAGTTTTAGGGGCCTAAAATGGAAGAAGAACCTAACCGCGAAGTGGTTTGGGTAAGTTTTAGGGGCCGAAAATGGAAGAAGAACCTAACCGCGAAGTGCATTGGGTACGTTTTAGGGGCCTAAAATGGAAGAAGAACCTAACCGTGAAGTGGTTTGGGTAAGTTTTAGGGGCCTAAAATGGAAGAAGAACCTAACCACGAAGTGGTTTGGGTAAGTTTTAGGGGCCAAAAATGGAATTAGAACCTAACCGCGAAGTGGTTTGGGTAAGTTTTAGGGGCCGAAAATGGAAGAAGAAACTAACCGCGAAGTGGTTTGGGTAAGTTTTAGGGGCCTAAAATGGAAGAGAAACCTAACCGCGAAGTGGTTTGGGTAAGTTTTAAGGGCCTAAACGCTGAGGCAGCCTACCATCCTTAGCTAGAACATCCAGACGCTCACCAAAGAGCCGCAGCCCCGTAAAGGGGAGCCCAGTGAGAGCCTTCTTAGCAGCAGCACCAGCCGCCCACTGACACAACCAAACAGAGCGGCACATAGCCACCAAATGGGCAAGGCCCTACCACTCAGCCGTACCGCATCATCCATGGCAGTAAGGACAAAGGCAACAAAATCAGAGCAAAGCAAGAGGGCCCTATAATCCTCCCCCCGCTACCAGCCGTAGAGCCATCAAGGAGATGCTTGAGCTATTTCTTAAGGGCAATAGCTGTAATGGCAGCGGCGCAGACCGGACGCAGCCTAGCCCCCACAAATGTAAAAGCATGGCAGGCCAGCTGATCCATGCGCCGTTCCTCACTGTCATGTAGTGTGGTAGTGTCGGGGGAAGGCATGACCGAGGTGTTGGACAGCCCTAGAACGGGAGCGTCCACCTCAGGGGGACACGACCATCGCTTGACCAGGTCAGCAGGAAAAGGATACCTCTTATCCAACCCTTTGGGCACCGCGGGCAATCTACTAGGACGTTACCACTCCTTGAGCACCATATTAGTGAAATGGCTCTGCTCAGGGAACTCCAGACACTGTTTATCAGGACTAAAGAGCTCACCCTGCTTCCTTTTAGCCACCTCAGGGGGGACAATGAGCAAGATTACAAAAATGTGAGCCAACAGGTTATCAGTGTCATCAGGGAACCATGAGTCCTCCCCAGATGCAGACCCAGGGTCACGGTCGTAACCCTCCTGCTGGTCCCCAGAGGAGTCAGAGTCCTGGAAAAGCTCCCCCTCCTCTAGGGGGTAACGGCCACCAAAAGCATCAATTCCCTCATCCTCCTCAGGAAAGAGGAGGGCTAAATGCAGGCGCAGAGGGGTAGGCGATGCCGAAGGGGCGCAGAGCTGGGAAGCGAAGCGGGTAGCCCAGCCTGGGCTGCAACGATACCCTGGGCGCACGGTACGCACACCGCGGCACTGTTACTCAAAGGGGATACCCCACACATGGCACACAGCCGGGATTGCCCCGAAGGACCCCTGAGCACGCTATACCCAGAAGCCTCCATATGGTGATTAACACAGGCGCAATAGGCCAGCACAGGCCTATTGGCCAGAGCCAGTAAAGGGGAGATGAGGTGGGGATAAGGAGCAGAACCGGGAGAAACCACAACCCACAGTTGTCCCGTCTGAGAGACATAAGTAACATGCACATGAGCATCCCGCAGCACATGCCCCAAGGAACCAAAAACCCTCAAAGGGGACTCACGGACCAAATAGACCGAAGAATCACCAAGCCACCAGGCCACAGAAGGAAGCGACACAGGGAGATCACCGCCGCAGCCCAGGGAGGAAGAGTAGCCCCGGACGCGCAGCAGACTCAATATAGCGCCGGCAGAGGAACCTCGAGGGGTGGGCTGCGGGGAGACAACGCGATACGCGTCATCTCATCTGCTCCTCTACAGTCACCCGATCCGTCAGCTGAGGCTGAAAGGCACAGAGGGTCCAGAAACGGGTGGAAATAGACATGCAGGGCCGCAGGCTTGGTTGCCCCGCTCCCCTGCGCAATATAAAGAGCCATCTTCTATCTTCGCAGAATCACTGCAGAGAAAACACTGGATAGGTCTATTGGTGATCCTGTTTTTATATGGTACCGGGAGGAGCCACAACTCTTCTGCAGTACACTGCGCCACCTTGTGGCGGAATATCCCATATGTAAGGACTTCTTGAAGCAGGCCGTGCCATGCAATAGGAAAATCATGTCTCCTTTATAAGGTCTCCAACCTTTCTTACCATGAGGGTCATATTCAAATACAATAGAGAGTTGCAAGGCACAATCAGTATGAGGAGATCACAGAAGCCATAGAACGACACAGATAAGGAAAACAATTGAAATGGTTCCAAAAACAATGCAGTGGCTCGCCAAGTATCAATCTGAGAGTTAAATTGGCATAGGAAGTATACATTGCAGCCCCCAAAAGTTAATACATGTGTGTTATCAGTCTATGCAGCTTCCAGACTCAAATTCTGTTCTCTCTATGTGCAGAGAAAAATGACCTGCATGTTACTGCAAGGTATGGGAATGTGGCACTTGAAGCTGCTGAAACAGTCAAGCTGTCTCTATCAGTCCAACACTAAAACCAGGAAATAATACCTGGTCCTGGACACTAAGTAAACCCAGACTGAACAGTGTGGTATACCCCTGCAAGTGCTCTGGTCTAGCAAACGACTGTGAGCCACATTTTTTATACAGCATAAATCTATTGTGAGAAGCCAATAAAAGCCTAATTAAATATATATAGATAAAGATTTTATATATATATATAGAGTTATAAATGAGTCCTTGGTCAAATTACCGTATTTTTCACCAAAATAAGACACACCTAGAATTTGGAGGTGGAAAATAAGAAAAATAATATTCTGAATCAAATGTTGTGAACCAAATTATCAGCAAGCTGCAGAATCCCCCAATTAAAGGAGTGTCATTCCCCCCTATCATTCCCCATAGACAGGGTGTCATTCTCCCCTCCAATTCCCATAGTCAGTGTGGCATCCCCCCTCCCATTCCCAAAGGCGTTGTGGCATTGCCCCCTCCCATTCCCATAGGCAGTATGGTATTCTCCCTCCCATTCCCATAGGCAGTGTGGCATTCCCCATAGGCATTGTGGCATTCCATTACCCCTCCCTTTCCCATAGGCAGTGTGGTATCCCCCCCTCTCATTCCCATAGGCCGTGTGGCTTCCCCTCTCCCATTCCCAAGGGCAATGTGGCATCCCCCTCCCGTTCCCTATAGACAGCAGAGGAAAATGAAAAAAAAAATCAACTCACAAATGTGGACGCTCCTGCGATGCCGGCTGGGCTGCCACACTGCAGAAAACGATATCCCCGTCGCCGCAGATTCTTACCTGGCCGATACGCAAACACCCGCACCTGTAAAGCGGGTGTTTGCGTATCCATAGAGCCGGGTGTTTGGTGTGCCTGGGGCCAGAAAAGGCAGCGGCAGTGGCAACAGCGATGGGGAATGGGAGAGCACCCGCCACTCCCCCATCTTCTTGGCCAGCAACACCGGAGCTGCGGCACATAAGACACACACGCATGTTCTCATCATTTTTGTGCTTCTTATGGGACAAAAAATACAATAACACACAAATGACTCATATATTATTATCTTGGACTAACACATAAATTGCAATTATTCAAAGAAAAAGATGACCCATACAATAAAAGAGATGAACAAATCATTTATAAATGCTTTTTTCAAAATATAGATATTTTATTAATTTTTTATGGTTGCCAAAACAGATTTTGTGATACTGTACTTAAGCAAAAGTAATCACTATTTTTGCATCTTTGGAACTGAACATATTCTAGAGGGCAGAGTGCTCAAATAAGATGACTTCTGTCTGGGCTTCTGGTGGGGACTGCTTGATTGGACGTATTACATCAATTTGAGGACTTGGCAATGGATTTGGTGGTGCAATCCTTAGAGGATCAGTCATTTCATACCTGCCTGACTGATAGCAGCTGTAATATTCCAGCACACTGTCACCCTGGATTTCAGGAGTTCTGTTTTTTTTCTTCATCTGAATGACAATCAAAGTTAAAGCCACCAGTGCCATGCATGCAAATATGAAAAATGAGAGTAAAATAAAAAATGATTGACTCAGGCTTTCATTTTCCTGCTGGCATATTACAATGGGTTTCAAGGACACTGTGACTATGTCTGGTTGTAGGTCATTTTCTTCAACATTGGTAAAGTTCACAGGCTGTATGTATAATAAAATATCCATAGATAATTTCTCATCAATGATATGTGTTGGGTTGCGTGTAGTATTATTGCTACTGGATTTTATAGATTCTGATTCAGCAGATAATATATCCATAATTAACTGCTCATCAGTGATTGGTGTTGGTGTGGGTGCAGTATCATTGATATTGGTTTTCATAGTGTCTGATTCAGCAGATACTATACTACCTGTACCCTGAGAATTAAAGAAAGGCTGGTTTGTAGTACCTTTTATATGACTGTGCATAGCTTTAGTTGTAGTTGAATACAACTGGGGGGTATGCACAGGAGACACAACTGTAGAGGTAAACAAGCAGTCCTCAAATTCGGTGATTTTCAAATTGCCCAATGGGCGATTTCGCAGTCTTGAAGGAGTTTCACAATTAATACTAAATTTATATGCTGAAGACAACAGAAATGTCCTAAGACCCAGCAAACCACACCCACAATTCCATGGATTATAACTAGCCTGAAAATATTTCAATGAGATCAAAGGTTGAAGGACCTTAGGCTGCAGAGATGTCAGATTATTAAATGCAAGGTTTAGAACCTTTAGCGATCGCCCCATTTCTTCAAATGTATCATCGGATATGGACACTATGCCGTTTTTGTCCAACTGCAGGTATACCAGGTGACTTAGGTGGAAAAAAGATTTTGAATCAAGGTTGTGTATTCTATTCCGGCTTAAAATTAACTGTTTCAGACTACTGAGCCCACTAAAAGATCCTTTACTAATGGCCTGAATATCAGCATTCTCTAAAAACAAATATTGCAAAGAGCTTAGGCCCCGGAAGGCAAATGAGTATATTGATCCAATCTGGTTATTTGACAGTGAAAGTCTTTTGAGCCCTTTAAGAAATCCAAGAGAATTGGAGGGGACTTGCTTTAAACGGTTGCTGTCAAGGTATAGATTTTCTAGGTTTTCTAGGTGACGCCATGCTGTGTCAGATATCCATGAGATATTGTTGTTTGCTAGATTTAGAGTGTGAAGGCTTTTCATACCAGAGAATACATCACTGCCAAGGTTTTGTATCTTGTTCTTCTGCAGAGTTAAGTAACGGACAGATTTCAAATAGCCGAACAACCCTTGAGGAAGGACACCAATTTGATTTTGCTGAAGATGCAAATAATGCAGATTCAAAAGTCGGTCAAATATCCCAACATCTAAATGCTGTATATTGTTATCATTAAGATGCAGGTAGTAGAGTTTTCTGAGGGAAGAGAATGCTTTAGGATGGATGTCAAAAATGTTGGAATTGTCCAAATAAAGCACAGCCAGTTCTGTAAATTCTGTGAATTCATTATGACTTATTTTAGTAAGGTTATTTCCACTTAAATAAATAAGAGTTGCTGTTTTTGGTAAATTCTTTGGTATAGTGGTTAGGCCTGAACTGCGACAATTAACTTGCTTCTCCAAGCAGATTTGGCAAATAGTAGGACAGCAAATTGCCAGCTTCTGCAGAAGTAACAGAAAGACATAGCCAAAAAGAGAAACTTGCAGCGGGGTGAGACAATTTTCTGATCCATACATCTCCCTTTGTCTGCTGCTCATAATTGCTCTGGCTAGCAAAAAGCAAAACAATCAGTCAAAAATAATACATTTTTCAAAGCAAGGGCCACAACATATTATTGTATAAGAGAAAAATACCAATCTCTTATTCCTGTAAAAATTATTATTTGGTTGCAAAACATCTAATACTAATGTATTTTTAAGTTTTTAACTTTCAATACAATCCTGGTGCTGGCACTACAGTAGGCGATGAATTAAAAAAAGGCAAATCGCTCTGGGAAAAGTGTTGTTGGTGTAGTAGAACTGCCCATCAGCCTCATCTGAGTATTAACAACAGGTAGAGTTTTAATTGCATATATCTGCAGATATGTGTGAAAGGCACACTGCCCAGACAAGGTGCTAGTGTAGTCCCTACTCTAATGTGTATGAGCCCCATAGTTAGAACACACACTGCAGTTAGTAAAATACAGAGCTTCCGACTCCTCTTCAGTGCACTAAACAGGGAAGGATCCTCGGGGCAGTCGGTTTTTCACATGTATCTGCGAATTTGTAACCAAACCTCTGTTTTTCTACATGTTAAACATGTTTGTAGCGTAATACTCAGATGGGACTGATGGGAAGTTCTACCAGGTTCCGCCCCCACACTAACTACATTTCCCAGAGAAACTAGCCATTTCTGTCATTTTTCAGTCTAAGAATTTCATAAACCTCTGGGAGTCCATGTCTAAATGGGTAGAAAAATACACATGAAATGCCACACAATACTTAATAAGCTGTATGATTGCATTAGGTGTTGGGGTTTAGGTTAGATGTAGTTAATTGCTAACCATACACATGGTGATCTGAGCATTCAATCAGTAGGCAATTCAAACAAATTAAAATAAACACTGCAGTTGTTTTTTGGTCTATTTAATTTCAAAAGACATATTGAAAAGTTGATAGTCTCTGCCAAAAAAAAACAGGTTGATGCCAAAAAGTATTGTCATGTAAATGGTATCATTACAGTATGTAAACTATTAATAAATATTTCCTAAAAATCACATTTTGATTAGATTTATGAAAGAGTAGTTGAAATGTCACAACCTTTTTTTGGTATAAGGGCGCTACTGTCTTCTTGTTCCACTTCAAGGTAAGGTGGGAAGAAGTGGGCAAAGGGCAAATTTTGGTTATGACTTGTTGACACAATGTTGCCACATGAACACGTAAAAACTACATAACACCTAAGCACCTCACATTTAGAATTAAGGGATCCGGGGACCAAAACTGTGCAGTGAGGTTGTGCATCCCAGGGATAACCCTTTCAGTGCCAAGCACGTAGATTCTACGTGCTCGCTTCCACTCCACTTAAGTGCCAAGCACATAGAATCTACGTGCTTGACTTTCCCCCCTGCTACAGTAAAAGTAAAATAAAAAAAAAAACACTCACCTGACCCCTTGTTCGATCCGGCCGGGTCTCCCCTTCATCAGGGGGGGCTTCGATCACCCACCAAGGCCCCCCCGAGTGCAGGGGAGGGCCCGGAATAGCCCCCCCCCCCTTCAGCTGCTGCCGAAATACATGTAAAAAATAAAAAAATTATAAAAATGACATTTACTTACCTCAGTGTTCGATCGCTCCCGCCGGGTCTCCTCTTCACCAGGGGGGCCTCCGATCGCCCCCCCCGGCTCTCCAGCCTGTCCTCCTCGAAGGGCGCCGCCATCTTGCCACTAAGCCCCACCTCCAAAGGCGTCACTTCCGGGTGTCGTCCTGGCTCCGGGCTGTCATTTCTCACACTTGTCATCGCTGGCCACAGGAGGAGGAAGGCAGGTGATGATCTGATCGCCTGCCTCCCTCCTCCACTGGCCATCGATGACAATAACTGTCATCAGATCAGCGAGGGACACAGGAGCTGAGGATCAGAGGTGAGTAAAGTAAAAAAAAAAGTTTTTATTTTTTAATAAAGTCATTTTTTAATCTGTGTGTGTTTTTTTTTTTTTACTGTTAACCCCTTGTGAACTGGTAAGGGGTCCATGTGACCCCTATACCAGTTCACAAGGCTGGGGGGATGGCAAGTCACCTGCGCTAGCGGGTGACTTGCCATTAACCCCCGGCACCCCCGTTACCTGCCTCCCCAAAGGCCAGGGGGGGGGGCAGAAGAGCCCGGGCCTGCGGGCTATGCGGGCTTGTAGCCTGCAGGGCCAGGGGCCACAAAAGCTGGCCCCTGTGCCCTGTTCCTACAAGCCCTGCATAGCTGGTCCCGGGCTGGTTACTTCGGGTAAGGGGGACCCCATGTCATTTTTTTTTTGGATTTTTAAGGGTTTCTAACCCTTAAACCCCCCCCCCCCCCCAAAAAAAAAAAATGGGGTCCCCTCCCCCCCTGGGAGGAGGGACCCTATGTCATTTTTTTTTTAATAAACCCTTTGTGTTCTGTCATCCAGCAGCTATAAAAGGCTTCCAGCAGGTGAGCAGAAGCCAGTGATCGCCGGGGGACACAGTGCTCCAGGATGGATGGGAGGTAAGTATAAAAAAAAAAAAAATTATAAAATATTTTTTTCTCTTTGTGTGTCTGTGGTTTTTTTACATTTAACCCCTTTAACCCCTTGTGAACTGGTAAGGGGTCCATGACCCCTATACCAGTTCACAAGGATGGGGGGATGGCAAGTCACCTGCAACCAGCGGGTGACTTGCCATTAACCCCCAGCACCCCCATTACCTGCCTCCCCAAAGCCCAGGGGGGGGGCAGAAGAGCCCGTGGCCACGGGCTATACGGGCTTGCAGCCTGCAGGGCCAGGGGCCACAAAAGCTGGCCCCTGTGCCCTGTTTCTACAAGCCCTGCATAGCATGTCCCGGGCTGGTTACTCTGGGTAAGGGGGACCCCATGTCAATTTTCTTGGGGATTTTTAACCCTTAAAAATCCCCCCCCCCCCCAAAAAAATGTGGTCCCCCTCGATTTAAAAATGTGGTCCCCCTCGATTTAACCCTTTGTAGTGTGGATGGTAGTTGTATTTTATTTATAAGTATAAAGTACTTTTTCAGTTAGGGGGGTCTCCTGGGCAGGAACGGGGGGCTACCGATAAATATGTGGTACCGTTCTAATCGGTAGAAATGGGGCTTTCACATGCAATATGGTTTTCCTTAATAAAATACATTTTTTATTTAAAATAAAGGAGTCAATTTTCTAAAAAAAAATGTATTTATTTATTTTTATTACTTAATAATATTGTAAAGAACTAAATACAATTTACAAAAGACATTTCATGTTAAAGCCTAAACTCAGCTGCAAAAAAAAATATATATCATTTTCCTGAAAATTCCAGCAAAAATGGAGCAAAACATGGCGCAAAATGGGGAAAAATGACCTGTCAACAGAGGGTGACAAAATCTCAAGTAGGCTGGCAATTAAAAGGGTTAATAGTACCTATGCATGTTGGGTATTGTTCTGTTCGGCGGACCTTGCGCTTTCAGACTTAGCTTGTTTTTTCCGGTTTGCGTATTTATATTTTAGGAAAAGGTGTTTTTTAGTCAGCTTTTTTATACATTTTTTAGGGAAACCCTGCGCAACCAAAGAATTCTTTGAGGGATTAATTCCAGAAAGATGAGCCCACTACAACAAGCTGGGTACACTTAGAAAGCTTAACATGTGTACTTTCAGGGAATATATGGTTTATGGGGGATATTCCAAATGTAAAGGGTTGTTTTGGTTGAAAAATCGCAAGGTGCGCACTTTGTCTGCAGAGCTGAAATTTTCAAGTAAAATTACCGTTACGCACATGCTTTACTTTGGGGTGTTTGGCAACTATTCCCTTGACGGTAGCAATGCATGTTGGGTATCGTTCTGTTCGGGGGATGTTGCTTTTTCAGAGTAAACTTGTTTTTTCTTGTTTGTATATAGTTTTTTTTAGGAAAATGTGGCTTTGATTCTGGAGAAATTGGGATTTCACACGCAATAAGATTTTATTGACAAACTTACATTTTTTATTACAAAAAAACACTACAAATTGTAAAAAATAGTTTTTTATTTTTTTGCACATATTTTACCCAAAAATATTGAGAATACACCTGGACTCTGCTGAAAAAAACAATATACAATTTTCCTGGGAAATCCCTGGAAATCCCTTCAAAAATCACATTTGAACATGGGGAGCGCATAATAGTGCCAAATGCTTTGGCACCAAAGGGTGACAAAAACTCCAGGTAGGCTGGCAGCGAAAGGGTTAAATGTTAATAACTGGCGTTAGAAATTAGGGGTAAATATCAAGTACAGATATTTTAAGACAAACACCTATTTCCTTCAGATACAAATTTTGCAGATGTGTTATCCTTCAAGGGAACAGATTATTTGGCAGGTGATGAGAATAAAATTCTAGCAGCTAAACCAGAAGTAGCCAGTCTGCGGAGACACCCTCAGGGCAAAACTGAAGAATAGTTTAGTAATAAATCACATTGAGGGAAAAAGTTTTTTTTAAAAAATATGTCATTGTGAACAACGTAACTCATGGCCGAATATTTAAGCTACAGAGACACTATTTTTGATTAAGTGACTGTCAAGGTAAGTAAAAATACAAACTCCCCTTTTGTGCCTCTCATGTGATCAGTGTTACTCCAGCAGTTAGGAAGTTACTGGATCAGAAGATCAAGTCCTTTACCAGTCACCAAATGCCTGTGTGACAAACCCACGCAACCCCATCATCAATCATAGTGATGTTAGCACACCCATTAGATTCACTGTAATGGAGAGGGTGTGCCAATGTCTGTGGTTCATCCCCAATCGCTGCACCGATTTTGGCAATTTGTGTTAAGATTATAGATAAGACATACCCTGATAAGCCTTGCCTCAATTTTGCATACCAAAAAAAAAAAAGACAGAATGTGTTCTGGAAAACTGTTTGTGCTATATAATTTTACAAAACTAAAATAAATCTAACTGTAATTGTTACACACACACACATTACATTTCTATTCCATTTAATGTGGGCAAACAACTAATGTTGCTAAAACATATCTCTGTTTTGCTCCTTCACAGTTACATTTAAATGTGATGTTGAGTTTCAATAAAAAAACAAAATATAATCCTGTCCAATTATAACTCAATACAATACAATGGAACCTAATAACAGGGATCTTAATCACAGCAAAGATATCACTTGTGCTAAGCTTAGCTCGATAAACTTTTAGTCTTTATAAACGGATTAGTGCTGTATGAGATTTCAGAACTCTTACTTACTACTAGAAGCTTACCTACATAGTTATGCAACATTTATCCCTTACCATTTACTAATTGATATCACATTCTGCGAAAAAGAAAAACATTGTGACCTTACCACATGGCGCCTGAACATTTTAAAAAATAATCTTGTAGAGTTCTTTTAAGATGCTGCCTAGAAGATGATCTGTATAGTACAATCCATAATCCACAATTCCTTATTTTATTCACTAAACTGTTGCGCAGGAAATGTGTTACTCCCCACTGGTTCCCAAGAGCCGGACAGGATACAATAGATTTCCATGGATACAGGAAATAGACTCCAGGAAGTCATTCCATCTATGTAACTAAAACACTGTTAAAAAAATCTACAACTGATAACAACTTGCACAACATGAAAATGTTTCACTACAGCTCTACGTATTCAAAGAATCAACATGAACAACATATGTACCTGATGCCACAATACTTGTGATCAGTTGATATTGCCCAATTTATTTAAAAAAAAGATATACAGGGAACAAGAAAATACAATCAGCCTAACGGTGTTGTATGCTAATTAGAAAGAATAATTGTGAAGACAGTCAAATCTATTGCTAAGCATAAAACAACACCAGATGCCGTGTATGGGTGTTTATGAAGGATTGATCCTTTCAGGCTACAATAAACAGCTTCTGCAGGGCAGTAGGTGAAAACACAGATGTTGGAACTGCAGTCAATGTTTGTTATATGTTTGGATTCTGCTTTTGATCCTGCTCCACATGAATTCCTAGTAAAGAAGTCAATCATGCAATGGCTAGGGAAAACATAAGTACATGGATAAAAAAAACAGATTGCGGAACATACATACAGTAGATGCAAGTGGAAAAATTTAAGCATGAGCTAAAGTCAGAATTGAGGTGCCACAGGGTTGAGTAGCAAGTCCAGTTATCAGGACTTCTACACAGGACGTTGAAGTGCTCAAACCAACACCATTAATTTATAGTGAGTCTCACGTAGCCGCCTCTCCTACTGTCATTGGTGACCCGCCACCTGTCACCCGGCGACCTTAGTAGCTCAGTCGCTGTTGGAGATCGGAGGAGGAAGGTTGGATGGAGGAGGAAGGTTGGATGGGGGCGAGATGGCTCTGATCTTTCGCCCCCTCACCAGCCCTCCTCCACCGATCACCAGCAGCTGTCATAGGAGCGTCGTGGGACATCGGAACATCGGAGGGGAGTAGAAAAAAAACGAATAAATGTACTTTTTTCTAATGTGTGTGTGTGTGTTTATTTTTACTGTTAAGCCCTTGTGAACTGGTAAGGGGTCCATGAGACCCCTATACCAGTTCACAAGGCTGGGGGCTGGCAAGACACCTGCAGCTAGTGGGTGACTTGCCATTAACCCCCGGCACCCCAATTAGCTGCCTCCCTAAAGCCCGGGGGGGGGGGGGGTGCAGAAGAGCCCGGTCCCACAGAGAGTATGTGGGCTTGTATGTTGCAGGATGGAGGGGGGCACCAAAGATGGCCCCTGCACCCTGTTCCTGCAAGCCCCTATAGCTGGTCCCGGACTGGTTATGATGGGTAGGGGGGACCCCATGTCAATTTTTTTCTGGATTTTTAAGTGTTTTTAACCCTTAAAATTCCAAAAAATGGGGTTCCCCCCCAGAAGGGGGTCCCTATGTCTTTTTTTTTAAGTTAACCCCTTATGCTCTGTTGCCCAGCAGCTATAAAAGGCTTCCAGCAGCAGCAGGAGAGCTGAAGCCAGATTGATCAGCATGGGACACAGTGCCCAGGGATGGGTAGGAGGTAAAAAATAAATAAATAAATAAATAAAATGAATAAAATATTTTTCTCCTTGTCTCTGTGTGTTTTTTTTTACACTTAACCCTTGTGGATCTATGAGACCCCTATACCAGTTCACAAGGCTGGGGGCTGGCAAGTCACCTGTGGCTAGTGGGTGACTTGACATTAACCCCGGCACCCCAAATTACCTGCCTCCCCAAAGCCCGGGGGGGGGGGGGGGGGCAGAAGAGCCCGGCCCACGAAGCTTGTATTCGGCAGGGCGGGGGCCACCAAAGGTGGTGGCCCCTGTGCCCTGTTCCTAAAATCCCCAATAGCTGGTCCCGGGCTGGTTATGCTGGATAAGGGGGACCCCATGTCGATTTTGGGGGGATTTTTAATGGGGTCCTCCCCAGGAGGGGGGACCCTATGTCTTTTTTTAATTAACCCTTTATGTTTATAGTGTGGATAGTAGTTGTATTTTATTTGTAAATGTTATAAAGTGCTCTTTTCAGTTTGGGGGGGTCTCCTGGGCAAGAATGAGGGGCTACCGATACATATGTGGTACCATTGTAATCTGGAGAAATGGGGCTCACATGCAATATGGTTTTTATTAATAAAACAAATGTTTTATTTAAAACAAAGAAGACAATTGTCTAAAAAATATTATTTTATTTATTTTTTGTTTTTTTACACAAAAATATTTAAAAACAGTAGAAAAATAATAGATAAGGAGATCCATGTGTTGCAAAACAGCAGTGAAAAAATAGGTGGATGCATTACTACAGAAGCGAATACTAAAGTTCAATGTGTCAAACTAGATAGGAACTTAAAGTGTATGTTCACAAATAAAGCTGCACTCCAGGACATAGACTGGGAGCATCTGTAGAGGAATAAGGATACAAATGCCAAATGGGAGTGCTTTAAATCAATCGTGAGTACCAACGTTACAAAATTTGTACCTATGGGTAACAAATATAAATGGCTAAAACCCCTTGTGGCTGACACTTGCGGTTAAAAGGGCAAAAAAGAACAAGAAAATTGTATTTAAACATGACAAGGCTAAGCTTTCAGCTGTAACCCTTGAAAATGATAAATTAGTAAATAAAGCATGTAAGAAAGGAATACGGTTGACAAAAGCACAAAATGACAAAAATGACAGATGTGACCAAAGAAAGCAAAACAAGCCCTAAACCTTTATTAAAATTCAAAGAAAACTAAATCAGAACAGGTAGGTGCCCTAGTTAATGATTATGGGGAAATGTTCACTGGGGATGAAGAGAAAGAGGAGCTGTTAAATGGATTCTTTAGCTCTGTGTACACAACAGAGGAACAAGGAGCCAACACAGAAGATGCCACTGATATCAATAGCCCAGGTATAATACTCAACAAGCTAAACATGGATATCATTCAAGAAAGACTAAATAATTAAAATGTGAAAAATGTGACTGCAGGACCAGATGGACTTCACCAAAGAGTTCTTAAAGAACTCAGCTCAGTTATCTACTCACCCGTTCTTGATCTTTAAAGACTCACTAACAACTGGTATATTGCCAAGGGACTGGTGCAAACACAGTTTGTAACTGGATTGAAAACTGGCTGAAGTATCGTGTGAAAAGAGTTGTAGTTAATGGTACCTACTCTGAATGGTTACCGGTTGTAATCGGTGTACCCCAGGGTTCACTGCTGGGACCACTATTATTCAACTTGTTTGTAAACGACATAGAAGATGGAATTAAATGCACTGTCTCTATTTTTGCAGATGACACAGATATGTAGCACAGTGCAGTTTATTGAAGATGTTCACAAGCTTTAAGCTGATTTGTGAGTGTCTGGGCATTCACTTGGCAAATGAAGTTCAACGTGGAGAAGTCATGCACTTAGGGTCTATTAGCCTGAATGCTACATATGTCTTCGAGAGAGTAAAACTGGGAGAATCACTTGTTGAGAAGGATCTAGGGGTACTGGTAAACCACAGGCTAAATAACAGCATGCAATGTCAAGCAGCTGCTTCCAAGGCCTCCAAGATATTATCATGCATTAAAAGAGGCATGGAATCATAGGATAGAGATTTAATTTTACAAGGCACTGGTGCACCCTCGCCTGGAACATGCTTGTTCAGTTTTGGGCACCTGTTCATAGAAAGGATGGTCTGAACATGGAAAGGGTGCAGAGGAGAGCCACCAAACTAATAAGAGGAATGAAGGAAAGATTATGAGAATTAAATCTGTTTAGTCTTGAGAGGAGGCGACTGAGGGGGGGACATTGTTAATTTGTATAAATATATAAACAATCCAAAAAATATGGGGAAACACAATTTCAGGTAAAATCATCTATAAAGGTAAGGGGGCACTCCCTTCGACTGGAAAAAAAAGAAACTCAATCTCCGGAGGCGACAATCATTTTATACTATAAGAACTATAAATCTCTGAAATAGCCTCCCACAGAAGCTTTCGAGGGCATCAACCACTGACAGCTTCAAAAAAGGAAAGGTGGCTTATTTAGAAGAAAATAACATTAACAGTTACTATTAGCTGTTATCTGTAAACAATAAAAAAATAAAACCCCTTGGTTGAACTTGATGGACATGTCTTTTTTCAACCATATTAACTATGTAAATATATGACCCTTTGAAGGTGGCACTCAGCAAAAATGAGTTTTCCACCCCTGCTTTAGACTGTAAGCTTGTAAGTAAGTGCAGGGTTCTCTTTTCTATTGTACCCAGTTTCCATAGCATTCACTTAGGCTACCTGCTGGAATGGGATCCAGGCCTCTGCAGAGAAGTGGGTATGTGAGAAATCTTGGATTGGGATACAAGACGTCACACAAAACTTTTGAAGTCCAGAAGGGATTCTGGCAATTATCACAACGGGGTCAAATACCTCAAAGATATAAGACAATGGGCAAAACCTTTAAGGGTACATTCAGACATAGCCACTGGATTGCAGTGCCAGAACTTCTCATCGCAGTAAATTCTGCAGCCTCTGGCATCATGCCACTGATTTTGCATGCACTATTAATGATGTCCATAGTAAAAACACAGTGCACAACTTAGATGTAAAAATAAATCCAAAACTATGTTAAAGGTTATTCAACATGAAAGAATATATAGTTGATTATAGTTCTTCTCTAACATTTTTCTGAAGTCCATCTTTGTCTCCTCCTCTCTTTCATTTGTCATGTTCAGGATGCAAAATGGATGATTCCATAGACGCAAATTGTGAGAGCACCAGTTACCTATTACTAGCCGTGCCTGTCGATAGTCATTTCCTTTCTCCTTAAAAAACATTTTGGTCTGGAACAGGTGCAGAGAAGACGCATCAATTGCTGCATCAATACAAATCTTTCCAGGCCACCTGTATCTTGTCTTTACTCGCCAGCTCCTATTAGATTAAAGCTAATATAATTCATACTATGAATATTAACTAGTCCAGAGAAGCCACCTAGACAGAATTAAGCAGCACGGAACATGTGCCCCAAGATTACAGAAATAAATACACTGATCAGCCTTATCACTGTTTGGAACACAAAGATGAAATATATTCAGCTGTGTTTTTTATCAGGCAATGATGCCATACACTAAGCCTGCAATTATCGTAAATTGTTCTAAATTACACACAATAGAAAATAATTGACTCCCATTGACACAATCTTCTTTTGAACTTTTCCGATCAAAAGGCCTATTCTGCATGTGAAAAAACAAGGCATTAAAAGGCGCAAATATTTTATTGCAGAAATTATTCAATTTTAAACTCAGATCTAGATTACCTAGGATGGTGATCATGCAACACTTATGTTTCACAAAAATAAAGGTTGTACAAAATGTTGCTGTAAGTGTGCCTTCACCTACAGATTCGGATTTATTGCTTCAAAAAATGCAAATAATCAATGTTTATTAGCCGCAGCATATAATATAATTATATAGTGATACGTGTTGCATTAAGGTCAGTTTGATTGGACCCTAATTTTGCCAAGGTTCTGGCCAGACCCAAACAGCAGCAATATTTAGGTCAACTTGTTCAGACCAACTTTTGCAAAAAATGCAAATAATCAATGTTTTTTTTATAAGCCGCAGCATATAATATATTTATATAGTGATATGTTTTGCATTAAGGTCAGTTTGATTGGACCCTAATTTTGCCAAGGTTCTGGCAAGACCCAAACAGCAGCAATATTTAGGTCAACTTGCTCAGACCAACGTTTGCAAGTTACGAGCCCTGATCTGGTGCTCAATCATGGGTTTCTGGGTGCACCCCTGGAAAAACATGAAGAACATGCCAATGGGCATTAGCCTCTTCCGCACCATTCTGGCAAGAGTGGCCAGTGGTATCGGCAAGACACCCACCGACAAGCAAGCAAAATGGTATGAAGGTGTATGACAGTATGTTAAGCCTGGCTTAGAAGCTGGCCTTGTACATTGCACACACTCACCTACAGGTTGAAATTTGGAGGTGTGGCACCCAGTTTCAGATACTGGAGTTGCAGAAGAGTGATTGCTGCCACAGGACCCATCGTACCCCTCTGGCAGGCCTGATCTGAGGCCTGTAAGGAAAGGCAATGAAAGTGAACTTGCACTTTATAATCAAGTGATGCATTTTCTTCTTCTGGCATAACTGAGAACAAACACTGTATCATCTCACGTGTATGGAAAGCCTATAAAATAGGTCAAAAACTTAAAGAACTAAGCACTAAACTGCAAGATGCATGAACAATGTAGTCATGCCATAGCACAATATACTGAATTTGCAGCTAAAGTGATTTGCACGACCAAAAAGAGGTGTGTGTCCCTCATCTAACAGTATATAATAAACAAATCATTTTTCTGGTATTTTGTTCCAAAATTACAGCTAATTACAACTAACCTTTAGACTGTAATCAGCTAAGTGGAAAATAAATACAAATTTGAAACAATGAGGATAATCGCTGGCCGGCACTGAGCTAAATCATAGAACATAACACAGAGTAAAAATACTTTGCCAGAAACAGAGCTGGCATCCTCTGCACTTATGGGTGAGTGCTTCAGCTTACGAGGAGATATTTCTTCATGAATATAATCCACCTCTACAAACTGTACTGCTACTGTTTGTAGCAAGCAGAAGAGGAAATCAACCATAAAGAACAACTTTTCAAGATTGCCTTATTATAGCATTGTAAACCAGGATACAGATGAACAGGGTGGGTGGTCCCACATTACCGACAGATGAAAGATGAATCAGCTGTTGTCCTCCTACTGCTAGAACCAGATTATACCTGCTTAACTGTAGAAGGAAACCAAACTATCAATAGATGCTTGAAGTGGAACAAAACCCACCCTGGAGCCTATGAGACTCCAGGGGAGGCATACTTGCTCCCTCCTGGGACATTCAGATTCAGGATGTGTCAAGCTCCCCAGGTCGCTACAAAACTCACCTTCTTTCCTGGTCCAAAGGCACATGTGTGACCACCGGCCACATAGAAACATAGAAGGTTGACGGCAGAAGGAGACCATACGGTCCATCTAGTCTGCCCTTATGTGTATACTGTATGTACTCTATCTTAGGATAGATGTGTGCTTTTCCCAGGCATGTTTAAATTCAGTGACTGTTGATTTCTCAACTACCTCTGCTGGAAGTTTGTTCCAAGCATCTACTACTCTTTCTGTAAAATAATATTTTCTAACATTGTTCCTGATCTTCCCCCCGACTAGCTTGAGGTTGTGCCCCCTTGTTCTATCAGTAAGTTTCTTCTTAAAAACAATTCCCTCCTGAACCTTATTCAATCCCTTCACATATTTAAAGGTCTCAATCATGTCCCACCTCTCCCTTCTTTCCTCCAGACTGTACAATTTAAGTTCTTTAAGTCTTTCCTGATAAGTTTTAAGTTTAAGTCCTTCCACCATTTTCGTTGCCCGCCTTTGGACACGTCTTTTTGCAGGTAAGGTCTCCAGAACTGCACACAGTATTCTAGCTGTGGCCTTACCAGGGCTCTATACAGCGGCATCACAACCTCCCTCTTCCTACTGGTGATGCCTCGAGCTATGCAGCCGAGCATCCTGCTTGCTTTTCCCACTGCCTGGCTACACTGTCCACTCATCTTGCAGCTATCAGTAATCAGTACCCCTAAATCTCTCTCCTCCGAGGTCCTGGCTAACACAGTGCTGCCCATACAGTACTCAGAGCAGGGATTCCTTCTACCCAAGTGCATGATTTTACATTTAGAGACATTAAACTCTAGTTTCCACAGTTTTGACCATCTATCCAGTAAAGCTAAATCATTTTCCATGTTGCAGACACCTCCAGGAATATCCACCCTATTACTAACCTTTGTATCATCAGCAAACAGACAAACTTTTCCTACCAAGCCTTCTCCTATGTCACTTACAAATATATTAAAAAGAATGGGGCCCAGGACAGAGCCTTGTGGCACACCACTTGTAACTCGCCTTTGTTCAGATTGCACACCATTTACAACAACGCTCTGATACCGATCCCTCAGCCAACTGGAAATCCACTGAACTATCCAGGGATTGAGTCCTACCTTCAATAACTTATCTATGAGCTCCTTATGTGGTACAGTGTCAAAGGCTTTGCTAAAATCCAGATAGGCGATATCCACAGCACCACCTTCATCTAACACTTTAGTGACATTGTCAAAGAAATCAATAAGATTGGTCTGACATCTGCCCTCAGTAAAGCCATGCTGTTTTGGGTCCAATAGGTCATTACTTTTTAGATGGGAAATTATCTGTTTTTTTAAGAGTGTTTCCATTAATTTGACCACTATAGATGTTAAACTAACTGGCCTGTAATTACTGGCTTCTTCTCTACTCCCCTTTTTATGGATTGGTACGACATTGGCCATTCTCCAATCATCTGGAACCTCACCAGTTGAAAGGGAATGGTTAAGTAAATCAGTCAGAGGGGCTGCAATCACAAACCTAAGTTCCCTTAGAACTCTGGGGTGGATTCCATCTGGACCCATCGCCTTACTTACCTTTAGCTGTGCCAGCTCGGCTAAGACATCAGCCTCCAGAAACTCCGGAGCTGTGCCCTCCCAGCTGGATGCTGTGCTATGGCAATGCCTGCTACTATCTGAAAATACCGAACAAAAGTAGCTATTCAGATGGTCAGCCACAGCCTTATCTCCGTCAATATATTTATTTTCCCTATTTCTAATTTTTGAGACTGCATTGTTTTTCTTCTTTCTGTCACCAATATATCGAAAAAAGGTTTTATCTCCCCTCTTCATAGATTTGGCCATTTCTTCCTCCTTTTGCCCTTTAGCAGTCATTATAATTAGTTTTGCTTCCCTCTGTTTAATTTTATATGCCTCTCTGTCAGCTACACTTCCACTTACTTTATACTTCTTATAGGCAGACTTCTTATCTTTTATGATAGTGCTGACTTCCCTAGTAAACCATAATGGTTCCTTCTTCCTTTTATTCTTGCTAGTTTGTTTCACATATTGCTTAGTTGCCTTTAAGATGGCCATTTTTAATAGTGACCACTGGGCATTCACTTCTGCTACTCTGTTCCACTCACCTAATTTTCTTTCTACATACTCCGCCATTTCCTTGAAGTTTGTCTTCCTAAAGTCTAGCACTTTGGTTCTGGTGTGTGATTGCACAATGTCTGTTTTTATTCTGAACCATAAGCATTGATGGTCACTGGAACCCAGATTTTCTTCAACCCTGACCTCGGACACCAGATCCCCATTGGTCAGAACTAAGTCCAGAATGTTATCTCCTCTAGTTGGCAATGTCACAAGTTGTTTTAGAGACACTCCATTAAGTGCCTCTAATATAGTCCTGCTCTTGCATGTTGATGCACTTGGGATATTCCAGTTCACATCAGGCATGTTGAAGTCACCTGTAATGACAATGTCCCCCTTCTCTGCCATTCCACTGATTTCATCTATTAACAGGTTATCTAGATCCTCAGATTGTCCAGGGGGCCTATATATCACACCAATTCTGACCACAGCCCCCTCCTTAGTCTGCATGGTAACCCAGAGAGTTTCTAGTTCATTATGTGTATGCTGAATTATTGTTGATTGAAGTGTAGTCTTGACATAAATGGCTACTCCACCGCCCTTTCTATCCAATCTGTCTTTTCTGTACAATGTGTAACTGGGTATGGCTATCTCCCAGTCATTGTGATCCTTGAACCAAGTCTCTGTTATTGCAATCTCCACGTTCGGATTCGCTCGCTTTAGACAAGCTCCTGGACGAAGGGGCGGGAGCGGATCCGAGCACACTGACTGGACGAGAGGCTGTCCATGCACCTTAGGACCGGGGAAGGGTGAGATCGGATGACCTGGGGGGTTTTACACAGTGGGGCATCCCCAATCTGGGTGTCCGGGGGGCAGAGACCAAAGCCCAGAAAATTCTGGGTTTTGGTCCAATGACTAGATGATAGGTTTCCACTGTCAAACGACAAATAATTGAATGGTCTGTATGGCACAAAACAAATGTCTGTTGCTTCAAACTAATACTTCAGTCCTAGGGTCATCCAAATACTGGAGCAGCTGTTCCTCAACAATGTGAAGATCCAAAACTACTTGTTCTTTAGTAAATAAGGTGACAAGCATAAACCCACTTCTGCCATATCCGTATAAAGGTTCAGATAAGTATACATGACAAGGGGGCCAACCTCTACTTTCTGAGCTAATTGCAACTATAAAAGACATCTACGGGGGAAAAAAATCAGTTTAAATGGCACCTTTTGCAGAGCCAAAACAGATATGTATATATATATATATATATATATATATATATATATATTTATTATTGTTTATTTATATAGCGCCATCATCTTCCGTAGCGCTTTACAAAGTAGTAGTTACAGACAAGGTAGAAACATACGGTACATATAATATATCACGTGCAGTTTTACAGAGTTGACAATGGATATTCTGAGTACAAGATATAATAGGAAAGAGAGCCCTGCCCTTGCGAGCTAACAGTCTAAAGGATGAGGGGTGAAAACAAGGGGGAAAGATCACAAACAGTCAATATTGAGCTTTGTGGCATATTCCCTTTTGAAAGCTGGTTAAACCAGATTATATGCTTGTCTGTATAAGTGAGATTCAACCCTTTAAACGCCAGCCACGTAAATTTTATGTGGCTAGCGTTCTCTTACTTCACGGGCATCAGCGGGCCAGTTCCTGTGGATTCATCTAGAAGGGAGTCCAGGGGTCAGGGGGAGGTGACCTGGTGGTGACCCAAGTCACCCTGGACCAATCAGCGGGGGACGCATGGCAGCTGTCATCAGCCGGCGCCCCCTGCTATTTAAACGGCGATCACGCGGCGGCCTGCCTCTTTCCGCGGCGATCTAAGGTAAGTAAAGATCTGTATGTGTTGTGTATGTGTTTTGTGGGGTGGGGTGGGTTATTATCCTATATTGCTTCTAATTGGAAGCCCGGTGACGGGCAGATGATTATCAGGACGGAGAAGTGACAGTTCCTTTTGCTGGTCTCATTGTGGGAGAAATAAGGGCATCTAGATATGCGACGAGGCAGCTACAGGGCTCCACATACTGCAACAAATTCAGATTTATACCTCACTTCTGCCACCAGATCCTCTAATACCTTTATTATACTACTTAATACTTAAAGTGGACCAACACCCAGGATTTTCACTATCCTGGGTTTTGGTCCACTTCTGCGGGGCACCCCGATCGGGGGTGCCCCGCTGCATGAAACCCCCCCCAGAATGGCATAAAAAACTCAACTCACCCCGCTCCTACGGCGCATGCGCGGGCGCTCGTCCAATCAGCGTGCTCAGAGCCGCTGTGGTATGCACGTCCAAGGGACGGACGCTGGCAGCCGTATCTCGCACTTCCCTCTACAGGGAGCGAGCCTGTGCCGGCCATTCACAAATCTTGGGTTTGGTCCTTTCCCGCCGGGGCACTCCTTTTGGGGATGCCCCACTGTGTGAAACCCCCCAGATCGCAGAGCACAACTCACCTCTTCCCGGTCCTACTGCCCATGCGCGACCACTCGTCCAATCTCCGCGCTCGGAGCCGCTGACGTCGCATCGTCTAAGCCAGTGTCTCCAAGCGCGCTGGCGGTTGCATCCCCTGCTTCCTTCTAACAGGGAGCCTGCCTGCGTCGGCCATTCACAAATGCCTGGTGCAGGCACGCGCCCTGCTAGAGGGATAGCGGGAAGCGTCACCGGCTCGCGCATGCGCCGTTGGACCGGCAATCAAGGCAAGTGAATAGGGCGACCTGGGACGTTTCACACAGCGGGGCATCTCGATTTTACATATACCAAGTAAAGCCCTTGGCTTTGCTTCCTTTTCTTCGGGAAGGTTGAGCTGGGAAGAGTTTGTCATGGAGCAGCTTTAGGAGTCATGTGCTCACTGGGGTTGCCACCTGGCCAGTAGTTTTTTCTACTTTACTAGCCACTGGCCTGTATTTGCTTTTTACTAGTCATTTTAATTGCATGTATACTTTTCCCATCCTCAATCTCCAGTAAAAGAAAAACAAATACCGTCAGTGGCCAGTAACGTAAAATAATACAAGCCAGGTGGAAACCTTAGTGCCCGCTCTTCTTTGGTCAGAAACAGCTGCATGACCACTGTGGCTGGCAATGCTCACTACCGAGAGCTCTATGTGACAGAGAAGCTTTTAGACCACCTTGGTACGTAGCCTCATCCGTGGAGCTCAATTGTCCACTGGCACACAGGGGTTGAAGGGTGCAGGGGGGCTAATATTTGTGCCCGCATTTCTTTTTTTTTTTTAAAGACTTTGCCCAATATTCATAACAACATGAACTGGATGCAGTTGGCCATATTGCTTGCTGACCGAGCAGCCCCACCGCTGGTATTTTCCAGCGATGATACATTCAGTTAGTTACAGGAGGTGTACCCCCAATCCCCCCAGCAGCCACCATTCCCCCCAGGGCCAGCGTTAGCACCTGGCAAACCCGGGCAGCTGCCGAGGGCCCCCACTGGCAGCTGGCACAAATCTATAGGGCAAAAAAAAAAAAACCTTTTACTTACCTGCAGCCGCGATGCCTTGTATTTCGCCCTCTTCTCACCACGGAGGAGCTGGGGGGGGGGGCGATTGGACGCCCCGCCAGTGAAGATAATACCCAACGCGGCCTCCGATCACCCCCCCGGGCTCTTCCGTGGTGGGGAGAGGGCGAAACACAAGGCATCGCGGCTGCAGGTATGTAAAAGTTTTTTTTTTGCCCAGTAGATTTGTGCGGATGACTATGACTATGACTTCATCTCGCACCCGCCCCCCAAGAGGCACAGTAGCGCCGGGCGAGCGGAGGTGAGCGGATCGGCTGCCGGGTGATCGGTGAAGGGGGGGGCAAGGGATCACAGCCCCTCACCCCCTCCACTGATCACCCGGCATCTGTCATTGGGACAAAGGAGGATCGGAGGTGAGTAAAAGAAAAAAAAATGAATAAAATGCATTTTTTTACTCTGTGTCAGTGTGTTTTTATTTTACTGCTAACCCCTTGTGAACTGGTAAGGGATCAATTAGATCTCTATACCAGTTCACAAGGCTGGGGGCTGGCAAGTCACCTGCAGCTAGCGGGTTACTTGCCATTAACCCCCGCCCCCCCCCCAATTACCTGCCTCTCTAAAGGCCGGGGGGGGGGGCAGAAGAGCCCGGACCCACGGAAGCCATAGCTGGTCCCGGGCTGGTTATATCGGGGGGACCCCATGTCTTTTTTTTAACCCTTAAAATTCCATAAAAAATGGGGTGCCCCCCCAAGGCGGAGGGGGGAGACGCTTGGAGATGCTGAGCTATGCACGTCAGAGCGACGTCTTAGCTCAGCAACTCCAACAGCGCTGGCGGACACATCTTGTGCTCCCCTCTAACAGGGAGCACGCCCACGCTGGTCATTCTCAAATGCCTGGTGCAGGCGTGCACCCTGCTAGAGGGATAGCGGGGATGCGGCCCGCACATGCGCTGTTGGACCGGGATTAAGCACCACACAGCGGGGCATCCCAATTTTTTTTTTCTCGCTACTTTTTTGGTCCTTTATAGGTTATGGGGGGGGGGGGGGGGTTGGTGGTGACGGGTGCACGCCGGGCATAGCTCACCCACCAAGTGCAGCAGTCAATGGGGGAGGGGATGTCGGCCGACATGTCTGCCATTTTTGCTGTGTGATGGGTGAATATGAGGGGAGACAACGGACAGCCCTGTCTTGTGCCATTGGTAATCTTAAAAGAATCGGAGAGAACCCCATTAACCCTGACCTCAGCGGACGGGGAACAGTACAAGCTTCCGATCCAGCTCATGGCGTTAGGGCCTAGCCCTATGTGTCTGAGCGTGGCTAGCATGAACTCCCAGTTCACCCGATCGAAAGCTTTTTCAGCGTCCGTCGCCTGCAGGAGGGTAGGTATCCCACTCCGTTGTGCCAGATGAACGAGGTTCAACCCTTTAATGGTGTTGTCTCTGGCCTCTCTGTGTGGCATGAACCCCACTTGATCTAGATTTATGATGTGACTTTGGTAAATAATTTCAGATCTGCGTTCAGAAGGGATATCGGTCTGTAACTTGCACACTGGGCCGGGTCTTTGCCCTTTTTCGGGATGACCGAGATATAAGCTCTCAGGGTATCCAGGAGCCTACCACACTTGTCCCCTGACTGGTAGTAGAGTCTACGGCAATTGCTGATTTGTGCTTTAACCCTGTCGCAGCACAACATTTTAAGTTTCTCCCTAAGGGAGGTTAGGGTGGGTAGATATTCCGCGGCTAGGGACTCTTTATGTTTCCTTTCCGCTATCCCGATTTCTGCTAAAAAGTCCAGCATTTGCCTAGACTTCTCCTTTTTGATTCTAGACCCTATTTTAATGAAGATGCCTCTGATAACACATTGTGTGCCTCCCATAAAGTCCCAGGGCTAATTTCAGGGGAGGAGTTGAGATGAAAAAAATTTTTAATTTCTGTCTGTATTTCCTCCAGAATGCTTTGGTCTTCAAGTAAGGACGTATTTAGCCTCCAGGACCAGCTCCTCTGAATTTGGGGCAAGTAACCGTTAAGGAAACCGGGGCATGGTCAGAGACCGTAATATTGCCAATGGTGGCATCTGCAATTCTGCACAGAGAGGCATGAGGTACCAGGAACCAATAAATTCTCGAGTATGACCCATTGGGACCAGAGTAGAAAGTGTAGTCACGCTCGTTGGGATGGAGAATTCTCCACGGATCAACCAGTTTATAAAGTGCTAGGGTTTTCTTCAGCTTTTAAAGTTTCGAGTACAATTCGTGTGGGCTACCTCTACATGTATCTAGGAGGGGGTCTAGGGCAAAATTGAAGTCCCCTCCCAAGACAAGTTCCCCGTCTTTGAAGGAGGACAAAGCATCAAGAACCGATTCCAGGAAGGCTCACTGATTCACGTTCGGCATATACACATTGGCAAATGTATAGCTACAGGAGGCTATCTTTCCTTTAAGGAAGATCCATCGTCCCTCATCATCCGCCTCATAGTCCACCAGCTCCAAAGGCAGAGAGGCGCTTAGGAGTATGCTAACTCCCCTTGATCTGGAGTCTGTGGAGTAGCTATGATTGGCCCTTGTGTAAAATTCATTGCCGAGAGAGGGCGATTTGCCAACCTTGAAGTGGGTTTCTTGTAAAAAGGCCACTTGAGCCTTTAAACCTCTAAGATTCCTTAAGATAAGTGACCTTTTTTTCGGGGCTGTTGAGCCCTTTGGTGTTGAGGGAGACTATCCGGACCTCCGCCATGAGTGAGTCCACACTGGGCAGATCCGGTGAATCGTCAATCTGCGTTAGGCACCCAGAAGTCCCCGCCCACTGGGGAGGAACAGAAGGGGCAGGGGGAGAGACCAGATAAGTTGTAGGGAAGTGTGGTCAAAAGGGGAGAGGGGATATTAGACCTGGATGGGGGGAAGCTTTAAAACAATAACCCCTCAAATGGGGTGAATTCAGTCAACTAGGACAGCACGTGTCCGAGAGACCAGCCTATCGGGGAGTACTGCGTCCAACAGAGACCAGGAGGCACTACTAGGATCTCCGCAAGTCCTCACCCAGCCCATACTGACACTTCACTCCGAACCATCAGACGGTCTAAAGAACTCTACCCGAGAGGCAAAATCCCTCTCGTGCGGGGCTCCGGCTCAATTATTAAGTCAAACATTCCAGAACATATGTCGGTAACTATCAAGACAACTAAAACAACTAAAACAGCACAGAGAAAAGGCAACAATCTTACTGCGGCAATAGCTAGATCTTCAATTATCAGCCATTCCTCGTCCCCTCCCCCACCTCAGACGGAGAGACCGAAGGGGAGGGGGGACGTAGCCGCCCGTATACTCAGGATACTTTAGAATTTCTGGCTGAATAACCTCCGTAACGGGAGGACTCTAGAACGTCACCAGGGGGCCCCCTGGGTTGGACCTCTGAGGCGTTTGAGATCTCTGTAGCTCCTCGGCCCCGGGTTTCTCCTTCTCGGCGGACGTACAGGAAACTGATGCCCATTAGGGTTAAGCCAATCTGGGATGCTGATTGGGGCACACTCTAGGATCCCAAACAGTTCCTCTAGATCTTGATGTGTCTTCAGAAGGAATATTCCTTTAGCGTTCTTGATGAGCAGATGAAAAGGAAAGCCCCATCTGTATGTTGCACCCTTGTTGATGATGATCTCGAGCAGTGGTTTCAACATTTTGCGCATTTGGAGAGTCCGTTTGAACAAGTCCTGTAATATTTGAATTGCTGCTCCTTTAAAACTGATGGGGCCCTTGTTCCACGCTTTCCTTAGGATTTCCTCCTTCAGGGTGAACAGATGCACCCTGCAGACTATGTCCCTTGGGTAGGCTGGGTCCATGCTCCTGGGACCGAGCGCTCTATGGGCTCTATCAAGTTCGATGGGGGGTGGAAGGGTCCCTTTTAAGCACTTCATTAAATATGGTGGTGACGATCGCTTTAATATCTTCCGAGCCTTGCAGTTCTGGGGTACCCCTAATCCTTAGGTTGTTCCTTCTGCTGCGATTTTCTTGGTCGTCAAGGTGCAGGTGACAGGTCTAAATTATTGCGTCTTGGGAGTCACATCTAGCTTCAAACGCCCGTATTCGGCTATCATAAGTTGGGCCCTCTGCCTCAAGGACCTGAACTCTGTACGAAACTTGAGCTACTTCTTGACGAACTGCCGCTATTTCACGCCTATGCTTGGCTTCATATTTTGCGATTAGATTTTCAATCTCTGACTTCGACGGCATGCCTCCCAACAAACAGATAGTTTCCATCTGAATCTGCTGCTCCTGAAGCTTTTCCTCCGACGGAATTTCTACTTGAATATCTGCGCCCCAATCGTCAGGAGCTTCTGGAATAAAAGCTGAGGTCTACAGAGGAGCCGCTGGCAACATTATTACGGGGCTACAGCTCTGAGCAGCTGGGGTTCTTTCAGGGGAGGATCGGAGTGGGGATACTGGGGACCTCAAAAAGACACCCGGGGTCCCCCGTGCTGACTGTTCACCCTTTTTTTCCGGGCTGGGTCTCACCGGTTTCTGAGTGGGGGCTGTTGGCTGGGCACCTTGCGTCAACCACGTATATCGCTGGGGGGAATGTGGGGGGTACGCCGGTCTTGTCTCGGTTCTCGGCTTGAAGGCAAATCTGCCCAAGTTTGCTGTGGTTCTATCCCGGCCTCTGGTGTCCTGATCTTGCCCTCCTAGAGGAGAGCATGTCTCCCCTAATTCCTTAGGGCACAGCGTGTGGCTCTGAGGTCTCCTATTGACTTCTACCAGCGGAACACAGTGGTGTTCTGCCTGCTGCCTTCCTGTCATAAAGGTTAGCTGATCTGGCTGCAGGTCATGTCTCCCACTGTTCTCCCCCCTCTCTCCCTCTTGAAAGCGCTGACACTGTCTCCCATCACTGCCATTCAGTGTATCTATAAAGTCCGCCTGCGCCTTTAAGAGCGGGCCAGCGGCGCTGCTCCTGCCCCCGGCGGTCTCACTTGTATCTGGGGAGATGACGGCAGCCATCTTGCTGGTCCCCTCTGGTCTCTGCACAGCAGCCTCTAGGTGTGGCCCCGCTCTCTGCCTGCTCCTTTCACCGCCGCCTATGGCCCCGGGTTCTCCTGCGTCACTCACCCTACACTCCTCTTCCTCCACTCTGTCTCGACTGCCGCCGTCTGTATGCTCGGCGAGCGCTGTCTGATGGGTGGCGGACGTCATCTTGGTCCACCCATCTGTGACAGCCTCTGACACCTCATCGGCGGCTTCTCTCCGCTCCACTCCCGGGGTCGCTGTGCCTCTTCACTCTCGATTTCTTCACCGGAGATGTCACAGGATGAATATGTGGCACTCTCTTCTTCTTCCTCTCCTCGCCAGCGAGATGCCGCCTCCGCCGCCATCTTTATCTCCTCGGCCTCACTCCTTCTCCTCGCTTTCTCTGGCAGCCACCATCTCTTCTCCCTCTGTGCTTCTTCTGCCCTCTGGACATCGCGTTCTGGACCTTCAAATCGCCCCGTAAGTGGGGTAATTTGGGGCTGGGATGGCAGAAGAGGGATCACCCACGTCCTTCCAGAATCATGCCGGGACACGCCCCCCCCGAAAAGTGGTGTTTTAGTTGAAAAAGCGCAAGGTGCGCACTTTGTCTGCAGAGCAGGAAATTTCAAGTGAAATGCCTGTTATGCATACTCTTTGCTTTGGGGTAATTGGCAGCCCTACCCTTGGAGGTAGCTATGCATGTTGGGTATTGTTCTGGTCAGAGGACCTTGCCGTTTCAGATTTGGTTTGTTTTTTTTTGGTTAGCGCATGTTTTTTATAGGAAAATTAGGTCTTAATGCTGCATTTTTGCTATTTTTTTTAGGGAAATCCAGTACAACCAGTGAGTTTTGGGAAGGCTTGCATCCAGAAATCTGCCGCTACAACAACAAGCCTGATACGCCTAGAATGCTTGAGGTGTGTAATTTCAGTGAACATATGGTTTGTGGGGGTTTTTTTAAATAAAAAGTAGTGTTTTGGTTGAAAAAGCGCAAGGTGCGCACTTTGTCTGCAGAGCAGGAAATTTCAAGTGAAACGCCTGTTATGCATACGCTTTGCTTTGGGGTAATTGGCAACCCTACCCTTGGAGGTAGCTATGCATGTTGGGTATTGTTCTGTTCAGAGGATCTTGTCGTTTCAGATTTGGTTTGTTTTTTTTGGTTAGCGCATGTTTTTTATAGGAAAATTTGGTCTTAATGCTGCATTTTTGCTATTTTTTTAGGGAAATCCGGTACAACCAGTGAGTTTCGGGAAGGCTTGGGTCCAGAAAGCTGCAGCTACAACAACAAGCCTGGTACGCCTAGAACCCTGGAGGTGTGTACTTTCAGGGAACATCTGGTTTGTGGGGGGTATTTTAACTTTCAAAGTGGTGTTTTGGTTGAAAAAGAGCAAGGTGCGCACTTTGTCTGCAGAGCAGGAAATTTCAAGTGAAATGCCTGTTATGCATATGCTTTGCTTTGGGGTAATTGGCGCCCCTACCCTTGGAGGTAGCTATGCATGTTGGATATTGTTCTGTTCAGAAGACCTTGCCGTTTCAGATTTGCTTTGTTTTTTTTTTGTTAGCGCATGTTTTTTATAGGAAAATTTGGTCTTATTGCTGCATTTTTGCTATTTTTTTAAGGAAATCCGGTACAACCAGTGAGTTTCGGGAAGGCTTGCGTCCAGAAAGCTGCAGCTACAACAACAAGCCCAGTACGCCTAGAACGCTTGAGGAGTGTACTTTCAGGGAACATATGGTTTGTGGGGGGTATTTTAATTGAAAAGTGGTGTTTTGGTTGAAAAACCGCAAGGAGAGCAAAATGGTTCTATATTCTTTGAAAATTGGCTCAGTCGCTCTTTTCAGTTTTACGTGTCTCCTGGGCAGGAAAGGATGTCTACCAATACATATGTGGTACTGTTGCAATTGGGAGGAATAGGGCTTTTACACACAATATGATTTTCTGGAACATGTTTTATTAAGAAAATGCACTACAAATTGTAAAAAAATGTTTTTTTGTTTTTTTTTAACATATTTTCCACAAAAATATTTAAAAAACACTGACATTCTTACAAACAAGACACTTCATGTGAAAGCCCAGACTGTGCTGAAAAAAAAACAATATATAATTTTCCAGGGAAATACTGGGAAATCCCTTCAAAAATCGTGTTGAACATGTGGAGCGCAAAATAGTGCAAAATGGTCTGGCAACAAAGGGTGACAAAATCTCAAGGTAGGCTGGTGGTTAAAGGGTTAAGGGCACCTTTGAAGGTTTTGAGAGTTGTGGAGTGGCGGATTGGCTGGGGGAGGGTATTCCAGAAGTTTGGAGTTGCACGTGAGAAGTCTTGGAGGCGGGCATGAGAGGAGGTGACCAGGGTGGAGGACCGGAGAAGATCAGCAGCAGAGCGAAGACTGCGTCTAGATTGATATTGTCATCTGGGGCATATATATATATGCATGATTAAACTAAAACACTTTGAGACATTCTTAAAGTCCCTGTCCAGACAGACACTAACTTCCGCATTGGGAACAATGTAAAATGAGCCATATTAAAGATTATATGCAAATGCCCCAGGGACGAACTGGCCATGGGCTGCAATGCTATAGGGCCTGGTTGAGCTGCTGATTTTTACATCCCCAAGGAACCCCAGCTCATGTTCTGCCCCTAATGCTTTAGCATCAGAATTATGGCTGTGATTGGGGCATACCCACCCATGCCACATTACCTGCCCCTATATAAAAAAAACTTCAGTGCAATTGGCCATATCCACCCCTGCTTTTGATGTGTGCCTGCAGTGCTAAAGCTTCAGCCTTGGAGTACACTTGGCCTCTGCTATTGAAATACTGTAATCTCAGCAAAGCTGCTTTCTTCACTACAAGTTTTGTGTTGTGGATGAGCTGAGAAGCCTGTGTCATGGCGCAGCATTATGAATCTTGAGAATGCTGTTCTGTGGTCAAAGATAGCTGCAGCACCAATATGGTTTGCCAGGCTCAATAACCATGCCGAGAGCTCTAGCGCCATGGCTGGTAAGACCACGTGTTGTGCGGTCCTGGAAGAATGAAATTGATAGTAGAGGCAAATTTTGGGGAAGAGGTACATGGGACAGGCATCTGGTAAGCTGCCTGATTTTTGCTGTTGGGTTTAAAGTCCCTTTAAGAACTGCAATTCGGGCAGATGCTATTACATCATTGAATATAAGGTCTTCTGGAACTTGGAAACCTAGTGTATTGTATTTATCCCTCCAAACATTACCCTCCACCCAAAAACAATCTCCCTTGTAAAAAGCTCCTGCTGCGCATCCAGAGCATCCATGTGCATGCCAAACATGACATCATACACAAAGCTCTGTCCCGCTAAGGGAAATTGAAATATGATTACTATTTGAAACCTCAATTATTAAAACAAATTGATAAAACATTATAACACATTTAAAACAAATTGTGAAGATTTGTTCATACTAACTTAGCAAATGTTTTTGTATTGTCCAAGATAAATAGAGTGCAAATTTAGATTACAAATAATTTGCAGCACTTTACAGTAAACAACGTAGCTACTGCCCTAAATGAGCTTACAATATAAACACCCTGACATATTTAAACTAGAAGGCTGATTTGATCTAAGGTCAATTCTCAAACCCATCGGTAGAATTCTAACCCTGCCATCATAGTGAATCCTCAAATTATTTTGCTACTTCATTTTAAGAATGAAAAATGAAGAACTCAATAATATGCAGTGTGCGACGACCCCTCCTCCACAAGCAGCGTGGAGCCCCCTCAAGAACCCCATAACAGGCAGCGTTTAGCATTCCCCCCCTGCACTCAAGAACATAATACCAAGTAGTGTGCAACCCCCCCAAAGAACCTAATAAAATACAGTGTGTAGAACCCCAACCCCCAGTAACCTCATAACAAGCAGTGTGCAGAAAACCCCCTATAAATCTCATAACAGCCAGTGTGCAGATTCCCCCCATTAACCCCATAACAAGCAATGTTCAGAATAACCCCACTAACCTCATAACAAGCAATGTGCAGGCAGTGTGGTAGAACTGGGGTGTTTGCTGGGTGGCTCACACAAGTGACATATGCTGTTAAGTGACATGAGATGGAGAGCAGCAAGCAGACTGGGCTGGGACTCTGTAAGTATAACTGTTATCTGTCCCTCACCATCCGCTCTGTCATAATGCTACTCACTCCACACACGTGCGCGATGCAGGTCTCCCCCAGGATTTAAAAGAAAATTCCTTTGTTTTCATTGGGAGCCAGCTGTACACAGGCCACTCCCACCCACCAGCTGGAACCAGGGCACAGACATTTTCCACCCACTTTTAAAATACTGTTGGTGGTTTACATGAAACAGCACGGGGGGGGGGGGTCATGCATGATAATACCCCTATAAACCTGGCTTTTTCTTACCTGCTCCATGCTAGCTCAGTGAAACTATTCTCCGCAACTAGCCTCTGTATGGCATTCATAAAACAAGTAGAGACCCACGTGACATCAGCAAGTCAGGGGACCAAGTTTTGCAGAGGGAAGCAAGACAAAACTGGGGTTACAGGGGGGTAGGGGAGATTGGCATTTGGAATCACCTTTTGTTGCAGTAAAAGGAGTGGGTGTGCACTAAGTCACTGTGACTGCTAGGAGACAGGCCCTCCACCTTATATGACACAGGTGAACAAGCATTGCAGTGCAAAATCAAGGGAGATGGTCCCTCCCAATTAACAGGTCACAACTATACCTCAAACCGATTATGAGTGACAAGTGCATTTCCACACTAATAAACACAGGTTTCCTGTGAAACACAATTACTTATCCTGTAATTCTACTTCTAACTTTGATGTGCCTGGAGTTCTATGATTACTTATCCTGTCATCCTAAAAATGATCCTATGTCTTTCATTTAATCATTACCCAGAGACTAAATAGATCAAGGCTGTGTCTGACTACAAACCTTGAATAAACAACTTGCAATGTCCTGGATAAAAAAAAATATATGCATAACTACAGCAATTTACCAAACTGTTGAAATTTTTGTCTTCTTCGAGGAGAATCTCAAGATAACCCAACTGTTTAAAAAGCATCCAAAAAGAACACTTACCCTCATTTACAAATTCCAAATATTCTTCATCATGATTACTGTAACCTTAATATGAATAGCATCCAGAACTATCTTTTCCATACCTGTTGGCTGACGGCAGCAGTGAAATTACAGCAAGAGCAGAAAGTTTTCTCCTTTCAGGCTGAGTAATGTTATCCATACGATCCACCCACATTTCAATCATATTCCCAAGTATTAGATCAGCCTACAGATAAAAAAAAAAGAAAAAAATTAAAGCTTGGCAAACATGGAGAGTATTAAAGATAAACTTCCCTACAATATACAGACTTCAGAAACCATTTCACCTGATCAGACCTTGATGCCATTGATGCTGGGATCATGTAATCATTCTGACAGAAATATACCTTGCAAAAGAAGTAGCAGAATGTTCTAACACAGCCCAGAGGCTTTTTTTCCCTTTGTAATTACTGGAGGAGAACAGAACTCATTTTGCTTAATGCTACGCTGCACTTATAGGTCTTCTCTTACAGCACAAACGAAAAACCTGGACCTTATCATTTGTCATGTAAACCAGAAAATCTAACCTCATTACCTGGATGTCTTTAGAGAATTGTGCAGCAATTACAATATATGTTATGTTCCATCTGCAGTTAGCTCTGCTGTAAGGTAGATGTGCAGTGATTATAGCATTTATCAGGATACAATAGCACATGGTAAAATAAGAAACAGTTTGATAGTGCTTTTTTTGGCACTCACAAATGGGGTATTTAAAGTGAACAAGTGGATCAAATGGTTAAAGAGCTGGTCCACTGAAGCCACAAATCGGCTACAGGCATACTTTGACTGCATGGATTGGGATATACAGGTGCACCTCTAATGAGGCCATGTACGCCATCTGCCTCAGACGTTGCTGCATGGGGAACAGCATTTTCAGGATTTTTTTTTCTGTTTTTTTGTTAATATTTTTTATTATCTCATTAGTGGTTAAGTGGAGATGGGGGGTGCTGATGCACACTGTCACATATTTACAGTTAATCATAGTTGGCTCAGTGGCCTTGGTCCCATCTCTTACTTCTCGCAACACTGATCATAGGGAGGTGCACAACTCTTCTATTCATCCTGGGGGTGTCTTTCTACAGTTTGCCTAAGGCAGCAGAGAGGCTAGGTTCACCCCTGATGCCATATGCAGATCTTGGAGAAATGGACCAGCTCAGTGATCTCATACAGGTCATTCTGCATGGATATGATGATTCCAACAAAGACCAGCAGCAACTTTGGTTGGTTGAGTAAGCCCTGGTTGAACAGCAAAATCAGAAAGATCCGAAACAGGAAGGTAGAGGAACACACAGCAGGGAACATTCCACTGCTCAATGAACAAAGGAACCTGCTCAGGAAGGAGAGCAAAGCAACAAAAAAGGGGGTTTAGGGTTGAATGCATGGGTAGTCTTAAAGCTTGTTAATGCAAACAAATAGAGATTTTTGTACTCACAATTTGTTGAGATGCTCAGGTGCCTGGCATCTGGGGAATCCTTCCAGTATTATGCTAGTGTGTGATGGGTGTACAGCAAGTGCTGTGCATCCAAGGGTTTGCTCAGGTAAGCTGCATCCTTAAAGTGGGCCAAAACCCAGCATTATGACTATCCTGGGTTTATATCCTTGCCCCCAGGACACGATCAGGGGTGCCCCGCTGTGTGAAACACCTAGGTCGCCTAAACAAACTCACCTCTTCTCAGTCCGACGACGCATGTGCGGCCTCTTGTCCATTCAGCGTGCTTGAATGCGCTGACGTCCCTTTGTCGCCAGTGGCAGCAAAAACGGCCGGTGAAGCGCCCGACGGAGCACAGGCCACGGGCAGAGCTGATGCTGAGTAGCCGCAGGAGAAAGACCCAAGTGCATGCAGCCGCCATAGACCACAAATGACCCCACTGGGAAGAAGTACTCAATACTTACTTCTGGTAGCCATGCACCTAAAAAAAAAAAAAAAAAAAAGGCGCCACCCTGCAGACTTGGGAGAAGTCTGGACGAGAGGGGGATACAGGGAGGGTGGGACACCTCTGGGAACACAGTGAAACTATTCTCTGCAACTAGCCTCTGTATGGCATCCATAAAACAAATAGAGACCCGTTTTTGCAGAGGGAAGCAAGACAAAACTGGGGTTACAGGGGGGTAGGCGGAAGGGGAGATTGGCATTTGGAATCACCTTTTGTTGCAGTAAAAGGAGTGGGTGTGCACTAAGTCACTGTGACTGCCAGGAGACAGGCTCTCCACCTTATATGACACAGGTGAACATGCATTATGCTACCACAGTAGCTCCGGGGGGGGGGGGGGGGGGCTTATGTTCTTAAGCACATTAAATTTATTTTATTATTCAAATTCAGCTCTCAAACAGAACCCAACAGACAACAGATCTGGGGATGCCACCATGTGCAGCCTGTCTAAAATGGCTGCACCTAGGACCCGTAGCGGCAAGAGAATCGTGCTGAAGGGGCGAGGTAGGGGGCGTGGCTGAGATGGCGGCCTGAGAGGAGGCAAGTCTAAGGGGCTCTAGTAAAAATCCTGACCATCTTACCCTGGTCACTTCATCCCGGGCAGCGATCGGCTGTTGTGTCCTCTGGGGTGCGTCGGGGCGGGCTGGTGGCGTCCATGCCCAACTGAAGAGCCCTCTGACAGCGGCGTGGAGGGGAGGTGAGAGGTCCCCGGCAGGTCTGCGGCCGACACTGAGCAGAGCTCAGACAGGAGGAGCGGCCCCGAGATCCACAGCGGTGCGGGCCGCCGACAGTGTGAGAATGAGAGGCGAGCACCTGCGGAGGAGGCACCGTCAGCGGAGAAGGAGGGGGGGGGAAGGCTTGCCACCATTTTGTGGAGGGGGCTCGGACTGAGACGCCTTGTTCAGCGTGTCATCCAGCCTGGAGAGGGGGAGAGGTGCTGACGGGGGACTGGCTGCAAGCTGCTGAGTAGCTGTGCAGTGTGTGAAGAGCCTGGAGAGGAGACACTGCCCTGATACATGATACAAGTTTAACAGTAATCCCCTGAGCACCACCTTCACCAGATTGTTATCACCAGCAAGCAGCCTGTGTAATCCACTATACTATATCTCCTGCAGTGCACAATATTAACCCTTTGCTAGAGGGTGGCTGTGCAATACATGTTTAAACAGCATTACTGCATATGGTCCATACTGGAGCTACCCTGTAGTGACCAATTGCCGGGCCTCTCTGGGTGGCCGTCGGGACCAGGCGGACACCAACAATAATTATACCTGTGCCAGATTGCCCACCAAGGTGCCACCTGCCCGCTCTACATCCCCTGCTTTCAATTGCTCCCCCTTCCTGGGACTATCAATCTTCCCTAATTTAGCTTCGGTGTAAAGCTGGTTGGACTCGGCCCTATATCCTCCAGCGTGTATTGACCGGAATGGACCTGCTTCTGGAGCAAACTCTCCGCAAACGTTATAACTGGCGGTATAGCTCCCTACGCTTCCTGACTCTCTCTCTCTTTCGTTTTGCATCACAATCAACGGGTGGAATTATCTCTTCGTGCTCCCTTCTATGGGAGGGAATAAAAAGCGCAAATCCACCTTCATGAACAACAGTACCCAAACAATGGAGGACCCAGGGGGGGTCGGGGCAGGAGCCCTCTAACCCTGATACAGCAGCCATCATGGCGGCTATAGCCTCGTGGCAAAATATTCTAACTACCAAATTTGACAGCCTGCAGGAGCAGTTCAATTATTTTCGCCACGACCTGGATAAGGTTCGCAATCGGATGGGAGAAGCGGAAAGGAGAATCAGGGATACAGAAGACCGATTAACTGCACAGGCTGGAAAAGTGGCGACACTCAGGAGGCAGGCTGCTGCTCTTACGGAGAGGGCCGAGGACTCGGAAAACAGAAATAGGAGAAATAATATCATAATTCTGGGGCTGCCGGAGACATCTGAGGGCCCCTCCCCGGAACAATTTGTGGAGAGGCTCATCGGGGAGGTTCTAGTGCCAGTATCTCTATCCAAATTTTTTACAGTAGAAAGGGAGCACAGGATTCCCACAAGACCCCTTCCGCCAGGAGCCCCACCGCGTCCGTTCATATTTAAAGTGCTCCACTACAGAGATCGGGGCGCTATACTGACTGCCGCTAGGATGAAGGGAGTGGTGACTTACAACAACGCTCAACTGTCCTTTTTCCCGGACTTTACGTCGGAGGTTCAGAAGCAGCGGCGCACCTTCAATGGGGTTAGGGAGAGACTCCGGCGCAAGAAGATCAAATATGCCATGTTGTTCCCGGCACGGCTGCGGGTCCAGGATGGAGAGTCGACAAGATTCTTCACGACGGCTGAGGAAGCTAACAACTGGCTGGACTCCCTTCCTGGGGGCTTGAGCAGTCTGGCTGCCCGTTTGTATTTGCTGGGCGGCTGCGATTGCTGGACCTCTGCTTTTAGATCTTCCTGGATTGCTAGTTCGGTCGTGGACGTGGCCGGCCTGGCTCGGCACACGGTTGGGTTCGGTTGATCTAATGTTGATTTACAGCTATTCGTTGTTATGCGGTTGCTGCCCGGTTGACGAGATCATCCTTTACTGACTACTGCAGTGGTGTTACGGCCCTGGGTTCCCATGGTCCAATTGGCTTCCCACCCTCTCTCTCGACTCCCCTACCTACCTTCCCCGGTGTCTCTCCCTCCCCCCTTCTGTCAGACTTGTATATTCTCCTGGATCCGCCCTTTCCCTTTGCTACCCTGGGAACCCACGGCGGGTGGTGTGTTAGTCAGTTAAATGGGTTATAGTTATCCTGTTTTTTTGGCCCCTGGTTGACAGGGTCCACGCCTCCTTATAGACAACTCACCTACGTTGGTATATAGTTAATGTTCTTGTGGAGGGGGGGAATGCAAGGCTCACCTATGTTTGGGTTGGTAGAGCGGGGTGGGTGTGGTTTGGGGGCGGGATCGGGGTATGTATATATATATATATATATATATATATATATATATATATATATACTCTTGTATAATGTTTAGCTGTAGTAGTTCTATTTGTTGGATCTGTTTAGCTTGGTCAATGTTTGGATGGATGGATGGATGGATGGATGGATGGGTGTGTGACGAGACTTGGAGTAAAGGTTGGCGGGGGGGGGGGGGGGCTCTCTGCAGTTATTAATATCGGTCATGTTAATGGGTAGTGATGGAGTGTAAGATCCTTTCCTGGAATGTCCGCGGGCTTAATGATAAGATCAAGCGGACAACAGTGGTTCAATTTGTTAAGAGATACAAGCCTCAAGTGGTTATATTACAAGAGACCCACCTCGTGGGCCAGAGGGCCTTGGCGCTGAAACGCCCCTGGATATCGCACTCCTACCACTCCCTGTTCTCATCCTACTCTAGGGGTGTCACAGTGCTGATTGCTAAAAACACTCCTTTTACACTGTACACTAAATATATTGATCCGGACGGGTGCTTTGAGATTTTGCATGGTAAATTCTCAGACATGGATCTAATTCTGGTTGGCCTTTACATCCCTCCGCTGTGTGATATGCAGATCCTGCAGCATATCATGGGGAAGGTGATGGAGTACCCTCCCGATCCAGTGCTCTTGGCCGGGGATTTAAATTTGGTGATGGAGGGAGCCCTGGATAGGTTGGGAGGGAGTGCCGGCCCCAAAACACGATTAGCTTCCTGGGCTGAGGCAGTGGGTCTGGTTGAGATCTGAAGGTGGAACCACCCAGTAGAGAGGGTGTATTCTTGTCACTCAGCCCCGCACCGTACTCTCTCCAGGATTGACCTGGCCTTTGCCTCACCACAGTTGCCGCCCAGGGTCATGGCGTGCGACTATCTCCCCAGGGGGATTTCGGACCATTCCACCCTACTGGTCACGGTGGGAATATCAAACACGCGCAGGAGTCTGGTGGGGTGGGCCCTGAATCCACTCTGGTTGGATGTCCCGGGGGTTAGGCAGAACCTGCAGATGGCTATTGAATCCTTCTGGGCATGTGATACTGGGGAAACGACGGTTAATATAGCATGGGGTGCTCTTAAGGCAGTGAAGAGAGGTAGTGCCATTGGTGCTATAGAGCTAGGAGGGGAAGGGCAGTAGCAGATATTGAGAATAAAATAGCCAAAGCGGAGGAGGAGTTTATAGCTTCGGCCGATCACAGTGTGCACTCAACTATGCAGTCCCTTTAAAGAGAATATAATTTGCTCCTCATGGCCCAAAAAACCCTACTGCTAAAACAAGGCAATATATTTGATAAGGGAGACAAAAATGGGAAGACGCTTGCGTTTCTGGCTAAAGCAGAACAAGCCCCTAACACTATCGCGAGTATTACATGTGGAAATTTTACAGTGACAAATGGGGAGGACATAGCTAGACAATTCCAATCGTACTATGCAGCACTGTACTCTTCGAAAGTAACATACTTGGAGAAGGAATTGGAGGGGTACCTGGCTGGGATTACCTTCCCTGTCCTCGCCGAGGAGGACAGAGAGTCCTTGGGGGGGCCCATTACGCTAGAAGAAGTTAGGGGGGCGATTGGAGCAATTCCTAATAGGAAAGCTCCGGGGCCAGATGGGATTCCGGCGGAATGGTACAAACGGTACGCTGAGTTGGTCGCTCCAAAGCTGCTTGAGGTGCTGAGCCAGGCAGTTGAGGCCGGGGTCTGCCAGATTCCTTCTCCGAAGCACATATTGTTTTGATCCATAAAGAGGGTAGGCCACCAGACTCCTGCGCATCATATAGGCCTATCTCATTGTTGAATCAGGATGCGAAGGTGCTAGCGAAAATCTTGGCAACCAGACTGAACAAAGTAATTTTTCAGCTGGTCGGTCCGGATCAGGCAGGCGCCATGCCAGGGCGTACCATACATATAAACCTTCGCAGACTGATGTCTAACCTCCAAATCATGCATGAGAACTGGGGGAGCCGGGCGGTCGCCTCCCTGGATAACGAGAAGGCATTCGACTTGGTTGAATGGCCATATATGTGGGTGGTGCTCGCCGAATTTGGGCTTCCACCAGCCTTCATCAGCTATGTCAAGTTGTTGTATGGGGGTCCGGTGGCTAGGGTGAGGATGAATGGAATTTTCTCAGACTCGTTCCCTCTGAGTAGGGGTACTGGACTGTCTCCGTTGCTCTTCGCCCTGGCCATGGAGCCACTAGCAATAATTATTAGGAGGTCCCCTGCCATCACCGGGTGGAGACTGAATGGGGTTGAGGAGAAGATATCTTTATATGCGGACGACACGCTGGTATACCTGGCGGACTGCTTGGGCTCCCTGGACACCCTGCTAGATACTATTGGGAAATTTGGGGAGTTTTCTGGGCTCAAAATCAACTAGGATAAATCCAGCTTATTGCCGGTAGATGGGGTGGACAATTTGGTGGTAACCCCCAGATCCCTGCTGAGGGTGGTTAGCCAGTTTAAGTACTTGGGGATTGTTATCAGCTGTAAGCCAGTGAAATTTGTCGAACTAAATATCTCTCCAGTGGTGGCCCAACTGAAGAGGCGGGTGGCACAGTGGGCGAATCTGCCCCTATCTGTATTGGGTAGAATAAATATTTTTAAAATGATCTTCCTGCCCAAACTACTGTATCTATATCAGGCATCCCCAGTATTACTGCCCTGCTCACACTTCAAATTGGTCGATTTAATAATCTTTGGGTTTTTCTGGGGCCAGTCATCACCGAGACTAAACAGAGAGATCATGAAATCCCAGGTGTCTGAGGGTGGATTAGCAGTACCACATATGCTTATGAATTTTTATGTCGCGCAACTTCTGTAGGCACACTGGTGATCTTGCTTGAAGTGGCTTTGTTGGGGTCTGAGGAGAGGGTGTCTACCCTAGTGTATAAGGGTACGGGGAGAGATCCGGGTCTGACCGGGTGCATGAGAACGGTATGTAACATCTGGAATAGAGTGGTTGGTCTGGGCCTAGAGCCAAATGGGGGCCCCTCCTGGTCACCGTTCACCCCCTTGTGGGGCAACCGTAAATTAGAGGAGTTATATGGCATGCAGGAAACATGGTTCTGGGGGAGGAGGGGTGACCGGGAATTGGGCCAATTATACAGCTCTGGAGTTCCCAGGTCGTTCGAGCAGTTATGTGGATCATTTCAATTGTCACCAAGAGATTTCTTTAGATACCTGCAACTTAGGCATGCGCTGCGGGCTCAGTTTCCAGGGACCGTTCCACGGATTCTCGAATCTCCAGTGGAGCTGGCGATCAGGGCAAGGGATCTGGGGAAAGTCACCTCCTCCTTATATAAGACGTTGCTGGGATGTCTGGATTCCCCTCGGGGGAGGGCAGAAACAAAATGGCATGCATTGGATCCTGGCTTGGACGGGGATGATTGGGATGAAGTGATGAACAACATTCATTCGTCAGTAGTTGAGGCCAGAGATAGGCTTATACAAACTAAATCGCTGCACCAGGTGTATATTATGCCGGCCCAGCTGCATAGAATGGGATTATTGGAGAAGGATCAGTGCCCACGATGCGGGAGGGATGGTGCCTCTTGGGAACATATGACTTGGTCGTGTGCAATCATTGGGCGATACTGGGGAGAAATTATTAAGTAGTGAGTAGGGTGATAGGTTTCCGGATACAGGGCTCGGTCGCAGTCTGTCTCCTGGGACTGGTGGAGTCGGTATCCGAAGTGGAGGCGCAAAGATCATTATTGAGGTTATTAACGTTCTACGCCAGAAAGTATATACTGATGAACTGGAAACATCCTGCAATGTCGTCCGTACAGGCCTGGAAGAGGCTGGTTAACCAGAAGCTACCCCTGTATAAATTGACCTACACTGCCCGGGGAGTCCCCCAAAAATTCGATAGGGTCTGGGAGCCATGGATGCAATGTATGGAAACCGTTTTCGTATTGGACCATGATATTTAGTTTGGTACTCATAACATGTGGACGGAACATTATCCCTGGTCAGCTGCTGCCCACACTAACACTGAGTTTCGTGAATGAATGGTGTGTGAGTGCGTGTCCTTGTGTTTAGGATGTTTAAAGTCCGTGGGGTGCCTAGTGCACCAGTGTTGTATTGTTGCTTGTTGTGTTTATTCATTTTAAAAGCAAAATAAAAACTTCTAAAAAAAAAGAAGGGGCGAGGTAATTTTTTTAATTTGTTGGAACCCCCAGCCCTGCCTCAGCACCAGGAGAGGGGGACAGGGTGGGGGAGGAATACTATTTGGGGGCTGGACATCCAGTCTAAACCACACAACAGATCACATCTCGTACATCATACATTGCAGTGCAAAACCAAGGGAGATGGTCCCTTCCAAATAACAGGTCACAACTCCTACTGGTGGGCTGGCCCTTAGACCTGCATCTGGGAGGAATTAAAATTCACTCCTGCTCTAGTCCTGCTACTAGTTAACCCATTTGTGATAGATTTGGTGTCCCTGTATGGAATCCTGACAGGGAAAGAGCATTGTCTGGGAAGGTCTCATGGAGGGTACATGGAGTCCTTCAAGTGCTGCTCTCCCCAGCTCCAACTGCAGGTTCAAAGCAAAGGCTATGTTATAGCAACCAGGCTCAATCTTGATTCTGATCATCTTACCATTTCCAGCCAAGTCTGGGCTTTACCATGAAATGCCTTGTTTGGCCTTTAAAAAATAAAATAAAATGGTGTGGGGTCCCCCCTTCCCCGCATAACCAGCAGCTCTGGGGGCTTGTAGACCAGGACTCAGTGCCCCCACTAAGGCTACAAGCCTGCACAGCCTTTGCAGCCCCTGTGGCTCTTCTGACGTCCCACCGGTCTTTGGTTTAATGGCCCAAGCCTTGTAAACTGGTATAGGGGTCTCACGGATGCCCTACCACTCCAGAAAGGGTAAAATGTAAAAACACACACACATCAGAAAAAAATATTTTATTATTTTATTTTTTAATACTTACCTCCGATCGATCCTTCCCAGAAAACTGTGTCCCACGACGATCACTCTGGTTTCTGCTCTCCTGCTGCAGTTGGAAGCCTTTTATAATTGCGTGTTGGAGCATAATAAAAAGACAATTTTTTTGAGTACTCACCTGTAGAATTGCTTTTACCATGCATGGCACGGCCTGCTTCATGAAGTCATTACATCTGGGCCATTCCGCCACAAGGTGGCGCAGTGTACTGCAGAAGAGTTGTGGCTCCTTCCGGTACCATATAAAAACAGAATTACCATAGACTTATCTAGTGTTGACAAGCAGTTATTTCAAGAAACCGGGAGATAATAAAGGTAAAACAGGTAACAAAACCCAAACTAACTTGGAACAATCACCATAAAGAGGCAACCAAGAACAACGATAACAAGGGTGCGGTGAAGCAGGCCGTGCCATGCATGGTAAAAGCAATTCTACAGGTGAGTACTCGCAGAATTGTCTTTTTCCCATTGCATGGCACGGCATGCTTCATGAAGCCATTACATCTGGGACTTCCAAAAGCAGTGTCAATAAAGTAGGGGGGGATCCCCAAAGAGTAACAACAGGCAGTTTAAACCACCACCGACTGAAGTACCTTGCGGCCAAAAGCAGCATCAGCTGAGGCCTTAACATCAACCTTGTAAAACTTGGAAAAAGTATGTACAGAAGACCAAGTTGCGGCCTTACAAACTTGTTCAACAGAAGCTTGGTGCTGAAAAGCCCAAGACGCACCAATAGCACGAGTGGAATGAGCAGTAACCCTAAAAGGAGGAGCCTTCCCCCTGGCAGAATAGGCCTGCTCCACTGCCTGACGGATCCACTTGCTGATAGTGGATTTAGCAGAAGGCAAACCCTTCCTAGGTCCAGCAGGAAGAACAAAAAGAGCGTCAGATTTCCGGAAAGGCTCAGTAGCAACCAAATAAAACTTTAGAGCCCTGACAACATCCAAAGAGTGAAGGGCCGCTCCTTGGAATTAGCAGGGTTAGGACACAAAGAAGGCAAAACAATGTCCTGACTGAGATGAAAAGCAGATACACCCTTAGCCAAGAAATCCGGCTTAAGCCGAAACACCACCTAATCCTGATGCCTTTCAAAATAAGGAGGTTTGATGGAAAGTGCCTGACAGAAGTAATGGCCACCAAAAAGGCCACCTTAAGAGTCAGAATGGGCAAAGCAGCCCCACGTATAGGCTCAAAGGGAGGCCCCTGCAGACCAGACAACACCAGATTCAGGTCCCAAACTGGGAGCATAGGCTTACGTGGCGGACGCATATGAGTAACTCCCTGGAAAAAAGTCTTAACCAACTGGTGATTGGCAAAGGATCTTCGGAAAAAAATTGCCAGAGCTGACACCTGTCCCTTGAGGGTACTAAGTTGAAGGCCTGAATCCAAACCATGTTGCAAAAATTCCAGAATCCTGGGGATAGAAAACACCCGACAAGGAAAAGACTTGGACTCACACCAGGCAATGTAAGCATGCCCGATCCTGTAGTAGATAAAGGACGAGGATTTCTTCCTAGCCCTAATTATGGTATCAACAACAGAAGCCGGCAAACCCTTTTCCATCAGGATTGAGGTTTCAGCAGCCAAGCTGTTAAAGCCAGCGTTTGTAAATTGGGATGGCACAGTTGTCCCTGAGTGAGCAGATCTAGATCCTTGGGCAGGGCATACTGATCTACTGCCAACTGCACGACGTCTGCGAACTACACCCTCCTTGGCCAACAGGGGGCCACCAGAATGGCTGGTACCCCTTCCTGGGCTATCTTGCGTAGCACCCTGCCCAGCAGAGGGAATGCACCTGATCGCCCTCAGTTCCAGGACATTGATGGGAGCATGGGCCTCCTGGGGGCCCCACCGACCCTGGAACTTCAGAGACTTCCAAAAGCCCCCGCAACCGGTCAGACTGGCATCTGTGGTGACAGTCTCCCAGCACTGGGGCAGAAAGGTCCTGCCCACTAGAAGGTTCCTTGAGTCCAGCCACCACAAGAGGGACTATCTGGCCAGGGGGAACAGAGTAAACTCCTGATCCAGGGACACAGGGTCCCGATCCCAAACTGACAAGAGGTGCAACTGAAGAGGTCTCATGTGAAACTGAGCAAAGGGGACTGCCTCGAAACAGGACACCATCAGGCCCACTAACTGCATCCCTTGCCGGATGGAGGGATGGGGACACAAGAGCAGAGCCCGAGCCTGCTTCTGAAGGCCCTCCACCTTCTTCTGAGGCAGGAATACCTTGATGTGAGAGGTATCCAGAGCCATGCCGGAGACAGTGAAGACTTGGGATAGTTGATCACCCAGCTGAAGGACTCAAGAGTGGAAGTCACCACCAGAGTATCCTTCTCGGCCTGAAGATACAAAGCTGCAATCAGAAGGTCGTCCAGGTAAGGGAGGATGCGAATGCCCTGATTCCGCAGCAGAGCCATTACGCCCGCCAGCACCTTGGTGAACACCCGAGGGGCCGAGGTGATACCGAACAGTAAAACCACAAACTGGTAATGCTGATCCTCTAGAGCGAACCTGAGAAATCTCTGATGACCTGGAAACATTGGCACGTGAAGGTAGGCATCCTTGATGTCCACGGAGGTCATGAAGTCGCCCGGGCGCAGGGTACTGACCGCCGAGCGTAGAGTCTCCATGCGAAAATGCTTGAACCTGACAAACTTATTGAGACCCTTCAAGTCCAGGATGGGCCTCAGAGACCCGTCCTTTTTGGCGACCGTAAACAGATTGGAGTAGAACCCTCGACCCCATTCCTGGGAAGGCACCAGGCAAATAACTCCTGATTCCAACAGGCATTGAACCACAAGGCACAAACCCTGAGCTGACAGAGGGTCTTGAGACATCCGGGATCTGATGAATCTTGGGGGCAGCCAGGCTGTAAACTCAATCTTGTAACCGGAGGACACCACCTCCTGAATCCACCGGTCTGAGACACGGAGCCTCCAGACGTGAGCAAAGAGCCGAAGCCGTCCCCCCACCCGGATGGGTGAGGGCGCCCCCTCGTGCCTGAGGAGGCTTGGGAGAAGGTTTGGACTTGGGGCCCCAAGAGAGACAATCAATGCTGGGGATTTGTGGGAGGTCCCTGGGTATTTGAGGGGCAGGGAGGAGCCAATTTTCGATGTCTCTGCAGTCCAGCGCCATCTGGCGGAGTAATACCCGAGTGTAAGTATTCCTTCTAGAGCAGGACGTACTGTATACTCTATACCAATTCTACAGGTGAGTAATCACAGAATTGTATTTTTACTATGTGTTTAACAGTTTTTCGCTGCCTCGCTGCTTTGTACTACGCTCCGTGCCGGGAGGCGCTATTTGTGTGAGGCGTTTTTTTCTACTGTGATGACGCCGGCGAGGTCACGTGAGCGCCGTTTTCACGCTCTTCGGGGGGGGGGGGGGGGGCGTATTGCGTCGTCCTCCTGCGGCCCACCCCTCAGGTTTCCTCTGCCGCCGCCATTTTGCTTCTGCTGCGCGTATGGGGCCCTTCTCATCCCGGAGCTGCGGCGGTGATCCCTGTCTATTGTCGCTTCCTCCTGTGGTCTGGCAGCTGGTACCCTTACCCTACTTGGTCCGTGAGTCCCCTTCGGGGGTTTTTGGTTTCCTTGGGGCTTGTGCTGCGGGATATTTAATTGTCTTTACTTATTTCTTTCAGGCGGGACAGCTGTGGGTTGTGGTTTCTCCCAGTACTACCCCTTACCATCCCTCATCTTCCCTTACTGGCTTCTGGGGGCATCCAGTGGGGGGCATCCTGGGTGGCTCTTGTTAGCTTTTACCCTGTGCTGGCCTATTGCGCCTTTATTAATCACCATATGGAGGCTTCTGGGGATAGCGTGCTTGGGGGTCCTTCGGGGCAATCCCAGCTGTGTTCCATGTGTGGGGTAGCCCCTGTGAGTAACAGTGTCACGGTGTGCGTGCCGTGCGCCCAAGGTATGCTTGCGCTCCAGGCTGGGCTACCCGCTTCGCTCCCCAGCTCTGCGCCCCCTTTGGCATCGCCTACCCCCCCCGCCTGCATTTAGCCCCCAGTGAGGGGGATACTAGCGGGGGGTCACAGTCTGATCTGGCACAGCCTGTGGCCAGTATTGAAAGACAGCTTGCCAGGCCTGTTCCACGTAAGGCCTCTGGTAAGAAGCGGTACCTAGCTCCCGTGACATCCCTTTTTCCTGAGGAGGATGAGGGACCTGATACTTTTGTTGGCCTTTACCCCCTAGAGGAGGGGGAACCCTTTCAGGACTCTGACTCCTGTGGGGACCAGCAGGAGGGTTACGGCAGTGACCCTGGGTCTGCGTCTGGGGAAGACTCATGGTTCCCTGAGGACACTGATAGCCTGTTAGCTCACATTTTTGAAGTCTTGCACATTGTCCCCCCTGAGGTGGCTAAGAGGAAGCAGGGCGAGCTCTTTCGTCCTGATAAACAGCGCATGGAGTTCCCTGAGCAGAGGCATTTCACTAATATGGTGCTCAAGGAGTGGGAACGTCCTAGTAGATTGCCCGCGGTGCCCAAAGGGTGGGATAGGAGGTATCCTTTTCCTGCCGACCTGGTCAAGCAATGGTCGTGTCTCCCTGAGGTGGACGCTCCCGTTCTAGGGCTGTCCAACACCTCGGTCATGCCTTCCCCTGACACTACTACTCTGCGGGACAGTGAGGACCTGCATATGGATCAGCTGGCCTGCCATGCCTTTACGTGTGTGAGGAGTGGGCTGCACCCGGTTTGCGCTGCTGCCATTACAGCTATTGCTCTTAAGAAACAGCTCAAGCGTCTCCTGGACGGCGCTACGGCTGGTAACAGGGGGGAGGACTATAGGTCTCTTTTGCTTTGCTCTGATTTTGTTGCCTTTGTCCTTACTGCCATGGATGATGCAGTACGGATGTGTGGTAGGGCCTCTGCCCTTTTGGTGGCTATGCGCCACTCTGGCTGCGTCAGTGGGTGGCTGATACTGCCGGTAAGAAGGCTCTCACTGGGCTCCCCTTTATGGGGCTGCGGCTCTTTGGTGAGCGTCTGGATGTTTTAGCCAAGGATGGTAGGCGGCCTCAACGTAGGAGGCAGCCTCGGCCTTTTCGGGTGCCCTCCTCTTCCCTCCCCTTCTTTCGTACTCCCAGAGGAGGTCGTGGCTCCCTCTTCTAGGGTACCCGCAGGGATTCTTGGGGCCGTGGCAGATCACGTGGTCGTCCCGGTCTCTCTTGGGGCCCCAAGTCCAAACCTTCTCCCAAGCCTCCTCAGGCACGAGGGGGCGCCCTCACCCATCCGGGTGGGGAAACGGCTTCGGCTCTTTGCTCACGTCTGGAGGCTCCGTGTCTCAGACCGGTGGATTCAGGAGGTGGTGTCCTCCGGTTACAAGATTGAGTTTACAGCCTGGCTGCCCCCAAGATTCATCAGATCCCGGATGTCTCAAGACCCTCTGTCAGCTCAGGATTTGTGCCTTGCGGTTCAACGCCTGTTGGAATCAGGAGTTATTTGCCTGGTGCCTTCCCAGGAATGGGTTCGAGGGTTCTACTCCAATCTGTTTACGGTCCCCAAAAAGGACGGGTCCCTGAGGCCCATCCTGGACTTGAAGGGTCTCAATAAGTTTGTCAGGTTCAAGCATTTTCGCATGGAGATTCTACGCTCGGCGGTCAGTACCCTGCGCCCGGGGCGACTTCATGACATCAAGGATGCCTACTAGTAACTTTAACAATGATATCAATCACCATACAGGGGATCCAAGAAAATGCAAAACCAAGGGTGGGATGGAGCAGGACGTACTGTATACTCATAATACCAATTCTACAGGTAAGTAATCAGAGAATTGTATTATTCTTAGTATACAGTACGTCCTGCTCCAGAAGGAATACTTACACTCGGGACATCCAATAGCAGTGTCCATGAAGTAGGGTGGGATCTCCAAGTTAACAGCAGACAGTTTTAACCACTGCTGCCTGCAGAACCTTTCGGCCAAAAGCAGCGTCAGCTGAGGCCCTAACATCAACCTTGTAAAACTTTGAAAAGGTATGAACAGAAGACCAAGCAGCGGCCTTGCAAACTTGTTAAACAGAAGCCTGGTGCTGAAAGGCCCAAGAAGCACCAATAGCACGAGTAGAACTTAGCAGAGTAGGCCTGAATCACAGCCTGATGGATCCATTTGCTGATAGTAGACTTGGCAGGAGCCAAACCCTTCCTAGGACCAGAATGGACCACAGCATCAGTTTTTCTGAAAGTTGCAGTAGCTACCAGATAGTACTTCAGACACCTAACCACGTCCAAAGAATGCAAAACCCTCTTAGCATTAGCATTACTAGCATTACTAGTATTAGGGCACAATGAAGGGAGAACAATGTCCTGATTCAAATGAAAGGCAGACACTACCTTAGGCAGAAAATCTGGCTTGAAGCGAAACACCACCTTGTCCTGGTGTCTCTCATAGTAGGGGGGCTGAATGGAAAGCGCTGCCAACTCAGACACACGCCTAACAGAGGTGATAGCAACCAAAAAGACAACTTTGAGAGTAAAAATGGCCAGGGCAGCATCCTGCACAGGTTCAAAGGGAGCACCCTGCAAGGCTGACAAAACCAAGTTCAAATCCCAAACAGGCACCATAGGCTTACTTGGGGCACGCACATGAGTCACCCCCTGGAAAAAAGTCCTAATCAGAGAATGCTGAGCAAAGGACTTCTGGAAGAAAACAGCCAGGGCCGAATCCTGGGAATAGAGAACACACGACAGGGAAGAGACTTAGACTCACACCAGTAAATGTAGGCACGCCAAACCCTGTAGTAAATAGAAGAAGAAGACTTCTTCCTAGCCTTTATCAAGGTATCCACAACCGAGGAAGACAGCCCCTTCTCCATCAAGATGGAGGTTTCAGCAGCCAGGCCGTCAAAGCCAGAGTTTGTAAATTGGGATGGCGTAGTGGGCCCTGAGTGAGCAGATCTGGCACCATGGGCAGAGCGTACTGATCTACTGCCAGCTGCACCACGTCTGCGAACCACACTCTTCTTGGCCACCTTGGGGCCACCAGAATTGCTGGCACCCCTTCCAGAGCAATCTTGCGCAGAACCCTGCCCAGCAGGGGAATTGGAGGGAAGACATACAGGAACTGAAAGTCCTTCCATGACATTGCTAGAGCATCCGTGGTCAAGGCCAGAGGATCCTGGGACAGGGAGACAAAGGCCGGTAGCTTGTGCTTCTGCCAGGAGGTTTTCCACCCCCGGGATGTACACAGCTGATATGCAGGGAACATTGGTCTCCGCCCAGGTCAGGATCAGAGACACTTCCTGGAGGGCCCCCTTGCTCCGGGTCCCTCCCTGATGATTGATGTAGGCAACTGCCGTCTGGTTGTCCGAGCGCACCTGAACAGGCAGGCCCGAAGGTGAGGAGTCAACTGAGCCAGAACTGACCTTGTCGCCCGCAGTTCCAAGACATTGATAGGTGTGTGGGCCTCCTGAGGGCCCCACTTCCCCTGGAATCGCAGGGACTTCCAGAAACCCCCCCCCAACCTGACAGACTGGCATCCGTTGTGACCGTCTCCCAGGAAGGGGTAAAAAAGGATCTGCTCCCCAACAGGTCCCTTGAGTCCATCCACCACAAGAGGGACCTCCTGACCAGGGGGGAGAACACACAGACCCTGTCCAGGGACGCTGGATCCTTGTCCCACACTGACAAGAGGTGGAGTTGCAGAGGCCTCAAGTGGAACTGAGCATAAGTTCCACCTTCTGTTGAGGAAGGAAAATCCTTGCCTGATCTGTATCCAGATTCATTTCTAGGAATGGAGTCACCAAGGAAGGGGACAGTGAGAACTTGGGGTGGTTGATCACCCAACCAAATGACTCCAGGGTGGACACCACCAGCTGAGTATCCAATTCTGCCTGATGTAGAGATTGAGAAGTGATGAGAATGTCGTCCAGATAAGGAAGCACGCGGACGCCCTGATACCTGAGCAGAGACATCACGCCCGCCAGCACCTTGGTGAACACCTTGGGAGCTGAGGTGAGACCAAAAGGCAATGCCACAAACTGGTAGTGTTGATCCTCCAGAGCGAACCTGAGGAACCTTTGATGACCTGGAAATACAGGAATATGAAGGTAAGCATCTTTGATGTCCACAGAAGTCATGAAATCCCCTTGCCGCAGGGAACTGATGGCAAAGCGCCGAATTTCCATGCGAAAGCGCCTGCTCCTGACAAATTTGTTGAGGATCTTTAAGTCCAGGATAGGCCTGACTGAACCATCTTTTTTGTGGACTGTGAATAGGTTGGAATAGAAACCCTTGCCCATTTCTCTTAAAGGGACCTTGCAGATGACCCCCATCTCCAGGAGGCCTTGCACTGCCTGCATCAGTCACTGTCCTGAGGAATCCGGGATCTGATGAATCTTGCGGGCGGCCAGGCAGCAAACTCTATCTTGTAACCGGAGGACACTACCTCCTAAATCCACCGGTCTGAGACATGAAGCCTCCAGACGTGAGCGAAGTGCTGAAGCCGTCCCCCCACCTGGATGGGTGAGGGCGCCCCATCATGCCTGAGGGGGCTTGGGAGAGGATTTTGCCTTGGGGCCCCAGGAGGAGCCAGGACGCCCACATCCTCTGCCCCTGCACCAGAAATCTCCCCGAGCCCCAGTAAAGGAAACCCCCCTCCCTTGTCTAGCACCACGGTAGGGGGAGGAGAATGAGCCCTGACCATGAAAGGGCCGAGACTGCCACCTGCGCTGGGGTAACCTGCCTCCCTTAGCAAAAAGGTCCAAGCGGTCCCCAAACAGGCGTAGTCCTTTGAAAGGAAACCCAGTGAGGGCCTTCTTGGCAGCATTGTCAGCAGCCCACTGGCATAGCCAAACTGAGCGCCGTACAGCCACCACAAGGGCAGATGTCCTGGCACACATTCTGATGTTGTCATCCAAGGCAGAGAGGACAAAATTTACAAAAACATCACAACTGGAGAGTGTATTGAAAACTTCACAAGGCAAATCATCAGGGGCACTATCAAGCATATTTCTGATAAGGGTTCTAGTGGCCACAGCGGTAATGGCAAAAGCACAGACCGGGCGCAGTGCCGTTCCCGCACATGCAAAGGCATGGGACGCCAGCTGGTCAATGTGCCGGTCCTCAGCATCCCGCAGGGTAGTAGAGTCAGGGGAATGCATGACAGAGGTGTTAGATAGTCCTAGGACCGGGGTATCCACCTCGGGAGGGGATGACCAACACTTTACCACATCAGCAGGAAAGGGATACTTCCTATCCCAACTTTTAGGTACCCCGTGAAGTCTACTGCTGCGCTCCCATTCCTTGAGCACAAGGTTATTGAAATGTGCTTGCTAGGGAAATTCCAAACGTGATTTAGCTGTATGGAAGAGTTCCCCCCTTTGCCTGGGAGCCGCAACAGGGGGGAGAAATGGACAGAACCTCAAAAATCTGGGTCAGCAATCTGTCAGTGTCATCCGGGGCCCAGAGGTCAGAGCCAGAATCGTCATGACCCCTTGGCCTCTCATCAGATGACCCTGTGTCAGAGAAAAGCTCCCCTTCATCCGAGGGGGTATAGCCACAAAGATTCCAAAACTCCTCAGTTTCCATAGGGAAAAGAGTGACATTAAGCGTTAAGTGCCGCTTTTTTGCAGGGGCCAAGATATTAGCAATCAACTTCTCAACAGTAGCCAGTCTAGAAGACACATCAGGCTGAGAATCCCCACTTGTATGCAACTCAGTAGGAGTGAGATTTAAGCTTGGGGGGGTAGGTGAAGTGATACGAAGTGCAGGCCCAGCCACTGGAAGGCCAGATTGCAATGCAAGCACCTGCTCAGCACAGGATACACAGACCCGCGCCTTGTCAGCGTCAGCATGAGGCTGCCCACACGCTACACACAGCCGGGCTTGTCCCGAAGGAACCCCGGTCACATTATCCTGAGATGCCTCCATATGGTGATTATAGCGGCACCATAGGCCGATAGGGATTAACGCTATAAAGCAACCCTGGATGCCCCAATAACCCGCCAGGGAAGTGGGAGTAATTACACCAGGCCTAACAAGTCAGCAACTAATAGAGGGCCGGGAGAAGCCAATGGATTCGCCCACCTGAAAGACATAATAAAAGGGGGCCGTAAGCAGACAGTAATAAAGAGGTGATAATAAAGCCGCCCTCGAGGGCACTTACGGACCGCGGTAGGTAGAGGACCTTCGCGCATAAGCCAGCCAGGCAGACAAAGATGGCGTCAGTATACCTAGAGGGGCGGGCCGGTATCAGCAATGATGCAGAACGCGCCATAGATGCCCCCCCCCCCCCCCCCCAAGAGCGCGAAGCCAGCACATGACAAGCAGCCAATGACGGCGCGCCGGCGCCTGAAGTAACACCGCCGCCAAGCGTGGAACATAGCGACAGAAAAGGCGCACGGCGGCGGTGGTAATTTTAAATACAGCCATAGTAAAGCAAGACAGCGCGGCGGCTGACACAAGGCAAATGAAATAAAGTATAAGTCTAACACACGTAAATGCATAGCATACACACCGACACCCCCCTCCTCTTTTCCCCCCCGAAGGCTACAAGGAGAATGAGGGAGGACAGCGGCCACTTAAATAGGGACCACCGATGGGCAAGGGGCAATAGTGCGGGAGGGGCATCCCATAGAGGCTCACCATAAGCCTGAACCACCTACCCTTTGGTGGGGGATTGCGGTGGAGCAGCGTTCCTAAGCACCTAACAGCAGTGCTGCTTACCATCACCCGACCAGCGCAGCCAAGGCTGGGAGGCATATTACTAATGGAACGGGGGAATAGTCCTACAGGGCCGCAGGCTAATAGCCCCGCTCACCTGCGAGTAGAGAGAGCCATTTCTCGTCCTTAGCAGTCCAGACTGCAGAGAAAATCTGGGGATTTGTGGGCGGTCCCTGGGTATTTGAGGGTCCGGGAGGAGCCAATTTTCGATGTCTCTGCAGTCCAGCGCCATCTGGCGGAGTAATAGCCGAGTGTAAGCATTCCTTCTGGAGCAGGACGTACTGTATACTAAGAATAAACAGATTGAAAATAGCACAAAGCACCCTAGCCGCCACCACCCGCCCCCCCTCCCCCGAGCACACGACGGGGAGGGAGAGAAGGAGGCGAGCAAGCAGCGGCGAGAGCCCAGGCCAGGGCCAAGGGGGGGGGGGGTGGGCGAACCCGAAACGCCAGAACAAGTAAACAGACCCCAAAACACTCACCCCTCAGAAGCTAGGACAGGAACTCCGCATCCCTAACAGGCTCACCATAAAGCCTATGGCCGGCTACCCTTTGTGGTACAGGGTCTGCGGCATGGAGCAACGCTCTTTGAGCACTTGACCCTAGTGCTCCTCTACCCTCACCCGATCCGTCAGCCGAGGCTGGGAGGCACAGAGGGTCCGGAAACGGGTGGAAATAGCCATGCAAGGCCGCAGGCTTGGTTGCCCCGCTCACCTGCGCAATATAGAGAGCCATCTTCTATCTTCGCAAAAATCACTGCAGAGAGAACACTGGGATAAGTCTATGATAATTTCATTTTTATATGGTACCGGGAGGAGCCACAACTCTTCTGCAGTACACTGCACCACCTTGTGGCAGAATGGCCCAGATGTAATGACTTCATGAAGCAGGCCGTGCCATGCAATGGGAAAAAAATGATTTAGGGTTCCCCCCTTCCCAGCATAACCAGCTATGCAGGGCTTGTAGAACAGGGCACAGACGCCAGCTTCGGTGACCCTCGCCCTGGTGTCTATGTGAAACCTTTGGTGAAACCTCCTGGTGTCTATGTGAGCTCTGATTACCACCCATTTCAGTCACAATGACTGTGCACGACCACTCCATTAACTTCAATGAAGGGGCATGCCAGGCACTCCTGTAGCACATACATTCCAATACAGATAAATGAGTGGGAAATGCACAGGTAATGTGGGGGAGAAGCAATGACAAACATGGAGCTTTAATCGAGTGCCCAGGAAATCCTAGGGCACATGCTCACCACTGGGCTTGTTCTTAGAAACCAGGGGGCTTTGAGCACTGGACTGGCCAGGAGCTGTTGTAAGTTAGAAATTGGATTACCAAATGTATTCTTAGGGCTTGTAATCTCTCTAATTTGCCTGTGGTGTATTTTATAGTGTATTGAATTGTGTTAGTTGTGACCTTTTACCACCATAAAGCACACACACACACACACACACACTAGAAAAGCACTGAAGAACTATGCTGCAAGAATGTGTGAATGTAGCCTTAAAGGTGACTGTTTCATGGAACCGAAAGGTCACATAGAGATGATTGTAATGCGTGGGGCTTGCTGGTGACCAATGACATACTAGCCTCAAGCACAGATTCTAATTTAGATCAGGGGTGCCAACTAGTTCTTGCAAGTTTCCTGTCCCTGTGCTAAACACTCAAGGTAATTTCCTATACAGCCATATCCAAAACGTGACACAAAGATGATTAGGTAAATCCATCTGGGATTCAAAGGAGGCATTCATATACAGATGTTCAGACAGTCCAGGTACCACACTACCTACAGTGCACAGATGTGTAAGACTAAGCAGTACACTTATAGGAACAATGTTTTTTTCCATTTATCTTGCAGGAGAGATAAGATATATATATATATATATATATAGATATATATATATATATATATATATATAGATATATATATATATATATATATATATAAACTGTAGATACTATGTCTATTTCTCAAGTTACGTTACTTGCTTATTTCATATCTGCTAACCACAATAAAACATTAACATGTGACTGCACAAATATACATCAAGCTCATTAAGTCAGTAATATTTTATCAAATATGTGACCTTTAATAACATTTTATGTAAGTAAAAGTGCAGTGGTATCTCTAATACTGACCTCTTGGTTGCTTTCCTGTGACATTTGATTTAACAGTGAAGAAAAGCAGGTTTGGTTTTGTAAAAGGACACGGCCAAGGACTCCAAGGTATGTCGACATAACAACTGGATACCTCTGTTATAAAAAAAAAGAAGGCATTTTTGATTTGGATAAACAGAGAGCTATATAAAAGCCACGGGGACTGCCATAAAAATTAAGGAAATTAACAATATTCAGTATTATATTTAACTCCACTTGATTATTCCCAAAGACCTTGGATCAGAATGTGCCAAAGTGCAGGAAATTCCCAGCTTATCTGCCACCTGCACTATTATTGCCTACAAGGTGGCGCAGTGGACTGCAGAAAAGACTTGTGGCATCTCCCGGCCCTATAAAAGGACAGGAATCTCCCACAAATTCCCAGTGTTACAAGCAGTTAGACAAGAAGCCGGGAGAATAAAAAAGAAGGAACCCCAAACAAACATTTGAACAAATCACCATAGAGAGGTAACCAAGAATAATGATAACAAGGGAGGGGTAAAACAGGACGTGCTGTATACTACTAAATTAATTCTACAGGTGAGTACTCACAGAATTGTATTTTTCCAAGTATACAGCACGTCCTGTTTCACAAAATTCTTTACGCTTGGGACGTCCAAAAGCAGTGTCTGTAAAGTAGGGTGGGATCCCCAAAGAACAACGGCGGGCAGTTTAAACCACTGCCACCTGAAGAACTTTGTGGTCAAAAGCAGCATCAGTTGAGGCCCTAACATCAACCTTGTAAAACTTGGGAAGTATGAACAGAAGACCAAGTTGCGGCCTTACAAACTTGTTCAACGGAAGCTTGGTGCTGAAAGGCCCAAGAGGTACCAATAGCACGAGTGGAATGAGCAGTAAGGCGGAAGGGAGGCTGCTTCCCCTTAGCAGAATAGGCTTGCACCACCGCCTGACGAATCCACTTGCTGATAGTGGATGTAGCCGGAGGTAAACCCTTCCTAGGACCAGAAGGGAAAAACAAAAAGAGCATCACTCTTCCTGAATAATTCAGTAGCTACCAAGTAAAACTTCAGAACCCTGACCACATCTAAGGAATGCAGAGTCCACTCCTTGGAATTAGCAGGATTAGGACACAATGAAGGCAAGACAATGTCCTGATTGAGATGAAAAGCAGACACAACCTTAGGCAAGAAATCTGGCTTAAACCGAAACACCACCTTGTCCTGGTGTTACTCAAAATAAGGAGGCTTGATGGAAAGCGCTGCCAACTCAGAAACACGCCTGACAGAAGTGATAGCCACCAAAAAGGCTACCTTAAGAGTCAAAATGGGCAAAGCAGCCTCAAGGAGAGGCTCAAAGGGACGACCCTGCAGAGCAGATAACACCAGATTCAAAACCCAAACTGGTAACATAGCGGCGGAAACCCCCTGAAAAAAAAGTCTTAACAAAACGGTGACTGGCAAAAGATCTTTGGAAAAAAATTGCCAGAGCTGAAACATGACCTTTGAGGGTACTAAGTTGAAGGCCCAAATCCAAACCATGTTGCAAGAATTCCAGAATCCTGGGAATAGAAAATACCCGACAGGGAAGAGATTTAGACTCACAACAGGCAATGTAAGTATGCCAGACTCTGTAGTAGATAAAGGACGAGGACTTCTTCCTAGCCCTAATCATGGTATCAACAACAGATGCAGGCAACCCCTTTTCCATCAAGATGGAGGTTTCAGCAGCCAAGCCATTATAGCCAGTGTTTGTAAATTGGGATGGCACAGCTGAGCAGATCTGGATCCTTGGGCAGGACATACTGATCTACTGCCAACTGCACGATGTCTGCGAACCACACCCTTCTTGGCCAACAGGGGGCCACCAGAATGGTTGGTACCCCTTCCTGGGCTACCTTGCGCAGCACCCTGCCCAACAGAGGAAACAAGGGGAACACAGAGGAGCTGAAACCCCTTCCAAGGCATTGCTAGTGCATCCATGGCAAAGGCCAGAGGATCCTGTGACAGAGAGACAAAGAATGGAAGTTTGTGATTGTGACGTGAAGCAAACAGGTCCACATCCGGCAGACCCCAGCAGTGGCACAGAGAGTGAAACACCCTTTCGCTGAGGGACCACTCCCCCACCCGAGACATCCCCCTGCTCAAAGAGTCTGCCTCCAGGTTCTCCACTCCCGGGATGTAAACTGCCGATATGCAGAGAACATTCTCCTCCGCCCAGGACAGTATCAGGGACACTTCTTTGAGGGCTTGCTTGCTCCGAGTCCCTCCCTGATGACTGATGTAGGCAACCGCCGTCTGGTTGTCCGAGCGGATCTGAACAGCCCGACCCTGAAGGTGCAGAGTCAACTGGAAAAAAACCAACCTTATGGTCTGCAGTTCCAGAATGTTGACTTCCAAAAGCCCCCCCAACCTGTCAGACTGGCATCCCAGCACGGGGGCAGAACAAATTTCTGATCCAGGGACAGAGGGTCCCGATCCCAAACTGACAAGAGGTGCAACTGAAGAGGTCTCATGTGAAACTGAGCATAGGGAACCGCCTCAAAGAATGACACCATCAGGCCCACCAGCTGCATCCTTTGCTGAATGGAGGGGTGAGGGCAAGAAAATAAAGACCATGCCTGCATCTGCAGGCTCTCCACCTTCTGCTGAGGCAGAAAAACCTTGACCTGAGATGTATCCAGTCATGCCCAGAAAGAACCTCACCAAGGACGGAGACAGAGAAGACTTGGGATAGTTGATCACCAAACCAAAGGTCTCGAATGTGGAGACCACCATCTGGGTATCCAGCTCAGCTTGTTGGAAGGACTGAGATGCAATCAGAATGTCGTCCAGATAAGGAAGGATGTGAATGCCCTGAGATCTCAACAGAGCCATCACCCCCGCCAGCACCTTGGTGAAGACCCGAGGAGCCGAGGTAAGACCAAAGTAGGGCAAATTGGTAGTGCTGATCCTCCAGAGCGAACCTGAGAAATCTCTGATGACTTGGAAAGATTGGAACATGAAGGTAAGCATCTTTGATGTCCACAGAAGTTATGAAATCGCCCGGGCGCAAAGCACCTACCGCCGAGCGCAGAGTCTCCATGCGAAAATGCTTGAACCTGACAAATTTGTTGAGGCGCTTCAAATCCAGGATGGGCCTCAGGGAGCCGTGAACAGATTGGAGCAGAAGCCTCTGCCCCTTTCCTGGGAAGGCACAGGGCAGATGACACCCAATTCCAAAAGGCTTTGGACCGCAAAACCCTGAGCTGTTAGGGGGCTTTGAGCCATCCGAGATCTGATGAAACTTGGGGGTGGCCAGGCTGAAAACTCTATCTTGTACCCGGAGGACACCACCTCCTGAATCCACCGGTCTGAGACGCGCAGTCTCCAGACATGAGCAAAGAGCCGCAACCGCCCCCCCCATCCGAATGGGTAAGGGCCCCTCCTCATTCCTGAGGGGGCTTGGGGGAAGATTTGAACTTGGGACCCCATGAGAGACCGGGGCGACCACGGCCTCTACCCCGGCCCCAAGGATCTCTACGTGCCCCCGCAAATGGTGCACCCCGACCGAACCTGGGAGCACGGAAGGAGGGGAGGGAAGAACCAGCCCCCCAAAAGGGCCGCGGCTGCCCCCCCGTTGAGGCAGCATACCATCCTTGGCAAACAGATCCAGACGCTCCCCAAAGAGCCGTAGCCCAGTAAAGGGGAAGCCAGTGAGAGCCTTCTTAGCAGCATTATCAGCCGCCCACTGACACAGCCAAACTGAGCTGCGTATAGCCACCAAAAGGGCAGAAGTCTTACCACACATCCTGACCGCATCATCTATAGCAGAAAGAATAAATGCCACAAATTCATAGCAAAGCAGGAGAGATCTATACTCCTCCCCCCTATTGGCATCCGAGGCATTATCCAGAAGGCACTTGAGTAGCCCCTTAATAGCAAGAGCCGTGATGGCAGAAGCACACACAGGGCGCAGGGCAGTCCCTGCACAAGCAAATGCATGACCCCTCAGAGTAGAAGTGTCAGGGGAATGCATGACCGAGGTATTGGACAACCCAAGCATGGGAGCATCCACCTCGGGGGGACACGACCAGCGCTTAACCACATCAGCAGGAAATGGATACCTCCTGTCTCAACTCTTAGGCACTGCGGGCAATCTGCTAGGACGTTCCCACTCCTTGAGCACCAAATTATTAAAGTGGTTCTGCTCAGGGAACTCCAAGCGTTGTTTAACAGTGTGAAAAAGCTCACCCTGCTGCTTTTTAGCCGGGACAGGAGGGGTAATACACAATACTTCAAAAATTGGAGCCAACAGCTTATCAGTATCCTCAGGAGACCATGGGTCTTCCCCAAAAGGAGACCCAGTACCACCATAAATCTCCTGCTGCTCCTCAGAGGACTCAGAATCAGAGAAAAGTTCCCCCTCTTCTAGGAGGTACAGGCCAGGGAAAGAAAACTGTCCTTCATCCTCCTCAGGAAAAAGGGAAAGCGGGAGATAAATGCCCTTCTTGCCAGAAGCCTTACAGGGGAACCGGCCCAGCAATATGCCTTTCCAAGGCCAAGTCATAATGAGATTCCCCACTAGCATGTCCCTCACTATGCAGGCGCGGGGGGGGTAGGTGATGTAGAAGGGGGCGCAGAGCTGGGCAGCGTAGCAGGCAACCCAGACTGCAGCGCAAGTACCTTCTGGGTGCAGGGCACACATACCCTGACACCGTCACTCACAGGGGATACCCCACTCGCGGCACACAGCTGGGATTGTCCCGAAGGGACCCCAAGCGCATTATCCCCGGAAGCCTCCATATGGTGATTAAAATGGGCACAGCAAGCAAGGCTAGCAAGAGCCACCTGGGATGCCCAAAAACCTGCTAGGGAAGGTGGGAGAAGACAAAAGGGAAGAGGGCCGGGAGAAACCACAGTCACGTTTATCCCGCCTGAAAGACATAATAAAAACACACATAACAATCCCATAATGTGGCGTAATAGCAAGAAGACAACCCCGAAGGGGACTCACGGACCAGGAGACCGATTCACCGGGGGGAAGTAAGGACCCACAATTACAGGTAGCAGGAATTCCACAAAGGCTCACCATAAGCCTGAACCGACTACCTTAGTTTGGTACAGGGATTGCGGTTGGAGCAGCGCTCAAGCACCCGACCCTGGTGCTGTCCTACCTTCACCCGAACTAGGCAGCCGAGGCTGGGAGGCAGTGGGTCCAGAACGGGTGGGAATAGTCCTGCAGGGCCACAGGCTGGTAAGCCCCGCTCGCCTGCACAATATAGAGATCCATCTTCTATCTTCACAGTCCTGACTGCAGAAGGAAACTGGGAATTTGTGGGAGGTTCCTGTCCTTTTATAGGGCCGGAAGATGCCACAAGTCTTTTCTGCAGTCCACTGCACCACCTTGTGGCGGATATCCAAGCGTAAAGAATTTTGTGAAACAGGACGTGCTGTATACTTGGTAAATATAGGCTGTACCGTGTTTACCCAAACATAAGACAGTGTCTTATATTAATTTTTGTTCTGAAAGATAAGCTATATTCAGGGGGTGTCTTATTTTTCCATAAACAATCTACATTAGCTCTTACTTTTCATTTCAAAATTAAAAAAGCTACAGTAATATGGCACCCAACCCCCCACCGGCCTTCATGTTCCTGGTGGGCACCACTCTGTAAAAATGTTGATATTTGCTATGGGAGCCTCATAGTGGGCTTGGGGGTGGACCAATGCCGTTGCAGAGTGTGGGGTGTGAGGTGCGCTGTATACTTACAAGTCCTGGTTCCTATATGTGGCTCCCCGGCATCTGAATGGTTACACAATATGACACAGGTTGTCACATGATGCCTGTGTCATATAAGCTGGTGTGGGTTGCAAATGTGCAGGGGTACCTGGCGTCCTGGGCAAGAAAATACAATTCTGTGATTAATCACCTGTAGAATTGATTTTACGGTGTACAGCACGGCTTGCTTCATTTCTTATTCTTTACATGTGGGTAATCCGCCACCAGGTGGCGCAGTCGACTGCAGGAAGACTTGCGGCCCCTCCCAGCCATAAAAGGGCCGGAATTACCAAGAAGACCCCAGTGTTTGAAAGCAGTAATGCAAGAAGCCGGGAGGTAAGGACCATGTTAATAAAAAACACAGCCCATAATAGAAACTCTCTCAACAAAATCACCATAACAAGGCAAAAGAGAAAAACGATAACAAGGGTGGGATGAAGCTGTGCTGTACACCGTAAAATCAATTCTACAGGTGAGTAATCACAGAATTGTATTTTTCCAGGTGTACAGCACAGCTTGCTTCATTTCTTATTCTTTACATGTGGGACATCAAACAGCAGTGTCCAAAAAGAAGGGTGGGATCCCCAGAGAGCAACGGCATGCAGTTCAGACCACTACTGCCTGAAGCACCTTGCGGCCAAAAACAGCGTCAGCTGAGGCCCTAACAACTTTGTAAAACTTGGAAAAATTATGAACCAAAGACCAAGTAGCGGCCTTACAAACCTGTTCAACTGAAGCCTGGTGCTGGAAGGCCCAAGAGGCACCAATAGCCCTAGTAGAGTGAGCTGTAACACGGAAAGGGGGTTCCTTCCCCTTGGCAGAGTATGCTTGCACCACCGCATGTCTAATCCACTTACTGATAGTGGATTTGGCTGGAGGCAAGCCCTTCCTAGGTCCGGAAGGAAGGACAAGAAGAGAATCAGACTTCCGAAAAGACTCAGTGGCGACCAAATAATACTTGAGTGCCCTTACCACATCCAGAGAATGAAGGTACCGTTCCTTGATATTAGCAGGGGCAGGACAATAGGAAGGTAACACAATGTCCTCATTGAGATGAAAGGCAGATACAAGCTTTGGCAAGCATTCCGGCTTAAGACGGAACACCACCTTATCCTGATGCCGCTCAAAATAAGGAGGTTTCATGGAAAGTGCCGCCAGCTCAGAGACGCGACTCACCGAAGTGATAGCAACCAAAAAGACCACCTTAATAGTCAGAATAGAAAGAGCAGCATCGTATATAGGCTCGAAAGGTGGACCCTGTAAAGCAGAAAGCACCAAGTTCAAATCCCACACCGGTAGCAGAGGCTTACGCGGTAGACGTACATGAGTGACTCCCTGGAAAAAAGTTTTTACAAGTCTGTGATTAGCGAAAGATCTTTGGAAAAAAATTGCCAAGGCAGAAACCTGTCCTTTGAGGGTACTCAGTTGTAGACCCGACTCCAGACGGGATGGCAAAGTTGCCCTTGAGTGAGGCGCTCTGGATTTTCGGGCATGGCGAACTGATCCACTGCCATCTGAACGACGTCCGCGAACCATATCCTCCTCGGCCAACGGGGGGCAACCAGTATGGTCGGTACCCCCTCCTGGGCTATCTTTCGCAGTACATGACCCAGCAGAGGAAAAGGAGAAAAGGCATAGAGGAGTCTAAACTCCATCCAAGGAATTGCTAGCACGTACCTGGCGAAGGCTAGAGGATCTCTTGACAGGGAGACGAATCTTGGAAGCTTGTGATTGTGACGGGATGCGAACAGATCCACGTCCGGCTGAACCCAACGGCGACACAGGGCATGAAAGATCTCGTTGTCGAGAGACCACTCCCCTAGACGAGCAGTCCCCCTTCTCAGAGCATCGGCCTCCTGGTTCTCCACCTCTGGGATGTAGACTGCCGAGATGCAGGGAACATTCTCCTCTGCCCATGACAAGATCAGGGACACCTCCTTGAGGGCTTGTTTGCTCCGAGTCCCGCCCTGGTGATTGATGTAGGCGACAGCCGTTTGGTTGTCTGAACGTACTTGGACCACAAGACCCCGAAGATGGAGAGTCCAGGAGGTTGATGGGTGTGTGAGCCTCCTGAGGACCCCACTGTCCCTGGAACTTCAGCGATTGCCAAACTCCTCCCCAACCGGTCAGACTGGCGTCCGTGGTGACTATCTCCCATTGCGGCGGCAGAAAGGACCTGCCCACCAGAAAATTTCTCGGGTCCAACCACCACGAGAAAGACTGTCTGGCCAGAGGGGACTGAGCGAACTTCTGCTCCAAGGACTACTGACTCCGATCCCAGATGGTCAGGAGATTCAACTGAAGAGGTCTCATGTGGAACTGAGCGAAGGGCACAGCCTCGAAGCAAGACACCATGAGACCCACCAACTGCATCCCCAGGCGGATGGAGGGATGAGAGCACGATAACAAGGCCCGCGCCTGCATCTGAAGACCCTCCACCTTCTGCTGAGGAAGAAACACCTTGACCTGAGAAGTATCCAGCGTCATTCCCAGGAATCTCACCGAAGAGGGAGAGAGTGAGGACTTGGGATAATTGATCACCCAACCGAAGGACTCGAGGGTGGACACTACCATCTGAGTATCCCTCTCGGCCTGATGAAAAGATGGCGCAGCAATCAGCAGGTCGTCCAAGTAAAGAAGAATGCGAATGCCCTGGCTCCTCAGCAGAGCCATGACACCCGCCAGCACCTTGGTGAACACCCGGGGGGCCGAGGTGATCCGAGGTGATAGTGTTGATCCCCCAGAGCGAACCTCAGGAACCTCTGGTGTCTCAGGAAGACAGGAACGTGCAGATAGGCGTCCTTGATGTCCACAGTTGTCATGAAGTCGCCTGGTCGAAGAAAATTCACTGCCGACTGCAGAGTCTCCATGCGGAAGTGTTTGAACCTGACAAATCTGTTGAGACCCTTTAGATCCAGGATGGGTCTCAGGGAGCCGTCCTTCTTGGGCACCGTGAACAGATTGGAGTAGAATCCCCAACCCTGGACCAGGAGGAACCACAAGTACAATACAGGACCCTGAAGAACACAAGAGGTGGATACGTTCGGCTTGACCCACAGCGTTCCCCTACCGTCATCTGATCCGCAGCCACAAGGGTCCCGAAAGCAGGTGGGAATAGGGATTGCAGCGGCCGACGGGCTTGGGAAGCCCCGCTTATCTGCGAAGTCCATGGAGAGAGGGAAAGAGACCATCTTCGCAGCCAGACTGCAAGAGAAGACTGGGGTCTTCTAGATAATTTTTTGGCCGGGAGGGGCCACAACTCTTCCTGCAGTCGACTGTGCCACCTGGTGGCGGATTACCCATATGTAAAGAATAAGAAATGAAGCAAGCCGTGCTGTACACCTGGAAAATGGTCCTGACTATAATGCGGGGCCTTCTAGCTTCTGGCAATTGCCTTATTTGGCCCTGTAAATGTAAATATGGCTTGTTTTTGTGGTAGAGCTTATATTCAAAGCATGCTTAAAACTCCTGAAACATCAATCCCCATTTTCGGGGAAACAGGGTATGTTCTGGAAATACACTAAGGCAGCCAAATGCCAACAAACTGCTTGGTAAGATTCTAATTAGAAAAAAAATCAACTCCCTTTAGCCAAAAAAATTCATTTTTAGACGTAAAGAAGAATCTGTATATTATGCTAGTGGTCCCCTTTAACAAGAAGGTTCATGTAATCAAGAGAGGTGTAGACAAACAACCCGCATGGTGAGAAGGAAGGTAGCCAGGGAACAGTGCAAACTGTAACAGGAAGGGGCAATTTGTGATAATCTGGGGCCCCCTTGGAGTCACAATGGTCTCAGGAGAATCCTCGGCAGGAAGTAATGAATGGTAGGGCCTCCTATTAAAGAAAATGCACAGTAAAATAGTAGTGATGAACTACACACCATCACAATTTGTTGCGTGACTTGTATCACAGAGCAAGAGAGGGAACGGTTTCATTATTTTGATCTATTGCAGGCAGCACTGTTGACCATAAAACCTAAAATGTACTCACATCATCAATTCACAGTGTGTGGGAGTGTTCCAAATACACATAAAAGACATAATAATATATTAGAAAGAAATTACCTCTCCCTCCAGAATCCCCCGAAATACTGGTGGCAGGAGAGCATGAAACATCTGTGGGCCAATGTCAGGGTTCACCAAGAGGATATTTTCTACAACCTGAAAAAAAAACACATATTTGTTGTTCTCTGTCGCAGAAGGGCATCCTGATTGTTGATGTCCCCCTGTGGATTAACCCTTTAAGTGCCAGCCTACCTTGAGATTTTGTCACCCTTTGTTGCCAGACCATTTTGCACTATTTTGCGCTCCCCATGTTCAACTGTGGTTTTTGAAGGGATTTCCAGGGATTTCCCAGGAAAGTGATATATTGTTTTTTTCCGCAGAGTCTGGGCTTTAACATGAAATGTCTTGTTTGTCAATTTTTAGGTGTATTCTCAATATTTTTGGATGAAATATGTGCAAAAAAACCCCCAAAAAACTATTTTTTACAATTTGTAGTGTTTTTTTGTAATAAAAAATGTAAGTTTCTCACTAAAATCTTATTGCGCGTGAAACACCAATTTATCCCGGTTACAGCGGTACCACATATGTATTGGTAGACACCCTTTCCTGCCCAGGCGACTCCCCCAAACTGAAACAACGCTTTAGGAGATTTTCAGATAAAATACAACTATGCTACGCGCTAAGCGCACCTTGCAGTTTTTCAAGAAAAACAACCCTTTACATTTGAAATACCCCCGACAAACTATATATTCTCTGGAAGTACACACCTCAAGCTTTCTAGACGTACCAGGTTTGTTGACATGGGTGCAGTTTTCTGGAGTTAACCCCTCAATATATTCTTTGGTTGCACAGGGTTTCCCTAAAAAAGAATAAAAATGCAGAATCAAAACCACATTTTCCTAAAAAAAACTATATGGAAACAAGAAAAAAACTGAAAATCTGAAAAAGCAACATGCCCCGAACAGAACAATACCCAGCATGCATAGGTCCTGTCAAGGGAAGAGTTGCCAAACACACCAAAGTAAAGCATGTGCGTAACAGCAATTTTACTTCAAAATTTCAGCTCTGCTGACAATGTGCGCACCTTGTGCTTTTTCTACCAAAACAAGCCTTTACATTTGGAATATCCCCCATAAACCATATATTCCCGGAAAGTACACATTTTAAGCTTTCTAAGCGTACCCAGCTTGTTGTCGTGGACTCATCTTTCTGGAAGTAATCCCTTGAAGAATTCTTAGGTTGCACAGGGTTTCACAAGAAAATGTATAAAAAAGCCGAATAAAAAACACCTTTTCCTAAAATATCAATATGCAAATAAGAAAAAACAAGCTAAATCTGAAAGCGCAAGGTCCCCCGAGCAGAACAATACCCAACATGCATAGGTACTATTAACCCTTTTAATTGCCAGCCTACTTGAACTTTTGTCACCCTCTGTTGGTCATTTTTCCCCATTTTGCGCCATGTTTAACCGTGATTTTTGCCGGAATTTCCTGGAAAATATATATATTTTTTTTTTTGCAGCAGAGTTTAGGCTTTAACATTAAATGTCTTGTTTGTAATTTTTCTGCTGTTTTTTAAATATTTTTGCGCAAAAAAAACAAAAAAATAAATAAAATAATATTTTTTAAACAATTGTCTCCTTTATTTTAAATAAAACATTTGTTTTAGTAATGAAAACCATATTGCATGTGATAGCCCCATTTCTCCCGATTACAACGGTACCACATATGTATCGATAGCCCCCCATTCTTGCCCAGGAGACCCCCCCAAACTGAAAATAGCACTTTATAACATTTAAAAACAAAATACTACTATCCACACTATAAACGCAAGGGGTTAATTTAAAAAGAAAATGACATAGGGACCCCCCTCCCAGGGGTGGGGGGACCCCGTTTGTTTTGGAATTTTAAGGGTTAGGGTTAGGCTAAGCCTAACCCTAACCCTTAAAATTAGAGAAAAAATGACATAGGATCCCCCCTCCCAGGGGACCCCATTTCTTGGGGGGAATTTTAAGGGTTAGCGTTAACCTAACCCTAACCCTTGAAGTGGACCAACACCCAGGATTTTCACTATCCTGGGTTTTGTTCCACTTCCGCGGGGGTGCCCCGCTGCGTGAAACCCCCGAGAAAGGTATAAAAAACTCACCTCACCCCGCTCCTACGGCGCATGCGCGAGCGCTCGTCCAATCAGAGCGCTCAGAGCCGCTGTGGTATGCACGGACAAGGGACGGACAACCACAGCAGCTCCGAGCACGCTGGCAGCCGCATCTCGCGCTTCCCTCTAACAGGGAGCGTGCCCGCGCCGGCCATTCACAAACGGCGCCCTGCTAGACAGAAGCGTGAGAGGTGGCGGAGGCCCGCGCATGCATCGTTGGAACGGGGATAAGGTAAGGCGAATGGGGCGTCCTGGGGGGTTTCACACAGCGGGGCATCCCGATTTCGGATGCCCCGCGGTGAGGGATCTGATCGGCCCTGGAATCTTATAGATTCCCGTGCTGATCAGCCTGGGTGTTGGTCCACTTTAAAAAAAAAAAAAAGAAAGACGTAGCATCCCCCCTCCCGGGAAGGGGGGGGGGGAACCATTTTTTGGCAGAATTTTAAGGGTTAGGCTAACCCTAACCCTTAATTTTTTTTAAAAAAATGAAGTAGGGTCCCCCCCCCCCCCGGGAGGGGGGACCCTACGTCATTTAAAAAAAAAAAATTAAGGGTTAGGGTTAGGCTAACCCTAACCCTTAAAATTAAAAAAAAAAATGACGTAGGGTCCCCCCTCCCAGGGGGGGGGGACCTCATTTTTTTTTTGAATTTTAAGGGTTAGGGTTAGGCTAACCCTAACCCTTAAAATTCAAAAAAAAAAATGACGTAGGGTCCCCCCTACCCGTCATAACCAGCCCGGGACCAGCTATGGGGGCTTGTAGGCACAGAGTGGGGGGGCCAGCTTTTGTGGCCCCCCCACCCTGCAGCCTACGAGCCCACATACCCTATGTGGGCCCGGGCTCTTCTGCCCCCCCCTGGCCTTTGGGGAGGCAGGTAATAGGGGATGCCTCGTGAACTGGTATAAGGGGTCTCATGGACCCCTTACCAGTTCACAAGGGGTTAACAGTAAAAATAAACACACTGACACTTTAATAAAAAATTTTATTAAAAAATAAAAACTTTTTTTTTACTTTACTTACCTCCGATCGTCAGCTCCTTTGTCCCTCGATGTGTTGACAGATGTGATCATGCTGGCTGCAGTAGCAGAGGGGCAGGTGATGATCTGATCACCTGCCCCTCTGCTCCTGTGGCCAGCATGATCGCATCTGAATAAACAACAGCCGGGAGCCAGGACGACACCCGGTGAGTGACGTCACAAAGGGGGCGGGGCTTCGAGACGGGGTCGCGATAAGCCCCGCCCCCAAAGGGGCGGAGCTTGAGTGGGGGGGGGACGCGATAAGCCCCGCCCCCAAAGGGGCGGGGCTTATCACAAGATGGCGGCGCCCGTCGGAGCAGGAGGGGGGAGAGCCCTTTCAGGCTCTCCCCTGAAGCTGAAGAGCAAGGGGGGGGCGATCGGAGGCCCCCCCAGTGAAGAAGAGACCTGTCGGGAGGCAGCGCGACCTAAGGTAAGTGAATGTCATTTTTTTTTTTTTTACACAGATAGCAGCTGCTGCTGCCGAACGGGGGGGGGGGGCACTATTCCGGGGGCTCTCCTGGAGCCATCCGAGACCCCACGGGGGATCGGATGGCACCAAATTAAAGAGGAGACCCGGCCGGATCTAACGAGGGCTAGCAGGGGTAGATGCCAGGCACGTGAATTTTACGTGGCTGGCACTTAAGTCCAGGAGAAGCAACCACGTAAAATTTACGTGGCTGGCATTTAAAGGGTTAAAACAGTAAACCATGAAATCTTATCAAAAATGTCCCCTGACGAAATCCAGCCATTTGATTGGCCGCTATGGTCACGTGGTGTGCAGGCCTCCTCAGGGTATCCAGTTGCTGGCAGGCAATCCCAGGGCTCGATGGTAATATTACTTATTTACTAGGTGTTAATGCAGAAGGGACATCCCGATTGCCGATAAAAAAATTTATGTTTTGTTCTGGTTTAGGAACATTCAGCAAAAAAACAGTAAAGTGTCTTTACATTGACCCATTTTATCCAAAACAAAATTACATATTAAAAAAATAAATAAATAAATAAAAAAAAAAAAATATATATATATATATATATTAGACTTTAAAGCAGGGTATACCGTATATACTCGAGTATAGGTCGACCCGAATATAAGCCGAGGCACCTAATTTTACCACAAAAAACTGGAAAAGTTATTGACTCGAGTATAAGCCTAGGGTGGGAAATGCAGCAGCTACCGGTAAATTTCAAAAATAAACTAAAGACTGTGACAGCAGAGACAAATGACGCTTGCTTTATCTAAATGATGCTAAGTGATCACAAATATGATAAATAAGGTGGAGGAGCAACACTGATGGGGCCCACTGACCTTCTGGGCCCAGTGTGGTTGCACCTCCTGCTCTAGTTATGCTCTAGTTATGCTCCTTTATATGGCCCCCCCCTATCCCTGGGGCATCCCACTTGTGTGAAATCTCTCGTCCACCGAGAAAATGCTGCTGGTGCAAGGAGCGACTGGCATCCCCGGCTACTGCACGCTCACTAGCTCTGCCTATATGAATGGCTGGCACAGCCGGAGGGAGCAGGCAAAGGGATGCAAGTCTGGGCGAGAGACTGCACATGGAGTAAAGGAGAAATCTAGCAGCACTGGGGGCTTCACACACAGGGTAAATACCAAATCTGGGTGTTTCACCGCAGAACACATTGAATGTACTGCTTTTGTACTGGACCTCGGCTTGCCCATTTAGTTGCTGCCCTGAACTATCATGGTTAAACAATATGCTGGTAGGTGTGGGTTGCTCAGGGGTTAATAAGCCCCCTCTCCCTCACCCTCCTTCCTCCCCGCGCTCCTTGCTGACAGTGTTACCTCTCTCCAAGTAAACGAGCAGCCTCCGCTCCCGCCATCCACTGCCTGACAAGCAGCGCAGAGGCGGCTGGGAGAGGGTGGCGTCACTCCCAGCAGCGCTGCTCGTGGAGACGGTAGATGGCAGAACCGGAAGCTGCTCGTTTACTTGGAGGGAAGTAAAGATTGTCAGCAAGGAGTGCCGGGAGGAAGGAGGGTGAGGAGGTGAGCTACCCATGCCTAGCAGCGTAGCGTTGTGACTGTCCTTCTGACTCGAGTATAAGCCGAGGCGGCTTTTTTCAGCCCAAAAAGTGGGCTGAAAAACTCGGCTTATACTCGAGTATATACGGTAACTCTTGCGGCCGGGTCCTGGAATCTAAAAGATTCAAAAGCCTGGCCTCTAGCCTGCCGCGCTGTGTGAAACCCCCGGGGAACCGGTGCTCTTACCTGGTCCAGCCGGGTAGTAAGATGCAATCTCCGGCAGAAGCCATACCTCCTGCTTCTCTGCTGCCATGTGCGCTCTGGCACCCACCAGGGGGTGCGCCCAGCCGGCTGCACCTCGTCACAGGGGCACTTTTGAGGGAGCCAATCAATACTGTGTGCTCAAATCAAGCCAAACTGTTGGTGCTTCATAATACAGATGGAAAATAACCCAAAACATAAAGCTAAAGCTACCCAGGATTTTATTAAAGCAAAAAAGTGGAATATTCTTGAATAGCCAAGTCAGCCACCCAATCTCTATCGAACCGAGCAGCGTTTCACCTGTTAGAGACTAAACTTTAGACAGAAAGGCCCACAAACAAACAGCAACTGAAAACCGCGACAGTAAAGGCAGAGCATTAAAAAGAAGGAAACACAGCAATGTCTAGTGATGTCCATCAGTTCAAGACTTCGGGCAGTCATTGCCAATAAAGGGTTCTTCAAGTATTAGAAATTAACATTTTATTTACAGTTATTTTATAATTGCACCAATTAAATTAAGGGATTGTGTTTAAAAAATGCTTTCTCACATTTTTATGCAATCTTTTTGTTCAGCCCACCTGAATTAAAGCTCAAAGACTGAACTTCAACTGTATCTGAATTGTTTTGTTCAATATACATTGTGGTAATGTACAGAACCAAAATTAGAAAACTGTTGTCTCTGCCCAAATATTTATATTTGGCCCAATATGTATTGGGCCAAATATGTATAATTCATTCTATTTGCTGTCTTTCTTGCCTTTTACCAGTGTCCCAAATCCCTAAAAAGAAATTCCCAATAGACAAAGATATATCAATTGGGACAGCTACTTTCTATCGGCAAAACTGGCAACCATGGATATTTAATTTTGTCAGTGTAAGTGGCTAAGGGAAGGCTATCCCTGTAACTGGAAAAATAAATGTTTCCTTGCATTTTGCTTCAGAAATTGAAGTCACAATGCTATCAAGCAACACTGCCTAACCATTAAGGGTTTTGCAGTTATTTTGATTTAAACATTATAAAGTTGTCTTTGAAATAACGGGAAAAAATAATAAAGTAAGGAGTAATGCACACCACACACAATGTTTGTCTCTGATTATCAAGATATATATTTTAAGAAAAAGGTGATACATGTGTATATACCAACCACCGCATATATATTACAGACTGAGTCTGTAATATATATGCGGTGGTTGGTATATACACATGTATCACCTTTTTCTTAAAATATAAATCTTGATAATCAGAGTCTGTAATATATATGCGGTGGTTGGTATATACACATGTATCACCTTTTTCTTAAAATATATATCCTTATAATCAGAGACAAACCTTGTGTGTGGTGTACATTACTCCTTACTTTATTATTTTTTCCTATGACTTGTTGACCAGGAGGGTATACTGGTCGGAGTGAATTGCACCCTTTAAGTTGTGGTATTTTTTAGGTTGATCAATTACTTTATGGAGTGCTAGACCTACTTGTATATAATAGTCTTTGAAATAACGGCCACCATAGCATTCCACATGCCATGTAGAAGTAGTATCTGAAGTTCAGCTAAAACCGGAACTCACATTTATCACAAAAGTGACGGGGAGCATCTCGATTGCTGATGCCCCCACGCTGTAACATGCATTAAATCACAAAATCTTACCGTTCAAATTGCTCCTCTGGGAGAAATTAAGACCCATGATTGTTGCTGTGCAGAGGGAGCATCAGCAATTTGTATGTCCTCCCTCCCTGCTAGAAATGGGTGTTCCAGTTTAAACAGACTCTAAACCCAGTGGCAATAATAAGGCAGCAAGCAGCTCACTTGATGCCTGTCCATTGTTCCTGTCCTCCATTTTCTGCACTGCAAGGTAAAAGCAAGCATGGCAAGCCATAGTGGTCCTATAGCTGTCTATGACCACAGCAGAGCATGCTCATGACTCATAAAGCTGCACCATGACATGCCCTATGAAGCTCAGCAAATTGAAAATGAAGCAAAGAAAGCAGTTTCAGTTAGAATACGGTTTTTAAAAATAAATTGAGATTTTGAGAGGCTTTGAAATAGCTCATTTTATACTGTGCCCAAGCTGGGATAATGTGGGGGAAAGTTAGTGTGTGTCTGAAAGGGGCTTTAAGCTAATTATATAAGAAGAACATAGTGTGTTGTTTGTGATTAACAAGATGAAAATACACTACAAAGAGTTCGTTTCACCTGTCAAATTAATTTACATGTTTAAAACTCCAGTCGAGGCATGAATTAAAAAAAAACAAAAAACGCTATGCTCCCCTTTTCTCTCCCGCAGCTGTTCCAGCTTGCTCTGGTGTGTGAAAACTTGACACAGACCGTGTCCCCCTCGTTTTCATTTTGTCCATGCCTAGACCTAATAATGGATGTGGGCCAACACTGAACACTTTCTATCAAGATAATTCATATACAGGGACTACAAAGAAAAGGGGAGTTAACTGTCAAATCACAATCTCTTTTCTCTGAAGGCTACGGCAACAACAAAACATTTATTTTGGTATGATTCCATTTGATGCACTGCTTTCTGGTCAAACAATTAATGAATTACGGTATATAAACACACATCAATGTGTACTGTAACTGGTCTAACCATAACCATGGTCAGTTATAAAAATTAGTGGAAGCAATCAAGTTCTTGTATGTAAAAGACCAATAATCATTACAACAACATAAACAACAACAGAAATGCAAAAAACAATGACTATGATTATCTCCTTAAAATTTAAATTTAGCAAGCGATTGCTGGGATTCTTATAATGTTTTATTTCAAAGCTCACAAAACATCTGTTTTGTTCCCAAGACGGTATCTACAATGATAGCACTTTCCAGGGTAAAATGTATGATTTGCAAACTGTGCCTCTAAGAACAGATGTTCTTTCTCTAGAAAAAGACAAAAATCTGCAATATTGCACAGGACACACTGTGGCCTTGGCAAGCTGAAATGCACAAAGATTTTGGAAAACCATTTTTATTTTTGAAACACACTGTTAATGTAAGTTCCGCAAAGTTTAGATTTTTGTAGTTTCTGAATTAAAAAAGCTTTACCCGAAAGCCAGAGCCATCCCCATGTTCCTCATAAGAACAGTAAATCAGTAAATGCAAGTAAATGAAGAAAATAATGTTTAAAATAGTATATTAATTGGAAGGAGTACAAATATTAGGAAAGGAAAACAAATATTGTAGAAACAACAATAGGTAGGGAAACTAGTACTTGAAACTGGAAAAAAACATATTATAATAAAGAATATTGGAAGCATGCTAATAATGCATGAAATGCATGGTGGAACGGCTCTTCCCATGTTCATATTTCATGTGCTCCATAAATCTGTTTTTGACTTATGTCAGTTAAAACCCAGAATAATTTCTAAAATAAAAAAAGCAGACAAAGTCTAAATATACTTTTGGCCCATGTAGAATGTTGCCAGAGAGAGAAAAGATACTCACCTGGTTCCAGGATCCTGAGGTGTTCTGAGGCAGCATTCAGCAGCTTTCTTGCAGTGGAATTCCCACTTTCTACGTGCTGCATGCCTGATAGACCTGATGTGAAGACCCATGCTGATCTTTAGGAATTTACATCCACCACCCTTATCCTTTAGATTGAAAGCTGACAATACCAGGCTCCTTATTCCTAATGAAAACCATTGTCAATGCTTATTTTTTGCATTTCTGTCAATATCAGGTTGCTGCTAATATATGGAAAAACTTTATTGTACGTTTTTACCACAAATCATGCTGGTGTGCTAACTATAATTACATATATGTCATGTATATATTATTTTTGATTCATCTTAAATTACATCTGAAACTACTTTAGTTTTTCTTTCAGTATGCAGCATTGTTCAGAATATGATGTAATAATAAGCTAAAGTGTTTTTATATATTTTTTTAACATTCTGCTTTTCTGTGGTTTAGAGCATATTTTTAGTGAGAATTAGATTCAGATTCTGAGGTAGACAGAGAGGGCAGTTCCAGCATTGTATTCAGCTGCAATGATTGGTTAGCCTCATAGAATTAAATAAAGTGGGTTTATCTCAAGTTTATTATGATTTGGTCCTCCAAATGCAGGGTCATTGATTGGACACACACTTGCTGTTGTATGATGTAATATTTTATCTGAAAAGATCTTCGACCAGACAGTTGATCATGCTCAATCATTTTAGCAGCATTTGATATTTTAAAAGCATGGGCATGTTACATGGCTATAAAGATGATAAGTGACATTTGGTGGGAACTTTTTATTTCTATAAGATTTTAGAACTATAGTGTCTCTAAATACTCAGGCCCTTGCTTGCACTTCAAACATGCTGGAAGTATAGGTGTACTTTTTACTTTAAAACAACATCATATACCTCCAAATACACAGCAAAACATTTGCGTTATAAGAAGCACATACCGTATTTTTCGCCCTATAAGACGCACTTATTTTTCCCCAAAAGTGGGGGAAAAATGTCAGTGCGCCTTATCGGGCGAATGTAAAAAAAAAAAAAAATAAAAAAATAAAAACTCACCCGTCCCCGGCGCTCCCGCGTTGTCTGGCACACTGCGAGAGGCCAGAGGAGCGGCGGGGGCTCTGTCCCAGCCCCGCCGCTGCGATCGCTGTCTTTTCAGGCAGCGATGACAGCGGCGGGGCCAGAGACAGAGCCCCCGCCGCTCCTCCATCTGCTGCCGGGCTCAGAACACACGCGAGCACGTAGGTCCCGGCAGTGGGTGGGCGTGGCCTGCACGGCGCAGGCCACGCCCGCCCCGCTGCCCGGACCTTTGTGATCGCATGTGGGGGAGCAGATGGAGGAGCGGCAGGGGCTCTGTCTCTGGCCCCGCCGCTGTCACCGCTGCCTGAAAAGACAGCGATCGCAGCGGCGGGGCCGGGACAGAGCCAGCTCGTGAATGGGGTGGGCGTGGCCTGCGTCGACGCTGCGGCGCAGGCCACGCCCACCCCATTCACGGAGCCAGCCGCTCAGCGCAGCGGTGTCAGCGGACAGGTGAGTTTAACTTTTTTTTTTTTTTTTTTTAATATCGCGCCTGCCTATACTAATGGGGGGAGGGGGGTGGGAATGGGGGGAGAGGGGCCACACTGCCTATGGGAATGGGGGGAGGGGTATGCCACACAGCCTATACTAATGGGGGCAGGGGGATGCCACACAGCCTTTGGGAATGGGGGGAGGGGTATGCCGCACAGCCTATGGGAATGGGGGGAGGGGGATGCCACACAGCCTATGGGAATGGGGGGAGGGGGATGCCACACAGCCTTTGGGAATGGGGGGAGGGGGATGCCACACAGCCTTTGGGAATGGGGGGAGGGGTATGCCACACAGCCTATGGGAATGGGGGGAGGGGTATGCCACACAGCCTATGGGAATGGGGGGAGGGGGATGCCACACAGCCTATGGGAATGGGGGGAGGGGGATGTCACACAGCCTATGGGAATGGGGGGAGGGGTATGCCACACAGCCTATGGGAATGGGGGATGCCACACAGCCTATGGGAATGGGGGATGCCACACAGCCTATGGGAATGGGGGATGCCACACAGCCTATGGGAATGGGGGATGCCACACAGCCTATGGGAATGGGGGATGCCACACAGCCTATGGGAATGGGGAGAGGGGGATGCCACACAGCCTATGGGAATGGGGGGAGGGGGATGCCACACAGCCTATGGGAATGGGGGGAGGGGGATGCCACACAGCCTATGGGAATGAGGGGAGGGGGATGCCACACAGCCTATGGGGAGAGAGGGATGCCACACAGCCTATGGGAATGAGGGGAGGGGGATGCCACACAGCCTATGTGAATGGGGATGCCACACAGCCTATGGGAATGGGGAGAGGGGGATGTCACACAGCCTATGGGAATGGGGGATGCCACACAGCCTATGGGAATGGGGGGAGGGGGATGTCACACAGCCTATGGGAATGGGGGATGCCACACAGCCTATGGGAATGGGGAGAGGGGGATGCCACACAGCCTATGGGAATGGGGGGAGGGGGATGTCACACAGCCTATGGGAATGGGGGATGCCACACAGCCTATGGGAATGGGGGGAGGGGGATGCCACACAGCCTATGGGAATGGGGAGAGGGGGATGCCACACAGCCTATGGGAATGGGGGGATGCCACACAGCCTATGGGAATGGGGGGAGGGGGATGCCACACAGCCTATGGGAATGGGGGGAGGGGGATGTCACACAGCCTATGGGAATGGGGGATGCCACACAGCCTATGGGAATGGGGGGAGGGGGATGCCACACAGCCTATGGGAATGGGGAGAGGGGGATGCCACACAGCCTATGGGAATGGGGGGATGCCACACAGCCTATGGGAATGGGGGGAGGGGTATGCCACACAGCCTATGGGAATGGGGGGAGGGGGATGCCACACAGCCTATGGGAATGGGGGGAGGGGGATGTCACACAGCCTATGGGAATGGGGGGAGGGGTATGCCACACAGCCTATGGGAATGGGGGATGCCACACAGCCTATGGGAATGGGGGATGCCACACAGCCTATGGGAATGGGGGATGCCACACAGCCTATGGGAATGGGGGATGCCACACAGCCTATGGGAATGGGGAGAGGGGGATGCCACACAGCCTATGGGAATGGGGGGAGGGGGATGCCACACAGCCTATGGGAATGGGGGGAGGGGGATGCCACACAGCCTATGGGAATGAGGGGAGGGGGATGCCACACAGCCTATGGGGAGAGAGGGATGCCACACAGCCTATGGGAATGAGGGGAGGGGGATGCCACACAGCCTATGTGAATGGGGATGCCACACAGCCTATGGGAATGGGGAGAGGGGGATGTCACACAGCCTATGGGAATGGGGGATGCCACACAGCCTATGGGAATGGGGGGAGGGGGATGTCACACAGCCTATGGGAATGGGGGATGCCACACAGCCTATGGGAATGGGGAGAGGGGGATGCCACACAGCCTATGGGAATGGGGGGAGGGGGATGTCACACAGCCTATGGGAATGGGGGATGCCACACAGCCTATGGGAATGGGGGGAGGGGGATGCCACACAGCCTATGGGAATGGGGAGAGGGGGATGCCACACAGCCTATGGGAATGGGGGGATGCCACACAGCCTATGGGAATGGGGGGAGGGGGATGCCACACAGCCTATGGGAATGGGGGGAGGGGGATGCCACACAGCCTATGGGGAGAGGGGGATGCCACACAGCCTATGGGAATGGGGGGAGGGGGATGCCACACAGCCTATGTGAATGGGGATGCCACACAGCCTATGGGAATGGGGAGAGGGGGATGCCACACAGCCTATGGGAATGGGGGGGGGTGGCCACACAGCCTATAATAATGGGGGGAGGGGGATGCCACACAGCCCATGCTAATGGGGAGAGGGGGATGCCACACTGCCTATGGGAATCGGGAGAGAGGGATGCCACACAGCCTATACTAATGGGGGGAGGGGGAGAAGCCACACAGCCAATGGGAATGGGGGGAGAGGAATGCCACACAGCCTATACTAATGGGGGGAGGGGGGATGCCACACAGCCAATGGGTATACAGGGAATGGGATGGGGGCATGCTACACGGCCTATGGGAATTGGATAGGGGAATGCCACACTGTCTGTAATGGTGCGTTTTTGGTTTAATTTTTTTTTTTCTTATTTTCTTCCCCCAAATCCTAGGTGCGTCTTATGGGCAGGTGCGTCTTATAGGGCGACAAATACGGTACTTTGTAAAATACTGGACAACACTGGACAAGGAAACACTAGACCACCAAATTACAACATTTATATGTAATATTTCCCACAGGTTACCAATACATAAGCTGATTGCCTTAGTGCTTCGAATATATATGGGACACATATTTATAGCCCTTTGCCCATCAGTTCCATCGCTTAACTGTATCGTCCAATCCTCTACCACCTGAAACTTCCACCAATGTGCAGAATACAATTCATATAGGAATCCTACTACCTTAATATTGTGCCAGATATTACATGAATTATTTATTGGTAGGTGGCCTTGTCTTGGGATATCAAGAAGGCCAAGCGCACCTCTCACTGCACTCCTCCAAGCCATTATTGGCACCGCTATTTGCCAATGTGTCCTTCATATATCATCTCTTTTCAACCACCAATACTTATGAGCCCTTGTTTAACTTTCCCCGTAGCAGTGTGCTTTTATCTTTCCATGGATAATGCTCATGTCTAGGCCACATAATACAGCCCTGGGAGCAGACCTTTCACAGGAGCTCACCAGATACATCTGTATATACGTTACCTTAAGTACTTGAACCTGTCCTTCAATGGTTATGTCTTTCAAAAGATCCAGAAAAGATTGGCAGAGCTGAGCTGCATACATCTGAAACAATAGGATATCAGAAAATTACCATCAGTAGCAACTTAGCAAGTATTCCCAAACTATGAGCTCAACACAAACAAAAACTTGTCGCCCTCTACTCTAAAACAGGCTGCTTACTTCAAAAGCAGACCTCTCATCTAGTTTAACATCTTAAAAAAGACATTGCTGTAAAAAAGACTCTAGAAAGCAAAACAAAATAGTTAAACTATATAGCTATCCAGATTAGAATAGATTAGCAATCCAGCTATTATACACGATACACCTCCTTCGTCTCTTGTATGGGAAGAACCATACTGGAGATTTAAATAATGGTGTAAATTAGAAGAAGAGGTAGAGCACAGAAAAAGTACATGAATGTACCAGCGTTTCCCAACCAGTGGTACGAGTGGTAGGAGTCGCAAGTTTAAGGATAAATCGACTCTTAATTTGAACTTTTTGACAGCCCAGCTCAGCCCAGTACCTATGATCATTAGACTGATAATTTCAATCTCCATAAAAGGTTGCTCGGAAATGCCTACTTGTCTCTGCTACACTATGTTATATTGTTTATGATGTCAAGTTGAAAGCAATGCTGGGCACATATTCTGTGAAAATTTTGTAAATAAATGTAAAACAATACAATATTGAATTGCATAAGTATTTACCTGTTCAAGTTACCAAAAACTAGATGCAGATTCAGAAGCTTTGGGCCCGTGTGGTGGACATGTTTCAGCTGGACATCCCCCCCTCCCCCTTCTCTGAAAAAAACAGCTTATGCTCTGCTGGGTTTGCATGGTCATTTTGAGTTTTTGTAATTTTAGCTACAACAGCCAAATGTGGATTGATATCTGAACTCACTTGCTCACTATGCAACTTCTGAATTTTACATTACATTGACCAACACGCATATAAGAAACTGTGTTTATATGCATCCCTCCCCAGGGCAGTTCAGATTGCTGCACATAAAAATTACGTTTTGTAATGCCATGGTAGATTTTACCTCCAAAATGGCGACCTATAGTTTACAGGTGTTACAGATATAGCATATATGGTAGATAGGCTGACAGGCTGAACTAAAGTATTTTTCAGCCTTACATAATATGTTACTATAAATGCAAACTTTTTTTTCAATCAATGATATGCTACATAACAATTTTCTGGCCTGAATTCCACTACTGGCTCACCCAGCATTGTATAAATGTCAAATGACACAAAATAACCAGTCATCCATCACAGTAAAGCCAGAGAAGTGCTTGATGCTTGGCAAATAATTTGAACACAGCAAAGGAACCCTGCTTACAGCATTCAGCCGTGCACTCTATTTTATTCAGCATGTTCAGGTGTCATTTTATGTATTTTTGTTCCTATAACAATATAGAGCTTCATTAAAACGGTTACAGCTACTGAGTGGAAAAGCGTATTGACCATGGAACAAGTCAACAGGAAAGGTCAAAAGGCATTGAATATAAAGCGTACCTGCAGGAACTCTAAGGATGCAAAGAAAATGTACGCGTTAATAATCTTGAAGCAAATCCGTAAGTTTTCAGAGCTCAGTTCTAAAATAGGAAAAAAAAAACACATATAAATTTTAAAGAGTACGTGTTTTGATAGAAATATCGATATGCTGCCATAGAAACACCTCTCACTTAGTATAACAACATTACAATCATTGTTCCTCTTCCAGGGTCATCCCAGTATGTGTTTTGATGGAAATATCAATATGCTGCCATAGAAACACCTTCGGAAAGGGAGAAATTACTTTTTGGTGGTCATCGCAAGGAACCTAAAGAAGACCTCTCACTTAGTATAACAACATTACAAACAATCATTGTTCCTCTTCCAGGGTCATTCCAGTTTAAAATGTTCTGCTGTGTATACCTGAATGGAAAGTCGAATAATGCCTCACACAGAGCATGTGTGGGCTCTCCTCAAATTGGCTCAAGAGGGATGCCTCTGTGGCCTGTGAATGTGCTATGGCATCACAAGAAAGGTGAGTTTTACCCTGATCTCTTGGGTTTCAGACAAAAAGAGGGACGCCACTGGCCCTAGAGTCTTATGGATTCTAGGTCGGTGGTTGCTCCACATCCAGTGCAACAATGAATGCTTACACATATAAATAATCATCCCCATACACTATCCAGAATACACATGATCTTTGTCAGGTGTCTCTCTTCTCTAGGGTGGGCCAGCAAGCTGCTGATGACACACCATTGGAGGCAAAGCCAGAGCCATTAACCCTTTAAATGCCAGCCACTTAAAATTTACGTGGTTGCCTCTCCGTCACTTAAGTGCCAGCCACGTAAAATTTACGTGCCTGGCATTTACCCCTGCTAGTGGGCAAAAAAAAAAAAAAAAAAATTACTCACCTGACTCCTCGTTGGATCCGGCCGGGTCTCCTCTTTAATTTGGTGCCATCCGATCCCCCGTGGGGGGTCGGATGGCTCCAGGAGAGCCCCCGGAATAGGCCCCCCCCCCCCCCCCCGCTTCTGCAGCAGCAGCTGCTAACTGTAAAAAAAAAATAAAAAATAAAAATGACATTCACTTACCTGTGTGTGCGCTGGCTCCCGCTGTCCCTCCTCTTCACCTGGGGGGCCTCCGATCGCCCCCCAGGACTTACCGATCTTCAGGAGAGAGCCCGGGAGGCTCTCTCCTCTCTCCTCCTCGATGGCGGCCGCCATCTTGCCGCTAAGCCCCGCCCCCCTCATCCCGGCCCGTCTCAGTGCCAAGCCCCGCCCCTTTTGGGGGCGGGGCTATGACGTCATCCCAGCCCCGATCACCGGCGTCAGCTCTTTCAGCTGTCAGATGCCGGTGATCGGCAACGGGGAAGGAGGTGGCAGGAGATCCTCTGATCTCTTGCCTCCCCCTTCTCTGGATGCCGATCACCGGCATCTGTCAGCAGAGCGGCGCGGGACAAAGGAGCTTACAATCGGAGGTAAGTACAGTAAAAAAATTTTTTTTTTTTTTAAATAAAATACTTTTGTGTGGTGTTTTTTTTATTTAACCCTTTGTGAACTGGTAAGGGGTCCATGACCCCTATACCAGTTCACAAGGCTCTGGGTATGGCAGGTCACCTGCGGCAAGCGGGTGACTTGCCATAACCCCCAGCCCCCCATTACCTGCCTCCCCAATGGCCAGGGGGGGGCAGAAGGGCCCGGGCCACTTAGTGGCTATGTGGGCTAGTAGCCTGCAGGGCCAGGGGCCAGCGTTGGTGGCCCCTGGCCCTGCAGGCTACTAGCCCACATAGCCACTAAGTGTTCTACAAGCCCCCATAGCTGGCCCGGGTCGGTAATGCTGGGTAGGGGGGACCCTACGTCATTTTTTTTTGGGATTTTTAAGGGTTTTTAACCCTTAAAATTCCAAAAAAAAATGCCCCCCCCCCCCTAGGAGGGGGAACCCTATGTCATTTTTTTTTTAAATTAACCCTTTTGTTTTCTGTCATCCAGCAGCTATAAAAGGCTGAAAGAGTGCTCCACTATGGATGGGAGGTAAGTATTAAAAAAAAAAAAATAATAAAATATTTTTTCTCTTTGTGTGTCTGTGTTTTTTTTTTTACATTTAACCCCTTGTGAACTGGTAAGGGGTCCATGACCCCTATACCAGTTCACAAGGCTGGGGGAGGTGGCAAGTCACCTGCGCTAGCCGGTGACTTGCCATTAACCCCCGGCACCCCCATTACCTGCCTCCCCAAAGCCCAGGGGGGGGGGGGGGGGGCAGAAGAGCCCAGGCCCACTGGCTATGTGGGCTTGTAGCCTGCAGGGCCAGGGGCCACAAAAGCTGGCCCCTGCGCCCCGTTCCTACAAGCCCTACATAGCTGGTCCCGGGCTGGTTACTTTGGGTAAGGGGGGGGCCATGTCATTTTTAACCCTTAAAAATCCCCCCAAAAAATGCCCCCCCCCCCTCCCGGGAGGGGGGACCCTATGTCTCGATTTAACCCTTTGTAGTGTGGATGGTAGTTGTATTTTATTTGTAAATGTTAAAAATTACTTGTTTCAGTTAGAGGGGTCTCCTGGGCAGGAACAGGGGGCTACCGATAAATATGTGGTACCGTTCTAATCGGTAGAAATGGGGCTTTCACATGCAATATGGTTTTCCCTAATCAAATACATTTTTTATTTAAAATAAAGGAGGCAATTTTCTAAAAAAATTTTGTATTTATTTATTTTTTTTTACTTAATAATAAATAAAATTAATAATAAATAAAATTTACAAACAAGACATTTCATGTTAAAGCCTAAACTCTGCTGCAAAAAATATATATATAATTTTCCTGAAAATTCCAGCAAAAATGACGCAAAACATGGCGCAAAATGGGGAAAAATGACCTGTCAACAGAGGGTGACAAAATCTCAAGTAAGCTGGCAATTAAAAGGGTTAATAGTACCTCTGCATGTTGGGTATTGTTCTGTTCGGGGGACCTTGCGCTTTCAGACTTAGCTTGTTTTTCTTGTTTGCATATTTATATTTTAGGAAAAGGTGTTTTTTATTCTGCTTTTTTATACATTTTTTAGGGAAACTCTGCGCAACCAAAGAGTTTTTTGAGGGATTAATTCCAGAAAGATGAGCCCACTACAACAAGCTGGGTACGCTTAGAAAGCTTAACATGTGTACTTTCAGGGAATATATGGTTTATGGGGGATAAATCGCAAGGTGCGCACTTTGTCTGCAGAGCTGAAATTTTCAAGAAAAATTACCGTTATGCTCATGCTTTACTTTGGGGTGTTTGGCAACTCTTCCCTTGACAGAACCTATGCATGTTGGGTATCGTTCTGTTCGGGGGATGTTGCTTTTTCAGATTATACTTGTTTTTTCTTGTTTGTATATAGTTTTTTAGGAAAATGTGGCTTTGATTCTGCTTTTTTATCCTTTTTTTAGGGAAACTCTTTGCAACCAAAGAATACATTGAGGGATTACTTCTAGAAAACTGTGGCCACATCAACAAGCCTGGTACGCCTAGAAAGCCTGAGGTGTGTACTTCCAGAGAATATATAGTTTGTGGGGGGTATTTCAAATGTAAAGGGTTGTTTTTCTGGAAAAACTGCAAGGTGCGCATAGCGCATATCACAGTTGTATTTTTTCTGAAAATCCCCTAAAGCTCTGTTTCAGTTTGGGGGAGTCTCCTGGGCAGGAAAAGGTGTCTACCTATACATATGTGGTACCGCTGTAACTGTGAGAAATTGGGGTTTCACACGCAATAAGATTTTATTGACAAACTTACATTTTTTTATTACAAAAAAACACTACAAATTGTAAAAAATTGATTTTTTTAAATTTTTTTGCACATATTTCGCCAAAAAATATTGAGAATACACCTAAAAAATGACAAACAAGACATTTCATGTTAAAGCTCAGACTCTGCTGAAAAAAACAATATATCATTTTCCTGGGAAATCCCTGGAAATCCCTTCAAAAATCACATTTGAACATGGGGAGTGCAAAATAGTGCAAAATGGTCTGGCAACAGAGTGTGACAAAAACTCCAGGTAGGCTGGCACTTAAAGGGTTAAGGACAGTCAGTGAAACCCTTGCTGATGACTTCCTCTACAGCAGCAAGGGATGCCAGACGCCACATACAGTACATTAGACCAGATGCTAAACTGTAGGCAGTGGCAGCACTGGAATGGCCCCTGTACAGAAGTTTTGGTATATGGTGATGATTCTTTATATGTGTAAGCAACACAAATAAAATGAAAAAAGAACTATAGTCAATCCACTTCCTCTTTCCCTCGTATGACTGCCAATCACATGACCACTGGCATCCATTCAGGTTTGTTGTGCAAGCTAACCCAGCAAACTTGATAGGTCACTGTGGTCACGTAACACTGCGATTAAAAAGTAAACATTGACAGAAAATACTTTAGTCCCTCTATACATCTCTAATGCCCCTGTCTGAAACAGAATGAGGTTGTGATCGTAACACTTTACCCACTTCTTATCTTACCTTAGCCCACATCAACTTTTCCTGCCTGATTTTGCCCATTTCCTCCTACCTCATCCTTATCTAACCTCAGACCAACTTTTTTTCATGCCTCACCCCTGCCCACTTCTTTTCAACCCTCTACCCACCTCTATCCACCTTTGCACGTACATAAAAGCATAAATTATACTTTAAGGTTACAGCATTCCTGCAGTGAACTGCTTTATTGTGGCCATTTGAAGTGGGACATCAGGACAATGTGGTCCTTAAACTAAAAAAGGCTGTGCACCCATGGTCTAAAGGATACAGTGGAGAAAAGAGGGGTCACAGTCAGTAGTTGTAACATATGCCTTATAATTGTGCAGATAACATATGCAGATAATTACTTGACCCAGGTTGTATGCTAGTCTAAATAAGTGGGTTTTGAGGTTTGGAAAGTTGGACAGTGGAGTATTGAGCGAGGGAGGGTATTCTAGAGAATTGAGAGACACGTGAGGAGTCCAGGAGGAGAGAGTGAGAGGAGGTTACCAGCGCTGAGGACAGTAGGAAGAGTTAGATTGGTAAACATGATTTGCTGTGCCATATTGCCACTACATAGTCTAAAATCAATTAAATGAATACGTTTGTATTCCTTTATGTGGGTGACAGCAAACACAGGGCAAGAGAAGAAGTCCATTAGAGGCAGGGTAGACAAGTCTCCAGTATGAATCCCAGCTGTGAAGAGAGGCCCCTAGCCAGGTGGCTCTAATGACCACTCTGGTCTGAGATCAGCTGGCTGCAACAACATTGTTTCTGGCATGGATGATAAGCCATCACATATAGGTTACAGAGGGGGCCAGACTCTACAGCACCTATGTTGAGCCTGGGCCCCTCATAACCAATAACGTGATGGCTGGGCACCTAGTCTGATTTTCAGTGTCCTTTATGGCTAGAATAATAAGGTAAGCCGGACTGCCTTGGGGAGAGAGGTCCAGATCAAACTAAGGCCCAAACCATCACATATAGAGGTTATAGAGAGGCCCAGTCTCAATAGAGCCTATATTGTGACTGGGCCCCTAGTTTGAGCTTTTGTTTCTTACATGGTCTAAATTTTGATGTAAGCCTGTCTTTGGCCCACAGGCTCAGTTTAAACTAGGGGCCAACCATCAGGCAGTGGTTATGAGGGGAGCCCAAACATTGCTGCTGTATGGGGCATAAAAACTCCAGGTGGTTGCCCTGATGTCAATAATAAGCCAGTAAAGGGCCCACCTGAAGCCTGTCCCATGTGCCTCTCCTCCATTTTCTGCAGAGCACTGTAGATGCTGTATCAGGTCTCCAAATGTTTGCCTCTCAATACCTTTCCATTTTTCCATGACCACAAAGTGGTGTGAGTGGGCTCAGCACTGTTGCTAGCCAGGCTCATCCGGCTGGAAGCACTGAGGAACAGGGGTGGCTATGAGACAACATCTGGAGAATGGTTGTATAAAAATTAAAAAGAAAGGAGAGGCAAACTTTTGAGACACACGCTGCGGGAAATGGAACAGAGGAGTGGCACAAGAAACAGGCTTCAAGTGAGCTCTATGCTGCCTTATTATTATCCATTACCTAAAATGTCCATTAAAAAAGCAACGTAAACACCGGGGCAGGAACCCTGGTTGTCCCCTCCCCCTTTAATTCAGCCCTCTGCATAGGTGTCAACGGGGCCTTTAGATCCCCATTTTAATAAATGCCCCATACTGATATTCTACTCTCCCCTTAGCTTCATACTAAACCTTACTCTCTTATTTGTTATCATCCTTTGCAAGGCTGTCTAGTTTTATTATGTTACATCCAGAAATTAAAAATAAAATAGAAACATGCTTTAAGGATTCCATTTTGTAACAAAACTGCTCATTTAGATTCATGTAGCATATTTATAATAATTTTAATAGTATGTGTTCTGCATATAATGTGCAAAGGTTTCTTATGCTTTAACCTATAATAACTAAATTGTATGAATAATTGCATTTTGTGGGTTTGAAATAAAACCTTTAAAAATCAAACCGTATCCTCCCCAGATACAGAAAAAGAACAAATTACACAAATTGTTTTAGATTCCAGGGCCGGCCAACAAGGTTTTTTTTTCTGAAGAGCAGAGGGCAAGTCTAGCCCCTCTAGTCCCTCCTAGGAGAATTTGCTTATAACAGAGGAAATGAGGTCTGCAGGCTGCATTACATGCAGGGCAGGGCAGGGCAGTTTCTAGTGGTGGGTGAGCAGAGTGTTCACCCTGGGTGCCAAAGCTATTGTGTCTGCTGGCGGACAGTTAGTTATTGGTACCGACCATATGCCAGACCCCTCATATCATCCCTTTTGTGCTCAGAAGGAAGGGGGCACAACTTGATGTTAAAGAAGAGTTGAAGCATGGCACATACTGGAATGGGACAGCAGCAGCACCATAGGAAGGTTAGGAGGGAGAGAAGGTTTTCTCTAGATCTTGGTTGGAATGACAGCCAAAGATGCCTCCATAAGTTCTTTTGTCAGTATTCAATATAACCTAAGAGGCTATGGCTAGACTAGTAAAATAGAAACACATGTCCCAGCACCAACAGTGTGGTAATCTAGCATCCAAGCTCATTTACCATAAGCAACAGACAAATTATTTTCTACAGTACCTATATGCATTGGAATCGCCGAAAATCTGCCTAGGCAGTGCTCTTTTTAAGGGACTTTCACAACATCAAGCTTGATGGAGGCTAACATTAAAAATGTATTAAACAAGCTAGATTGCATGGAGAGCGGTTTACTTATACAGCTCATGTTGCTAGGAGAACTGCTCACCTCTAGCTGCCTGTTCCTACATATAGCATACAGTACAAAAATAATACAGAACAAAAGTAAAACATCAAGACATTGATTTAAGTGAAATTTATTTCCCCTAGCATTGGTGACATACCGTATATACTCGAGTATAGGCCGACCCAAATATAAGCCGAGGCCCCTAATTTTACCACAAAAAAATGGGAAAAGTTATTGACTCGAGTATAAGCCGAGGCGGCTTTTTTAAGCCCAAAAAGTGGGCTGAAAAACTTGGCTTATACTCGAGTATTTACGGTATTTCCCCCCCCTCTCATACACCATGTGCCATACTATTCCACCCCCCTTCTCATACACCATGTGCCATACTATTTCCCCCCCCCCTCTCATACACCATGTGCCATACTATTCCACCCCCCTTCTCATACACCATGTGCCATACTATTTCCCCCCCCTCTCATACACCATGTGCCATACTATTCCACCCCCCCTCTCACACACCATGCCCCATAATATTCTCCCCCCCCGCCTTTCATGCCCCATTCTATTTCTCTTCGCGGCTGGAAAGAACGTCAGACACAACACACACAGAAATACACACACACACAAAGACAGAGACACAAAACACAAAGAGAGAGACATACACACACACACACGCTTACCACGAGGGCGCATCAGCGGTGACTGTGTTGTTTCCCTGCTCCTGCCCCTCCTCCTCCCACGTCATCTGACCTCTCTGTGGCAGAGAGCTAGTGCGGAACTCGGCGGCCGCCATCTTGCTACACCCAGCACTGTGTGGGTGTATCTCCGCTCTCACCTCCCGGCGCTGCAGTGTCACCGGCTCTTCTGCCGCCTCCTTCCCGCTCCTCCGCCGCCGTCCGGAGCAGTCTTGTGCTGCCGCCCGCCGGGGACAGCCGCCTCCTCTCCTCCGCCGCCGTCCGGAGCAGTCTTGTGCTGCCGCCCGCCGGGGACAGCCTCCTCCTCCCCGCTCCTCCGCCTCGATTCACACCCTCGCAGATCCGGGGACGCACGTGGCCGACACAGCCGTTCCTCCGCTCCCAGCCGCCTGCTCCACAACACAAGGGTGAGTGCGGGAGCAGGCACGGGGGCGGGAAATTTTCACTGACTCGAGTATAAGCCGAGGCGGCTTTTTTCAGCCCAAAAAGTGGGCTGAAAAACTCGGCTTATACTCGAGTATATACGGTATGTCCCTATAGGCCCTTTTTGTCAAGCCATTCATAAGGCATGGGACCAAAATGTTGTCGAAATCATTTCCAAATGAAATAACCCCTTTGGCGAAAGATGCAGAATATCTTCGACCTATGCAATTACACATTACAGCCAAAATCTGTTTGGGGGATTTTCTGTGAACCTATTTGGAATATCAAAATTCTTAAATAAAGTGTATCTAATAATTCAAAAAATAATTCACGTGTGTGTAAAGAACCACAGGAAAACCACTGGCAGATTATTAGATAATAAAGAGCTATTCTCAGGGATATCTTCAGCTTTTCTTGTTCAATTCCTGTTTCAAAACTACAAATAGAAGCTAGGCGAAATCTCCCCAAACCTTGTTCTGCAGTTTCTCGCTTGCCTCGCTTATCAAGCGTATTATTTAAAATAATTAGATTATAGCAGTCCTAAACTACTTTACGCCAGCGAGGGTCCTGATATAGGAGGGGGCATTGGCATTGAGAAATGTGGTGACATTGATTGCATGACACGACCTCTGTGTGAAGTACCAAAAACATTTGGTAACACTTCTATAATAATTGTGAGCTTGTGCTTAGCATTCGTGGGAGTTTAGATGGGTTGAGTATTAGGAACACTTGTAAGATGTGGGACTGATTGGGGTGGGGGGTAATAACTAAGGGACCCATATAATCAGAGAGGTAAACCAATCAAGTATGTGCATTGCTAGCATGTAGGGATTGTTGCATAAGAATGTAGGGGTAAGACATATGAATGGAGTTTGTGAAGACAAACAGGTATCCTCATTGTTGTAGAAAATCTTCATTATGCCTTAAATAAAACAAATTCTGAACTTAGCCATTGTGTCCTGGAACTTAAGTGGTTCATGCTCATCAAAAATGTAAACACCGTTGGTCTAAGGCTTCTAAGAAGAAAAGGTAGAGTAGATAGGGTAACTGTGAAGATTGAAAGTAAACCTACCGGGGTTGAGTTCCCACCCAACAGTGGCAGCTACTTTGGAGGCCATCCGATCCCATAGGGAGCGCCCGGGGGTCTCTCCATGGCCCTCTCCCATGATCCCACTGATGGACAATCCTCCGCTCCTGGGTTGCACTAGGGCGGCCCTCAGGGACTGGGGAAGGGCGACCCAGCTGAGAGGTGGTGACCTGATTACAGGGGCAGGGTGGGTCTCCATTAGTGAACTGAGGACTAAACTAGGGAACAGTGACCTTGACCCCTGGACACCCCTTCGTTTCCAATCAATTTTGTCCCGGATGGGTTTCCGGAGGGAATGCATCAGGGGGCATACAGAGTTTGAAAGGATTTGTCTAGAGGGGCAACCATACCCACACCTGATCTCTAAACTATATTCACTTCTTATTGGCAAACAGGACACCCCTCCAGCATCCTGGAGAGACTGGGAGACCGACCTGGGTAGAACAATAGGGGAAAAGGAGAGGAACAAAATAGCGACTCTAGCCCACAAGTCCTCAGTTGCCACGAGAATCCAAGAAGTTAACTATAAACTGCTGACGCGTTGGTACTACACCCCTGATAGGCTAGGTAAAATGTTTGGCCAGGCTGACTCGGGATGCTGGAGGTGTGGCGATGGGAGAGGGACATTGTTTCACATTCTATGGACCTGTCCCGGGATTCGGGATTACTGGGGAGCGGTTCTGCCTATTGTCACGCAGCTTACTGGGACGCGGTTGGGGGAGGACCCAGCCCAGGTTCTGCTCCACTCCACAAAAGTTCCGACAGGGAAGTACAAAAAATCTCTGCTGGTCCACCTGCTGAACGCGGCTAAACAGACAATACCCAGGTTCTGGAAGCAAAAAAAAGCTCCCTCTGTTGGGGATTGGGCAAGGGAGGTCATGAGCGTCAGGGAGATGGAGGACATAACACTATCATTGCATGGCAGAGATGAACAGTATAGAATTACCTGGTTGCCTTGGCTAATTTATGAGGAATCGGCAGAATTTAAGAGCCTATTTGTGTAATAGTCCTGGGACCGGCTCCGCGCCTCTCGCCCACCCCATTCATCATAGTCCAGCTGGAAAGTGATGCAACTGCCGTGCTGCCAGTTGTGGACACGCAGATATGTATGTCAGTTCAGGCGTTGAGTCCCACACGCCATATACCCTCCCCTTTTCCACCCCCCCACATTTCCCAATCTGTTTTCCCCCCTTATCGGGTTGGTAACTTGGACATGCATGATGCTGCAGGAGCTGCCCCCTCCGGTAGGCAGTGTGGCAATTCACACCTGCCTTAGGTGGAGCGGGCATCGACCATTCTGGATGGACAGGAACAGTATGACACCGAACGGTGGAGATCAGGATCTAACTATATGGGAGCCTCGCCCTGTTTTGGGAGTTGCGGCAGTTACCTTCCCGCTTTATAACATGTTACAGTAGCAGAAACTGTTCCACAATGATATTGTTGCTTGTGCCTTAGCAAACAGTGTTCCCGATTACCCTTCTTACCCTGTATTGTATTGTATGTCTAAATGTATGTAATGTATAAAAATGTAAAATCCTTAAATAAAGAGTATTAAAATAAAGAAAGTAAACCTACCTACACGCTACTTTACATTTACCAGTATGCAAAACTTCCAAAGATCTTTTCAGGTCAACCTGACATCTATATCCTGTCTAGAGACTCATGTAACTCATGACCAACCACCTCCAACACTGCATCAGTAATGTAATGTAGCAAAGTCACAAATTCGATAAGGAAGAAAAACTAAAGGACTCTTAGCAACACAATTTTAATTGAGAGAGAATTACTAATTTAAAATGGTGTCAGCTGCCAAGAGAATCTACATATTAGCATGCGGTTCCCAAGCCATGGTGCCTGCTTTATAATGGAGATAGGAAATAGATGCTATCTGTAAATATGTTTTCATGACTAAAATTGGATTTACCTTAGAAGCTGCCAATCACACTCGGCAGGTAATAAGAATGCAATTTAATATCAGCCTTGTCTATAATTATGTTTTAATGCTCTGTCTTTCATAAATGTCCTTTATCATTACTGACATAATCAAAACAAGATAGCAGTTTAATCCATGTAATTAACTGTGGTGATAACAGTCTGCTAAAACAATACAGGGTGCATTTCCATATAACAGTGGAGATTATAAGTAATCAAAGATAAATGACAGTAGGAGTTTTAACTGTAAAGGCTAGTCAGAAAAAAAAAAAACTTTAGCGTAACTTGTCTTCATAATGCATAGTGCTGTCATGGACACTGGCCCATCATGTAGGAAAGTTGCTGCAACTACTACAAGATAAAGGTTCTCCTCATGTATAGTCTGCCAGTACGATCCGTTAGGCACCTTATAATCATCAGTTTAGTGTTAATGCTGAAGTCCAGTCATGTTACAAAAGAATAACTTGTACATTGTTCGCAATCCAGCACCATCCCCGGGGCACTGCACAAAGCAACATCTACTGCTCTGTGCCTGTACCTACTCATTTAAAAAAATGGGCAGACGTGCGCAAAGAGCGGGGGGTGCCGCTTTGTGCAGCCTTGTCAAGATGTCCACGCCCAGTGCCGGAATTGACGTGGGAACGTCTGCTGGATTCTCTGCAGGGTATAGGGCTAATACATGACTAGACTTTGGATTTAGGGCCCTATCTAAACCAAGTTATGTGCCACTCTCTATTTGTCACAAGGGCATGGTATATAAATGTGTGGAAAAAAAATGGGATGGGATGGGAAGGTCATATGGAGCTGAATAGATGGATAGATAAGATAGAAAAATGGCTAAAGTGGACCTATCAGCTGAAAAGCCGGCCCTAGAATCTAAAAGCCTCCAGGGCCAGCTGATTAAGTTCCCCAGATTCAGGATGTCCCACTGTGTGGACCACTCTCCCCCCAAAGCAGGCTTACAATTACCTACCCATTCAGAGTTCCCACGCTGCATTTTTGGTTTGCGGAACGATGTGTTCAAAACAATGCTTAATGCAGTGGCATAAAGCACCAATTGGACAATACCCCGCACATGCGTCCTGGGAATGGTAGAAAGGTTTTTTGGGCAATCTTGGGGGCTTCACACAGCGGGGTATCCCAAATCAAGATGCCTCAAAGACAAGGACCTATAATCTCCCATCTCCTGTAGCTGGTACTGAACAGTTCCTGAATCGTTCCAGCATCCCTAAAACAGCTCAATTTAACAGCGTCAATTTAAGGGGTTTGCCCAGGCAAAATAAAAAAAAAAAAAAAACAACTTTAGTCCCCATCTTACTCCAGATCGATAATACTTACCAGGTGTCAACATCAGGGAGCACCATGTTCATGGTCAAAGACAGGAATAGGCGACGGCAGTTACAGTGACTAGATCACTGAGGATGCAGCAATATACGATCTTGGCACCTGGCAATATTGTTTGAAATTGAAGTAGGATGGAAGCACAGTGGGGGGAAAAAGGTTAATATGGACAGTACATTTTAATCCCTAAAACTCCTCTGATAGGGATACTAATATCAGATATGGTATATAATATATGTTAATAATACTCAAGGTTTTCCGAGCTTCCCCTTTAGTCACTAGAGACAGAAAAAATTAGGCTAAATCCCTGTAACTTCAAAACACACAGAATATTATAATGCTTCCTTACAGAACTGAAATATAAAACTCACAGGCTGAAATTCGGCAAGAAAGTCATAATCATCTTTACTGTTAGTCATTATAGACAGTCGTACATTTGAGTAAGCATGCAATATATTTAGTAGTAAGTAGTGCAATTTTTGCTCATCTTATTCGATTGTATAATTTTTTCATTTAGGCTTCTTGCGTCTGATTTTAAATAGTTGCTTTTATTTGACAGAGATTGTTCTAAGGGATTCATTGTATACTGTATGTATTATACAGTGTGCATCGCTCAAACCTAAAAATGGAAATAGCATTCTGAACTAAACTTGATGTTTGCTACTCCCTCAAGGACTCATCAATGCTACTCCAATGACTAAGCAGTGGAGTGCTAGAGGCAGATTGCAGACCTGATACCATACAGATATGGTGTGTAAGACACTGAACCATGTTAAGAACAGTACTGTATAAATATTACATAACTTGCTCATGTGCCCCACATGGAAACAATCTACTGTTCAGAGCCAAATTGTGGTTCATTATTCACTCCTATCACATTCAAAGAAGAAGTAACAACTATAGCAGGTCATAAACAGTTTGATTTATACCAGGGGTACCAAACCACGCGTCTACATGTCATGGATTCCCAGAATGGGAATACGTTAGGATGACTGACCAGAACTGAGACTGAAAACAGAAAGAGCCAGGGGTGTTTCAAGACCATTTTAATGAACACAGGTGCAGAGTAAAGAGTGGTAAAATGATTACCTCTGTAGGGACTGAAAGTCAGGAAGGCACACAAGGAGGTCAAGAAGGTCATGGGGCCAAACTAAAAAAGGGTTAACTGAAGAGTAGATGATCAGCAGAGTTCAAATGTCCCAACAAAATGCACACAGCCTCCAGCTTCAGCCACCAGACACTCAGGATGACAGGATCCTATACAGCTGGTAGCTTGGGGAGTAGCATTGGGAAAATACAATTCTGTGAAACTCACCTGTAGAATTGTTTTTGAATATATCCAGTCCAGGTCATCCCAGAAATAATTACATGTGGGTATTCTACCGCTAGGTGGCGCTCGACTGCAAGATAAAAAGCTGTCACTCCTTCCGGCCCCCTATAAAAGCAGGTGTCTCACTATGATTCCCCAGTGGTTAAAAAGCAGTAAGAAAAAGAGACAGGCCAGGAGGCCAAGAAACCATGTTACTTCGCACAGCTTCAGCATGTACTCTCTCCAACAAAAAACCTTAAGGACAACGGTCCAATACAAAAATGGTAATCACCATAAAAGGCAACAAGAGATAATGAACAAAGGGCGGGGTGGGACTACCTGGACTGGATATATTCAAAAACAATTCTACAGGTGAGTTTCACAGAATTGTATTTTTCACTATATCCAGTCCAGGTCGTCCCTGAAGTAATTACATGTGGGACATCCAAAAGCAGTGTCCATTAGGGCGGGATCCCCAATGCGGAACAGCAAGTAGTTCATTTCACAACCGCCGGAAGCACTTTTCGGCCAAAGACAGCATCAGCTGAGGCCCTAACATCAACCTTGTAAAACTTGGTAAAGGTATGAACTGAAGACCAAGTGGTGGCCTTACAAACTTGTTCAACAGATGCCTGGGGCTGAAAAGCCCAAGAGGCACCAATAGCTCTGGTAGAATGAGCTGTGATCCAAAAAGGGGGTTCCTTCCCCTTGGCAGAATACGCTTGCACCACCGCCTGTCTGATCCACTTACTGAGAGTGGACTTGGCTGGTGGCAAGCCCTTCCTAGAGCCCTGTGTTAAGACAAAAAGCAAATCCGATTTCCTGAAGGATTCAGTCGCAACCAGGTAATACTAAATGGCTCTGACCACATCCAAGGCATGGAGAGTCCTTTCCTTAGCACTAGTCGGTGCTGGACACAAGGAAGGCAAGACCACTTCCTCATTAAGATGAAATGGAGACATGACCTTAGGAAAAAAAGATTTAAAACGAAAAACCACCTTACCCTTATGCAGCTCAAAGTAAGGAGGCTTCATACAAAGCACGGCCAGCTCTAACACACGATGCACCAGGGTGATCGCTACCAACATGACCACCTCGAGGGTCAAAATAGGCAATGCAGCATCGCACAAGGGCTCAAAGGGAGGCCCCTGGAGAGCAGAAAGTACCAAAATTTAATCACACACCGGTAACACAGGCTTACGCGGTGGACGTATGTGGGTGACACCCTGGAAAAAGGTCTTGATCAATCTATGATTGGCAAAGGATCTCTGGAAAAAGATGGCCAAGGCTGAGACCTGGCCCTTGAGGGTGCTCAGCTAGAGACCCGAGTGTAAACCGTGTGCGATAGATAGAGAAAGTGCGACAAGAGAGACTCTTGGATTCACACCAAGCAATGTAGGCATGCCAAACTCTGTAATATATCATGGAAGAAGACTTCTTCCGTGCCCAAATCATGGTATGCACAACCGTGGCAGACAGGCCCTTTTCCATCAGGATTGAGGTCTCAATAGCCAGGCCGTCAAAGCTAGTGTCTGTAAATTGGGGTACCGCAACGACCCCTGTGTGAGAAGCCCTGAGTCGTCGGGCATGATGTAGCGATCCACTGACATCTGAACTATGTCCGCAAACCAACTCCTTCTCGGCCAGCGAGGAGCCACCAGGATGGTTGGGACCCCTTCCTGGGCTATCTTGTGCAGCACTCGGCCCAGGAGTGGAAACGGAGCCTGAACTCCGTCCAAGGAATTGCCAGAGCATCTGTGGCAAAGGCCAGAGGATCTCTTGACAGGGAGATGAACCTTGGGAGCTTGTGATTGTGCCTGGATGCAAACAGGTCCACATCCGGCTGACCCCAGCGGAGACACAGAGCGTGAAAGACCTTGTCGCTGAGAGACCATTCCCCCAGACGAGAGGCCCCCCTGCCTCCTGGTTTTCTACCCCAGGGAAATAAACCGCCGAGATGCAGGGAACATTCTACTCTGCCCAAGTCAGAATCTGGGTCACCTCCTTGAGGGCTCGCTTGCTCCGAGTCCCACCCTGGTGGTTGATGTAGGCAACAGCCGTCTGATTGTCCGAGCAAACCTGAATCGCACGACCCCTTAAATGGGGAGTCCAGCGAAGAAGCACCAACCAGATCGCTCTCAGCTCCAGGAGATTTATGGGCAAGCGGTTCTCCTGCGGACCCCACTGACCCTGGATCTTCTGCGCCTGCCAAACGCCTCCCCAGCCAGTCAGACTGGCATAAGTGGCTACTATCTCCCACCAGGGAGTCAGAAAGGACTTGCCCACCAACAGGTTTCTGGGGTCTAGCCACCACAAGAGGGACTGTCTGGTCAGGGGGGACAGTGAAAATTCCTGTTCTAGTGACTCCTGCAGCCGGTCAACAGATTCGACTGAAGAAGTCTCATGTGAAATTGGGCGCAGGGCACTGCCTCGAAGCATGACACCATTAGGCCCACCAGCCTCATCCCCAGACGGATCGACGGCCGCTGACAAGACAGCAAGGCCTGCACCTGCGTCTGGAGGCCCACCACCTTCTGCTGTGGCAGGAATACCTTGACCTGAGAGGTGTCTAACGACGTCATGCCCAAGAAGGACATCACCATTGAGAGAGTGATCGAAGACTAGGGGTAATTGATTACCCATCCGAAAGTCTCTAGAGTGTATAACAACGTCCGGGTGTTGCTCTCGGCCTGCTGAAGAGACTGAGCCGCAATCAGTAAATCGTTCAGATAAGGCAGCACACGAATGCCCTGATTCCTCAGAATGGCCATGATGCCCGCCAGCACCTTGGTGAAGACCCGGGGGGCTGAGGATATCCCAAATAGCAGAGACACAAACTGGTAATGCTGGTCCTCCAGAGCAAATCTCAGGAACCTCTGATGTCCCTGGAATATCGGGATGTGCAGTTAGGCGTCCCTGATGTCCACCGTGGTCATGAAGTCGCAGGGCCCAAGCGAGCTCACCATTGACCGTAAAGTTTCCATGCGGAAATGACTGACTCTTACAAACCTGTTGAGACCCTTCAGGTCCAGGATAGGTCTTAACGTTCCGTCCTTCTTGGGAACCGTGAACAGGTTGGAGTAAAAACCTTGACCCTGCTCATGACGAGGTACAGGGCAAATCACTCCCGACCGCAGGAAGTGTTGCATGGCCATTCTCAGGCCCTGTGATGTCACTGGGTTCTGGCATATGCAAGACTGAAGAAATCTTGAGGGCAGCCTGACTGCCAGCTCTATTTTGTAACCGGAGGACACCACCTCCTGAATCCACCGATCTGAGACGTGCTGTCACAGAAGCTGTCCCCCCACCCGGATGGATGAGGGCTCCTCCTCATGCCTGAGGAGCCTTGGCAGGGGGCTTGGATTTGGATCCCCAGGAGGGATTGGATCGGCCGCGGGACCTACCTCGTCCCCAGGAGTCTCTGCGGCCACCTGCAAATGAAGCGCCTCTTCCTCCACGAAAGGAGCGATAGGCAGAGGAACCCCGAAAGGGCAGCACAGGCTTTCGTCGCTGAAGGAGTCTACCATCCTTAATCAGGAGGTCCAGACGCTCCCCGAACAACCTGTGCCCAACAAAGGGGATACTAGTGAGCGACTTTTTAGCTGCAGCATCAGCCGACCATTGCCGCAACCAGAGCGAGCGACGGAGTGCAACAAGCAGGGCCGAAACCCTGGCACCGAGCCGGACACCATCGTCTATGGCCGAGACAACAAAGACAACAAAATCGACGCAAGCTTTGAGGTCTTCATACTCCTCCGCCCGCTTGCGAGACTTGGCATTATCCACAAGACGTCTCACCTTCTTTCTGATGGCTAAGGAGACAATAGCCGTGGCACACACAGGGCGAAACCAAGCACCAGCAAAGGTGAAGGCATGACAAACTAACTGATCCATGCGCCTGTCAGCTGGATCACGCAAGGAAGCAGTATCGGGTGACGGCATAACCGTAGTGTTGGATAACCCCGACACAGGGTAATCCACCTCGGGGGGACAGGACGATAGGCAGACCAGCTCCTCAGGAAAGGGATACCGCCTGTCCAGGCCCTTAGGCACCGACTGTAGCTTGTTAGGCCTTTCCCACTCCTTGAAGATCATATTAGAAAAATGGCCCTGTTCAGGAATGACAAGTCTCTGTCTCTCAGGCCGAAACAAGTCACCCTGCTTCCTCTTAGCCGCTTTAGGAGGGACTATGTGCAACGTCTCAAAAACTGAAGCTAGCAACTTGTATCATCAGGGAGCCACATATCCTCGCCCGATGAAGTCCAGGCCCACTGTCATAGCCGGCAAAATAATCCACAGTGGAAATGGAGTCCTCATGCAACTCGCCTTCCTCCATGGAGCCCAGACCTCCAAAAAGATCATCATTATCAGAGTAAACGGGCTCGATGTGCCGCTTCTTACTCATGGCCTTCTTAGGAGCCATGTGAGAGATCCGTCTCTCAAGGCTGGCCACCTGGTATGCCAAATCAACTTGGGACCACTTGCTAGCTTCCCCCTCACTGGGGACTGAGTGCAGTAGCGGGGGTTCTGGAAAGGCCGCAGGCAATAACAGACTAGGGGCAGATACGCCCGCCCGATCATGCTCCAAAAAGACGCTCCTGGCACAAGTGACACAAACAGTGCTGAGTCCACCCAGAGGGCTAGCACTGCACATAGGGCAGAGCTTTACCCGCCATGATGGGGCCCCTAGCTCACTATCCCCAGAAGCCTCCATTATGGTGATTAGCAGACAAATCGTTATGCAGGTTACAAGGCACTAACGGCCCAAACCGCTACAGCACTCACGCCGGGCCGAGCAGCGTCCGACTCCCCCCCCCCTCACAGCGTAATGGCCCCAGATGGAGGGGGAGAGGGAGCAGGAAGAGACAACTCGAGGGAGCGAGGGAGGTAAGTATGGCCAGCGCAAGGAAAAAGTAAAGTGACAATCACACACACCAACATAATAATAAAGCTTGTGGGGCAGAGGGAATAAAGGGGGCAAAAGTGGTTTCTCCCCCCTTATAGGCTCACCATCAGCCTATGGCTGGCTACCCTTTAGACAGGGTCTGCGTGCCAGAGCCTAGCTCTGTCAAGATGCCTGACCCCGGTGTTCTCCCTACCATCACAGTCCCGAAGGCCGTTGCTGGGAGGCAATGGTGGGTCCACGGGATCAGTGGGAATAGGGTCCACAGCGGCCGACGGGCTAGGAGGCCCCGCACAGCTGCAATATCAGGAGAGAGTATCCAACGATCTTCAGCAGCAAGACTGCAAGACGAACACTGGGGAAACATAGTGAGACACCTACTTTTATAGGGGGGCCGGGAGGAGTGACAGCTTTTGAGCTTGCAGTCGAGCGCCACCTAGCGGTGGAATACCCATATGTAATTACTTCTGGGATGACCTGGACTGGATATAGTGAAAAACAGGGAGACAAAGCCAGCCACAGATAAAACACAAATGTGCATATTCCCCAGATGTGGGCAGGCGCCTGGACCTTACATTACCACATGCCCATTCAAGGAGTATGGATACTCTCCCAGATTGGCCTCACTGAAGCCCACCAAGTCTGATGCATGACAGATCCCTCAAAACAACTAGGAATTGCCAAGCAGGAACCAGGGGACAAGTTCTTAAGCAGTCATAGTGGAGGCAAGGCCATCAGAGGTCCTGGCAGATGCAAGATATGTAAGGGCCAGGATGGCTGGGGTCCTGGCAGAGCCACACTGGCACTTGGAGGAGGCACACAATCGCACTTGCCACTTGGGTTGTGAGGCATTCGGGCAAGGAAGGCACAGGCTCGTGCCTCCAGGGCAACAAAGGAACAGGTTCAGGCAAGTGAGGCAGCTGTTGGAAGTGCTGTAAGCTTGGTGACAGCCGGGCCGCTGTAAAAGCTGTAGAAGCTGTGACTGGCAGGCTGGAGTCACCTGGCTGAGATGGCTTAGGTGCAGGAACTGGGGGCTGCAGTCAGGGCTGGTATGGCAAGTGTTGTGATTGGAGAGGACGCCAACAAGACCCTGACTTTATCGCACACTTGTTAAGCCCAGGTGCTGCCCAACAAGAATAGTTCTTGTATGAGTTCTCATACAGCAGACAGACACACTCTGCTAGCCAGGGAAATAGCACTGGGAGTTCAGGGAGACAAAGTGAGCCACAGATGGAACATGGATGGATCAAACTCCCCAGGAGTGGTAGGCTCCTGTGCATAAGTAATTTTAGTGTCTAAGCGCATTCACTGATGTATACCATGACTATGCCACTTGGTCATCTTTAGAAATATACAGTATATGTACCTGTTTTATAATATTTCAGTATATATTGCCCTAAATTCTTATTTGTGCTCACACTTATCTTTCTGGACACCTTTTATGCCCAGTAAACCCTTAAAAGAAAAAGAAACAGCACTGTAGTATATAAGCTGCAGGGTGGGATGTACCCCTTCAAGTGATCTTGTAAATGAGTGGGGTCCAAGGAACATACACCTAGCATATGCAAGAAAGAAATGGGGAATATGTTAAAATGGCCTTAGTGCCCTGGATCAAATAATGTACAATACATCAAAGCCTTAAACCGGACCAACGCAGGTTATTACTCTAATGGGTGTTGGTCCCTCTCTCTGCTAATATGAAGAACCTCGGGGAGGGTCATCCAGAACGCTGGAGGCCCCTGGCACCTAACTGCACAAATCTCTCATAATATTCACCATCATTACGAGCCAGCGCCGGGGAAGAAGTCCCACGATTGGCCGCCTGTCGGTCATGTGGACAGGTCCAGCCGGCGGCCGGCACAGAGGACGCGACTACGGCCCATGTAGTCCCAAGAACATTGACCTAGCCAGTGCCGATCGCAGGACTCCTTTCCCGGCACTGGCTAGGTCAATGTTCTGCCCTCTTGAACGAGGCTAAAAAGGGGACCCATTGAGGTGCATGGACCATGTCAGGAGCCCAAGACAAGGAGGCAAAAGACAGCTGCAATGTCAGGTGCCCAAGATGTTAGGGATTGATTCCCTGGACAGTGATGTCAGTTTATTTTCTATATATTTTTTATAATTTATTTACACTACAGTAATTCTTCAAACACAGGCAGAAAGGAAATTTGTGTTATCATCGGTAAATTTCCTCTCTCGTCCTCTTCCATTCTGGGGCACCACCAGTAGCAACGCGTGGGTCAATCTCAGCCGTAGACGAGGACTGCAAGATAGAAAAAAAACTAGCAGGGCGCGCGCGTGCGGCCGTGACGAATGGCCGCAGGCTGAGACGGCTCCGCGCGATCGGGAGGCTCCACCACGCTACCTAAGCCTGGGCACTAACCTTCTTAAGTCGGCTGGTCGGTGAGAGGAGCGGGCACATTAGGGGCATGATGAGTGCGGCCCCAGGCAAGAGGAAAGCCCTTAAAGAGGCAAGAAAATCGGCGGCCCCGGGATCCAAGATGGCGGCCGCAGCTTCTGCTGAGCTGGAGGACGGAGGGGAGGAGACGCAGACAGGCCCTGGAGGAGACGAGACTGAGAGGGTGAGTGGCGATGATATTTCACTAGACTCATCAGACAGCTGGCCACGTCTCCCCTCAGCCCCTAACAGTGTGATACAGCCCCCATATGACAGTCAGCCCTTACTGTCCCAACTTAGAACCATCGTCAGGGAAGAAGTGACTGCTGTAACAACTAAGCACACTGACACCCTTCTTAAAGAGATAAGGGACATAGGAGGTCGTACTGAAGCCCTGGAGTCCCGTATGGACGATGTCACACGGGTCTTAGAGGACCATAAAAACATGTTTGACCAACTACAGGAAGAAATCGCCTCCCTTAGTTCCCAGAACGAGGAGTTGGAGAATAGGAACAGGAGGGCAAACCTCAGATTCCGGGGCCTTCCAGAATCTATGGAGGACACAATGGGCACCATAACAGCTCTGTTAAAGGAACTTGTTCCTGATCTCCCAGCCGACAGATTAGAATTGGACTGGGCACACAGGGCGCTGACCAAGTGACCAGTAGATGGCACACCACGTGATATAATAGTCCGATTCCATTTTTACCAGACCAAAGAAGCGGTCCTGAGGGCCTCCAGGGAGAAGGCGCCCCTCACCTTCCAGAAGCAGAGCTACCAAATTTACGCAGATTTGTCACAAACCACCATCCAAAAGAGACGGGCGTTCCGTCCATACCTCCAGTCTCTTCAAGCCCAGGGCATCCGATATAGATGGGGTTTCCCCTTTAGGCTTTCTTTCACGCACCAGGGGAAGCCCATACAAGTCTCCACACCAGCGGAGCTGATTGAGAAATTTAAGGTCTTGGAAATAAAACTCCCGGACTCTGACGCAGTGGCCTCCTCTCTCCCTACTACCCCAAGAACCCCTAGACCCGGCTATAGAAACAACCAGCAAGTCACACCATCGCCGAAGAGACCTGCACAACCACGGCACTCCCCAGCCATGAAACGTCTCCTTTCTCAAATGTTCCACCCGGTGTCTAAAGACTGAGATTTCTGTGCCTTGCTCTATCTTTGCACCAATTTCGGATCGGCACCGCCCGGATACCGCCTCCCAGACGGGAGGTCTTGTTCCCTAGTGGAGATCAACAGACCAGGAGCATGGGTAGGTAACCCATTCCTCCTCCGACACGCCTGGAAGACCACTTATTAAGAAGACAGGGTGACTGCTACATACAAGTTCTGACCCAGTGAAATACCTGCTGGACCTGTCTGTTGAACCCCCCCCTCCTTTTTTCTTTTTTTCCCTCCCCCCCCCCCCTACCTTTTTCTACTCAGCATCCTTTTTTTTTTTTTTTTTTTTTTTTTTATGGGACTCTCTTTTTGTACATAGTTATATCACTAGCTAAGTTATACAACCTAAATCTGAACGTTTCTGAGACTGCCCACTGGGTATAGTGAACAGCCGAGTCACCCAGAACGAACTAGCAGATCCCTCAGTGTAAATCACCCCCCTCCCTATCCTCCCCCTTGTTGGCCCTCCTATCCCTACCCCCCATTAAGCAGAAAATAGGAATGTTGCTTTTACTAGGACCTGTTGTTTAGCCATGTTGTTCGAGACCCGGATCTGGGCCATTAGTTTGATTCTGTTTCAAATGTTTAGTAATTTATGGTGCACGACAATCTGCGCTCTGGCTGCCACCTGCTGGCAGTAATGAGTGGCCACGATGTTAATGATCATCCATTTTACCCCTGTCCGGGATAAATAGCTTGATTTATCTAACTCATTCATTATATTGATGTAACACATACCAGATTTTAGTGGGTATTGTTGGGGGCCCTGGGTGCCACTGGCGGGGTGAGATGAACGGGGAGAGCACTTAGGACGAACCAGCGGAATAGCTTGCTGTGGTCCTCCCTGTTCCCTCCCCCCCCCCCCCCCTTCTGCAACCGCCTCATCTCTTCTCTCCGGCGGCAGGTCAACAATAATATTTGATGCTCAGACTGCGTATCCCGCCCCCCTTCCCTCTGAGTAAGATACAATGCTGAATATGATTAACCCTTTTTTCTTCAACAGGGTTTTAGTGCAATGTGTCTTCCGGAACCTAAGCCTGAAATATTAGCTCTACTTGAACTGGGGTGTCTGCTGAGATGTGTCATGTGACGGGAGGTTTCCCTGCTCTCGCCAGTTGGCGGGCGGCGGAGGGCCTCTGTGTCTGTGGTAGATCCAGCAGATCATCTTGATAAAAATCACCTCCTCCCCTGTTTCTCAGGTTCAAATAATTGTGATGTTTTCTTTTGTCTAGTTGCCCATGTTATATACCAGTGGGGCCTCCCGATCCTCTACTGGTACGCCCCGAATTCCGAGGATGGGAAACTGTATCCCAGGCCCTCGGACCGTTAGGTTCGCACGGTGGCATGCGAACAGAATATGTTCTGTATGTATTCTTTGTAGTTTGTGTCTTGTTTACTTTGCTCTTTTTCCGCTCCTTCTAACCTTTTCCTCCTATCTTACCCTCCCCCCCTCCTCGACCCCCTCCTCCAGGTCCTCTGGCAGGACAGTAGGGAACTTGCACAACAGAGATGCACCCCTAACCTGACTATGGCTAAGCCAATTAATATAGTCTCGCTTAATGTCCAGGACCTAAATTCACCAAACAAGAGATCTAGGGCCTTTGCTTTCTTCAACTCTATTCATGCTGATATAGTATGTCTGCAAGAGACACACTATACCCCCTCCTCCACCCCAAAACTTTTGCATTTTAAATACCCTCTTTCTTTCCAAGCAGTATGTCAGCATAAACGCAAGGGTGTCCTCATCGCATTCCGGAAGGGTAGCCCCTTCACCTGTACCAAACAGATCTCGGATCCTGAGGGCCGGTTCCTCCTGCTGCAAGGCACCCTACAAGATAACGAGGTAACTTTTCTTAACTATTACGCCCCGAATGATAAACAGACGCCCTTCCTGTCTCAAATGTGCACCCTATTGAAATCCCATGGTAAGGGGTCCCTGTTTATGTGTGGGGATTCCAACTTGACGTTACACCCAAACTTAGACAGATCCCTATCTCCAAACGCCCAGACAACTCATGAAAGCAAACGGTTCACTGAAATGATTTCCCTTGCTGGCCTGATTGATCCCTGGAGAGACCGCCACCCATACAAACGGGACTACACTCACTATTCAGCCCCCCATAGAGTGTCTGCCAGAATTGACCACATCTTCATCCAACCCTCTCTACTCCCACAGGTAGGGCTGACCAAAATCTACCCGATACCGTGGTCTGACCATGCAATTCATTAGCTATCAAACCTAACCCCTCCTCATGGACACTTAATGACTCCCTGCTGTCCTCTGCGAAACTGACGGAGGAGGCCAGTAGGGTGGCCTCTGAATATTTTAAGACAAATGAATCTCAATTCACGTCACCATCTATGGTGTGGGGAGCATTCAAATCTGTCGTGAGAGGCCACTTTATTGCCCTTGCCTCTAGGAAAAAGAAGGAGAGGAGGGCTCTGGCGGCGACCCTGCAGGCACAATATGAGAAAGACGTACAGGCCTTCAAAACATCACCTAATTCCAAACGCCTCTGCCAAATGGAAAACTCCAGGACTAAATGAAATCTGTTGTAGACTGACCAAGCGGAGTGGTGTTACAAAAGGTCCCGTCAAAGATATTACACATCGGCAAACAAAACAGGAACTTTGTTGGCAACCCAGCTTAAATGTCAGGACCCTTACACCCCTCCAGTCAGACTTAAAACTAGAACAGGCATTGAGACCAGTAATCCCCAAGCAGTGGTGAATGAGTTTTCAACAGGTCTCTCGGACCTGTACAAGGCCCCTCCCTCCCTGCATATTCCGCACGCTCAGGCTTTCTTCGAGGATATTAAAATACCTACACTCCCGGAGGCCCAGAGGGAAATGGTAGATGAGGACATTACATCAGAGGAGGTTTTAGCCGCAATCAAGTCTTTGAAAAATAATAAGAGGCCTGGGCCTGATGGCTTTTCTGCTCTTTTTTATAAGAAGCTGTCTCCTGTGATTGCTCCGAGACTAGCAAAACTATTTAATTATATAAAGGGGGGAGGTCCCATAGACCCAAAAATCCTAAGAGCCTCGATCGTAATGATCCAGAAACCTGGTAAAGATCACCAACTATGGGCAAACTATAGGCCCATCTCGCTTCTGAATATTGACCTAAAACTCCTCACCAAGATATTGGCCAGTAGAGTTAACAAATTCCTGGGGAACATCATTCATAAAGATCAAGTGGGGTTTGTCCCCAGAAGGCAGGCAGGAGATGGAGTCAGAAGGATAATGCAGCTCCTACATAGGGCTAAGTCTCAAAGCATTGAAGCCATGCTCCTCTCCCTAGATGTGGAGAAAGCCTTTGACTCCATCTCCTGGCAGTATCTACAATTTGTTCTGGAGCGGTGGGGATTTGGAACTGGGTTTTTGACTTGGATTTCAGCCTTGTACTCGCAACCGACGGCTCATGTTAAGTACTCAGGATTCACATCACCAAACTTTCCTATACAGCGTGGTACCAGGCAAGGATGTCCACTGTCCCCTTTGCTGTTTGTCCTGGCTCTAGAACCCTTAGCACAGAAAATTAGACAAAATCCCTCAATCAAAGGTATCCCCTTTGGCCCTCAGGAACACAAAATATCCCTTTTTGCTGACGATATGATGCTGATGATGTCATCCCCCCATATATCAGCCCCTAATGCCATTAAAGTTTTTAATGAGTTCAGTCAAATATCTGGCCTCAAGCTGAATGCTGCTAAGTCCATGGCCCTGGATGTCTCGCTCACCATGCACACCAAGCAGATAATTATGCAGAATTACACGTGGCAGTGGACCCAGAAATTACCATACCTGGGGATTAAGCTAACGGCTAACAATGCAGACCTATATAAGGCAAATTACCCTGGGGCTCTTAAAACATTAGAGGGGCTGCTCAGGTCTTGGCAGTTTCTAAGGCTATCGTGGCTGGGACGAATAGCAGCTCTTAAGATGACCATATTGCCTAAAATCCTATACTATTTCAGGGTCCTGCCCATCCATGTCCCTAAGACCACCCTTGACCTGATACAGCAGAAGTTCCTGTCATTCATCTGGAGTAAGACTAAACCTAGGGTTAGCAAAGCAACCCTATATTGCAAAAAAGAAAGGGGAGGTTTATCTTTCCCTTCAATCCATAAATATTATATGGCAGCACAGGTGGCGCCATTGGTCTTACTGCATACTCCAAGACACAAGCCCCTCTGGGTGATGAATGACATGGAAAGCTGCGACCAGATTTCCCCTTCCGCCCTGCTATGGATCCCTAAGACCCTGAGACCCAAGACCCTTCCCCCAATCCTGTCATTCTCCCTATCACTTTGGGATAGAGTCCAAAATATATTTAGCTCTCCCCACGTGCCTGCTTCCCCCTTACTCGGAAACCCGCTGTTCCCTCCGGGGATTTCTCATTCTGCTAATTTTAAATGGTGGACCCAAAACAATTATAAAATAGTAGACAATTTTTGTACCCCAAGTGGGATGAGGAGCCCTCAGGACCTTGCACCAGGTGGGGCCCGACCTCCAACAGAGACATTTCGGCTCCTGCAGATCCAACATTTCATCAAAACACTCTTAAAGAGGGCGCCCCCTCCATACCGGCATACAGAGTTTGAGAACAGGTGTATTAGGGATCACTTTGGGGGAGGTTTAATCACCTATCTATATGATGCATTGGTAGCTCAGCCACCTACATTCAGACATAACTATATGATAGCCTGGGAAAAGGAGCTAGGCATGACCAGGGATGAAAAGAGTTGGCAGAGAATCTGGGACCAAACGAAAAAAGCATCCAGCAACACAGTGGTACTGGAAAATGCTTATAAGGTATTGTTCAGATGGTATTATACCCCAGACCGAATCCACAGATTCTCTCCTTCTACATCGCCATGGTGCTTTAGGGGATGCCAGGCCTCGGGGACAATGGCTCATATCTGGTGTGACTGCCCTATAGCTAAAGCCACCTGGGACAAAACGTATAGATTGCTAGCAGATGTCCTGCATGTCAGCAGAGAGAGAGACATCTGGGAAGCACTTATGTTGCATAAAGCTAGCACCCTGAACAAAACAGAATGGAAACTGGCTCAGCATATTTTTGCAGTTAAAACCACTATTGCTAGAAATTGGAAAACCCCAAACATCCCTTGGCTGGAAATTCAAAACAAAATTTTCGACACCATGAGTAATGAAAAGATGTCGGCCATAAAGAATGATACCTACAATAAATTTCTCAAGACCTGGTCCCCCTGGATTGACTATGTAGGACTGACTCGAAATCAAACAGACCCGGTACACCCAGTTTAATAGACCTTTGTAGGGGAGAGCGAGGGCCCTCGCCTGGCCAGAGGTATTTTCCCTCTTCCCCTCCCCCCTCCCCCCCCTTTCCCCCTCTTTCTCTTTTCTCACTGCCTCCCCTCGTTTTACTCTTCTTTTCTCAATACTTCTAGTTAAACGTTAAGAGGTAGTAATGTTATATGTATGGCATTTGTTGTATAAGTACTGGTCACACCGATGCAGTTTCCACAAGCTTTTCATGATACGTCATTAATAACTACGTTAGTACGATAAAGATATTTTTATTGGTCAACAAAGTACATAGTTCATATATGTCACATTACAACTATCGCCGAGAATGCAGTCAGATGTTCTCTTTAGCTAATTACATTGATTAGTAATGTTAGTAATGCATCTCCTATTCTTCTGTATGTGATCCACATTATAAATGTCTATACCCAGTGTGTGTATAATTGCCATATGTAACTTATGACTTCTGAAAAACTCAATAAAAAATTTGGAAAGAAAACAAACTAGCTCCTCTTGGCCTATATAGGGCAGGTTGTGGCAGAACTCTACTGAGTTAATTAAAAAGCACTGGAGTCTGTGATCAGGATGACCCACTGCAGTAAAATGTCTGCACAGTCCTGCGCCATTTCCATAGGAGCAACATTTGTAGAGGCCTGGAGTGGAACTGGGCATACGGAACTGCCTCGATGGTAGACACCATCAGGCCAAGGAGACACATGCCCTGTATGATCTTGGAATGTTTGTCGGTCGGCAGCAACCTCACTGTCTCTTGAAGAGCTGTTCACCTCTGCATCAGAAGAAGGACCCGCTCCCGTGGAGTATCCAATGTCATACTTAGATAGATGGAGGGAACCACCTGGGGCTTGGGGTAGTTGATCACCCACCCAAAAAGTTCCAATGTGGACAGGGCAGGTATGAGGTATGGGGTGATGTGCACACACCCTGCCTCCGCAGGAGTATCATCACCACCGCAAAAAGCATTTATGAACACTCGCGGGGCAGTGGACAGTCTAAAAGGCAGTGCCACAAATTGGAAATGTCAGGACCCTGCCACAAAGCCTAGGTATTGTTGGTGACCAGGAAAGATTGGGGCATGCAGATAAGTATCCTTATCTGTGGTCAGAAAATGTTGCAGTGACATCATGACCAACCCTAGAGATTCCTTGCAGACATTTTGCATCCGAACGTAACTGTTCAGATTGCGGAGATTGCCCAAAAGGACTGGAACTTCTTGAGGATGACGAATAGTAGCCACAGCCCCACTCTGAGGGGGGCACAGGTGCTACAACTCCCCAGTCCAGCAAGAGCTCTATCACGTGGCTGTGAGCCGTCACCCTTTTCGGGCGCAGTAAGGCTTGGACGCCACAAATCTGTGAGGAGGCCTGGTCCCGAACTTGATCTTGTATCCGGAAGAAGCAACCTCCTGGATACAGGCGTCGGATATCTGTTCCCTCCACAACACCGCGCAGTGCAAAAGCCGTCCCCCCACCTGATCGGGTGAGGGAACCCCATCAACCCTGAGAGGGCTTGGCTGGGGGCTTGGGCTGGCTAACCCCTTGGGACCAAGTTTCCCACGGCTTTTGCTTACCTGAAAAATCCTTGCGGCGTCTGAAGTCTGTAGAACCTCCAAACTCCAGGAAGGGATGAAATTCGTCAACCTGTGAACCAAGGTCTTCAGTTTACATTAACGTGGAAGTGTAGTCGACTTTCCACCCATGGCCTTCCAGTCCAGGTCATCCAGAGGCTCACCGAAAAGATGACCCACCTGAAAAGGGAAGGGCAGTAAGTGTCTTCTTAGAAGCAGTGTCGCCTGATCACTGTTTCAGCCAGAGCAAGCTTCGCAAGTAAGGCCAGCCACCAGACGCACCAAGTCCTCCATAGCCGGCACCATCTTCGCCATGGAGGTCTATAGAGGAATGGGAACCTCCATGTCACGAACACCTTCTCTGCTGCTTTATCCAGACCTTGAATGCCATAGACAGCATGGATGTGGCCCAAGCTAGGCACATGGCCAACCCCACCAACGCTGCAGCTGGTGAGGGGATGGGAGACAGAGGGAGTCGAAGCGCCAGCCCCTGGGCAGCACTGTAACTAAAGAAAAAAAAATTCAGACATCTTCACAGTCCCTTGTGACCTCAAGGAAAGAACTGGAGAGATCCTGCCACAGCCTGCCTATAAAGGCCAGGAGGAGCTAGTTTTTTTCCATCTTGCACCTATGGCTGAGATAAATCCCCTCCTTGATGTCTGTGAACGTTTGGTATTTTGTAATTATCCAGCATAATTCTCTAAATATATCATAATCTCTATTATATCATTGGGATAAAATGAATATATATATATATATATATATATATATATATATATATATATATATATATATATGTATATATAATTAGAACGGACATGAAGAAAAATAAACACATGCCTAAAAACCTATTCCATCCCTATTCACTTTAGGCAATAAAACACTCCTGATTTGGATCCTGTTGCACAAATGTTTTCATTACTGACATCTCATATATTTGATAATTAAGGGTTAAAGGATTTGGCTTATTCTCTTTGATGTTCTTGCAGCTGCTTTTGGTAAACTGTGTCTATCTCTTGCAGTTATTTCAATAGAAAAAAAATCATTATTAAGAGGGAGTACAAGATAAAGCATTAACTCTTCTGTCGTGCTGGCAATTTACATTAGTTGTTAAATCTACTTGGCAAATCCTGCCCTGCAGATGCAAAGCACCATTTGGGACGGAGCATTAAAACTGACTTAGATTAAACCACCACACTAGGCAACCGCCAAAGCATAAACACTTTACACGCAAGACAGAAAATTTTGGCCAAAGCTTTTTGCATGTGGTCACTGAAAAACGTTGACTCCCCCTGGGAGAGAACACTGGCAGTGACCCTTTAGCTACTGTAACACATAATTGGGATTCCTTATCTGGTGAGTCTGGTTTAGGGCAGGAGGGGTGGAGGGTGATCTCTGTCTCAGCCAATCAGATAATTAGCAAGCCAGAGTCAGGAAGTCTATGACAGGTACACCAAACACCCCAGTTGGTGTGTGTTGCTAAGGCAAACATGTTGTTGCTAGAGAAAACTAGAACTAAACAGAGTTGCAAAAACTCACCTTCATTCCGAGCCAGCGCCAGGAACAAAGTCCCATGATTGGCCGCAGGGTGGTCACGGCAGAACTTGTCGGTGTCTGGCGCAGAGGACGCGACTGCAGCCCACGTGACCGGCCAGCAGCCGATGGCGGGACTCCTTTCCCGGTGCTGGCTCGTAGCGAATGTGAGTATTACGAGCGTTCTGCTAGGTTATCTGCGAGGGGGCTTCAGCGTTCTGGATGCCCCCCCCAGGGTAATTGTGAAGCACAGACAGCAGGGCCAACACCTGTTAAAGTAAAGACGGGTGTTGGTCCAGTTTAAGTGGACTTTTAAATAAGGGTATAGATTATCCAAATAAACTAGCTGGGAAAAAAAACCCATATACCACACTCACAAAATCCTTTAAGGTTGGGTTTTTTTTCACTAGAAGAAGAAATATAAAGAGTAACATGTTTTCAAGCCACCCATTTTACTGAACCCTAACTGCCTTTAGGGTTGACATTTTATTGCTACTGCAATTCTGATGTGTGGAGATACTTTTGCCCACCTGAAATTAGAACCCAATAGGGTGACTTACTGGATGGGTAGCCAGAATACATTATTTTCTTCACTCTCAAAAACAAAAATCCAGCATGAGAGACATGGTAGATATTTTTTACAGAGTTCTAATTTTTTTTATTCATTGGCATTCAAATATAATTTCTTTCAGTAACCCTTACTATAACATTACTAAGGTATAACAATTAAACATTTAAGATGGAATATTCATGATTTATTAAAGAAACTTGCAAAAGGTGTTTCTATATCTATGAATACTTCTGACAGCTAATGTGAAAATTAGCTTTGAATGATTGAAGCTGACAGAAATATAATGAACTCATAATTCACTTGAAATGTGCAACTGACTTATATGATTGCAAGCAATATTAATTACTTAACGTACATTTTATGTTGCAGCAATAGTGGTTAGAGGACAAAATTTATATGCAAAACATACCTTAGTTAAACATACACCACTCGTCTTGTATAAGGTTGCAGTCTGAAAAGTTTTATCTGATGAGGATTGCACAGAGTGCAGTTATCATTTCATTGTTTCTCCTATACAGAGCAATAAAACATTCACACACTCTTTCTTTTTCCCCTATCCAGTTCTTATCAGTCCATCATTAATTGTCCTAATCCCCCTGATTTTTATCTTACAGCTTACGATTTTACGACTTTGCTATTATTCAAGTGTGTCAGTAGAAAAACAATTGTGCCTGCTTCGTAGTTTTCTGTATAAATGTGTGTCTCAGTTACAGATCTGTATTACGTCTGAAAAAGAAGCCTAAATTGCTTCGAATGCTTGCATTTTCAATCTATTGAGCCAATAAATGGTATTACTGTAACCTTAGATTTCCTGCTTACATCGATGGCAACTTACTAAAATGCTGTTTCTCCTTTAATTTCTCTTTTTTTGCCATTGCACTGGAATGGGATCATTCACATATATCGTAGCTGATAAAACCAAGTGTCCATTGTCAATCCATAATCTAAGTTACAGATCTGTATTATGCTTGAAGAAGAAGCTTGAATTGTTTCGAAAGCTTGCATTTTCAATCTATTGAGTTAGTGGTATTACCGTAACCTTGAATGGCCTGCTTATATTGATGGCTAACATGGTTTAACAACTTACTAACACATTGTTTCTCCTCTCATTCATTTCTGTTTTATTGCCATTGTATTGGAAGTGAAACATTCACAGATATGATAGTTGTGTCCAGTGTCCACCCATAATCTGACACTTTTCAGCTAATGGAATTATATATGACAAAGCTTGAGAAGGGGCAATTCACGTCATGTTGGTAATAATAATTTTACTATCCTGTAAAAGACACAGTCAAAAAATAAGACACTTTATTTAAGTATTATATAGCCTTTCCTACCAGGAGATTAGACACATAACTGATCCAACACCCACTTTATTAGCATAAAGGATGTTGATCACACCTGATCGCAATGCAACTCCTCTTCCAAGCTTGGTTGGTCCATAGACCTCCTGGTAGACATAAACTCAAAGGATGTCCCTTGTGCTGTCATCAGGTGGGATTAACACCAATATTTTAATAAATGAGTATGGGAGCCAGAGGAAAAGGGCCAGCGACTGAAAACTGGAATGGTACAAAGGTTCCTGTAACACCAGAATGTGTTGGAAACTGTGTGACTTTTTCCAGCTTCAGCATGTGAAGGGCCCCTCTTTTCAGGCAAAAGAGGTAACCTCCTTTGGACTGCACTGGAAAGTGAACCAATCCACGTCCAGCATTTCCCACTGGTGACATATTGCTAACACTGCTGTAATTCTATGTTCATTTTTTGTTCCCAAGAAATTGTAAAATCAAAATTTCCTGATATATGGCACAATAGCCAACCCAGATTGTGTGTGCACTGCACAAACCCAAGGTGGCTACTGAATACGCAATTAGTATTCAGGGTGGTCAAGGGACTTCTTTTGTTTAGAACAGGTTTGGTGGGTTTTGGCATGAGCTAGTTTCATGTATGTATTGGCACAGTAATTATGCAAGAACCATGCTACCTATTTGATTTGAGATTGACCAATCAGAAATTACCTGGTTCGTTTGAGAGAGATAGAAAAGACTTCTTTGGCAAAGTGACTGGACTATGAGCCTTTCTCTGGGATGAGCAGACCTACTTATCGGACAAGGGGATGAGACCTGCTTTCTCTGGGCACTGATAGACTGAAAAGAAATTGACAGCCATCTTGTTATCCCACATGTCATAAAGACTGGAGTTTGGAGGAGGCCTGCTAATTTTCTCTAGACCACCAGATAGTTATTATTGTTTATTTATTTAGCACCATCTTCCATAGAGCTGTGCAAGGTATAATTACAAGGTAAAACAGAGCAGAGGTTGTGCCTGGGTTGGTATCACTGGATTAGAGATGAAATGTAGAGAGAGGCCTGGTTGGAGAGAAATTTGTAGGCAAGTGTTAGAAGTCTGAACTGAACTCTCTGACATAGGTAACCAGTGGAGGGATTGGCAGAGGCGAGCAGCATTGGAGAAGAGTGAGGAGAGGTGGATGAGGCGAGCAGCAGAGTTCAGAATAGATTGGAGGAGTGCCAGTCTGTTTGTTGGTAAACCACAAAAGAGGGTGTTGCAGTAGTAAAGTTGGGATATGACTGGGACATGCACTAAAATGTTAGTGGTATAAGGTGAGAGGAAGGGTTGGATGCGGGAGATGTTTTTAAATTGGAGACTGCAGGAGGTGGCTAGGGATTGAATGTGAGGTGTGAATCAAAGAGGGGAGTACAGAATGACGCCCAGGCATCGAGCTTGAGGAGTTGTAGTTATAGCACAATTGTTAACCGAGATTGTTGTATTAGAGGGGAGGGGAGTGAGATGGTGGGAAAGTAACCAGATCAGTTATGTCTATGTTCAGTTTAAGGGACTGAGATGTCGTAAAGGAAGAGATGACTGACAGACATACAGGAAGGCAAGAGAGGAGGGAAGAGAGCTTTTCACCAGAAAGGTAGGTCTGGGTGTCAACTGCATAAAAGTGATATTGTAAGCCAAGTGGGGTTATTCGTTGGCCAAGACGATAAGTGTATATTGAAAAAAGTAGGGTTCCTAGTCAGAGCCTTGTGGTACATCAACAGATAGAGGATGGGCCCAGGAAATTGTGTCTGAGTAATGAACACTAAAAGTGTGCGATCAGAGAGATAGGAGGAAAGCCAAGATAGCGTGAGACCTTGAATTCAGTACATACAGTATACACATAAGGGCAGACTAGATGGACCGTATGGTCTCCTTATGCTGCCACCTTTTTATGTTTCTAGAATTGTTACCTCCATTCTGGATTTAATTGCCCAAGAATTTGGGGGTGCATCTTTACAGTATACACATAAGGGCAGACTAGATGGACCGTATGGTCTCCTTATGCTGCCACCTTTTTATGTTTCTAGAATTGTTACCTCCATTCTGGATTTAATTGCCCAAGAATTTGGGGGTGCATCTTTGCTCAGAGTTTGGAGTACATGTCTCACCCTAGCATTTCAACTCAACAAGACGAGTGCCTACTCCCCTGACAGACCTCTTGCCTGATTAGGAATTCATGAAAAGTGAACCATGACTTCTGTCCATTGGATAACCTATATTGCCTTTACCATGACAATTCTGCTGAGGCAACCTCCCTGATGGTTGACATAGGCAACATGTACTGCACTGTCAGACTAAACCAGTTCAGGGTTGGAGAGAAGGAGAAAATGCCCTGAGTTTTAAGGCATTGAAAGTCAGGATTGCTTACTGTAGCACAGCTCTTGAAGCTCTTTTGATCTCCAATACTGCCCTAGCTCCTCAGGCTAGTAATCACTGCCCACTTGGAAAGAGGTGAAAAACTGTCCCAACAGAAGCAGCAGGACACGCAGTCACCCCCAGATGTTACAGGACACATCCAGAGCCTGAGGGTATCCAGCCGCAAAAGAGGCCTAGAAGTAGTGAGTATCCGCGGCAAGTGGTTTCTTATTTTCAAGGTGGCGATTGCGCAGCCCAGGTCCAGGCTTCTAGTAATGCGGTCACATTTTTGACTGTGGTTCTACTTTAATAAACTTCCTGACACCTTCCAAGGATTACAGAGCTAAAAGTACTGTACAGAGCCAAAAGTACAGTAAAATAAAGGTGAATTAATCTTGCCCCTATGCACTCTTCGGCATATGAAGTATAATACATACAATATGCATAAATCTATAAGATTCCCGGACCGATCCAATCCCTCCCCGCGGGGCATCCAAAATCGAGATGCCCCGGCTGTGTGAAACCCCCCAGGATGCCCGCAAACCTTACCTGAATCCAGTTCCAACGGCGCATGCGCAGGACGTGGCCGCATCTCGCGCTTCTCTCTAGCAGGAAAATGCCCTGAGTTTTAAGGCATTGAAATCGTGGTGACCCGGGGAAGTGCACCAAAATCCAGGATAATCAAAATCCTGGGTGTTGATCCACTTTAAATCTTTGGAACAAACAAGGGGTGTTTCTAGCCCAGTATGTCCTGATAGTGTTTGAAAGCTGCACTTGCCAGTGTAGGTTCAGACATGTCTGGACATGCAACACACTCACAGTAGCAGTTCAGTCCCATGAAAGCATCTTAAAGTGGACCAAAATCTAGGATTTTGACTATCCTGGGTTATTCTTTCCCCCACCGGGCTGAAACTCTGTTCAGGACTTTAGGATACGGGTGCCGGCATCTTGACTCAGAAGCATCACACTTACTGAGGAGAGGAGAGTGGGATAAAGTACAGGGGGGGGTGGGTTATAACTGTGCTTAGCTCAGACAGAGCAGAGCTGGGGTCAGGAAAAGGTCAGCAGTCCCAGAATGCAGAGCAGCACAGTCAAAAGGCACTTCCTGTTTGCAGGCTGCCTGATGTTCCATGAGCCGCCATCTTGGATGTTAAAAGGCTCATAACATGCAGTAGATGCTGGTAGGGTGATTTTTAATGTGAGCAATCTGTATATACAGGGTGAGGGAAACATATAAGATAAACTCTTATTCAGAGTGAAGGTCCCCTTTAACAATCCATTTTAATGCAACTGAAAATCTCTTGTTTATCACTAAATACCTCATGTATTCAAAGCAAAGCCGTTCCCTGGGTCATGGCTGAGCAGGGAAGGACATGTCATGGCACAGCTTTACAGGTCTTGAGCATACTCTGCTGTGACGGCACCAAGGGAACGAGGGGCTGTTAGACAACTTTTTTGTGTGGTACTGTGGAAATTAAACTGAAAGGAGGGCAAACCTGCTACGAATTCAACCCTGGGCTGCAGGAAATGAAAAAAAGGCGTACTAGACAGGTATCAGTTGAGCTGCTTGCTGTCCACTGTCCACACCTGGATTCCAGTCACTACTTGTTCCTTTGCAACCTAAATAAATTATATGTGGGCAACAATGTCCTGATGATAATACAGTCAAATAGGCAATAACAAGGTTCCTGCAGCAGCAATAATTCCCCTTCTAATCTGAGGGCATCTGAACACTAGTGGTAAAGTGGAATAATACAATTCTGTGAAACTCACCTGTAGAATTATTTTTGTATCCATCCAGTCCAGGCCATCCCAATATCTTCACGATTGGGTGTTCGCCTCTAGAAGGTGCTTGATTGCAAGATCAAAGATGTAGCTCCTCAGTACTCAACAAAAGAGGGCAGGCCAGGAGGCCTAAGAAACCATGTTACTTCACATAGCTTCAGCTTGTACTCTCTCTAAGCAAAAAACTAGAAAACTAGTGTCCTATGAACAAAAATGGTTGATCACCATAACAGGCATTCAGGACATAATGAACACAAGGGCGGGGTGGGACGGCCTGGACTGGATGGATACAAAAACAATACTACAGATGAGTTTCACAGAATTGTATTTTTCTCCTCAATACAGTCCAGGCCGTCCCAATATCTTCACGATTGGGACATCCAAAAGCAGTGTCCATATGGGCGGGATCCCCAGCGCAGAAGAGCATACATTTCAAAAACACAGAGCAGTCTTTAAAGTAAATAGATGCAAGGGGATGATTTCTATCCCACAACGCGTGCTCCTCCACACAGTGAAAGATCCAAAACCACCACCGATTGTGCAAATCCTTACCGACTAGGGAGGATAACAAAAGCCTTCATAATCCGTCCACAGGTAGGCAGCAAGCAGGTCCTATCGTCTGATGTTGCTCACCAGCATTCACAGATAAGTCAGACCAGCCGACAGCATTCACAGGCAGACCAGGCCAACCGATTACCGAAAAATAGTAACAATAAAAAGGATCTCGTGTAACTCCGTTTAGACCCAAGACAATTTAATAAGTATTTAAAATGTGCACTCACAAACAAATGAATAAAACCAGCATCAAATATGAAACAGGCGACGTTCGTCTCACCAACTCCTGGAGTGAAGCAGCTTATGCCAACAGGAGGGCTGTGTCAGCCGAAAATGAAAATGGAGATGTAGGTACCTCAGTAATGTTCCGCCACCGCCACCGCCGACGCGTTTCGTCGCCAGGGGCAACTTTAACTAGGCTCTAGCCTAGGCTTCAGCCTAGTTAAAGTTGCCCCTGGCGACGAAACGCGTCGGCGGTGGCGGAACATTACTGAGGTACCTACATCTCCATTTTCATTTTCGGCTGACACAGCCCTCCTGTTGGCATAAGCTGCTTCACTCCAGGAGTTGGTGAGACGAACGTCGCCTGTTTCATATTTGATGCTGGTTTTATTCATTTGTTTGTGAGTGCACATTTTAAATACTTATTAAATTGTCTTGGGTCTAAACGGAGTTACACGAGATCCTTTTTATTGTTACTATTTTTCGGTAATCGGTTGGCCTGGTCTGCCTGTGAATGCTGTCGGCTGGTCTGACTTATCTGTGAATGCTGGTGAGCAACATCAGACGATAGGACCTGCTTGCTGCCTACCTGTGGACGGATTATGAAGGCTTTTGTTATCCTCCCTAGTCGGTAAGGATTTGCACAATCGGTGGTGGTTTTGAATCTTTCACTGTGTGGAGGAGCACGCGTTGTGGGATAGAAATCATCCCCTTGCATCTATTTACTTTAAAGACTGCTCTGTGTTTTTGAAATTTATGGTCTTATATAATTGGTCTTTTGGGATTGAGGACTATTACACGTTGAGCACTTGGATTTTGGACTCTCATTTTGTATATTAATTTGTATATTAATTTGTTTATTAATTTAAAGCGCGGTGTTTGTACTTTTATTGCAATCGCAGTTTTTGTACCTTTTTTCGCAGAAGAGCATGTAGTTAATTTCACTACAGCCTGAAGCACCTTCCAGCCAAAAACAGCATCAGCTGAGGCCCTGACATCCACCTTGTTAAACTTTGTAAAAGTATGAAAAACAGAAGACCAAGTTGCGGCCTTACAAACTTGTTCCACCGATGCCTGGTGCTGAAAAATGCCATTTTGTGAGTACTCACCTGAAAAATGGATATTGTTGGTGTGCCACACACCCCGCTTCACTTCTTAAATATTCATCACTTCATGGGTTAATCCACCGCAGGTGACGTAGTGCAGAGAGGAAGTCTTGTAACGAGCCCCCTTCCGGCCTATATATACCTGGTACCTCCCTTCAATCACCAGTATATTCAAAAAGCAGTAAAACAAGGTACCAGTATTCCACCAGTAACCTCCAAAATTTATTTTGATATAAATAAAAAAGGGCTTCACCATATAAATGCTTCGGTAATACCGAAAAGGGCGGGTGTGAAGCGGGGTGTGTGGCACACCAACAATATCCATTTTTCAGGTGAGTACTCACAAAATGGCATTATTCTTGGTGTGCCACACACCCCGCTTCACTTCTTAAATATTCATCACTTCATGGGACATCCAAAAGCAGTGTCCACAAGGGAAGGGCATCTCAAGGCCAGGTGAAGCATAACTTAAATGACTGCAGTCTGCAGAACTTTGCGGCCAAAAACAGCATCCGCTGAGGCCCGCACATCAACTTTGTAAAACTTAGAAAAAGTGTGGACAGAAGACCAGATGGCGGCCTTACAAACCTGTTCAACAGAAGCTTGGTGCTGAAAAGCCCAAGACGCCCCAACAGCGCGAGTGGAATGAGCAGTAATACGAAAAGGGGGAACTTTTCCCTTAGCAGAATAGGCCGCAGTAACGGCCTGACGTATCCACTTGCTAATGGCAGATTTGGCTGGTGCCAAACCCTTCTTAGGCCCATGGGGCACAACAAAAAAGGAGACGTGATAATCAAGTAGTACTTAACACAGCGTACTACATCCAAACAATGCAAAACCCTCTCTTTGTCATTCTTAGGATTAGGACACAAGGAGGGAAGAACAATATCTTGGTTCAAATGAAAAGCAGAAACAACCTTAGGAAGAAAGTCTGGCTTGAACCGAAAGACCACTTTATCCCGATGCCTCTCGAAGTAGGGCGCCTGGATAGTTAAGGCCGCCAATTCTGAGACACGCCGGACAGAAGTTATCGCTACCAAGAAGACAATCTTCTGAGTCAGGGTAGACAAAGCAATATCTTGCAAAGGCTCAAAAGGAGGAGCCTGAAGAGCCGAAAGAACCGAATTCAAATCCCAAACAGGGAGTAATGGTTTCCTGGGAGGCCGCACATGCGTAACCCCCTGGAAAAAAGTTTTAACTAAAGGTTTAAGCGCAACACGCTTCTGAAAAAAGACAAAAAACTTCAGAATCCTGGGGACCGAAAGGACCCTACAAGGAAAAGATCTTATCTCACACCAAGTGATATAGGCTTTCCAAGTCCTATAGTAGGTGACGGAAGAAGACTTCTTCCGGGCACTGATCAGAGTCTTAATGACTGAATCAGAAAGACCCTCCTCCTTCAGGATGGAGGTTTCAGCCGCCAGGCCATCAAACCCAGCGCTGGTAAATTGAGGTAACACAATTGACCCTGAGTGAGCAGATCGGGCCGAAGAGGCAGAATGAACTGGTCCACTGCCAGCCAAACGATGTCTGCGAACCTTATTCGTTTTGGCCACCTTGGGGCCATGAGAACGGCGTACACCCTTTCCAGAGCCAATTTCTGAAGAACTCTGCCCAGCAAGGGCCACGGAAGAAACAGGTATAGAAATCCCAGAGCTCCTCAGTTCAGGGACCTGACGTCCACTGTCAGAGCCAGAGGATCCCGGGAGAGAGACACGAAGCTCGGGAGCCTGAGATAGAGATGAGGGGCCCACGGGTCCACCTCCGGAGTCTCCCATTGGAGACACAATAAGAGAACCACCCGAGGATGGAGAGCTTATTCTTCCAGACGGGGAGAGCACTTGCTCAACCGGTCCGCTACCTGTTCCATCACCTCTGGAATGTAAACCGCCGAGAGACAGGGAACATGGAACACTGCCCATGTCTGGATCAGGGACATTTCTCTGATGGGTAAGTGGGGCCTCCACTGCCCCTGAAGCCGCAGCTCCTTCCAGAATCTGTCCCATCCCGACAGACCGGTGTCCGTGGTGACACCTCTCCAAGGGAGGGTCAGGAAAGACCTGCCCTATACAAGATTGGTCGAGGCCAATCACCACAGGAGGAACTGCTGTACACGGGAGGACAATTGGAAGGACTGATCCAACAACAGAGGTTGCTGGACCCAACACGCTAGCAGAAATAGCTGAAGTGTTCTTGTGCGAATTTGGGCAAAAGAAAGACACACAGCGTCTTGATGAGAGTTCAGGCCGGGATGAACCGACCCCTGAATGGACCGCGAGGGAGGGTGAGACTCGAATTCCAGGTTGTGACCTGTCGACACTACCTCCTGGATCCATCTGCCTAGAACCACATGGTTCCAATGGCAGAAGTGTCGCAATAGTCCCCCCACCCGCACGGGTGAGGGCAGCCCCTCATTGCTGAGTGGGCTTATCAGCAGGCTTGGGCTTGGTGCCCCAGGACTGAGTGGGCCGGCCACGGCCCCTCCCCCGAGTCCAACCTGCGCCACTGGTAGCGGGAAAGGACGTACCTTTTCCCGCTCAGAACCTTTGAAAGGAAGGCCTACCGGAACTTGTCCCCCTGAAGGGACCACGAGGCCTTTTTGCGTTGTGGCATCTTACCATCTTTTGCGACTGAATCAATTTTCTCCCCAAACAGACGCAACCCCAAAAAGGGGAGGGCTGTGAGTACCTTTTTGGAAGCCGTGTCTGCTGACCACTGACGCAGCCATACTGACCTGCGAATAGCCACCAGCATAGCTGCCGCCTTGCTACTCATAGTCAGCGCATCGTCCTGAGCGGCCAGGACATAAGCCACAAAAGATTCACACTGCTTAAGTGCAGTGAACTGTTTGCAAGCGGGATCAAGATCCTCATATAGCCCCTGAATTAGGGACTTAATTGCCAATAGAAGAAGGGCTGAAGTACATACCGGGCGCAATGCTGACCCGGAATAGATAAAACCATGTCGAGCGTATTGGTCAATCCTGCGATCTTCCCCATCTTTGGGGACAGTGGTCTCAGCAGATTGTACCATAGCCGAGCTGGAGAGTCCTAGTACAGGGGTATCGACGTCCGGAGGGACAGACCACAGCCTCACCAATTCTGGTGGAAAAGGATAACGCTTTTCCCAACTGGAAGGAATTCCAGATAACCGTGTGGGATGTTCCCATTCCTTAAGAACCACCCTCTCAAAGTGGTGCTGTCTGGGAAAGACCAAACTCGGCTGAGGCTCTTTAAATAACTGACCCTTCGGTGGGGCGGCCGCCTCAGGCGTATCTAAACTCAAAATATTAAACATTTGAGCCAGAATGGAGGGGGTGTCAAAAACAACCCCCTCTGACCAATCGCCGATCTCATCAGCCACATGCTGACCTGTCGGCTCATCTGACTCCGACGGGAGTTCATCCTCGTCAGGGGATCCATCGGACCATTCCACAGGTTCACAAAACTGGTCCTGTGGAGCCGAAGGTACCGGAGTCAGGTGCCTTCGTTTTGTAGCGGTTTTAAACGCTGCTTTAACGGGCATCATTTTCTGGGGGCAGGGCTGTGCTGCTGCCTCGGAATGCGAATCCCCACTTTTGACAGTGTCATGCGGGGTCCGGAATAGTGATGGAGAGGTAGGAGATGATGAAGGATGCGATGGCACCGCAGCCGAAGCAACGGACTGGCGCGCAATAGTCTGTTTTGCACAAGGGATGCAAATAAGATATCATCAGCTGGGAGTGGAACCCCACAACCTACGCACCCCCCAAACGGAACAGCAGAACCGTTTCCGGAATCTACGGAAGCCTCCATATGGTGATTTATGGTATTCGCAATAATGGGACTTTTAAGGCATAAGCCGACCCGGGATGCCCCCTTTATTTTAGTAATGTCCCGGAAGGGAGGATTTATATACATTTTTTTTTTTTTTTTGTTTAGGTCCCCTTTAATAGAAACTATATATATATATATATATATATACTTATATATAGTCTATGTATATAAACATTCAAATCAATCCCAATAATTAGCCAGGCACATAGAGCCGGAGGGCTAGCATAAGCAGGGATCCCAGGATCTGCAAGGCAAGAAAACAACCATCAGATCCTTCACATGTGTATAACATATAAGTATGGCACCAAGTGCCCTTAAATGACGCCCCCTTGATAATAGTGATTTCTCACTGTATTATTAAACAATATCTCCCATTTAACGGCCCCAACGGGAGGGGCCGCTTACCTGTACCGCAATCAGCCGGTAAGCCTGCAGCCAGCAGCCATGAGCCGGCAGAAGACAAAGTGCGGCCGTGCGCCCACGTGCCTTCCTGTTTTGAAGGAAGCTGGGACGCTGGGCCCGCCGCAGACGCCGCATGACGTCGGCACCGCGCCCCCGGCGCCGCGTCAGCGGGCCCGCCCCCCCCTACGCTGATCAGCTGGAACACTTTACAGCTGATCACAGCACGCGCGTCCAGGCAGCGGAGGGGGGAGGGTAAAAACCGCATGTGCTGACAAAGCTCAATGAATGCCAGGCGAGGAGAGGGGAGAGGGGGGAGGGGGTAGGGGGCCACAAGCAACCAACTGCCAGAGAGGTGGCCAGCCCATACCCAGCGCAAGCTGCCCTAAAGCAGACCCAAAATATACACATGCTACAGTGAATGTATAAACATGACATATATGTTAACATGCAGTGATACAGTGAAACACACATACTAAAGCACACCCTCACCACCCCCCCAACGGGAGAGAAAGGGGCTACGGGGACCCTCGGGACAGGGGCATCCCATTTCCGGATCACCATGCCGGTTCGCCGCATTGCCCCACGCATGAGGTCGAGCGGTAGGAGATAAGCTCCTAGGCACTTAAAGTGCCATCTACCATTTGCCCGGTGAGCAGCCAAGGCTGGGAGGCTTCCTATTTCACCATAAAGGTATACAAACTCAAACCGGGCAGAAATAGACCAAAAGGGGGGTGGCGGGGTAAGAATACCCCGGCCTACCTGTAAGCAGGAGACTTCCAACTTCTGACTTGTCAGCAAGCAGAGAGAAAAAATACTGGTGATTGAAGGGAGGTACCAGGTATATATAGGCCGGAAGGGGGCTCGTTACAAGACTTCCTCTCTGCACTACGTCACCTGCGGTGGATTAACCCATGAAGTGATGAATATTTAAGAAGTGAAGCGGGGTGTGTGGCACACCAAGAATAGCCTAAGAGGCACCAACAGCTCTGGTAGAATGAGCTGTGATCCGAAAAGGGGGTTCCTTCCCCCTGACAGAATATGCTTGTACCACCGCCTGTCTGATCCACTTACTGAGAGTGGATTTGGCTGGTGGCAATCCTTTCCTAGAACCCTTTGTTAGGTCAAAGAGCAAATCCGATTTCCTGAAGGATTCAGTCGCAGCCAGGTATTACTTTATGGCTCTGACCACATCCCAGGCATGGAGGGTCCGTTCTTTGGAATTAGCCGGTGCTGTACACAAGAAAGGTAAGACAACTTCCTCTTAAAGGTGCAAGGGAGAAACGACCTTAGGCAAAAAATCAGGTTAAAAACGAAAAACCACCTTATACCTGTGCAGCTCAAAGTAGGGTGGTTTCATACAAAGCACGGCCAGCTCTGATACACGACGCACCGAGGTGATCGCTACCAGAAAAAACCACTTTGAGAGTCAACATAGACAATGCAGCATTGCTCAATGGCTCGAAGGGAGGACCCTGGAGAGCAGATAGTACTAAATTCAAGTCCCACACCGGTAATACTGACTTATGTGGTGGCCGGACATGGGTAACTCCCTGGAAAAAAGTCTTGATCAATCTATATTGGCAATGGATCTCTGGAAAAATATGGCTAAAGCCGAGACCTGACCCTTGAGGGTGCTCAGCTGGAGAACCAAGTCTAAGCCATGTTATAAAAACTCCAGAATCCTAGAAATAGAAAATTTCCGGCAAGGAAGGCTCTTGGCCTCGCACCAGGCGATATAGGCCCGCCAAACTCTGTAGTATATCATGGAAGAAGTCTGATTATCCGAGCGAACCTGGATCGCACGGCCTCTAAAATGGGGAGTCAAGCGTAGAAGAACCAAACGGATTGCTCTCAGCTCCAAGAGATTTATGGGTAAACGGTTCTCCTGTGGACCCCACTGACCCTGGATCTTCTGGGTCTGCCAAACGCCTCCCCAGCCTGTCATACTGGCATCCGTGGTAACTATCTCCCAATGGGGAGTCAGAAAGGACTTGCCCACCAGCAGGTTCCGGGAGTCCAACCACCACAAGAGGGACTGCCTGGACAGGGGGCACAGCGAAAAGCCCTGTTCCAGGGCTTCCTGCGTCCGATTCCAGCCGGTCCAATTGTAAAGTTCTCATGTAAAATTGAGCGAAGCGTACTGCCTCGCAGCATGAGACCATTAGGCCCACCAATCTCATCCCCAAACGTACCGACGGCTGCTGACAAGACAGCAAGGCCTGCACTTGCGTCTGGAGACCCAAAACCTTCTGCTGTGGCAGAAAAACCTTGACCTGAGGGGTGTCTATCGTCATTCCCAGAAAGGATCTCACTGCTGAAGGAGTGATAAACGACTTGGAGTAATTGATTACCCAACCGAAGGCTTCCAGAGTTGACAGCACCGGCCTCGTCCAGATAGGGTAACACACGAATACCCTGACTCCTCAGAATAGCCATGATGCCCGCCAGCACCTTGGTGAACACACGGGGGGCTGAGGATATCCGGAATGGGAGTGCTACGAACTGGTAATATTGATCCTCCAGCGCAAACCTCAGGAACTTCTGATGTCCCTGGAAAATCGGGATGTGCAGATAAGCGCCCCTGATGTCCACCGTGGTCATGAAGTAGCCGGGCCGAGGCGATCTCACCACCGACCGCAATGTTTCCATGCGGAAACGTCTGGCTCTTACAAACCTGTTGAGAACCTTCAGGTCCAGGATCGGCCATAGCATTCCGCCCTTCTTGGGAACCGTAAACAGGTTGGAGTAGAATCCCTGACCCTGTTCCTGCCAGGGTACAGGGCAAATCACACCTATCCGCAGGAGGTGCTGAACAGCCGTTCTCAAAGCTTGAGCTTTTAGTGGGTTTCGAGATATCCTTGAACGGAGGAATTTTGAGGGTGGCCTGGCTGCCAGCTCTATCTTGTAACCGGAGGACACTACCTCCTGAATCCACCAATCCGAGATGTGCCGCCACCAGATCTAAGCAAACAGCAGAAGCCATCCCCCCACCTGGATGGGTGAGGACGCCCCCTCATGCCTGAGTGGGCTTGGCAGGGGGTTTGGACTTAGCTCCCCAGGAGGAGTTGGGTCGGCTGCGGGACCTACCTCTGCCCCAGGTATCTCTGCGGCCACCTGGAAAAGAAGATCCTCTTCTTCCTCAAAGGGACCGATAAGAAGAGGGGTTCCGAAAGGGCCGATAAGAAGAGGGGTTCCGAAAGGACCGAGCAGGCTTCTTTCTCTGAGGGAGTCTACCATCCTTGACCAGAAGGTCCAGGCACTCCCCAAACAGCCGGCTTCTCACAAAAGGTAGACTTGTGAGGGACTTCCTGGCAGCTGCCTCAGCCGACCACTGCTTCAACCAGAGCGAGCTGTGTAAAGCAACAAGCAAGGCCGAAATTCTGGCACCAAGCCTGACCACATCATCCATGGCACTAACAACAAAGCAAATGAAATACAAGCAAGCCTTGAGTTCCTTATACTCCTCAGCCCGCTTGCGAGCCTTAGCTCTAGCCACAAGGTGTCTCACTTTTCTCCTGTTGGCTAGTGAGACGATTGCCGAGGCACACGCCGGGCGCAAGAGGGCACCAGCAAAGGTGAACGCATCGCAAGCCAGCTGATCCATGCGTTTGTCTGCAGGGTTACGTAAGGAAGCATTTTCGGGCGACGGCATAACAGTGGTATTGGACAAGCCTGACACGAGAGGATCCACCTCGGGAGAGTGACACCATAACCGAACCAATTCAACAGGAAGGGGTACCGCCTATCCAGGCCCTTGGGGACCGACGGTAACTTGTTGGGCCTTTCCCATTCCTTAATGATCATGTTAGAAAAGTGAGGGCCTGGGAGACAAGAGGAGAAACCAGAGATACTGTCATCGCCAGCGGAATATTCCACCGTTGAGCGTGAATCATCTGGCAACTCACCTTCCTCCACAGAACAAAAGCAATCAAAAAGATCGTCATCCGAGTAAATCGGCTCCAGGTGCCGCTTCTTACTCGAGGCTTTCTTAGGAGCTTTCAGTTACGGAGCAGCCTATAACAGGTTACCCCAATTGTTAGGAGCTGTCAACGAGATCTGCTTCTCGAGACTAGCCAGCCTATGCGCAAAATCAGTATGAGACCCCTCGCTGGCTCCCCCTTCACTAGGGGCTGAATGCAGCAGCGGAGGGTCCGGAGAGGCCGATGGTAATACAGGGCTAGGGTCAGGGGCGACCGCCCACTCATGGTCCAAAACAATGCCTCTGGCGCAAGTGGGACAAATAGTGCTGAATCCGCCCAGAGGATTCCTTCTGCACAAGGGGCAGAGCCTGTCCTGCCCAAATGAGGCCCCCAGCTCACTATCCCCTGATGCCTCCATTATGGTGATTAAGAATAGTAAAATTCAATAGGGCTAAGCCTAAGAAACGATCCCTCTTATTAAAAAGGGGGACCAGGAGGAACCTTAGCCCACAATCTAAACAAAAAAGAGAAAAAGAAGCCTCATGTCAGCCCTAACATAAAATAATTCTGTGAGTACTCACTTGTAGAATTGATTTTATAGTATACAGCACGTCCTGTTCCAGTAAATTCCTTACACTTGGGCTATTCCGCCACAAGGTGGCGCAGTGGACTGCAGAAAGACTTGTGGCCACTCCCGGCCCATAAATAGCCATGTACCTCCCACCAATTTCCAGTGTTGACAAGTAGTTATATAAGAAGCCCGGAGAATCAAAAAATGCATAAGAACCCAAAATGAACTTTTGAACAATACAGAGGTAACCAAGAAAAATGATAACAAGGGAGGGGTAGAACAGGACGTGCTGTATACTATAAAATCAATTCTACAGGTGAGTACTCACAGAATTGTATTTTTCCAATTATACAGCACGTCCTGTTCCAGTAAATTCCTTAGACTTGGGACATCCAAAAGCAGTGTCCGTAAGGTTGGGTGGGATCCCCAAAGAGCAACAGCGGGCAGTTTAAACCACTGCCGCCTGAAGAACTTTGTGGCCAAAAGCAGCATCAGCTGAGGCCCTAACATCAACCTTGTAAAACTTAGAAAATATATGAACAGAAGACCAAGTAGCGGCCTTACAAACTTGTTCAACAGAAGCCTGATGCTGAAAGGCCCAGGAGGCACCGAAGCACGAGTGGAATGAGCAGTAAGGCGGAAGGGAGGCTTCCCTTAGCAGAATAGGCTTGCACCTGAGCATCAGTCTTCCTGAAAGATTAAGTAGCTACCAAATAAAACATAAGAACCCTGACCACATCCAAGGAATGCAGAGTCCGCTCCTTGGAATTAGCAGGATTAGGACACGATGAAGGAAAAACAATGTCCCGATTGAGATGAAATGCAGACACAACCTTAGGCAAGAAATCTGGCTTATACCGAAACACCCCCTTGTCCTGGTGTTGCTCAAAGTAAGGAGGTTTAATGGAAAGCGCCACCAACTCAGAAATACGCCTAACCAAAAAGGCTACCTTAAGAGTCAAAATAGGCAAAGCAGCCTCACGTAGAGGCTCAAAAGGAGGACCCTGCAAAGCAGATAAAATCAAATTCAAATCGCCAGGCTGGCGACTGTGAGTAACCCCCTGGAAAAAAGTCTCAACCAAACGGTGGTTGGCCAAAGATCTTTGGAAGAAAATAGCCAAGGCTGAAACATGTCCCTTGAGAGTACCAAGTTGAATGCCCAAATCCATGCTGCAAAAATTCCAGGATCCTGGGAATAGAAAACACCCGACAGGGAAGAGACTTAGACTCACACCAAGCAATGTAAGCATGCCATACCCTATAGTAGATAAATGACGAGGACTTCTTCCTAGCCCGAATTATGGTAGTAACAACAGAGGCAGGCAGCCCCTTATCCATCAAGATGGAGGTCTCAGCAGCCAGGCCGTCAAAGCCAGTGTTTGTAAATTGGGATGGCGTAGCTGCCCCTGAGTGAGGAGGTCTGGAACCTTGGGCAGGACGTATTGATCTACTGCCAACTGCACGATGTCTGTGAACCACACCCTTCTTGGCCAACAGGGGGCCACCAGGATGGTTGGCACCCCTTCCTGGGCTATCTTACGCAGCACCCTGCCCAGCAAGGAAACGGAGGGAACACATAGAGGAGCCGAAAGCTCTTCCAAGACATAGCTAGTGCATCCATGGCTAGGGCCAGAGGGTCCTGGGACAGAGAGACAAAGACTGGAAGCTTGTGATTGTGATGGGACGCAAACAGATCCACATCCAGCTGACCCCAGCGGTGGAACAGGGAGTGAAACACCCTGCTACTGAGGGACCATTCTCCCAAACGAGAAGATCCCCCTGCTCAGGGAGTCCGCCTCCAGATTTTCCACCCCCGGGATATACACTGCTGAGATGCAGGGAACATGCTCCTCCGGCCATGACAGAATCAGAGACACTTCCTTGAGGGCCCTCTTGCCCCGGAATCCTCCCTGATGATTGATGTAGGCAACCGCCGTCTGAGCGGTTGGGCAAGAACCAAACTTACTGCCCTCAGTTCCAGAATGTTGATAGGAGTATGGGCCTCCTGGGGGCCCCACTGACCCTGGAATTTCAAGGACTTCCAGAATCCCCCCCAACCTGTCAGACTGGAATCTGTAGTGACAGTCTCCCAACAAGGGGACAGAAAGGTTCTGCCCACCAAGAGGTTCCTTGAGTCCAGCCACCACGAGAGGGACAGTCTGGCCAGGGGGGACAGAACAAACACCTGATCCAGGGACACAGGGTCCGGATCCCACACTGATAACAGGTGTAGCTGCAGAGGTCTCATGTGAAACTGAGCATAGGGGACCGCCTCGAAGCGAGACACCATCAGGCCCACCAGTTGCATCCCCTGCCGGATGGAGGGATGAGGACAAGAAAGAAGGAACTGGGCCTGAGCTTGAAGACTCCCCACCTTCTGTTGAGGGAGAAAAACCTTGACCTGAGATGTATCCAGAGTCATGCCCAGAAAGGACCTCACCAGTGACGGGGACAGAAAAGACTTGGGATGGTTGATCACCCAGCCGAAAGTGTGTGGACACCACCATCTGGGTATCCAGTTCTGCCTGATGGAAGCACTGAGACGAGATCAGAATGTCGTCCAAATAAGGAAGGATGCGAATGCCCTGAGATCTCAACAGAGCAATCACACCCGCCAGCACCTTGGTGAATACCCTGGGAGCTGAGGTGATACTGAAAGGTAAGGCTACAAATTGGTAGTGCTGATCCTCCAGAGCAAACCTGAGAAATCTCTGATGACCTGGGAAGATTGGTACATGAAGGTAAGCGTCCTTGATGTCTACGGATGTCAGCGTAGGGTCTCCATGCGAAAATGCTTGAATCTGACAAACTTGTTGAGGTGCTTTAAATCCAGGATGGGCCTGAGGGACCCATCCTTTTTGGGAACAGTTTATAGATTGGAGTAGAAGCCTCTGTCCCTTTCCCTGAGAGGCACAGGGCAGATGACCCCCAACTCCAAAAGGTTTCGGACCGCAAGGCCTGAGCTGACAGGGGGTTTTGAGCCATCCGGGATCTGATAAATCTTGGGGGCGGCCAGGCTGCAAACTCTATCTTGTATCCCTCCTGAATCCATCTGTCTGCTACACTTAGCCTCCTGACGTGAGCAAAGAGCCGAGGCCCCCCCCCCCCCACCCGGATGGGTGAGGGCACCACCTCATGCCTGAGGGGGCTTGGGGGAGGATTTGGGCTTGGGACCCCATGAGAGCCCGGGACGGCCTCGTCCTCTACCCCTGCCCCAATAGTCTCCGCGTGCCCCAGCAAAGGAAACTCCTCGACCAGCCCTGGAAGCGTGGAAGGAGGGGGGAGAAGCACCGGTCCCCCGAAAGGGCCGAGACGGCCTCCTACATTGAGGCAGCCTACCACCCCTGGCAAATAGGTCCAAGCGTTCACCAAAGAGCCGCAGCCCCTTAAAGGGAAAACTAGTGAGGGCCTTTTTAGCAGCATTATCAGCCATCCACTGACGTAGCCAGACAGAGCGTCGTATAACCACCAACAGCGCAGAAGTCCTACCACACATTCTAATGGCATCATCCATGGCAGAAAGGATATATGCAATAAATTCATAGCAAAGTAGGAGAGATCTATAATCCTCACCTCCTGCGTCATCAGAGGCCCCATCTATGAGACACTTAAGCAGCCCTTTAATAGCAATAGCCGTTATGGCAGAGGCACAGTCCCCACACAGGCAAAAGCATGACAGGACAGGACCAAGCGCCGGCCCTCACCATCCCGCAGGGTAGTAGTGTCAGGTGAATGCATGACTGATGTGTTAGACAACCCTAGGATGGGCGCGTCCACCTCGGGAGGACATGACCAACGCTTAATCACATCAGCGGGAAAAGGATACCTCCTGTCCCAACTCTTGGGCACCCCAGGTAGCTTACTAGGGTGTTCCCACTCTTTGAGCAACAGATTATTAAAGTGATTCTGCTCAGGGAACTCCAAGCGTGGTTTAACAGAATGGAAAAGCTCACCCTGCTGCTGCGGAGCCACGGCAGGAGGGGAAATACAAAGCACTTCAAAAATGTCAAAAACCTGTCAGTGTCATCTGAGGACCATGGGTCTTCTCCAAAGGGAGACCCGGTACCACTATATAACTTAGACTGTTCCTTAGAGGATTCTGAATCAGAGAATAATTCCCCCTCCTCGAGGGGGTAAAAGCCAGAAAATGAGTAAAGTCCCTCATCCTCCACAGGAAAGAGGGAAGCAGCGGGAGATAAATGCCGCAGAAGCCTTACGCAGGGCAGACCCAGCAATATGCTTTTCAATGCTGGCCACCCGTGAAGCTAAGTCATATTGAGACTCCCCGCTAGTGTGCCCCTCACTGGGGGTCAGATGCAAGCGTGGGGGTTTAGGCGAAGCAGAAGGGGCGCAGCACCGGGACCCGTAGCAGAGGACCCAGGCTGCAGCGCAAGTACATGTTGGCCACAGGTCAAACACACCCTGACAACGCCACTAACAGGGGATACCCCACACGCAACACACAGCTTGGCTTGTCCAAAGGAACCCCAAGCACATTGTCCCTGGAAGCCTCCATATGGTGATTTAGATACAGGCGTAACGGCCAGTACAGGGACACAGCTAGCAATAGCCACCCTTTTTGGGATGCCCCCCAAAGCCCACTAGGGAAGGTGGGAGAATGGTAAGGGGCAGGGCCGGGAGAACCACAGTCAGAGGTGACCCGCCTGAAAGACACTAAGTACAAAATGAACATCCCCAACGCATACATAGTAAAGCAATATAAAACCCCCCCGTAATGGACTCACGGACCAATTGGGCAGATAGCTCAGAGACAAGATCGCGTCACAGCACTGCAAGGACGAGGCCACAAAAATACCATTTTGGATATTGTCAGTGTGTCACACACTCCGCTTTCCCTTTAATTCTTACGATCGGGTTACTCCACCAGCAGGTGGCGACATTGCAGAGAGAAGTCTTGAAAACGAGCCCCCTCCGGCCTACATATACCTGGGACCTCCCACTTAAAGCCCAGTGAATTCAAACAGCAGTAAGACAAGGTACCAGGAAATCCAACGGTAACCTCAAAATAAAACAAAGGAAAAGCTTCACCATATAGAGGATCCAGGATACCAAAGAGGGCGGGTGAAGCGGGGTGTGTGACACACTGACAATATCCATTTTACAGGTGAGTACTCACAAAATGGTATTATTATCAGTGTGTCACACACCCCGCTTCCCCTTTAATTCTTACGATCAGGACATCCAAAAGCAGTGTCCACAAGGGATGGGTATCCAAAGGCAAAATTAAGTATAACTTAAACGACTGCAGTCTGCAGAACCTTGCGGCCAAACACAGCATCCGCTGAGGCCCGCACATCAACCTTGTAAAACTTAGAAAAAGTATGAACAGAAGACCAAGTAGCAGCCTTACAAACTTGTTCAACAGAAGCTTGGTGCTGAAAAGCCCAAGATGCTCCAACGGCACGAGTAGAATGAGCAGTGATACGAAAAGGGGGAACCTTCCCCTTGGCCGAATAGGCCCCAACAATCGCCTGACGAATCCATTTGCTAATGGAGGACTTGGCCGGAGCCAAACCCTTCCTAGGCCCACAAGGCACAACAAAAAAGGCATCAGTCTTACGAAAAGGAGAAGTAGTAATCAAATAGTACTTAACACAGCGTACTACATCCAAGCAATGCAAAATCCTCTCCTTGTCATTCTTAGGCTTAGGACACAAGGAGGGAAGAACAATATCCTGATTCAAATGAAAAGCAGAAACAACCTTAGGAAGAAAATCTGGTTTGAAACGAAAAACCACCTTGTCCTGATGCCTCTCAAAGTAGGGCGCCTGGATCGACAAGGCTGCCAACTCCGAGACACGCCGAACCGAAGTGATAGCTACCAAGAAGACAATCTTCTGAGTCAAGGTAGACAGAGCAATATCCTGCAAGGGCTCAAAGGGATGAGCCCGAAGAGCAGAAAGAACCAAGTTTAAGTCCCAAACAGGGAGCAATGGCTTCTTGGGAGGCCGCACATGCGTAACCCCCTGGAAAAAAGTTTTAACTAAAGGATGAAGCGCAAAAGGCTTCTGAAAAAAGATAGACAAGGCAGAAACCTGCCCTTTCAGAGTACTCAGCTGGATACCAGAGTCCAGCCCTGATTGCAGAAAATCCAAAATCCTGGAAACCGAAAAGACCCTACAAGGCAAAGATCTAACCTCACATCAAGCGATATAGGCTCTCCAAGTCCTATAGTAGATGGTAGATGAAGACCTCTTCCGGGCACAGATCAGAGTCTTAACAACCGAGTCAGAAAGACCCTCCTCCTTCAACATGAAGGTTTCAGCAGCCAAGCCGTCAAACCCAGCGTTGGTAAATTGGGGTAACACAGCCGACCCTGAGTGAGCAGATCGGGCCGAAGAGGCAGAACGATCTGATCCACCGCCAGCCGAACAATGTCTGCGAACCATACTCGTCTTGGCCACCTTGGAGCCACGAGAATGGCGGACACCCTTTCCAGAGCCAGCTTCCGTACCACCTTGCCTAGCATGGGTATCGGCGGAAAAAGGTACAGGAACCCCAGATCCCCCCAGCTCAGGGACATGGCGTCCACCGCCAGAGGATCCTGGGAGAGCGACACAGAGGTCGGAAGCCTGCAATTGTGACGAGAGGCAAACAGGTCCACCTCCGGTGTCCCCCACTGGAGACACAGCGACTGAAAAACGGGAAGAGCCCCTGCTCAACAGATCCACTTCCCTGTTTTCCACACCCGGAATGTAAACTGCTGAGAGACAAGGAACATGGGCCTCCGCCCAAGTCAGGATCAGGGACTGCGAGTCCCTCCCTGATGATTGATGTAAGCAACCGCTGTCCGATTGTCCGAACGAACCTGAACCGGAAGGCCCAGAACATGCTGAGTCAAACGAACAAGAACCAGATGGATGGCTCTCAGTTCCAGAACATTGATAGGTAAGTGGGCCTCTCGAGGTCCCCACTGCCCCCGAAACTGAAGATCCTTCCAGAATCCCCCCCATCCCAAAAGACTGGCGTCCGTGGTGACAATTTCCCAGAGAGGAGTCAAGAAAGACCTGCCCCTCAAGAGATTGGTCGAGACCAACCACCATTGAAGGGACTGCTGGACCCGGGAGGACAACTGGAAGGGCCGTTCCAACGACTGTGGTCGCCGGTCCCAAGACGCCAACAGATGAAGCTGAAGCGTCCTTGTGTGAAATTGAGCAAAAGGAACTGCCTCGAAAGAGGCAACCATCAACCCTACCAGTCTCATCCCCAGACGGATGGACGGTCGAGGATTGGAAAGAAGGAACCGAGCCAATTCCTGAATCAGACAAATCTTGGATTGCACCCTGGCCGGGGCGAGGGAGGACTTGGGAAAGTTGATCACCCAACCGAAGCTTTCCAGCGTGGAGACCACCGTCCTGGTGTCCGTCTCCGATTGATTGAGAGAAGGGGCCATGATGAGAAGGTCGTCCAGATAAGGCACGACGCGAATGCCTTGAGATCTGAGAATGGCCATCACCCCTGCCAGCACCTTGGTGAACACTCTTGGAGCGGAGGTAAGGCCAAACGGAAGTGCCACGAATTGAAAATGCCGATCCTTCATCACGAACCAAATGAAACGTTGATGAGCCTGGCAGATGGGAACATGAAGGTAAGCATCCTTGATGTTTATGGACGTCATGAAGTCCCCCTGCCGAAGAGAACCGATGGCCGATCGCAGAGTTTCCATGCGAAACTTCCGAGTACGGATGAACCTGTTGAGGAACTTCAGGTCCAGAACGAGGCAAACTGACCCGTCTTTCTTGGGGACTGTGAAAAGATTGGAGTAAAACCCGAGGCCCACCTCCAAGTGCGGCACCGGCCGGATGACCGCCATTTCCAGAAGGTTCTTTACCGACGCCAGGAGCCCCTGCGCGGCCAAAGGATCGGTGGGCACCCGAGACCGGAAAAACCGCGAAGGAGGGTGAGACTCGAACTCCAGCTTGTAACCGGACGACACCACCTCCCGGATCCATCTGTCCGGAACCTCCTGGTCCCAAACCAGGGAGAAGTGTCGCACTCGCCCCCCCACCCGCACGGGTGAGGGCACCCCCTCATTGCTGAGCGGGCTTACCAGCAGGCTTGGGCTTGGCGCCCCAGGGCTGACCGGGACGGCCACGGCCCCTCCCCCGGGTCCAACCTGCACCCCTGGTAGCAGGAAAGGAGGCCCCTCTGCCCGCTCTGACTCCCCGAAAGGAGGGACTAAAGGAAGTCGCTCCCCGAAAGGAACGACGAGGCCTCTTGCGTTGAGGCAACTTACCACCCTTGGTAACTGAATCCAATTTATCGCCAAACAGGCGCAAACCTACAAACGGAAGAGCTGTAAGCGACTTCTAAGAGTTAAGGTCCGCCGTCCACTGGCGGAGCCAAACTGACCGACGAATAGCAACCAACAGGGCCGTGGTCCTGCTACACATTGCAAGCGCATCGTCCTGGGCGGACATGACAAAGGAAATAAACGATTCACACTGCTTGAGAGAAGCGAACTTATCACAAGTGGGATCAAGATCTGCGTACAAATCTCTAACAATGGACCTAACCGCCATCAGAAGAAGCGCCGAAGCACACACCGGCCGCAGTGCCGATCCAGCACTGATAAAACCATGGCGAGCCAACTGATCAATCCGACGATCCTCACCATCCTTAATGGTGGTAGTGTCAGGGGAGTGCAACACAGCCGTGTTAGACAGCCCCAACACAGGGGCATCGACGTCAGGGGGAACAGACCAAAGCTTCACCAAATCCTCCGGAAAGGGATAACGCTTATCCCAACTAGGAGGAATACCAACAAGGCGCGTGGGTTTTTCCCATTCCTTAAGGACAACCCTCACAAAGTGTTGTTGCCTGGGAAACACCAAACACGGCTGGGGCACATCAAACAACTCACCCTTTGGCGGGGGATCGCCTCGGGCAGATCCAAAGCCAAAATTTCAAACATTTGAGCCAAAAATGGAAGGAGTGTCAAGGAACCCCCACTCAGCCTGATCGCCAGTGGTACCAACCAATTGCTGGTCTGCAGGCTCGTCCGACTCCTGAAGGAGTTCCCCCTCCTCAGCAGGGGGACAATCGGACTAATCCAATACTTCAAACACCTCATCCTCCAGGACAGGCGATGCTGGAGAAAGGTGCTTCCGCTTAGCCGTAGCCTTCTGAGCCACCGCGGCGGAAACTATTTTCTCGAGGTTGACCAATCGTGCACACACCTCGGATTGCGAATTCCCACCCTTGACGTCGTCATGCGGGGTCCGGAATAGGTGGGGGGGGGGTAGGAGATGATGGAAGTTGCGAGGAGCCAGGTACCGGAATGTCGGACTGGCGCGCAATATTCTGCTGTGCACATGAAATACATATTATAACATCATCACCTGGGAGCGGAGCCCCACAACCCCCACACAGCCTGGATAGCCCCGATGAAGCCTCCATATGGTGAAATTAAGGTATTCGCAATAACCCAGGGATTTACGCATTAAGCAACCCGGGATGCCCCTTTTATAATCCCAATTTGGAGACTAAGACTAGCCAGGTATATCAGACCGGGAGACCCACTGTAGTGAGGGGATCCCAGGATCTGTAAGGGAAAAGAGACCACAATCAGTCCCAAAGAAAGTTAGCCAGCATGCCCACACATATACACTAAACAGACAAACGGTAAAATATATAAACCATACATATATATATATATATATATATATATATATATCTACACATATCCGGCCCATGAAAGAAATATACATGCATAATTAGTATGTGCCTCCAGGAATGGGTTAACCAAAGTGAAACTCACAAGTGACTAATGCAGACAAACAACAAAACCAAACCTGCTTGAAAGACAGCGCCTCCTCAGCCGAGCCAGGGACCGCTGGCCTGTTGCCGAGCGCCTCTATGTAGTGAGGCTGCGGGTGAGGGAGAGACAGGAAGGCGGGCCGGGCTCAGCGAGCGACGCGCCTCGGCTCCGCCCGCGCCGTACCACGTGGGCCGAGAGGGAGCGCGGCCCCGCCCCTAAGACACGAGCAGCGCGGCCCGCCGAATGGCGGCGGCACCGCGTGCAAATGGGCGCCAGCAGGTGCCCTCAGCCATAGCACATCCAGCAGGGAAAGTCTTTAAAATCTGCTCCAAGGAGCCGCAGCAGTTCGGGAAACGCGCACGCTGCGGCGCTGACCCCGCGGCTGCCAGTGCTTCCCAAACACAAGAATCACACAAGTAAAAGGCACCCCATACACACCACCCCCCCCTCCCCCCACGTGAAGGGAGAAGAGGCCAAGCGGGAGAAGGTGGCCAAGGGGAACATCGGGACAGGGGCATCCCAAATCAGGATCACCAAGCCGGATAGCCGCATTGCCCCACGTGTGGGGACGAGCGGAGGAGATAAGCTCCTAGGCACCATATAGTGCCATCTACCTTTGCCCAGCCAGCAGCCTAGGCTGGGAGGCTTCCGTTAACTATCTAGGCAAAAACACAATTTTGACTGGGCAGAAATAGACCAAAAGGGGATGCCGGGGTCTGACCCCGGCTACCTGCAAGCAGGAGACTTCTTTCTTCTGTCTTGTCGCATCTTGCAGAGAGGAAACACTGGGTGTTATTTGGGAGGTCCCAGGTATATGTAGGCCGGAAGGGGCTCGTTTTCAAGACTTCTCTCTGCAACGTCACCACCTGCTGGTGGAGTAACCCGATCGTAAGAATTAAAGGGGAAGCGCGGTGTGTGACACACTGAGAATATGGCGCTGGCAGCAGTACCTAGAGGGGCGGACCGCGAGAGTATGACGCAAAACGCGTCAAACCGCGGTTCCCGCCCCCCCAGAAGAGCGTGAAACTGTGATCATGTAGGACGCCGGCACCATGACAGCAACCTAAAAAATACATAGCGTCAACCACCGCGGAGCACCGTACAATGGTCCGCCCAACACCAAAAAAGAACACAAAACACGCAAATCAAAGACCCCCAGGGCGCCCCCTACCAGCCAAACGGGCCACAACAAAGGGGTCGCGCACAACCTTCTAGAGGGGAGGGGAGACGGGTGAAGGGAACAAGGACCCAAGGTTTGAGGCTGGGGCATCCCAATGAGGCTCACCATAGAAAACCTGTTGCCGGCTACCCTTTGGTACAGGGTCTTGCGGCCCGGAGCAGAACTCCTTCAGCACCTGACCCTAGTGCTGTCCTACCTTCACCCGAACCGTCAGCCAAGGCTGGGAGGCGGTGGGTCCAGAACGGGTGGAAATAAGCCTGCAGGGCCCTAGGCTTGAAAAGCCCCACTCCCTGCGCAATAGAGAGCCCCCTCCCCTCCCCCGGCGGCGTGTCAGCAGAAGAAAATGCAGCGCTCCTGAATCCGCCTGACATAGCGGCGGCTCATTGTCAGGTGACGGCCGAAGCGTGCACTCCCCCCCGTCTCACATCTCAGACAGAGCCGCACACAGCGGTGCGGAGGAGGCCCGCGGGGCACGACCGCCGCTAGAAGGCGCGCGCGCCCAGGCACACAGACGGGGGAACGCAGGGAGGTAAGGAGGCCAGAGACCGCTCCTCACTGCCTGTCAGTGAGGAACACAATGTGAAAGGACATATATATAAAAAAACATATTAGTGGTTCCCCCTCAGGCTCACCATAAGCCTGTGGTTGGCTACCTTTTAGAAATAAGGTCTGCGGCCCAAAACATGTGCTCTGCCGAACGCCACAGACCCCGGCGATCACCCTACCATCACTGATTGCCGTAGCAGCCAAAGGCTGGGAGGCAGGAATGGGTCAGAAGGGATCCATGGGAATAGAGTCCTGCAGCGGCCGACAGGCTAGGTGGCCCCGCTCTGCTACCAAAATCTGAGAGTGCCAACGATCTTATGCAGCCAAACTGCAAGATGAACAACTGGGGAGTGATAGAGGGGCAGCTGCTTTTATAGGGGTCCGGGAGAAGCTACATCTTTGATCGTGCAGTCAACCACCCAATCGTGAACATATTGGGACAGCCTGGACTGGATGGAGGAGAAAAAGTGTATTGAAGTCCATGGGGATTACACTGTAAAAGTAGTAGAAACTCATATTGAGGTAGCTAACTGAATCCCTGGTATATATTTAAATTAAGGGAGGAATATGTATTGATTTAGAAGCTAGAGATAAATACTGATGAGAAATACTGGTGGGGGTGGGGTTCATGTTTAAACATTATATTTCCGTCTACTGACTAACAAGCAGATTTATTTACACCCATACATGGAATTGGACCACAAACTCCTATACTAGCGGGCCAAATTTTCAATTGCAAGCTGTTTCAAAGTCCCCCTCTAATTAAAAAAATAAATACATAAATGTTGAACTTCAGAGGTCAACTCTGAAATCCACAAAAATAAATATCCTACCTAGCAAAGCGGCCATGTTCTGGAAAATCCGGAGAAGCTCTGGTGTTACTGACAAACAATTTTCCAATGTAACTAACCTAGAAATAAAAAACAAAACATTAATAGACCAACTTAAAGTTTAATATGAAATTACTTTTGTGACCCATCCCCATTACTCGCGAAGAGACACCATTTAGACTCCACTTCACGGAGAAAGCTTTCATTCAGCTGGCTCAGTGAGGCCTCTCTTTTGCACATTGCCTCTGTTATACTCTCCATTTTTATCTCTGACTTTTTCTTGTTCTCTTTCTTTTGTTCTCTTCACTTTTCATCTTATTCTCTCTACTTCTCTCTCTTTTTCTCTTGTTTTCTTCCATCTCTTTCTCTCCTTTGCTCATGTTCTCTACTTCTTTCTTTCTCTATTTTTCTAACTTTCACTTTCTTTTTTTATCTCTCTCTTTTTTCCCATTTCTCTTTTTTATTGTTCTCCTTTTCTCTTATTCCTGGTCTCTCTTTTTCTCTAGATATCATCATCTCTCTTGTTCTCTGCATCTCTCTTTTCCCATTGTTCCTTTCATCTTTTGTTTTCTCTTATTCTCCCCATCTTTCTTGTTATTTTGTTCTCCCCATCTCTTTTTTTTGTTGGTTTGAAACATATCAGCTGATGTTTATTTCCATAATAAAGGAAGGTGTGGCCTAAGGAGAACAATACCCAATATTTTTGCTTGGTTGTGGGAAATTAAAAGGCACTCAAAAAGTTAATTTTCATGTTTTTTTTGTGGGGGAAATTGGGCAAGAACCTTTTTTCTCGACGGCAGATGAAATCAGCAAAAAGCTGGCAAGAGCTACTGGCTTCACAGGGGTGAAATTGTAAAAAATCATGCCGCTCAAGATTACAATTATAATGACATCTGCCATTAATAATTTTCTCATTTTTCGTTCGATACAATTGTTATCCAATGAAAAAATGCCTAACCTATTTCTTTTATTTACTTACATTGATAAAATTAATGAAACTATAGTCAGCATTATTTTAATAATGAAACTGGCAGCAGGCTTTGGGAGGATTTAGTTAGAAATGTTTTTTAATAAAAAAAAACACATTGGGCAGCCCCCAGCCCTGCTAGTTTTAAGCCCAAGTGTAAAAGAAAAAAAAAAAACACACCACACAAATTAATCTCAATTTATCTACTTACTAGTTCTGTCTTTTTTCTTCATTCCAGTGACAGATGATTTCCTCCTCTATCTCTGCTGTCTCTTCGAGGCTCTTCTTTGCCCCCTCCACCAGGAGGGGAGGGGAAAATACCATTTTGTGAGTACTCACCTGTAAAATGGTTATTACGAGTATGTCACACACCCCACTTCCAAATATTCATGACACTTGGGAACCCGGCCTGTAGAGGGCGATCTTGCAGAGATGACATGGAAAAAGGAGCCCCTCCTGGTCCATAAGTACTGGGTTCCTCCCACTATTCCTCAGTCTTTTTAAAAGCATTGAAGAACCAGGAAGAGCAAATTATTCGATAATTGAAAAATAGTTTGAAAATAATAATCACCATATAAAGGATCCCTAGAACAAAAAAGGGCGGGGGAAGTGGGGTGTGTGACATACTTGTAATAACCATTTTACAGGTGAGTACTCACAAAATGGTATTATTCCTAGTATGTCACACACCCCACTTCCAAATATTCATGACACTTGGGATATCCAATAGCAGTGTCTATAATGGGTGGGGATCCCCAAGGAATAATGCATAACTTAAATTACTGCAGCTTGCAGGCCAAATGCAGCATCCGCTGAGGCCCGCACATCAACCTTGTAAAACTTGTTCAACAGAAGCCTGGTGCTGAAAAGCCCAGGAAGCTCCAATAGCACAAGTAGAACGATCGGTGACACGAAAAGGGGGAACCTTCCCCTTAGCCATATAGGCCCCAATGATGGCCTGACGTATCCACTTACTAAGGGAAGATTTGGCAGGAGCAAAACCCTTCTTGGGCCCAGAAGGCACAACAAAAAAGACATCCGTCTTGCGGAAGGCCGAAGTAGTAACTAAATAATACTTAACACAACGAACTACATCCAAAGAATGTAAGACCCTTTCCTTGTCGTTACTAGGTTTAGGACACAAGGAAGGAAGAACTATATCCTGATTTAGGTGGAAAGCAGACACCACCTTAGGAAGTAAAACCGTTTTAAAACGGAAAACAACCTTATCTTGATGCCTCTCAAATTAAGGGGCTAGAATAGACAAAGCCGCCAGTCCAGAAACTCGGGGGACAGAAGTAATAGCAACCAAAAAGGCAACCTTTTGAGTAAGAATAGGAAGAGGAATATCCTACAAAGGCTCAAAGGGAGCAGCCTGCATAGCTGAAAGCACCAGGTTAAGGTCCCAAACAGGAAGTATAGGCTTTCTGGGAGGCCGCACATGCGCGACTCCTTGGAAAAAGGTCTTAACCAAAGGATGAAGAGCAAACGACCTTTGAAAGAAAATAGCCACGGCAGAGACTTGCCCTTTCAAAGTACTAATCTGGAATCCCATATCCAGACCTTGTTGCAGATATTCCAGAATTCTAGGAATAGAAAATACTCTACAGGGCAAAGCCCTGGATTCACACCAATCAATATAGGACCTCCAAGTCCTGTAATAAATGACAGAGGAAGACTTCTTCCTAGCTCTAATAAGAGTCTGAATAACCACATCAGAAAGACATTCTTCTTTCAAGATGGAGACTTCAGCAGCCATGCTGTCAAAGCCGGCGTTTGTAAATTGGGGTAACAAAGTTGACCCTGAGTGATGAGATCTGGAAGAAGAGGCAGATGGAAACGATCCACTGCCAGCCTTACGATGTCTGCGTACCACAGACGTCTTGGCCACCTTGGCGCCACCAGAATTGCTGGCACCTCCTCCAGTGCTAACTTGCGCACCACCTTGGTGATCATGGAGAATGGGGGAAACACATATAGGAACCCCAGATCCTTCCAGGCCAGAGACATGGCATCCGCTGCCGCTGCCACTGCCAGAGGATCCTGGGATAGAGACACAAAAGCAGACAGCTTGTGATTGTGATGAGAAGCAACAGGTCCAACCGTGGAGCCCCCCACTTGTGACAGAGGAACTGAAAGACCCTTGGATTGGGGGACCATTCTCCCTGGCGAGAACATCCCCTGGTCAGGGAGTCTGCCTCCACATTCTCTATCCCCAGAATGTAAACTGCAGATATGCAGGGAACATTGATCTCTGCCCACTGAAGGATCGGAGACACTTCCCGGAGGGCACCCCAACTGCGAGTCCCTCCCTGGTGATTGATGTATGCAACAGCTGTTCGGTTGTCTGACCGAATCTGAACTGGCAGACCCTGTAAGAAATGGGTCAGTTGAAGTAGAACAAGACGTATGGCCTGAAGCTCTAATACATTGATTGGAGAATGAGTCTCCTGAGGCCCCCACAATCCTTGGAACTGATGCTTCTTCCAGAAACCCCCCCAGCCCACCAGGCTGGCATCCGTGGTAACCAGTTCCCAACGTGGAGTCAGAAATGACTTGCCTTCTGGAGGTTGAGCGATATTAACCACCACTGAAGGGACTGCAAAACGTGGGGAGACAATAGACAAGTCTGATTCAATGATAGTGGGCACCTGTCCCACTTTGCCAAGAGGAAGAGCTGAAGCGTCCCTATGTGAAACTGGGCAAATGGGACTGCCTTGAATGCAGCTACCATCAATCCCACTAGTCTCATCCCTAGACGGATAGACTGACGAGGATTGGACAAGAATAGACTGACGAGGATTGGACAAGAATAGACGAATCAAGTCCTGAATCAGAACCATTTTGGACTGAGGAAGAAAAACCTTGGCCTGAAATGTATCCAGAATCAGGCCCAGGAAGGGAATTTCCCTGGACGGACAGAGAGAGGATTTGGGGTAACCTATTACCCATCCGAACCTCTCTAGCGTAGAGACCACCGTCCTGGTGTCCAACTCTGATTGTTCGAGGGAGGAGGCCGCGATAAGAAGATCGTCCAGAAAAGGCACAATGCGGATGCCCTGGACCCTGAATATAGCCATCACTCCTGCCAGCATCTAGGTAAAGACTCTTGGGGCCGAGGTAAGGCCGAATGGCAGGGCCACAAATTGATAATGCTGGTCTTCTATCGAGAACCTGAGAAATCTCTGGTGACCCGGAAAAATAGAAATGTGCAAATAAGCATCCTTGATGTCTATGGATGTCATGAAGTCCCGCTGACGGGGAGCATCGATCGTTGATTGCAGAGACTCCATGCGGAATTTTCTGAAATGGATAAATTGATTGAGTCTCCTTAGGTCTAGGATAGGCCGAATAGAGCCGTCCTTTTTGGGTACCGTGAATAGGTTGGAGTAAAACCCCAAAACCCTTTCCGCTGGAGGCACTAGGCAGATGACATCCATGTTTAACAGATACGCTACTGCTGCCCGCAGTCCCTGCGCAATTGCCGGATCTGACGGCATCCGGGACATGAAAAATCTGGGAGGAGGCCGGAACTCGAATTCCAGCTTGTAACCAGAAGAGACTACTTCCAGAACCCAATTGTCTGATACCTCCTGACCCCAGACCTGGAAGAAGAACCGCAGCCGTCCCCCCACCCGTAAGGGTGAGGGCGTCCCCTCATTGTTGAGCAGGCTTAGGGGCAGATGGGTATTGGACCCCCAATTCTGACTTGGATGGCCACGTCCCTTTCCTCTATTTCATGCATTCCCTCTAGGGGCTGAAAAGGCCGATCCTCTACCGGATCTAGACCCCCAAAAGGAAGGGTTAAAAGAGGCCACTCCACGAAAGGAACGACGTTGTTTCTTACGCTGAGGTAATTTACCTTCTTTAGTGACAGAATCCAATTTTTCTCCAAAGAGGCGCAATCCCACAAAAGGGAGCGCTGTAAGCGATTTCTTGGCTACAATATCAGCTGCCCACTGCCGCAACCATACTGACCGCCGAATGGTGATTAACAAGGCAGAGGTTCTGCTGCACATGAGCAGAGTATCATCTAAGGCAGAAAGTACAAAAGATGCAAACATCTCACATCGCTGAAGAGCGGCGTACTCATCAGAGGCCGGATCAAGCCCTGAGTAATTCATTAGGTCTCTCACAACAGACCTAATAGCCACTGTCATGAGTGCAGAAGCACCAACAGGCAGCAAGGCCGAGCCCACACTGGAAAAAGCGTGGCACGCCATTTGATCAATACGCTTATCCTCTCCATCTTTAAGTGTAGTGGAGTCAGGAGAATGCCACACAGAACAATTGGATAAATAAAGCACAGGGGCATCCACCACAGGTGGTGATGACCAACGTTTAACAGTATCAGCTGGGAAGGGATATTTCTTGTCCCAGCCCAAAGGAATGCCAGGAAGCCGCGCAGGCTTCTCCCATTCTTTAAGAATAATTTCATCAAAATGCTTTTGATTTGGAAATTCTAAACGAGGTTTAGAAGTTTAAAGAATTCCCCTTTTTGAGGAGGGACTACTTCAGGAGGAGTAATAACCAAAACCTCAAATAACTGAGCAAGAGCCTTTGGGGTATCCACAACACTAGCTTCACCCTGCTCAATCACAGTACGAACAAATTGCTGTTCATCAGAAACATCTGAATCCTCATATAATTCTCCTTCTTCTAACTGAGAAGGATCAGACCAATAAAGCATTTCACAGTTATCCAACTCACTTACCGGAACGGCCTGAGTCAAATGTTTCCTTTAGCTGAGGCCTTCTTGGCCACAGAGCTAGACATTAATTTTTCAAGATGAGCCAATCTGGCACATAAATTAGAATGCGACTCACCACCCATGACAATATCACTGGGGGTACGGACAAGACATGGCGGAGTAGGAGATAAGGCAGAAGCCGCAGATGCCAAAGCCTGGGCCCCAGTTTGCTGCATAATAGTTAATTGAGCACAAGGGACGCAAAGAATTGCGTTATCCCCAACAAGGAATGCCCCACATCCAAAACATTGCAGAGTCTGTGCAGAGGGAACTGCATGCCCGTTGTCCTGAGATGCCTCCATATGGTGTTTAGTATTATACTATAATTGATTATAGTCGCCAAGTATATATGGGATTTACGCAATTGCTACCCGGGATGCCCCTTTAAATAGTCCCAAGTGGGAGGATATTAACACAAATGGACCCCCAAATAAGGCTTTAAGAGCTAAAGACCAGGAGAAACCCCTTTAAAATAAAGAGTTTCCACCTACAAAGAAAACAAACAGTCACCAATGCACACAATACAATAAATGACAAAGCATGAAAAAAATGGCAGAAACTCCCTTCAGCAAGCTGAGGGGTACTCACAGCACCTTTAAATATGGAACGCTTCACGAATTTGCGTGTCATCCTTGTGCAGGGGCCATGCTAATCTACTCATTATTGTTCCGAATTTTAGTATATGTATAACCAAACAGGTTTAAAGAGTATCAGACAGAAATAGAGAAAAAAAGGGGCCGGGAGCAAACCCGGCTACCTGTAGCTTGAAGGAGAGTCATGTTCTGAATTCTTTCGCCGACTGCAGAGACGAAAAGACTGGGGAATAGTGGGAGGAACCCAGTACTTATGGACCAGGAGGGCTCCTTTTTCCATGTCATCTCTGCAAGATCGCCCTCTACAAGCCGGGTTCCCAAGTGTCATGAATATTTGGAAGTGGGGTGTGTGACATACTAGGAATATCTCTTCTATGCCTCCCTCCTGTGACATCATTAGTGACATAGGGGAGATTCCACTCTTAGTATAAAAGGTGGCTCCCCCAGCTGTTACATCAGACCCTCGCTGGGTAGCAAGGATAGCAGAAGCAGGGACCTATGTTCCCCCTTGATCCAGGAGGACGATCACTCTTGTCAGCCCACCCACCCCAAGAATATGGCAGACAGGACAAAGAAGAGCCCCGAAAATACAATAGAAACCACCGGGGGACCACAGAAACACAGCCCGAGATGGAGATGGAGTAGATTGTCACCCAGCACTGGAAATAAGAAAGAAGACAGGACTGTTGAGTAGTTAAATTGAGATTTAAAAAGTTTGGTGTGTTTATATTTTAACTCTTGGGGTGAACTGGAAAGGGGTTCAGTTGACTGGGGTCGGGAGCCTGCATATTACCCTGCACCCCATTTGGAGCATCGAGGGTGCGGAAGCCAGAGTCCGGTGCCCATTGGTATGGCCTGAGCCCATACGGGCATGAGGGCTAGTAACTTGCATGGCAGGGGCCACCCACCATGGCTTCAGTGCACAAGAGTGCAAGCCCTTATGTCTGGTACCTGGGCTGGCTGCCTTTGGGGAAGGTATGCAATTTCTAACAAAAAAATAAAACCAAAACACAAGCCCACTGTCAGTTTCATTGATAAAATTAATGCAGCTGCTAGTGCCATTAATTTTGTCAATAAAAACACAACTCGCTGACAGTGATTGATACAACAGTAGAGTGAGCTGTAAAAATCACAGATGGGAGAATTCTTACTAAAGAATCTGGCTTTAATCTCACTACAAATGAAATGAACTCGGAAGGAGCTTTGAATCAGGTGAGTTGTTGAAAAATCTATCAGGTTCCCCAAAGAGATTTTCGGCAATGGCTCTGAATCAACTTCATAGATATTGTTCTAGGAAAGCCACACTCACTCACTACTATGTGTGCGCAAGCTTACAATGGCCATCTATGCATTAAAAATTAAATTAAAATTAAATATTTGTATTCATATTAAGACATCCCCTCAAAATAAGCCCTACTGCCTTTTTTTGGCGCAACAAATGAATAGAAGACCTATCTAATTTTCGGGGAAACAGGGTAGAAGCACTCTACAAACAGTGAAAAAAGCCCTGGGTAAAACTGATCAATTTAATAGTCTCTTAACTTTGTTTCTAGGTTTAGTTCTGATGTTCCTGATTTATGGTGAATAATGATAATTAGGTAGAACGCATGAGTGGCAGATATTCTTCTGGGACTGCTCTCTGTATTGTACTTAGATTTAAACTGCAGGCAAATCTTAATGAAAGTCATTCCTTCTGTAAAGGTTCTACATGGCTAATAACATAAAAAAAAGTTTAACACAAAGACACAAAATGTTACATGTTGGATTGACGTGTATTACAGGCATTATGTAACTATCAATCCTGCTTCCTTGGGAGAACATATTCGCTTCCAGGGCTGAGAGCATTGCCTGCGAGACATCATCACTTGCAGAATGGAGTGGAGATATAGAGGAAAATTAAGGTTACATGCAGATTTTATTGGGTCGCCAAGAAAAATGTCCTTGTAAATCATTAATGCACTCAAGAGTAAAACTGTTCTAGCAGGGTATATGTTTACTATCCAATGCTAAACATGTGTCATACAGGTAGCACATTATATAATTTCTTGCGGGAACTTGATGGACATATGTCTTTTAGTAGCAGTAAGCAATTTGCCTAAAAAGTACAGTTACTCTTTAAAGTAGAACAATCTCCAAGATTTTGACTGGTGATTGGTCCCTGCCAATCGGTCCCTATTTAGGATGCTCTGCTTGGGAACCCCCCCCCCCCCCCCTATATATTGCCCATCCCACTCTGGCACATGCTCAGGGCTTGTCCAGTCAGTGCTTTACATCCTGCAAACTAATGCATAGCATAAAGTGGTAGTTTTGGACTGCGCAGTGGCATAGGGAATGCCGCTGGGTGCATTCCTGGCTGTCCTGTGGAGTGTCTATCTGAATGGCTTGGCGTGGGAGTGTGCACAGCTGCAGGGACATCAGGGATGCAGCGAGGGGACGGTGGAAAGGTAAGGGGTTTGAGGGTCAACTGGGGAGGGAGGAGGTTCACACGGTGAACCACCTAGTCCGATGGCCCTGGAGTCTAAAAGATGGATGTGAGGGGATTGGTGATTGGTCCACTTTGAAACATACAACAGAATTATTTAGCAAATAAGTGTATGAAGAGATACACTACAAATATTTCTTCTTGTATATGATGAACCTGATTGTTTTGCAAGATTTTCCTGAATCACATGGGCCCCCTCCAGCAATCCTTGACGAGCATGACCTCCATTCAAAAAATGTGTATGCACGAAAATGAATTATTAAAGCTCTGCATGATGCTCTCAAGCGACAGTGAATCCCTGCAGGGTTCACCAGTTACAAAATGACAACTTTTTTCATTAAATGAGTAAAGAAAAACAGAACTATTGCTGTGAGCTACAGACCACTGAGTAGAATAATTTGTTTTATGTGCCACTGTTATTACTAATCATTAATCAGTTCATAGACAAATCCTAATCCCTGAAATGGATTACAAGCGTATACAACTTTCCACCAACAAAATCCAACTTTAGTCCTTTCGATCTTAATAAACTTTCCAATATAGGGGCCGATTCAGAGCTAGGTAAAAATTCTCACTGCTTTTTTTTTAGGAGAGAAGACTGACATGACTTGTCTACCAGGTGTAAAGGTAGACAATAAAAGTCAATGGTAGTTTTCTCTTTTAAAAAAAGAGTGATAATTCTCACCTGGGTCTGAATCAATCCCATAATGTTTGGGATGCAGGAGCCTCTTTCTGCTCTTTGTTAAGTAATATGAGTGCCCCCCCCCACCCCCCACCCTGAGGCAGAATATGGAGTTAACCAAATAAAACATATTACCTGGTTACCAAAATACAGTGCTGTCCATCTGCATTTACAGCCATGGGGGCAGCAATCTTTGTTACAGAGCTCAGATCGCCCGTCGGTTAATAGCCTTGAATAGGAATCCACTCTTCGTTCTGGCTGCTACCAGAGGTGCTGAGGACAACTCAGGATTCTGGGACCAGCTAAAATGTTTAATTTTGTTAAAAGCATTAGTGCCAGTGCATGTGTCCTCCTATTGGCCTTCCAGTTTAAAGAGGACCAAAACCCATGACTTCAGGGCAGGCATACTCAAACCCCCCAGGTCACCCGAAAACTCACCTTCTTTGTCGATCCAACAGAGCAAGCACAAGCATTTTCTAGCTGTCCAGGACTACATCCCAACATCTCAGACTGGTGTCTGTGGTCAGGATGACCCACCGGACCAGCAGACAAGACCAACCCACTGCCTGTGAGTGCTGGTCCAGCCACCAATTCAGGGATCGCTGGGCATTGTCCGTTAATATGAAACAAGGGTCCAGCGTCTGCACAGTCCTGCGCCATTTTGATAGGAGCAGCATTTGTAGAGGCCTGGAGTGGAAGTGGGCATACAGCACTGCCTCAATGGTAGACACCATCACACCAAGGAGACGCATGCCCTGCCTGATTATGGAATGTTGGTCTGTCAGCAGCGATCTCAACACCTCCTGAAGAGCCGTGCACCTCTGCACCGGAAGAAGGCCCTGTGCCCATTGAGTATCCAATGTCATACCTAGATAGGTCGCCACCATGGAGGGAACCACCTGGGACTTGGGGTAGTTGATCACCCACCTGAAAAGTTCCAGAGTGTAAAGGACCATCCGAACATCCCGCAGTGCCACTGCCAGAGATGGGGCTCGGATGAGCAAGTTGTCTAGGTATGGGGTGATGTGCACACACACTGCCTCCTCAGGAGTGCCATCACCACCGCCAAGACATTCGTGAACACTCGCGGGGCAGTGGACAGTCCAAATGGCAGTGCCACAAATTGCAAATGTCGGGCGCCCACAGCAAAGCGCAGGTATTGTTGGTGACCCAAAAAGATCAGGACATACAGATAAGCATTATTTATGTCTACCGTGGCCAGAAAACCCCCCTGTTGCAGTGACCTCATGGCCGGCCATGCGAAACTTACGTACCCAAAAGTAACTGTTCAGATTCTAGAGATCCACCCTCCCTGTGACGTGGGGAGGCTTGGACTCCACAACCCTGTGTAGAGGCCCAGAACTCGATCATGTATGTGGAAGAAACAACCTTCCAGACCCAGGCGTCGGATATCCGTTCGCTCCACTACTTCCTTCCGAATGGCCATTGATACGGCTTTTCAATTACTGGATTGTGAAGTGCAGCTGGAAGTATATAGGCTAGGAGGAGCCACACCTTTGTTTTGAAGTCCACACCCTTCGGTCGAGAGTTAACCCAAATTTGACACATTGTCTGATGGCCTGGAGTAAAGTAAAGTCTGTAGAACCTTTGAACTTCCGGAAGGGGTGAATAATGTAGTGACCTACCAAACTAGGTCCTCAATTTCCGATTCTGTGGAGGCCTAGTCGACTTCCCACCCATGGCATTCCGTACCAAATCATCCAGAGGCTCACCGAAAAGACGACCCCTGAAAAGGGGACGGCAGTAAGCGGCCTTCTTAACAGCAGTGTCGGCCGACCACCGTTTTAGCCAGTCCATGTGTCGCAAGGTGACCATCAAGGCCAGCCCCCTAGACACCAGACGCGCCAAGTCATCCATAGCTGGTAACATGTACCTGAAGACCTCCATAGTGAAGGAGTTCAAACGAAGTGCAGAGGAACGCAAACCCCCATGTCACAAACTCCTCCTGCTTCATCCAGACCTTGCCTGGACAAGGTGGAGCTGGGCGCATGGCCGACCCCACCATGGAGAACACATCTCTGGCCAGCTGGTCCAGCATCCTATCCGCCAGGTCTTTCAAGGCTGAAGTAAGGATAATGGTGTGCCAGGCCAGACCCGACACAAATTTGTCTACTTTAGGTGGCGAAGACCAAACCCTGACTGCCTTATCCGGAAATGGGTACTTGGCGTTCAGGACCTTAAGAAGAGATGGAAACTTATCCGGTTTCTTCCTCTCTTTTGCCATCAGCCTGTCAAAATGAGCAAGCCTGGGATAAACCTGCCTGACCTTCTGACACTTGTAGGGTTCACCCTTCTTCATCTGCCTCTTTGGTCGAAGAATAGAGAGGTGCAGAACCTCCAATATTGCCCCAATAAGCTCCTCAATCTGATCTGACAGGTGATCCGGAGGGTTCCCCAGTGCATGCCAGGTGACCCCTCCCCCTCCGACCGACCAGAACTAGATCCTGAACCCCTAAATAGGTCCACAACATAAGAGCTAGAATCCTCAGAGGATTCCGTCTGAATATGCCTATGCTTAGCGGTAGCCTTCCCGTCTGGGCGGGTAGAGAAAGACTTGGGATGTCCCTGCGGACGAAAGCAACTGACCATGCTCTACAACCGAGCCTCCCTGTCTGCCACATCCGAAGGAGTAACTCTAACCATGGGTGGACCCTGGGACACAAATGGACCTGGCAGCTGCCCCTCCCGAGGGTGTATCTCACTCAGACGAGTCCGAGCCTGAAGCCGCAGGGGAAGCTGGATGATCCAACAGAGGGGCAGAACCTGCCAGCTGTGTAAGGTGGTGCTGGACAGTAGTGTACCCAGCACAAAGAGGGACCCTATCTGACCAAGGAAACTGTGGGCCAGCTGGCACGTCATCTACACGAGTTAGCCAATAGGCAGGCCGCAGTGCCGGTGTTCACGCCCCCTCACAACGAGGCCCCTCCAGGCACTGGCTGTCGAACGCTGAATGAGCTCTAACCAGCAGGGTTGGCAGCAGTAGCAATCACAAACAAACTGACACCAGGGAGACCGGCCACCTGCTCAGGCCACACCCACCAGCCATGGGGAAGGCAGACTGCAACTCTTGCAGAGTGTCATGGAGTCATGATGGGGGTAAATGACTCAGGGGGTAGAGGGGCCGGGGTATTCTGCAGGCAGCGGGGTCCTGATCCTCAGACTCAGACGGATGAGCCCCAACACATTTACCTGGACCTATGTGAGCTCCCTTCACTCTGCCCGATCCCAAGCTATCAGCTTAGGAACCGACTTCTGGTATCTAATGGGGGTCCCCAGGAATGATGCAGCTGGTGAGTCGAAGCCCCCACTCCCGGGCAGCACTGTAACTAAAAAAACCCAGACATCTTCACAGTCCCTTGGGACTGCAAGAAATGAACTGAGGAGATACTGCCACAGCCCGCCCTATATAGGCCGGGAGGAATTTTTTTCTATCTTGCAGTCCCCGTCTATGGTTGAGATTAACCAACGCGTTGCTACTGGTGGTGCCTCAGTATGGAAGAGATGAGATATATTCTGAACCAAATGTTGCGCTACACCCCCCCTAAAAAAAAACAAATAATAATAGGCAAGGTGCAGAATCCACCCATTAAAGGCAGAATGTCATTCTCCCCCTCCCATTCCCCATTATAGGCAGTGTGGCATCCTCCCCCATCCCATTTCCCATTATAGGCAGTGTGGCATTCCCCCTCCCATTCCCCATTACAGGCAGTGTGGCATCCTCCCCATCCCACTGCACATTATGGGCAGTGTGGCATTCTCTCTCATCCCATTCCCCCTACATTTCCCCTCCCATTCCCCACAACACACTATTTCCCCCAACTTTCAGGGCATTTTACAGGGTGAAAAATATGGTTTAAATATGTATTCAGATCCAAAAGCTGAAATTCACTAAAGAGGAAGTAAATGAAAAAAACACACACACACATTACTGCCCCTGATCGTTGCAGTACTGGGGCATCGCTATCTGGGATGCCCCACTGTGTTTACTCTTGCCGTAAGCCTGAGAGTGATCAATCAGTCACACTGCTAAAATTAGTCCAGCTCCAGAAACACTGGTTGCCACTATTTACCTGAATCTACTTGACACTTACATGAATGTGGTTTAGAGTGTAAATCAGTTCCAGGCCTTTTTAAGAGACCTGCAAGGACATACAGTGTACACGGTCCTGCTTCAGTTCCCACTGGCATAGCCATTGTGTTCTAGTTGTCTGGCCTGTTAGTCTGGCCATGGATTACAAAAGATTTGGAATTTAGTAAGTTACTGGATCAACCTGATGAATTTCTGGAGTAAGGCCTTTAAGTAAACTGTTCAAAAAAGCTAACCCTCCTAGAATAAATGTCCTTATGTGTTTTTGTTTTGTGCTCTTCTTCTTTAAACCAGAATAACAGCCTAAAACTAAGTTGGGTGCTTTTGGATAGTGCACCCGCGCTATCCAGATTTCTATCAATAAAAAACTCACCTTTCTTTTCTTTAAAGGTGCACCCAACTTAATTTTAGGATAGTGATCCAGTTTAAACCAGACCTTCAGCATGATTTAAGTCCAAACCCTTAAAAACTATTACCCAGCATCTAAAGTTAATATATTTTAAGTTTTTAGTCACTTATTATTCTTTCCCCCACCAGGCTTCAACTCTGTTCAGGATTCTAGGATACGGGTGCCGCCATCTTGCCTCAGACGCATCACACATAATGGGGAGAGGAGAGTGGGATAAAGTACAGGGGGCGGGGTTATAGCTGTGAATTGCACAGACAGAGCAGAGCTGGGGTCAGGGAAAGGACAGCAATCCCAGAATGCAGAGTGACACAGTCAGAACACACTTCCTGTTTGCAGGCTGCCTGATGCTCAATGAGCCGCCATCTTGGATGTTTAAAGGATCATAATATGCAGTAGATGCAGGTAGGATGATTTTTAATGTGAGCAATCTGTATGTAAAGGGTGTGAGAAACATTTAAGATATGCTCTTATTCAGTGTGAAGGTCCGCTTTAAAATAGAATATTTGTGAGTTTTCTTACTTATCTGTACAAAGTAAAACTGACCTGCTGTTTGTAACAGTGGGCCAATATAAGAGCAGAAAAGGAACCTTTTAAAAGGAACCTTTCAAATGAGCCTACAATCACATAAGCGGGGAAGCAACTGACATAATAGGGAAGGCAAAAAGCATCAGCGAAAGTTGGTTACTAAAAGATAATCAGGATACAGGGGAAGTAGGATATGCAATTACAATGGAATGAGATTTTTTTTTATTTTTATAGGTCAGACAAGAGGACCTTAGATAATGGTGGTTGAAAAAAGAATAAGATGTGTAGCCATTAAGAGAGAACAACTTTGGTCAAGGTGAGAACCATATTTGAAGACAGAAGAATATGTGGACACTTTAGGATACAAGGGTAGAGCGCAAGTAATTTGATTTAATTTTAAAGCAGACCTTGTTCAAAAAATATAAAGCAATGAAAAGAACACACTGGAAGCCTAATGTTTACAGAGGTATAAAACGGAAGAAAAACATTTATTGTAGTACAAAGCATTTTAGCCACAGTGGGCCAATCTGTTTGACAAAAATCCAGTATGGCTGCAGAAAAAACCTGAAAAAGCTGAGAAGCAAGTCATATCCTTTTAATGCTGACTATTTTATATTCAGGGATTACAGAAGAACAGATTTTAAAAATACCATTTTGTGAGTACTCACCTGAAAAATGGATATTGTCAGTGTGTCACACACCCCGCTTCCCCTTTAATTCTTACGATCGGGTTACTCCACCAGCAGGTGGCGACGTTGCAGAGAGAAGTCTTGAAAACGAGCCCCTTCCGGCCTATATATACCTGGGACCTCCCACTTAACACCCAGTGATTTTAAAAGCACAAAGACAGGGTACCAGGAAATCCAATTGTAACCTCAAAATAAGAAAAGCTTCACCATATAAAGGATCCAGGATACCAAAAAGGGTGGGTGAAGCGGGGTGTGTGACACACTGACAATATCCATTTTTCAGGTGAGTACTCACAAAATGGTATTATTCTCAGTGTGTCACACACCCCGCTTCCCCTTTAATTCTTACAAACGGGACATCCAAAAGCAGTGTCCACAAGGGATGGGTATCCGAAGGCAAAATGAAGCATAACTTAAATGACTGCAGTCTGCAGAACTTTGCGGCCAAACACAGCATCCGCTGAGGCCTGCACATCAACCTTGTAAAACTTAGAAAAAGTATGAACAGAAGACCAAGTAGCAGCCTTACAAACTTGTTCAACAGAAGCTTGGTGCTGAAAAGCCCAAGACGCTCCAACGGCGCGAGTAGAATGAGCAGTGAAACGGAAAGGGGGAACTTTTCCCTTAGCAGAATAGGCCGCAATAACGGCCTGACGTATCCATTTGCTAATGGAGGATTTGGCCGGCGCCAAACCCTTCCTAGGCCCACAGGGCACAACAAAAAAGGCATCAGTTTTACGAAAAGGAGAAGTAATAATTAAATAGTACTTAACACAGCGTACTACATCCAAACAATGCAAAACCCTCTCCTTGTCATTCTTAGGCTTAGGACACACGGAGGGAAGAACAATATCCTGATTCAAATGAAAAGCAGAAACAACCTTAGGAAGAAAGTCCGGTTTGAACCGAAAGACCACCTTGTCCAGACGCCTCTCAAAGTAGGGCTCCTGAATAGACAAAGCCGCCAACTCCGAGACACGCCGAACCGAAGTGATAGCTACCAAGAAGACAATCTTCTGAGTCAAGGTAGACAAAGCAATATCTTGCAAAGGCTCAAAGGGAGGAGCCTGAAGAGCAGAGAGAACCAAGTTCAAGTCCCAAACAGGGAGTAATGGTTTCCTGGGAGGTCGCACATGCGTAACCCCCTGGAAAAAGGTTTTAACTAAAGGATGAAGCGCAAAACGCTTCTGAAAAAAGATAGACAAGGCAGAAACCTGCCCTTTCAAAGTACTCAGCTGAAGACCAGAGTCCAGCCCTGATTACAAAAACTCCAGAATCCTGGAGACCGAAAAGACCCTGCAAGGAAAAGATCTAACCTCACACCAAGCGATATAGGCTTTCCAAGTCCTATAGTAGGTGATAGAAGAAGACCTCTTTCGGGCACCGATCAGAGTCTTAACAACCGAGTCAGAAACACCCTCCTCCATCAAGATGGAGGTCTCAGCAGCCAAGCCGTCAAACCCAGCGTTGGTAAATTGGGGTAATACAGCCGACCCTGAGTGAGCAGATCGGGCCCGCCGCCAGAGGATCCTGGGAGAGCGATACGAAGGTCGGGAGCCTACAATTGTGACGAGAGGCAAACAGGTCCACCTCCGGTGTCCCCCACCGGAGACACAGAGACCGAAAAACTTGAGGATGGAGAGCCCATTCTCCCAGACAGGAAGAGCACCTGCTCAACAGATCCGATTCCCTGTTTTCCACACCCGGAATGTAAACTGCCGAGAGACAAGGAACATGGGCCTCCGCCCAGGTCAGGATCAGGGACACCTCTCTGAGGACACCCAGACTGTGAGTCCCTCCCTGATGATTGCTGTAAGCAACCGCTGTTTGATTGTCCAAGCGAACCTGAACCAGAAGGCCCAGAACATGTTGAGACAAAAGAGCAAGAACCAGACGGCAGGCTCTTAGTTCCAGAACAGACGGCCGAGGATTGGAAAGAAGGACCCGAGCCCACTCCTGAATCAGACAAATTTTGGACTGAGGGAGAAACACCCTGTGTTGACCGGAATCCAACCGTATTCCCAGCAAGGACACCACCCTGGCCGGAGCGAGGGAGGACTTGGGAAGGTTGAAAAACTTCAGATCCAGGATGGGGCGAGCCGACCCATCCCTCTTGGGGACTGTGAAAAGATTGGAGTAAAAACCGAGGCCCACCTCTAAGCGCGGCACCGGCCGGATGACATTTCCAGTAAAAACCGTGAAGGAGGGCGAGACTCGAACTCCAGTTTGTAACCGGACGACACCACCTCCCGGATCTATGTGTCCGGAATCTCCCGGTCCCAAACCAGGGAGACGTGTCACAATCGTCCCCCCACCCGCACGGGTGAGGGCAGCCCCTCATTGCTGAGCGGGCTTACAAGTAGGTTTGGGCTTGGCGTCCCAGGACTGACCGGGACGGCCACGACCCCTTCCTTGGGACCAACCTACACCCCTGGTAGCGGGAACGGAAGCCCCTCTGCCCGCTCTGGCTCCTCGAAAGGAGGGACTAAAGGAACTCGCACCCCGAAAGGCGCGACGAGGCCTCTTGAGTTGAGGCAACTTACCATCCTTGGTAACTGCATCCAATTTATCACCAAAAAGGCGCAAACCTAAGAAAGGTAGCGCTGTAAGTGCCCTCTTAGAGTTAAGGTCCGCCGTCCACTGGCACAGCCATATTGACCGACGAATAGCAACCAGCAGTGCTGCTGTCCTGCTACTCGTCGCAAGAGCATCATCCTGAGCGGTCAGGAAATAAATGACTCACACTGCTTGAGAGAACTAAACACATCACAAGCGGGATCAAGACCTGCGTACAGATCCCTAATAATGGACCTAACTGCCAACAGAAGAAGCGCCGAAGCACAAACTGGCTGTAGTGTCGATCCGGCACTGATAAAACCATGGCGAGCCAATTGATCAATCCGACGATCCTCACCATCTTTAATGGTAGTGGTGTCAGAAGAGTGCAACACAGCCGAGCCAGTCAGCCCTAACATACGGGAATCGACGTCAGGGGGCACTGACCAAAGCTTCACCAAGTCCTCTGGAAAGGCATAACGCTTATCCCAATTAGGAGGAGTTCCAGCCAGGTGCGTGGGTTGTTCCCATTTCTTAAGGACAACCCTCTCAAAGTGTTGTTGCCTGGGAAACACCAAACGCGGCTGGGGCACGTCAAACAACTCACCCTTTGGCGGAGGGACCACCGCGGGCAGATCCAAAGCCAAAACCTTAAACATTTGAGCCAAAGTGGAAGGAGTGTCAAGGGACACCCCCACAGCCTGATCACCAGTACTGTCAACCAATAGCTGGTCTGCAGGCTGATCTGACTCCTCAAGGAGTTCCCCCTCCTCAGCAGGGGGACAATCGGACCAATCCAAAATTTCAGATACCTCATCCTCCGAAGCAGGTACTGCCGGAGAAAGGTGCTTCCGCTTTGCCGTAGCCTTCTGAGCTACCGTAGCGGAAATTATCTTCTCGAGGCTGGCTAACCGCGCATGCACCTCGGAGTGCGAATCCCCATTCTTGACAATGTCACACGGGGTCCGGAATAAGGGAGGGGGGGTAGGGGATGACGGAAGAGCCAGAAGCCGGAGCGACAGACTGGCGTGCAATATTCTGCCTTGCACATGGAACGCATAATATGACATCATCGCCTGGGAGCAGAGCCCCACAACCCCCACACAGCCTGGATATCCCCGAAGATCCATTTCCGGTAACGTCGGAAGCCTCCATATGGTGAAATTATGGTATTCGCAACAACCCAGGGTTTTACGCATTAAGCAACCCGGGATGCCCCTTTGTAATTAAAGTCCCGGAAGTGGGAGGATTTTTTAAGCCTAGGAAAAATACCATTTTGTGAGTACTCACCTGAAAAATGGGTATTGTCAGTGTGCCACACATCCCGCTTCCCCTTTAAAAATACGGACGTATGGGTTACACACCTGCAAGGTGACAATGTGCAGAGAGACGTCTTGAAACGAGCCCCCTTCCAGCCTATATATACCTGGGACCTCCCATTAACAAACCAGTGTATACAAAAGCAGAAAGACAAGGTACCAGGTAATCCAATGGTAACCTCACAAAATAATAATAACCATAAGCTTCACCGTATAAAGGATTCGGGATACCGAAAAGGGCGGGGGTGAAGCGGGATGTGTGGCACACTGACAATACCCATTTTTCAGGCGAGTACTCACAAAATGGTATTATTCTCAGTGTGCCACACATCCCGCTTCCCCTTTAAAAATACGGACGTATGGGATATCCAAAAGCAGTGCCCAAAAAGGGATGGGTATCCGAAGGCAATGAAGCATAACTTAAACGACTGCGGTCTGCAGAACTTTGCGGCCAAACACAGCATCCGCTGAGGCCCGCACATCAACCTTGTAAAACTTAGAAAAAGTATGAACAGAAGACCAAGTAGCGGCCTTACAAACTTGTTCAACAGAAGCTTGGTGCTGAAAAGCCCAAGATGCACCAACGGCGCGAGTAGAATGAGCAGTGATGCGAAAAGGAGGAACTTTCCCCTTAACAGAATAGGCCGCAATAATGGCCTGACGTATCCATTTGCTAATGGAAGATTTAGCTGGGGCCAAACCCTTTCTTGGCCCACATGACACAACAAAAAAGGCATCAGTTTTACGAAAAGAAGAAGTAGTAATCAAGTAGTGCTTAACACAGCGAACTACATCCAAACAATGCAAGGCCCTCTCTTTGTCATTCTTAGGATTAGGACACAAGGAGGGAAGAACAATATCCTGATTCAAATGAAAAGCAGATACTACCTTTGGAAGGAAGTCTGGTTTATACCTAAAAACCACTTTGTCCTGATGCTTCTCAAAGTATGGCGCCTGAATTGACAAGGCCGCCAACTCCGAGACACGCCGAACAGAAGTGATAGCTACCAAGAAGACAACCTTCTGAGTCAAGGTAGAAAGAGTAATATCCTGCAAAGGCTCAAAAGGAGGAGCCTGAAGAGCAGAAAGAACTAAATTCAAATCCCAAACTGGGGAGTAATGGTTTCCTGGGGGGCCGCACATGCGTAACCCCCTGGAAAAAAGTCTTAACTAAAGGGTGAAGCGCAAAATGCTTCTGAAAGAAAATAGATAAGGCAGAAACCTGCCCTTTCAAAGTACTTAGCTGGAGTCCAGAATCCAGCCCTGATTGCAGAAAATCCAGAATTCTAGAAACTGAAAAGACTCTACAAGGTAAAGATCTGGCCTCGCACCAAGCAATATAGGCTCTCCAAGTCCTATAGTAGGTGGTAGAGGAAGATTTCTTCCGGGCACAGATCAGAGTCTTAATAACCGAATCAGAAAGACCTTCCTCCTTCAAGATGAAGGTCTCAGCAGCCAAGCCGTCAAACCTAGCATGGGTAAATTGGGGTAAAGTAGTTGACCCTGAGTGAGCAGATCGGGCCGGAGAGGCAGAATGAACTGATCCACTGCCAGCCGAACGATGTCTGCGAACCACACTCGCCTTGGCCACCTTGGAGCCACGAGAATGGCGGACACCTCTTCCAGAGCCAGCTTCCGCATTACCTTGCTTAGCATGGGAATCGGAGGAAACAGATACAGGAACCCCCGACCTCCCCAGTTCAGAGACATATGACCAGACAGAGGGGGTGCCCCACTACCCCTGGGTGGGGGGAAAACAACCAGAGACTGACAATGGCACTCTAGGGTATTTGAATCATAAGAAAGTTTATTTTGAGATCTAAATCACAAACTAAGACATATTAAAATATTTACGTTTTAAAAAACATATATGACAATTATGTCCATACTACTGACAAGGAGTAGGGGGAGGGGGGGGGGGAACCTATACAGTGGATTGTTTAAAAGTGCTAGTGGATTTATTAGAAACTCATAAACAAATATTCATATACACACTAAAGCCTTGTTAAAAAAAATATATATGTACATGTGCAGTTACCAAGGAAAGTGCTGAGTGCTATATACAGTGCATCAATATCAAGCATATAGGCAATAAGGAAGTCCAAACCATGAAACAAACAAACAGTAAATACCTTACAAATAAAGTGCTGAGTGCAAACAACTGCTGTAGCACTTTATTTGTAAGGTATTTACTGTTTGTTTGTTTCATGGTTTGGACTTCCTTATTGCCTATATGCTTGATACTGATGCACTGTATATAGCACTCAGCACTTTCCTTGGTAACTGCACATGTACATATATATTTTTTTTAACAAGGCTTTAGTGTGTATATGAATATTTGTTTATGAGTTTCTAATAAATCCACTAGCACTTTTAAACAATCCACTGTATAGGTTGCCCCCCCCCCCTCCCCCTACTCCTTGTCAGTAGTATGGACATAATTGTCATATATGTTTTTTAAAACGTAAATATTTTAATATGTCTTAGTTTGTGATTTAGATGTCAAAATAAACTTTCTTATGATTCAAATACCCTAGAGTGCCATTGTCAGTCTCTGGTTGTTTTCCCCCCACCCAGGGGTAGTGGGGCACCCCCTCTGTCTGGTCATTTGTAGATTTGCTTGGGGGAAACCAGAGCAGGGCACCAGATCATTATTCTTATCCTTAGTTGGTGCCATCTATACTCTTTTCTGACTAAACAGTTCAGAGACATGGCGTCTAGTGCCAGAGCTAGCGGATCCTGGGAGAGCGACACAAAGGTCGGGAGCTTGCAATTGTGACGAGAGGCAAACAGGTCCACTTCTGGTGTCCCCCACCGGAGACACAACGACCGGAAAACTTGAGGATGAAGGGACCACTCCCCTAAACGGGACGAGCCTCTGCTCAGAAGATCCGCTTCCCTGTTTTCCACTCCCGGAATGTAAACAGCAGAGATGCAAGGAACATGGGCCTCTGCCCAAATCAGGATCAGGGACACTTCTCTGAGAGCGCCCAGACTGCGAGTCCCTCCCTGACGATTGATGTAAGCAACAGCTGTTTGATTGTCTGAACGAACCTGAACAGGAAGGCCCAGAACATGCTGAGTCAAAAGAGCCAGAACCAGACGGATGGCTCTCAGTTCCAGAACATTGATGGACAATTGGGCCTCCCGAGGCCTCCACCGCCCCTGGAACTGACGATCCTTCCAGAATCCCCCCCATCCCGAAAGACTGGCGTCCGTGGTGACAATTTCCCAAAGAGGAGTCAGGAAGGACCTGCCCCTCAAGAGATTGTCCGAGACTAACCACCATTGAAGAGACTGCCGGACCCGGGGAGACATCTGGAAGGACCGATCCAACGACCGCGGATGCCGGTCCCAGGATGCCAACAGATGTAGATGAAGCGTCCTTGTGTGAAATTGTGCGAAGGGAACTGCCTCGAATGAGGCAACCATCAACCCCACCAGCCTCATCCCCTGACGGATGGATGGCCGAGGGTTGGCAAGAAGGACCTGAGCCAATTCCTGAATCAGACGCATCTTGGTCTGAGGCAGAAATACCTTGTGTTGACAAGAGTCCAATGACATTCCCAAAAAGGACATTACCCTGGCCGGGACCAGGGAGGACTTGTGATAGTTGATCACCCATCCAAAACTTTCCAACATGGAGACCACCATCCTGGTGTCTGTCTCCGATTGAACAAGCGAAGGAGCCATGATGAGTAGGTCGTCCAAGTAAGGGACCACCCGAATGCCCCGAGATCTGAGAATGGCCATCACCCCTGCCAGCACCTTGGTGAACACTCTTGGAGCCGAGGAAAGGCTGAATGGAAGTGCTGCAAACTGGAAATGCTGATCTCCCATCACAAACCTGAGAAAACACTGATGAGCTTGGCAGATGGGAACATGAAGATAAGCATCTTTGATGTCTATGGACGTCATGAAATCCCCCTGCCGAAGGGAACCGATGGCTGACCGCAGAGTTTCCATGCGAAACTTCCGAGGGCGGATGAACTTGTTGAGACACTTCAGATCTAGAACAGGACGAACTGATCCATCCTTTTTGGGGACTGTGAAAAGGTTGGAGTAAAAACCGAGACCCAGCTCTAAATGCGGCACCGGCCGGATGACCGCCATTTCCAAAAGTTTCTTTACCGATGCCAGGAGCCCCTGCACAATCAAAGGATCGGTAGGCACCCGAGACCGGAAGAATCGTGAAGGAGGGCGAGACTCGAACTCCAGTTTGAGACCGGACGACACTACCTCCCGGACCCATCTGTCCGGGACCGCCTGATCCCAAACCTGGGAGAAGTGTCGCAAACGTCCCCCCACCCGCACGGGTGAGGGCAGCCCCTCATTGCTGAGCGGGCTTGCCTGCAGGCTTGGGCTTGGTGCCCCAGGATTGGCCGGAACAGCCACAGCCTCTGCCCCTGGACCAACCTGTACCCCTGGTAGAGGAATAAGAAGCCCCTCTGCCTGCTCTGGCTCCCCTAAAGGAGGGCCCAAACGAAGCTGCCCCCCGAAAGGAGCGACGTGGCTTCTTGCGTTGCGGCAATTTACCACCCTTGGTAACTGTGTCCAATTTTTCGCCAAACAGGCACAAACCCACAAAAGGGAGCGCTGTAAGCGCCCTCTTAGAGTTAAGGTCCGCCGTCCACTGGCGTAGCCATATTGAGCGGCGGATGGCAACCAGTAGTGCCGCTGTCCTGCTACTCATAGCAAGTGAATCATCCTGAGCATTTATGGCAAATGAAATAAAGGTTTCACATTGCTTGAGAGAAATAAATTCTTCACAAGCGGGATCAAGTCCTGCGCACAGATCCCTAATAACAGACTTAACCGCCAAAAGAAGAAGCGCCGTAGCGCATGCTGGCCGCATACCTGAACCAGCACTGATAAACCCATGGCGGGCCAATTGATCAATCCGCCGATCCTCACCATCTTTAATGGTAGTAATGTCAGGGGAGTGTAACACAGCGGAATTAGATAGCCCCAACACAGGAGCATCTACATCAGGTGGGATAGACCAAAGCTTAATTAAATCCTCTGGAAAGGGATATCGCTTATCCCAAGAAGGAGGAATGCCAGCCAGGCGCGCAGGATGTTCCCATTCTTTAAGAACAACTTTGACAAAGTGCTGTTGTTTGGGAAATACTAGGCGCGGCTTTGGTTCTGTAAATAACTCACCCTTCGGCGGAGGATCCACAACAGGCGGATCTAAAGCCAAAATTTTAAACATTTGGGCCAAAATGGAAGGAGTGTCCACAGACACCCCTGCAGCCTGAACGTCAGCCAAAAGCTGATCTGCAGGCTCGTCCGGCTCCTCAAGGAGCTCCCCTTCCTCATCAGGGGGATATTCGGACCATTCTAAGGAATCACACACTTCATCCTCAGGGCCAGGCGCTGCTAAGGAAAGGTGCTTCCTCTTCGCCGTAGCTTTGTGAGCCATAGTGGCGGAAATAATTTTCTCGAGATTGGCCACTCGCACAGCCATCTCGGATTGCGAATCCCCACTCTTGACAGTGTCAACCAGGGTCCGGGATAAGGGAGGGGGGGTAGGGGATGACGGAAGCTGCGAAGAGCCAGAAGCCGGAATACCGGACTGACGCGCAATAGTCTGCTTTGCGCATGGAACGCAAATTAATGCGTCATCGCCTGGGAGCAGGTCCCCACATCCCGCACACAGCCTAGGCCCCAAAGAGCCCCCGGTAACATCGGAAGCCTCCATTACGGTGAATTTATGGTATTCGCAATTACCCTGGGATTTTTAAGCATATAAGCAACCCGGGATGCCCCCTTAATAAACGTCCCGGAATGGGAGGATTTTTAAATTTTTTATTTTTTTTTTTTTTTTAACTAGTCCAGTATATATAGACTGGGAGAGCCGCTGAAACAGGGACCCCAGGATCTGTGGGGAAACAACAGACATCAATCCCCACATATACACAAGAAAAAAATCACATGTACTAAAAAACGGCCCCACACAGTAAAATGGTGGGGCCGACCTACCTTGTTTCAGCAGGGCAAGGGGCTAAGAGGGACCAGCGCAGAGACGGCCGCATTAATCCAAAGCCACGCTCCACAATGCTGACAAGCCTGCCGCTGTGCAGGCTTAAACGCGGCAGTGAGGGATCTTCCTCCCTCTCCACATGTGAGCCGTGACCCGGAACTGGCCAGGAGAACTTCCTCCCGGCGTCTTGCCACGCCCCCTTACCCAGAATGACGCGGCCTGTCTAATGACGGGCCGGCTGAATAATGGAGGGAAATTCAAACTGAATAGCACACATGTGCTGCATAGAGTGAAAAATACACACATACACTCACCCCCCCCCCCCCCCCCCCCCGCGAAGGGAATAGGGATCAAGCGGGAAAAGGGTGCCCTAAAACTGGACCTCGGGACGGGGGTATCCCAAATCCGGATCACCAGCCGGATAGCCGATCGCCCCTCAAGCGGAGTGTCACGGAGGAGATAAGCTCCTTGCCACCTATAGTGCCATCTGCCGTTGCCCAGTAAACAGCCTGGGCTGGGAGGCTTCCATCAACCTTTTAAAGGCAAACACAATTTAAAACTGGGCAGAAATAGACTAAAAGGGGGTGCCGGGGTAAACCCCGGCTACCTGAAAGCAGGAGACATCTCTTCTGTCTTGTCGCCTCATGCAGAAAGGAAAAACTGGTTTGTTAATGGGAGGTCCCAGGTATATATAGGCTGGAAGGGGGCTCGTTTCAAGACGTCTCTCTGCACATCGTCACCTTGCAGGTGTGTAACCCATACGTCCGTATTTTTAAAGGGGAAGCGGGATGTGTGGCACACTGAGAATATCCCAATTTAGAGACTAAGACTAGCCAGGTATAACAGACCGGGAGAGCCACTGCAGTGAGGGGATCCCAGAATCTGTGGGGGAAAAGAGACCACAGTCAGTCCCCCAACCAGTATGCACCACACTCATACATAACCAAACATGGCAAAAACAAATATGAACAGTTTATACATCATGAATAACATATATACATGACACATGCTGTTTAAGGCTAACAAAAGCCAGAGAGTGCAACAATATATATAAAAGTATATAGATGCATGAATAAATATATACACACATATATATATATATAAATATATATATATATAAATATATATATATATATATATATATATATATATATATATATACACACATACACACACACACACACACACACACACACACACACACACACATATATATATATATACATATATACAGACCTTTAGTCCTCAACAGCCAGCAACAACCACTAATAATAGCAGCACTAAAGGCTCACTTCATGCTCAGGAAGAAACACTGAAGCTCTGCACCGTGATTGATACACATACATACACAGCAAAGTGCCTCCAGGGAAAAAAAGCTAAACATGGCAGCTAATACAGCATAAAGACTGGGCCTCTTCCCCCACCGGCTCCAGCACACCTGTCTCATAATGAGACAGGGGAAGTGAGGCGGGCCCGGACACAGCGCGCCCCGGCCACGCCCTGTGATCATCGAGCGAGGCCGCAGAGAGCGCGGCCCCGCCCCTCCAGACCGCAAGCAAAAAAGGGGGAAATTCAAAAGTACAAAGAGAAAAGGCCCCCAGCAGCTCAGGCCACGCGCCGCTGACCCTGCGCCAAAGCACTTCCCATACACAAACACTCAAACAAGTGAAGCACCCCATGCAAACACGCACCCCCCCCAAGCGAAGGGAGAAGGGACCGAGCGGGAGAAGGTGGCCAAGGGGAACCTCGGGACAGGGGCATCCCAAATCCGGATCACCATGCCGGATAGCCGCATTGCCCCACAAGGTCGGGCGGAGGAGATAAGCTCCTAGGCACCTAAAGTGCCATCTACCTTTGCCCAGCCAGCAGCCTAGGCAGGGAGGCTTCCGTTTATCTAGGCATAAAAACACAACAGACTGGGCAGAAAATAGACCAAAAGGGGATGCCGGGTTTGACCCCGGCTACCTGCAAGCAGGAGACTTCTTTCTTCTGTCTTGTCGCCTCATGCAGAGAGAAAATACTGGGTGTTAAGTGGGAGGTCCCAGGTATATATAGGCCGGAAGGGGCTCGTTTTCAAGACTTCTCTCTGCAACGTCGCCACCTGCTGGTGGAGTAACCCGATCGTAAGAATTAAAGGGGAAGCGGGGTGTGTGACACACTGAGATTAAAGCCTCTGCCCACCGATCGCCGGACATCTGACAGCCCAGCCTGGAGCTGGGACTACGCCCGACGGATGGCGTCATTTGCCCATCCCCAAAAGGGCTAGTTATCAAGATGGCAGCACTCATTGGGAAAGGAGGGGGAGAGGGCCTGTCCAGCTCTCTCCTGAAGACTGAAGTGCCCCGGGGGCCGATCGGAGCCCCCCGAGTGAAAAGAAAAGCCAGTGGGAGAGAACGCAGCCGCAGATAAGTAAATGTAATTTTATTTTTTTTATTTTTCACAGGAGATCCTGTTGGCAGCTGAAGGGGGGGGGGACCTATTCCAGGCACTCCCCTGCTGTCGGAGGAGCCCGGGCGGGGGATCAGAGACCACCCGGGTGAAGAGGAGACCCGGCCGGATCGAACAAGGGGTCAGGTGGGTGTTTTTTTTTTTTTTGGCCACTAGCAGGGGGAAGTCAGGCACATAGAATTTATGTGGCAGGCGTTTAATGGCCGTAGAGGCAGCCACGTAAATTTTACGTGGCTGGCAATAGAAGGGTTAAAGGTAATAATAAGGCAGCCAGGAGCTTACCTGAAGCCTGTTCGATGTGTCTCTCTTCCATTTCATGCAGCATACTCTAGATGCTGTAGCAGGTCTGCAAATCTGCCCCTTCTTTCAATTCCATGCCTCAACAACCATGCACAAATGAGGACACTTGAACAACGGTCTCTCATTATTCCCAGCTTGAGTAATCCAGACAAGCCCCAGTGGTCAAATTTGTCCAGCTTGCTCATGGAAGTGCTGAGAGACAGAGCCGGCTGTGTGACCACATTTGGAGTGTGGTCATGGTCAAGGAAAAGAGGGAAACATTTTGAAGACCTGCTACAGCATTACACACTGTAGGAAATGGAGGAGAGGCACATGGGACAAGTTTCAGGTGAACACCTTGCTGGCTGGGCTGTCCCTTGAATTACATCAATGCACTACATTTACATTGTACACTAGGTGACAGTTGTGCATTACAAAAAGAAAAATGTGTATCTTGCCATATGCATGTTATCAACATTATAGGATCTGGGTGTGCCAAATATAAAGTTATGGTCAGTAGACAAAGATAAGGGTACCAGAAAATCATAAATAAAGTTGACAGATACAAAAAAAATAAGGGATTACCGTATTTACCCACAATTTTAAGAGACGACAGACTACCACTCTAATAGGAAAGACAAGGATGGATACAATGAACATGCCTTTACTTCCCCCATAAAAATACTGGATTCAACATACAGCACACCCACAGTTTGCATGGATGTGTCCTTGCACGTATTCTATAAAACAGAAAGTCACATAAAAAAAAAAAAGCCTGAACATATAATTCCTAAAAAGCAGAGATTCCACTGCACAAATAATGAAATTATTTCTGGTTGATTGACAGCTTTTGATCAAATGTCAACCCTCAATCTAACAACGCCACGTTCACCTGTAGTTTGTGCCTTTGCTCAGCCTCAGGAGATCCAATATATCGTCCCACCAACTGGTTGGCAACCCCTTCCCCCCCAGGACACATATATGGTGGCACCTGAGGTTGCAAAGGCCATTGTATACCCAGGGCAAAGGGGTTTAGTGGATGCACTGGGATGATAAAAAGGGGATAACAAGAGGCCAAATTCATAGTATAACCAAGAGTAGAAAATACCATTTTGTGATTACTCACCTGTAAAATGGGTTTTATAAGTCTCACACCCTGCTTCAGAAATATTCATTACACGTGGGTTATGGTCCAGTAGAGGGCGAACTTCTGCAGAGATGACTAGAAAAAGAAGCCCCTCCCGGTCCATAAATACCTGGGACCTCCCACACATTCCCCAGTATAAGAAAGCAGTAAGGGGACCAGGAAGAGCCAATAAAATCTAAGAGAAAAAAGTTTCACCATATAGAGGATCCAAGATACAACTCAGGGTGGGACGAGGCAGGGTGTGAGACATACTTATAATACCCATTTTACAGGTGAGTAATCACAAAATGGTATTATTCCAAGTATGTCTCACACCCTGCTTTGGAAATATTAATTACACGTGGGACATCCAATAGAAGTGTCCAAAAAAGGGTGGGGATCCCAACAGGCAATAGTGCACAAATTAAACCACTGCAGCTTGCAGAACTTTGCGGCCAAAAACAGCATCCGCTGAGGCACGTACATCAACCTTCTAAAACTTGGAAAAAGTATGAACAGAAGACCAAGTAGCAGCCTTACAAACTTGTTCAACAGAGGCCTGGTGCTGAAACGCCCAGGAAGCCCCAACAGCACTACTTGGCAGAGTAGGCCCTAATAACGGCCTGACGAATCCATTTACTAATGGTAACTTGACGGGCGCCAAACCCTTCTTGGGCCCGGAGGGCACCACAAAAAAGGCGTCCGTCTTCCGGAATGGTGAAGTAGCCACCAGATAGTACTTTACACATCTAACGACATGCAAAGCCCTCTCCTTGTCATTGCTAGGTTTAGGACACAATGAAGGAAGCACAATGTCCTGATTGAGGTGAAAAGCAGAGACAACCTTTGGCAGGAAGTCTGGTTTAAAGCGGAAAACCACCGTGTCCTGATGTCTCTCAAAGTAGGGGGCCTGAATACACAGAGCCGCCAACTCGGAAACCTGACGAACAGAGGTGATAGCCACCAAAAAGGTAACTTTTAAGGTGAAAATGGATAGTGCAGCATCCTGCACTGGTTCAAAAGGAGGACCCAGACAACACCAAATTTAAATCCCAAACAGGCAACATGGGTTTGCGAGGAGGGCGCACATGAGTGACCCCCTGAAAAAAGGTCCTAGACTCCTAACCAAAGGATGAAGAGCGAAAGATCTCTGAAAGAAAACCGCCAGAGCTGACACATGCCCCTTAAGGGTGCTAAGTTGAAAACCCATGTCCAGACCATGCTGAAGAAACTCCAAAATCCGGGGAATGGAAAACACCCGACAAGGAAAGGCTCTAGCCTCACACCAAGCAATGTAGACCCGCCTGGTCCTGTAATAAATATTAGAGGAAGTTTTCTTCCTGTCCCTGACGAGAGTCTGGACAACGGCTTCAGACAAACCCTTTTCCTTTAAAATGAAGGTTTCAGCAGCCACGCCGTCAAAGCCAGCGTTTGTAAATTGGGGTAACAAAGCTGACCCTGTGTGATCAGATCCGGAAACAGAGGCAGCCTGAATTGATCGACCGCCAGCCGCACGACGTCTGCGAACCACACCTGTCTTGGCCACCTTGGGGCCACCAGGATTGCCGGCACACCCTCTAGTAGGTAGGTGAAGGTGAGTAGGTGAAGTGAAACGAGGTGCAGCCACTGGCAGGCCAGATTGCAAAGCCAGCGCTTGCTCAGCACAGGGTACGCAGACCCATTCCTTGTCAGAATCAGCATGAGGTTGTCCACACGCCATACACCGCCGGTCTTGTCCCAAAGGGACCCCGGTCACATTATCCTTAGATGCTACCATATGGTGATTATTAGGCACAATATGCCAGTAGGGATTGACGCTATAAAGCAACCCTGGATGCCCCAATGACCGGCTAGGGAGTGGGAGTAAATTGACAAGGCCCGCTATCAATTACACCGGGCCGGGAGAAGCCAATGGATTCACCCTCTGAAAGACACAATGAGAAGAAGGGTGTCAGAACCGAAACACACTACAGTGAATTATAAAGCCGCCCACTAGGGCATTACGGACCACGGTAAGTAAGAACGTCACACGCACGCGCGGCCATACAATATGGCGCCGAGTACCCCGAAGGGCGGGTCAGAGCGAGCCGTGACGCGGGGCGCGCCATGCCAGGCCCCACCCCCCCATGGAGCGCGAAGTCCAACAGACAAGCAGCCAATGAGGACGCAGAAGCGTATGAGGTAACGCCGCCGCCCGGCGCGGAACATCCAAATGAAGGAAAAGGCGTGCGCGGCGGCGGCATTTACAGTGTAAAAAGACAAGTCAGCGCGGCGGTTGACACCACATATACCAGTCCAAGCAGACATTACAAAGAGGGCCATAAGCGTGTAATCACAATACACTGACATCCACACCCCCCCCCCTTCTTTTCCTCCCGAGGGTTACGGGGAGAATGAGGGAGGATGGCGGCCCTTTGTACAGGGCCCACCGCTACCGGGGCATGGGACAATAATGCGGGAGGGGCATCCCATAAAGGCTCACCATCAGCCTATACCGCCTACCCTTTGGTGGGGGACTGCGGTGGAGCAGCGCTCTTTAAGCACACATGGTGCTGCCTACCTTCACCCGACCAGCGCAGCCCAGGCTGGGAGGCACATCACATCAAGGACGGGTGGGAATAGTCCAACAGGGCCGCAGGCTTTAATAGCCCCGCTCACCTGCGACAGAGTGATAATTTCATGTCTTCGCAGTAAGCACTGCAGAGAAATCTGTGGATTTGTGGGAGGTCCCCGGGTATTTGAGGGGCCGGGAGGAGCCTGTTTTACATGTCTCTGCAGTGCAGCGCCATCTGGCGGAGGATAACCCAAGTGTAAGTAATATATCTGGAGCAGGACGTACTGTATACTAAGAATAGCCAAATGCATAAGGTGTGCTACAGCTTGTCTGACTCATTTAGGACACCGAACTGGGGATGTTTTCCACCTACTGTGTTTCCCCCCAAAATAACACAGGTCTTATATTATATTTTCACTCCAAAAATAGGTGCTAGAGCTTAATTTAAAGGGATGTTTTATAGCCAGCAGGCGAGATGGTGGCAGCAGTACAGCAGGTGCACAGAACCAGCTAGCAGTGGGGGGATTTGGCCATGTGCCCAGCTTGGCGGCAGTCTGGGGTAGAGCCAGCAAGATAAGAAATTTCAGTGTGACTTAATGTGTCCTCACCCTCATTTACATCCTTAATGGGTCCTCACGCTCCTTTTCAGCCCCACCCACCCCCTCTGCTGAAGCCTTGCAGCTGGATTATGAATTACTAGGACTTATATTTCACGCATTCGCAAAAAAAAAAGCTGAAAAATTTTACTTGGGCTTATTTTCAGGGAAGGGCTTATATTTTCGGGGAAACAGGTTAGCTGGTATATTTGCTTTTAGGTGTCTGCCTATCTTTGAGGGAGCCTCTAGCCATTCTTGCATCATACCCTCATAGATTGTAGGCTCTACCAAGCTACTCGGTCTTCCATAGGGAGACAGGGGCATCAAGACTCATCGCAAGAAATTACATCACAGAAATCTTCTTTATATGACTGCTTCATAAATGTATGAAAACAAACTTGAAATTAGTAACTTTTCCATGGATAATTCCAATCTATATATATATCTTGTTTTGATATAGGTCATATATCTTTGCCATCATCACAGGACTCAGACTGATCGTCAGTGGAATATCATCATTGATATGTGAAGCAGCTTACCATAATTCCAGGCCATCTTCCAGTAAGTAGATATGTGGCGGCTGTGACACGTCTGTACTCAACTGAATTACAGGAAGCAGAAATGGATATAAATTCTGGCTGTCTCCACCTAAGCCCTGTTCCCAAAATAATAAAAAAACATCAATGTCTTTCTGAAAATGTATCCGGTAAAAATAACTGACCTCTACATTTGAGTAACAGTTTTATGTAGTGTTTTACATGTATAAACTATCTTTATTACTTCAGAATCTGAAAAATATTTATATGCTCTTTTAAAATATAATGTGCTCTCTAATATAGGAAAAGGCCTCCTCAATATTTTATCAGCAAATACCACGCAGAAGGCCAGGAAGTGTTTAGCCCATGTCATTTGGAGCAATACCATTGTTCACTGAGTTATCAATTGATAATTGGACTGTTGATTGCACTTCCCCTATTGCATGTATACTTTATGCACATAACTAAATAAAGAGGAACTTCGGAGGCCCTGTCATTGGGGAATCCCAAATTGGGATGCCCTGCTGTGTGAAACCCCCATGGACCCTGGAACCCTCTCCCGGAGGCCTCGTCGTGTCCATGCGCCTCAGCTGCATCCCTGCTCACCTCTAGCTGTGTGCGTCCGGCCTTCCTGTATGGGCGGAGCGCCACAGCTGCAAGGTGGGTGGAGGATGTGGGCAGAGCCACTTGGCTGATTAACCATCTAAGTGGCTTAGCTGTCGGCAGTGCCGAAAGGGAGCCGGGTGAGCGTGCCGATTGGCTGAGCACACCCAAGTCCGCGCTGTGGGAGCAGATAGAGGAACAAAACATAGGAAAGTTAAATTCATGTGTGTTGCTCCTCTTTAAGGGTACAGTTGGACATAAATGATGGAAATATGCAAGAAATCCCTAGTGAGTGGTTGGATCTAAGCTGAGAACTGACAGTGTTGTTCCAAAAAGCTAGACTTACCCTAAAAAATAACTTGCTACTCTTCTACCCTGATAGCAGCCACATACCGTCAAAGGAGGCCGACACCCGTCAGACTTACCTGGGCCAACGAAAAAAACTTTTGGGTTCTGCAGCAAGCAGCCACATGTCTGAAGGTGCCAGTCTTACATCCACCAGCCCTTGTAGTGCATCTAATGAGGGCTGCAGGCTCTTTTAATGGTATAGGAGTGCTGAGAAGAGCAGTTAGTAGCATATTGTAAATCTAAAATGAATACTTTTAGCTGTATAACAAGGCAGCACCATTATTGTCAATGATGTGGCATTCTCAGTGGTTAAAGTTATTTGTCCAGGGAGACTCGAAATTTCAACATGATCCTTGTGTTACCTCAAGTGGCCCACTTAGCACCTGAATCTGTGTCAGTCAGCCTTGTTCTGTGACAGTCTCCTTGTCCAGGGTGTAAGCCGTTTCACAATTATGACAGTTAAACTAAACTATGGAGATGGGGGCGTGGCCGGGGCATGGTAGCGTGAGGACACTCATAGTGAGGGCTCCCGTCTATCCTCAGCCTTAAAGTGTATTTTCGGGGCGAAATCCCCTAACAAATCCCCCTCATTTATGGGGAAATGTGGAGGACACAAGAAGGGCTCTCGCGTGGAGGACAAGCAGGCTATTACCCGCTTCCTGAGAGCGGGAGGACCGGGGAGCACGCACCGGTCCAAGATGGTGCTGCAGCGTCCGGAGGGAGAGACGAAAAGCTGACAGCTGCGAAGCCGGCAGAGAGGCGGCCGGCGGTGAATGATCGTGCACGGGTGGAGGAGGGAGCCGATCTTCCCCCGCAGTGCCTCCAGCGGGGCCGGCACCAGCATGTGTCATCTGAGCGGGCGGGGAGCGGAGGAGAGGACCCCGCCGCTCGCAGCAACAAGTCGGCGGAGAGGCAGCGACTGGCGGATGATCAGGTGCGGGCAGAGGAGGGAGCTGATCTCCCCCCGCAGTGTCATCGGTGGGGCCGGCTCCAGCAGGCGCCCGCCGAGTGGGCGGAGAGCGGAGGAGAAGACCCCGCTGCTCGCAGCAAGATGGCGGCCGTTCAGTCGGAGTGGAGGAAGCTGGCGGCGGAGGAACCGCATGATGACCCGCTCTCAGAGGTACAGGGGGAGGATCCGGGAAGCCCGGGAACACAGTCGGGGGTTGTGGCGGGGAGCCAGTCCCCACCCCTCCAACATTGGGGCAACTAGCCTGGACTCCCCCCGAGGCGAGGGATGCCCATTTTATGCGGCCAGGTCGGAGATGGCGCCTCCTCTCTAACCCCAGACAACTGAAGCACAGAGCCCCGGGGGACAGGGCAAACTGACACAACTTAAAGGGCAAGCCACAGACACACACAAGCCCCCTCTGCGCTGTCTCTCCCCTACGTCAGCCCAGGGGGAATGGGGCAGGTCACCAGCGGAGACCCTTGAGGATCAGGGGCAGCAGGAATGGTCCGTGCAATCGGGCAGGGGAGGCACCCCGAGCCCAAGGCCATTGCATGCGGGTGTCTCGCCCCCTCCAGTCGCCAGGGAACAGCGGATGGCATCTTCAGACGGATAATTTAACTACCCGACTCTGCTTCGACCCGGAGAGAGGGGATGGGGTGGAGATTCTTGGAGCTCGAGGGGGGGTAGCCCCCAGTCCTCACGTGGGATGCCCAGCTTGCCAATCTCCACGGAACCCAGATTCAACCCCGCGGGTTTGAAGAACAGAGAAACTGCTCACCAAGTAATGGTACATGCCCCTCAGCGGGGTTCAGACCCTGATCTGCGCTCGGTCCTCCTTTCACTCCCCACTAAAGCAGATTTGGAGGCAATCCCCACCAAGGCGGATATGGAAGCGATGATCTCCAGAATCAAAAAAGCTTTCAGGAAGGATTTGGAAACCGTCCAACACAACGTTGCAGCGGTGGAAGACCAGGTGTCTGCCCTGGAGGGTGCAGGAATCTCGGCGGAAGAACGCCTTACCCGCTTAGAACAGGCGAACGATAATCAGGCAGCCCAGATCTCCAATCTCAAGTAGCATTACGATGATTTGGAGAACAGGAATAAGCGGAACAATCTACGCCTCCGGGGGATCCCCGAAACGCCCCAGTTTGTGGATTTGGAATCTGTCGTCACATCGGTCTTCAATGAACTATTGGGGAACCCGACGGGCACAACCATAAATATGGACAGAATACACAGGGTGGCGGGTCGACCACCAAAAGCATGGGAGGCGAGACAAATTGTGCACGGCTCCGCACACATAACCATCCTTCCAGACTTGGCCCGCTCTACGCTCTGGATGAGAAGACAACTGAAGCCTCTCCTTCAGAAGATAAAAGATAGCGGCGCAGTTTACAGATGGGGGTACCCTTTTCATCTCATTGTCAGAAAAAATGGAGGCTCCTTCACACTACGTACTCCCGAGGATCTGGACAATCTCTTCGCGTTTCTGGACACTGCTCCCCTAGAGGTCCCGAATTGGTTCGACTTTCCTACATTCCAGCCTTTGCCACAGAGGATCAGACGCCGAAGGGCCCCGATCAGTCGTGGTCGACCGCGACGGGGGGATGCTCCTCCCCCCATGGCCGAGTAACACTCTGACCTACCTTGACATGATGAAGCGGACTCATTTCCTGCGACCGGACTTTCCCCCCTCTTCGTGATGGACCTCCGGCTGACTCTTGCCTCCTCTTTTTCGGGACTGTCCACGGTGCCCGCGATCTGGGAGGATCGATGCTCCCGGCCCTGGGGTTTCGAACAGTCCAACCCACTTGTATGGACTTTGATGCAGCTTAATGGTTTGTATATACCTCACCTTGCTGTATATCATTGAATACAACTCTAATGATTTAACCTATGGTGTGCTGGCCCTTTATCTAACTGGCTCTGGGGTTTGATTGGAGTGTCTGGGAGATAATGTTTGTCGTGCTTCCTGGGCTCCGGCTCTCCGCCCCGCCTCCGGGGCGCTGCTGTGGTGCCGTCCCGGATGCCCTTGCGGGGGTGGGGGGTGAACCGGACAAGTGGTGATCTCTGAGCCGATTTTCCGGGCTGGGTTATTGGTGCTGGGCCCGCAGAAGTGGATAGGGGTGGCTCAACTGCACCCGGTGGCGGGTTTGGGCCACCATTCGGGAGCCATAAATGCTAATACACAGGTTTCTTCGCTGGGGGCGGTCACTGGTTCCCCCCCCCCCCCCGTGCATCGGCGCCGTGGTCCCTCGGGCCCCGGTGGTCTGGGCGTCGGTTCGCGGGGGGGCCGTGGGCGTCGACTGGTTGTGATATGGGACCGCGATGGTCTGATTGGGAGACTGCCGTGGGTGTCGGTCCCGGTCCCCTCCGGCCCCCCGTCCCTTGCCCCTCCCCCCGCTGCCTCTTCTTCTGGGGATGACCGCGTGGCTCTAGTCCCCTGCCGTGTGGGGGTGTCGCCTGCGTTGTGGTGGCGGGGGGCCGGGGGGGTTGACTCGCCGGCGCCGAGCTCTGAGGCTGAGAGTGTTCGGCCACTCTGGGTGGGATCTTTGGACGGGTGGGGGTGGTCCCTCTGATGGGTGTGTGGGATCTGCCGTGGGGTCCGTGGCCTTGGCTTCTCTCGTTTACCGTGCTCCCCCGCTGGCCGCCCCCTGACGCGAGGATGCAGCGGGATGGGTTTGACGCTTAGGTCGCCCTGGGGTGGGTCGTGGGCCTGGCTGCAGGGGGGGGGGCGGACAGGCGGGATGGCCGCTCAGGGAGGGGAGGATGATGTGCTATGTTACTGTGTTTATTATGTGTTTTAGACGTAAGCCACATGTTACTTAGACTGTCATAAAGTGGTACTTTAGAGTCAGAGAAGGTTCCGGTTTGTTTACAGGTTGTTGTCCTCTTAATCCCCCCTGGGGGAAACTAAGTCTCGGACCGTCCCTCGCAAGAGGGGCCGAGTTGGGCTGGGGAGGCGGGAGACCTCCGTAGCCTTGCAGCGCCACAGTTTCTTTACCCCACATAGGGCCGCGCGCCTGGGCGAATTCGGCCTAAGGCGGAAGTTTTCTCTCTTTTTTTCCTGCTCCTTACACATTCCCCTTCCCTTAATCCCTCCCTGTTCTCTGCTCCTCCCTCATAACCCACCCTCTTCTGGGTCTTGGTCGGCCTGATCTATACCCGATCCCCCCCCCACCTCTTGGCCAGGCGGCCGGACTTCCTTTAACCTTGAGGGTGAACTGGTTCCCTGCCTTCAACTATTGTGGTTTCAGACCGCCATCCACGGGTTCGTCGCGTGTGGTCCGGGTCGTGCATGGGGGACGCGATGGACCTCAAGATCGTCTCGCTAAACGCTAAAGGCCTCAACGTCCCCGAGAAGTGGAGAGTATGCCTGAATTTATTTTGGAAAAAAAGGCGCAAAAAGTATTTGTGCAGGAAACACACTTCCGGAAAGGGAGAGCCCCAAAATTCTCAGACAAGCGCTTCCCAATGGGATGGCACTCCTACTCACCTGATTCAAAATCCAGGGGAGTTAGTATCCTGATCACGGCCAATCTTCCATGGACCTTGTTAGACAACATGCTTGACAAGAAAGGTCGTTTCATCTTTGTCAAGGGAAAGGTAGGTAGCCAAGTATTCACCTTTGCTAATATCTATGCCCCCAATTCGGACCAGATCCACTTTATTGAGCGTACCCTGGACGCTCTTCAAACATTTTCGGAGGGCGTCTTGATTTTTGGTGGGGACCTCAATGTGGTCCTGGACCCATTGCTAGATGCCTCCAGAAAGGCCTCTCACCTATCGTTCTCGGCCCTTAAAAAACATAAGAACTCCCTACGACTCTCTCAACTTATGGACCCGTGGCGTCTACAGAACCCACGAGGTCGAGACTACACCTTCTACTCGGCGCCCCACGACTCCTACTCAAGGATAGATTACCTCTTCTTAGAACATAGATACCTGCAGATCGTACAGAGGGCGGAGATCGACCCCATCTTGATATCAGATCATACCCTGATCTCACTGTCCGTGAAACTTCCTGAGCGGTTGACCAGGCCGAGTACCTGGGTGCTTAATGAGTCACTACTTCAGGATCAGACCCTGAAAGAGGAGGTTAGGAAAGAACTTCAGACATATTTTGAAATCAACGCCAATCCGGAGACGTCTCCCCTAAATCTATGGGCAGCGCACAAATGCTACATCAGGGGTATTATCATAAAAATGGCCTCCAGAAAAAAGAGGGAGAGAGAGAAAATGACTGAGGAGTTAGTACAGAAAATTGCTCAATTAGACTCGGAGCACAAAAAACAGCAAGCAGAGAGGACTAGACAGGAGTTGGCAGTGGCCCGTGAAAAATTAAGAGACCTCTTGCTAGCTAAAGCGAAGGTCTCGCTTGTTAAGGCCAGACGCTCCTTTTATGAATACGGGAACAAATGCAGCCGCATGCTAGCTAGGGCAATCAGAGAGCAGAGGGCTAGCAACTTTGTGCCTCAGATACTGGGGAGTGGAGGCCGATTGCTCTCTAGACCGGCAGACATTGCTGGCGTCTTCAGGGACTTCTACTGTAAGCATTACAACCTGGGGGGGGTTGGGGGGGAGAGAGGGGGGCCGGTCGAGCAGACTACAGGAGGCCCTGAGATATGTTTCGACATCGGGCTTACCCACTTTGAGCCGGGGGGTGGTGGAGGCCATGGAGGAGCCCATAACGGCACAGGAGTGGTTGCAGGCCATAAAGTCATCCCAGACGGGAAAGTCCCCGGGCCCTGACGAATTTACATTATCCTACTACAAATGGATGGCAGATATCCTGACCCCCAGAGCAGTTGCGGCCTTTAATTCCATATCTCCGGAGCAGGCTTTGCCAGTAGACATGCTGAGGGCACAGATAGCGATAATACCTATGCAGGGAAGGGACCCACTGCTCTGTTCCAACTACAGACCGATATCATTGCTAAATGTGGACCTCAAGATTTTCGTGAAAATCCTGGGGACGAGACTCCTGCCATACTTGGGCAACCTCATAGGTTTGGACCAGGTGGGGTTTACCCCCGGTAGAGAGGCAAGGGATAACGTAACCAGAATCCTTGACTTGATCCACCTGACACATGAGAAAGGGATTCCCGCTATGAGACGCTGAGAAAGCGTTCGATAGGGTCCATTGGGACCTTATTCGGGCCACTCTAGAACACATAGGCTTACAGGAGAATATGAGATCTTGGATGCTGTCTCTGTACTCCTCTCCTTCGGCATGCGTCAAAGCCAATGGGGTCCTATCTGATCCATTCCCGATAAGCAATGGCACAAGGCAGGGGTGCCCGCTATCCCCGATCATATTCATCCTGACGTTGGAACCCTTCCTCAGGAAGGTTAGGGCGAATCCAGACATCAAGGGGCTGACGGGAGGGGGTACGGAACACAAAGTAGCGGCTTTTGCCGATGACCTACTTTTTTGCATTACACAACCAGTGACGACTATCCCTAACCTCCTGAGAGAAATGAGAGAGTACACGGATCTATCAAATTTTAAAATCAATCTGCAGAAGTCGAAGCACTCAATGTCTCTCTCTCGCAGCGACACATGGACAACATGCAAGCCAACTTTCCTTTCCAATGGGCATCCGGAGCGATCAAATATCTGGGAGTACAGATAACGCCCCAGCTCAAGGATTTGTTTGCCAAAAACTTGCCGCCCCTTCTAAGCACCATTAAGCGAGACCTCCATACATGGAAGGACAAGACACTGTCCTGGTTTGGGAGGTGCAACGTACTGAAGATGAATGTCCTGCCGCGGCTGCTCTATCCTATTCAGGTACTACCCATCCACCTACCCTCCGCCTTCCTGAGGGATATTCGTTCTGAATTTACAAAATTCATATGGGGGGGCAGGAGCCCGAGAATCGCCCAACAAACACTGACGATGCCAAAGACGAGGGGGGGGGGGGGGGGGGTAGGACTTCCTGATATCGGAATGTACTATGTAGCAGCACACCTAAACAGGATTGTGGACTGGAACCTTCATGAGAGCAGCAAATGCTGGGTTCAACTGGAGCAATCATGGGACCCGGTTCCTCTTGCGGGCAACCTTGGTCCCCGGGAGAACTACCAGGCACGCTCAAATCTCACCCTACAATAGGCCCGACGCTCAGGATATGGGCAAGACATATGATGAACGAGAACATAGCCCCAATGCCTTCCCCGCTTTGACCCATCACGGGGGCGCTGGACTTCATACTGAACCGGGTTGATCCAGCTTTTGCGAGATGTCGGGTGCTGGGTCGAGGCGTCGCTTGCGAGTTCCTCGGCGGCTCTGGCTGGAAGTCCCTGCAGGAACTGCTGAACTGGGGGGATCCCCCCCATCTGTCTTTTTGGAGGGCATTACAGGTGTCTCACTTTTTGTCGAGCCTACCCCCGCCCGAGAAATTCGCTAGAGAGTTGACTCCATTCGAGCGTTTATGTGCGACAACTGAAACAAATAGGGGTACAGTATCCACAATATACAAAATGCTGGTGGATTCAGGAAAAAACCATATACCAAGCTTCATTACAGCATGGGAGATGGAGCTCGGGTCACATTTGCTCCAACCCAAGTAAAGAAAATGGGAGTTAGCACAGCAGGCCTCAATAAGTAACCACTACCAGGAGTGGCGGGTTACAAAATACTTAGTTGATGGTACAGGTCGCCACAGACGCTACACCGGTTCTTCCCATCAGTGCTGTCTCAGTGTTGGCGATGCGAGGATGCCCCGGGCTCCCTCTCACACATTTTTTGGGGATGCGCAAAAATAAGAGGCTTTTGGGAGGAGATTGTAAAGTGGATCCAGAAGATAACAGAAGAGCCCATAGAGCTCTCCCCGGAGGTCCTCCTGCTGCATTCCACCAAAAGCTCGGTAGGCAAATACAGGAAATCTTTGACAATTCACTTGGTGAACGCTGCCAGAGCATGTATCCCCGCCAGATGGAAATCAACTACACCGCCAACCGTTGGCTCGTGGATTAGGAGGGTGGAGGACATCAGCCGAATGGAGGACCTAACAGCCCTTCTTCAGCGCACAGAAGAGAAGCACAGACTCCGTGGGTCCTGTTTATGGAGTTGGCTGAAGGCAAGACCCTAGGGGACGAGACCTGAGTTGGCTGGGAGGTATCTGAGGATCGATGTGGGTCTGGAGTGCACGGCCCTCCCGACCGAACAGGCTGAGGAAGGGAGCCGAGCCCGTTGCGGCTCGGCTCCCTTCCTCCGCCTGTTCGGGGGGGGGGGGGGGGGGGGCTTGGTCTCCCCCCGGCTTGTCCCCCCGTTTGGGCCCCCCTCGGAGGCGTGGACGCAGATGCACTCCGCGGGGTTGTGGATGGGGGAATATCCCCCCCAGCACCCCCCCTTTATCCCCCTCTTGCTAGGGGGGCGGAACATGGGGCTGATCTCGGTCCTTGGGCTGCGCGTGCCTTCCCTTCCTTGCCACCCTTCTTTCCACGCCCCTTTTCCTTCCTATCTCATGACCTTTAGCACTCCCCCTCATCCCCCGTTCCCTTTTCCTTCCTCTTCATCCCCATTCCCCCACAAAACACTTCTGCCCCCCCTCCTCTTCCCCCGTTCAATATAGTAAAAATTGAGGGTGGGGAGCGACGAGACACGGTCCTAGACTGAGTCATAGATGACGAACAGGACTTGCACATAGCGTATTTGTTAAAAGCGGTGGTAAAGAATCTAAACGTTATATTATACGTACAATATTCAGGAGTTATGTCTGATTTGCCTAATGTGATAACTGTGACCTGTCTTGTTGTTTCTGCTCTTATCAATAAAGATTTATTGTTAAAAAAAAAAAAAAAACTAAACTATGGAAGCCCCATGTTTTCTAGGAGAAAAACTTCCCTTATGTAACAACACGACAACTCAGGTGTAGAAATATGCATGTAATCGAACACATGCATCACTTACCTTAACCAGATGAACTAGCGTTGTTAGAATAGCACATCTGAGCATGTTGTGCTCTTCACTTTGTTTCCAAAGGAGTGGTAGATATTGGACCAAGCAAGCAATAAATGGTCGAATCTGTGTGAAAAAAGGCATCATTGAGATTATTGACGAACCAAGAATCAGTAACACACATGTCAGTTCTCAAATTCTAAATAGCAAACAACAAATAAGCTATGCTGCTGAAGCTCAGAAGCGTACTATTAATACACTATTACGTACTATTAATACAAGGACAGAAAGAGTACATCAGTAGCTTCCCTAGCCCTGACCACCTGTGCCCACATGGAAAAATTGGTCATTATTGTATTAATTATGCATTTTAATATTAGAATTATTATAATAAAAATATTCTTACACTACCATCAGAAAATGTTCCTTTTCTTAAATCAATATCCACAGACTTATGCCTAACTGCTCTAATGACTGCAATGACTAGCAGTGTAATTCATGGCTGTAAAGAAAGAATAATGCATGGTATGCTACAGCATTATGCCGGCAATGTGGGGACTGATCTTCATTCTCTTCTAATAATCCAAGAAGCAATCTGTTATTTCTCACACATATAACAGCCCTAGGCCACTGCTAGACTCTCTCCACAAATCCAGCCCTGATTAGTCCACAAATACTCTATAATATATCTTGTGTTCTCAGAAAACCAGAAACATAATTTACCCCTTTGCCAATGACAATCTCTAGTGAAGCCTCAAGCGATTTTATTTTGTCTTGCTTCAATATACCCAATTAATGCTATTTTTCCCTGCAACCTCCTGGCTTGCTTTAACAGATGCATTTCAGGAAAACTTAAAAGTGGAAGTCCAGCCTCATAAGTACCCCTCAGCCCTGCCCCCCCCCCCCCCACACCCCAGATGGGAGGCAGGGCAGAGTGTCACAAGAAAAACAAAAAACAGCTTACCTCACCCGGATCCTGCAGTTAACGTACATTACCCATTTCATTGGTAGGTATAAGTTTGTAGAATATCAAAATACTGTCCCTTGGTGAACTAAAGAGGGTAACACCTTCAACATTTTTCAGAGGGACTCCAATATATATATATATATATATATATATATATATATATATATATATATACACACACAAACACATTAGGGCTGTAAGAGGCATCGGTGGAACCTTGTCAGTATATGTTCTTTTCTTAGACTTTACAGGCTAGAAATAGAAAGTATATACAACAGAAAGTATAAGGATTTATCCCAGTCCTTTCCCGGAAACTTCTGTCAAACATTTGTCTCCGGGAACAATGAATTGTTAAGGGTCCCATCCTGGGGTTCGACAGACTAAAAAGGAGCTGTATCATGAAATTGTGTACTATTAAAAATCCATATAAGCTCATCAGCTAATGAGAGGAGGGGCCACCCGAACTAAAAAAAAAAAACCCTCACCAAGCCAGTGGTTTTCTTCTCCTGGCAGAAAGAACATCCAGGTGTGGCAGGTTTGAGTTTATCAGGGGAGACAGAACCTGCCCCCCCCCCCCCCCCCCCAGTTCCTCTTCGTTCAAAAAAAAAAAAAACAAGCCTAGCTGAATATTTCTTGATGCTGAGTAAATGAGAAGACCCCTCTTCCATATTTCTCCACATCGAGCATATTTATATTTATTTTTTATCATTGGGTCATTTTTTTGCGATAGTCCTCCCTTAAGAAAATTTTAATGTGAACCATCTGATTCCCATCTCATTAAGAGAAAAATATTTCGCTAACCCTTTAGCCTAATTCATCTGACAGTTCCTTTGTTTGATTAAACTTCAAACAACCAAATGAAAATCAATGTGTGTAGATATCCCTGCCATGCCAAAGTTACCTGAATATTGACCCTCTCGATGACACAGGATATAACATGGAGGACCTGCATTTTTGTGTCACATTCTGTAACTTCCTGGAGGAGTTGGAAAAGCAAGCTGAAGATGGACTCTAAATACTGAAAAAGAGAATGTTTTTATTATTTGTGACATGATCACATTTGTGCATACAAATGGAAATAAGCATCAGAAATGCATCTGTGCCATGTGATAAAGCACATCACCATATTGAGGTCTTAGCATATTGAAGAACAACAAATGAGAAAGCTCCATCATAACTTACCGGAAGAAACTGCTCCGTTCTAAATTCAAAATCATCAACTGGTAAAAAAAAAAAACATTAAGGAGAATTCTAAACAAATACACTTCTGTGATTACTCACCTGTAGAATTGGTATTATGAGTATACAGTACGTCCTGCTCCAAATCTAATACTTACAGCTGGAATATATTCCGCTAGATGGCGCTGGACTGCAGAGACATCGAAAATAGGCTCCTCCCGGCCCCTCAAATACCCGGGGACCTCCCACAAATCCCCAGCATTGAAAAGCAGTTAATGAGAAACCGGGAGAATTAAACAATCCAAACTATCAACTATAACAATGAAAACAATCACCATACAGGGGATCCAACATAATGCAAAACAAGGGTGGGTTGGAGCAGGACGTACTGTATACTCATAATACCAATTCTACAGGTGAGTAATCACAGAATTGTATTATTCTTAGTATACAGTACGTCCTGCTCCAAATCTAATACTAACAGTTGGGACATCCAATAGCAGTGTCCATAAAGTAGGGTGGGATCCCCAAGAAAAATCAGCAGCAGACAGTTTAAACCACTGCCGCCTGCAGAACCTTTCGGCCAAAAGCAGCATCAGCTGAGGCCCTAACATCAACCTTGTAAAACAGAAAAATACCATTTTGTGAGTACTCACCTGTAAAATGGATATTGTCAGTGTGTCACACACCCCGCTTCCCCTTTAATTCTTACGATCGGGTTACTCCACCAGCAGGTGGCGACGTTGCAGAGAGAAGTCTTGAAAACAAGCCCCTTCCGGCCTACATATACCTGGGACCTCCCACTTAACACCCAGTGAATTTAAACAGCAGTAAGACAAGGTACCAGGAAATCCAACGGTAACCTCAAAATAAAATAAAGGAAAAACTTAACCATATAGAGGATCCAGGATACCGAAAAGGGCAGGTGAAGCGGGGTGTGTGACACACTGACAATATCCATTTTACAGGTGAGTACTCACAAAATGGTATTATTCTCAGTGTGTCACACACCCCGCTTCCCCTTTAATTCTTACGATCGGGACATCCAAAAGCAGTGTCCACAAGGGATGGGTATCCGAAGGCAAAATGAAGCATAACTTAAACGACTGCAGTCTGCAGAACCTTGCGGCCAAGCACAGCATCCGCTGGGGCCCGCACATCAACCTTGTAAAACTTAGAAAAAGTATGAACAGAAGACCAAGTGGCAGACTTATAAACTAGTTCAACAGAAGCTTGGTGCTGAAAAGCCTAAGATGCTCCAATGGCACGAGTAGAATGAGCAGTGATACGAAAAGGGGGAACCTTCCCCTTGGCCGAATAGGCCCCAACAATCGCCTGACGAATCCATTTGCTAATGGAAGACTTGGCCGGAGCCAAACCCTTCCTAGGCCCACAGGGCACAACAAAAAGGCATCAGTCTTACGAAAAGGAGAAGTAGTAATCAAATAGTACTTAACACAGCGTACTACATCCAAACAATGCAAAACCCTCTCTTTGTCATTCTTAGGCTTAGGACACAAGGAGGGAAGAACAATATCCTGATTCAAATGAAAAGCAGAAACAACCTTAGGAAGAAAGTCCGGTTTGAAACGAAAGACACCTTGTCCTGATGCCTCTCAAAGTAGGGCGCCTGGATCGACAAGGCCGCCAATTCCGAGACACGCTGAACCGAAGTGATAGCCACCAAGAAGGCAACCTTCTGAGTCAAGGTAGACAGAGCAATATCCTGCAAGGGCTCAAAGGGAGGAGCCTGAAAAGCAGAAAGAACCAAGTTCAAGTCTATCTTCTGAAAAAAGATAGACAAGGTAGAAACCTGCCCTTTCAAAGTACTCAGCTGGAGACCAGAGTCCAACCCTGATTGCAAAAACTCCAGAATCCTGGAAACAGAAAAGACCCTACAAGGCAAAGATCTAACCTCACACCAAGCGATATAGGCTCTCCAAGCCCTATAGTAGATGGTAGAAGAAGACCTCTTCCGGGCACATTTCAGAGTCTTAACAACCGAGTCAGAAAGACCCTCCTCCTTCAAGATGAAGGTTTCAGCAGCCAAGCCGTCAAATCCAGCGTTGGTAAATTGGGGTAACACAGCCGACCCTGAGTGAGCAGATCGGGCCGAAGAGGCAGAACGACCTGATCCACCGCCAGCCGAACAATGTCTGCGAACCATACTCGCCTTGGCCACCTTGGAGCCACGAGAATGGCGGACACCCTTTCCAGAGCGAGCTTCCGTACCACCATGCCTAGCATGGGTATCGGAGGAAAAAGGTACAGAAACCCCAGATCCCCCCAGCTCAGGGACATGGCGTCCACCGCCAGAGCCAGAGGATCCTGGGAGAGCGATACGAAGGTCGGAAGCCTGCAATTGTGACGAGAGGCAAACAGGTCCACCTCCGGTGTCCCCCACCGGAGACACAGAGACCGAAAAACTTGAGGATGGAGAGCCCATTCTCCCAGATGGGAAGAGCACCTGCTCAACAGATCCGCTTCCCTGTTTTCCACACCCGGAATGTAAACTGCCGAGAGACAAGGAACATGGGCCTCCGCCCAGGTCAGGATCAGGGACACCTCTCTGAGGGCACCCAGGCTGCGAGTCCCTCCCTGATGATTGATGTAAGCAACCGCTGTCCGATTGTCCGAACGAACCTGAATCGGAAGGCCCAGAACATGCTGAGACAAATGAACATGAACCAGATGGATGGCTTTCAGTTCCAGAACATTGATGGGCAAGTGGGCCTATCGAGGTCCCCACTGCCCCCGAAACTGAAGATCCTTCCAGAATCCCCCCCATCCCGAAAGACTGGTGTCCGTGGTGACAATTTCCCAGAGAGGGGTCAGGAGAGACCTGCCCCTCAAGAGATTGGTCGAGACCAACCACCATTGAAGGGACTGCCGGACCCAGGAGGACAACTGGAAGGGCCGATCCAACGACCGTGGTCGCCGGTCCCAAGACGCCAACAGATGAAGCTGAAGCGTCCTTGTGTGAAATTGAGCAAAAGGAACTGCCTCGAAAGAGGCAACCATCAAGCCTACCAGTCTCATCCCCAGACGGATGGACAGTCGAGGATTGGAAAGAAGGAACCAAACCAATTCCTGAATCAGACAAATCTTGGATTGAGGCAGAAACACCCTTCATTGACAAGAATCCAACTGCATTCCCAGAAAGGACACCACCCTGGCCGGGGCAAGGGAGGACTTGGGAAAGTTGATCACCCAACCGAAGCTTTCCAGCGTGGAGACCACCGTCCTGGTGTCCGTCTCCAATTGATTGAGGGAAGGAGCCATGATCAGAAGGTTGTCCAGATAAGGTACGACGCGAATGCCTTGAGATCTGAGAATGGCCATCACCCCTGCCAACACCTTGGTGAACACTCTTGGAGCCGAGGTAAGGCCAAACGGAAGTGCCACGAATTGAAAATGCCGATCCTTCATCACGAACCGAAGAAAACGTTGATGAGCCTGGCAGATGGGAACATGAAGGTAAGCATCCTTGATGTCTATGGACGTCATGAAGTCCCCCTGCTGAAGAGAACCGATGGCCGATCGCAGAGTTTCCATGCGAAACTTCAGAGTACGGATGAACCTGTTGAGGAACTTCAGATTCAGAACGGGGCGAACCGACACGTCTTTCTTGGGGACTGTGAAAAGATTGGAGTAAAACCCGAGGCCCACCTCCAAGTGCGGCACCGGCCAGATAACCGCCATTTCCAGAAGATTCTTTACCGACGTCAGGAGCCCCTGCGCGGCCAAAGGATCGGAGGGCACCCGAGACCGGAAAAACCGTGAAGGAGGGCGAGACTCGAACTCCAGTTTGTAACCGGACGACACCCCCTCCTGGATCCATCTGTCCGGAACCTCCTGGTCCCAAACCAGGGAGAAGTGTCGCAATCGTCCCCCCACCCGCATGGGTGAGGGCACCCCCTCATTGTTGAGCGGGCTTACCAGCAGGCTTGGGCTTGGCGCCCCAGGACTGACTGGGACGGCCACGACCCCTCCCCCGGGTCCAACCTGCACCCCTGGTAGCGGAAAAGGAGGCCCCTCTGCCCGCTCTGACTCCCCGAAAGGAGGGACTAAAGGAAGTCGCTCCCCGAAAGGAACGATGAGGCTTCTTGCGTTGAGGCAACTTACCACCCTTGGTAACTGAATCCAATTTATCGCCAAACAGGCGCAAACCTACAAACGGAAGAGCTGTAAGCGACTTCTTAGAGTTAAAGTCCGCCGTCCACTGGCGCAGCCACACCGACCAACGAATAGCAACCAACAGGGCCGTGATCCTGCTACATATTGCAAGCGCATCGTCCTGGGCGGACATGACAAAGGAAATAAATGATTCACACTGCTTGAGAGAAGCGAACTCATCACAAGTGGGATCAAGATCTGCGTACAAATCTCTAACAATGGACCTAACCGCCATCAGAAGAAGCGCCGAAGCACACACCGGCCGCAGTGCCGATCCAGCACTGATAAAACTATGGTAAGCCAATTGATCAATCCGACGATCCTCACCATCCTTAATGGTAGTAGTGTCAGGGGAGTGCAACACAGCCGTGTTAGACAGCCCCAAAACAGGGGCATCGATGTCAGGGGGAACAGACCAAAGCTTCACCAAGTCCTCCGGAAAGGGATAACGCTTATCCCAACTAGGAGGAACTCCAACAAGACGCGTGGGTTGTTCCCATTCCTTAAGGACAACCCTCACAAAGTGTTGTTGCCTAACGCGGCTGGGGCACATCAAACAACTCACCCTTTGGCGGGGGGACCGCCTCAGGTGGATCCAAAGCCAAAATTTCAAACATTTGAGCCAAAATGGAAGGAGTGTCAGGGAACACCCCCGCAGCCTGATCGCCAGTGGTACCAACCAATTGCTGGTCTGCAGGCTCATCTGACTCCTCAAGGAGTTCCCCCTCCTCAGCAGGGGGACAATCGGACCAATCCAATACTTCAAACACCTCATCCTCCAGAACAGGCGATGCTGGGGGAAGGGGCTTCCGCTAAGCCGTAGCCTTCTGAGCCACCGCGGCGGAAACTATTTTCTCGAGGTTGGCCAATCGTGCACACACCTCGGATTGCGAATCCCCACCCTTGACAACGTCACGCGGGGTCTGGAATAGGTGAGGGGGGGGTAATAGATGACGGAAGTTGCGAGGAGCCAGGTACCGGAATGCCGGACTGGCGCGCAATATTCTGCTGTGCACAAGAAATACATATTATGACATCTTCGCCTGGGAGTGGAGCCCCACAACCCCCACACAGCCTGGATAGCCCCGAAGAGCCATTTCCGGTAATGTCGATACCGTCCATATGGTGAAATTATGGTATTCGCAATAACCCAGGGGTTTACGCATTAAGCAACCCGGGATGCCCCCTTTATAATTAAAGTCCCGGGAGTGGGAGAATTTATAAGCCTAGGAGAATCCCAATTTGGAAAATAAGACTAGCCAGGTATATCAGACCGGGAGGCTCACAGCAGTGAGGGGATCCCAGGATCTGTAAGGGAAAGAGACCATAATCAGACCCCCAAAGAAAGTTTGCCAGCATGCGCCACACACATACAACCAAACAGAATGTAACAGTAAAAAATATATACAATATATACAAAAGCCTGAAGTATAAACAGCCCATGAGATATAAACATATACATGAATAACCAATATGTGCCTTCCCGGAGGGGAGCTATAAAAATGTGACACTGTTAACTGCACCATCTCCCCTCAAGCGCATGCACCGCACAATCAAGCCAGACAAAACAACAAAATAACCTGTTTAAATGGCGGTGCCCTCCTCAGCCGAGCTAGGGACCGCTAGGCTGTTGCTGAATGCCTCCGTGTAGTGAGGCTCCGGGTGAGGAAGAGAGAGGAAGGCGGCCGGGCTCAGCGCACGCAGCGCTCCGGCCCCGCCGGAGCCAAACAGCGTGGGCCGAGAGCGTGCGCGGCCCCGCCCCCTAGACACGAGCAGCGCAGCTCACCGAATGGCGGCGCCGCGTGTAAACGGGCGCCAACAGACGCCCCATACATACAGCCATGTGGGAAAGGGTAACAGCAGGGGGATCATAATAAAACACGCTATAAGGAGCCCCAGCAGGCCGGGACACGCGCCTGCCCGCGGCGCTGACCCCGCCAGCTGCCAGCGCTCCCCACAGCCACAAACAGCACAAAATGTAAAAGCACCCCATACAAGCCCACCCCCCCCCCCCCCAACGTGAAGGGAGAAGGGATCAAGCGGGAGAAGGTAGCCCAAGGGGAACATCGGGACAGGGGCATCCCAAATCCGGATCACCATGCCGGATATCCGCATTGGGGATGAGCGGAGGAGATAAGCTCCTAGGCACCATATAGTGCCATCTACCTTTGCCTAGCCAGCAGCCTAGGCTGGGAGGCTTCCGTTAACTTACTAGGCAAAAACAAAATTTTGACTGGGCAGAAAAAGACCAAAAGGGGATGCCGGGGTCTGACCCCGGCTACCTGCAAGCAGGAGACTTCTTTCTTCTGTCTTGTCGCATCTTGCAGAGAGGAAACACTGGGTATTAAGTGGGAGGTCCCAGGTATATGTAGGCCGGAAGGGGCTCATTTTCAAGACTTGTCTCTGCAACGTCTCCACCTACTGGTGCAGTAACTCGATCGTAAGAATTAAAGGGGAAGCGGGGTGTGTGACACACTGAGAATAGGTATGAACAGAAGACCAAGTAGTGGCCTTGCAAACTTGTTCAACAGAAGCCTGGTGCTGAAAACAGCATGAGTGGAATGAGCAGTAAGGCGGAAGGGAGGATTCTTCCCCTTAGCAGAGTAGGCCTGAATCACAGCCTGACGAATCCACTTGCTGATAGTAGACTTGGCAGGAGCCAAACCCTTCCTAGGACCAGAAGGGACTACAAAAAATACCATTTTGTGAGTACTCACCTTAAAAATGGATATTGTCAGTGTGCCACACACCCCGCTTCACCTTTAAATTCCTAACGATTGGGTTACTCACCGCCAGGTGACGCTGTTGCAGAGAGGAAGTCTTGTAACGAGCCCCCTTCCGGCCTATATATACCTGGTACCTCCCATTTATCACCAGTGATTTAAAAAGCAGAAAGACAAGGTACCAGTAATCTACCGGTAACCTCAAAATAAATAAAAGCTTCACCATATGAAGGATTCGGGATACCGAAAAGGGTGGGAGTGAAGCGGGGTGTGTGGCACACTGACAATATCCATTTTTCAGGTGAGTACTCACAAAATGGTATTATTCTCAGTGTGCCACACACCCCGCTTCACCTTTAAATTCTTCACGATTGGGACATCCAAAAGCAGTGTCCACAAGGGATGGGTATCCAAAGGCAAGGTGAAGCATAACTTAAATGACTGCAGTCTGCAGCACTTTGCGGCCAAAAACAGCATCCGCTGAGGCTCGCACATCAACTTTGTAAAACTTAGAAAAAGTATGAACAGAAGACCAAGTGGCTGCCTTACAAACTTGTTCAACAGAAGCTTGGTGCTGAAAAGCCCAAGACGCTCCAACGGCGCGAGTAGAATGAGCAGTGATACGAAAAGGGGGAACTTTCCCCTTAGCAGCATAGGCCGCAATAACGGCCTGACGTATCCATTTGCTAATGGAAGATTTGGCTGGTGCCAAACCCTTCTTAGGCCCACAGGGCACAACAAAAAAGGCATCCGTCTTACGAAAGGGAGACGTGATAATCAAGTAGTACTTAACACAGCGTACTACATCCAAACAGTGTAAAACCCTCTCTTTGTCATTCTTAGGATTAGGACACAAGGAGGGAAGAACAATATCCTGATTCAAATGAAAAGCAGAAACAACCTTAGGAAGAAAGTCTGGTTTGAACCGAAAGACCACTTTATCCTGATGCCTCTCAAAGTAAGGCGCCTGGATAGACAAGGCCGCCAACTCCGAGACACGCCAGACCGAAGTGATAGCTACCAAGAAGACAATCTTCTGAGTCAGGGTAGACAAAGCAATATCTTGCAGAGGCTCAAAAGGAGGAGCCTGCAGAGCAGAAAGAACCAAATTCAAATCCCAAACCGGGAGTAATGGTTTCCTGGGAGGCCGCACATGCGTAACCCCCTGGAAAAAGTTTTAACTAAAGGATGAAGCGCAAAACGCTTCTGAAAAAAGATAGATAAGGCAGAAACTTGCCCTTTCAAAGTACTTAGCTGAAGACCAGAGTCCAGCCCAGATTGTAAAAACTCCAGAATCCTGGAGACCGAAAAGACCCTACAAGGAAAAGATCTCATCTCACACCAAGCGATATAGGCTTTCCAAGTCCTATAGTAGATGATAGAAGAAGACCTCTTCCGGGCACTGATCAGAGTCTTGACAACTGAGTCAGAAAGACCCTCCTCCTTCAAGATGGAGGTTTCAGCAGCCAGGCCGTCAAACCCAGGGGTAACACAACCGACCCTGAGTGAGCAGATTGGGCCGAAGAGGCAGAACGAACTGGTCCACTGCCAGCCGAACGATGTCTGCGAACCACACTCGCCTTGGCCCCCTTGGGGCCACGAGAATGGCGGACACCCTTTCCAGAGCCAACTTCCGAACCACCCTGCCCAGCATGGGTATCGGAGGAAACAGGTATAGAAATCCCAGATCCCCCCAGCTCAGGGACATGGCATCCACTGCCAGAGCCAGAGGATCCTGGGAGAGCGACACGAAGTTCGGGAGCCTGTGATTGTGACGAGAGGCAAACAGGTCCACCTCCGGTGTCCCCCATCGGAGACACAGTGAGCGAAAAACCTGAGGATGGAGAGCCCATTCTCCCAGACGGGGAGAGCCCCTGCTCAACCAGTCCGCTTCCTGGTTCTCCACTCCTGGAATGTATACCGCAGAGAGACAAGGAACATGGGCCTCTGCCCAGGTCAGGATCAGGGACACCTCTCTGAGAGCACTCAGACTGCGAGTCCCTCCCTGATGATTGATGTAAGCAACCGCTGTTCGATTGTCTGAACGCACCTGGACCGGAAGGCCCAGAACGTGTTGAGTCAGGAGAGCAAGCACCCGACGGATGGCTCTCAGTTCCAGAACATTGATGGGTAAGTGGGCCTCTTGAGGTCCCCACTGCCCCTGGAACTGAAGCTCCTTCCAGAATCCGCCCCATCCCGAAAGACTGGCGTCCGTGGTGACAATTTCCCAAAGAGGGGTCAGGAAAGACCTGCCCCTCACGAGATTGGCCGAGACCAACCACCACTGGAGGGACTGCCGGACCCGGGAGGACAACTGGAAGGGCTGATCCAGCGACCGAGGCTGCCGGTCCCAGGACGCCAACAGATGAAGCTGAAGCGTCCTCGTGTGAAATTGAGCAAAAGGAACTGCCTCGAAAGAGGCGACCATCAACCCTACCAGCCTCATCCCCAGACGGATGGACGGCCGAGGATTGGAAAGAAGGACCCGAGCCAACTCCTGAATAAGATGAGTTTTGGACTGGGGGAGAAACACTCTGTGTTGATGAGAGTCCAACTGCATCCCCAGAAAGGACACCACCCTGGCCGGAGCGAGGGAGGACTTGGGGAAGTTGATCACCCAACCAAAGCTTTCCAGCGTGGAGACCACCATCCTGGTGTCTGTCTCCGATTGATTGAGTGACGGAGCCATGATGAGAAGGTCATCCAAATAAGGTACGACACGAATGCCCCGAGATCTGAAAATGGCCATCACCCCTGCCAGCACCTTGGTGAACACTCTTGGAGCCGAGGTAAGGCCAAAAGGAAGTGCCACGAATTGAAAATGTTGATCTTTCATCACGAATCGAAGAAAACGTTGATGAGCCTGGCAGATGGGAACATGAAGATAAGCATCCTTGATGTCTATGGACGTCATGAAGTCCCCCTGCCGAAGGGAACCGACGGCCGTACGCAAAGTTTCCATGCAAAACTTCCGAATACGGACGAACTTGTTGAGTAATTTCAGGTCCAGGACGGGACGAACCGACCCGTCCTTTTTGGGGACTGCAAAAAGATTGGAGTAGAAACCGAGGCCCATCTCTAAGCGCGGTACCGGCCGGATGACCGCCATTTCTAACAGATTCTTTACCGACGCCAGGAGCCCCTGTGCGGCCAAAGGATCGATGGGCACCCGAGACCGAAAGAACCGTGAAGGAGGGCGAGACTCGAATTCCAGTTTGTAACCGGACGACACCACCTCCCGGATCCATCTGTCCGGAACCTCCTGGTCCCAAACCTGGGAGAAGTGTCGCAATCGTCCCCCCACCCGCACGGGTGAGGGCAGCCCCTCATTGCTGAGCGGGCTTACCAGCAGGCTTGGGCTTGGTGCCCCAGGACCGAGTGGGACGGCCACGGCCCCTCCCCCGAGTCCAACCTGCACCTCTGGTAGCGGGAAAGGAAGCCCCCCTACCCGCTCTGAATCCCCGAAAGGAAGGCCTAACAGTACTTGCCCCCCGAAAGGGACGACGAGGCCTCTTGCGTTGCGGCATTTTACCACCTTTTGCAACTGAATCAATTTTATCACCAGTCGCAAGCCCAAAAAGGGAAGTGCTGTGAGCACCTTTTTAGAAACTAAGTCCGCCGACCACTGGCGCAGCCACACTGCCCAGCGAATAGCCACCAGCATTGCCGCTGTCCTGCTACTCATAGCCAGTGCATCGTCCTGAGTGGTCAGAACATAGGAAACAAAAGACTCACACTGCCTGAGAGCAGTAAACTCCTTACAAGTGGGATCAAGATCCACACACAGATCCTGAATAACAGACCTAACTGCCAATAGAAGAAGCGCCGAAGCACACACCGGGCGCATCGTTGATCCGGCACTAATGAAACCATGGCGAGCGTACTGGTCAATCCGACGATCCTCACCATCCTTAAGGGCAGTGGTCTCAGAAGACTGCACCATAGCCGTGCTAGAGAGCCCTAGCACAGGGGTATCGATGTCAGGGGGAACCGACCAAAGCTTCACCAATTCTGGCGGAAAAGGATAACGTTTCTCCCAACTAGAAGGAATTCCAGTTAACCGCGTGGGATGTTCCCATTCCTTAAGCACAACCCTCTCAAAGTGTTGTTGTCTGGGAAAAAACAAACGCGGCTGAGGCACATTAAACAACTGACCCTTTGGCAGGGTGACAGCCTCAGGCGGATATAAATTCAAAATTTCAAACATCTGAGCCAGAATGGAGGGGGTGTCAAGGGAAACCCCCGCAGCCAAATCGCCAATAGCATCAACCTCAAGCTGATCTGCAGGCTCATCTGACTCCACCAGGAATTCCCCCTCCTCGCCCAGGGAGCAATCGGACCAATCCACAGGCTCACATACCTCATCCTGTGAAGCCGGAGGTACAGGAGAAAGGTGCTTCTGTTTCGCAGTGGCCTTCAACCCTGCTTTGACGGAAATTATCTTCTCGAGGTTGGATAATCATGCAGACACCTCGGATTGCGAATCCCCACCTTTGACAATGTCACACGGGGTCCGGAACAGGGAGGGAGGGGTAGGGGACGATGGAAGTTGCGAAGAGCCAGCAGCCGGAGCGACGGACTGACGCGCAATATTCTGCTTTGCACAAGGAATGCATAATATAACACCATCGCCTGGGAGCGGAGTCCCGCAGCCCCCACACAGCCTGGATGGCCCAGAAGAACCATTTCCGGTATTATCGGAAGCCTCCATATGGTGATTTATGGTATTCGCATAACCATGGGTTTAAGGCATAAGCCACCCGGGATGCCTCTTTATGTTAATGTCCCGGGAGGGAGGATTTAATTTATAATAATGATCCCCTTTTAAATAATTAATTTAATATTTTTATATATATATATATATATATATATATATATATATATATATATATATATATGTCCCAATTTAGAGAAAAAGGACTAGCCAGGTATAATAGAACTGGGAAGCCACTGCATTGAGGGAATCCCAGGATCTGTGGGGGAAAAAACCAACAGTAAGATCCCCAGAAAACAAATGGCAGCATGCAATACAACATTCAAGCAACAATGTAACACATAATAATACACACACCAAAGTGCTTTAACGAGGCCAAAGAAAAACTCTTGTCCTTTGTTTTTCCTCTTTTTTTTTTTAAAAAAAAATCAGTCATGATAACTATAGACGGCCCCACGCGAGGTGAGGCCGCTTACCTGCCCAAGAAAGGCTGAATAGCCAAGGCACCCGAACAGCAGTAATGGCAGCAATGGCAGCAGTAGCAGCAGTAGCAGCAGAGACGAAACTCATATGCGGCTGAGTGCCCCGCACCTGTACTCCTAATGAAAGGAAGGAAGTGCGGCTGGGGCCGGGTTGAATGACGCCGCCGCAACCACGCCCCCCCCCTCTGACGTCATCCAGGCCATGCCCCCCTCCAGATTCAAACCGTGCGGCCCGCCAGACGGCGGTGCCGCAAAACAAGAGGGCGCACAACGCCCTCAGTAGATGGAGGGAGGGGGGGGGGAGACGAAAGCTTGCTAGGCAGCCTGCGCTGCCCAACCGACAGTGCTGACAACGTGGCCCGCCGAACGGCGGTGCCGATTCAAAGAGGAGACAAGGGGGGAGGGGGAGGGGAGCTGTGAGCACCTAAGAAAGGACGCAGGCAGCATCAGGCATGCCTGCCACAGCGCGGCCCGCCCCGGCCGCCCTAAAGCTGACCCAAACTCTGGCCATTCAGGCCAGCAGCAGCCCGCCAAATTGGCAGAACTGCCAGTGAAGATAAACAACGTGCCATGTGAGGAAGAATCAGCCAGGCCAAGTGCACCCTTGCTTGCGGTGCAGCCTGACAAGTGTTAAACAAGTAAAAAACATACAAGTAAAAACATACAAGTAAAACACACATGCATATACACATCCCTCCACTCCCCCCCCCCATAGTGAAGGGAGAAGGGACCGTAACGGGAGAGCAAGGGGCCAAGGGGAACCTCGGGACAGGGGCATCCCAAATCCGGATCACCATGCCGGACAGCCGCATTGCCCCCAAAACAGGGGGTCGAGCGGAGGAGATAAGCTCCTAGGCACCTATAGTGCCATCTACCAATTGCCCAGTGAGCAGCCTAGGCTGGGAGGCTTCCATTTAACCACAAAGGTAACAAACAATCAAAACCGGGCAGAAATAGACCAAAGGGGGTGCCGGGGTAAGACCCCGGCTACCTGCAAGCAGGAGACTTCATTCTTCTGTCTTGTCGTCATGCAGAGAGAAAAACACTGGTGATAAATGGGAGGTACCAGGTATATATAGGCCGGAAGGGGGCTCGTTACAAGACTTCCTCTCTGCAACAGCGTCACCTGGTGGTGAGTAACCCAATCGTGAAGAATTTAAAGGTGAAGCGGGGTGTGTGGCACACTGAGAATAGAGCATCAGTTTTCCTGAAAGGTGCAGTAGCCACCAGATAGTACTTCAGACACCTAACCACATCCAGAGTGCAAAACCCTCTCCTTAGCATTTCTAGGATTAGGGCACAAAGAAGGAAGAACAATATCCTGATTCAAATGAAAGGCAGACACTACCTTAGGCAGAAAGTCAGGTTTGAAACGAAACACCACCTTGTCCTGGTGTCTCATCAGTAGGGGGGCTGAATGGAAAGTGCCGCCAACTCAGACACACGCCTGACCGAAGTGATAGCCACCAGAAATACAACCTTGAGCCTAAGAATGGCCAAGGCAGCATCCTGCACAGGTTCAAAGGGAGCACCCTGCAAGGCTGACAGAACCAAGTTCAGATCCCAAACAGGTACCATAGGCTTACGTGGGGGGCGCACATGAGTGACCCCCTGGAAAAAAGTCCTGATCAGAGGGTGCTGAGCAAAGGACTTCTGGAAGAAAATAGCCAGGGCAGAAACCTGACCCTTCAGAGTACTGAGCTGGAGTCCCATCTCCAACCCATGCTGCAGGAACTCCAGAATCCTGGGAATAGAGAACACACGACAGGGAAGAGACTTAGACTCACACCAGTCAATGTAGGCACGCCAAACCCTGTAATAAATGGAAGAGGAAGACTTCTTCCTAGCTTTAATCAAAGTATCCACAACCGAGGAAGACAGCCCCTTCTCCATCAAGATGGAGGTTTCAGCAGCCAAGCCGTCAAAGCCAGAGTTTGTAAATTGGGATGGCGTAGTGAGCCCTGAGTGAGCAGATCTGGCACCAAGGGCAGAGCGTACTGATCTACTGCCAGTTGCACCACGTCTGCGAACCACACTCTTCTTGGACACCTGGGGGCCACCAGAATTGCTGGCACCCGTTCCAGAACAATCTTGTGCAGAACCCTGCCCAGCAGGGGGATTGGAGGGAAGACATACAGGAACTGAAAGTCTTGCCATGACATTGCTAGCGCATCCAAGGTCAAGGCCAGAGGATCCTGGGACAGAGAGAAAAGAGCTGGGAGCTTGTGATTGTGGCGGGACGCAAACAGATCCACATCTGGTTGGCCCCAACGGTGACACAGAGATTGAAACACCCTGCTACATAGGGACCATTCTCCCTGGCGAGAGGTCCCCCTGCTCAGAGAGTCCGCCAGGCGATTTTCCACCCCCGGGATGTACACAGCTGACATGCAGGGGACATTGGCCTCCGCCCAAGTCAGGATCAGAGATGCTTCCTGGAGGGCCCCCTTGCTCCGGGTCCCTCCCTGATGATTGATGTAGGCAACTGCCGTCTGGATGTCCGAGCGCACCTGAACAGACAGGCCCCGAAGGTGAGTAGTCAAGTGAGCCAGAACTAGCCTGATCGCCCACAGTTCCAAGACATTGATAGGTGTGTGGGCCTCCTGAGGGCCCCACCTCCCCTAGAATCGCAGGGACTTCCAGAAACCCCCCAACCTGACAGACTGGCATCCGTGGTGACCGTCTCCCAGGAAGAGGCGCAGTCCTTTAAAGGGAAACCCAGTGAGGGCCTTCTTGGCAGCGTTGTCAGCAGCCCACTGGCGAGCAGCGTATAGCCACCACGAGGGCAGAAGTTCTGGCACACATTCTGATGGTGTCATCCAATGCTTAGAGGACAAAATTTACAAAAACATCACAACTGGAGAGTGCATTAAACACCTCACAAGGCAAATCATCAGGGGCACTATCAAGCATATTTCTGATAAGGGTTCTAGTGGCCACAGCAGTAATGGCAGAGGCACAGACCGGGCGCAGCGCCGTCCCCGCACATGCAAAGCCGTGGGATGCCAGCTGGTCAATGCGCCGCTCCTCAGCATCCCACAGGGTAGTGGAGTCAGGGGAATGCATGACAGAGGTGTTAGATAGCCCTAGGATCGGGGCATCCACCTGGGGGGGGGGGGGGGGTGACCAACATTTAACCACCTCAGCAGGAAAGGGATACTTCCTATCCCAACTTTTTGGAACCCCGGGAAGTTTACTGGGGCGCTCCCATTGAGCACAAGGTTATGGAAATATGCCTGCTCGGGAAATTCCAAACATGATTTTGCTGTATGGAAAAGCTCCCCTCTTTGTCTGGGAGCCGCAACAGGGAGAGAGATGGACAGAACCTCAAAAATCTGGGTCAATAATCTGTCAGTGTCATCCGGGGCCCAGGGGTCAGAGCCAGAATCGTCATGACCCCTTGGTCTCTCATCAGATGAGCCTGAATCAGAAAAGAGCTCCCCTTCATCAGACGGGGTATAGCCACAAATATTCCAAAACTCCTCAGTTCCCATAGGGAAAAAAGTTACATTAGACGTCAAGTGCCGCTTCTTAGCAGGGGCCTTACGCGCTAAGGACTTAGCAACCAACTGCTCAACAGTAGCCAGTCTAGAAGACACATCAGGCTGAGAATTCCCACTAGTATGCAACTCATTAGGAGTGAGGTTTAAGCTTGGGGGAGTAGGCGAAGTGAAACGAGGTGCAGCCACTGGCAGGCCAGATTGCAATGCAAGCACCTGCTCAGCACAGGGTACACAGACCCGCACCTTGTCAGCGTCAGCATGAGGCTGCCCACACGCTACACACAGCCGGTCGTGTCCCGAAGAGACCCCGGTGACATTATCCTGGGATGCCTCCATATGGTGAATATAGCGGCGCTATATGCCAATAGGGAATAACGCTATATATCAACCCCGGATGCCCCAATAACCCGCTAGGGAAGTGGGAGTATTATTTTTACAAGGCCTACAAGTTATATACTAATACAGGGCAGGGAGAAGCCAAAAGGGTTCGCCCCGCCTGAAAGACATAAGCAGACAAGACCTGTAAGCACACAGTAACAAAAGTGAAAGGTATAAAGCCGCCCGCGAGGGCACTTACGGACCGCGGTAGGTAGGGGTCTGTCGCGCATGGGCCAACCAAGCAGGTTAAAGATGGCGTCGGTATACCTCGAGGGGCGGGCCGGTATCAGCGATCACGCGGAGCGCACCATAGACGGGCCCCGCCCCCCCGAAGAGCGCGAAGCCAGAACGTGCAAGCAGCCAATGACGGCGCACCAGCGCCTGAGGTAATGCCGCCGCTAAGCGCGGAACCAAGTCAGCGCGGCAGCGGCAATTTTAAAAAGACAGTAAAGGCAAGTCAGTGCAGCGGCTGACACAAGACTAAACAGAATAAAAAGAGAGTGTAAAACACAGAATGCATAGCATACACATTTACACACCCCTCCCCCCCCCCCCTTTTCCCCCGAAGGCTACAAGGAGAATGAGGGAGGACAGCGGCCACTTAAACAGGGCCCACCGATGGGCCGGGCCCAAGGGGCACTAGTGCGGGAGGGGCATCCCATAGCCTACCCTTTGGTGGGGGATTGCGGTGGAGCAGCGCTCCTAAGCACCTAGCAGCGGTGCTGCCTACCTTCACCCGACCAGCGCAGCCAAGGCTGGGAGGCATATTACTAGTGGAACGGGTGGGAATAGTCCTACAGGGCCGCAGGCTAATAGCCCCGCTCACCTGCGAGTAGAGAGCCATTTCTCGTCCTTCGCAGCCAGACTGCAGAGAAATTCTGGGGATTTGTGGGAGGTCCCTGGGTATTTGAGGTGCCGGAAGGAGCCTATTTTTGATGTCTCTGCAGTCCAGCGCCATCTGGCGGAGTATATCCCAACTGTAAGTATTAGATTTGGAGCAGGACGTACTGTATACTAAGAATATTGGAACAACGATTACAAAAAGATCACACACAAGACACCCTGATGCGCCCCCAGTTGATCCAAGACAATGTAACTATAGGGAGTTCTGAATATTCTGCCCCCCCCCCCACCACAATGACTACTCCTCTGCTGCCCTGCTCCAGCAGTGCATGGAAATTAACCAATTTGTTATGACAGAATAGTAATTTTCCTAACTAATTGTTAACAAATACAAACCACACTCCAATCAGGAACTTAAAGAGACTGACCACCCAAATAAAAAAAACAAAAGGGCACTTTTGGCCCCGACAGCTGATTGGTCCTATGTGGGGTTTAGCAACTCCCCTGATCGCTGGATCACATCCCGCACTGACCAAGCCCGAACTCCAGTCACCTTCAATTTCATGTTGGAACGTGCCCCTAAGCTCACAGAGGTGCTGCCATGCCCCCTCCATTAAATGCAATGGTGGGGGTGTCCCCGAGACCTGACATGCCCGCTCTATAGTAGCGAATGGAGTGGGTGTGGCAGCGGCTCTGTGACTGATGGTGAGGGGAGAAATCCCGACACATAGGGGCTGGTGACTGGTAGTTGTTGTTCACTGGAGTAATACCGTAATCAGCTGCAGGGGTCAAAAGGTGAATACCTTTTTGTTTTATTATTTGGTTGGTCAACCCCTTTAAGGAAACTGTCAAGGCCAATGAAAAAAACAGATCTGACCTGCTCCCAGACCTCAGTCTCGATCCCTTGTAGTCCTATGGGCTGGGCTGCTCTGGTTGCATTGCTGTCAAAATTAGAGCTGAGAGTGAGCTCCTTAACGGCCCTCGTTGTACATATGAACTTACCAACAGTGGATGCATTTTACAGCTAATGCGATGCAGCCCTGGCTGCCCATCAACAAGGGAGCATGTTACCTTGTGACCAGCAGCAGTTACACGCAGGAGGCCGGATGGGGAGCACTGGTGGGTACAGATGCACAGGTGGAACAATTAGTGCTCAGAAAGTGCTACTGAGGAAGCTATATGGAAATCCACAACCTGTAGTTGGCCCTAGAGGATAGGGATGGGGATGTATGCTGTACACAATTGTACTTCTGTATAATGTGCATACGACTATGGATAATTAAATACATATTATAATTATAAACTTAATCAAATTAAACATGACTAGTCTTGGCCTAGAGGTAAGGACGAGATCACGTGAATAGAAATTTTATTGTTCGGGCATGACTGAAGTGCTCTTGAACAAGGCACCTAGCCAGTGTTAATGTGTATGGGGCGAGAGCAGCTGTATTATGGCTGGCTTTTGCACTGTAGTCTATGGTATATAGTGGGGGTGTGGAAGTGGCCAAAATTGAACTGATCCACACGCATCTAATCACATGATTTTCCAAGTACAAGATGGTGCAAGCTACTCTCCTATGGGCATTATTTTTCAGCTACTAATTTGCTGAAGGGTACACAGGGGTACCAGGGCCTTTTTCTGGGAAACATAATCGATTACGTGTCAGCATACACAAGGTATCTTTGGAGCTCCAGAACGATTAAAATTTCCCAGATCAAACTACCTTAAAACCGGATCTGGAGCACATCAGTCCTTTCTATTCCTAAAATATTTAGCACATCACATTAGCAGAGTGCATTATAAATAAAATGGTATTTTCAGCTCCAAAGTAAAATTAAAGGATATTGAGCTTCAAGGTGGTTGCTGCCTCAATACGAACCTGAAAGACAAGAATAAAGATAAAATAAGTAATTGATACTGCTGCCATATACCATAAAAGTATAAATACAGCATATTGACTGAAAGTGACCATGACAACCTAGGAACAAAGTGAGAAGGGTACCAAAAAACCTCTGCAACTAAAAATTGGTCACCAAAAACATTAGTGTAGCCCCACAAATGGCGTATAGCTTTATTTATGTTTAATGAAATTAATTCTAGAATTCCCAATAGCAATGTATATATAGCTTGATTTGCTTGCCATAAAAGAAAAAAAGGAGAACAAACTTAGCTCGTGCTTAGCTTAGAAGATTGTCTGGAAGTGTATCAGGAAAAAAAAAGAACTAAACAGTACTAAAGACATATTACAGGAAAATAAGCATACATGTGTGCTTATGCTCACACGCAAGAGGCCCAATGAGTCCACCCATCAACTTTTTTTTAAAAGTGGAGCAAAAGTAAAAAAAAAAAAAAAACTATTCGAGGGCTTAACTCCATGGAGATTTTCTGGAATAACAGTCTGATTCGTTTGCTGCAGAACTGCATGGGAGCGGAAATCTTGTCACAAACGTTATGTTGTACAAACACACACACTGAATAATCAGCTGCTAGGGGGATTGTGTGTTAAGGGAAACCTGCGACAATGTATGTTTACCACTGTTCACTGCGAACTCTGGATTTACTGCACTCCCATTCAGCCAATGCAAATGATATGTATTTTCTAAAGTGTAGTAAGCAAGGAGTATTGCACTGATATGTGAGGCAATTTTGACTGTGGGTTTGGATTTTTATATAAGCTGGACTTGTGTATGTGGCAAGATGGCCGCTGCCATGCAGTTATACAGCATAACATCTTCCTGCTATTCTATAACATCTGCATGGAGTTAAGCCCTTTCAAATAGTTTATGTCACTGATTACCAAAGTGGGGCTTTAGGGGTGCAACTTAATAAACTTGCTTTTTTTTTACTTTTGGTCATAATTGTTTTTATTGCTGTAGACATTTGTTCTTCTAGATGCTTAAACACTAGATCCTTTTGCAATGCAGGGGATTTTTTTGTATTTTTTTAGTGTCCCGCTAAACACTTACAGTAGTGTGTATACATGTCCTGTGGGGAACAATGTAACATTGACAAGATAATATTTGTTCTAGATTTCTTTTTGTCAAATTGTGCTATACCACATACAGTTGTCTGTAGCTTCTTTTTTTACCATGCTATCACAGTGGATCATGTTTCTATATTCTAAGTATGTCACACACCCCGCTTCAAGATATTCATAACCTGTGGGTATACTGACCTGAAGAGGGCGATCTGCAGAGATGATTGGAGGAAAGAAAGCCCCTCCCGGTCCATAAATACCTGGGACCTCCCACTCACTACCCCCTGTCTTCATCTCTGCAGGACGGCGAGCAAGTCAGAAGATGATGTCTCCTCCTTGCATAGGGGGAGTTTTCAGGTAGCCGGGAGAATTCCCGGCCAGTTATTTAACTATTTCCGTCAGACTCTTCTACTTATAAGATAAATGCCTCCTCAGCTGTGGCTGCTGGTCTAGACGAGGGTATTTCAGCACCTCTGGTGCCCAGGAGCAAGGCTCCTCCGTGAGACCCTATACAGAGGGTAGACGGTACACCGGGTTGGTGACCCCGGTTTGGGATGCCATGTCCCTTAGTCTTAATATAAGGGTGGCCACTATAGATTCTCCTTTCTTTATGGGGGATGGGGTGTGAGGTCTTTGTCACTTTATCTCTTTATCTTTCCTTTATTCACATTATTAATGTTGAATGTTTTACTGTGTGTTGCCCTTTATTGTATGCTGTGTTTTCACTACCAGCGCCGCGGCCGTTGTTGCTTTTGCCACGGCGCCGGGTAATGGCGGCTTAGAGTCCCTCAGTGAGGTTTCAAATTTACCTCACGCGCTGCGGATGATGGGGGGCGGGGCCGGACTTCGGCGCGAGGCCGGGGCCCGCCCCTCCTCGCCTTTGCGGCTGGGCAGGTGAAAGCACAGTGTCTTTGTGTTACATGTCTTTGTGTTACAGCACCGCGGTCACTTATTTGCCGCGGCGCTGACTCTTGGCGCCCTTTTTCTCTGTTGAGGGGATTTGTCCCCTCATGATTCTCTGATCTATCACCGGCACCGCTGAGGAGCTTCATCTCCTCTGGCCAGGTGGGAGGTGCTTGACGCCGTGCGCGGCCCGCGCTGACCACGCCCCCTTCTCCTCACACAGTTCTCCTCACAGTTCTCTTCCTCTCGGTGTGCGAGCTATTACGTTCTCCGGCGGTTCTGTGAGTGGCATGTTGGCCCCCTCTCCTTCATTTTTTCCTTTGTGTGTCAAGCTGTTTGTTTTACTTGGTTCTTCTGTGTCTTTCAGGCGGACCCACAGTGGCAATTAGGGGGTTTCCTCCTGGTCCTATAGTCCCTGGGTCATTTCGTTTTTCAGCTTTAAAATCCTCCCACGTGGGACATTAAAAGGGCATCCCGGGTCGCTTATTAGCGTAATTCCCTTGGTCATAGCGACTTGCTACAAGTTCACCTTATGGAGGCATCCCAGGATACCGGGCTCCCCTCGGGACAATCCCGGATGTGCATGGGCTGTGGGGTATCCCTAACTGGGGATGATTTATTTTTATGTATATCATGTGCACAACAGACTATTACGCGGAAGTCAGGACCCCAGGCTTCTGGGTCAGCACCGCCGGCTCCATCCCCTCCCCCTCCCATTGTGACCCGTGCCCCATGTGATGTTGTCATGGGGGGGCAGTCGCAATCTGATGTATGTGCCAGATTGGCCAGTATTGAAAAATGTATTTCCTCTACGGTAGCCAAGAAGGCACCGGCCAAGAGAAAACATTTGTCTACGGTTTCTCATTATGAATATGATGATGCGGATGGTCTGGATTGGTCAGATTATTCCCCTCCAGAGGAAGGGGAGGTATTTGAGGATTCGGATAATTCCGAGGATCAGCAAATTGTTGGCGCGGGTTCTGATGGGGGTCAGGGGGTTCCTCGGACACTCCTAATGTTCTGACTCAGATGTTTGAGGTTTTGGCTATCTCGCCTCCGGCGGAGGCCCCTCAACAACAAGGGGAATTTTATGAGGAATCCAGGCCGCGTTTAGAATTTCGTAATCAAAAGCATTTTGATAATATTATTTCCAAGGAATGGGAGAGGCCAGCTCGGCTCCCAGGCATTCCTCAGAGTTGGGATAGAAGGTATCCTTTCCCCGCGGACACGGTTAAGCGCTGGGCTCCCCCCCCCCCCCCCCGAAGTGAACGCCCCAATTTTGGGGTTATCCAACTCAGCCGTTTTGAATAACCCTGATTGTTCCTCTCTTAAAGATGGTGAGGATAAACGCATTGACCAGATGGCTTGTCATGGTTTTGCCAGTATTGGGGCAGCCATACGGCCAGTTTGTGCCTCATCACTGTTGGTGGTGGCTACTAGAAAGGTGGTCAGGGATTTGTTATCCTCGTCCGGCTTGGATCCGGACAGTGATGAATTTCTTGGACTGAAACGTTGTGAGGTTTTTCTGTCCTTCATTTTAGCTGCTCTGGATGATTCCTTGATGATGAGCAGCAGGGCCTCTGCTTTAATGGTGACTATTAGGCGTTCAATTTGGTTGCGCCAGTGGGCGGCCGATTTTGGGTCTAAGAAGTCTCTGACGTCTCTTCCCTTCGTTGGTCTAAGGCTTTTTGGAGATAAATTGGACTCAGTAGCTAAAGGTTGGAAAATTACCTCAACGTAGGAAGCAACATCGTCCCTTTCGAGGGGCGGCTTCCTTCACCCCTTCCTTTCGGGGAGCCAGAGCGGGAAGAGGTTTTGCCTTCCCTTCTACAAGAGGAGACTCCTGGAATAGGGGCAGAGGTCATGCCCGTTCAGGATACAGTTGGGGTTCTAAACCCAGGCCCGCGGCCAAGCCCGCTCAACAATGAGGGGGTGCCCTCACCCGTGCGGGTGGGGGGACGGCTGCGACACTTCTTCCAAGTCTGGATTCGGGAGGTCTCGGACAAGTGGATCCGGGAAGTGGTGTCTTCCGGTTACATGCTGGAGTTCGAGTCCCCCCCCCCCCCCCCCACACGTTTCCTCAGGTCTCGGGTGTCCCCGGACGCACAGGCCGCACTGCAGCTCCGGGCGGCGGTATCGAGTCTTCTAGAAATGGCGGTCATTTGCCCAGTGCCCCCATTAGAACGGGGTCGAGGTTTTTACTCAAATCTGTTCACGGTCCCCAAGAAGGATGGCTCCGTTCGGCCTATCCTGGACCTAAAGATTCTCAACAAATTCGTCAGGCTGCGAAAATTTCGCATGGAAACGTTGCGTTCCGCTATCCACTCTCTTCGTCAGGGGGACTTCATGACGTCCATAGACATCCAGGACGCTTACCTCCATGTTCCCATTTTTCCAGCGCACCAGAGGTTCCTAAGGTTCGCACTGGAGGATCGGCACATTCAATTTGTAGCTCTTCCCTTCGGTCTCACCACAGCTCCAAGGGATTTCACCAAGGTGCTTGCTGGGGTGATGGCTCTTCTCAGAGCTCAAGGAATTCTCATAGTGCCATATCTGGACGATCTCCTCATCTTGGCATCGTCATTCAGCCAAGCGGAATTGGACACCAGGACGGTTCTATCCACTCTGGAGAGATTCGGCTGGGTGATCAACTACCCCAAGTCCTCCCTCTACCCGTCCAGGTTAATATCCTTTCTGGGAATGTCTCTGGATACAGATCAGGACAGAGTGTTCCTTCCTCAGTCCAAGGTTCTTCTGATTCAGGAGTTGGTTCGGTCGCTCATGTCCATTCCTCGACCGTCCATCCGGCTAGGGATGAGACTGGTGGGTTTGAAGGTGGCCTCCTTCGAGGCAGTCCCCTTTGCTCAGTTCACACACAAGGACACTACAGCTCCATCTGTTGTCGGTCTGGAACAGGTCTCCTCAGTCGCTGGATCAATTCTTTCAGATGTCCCCCCGGGTTCGCCGCTCGCTTCGGTGGTGGCTGAACTCAACCAACCTGCTGAGGGGCAGATCCTTTCGGACTCCCCAGTGGGACATAGTCACCACGGATGCCAGCCTCTCAGGATGGGGGGGCTTCTGGAAGGATCTGCAATTTCAGGGTTTGTGGGGTCCCCTGGAAGCCCACGAGCCTATCAATGTTCTGGAATTGAGGGCCATCAGGATGGTTCTTTGTCATTTGACTCATCAACTGCGAGGCTTGCCGGTCCAGGTCCGGTCGGACAATCGGACGGCGGTGGCCTACATCAATCACCAGGGAGGGACCCGCAGCAGGAATGCCCTCAAGGAAGTGTCTCTGATTCTGGACTGGGCGGAGAGCCATGTCCCGTGCATCTTGGCAGTTTACATCCCGGGAGTGGAGAACACGGAGGCGGACTCTGTGAGCAGGCTGTCAGCCCACAAAGGGGAGTGGTCTCTCAATCCCAAGGTCTTTCACTCAATTTGTCGCAGGTGGGGGTCACCGGCGGTGGACCTCTTTGCCTCCCGTCACAATCACAAACTTCCGTCATTTGTGTCTCTGGCGAAGGACCCTCTGGCCCTTGCAACGGATGCCATGTCTCTGAACTGGAGGGATCTGGGTTTTCTGTACCTGTTCCCTCCGTTTCCCATGGTGGCCAGAGTAGTGCGCAAGCTTGCTCTGGAGAGAGCACCAGCAATCCTAGTGGCTCCAAGGTGGCCAAGACAGGTCTGGTTCGCAGACGTGGTAAGGTTGGCAGAAGATCAGTTCGTTCTGCCCCTGCTGCCAGATCTACTCACACAGGGTCATCTTCGTTACCCCAATTTACCAACGCTGGCTTTGACCGCGTGGCTGCTGAAACCTCCATCTTGAAGGAGGAAGGTCTTTCGGATGCTGTGATTCGGACTCCTATTAGTGCTAGGAAGAGGTCCTCATCGTCTGTGTACTATAGGACTTGGAGGTCTTATATTGATTGGTGTGAAACTAGGGCCTTCCCTTGTAGGGAATGCTCTATTTCTAGAACAGGTACAGAAAACCCAGATCCCTCCAGTTCAGTTGCGCTTCATCCTTTGGTTAAGACTTTTTTCCAGGGGGTTACACATGTGCGGCCTCCTAGGAAGCCTTTGATTCCGGTTTGGGATTTGAATTTGGTTCTTTCTGCACTCCAGGGTCCCCCCTTTGAGCCTTTGCACGATATTCCTTTGTCTTCCCTCACGCAGAAGGTGGCCTTTTTGGTAGCTATCACTTCCGTTAGACGTGTTTCTGAGTTGGCGGCTCTGTCTATTCAAGCTCCGTATTTTGAAAGACATCAGGACAAAGTGGTTTTCCGTTTTAAGACGGACTTCCTTCCTAAGGTGGTTTCGTCCTTTCATTTAAATCAGGATATTGTTCTGCCCTCTCTGTGTCCTAATCCCAGCAATGACAAGGAGAGGGCCCTGCATTCTTTGGATGTGGTTCGTGTTGTGAAGTATTATTTGGTGGTAATGTCTGCCTTTCGCAAGACTGATGCATTCTTCGTGGTGCCATTTGGGCCCAAGAAGGGTCTAGCACCCACAAAGTCTACCATCAGCAGGTGGATTCGTCAGGCCATTGTCGGGGCCTATTCTGCTAAGGGGAGAAATCCTCCCTTTCGTGTTACAGCTCATTCTACTCGTGCGGTTGGGGCTTCCTGGGCTTTTCAGCACCAAGCCTCTGTTGAGCAAGTTTGCAAGGCCGCTACCTGGTCTTCTGTTCACACTTTTTCCAAGTTTTACAAGGTTGATGTTCGGGCCTCAGCGGATGCTGTTTTTGGCCGCAAAGTTCTGCAGGCTGCAGTAGTTTAAGTTGTGCTTTATACCTTGTTTTGGATCCCCACCCCTTATGGACACTGCTTTTGGATGTCCCACAGGTTATGAATATCTTGAAGCGGGGTGTGTATACATACTTAGAATAATACCATTTTGTGAATACTCACCTTGTAAAATGGGTATTATAAGTATGTCACACACCCCGCTTCAACCCGCCCTTTTGTATTCTGGATCCTTCATTTTGTGAACTTTGCGTTGTTATGACTTATTTTTGGCTCTTCCTGGTCCCTTACCTTACTGCTTTCTTTATACTGGGTAGTGAGTAGGAGGTCCCAGGTATTTATGGACCGGGAGGGGCTTTCTTTCCTCCAATCATCTCTGCAGATCGCCCTCTTCAGGTCAGTATACCCACAGGTTATGAATATCTTGAAGCGGGGTGTGTGACATACTTATAATACCCATTTTATAAGGTGAGTATTCACAAAATGGTATTTTTTCTATTTTATAAAAAAGAAATTGAAAATTCTCTTCTACATATCATCTGCTGAACAGAGATCATAGGACTGGATTGCAATGAGAGAGTGCTTGGCCCTCACAGACAGGTATATATTCAACCCTGGAGCTGCTTGCCACTTACATGTATTATTTAGTGGACACAACAGTAATGTTTTATTGCTACTGACCAAAACACCATTAAGCATTTGCAATCTGGGGATGTACACATTCTCAGTGTATATTACAATCTGCAATTGGCATTAGTAATCAACAATTTTCAGGGTCAATATTTCTCTGCCATTTTTCGAATAATGGCAAGGCTGCACAGCTATTCCCAAATCACCAATATTACATACAAGGCATCCAAGTAGAGAGGGTTATTGATTTAAATGGCAGAGGTGTAATAGTTCTCTCACTGCCTGTAACAAGTGCTGAAAACTTTCTGAAATGAAGAAATAAATGAAGAAGGGACTGAGCCCTTACAAATCTAAAAAAGTCACGCAACACTGGTTTACAGTAATAGGAAATATAAAATAAGAAAGCACCTGGATGATTCTTTATTGAGGAACACAGAAAAAAAAAAGGCTAGCAAAATGGCAGCGAGAATAAAAGTAACAGGCACCACAAGCTCCTCCCACATATATTCTTATTATTATTTTGTACATTCTGCATCTACAAAGCCCCTTAGCTGTAGCCCAGACACCTGTATGACTCAAGGAACAAAGGTCAATAACCTATGGAATTTACATTTCCCAGGTGTTTAACAAGGGTTGTTAACGGCAAGCACGTGAAATATAAATGGCTGCAAATCTGCCAGCCATGCCAATTTCATGTGCCTGACGCATGCCTGGCTTACAGGCAAAAAAAAAAAAAAAAATACAATTCTGTGAGTATTCACCTGTAGAATTGTTTTTGTAGTATACAGCACGCCCTGTTTCACTTATTCCTTACGTCTGGGTTATCCGCCACAAGGTGGCGCAGTGGACTGCAGAAAAACTTGTGGCATCTCCGGCCCTATAAAAAGCCAGGAACCTCCCACAAATTCCCAGTGTTACAAAACAGTTAGACAAGAAGCCGGGAGAACAAAAATGAAAAAAATCCCAAAATGAACATTTGAACAAATCACCATACAGAGGTGACCAAGAATAATAATAACAAGGGAGGGATGAAACAGGACGTGCTGTATACTACAAAAACAATTCTACAGGTGAGTACTCACAGAATTGTATTTTTCCAAGTATACAGCACGTCCTGTTTCACTTATTCCTTACGTCTGGGACATCCAAAACCAGTGTCCGTAAGGTAGGGTGGGATCCCGAAAAAGCAACGGCGGGCAGTTCAAACCACTGCCGCCTGAAGAACCTTGCGGCCAAAAGCAGCATCAGCTGAGGCCCTAACATCAACCTTGTAAAACTTTGAAAAAGTATGAACAGAAGACCAAGTTGCGGCCTTACAAACTTGTTCAACAGAAGCTTGGTGCTGAAAGGCCCAAGACGCACCAATAGCACGAGTGGAATGAGAAGACGGAAGGGAGGATCCTTCCCCTTAGCAGAATAGGCCTGCACCAACGCCTGACGGATCCACTTGCTGATAGTGGATTTAGCCGGAGGCAAACTCTTCCTAGACCCAGAAGTGAGAACAAACAGAGCATCAGACTTCCTAAAAGTCTCAGTAGCAACCAAAGAGAACTTCAGAGCCCGGACCACATCCAGAGAATTCAGAGTCCGCTCCTTGGAATTAGCAGGATTAGGACACAATGAAGGCAACACAATGTCCTGATTGAGATGAAAGGTAGACGCAACCTTAGGCAAGAAATCTGGCTTAAGCCAAAAAACCACCTTATCCTGATGCCGCTCAAAATAAGGAGGTTTGAAGGAAAGTGCCGCTAGCCCAGAAACTCACCTTACAGAAGTGATAGCCACCAAAAAGGCTACCTTAAGAATCAAAATGGGCAAGGCGGCCTTACAAAGGGAGGCCCTTGCATAGCAGACAACACCAGATTCAGATCCCAGACTGGTAGCAAAGGCTTACGGGGTGGACGCACATGAGAAACGCCCTGGAAACAAGTTTTAACCAGCTGGTGATTGGCAAAAAATCTTTGGAAAAAAATTGGCAGAGGTGAAACATGGCCTTTGAGGGAAATAAGTTGAAAGCCCAAATACAAACCATGTTACAAAAATTCCAGAATTCTGGGAAAAGAAAACACCCTACAGGGAAGAGACTTGGACTCACACCAGGTAATGTAAGCATGCCAGACCCTGTAATAGATAAAAGACGAGGACTTCTTCCTAGTTCCTAATCATGGTATCAACAACAGAAGCAAGTAAAACCTTTTCCATCAAGATGGAGGTTTCAGCAGCCAAGCCGTTAAAGCCAGCGTTTGTAAATTGGGGTGGCGTAGCTGCCCCTGAGTGAGGAGATCTGGATCCTTGGGCAAGACGTACCGGTCTACTGCCAACTGCACAACGTCTGAGAACCAAACCCTTCTTGGCCAACAAGGGGCCACCAGGATGGCAGGTACCTGCTCCTGGACTATCTTGCGCATGACCCTGCCCAGGAGAGGAAACAAAGGGAACACATAGAGAAGCCGAAACTTCTTCCAAGGAATAGCCAATGCATCCGTGGCAAAGGCCAGAGGAACCTGAGACAGAGAGACAAATCTGGGAAGTTTGTGATTGTGACGAAACGCAAACAGGTCCACGTCCGGCTGCCCCCAGCGATGACACAGGGAGAGAACACCCGGTTGTTGAGGGACCATTCCCCCATACAAGACGTCTCCCTGCTCAGGGTGTCCGCCTCCTGGTTCTCCACCCCCGGAATGTAGACCGCCGAGATGCCGGGAACATGCTGTTCCGCCCAAGACAGGATCAGGGACACTTCCTTGAAGGCTCGCTTGCTCCGAGTTCCTCCCTGATGAATGATGTAGGCAACCGCCGTCTGGTTGACTGAGCAGATCTGAACAGCACGACCCCGAAGGTGAGTGGTTAGGCGAGAAAGAACCAATCTGATCGCCCTCAGTTCCAGGACTTTGATGGAAGCATGGGCCTCTTGTGGGCTCCACCGACCCAACCGGTCAGACTGGCATCTGTGGTGACTCTCTCCCAGCACGGGGGCAGGAAGGTCCTGCCCACTAGAAGGTTCCTGGAGTCCAGCCATGACGAGAGGGACCATCTGGCCAGAGGCGACAGAGCAAACGCTTGATCCAAGGACAAAGGGTCCCGATCCCAAACTGACAAGAAGATTAACTAAAGATGTCTCATGTGAGACTGAACAAAGGGGACTGCCTCGAAGCAGGGCACCATCAGGCCCACAAACTGCATCCCCTGACGGATGAAGGGATGAGGATATGATAGCAGAGCCCGAGCCTGCATCTGAAGATCCTCCACCTTCTGCTGAGGAAGGAATACCCCGACCTGTGAGGTATCCAGAGTCATGCCCAGAAAGGACCTCATCAAGAACGGCGGCAGAGAAGACTTGGGAAAGTTGAACACCCAGCCGAAGGACTCCAGAGTGGAGGTCACCATCTGAGTGTCCTGCTCGGCCCGAGGAAAGGACTGGGCCACAATCGAACACCCGAGGTGCCGAGGTGATACCGAAGGGCAGAGCCACAGACTGGTAATGCTGATCCTCCAGCGCGAACCTTAGAAATCTCTGATGTCCTGGAAAGAAAGGCACATGAAGATAAGCATCCTTGATGTCCACAGGGGTCATTAAGTCACCCGGGCGAAGGGTACTGACAGCAGAGCGTAGCGTCTCCTTACGAAAATGCTTGAATCTGACAATTTGTTAAGTCCCTTCAGATCTTGTAACCGGAGGACAATACCTCCTGTATCCACCAGTCTGAGACGTGAAGCCTCCAGACGTGAGCAAAGAGCCAAAACCGTCCCCCCACCCGGAGGGGTGAGGGCGTCCCTTCATGCCTGAGGGGGCTTGTGAGAGGGTTTGGGCTTGGTATCCAGGAGAGACCAGGACAACCACGGGATCTGCCACGGCCCCAAGAATCTCTGCGGCCACTAGATAAGAGGGAGCCACGACCTCCTGTGGGAGCCGAAAGGAAGGGAGGAGGATGGAGGACCCCCGAAATGGCCTCTAAATCAGAACAAGGTAAGAGAGTACTATAGTCCCCCCCCCCCCCGCTACCAGCTGTAGCACCATCAAGGAGACGCTTAAGCAGCCTCTTGAGGGCAATAGCAGTAACAGCAGCGGCAAAGGTCGGACGCAATCCAGCCCCCACACAGGTAAAAGCATGGCAGCCCAATTGATCCATGCGCCGGTCCTCACCATCCCTCAGAGAGGTAGTGTCAGGGGAAAGCATGACCGAAGTATTCGACAAGCCTTCTTAACAAGATCAGCAGGAAAGGGATACGTTTTATCCAACCCTTGGGCACAGCAGGCAGCCTGCTAGGACGTTCCTATTCTTTAAGTACCAAAATGATAAAATGTTCCTGCTCAGGGAACTCTAGACGCTGTTTATCAGGGCGAAAGAGCTCCCCCTGCTTTCTCTTAGCCACCTCAGGGGCAGCAATGTGCAATATATCAAAAATATGTGACAGCAGATTATCAGTGTCCTCAGGGTACCATGAATCCTCTCCGGACACCGACCCAGGGTCACTATTGCAACCCTCCTGCTGGTTCCCAGAGGAGTCTGAATTCTGGGAAAGTCCCCCCATCTCAAGGGGGTGACAGCCACCAAACTCATCAATCCCCACATACACCTTAGCAAGGGGGGAGGGCCTGGGATCCAGGTTCCGCTTCTTGCCAGAGGCCTTCCTAGGAACAGGCCTGGCAAGCTGCCTCTCAATGTTAGCCACCCGCAGAGCCAAATCAGAATGAGACTCCCTGCTAACAGTGCCCTTACAGGGTCCTAGTTGCAGGAGCGGGGGAGTAGGGGAAGCAGAGGAAGGCGCAGAGCTGGGAAGCGAAGCAGGCAAACCAGCTTGTAGTGCAATGACACTGTCAGCACATGGCATTTGCACACCGTGACACTGTTAATCACAGGGAGATACCCACACATGGAACATAGCCGGGCTTGCTCCGCAGGGCCCCCAAGCACACTATCCCCTGAAGCCTCCATATTGGTGATTAACACAGGTGCAATAGACCAGTAGTGGGTAAAGGCTTAAGGCAGAAGCCACCTGGGATGCCCTCCCACGGGATGCCCCCAGAAGTCTATTTTGTGTAGGGGGAGGAAGGAGTAAGCCGGGAGAACCACAACCCAATGGTATCCCACCTGAAAGACATAAGTAAAAATACACATGAGCATCCCGCAGCACATGAAAATCCCAGGGTCAATAACCCCCCCCCCCCCCCCCAAGGGGGACTCACGGACCAAAGACATTGCGGGGTCACTCAGGCACAGACTGCTAGGTAAAGCGATACACCAGGGAAAGCAGCGCTGCAGCCGGGAATGAAGAAAACCAGACACGCAGGTTGTACAAAATGGCGCCGGCTGAGGTACCTCGAGGGGCGGGCCGCAGGGGAACAGCGCGATCCACAGCATCACCAGGCCCCGCCCCCCATCGAAGAGCGCAAAAACGACGCTCACGTGACCCGGCCGGGGCCCTGACAAAGCAAAATTACCTCATGTTATAGCGCCCACAGCCGTGGAGCGTAGTACAAAGCTGCATGACAGCTAAAAACACAAAAAAACACACCAAAATTGCCAAATTACTTCAGAAAACACCACACGTGACCTGCCCGGCACCATGACAAAGCAAAATGACCTCAGGTTATAGCGCCCACAGCCGCGGAGCGTAGTACAAAGCTGTGCGGCCGCTAAAAACATAAAAAAAAACACACCAAAATCGCCAAATTACCTCCGAAAACACCACGCGTGACCTGGCCGACGCCATGAAAAAGCAAAATTACCTCAGGTTATAGCGTCCACAGCCGCGGAGCGTAGTATAAAGCTGCGCGGCAGCTAAAAACACCAAAAAACACACCAAAATCGCCAAATTACCTCAGAAAAAACCACACGTGACCTGGGCGGCGCCATGACAAAGCAAAATTACCTCAGGTTATAGTGCCCACAGCCGCGGAGCGTAGTACAAAGCTGCGCGGCCGCTAAAAACATCAAAAAACACACCAAAATCGCCAAATTACCTCAGAAAACACCACTCACCACCACTGGCACCCCCTCCCCGAACGGAGTCAGAGAGGGGGAAAAGAGAGGAAGATGAGGGAAGGCAGCGGCGATTATCCATGGCCAGGGAGGGGAGGGGGTTGGGAGCCCCAGAAGTAAAAGAAGAGGACATAGTCCCCAAATAACTCACCCCCTCAGTAGGCAGTGCACGAACTCCGCATCCCAATCAGACTCACCATAAAGCCTATGGCCGGCTCCCCTTTGTAGTACAGGGTCTGCGGCTTGGAGCAGTGCTCCTGGAGCACTTGACCCTAGTGCTCTTCTACCTTCACCCGATCTGTCAGCCGAGGCTGGCAGCCAGTGGGAGTCCAGAATCGGACGGGAATAGACTAGCAGGGCCGCAGGCTTGGTTGCCTCGCTCACCTGCACGAGAGAGAAAGACATCTTCTATCTTCGCAGTCCGACTGCAGAAGGAAAACTGGGAATTTGTGGGAGGTTCCTGGCTTTTTATAGGGCCGGGAGATGCCACAAGTTTTTCTGCAGTCCACTGCGCCACCTTGTGGCGGATAACCCAGACGTAAGGAATAAGTGAAACAGGGCGTGCTGTATACTTGGAAAAATAAATACAAAACCTCACCTACACCCAGGATCCAGCTATGGGGTTTGCCTCTATCCCTGGGGAACATCCGATACTGGGACTGGGTTCTTCAGCGGGACAGAGAATCTCTTGAGCTTCTTACATCTCCTGCCCTACTGCAGGGAGAGGCTTTTTATAACGCGACTAAGATTCCCTCGGCTCACTCCACCAGTATAAAAGGCCCCTCCTTACAGTGGGAGACAGACCAGAAGCAGTAGTGAGTGGCGGAAGCTGGGGGAAGGCTGGGAACATAATCCTGTGCCCCCCTGCCTCTAATTTCCTAGCAAGAGTGCACTATGACATTTGCTACTATGTGCACTGTCAAGGGTTAAATCCTTAAAAAAAAAAAAAAAAATGTCTCTGTGGTACTGTTGTAAAAGGGAGAAATGTATATATATTTTTTTTACCCACAATATGGTTTTCAAGAAAAAAATAAAAATAATATTTTTCATTTTTTCCACATATTTCACACAAAAATATTGTGAAAGGACTGAAAACATTACAAACAAGTCATTTCATGTTAAAGCCCAAACTCTGCTGAAAAACAATATATAATTTTAGTAATATATAGTGTAAAATGTTTAAAGTGGACCAAAACTCAACCTGGAGTCTATGAGACTACAGGGCAGACAAACTCCCTCCCCATGGGGCATTCAGATTCGGGATGCCATGCTGTGTAAAACCCCCCAGGTCACCCAGTAAACGCACCTTCTCCCCGTTCCAACGCATTCCAACTCACCTCCTCCCCATTCCAACACGATTCGAGATGCTCTGCTGTGTACACATCCCCCCCCCCCCCCCCCCGGGTCGCTCAGTAAACTCAGCTTCTCCCCGTTCCAACGTGAGCGAAGCCACTTCCTGCTATACCTTTAGCAGGGAGCGCACTCATGCCAGGCATTTGTGAATGGCTGACACGGGCATGCTCCGTGTTAGAGGGAGACAGGACTCGGCTAGACTCAACTAAAGCAGAGTCTTAGACGAGTGGGCGGAAGCAGATCCAATGTAGGACCAGGAAAAGATGAGTTACATAGAGCGACCAGGGGGGTTTAACCCTTTAAGTGCCAGCCTACCTGGAGTTTTTGTCACACTCTGTTGCCAGACCATTTTGCACTATTTTGCACTCCCCATGATCAAGTGTGATTTTTGAAGGGATTTCCAGGGATTTCCCAGGAAAATGATATATTGTTTTTTTCAGCAGAGTCTGAGCTTTAACATGAAATGTCTTGTTTGTCATTTTTAGGTGTATTCTCAATATTTTTTGGCGAAATATGTGCAAAAAATTAAAAAAAATCTATTTTTAACAATTTGTAGTGTTTTTTTGTAATAAAAAATGTAAGTTTGTCAATAAAATCTTATTGCGTGTGAAATCCCAATTTCTCCCGATCACAGCGGTACCACATATGTATTGGTAGACACCCTTTCCAGCCCAGAAGACTACCCCAAACTGAAACAGAGCTTTAGGGGATTTTCAGAAAAAATAGAACTGTGATATGCACTATGCGCACCTTGCAGTTTTTCCAGAAAAACAACCCTTTACATTTCAAATACCCCCCACAAACTATATATTCTCTGGAAGTACACATCTCAGGCTTTCTATTTGTACCAGGCTTGTTGATGTGGCCACAGTTTTCTGGAAGTAATCCCTCAATGTATTCTTTGGTTGCAAAGAGTTTCCCTAAAAAAGGATAAAAAAGCAGAATAAAAGCCACATTTTCCTAAAAAAAACTATATACAAACAAAAAAAAAACAAGTATAATCTGAAAAAGCAACATCCCCCGAACAGAACGATACCCAACATGCATAGTTACTGTCAAGGGAAGAGTTGCCAAACACCCCAAAGTAAAGCATGAGCATAACGGTAATTTTTCTTGAAAATTTCAGCTCTGCAGACAAAGTGCGCACCTTGCGATTTTTCAACCAAAACAACCCATAAACCATATATTCCCTGAAAGTACACATGTTAAGCTTTCTAAGCGTACCCAGCTTGTTGTAGTGGGCTCATCTTTCTGGAAATGATCCCTCAAATAATTCTTTGGTTGCGCAGGGTTTCCCTAAAAAATTTATAAAAAAGCTGAATAAAAAACACCTTTTCCTAAAATATAAATATGCAAACAAGAAAACACAAGCTAAGTCTGAAAGCACAAGGTCTCCCGAACAGAACAATACCCAGCATGCATAGCTACTTTTAATCCTTTTAATTGCCAGCCTACTTGAGATTTTGTCACCCTCTGTTGACAGGACATTTTTCCCCATTTTGCGCCATGTTTTGCGACATTTTTGCTGGAATTTTCAGGAAAATTATATCCCCCGAAGGTCCCCCGAACAGAACAATACCCAGCATGCATAGCTACTTTTAATTGCCAGCCTACTTGAGATTTTGTCACCCTCTGTTGACAGGTCATTTTTCCCCATTTTGCGCCATGTTTTGCGACATTTTTGCTGGAATTTTCAGGAAAATTATATATATATATATATATTTTTTTGCAGCAGCAGAGTTTGGGCTTTAACCCTTTAAATGCCAGCCACGTAAAATTTACGTGGTTGCCTCTCCGCCACTTAAGTGCCAGCCACGTAAATTTTACGTGCCTGGCATTCCCCAATCACAGTAAAAAAAGTCACTTACCTGACCCCTTGTTTGATCCGGCCGGGTCTCCTCTTCAGCCAGCGGGGCTCCGATCGCCGATCGGGGCTCCTCCGGCTGCAGGGGAGGTCCCGGAATAGGGTGCCCCCCCCCCCCCGTTTCAGCAGCCGCCGGGATTGCCTGTTAAAAAAAAAAAAAAAAAAAAATGACAGTTACTCACCTCCGCTCCTGCCGCCTCTCCACTTCATGGGGGGGACTCCGATCAACCCCCCGGCTCTTCTGTCTTCTGGAGAGGGGCATAACAGCCCTCCCTCCGCCGCAGCTTCCGATGGCGGCCGCCATCTTGGATTTTAGCACGCCCCCCCGCCCCGGCCGGATCCAACGAGGGGTCAGGTGAGTATTTTTTTTTTTTTTTTTGCCCGCTAGCAGGGGTAAATTCCAGGCACGTAAATTTTACGTGGCTGGCACTTAAGTGATGAAGAGGCAACCACGTAAATTTTACATGTTTGGCATTTAATGGGTTAACACAGCGGGATATCCCCGATCCGGGTGCCCTGGGGGCAGAGACTAAAACCCATGATAGTCAAAATCCTGGGTTTTGGTCTACTAGCTTTCCTAGTATAAATCAGGGTAATGTCCCCCTTGCTATGGCAAACACACAGAAGAACCAAATAACTGCTTGGTAAAGTAGAAATAGCCCATAATAACCAGCATATCAGACATGATAGGCTGGGACCAGCTTATTATCAAATGAAATGGATTTTACTTTGAGTATAATTAAACCCTTCTTTCTCTTTAACTCATTTAGTTCCAATGCTTTAGTCTAGTATACATGGTAAGGTCCTAAAGCAGTGCCAACAAAGGGAGGGGAGAGGGGAAAACCACGAACAGGGCAGAGGCTGCTGAAAAGACTAAAAAGCTTTAGCTTCGAAGCAAACAGACAGCTAGGACAGTAAAGTGCTGTCTAGAGAATCTTGCAGTGAAAAACAGCCTCCTCACAACCACCCAGTGGAATCTGTAAAAAGGTGTGAGTGTGGCCTTTGCTGACTTGAGCTACAAAGGCTTGGTGGCAGAAAAAATTATAGGCTTATCATAGGAAGACAGTGGTAACATCTAAGAGCTCCGACTGTACCTGGAGAGATTTTATTTCATGGCAGAAGAATATTTAAAAAAGGGGGAAAACATCTGGTGCAGGAGTAGTAGCAGCAAAGCAAAGCAACTTTAGTCATTTTTTCAAAATCAAGCATGTTAAGCTTCAACACATTCTATAACTAGGATTACTGCCATACCAGGCATACTACCATAAAAAAATCACCCTTATAGACCATGGGGTTTAACCTCTTATTCATCATTGATGCATGAGGCTACACAGCACCTTGTGATCCATTGCCTGGTACTTTCATCTTCCTGGGCTCCCTCAAAGCAGAAAAGACAATTCTGTGAGTACTCACCTGTAGAATTGCTTTTTACCATGCATGGCACAGCCTGCTTGATGAAGTCATTACATCTGGGTTATTCCACCACAAGGTGGCGCAGTGTACTGCAGAAGAGTTGTGGCTCCTCCAGGTACCATATAAAAACGGAATTACCATAGACTTATCCAGTGTTGACAAGCAGTTATTTCAAGGAACCGGGGGATAATAAAGGTAAAACGGGTAACAAAACTCCAACTAACTTGGAACAATCACCATAAAGAGGCAACCAAGAACAACGATAACAAGGGTGGGGTGAAGCAGGACGTGCCATGCATGGAAAAAGCAATTCTACAGGTGAGTACTCACAGAATTGTCTTTTTCCCATTGCATGGCACGCCCTGCTTCACGAAGTCATTACATCTGGGACATCCAAAAGCAGTGTCCATAAAGTAGGGTGGGATCCCCAAAGAATAACAACAGGCAGTTTAAACCACTACCGCCTGAAGTACCTTGCGGCCAAAAGCAGCATCAGCTGAGGCCTTAACATAAACCGTGTAAAAGTTGGAAAAATTATGAACAGAAGACCAACAGACGGCCTTAAAAACTTGTTCAACAGAAGCTTGGTGCTGAAAAGCCCAAGACGCACTGATAGCACGAGTGGAATGAGCAGTAACCCTAAAAGGAGGAACCTTCCCCCTGGCAGAATAGGTCTGCTCCACCGCCTGACGTATCCACTTGCTGATAGTGGATTTAGCAGGAGGCAAACCCTTCCTAGGACCAGTAGGAAGAACAAAAAGAGCATCAGACTTACTGAAATACTCAGTAACAACCAAATAAAACTTCAGAGCCCTGACAACATCCAAAGAGTGAAGGGTCCGCTCCTTGGAATTAGCAGGGTTAGGACACAAAGAAGGCAAAACAATGTCCTGATTGAGTTGAAAAGCAGACACAACCTTAGGCAAGAAATCCGGCTTAAGCTGAAACACTACCTTATCCTGATGCCTTTCAAAATCAAGAGGTTTGATGGAAAGCACCGCCAGCTCAGAAACACGCCTGACAGAAGTAATGGCCACCTTAAGAGTCAGAATGGGCAAAGCAGCCCCACATATAGGCTCAAAGGGAGGACCCTGCAAAGCAGACAACACCAGATTCAGGTCCCAAACTGGTAGCATAGGCTTAAGTGGCGGACGCACATGAGTAACACCCTGGAAAAAAGTCTTAACCAACCTGTGATTGGCGAAGGATCTTTGGAAAAAAATTGCCAGAGCTGACACCTGTCTCTTGAGGGTACTAAGTTGAAGGCCGCATCCAAACCATGTTGCAAAAATTCCAGAATCCTGGGGATAGAAAACACCCGACAAGGAAGAGACTTGGACTCACACCAGGCAATGTAAGCATGCCAAATCCTGTAGTAGATAACGGACGAGCATTTCTTCCTAGCCCTAATCATGGTATCAACAACAGAAGCCGGCAAACCCTTATCCATCAGGATGGAGGTTTCAGCAGCCAAGCCGTTAAAGCCAGCGTTTGTAAATTGGGATGGCACAGTTGTCCCTGAGTGAGCAGATCTGGATCCTTGGGCAGGACATACTGATCTACTGCCAACTGCACGACATCTGCGAACCACACCCTCCTTGGCCAACAGGGGGCCACCAGAATGGCTGGTACCCCTTCCTGAGCTATCTTGCGCAGCACCCTGCCCAGCAGAGGGAATGGAGGAAACACATAGATGAGCCGAAACTCCGTCCAAGGCATTGCTAGCGCATCTGTGGCGAAGGCCAGAGGGTCCTGTGACAGGGAGACAAACCTGGGAAGCTTGTGATTGTGGCGGGACGCAAACAGGTCCACATCCGGCTGACCCCAGCGGCGACACAAGGAGTGAAAAATCTTGTTGCTGAGGGACCATTTCCCCGGCCGAGAAGTCCCCCTGCTCAGGGAGTCTGCCTCCTGGTTCTCCACCTCCGGAATGTAAACCGCCGAGATGCAGGGGACATTCTCTTCCACCCAAGACAGTATCAGAGACACTTCCTTGAGGGCTCGTTTGCTCCGAGAACCGCCCGACCCCGAAGGTGTGTGGTCAGCCGAGACAGAACCAACCTGATCGCCCTCAGTTCCAGGACATTGATGGGAGCATGGGCCTCCTGGGGGCCCCACCAACCCTGGAACTTCAGAGACTTCCAAAAGCCCCCCCCCCCCCCCAACCAGTCAGACTGGCATCCGTGGTGACAGTCTCCCAGCACGGGGGCAGAAAAGTCCTGCCCACTAGAAGGTTCCCTGGGTCCAGCCACCACGAGAGGGACTGTCTGGCCAGGGGGGACAGAGCAAACTCCTGATCCAGGGACACAGGGTCCCGATCCCAAACTGACAAGAGGTGCAACTGAAGAGGTCTCATGTGAAACTGAGCTAAGGGGACCGCCTCGAAACAGGACACCATCAGGCCCACCAACTGCATCCCTTGCCGGATGGAGGGATGGGGACACAAGAGCAGAGCCCGTGCCTGCTTCTGAAGGCCCTCCACATTCTGCTGAGGCAGGAATACCTTGACCTGAGAAGTATCCAGAGTCATGCCCAGAAAAGACCTCACCAAAGATGGAGACAGTGAAGACTTGGGATAGTTGATCACCCAGCCGAAAGACTAGAGAGTGGAAGTCACCACCAGAGTATCCTTCTCGGCCTGATGAAGAGACGAAGCTGCAATCAGAAGGTCGTCCAGGTAAGGGAGGATGTGAATGCCAGCACCTTGGTGAACACCCGAGGGGCTGAGGTGATACCGAATGGTAAGGCCACAAACTGGTAATGCTGATCCTCCAGAGCGAACCTGAGAAATCTCTGATGACCCGGAAAGATTGACACGTGAAGGTAGGCATCCTTGATGTCCACGGGGGTCATGAAATCGCCCAGGCGCAGGGTACTGACAGCCGAGCGTAGAGTCTCCATGCGAAAATGCTTGAACCTGACAAACTTGTTGAGACCCTTCAAGTCCAGGATGGGCCTCAGGGACCCGTCCTTTTTGGGGATGGGTGAGGAGGCTTGGGGGAAGACTTGGACTTGGGGCCCCATGAGAGACCGGGACGACCACGGCCCCAAGAATCCCTGCATGTACCCGAGAAGAGGGAGCCACGCCCTCCTCTGGGAGCACGAACGGAGGGGAGGGAAGAGGAGGGCTCCCGAAAAGGCCGATATATATATATATATATATATATAGCCACCAAAAGGGCAGAGGTCCTACCACACATCCGTACTGCATCATCCGTGGCAGTATGTACAAAGGCAACAAAATCAGAGCAAAGCAAAAGGGACCTATAATCCTCCCCCTTTACCAGCCGTAGCGCCCTCCAGGAGACGCTTGAGCTGTTTCTTAAGAGCAATAGCTGTAATGGCAGCAGCGCAAACCGGGCGCAGCCCAGCCCCCACACACGTAAAGGTATGGCAGGCCAACTGATCCATGCGCCGGTCCTCGCTGTCCCGCAGTGTAGTAGTGTCAGGGGAAAGCATGACCTAGGTGTTGGACAGCCCTAGCACGGGAGCGTCCACCTCAGGAGGACATGACCATCGCTTTACCAGGTCGGCAGGAAAGGGATACCTCATATCCCACCCTTTGGCCACCGCGGGCAATCTACTAGGACGTTCTCACTCCCTGAGCACCATATTAGTGAAATGGCTCTGCTCAGGGAACTCCAGATGCTGTTTATCAGGACGAAAGAGCTCACCCTGCTTCCTCTTAGCCACCTCAGGGGGGACAATGTGCAAGATTTCAAAAATGTGGGTTAACAGGCTGTCAGTGTCCTCAGGGAGTTAGGTGCTGCTTCTTGCCAGAGGCCTTACGTGGAGCAGGCATGGCAAGCTGCCTTTCAATACTGGCCATACGCAGTGCCAGATCAGACTGGGACCCCCCGCTAGTATCCCCCTCACTGGGGCCTAAATGCAGGCGCGGGGGTAAGCGATGCCGAAGGGGGCGCAGAAATGGAGAGCGAAGCAGGCAGCCCAGCCTGGAGCGCAAGGATACCTTGGGCGCACGGCACGCACACCGTGACACTGTTACTCACAGGGGCTACCCCACATATGGAACACAGCCGGGATTGCCCCGAAGGACCCCCAAGCACGCAATCCCCAGAAGCCTCCATATGGTGATTAAGAAAGGCGTAATAGGCCAGCACAGGGAAAAGGCTAACAAGAGCCACCCGGGATGCCCCCAGAAGCCAATAAGGGAAGATGAGGGATGGTAAGGGGTAGTACTGGGAAAAACCACAACCCACAGTTGTCCCGCCTGAAAGACATAAGTAAAGACACAAGTATCCCACAGCACATGCCCCAAGGAAACCAAAACCCCTCTAAGGGCCCCAGACGCGCAGCAGAAGCAAAATGGCGCCGGCAAAGTAACCTTGAGGGGCAGGCCGCGGGAGGATGATGCGATACGCGTCATTCACCAGCCCGCCCCCCCCCCCCCCCCCCCGAAGAGCGCGGAAACATCGCTCACGTGACCTCGCCGGCGTCATCACAGTAGAAAAAAACGCCTCACACAAATAGTGCCGCCCGCCGCGGAGCGTAGTCCAAAGCGGCCATGCGGCGAAAAACAGTTAAACACATAGTAAAAAACAGACTGAAGCCAGCAAAAAACACACCCTCGTCGCTACCAGACGCCCAAGAGCACACGATGGGGAGGAAGAGAGGAAGGCGAGCGAGCAGCGGCAAGAGCCCAGGCCAGGGACGTGGGGGGGGGGGGAGGGGACCCCAAAACGCCAGAACAAGTAAACAGTCCCCAAAACACTCAGAAGCTAGGACAGGAACTCCACAGGCTCACCGTAAAGCCTATGGCCAGCTACAGGGTCTGGGGCTTGGAGCAGCGCTCCTTGAGCACTTGACCCTAGTGCTCCTCTACCCTCACCCGATCCATCAGCCGAGGCTGGGAGGCACAGAGGGTCCAGGAACGGGTGGAAATAGCCATGCAGGGCTGCAGGCTTGGTTGCCCCGCTCACCTGCACAATATAGAGAGCCATCTTCTATCTTCGCAGAAATCACTGCAGAGAGAACACTGGGATAAGTCTATGGTAATTCCGTTTTTATATGGTACCGGGAGGAGCCACAACTTTTCTGCAGTACACTGCGCCACCTTGTGGCGGAATAACCCAGATGTAATGACTTCGTGAAGCAGGCCGTGCCATGCAATGGGAAAAAGGCTGGCACCCATTGTCACCATCTGTCAATCAAGCAGTAGGAATGATAGTTCCTCCAAACTGAGGAGTCAGCCTGACTCCTATACAATGTTGGGAGGTGCATGTAAGAGAAGACTAGGATGTGAGGTCCCAGCAATCCAGAAATATAACTGACAATTGCATATTGCTTATTTAGCCTCTTGTATTTCATTGATGCATGGGATCGCTCTTCACCTTGTGATCCGATTCCTGAGACTTTTTTATTTTCCTAAGATCCTTAACAGCAAGCGAGGCTGGCATCTGCTTTCACCATCTGCCACAAAAGCAGTAGGAATGAATGCTACTGCTGTAAAATAAATAACTAAGCTTGCAGGGAAGGATGCAATTTAGGGAGTCTGGAACATGCAACTTCTGGCAGGAACTTCCCCTGGAGGCAACCTAAGACTTAGCAGTTCCTAGCAAGAAGTCCTGTCAGATTACCCGCCTACCTCTTCCTCATTGGCTGGGCTTGACTGACCTATGTAAGGTAAACCATTGCTTTAAGGATCACATCCTGGAAGAAGACTATTCTGGATGCAAGTGGGACTAGTAGGAAATGAGGAAACATGACAATATTTTCAGGGTGTTCCCGACATTCATGACTATGCACTGAGAGATTGCAACAGATCCTGCAGAAAGAGTAAGGTTGAATCCCTCCTGACAAAATAATTTTCTCTCTTTCTGAACACACATGGATGGTGAAAATGCTGAAAACATTCAGTATCTATATACAAAAAATAAAAGTTGCATGTGAATAGAGTGAGGGAGGTTTAAGGGTCCCAGGTTTCATCGTCTCTTTTATTACCTGTACCTGGGTAGCCAGTGATCAAAAGCTTCAAAACTGACCAATCCATCTGGCTGCTAAAGGGTGGGATGTGGGTCACCACACCACAGATCTAAAACTTCTCTGCATACAGTTACCTCTCTTGCTGATGGTAGTCCAGGAGGAATAAGGGAAGGAGAGGGAGGGCGTGGAGGGAGTTGGAGCCCTGATTTTTAAGCAACCCATGTTAAGAAGGAAAATAACTAACAAAAAAGCCTTCAAAGCAAAGAAGAAGAGCTGTGAAGAGCTTGTTATCCCATTTATGTTGGCCCCTAACCTGGATAAGCTAAAATAGCCTAATAGGGAGGAAGCCGAGAGGAGGCATTACCGGTACTTTAATTCTTTCAGCCAATGCCGGTGTTCCAGGGCAAGGTGATCATGAATCCAAGGTGTTCTGAAGAGAAGCTTTGAATAAGAGACAAAAAAAGACGCCTGCCGCTGAATCCCTTCTGGAAATGCTTCTGGTTGTCAGGATACTCCATCTGCAGTGGACCAACACCAACACCCAAGTAGTGGGGAATTTTTCCTGGAGCAAAGGTTTACATTCATCACCTTAAAGTGGATATCCCATCGCAGGGTAACCCCCCGCCCGTGTGGTATCCCCCCTTCTATTCCCTATAGGCAGTGTGGCATTCCCCCCTCCCATTTCCATAGGCGGTGTGGACACCCCCTTCCATTCCCCATAGGCAGTATGGCACCTCCTCTCCCATTCGGAATAGGCAATGTGGCACCCCCCTCCCATTTCAATAGGCAGTGTGGCATCTCCCTTCAATTTCAATAGGCAGTGTGGCATCCCCCCTCCCATTCCCCGTAGGTATTGTGCCACCCCCCCCCCCCTTTCCCATAGGCAGTGTGTTATCCCCCCTCCCCGCGGGATGCTAGAAGAAGATAGATGAGCGGCAGGCGCTGTCTCTGTCCCCTGTAGCTGCAGCTACACTTTTGTGTTGACTCCTTATTGTTTCTTATTCCAGTGGTCTGGGGGATACAAACAGGAGATCCCTGCATAGTTGTGGCAGTGAATACTTAACTTTATTTGTCTGCTTATTTGTTTTCTGCAGATGTTAGGGGCTTTAAATAAATGATTTCTGGTAACATGAAACCTATATGCCTTAGGCAAGGGTAATCTGCCTTTTATTTCTATTTTCATGCTGGATGTCTTTCTAGGTGACTTTGCAAACTTTTATTTTGGTTCGATTTACTCATGTTCTGCACAGTCTGGTCCTTTCAGCCAAAGGCAAAACTTAACCCCTAGATACAACTAAAATGCAAGAACAAAAACCAGACACTGTGCAAATATCGGGAGTCTGGAATCACAGCAATTTAGATAAAAGTGTTTATTTTACAGCTCAGCACTTATCCAGTGTAGTCAATAAGCTTATATTTCTATTTCGATATTAATAGGTTGTGCAATGTAAATTGAAAACCATAATAAAAGCATGGCAATGAGAATGAGAGGCAATAGGAGCAATGGCCCAAATCACAAGCCACATGTTTTGTGGCCATGTTCACAGTTCTCCAGAGAGTCACATTGGGGGGTAATGCTAAATATTTAAGGAAACAAGTTTAACTCTGGGTGCACATTTGGGTAAGGACTGCAATATGCACCATAGTGATCTTTTTAATTTTTAAAAACACAAAAAAGTGCGATAACATTTCTTGTTCAAATATTTGCTAATACATCGCCTGTACCTGCAATGGGCCATTTTTACAGGTGAGGTACATCATTTTTTTCAATGAGGTAAGCATATTTTTGAACATACAGAAGCAATAGCAATCTATGGGTTATGCTAAAGAATTTGAAATTTGCCCTGCATAGTCCATAGGGTGATGTGGATTCCAAACTTTCTAGAAATTTGTACCAAGTGTTAAACTTACCTCAACAAATAATTAGCATGACCCCCTTAAGCTCTTTATGTCCAATCCTGCTGCCCCATGCTCAACCTTAACGCATCAAGCACTGTTTGTTACTGAAAACTTAATGGGCTCAAAAACAACACAGAACCACCAAAGGGTTGTCCACAGAACTACCCAACTATTACCAAGGGGAATAGAAAAAGTGGAAGTCCAGCCTAGCAATAATCCCCCACCTTCCAACCCTGACACTGAAACAGGATGAGGCTTATAAACATCATCACCAGCGCTCAGCCACACAGACAATGCACAACCCCCCCCCCCCCCCCCCCCCCACCCGCACCGCCAGTTCTCTGCATGCTCCAGTCCACCCAATAAATTGAATCGGTAGGGGGGTTACGGTAGGATGGCAGGCAAGGTAAGTAGTTTTTTTTTTTAATCAACCGCCCCCCTGTCCTGCCTCGTCGTCAGAGGTGGGAGGGGGAACATTGCTAGACTGGCCTTCCACTTTAAATGTAGTACAATATATGTTTATAGTCAAACAATGTACACACAAACAATGTACAATGCATAGAGCCACACACAAGTCTTTTTTTTTTTTTTTTTCAAGGCTTGAACTTCAGACTGCTTCCAAATAACTGCCCAAACACACGGCAACCTGTGGACTCAGAGAGACCTTCAGCAAAATCATGCGGCAGAGGTTGATCACCGGCTAGGTAAATTTTTTAGTAATTTCACAAAATGGGCATATCAAATCGGAATGCCCTAGGGGGAAGGTTTTGTCTGTCCCTGGAGACTATTATACTCCGGGGCAGCCAATTCACGCCAAAGTTCCTCATTAACAGCCTTTCTGTTATACTACTGTGACAGGAGATGATGCTTATTTTCCTTGGTTACCTGTCACCCCTTTTAAATTGCCTATTTCAGCAACTTGGAAGGGACTTTTAGAATTAGGGGAGCTGTCCTTAAAATCTGGTGGACCAGTTACCGCCAAGAAGGATTGGAGTCACACCAGGTTTTGTGTGTGAACATATACAACAGTCAAGAATCCAACCATTGAAAGTTCCTATTTCAAGACATAAATGCTCAAACACCTCAGAATGTTAATATTAATCAGGTCTCAGAGGCTCCACAAAATAAATGAAATGTCATTTAGCAATGAGAAATTGCATAAATCTTAGCTGCTATGTCCCCAAGCTGAAAGCTCTAATATAGTGAAAAATGGATAGCTCCCTTGAAGGCGGAATTAAGTAAAGGATTAACTCTGCATAGCTTGTTCACGTGTAAACAGTTATACTTGTTTCAGGGCTTACGACCTGTTATTGACACAAGTAAAGTAAAGTAATTTTTCATTTCGACACATGCATAAACATCTTACACAAGAATATGGTAAGCATGTATTTATATTTCTTAGTTCCTAAAATATTGAACACAAGGCTGTACTACACAACTATAATCCTATACCTACGTTAATAACATACAGTAGGTGTTCGCTAAGTTGCCTTGGAAGATATACCCACTTTTTCCTACTTTTTGCATAAGTTGATTAAAATGATTTGTCAAACGGTAAAACATATCAGTAGCTTACATTGAGTCCCTCCAGTGCTTTCCTTCCTGCTATGTTCATCTACTTAGTGAGGAAATCACTTTCTCAATCTGCTTTCAATCTCCACCCCACTTATCTGGTCCTTCAGTCAACCTTCAGTGGACCAAGAGTGGAAACACCCCCCCACTCCCTCCCCAGATGTCCTGATTAGCTGCCTTTCTCTGCAACTATGAAACCATACCCTCCTCCCTGGTCACACTTAGTGCTGGCAGGCTGGAGGCACTCTTAACCTGCAGCATCTCTCATCCCCTTCCTCTGATGCACTAATTTTCTTACTATGATATATGTAAAGCAAACAGTGTGCTTACATCACATCTCTGTTATCACACCCATGGTTTCTCCTCATTTTTCTCTGCATCTCCATTGCTCTAGTACTTTTACTAATAACTTAGGAACTACAGGGTCTCTGAAAATGGATTCAAGTTTGGGACAGTGCAACATGTAGCCTGGGACAACAACAATCAGGCTTGCCTTTAGTATAACTTTAAGTACAGTGCCTTGAAAAAGTATGCAACCCCCGTACACTTTTATATATTATTTAATGTTACAGCCACAATTTGAAGGAGCACTATCGCAAAGAATGGCCCAATGATAAAGTCCATATAAATATGCTGGATGGCGAGAGGAGGGGTCACTTACAGCCAGCATCAAGAAAAATCCAGCCAGGCTTTTCTTTTTTATTAGTAAAGAGGAAAGAGGAAATCAGGGGTGATGGGTTCTGCCACCCCTGATACACTAAACCTGTCACCCCTGGATTTTATTCCTTCCAAAAGAGAATAAACCACAAGCTTGGCGGGCGTTTTATTATGGTTGGGTGTATAAGTGACCACTTATCTCATTAGCCACTGTGTTCATATGGATTTATATTACAAGATTTTGCACTAGTGCTCTTTTAAATGTGTTTTAATAAGACTGTATGTGATAGATCAACACAAAGTAGCAAGGTTTTGTGAAGTGTAAAGAAACAAGACTGAAAAGTAGGGCATGTATTTGTATTCAGCCCCCCTAATCATTACAGTGTAGGATCACCTTTAGCTGCCATTATAGCTGCAAGCCTGTTGGGCTATGTATCTACTAGCTCTCCTAAAGGGCAACATTTTTACCCATTCCTTGCCAAATAGCGCTTACTCAGATTGAATGGAGAGTGTTTGTGAACACGTTACAAGTCATGCCAGTGATTATTAATAGGTTTTATATCTAGGATTTGACTGGCTATTCCATCAACTGAAGATGCCTAAGCCTTTGCATTACTTCATCCAGTTTCTAGTTTTTTTTTTTTACAGGCTAACAGATTTTCCTCCAGAAATGCCCTGTATATACCTCTACTCACCTTACAACCAGCTGACCAGCTTTCAGTGTTTGCAGAAGAAAAGCATCCCCACAGAGTGTGTTTGGGGTGACGTGCAGTATATTCTTCCACATGTAGCATATGCCATTTAGGCCAAAAAGTTCAACTTGTTTCATCTGAACAAGATCAGCTTTTTTGTGCCCTTTACATAGCTGAAAGCAGAAGAAACCCCAGTTTCGTGTGATTCCCTGCCCCCCCCCCCCGCCGCCCACTTATTTTTATGAAGTGCAAATGTCTATGGAATTTGATTTTGCTCTGTTGGGGCCATGCAACAGTCTATTTTTGGGCTTCTTGCTGGCCAGTCTGGAGGTAAACTTTCTTGCATAAAGAGGATCTCTGACCTAAAGGGAATTCCCTCCCTTCTGGATTGAGTTCAGAATGAGCAGCCTGATGTTCAAAGGGCCCCAGATTCCCATCCGGGCCACTCTGGGAATCTCCCTTGGATGCAAGCCTATAGATTAGATTATAGATTAGATCTATTAGTCTGAGTCACTTAGGGAAACTACTGAAGAAAGGGGTGGCTATGCAGTCCCCCCACCCATCTGTGCCGGCTGCTGCGGAGTGATGTGGGCAGCTGAGCATCCACCGTACCTCCCCCCATTAAGGACACTTGCTGCAGAGGGATGGGGGCAGCTATCTATCCTTCCATCTATTTCTCTGCCTATCTATCTACATGTCCATCTGCCAAGCTATCTATCCATTCCTATGCCCATCTATTTGTTGTTTATGAAAAAAAATTAGGCCTACCACTTTTTTCGGAGCAAAAAAAATAATATAAGACCTGTCTTATTTTCGGGTAAAGAGGGTATCATCAAATTTCTACTGCAGTTATGCCGATTTGTGCAGATGCTGTTACCCATCATGCAATGTTTTGGTGAGATAAAGTGATTAATGCTACTCCCCACAGTCTGGGTCAAAGGACAGTTTTCCCATGATTTCTCTTTGTTCCAATGAAGGCCAACCATGGTCCTGGCAAGAATTTTATGCACCAGGTTTATATATAAACAATCCTTTTTTTTTCTAGGAAGCATGTTTGTGTTAATTATTTTTAATGAGAAGAAAAGGGCAATTCAAAGTATAATATTGAAATAAACCTTATCCAGAAGGGGGTAAAACAGGAAGGGAAGAAGAAAGGCATTTTAACAAAACAGGTCCATCTCCCAGGAATATGGGATAAATATGTGGATTCAAATCAAACAGACTATAGTACTAATATATTAGCAAGTATCACAGAAGCCATTCTTTCCCACCCGAACTGGCGTTGAGGTAATACATAGAACTGTAAATTTTTATACATATAGTGTAGTGTTGTGAGACTCGGTACCTCATAAACTATTAACATTTTGAGTTTACTATGGGATACCCCATTAACCCTTACACCTGGATAAACACTTATCTTTACTGCCATGGGATCCAGACACTGCTATATACAAGGTTTATATCAATTTTTAATACTGGACTATTTTATTGATAGAGCGCCGTTAATAATACTGTGACCCAATGCAATAACAGCATTTTAAAGCTGTTTTGTGAGTTAAACAAGTACTACTTGGTTTGGTCTTGCAGGACTAAAAATCTTACAAACATTTCAAGTCATCAAACATGCAGTAATGCAGTAACTTTTTGTTTTTTAAAGAATCTTTAATGTGCTTTTGTTCTGGCAGAGTACAGCCTGTTCTGCTGAAGCAGATAAATATTTGAAATGAACAGTTCACTTTGATTGTGTAACTTAAAGAGCCTCCCCATTGGTTTCCAGATGTGCAGCCACAATGTACACTGATGGGCAGCCGTCATGAGGTTGTTCCCCATTCACTAACATGAAGTCTTTATTCTCCCTTTATTCTCTTTGTCGTTCTGTATCTTTGTTCTCTCCTTTAGTAGTGTATTCTTTTATTGCTCTTAACAATGTCTGCTTATCACTTCATTGTGCAGAAAAATGGTACACAGCTCATCCTCATGGGTCCTCTAATGTTTTTGTTGACTTGGTAATTGGAAAATAAATTGCTATATTTAAAAAGGTTTCAGAGCTAGCACCTATAAGCTGGATCATTCTTATGGCAACATTATAATCTTTCCCCTCAGTTTCTTGCAAACATTAACAAAGAAGGTCCTTTACCTTCTATGTTTTTTTTTTTTTTTGTGATTTAAGGAGATTAAAGGGTCGATTCAGCACTGGTCACTAACACATTTGTGCACATTTTTCATGAGTAAAACACAATTTCTCGCATTTTCCCCTCTCCCCTCTGATTTAGAGGACATTTTTTGTGATTTCCTGCTTGGTACGAGATTTTACACTTTCTCTTTTACACAAATTTTCTTAAGTGTAAATTTGTGTGAGTCAGGAAGTGTTTTGAATTGGGAAATTCGTGCAAAAACAAGTTTGTGTATGTCTCAGCTTTTGTTTTTGACAAATGTAATTAAATTAAAAATGAAAATATGCCATCTAGCCCGTGCACAAGGCATAGGGGCTGGTAACCCAGAACTCAGAGGCAGCCTGGCCGCCTCCTGGTCCTACAGGTACATTAGCCATTATGCTCTTTGGTATGGGTTCGGTGCACCATTTTGGTATGGGCTCTATGGCTACCCCTGCCCCCGATTATGTCACTTCCGGTGTTCCAGCTGACCGGAACCGGAACAGAGGGGGTGCATGAGAGCTTGTGTTCCATGTGCATTACAACCAGATTGCTACTGGCGCTAATGTGCCTGTGCAAGGAGTGAGATTCCTGACATTCTGTAACAGGCATCTGAGCTATCCAGATGTTCATGAACATAGTGTAGAGCCATGTTGACAGTATTCTCTATATTATTGTTACATTATTTTGTTAAGTAAAACTCTAGCATTATATACAACTCTAGCATTATATACAGTTAAATATAAAATAAATATACTGTGCTTCTCTTGAGTTGATGATGACTAGAACAAAATGAAAGTAAGGTCTTATTGCTGCCACACTTAAAGCGGAACTTCAGTCAAAAAGTGCACCCCCCCCGAGGCAGAATGCGGTTATGTGCTTTCTTCGTGGCGGCCGCACAGAGATGGGGACAGCGGCGCAGGTCCAAGGAGAAGGTAAGGGGGCTTTTTCTTTCTAACCCCCCGTCCTGCCTCAGCGCCAGGGTAGGGTGCCAGGGCAGGGGCACATTTTGACTGAAGTTATGCTTTAAGTTTGGGACATTCCCAAAACATGTCACACGTCAGTGTAGCAAAACACGCCACTTTGTATGTGATAGAGGAAGCCAGGGAATTACATTTGAAAAAAAAAAATCAGTAAAATATTAAAAACCTAAAAGCCTTGGATGCATTACGCCAATAAAAGGTCAAACTGGGAATGCATATTCACTTTCATAAACAGCAATTAACATTCAGTGCCTATTATTTCAATTACTGTCATTCTGAATAGTAAAATAATTGTCACGTAAAGAGATGAAGAAATCTGGTTGCAAACCTAAAGGAAACATTTGACAGTTCATTAGCTAGGAATGGCGCGCCACTGTGAGATGTATTCATTATGCCGGCTGTCATGAACAATGCTGACAAAACGATATAAAGTTTAGCCAATTACACAAATTACTAATGTGATCTTCGTCAGCCACTTGTCAACCTCTTGGTGAGTAAAGGAAAGAGCAAGGCTGGCTGATACAGATTAATTATTAATGAGCGATTTGTCACTTGTTAAAAAAAAAGGTTTGGGAAATTTCTATATTCTTTAACATGAACGTCATGGTGACTAATGGAATGGACGCACTTAACAAGAAAAATTATTCTGATGATAAGGAAATATTTTATGTTTAAATAGCATGTTTGCAGCTCTATCGGGCTATATTTGCATGTGAGCGTACAGCAAACTCTATCAAAGCACCCTTCTCATATGGTAATTGGCTGGAAAGAATCTGCTATCTTCAAGCAAGATTTTCAGTGACATAAAAAAAAAAAAAAAGGTTGCCAGCAATTTAAATGCCTTGCAATATTAAGTATCCTGGTTAAAGCCCAGATTTAGTCAACATTATATTTTCATTCTGCATAGATTTAGAAATAATTAAAGTGGACCAATACCCATTATATACAAAAATTGGTGTTCACTGTAGCCCAAGGGCCATGCCGAATGCCAATGCCCCCCCCCCCCCCCCCATTCATACATTGCCACGGTTTTCTTAGCTGATTTTTGTTACTCAAATTGAAATGTAGAGGGTGTGCTAAACCTGCCGTTATATTGCAGGAATGGAGCCGGCATGTTTCAGGGCATGAACACATCTCAACAGAGGCCGTTGATGCCGGAGGATGGGAGCTCTCAATCTTAGCCATGGATAAGTATGAAGAACACCGAAGCTGCATGGAAGGATGAGGAGAATAGATGGTATTGACTTGTATTTTGTTGTCTAAACAGTTCCTTTAAATGTCTTTTCACTTACCTATAGATATATGTTTATTATCTATTTTTTGTGCAATATATTTACATTGAGGTTTTGCAATATACATCAGAACATAACAGGGTAACAGTAATGTGAAGGAGAGTATAAGAAAGACATGTTGGTCTCCAGATTCACAAGTGTATCAATATTTAACAGCATACAAAAATCGGCATTAATGCCCCCCACCCGCCAACATCCGCCTCATAAGAGCTGGCCCTGTCTCACGTTTGACACACATCAACGAAGGATCTCTCTGTCCCCTCTAGCCCCCCCCCCCCCCCCTTCGGAGTTCCAGTAGCGGTGCAAGGGGACATCCCAAAGACTAGATGTATGATATTTGATATTAGTAGAGACCTAGATGGAACAAGGCCAGAAAAAGACGATGCAGGTGAGAACGGGTGGGAGACGCCAAAGTCCAGCCGAAGACCTTGAATGCGGGAGGGGGAATTCAAGGAAAGTAGGGGGGGGGGAAGACAGGGGGTACAGAGGATAAAGAGCATACAAGGACAAAAGGAGGGATATGTTTATTATTCTAATGATATCACTATTTGACACTTTGGTCACCCAATTACTGCAGCAGGAGAGCCAGGAATTGAGAGTGTATAGACCACTTTAAGGGGAATGTCTAGTCTGAAAAAAAGTAATTATTTTAATTTTTTTGCTTTTTATTTTAATAATAATCCTCTGCCCTCACATGCCCCCTCTTGCCTCTTCTACCCACTAAACTGACTACCGACACTCTGACTATTGCATTTCCTAGTATTTTTCAACTCCTTCATTTACATGCCTATGTGAACTAAGCCCCCCCCCCCCCCCCCCCCTTCATGTGGTGCTCTGGATTAAAATGGCTGCCTGGGTCGGAAATCTTAGTTCAAGTAGATCCTCTCCTCTTCTGTCAACTTCCACCACTGTTTCAGTACCCCTACCCTTCCTTCTTTCCCTGGACCAAGACTCCTTTCAATGATAGAATGGTTGCCTGGGTGGGAGGCTCCTAACACAGGTCTTTTTCATTGGTTGAATCATTCCTGGCTAAACTTTTTCTTCCCTTCATGGGACCAGGATCCCCTCCACATGGTGTCATGCAATTGGCTGCCTGGGTAGTGAATTCTGAGACTAGGACTTGGAAATTGAAGAATACGGGTCCCTCCCTAATCCTCAATTTACTATTTACTCCTACCCAATGAACCAAGCCTCCCTGCCACAACAAATTCCTAGCATGTATTTACTGTATGTAAACCTGAATCTGAAGCTGGATACTGATCATAGGGGATATCAGTATGATACAGATAGTGGTTTCTTTATAGCTCCTGCATACAAATACTCAAACAATGACTCTAGAGATCACAATTACAGAATTACACCACAGTTTGAGCTGTCAAGACTAGACGAGATCTTCCCACTGAGGTAACTGGCAGTAAAGACTAAGCTGGAATTCAAAAGACTGCCTTATAGGATCAAAACAAATGAAATCTCTTCTTTACCCTAATGCCTTTCATGTAACCACGTCTCAGAGGCTGGGAGTAATCAGTAAACAATTACTATGGCAGAAGGTGCTAGGCCAACATTAACCAAGGTCAGTGTAGAAATATCAACAGGCACTGATGAGACAAGCTCTGACAACAGGAAGCATCAATGAACGCTTCATCAGTGGCAGCCATGTCAGCTTGTGCATTTTATATATCCAGTAGTGGGAAATAAAGAGACCCAGGGCTCATTAAGGACATTTTCTTGTTTCTTTTCATTGTGCGGTTCCTCCCAGTTTACGCCAATTATTCTATTGACTAAGCCTTTGACAACTGATATCTATTTCCAGCACAAGAAAAGGCCCGCCTGTCATTCACTATAATGAGGCATATGATATATAAACATCATGCCACTTTACCTGAATATGTTGTAACAATATCCTTGAAAATACAAACACGAGCATAAACGACGAAAGACACTCATGAAATATATAACTGCTGAAGAAAATACTCGTGTTTAATGAAGGCCTTGTTGTAATGTATAATATTTAAACCCTCTTAAAATAGGTAATTTATAGCATACTCAAATAAAAAAAAACAGCTACTGAACATAAGCAAAACATATGCTATGTTTTTGTGACTACACCTGTCCCTAAAACGGAAGCAAGTAATCGGAACACAATGGCCACCTCCCCACACTTGGCACTTAGTTTTTCCCTGTTTTTATTTTTAACTTCTTATTAGCAATATCCTGGCAGACTGTCCCTGTTGAGTTTTCTAACGGTATTTAATATTTGCTTGTAAACTGTAGAGACCGATTGGGGTAGAATGGTGAAACAACACTTCCCTCAAGGCTGAATACGTCAGAATTATGTTAAAGCAGATAGGAAGAATACAGGTTTATGGCTTAGCTAGACCGTATATATTATTTATGTATTTCCTTTACACTAGCAAAAGGGGGTTTGGCCTAAAAACAGGTTTTGGACCTGCATCCTGGCAAATGTGTACAGTGCACATGTAACACATGGTACAACAATAGGCAAGGATGCATGTTAATATTTACAACTAGTTACAACCAAGATCTCCGAATACCCAAGCTAAGCTTCCTGAGGTGTGCCCTGAGCTACATATTATTAGCTCCTGAAAAGGAATCCCCTGAATTCCTAATCAGGATAGTTATTAGATAGAAAGGTATTGCAATATTGGAGAACAATGAGGACATATTAATAAATCATCATTCCCCTTTTCAAGTTTCTAACTTTATTCAAGGGGTACTATCATGAATAAATGGGCCAAAAATGAAAACCCCCGAAAATATGCTAACTAGTAATAGGAGGGGCTACTTATACAACTTCCATCAACAAAATTTGTCTCAAATCCAGAAAAATCATGAGTGATGCGTTTTGAATGTATCATTCTGATTACATTTAATTGTCTTTCTAAGCCTATGCTGGAATAACAGGTTATTGCTATTGGATAATTTTAACCATCATGTAATACTTTGGGTAGGTATTTAGACTAGTCAATGATATTATCAATGATAATGATACAGGAGACATGGGAACATGGGAATAGAGCAGACCCCCCCCCCCCCCCCCCTTCCAAAGTAAAAAGCTATTTCCCCAGAAGAAAACGACAAGTTTGGCTGAATTATTTTTCAGTTGAAGTACATAATTAGTTTCTCCTCTAACTATGCAGAATGTTTATATGCACTTTTAAAATTGAATGACTTCACAATACAGCTCCTTTCAGCTTTTTGTCCCATAATAACGTATCCACTACACTAGCCTTGGACAGTTGAATGGTAAAAAAAAAAATGGACAAAGGAAATGCATCTAACTTCTAAATATGACATCAAAATTATCAACTGATTTTAGCTAAATATATTTCAGCAATAAATGGAACATGCTAATAAATTTCCCTTTCTGGTTAACATATAATAAACAATGCCTATAATCAGGGTTGGACTGATCCCGAGCGCCAGCGGATTCTCTGCTGGTTTGGTTGTTTAGATATGGTCCAGCATTAGATGAAAAATGTGAGGAAGGGGTATAACCAAACAAAATATGTTACCCCATTATATATCAAATGAAAAAAGAATTGCCTAGTGTTGATCTTTTTGTTGTTATTTTATTTCCAAAGATTTCTTTCCTAAATTACTTGAGCCAAACATGGATTATGTGTAATAGTTAGAATGTACTTACTACTAAGTCTGGGTCTTGTAGCAAATTTTGAATAGCTTCATAGAGTGAAGGTCTCAAGTCCGCTTTAAATTTTACAGAGACCCACTGTCCAATCAACCAAATCACTCTGCGCCGTAACAACTTGTACCTAAAGTAAAAGAAAAGAAAAGCAAATGATTTTCACAAGATCACATCACTAAAAATAGAAATACAGATCTTTGTGGACCCAGTATCACCCATTTTCCACAAGAAAAGTCATGGACTTGCTTTTACTTGTGTAAAACCCTCCAACATGCCCTCTTAGTTAAACATTCAATACTGTGATTCTCAACGGTCACAATTCTTAAACTTATGGGTTATCACTCGGCTGTAAGGTGGGGACTTAAGAGTAAAAAGGTGTTGCTCCTTCCACTCGACTTTCACGTCCAGCGGTGCCTCTCACTTCAGTTATTAAAAAGCCACCGGGGAGTAAAAAAGAATCTTCCTCTTGAGGAAAAAAACCCTTAATTATAATTTTAGTTTTTTTCTTTGTTGCATGCTAAACAAACAACACATATACTAACTGAATAGGCAAGGTTGGTGTGACACACTGGAGTGGAATACAAGAAAATTCAAATCCACAGGTGAAAAGTCACAGATTTAAATTTCTATCATACTCCACTCCAGGGAATCAGAATTCAGAAACTCGTGGGATGTCCCAAAGCAGTTTCTAGAATGGAATTCCAATAATCCAAATCACAACTATGTCACCTTAGTCGAATGCAAAAAATCAGGTTGAAGAGGCAGACAAGTCAAGGAATGCACCATCAATGGAATGCTAGCCATAAAAAACTTGCTGCAAACTGTCTGCACCCTATAAGGACACTGGCACCACTTTTCCTATACAAGCGCTGATCTGATATTGGTTAACAACCTTCAGATGGGTACCCAGGCTGGGTCCAACTGGAGTGGGGTGCTGGTAATGGTCTGGAATACAGACAGGGTTAGAATACCAAGTAATAGAAAAAATAAATGAAATCCTTGCCACATCTTCACAGTCCCAGTCCGATTGCAAAGATGAACTAGAGAGGCACAGCCAGTACCAACATAGCCCCCGTCAGCTGATGAGAAGTGTGCCTCCCTCAAGTTCAAATAGGAGCTTTTGAAAGCACAATGTGTTCAAGCAGCGTTCTAAATACCCCTACTGCTGAAATTGTGTGTTCTTTGCCTGTATAGGTTCATGTATAGCTGTGGTCCTGATCCAAGTCCCTGCTGTGTTACTAACTAGGCACGATCCTGATCCAAGTCCTTGGTGTGTACCTGGCCTGGCCTCTTCTGAGTTCCTCCTAATCATCTTGCTGCATGTTTTTGAACATCTTTTCAAGCCTAGGTGTTATCCAAATCCTGGGAGTTCTATTAAAATGTTTGGACATTATGTTGTGCTTTGTCCGCCCACCTCAGGCCTACACTACTTCGTCTGAGGACAGTGGGTCAAATACTGGCCCTTCAGTGGTAAACAGCTCTGATTACCGTGCAAGCTTCTTGGTAGGCTGAGCCTATACATTCACATGAAGGCTCAAGAAGATGCATTTTCAGATGTAGGATTTTAAAAATGCAAAAATTAAAAAAACACAACAATCTAAGGTATTCAAACATGTATCTACCTATTTATGATGAGATATGTAAATCAGTAGAGTATTTTCCTTCTAACACTTCCATATACTCATATTTTCCCATTGCATGGCACGGCCTGCTTCATGAAGTCATTACATCTTCGTTATTCCGCCACAGGGTGGCGCAGTGTACTGCAGAAGAGTTGTGGCTCCTCCTGGTACCATATAAAAACGGAATTACAATAGACTTATCCAGTGTTCTCTCTGTAGTGATTTCTGCGAAGATAGAAGATGGCTCTCTATATTGCGCAGGTGAGCGGGGCAACCAAGCCTGCGGCCCTGCATGGCTATTTCCACCCGTTTCCGGACCCTCTGTGCCTCCCAGCCTCGGCATCGGGTGAGGGTAGAAGAGCACTAGGGTCAAGTGCTTAAGGAGCGCTGCTCCAAGCCGCAGACCCTGTACCACAAAGGGTAGCCGGCCATAGGCTTTATGGTGAGCCTACTAGGGATGCGGAGTTCCTGTCCTAGCTTCTGAGGGGGTGAGTGTTTTGGGGACTGTTTACTTGTTCTGGCATTTTGGGGTCCCCTCTCTCCCCCCCCCCCCATGTCCCTGGCCTGGGCTCTCGCTGCTGCTCACTCGCCTTCCTCTCTCCCTCCCCGTCGTGTGCTTCTGCTGAGCATCTGGGGCCCTTCTCATCCAGGAGCTGCGGCGGTGATTCCCGTCTATTGTCGCTTTCGTCTGTAGTCTGGCGGCTGGTGCCCTTGCTCTACTTGGTCCGTGAGTCCCCTTCGGGGGTTTTTGGTTTCCTTGGGGCATGTGCTGTGGGATACTTATGTGCCTTTACATATGTTTTTCAGGCGGGACAACTGTGGGTTGTGGTTTCTCCGGGTACTACCCCATACCATCCCTCATCTTCCTTTACTGGCTTCTGGGGGCATCCCGTGGGGGAGGCATCCCGGGTGGCTCTTGTTAGCCTTTACCCTGTGCTGGCCTATTGCGGCTTTATTAATCACCATATGGAGGCTTCTGGGGATAGCGTGCTTGGGGGTCCTTCGGGGCAATCCCGGCTGTGTTCCATGTGTGGGGTAGCCGCTGTGAGTAAAAGTGTCACAGTGTGTGTGCCGTGCGCCCAAGGTATCCTTGCACTTCAGGCTGGGCTGCCCGCTTCGCTCCCCAGCTCTGCGCCCCCTTTGGCATCGCCTACACCCCACCCGCGCCTGCATTTAGTCCCTAGTTAGGGGGATACTAGCGGGGGGTCACAGTCTGATCTGGCACTGCGTGTGGCCAGTATTGAAAGGCAGCTTGCCAGGCCTGTTCCACGTAAGGCCTCTGGCAAGAAGCGGCACCTAGCTTCTGTGACATCCCTCTTTCCTGAGGAGGATGAGGGACCTGATACTTTTGTTGGCCTTTACTCCCTAGAGGAGGGGGAACTCTTTCAGGACTCTGACTCCTCTGGAGACTAGCAGGAGGGTTACGGCGGTGACCCTGGGTCTGCGTCTGGGGAAGACTCATGGTTCCCTGAGGACACTGATAGCCTGTTAACTCACATTTTTGAAGTCTTGCACATTGTCCCCCCTGAGGTGGCTAAGAGGAAGCAGGGTGAGCTCTTTCCTCCTGATAAACAGCGCCTGGAGTTCCCTGAGCAGAGCCATTTCACTAATATGGTGCTCAAGGAGTGGGAACGTCCTAGTAGATTGCCCACGGTACCCAAAGGGTGGGATGGGAGGTATCCCTTTCCTGACGACCAGGTCAAGCGATGGTCGTGTCCCCCTGAGGTGGACACTCCCGTGCTAGGACTGTCCAATACCTCGGTCATGCCTTCCCCTGACACTACTACTCTGCGGGACAGCGAAGGTCAGCGTATGGATCAGCTGGCCTGCCATGCTTTTACGTGTGTGGGGACTGGGCTGCGCCCGGTTTGCGCTGCTGCCATTACAGCTACTGCTCTTAAGAAACAGCTCAAGCGTCTCCTGGACGGCGCTACGGCTGGTAACAGGGGGGAGGACTATAGATCCCTTTTGCTTTGCTCCGATTTTGTTGCCTTTGTCCTTACTGCCATGGATGATGCGGTGCGGATGTGTGGTAGGGCCTCTGCCCTTTTGGTGGCTATGCGCCACTCTGTTTGGCTGCGTTAGTGGGCGGCTGATACTGCCGCTAAGAAGGCTCTCACTGGGTTCCCCTTTATTGGGCTGCATCTGGATGTTTTAGCCAAGGATGGCAGGCTGTCTCAACGTAGGAGGCAGCCTCGGCCTTTTCGGGGGCCCTCCTCTTCCCTCCCCTCCTTTCGTGCTCCCAGAGGAGGTCGTGGCTCCCTCTTCTCGGGTACCCGTAGGGATTCTTGGGGCTGTGGCAGATCACATGGTCATCCCGGTCTCTCTTGGGGCCCTAAGTCCAAACCTTCCCCCAAGCCTCCTCAGGCATGAGGGGGCGCCCTCACCCATCCGAGTGGGGGCACGGCTTCGGCTCTTTGCTCGCGTCTGGAGGCTACGCATCTCAGACCGGTGGATTCAGGAGGTGGTGTCCTCCGGTTACAAGATAGAGTTTGCAGCCTGGCCGCCCCCAAGATTCATCAGATCCCGGATGTCTCCAGACCCTCTGTCAGCTCAAGGTTTGCGCCTTGCGGTTCAACGCCTGTTGGAATCAGGAGTCATTTGCCTGGTGCCTTCCCAGGAACGGTGTCGAGGATTCTACTCCAATCTGTTCACGGTCCCCAAAAAGGATGGGTCCCTGAGGCCCATCCTGGACTTGAAGGGTCTCAACAAGTTTGTAAGGTTTAAGCATTTTCACATGGAGACTCTACGCTCGGCTAACAGTACCCTGCGCCCGGGCGACTTTATGACCCCCGTGGACATCAAGGATGCCTACCTTCACGTGCCAATCTTTCCAGGTTATCAGAGATTTCTCAGGTTCGCTCTAGAGGATCAGCATTACCAGTTTGTGGCCTTGCCGTCCGGTATCACCTCGGCCCCTCGGGTGTTCACCAAGGTGCTGGCGGGCGTGATGGCTCTGCTGCGGAATCAGGGCATTCCTTCCTTACGTGGACGACCTTATGATTGCAGCTTCATCTCTTCATCAGGCCGAGAAGGATACTCTGGTGGTGACTTCCACTCTCGAGTCCTTCGGCTGGGTGATGAGCTATCCCAAGTCTTCACTGTCTCCGTCTTTGGTGAGGTCTTTTCTGGGCATGACTCTGGATACCTCTCAGGTCAAGGTATTCCTGCCTCAGCAGAAGGTGGAGGGCCTTCAGAAGCAGGCACGGGCTCTGCTCTTGTGTCCCCATCCCTCCATCCGGCAAGGGATGCAGTTGGTGGGCCTGATGGTGTCCTGTTTCGAGGCGGTCCCCTTTGCTCAGTTTCACATGAGACCTCTTCAGTTGCACCTCTTCTCAGTTTGGGATCAGGACCCTGTGTCCCTGGATCAGGAGTTTGCTCTGTCCCCCCTGGCCAGACAGTCCCTCTCGTGGTGGATGGACCCAGGGAACCTTCTAGTGGGCAGGACTTTTCTACCCCAGTGCTGGGAGACTGTCACCACAGATGCCAGTCTGACCGGTTGCGGGGGCTTTTGGAAGTTCCAGGGTCGGTGGGGCCCCCAGGAGGCCCATGCTCCCATCAATGTCCTGGAACTGATGGTGATCAGGTTGGTTCTGTCTCAGCTGACCACACACCTTCGGGGTCGGGCTGTTAAGATCCGCTCAGACAACCAGACGGCAGTTGCCTACATAAATCATCAGGGGGGGGACTCTGAGCAAGCGAGCCCTCAAGGAAGTGTCTCTGATAGTGTCTTGGGCGGAAGAGAATGTTCCCTGCATCTCGGCGGTTTACATTCCGTTTACATTCAGCAACAAGATTTTTCTCTCCTTGTGTCGCCGCTGGGGTCAGCCGGATGTGGGCCTGTTTGAATCCCGCCACAATCACAAGCTTCCCAGATTTGTCTCCCTGTCACAGGACCCTCTGGCCTTCACCACGGATGCGCTAGCAATGCCTTGGACGGAGTTTCAGCTTCTCTATGTGTTTCCTCCATTCCCTCTGCTGGGCAGGGTGCTGCGCAAGATAGCCAAGGAAGGGGTACCAGCCATTCTGGTGGCCCCCTGTTGGCCAAGGAGGGTGTGGTTCGCAGACGTCGTGCAGTTGGCAGTAGATCAGTATGCCCTGCCCAAGGATCTAGATCTGCTCACTCAGGAACAACTGTGCCATCCCAATTTACAAATGCTGGCTTTAACGGCTTGGCTGCTGAAACCTCCATCCTGATGGATAAGGGTTTTCCGGCTTCTGCTAGGAAGAAATCCGCATCCTTTATCTACTACAGGATCTGGCATGCTTACATTGCCTGGTGTGAGTCCAAGTCTCTTCCTTGTTGGGTGTTTTCTATCCCCAGGATTCTGGACTTTTTGCAACATGGTTTGGATTCGGGCCTTCAACTTAGTGCCCTCAAGGGACAGGTGTCAGCTCTGGCAATTTTTTTCCGAAGATCCTTTACCAATCACAGATTGGTTAAAACTTTTTTCCAGGGAGTTACTCATGTGCATCCGCCTCCGCCTATGCTCCCAGTTTGGGACCTGAATCTGGTGTTGTCTGCTCTGCAGGGTCCTCCCTTTGAGCCTATACGTGGGGCTGCTTTGTCCATTCTGATTCTTAAGGTGGCCTTTTTGGTGGCCATTACTTCTGTCAGGCGAGTTTTCAAGCTGGCGGCGCTTTCCATCAAACTTCCTTATTTTGAAAGGCATCAGGATAAGGTGGTGTTTCGGCTTAAGTCGGATTTCTTGCCTAAGGTTGTGTCTGCTTTTCATCTCAATCAGGACATTGTTTTGCCTTCTTTGTGTCCTAACCCTGCTAATTCCAAGGAGCGGACCCTTCATTCTTTGGATATTGTCAGGGTATTGCAGTATTATTTGGTTGCTACGGAGTATTTCAGTAAGTCTGATTTTTTTGTTCTTCCCACTGGTCCTAGGAAGGGTTTGCCTCCTGCTAAATCCACTATCAGCAAGAGGATCCATCAGGCGGTGGAGCAGACCTATTCTGCCAGGGGGAAGGTTCCTCCTTTTAGGGTTAACGCTCATTCCACTCGTGCTATTGGTGCGTCTTGGGCGCTTCTGTTGAACAAGTTTGTAAGGCCACAACTTGGTCTTCTGTTCATACTTTTTCCAAGTTTTACAAAGTTGATGTTAAGGCCTCAGCTGATACTGCTTTTGGCCGCAAGGTACTTCAGGTGGTGGTGGTTTAAACTGCCTGTTGTTACTCTTTGGGGATCCCCCCTACTTTATGGACACTGCTTTTGGAAGTCCCAGATGTAATGACTTCGTGAAGCAGGTCGTGCCATGCAATAGGAAAAAGACAATTCTGTGAGTACTCACCTGTAGAATAGCTTTTACCATGCATGGCACGGCCTGCTTCACCCCACCCATTGTTATCGTTGTTCTTGGTTGCCTCTTTATGGTGATTGTTCCAAGTTAGTTGGGGTTTTTTGTTACCTGTTTTACCTTTATTATCTCCTGGTTTCTTGAAATAACTGCTTGTCAACACTGGATAAGTCTATGGTAATTCTGTTTTCTTATGGTACCGGGAGGAGCCACAACTCTTCTGCAGTTCACTGCGCCACCTTGTGGCGGAATAACCCAGATGTAATGACTTTATGAAGCAGGACGTGCCATGCATGGTAAAAGCAATTCTACAGGTGAGTACTCACAGAATTGTCTTATCATTACTAAGAAGTGAAAACATCCATACATGATGGTTTGCAGATGCTCCTAGAAATCACTTTGATATTATACAATGATAAGTTACATCTAATTTCATTGGTAAAAAGCAACATTTTATTTTACTGCAACTGAGCTTCGCTACAGGCTTCCCACACTATATAAATCATAAATCACTGGAGATGTGTAGCCAGAATATAACATAATGAAAGTGATTTTGGATTACAGATGGATGAAATGTTCTCACCTATCATGGGTAATTTGCACTTCTCCTAGCAGCTGATTTTTAAACCATTCATTGAAGTCCACACTGTCGAATAATTCATATGCAGTCAGACCTACAGCATTGTAAACTGAGGAAAAATGAAACGGACATTAGTCACAGGTAAGAGCAGGAAAAAAGACATATTCCGAATAAAAGAAATACAAACAGATCAGCAAAATATGCATAGGTAGTAAGCTTGTTTTTTTCCCAGGTTGACAATTCTGACAGCTTTTTATGTTACTAAATACATTTAAAACGGCTCATTTTTACTGTGATTGTCAACAGAGATAAAACACAAAAAATCTCACTCAACATTTCTGCTGGCACGAGATTTCCTGGCTGACAGCTTTGGAGTGGGGTCAATATGTTTAAAGGTGCGAATAGAGGAGGCAATCACACCTTTCCAGTAACATCACAATAAACACACTGCCACTGTGCTGCCAAATTAAAATGAAAAGCTGGATAATGCAAAGACTTGCTGGGACATAGGCATCAGCAGCTACTGATTTTAGCTCAGATGCATTTGTGGGCAGAGCTATTTTGTTTTTGGGGCAAGACGAGAAGTTTAGAATAATGTTACGGTTTGATTTAAATAAGTTAAAGTCCCCGGCTGAGGTTTCTTCTTCCATCCCATACCCCACTGGCTTTGCTTCCACTGTGGACTGGGAATCTGTTTAATTAATTAGAAAATAACACATTAGGGTGCGCATGCCCCCGTGTCGGTAATGGCGGCGGTGTGAGTCGGCTCCGCGACCGGTGGTGTTAGTGCGGGAAAGACGGCAGCGCAGGAGCCAGCTATACGCAGCAGAGCGGGGGTGAGACTCACCGAAGACCAGGGGGAAGCCCGGGGCGGCAGCAGGGTCTGTCGGCGTCAGTGAGGGAGAGGAGTCCCGAAGCCAGCAATGGAGGAGGTGAATCCAAGATGGCGGAGGACATAACCCTGGAGGATCTTGCAGTGATCAATCACAGCGAGGCTTCTTTCTTTGAAGAGGATAGAGGGAGAGCAGGCCTGCAGTGCTCAGTCACGCAGTCTGAAGTAAGTGCTGATTTATTGCACCAGTTTGAAGGATTAATGCAGAAAGCCCTGGCAGCTAACAGATTTCTGATTAAAGAGCACCTGGATAGGATGTCATGCAGCCTGAACACATTAGAGAGCAAGCTGGCTGATGTACTTGTTGCACAAGAAGCTATTGACTCTGATGTTAACCAGCTGAAGATAGATAACTCCCTTTTGTCAGCTAAGCTTGAAGACATAGAAAATCGTGACAGGAGATGCAACCTCAGATTTAGAGGTATACCAGAGCACATTGAAGATGTAAAGTCAGCGATCACAGCGCTATGTCAGGAGCTTGTCCCAGGAATTCTAATGGAAATGCTTGAATTTGATCGCATTCACAGAACCCTGGGCCCCCGCAGACCCCAGAAGATTTACCTAGAGACATAATAGCTAAATTCCATTTTTATAACACTAAAGAGATGATCCAGAAAGCAGCAGGCCAATCAGCTAGCCTAAAGTTTCAAGGGCATAAATTCCAAGTTTATTCAGATATCTCTGCGGTTACCATGGCGAGGGGAAGAGAATTAAAACCGCTGTTAGCAATTCTACAGGAATATAAAATCAGATATAAATGGGGCTTTCCCTTCCGCATAACATTTGCCTATAAAGATTCATCATATTCAGCATCCTCACTGGAAGATTTAAAGGCCCAGATGGTTCTAGCAGGTATTACCAGACCAGCCCAGACCAAGTCTCCCAGGAATTTTGATGACTCACCTAAAGTACAGTGAGCTGGGAAAAGGTTGAGAAAAGGCCCTCGGTCTGCAAGATGCAGTTCCTCCCTCTCATTTTCGGATACCTGAAAAGCTCTAATCATTATGGCCTAGTCATTAGGCCCTGGATAATCTTCCAGTTTCAAGTTGGTGTCCCATACGTTGAGTAATGTGTTGACAGACCAAGAGAAAATATATATATATTTTTTTTCTACTCCTACCTGAACCACAGGGTGTTAAAAAATTGACATGGAGCAGATCAGGAGGAAACTTTTTTTTTGTGTGTGTGCATTTGTGAGTTCTGTTGCTTGTTTGTTTGTCAACTGGCCTGTCTCTGTTGGATTGTCTATTTGGAGGAGTCCACCAATACGCTGCGCAAGATATAGAGACTACAATGGTGGTCTCTTGGTTTACTCACCCCTGTTTTTTGCTCTCTCCTTCCCAGTTTTGGGAAGAGGAGTTTTTCTAGCCTTTTTTTTTTTTTACTAGTTTTGTATAAGGTTATTAGTTGATGTTTTAAAGTGTATTGGCTCTATTATGCGTCCTATAGTGTGAGATTTCGATAATTCCCGTCTGCCCGCCGGCATATTCATGATGTACTCCAGTTGAATCAACAGGATTATCCCTCTGATTTTATTATTATATATTTTTCTTTAATTTTTATGTCAACTTTGCTATATTGACCAAGTCTGCTAAATTGTTAGAGACAATTATTTACAAGACAAGCTGCTTACCTGGTCTAGGTACTAGGTGAGAGAGTTGGTTTGGATGAGGACTCTCGCAAATAGAAAGCACGGGGTGTTCCTTTTGGTACACAGGCCTTAATTTGTTCTTGGTTCTGAATAAGTACCTTTAGGTAAATTTGCAGGGGCATCCCTTGCATTGTTATCTGGCATCCATTGGGAGAGTCCTCTTCTGTATCATTCTTGGTGTTTGAATTTCTCCCTATTTCCCGCCCTTCTTAGCTTTTCCTTCCCCTCTTACTTCCCCCCCCCCCCCTTTTTTTTGTGTGTGTTTCGTCACATCTGTCTAGAGACAGATAGATGATTCTGAAATGACTACTGTGCTTTCTTTAAATATTCAAGGTTTCAACTCCCCGGATAAGAGGAGTATTGCATTTAGGAAATTTAGAACCCTCCGACCTGCGGTCCTGTGCCTACAGGAGACACATTTCTCGAAATCCTCCACTCCCCGGTGCCTGGACGCATCCTACCCTCAGGTATTCATGGCGTGCGCTGAATCCAAACAAAGGGGGGTACTGATTGGGTTTAGACGTGATGCTCAATTCCACTGTAAGAAGGAGTTTAAAGATCCCGATGGCCGATATCTGATCCTTGGGACAATGCAAGATCTAGAGATTACAATCGCAAACTACTATGCACCCAATACAAACCAAGTAACCTTTTTATCCGACTTCTTTGATAAAGTGGGTAGTATAGCGCAAGGGATGACAATATTATGCAGGGACTCCAATCTAGTCTTAAATCCGTACATGGACAGACAGTCCCCGAGTAATATTTTAGTGAGCCCTCAAATGGTAGCAGCATCTAAGGCGTTCAGAGGACTCTTAGATGCTCATTACCTGGCTGACTGCTGGAGGGAAGCTAATCCGGGCAATCAAAACTTCACTCACTTTTCCCACCCCCATAATGTGTGGTCGAGGATTGATCATGCTTTTATAACTCAGGGGTCTATGAACTTGTTGAGGTCGGCTAAAATTCTCCCAATTTCCTGGTCAGATCATGACTGAATGCTAGTAAAACTAGACTTCTTGTCCTGCAGACGATCTGGATTTTCTTGGTCACTAAATGCTTCTGTTTTAGCTGACTCGGTAGTGGTTGCAGAGGTTTCTAATGTATTGACTGAATTTTTTCAAATCAATGAATCTCCTGAGATCTCTGCAGTTACTTGCTGAGAGGCCCATACACCTACCATAAGGGGCAGACTTATCCAGATTGCCTCCAGGAAGAAGAAAGAAAAAAATAAATACATAGAAAATCTGGAAAGGGAATATTTAAGGGTAGCGGGGGAAGCAAGAACGCAGTTAACTTCTTCGTTGCGAGCTGAGCTACACAGGGTAACATATGAGTTGAATTTTGCTCTGGCAGGGAAGGCGGAAAACGCTCTTCTTTGGGTTAAACATAGGTATTATTGCAAGGCTAATAAGCCTGATGCATTGCCAGCCAAAAAATTGAAAACCCCGGAGCAATGTTTTAACCCTGTTAGACTAAAAAATGAGAGGGGAGATCTGACTAGTAACCCTACCAAAATTGTTGAGATCTTTAAAGAACAATTTAAAAAAATATGCCAATTGTAACCCGCCTAGATCCGGGGATTTGCATAATTTTCTGAGGGGAGTCTCTCTACCTTCCCTGCCAGAACAGTTTCGTGAAGTTATGGAAAGTGAATTTAGCTTTCCAGAAATAGAACGAGTAATTTCAAATTTGACGCTCAACAAGAGGCCGGGTCCAGACGGTTTTGTGGCAGCTTATTATAAGACTTTCTGTTCTGTGCTGGCACCGAAGCTGAGGGCTATGTTTAATGGGATCCGAGCGGGGGGTTCTTTCTCCCAGGAATCTTTAACTGCCTCGATCAGTAAGATACATAAGCTGGACACTGACCATAATCTGTGGTCAAACTTTAGGCCTATATCTCTTATCAACTTGGATATGAAAATATTTACAAGAATTTTAGCTGATAGGTTGGCAGAATTTCTTCCTAAGTTAGTTCATAGGGATCAAGTGGGCTTTATCCCGGTCAGGCAAGCTGGTGACAACATTAGAAGAGTGGTTCAGCTCACACAGAGCGCTAATAATAAGGGTCTTTCATGTATGCTCATTTCACTAGATATAAGAAAGGCATTTGATACGGTGGCCTGGGAATATCTTTTCTTTCTGCTAGAATTTGGGGGTTTTGGCCTCTGGGTTGCAGGTGAACACTACGAAATCAAGGGTGCTAAACATAAATATTCCAGACAACCAATGGTCCCAGATTCAGGCTGGGTTTGACTTTCTTTGGGAAATAGAGACGATTAAATATTTAGGAGTGAACCTGACTAAGCGCTACAAATCTTTATTTGTTGCTAATTTCATACCTATTCGGTATAAGCTTTTGGCCTTGTTGAAGAAATGGAAAACATATGGTATTTCTTGGCTGGGCCGAATTGCGGCCATAAAAATGACTCTTCTCCCCAAATTTCTGTATTTAGCGAGAACGCTCCCAGTTCGGATTCCCTCAAACTATTTAAAACAGCTTCAAAGCAAAATATTGGACATTATTTGGGACCACAAACGCCCGAGAATGGCAAGTAGTATTATGCTTAAACCAAAAAGCCAGGGCGGTTTGGGGGTACCCAATGTTAAAAAATATTATCAAGCTGCACAATTAGCTCAAGTGCTAGCATACCACACAACTTTGGATGTCCCAGCATGGATTCAAATAGAAGCCGACTTGTGCTCTCCAGTTGCGATTGACAATCTCCTGTGGTTGTCCCCTAAATTAAGGAAATCCAGTAATAGACCATACCCTGAGGGTTTGGGACGACTTGCGGTTTTCTGCAGGTCTTGCTTTCCCTCATTTGCCGCTACTTAAGATCTGGGATAACCCCATGTTCCTCCCAGACCTTATAGATCCGGTCAGGTTTTCTTCTTGGAAGAGAGGGGGGATCAAATATCTTGGGGACTGTTTTCATTAATCCCGGTTAGCTACTTTTCAGTAGATGAAGGATACATTTTCCTTACAACCCAGGGATTTGTTTGGGTATTTTCAAGTCGCCCATTTTGTAAAGACTGTAGTCCCAGAGCCTGTTAGCCATACCCGGCTCACTTTTTTTGAGAGGAGTTGTAGTGAGGACCCAAGGGGTAAAGGGGTTATTTCTGAAATTTACAGTTATGCGAGATGTCAGGTGCCCAGGTTTTATCATATAGGCAAAAATGGGAGGGGGAACTGGGAGAGGAAAAGGAGCACAGGGATTGGCAGAGGATGTGGAGTTCGGCCTTTGGGGATTCTGCGTCAGTCATGTCAGTGGAAGCTAATGTCAAATTGGTTCTTAGGCGGTATCTAGTTCCGGACCAAATGAGGCACTTTGGGGCAGATCAGCGAGGTTTGTGCTTTAGAGGGTGCCCTGTTGCAGGATCTTATAAACATATATGGTGGGATTGTGGCAAAGTGAAATTATTTTGGGGGGCAGTGTTTGATGCTCTAAGTAGGGTATTAGGTAGGCAGGTACCGCAGGACCCGTGGGTGGCTTTATTAAACAACCCTATTGAAAACAGTTCCAAAAATCAGAAGCTACTGGCCTATCACATCCTGACGGGTGCGAAGCAGGTGATAGCAGGCTCTTGGAAATCTTCCGACCTAAAGTTTAGGTTACTCATTAACAAGGTGAATTTTATTATGTCTATGGATAAGCTCTCTGCAATTCAGTGCGGGGACCTGGAAGGATTTCAGGAATTGTGGACTCCTTGGATACGGGATTTTGGCCCTAGGAATTTGGATGAGAATTTGTTAATGGTATAATAAGGTAGTTATTCTAGATGTTTTATTTATTTTTTTTTTTACTTTATATTTATCTTATTATTTCATTTATTATTTCTTTTCTTTTCTCTTTTCCCAACCCATTTGCCATTCCCCCTTTCCTTATTTCACAGCTTCAACCCTTTCCTACAGTAGGTAAGGGAGTATTTTACAATGTTTAGGATCTTAATATGCGTAGATAGGTGGTTGCTCGGATCGACTTCGGTTCTCCGCGTGGGACTTCCCAGGCTAGGTGCGCGGGCTTCTGAATTACATGTAATGCATCGGTTATGTTTACTGGATGAAACTTTATTTTGTACACTGATTACTGTGATAAGCTTCTCCATGTTGGAGCATATTGTCCGATCTGTAACTTTGATACAATCTTTTCAATAAAAATCAATTGAAATAGAAAAGAACACATTAAAAAACCCAAAACCTTGTCTCCATTGGACATGATTTTGTCTATCTTCTAAAGTTCGTAGCAATTCTGTATTTTAAATGAAGCTTTGTATAACTAGAGTATTAAACACATTTGTATATTATAACCTTAACATATGCAGTGCCCCAATAAAGTATTTTCAGTCCAATTTGAAAAAATTATAATGACTTTCTGAACCTCAAAGATTAGCACTACCTTGTTAATAATAAAACATATACACTTTTATTTCATCTCATCTACAAAAAAACAAAATCATAGTATAAATGGTAAAAGCAAATGATTTTTAACAGTGCAAGAGAATTCACTGTTTTGAAGATCAGATACAGGGTGCAAATGGTGGACATGGATCGTCTTGTTGTTTAGGACCTGGGGGCTGGATGCAGCCCTCTGACAGGTGCCAGATGGTGGGGCTGAGCAATGTCTTCTCTGCCCGTTAACAAAATAATTCTGCATCTGTACTGGCTGAAATAATTCTGTGGCTATCCCAGGAAAAATAATTCAGCATCTGCATCTGTCCTGGGAAAAATAATTTCGGTGTCTGTCCTGGGAAAAATAATTCTGCTCTTGCATCTGTCCTAGGCAAAAAAAATCTGCTCCTGCAACTGTCCTAGGCAAAATAATTCTGCTCCTGCAAGTGTCCTAGGCAAAATAATTCTGCTCCTGCAACTGTCCTAAGCAAAATAATTCTGCTCCTGCATCTGTCCTAGGCAAAATAATTCTGTGTCTGTAACCATAGATTGGAAAGGTTGTGTTTGCATTTTGTTCTGTGTTTATTATTACCCGGCCCTTTGAAGGTAAGGCATTAAGGGGTTGATTCAGAGCCTGGTGAGAATTTTCACTTCTTTTTCGGAAAGAAAATTGCCATTCAATTTTATTGTCTACCTTGGGGCTGATTCAGACCCAGGCGAAAATTTACACCCGGTAGACAGTGAAAGTGAATGGCAATTTTTTCTCCAAAAAAAGAGTTTTCTCACCAGGGTCTGAATCGACCCCTAAATCACAATCACTTGGTACATCTGCATCAGTAATGTACTTAATGTCTTGAAGACTTGAAAAAGGAGGACATTGTATATCTCTATAATTGTACTATTTGTATGTAGTATGCTAATAAACCTCCTCTACTTGAAGTAATACCTTGGAAAGTAAAAAAGGGGTGCCACCAGTGTAAGAGGGAAGAGCTGGTATGCAGTTGCCGCATATAGTACTCCTTATGCTCTGTCAGGTCTATCTTTTGAAGTTATTACTTAAAGTAGTCCCACACCCATAATGTGGGGCTGCATTTTCTCCTGCAATCCTTACCTGAACCTTGTTCCCCCATCGGAATGCGGCCCTGCAATTGGCTGCCAACGGTCACGTGGGCTGGTCTGGACCAGCATCCAGAAAAGAGAAAGCACCCCAAACCATGTGATCGGCAGCGGCCAATTGTGGGACAGCATTTCGCCTGGGAATTAAGGTTTGGGTAAGGATTACAGGGTCTATTTGTGAGGGAGCTCCCGCAGACTAGTGCCCTCCCCCCCCCTCTACAACAGGGTAGATTCAGAGCCAGGTGACAAAATTCACACCTGTTTCAGGAGACAAAACTTCCATTCACTTTCATACCTACCTTGGGGCTGATTCGACACCAGGTGAGAATTTACATCTGGTAGTTGAATCGGCCCCAGGCAGACAATGAAAGTGAACAGCAGTTTTCTCTCCTAAAAAAGGAGTGAGTTCCCTCACCTGGCTCTGAATCAACCCTAATGTGGCCCCACACTCATTAGGTAGAAAATAGGTGAGGGACTGCTTTAATGTCTGGTAATCTCTGAGATTGCCAGAGTCAGAAAAATACAATTTTGTGAGTACTCACCTGTAAAATGGTTATTACGAGTATGTCACACACCCCACTTCCAAAGATCCATGACACTTGGGAAACCGGCCTGTAGAGGGCGATCTTGCAGAGATGACATGAAAAAAGGAGCCCCTCCTGGTCCATAAGTACCGGGTTCCTCCCACTATTCCCCAGTCTTTTTAAAAAGCAGTGAGAACCAGGAAGATCCAATTATATTCAATAATTGAAAAATAATAATCACCATATAAAGGATCCCCAGAACAAAAAAGGGCGGGGGAAGTTGGGTGTGTGACATACTCGTAATAACCATTTTACAGGTGAGTACTCACAAAATGGTATTATTCCTAGTATGTCACACACCCCACTTCCAAAGATCCATGACACTTGGGACATCCAATAGCAGTGTCTATAATGGGTGGGGATCCCCAAGGAATAATGCATAACTTAAATTACTGCAGCTTGCAGAATTTTGCGGCCAAAAGCAGCATCCGCTGAGGCCCGCACATCAACCTTGTAGAACTTAGAAAAAGTATGCACAGAAGACCAATTTGCAGCCTTGCAAACTTGTTCAACAGACGCCTGGTGCTGAAAAGCCCAAGAGGCTCCAATAGCACGAGTAGAATGAGCGGTGACACGAATAGGGGGAACCTTCCCCTTAGCCATATAGGCCCCAATGATGGCCTGACGTATCCACTTACTAAGGGAAGATTTGGCAGGAGCAAAACCCTTCTTGGGCCCAGAAGGCACAACAAAAAAGGCATCCGTCTTGCGGAAAGCCGAGATAGTAACTAAATAATACTTAACACAACAAACTACATCCAAAGAATGCAAGACCCTTTCCTTGTCGTTACTAGATTTAGGACACAAGGAAGGAAGAACTATATCCTGATTTAGGTGGAAAGCAGACACAACCTTAGGAAGGAAATCCGGTTTAAAACGGAAAACAACCTTATCTTGATGCCTCTCAAAATAAGGGGCTAGAATAGACAAAGCCGCCAGTTCAGAAACTCGGCGGACAGAAGTAATAGCAACCAAAAAGGCCACCTTCTGAGTAAGAATAGGAAGAGGAATATCCTGCAAAGGCTCAAAGGGAGCGGCCTGCATAGCTGAAAGCACCAGGTTAAGGTCCCAAACAGGAAGTATAGGCTTTCTGGGAGGCCGCACATGCGCGACTCCTTGGAAAAAGGTCTTAACCAAAGGATGAAAAGCAAACGACCTTTGAAAGAAAATAGCCATGGCAGAGACTTGCCCTTTCAAAGTACTAATCTGGAATCCCATATCCAGACCTCGTTGCAGATATTCCAGAATTCTAGGAATAGAAAATACTCTACAGGGCAAAGCCCTGGATTAACACCAATCAATATAGGACCTCCAAGTCCTGTAATAAATGACAGAGGAAGACTTCTTCCTAGCTCTAATAAGAGTCTGAATAACTGCATCAGAAAGACCTTCTTCTTTTAAGATAGAAACTTCAGCAGCCATGCCGTCAAAGCCAGCGTTTGTAAATTGGGGTAACAAAGTTGACCCTGAGTGATGAGATCTGGAAGAAGAGGCAGATGGAACCGATCCACTGCCAGCCTTAAGACGTCTGCGTACCACAGACATCTTGGCCACCTTGGCACCACCAGAATTGCTGGCGCCTCCTCCAGTGCTAACTTGCGCACCACCTTGCTGATCATGGAGAATGGGGGAAACAGATACAGGAACCCCAGATCCTTCCAGGCCAGAGACATGGCATCCGCTGCCACTGCCAGAGGATCCTGGGATAGAGACACAAAAGCTAGCAGCTTGTGATTGTGACGAGAAGCAAACAGGTCCAATCGTGGAGTCCCCCACTTGTGACAGAGGAGCTGAAAGATCCTTGGATTGAGAGACCATTCTCCCTGGCGAGAACATCCCCTGCTCAGGGAGTCTGCCTCCACAGTCTCTATCCCCGGAATGTAAACTGCTGATATGCAGGGGACATTGATCTCAGCCCGCTGAAGGATCAGAGACACTACCCAGAGGGCATCCCAACTGCGAGTCCCTCCCTGGTGATTGATATATGCAACAGCTGTTCGGTTGTCTGACCGAATCTGAACTGGCAGACCATGTTAGAAATGGGTCAGTCGAAGTAGAACAAGACGTATGGCCCGAAGCTCTAATACATTGATTGGGGAATGAGCCTCCTGAGGCCCCCACAATCCTTGGAACTGATGCTTCTTCCAGAAGCCCCCCCAGCCCACCAGGCTGGCATCCATGGTAACCAGTTCCCAACGCGGAGTCATAAATGACTTGCCCTTCTGGAGGTTGTGCGGTATTAACCACCACTGAAGGGACTGCAAAATGTGGGGAGACAATAGACAATTTAATGATAGTGGGCACCTGCCCCACTTTGCCAAGAGGAAGAGCTGAAGCGTCCTTATGTGAAACTGGGCAAACGGGACTGCCTCGAATGCAGCTACCATCAATCCCACTAGTCTCATCCCTAGACGGATAGACTGACGAGGGTTGGACAAGAATAGACGAATCAAGTCCTGAATCAGAACCATTTTGGACTGAGGAAGAAAAACCTTGGCCTGAAATGTATTCAGAATCAGGTCCAGGAAGGGAATTTCCCTGGACGGACAGAGAGAGGATTTGGGGTAACTTATTACCCATCCGAACCTCTCTAGCGTAGAGACCACCGTCCTGGTGTCCAACTCTGATTGTTCGAGGGAGGAGGCCGCGATAAGAAGATCGTCCAGAAAAGGCACGATGCGGATGCCCTGGACCCTGAATATAGCCATCACTCCTGCCAGCATCTTGGTAAAGACTCTTGGGGCCGAGGTAAGGCCGAATGGCAGGGCCACAAATTTATAATGCTGGTCTTCTATCGAGAACCTGAGAAATCTCTGGTGACCTGGAAAAATAGGAATGTGCAAATAAGCATCCTTGATGTCTATGGATGTCACGAAGTCCCCCTGACGGAGAGCATCGATCGTTGATCGCAGAGACTCCATGCGGAATCTTCTGAAACGGATAAATTGATTGAGTCTCCTTAGGTCCAGGATAGGCCGAACAGAGTCGTCCTTTTTGGGTACCGTGAACAGGTTGGAATAAAACCCCAAACCCCTTTCCGCTGGACGCACTAGGCAGATGACAGCCATGTTTAACAGATTCGCTACTGCTGCCCGCAGTCCCTGCGAATTGTCGGATCTGACGGCATCCGGGACATAAAAAATCTGGGAGGAGGCCGGGACTTGAATTTCAGTTTGTAACCGGAAGAAACTACTTCCAGAACCCAATTGTCTGATACCTCCTGAACCCAGACCTGGAAGAAGAACCGCAGCCGTCCCCCCACCCATAAGGGTGAGGGCGTCCCCTCATTGTTGAGCAGGCTTAGGGGCAGATGGATATTGGACCCCCAATTCTGACTTGGATGGCCACGTCCTCTTCCTCTATTCCATGCATTCCCTCTAGAGGCTGAAAAGGCTGATCCTCTACCGGATCTGGACCCCCGAAAGGAATGGCTAAAGGAAGCCACTCCACGACGTTGTCTCTTACACTGAGGTAATTTACCACCTTTAGTGACAGAATCCAATTTTTCTCCAAATAGGCGCAATCCCACAAATGGAAGCGCTGTAAGCAATTTCTTGGCTACAACATCCGCCGCAACCATACTGACCGCACATGAGCAGAGTATCATCTAAAGCAGGAAGTACAAAAGATGCAAACATCTCACAACGCTTAAGAGCGGCGTACTCATCAGAGGCCGGATCAAGCCCTGAGTTATTCATTAGGTCTCTCACAACAGACCTAATAGCCACCGACATAAGCGCCGAAGCGCCAACAGGCCGCAAGGCCGAGCCTACACTGGAAAAACCGTGGCATGCCATTTGATCAATGCATTTGATGAGAAATAACCAAAACCTCAAATAACTGGCAAGAGCTTTTGGGGTATCCACAACACTCTCTTCACCCTGCTCAATTTCAGTACCAACAAATTGCTGTTCGTCAGAAACATCTGAATCCTCATATAATTCCCCTTCTTCTAACTGAGAAGGGTCAGACCAATCAAGCAATTCGCAATTGTCCAACTCACTTGCTGGGACAGCATGAGTCAAATGCTTTCTTTTAGCTGAGGCCTTCTTAGCCACAGAGCAAGACATAAATCTTTCAAGATGAGCCAATCTGGCACATAAATCAGAATGCGACTCACCACCCATGACAATATCACTGGGGGTACGGACAAGACACGGCGGAGTAGGAGAAGAGGCAGTAGCCGCAGACCCTGAAGCCTGGGCCCCGGTTTGCTGCATAATGGTTAATTGTGCACAAAGGACGCACGGAATTGCGTTATCCCCAACAAGGGATGCCCCACATCCAAAACATTGCCGAGTCTGTGCCGAGGAAATTGCATGCCCATTATCCTGAGATGCCTCCATATGGTGTTAAAATGTTATACTATAATTGATTATAGTCGCCAAGTATATATGGGTTTTATGCATATGCTACCCGAGATGCCCCTTTAAATAGTCCCAGGTGGGAGGATTGAAACATAAATGGACCCCCAATAAGGCTTAAGGGCTAAGGACCAGGAGAAACCCTTTTAATAAGGAGTTTCCACCTACAGAAAAAAATAAACAGTCACCAATGCACAAATATACAATAAATGAACAAAGCATTAAAAGTGGCAGAAAACTCCCTTCAGACAAGCTGAAGGGTACTCACAGCACCAGGCGCCCAGCTTGCACAACGAGGGAAAACCGCAGGGAAGCAGCCAGAAACACTGGCTAAGAGAAGGCAAATAGAGCACATCAGCGTGCTCTATGACTCAAATGACGCTGCGCGCGGAAGCCCCACCCCCTGATGTCAGCAGGAGCCAGGAAGAAAATGGAGGGAAATTCAAAAGAATGAACATTGCCCTGACAACAATCGGTTTTTTACAAGGTAAGCCAAATGAATGCTGTTTAGTCAGAGATAGGGAAATAGATACAAACATTTTCTGTAAAATTGTCTTCGTAAAAATTCATATATATATATTTATATATAACCTTGTATTATGTGCATGGTGACCACAAGTCCAACCACAGCAGGGTTAAAGGAGAACTAAAGGGGAGAGGATAGAAATGCACCCATCAGGCACAAGGGGATTTATAAAGGGACAGGGGGCATCCCATGCCAGGAACACTGACCCGGAAGCCGCCTACCCAAATCTTGGGTCTCACGGAGGAGTAAAAAACTCCTGTAAACACCAGAAGGTGTATCTACCTTGGCCTGAACCATACAGCCAGGGCTGGGAGGCATACAATATAACCAAACCGGTCTTTTAAAAAATTCAGGCAGAGAAATAGAGAAAGGCCGGGAGCAAACCCGGCTACCTGCAGCTTGAAGGAGAGTCATCTTCTGAATGCTTCGCCGACTACAGAGATGAAAGTCTGGAGAATAGTGGGAGGAACCCGGTACTTGTGGACCAGGAGGGGCTCCTTTTTTCATGTCATCTCTGCAAGATCGCCCTCTACAGGCCGGTTTCCCAATTGTCATGGATCTTTGGAAGTGGGGTGTGTGACATATTAGGTGTTAGGATCTTACCTGTTCCCCGTCGTCCCGCGGCGCGTCCTCCCGGGGAGCTCCGCTGCCTGGCTTCCGGCAGCCCCGTCGGCCGGCTGTCTCTATGTGCCACTCTGAGGCGCTGGGTGCGGAGGGGTGCAACTGCCTCCCTGGGTGTCCCGCGGTGGGGAAAGGCGGCCCCTCTGTCTCCGCAGCCGGCGCGGTCGCTTCCCTCCCTTCAGGGGGCGCGCCCGGCCAGCCTCGTGCTCGCGCGCGAAACACGTTCTGTTTATGCCCCTCGGCGGCGCTGCTCCCAGCGCATCCGCCGGGGGCAAGTATATTAGCCTATTACTCTGTCCTTGGGATGAGACAGACCCAGGGACTGGACAGTTCGTCTGGCCAGGGCGGTCCAGTTCCTGGGACTGCTCTCATTGGCAAATTGTATAGTGCACCAATCAGCACATTTTCCCTCCCCGATCACCAATCACCAGGTTCCCCTTCCTATTGGCCAGTGTTCCCTTAAATACTGTTTTGCCCCGTCCTCCAGTGCCCGTTATAGCCTCTGGTTGATAGGGTGTGTTTTCTGAACCGTGCTTACAGTTGTCGTTATAATCCGGCTTGTCTGTGACCATCCTTGTCTGCTGCCTGCCCTGACCATTCGCCTGTCTGACTACGTCTCTGCCTGATCCTTTTGATACTGCGTTTCGGTGCCCTCCTGGTTTGACCTCGGCTTGTTTTTGACCCTTCTACGTTTAACCCCTCGGATACCGCGCTCTGTGACCACACGGCTTTGACCCCTGCTCGTTTTGGACTTGTCTTTGTCTGGTTTCCACGCTCAAACCAATATTCTCTCCGGCATCCATCCTTGGGATACCCCGCTGTTCATCCGTCTCCACCTTAAGCCAGTAATCTTTGCGCCAAATAAGACCTGGGGGTAAGCGAGTCTGGAGAGGCATAATCCGCGTCTCCAGCGAGCGGGGACTTGTCTATAGGCAGAAGAGGCGGTGGAGATTGGGGATTACCTGGCTTAAGAGAGAAGGGTGTCCGGCATTCCCTTACATTAGGAATAAATACAATTCTGTGATTACTCACCTGTAGAATTGGTATTATGAGTATACAGTAGTCCTGCTCCAGATAAATTACTTACACTTGGGTATTACTCCGCCAGATGGCGCTGGACTGCAGAGACATCGAAAACAGGCTCCTCCCGGCCCCTCAAATACCCAGGGACCTCCCACAATCCCCAGCATTGAAAAGCAGTTAACGAGAAGCCGGGAGAATTAAAACAAACCCAAACTGGTAACTATAACAATGATAACAATCACCATACAGGGGATCCAAGAATAATGAAAACCAAGGGTGGGGTGGAGCAGGACGTACTGTATACTCATAATACCAATTCTACAGGTGAGTAATCACAGAATTGTATTATTCTTAGCATACAGTACGTCCTTCTCCAGATAGATTACTTACACTTGGGACATCCAATAGCAGTGTCCATAAAGTAGGGTGGGATCCCCAAAGGTAACAGCAGACAGGTCAGACCACTGCCGCCTGCAGAACCTTACGGCCAAAAGCAGCATCAGCTGTGGCCCTAACATCAACCTTGTAAAACTTTGAAAAGGTATGAACAGAAGACCAAGTAGCAGCCTTGCAAACTTGTTCAACAGAAGCCTGGTGCTGAAAAGCCCAAGACTCACCAATAGCACGAGTAGAATGAGCAGTAAGGTGGAAGGGAGGATTCTTCCCCTTAGCAGAATAGGCCTGAATCACAGCCTGACGGATCCATTTGCTGATAGTAGACTTGGCAGGAGCCAAACCCTTCCTAGGACCAGAAGGGACCACAAAAAGAGCATCAGTTTTTCTGAAAGGTGCAGTAGCCACCAGATAGTACTTCAGACACCTAACCACATCCAAAGAATGCAAGACCCTCTCCTTAGCATTACTAGGATTAGGGCACAATGAAGGAAGAACAATGTCCTGATTCAAATGAAAGGCAGACACTACCTTAGGCAGAAAGTCTGGCTTGAAGCGAAACACCACCTTGTCCTTGTGTCTCTCAAAGTAGGGGGGCAGAATGGAAATCGTCGCCAGCTCAGACACACGCCTAACGGAAGTGATAGCCACCAGAAAGACAACTTTGAGAGTAAGAATGGCCAGGGCAGCATCCTGCACAGGTTCAAAGGGAGCACCCTGCAAGGCTGACAAAACCAAGTTCAAATCCCAAACAGGCAACATAGGCTTACGTGGGGGAGTACGTGAGTAACCCCCTGGAAAAAAATCCTGGGGGAGCACATGAGTAACCCCCTGGAAAAAAGTCCTGATCAGAGAATGCTGGGCAAAGGACTTCTGGAAGAAAACAGCCAGGGCAGAAACATGACCCATCATAGTACTGAGTTGCAGCCCCATCTCCAACCCATGCTGCAGGAACTCCAGGATCCTGGGAATAGAGAACACACGACAGGGAAGAGACTTAGACTCACACCAGTCAATGTAGGCACGCCAAACCCTGTAGTAAATGGAAGAAGAAGACTTCTTCCTAGCCTTTATCATGGTATCAACAACAGAGGCAGACAGCCCCTTCCCCATCTAGATGGAGGTTTCAGCAGCCAGGCCGTCAAAGCCAGAGTTTGTAAATTGGGATGGCGGAAGTGACCCTGAGTGAGCAGGTCTGGCACCCTGGGCAGAGCGTACTGATCTACTGCCAGCTGCACCACGTCTGTGAACCACACTCTTCTTGGCCACCTGGGGGCCACCAGAATTGCTGGCACCCCCTCCAGAGCAATCTTGAGCAGAACCCTCCGAACAGGGGGAATGGAGGAAAGACATACAGGAGCTGAAAGTCCTGCCATGACATTGCTAGCGCATCCGTGGCCAAGGCCAGAGGATCCTGGGACAGGGAGACAAAGGCTGGGAGCTTGTGATTGTGAAGGGACGCAAACAGATCCACATCTGGTTGGCCCCAATGGTGACACAGAGATTGAAACACCCTGTTGCAGAGGGAACATTCTCCCAGGCCAGAGGTCCCCCTGCTCAGAGAGTCTGCCTGCAGATTCTCCACCCACGGGATGTACACAGCTGATATGCAGGGAACATTGGCCTCCGCCCAGGTCAGGATCAGAGAAACTTCCTGGAGGGCCCTCTTGCTCCGGGTCCCTCCTTGATGATTGATGTAGGCAACTGCCGTCTGGTTGTTCGAGCGCACCTGACCAGGCAGGCCCCGAAGATGATGAGTCAACTGAGTCAGAAGCAACCTGATCGCCCGCAGTTCCAGAACGTTGATAGGTGTGTGGGCCTCCTGAGGACCCCACCTCCCTTGGAACTGCAGGGACTTCCAGAAACCCCCCCAACCTGTCAGACTGGCATCCGTGGTGACCGTCTCCCAGGAGGGGGTCAGAAAGTATCTGCCCCCCAACAGGTTCCTGGAGTCCAGCCACCACGAGAGGGACCGCCTGAACAGGGGGGAAAGCACAAAGACCCGGTCCAGGGACGCAGGATCCTTGTCCCATACTGACAAGAGGTGGAGCTGCAGAGGCCTCAAGTGGAACTGAGCATAAGGGACCGCCTTCGAAGCACGCCACCATCAGGCCCTCCAGCTGCATTCTCTGCCTGATGGAGGGATGATGACAAGATAGCAGGAACTGGACCTGCACAATCAGGCTGTCCACCTTCTGCTGAGGAAGAAAAATCCTTGCCTGAACTGTATCCAGATTCATTCCCAGGAATGGAGTCACCAAGGAGGGAGACAGAGAAGACTTGGGATGGTTGATCACCCAGCCAAATGACTCCAGAGTGGACACTACCAGCTGAGCATCCAACTCTGCCTGATGTAGGGACTGGGAAGTGATGAGAATGTCGTCCAGGTACGGCAGCACGCGGATGCCCTGAGACCTGAGCAGAGACATCACTCCTGCCAGCACCTTGGTGAACACTCTGGGAGCTGAAGTGACACCAAAGGGCAATGCCACAAATTGGTAGTGCTGATCCTCCAGAGCGTACCTGAGGAACCTTTGATGACCTGGAAACACAGGAATATGAAGGTAAGCATCTTTGATGTCCACAGACATCATGAAGTCCCCTGAAGAGGTTGGAATAGAAGACCTTGCCCCTTTCTCTTAAAGGGATCTGGCAGATGACCCCCAGCTCCAGAAGGCTTTGCACCGCCTGCACTAGAGCCAGAGCTGACACAGGGTCCTGAGAAATCCGGGATCCGATGAATCTGGGGGGGGGGGCAGCAAACTCTATCTTGTAACCGGAGGACACTACCTCCTGAATCCACCGGTCTGAGACATGAAGCCTCCAGACAAGAGCAAAGTGCTGAAGCCGTCCCCCCAACCGGATGGGTAAGGGCGCCCCTTCATGCCTGAGGGGGCTTGGGAGAGGACTTAAGCTTGGAGCCCCAGGAGGAGCCAGGGCGTCCACGTCCTCTGCCCCTATCCCAGAAGTCTCCTCGGGCCCCAGTAAGGGAAACCCCCCTCCCTTGTCTAGCACCACGGTAGGGAGAGGAAAAAGAGCTCTGACCTCGAAAGGGCCGAGACTGCCGCCTGCGCTGGGGTAACCTGCCTCCCTTAGCCAACAGGTCCAGGCGGTCCCCAAACAGGCGTAGTCCTTTGAAGGGAAAACCAGTGAGGGCCTTCTTGGCAGCGTTGTCAGCAGCCCACTGGCGCAGCCAAACCGAGCGGCGTATAGCCACCACAAGGGCAGAGGTTCTGCCACACATTCTAATGGTGTCATCCAAGGCAGAGAGGACAAAATTCACACAAACATCACAACTAGAGAGTGCATTAAACTCCTCACAAGACAAATCATCAGGGGCACCATCAAGGATACTTCTGAGCAGGGTCCTAATAGCCACAGCCGTAATGGCAGAGGCACAGACCGGGCGCAGAGCCATTCCCACACATGCAAAGGCATGGGACACCAGCTGATCAATATGCCGGTCCTCACCATCCCGCAGCGTAGTAGAGTCAGGGGAGTGCATGACAGTGGTGTTAGATAACCGTAGGAACGGGGCATCCACCTAAGGAGGGGATGACCAACACTTCACCACATCAGCAGGAAAGGGATACCTCTTATCCCAACTCTTAGGTACACCGGGAAGCCTGCTGGGGCGCTCCCATTCCTTGAGCACAAGATTATTAAAATGGGCTTGCTCAGGAAATTCCAAACGTGGCTTAGCAGTAAGAAACAATTCCCCCTGTTGCCTGGGGGCCGCAACCGGGAGAGAAATAGACAGAACCTCAAAAAACTGAGCCAACAGCCTATCAGTATCATCTGGGGCCCAGGGATCAGAGCCAGAATCGTCATGACCCCTGGGCCTCTCATCAGATGACTCTGAGTCAGAGAATAACTCCCCTTCTTCCAAAGGGGTATAGCCAGACAGTTCCAAAAACTCATCAGCTTCCATAGGGAAAAGAGTGACATCAGGCGTTAAGTGCCGATTCTTAGCAGAGGCCTTACGCACCAAGGTATTAGCAAGCAACTTCTCAACACTACCCAGTCTGGAAGACACATCAGGCTGAGAATCCCCACTTGTATGCAACTCAATTGGAGTGAGATTTAAGCTCGGGGGAGTAGGTGAGGCCATACGAGGCGCAGGCCCAGCCACTGGTAAACCAGGCTGCAGCGCAAGCACCTGCTGGGCACAAGGTACACAGACTCGCACTTTGTCAGCACTAATAGGGGACACCCTACAAGCTGCACACAGCCGGGCTTGTCCCGAAGGAACCCCGAACACATTATCCTGAGACGCCTCCATATGGTGACTATAGCGGCACAATAAGCCGTTAGGGATTCATGCTATAAAAGCAACCCGGGATGCCCCAATAACCCACTAGGGAAGTGGGAGTAATTACACACTAGGCCTCATAAGTTAAATAACTAAATAGAGGGAGTAGGGCCGGGAGAAGCCAATAGGGTTCGGCCCGTCTGAAAGACATAAGCAAAGGGGAACCGTAAGTGACATGTGAATGACAATGGTAAATAAAGGCACCCGAGAGGGCACTCACGGACCGCGGTAGGTAGATGCCAGTCACATAGCAGCCGGATGCAAGAAAAAATGGCGCCGGGTATACCTCGAGGGGCGGACCGCAGGGACAGTGACGCGTTCCGCGCCAACCGCGGGCCCTGCCCCCCCCGAATAGCGCGAAGCCGTACACGTGACAAGCAGCCAATAACGGCGCACCAGCGCCTGAGGTAACGCCGCCGCCAAGCGTGGAACACAGTGGTAATTTTAAAAAGACAAAGATGAGAATGCTTGGACTAGAGGAAAACGTGTGCAGTTGGGTGGGAAATTGGCTTAATGATCGGAAGCAGAGGGTGGTTATCAATGGTACACACTCAGATTGGGTCACTGTTACTAGTGGAGTACCACAAGGGTCAGTTCTGGGACCAATTCTCTTCAATATATATATATATATATATATATATATATATATATATATGACATTGGGTATGGATTAAACAGTAAAGTCTCAATCTTTGCAGATGATACTAAGCTGTGTAAAGTAATTACAACAAAAGAGGACAGCAGGCAGCTACAAACAGATTTAGATAAATTGGAAACATGGACAGTTAAATGGCAAATAAAGTTTAACACAAATAAATGTAAGGTTATGCACATGGGAAGGAGAAGTCTGTGTCATGATTACACACTAAATAAAGAAACACTTGGTAAAACAACAAATGGAAAAAGACCTAGGGGTTTTAGTTGACAATAAGCTCAGCTGTAGTAATCAATGCCAGGCAGCTGCTGCCAAAGCAAATAGGATCATGGGGTGCATCAGGAGGGGCATAGGTGCTCATGACCAGAGCATCATTTTACCTCTGTACAAGTCACTGGTCAGACCCCATATGGAGTACTGTGTACAGTTCTGGGCACCTGTGCTTAAGAAGGACATATCAGAACTGGAGAGCGTTCAAAGAAGGGCAACAAAGTTAATAAAAGGAGTGCGGGGACTAGAGTACCCTGAAAGATTGTCCAAGTTAGGTTTATTTAGTTTAGAAAAAAGACGATTGAGGGGTGATCTAATAACTATGTATAAATATATTCGGGGTCAATACAAAGATCTGTCCCACAATCTATTTATACCTCGGAGTGTAACTATAACCCGAGGGCATCCACTAAGGTTAGAGGAAAGGTGCTTTCTCCACCGACATAGGAGGGGATTCTTCTCTGTAAGAGCAGTGAGACTATGGAACTCGCTGCCAGAGGAGGTAGTTATGAAGGATACAGTAAAAACGTTCAAAAGTGGCCTTGATGCCTTCCTGGCATGTAATAACATTTCCAGCTATGGCTACTAGACCACTGGAAGGAGATCTATAGTGGCCGGAATGCCCTCCTTGCATGTAATAACATTACCAGCTATGGCTACTAGACCCCTGGAAGAAGATCTATAGTGGCCGGGATGCCCTCCTTGCATGTAATAACATTTCCAGCTATGGCTACTAGACCACTGGAAGGAGATCTATAGTGACCGGGATGCCCTCCATGCATGTAATAACATTACCAGCTATGGCTACTAGACCACTGGAAGGAGTTAAACAGGCTGAACTGGATGGACTAAAGTCTTTATTCAGCCTTACATACTATGTTACTATGTAATCAGTGCAACCAAGTCAGCGCGGCGACTGACACCAACCATAAGAACATATTACAGTGAAGCACAAAGACAAATACACACACACACCCCCCCCCCTCCCCTGAGGGCTACAAAGGAGAGCAAGGGAGGACAGCGGCCACTTAACAGGACCCACCGATATGCAGGGGCAAGGGGCTATAGGGCGGGAGGGGCATCCCATAGAGGCTCACCATATGCCTATACTGCCTACCCTTTGGTGGGGGATTGCGGTGGAGCAGCACTCCTAAGCACCTGACAGCGGTGCTGCCTACCATTACCCGACCAGCGCTGCCAAGGCTGAGAGGCACATTACTAATGGAACCGGTGGGAATAGTCCTGCAGGACCGCAGGCTAATAGCCCCGCTCACCTGCGAGAAGAGAGGTCCCTGGGTATTTGAGGGGCCGGGAGGAGCCTGTTTTCGATGTCTCTGCAGTCCAGCGCCATCTGGCGGAGTAATACCCAAGTGTAAGTAATCTATCTGGAGCAGGACGTACTGTATACTAAGAATAATATATGTAATATAACCCAACCACTTACCCACTGTTTGTATTCAGATTAAGATTCCTTGCAAAAAGGGAAGCGGTGAAACTGAGCCATATCACACCACACAAAATGTTTTTTATACAATTTAAATAACAAATATAAAGAAATAATAACACAGTAGCCAAATGACCCTGCATTCATTCTAGGGCCTGGCTAGAATGGGGGGTTAAGCAGGCAGATATCTCTTACAAGGGCATGCAACGTTTGGCAACTGGAACAACTGGTTACAGTGACCAACACATTGGCTACAAAGGGATTTTTTGGAGAACTCTCAATCTCTTCTGTGTAGCAAGGCCATTAAATAAATACATTTAGCAGACAATACAAAATCCTGACACCACAGATTTGAGCAGAAATCATCTAGCATGGTAAGCAGCAAATCGTGTTGTGAGACCAGCTTGGTCATTTAGGCCTGATACAGAAATACATGCAGCGTGCAAGGATGTCTTATATGTATCTGCCATGAAGACCCTTGCTATTATAAAATAATTAAGAGTATACGTGTTGATGCTGTTGGTGTATTTGGGGCCCAGGATCAGGCATTGCTACCACCAAGTACAGAGTTTAATACACAGTGGGGTAGGTAAAAAAACACAATTCTGTAAAACTCACCTGTAGAATAGTTTTTTTCTGTAGAATCCATTCCAGGCCGTCCTCTTCATTACATTTGGGTAACCTTTCTAGACCGAAGGACGTGACTGCAAGACAAAAGCGTGGCTCCGCCCCCGACCTATATCCTTCCAGCTGACTTGCTACATCCCAGTTAATTAAAAAGCAGTAGAACCAGCCGCCCGGGAGGCATACCTATATCTCCTGAAAAAGTTAGAGATGTGTGCAAAATTGCAATCATCAATAACTACACCGTGCACAATAAACAGTTAAACAAAAAACATTAGCAACTATTAAAATTAATAAATCAGTGCTCAACGTGAAACAATGTCCTTATTCCAAAAAGGAAATAGTCCAAACTGTAGATATATAGTATGACACAGAGCACAAATAAAGAATAAGGATGTTATCCCACGGCACGTGCACTTCACACAATACTGTGATTCAATCCGCCACCAAAAGTGCAGACTCTTACCGGCTATCGGTAAAAATCAGGCTTCAAGTTAATCACAACCAGCTGAGAACGAGTTCAGTGAATCCTTTTTTGGGGTGCACACTCACCAATATCGATGATGAGATGAACATCCATGTTTTAACAAACCACATACAAAGAAAAAAGAAATGCCAAATCTAGTGTGATTCTGTATTATTCACAATTTTAATAAGGTTGAATAGAAATGCACTCACAAGTATAGGTTAAAAAGACAGCGTTGAGTCAGATAAACCATAACCAGCCCTGGAATCCAACAGCCACAGGGAAGCCAAAGAAGAATGGGGTACCACTTGTAATCAAGAAGACTTTAAAAGAATTCCGCCACTCACCACCGCCAACGCGTTTCGCCGCCGCTAAGCGACTTTAACAAGGCTAGTGGTGAAGCAGAGTGGCGAGAGTTATATAACATCAAAATAAAGTTGTATAGTTGCCCATAATGTAAACCGGCATTACCTGTTAATCATACGGCCGAAAACGCCTACTGAGATCAAACACAGAAAGTGCCCATTGAATGTTGGAATGAAATTTAAAAACCATCACAGGAAAGGGATGTACACGTGACCACAACTTCAGGTCGCGTGAAGCCACTATACCAAAGTTTAATACTTCAGCAAAACATCCCATCAAAACAGCACTCGATACTACATCTTACCATATCTTAAAGTTCCTATAATATATAGAAAGCTGGAAACCCGCAAACAACCACGGCCAGCGTGTAGATGTTCGGGAGTCACGTGATCACAGCCAACTGTCACATGACTGCGTTTGTGATCCAAACGTCACATGTCGATAGGACGTAACTACACGTCCTCATATGCGGAAGTGCACCGGCATCCACAATGTGCACCCGTGTTGGAACGCAGCAACCTACAGTTACTACAGAGTCACGTGATCGGCAGTTATCTTCAATAGGTCTACCGCTGCTAAAAACATCTGTCACTCATACGATCCATACATGTAGCGTTTTGCAAAACAACTACATTAAAAACATATAGGATAAAAGCATCATTATATGCATCTGTGCAACAATGGTAATTAAATGGCCAGGCATCAAAAAAAGACTAAACCAGAACCAAAAAAAAAAAGAGGGCTGCTGGATTTATACCTTAGGCACACTCCATCCCGCATGTTTAACCTCCCTGGCGTTGTGAAAAAGACAAATGCAATGGTAACAAAAGCGTTACCATTGCATTTGTCTCTGACACACGGCTCCGCCCCCATGAGCCTCTGCGGCTCACAGAGACAGAACCCGGAAGCGGAGACGGACGCCGCAGCCGCAGCTCTCACCTGCGATCGCGGCGGAGACATCGCTGGATCGCAGGGAGAAGGTAAGGAGGCTGCGCCGCCCGCTCTTGCTCCCAAATTGATCCCGAGCGTGACTCGGGGTTACCGCCACTTACAGCGCAAATTAACCCCGAGTCACGCTCGGGATCGCCGCCAAGGGGGTTAAACATAGATTTTGACTTGAATTGTTTTATAGATTCTTCTTAATTTTTTAATTTATATCTTTTTTCTTGAGTTTTAACATTTGTATGTTAAATTGGTGATTTGTATACGAATATATTTTTTATGATGTTTAATGTATGCTAGGCTATCTGATTCCAGCGCTTTTACTTTTCCATCTTCTCCCCCCGATTTTAGAAATAATCGTGTTGCTTTTAACTTTATGCCTGCCCATATAATTACCATTGTTGCACAGATGCATATAATGGTGTTTTTATCCTTTGGAAACATCTATAGCCATCGGTTGATACTTTTAGAATGCTATCATCTGCCTTACGTCGCTATATGTTTTTAATGTAGTCCTTTTGCAAAACGCTGTATGGATCGTATGAGTGACAGATGTTTTGTAGCAGCGGTAGACCTATTGAATATAATTGTAGTCACGTGATCGGCAGTTGCCGGGCACACATTGTGGATGGCGGCGCACTTCCGCATATGAGGACGTGTAGTTACGTCCTATCGACGTGACGCTTGGAGCACAAACGGAGTCACGTGACAGCTGGCTGCGATCACGTGACTCCCGGACATCTACGCGCTGGCCGCGGTTGTTTGCGGGTTTCCAGCTTTCTATCTATTATTGGAACTTTAAGATATGGTAAGATGTAGTATCGAGTGCTGTTTTGATGGGATGTTTTGCTGAAGTATTATACTTCGGTATAGTGGCTTCACACGTACATCCCTTTCCTGTGATGGTTTTTAAAATTTCATTCCAACATTCAATGGGCACTTTCTGTGTTTTATCTCAGTAGGCGTTTTCGGCCGTATGATTAACAGGTAATGCCGGTTTACATTATGGGCAACTATACAACTTTATTTTGATGTTATATAACTCTCGCTACTCTGCTTCACAACTAGCCTTGTTAAAGTTGTTTAGTGGCGACTAAACGCGTCGGCGGTGGTGAGTGACGGAGTTCTTTTAAAGTCTTCTTGATTTCAAGTGGTACCCAATTCTTCTTTGGCTTCCCTGTGCCTGTCGGATTCCAGGGCTGGTTATGGTTTATCTGACTCAACGCTGTCTTTTTAACCTATACTTGTGAGTGCATTTCTATTCAACCATATTAAAATTGTGAATAATACAGAATCACACTAGATTTGGCACTTCTTTTTTCTTTGTATGTGGTTTGTTAAAACGTGAATGTTCATCTCATCATAGATATTGACGAATGTGCACCCCAAAAAAGAATTCACTGGACTCATTCTCAGCTGGTTGTGATTAACTTGAAGCCTGATTTTTAACTATAGCCGGTAAGAGTCTGCACTTTTGGTGGCGGATTGAATCACAGTATTGTGTGAAGTGCACGGGCCGTGGGATAACATTGTTATTCTTTATTTGTGCTCTGTGTCATACTATATATATATACCTATATCTCCTGTTGGGAGACAAAAAGGCTGGAGACAAAATACAAGACTCCTCTCTCTTATTATTAATATTGTAAAGATTAGCTCTGGTAGGCGACCGGGTGTCAGCAGTATAGAGGCGGAGGCAAACAGTTCAAAGTAAAGTCTGAGTTTATTTCACACAAATATCCACAAAAGCATATGTCCATACAGGTTACATCACCTTTTCAGGAAACCGCAGCATAAATGATACAGTCAGGCAAACAGCTTTTAGTCCTTGAGCAAAGGTCCTGTTTACAGTCAAATAGGCCTCAGGTCCACATGAACAGCCTCCACAGGAGATTTCAGCCAGGCTCACAGAGTCTCACTCCCATGTGAGCTCCAGACAAAGGACAGGCCACAGCTGATTCCCCAGGCTATTTAAACAGCCCGCAAAACCCGGACCTGGGTAGTGGGATGGAGTCCCACCCTGCTCTACTCCATCCCAGTAAAGCCGTCCCAGGTTAGCCTTTCGGCTATTCTAAAGCAACAGCAGCAAACTGCCACCAGCAGCTGATGTTGGAAATCAGACTACACGACTTTACTGCACCATTGGTGCTACATACCTGCCGTCAATGACGGCCCCTTGCACCACCTTACCACATACCCCCCCCCCTTTGTTCAACCCTGAGGGGGTGGACACATGCCAAACAATGTGCTCGGGACAGGGCATCCGCATTACCCAATAATCGTCCCGCTCTGTGCTCAACTGTGAACTTGAAGTTTTGTAGTGACAAGAACCATCGGGTGAACCTGGCATTCCTGTCCTTAGCCTGGCACATCCACTTGAGGGGAGAGTGGTCCGTAATCAGACGGAACCTTCTCCCCAGCAAGTAGTAGCGAAGAGACTCCAGGGCCCATTTAACGGCCAAACACTCCCTCTCCACTATACTATACCGGGTCTCCGCGGGTGTTAATTTGCGACTCATGTAGACAACGGGGTGCTCCTCCCCATTGACTTCCTGAGACAGTACAGCACCGAGACCTACCTCGGAGGCATCGGTCTGCACTATGAACTCCCTCTTAAAGTCGGGTGTCACCAACACCGCAGACCCACACAGGGCAGACTTCAAAGCGGAGAACGCTTTTTCGGCCTGTTCATTCCACTTCACCATGACAGACTTGCGTCCCTTTAACAGGTCTGTCAATGGTGCCGCTAGGGTGGCAAAATTGGGAATGAACCGCATATAATATCCCACCAACCCCAGAAATGACTTTACCTGGCGGGTGGTGTTAGGCCGTGGCCAGTTACGGATGGCTTCTAGTTTGTTCACCTGGGGCTTGATCACTCCTCGTCCAATCACATAGCCCAGGTATTTTGTTTCTTCTAGGCCTAAAGCACATTTTTTCGGGTTTGCCGTCAACCCAGCCTTCCTGAGGGAATCCACTACGTCCTGGATTTTGGGTAGGTGACTTTCCCAATCCGTGCTATGGATAATTATATCGTCCAGATATGCCGAAGCATACCGACGATGTGGCCTGAGGACAATATCCATTAACCTTTGGAACGTAGCGGGAGTGCCGTGTAACCCAAAGGGTAATACCTTGTATTGGAACAGTCCCTCTGGTGTAATAAAGGCTGTTTTCTCCTTGGCAGCCTCAGTCAAGGGCACCTGCCAGTACCCTTTTGTGAGGTCCAAAACCGAAAAGTACCTGGCTTGGCCTAGCTTCTCAATGAGTTCATCTACCCGGGGCATAGGGTAGGCATCAAACTTGGAAACTTAATTAAGTTTGCGGAAATCGTTACAGAACCGCAACGTACCATCGGGCTTGGGAATCAAGATGTGACAATCACATCTAACCGGAGCATTTGCTGCACTTCCTCCACGATAGCTTGTCGCCGGGACTCAGGTACCCGGTAAGGCCTCAACCGGATCTTGACCTGAGGTTCCGTGACAACATCATGTTGGATGACCGAAGTGCGCCCAGGGAGTTCTGAAAACACGTCTGTGTTTCTGCTAATAAACTCCCTGGCTTCCTGAGTCTGTTTAGAGGAGAGGTTGTCGCCAGTTTTCACCTCGACTACTGCTTCTCTAATAACAGACTGAGGAATGGGAAGCTCCACCCCCACCATACCTGGTCGGGGACTGTCACCCCCAGGGGTCTCCCTGTCTTTCCACAGTTTCAGCAGGTTTACATGGTACACCTGCTCTGGCTTCCTCCGCCCAGGCTGATGTACCTTGTAAGTCACTTCCCCAACTTTTTCAATGACCTCATAGGGACCCTGCCACCTATCTAGAAATTTACTGTCCACCGTGGGTACCAGAACCACAACTCTGTCACCTGGGTTAAAGTTCCGTACCCTGGCTTGCCGATTATAAATCCTGCTTTGGGCCCGCTGTGCTGCCTCCATGTGTTCTCTGACAAGCGGCAAGATGGTCTCTATCCGTTCCTGTAGGTGAGTAACGTACTCTACCACACTTTTGTGGGGTGTGGGTTGCTGTTCCCAGGCCTCCTTGGCTATATCCAACAGGCCCCGTGGATGTCGACCGTATAAGAGTTCGAAGGGCGAGAACCCCGTAGAGGCCTGGGGCACCTCTCGCACTGCGAACATTAGATAGCGCAGCAGCAAGTCCCAATTCTTCCCATCCTTGGTGACCACCCTTTTTAACATGGTCTTTAAAGTTTGATTAAACCATTCTACTAGGCCGTCTGTTTGCGGGTGGTAAACGGATGTCCGCAACTGTTTCACCTGCAGCAGTTTACAGAGCTCTTTCATTACTTTCGACATAAACGGGGTACCTTGATCGGTCAGGACCTCTTTAGGCAGACCTACTCTGGAAAACATTTCCATAAGCTCCTTAGCAATGAGCTTGGCAGAGGTGTGACGCAGGGGCACTGCCTCAGGGTACCGCGTGGCATAGTCCAAGATCACCAGAATATGTTGGTGCCCTCTAGCGGATTTTGGCACTGGACCCACTAGATCCATGGCAATCCGCTCAAAGGGTACCTCAATAACTGGGAGAGGAGCTAAGGGACCACGGTAATGATGCTGAGGGCTGGTCATCTGACATGTCTCCACCTCCTTGTACACACTGGGCCAGTAGAATCGTTGTAAAACGCGGTCCAGTGTTTTCTGCTGGCCTAGGTGTCCACCCAGAACATGTTGGTGGCCCAAATCCAACACCAACTTGCGATATGGATTGGGTACCACCAATTGTTCCACCACTTCTTCACGTACCTTGTTTACTCGGTACAACATTTCCTGGTGAACCACAAAGAGAGGAAACTGTAACTCCGCCCCTGGCTGTTGTGGTTCACCTTCCACCTCAAGAACATTCTCCCAGGCCCGAGACAGTGTCGGGTCCTGGTGTTGAGCGGTACCAAAGTTAATTGTGGAGACATGGAGATCTGCCAACTCTGGACCTGTTGCCAACTCTTCCACATCTCCAACCATAACATTTAGTGGGGTTGACTCCCCCTCTTCCATTTTAGGGGCGGGCACCTCTTCCACGGTGCCTCCTGATTCCGGTTCCCAGGGCACCGGGGTCTCCCCTGAGTAGGGCCAGTCTATAGGGGACACACCCGCCTCGCGGGTTTCCGGAACTGCCAACTTGGCCCACAGTGACCTGAACCCTGGAAAGTCTCTCCCAATAATCAGTTCATACGGGAGTTTAGCGGCGACAGCGACTTCATGTTTCCAGCTGCCGGAGACGGTGGTGAGAAACACTTGTGCTGTGGCATAGTCTCTCAAGTCCCCATGAATGCACAAAACCCCGGTTTTCCGCCCAGTGTACTCATCGGGCAGTACTAAGGTGGGTCTTGCCAGGGTAACCATACTCCCTGAGTCCAAAAGGGCCACAGCCAGGGTGTCTCCCACTTTCACCTGACAGAGGTGACTTTGCCCCACAAGCTCAGGGACACCGGCAGCACACCGCCTCCTGGCATACATGGAAGGGCGGTAACCAAAGTTCACGTCCATGGGCTCCCCCTGGTGGGGACAATTGGCTCTGATATGTCCCGGCTCCTTACATCCCCAACAAAACACTTGGGCAGGGACTTTGGGGGGTAGGTCCTGAGGGGGTTTAGGGGACGCCACTCGCCTGAGCTGGGGCGGGGACCTCCGGGGTTTCCCTGAATCCCTCCTTATGGAGCCGCCTTGCACGTTCCTGGTGGCCTCATATCGCTCCACTAGGTCCACCATCCCTAGTGCGTTGTCAGGGGATACCTGGCCAACCCAGTGCTGAAGAGGGTGCGGTAAAGCCCTCCAGAGAATGTCCGCCAGCAAGCGGTCCAACATGGCAGTGGGGCTTAACAACTCCGGCTGCAGCCATTTTTGCAGCAGGTGCAGCAGTTTATAATACTGGGGTCGGGCGGGCTCTGCCGACTGGTAGCTCCACTGATGCACCCGCTGAGCCCGAACCCACACATTCACCCCCAGTCTGGCCAGTATCTCACCCTTCAGAGTCAGGTAGTCAGCGGCTTGGTCCTCTGGGAGATCAAACAACACCTGCTGGGGTCCAGAAGCCAGAAATGGAGCGATGACATCCGCCCACTGGTCATGCGGCAACTTCTCCCTTGCAGCCACCTTTTCAAACACCGCCAGGTAAGTCTCAAGGTCATCTGAAGGGGTCATTTTTGTGAGCGCCGAGCGGACAGCTTTCCGGGCATCAGGAATACTATTGGGCGCACCTGCAGCTTGCTGCGCCATCATATGTTGCAAAAACAGCTGGTTGGTCTCCTGCTGCTGCTTGTTGGCCTCCTGCTGCTGCAGATTCGCCTCCAAGAGTGCTTTCACGACCGCCTCCATTTTGTCTGCAGTCCCAGGTAGCAGCCTGGCAGGTTTAATATAGGACATGCACAAAACAAAAACTTTTTCGTCGGTTGCTCCTAGCAACGGCCTCACTGCTTTGCCCGCATCCGACACCAAATGTGGAGATTAGCTCTGGTAGGCGACCGGGTGTCAGCAGTATAGAGGCGGAGGCAAACAGTTCAAAGTCTGAGTTTATTTCACACAAAAATCCACAAAAGCATATGTCCATACAGGTTACATCACCTTTTCAGGAAACCGCAGCATAAATGATACAGTCAGGCAAACAGCTTTTAGTCCTTGAGCAAAGGTCCTGTTTACAGTCAAATAGGCCTCAGGTCCGCATGAACAGCCTCCACAGGAGATTTCAGCCAGGCTCACAGAGTCTCACTCCCATGTGAGCTCCAGACAAAGGACAGGCCACAGCTGATTCCCCAGGCTATTTAAACAGCCCGCAAAACCCGGACCTGGGTAGTGGGATGGAGTCCCACCCTGCTCTACTCCATCCCAGTAAAGCCGTCCCAGGTTAGCCTTTCGGCTATTCTAAAGCAACAGCAGCAAACTGCCACCAGCAGCTGATGCTGGAAATCAGACTACACGACTTTACTGCACCAATGCCAGGTACATTGGTGCTACATACCTGCCGTCAATGACGGCCCCTTGCACCACCTTACCACAATATGTATCTATTATTTTTTTTAACCACTTCACCAGACTAGGCATCCAAGACATGGATATATCACCCTAGCATCTTTTTCAATGCTAAATATTTTAATATAAATAGAAAAAACACCATAAAAAAAGCATCAAGGATAGATCATAACCCAAAAGGGAGGGTCTGACTGCCTGGAATGGATTCTACAGAAAAAACAATTCTACAGGTGAGTTTCACAGAATTGTGTTTTTTCGTTCAATCCATTCCAGGCCGTCCTCTTCATTACATTTGGGACCTCCAAAAGCAGTGCCTATATATGGGCGGGATCCCCAACGTGGAACAGCAGGTAGTTCATTTCACTACCGCCTGAAGAACTCTTCGACCAAAAACTGCTTCAGCTGAGGCCCTAACATCTACCTTGTAAAATTTGGTAAATATATGAACCGAAGACCAGGTGGCAGCTTTACAAACCTGTTCCACCAAGACCCGATGCTGAAAGGCCCAGGAAGCACCAATGGCCCTAGTGGAATATGTGACCCGAAAAAGGGGGCTTCTTCCCCTTGGCAGAATAGGCTCTTACCACTGTCTGTCTAATCCATCGGCTGATGGTAGACTTAGCTGGAGGAAGACCCTTCTGTGGACCTTCAGGTATGACAATAAGAAGTCCAAACTATGGAAATATTCCCCTCGATTCAAAGAGCAAAAGTTAATTGATTTCGGATCGAGAATCGTAAGTTTGGGTGGGTGTTAGTCATTTTTTCTTGTTTTTTTGGCCATTTCCGACTCGCACGAGCCTACGTACGAATGCGTATATGCTCTTACGATCATCGGAAGTTCGTTCCTAAATTTTAGGATCAAAACATAAAACTTAGGATCAAATCCTAAAACTTAGGATCAAAACGTAAAACTTAGGATAATCGAATGTGTTTAGGTGTGATTCAGAGAACAGTTTTCAAACCTCTAAATACGTTTTAAAAGAAAGTCACTGCCGACACCTTTTAGCAGTCGGATTGCTGTTCTTGAACAGGTTTTTTGGCTATGTGGAGGAGTCTGCGCGTCTTGAGCTCCAATGAACTGCATGTATCAGCATGGCCGAGGCCATAAATTGTATAGCAATGCATACCTGATTCATGTATGCCTTATAAAAGCATTTTAATGTGGACCTTAATTAGTCCTTTGCATGTAAACCTTTATTTTGCAATATATTTGCGTTAATTAAAGAAACTTATGTCCTTTGTTATTTATTATAAAATTGATGTACTAGAATAATATTTTTAGATTGCATTTAGTGGTGTAGTTGTTTACCTTTGCTTTGTTTAATTATTTAAGCACATCTTTGGTCAGATGCATCACACTTACTGAGGAGAGGAGAGCGGGATAAAGCGCAGGATGTGGGTTACTGCTGTATTTTGCACAGACACAGCAGAGCTGGGGGCACGGAAAGGTCAGAAATCAAAGAATGCAGAGCAACACAGTCACAAGGTCCTTTCTGTTTGCAGGCTGCCCGAGAATACCTGAGCCGCCATCTTGGCTGTTTCTAGGCTCATAACATGCTGAAGTTGCTGGGTGTTTTTTAATTTTCGAGAGCAAATCTGTATGTAGAGGGTGTGGGTAACCACACCCAAAATTTTAAGTTGTACCATTTGAAGCCAAAATATTAAAATTAAATCCACAAGTAAAAAATGCAAGTTAACTAAAAATTAAACAAAGATTTACTTATGCAAATGCATTCATTAATGGTTGGTTACTACAAAATGAATGAAATAAAGAAAAATAAAAGACCAAATATTTAGAATGCACTTTAATGAGGTAAGTTTGTAGTGCGCAGCCACAAGATCAGAAGGATTTACGTCCAGACCAAAAAGGAAAAAGGGCAAAACCAATGTTGCAACCTGAGAAATGAAACAGAAAATTCAGGATGGAAACTGACATAGGTCTGATTCCCGAACTGCCATACGAACGGACGTACATTTTAGGATAGAAACGTATTTGCTTATAGAATCACTCGCAAGTTCATACGAACGCACGAGCGTACGGGAAAAATAGGGTGATCGGCACCAAAATCAAAGCTGTTACATGTTTCTTTGAATCGACCCTATTGTGTAGTAGTGAGATAATACCTATTAAAGTCACCACATCCAGCCAGTGAAGAACCCCCCTTCCTTATCAGACACTGGAGCAGGACATAAGGAAGGCAACACCACCTCTACTTCAAGATGAAAACACTTTAGGAAGAAAAATCCTAAAACATTAATAAATAAGGAGGCTTACTGAAAAGCTGCTAATTCAGAAACCCACATGCTGAGGTTATTGCCAGAAAAAAATAACCATAAGTGCCCTTAGACTTAATGACACATCTACCATGGCTCACAAAGAAGGACCGTGAGAAGCTGAGAAAACCAAGTTCAGGTCCCAAACAGTCAGAAGCGGCTTACGTGGAGGCCGCACATGAGCGACTCCTGGTAAAACAAGTTCTGATAATTTCATTCTCAGCTATGGGTTTCTGAAAGAGGATAGATAAGCAGATATTTGTCCTTAAAACGTACTCAATTGAAGATCTTCATCTAGACTCTTCTCAAAAATTCTAGCGACAGAAAAAACGCTAAAAGAGAACCCCTTGGACTTTCACCAAGGGATAAACGCACACCGGACTTCTACCTGGCCTGAATCATAGACTGAATGACTCTGGCCGAGGGGCAATTTTCTGTCAAGATGGAGGTTTCATAACCAGGCCATTTAAGCCTAGCCAAGTAAATGGGAGAGGAGTCCAGATAGAGCCATGCAGTTAGTCCAACTGCAAGAAAGGAACTGGGATGTAGGAAGTCAGCCGATAGGATATAAAGGCGGGAGGCGGAGCCATGCTTTTGTCTTGCAGTCACGCCCTTCGGTCTAGAGAGGTTACCCAAATGTAATCAAGAGGATGGCCTGGAATGAATTGGAAGAAAAAGTGTGCTGGCTACCTCTCTCTGCACATTTAAACCGGACCTTCACCATGATTTATTGAAAAGCCCAAACCCTTAACCCTTTAAGTGCCAGCCTACCTGGAGTTTTTGTCACCCTTTGATGCCAGACTATTTTGCACTATTTTGCGCTCCCCATGTTCAAATGTGATTTTTGAAGGGATTTCCAGGGATTTCCCAGGAAAATTATATATTGTTTTTTTCAGCAGAGTCTGGGCTTTAACATAAAATGTCTTGTTTGTCATTTTTAGGTGTATTCTCAATATTTTTGGGTGAAATATGTGCAAACAAATAAAAAAAAAATCTATTTTTTTGTAATAAAAAATGTAAGTTTGTCAATAAAATCTTATTGCGTGTGAAATCCCATTTCTCCCAGTTACAGCGGTACCACATAAGTATAGGTAGACACCCTTTCCTGCCCAGGAGACTCCCCCAAACTGAAACAGCGCTTTAGGGGATTTTCAGATAAAATACAACTATGCTATGCAATATGTGCACCTTGCAGTTTTTCCAGAAAAATAACCCTTTTCATTTGAAATACCCACAACAAACTATATATTCTCGGGAAGTACACACCTCAAGCTTTTTAGGTGTACCAGGCTTGTTGATGTGGCAATAGTTTTCTAGTAAGTAATGCCTCAATGTATTCTTCGGTTGCAAAAAGTTTCCCTAAAAAAAGGATAAAAAAGCAGAATCAAAGCCACATTTTCCTAAAAAAACTATATACAAACAAGAAAAAACAAGTTTAATCTGAAAAAGCAACATCCCCAGAACAGAACGATACCCAGCATGCATAGCTACTGTCAAGGGAAGAGTTGCCAAACACCCCAAAGTAAAGCATGTGCGTAACGGTAATTTTACTTGCAAATTTCAGCTCTGCAGGCAAAGTGCGCACTTTGCGATTTTTCAACCAAAACAACCCTTTACATTTGGAATATCCCCCATAAACCACATATTCCCTGAAAGTACACATGTTAAGCTTTCTAAGCGTACCCAACTTGTTGTAGTGGGCTCATCTTTCTGGAATTAATCCGTCAAAGAATTTTTTGGTTGCGCAGGGTTTCCCTAAAAAATGTATAAAAAAGCTGAATAAAAAACACCTTTTCCTAAAATATAAATATGCAAACCAGAAAAAACAAGCTAAGTCTGAAAGCGCAAGTTCCCCCGAACAGAACAATACCCAACATGCATAGCTACTTTTAACCCTTTTAATTGCCAGCCTTCTTGAGATTTTGTCACCCTCTGTTGACAGGTCATTTTTCCCCATTTTGCGCCATTTTTGCTGGAGTTTTCAGGAAAATCTACCAATTAGAACGGTACCACATATTTATTGGTAGCCCCCCGTTTCTGCCCAGGAGACACCCCTAACTGAAACAAGTAATTTTTTACATTTACACATAAAATATAACTACCATCCACACTACAAAGGGTTAAATTGAGAAAAAAAATGACATAGGGTCCCCCCTCCCGGGGGGGATTTTTAAGGGTTAAAAACCCTTAAAAATCCCCCCAAAAAATTGACATGGGGTCCCCCTTACCCAAAGTAACCGGCCCGGGACCAGCTATGCAGGGCTTGTAGAAACAGGGAGCAGGGGCAAGCTTTTTTGGCCCCTGGCCCTGCAGGCTACAAGCCCGCATAGCCCGTGGGCCCGGGCTCTTCTGCCCCCCCCGGGGCTTCTGGGCTTTGGGGAGGCAGGTAATGGGGGTGCCGGGGGTTAATGGCAAGTCACCCGCTAGTCGCACCCCCCCCCCAGCCTTGTGAAATGGTATAGGGGTCATGGACCCCTTACCAGTTCACAAGGGGTTAAATTTAAAAAAAACCACAGACACACAAATATTTTATTTTAATTTTTTTTTTAATACCTACCTCCCATCCATCCTGGAGCACTGTGTCCCTCGGCGATCACTGGCTTCTGCTCACCTGCTAGAAGCCTTTTATAGCTGCTGGATGACAGAACACAAAGGGTTAATAAAAAAAAATGATATAGGGCCCCCCCTCCCCGGGGGACCCCATTTTTTTTATTTTTAAGGGTTAAAAACTCTTAAAAATCCAAAAAAAATTGACGGGGGGTCCCCCCTTACCCAAAGTAACCAGCCCGGGACCAGCTATGCAGGGCTTGTAGAGACAGGGCGCAGGGGCCAGCTTTTGTGGCCCCTGGCCCTGCAGGCTACAAGCCCGCATAGCCCATGGGCCCGGGCTCTTCTGCCCCCCCCTGGCCTTTGGGGAGGCAGGTAATGGGGGTGCCGGGGGTTAATGGCAAGTCACCCGCTAGCGCAGGTGACTTGCCATCCCCCCAGCCTTGTGAAATGGTATAGGGGTCATGGACCCCGTACCAGTTCACAAGGGGTTAAAAGTAAAAAATAATGACAGACACAGATATAAAAAAAATGACATTTTTTTTTTTTTTACTATACTCACCTCCGATCCTGGGTCCCTCGTCGCTGTCCCGCACCGCTCAGTCAGCTCCGGCATCTGTCAGATGCCGATAGTGATCGTCGCAGGGCGGATGAGAGGAGAAGAGGCTCCAATCGGTTGGCAGGCGACCGGTTTCGGGCCCCCCCCCCCCTGAAGACGGAGGACGACGGGGGGGGGGGGGGGGGGGGGGATCGGATGCCCCCCCACAGCTTCAAAACAATATCAAAGGTAAGTGTTTCTTTTGTTTTAAATTTTTAACTAGTTGTGGGAAATGCCGGGCACATAGTTTCTACGTGCTTGGCACATAAGGGTAGGAGAAGCAACCACGTAGAAACTACGTGCTTGGCATTTAAAGGGTTAAAAAACAATTCCCCAGCATCTAAAATTCATATATTTTACGTTTTTAGTCACTCACTTATTATTCTTATCCCCACTGGGCTGCAACTCTGTTCAGGACTGTAGGATACGGGCGCCGTCATCTTGACTCAGGAGCATAACACTTACTTAAGAGAGGAGAGTGGGATAAAGTACAGGGGGTGGGTTATAGCTGTGCTTTGCTCAGACAGAGCAGAGCTGGGGTCAGGAAAAGGATAGCAATCCCAGAATGCAGAGCAGCACAGTCAGAAGGTACTTCCTGTTTGCAGGCTGCCTGATGTTCCATGAGCCGCCATCTTGGATGTTTGAAGGCTCATAACATGCAGTAGATGCAGGTAGGATGATTTTTAATGTGGGCAATCTGTATGTACAGGGTGTGGGAAACATAAGATAGACTCTTATTCAGAGTGAAGGACAGCTTTAACTACCCAACCTCCTCGCAGTGCATCATGTGACACTTGTGTCACATTCCTTTTGTGCGTAGAGAATGGAAGCTGCAAAGAGTTAAAGTAGAACTATGCTCACATCAGCACTTCCTCAATGATGGTGTCAAATGGCAGTTAAACAGGTGACCAATGGAAACTATTCAGGTTTGATGTGCAAGCCCATTGGAAAAATACAATTCTGTGAAATACTCACCTGAATTGATATTATTTGAATACAGTACGTCCTGCTCCAGGTATAATACTTACACTTGGGTTATTGTCCACCAGATGGCGCTGCACTGCAGAGACATGCAAAACAGGCTCCTCCCGGCCCTTCAAATACCCAGGGACCTCCCACAAATCCCCAGCATTGAAAAGCAGTGAACAAGAAGCCGGGAGAATTAAACCACCCAAAACAACTGGTAATGATAACAATGATAACAACCATACAGGGGATCCAGAATAATGCAATACAACAGGGTGGGGTGGAGCAGGACGTACTGTATACAAATAATATCAATTCTACAGGTGAGTATTTCATAGAATTGTATTATTCTTAGTATACAGTACGTCCTGCTCCAGATATAATACCTACACATGGGACATCCAATAGCAGTGTCCATAAAGTAGGGTGGGATCCCCCAACAAAAGGTGACAGCAGACAGTTTAAACCACTGCCGCCTGCAAAACCTTGCGGCCAAAAACAACCTTGTAAAACTTTGAAAAGGTATGAACAGAAGACCAAGTAGCGGCCTTGCAAACTTGTTCAACAGAAGCCTGGTGCTGGAAGGCCCAAGAGGCACCAATAGCACGAGTAGAATGAGCAGTAAGGTGGAAGGGAGGACTCTTCCCCTTAGCAGAATAGGCCTGAATCACAGCCTGACGAATCCCTTTGCTAATAGTAGACTTGGCCATAGCCAAACCCTTCCTAAGACCAGAAGGGACCACAAAAAGAGCATCAGTCTTCCTGAAAGCCGCAGTGACTACCAGGTAATACTTCAGACACCTGACCACATCCAAAGAATGCAGAACCCTTTCCTTAGCGTTGCTAGGATTAGGACACAATGAAGGAAGAACAATATCTTGATTCAAATGAAAAGCAGACACCACCTTAGGCAGAAAGTCTGGCTTAAAGCGGAACACCACCTTGTCCTGGTGTCTCTCATAGTATGGGGGCTGAATAGACAGAGCCGCCAGCTCAGACACACGCCTGACCGAAGTAATAGCCACCAGAAAGACAACCTTGAGGGTACAGCCAGAGCAGCATCCTGAATAGGCTCAAAGGGAGCACCCTGCAAGGCAGAAAAAAACAAGTTCAAGTCCCAAACAGGGACCGTGGGCTTACGTGGGGGACGCACATGAGTGACCCCCTGAAAGAAGGTCTTAACCAAGGGATGCTGAGCAAAAGACTTCTGAAAGAAGACAGACAGGGCAGGAACCTGACCCTTCAGAGTACTGAGTTTTAGACCCAACTCCAATCCATGCTGTAAAAACTCCAGAACCCTAGGGACTAAGAACTCCCTACAGGGAAGAGACCTAGACTCACACCAATCAATGTAGGAACGCCATACCCTATAATAGATGGCAGAAGCATGTACCATGGTATCCACCACCGAGGCAGACAAGCCTTTCTCCATCAAGATGGAGGTTTCAGCAGCCGGGCCGTCAAAGCCAGAGTTTGTAAACTGGGATGGCGTAAGGAGCCCTGAGTGAGCAGATCTGGCGCCTCTGGCAGGACGTACTGGTCTACTGCCATTTGTACCACGTCTGCGAACCACACTCTTCTTGGCCACCTTGGGGCCACCAGAATCACTGGCACCCTTTCCAGAGCAATCTTGCGCAGAACCCTGCCCAGCAGGGGGAACGGGGGAAAGACATACAGGAGCCGAAATTCCTTCCATGACATTGACAGAGCGTCCGTGGCCAAGACCAGAGGATCCTGAGACAGGGAGACAAAGGCCGGGAGCTTGTGATTGTGACGGGATGCAAACAGATCCACATCCGGTAGGCCCCACCGGTAACACAGGGACTGGAATACCCTGTTGCAGAGAGACCACTCCCCCTGACGGGAAGTCCCCCTGCTCAGAGAGTCTGCCAGAAGATTCTCTACCCCCGGGATATAAACAGCCGAAATGCATTGAACATTGGCCTCCGCCCATGTCAGAATCCGAGACACTTCCTGGAGGGCACCCTTGCTCCGGGTCCCTCCCTGATGGTTGATGTAGGCAACCGCCGTCCTGTTGTCTGAGCGCACCTGTACAGGCAGTCCCTGCAGGTGATCGGTCAACTGCTCCAGTACCAACCTGACGGCCCGTAGTTCCAGAATGTTGATGGGTAAATGGGCCTCCTGAGGGTCCCACCTCCCCTGGAACCTCAGGGACTTCCAGAATCCCCCCAACCTGACAGACTGGCATCCGTGGTGACCGTCTCCCAGGAGGGGGCCAGAAAGGACCTGCCCTTTAGCAAGTTCTTGTGGTCCAGCCACCACGAGAGGGACCTTCTGACCAATGGGGGAAGCACACAAACCCCGTCCAAAGACGCAGGGTCCTTGTCCCATACTGATAGAAGGTGAAGCTGCCGAGGCCTCAAATGGAACTGAGCAAAGGGCACCGCCTCGAAGCTCGCCACCATCAGGCCCACCAGCTGCATTCCCTGCCTGAGGGAGGGCTGGGGGCACGAGAGCAGGGACCGCACCTGCGCAGTCAGAGCTTCCACCTTCTGTTGGGGAAGGAATATTCGTGACTGAACCGTATCCAGAATCATCCCCAGGAATGGGGTCACCAACGAAGGGGACAGAGAGGACTTGGGATGATTGATCACCCAGCCGAAGGACTCCAAGGTGGACACCACCAGCTGAGTGTCCAGCTCTGCCTGCTGTAGAGACCGTGAGGTGATGAGGATGTCGTCCAGGTAGGGCAGCACTCGAATGCCCCCTGACCTTATCAAAGACATCACCCCCGCCAGCACCTTGATGAACACTCTGGGAGCTGAAGTGAGGCCACATGGTAGGGCCACAAATTGGTAATGTTGATCTTTCAACGCGAATCTGAGAAACCTTTGATGTCCCGGGAACACAGGGATGTTTGCCCCCTGCTCCTATGCCAGGAGTCTGCGCGAGCCCCCGCGAAGGACACCCCTTTCCCCTGCTTAGCGCCTCTGTAGGGGACTGGAAGGGGGCCCTGGCTACGAAAAGGCAGAGGCTGTCGCCTGCGCTGTGGTAAATTACCTCCTTTAGCAAAAAGGTCTAGGCGGTCCAACAGGCGCAGCCCCTTAAATGGAAGCCCAGTAAGGGCCCTCTTAGCAGCATTGCCGGCAGCCCGCTGGCGCAGCCATACCGCGCGGCGTATAGCCAACGCCAAGGCGGAAGATCTGGCACACATCCTAATAGCATCATCCGATGCAGACAGGATAACGTTCACAAACACATCACAGTTAGACAGTGCATTAATAGTATCAGTAGGCAACTCGTCTGGGCCGTCAAGTGCATTCCTGACCATGGCCCTGAGCAGTAATGGCCAAAGCGCAAACCGGGCGCAGCACCGCCCCTCCAAATGCAAAGGCATGGCGCGCCAATTGGTCAATGCGCCGGTCCTCAGAATCCTGCAGCGTAGTAGTGTCAGGGGAGTGCATAATAGAGGTGTTAGACAGCCCTAGAATAGGAGCATCGACCTCGGGAGGCGATGACCAGCACTTGACCATATCAGCAGGAAATGGATACTTCCTGTCCAAACTCTTAGGGATCCCGGGAAGTCTACTGGGATGTTCCCACTCCTTAAATACAAGGTTATTGAAATGGGTTTGCTCAGGAAATTACAATCGAGCCTTAGCAGTATGAAATAGCTCACCCCTTTGCCTGGGAGCCGCAACAGGGGGAGATATGGACAAAACCTCAAAAATCAGAACCAGCAGTTTATCAGTATCATCCGGGGTCCAGTGATCAGAACCAGAATCGTCATGACCCCTTGACTTCTCGTCAGATGACCCTGAGTTAGAAAACAGCTCCCCTTCGTCCGAGGGGGTATGGCCATATAGATGCAAAAACTCATCAGACTCCGTAGGGAAAGGAGCAGAGTCAGGGATTATGTGCCGCTTTTTTGCGGTGGCCTTGCGCGCTAGAGTATTAGCAAGCAATTTTTCAACACTGCCCAGTCTAGTAGCCACATCAGGGTTAGACTCAGGCTTGGGGGGGTAGGTGAAGTGAGGCGAGGTGCAGGCCCAGCCACAGGAGGGGCGGGAAGTACCATTAGCGCCTGCTGTGCACAAGGGACGCAGACCCGTGCATTGTCACCGCTGATAGGTGAGACCCCACAAGCTACACACAGCCGGGCTTGTCCCGAGGGAACCCCGTTCACAATATCCTGGGATGCCTCCATATGGTGATTAATAGGCACAATAGGCCAGTAGGGATTGACGCTGTAAGCTACCCTGGATGCCCCAAAGACCCGCAGGGAAGTGGGATAAATTATACTAGGTCCAACTGGCAATTACACCGGGCCGGGAGAAGCCACTGGATTCGACCGTCTGAAAGACATAATGGGAATAGGGATGTCAGAGCCATGCGCAGTAAGCAAGAATTATGAAAATCGCCCGCGAGGGCACTTACAGACCAAGGAAGGAGGAGGAACGTTACCACGCGCGCGCGACGAGCATCTAAACGGCGCCAAGCGAACCTCGAAGGGCGGGCCAGAGCGGGCTGTGACGCGGAGCGCGCCAAGCCAGGTCCCCGCCGCCCCGAAGAGCGCGAAGCTCTGAGACAGTAGTCAACGCAGTCAAGAGACGCGAGAGTATGACACACTTAGAAAAAAAGATTTGCCAATGAAGACGCCGCAGCGTCTGAGGAGACGCCGCCGCCCGGCGCATGCCCATCCAATAAAGGCAAAAGACTCGCGCGGCGGCGGCCGATACACAATAAAAATGCAAACAGCGCGGCTCTGACACCAGGTATATAAGTCAAGGACAATACTAAGGCCATAAACGTGTAACCCAATACACTGAGACCACCACACACACACCCCCCCCCTTTCTTTCCCCCCGAGCTACGGGGGGTGGACGAGGGAGGATGGCGGCCCTTTGCACAGGGCCCACCGCTACACGGGGTATGGGGCAATAATGCGGGAGGGGCATCCCCTTTGCTGGGGGACTGCGGTGGAGCATGGCTCCATAAGCACACATGGTGCTGTCTACCTTCACCCGACCAGCACAGCCCAGGCTGGGAGGCACATCTCGAGGAGGATGGGTGGGAATAGTCCGACAGGGCCGCAGGCTTTAATAGCCCCGCTCACCTGCGAGAGAGTGATACTTCATGTCTTCGCAGTCGGCACTGCAGAGAAATCTGGGTATTTGTGGGAGGTCCCTGGGTATTTGAAGGGCCAGGAGGAGCCTGTTTTGCATGTCTCTGCAGTGCAGCGCCATCTGGAGGAGGATAACCCAAGTGTAAGTATTATATCTGGAGCAGGACGTACTGTATACGAAGAATATCCAGATTGGTCACCATTAGAAAGTGGTTACCATATGGGTAAAGGATTGCTTTAAGCTGCCCCCCCTGTGTTACTCACCTTTTACTAGGAACTCCTATCTAAAGATCCTTGGCCAATCGGGATGCCCAAGGGACCTAAAGTCATTTTTTAATATAGGCCAGTGTTAAGCTGCTCTCACAGCACTGTTGCCTTCTGTACAAAACATACAGAGACTGGTTTCTACTATAGGAAGATAGATTTATACTTTGTTCCTCAGATAACGAATTACAGAGTCGCTTAAAGTGGACTAACAGTGTCATAAAAACAAATAAAAAAAACACACCCAAGCTGCATTGTGAAATCACTTGATTTAATCTTACCAAAAGATTGAGTTTTCATAATCTGACAGCCTTGTCTGGGTGCTTCCACTTAAGTGGGCTGCAGATTGTACACGAAGAGAAAACCACTGCAGCCAACTGCTATTCACTGCAAATCCGCTATTTCCCTCACATCCGCAAGTCTGTGCTATTGAAAGACTTGCAGGCGGAGAAGCATGCTGGGTTGGCTGGCTGTGAAGTGGATTCACAGCTCATATGGAAGGCACATGCTTTCTTATTGACAGGGAGCTGTATGTGCTGAACTGATTGGCAGAAAGTCCACCCAGTCCTGCCCATACAGCATCGTCATTCAGCTAGCACACGTGTCACCACTAGCACATTCGCAGTGCATGCGCAAAGCAGCTAAGATGAGGAAAGAACACTCGCCCCCTGCTCTGTCTGACGGCTCCTGTCTTACAGCACATGTGCAAAGCTTGCAGAGGGTTCATCCAAGATGGCAGCACCTAGTATATAATGTTATAAACAACTGGCAAGCGCTGGAATGTTTCATTTTACATGGTAAATGCTTTATTTCCAAATGGAGGGCATGAGAACAAGAGGGGGGTTAGATGGTTTGGTTTTTCATAAGTAATTTCTCACTGTTGGTCCACTAACATGATATCTATAGCAATAGTATTCTGAAAATGTATCTAATCTTTATTGAGGTATGCTTACCAGTTTCTTTAATCAACAGCGCATTTACATCTTCTAATGGTGTTGGACCTGTAACAGAGAACAATGACCAGATGTAATTAAGTTGAACATCCAGAGAAAATAGAAACGTTTAGAGAAGGTATGTGTTTCTCCGCAGTACAGTCAGTGAGTGCACACAGACGCCACAGCTGCTCAAATGCTCAACCCTTTTGACAAAAGGATCTTTTAGGTTTGGTTGAGCAGACTGCTATCCCTTAATGCCCCCTCATCTGTTGATCCAGGAGAGCTGCCCCTGCAAATGGAGACACATTTTTGTATGTTTTGAAAGTTTTCAGAAGAACAGTTGGGGGGGGTTAAATGGATTCTGTAGACAAAAAATACAATTCGGTGATTACTCACCTGTAGAATTGTTTTTACGGTGTACAGCACGGCTTGCATCATTTAAATTCTTCACATTTGGGGTAACCCGCCACAAGGTGGCGCTGTTGACTGCAGAAGACTTGTGGCTCCTCCCGGCCCATAAAAAGGGCAGGAATTATCCAGAGACCCCCGTGTTTGAAAAGCAGTAATGCAAGAAGCCGGGAGGCAAGACCATGTTAACAAAAAACACAGCCTCACTAAAAAAAAAAAAATAACTCTCAAGAAAAATCACCATAACAAGGCAAAACAGGATAACAATAACAAGGGAGGGCTGTACAGCCGTGCTGTACACCCTAAAAACAATTCTACAGGTGAGTAATCACAAAATTGTATTTTTCCTGGTGTACAGCACGGCTTGCTTCATTTCATTTCTTCACATATGGGACATCCTACAGCAATGTCCATGAAGAAGGGTGGGATCACCAGTGAGCAACAGCAGGCAGTCCAAACCACTACCGCCTGAAGCACCTTGCGTCCAAAAACAGCATCAGCTGAGGCCCTAACATCAACCTTCTAAAACTTAGAAAAAGTATGAACGGAAGACCAAGTAGCGGCCTTACAAACTTGTTCAACAGAAGCCTGGTGCTGAAAAGCCCAAGAGGCACCAATAGCCCTAGTGGAATAAGCCGTAACACGAAAAGGGGGTTTCTTCCCCTTAGCAGAGTACGCTTGCACCACCGCCTGTCTGATCCACTTGCTGATAGTGGATTTGGCTGAGGTAAACCCTTCCTAGGCCCAGCAGGAAGGACAAACAGAAAATCCGACTTCCGAAAAGACTCAGTGGCGGTCAAATAGAATTTGAGCGCCCTGACCACATCCAGAGAATGAAGGCTTCGTTCCTTAGAATTAGAAGGGACCGGACACAAGGAAGGCAAGACAATGTCCTCATTGAGATGAAAGGCAAAAAGAACCATGGGCAAAAATTCAGGTTTAAGACGGAATACCACCTTATCCTGATGCCGTTCAAAATAGACTTAATAGAAAGTGCCGCCAGCTCAGAGACACGACGCACCGTAGTGATAGCCACTAAAAAGGCCACCTTAAGAGTCATAATGCACAGCATTGCACAAGGGCTCAAAGGGAGGACCCTGGAGAGCAGAAAGCACCAAGTTCAAATCCCACACCGGTAGCAGGGGCTTACGCGGTGGACGTACATGAGTAACTGCAGCAATCAACAGGTCGTCCAGGTAAGGAAGAATACGAATGCCCTGGCTCCTCAGGAGGGCCATGACACCCGCCAGCACCTTGGTGAACACCCGAGGGGCCGAAGTGATACCGAATGGCAAGGCCACAAACTGGTAGTGCTAATCCCCCCAGAGCGAACCTCAGGAACTTCTGATGCCCTAGGAAGATAGAACCACAGTGGTCAGTCGCCTAGCCGAAGAGAGCTCACCGCCGACCGTAAGGTCTCCATGCGGAAGTGTTTGAACCTGACAAATCTGTTGAGACCCCTTAGATCCAGGATGGGTCTCAGGGAGCCATCCTTCTTGGGCACCGTGAACAGATTGGAGTAGAACCCCCGACCCCGTTTCTGAAGAGGCACCCGGCAAACCACTCCGGATGACAGAAGATGCTGGACGGCCAACCGCAGGCCCTGTGCCACCACTGGATTTTGTGAGATCCGTGACCGGAGGAATCTTGGGGGCAGCCAAGCTGCTAGCTCTATCTTGTAACCGGAGGACACTACCTCCTGAATCCACCGATCCGAGACACGTTGTCTTCAGACGTGAGCAAAGAGCCAAAGCCGTATCCCCACCCAGATGGGTGAGGGCGCCCCCTCATGCCTGAGGAACCTTGGTGGGGGACTTGGGCTTGGAACCCCAGGAGAGACCAGGGCGACCACGGGATCTACCCCGTCCCCAAGAGTCTCTGCGGCTATCTGTAAAGGAAGATCCGCGTCCCCCACGGGAAGGGCGAAATGCTTTCTACGCTGAGGGAGCCGACCATCCTTGGTCAAAACATCAAGACGTTCCCCAAAAAGTCCTGTGAAGGGAAGCCCGGTGAGGGACTTCTTAGCGGCAGCCGCCCACTGATGCAGCCAGACGGACCTACACATGGCAACCAACAGGACAGAGGCCCTACCACCAAGCCGCACGGCATCATCAATGGCAGACTGCACAAAAGCAATAGTCAGAGCAAAGTCATCCTCTCGCTTGCGAGATCTGGCAGCTTCAGCAAGGCGCCTAACCGTCTTCTTAAGTGCAATGGCAACAATAGCCACGGCACAGACCGGGCGTAAGCCTGTCCCCACAAAGGTGAAGGCATGACAGGCTAGTTGATCCATACGTCGGTCGTGCAAGGTAGTGGTGTCAGGAGACGGCATAACAGAAGTATTGGACAGCCCCAGGACAGGGGTGTCCACTTCGAGGGGACAAGACCAGCGGCAAACCAAGTCGGCCGAGAAGGGATACCTTCTATCCATTCCCTTGGGCACCGAGGGCAACCTGTTAGGCCTTTCCCATTCTTTGAGGACCATATTGGAGAAATGTCCTTGCTCCGGAAACTCTAAGCGTTGCTCGTCAGGACGGAAGAGCTCACTCTTCTTCTTTGCCGCCTTAGGGGGAACAATGTGTAAAGTATCAAAAACGTCCGACAGGGGCGTGGCTTGACATGGCGGAGTGAAGTCGCAGGGAAAAGGAGCTCCGTACCCTAGAGAAGCAGAGCTGAGGCAGGGCGACTTTAATCCACCTGCAGCACGGATGCCCAGGCGGGGGAAACTACGGGGCACATCTAAGAAAGGGAGATCCCACACCATACCTGCGCTGTTCCGGGCCGGAGGTCCCGCAGGCAGAGAGGAGTCAGGGAAGAAGATGGCGGCGGCGGGCAGCAGGATGCGCGCACGTGGTCACGAGTCACCGACACAGCAAGAAGGAGCTCCTGTCAGCTCACCGGCCCCATTGGAGGAGGCGCCTGCGCGCCGGAGGGGGCGCGGGGAGGAGGGGGGCACCCGCCCCGACGCAGAGGCAGAACGCCGGAGGAGCGCGGACATGGCAGTCACGGGTGAGGTGCACTGCGGGGCGGACAGGCTGGGAGGACTACCCGGCGGGGCTCCAGGTCAGTTGCACGTCCCGCCCCCCCGGCCCCCACAGCAAGTCCACAGAAACCTTGCCCCACATACCAGTGTGCCAGGTGGGGAGTGGAACGGGGGGTGGAGGGAGACCTAACAATCCCCACAACTTTGCCCAGACTCCCCCCCACAGAACATTAGAGGGGGCTCTCCGACCCCACATCTGCGAACACGGGGCTACTCCTCCCCGCAAATAGAGGAACTGCCTTCTAGCCCCAGCACATTGCCAGGCACCTCTTCACCGCCGCTGAGCCCACAGCCGACTTGGCAGTCTGGACCCGGCAGTTCTACGGAGGAACCTATGAGCGTGGGGGATGCCCCTGCCCTGTGCGGCCTCTGGGGTGAAGTTGTGGACCCCCGGCTCGGGGGACCCAGGCGGGAGACATGCAATGGGGCAACCAGCCTATTCTGGGCTCTGCCGTGCCTGGGGGAGGACCGATAGCAACACCTGATTTGGGCCCACCGCGGCGCGCCATGCACAGCGCTGAGCTCTCTACTTTGCGCAGCCCACCCACATTTATACCGATAGATCTGCTCTCGCATTCCATTGTGGAGACGGTTAAAGTCAATATCAAGGAGGCCCTGCGAGGGCTCCCAACGCGCGGGGATTTTGATGGATATGTTTCCAGAATGGAGGGCACCATCAAGAGAGAACTGGCTGCACTACAAGGTTCAGTGGCGGAAGTCACGGAAAGAATGGATGGGGTGGAAGCCTCTCATAGAGCCGTGGAGACGCGCGTGGCAGAATTGGAACAGCAGCAGATTGGGAACAAACGCCTCCTAGCTGACCTATCCCTGCCTCACGACGACATAGAGAACAGGAGCCGCAGGAACAACCTGAATCGGTGGAACCACGAGAACTACTGGAAACGGTCACCTCTATATTCAACGAACTCCTCGATCTCCCCCGCACAAATCCTATAGAGATGGATCGGGTGCACAGAGCCCTGGGCCCCCGGCCGCAAGACCCAAACAGGCCCAGAGATATCATCTGCAGAGTGTATTTTTTCAAGATCAAGGAGAATATACTCCTGCGTGCCTGGGAGAGGGGCCTGATCAGGCGCACGGGTGATCATCCTTCAGGACCTCTCACGGAGGACATTACAGATGCGGAAGCTTTTAAAACCTGTGCTGTCCAGAGACAGGGGGCATCTTACAGATGGGGACACCCGTTTCAGCTCCTGCTGCGGAGGGAGGGGAGCTTGTTTGTCCTCAAATCGCCCGGTCAACTGCCTGTTTTGTTCCACTTTTTGGAGACAGAAAACGTAGACGTCCCTGACTGGACAGTGCCAGACCTGGCCATACACAACAGGCAGCTGCCGCAGCGTCCAGGAGGAGGCCCCAGAGGAGAGAAAAGAGGTGCGGGAGGCCGTGGGAGGTGAAAACCGGTGGCCCCGTGCCCCGCGTGGCGTACCCTGCCGGCTCCTACTTAGCCATATAGGCCCACTTTCTATTGTCTTTACCAGTGGTTGCGGGCGGCGGGGCGCCGCGGGGGGAGCGGTGGTGGCTGGGGAGGAGTGCGCCCTGTTTTGGGGCGCTGGCCTTGCCCTTCTCCCTGGGCGCGTGGCGGTTGTTGGGTCCGGGCCGGGGCCCCCACCATGTTTTATTACTACTGTTGTTGTTCTCCTTTGAAATGTTAGAACTGCATGCCTAGAATTACTTAGAAGTGTTTACAGCATGTCCTGTTGCCCCCGCGGGGGTTCCCCGCTTGGGTTACCGCCGGGTTGTACCGCAGAGTGAGGTGGCAGCCGATCTTGAGTCCTGAACACCTACGTAGTGGAGCTATGGTGCTAGTAAAGCCTCTGATGGGACCTGCCTCGCTGAGTGGCTACAAGCTAGGTGCGACTCCTAACCCACTGAACGTATGCCTAGTCTTCCAAACCCCCCCCCAACTCTTGGTGCACCCCTCTGGAAAAGCCTCGGCCTCCTCTAGACGGGAACAGATTTTGCACAGGGCCTAATAGCCCGTGGAGGAGGGGCCTCTTTGAGAACCCCCCCTCCATTAGGTGCAAAAAAAAAAAAAAAAAAGGGCACTGTCTCCGGGCTACGCCTTTAGGCGAGTAACCGGCAGGCTACTTGCTAGTCCACAGTTTTTTCTGTTACCCAAGTTTTCTTCCTTAAGTGCCCACGCACCGTCTCAGAGTATGGCACTTTTCCCTTTGGCCCTAGTAGTCTCACATAGACTACTGAGCTAGGCCACGGGGGAAGGGATGTACCCAAGCTCCTTTTCAGACCATGCCCCTGTTTTCCTTGATCTTGATCTTGTAGTTAGACCCCCACCCCCTCCGTCGTGGAGACTAAACGAGTCCCTCCTACAAAATGCAGTGGTGTCGCAAGACATAAAAGAGGGTATTGAGACTTACTTTGGGCTCAACGACAATGGGGAAGTCTCTCCGTTGACATTATGGGAGGCGCATAAAAGTGTGATAAGGGGAATTCTGATTAGTCACGGGGCAAGGCTTAAAAAAGAAAGACTATCCCAAATAGCAAAACTCACTGAAAAGGTTAGGCACTTGGAGCTGTCCCACAAACAGTCCGAGGCAGCAAAGGTCCTTGGGGAACTAACCCAAGCAAGGGAGGCACTTAATGCTCTACTGAGACAAAAGGCCAAACATGTAATTAGGAGATGTAAACGCACATATTATGAGTACGGCAATAAGAGTAGCTTGCTACTGGCCAGGGCGCTTAGGAAGCAGCAATCCCAAAACTTCATTGCAGAGATATTGGACAGAGATCAGCAGCCCCGTCATACTACAGAAGGTATAGCAGACACGTTCAGACTATATTACACAGGTCTGTACAACTTGGGTGCGGGGCCGGCAGCGGGGACGCACCCAAGCAAAATAGAGGAGTATATAAGGGAGTCCGGTATGCCGACAATCATGGAGGAGATCGCGGCATCTCTGGAAGACCCAAATGGGATGGAGGAGCTACTGGAGGCAGTTAAGCAGACCCCCTCAGGGAAAGCCCCAGGGCCGGACGGTTATTCTGTGAAGTATTATAACACCTTTATCCCAATACTGGGCCCGCGAATGATAAAGGCTTGGAATTTGATAACGGATCCAAAAGTGCCGGGCTCATTTTCCTAGAACCTAGACCTAGAAGCCCACATTTCTGTCCTGCACAAACCAGGAAAGGATCCTCTTTCATGCAAAAGCTACCGCCCCATCTCTCTTCTCAACGCGGACCTGAAGTTATACGCTAAGATCCTAGCCAATAGATTGGCGCCGATAGTGGCCCAGGTGGTCCACTTGGACCAGACGGGCTTCGTGCTGGGAAGAGAGGCAAGGGATAATGTGGTAAGGGCTTTGAGCGCGGTATATGCGGCACAGAAATCTGACATACCTATGATGCTCCTATCCACAGATGCGGAAAAGGCCTTTCATAGGGTGAGTTGGCCCTTTCTAAAAGAGACCCTCCGACATATAGGCCTCGGGGACAACATGATAAAACTAATTGCAGCCATGTATACAATGCCCACTGCCAGGGTCAAGGTCAATGGTCATCTCTCTGCAACGGTTCCCATCCGCAACGGAACACGTCAGGGTTGCCCTCTGTCCCCTCTGCTGTTTGCCTTGTCCCTGGAACCATTCCTATGTAGAATCAGGGGAAATGTTGACATAGGGGGCCTAGTAACTGGAGGGGACTCACATAAGGTCGCTGCCTACGCAGATGACCTCTTGTTTTTCATCTCGAATCCTGTTATCACTCTGCCAGTACTGATGAAAGAATTTGAGGGCTTCGGCAGGCTGTCCTTCTTTAAAATCAACTTCGAGAAATCTGAGGCTCTAAACGTGTCGCTCCCTGGGGACGTGGCCAGGAACCTTCAACGGACTTTCTCATTTAAATGGACTAGGACCTCGATAACGTATCTGGGTACTCAGTTGCCAAGCCGGTTGTCGAGGGTTTTGGAGTTGAACTTCCTGCCCTTGTCCCAGAGAATAAAAGCAGACCTAGATAGATGGGATTCCCCTACCTTCTCATGGATGGGCAGGGTAAATATAATTAAAATGTCAATTTTGCCAAAACTCCTATTCCTATTTCAGGCACTCCCAATTAGCATTCCTGCATACTTCTTCAAGAGCCTAGATAAAGTCCTGATGGGGCTTGTCTGGCAGAAAAAGAGAGCTAGGCTCAAGCGGCAGTTGTTAAGTAAACCCAAACACCTAGGGGGCATGGCGATGCCGGACGTACAATTATATTGGGTTGCTTCCCACCTGCAGAGAATATGCGAATGGCACACGTGTAAAAACACAAAGAGGTGGGTCCAACTAGAACATTCACTGGCGTTGATCCCACTGGATTCAACTGTCTGGAATACGGAAACATATATGTCTGGGTTGGGATCACATCCAACAGTGGCAGCCACATTGGGTGTCCTACGGTGCCATAGGAAGCATTCGGAAATCTCTCCCTGGCCCTCCCCTATGATCGCTTTAATGGACAACCATCCACTCCTGGCAGAAAGCTCGAGGGCGGCCTTTAGGGACTGGGGAGGGGTGACTCAACTGAGGGGCGGCGATCTTATGTCGGAGAGGGGTTGGGTATCACTAGGGGACCTAAGGACAAAACTGCATAACGAGGACTTGGACCTCTGGACCCTTCTCCGATTTCAGTCCCGGACGGGCTACCGAAAGGAAAACGCTAGGGGGCACACAGAGTTCGAAAAATACCATTTTGTGAGTACTCACCTGAAAAATGGATATTGTTGGTGTGCCACACACCCCGCTTCACTTTTAAATATTCTTCACTTAATGGGTTAACTCACCGCCAGGTGACGTAGTGCAGAGAGGAAGTCTTGTAACGAGCCCCCTTCCGGCCTATATATACCTGGTACCTCCCTTCAATCACCAGTATATTAAAAAAGCAGAAAGACAAGGTACCAGTATTCCACCGGTAACCTCAAAATCAATTTGATATAAACAAAAAGCTTCACCATATAAAGGCTTCGGAAATACCGAAAAGGGTGGGAGTGAAGCGGGGTGTGTGGCACACCAACAATATTCATTTTTCAGGTGAGTACTCACAAAATGGTATTATTCTTGGTGTGCCACACACCCCGCTTCACTTTTAAATATTCTTCACTTAATGGGACATCCAAAAGCAGTGTCCACAAGGGATGGGCATCTCAAGGCCAGGTGAAGCATAACTTAAATGACTGCAGTCTGCAGAACTTTGCGGCCAAAAACAGCATCCGCTGAGGCTCGCACATCAACTTTGTAAAACTTAGAAAAAGTGTGAACAGAAGACCAAGTGGCGGCCTTACAAACTTGTTCAACAGAAGCTTGGTGCTGAAAAGCCCAAGACGCCCCAACGGCGCGAGTAGAATGAGCAGTGATACGAAAAGGGGGAACTCTTCCCTTAGCAGAATAGGCCGCAGTAACGGCCTGACGTATCCACTTGCTAATGGCAGATTTGGCTGGTGCCAAACCCTTCTTAGGCCCATGGGGCACAACAAAAAAGGAATCTGTCCTACGAAAAGGAGACGTGATAATCAAGTAGTACTTAACACAGCGTACTACATCCAAACAATGCAAAACCCTCTCTTTGTCATTCTTAGGATTAGGACACAAGGAGGAAAGAACAATATCTTGGTTCAAATGAAAAGCAGAAACAACCTTAGGAAGAAAGTCTGGCTTGAACCGAAAGACCACTTTATCCTGATGCCTCTCAAAGTAAGGCGCCTGGATAGACAAGGCCGCCAACTCCGAGACACGCCGGACCGAAGTGATCGCTACCAAGAAGACAATCTTCTGAGTCAGGTTAGACAAAGCAATATCTTGCAAAGGCTCAAAAGGAGGAGCCTGAAGAGCAGAAAGAACCAAATTCAAATCCCAAACCGGGAGTAATGGTTTCCTGGGAGGCTGCACATGCGTAACCCCCTGGAAAAAAGTTTTAACTAAAGGCTTAAGCGCAACACGCTTCTGAAAAAAAGATAGATAAGGCAGAGACCTGCCCTTTCAACGTACTTAGCTGGAGACCAGAATCCAGCCCTGATTGTAAAAACTCCAGAATCCTGGAGACCGAAAAGACCCTACAAGGAAAAGATCTTATCTCACACCAAGCGATATAGGCTTAAAAAAAAAAATAAAACTGGCCTCTGATTTTCCTCCTTATATATTTTTCCCCCTTTTTTTTTTCAAAACAAAAGTATATTTCCATTAAATATATTACTTTTTAATAAACAGTCAAACCCATAAAAATATAGACGGCCCCACAAGGTGAGGCCGCTTACCTGCCCCAGTAAGGCTTACAAAAGCCCAGCACTCAACCAAAGAGGTGGTGGAGACAGGCAGAAAATGTCAGCGAAGGCGGGAGAGGCCGATCAAAACAAAGGAGAAAAGCGGACAGGGGAGAGGAGCTGGATAAGGTGAGAAAAGCGCAGGCAGCCAAAAGCAAGCCTGATACCATACAGCCTGCCCCGGTCACCCCTAAAGCTCTGGCTCTACAGGCCAGCAGCAGCAGCCCGCAAAACGGAGACATATAAGGAGGAATCAAAGTCAGGCCATATGCACACTCACTTGCAGTGCAGCCTGACAACGTTGAAATAAACAAAACACATGAACATACAGTAAACCATACACACAATACACATCCCTCTACCCCCCCCCCCCCATAGTGAAGGGAGAAGGGACCGTAACGGGAGAGAAAAGGGGCTACGGGGACCCTCGGGACAGGGGCATCCCATTTCCGGATCACCATGCCGGATAGCCGCATTGCCCCACGCATGAGGTCGAGCGGAGGAGATAAGCTCCTAGGCACTTAAAGTGCCATCTACCATTTGCCCAGTGAGCAGCCTAGGCTGGGAGGCTTCCATTCCACCATCAAGGTATAAACACCCAAACCGGGCAGAAATAGACCAAAAGGGGGGTGCCGGGGTAAGACCCCGGCTACCTGTAAGCAGGAGACTTCAATCTTCTGTCTTGTCGTCCAGCAGAGAGAAAAATACTGGTGATTGAAGGGAGGTACCAGGTATATATAGGCCGGAAGGGGGCTCGTTACAAGACTTCCTCTCTGCACTACGTCACCTGGCGGTGAGTTAACCCATTAAGTGAAGAATATTTAAAAGTGAAGCGGGGTGTGTGGCACACCAAGAATAGATTTGCCTGGAGGGACAGCCATACCCCCACCTAATTACTAAACTATACTCACTACTCATAGGCAAGCAGGTGGCCCGCACTTCATTCTGGAGAGAATGGGAGATCGACCTGGGTAGGACAATAGGGGAGAAAGAGAGGAATAAAATAGCGACCCTAGCGCACAAGTCCTCGGTAGCTGCGAGAGTCCAGGAGGTCAACTACAAACTTTTAACTGGTACTATACCCCTGATAGATTAGGCAAGATGTTTAACACAGCAGACTCAAGCTGCTGGAGATGTGGGGAGAAGGGGGGGGGGGGCACTGTTCCACATTCTTTGGACATGTCCCAGAGTTCAGGAGTATTGGGAGGTGGTCCTGCCCATCATCTCGCAGCTAACTGGGGCGCAATTACTGGGAGACCCGGCCTGTGTCTTACTTCACTCAACAAAGGTCCCGACCGGGAAATACAAAAAAGCCCTGTTGATCCACTTACTAAATGCCGCCAAGCAAACAATACCAAGGCTCTGGAAGCAAAAAAAAAGCCCCCTCCGTAAGGGATTGGGCTAGGGAAGTCATAAACGTTAGGGAAATGGAAGACCTGACGCTATCCCTGCACGACAGAGAAGAGCAGTATAGAACCACCTGGTTGCCCTGGCTAATATATGAGGAATCGGCAGAGTTTAGGAGCCTGTTTGAGTAATGGGACATGAGGTATAGTCGTATCGCCGGCTCGCCCCGATACACACAGCCAGAGGGGAATCCAGGTCTACACATGGGCTACCAGTGGAGAGCGGGCCACGGAAGGCACCCGACTAGAAACCCGAGTCCCACACGTCACGCACAGTACCCCCCCCCACCTCTCCCTCTCCTTTTCTACCCATATCCCTACTGTGGTTATCCCTTCCCCCTCCTTGATACACCTCGTGATCTAAAGAGTTACCACCTATAGGGTATTGGCATATTGGAATGTACTTGCTTGGTGCGGATAGGACTATGCCCTCCCAGGGCACGCCGGAAGGGTACCTCACATACCAGCGGCGAGTAGAAGGGGGACCCCTTCACCGAGTAAAGTGTATTGGCGTCAGCAATTAGTTCCCTAACGATATGATTTACATGCTTTGAAAACGGTGTTCCTAAGTGTCTTTCCCTTTCCCTACACGTCCTGTAATGTGAGTTTAAATGTATGTATTGTCTAAAACTGCAAAACCTTTAAATAAAGAATATTAAAAAAAAAAAAAAAAAAACGGCCGACAAAAGCCTATCGGTATCATCCAGGAGCCCTGAATCCTCGTCTGAGGAAACATAATTCTGTGATACTCACCTGTAGAATTGGTTTTTCTGTTAATCCATTCCAGGCCGTCCTTATTCAATACGATTGGGTAACTCCTGCCCGAAGGGGCGTGACTGCAAGACAAAAGCGTGGCTCCGCCTCCCGGCCTATATCCTTTCGGCTGACTTCCTAGATTCCAGTTAATTAAAAAGCAGTAGAACCAGCCGCCCGGGAGGCATACCTATATCTCTTTGGAGACAAAAAGGCTGGAGCCAACATAAAAGACTCCTCTCTCCGATTATAAATATGTACCATTTATTTATTTATTTATTTATTTTGTTATATCCACAAGACTAGGCATCTAAGACATGGATATATCAACCTAGTATTCTTTTCAGTGCAAAATATTATTATAAAAAAGAAGAACACCATAAAAAGGGTATCAAGGATAGATCGTAACTTCCTATATTCCCCCAAAAGAGGCGGTCAGACGACCTGGAATGGATTAACAGAAAAAACAATTCTACGGGTGAGTATCACAGAATTGTGTTTTTTCTTCCAATCCATTCCAGGCCATCCTTATTCAATACGATTGGGACATCCAAAAGCAGTGCCAAATATGGGCGGGATCCCCAACGCGGAACAGCAGGTAGTTCCTTTCAGTACCGCCTAAAGAACTTTTCGACCAAATACAGCGTCAGCTGAGGCCCTAACACTTACCTTGTAAAATTTGGTAAATGTATGAACCGAAGACCAGGTGGCAGCTTTACAAACCTGTTCCACCGAGGCCTTATGGTGAAAAGCCCAGGAAGCAGCAATGGCCCTAGTGGAAAGAGCTGTGACCCAAAACAAGGGGCTCCTTCCCCTTGGCAGAATAGACTCTTACCACTGTCTGTCTAACCCATCGACTGATGGCATACTTAGCTGGTGGAAGACCTTTCCGTGGACCCCCAGGTATGACATAAGAAGTCCAAACTATGGAAAGATTATGTAGTAGTGAGATAATACCTTAGTGCCCTTACTACATCCAACAGTGAAGAACACCGCTTCCTTATTAGACACTGGAGCAGGACATAAGGAAGGCAAAAACCGTCTCTTCATTAAATGAAAAGATACCTTTAGGAAGAGAAACCTAAAACACTCAAATAACGAGGCTTACTGATAAGCTGCTAATTCAGAAAACCGCCTGCTGAGGTGATTGCCACTAAGGGATAACCATAAGTGCCCTTAGACTTAATGACGCATCTACCATGGTTCAAAAAGGAGGACCCTGAAAAACAAGTTCAGGTCCAAAAGCCGGCAGAAGTGGATTATGAGGAGGCCGCACCTGAGTGACTCCTTGTAAAACAAGTTCTCATAAAAACATTCTCAGCTACGGGTTTCTGAAAGAAGATAGATAGCAGACATTTGTCCTCAATTGAAGACCTTCATCAAGACCTCTGCAAAAAAAAAAAAAAACAATATATTCTGTAAAACAGAACAGTACTACAAGCGAAACCCTGGATTCACCGATAATTGCTTGCAACACTCAATAATAGATCATTTGGTAAAGATTTATTCCTGGCCTGAATCATAGTCTGGATAACTCAGGCAGAAAAACCTTTCTGCCAAGATAAAGGATTCATTAGCCAGGCAGTCCAAGCCAGAACTGTGAATTGGGATGCCTTACAGGCCCTTGTGTGAGAAGATCTGGATCGTCGCCTCCAAAAGTTGCCCTCTGACATCCTTACTATGTCTAACCAGCTTCTTCTTGGCCACAGAGGAGTCACCAGAACGGTTGGGACTTCCTTGTGAGCTAAACTTTTTTAGTACATGACCCAGGAGTGAAATCGGAGGGAAATGCATAAAGAAGCTTGAATGCTGACCACTAAAGTGTCAGGGCATCTGTTGCTATTGTTAGAGGATCCCTGGACCGGGACAAACTTTGGATCTTCCGACTGTGTCCTCATGCAAGAACTACATCTGGGATCCCCCAGCACATGCATAGGGATTAAAAAAATCCTCTGGCTAAGAGACCATTCCCTCTGATGCAGGACCGTTCTGCTGAGATGAACGACCTGCAAGTTGTCCACTCCTGGTATGTGTACCACCAAAATACATGCAACCAGTTTCTGCTTCTGGTGCCCTCATGGAAGCTGATATATACCACCGCCGTCCGATTGTCTGTTTGAATCCGGACAGGATGCCCCTTCCGGTGGTATGTCCAATGTCTGAAATACAATAGAATCACTCTCAGTTCCAGGATATTTATGGAGAGTCTGCTCTCCTTCAGACTCCATTGTCACTGAATCGTTTGTGACTCCATGACACTCCCCAAACCATATAGACTGGCATCCGTGGTGATGATCTTCCACTGTACTGGAAGAAAGAATTTGCCAAGAGGCTGAGGACCAGGCTAGAGACCGCCTTGCTGACTGTGTCATGTAAAAAGAGTGATCCAGAGTGTGTGGGTCCCGATCCCCAGATTGTAAGCAATTCCTTCTGCAGGGGTCTTGTGTGAAACAGTGCAAAAGATACTGACTCAAAGCAAGATACCATCAGGCCCAACAGACATATTCCTTGATGAATCGTCGAGTGAGGACAAGACAGGAGACCCTGTACCCTGGCCTGAAGTAAGAGTCACTTCTGTGTTGGGAAAAACACTTTTGCCTGAGACGTGTCTAATGACAGTCCCAGAAAAGAATAACTCTTCAAGCTATGAAATGATGTCTGACTTAAGAAATCGACTGGATAGTCACTATATCCTTCTGGGTCCCCTGACACGATGGGGCCCATATCAACCGATAGTCTCAGTAAGGGATTATATGTATCCCTGACTTCTTAGAGAATTACATGAGACCTGCCAACACCTTGGTAAACACCCTGGTGCTGATGATAGACTGAAGGGTAACACCACAAACTGAAGATGTAAGCCACCTACAGCAATGTAGATATGCATCCTTATATATACACTGTGGTTATCAAAACTCCAATCTCTAAAAAGGTGAGATACGGCAGATCTCAAAGCTTACTGCAAATATGAGCCAAATGCAGAAGTCCCCCCCCCCCCCACACCTCAAGGGCGGGGGCATCCCTTCATGCCTGAGCCGGCTTCGAAGGGGATCTGGCTTTGTTCTGCCAGACACCTGTTGCCTTAATTTGGAACTTTGGGATAGAAGAGAATTTTTTCTTTTTTTTTTTTCTTTTTGGAATAAGACAGAGGCTGAATATCTAGCCGGAACCCTGTAGTATTAGAGGCCCTGCGGAAGCAGTAATAGACTTCGGCTTTTGTAGCAGATTAGATCATTTACCCCTAGTAGCATGCTTTACCATGTCAACCAAGCCTTCCCAACAGACGCGCCCCTTAAAAAGAGTCATATTCCTTTTAGAGGCTATGTCAGCTGGCCATTTGCTTAAGCCATAAAGCACGCCTTAAGGCGACCACCAGAGCTAGGCCTCTGGCACTTAACCACATCAAATCCTCCATAGCCAGGAACACTACCTGTTGGAGTCAAACTGATCTTGAACAACTGGGAGCATGGCTTCCATGAATGACCCAAGAGTCATAGAGACCAGATGCTCCCAAAATTCTATGAATGTAACACCGGCCGGCCCAAGGCCGACCCCATAAAAGATAAGCATGGCATGCCACCTGATCCACGCATTTATCCGCTGGATACTTTGGAGAATCCCTATCAGAGGATGGCAAAACGAAAATCTTAAAGAGACCTGGCACCAGAGCGTCCACCACAGGAGGGTAAGACCATAATTCAATCTGATCTGGAGGAAAGAGATACATAGTATCTAGCATGGCAGGAAGACAACCTGACTTCTGCCATTCCCTATTGATCAGATTATAATAATGCATATGCTCCGCAAAATCCTCCAGAAATGGAGGAAATCAACCATCCATCCAACTTCTCCTTAACAGGACACCCCATGTGTAGAGGACTCTCCAACAGATAACTTCCTGGGAGACTATGGCAGACAATATCCTCTTCCACTCAGAGGAAAAAATTATTTTCTTTAAAACCTTTTTAGTAGTCAATACTCCATGATGAGTCTATAGGTTTAGGACCACTTGAGGGCTGCCGACAGTTTACAGACTCCGAAGGAGCTTATGGCAGCCACAATATCCTCTTCAATATATTCAGAGGATTTCTTTTTTGTCTTTTTTTTTTTTTTTTTATTTTCTTCAAAAAACCTTCTAAGTAACCGGTACGATTCACATCACGGTCCGCATGAAAACGGCCAAGGGGTTTCTCAGAAAACACCGGCGATAGGGGTCAGAGCCCCTTCAGGGAGGAGACAACTGTCTCCCGATCCACTACAACCGTGGCATAATCCATGCGCACCGTGCTATCCTCATCCAGTGCCACTGCATGCAACTAGATACGGGGTAAATCTGATAAAGACCAGATGGCTACCCCCCGATGCCTTCGCCATGGTGAATTTAATAATACTAGTCTATGACCCTGGGGATCTGAGACCAAGTATATATAGGTTCTCGACAGTCACAAAACTACTGCGAGTCCTTGAGGGTAGACCACCATATAATTAATTATATATTACCTCGCCCTTTCCCAATCAATAATAAATAAAAAATAAATTAAAAAATAACCTACCAAAAGGTTTAGGTCCACTTGAGGGTGGCCGTGCAGCGGCTCAGAGCAGCCCTTCTGCTGGCCAACTACCCCGGAAATTATGTGCAGCCAAAGGGGAATTGCGATCTCTGGCGCTTCTAGGCACCTTTCCTAGCCGAAAATGTTTAAGCTTGGTCGGCGAGAAAAACGTGCCCCGTCGCGGAGGAGAACCAGACACTTCAGCGGAGCTGGTGACTTCACTAGGCCGAATATCTTCCAGCGTCCCCGGCTACAGAATACGCGCAGTACCGCTGAAAAGAACCGGAGATCTCAGCGGAGCTAGCTGCTACGCTAAGCCGAAAATCTTTCCACAGAGGCGGATGGAGGAAGCGCTCTGCGTCCGGTACTCGGAACTTCGCCAAGCCAAAAATCTTTCCACAGAGGCGGACGGGGGAAGCGCTCTGCGCCCGGTACTCGGAACTTCGCCAAGCCGAGAATCTTTCCAAGGCGACGGACTATTTCCTCGTTGCAGCTTTAGCTCCGCCCCCTAAAAAGCCCCGCAAATTTTGCATTTTTCAACCAGAGAACAAAGAAACACATGGGAAAGAGCAATAAAAAACAATAAAAGAGGGAAAATCATTCCCTTGGTCACCCCCAATCAGGTTCACCAGACAAAAACCTGTGGCTGCTTATACTTTTCAATGAAAGCCTTCAGCCAGAGTGCCAAAGCACTACAAAGCGCACACTGGACCCTGCACTTACCTTACCATCCTGATCCGGATACAGTTTTACAGAACTTCACCAAGCCGAAAACTGAGGAGGCATAATGGGTCAATCCAGATCAGAGCGGCATAAGGGACCTAGGAAGACAGGGTCTTGCCCCCGCTTCAAAGGTATAATCTGAGAAACAAAAAAGTAAATGGAAGAGGAGTCTAGAGAGCCATGCACTCATTCCAACTGCAAGAATGAAAACTGGAATATAGGAAGTCAGCCGGAAGGATATAGGCCGGGAGGCGGAGCCACACTTTTGTCTTGCAGTCACGCCCCTTCGGACAGGAGTTATCCCAATCGTATTGAATAAATACGGCCTGGAATGGATTGGAAGAAAAAAAGGTGTGGGGGGGGGGGGGGAGCGGGAGAAACCACAACACAGAGGCTCAGTCTGAAAGACATAATTATGATGAGCAATGAGCATCCCACAGCGCATGCAACAAGTAAAAAGACCACAAAACGTAAAAAAGGTAGTGGACTCACGGACCAGCTGCTGAAGAAGGGTAGCGGCGTGGCTACAACAGGAGCGAGGAAGATCCAGGCTGCGTCCGCAGCAGCCAGCAGTGCAGAGCGCCCCCCCGGCAGTGGGCCCCCATCGCGGAGACAACAGGTAGACCACGCTGCAGGCGCGGGGACAAAAAATGGTGGAGAGAGCCTCGAGGGGCGGGCCGCACGGCGATGACGCGGTAGACGTCACCGCACAGCCCCGCCCCCCCCGAGAACATGTGAAAGAACTCCAGGCGCCCAGTGTCAGAAATGGCGCCCGGAGCATAGTGGAGGGCGGAGGGAACTCCTCCTCAGTGTCCCCCGCCGTGGAGCGTGATGCGCCCGCAGCAGCGGCGAAAGACAAAAAACGGCCTCCAGCCCCCGCAGCGGGGGGGGGGGGGGGAGAAGGAGGGGGGCATCAGGTAAACGGCAACAAGGGCAGCAAGTGACAAAGACACCCCAGTATGAAACACAAGTAAAGCATAATATCCAAATACAAATAAGGCAAAAAAGGGAAGGGGTGGATTCTCCTTACCCCCATCTAGGCTCACCACAAGCCTATGGCCGGCTACCCTTTGGGTACAGGGTCTGCGGCCCGGAGCATAGCTCACCGAACACCCGACCCCAGGTGTTCCCCTACCTTCACCTGATCCGTCAGCCGAGGCTGGGAGGCAGAAGGGTCCGGAAACAGGTGGGAATAGGCTTGCAGGGCCGACAGGCTTGGGTTGCCCTGCTCACCTGCGAATAACCAGAGAGAGAATTCTTCTGTCTTTGCAGTCAGGACTGCAGAGAAACTCTGGAGTCTCTGGATAATTCCTGCCACCTTGTGGCGGATTACCCCAAATGTGAAGAATTGAAATGAAGCAAGCCGTGCTGTACACCAGGAAAAAAAGGCTATACTCCCCTTTTCAACAAACTGTAGAGTTCAGTCTAATACTTTCAAACCATTTAGCAGATCGAGGATGAGGCCTTAATAAGCATGCAACTATGCCCCCTCTGCACATGATCCATTCACTCGGATATTAAAAGGGAGCGGATTTGCGGCCAAGGGTTTGCTTTTGCAGATGCTGGTGGTCAGACAGGGGTGCACATGGTACTGAGGCAAGATCTGTTGATCTGATAAGTATTGAAAATTCAGACCCGGCTGCAGGGTAGTAAAGGTTGTTATTATTTATGTTTCACTTTAAACTGGTCCAATATTCATATCTGACTTTTTGTTTAGGCTAATAGGCTTCTTAGCGGGCATCCCAAGTTGAAACAGGAAATGCAAGCAATGGTCTCCTATGATGTGTCCACGCTATCTACATCCATGGGATATGCTGTTGTGCACACTTCCTGTGCTGTATTTGACTACAGTGGTGAATTGCAGCTGCAGCAGCATCGCACATATAGGTTGATTCAGAGCCGGATGAGAATTCTCACTCCTTTTTAGGAGAGCAAACTACCATTCACTTCCATTGTCTACCATCTTTGTAAATGTTGCCTATGAATCAGCCTCAAGGTAGACAATGAATGTGTCAATTTTCTCTCCTAAAAAATAAGTGAGAATTCTCATCTGGCTCTAAATCACTGCCTTAGCGTTAAACTCCCTAATTTACTAGGAATACTGTATTAGCTTTCTGGAAATCCCACAGCACATGCTGTGCACGCAATACAGCATCACCAACAGCACCAGAAATGTCTGCACCGCTGGCACAGGTATGCACAGCCAGAGGGTAGCAGCATGTGGCTAACCAGTTACTCAACTTTCTTAGCTTCTAATTATTACACAGCTAAATACAAGCCTTTTGTTTGTCTTTTTATCCACTCATGAGCATGCATGCCGGCACAGCATCTCTGGGTGAGAAGCATCAGATCTCCCTGTTCTACATGTGGTGGGGCACGGGCAGATCAGCAGGTGCAAATACCATCTGCTTGTGTTCCACACGTGCAGAACAGTCAGCTGGTTAAAAGGGTTACCAACAAACCACCCAACTGCGTGAACTTCCAAATTCAGCATTTTCCAGGTGCCTCTGTTGTGTGTGAAGGAGATAGCTTCTCTTCTAGACAAGACCCCACCCCTATCTTTTCTCCTATGATAGTAAATTTGGTTGTCCCAGAGGCAGGGCTAAAAAACAAAGTATTGTTAAAATCCTAGGCTTTGGACCTCTTTAAGGCAGAACATTTGTTAAAATAATACCACTTATTTGCCAACTCAATAATGAAAATGATGCAAGCCTCTAAGGTAGCCAAGGCTTCTTCTTCTTCCTCTTAAAACTAAGCTCAAACACACAGACACACACATACTTACAGAAATAACATTTTAAGCAACATTTTGAAGTAGGAATAGCTGACACGTACACCCACCATTAATAGTATTTATTTATAACACAGTGAATATTATATAAAGGATTTTTATATAAGCCATAAATTTGCACTTCACATGCCTGAGAAATGTCCTTTACCTTGAAGAGTCTGAACCATGTCTAAAAGCACTGGTGTCAAGGTCTGGCTGTATTCATGAAAGATGTCCATGAAAAGGACTTCAGAGCATGGCTGAAAAGTAAATATATATAAATAATATAATATATATATATATAAAATGTTACTTAAAAGAGATGTTGCCCACACAAGCCTAAGGCTTGATTCCCACTGGGGGGATGCGTTTCTTTTGTGGGGAGATTGTGATTGCTCTGCAATTGCCTGCGAAACGCTGGCCATAGCAGTCTATGAGCACATTGACCAAGGTGATTGTGCAGCAATCGCAGTCGCCACACAAAGCCTCGACTGTAGAAAGTTGAAACAGGCCAAACAGCGATTATAAACCATTGGGTGGCAATCTGAATCGCTTTAAAAAATGATTTGCAATCATGATTGGGACCCCAGTGTAAACCGAGCCTAAAATTAGATTAACATTGCTTTAAATGTTACCACTGTTTAGGGGTTAAAGATGAACAATAGTCCCTCATGAATATGCAGCAGCTTGGATCAGGCTACCCCTCCCCCAAGCACATTATGACACTAAAAAGAACAAAAAATGGTTGTGGGTTGCGCTCCCATGTGACCAGACTAACAGCGAAGTTGACAGCCAAACCTATGTGCACGGCCAGTGCTGGCTGTGAAAAATACCGTTTTGTGAGTACTCACCTTTAAAACAGACATTGTAAGTGTGACATACACTCCGCTTCAACTCTTCATGACATATGGGTTATTCTCCAGTAGAGGGTGAACTTCTGCAGAGATGAATGCAAAAAAGGAGCTCCTCCCAGTCCATAATTACCTGGGACCTCCCACCAATTCCCCAGTGTAAGATAGCAGTAAGGGGACCAGGAAGAACCAAATAAAACAATACTAACAACCAAAAAACAATGGTTCACCATATAAAGGATCCGGAATACCAAAAATACCATTTTGTGAGTACTCACCTGAAAAATGGATATTGTCAGTGTGCCACACACCCTGCTTTCCCTTTAATTCTTACGATCGGGTTACTCCACCAGCAGGTGGCGACGTTGCAGAGAAGTCTTGAAAATGAGCCCCTTCCAGCCTATATATACCTGGGACCTCCCACTCAACACCAGTGATTTAAAAAGCAGAAAGACAAGGTACCAGGAAATCCAACGGTAACCTCAAAATAAAGAAAAGCTTCACCATATAAAGGATCCAGGATACCAAAAAGGGCGGGTGAAGCAGGGTGTGTGGCACACTGACAATATCCATTTTTCAGGTGAGTACTCACAAAATGGTATTATTCTCAGTGTGCCACACACCCCGCTTCCCCTTTAATTCTTACGATCGGGACATCCAAAAGCAGTGTCCACAAGGGATGGGTATCCGAAGGCAAAGTGAAGCAGAACTTAAATGACTGCAGTCTGCAGAACTTTGCGGCCAAACACAGCATCCGCTGAGGCCCGCACATCAACCTTGTAAAACTTAGAAAAAGTATGAACAGAAGACCAAGTAGAGGCCTTACAAACTTGTTCAACAGAAGCTTGGTGCTGAAAAGCCCAAGACGCTCCAACGGCGCGAGTAGAATGAGCAGTGATACGAAAAGGGGGAACTTTCCCCTTAGCAGCATAGGCCGCAATAATGGCCTGACGTATCCATTTGCTAATGGAAGATTTGGCCGGAGCAAAACCCTTCCTAGGCCCACAGGGCACAACAAAAAAGGCATCAGTTTTACGAAAAGGAGAAGTAATAATCAAACTTAACACAGCGTACTACATTCAAACAATGCAAAACCCTTTCCTTGTCATTCTTAGGCTTAGGACACAGGGAGGGAAGAACAATATCCTGATTCAAATGAAAAGCAGAAACAGCCTTAGGAGGAAAGTCCGGTTTGAACCGAAAGACCACTTTGTCCTGATGCCTCTCAAAGTAGGGCGCCTGAATAGACAAGGCCGCCAACTCCGAGACATGCCGAACTGAAGTGATAGCTACCAAGAAGACAATCTTCTGAGTCAGGGTAGACAAAGCAATATCTTGCAAAGGCTCAAAGGGAGGAGCCTGAAGAGCAGAAAGAACAAAATTCAAGTCCCAAACAGGGAGTAATGGTTTCCTAGGAGGCCGCACATGCGTAACCCCCTGGAAAAAAGTTTTAACTAAAGGAAGAAGCGCAAAATGCTTGTGAAAAAAGATAGATAAGGCAGAAACCTGCCCTCTCAAAGTACTCAGCTGAAGACCGGAGTCCAGCCCTGATTGTAAAAACTCCAGAATCTTGGAGACCGAAAAGACCCTACAAGGCAAGGACCTAACCTCACACCAAGCGATATAGGCTTTCCAAGTCCTATAGTAGGTGATAGAAGAAGACCTCTTTCGGGCACCGATCAGAGTCTTAATAATCGAGTCAGAAAGACCCTCCTCCTTCAAGATGGAGGCCTCAGCGGCCAAGCCATCAAAACCAGCGTTGGTAAATTGGGGTAAGACAGCCGACCCTGAGTGAGCAGATCGGGCCGAAGATGCAGAATGAGCTGATTCACTGTCAGCCAAACGATGTCTGCGCACCATACTCGTCTTGGCCATCTTGGGGCCACGAGAATGGCGGACACCCTTTCCAGAACCAGCTTCCGTACCACCCAGCCTAGCATGGGTATCGGAGGAAACAGGTACAGAAACCCCGGGTCCCCCCAGCTCAGGGATATGGCTTCCGCCGCCAGAGCCAGAGGATCCTGGGAGAGCAACACAAGGATCGGGAGCCTGTAATTGTGACGAAAGGGAAACAGGACCACCTCCAGTGTCCCCCACCGGAGCGGACTGCAGACTGCCGAGAGACAAGGAACATGTGCCTTCGCCCAGGTCAGGATCAGGGACACCCCTCTGAGGGCACCCAGACTGCAAGTCCCTCCCTGATGATTGATGTAAGCAACCGCTGTTTGATTGTCCGAGCGAAGCTGAACCAGAAGGCCCAGACCCTGATGAGACAAAAGAGCAAGAACCAGACGGACGGCCGAGGGTTGGAAAGAAGGACCCAAGCCAACTCCTGAATCAGACAAATTTTGGACTGAGTGAGAAACACCCTGTGTTGACCGGAATCCGACCGCATTCCCAGAAAGGACACCACCCTGGCCGGAGCAGGGGAGGACCTGGGAAGGTTGAAAAACTTCAGATGCAGGACGGGGCAAGCCGACCCGTCCTTCTTGGGAGCTGCGAAGAGAATGGAGCAAAAACCGAGGCCCACCTCTAAGCGCGGCACCGGCCGGATGCCCGCCATTTCCAGTAAAAACCGTGAAGGAGGGCGAGACTCGAACTCCGGTTTGTAACCGGGCGACACCCCCTCCCAGATCTATGTGTCCGGAATCTCGCGGCCTTAAACCAGGGAGAAGTGTCGCAATCGTCCCCCCACCCGCACGGGTGAGGGCAGCCCCTCATTGCTGAGCGGGCTTAGCAGTAGGTTTGGGCTTGGCGCCCCAGGACTGACCGGGACGGCCACGACCTCTTCCCCGGGACCAACCTACACCCCCGGTAACGGTAAGGGAAGCCCCTCTGCCCGCTCTGGCTCCTCGATAGGAGGGACTAAAGGAACTCGTACCTCGAAAGGAGCGACGAGGCTTCTTGAATTGAGGCAACTTACCATCCTTGGTAACAGCATCCAATTTCTCGCCAAAAAGGCGTAAACCTAAGAAAGGTAGTGCTCTAAGCGCCCTTTTAGAGTTAAGGTCCGCCGTCCACTGGCGCAGCCATATAGACCGACGAATAGCCACCAGCAATGCCGCTGTCCTGCTACTAGTCGCAAGAGCATCGTCCTGGGCAGTCAGGACAAAAGAAACAAACGACTGACACTGCTTGAGAGAACAAAACATATCACAAGTGGGATCAAGATCTGCGAGCAGATCCCTAATAATGGATCTAACTGCCAGCAGAAGAAGCGCCGAAGCACAAATTGGCCGTAGTGACGACCCGGCACTGATAAAACCATGGCGAGCCAATTGATCAACCCGACAATCCTCCCCATCCTTAATGGTAGTGGTGTCAGAAAAGTGCAACGCAGCCGAGCCAGTCAGCCCTAACACAGGGGTATCGACGTTGGGGGGACACTGACCAAAGCTTCACCAAGTTCTCCGGAAAGGGATAACGCTTATCCCAATTAGGAGGAGTTCCAACCAGGCGCGCGGGTTGTTCCCATTCCTTAATGACAACCCTCTCAAAGTGCTGTTGCCTGGGAAACACCAAACGCGGCTGGGGTACGTCAAACAACTCACCCTTTGGCAGAGGGACCACCACAGGCAGATCCAAGGCCAAAACTTTAAACATTTGAGCAAAAATGGAAGGAGTATCAATGGACACCCCCACAGCCTGATCACCAGCAGTGTCAAACAATAGCTGGTCTGCAGGCTCATCCGACTCCTCAAGGAGTTCCCCCTCCTCATCAGGGGGACAATCGGACCAATCCAAAAATTCAGGTACCTCACCCTCCGAAGCAGGCACTGCCGGAGAAAGGTGCTTCCGCTTTGCCGTAGCCTTCTGAGCCACTGAAGCGGAAATTATTTTTTCGAGGTTGGCCAACCGCGCATGCACCCCGGAATGCGAATCCCCATTTTTGACAATGTCACACGGGGTCCGGAATAGGTTGGGGGGGGATAGGAGATGACGGAAGTTGCGAGGAGCCAGAAGCCGGAGCAACGGACTGGCGTGCAATGTTCTGCCTTGCACATGGAACGCATAATATGACATCATCGCCTGGGAGCGGAGCCCCACAACCCCCACACAGCCTGGATAGCCCCGAAGAGCCATTTCCGGTAACGTTGGAAGCCTCCATATGGTGAATTTGTGGTATTCGCAACAACCCAGGGTTTTACGCATTAAGCAACCCGGGATGCCCCTTTGTAATTTACGTCCCGGAGGTGGGAGGATTTTTTTTTTAAGCCTAGGAAAATCCCAATTTAGAGACTAAGACTAGCCAGGTATAACAGACCGGGAGAGCCACTGCAGTGAGGGGATCCCAGAATCTGTGGGGGAAAAGAGACCACAGTCAGTCCCCCAACCAGTATGCACCACATTCATACATAACCAACAAGGCAAACATATATGAATAGTTTAAACATCATGAATAAAATATATATTTCAAGGCAAAGCCAGAGAGTGCATCAATAAAAAAATAAGAGTATATACCTGCATAAATATATATATATATATATATATATATATATATATATACATATAACCACACATACACACACATACCCAAATACAGGCTTTTGACCCATACATAAGCAGAAGTGCCCCAGGAAAAAAAGCTATACATGGCAGGCAATAACAAAGTACACCTCTACAGCTCAAGCCGCACTGGACCTCTTCCCCCACCGGCTTCAGCACACCTGTCTCTAATGAGACAGGGGAAGTGAAGGGCGGGCCCGGACACAGCAAAAAAGGGGGAAAATTTGAAAGTGCAACACAAACAAAGGCCCCAGCAGCCCAAGCCACGCGCCGCCACCGCAGCGCTGCCCTGTCAAAGCACTTCCACACATAACACTAAGTAAAGCACCTCATGCAACACGCCCCCCCCCCCCCCCCCACCATTTAGCGAAGGGAGAAGGGACCGAGCGGGAGAAGGTGACCTAAAGGGAACATCGGGACAGGGGCATCCCAAATCCGGATCACCATGCCAGATAGCCGCATTGCCCCACAAGTGGGGTCAAGCGGAGGAGATAAGCTCCTAGGCACCTAAAGTGCCATCTACCTTTGCCCAGCCAGCAGCCTAGGCTGGGAGGCTTCCGTTTAACTAGGCATAAACAACACAATAGAACTGGGCAGAAATAGACCAAAAGGGGATGCCGGGTTTGACCCCGGCTACCTGCAAGCAGGAGACTTCTTTCTTCTGTCTTGTCGCTTCATGCAGAGAGAAAAAACTGGTGCTGAGTGGGAGGTCCCAGGTATATATAGGCTGGAAGGGGCTCGCTTTCAAGACTTCTCTGCAACGTCGCCACCTGCTGGTGGAGTAACCCGATCGTAAGAATTAAAGGGGAAGCGGGGTGTGTGGCACACTGAAAATAAGGGTGGGTGAAGCGGAGTGTATGTCACACTTACAATATCCGTTTTAAAGGTGAGTACTCACAAAACAAATTATTCCAAGTGTGACATACACTCCGCTTCAACTCTTCATGACATTTGGGACATCCAATAGCAGTGTCCGTCATGGGTGGGAATCATAAACAGTAAAGAATGCACCAACTTAAACCACTGCAGCTTGCAGAACCTTGTAAAAAAAAACGGCATCTGCTGAAGCCCGCACATCAACCTTGTAAAACTTGGAAAAAGTATGAACGGAAGACCAAGCAGCAGCCTTACAAACTTGTTCAACAGAAGCCTGGTGCTGAAAAGCCCAGGACACACCAACAGCACGAGTAGAATGCGCAGTGACCCTAAAAGGGGGAGTCCTCCCCTTAGCAGAATAAGACCCAACAATGGCCTGACGAATCCATTTGCTAATGGTAGACTTGGTGGGCGCCAAACTTTTCCTGGGCCCGCAGGGCACCACGAAAAAGGCATCCGTCTTGCAGAAAGATGAAGTAGTCACCAAATAGTACGTAACACAGCGAACCACATCCAAATTGTGCAAAACCCTCTCTTTGTCATTGGTAGGCTTAGGACACAAGGAAGGGAGAACAATATCCTGATTGAGATGGAAAGCAGAAACCACCTTAGGAAGGAAAGACCACCTTGTCCTGGTGTCTTTCAAAGTAAGGGGCCTGAATCGACAGAGCCGCCAACTCAGAGACACGCCGAACAGAGGTAATAGCCACCAAGAAGGCAACCATCTGAGTGAAAACAGAAAGAGCAATATCCTGTAACGGCTCAAAAGGAGGACCCTGAAGAGCCGAAAGAACCAAATTCAAATCCCAAACAGGAACCATAGCCTTCCGAGGGGGTCGAACATGAGTGACCCCCTGGAAAAAAGTCTTAACCAGCGGGTGTAAGGCAAAAGATCTTTGGAAGAAAACAGACAGAGCAGAGACCTGCCCTTTCAAGGAACTAAGCTGGAACCCAAGATCCAGACCGTGCTGAAGAAACTCCAAAATCCTAGGGATCGAAAACACCCTGCAAGGCAAGGCCCTAGCCTCACACCAGTCAATATAGGACCGCCAAGTTCTATAGTAAATGCCAGAAGAGGACCACTTCCTAGCTCTGATCAAGGTCTGAACCACAGACAAACCTTCCTCCTTCAGAATGAAGGTTTCAGCAGCCAAGCCGTCAAAGCCAGCGTTGGTAAATTGGGATAAAGTAGTTGACCCTTCTTGGCCACCTTGGAGCCACCAGAATTGCTGGTGCCCCTTCCAGAGCCAGTTTGCAAACTACCTTGCCCAGCATGGAGAAGGGAGGAAACAGGTACAGAAACCCCAGATCCTTCCAAGAAAGGGACAAGGCATCCACTGCCAGAGCTAGAGGATCCTGAGATAGAGACACAAAGGCCGGGAGTTTGTGATTGTGCCGTGAGGCAAAGAGATCCACCTCCGGAGTCCCCCACTTGCGACTAAGAGACCTAAAAACCCCGGGGTTGAGAGAACACTCTCCTTGGCGAGAGGACCCCCTGCTCACGGAGTCCGCCTCCGTGTTCTCCACTCCCAGAATGTAGATTGCCGAAATGTAAGGAACATTGCTCTCCGCCCAATGCAGGATCAGAGAGACTTCCCTGAGGGAACTCCTGCTGCGAGTCCCTCCTTGGTGATTGATGTAGGCAACCGCCGTCCGATTGTCTGATCGAATCTGAACCGGAAGACCCTGTAAGTGCGACGTCAGCCGTGACAGCACAAGCCGGATGGCTCTGAGCTCTAAGACACTGATGGGGTTGTGAGCCTCCTGAGGACCCCACACTCCGCTGAACTGATGACTTTTCCAGAAACCTCCCCAGCCCGACAGGCTGGCATCCGTGGTAGACGGCGAGGAACCAGAAAGGACCTGCCCCTCAACAGGTTGCTCGACTCCAGCCGAAGGGACTGCTGAACCCTGGGGACATCCTGAACGGCTGATCCAATGACAGTGGACACCTGTCCCAATGCGTCAATAGATGAAGTTGAAGAGATCTCATGTGAAACTGCGCAAATGGGACCGCCTCGAAGGAGGCCACCATCAATCCCACCATTTTCATTCCCTTGTCGGATAGAGGGGCAAGGATTGGCCAGAAAAAGGCGAATCAGATCCTGAATCCCCTGCACCTTGGTCTGGGGTAGAAACACTCTGGCCTTAATGGTATCCAGATTCATGCCCAGGAATGAAATCACCCGTGATGGCGAGAGAGAGGACTTGGGGTGGTTGATCACCCACCCGAACCTCTCCAGGGTCGACTCCAGCTCTGCCTGACGGAGGGAAGAAGCTGAGATTAGCAGGTCGTCCGGGTACGGCACAATGCAAATGCCCTGAGCTCTGAATAGGGCCATTATGCCCGCCAGAACCTTGGTGAAGACCCTCGGCGCCGAGGTCAACCCGAAGGGAAGGGCTACAAACTGAAAATGTTGATCGACCAACCACGAACCTGAGGAATCTCTGATGCGCTGGAAAAATTGGAACATGCAAATACGCATCTTTGATGTCTATGGATGTCATGAAATGCCCTTGACGAAGGGAATTGATGGCCGAGCGCAGAGTCTCCATGCGGAACTTCTTGGTTCTGATGAATCTGTTGAGGACCTTGAGGTCCAGAATGGGTCTTACAGAACCTTCTTTATTGGGGACCGTGAAAAGATTGGAGTAAAAACCCCTGCCTCTCTCCGACGGAGGCACCGGGCATACAACTCCCATGTCCAGAAGGTTTTTTACTGCTAACAGGAGCCCCTGTGCAGCCTGAGGGTCCAAGGGCATCCGAGACCTTAAAAACTTGGAGGAGGCCAGTACTCAAACTCCAGTTTGTACCCGGAGGAGACCACTTCCAAGATCAAATTGTCTGTGACCTCCCGGGCCCAGACCTGGAAGAAGAGCCGCAGCCATCCCCCCACCCATGCGGGTGAGGGCGCCCCTTCATTGCTGAGCTGGTTTACCCGCAGGCTTGGGACCCCAGGCAGAAGCGGGACGGGCCCGACCTCTGCCCCTGTTCCAGGAAGAGCCTCTGACACCCGAGAAGGCCAAACCTATATATATATATATATATATATATATATATATATATATATATATACATATACACACACACATATCATAGATCCAGACATAAATCTATATAAAAATATTAACACATGCCTCGCAAAACAAGGGGGCCCCCACAGGAGAAGGCCCCCGCATAAGCTAAGGAAGTGACCACCAGGCCCTTACCAGGAGCCCGCAGATCAGTCACCAGCAGCACCAAGATGGCCCCTGTGAAGAGCCTCATGGAGAGAAGCAGGAAGAGAAAGGGGGGCGGGCCAGCGCAGAACGCACGCTCGCCAGGCCACGCCCCCTACCTAAACACCGCCTGAGGGGGAGTAGCTCCCCAAGCTAAATGAAGCACCAGAAAGGCAGGCAGTAAAGTCTATGGCCCCAATGAAGCCAAACATCCTGTGAGCATATCACACACACACACACACACACACACACACACACACACACACACACACACACAGTGAAACACTCACACACAACACACAGTTCCATAGATAACCAAAAAAAACTAGTATAACGGCCAGGCAGGCCCCCCCTCCTGGAGGGAAGTAAGGGACCCGGAAGGGGGGAACCCTAGCCAGAATCCGGCCATGGGTATGAAGGGACGGGGCATCCCACACCAGGATCATCAAACCCAGGTAACCGCCTACCCCTTGTAACGGGGTCTCACGGTGGAGCAAGGCTCTTCCACACCCATAGGGTGCTACCTACCCTCACCAGGACCCGCAGCCAAGGCTGGGAGGCTCAAATAGGGATAATTTAGGAAAGGTCCTGGCAGCAATAGGGACAAAAATGGCCAGGCGCGAGGCCGGCTTATCTGCAAGTAAGAGAAGTCTTCATCTTCTGTCTTGCTCGCCTTCCTGCAGAGAAGAAACTGGGGAATTGGTGGGAGGTCCCAGGTATTTATGGACTGGGAGGAGCTCCTTTTTTGCATTCATCTCTGCAGAAGTTCGCCCTTTACTGGAGAATAACCCAAATGTAATGAAGAGTTGAAGCGGAGTGTATGTCACACTTGGAATACTGATAGGTAGTTTCACGGCAGACGTAAAAAGGAACTTGGAAGGGGTGAGTATCTGGGCAGCTATTTTTTTTTTTTTATTACGGCATGATGCACTTTGTTTCTGGGTCCAACGGCGCATGTGCGAGCTGCAGTCGCATCCCCACCATCCCTTTAGCAGGGCCCACGCCAGGCATTTGTGAATGGCCGGTGTGGGCACGCTCCCTGTTAGAGGGTAGAGGGGGATGCGGCCGCCAGCACACTCGGAGCCGCTGGCTTTAGACGATGTGACTCCAAGCGCGCTGATTGGTCGAGCAGCCGCACACGCGCCGTAGGACCCGGGAATAGGAGAGTTGGCAACGACAATCCGGGGGGTTTCACGGTGCCCCAGGGGAAAGGACCAAAACCCAGGAAATTCAGAATCCTGGGTTTTGGTCCACTTTAAGTTCTTAGTTCAGAAGTACATAAGAGATTGATAACAAGAGGAGCGAGTCCCTATTCCCCTTGCAGATGGAGTGTACCACACAATACCAACTTTCATGTCCTGCACAAATGAAATCTTGGGCCTGGATCTCAGCTTTAATAGCTGCATGCAGGGGAAAAATGTGATTGCTCACTCAGCTATATCAATTGCCCCACAATCAAAATGCATCATGCAAGTGTTAGAATTATGACTGCAAAATGCTATAGCAATTCCATAGGAAACCACTATTACAGTGCATCACCCCTGTGTGAAAGGGCCTTAAAGGTGTTCATCTTTAAATACTCTGGCATTAAATATTGTAAAATCACAGATATAAACGAACTTACATAATTTTCATTTTTTTTATGTGCAATAAAAAAAAAAGTTTGTATGCAAAAGGCATTCTAGGGGAATGCAAAATATCAAAGACGGGAAATCTTAGTAAGAAATGAAAAAAGTCCAATGAAAAGGTCACTCTATTGGAGAACAGATGGGTATTACGAAAGATGACATTCTGACGTAAAGACCCTAAGGAGCAAAGCCATGTAAGTCTAACATTTTCCTGTTTTAACGCATGAGCGACAATAATACCTACTTTAAGAATTCAAAGAAAGGCCAAGGCTGAATAATTTAGAAAACATACCCTCAGACTGTATTTCCAGGAGTCTCCGCCGCTCTCCTCCACTGCTGCAAAAAGAAAAAAAAAAACAGACAGATTAATCATACTACAGAATAGACGTCTTAAGCTCATGTCTCACTACAATTTAAAAAAGGTTATATTCTCCTAAAACTGACATTCCGGCCCTTGGAACATTGTGGCAGAATATACTAACTGACCTTTGGTAACAGGCCCGACAATACATTTTCTTTACCGACAAAATAAAACTCTCTCCAGTTGCAACCTTTGTTGAAGTGAAACTCAGCTAGGCTCTGGGCCCATAAAGGGGGAAGACTTTTCAAAAATCAACTAAAGCCCTGCTGACAGTTCCTCCAACATTGGAGCCGTTTTGGAGAATTTACAGTCTTATCTCTGAATGTCCAGGCAAGTGGTTCATAAAATCTCTCACCACTTATGTGATTGTTGTTTAGCTGTTTTGGGTCCTTATGTGCACCTGTATGACCAAGGATCCCCCCAGGCTCCCTCTTAGCTTATACACAACCACAGCAATATTTTCCCTCTGCTCTGCATGTCCACGCCTATTATCCCTGTGTGTGTCACAAAGCAGAAAGTGAAAGTAACATGTTTAAACTGTATCTCAGCAACAAAAGCTCCTTTTTTTAAATGGGAGTATAATATATTGCCAGAGGTCTGGGCCAACACTTGGCATTACCTGCTGAATCCCTTTACCTTGCCACAGATGAGCTCTCCCATAACAGCCACAGCCATAGAAAACCTCCTGCTGTGGCCTTTGGGTAAAGGGGGGGAAATCAGCCAGCAGAATGACTGTTAGTGAATGCTGGAGCCTCACAACTGCAATAGAGATGAAAGGCAATGGCAGTTCTACCATGTTGAAGTGAAACAGTATGTTCAAAATTCAGTCTCCCTAGTTTCCCTTGGCAGAATTATGTATAGGGGTGTATAAATAATGTCTCTTTAAAATCTAACATGGTTATCTGTCTTTTATATTAGACTATTTTCACAGTTTATTTAGGCTCTGTTCACACCTGTTCACGCACGCTGCATTGCGCAGTGCGTCTGGAAAATGTTGCAAGCAGTATTTTAACAACAGGCATAGCTAGAAACAGACAAAAAAAGTAAATGCATGACAAATGGCAGAAACAAACAAACAGCAAACCACTCCGCACCACTATATATATATATGCATGACAAATGGCAACGCATGTATAACACAGTGTGCTTGTGTTACTATAGATATTAAACTGGATCAGCGCCCATTTTTCACAAAGTTAGTGCTGTACCGGGCACAGGGTTTCCAGTTGAGTTGCTGGCAGCCACGTAACCGTGCCGGCCAATCGAACCGTTGGATTTCTCCAGGGAACTGTGTAGAAAAGTAAGATTCCTCTCCGCTCTGTGGCATTACTGTGCAGGGGGCACCCGCAATCTGGATGTCTCCCTGTGCCCCATTCAACACAAATCTGAAAAATGTTTTTCCAGTTTAAACATTTGTACAAAAGTTCTTTGTTTTAAAAACAGAGGCAAAACAAACAAATTGGAGTAAAATCTGTAACCTCTCTCTGAAAGTGGAACGGAACGGATTACTCCTAGCTGTAATAGGTGAGCTACCATGGATCATAATGCTTCTGCTTTTTCCAGATTCCGCAACACCCATGAAAAAAAGAACCTCCGAGGAGGAGAAAATACAATTTTGTGATTACTCACCTGTAGAATTGATTTTACTGTGTACAGCACGGTCTGTTTCATTTCAATCACTACTTCTGGGTATTCCGCCACAAGGTGGAGCAGTTGACTGCAGAAGACATGTGACTCCTCCCGGCCCTATAAAAAGCCAGGAATCACCCATAGACCACCAGTGTTGAAAAGCAGTTATGCAAGAAGCCGGGAGATGAACCATGATAAAAAATACACAGCCTCACAAAAAATAACTTTTGAACAAATCACCATAAAGAGGCAACCAAGGACAACAATAACAAGGGAGGGATGAAACAGGCCGTGCTGTACACAGTAAAATCAATTCTACAGGTGAGTAATCACAGAATTGTATTTTTCCAAGTGTACAGCACGGCCTGTTTCATTTCAATCATTATTTCTGGGACATCCAATAGCAGTGTCCTTAAAGTAGGGTGGGATCCCCAATGAGTAACGGCAGGCAGTTCAAGCCACTAAGCCTGAAGCACCTTGCGGCCAAAAACAGAATCCGCTGAGGCCCTAACATCAACCTTGTAAAACGTAGAAAAAGTATGAACAGAAGGCCACGTATGGGCCTTACAAACTTGTTCAACAGAAGCCTGGTGCTGAAAAGCCCAAGAGGCACCAATAGCCCTAGTAGAGTGAGCAGTAACGCGGAAGGGAGGTTCCTTCCCTTTGGCAGAATAATTTCGCACCACGGTCTGTCTAATCCACTTGCCGATAGTGGATTTGGCTGGAGGCAAACCCTTCCTAGGTCCAGAAGGAAGAACAAAAAGAGAGTCAGACTTCCTAAAGGGCTCAGTAGCAACCAGATAATACTTGAGCGCCCTGACCACATCCAGAGAATGAAGGTTCCGTTCCTTGGAATTAGCATGGGCAGGAGAATAGGAAGGTAAGACAATGTCCTCATTGAGATGAAAGGCAGATACAACCTTAGGCAAAAACTCCGGGTTAAGACGAAACACCACCTTATCCTGATGCCGCTCAAAATAAGGAGGTTTCATGGAAAGCGCCGCCAGCTCAGATACTCGACGCACCGAAGTAATAGCGACCAAAAAAGCTACCTTAAGGGTCAGAATGGACAGAGCGGCCTTACACAGAGGCTCGAAGAGAGGACCCTGTAGATCAGAAAGCACCAAGTTTAAATCCCAAACCGGTAACAGAGGCTTACGCGGTGGACGCACATGAATAACTCCCTGGAAAAAAGTCTTGACAAGCCTATGATTGGCAAAAGATCTTTGAAAAAAGATTGCCAGAGCTGAAACCTGTCCCTTGAGGGTACTAAGTTGTAGACCCGAATCAAGACCATGCTGCAAAAACTCCAGAATCCTGGGAATGGAAAATTCACGACAAGATAAAGACCTGGACTCACACCAAGCAATATAAGCATGCCAGACCCTGTAGTAAATAGTGGACGAAGATTTCTTCCGAGCCTGAATCAAGGTATCAACAACTGAGGCCGGCAAACCCTTGCCCATCAAGATGGAGGTTCCAGCAGCCAAGCCGTTAAAGCCAGCGTTTGTAAATTGGGATGGAGCAGCTGCCCCTGAGTGAGAAGCTCTGGATCGCCGGGCAAGACATACCGATCCACCGCCATCTGGACTACATTCGCGAACCATACCCTCCTCGGCCAGCGGGGGGCCACTAGAATGGCCGGTACCCCCTCCTGGGCTATCTTGTGCAGCACACGACCCAGCAGAGGAAATGGAGGGAATACATAAAGGAGCCGAAACTCCGTCCAGGGAATCGCTAGCGTGTCCGTGGCAAAGGCCAGAGGATCCTTTGACAGGGAGATGAATCTTGGAAGCTTGTGATTGTGACGGGACGCAAACAGGTCCACATCCGGCTGACCCCAGCGGCGGCACAGAGCGTGAAATACCTTGTTGCTGAGAGACCATTCCCCCAGACGAGACGTCCCCCTGCTCAGGGAGTCCGCCTCCTGGTTCTCCACCCCCGGAATGTAAGCCGCTGAAAGGCAGGGAACAGTCTCCTCCGCCCATGATAAGATCAGAGACACTTCCTTGAGGGCTCGCTTGCTTCGGGTCCCTCCCTGATGGTTGATATAGGCCACCGCCGTCTGATTGTCCGAGCGGACTTGTATGGCACGACCCCGAAGTTGGGGAGTCAACTGGGAGAGCACCAACCTGTTCGCCCTCAGCTCTAGGATGTTGATGGGCGCGTGGGCCTCCTGGGGACCCCACTGACCCTGGAACTTCAGTGACTGCCAAACTCCCCGGTCAGACTGGCGTCCGTGGTGACAATCTCCCATCGTGGAGGCAGAAAGGACCTGCCCATTAGAAGATTCCTTGAGTCCAACCACCACGAGAGGGACTGTCTGACCAGAGGGGACAGAGCAAACTCCTGATCCATGGACTCCTGGGTCTGATCCCAAGCCGACAAGAGATGTAACTGAAGAGGCCTCATGTGGAACTGAGCAAAGGGAACCGCCTCAAAGCAGGACACCATTAGCCCCACCAACTGCATCCCCAAATGGATGGAGGGGTGAGGACACGACAGCAGGGCCTGCGCCTGCAACTGAAGGCCCTCCACCTTCTGCTGAGGGAGAAAAACCTTGACCTGAGAAGTATCCAGCGTCATGCCCAGGAAGGACCTCGCCAAAGACGGAGATAGTGAAGACTTGGGATAGTTAATCATCCAGCCGAAGGACTCGAGAGTGGACATCACCACCTGAGTATCCATCTCGGCCTGATGAAGAGACTGAGCAGCAATCAGACTGTCGTCCAAGTAAGGGAGGATGCCCTGGTTCCGCAGGAGAGCCATAACACTGGCCAGCACCTTGGTAAAAAACTGAGGAGCCGAGGTGATACCGCACGGCAAGGCCACACACTGGTATTGGTCCCCCAGAGCAAACCTCAGGAACCTCTGGTGACCTGGGAAGATCGGAACGTGAAGGTAGGCATCCTTGATGTCCACCGTGGTCATGAAATCGCCCAGCGTAAGGTCTCCATGCAAAAGTGCTTGAACCTAATGAATATGTTGAGGCCCTTTAAGTCCAGGATGGGCCTCAGGGAGCCGTCCTTCTTGGGCCCCGTGAACAGGTTGGAGTAGTACCCCTGACAAAGAGGTTGGAGAGGTACCTGACAAATGACTCCGGATGGCAGAAGACGTTGTACGGCCAAACGCAGTCCCTGAGCCGACACGGGGTTTAGAGATATCCGGGACCGGAGGAATCTTGGGGGCGGGCAAGCTGCAAACTCTATCTTGTATCCGGAGGAAACCACCTCCGGAATCCACCGGTCTGCGACACGCAGTCTCCAGATGTGAGCAAAAAGCCGAAGCCGCCCCCCCACCCAGTCGGGTGAGGGCGCCTCCTCATGCCTGAGGGGCCTTGGTAGTAAGTTTGGGCTTGGTTCCCCAGGAGAGACCGGGGCGACCGCGGGATCTGCCTCAACCCCAAGAGTTTTTGCGACTACCTGAAAAAAGGGGATCCACGACCTCCCCTTGAAGGGCGGAAGGAAGAGGATCCCCATCCATAGCAGACAGCACAAAGGCAACAAAGTCAGAGCAAAGCAAAAGGTCCTTATAATCCTCCATGATCTTGCAAGATCGGGCGGCCTCAGCAAGGCGCCTGACCTTCTTTTTAATAGCAATGGCCACAATAGCCGTGACACAGACCGGACGCAAACTGGCCCCTACAAAGGTGAAGTCATGGCAAGCCAGCTGATCCATACGCTGGTCTGCGCTAGCACGCAAGGTGGTAGTGTCGGGGACGGCATGACCAAAGTGTTAGATAGCCCCAGGACTGGAGCGTCCACCTCAGGCGGGCACGACCAGCGCCTAACCAAATCCGCCGAGAAGGGATACCTTCTGTCCAACCCCTTGGGCACCGAAGGCAACCTGTTAGGGCGCTCCCACTCCTTGAGGACCATATTAGAGAAATGGCCCTGTTCCGGAAACTCCAGGCGTTGTTTGCCGAGGCCGAAGAGCTCACCCTGCTTCTTCTTCGCCACCTTAGGGGGGGCAATGTGTAAGGTATCAAAAACAGCCGACAGGAGCCTGTCGGTATCATCTGGGAGCCAGGTACCCTCGTCCGAGGAAGATCCTAAATCACTGTCATATTCGCCCTGACGATCCCCAGAGGAAACAGAGTCACGGAACAACTCCCCCTCCTCCGGGGAGTCACGGCTGCCGTACATGTCAAGGCCCTTGTCCTCATCGGCAAAGAGGGACAAATCCGCGTCAAGGTGCCTCTTTTTGCTAGAGGCCTTGCCCGCAGCCGGCCGGGCCAGTTGTCGATCAATGCTGGCCACGCACAGCGCCAGGTCCAATTGCGACCCCCTGCTAGCTTCCCCCTCGCTGGGAGCGCTGCAGGCGCGGGGAAGTAGGAGATGCTGTAGGGAGGACAGGGCTGGAAAGAGATGCGCTAAGCCCAGCCTGTTCCGCAATAATGCTTTGGGCGCACAGAACACAGACCGCGACGCCACCACTCAAAGGGGATGCCCCGCACATGACACACAGTCGAGCCTGCCCCGAGGGGCCCCCAAACTCGCTATCCCCAGAAGCCTCCATATGGTGATTAGCAACAAGGCACAATGAGCCAACAGAAGAAGAAGGCCCACCCGGGATGCCCCCAAGAGATGCCCAACAGAGAAGGGACAGGGGGATGGGGGTTATTGGACCGGGAGAAACCACAACACTGTTATCCCGTCTGTAAGACATAAAGTGAAAAACACCATGAGTATCCCACAGCACATGCACCAAACATTGGAAACAAGCCCCACAGAAAAACTCACGGACCAGCTGCAATGGTGATCGCAGCGCGCACAGGCGCAAAGACACCTTCATTGTCTAATAATGGCGCCCGGCAATGCGCTCGCGGCGGCTAGAAGAAGCACGCAGAGCTGCCACACGCAGGCCGTCACCCGACCGCCACCCCCCCCCCCCGACCACACCGGGGAGAGAGGGAAGGGGAAAAGGGAGGGGGGGGCGGCTCCAGGAGCGGCGACAGACGCGAGACACGGGAGGGAGGGGAGAGGGGGGTGACGGAAGAGAAGGGCAGCAGAAAGAAAAAAGAAAGGGCCCAGGAACAAGTAAAAGTAGAAACCACAATCCCCCAACAAAGGCGACTCACCCCAAGCACAGTGACACACAAACATCAGTGGTTTCAATTCAATAATACAATTCTGTGAAATACTCACCTGTATAATTGGTATTATACGTAAACAGTACGTCCTGCTCCAGATATAATACTTACACTTGGGGTTATCCTTGGGGTTATCCTCCGCCAGATGGCGCTGTGCACTGCAGACGTGCAAAAAAACAGGCTCCTCCTGTCCCTTCATATACCCAGGGACCTCCCACAAATCCCCAGCATTGAAAAGCAGTAAACGACCGGGAGAATTTAACCACCGAAACTGTTAACAACAACCATGGTAACAATCACCATACAGGGGATCCAGAATAATGCAAAACAGGGTGGGGTGGAGCAGGACGTACTGTATACGTATAATACCAATTTTACAGGTGAGTATTTCACAGAATTGTATTATTCTAAGTATACAGTACGTCCTGCTCCAGATATAATACTTACACTTGGGACATCCAATAGCAGTGTCCATAAAAGTAGGGTGGGATCCCTAACGAAAAAGCGACAGCATGCAGTTTAAACTACTGCCGCCTGCAAAACCTTGCGGCCAAACACAGCATCAGCTGAGGCCCGAACATCAACCTTGTGAAACTTTGAAAAGGTATGAACAGAAGACCAAGTAGTGGCCTTGCAAACTTGTTCAACAGAAGCCTGGTGCTGGAAGGCCCAAGAGGCCCCAATAGCACAAGTAGAATGAGCAGTAAGACGGAAAGGAGGACTCTTCCCCTTAGCAGAATAGGCCTGAATCACAGCCTGACGGATTCATTTGCTGATAGTAGATTTGGCAGGAGCCAAACCCTTCCTAGGCCCAGAAGGCACAACGAAGAGAGCATCAGTCTTCCTGAAAGCCGCGCTGACAACCAGGTAATACTTCAAACACCTGACCACGTCCAAGGAATGCAGAACCCTTTCCTTGTCGTTGCTAGGATTGGGACACAATGAAGGAAGAACAATGTCCTGATTCAAATGAAAGGCAGACACAACCTTAGGCAGAAAATCCGGCTTGAAGCGGAACACCACCTTGTCCTGGTGCCTCTCATAGTATGGAGGCTGAATGGATAGAGCAGCCAGCTCCGACACACGCCTAACCGAAGTTATGGCCACCAAAAAGACAACCTTGAGAGTAAGAACAGCCAGAGCAGCATCGTGCATAGGCTCAAAGGGAGCACCCTGCAAGGCAGATAAAACCAAGTTTAAATCCCAAACGGGGGGTCACAGGTTTACGAGGGGGACGCGCATGAGTGACCCCCTGAAAGAAGGTCTTAACCAAATGATGTTGAGCAAATGACTTCTGAAAGAAGACAGACAGGGCAGAAACCTGACCCTTCAGAGTACTGAGTTTTAGACCTAACTCCAAACCATGCTGTAAGAACTCCAGAACCCTAGGGACAGAAAACTCTCTACAGGGAAGAGACCTAGACTCACACCAGTCAATGTAGGTACGCCATACTCTATAATAGATAGCAGTAGAAGTCTTCTTCCTAGCCTGCACCATAGTACCTACCACAGAGGCAGACAAACCCTTCTCCATGAAGATGGAGGTTTCAGCAGCCAGGCCGTCAAAGCCAGCGTTTGTAAATTGGGATGGCGTAAGGAGCCCTGAGTTAGCAGATCTGGCACCCCTGTCAGATCGTACTGGTCTACTGCCATTTGAACCACGTCTGCAAACCACACTCTTCTTGGCCACCTGGGGGCCACTAGACTCACAGGAACCCCTTCCAGAGCAATACTGCGCAGAAGGGGGAATGGTGGAAATACATACAGGAGCCGAAACTCCTTTCATGACATGGACAGGGAATCCGTGGCCAAGGCCAGAGGATCCTGAGACAGGGATACGAAGGCCAGAAGCTTGTGGTTGTGACGGGATGCAAACAGGTCCACATCCGGTAGACCCCAACGGTGACACAGGGACTGTAATACCCTGTTGCAGAGGGACCACTCTCCCTGACAGGACGTTCCCCCTGCTCAGAGCGTCTGCAAGCAGATTCTCCGCCCCCGGAATGTAAACAGCCGAAATGCATTGTACATTGGCCTCCGCCCATGTCAGAATCTGAGACACCTCCTGGAGGGCACCCTTGCTCCGGGTCCCTCCCTGATGATTGATGTAGGCAACCGCCGTCCTGTTGTCTGAGCGTACCTGGACCGACAGACCCCTCAGGTGATGGGTCAACCGCTCCAGTACCAACCGGACTGCCCGCAATTCCAGAATGTTGATGGGTAAATGGGCCTCCTGAGGACCCCACGTCCCCTGGAAGCGCAGGGACTTCCAGAATCCCCCCCAACCTGACAGACTGGCATCCGTTGTGACCGTCTCCCAGGAGGGGGCCAGAAAAGACCTGCCCCCTATCAGGTTCCCGAGGTCCAGCCACCAAGCAAGGGACTGTCTGACCAAGGGGGGAAGCACACAGACCCCGTCCAAGGACGCTGGGCTCTTGTCCCATACTGACAGAAGGTAAAGCTGCAGAGGTTTCAAATGAAACTGGGCAAAGGGCACCGCATCGAAGCTCGCCACCATCAGGCCCACCAGCTGCATTCCTTGCCTGATGGAGAGCTGTGGGCACGAGAGCAGGAACCTCGCCTGCTCAGTCAGAGCTTCCACCTTCTGTTGAGGAAGGAATATCCTTGACTGAACCGTATCCAGAATCATTCCCAGGAACGGAGTCACCGAGGAGGGGGACAGAGAGGACTTGGGGTAATTGATCACCAAGCCGAAGGACTCCAGGGTGGACACTACCAGCTGAGTGTCCAACTCTGCCTGCCGCAGAGACCGAGAGGTGATGAGTATATCGTCCAGGTAGGGCAGCACGCGTATGTCCCTTAGCCTTATTAGGGACATCACCCCTGTCAGCTCCTTGGAGAACACCCTGGGAGCCGACGTGAGGCCGAATGGCAAGGCCACAAATTGGTAATGCTGATCTTTCAGTGCAAATCTGAGAAACCTTTGGTGTCCTGGAAACACTGGGACGTGAAGGTAAGCATCCTTGATGTCTACGGACGTCATAAAGTCCCCTGGGCGCAATGAGCCAATGGCCGAGCGCAGAGTTTCCATGCGAAAATGCCTGTTCTTGACAAATTTGTTGAAGATCTTTAAATCCAGAATGGGCCTGACTGACCCATCCTTCTTGGGTACTGTGAAAAGGTTGGAATAGAACCCCATGCCCCTGTCTCCTAAGGGGACCTTGCAAATGACCCCTAGATCCAGGAGACCCTGCACGGCCAGCAACAAGACCTGAGCTGAGGCAGGGTCCTGTGGAATCCGGGACCCAATGAATCTGGTGGAGGGCCGTACAGCAAATTCTATCTTGTAGCCGGAGGACACTACCTCCTGAATCCACCGGTCTGAGACGTGACGCCTCCATACATGCTCGAAGTGCTGCAGACGTCCCCCCACCCTGACGGGCAAGGGCGCGCCTTCATGCCTGAGGGGTCTTGGGAGGGGCTTTGGGCTTGGACCCCCAGGAGGAACCGGAACGGCGTCCTCTATTCTTGTGCCAGGAATCTGCGCGGGACCCCGCGAAGGACACCCCTTTTCCCTGTTTAGCCCCACGGTAGGGGATCGAAAGGGTGCCCTGGCCTCGAAAGGACCAAATCTGCCGCCTGCGCTGGGGTAACTTGCCTCCTTTGGCGAAGAGGTCTAGACGGTCTCCAAACAGGCGTAGCCCCTTAAATGGAAGCCCAGTAAAGTTCTTAGCGGCATTGTCAGCAGCCCACTGGCGCAACCAAACCGTGCGGCGTATAGCTACCGCCAGGGCAGAAGATCTGCCACACATCCTAATAGCATCATCCGATGCAGACAGAATAAAGTTTACAAACACATCACAGTTAGACAGTGCATTGACAGTATCAGGTGGCAACTCATCTGTGCCATCGAGTGCATTCCTTACGGCTACTGCCGTAATGGCTAGGGCGCAAACCGGGCGCAGAGTCGCTCCCCCAAATGCAAAGGCATGGCATGCCAATTGATCAATACGCCGGTCCTCAGAGTCCTGCAGCGTAGTAGTGTCAGGGGAGTGCATAATAGAGGTGTTGGACAACCCTAGAATAGGAGCATCGACCTCGGGGGGCAATGACCAGCACTTAACCAAGTCAGCAGGGAAGGGATACTTCCTATCCACACTCTTAGGGATCCCGGGAAGTCTACTGGGATGCTCCCATTCTTTAAGCACTAGGCTATTGAAATGGGTTTGCTCTGGAAATTCCAGACGAGCCTTAGCAGTATGAAAAAGCTCACCCCTTTGCCTGGGAGCCGCAACAGGGGGAGAGATGGACAAAACTTCAAATATCTGAACCAGCAGTCTGTCAATATCATCCGAGGTCCAGTGCTCGGAACCAGACTCGTCATGACCCCTTGACTCCTCGTCATATGACCCTGAGTCAGAGAACAGCTCCCCTTCGTCCGAGGGGGTATGGCCATAAGGATGCAACAACTCATCAGATTCCATAGGGAAAAGAGCAGAGTCAGGGGTTAAATGCCACCTCTTTGCGGTCGCCTCACGCGCAAATGAGCTAGCAAGAAATCTTTCAACACTGGCCAGTCTAGTAGCCACATCAGGATGAGAATCCCCGCTTGTATTGGGGGTTAGACTCAGGCTTGGGGGAGTAGGTGAAGTGAGGCGAGGTGCAGGCCCAGCCACTGAAGAGGTGGGAAGAACCGATAACGCCTGCTGTGCACAAGGAACACAGACCCGTGCATTGTCACCGCTGCTAGGTAAGACCCCACAAGCTACACACAGCCGGGCTTGTCCCGAAGGAACCCCATTCACAATATCCTGGGATGCCTCCATATGGTGATTTAATCTGCAAAATAGGCCAGTAGGGATTGACGCTGTAAGCTACCCTGGATGCCCCAATAACCCGCGGGGAAGTGGGAGTAAATTTAATAGTCTCAACCGGGAGATACACCGGGCCAGGAGAAGCCACCGGAATCCACGGTCTGAAAGACATAAGGGGAACAAGAATGTCAGAGCCATGCGCAAGGGAGTAATAAAGGAATTATAAAGTCGCTCGCGAGGGCCCTTACAGACAGAGGGGGGGAGGACGGTCTTCACCACGCGCACGAGTAAAAATGGCGCCAAGCGAACCTCTAAGGGCGGGCCAGAGCTGACCGTGACGCGGAGCGCGCCAAACCGTGACGCGGAGCGCGCCAAGCCAGGCTCACCATCAGCCTAAACCGCCTACCCTTTGGTGGGGGACTGCGGTGGAGCAGGGCTCCATGAGCATGCATGGTGCTGCCTACCTTCACCCGACCAGCGCAGCCCAGGCTGGGAGGCACATCACAAATAGGACAGGTGGGAGTAGTCCAACAGGGCCGCAGGCTGTAATAGCCCCGCTCACCTGCGAGAGAGTGATACTTCATGTCTTCGCAGTCAGCACTGCAGAGAAATCTGGGGATTTGTGGGAGGTCCCTGGGTATATGAAGGGCCGGGAGGAGCCTGTTTTTTTGCATGCCTGCCATGCACAGCGCCATCTGGCGGAGGATAACCCCAAGTGTAAATATTATATCTGGAGCAGGATGTACTGTATACTTAGAATAAAGGAATATCCTACCAGATTACCTCAGCCTGGCCAGCGTTCCTTCTCGCTGCCGGGGAGCCAGGCAGTGGCCGGAGGACAGGCAGAGGCCCACGGCACGGAGGTGCGTTCGAGGAAGTACGGGCGGAGGCCCGAGATGGCGGCCCAAAGGAGGTGCGGGCGGAAGCCCAAAACGATGCTGGCAGATGCAAGGCCCCAGCTTTTAAACTGCAGCAGAAATCCGGCAGTCCGGAACAGAAGCCGCGACCCGGAAGCAGCCCCTGCACACTGCTCCCAACTAAAAGTGAGACTACACCGCCGCCCGCCCCTCAAACAATGGCAGCGCTCCATCCATCTGGTGCGAAAATTCAAAAACTGAAAACTGCTCCTCTCCTCCCCATGTCTTCCAATCCACAATAAACCTTGCTCTCAACCCACTGCCAAAAAGTGGAAAGGAACAGGCAAAGGGGAATATCTTCCCCATGGTCCACCCTGTGGCTGGATGCAGCTTTTAGTGGGGATCTACCAGCCCTCGGGTTCCCCTTCACAAAAATTGAAGTGACGTCCCATAGCACCTGCAGGACCTTGCCGCCTACCCTTAATTTTACCCCTGATCTAACACTATCGGCCTAACCGACTCCACTGGATCAGCAGGACCGTAAGAGCTTGGAAGACAGACAGGGTTAAATCCCCCACTTCCAGAACAAAAACAGTTGGCAGCCCAGGCCAACTTCAAAAATGAAACTGGATTGTGATGAAACACCTTGAACTACATGATGCATCTGTCTGCCTCTTACATAATGATAGCGCTGTACATTTGTATGTTCACTTCCCCTATTGCATGTCTGAAAGGAATTTCCTCATGTATGTACATATATACCTGGCAAAGAAAGAATTATGCATTCTCTTGCCTACCCATATATGCTTACCTATGGGCTCCTCATCTCTTACAACCTGGCCTGAGTCATAGGCAAAAAAAAAGCTTTGCTGATTCAGAACAATAGTTATCAATTAAGGTTTTGAATATTCTAGCAGACAATAAGTTTTTCCCTTTGTTGATGACGCCATTTTGAATAATAGTAGACAAACGTTTCAATGTTGCCAAATAAAAACTGGAAGATTACACTTTCACATTTTATCAGCATTTATGCAGTAAATTCCTAATAGAAGTTGTTGGTATATTTTATTTTTGAGCCATTCTGTATACCAACATGCATACTAAAGAGGAACATCACATTTCGAGTTCCACTCCTTGGGGCATCCTGAATTCGGTGCAGCACGGCTGCTCAGCTGTCAAAGTGGCCAAGCGAAAGAGAGCATGCTTAATGACTGAGCGCGCAGATCAGCCAATCACCAGCCAATCAGCTCTTGCCCAAGTCTGCGCCGTGGGGGCGAAAGGAAGGTGAGTCTATGGGGCGACATGGGGGGATACACACAGCAGGGCAGCTCAATTCGGGATGGCACCGCACAGAGGAACATAACACAGGAAAGTGTGCTGTTCCTCTTCTATTTATCCTGTAGTGCTTTAAAGCGGGGCAAAACCTCTGGGGCGCCGCAGAATGCACCTGCTTTCTGGCATCCTTGGTGATGCAAACATTCGGCGGCTGCATCTTCAGACTGTGAGCAAACTCCCCTCCCCAGCCATTCAAACAGGCTGGGGGTGGAAGCATGCCCTACTGGGAATGCGCCTGCTGTGCTCCCAGTTGCCGAAGCTCTGCATGTAGACAGAGGCGTTTGCCAAGCATTATCTATGCACGGCAAATACTCTGTTTGGATGAGAGCTCTAATATGCGCCGCAGGACTGGGGAAAGGTGAGGTTATATGGGCATCCTGGGGGTTTCACACAGCAGGGCATGCCAAATCAGGATGCCCCCAGGGCATGGAACAAGACACAGGATAGTCAAAACCCCAGGTTTTAGTCCGCTTTAAAGACCAAGAACAGGGTTGATGAAATACCTGAGCTGAGTTCTTTAAGAACTCCTGGGTGAAGTCCATTTGGTCCTGGAATCTAATTTACATTTAAATTATTTCGCCTGTCAAGGATGGTATCCATGTTTGGACAGCAGATGCATCACCTATATTGGCTTCTTACTCCTCTTTTGTGTACACAGAGCTAAGGAACCCATTTAGCTGCTCCGCCTTCTCTTGATCCCCACCAACCAATTCACTAGTTAGGCACCAGGTTAATTTTTACTTTTAATTTAGATATTTAAGGAAATGTTTATGGTTGGTTTTGCTTTCTTTGGCCACATATGATCGACATCCCTGGCAACACAATAGTTGTGGGCCACTTAACCCTGATGAAATGAAACATTGCCCAGAACACGAAGAGAGCTGCAGTGTGCAGCATTTAAACAAAGGGCTATTTGGTTGCTTGCACTGGTGATAGTGGGGGTTGCACAAGCATTACTACCAAAATGGTAGCAAAAAATAAAGTACAGTAGGAATTCTGAGGCACAAATACCTCACAACATAAACATAGGTTTAATTTGATCCTCCTATGTTGACTTCGTTAACATCACATTTTAGCATCACACAACTCAAATGTGTTGTGAATGTATTAAGGGCCATTTGGGAAGAATAGTATCATCGAGGCCTGCAGCAGTTACTTACCAAAACTCTCTGGATCTTCCTCCCACATTGTTCTCTCTTCCTCACTGAGGACAAAGTAATGGGTAACCAATCTGCGGCATATTTCCGTCAGGGTGGGGAACGTGAAGAACGTCATTTTTATTTGATGAGCATTGATTGTTTCTGGCTTGCTCTCTGGAAATTATAGAATGGTAAAAATATTAAATAGCATATTAAAGATCAGTGCATTTTATTTTGCTGCTGTTGCTGAAATTCTTCAGTTATTCTTTAAAAACATAAACCTGTCATAAAGACGGCTGGCATAAACCATTACACACAAATCACAGCAGTTATATTCACCTGTCTTCCTACTACCATACTTATCCTTTAAACCGGACCAACAACCTGGCACAGAAAAACTCCCCCAGATTCACTTGCCCCATCTGACAAGGATACTGCATAGTCAGCACTTCTATTTGCACTCAAAGCTGAAAAGCAACCTCACTGATTTTCTATCAGTAGTGGCCATTTTGGAGCTTGCTTCCCCAGCATCTCAGCCATGCTGCTGCCTGCATTCAGCTGATATATCTGACAATGCACAGTAACAGGAAACACAACAGCACTTCCTGTTTGCAGGCTGCCTGCAGAGGCTTCTAAAATCTACAACAGCAGGAGTTAGAACATTTTTGACTGTCGGTCCGCTTTTTGTAAACTGTCTTTTAGAAATAGTGTCTAGTCTCTTTTTAGTCTCATTTAGGGTATTAGAGCATGCCTACTAGGTAGGTATTTAAAATTGACTAATGAGATAGATATAACGTACAGCGGTACAAAACCCACCAGTGGCCAGCCTGGAATCTAAAAGATCCCCCAAATCAGGATGCCCCACTGTGTGAAACTCCCCAGGAAGCCCCAAAAAACGTTCCAACTGTGCATGCGTTGGCTCTCGTCCAATGAGAGCAGTCTACTATGAGTAGACTGTGAGTACTCACCTGTAGAATTGATTTTGTAGTATACATCACGTCCTGTTTCACAAATATTCTTTACGCTTGGGGATATCCGCCACAAGGTGGCGCAGTTGACTGCAAAAAGACTTGTGGCGTCCCCCGGCCCTATAAAAGGACAGGAACCTCCCACAAATTCCCAGTGTTACAAAGCAGTTAGACAAGAAGCCGGGAGAATAAAAATGAAGGAACCCCAACCAAACATTTGAACAAATCATCATACAGAGGTAACCAAGAAAAATGATAACAAGGGAGGAGTGAAACAGGATGTGCTGTATACTACAAAATCAATTCTACAGGTGAGTACTCACAGAATCGTATTTTTCTTAGTATACAGCACGTCCTGTTTCACAAATATTCTTTACGATTGGGATGTCCAAAAGCAGTGTCCGTAAAGTAGGGTGGGATCCCCAAGAACAATAGCGGGCAGTTTAAACCCCTGCCGCCTGCAGAACTTTGAGACCAAAAGCAGCATCAGCTGAGGCCCTAACATCAACCTTGTACAACTTGGAAAAAGTATGAACAGAAGACCAAGTTGCGGCCTTACAAACTTGTTCAACAGAAGCCTGGTGCTGAAAGGTCCAAGAGGCACCAATAGCACGAGTAGAATGAGCCGTAAGGCGGAAGGGAGGCTCCTTCCCCTTAGCAGAATAGGCCTGTACCACCGCCTGACTAATCCACTTGCTGATAGTGGACTTAGCTGGAGCCAGACCCTTCTTAGGTCCAGACGGGAGCACAAAAAGAGCACCAGTCTTCCTGAAGGATTCAGTAGCCACCAAATAGAACTTCAGAGTCCTGACCACATCCAGAGAGTGTAGAACCCACTCCTTAGGTTTACTAGGATTAGGGCATAGAGAAGGCAAAACAATGTCCTGATTGAGATGAAAAGCAGACACAACCTTAGGCAGAAAATCTGGCTTAAAACGAAACACCACCTTGTCCTAGGGTGTCTCTCAAAGTAAGGGGGTTTGATGGACAGCGCCGCCAACTCAGAAACACGCCTAACAGAAGTGATAGCCACCAAAAAGACCACCTTAAGCGTCAAAATGGACAAAGGGGCTTCACGCAAAGGCTCTAAGGGAGACCCCTGCAAGGCACATAAGACCAAGTTCAAATCCCAGACTGGTAAAATAGACTTACGTGGAGGACGCACGAGAGTAACCCCCTGGAAGTAAGTCTTGACCAGGCGATGGTGAGCAAAGGATCTTTGGAAGAAAATGGCCAAAGCAGAAACATGACCTTTGAGGGTACTAAGTTGAAGACCCAAATCCAAACCATGTTGCAGAAATTCCAAAATCCTAGGGATAGAAACCACCCGACAGGGAAGCGACTTAGACTCACATCAGTCAACGTAAGCATGCCATACCCTATAGTAGATGGATGACGAGGACTTCTTCCTAGCCCGAATCATGGTATTAACAACAGAGGCAGGCAGCCCCTTTTCCATCAAGATGGAGGTTTCAGCAGCCAGGCCGTTAAAGCCAGCGTTTGTAAATTGGCATGGCGTAGCTGCCCCTGAGCGAGCAGGTCTGGATCATTGGGCAGGGCATACTGATCTACTGCCAAGTGCACGACGTCTGCGAACCACACCCTTCTTGGCCAACAGGGGGCCACCAGAATGGTTGGCACCGCTTCCTGGGCAATCTTGCGCAGCAGAGGAAAAGGCAGGAACACATAGAGGAGCTGAAAACTCTTCCAAGACATTGCTAGTGCATCCATGGCCAAGGCCAGAGGGTCCTGGGACAGGGAGACAAAGATTGGAAGCTTGTGATTTTGACGGGACGCAAACAGATCCACATCTGGCTGACCCCAGCGTTGGCACAAGGAGCGAAACACCCTGCTGCTGAGGGACCATTCTCCCAGATGAGAGGTCCCCCTGCTGAGGGAGTCTGCCTCCAGATTCTCCACCCCCGGGATGTACACAGCTGAGATGCAGGGAACATTCTCCTTCACACAAAACAGTATCAGGGACACTTCCGTGAGGGCCCTCTTGCTCTGGGTCCATCCCTGATGACTGATGTAGGCAATCGCCGTCTGGTTGTCCGAGCGGACCTGAACCGCCCGACCCCAAAGGTGTGGAGTCAATTGGGCGAGAACTAACCTTATCGCCCTCAGAGTGTTGATAGGGGTGTGGGCCTCCTGAGGGCCCCACTGACCCTGGAGTTTCAGGGATTTCTAGAAGCCCCCCAACCTGACAGACTGGCATCTGTGGTGACTGTCTCCCAGCATGGGGCCAGAAAGTATCTGCCCACCAACAGGCTTCTTGAGTCCAGCCACCACGAGAGAGACCGTCTGGCCAGAGGGAACAGAACCAACACCTGATCCAGGGACCGAGGGTCCCGATCCCATACCGACAAGAGGTGAAGTTGAAGAGCTCTCATGTGAAACTGAGCCTATGAAACTGCCTCGAAGCAAGACACCATCAGGCCCACCAGCTGCATCCCCTGCCGGATGGAGGGATGAGGGCAAGACATAAGAAGCCTGGCTTGGGCTTGAAGACTCTCCACCTTATGCTGAGGGAGAGAAATCTTGACCTGAGATGTATCATGCCCAGAAAGGACCTCACCACTGACGGTGACAGGAAAGACTTGGGGTGGTTGATCACCCAGCCGAAGGACTCCAGTATGGACACCACCAGCTGGGTATCCAGCTCGGCCTGCTGGAAGGACTGAGACGTGATGAGAATGTCGTCCAAGTAAGGAAGGATGCGAATGCCCTGAGATCTCAGCAGAGCCATTACGCCCGTCAGCACCTTGGTGAATACCCTGGGAGCTGAGGTGATACTGAAAGGAAAGGCCGCAAATTGGTAGTGCTGATCCTCCAGAGCGAACCCGAGGAATCTCTGATGACCTGGAAAGATTGGTACATGAAGGTAAGCGTTCTTGATGTCTACAGAGGTCATGAAGTCGCCCGGGTGTAGTGAATTGACAGCTGAGCTCAGAGTCTCCATGCGAAAGTTTTTGAATCTGACAAATTTGTTGAGGCGCTTTAAATTCAGGATGGGTTTGATGGACCCGTCTTTTTTGGGAACAGTGAAAAGATTGGAATAGTAGCCTCTGCCCCTTTCCCTCAAAGGCAGCTGGCAGATGACCCCCAACTCCAGAAGGCTTTGGACAGCAAGGCACAGACCCTGAGCTGACAGGGGGTTTTGAGCCATCCGGGATTTGATGAATCTTGGAGGCGTCCAGGCTGCAAACTCTATCTTGTAACCGGAGGACACTACCTCCTGAATCCACCGGTCTGAGACGTCAAGCCTCCAGACGTGAGCAAAGAGCCGAAGCCGTCCCCCCACCCAGATGGGTAAGGGCGCCCCTTCATGTTTGCCCTCAACTTGGGTGAGGATTTTGGCTTGGGACCCCAGGAGATGCCAGGACGGCCGGGTCCTCTGCCCCTTCCCCAGTGATCTCCGCAGGCCCCAGTAAAGGAGACTCCTCGGCCAGTTCTGGAACCACGGAAGGATGGGAGAAAGGCACCCGTCCCACGAAAGGACCGGGACGGCCTCCTACGTTGAGGTAACCTACCGCCCCTGGCAAACAAATCCAAGCGTTCACCAAAGAGGCACAGGCCCTTGAAAGGGAAACCAGTGAGAGCCTTCTTAGCAGCATTATCAGCTACCCACTGACGTAGCCAGACAAAGCGGCGTATAGCCACCAACAGGGCAGAAGTCCTACAACACATTCTAATGTCATCATTCATGACAGAAAGAATATATGCAATAAATTGCTCACAAAGCAGGAGAGATCTATACTCTTCTCTACCCGCATCCTCAGATGCCCCGTCCAAGAGACACTTAAGCACCCCTTTAATGGCAAAAGCCGTAATAGCAGAGGCACAAACCGGGCGCAGCGCCGTCCCCACACAGGCAAAGGCGTGACAGGCCAGTAGTTGGTCCAAGCACCGGTCCTCCCCATCCTGCAGGGTAGTAGTATCAGGAGAATGCATGACAGATGTATTGGAAAACCCGAGAAAGGGTGCATCCACCTCGGGAGGACATTACTAACGCTTAACAACATCAGCAGGAAGGGGATACCTCTTGTCCCAACTCTTAGGCACCCCTGGCAGCTTGCTAGGCCGTTCCCATTCCTTGAGCACTAGATTATTAAAGTGAGACTGCTCAGGGAACTAAAAAAAAAGCTCACCCTGCTGCTGCGGAGCCACTGCCGGGGGAGAAATACAAAGAACTTCAAAAATGTGACCCAGCAATCTGTCAGTGTCATCAGGGGACCATGGGTCTTCCCCAAAGAGAGTCCCAGTACCACCGTAAATCTTAGGTTGTTCCTCAGAGGATTCAGAATCAGAAAATAATTCCCCCTCCTCAAGGGAGTAGGGACCTCAGAGTGAGTAAGGGCCCTCATCTTCTACAGGGAAGAGGGAAACCGCGGGTGATAAATGCCGCTTCTTAGCAGAAACCTTACGCGGGGCAGACCCAGCAAGATGTTTTTCAATGCTGGCCACCCGTGCAGCTAAATCAGGTTGAGACTCCCCACTTGTATGCCCCTCGGTGGGGGTCAGATGTAAGCGTGGGGGGGTAGGTGAGGCAGAGGGGGCACACCGCCAGGCCCGGTAACAGACAACCCAGAATGCAGCGCAAGTACCTGCTGGGCACAGGATACACATACCCTGACATCATCACTTATGGGGGATACCTCACACACAACACATAGCCGGGCTTGTCCCAAAGGAACCCCGGGCCCATTATCCCCAGAAGCCTCCATATGGTGATTTAAATGGCACAACAGGCCAGTAAATGTTAACGCTAAAGAGCTACCCGGGATGCCCCAAGAACCCGCTAGGGAAGTGGGAGATAGGGAAGGGAAGATGGCCGGGAGAAACCACAGTGCCGAAATTTTAACCCGCCTGAAAGACATAACAAAATATTCCCATAAGAATACAGCAGAAAGGAATATCCTGAGAAAAAAAACACCCCACCGGGAGCCAGCAGCACACGCAGCTAAGGACAGGCAAAATGGCGTCCACAGACCTCGAGGGGCGGGCCGTGGAGACGTGATGTGAAAATCGTCATCCACAGAGCAAGCCCCACCCGAAGAGCGCGAAATGCGCCCACGTGATACGGCCGGGCAAGGTAAATGACGCCGCCATCCATGGAGCGTTGTACAAGCGCGCGACGGCGGCGTACCAGGGGACAGTAACACAGTTAAACTAAAGAAAAACAAAACATTTTTTACCACTAGTCACCCCCCCCCCCGAGATCTCCCAGAGGGAAAGCGAGGCAGGAATAGAAGTATTTCCAGAGAGACGACGGCACCCAGAAGACAATGGGAGGAGTGAGGGTGAAGGGGAACACCTATGGGAATAAGGGTTAAGTGCACAGGTAGAGCCTGGCAAAAACCCATGGAGCGGGGGGGGGGGCATCTTAAAAGGCTCACCATCAGCCTAAACCGCCTACCCGGTAGGAGCATAGCTCCTCAGTAGGAGCAGCTCCTCCTCAGGGGCAGTGGCTCCTCAGCACCTAACTGGTGCTTACTGACCTACCTTCACCAGAACCTTGTCAGCCGAGGCTGGGAGGCAGCAATATGGAACGGAAGGGGTGGGAATAATACAATTCTGTGATTACTCACCTGTAGAACTGGTATTATACGTATACAGCACGTCCTGTTCCAGAATATTCATTACACTTGGGTAATACAACCACAAGATGGCGCTGGACAACAGAGACAGACAAGTGGCTCCTCCCGGCCCCATATATACCAGGAACCTCCCACAAATTCCCCAGTATTGAACAGCAGTTAAAATGAAGCTGGGAAAACTATAACCATTATCAAATATTGAACATAAGAACAATCACCATAATTATTAAAATAATGATTATTATTATAAAAATAATGATAACAAGGGCAGGGTGGAACAGGACATGCTGTATACGTATAATACCAATTCTACAGGTGAGTAATCACAGAGTTGTATTATTCTAAGTATACAGCACGTCCTGTTCCAGAATATTCCATACACTTGGGACATCCAATAGCAGTGTCCGTAAGGTAGGTGTCAGGATTCCCTTACCTGACCCCCGGTCCAGCGTCGTTCCCGCCGTGTCCTCGCTCGGGCGGCGGCTCGCTCCCGTGCGGGCGCGCCTCCCTCCTCCTCTGCTGCCGGCGTCTCCGGCACTGACACGCGTGCTCAGCTGAAGCTCAGCTGTGGGGAACCCCCCCTTTCAGTGTCATGGCCAGTTAGTTTAAAGTTGCAGACCCTGTCACCCTATGAGGTCTGCGATCCTAGTTGCACCAAACACACTCTCTCCTTCCCTTTACCCAATCATGTCCTGTCCCTATAAGTCTTTCCCCACCATTCACTCAGTGCCTGTGATAGCGCTCAGAACCCTGTGTACTCTATTCCTGTGAAGTTTAGCCTGTTGCCGATTTGATTGTACTGACCATTCTCGATCCTGAATCCTTGTTGCTGACCTCTGCCTGTATTGACGCCTCTTGATCCTGAATCCTTGTTGCCGACCTCTGCCTGTATTGACGCCTCTAGATCCTGAACCCCTGTTGCCGACCTCAGCCTGTACCCCGACTACGCCTTGCCTGATCCTTGGTGCCGCTACGATCTCTGCCTTCCTGTTATCGATCTATTGCCTGTCTCTGGACTTCCGTCACTCACGCTCCAGTTATTGGTTCTCCAGATCTCTCCATATAAGCTTGCATCCTTTGAGCCAATAAGTCCTGGGGGCAACCGATCCCGGGTAGGCGAACTTGCGTCCCGGCAAGCGGGGGCTCCTATAGGTGAAGCTGGCTGTGGAGATTGGGGGTTGCGAGCTCATTAAGAGGTCTGGAGTTACCCCCTAGCGTGACAGTACGGAGGGATCCCCGAAAAGTTAGAGCAGACAGTTTAAACCACTGCCGCCTGCAGATCTTTGCAGCCAGAAGCAGCTTCAGCTGAAGCCCGAACATCAAACTTAGAAAAAGTATGAACAGAAGACCAAGTAGCGGCCTTGCAAACTTGTTCAACAGAAGCCTGGTGCTGAAAAGCCCAAGAGGCACCAATAGCACGAGCGGAATGAGCAGTAAGGCAGAAGGGAGGCTTCTTCCCCTTAGCAGAGTAGGCCTGTACCGCAGTCTGATGGATCCACTTGCAGATGGTAGATATAGCTGGAGCCAGACCCTTCTTAGGTCCAGACGGGAGCACAAAAAGGGCATCAGTCTTACTGAAGGATTCAGTAGCCACCAAATAGAACTTGACCACATCCAAAGAGTGTAGAACCCTCTCCTTAGAGTTACTAGGATTAGGACACAGAGAAGGCAAAACAATATCCTGATTGAGATGAAAAGCAGAAACAACCTTAGGCAGAAAGTCTGGCTTTAAACGAAACACCACCTAGTCCTGGTGTCTCTCAAAGTAAGGGGGTTTGATGGAAAGCGCCGCCAACTCAGAAAAATGCCTAACAGAAGTGATAGCCACCAAAAAGACTACCTTAAGCGTAAGAATGGACAAAGGGGCCCCTTGCAAGGGCTCAAAGGGAGACCCCTGCAGGGCAGATAAGACCAAGTTCAAGTCCCACACCCGTAACATAGGCTTACGTGGGGGACGCACGTCAGTAACTCCCTGGAAGAAGGTCTTGACCAGGGGATGCTGAGCAAAAGATCTTTGGAAGAAAATGGCCAAGGCAGAAACATGACCTTTCAGAGTACTGAGCTGAAGACCCAGATCCAAACCATGTTGCAGAGGTCCCTGGTATATATGGGGCTGGGAGGAGCCACTTTTCTGTCTCTGCAGTCCAGCGCCATCTTGTGGATGTATTACCCAAGTGTAATGAATATTCTGGAACAGGACGTGCTGTATACTTAGAATAGTCCTGCAGGGCCGCAGGCATGTAAGCCCCGCTCACCTGCGCCACATAGAGAGCTATCTTCTATCTTCACAGCCCAGAATGCAGAAAAGAACTGGGGAATTTGTGGGAGGTCCCTGACTTATAGAGGGCCCAGGAGGAGCCACAAGCTGTTTTCTGCAGTCCAGCACCATCTTGTGGATGTATTACCCAAGTGTAAGCAATATTCTGGAACAGGACGTGCTGTATACTTAGAACATGTGCATTAATAAGGAGACTGGTACAATCATACTATAGTGGGCAGTTGGGGGACGCGGATGCGGGTGCTGCGGTGGCTGTCACGGGGTGAGTAAATGTTTCTTATTTAAAAACTTAATTTCAACCCAGCTTTTATCTATGACTAAGGACCTTTAGAGTCCGAAGTGAGTAAAAATGCTTGGCGATTATCCACCTGCCGGGGTCTGGTAATTGTTTTTATGGCAGTTTTTTCTATTTTGGAGATGATTTTAAAGGATTCACAATAAAAATACCATTTTGTGAGTACTCACCTGAAAAATGGATATTGTCAGTGTGCCACACACCCCGCTTCCCCTTTAATCTTCACGATTGGGTTACTCACCGCCAGGTGACGCAGTTGCAGAGAGGAAGTCTTGTAACGAGCCCCCTTCCGGCCTATATATACCTGGTACCTCCCACTTAACACCAGTGATTTAAAAAGCAGAAAGACAAGGTACCAGTAATCTAAAGGTAACCTCAAAATAAAGAAAAGCTTCACCATATAAAGGATTCGGGATACCGAAAAGGGCGGGGTGAAGCGGGGTGTGTGGCACACTGACAATATCCATTTTTCAGGTGAGTACTCACAAAATGGTATTATTCTCAGTGTGCCACACACCCCGCTTCCCCTTTAATCTTCACAATTGGGACATCCAAAAGCAGTGTCCACAAGGGATAGGTATCCGAAGGCAAAAATGAAGCATAACTTAAATGACTGCAGTCTGCAGAACTTTGGGGCCAAAAACAGCATCCACTGAGGCCCGCACATCAACTTTGTAAAACTTAGAAAAAGTATGAACAGAAGACCAAGTAGCGGCCTTACAAACTTGTTCAACAGAAGCTTGGTGCTGAAAAGCCCAAGACGCTCCAACGGCACGAGTAGAATGAGCAGTGATACGAAAAGGGGGAACTTTCCCCTTAGCAGACTGACGTATCTATTTGCTAATGGAAGATTTGGCCGGTACCAAACCCTTCTTAGGCCCACAGAGCACAACAAAAAAGGCATCCGTTTTACGAAAAGGAGACGTAATAATCAAATAGTACTTAACACAGCGTACTACATCCAGGATTAGGACACAAGCAGGGAAGAACAATATCCTGATTCAAATGAAAAGCAGAAACAACCTTAGGAAGAAAGTCTGGTTTGAACCAAAAGACCACTTTATCCTGATGCCTCTCAAAGTAGGGCGCCTGAATAGACAAGGCCGCCAACTCCGAGACACGCCGGACCGAAGTGATAGCTACCAAGAAGACAATCTTTTGAGTCAGGGTAGACAAAGCAATATCTTGCAAAGGCTCAAAAGGAGGAGCCTGAAGAGCAGAAAGAACCAAATTCAAATCCCAAACAGGGAGTAATGGTTTCCTGGGGGGCCGCACATGCGTAACCACCTGGAAAAAAGTTTTAACTAAAGGATGAAGCGCAAAACGCTTCTGAAAAAAGATAGATAAGGCAGAAACTTGCCCTTTCAACGTACTTAGCTGAAGACCAGAGTCCAGGCCAGATTGTAAAAACTCCAGAATCCTGGAGACCGAAAAGACCCTACAAGGAAAAGATCTAATCTCACACCAAGCGATATAGGCTTTCCAAGTCCTATAGTAGATGATAGAAGACCACCTCTTCCGGGCACTGATCAGAGTCTTAACGACCAAGTCAGAAAGACCCTCCTCCTTCAAGATGGAGGTTTCAGCAGCCAGGCCGTCAAACCCAGCGCTGGTAAATTGGGGTAACACAACCGACCCTGAGTGAGCAGATCGGGCCAAAGAGGCAGAACGAACTGGTCCACTGCCAGCCGAACGATGTCTGCGAACCACACTCGCCTTGGCCACTTTGGGGCCACGAGAATGGCGGACACCCTTTCCAGAGCCAGCCTCCGAACCACCCTGCCCAGCATGGGTATCGGAGGAAACAGGTACAGAAACCCCAGATCCCCCCAGCTCAGGGACATGGCGTCCACTGCCAGAGCCAAGTGATCCTGGGAGAGCGACACGAAGCTCAGGAGCCTGCAATTGTGACGAGAGGCAAACAGGTCCACCCCCGGGGTCCCCCACCGGAGACACAGTGAGCGAAAAACCCGAGGATGGAGAGACCATTCTCCCAGACGGGAAGAGCCCCTGCTCAACCGGTCCGCTTCCTGGTTCTCCACCCCTGGAATGTACACCGCAGAGAGACAAGGAACATGGGCCTCCGGCCAGGACAGGATCAGGGACACCTCCCTGAGAGCACCCGGACTGCGAGTCCCTCCCTGATGATTGATGTAAGCAACAGCTGTTCGATTGTCCGGAACGTGTTGAGTCAGAAGGGCAAGAACCCGACGGATGGCTCCCAGTTCCAGAATATTGATGGGTAAGTGGGCCTCTTGAGGTCCCCACTGCCCCCGAAACTGAAGCTCCTTCCAGAATCCCTCCATCCCGAAAGACTGGCGTCCGTGGTGACAATTTCCCAAAGAGGAGTCAGAAAAGACCTGCCCTTCACGAGGACCCGAGCCAACTCCTGAATCAGATGAATTTTGGACTGGGGGAGAAACACCCTGTGTTGACAAGAGTCCAACTGCATCCCCAGAAAGGACACCACCCTGGCCGGAGCGAGGGAGGACTTGGGGAAGTTGATCACCCAACCAAAGCTTTCCAGCGTGGAGAGTCTCTGATTGATTGAGTGACGGAGCCATGATGAGAAGGTCGTCCAGATAAGGTACGACACGAATGCCCCGAGATCTGAAAATGGCCATCACCCCTGCCAGCACCTTGGTGAACACTCTTGGGGCCGAGGTAAGGCCAAACGGAAGTGCCACGAATTGAAAATGCTGATCTTTCATCACGAATCGAAGAAAACGTTGATGAGCCTGGCAGATGGGAACATGAAGATAAGCATCCTTGATGTCTATGGACGTCATGAAGTCCCCCTGCCGAAGAGAACCGATGGCCGTACGCAAAGTTTCCATGCGAAACTTCCGAATACGGATTAACCTGTTGGGTAATTTCAGGTCCAGGACGGGACGAACCGACCCGTCCTTTTTGGGGACTGCGAAAAGATTGGAGTAGAAACCAAGGCCCATCTCTAAGCGCGGTACCGGCCGGATGACCGCCATTTCTAAAAGATTCCTTATCGACGCCAGGAGCCCCTGAGCGGCCAAAGGATCGATGGGCACCCGAGACCGAAAGAACCGTGAAGGAGGGCGAGACTCGAACTCCAGTTTGTAACCGGACGACACCACCTCCCGGATCCATCTGTCTGGAACCTCCTGGTCCCAAACCTGGGAGAAGTGTCGCAATCGTCCCCCCCACCCGCACAGGTGAGGGCAGCCCCTCATTGCTGAGCGGGCTTACCAGCAGGCTTGGGATTGGCGCCCCAGGACTGAGTGGGACGGCCACGGCCCCTCCCCCGGGTCCAACCTGCACCTCTGGTAGCGGGAAAGGAAACCCCCCTACCCGCTCTAAATCCCCGAAAGGAAGGCCTAACGGTACTTGCACCCCGAAAGGGTCGACGAGGCCTCTTGCGTTGAGGCATTTTACCACCTTTTGCAACTGAAACAATTTTATCACCAAACAGTTGCAAACCCAAAAAAGGAAGTGCTGTGAGCACCCTTTTAGAGACTAAGTCCGCCGACCACTGGCGCAGCCATACTGACCGACGAATAGCCACCAGCATTGCCGCTGTCCTGCTACTCATTGCCAGCGCATAGTCCTGAGCGGTCAGAACAAAGGAAATAAAAGACTCACACTGCTTAAGAGCACTAAACTCATTACAAGCGGGATCAAGATCTGCGCATAGATCCTAAATAACAGACCTAACCGCCAATAGAAGAAGCGCCGAAGCACACACCGGCCGCATCGTCGATCCGGCACTGATAAAACCATGGTGAGCATACTGGTCAATCCGACGATCCTCACTATCCTTAATGGCAGTGGTCTCAGAAGACTGTACCACAGCCGTGCTAGACAGCCCTAACACAGGGGTATCGACGTCAGGGGGAACTGACCAAAGCTTCACCAATTCCACCGGAAAAGGATAGCGCTTATCCCAACTGGAAGGGATTCCAGCCAGTCGCGTGGGATGTTCCCATTCCTTAAGCACAACCCTGTCAAAGTGTTGTTGCCTGGGAAACACCAAACGCGGCTGAGGCACATCAAACAACTCACCCTTTGGCAGGGCGACTGCCTCGGGCGGATCTAAATTCAAAATTTCAAATATTTGAGCCAAAATGGAGGGGGTGAGAAGGGATACCCCCGCAGCCAGATCGCCAACAGCATCGATCTCAAGCTGGTCTGCAGGCTCATCCGACTCCACAAGGAGTTCCCCCTCCTCGTCCAGGGAATAATCGGACCAATCCACAGCTTCGCACCCCTCATCCTGTGAAGCAGGAGCTGCAGGAGAAAGGTGTTTCCGCTTCGCTGTAGCCTTCTGACCTACCTTGGCGGAAACTATCTTCTCGAGGTTGGACAATCGTGCACACACCTCAGATTGCGAATCCCCACTTTTGACAATGTCACACGGGGTCCGGAACAGGGAGGGGGGGTAGGAGATGATGGAAGTTGCGAGGAGCCAGAAGCCGGAGCGACAGACTGACGCACAATATTCTGCTTTGCACAAGGAATGCATAATATAACATCATCGCCTGGGAGCGGAGTCCCACAACCCCCACACAGCCTAGATGGCCCGAAGAGCCATTTCCGGTATTGTCAGAAGCCTCCATATGGTGATTTATGGTATTCGCAACAACCGTGGGTTTTAGGCATAAAGCCACCCGGGATGCCCCTTTAAATTAATGTCCCGGGAAGGGAGGATTTAAATTATAATTATCCCTTTTTTTTTTATATAAATCCCAATTTAGAGTAATAGGACTAGCCAGATATAACAGAACCAGGAAGCCACTGCAGTGAGGGAATCCCAGGATCTGTGGGGAAAGAGACAACAGTAAGATCCCCAGAAAAAAAGGGGCCGCATGCAGTACAACATTCATGCAAAAAAACAGCATATACCAACATATAGCAAAACACCCCAAGTGCTTTAAGAGGTCAATATAAATTTGAACCAGTTCAAAACAATCATAAGTATAAACAAAAGACGGCCCCACACGAAGTTGCTTACCTGCACAAGGCTAAGAGCAAAAGCCAGCAGCAGCAGATCAAATCAACTTCCTGAAGCTGAGTCCCGCACACCTGACTCCTAATAAGGAGGAGGAAGTGCGGCGGGGCCGAGCTGCGCGTCAAAACCGCTTAGGCCACGCCCCCTCAACACGTCGTCCGGGCGGTGCCGCATATCGGGAGGGGAGGGGAAAAACATCCCTGGCAGCTTCAGACTATGCGCCTGAAACTGCCAACGGCGCGGCCCGCCAATGGCGGCCGCCACCTAAAGCGGAGCTAAACAACCCTGGCAGTTCAGGCAATGCGCCTGAAACTGCCAACAGCGCGGCCCGCCGAAGGCGGCCGCATCCTAAAGTGGAACTACAAACTCTGGCAGTTCAGGCCAGAGAGAGGGCGCCCAGACGGGACAGGGGCATCCCAAATACGGATCACCATGCCGGATAGCAGCATTGCCCCACACATGAGGTCGAGCGGAGGAGATAAGCTCCTAGGCACCTATAGTGCCATCTACCATTTGCCCAGTGAGCAGCCTGGGCTGGGAGGCTTCCATCAACCATATAGGTAAACAAACAGTCAACTGGGAAGAAATAGACCCAAAGGGGGTGCCGGGGTAAGACCCCGGCTACCTGCAAGCAGGAGACTTCTTTCTTCTGTCTTGTCGTCATGCAGAGAGAAAAACACTGGTGTTAAGTGGGAGGTATCAGGTATATATAGGCCGGAAGGGGGCTCGTTACAAGACTTCCTCTCTGCAACTGCGTCACCTGGCGGTGAGTAACCCAATCATGAAGATTAAAGGGGAAGCGGGGTGTGTGGCACACTGAGAATAGATTGGACTTTTAGGAGTGCTGACCTTTTAATCTTTTACCCTGGTCGTGCACTAATTTATCATCAGTTGGACCAGTCTGCATTTATACTTTCTTTCGCTCTACTTTTAGACTTGTCCTTTATAAATTGAACCTGGTTCCCTCCTGCTTTTTGCCTCCGGAGTATCCTATATGATGGTGACTCCAACATCTACAGCCTCCTCAATCAACCCTGGCTGGTTACCAGATATGGACCTTATGCTTACGGATAAGCAAAAACGTTTGGGACAGCTCAATGCTTTCTCTCAGAAATACCTGGAATCAATTGAATCGACTGGGCCTCAAGTGGACCTACAGTCAAAGTTTAAGATCCATGGGGATCTTCTTAACAAAGAAACATGTATCTGGTGGGATATGTCCACCCTTTCAAAGTACATCGAAGATTGGATGATTCCGCGTGGCCTTAGGATTAAAAAGTTTCCTACCTTTGAGCTTCCTGAGGAGATCAAGGCAAGGTGGAATCTTTTACCCTTACTATACTAGGCATTGGGTAATGTATTAATGCACCCCCCCCCCCCCCCCCCGCAGTTTTCCTTGACTGGGATGGCAGCTCTTCTCTGGAATCTCTGTTGACAAGCAACGTCAGGTTCAGTGTCCTCACTTATTGGAGGTGGCTTATTCAAATGCCACTTTCAGGAGAAGTTAACATATTGAGTGAGTGATTGAGAAAGTGAGTGTGCTGCTCCTGCCTGGACTTCAAGCGAAAGTTCAGTCGCCTGGACTTCAAGCGAAAGTTCAGTCAAAATCAGCCCCTCGCTCTGCAACCCTTTCCTTGTGCTGAGGCAGGACCCCCAATACAAAGAAAAAATACAATTCTGTGATTACTCACCTGTAGAATTGGTATTGTGAGTATACAGTACGTCCTGCTCCAAATATAATACTTACACGTGGGATATACTCCGCCAGATGGCGCTGGACTGCAGAGACTCCTCCCGGCCCCTCAAATACCCGGGGACCTCCCACAAATCCCCAGCATTGAAAAGCAGTTAATGAGAAGCCGGGAGAATTAAACAATCCAACTATCAACTATAACAATGATAACAATCACCATACAGGGGATCCGAGATAATGCAAAACCAAGGGTGGGTTGGAGCAGGACGTACTGTATACTTATAAAACCAATTCTACAGGGGAGTAATTACAGAATTGTATTATTCTTAGTATACAGTACATCCTGCTCCAAATATAATACTTACACGTGGGACATCCAATAGCAGTGTCCATAAAGTAGGGTGGGATCCCCAAGAAAAATCAGCAGCAGGCAGTTTAAACCACTGCCGCCTGCAGAACCTTTCGGCCAAAAACAGCATCAGCTGAAGCCCGAACATCAACCTTGTAAAACTTTGAAAAGGTATGAACAGAAGACCAAGTAGCGGCCTTGCAAATTGTTCAACAGAAGCCTGGTGCTGAAAAGCCCAAGAGGCACAAATAGCACGAGTGGAATGAGCAGTAAGACAGAAGGGAGGACTCTTCCCCTTAGCAGAATAGGCTTGAACCACAGCCTGACGGATCCACTTGCTGATAGTAGGCTTGGCAGGAGCCAAGCCCTTCCTAGGCCCAGAAGGCACAACGAAGAGAGCATCAGTCTTCCTGAAAGCCGCAGTGACAACCAGGTAGTACTTCAAGCACCTGACCACATTCAAGGAGTGCAGAACCCTTTCCTTGTCATTACTAGGATTGGGGCACAAGGAAGGAAGAACAATGTCCTGATTCAAATGAAAAGCAGAAACAACCTTAGGCAGAAAATCCGGCTTAAAGCGGAACACCACCTTGTCCTGGTGTCTCTCATAGTATGGAGAGTGAATGGATAGAGCAGCCAGCTCAGACACACGCCTAACCGAAGTTATGGCCACCAAAAAGACCTTGAGAGTAAGAACAACCAGAGCAGCATCTTAAATAGGCTCAAAGGGAGCACCCTGCAAGGCAGATAAAACCAAGTTTAACTCCCAAACGGGAACCACAGGTTTACAAGGGGGACGCGCATGAGTAACCCCCTGAAAGAAGGTCTTAACCAAATGATGATGAGCAAAGGTCTTCTGAAAGAAGACGGACAGGGCAGAAACCTGACCCTTCAGAGTACTGAGTTTTAGACCCAACTCCAAACTATGCTGTAAGAACTCCAGAACCCTGGGGACAGAGAACTCCCTACAGGGAAGATACCTAGATTCACACCAGCCAATGTAGGTAAGCCATACTCTGTAATAGATAGCAGCAGAAGTCTTCTTCCTAGCCTGCACCATAGTGCCCACCACAGAGGCAGCCAATCCCTTCTCCATCAAGATGGAGGTCTCAGCAGCCAGGCCGTCAAAGCCAACGTTTGTAAATTGGGATGGCGTAGGGAGCCCTGAGTTAGCAGGTCTGGCACCCCTGGCAGATCGTACTGGTCTACTGCCATTTGAACCACGTCTGCGAACCACACTCTTCTTGGCCACCGGGGGGCCACTAGAATCACAGGCACCCCTTCCAGAGCAATCTTGTGCAGAACCCTGCTCAGCAGGGGGAATGGTGGAAACACATACAGGAGCCGAAACTCCTTCCATGACATGGACAGGACATCCGTGGCCAAGGCCAGAGGGTCCTGAGACAGGGACACGAAGGCCGGGAGCTTGTGGTTGTGGCGGGACGCAAACAGGTCCACATCCGGTAGACCCCAACGGTGACACAAGGACTGGAATACCCTGTTGCAGAGGGACCACCACGCGTATGCCCCTTAGCCTTATCAGTGACATCACCCCTGCCAGCACCTTGGTGAACTCCCTGGGAGCCGACGTGAGGCCGAATGGCAAGGCCACAAACTGGTAATGCTGATCTTTCAGTGCAAATCTGAGAAACCTTTGGTGTCCTGCAAACACCGGAACGTGAAGGTAAGCATCCTTGATGTCTACTGACGTCATGAAGTCCCCTGGGCGCAATGAGCCAATGGCCGAGCGCAGAGTTTCCATGCGGAAATGCCTGTTCTTGACAAATTTGTTGAGGATTGTTAAATCCAGAATGGGCCTGACTGACCCATCCTTCTTGGGTACTGTGAAGAGATTGGAGTAGAACCCTGTGCTCCTGTCTCCAAAGGGGACCTTGCAAATGACCCCTAGATCCAGGAGACCCTGCACGGCCAGCAGCAAGACCTGGGCTGAGGCGGGGTCCTGAGGGATTCGGGACCCAATGAATCTGGTGGGGGGCCGTACAGCAAATTCTATCTTGTAGCCGGAGGACACTACCTCCTGAATCCACCGGTTTGAGACGTGGCGCCGCCAGACGTGCTCGAAGTGTTGTAGATGTCCCCCCACCGTGACGGGTGAGGGCGCCCCCTCATGCCTGAGGGGTCTTGGGAGGGGCTTTGGGCTTGGGCCCCCAGGAGGAACCGGGACGGCGTCCTCTATTCCTGTGGCAAGAATCTGCGCGGGGCCCCGCGAAGGACACCCCTTTTCCCTGTTTAGCCCCACGGTAGGGGATTGAAAGGGTGCACTGGCCTCGAAAAGGCCGAAACTGCCGCCTGCGCAGGGGCAACTTGCCTCCTTTGGCAAAGAGGTCTAGACGGTCTCCAAACAGACGCAGCCCTTTAAATGGAAGCCCAGTAAGGGCTTTCTTAGCGGCGTTGCCAGCTGCCCACTGTCGCAACCAAACCGTACGGCGAATAGCTACCGTCAAGGCAGAAGATCTGGCACACATCTTTATAGCATCGTCCAATGCAGACAGGATAAAGTTTATGAACACGTCACAGTTAGACAGATTATTGACAGTATCAGCGGGCAACTCATCTGTGCCATCGAGTGCATTCCTGACCATGGCCCTGAGCGCTACTGCCGTAATGGCTAGGGCGCAAACCGGGCGCAAGGTCGCTCCACCAAAAGCAAAGGCATGGCATGCCAATTGATCAAGACGCCGGACCTCAGAGTCCCGCAGCATAGTAGTGTCAGTGGAGTGCATAATAGAGGTGTTGGACAAACCTAGAATAGGAGCATCGACCTCGGGAGGCGATGACCAGCACTTAACCAAGTCAGCCGGGAAGGGATACTTTCTATCCACACTCTTAGGGATCCCAGGCAGTCTGCTGGGTTGTTCCCATTCCTTAAGCACGAGGCTAATGAAATGAGTCTTCTCGGGAAATTCAAGACGAGCCTTAGCAGTATGAAAGAGCTCGCCCCTTTGTCTGGGAGCAGCAACAGGGGGAGAGCTAGACAAAACTTCAAATATCTGAGCCAGCAGTCTGTCAATATCATCCGGGGACCAGTGCTCGGAATCAGATTCGTCATGACCCCTGGACTCCTCGTCATATGACCCAGAGTCAGAGAACAGCTCCCCTTCGTCCGAGGGGGTTGGTGGTAAGGCTGCAACAAGTCATCAGATTCCATAGGGAAGAGGGCAGAGTCAGGTGTTAAATGCCGCCTCTTGGCGGTGGCCTTACGCGCTAGCGAGCTAGCAAGCAATTTTTCAACACTGGCCAGTCTAGTAGCCATATCAGGATGATAATCCCCACTTGTATTGGGGGTTAGACTCAGGCTTGGGGGAGTAGGTGAAGTGAGGTGAGGTGCAGGCCCAGCCACGGAAGAGGCAGGAAGAGCCGATAGCGGCTGCTGTGCACAAGGAACACAGACCCGTGCATTGTCACCGCTGCTAGGTAAGACCCCACAAGCTACACACAACCAGGCTTGTCCCGAAGGAACCCCGTTCACAATATCCTGAGACGCCTCCATATGGTGATTGTATCGGCACGATAGGCCCGTAGGGATTGACGCTATAAGCTACCCTGGATGCCCCAATAACCTGCTGGGAAGTGGGAGTAATTTTTAATAGTCTCAACCGGGGGATACACCGGGCCGGGAGAAGCCACCGGAATCCACGGTCTGAAAGACATAAGAGGGACAGGAATGTCAGAGCCAAGCGCAAGGAGTAACTAGGAGTAGGCCAGGAGGAGCCTATTTTCGATGTCTCTGCAGTCCAGCGCCATCTGGCGGAGAATATCCCACGTGTAAGTATTAGACTTGGAGCAGGACGTACTGTATACTAAGAATAAAACCTTACCTTATTTGCGGTCCATCACCGCTCTTCTGTTTCTGTGCGGCCCACCACACAGAAAGCCACAAAGCGGCATCCCCCAGCTGCGTGCTTACACCCGCCGCCCATTGAAACTACCTGTTGACAAGTTTTGCCTTGTCTAACCATGTCCATACTCTGTTGTGGACCTGTGCCACGTCTGACCATGTCTAGTGCCAAGCCCTGTTGCTAACTTTACCATGTGTAACCATTTCAGCTTTGCTATTGCTAGTGGCCTTTGCTCGAGGTCAAACTCCCAGCTATATTACCAGTTACAATCACCACGGCAACAGTAGATGTAACAGGGGCTTTTGAATCAGCCCTTGTTGCATCTAAGCAGGGACAGATTGTGGCCAGAAATCATCCTGGGATTTTAATATCCCCAGCCTGCTCATAACCAGACCAAAAGCTAATGAGCACAGCCCCCGCCCCCCCCCCCCCCCCCCCATGCTCTGTCCTGCCAGTCATTGGATGACTGAGATAATTGCAAGGACAGATCAAGGCAACGGTGGAAATTTCTGCTCTCAATGGAAATTAGGTTTTTGCAATGATGGAGCAGATCGTGTGGCAAGGCTTGGCTATGATACTCACAGCTGTGATGTTGTAGCTTTAGCATTGCAGGGGCAGAACATGGGCTGGAGTGTCTTAGCTAGCAGATGCAAAGGGACCAAGTATGGGATACAATGAGTTGTTGGTGGACGGGGGTGGAGGGAGTGTTAGAAGAGGAATAATCCAATTCCAGCATATGGGGTAGACTGAATTGCTTGATGATATGCTCAATATGCTCAGTCCAGTACCCCCTAAAGCAGTGTGACCCACCTAGAAATGTCCCTATAGCCAGTTTGTCCCTGCATCTCAGCTTGCTACACTTCGACAGGTTAAGAGAGCTGATCCATGGTGGCTTATTAGACTGTAATGGAAGTGAGGTGCCCTATTACATTATCATTTTTTTATTTTTAAATGCACTCCTGTCAGGAAAAAATTCTAGTATTCATGTGCATAAACGCTTGCAGATACCAATTGATGGATATTTATAAGATAATCTTTAAAAAAACTCTCACATCTATCCATCATTCTGTTCTTTTCCTCTCCGCTAAGTTTCCTCTGCACTATGTACTTGCACTGTTAAACAAAACTACTAAATGAAATTCCAGCTGTGTACCTTCGAAGTTTTTGGATGGCTTATAGGAATCGTTCCTTACAATCATCTTAATGAGTCTCATGCAGTGCACTATGAAACGCTCAAACACAATGCCGTCCCCAGCCTCCGTGAAGACATAGCTTACAGCAAACTCCAACGCCTTCTGGATTAATGGAATGAAAGAAAAGGGATGCTGGTCCAGGAAATCTAAGAGCTGTAGAACAAAATAAAAAGCATAGGGACACAAAAAAAAAAGGTTTAAGAGTAAAAAAAATCTTCAGAAACATAAAAACCATAAGTGTTACTTTGGCACATAAACTTTCCGCATAAGTAATGTATATGTTAGACTTCTGTGCATGTCCCCTTTCCGTGTAAACATGCTCCTTAAAATGAACCATTCAGTTTTGTATAGTCTACATGTTTGTCATTATTCAATGTATGGATCATCGAGTATGTATACACACTATGATGAGGCTACCCCAATTATGGCAGAGCTTCATTTAGCCTAGCCTTTAGTGAGAGAGGTTCTCCTTTCTACTTGTCTAATATTTACGATATCAGTAAATATCAGAGAAACAAAAAAAAAAAACAGACTTACCTGACCATGTACTGCTGCAATGCCTCAAATCCAAACAGCTTCACTAACCTCTGTTCTTTTGCTGTTAACTCCAGTGCTCCCTCCCTGGCTTTAGTGTGCCTGCTGCTTCTAGTCACAAGGAAGCAGATATCATTGAATTGGCATACCACGTGATCATATACCACTAAACTGCTAAAAAATAGTGGACCAACAACAGTGTGACAGGAAACACTGTATTCACAATGCCTCAATGGAACTGTCTGGCTTTGATGTATCAAGGCAGGAGACAGTCTGTGAAGTATATTCTTTGTAGGTTTATACCACATAAACTCTTTAAGTAGGGTCCTCATCATACATTTTCAACACAAAACCATACAAAGAAAAGCTGTGCCATACACCATGTGCTTTATTTCGCCAACTATCTCCGAACGTTTGCCGTGTCGAAGTACATCAACGATTTAAAAAAGAAACAAAGCTTCGATGCATCCTCAACGACATTTAAAAATACAATTCTGTGATTACTCACCTGTAGAATTGGTATTATGAGTATACAGTACGTCCTGCTCCAAATATAATACTTACAATCGGGTTATACTCCGCCAGATGGTGCTGGACTGCAGAGACATCGAAAATAGGCTCCTTCGGCCCCTCAAATACCCGGGGACTTCGCATTTTTCCAGCCGGGAGCCGGCGAGGCCGGAGGTGGAGGAGACAGCAAGATGGCGGCCGTCCACACACGAGGAGGCCCGGTGGCGGGAGTGCGACAGACTGAGCAGCCCCCGCCTCACCCGACATGCGGGACGCAGACCGGAGACCTGCGGGGGGAGACCTCGACGACGCTCCGCCTGACTCAGGCGGGAGGAGGCGCGGGTTCGGTAGCTACAGCCGGGGACCGGAGATGCGGGGAGTCCGGCGGCGGAGAGACGGAGAGGCGGGCTTCCTCCCCGACGTGCACGCAGCCCAGCGGTGACAGATCAGGTGAGCCGCGGTCCCAATGTTCCCCCGTCCCCGCTGACATGGGAGACGGCCGGCGGGCGGTGGGGAGGATGGGGGGCGAGGCCCTCAGCCAGGGTGGCGGCGCTGGGCCACCACTACCCCTGCAGGAGCACCCTCATGACGGGGAGGAGGGGAGGCCCGCATATGGAGCCCTGGGCCCCCTCAGAAGACAGGCAGAACTGAGCAGCACGGAGAGACAAGCTGGCACTCTGCATCGGCCTGCTCCACAGAGGCCAGGCGAGACTGAGCAGCAGCAGGGGGGCGGACTGGGCAACGGGGGTACCAGCGGGCCACCTGGTGGAGGCAATTCCAGGAAATCAGGGGGTGCTGGCCCCCATAACCAGTGCAACATCCCTGGGCCCCAGGCACAACCTTGCACTGCCACCATGAAGCCGCAGGACACCGGTGGGGAAAGCAGGAGGCCGAGCCACAGCGGGCCTGATAAGATCTACCCTGAGCAGCGCGGCGAACCTTTACCTCGAGCTGCCGGTGATAGGGAACCGCCCCGAGGCGAATTGAGCAGCGGCCCCAGCTCCCCGATGGCCCTGTCGACCTCCCCGCCCTGGCCGCAGGAGTCCCCTCCACGCAGCCCCGACTTATACGACCACAGTAACTCAGGGGCGCTAGACCTCGACCAGCACAGTATTAGAGCCCTCATTTCGTCATTACCCACTCGAAAAGACTTTGAAACCTTCATAAACAGAATGGAGTCCACCCTTCGCAGGGAGGTGGATGAAGTATCGAAACAAGTGTTGGAGGTGGGGACCAGGGTCACGGCTGTAGAGCAAGTGCAGGACTCGGTCCAGCAGCGTCTGTTTTCCATAGAAAGAGCGCACACCGCCTTAGAAAGAGCGCAAGAAGAATCAGCGCACCACATCGCCAATATACTTCTTCACCAAGACGACATGGAGAACAGAGGGAGACGAAACAATATCCGCATAAGGGGGCTCCCCGAGTCTCCGGAAAACGCCAATCTCTCCGAGACAGTAACCCGTATCTTCAACATGGTCATGGACCGCCCACTGGGGGAGGCCATCGAGCTAGACAGAGTACATAGGGCTCCAGGCCCCAGGGACCCAGACCAGCGGAGACCCCGAGACATCATTTGCCGCGTGCACTTTTACAAAGTAAAGGAAGAAATAATGAGACTCGCCTGGGCCAAGAAAAGTATAGCGTATGGGGGTTCACAGGTCATTCTGTTACCGGATCTGGCACGCCGTACGCTACAAATGAGACGGATCCTGAAACCGCTCCTGGAATGTGCAAAGCAAGCTGGTGGGGCCACCCTTTCCACCTCATCATCCAGTTGCGGGGCCGGAGCTTCACACTCCGTTATCATTCTCAGCTATCGAAGGCGTTTGAGTTCCTGGGATCCCCCGGTGTTGACCTGGAGGACTGGCTCCCCCCCTCGCTGGGCCCCACCCGAGCACAGGGGATCGGGGGACACGACCCACTACCGCGAAGAAACAGGGGGGGCAGGCCCAGAGCGCGCAATGGCGCCAACGACTGGCAATGATCCGGACCCTGTTCGTCAGGGTTACTATGGACCTGATGTACTTGGACATTTAATTACAATTGGTTGACCTTGGGTGGCCCTGGGACCGGCTTGGTCGTGGGGGTGGGGGGCGCCGCTGAGACACGGGTGCGCAGAGTTGACCGAGACTCGTGTATTTTAGCCGCGGACGGCTAGGCGGAGTGCCCCCCTCTGCTCTCGGCCAATCGGTCTCCGGAGCGCAGATGGCCTGGACCGGAGGTTGGGGCGCCTCATTGGATAGCCCCCATGGTTGATGATGGGCGGGCGTCCCCCCGGGCCCCGAACACCCCTGAAACTGAACGTTCCGCTGGTTGATGTTGCTTCCGGCCCGCTCTCCCTCCGCTGATCAAAGTTGTTTGGTTGATTGGCTGACGAGACGGGGACACGGTGGAGGTGGGACTTGGCTCTCACCGGGCTCCCTCCCCCTGCCTGGGTCTTTGGGTCGAGTCCACGGACTCGCCTCGCCTGACCCGGACAGGAGCTGGGACCCCACGCAGGTGATGGCCTAACGGCCTCTACAATGCTGACACCGTTTCACGTGTTTCCATGCATCATGGCATTCTTAATGTTTCTTATGGTTCATACGGTTAACTCAATTTTCATTGTTTTGGGCTTACTGCTTGGTCGCCTTGTTGACAGTTGTTGACAGTGAGTAAGAACAGGCGCAGCGCCCTGCCTGCGGCGGGCTTTCCCCCAGGGCTGGACCTTTGGGGTGTGGCCTTTGGGGCGACCCCGCGACGGCGGATGGGGGGCGGTGCCCACATAGGGCCTGTCTTATTCTAACAGTACACCAAGGTTTAAGTTGTTTTATATGTTCTTGATAGCAAACATTTCAGGCACCCTGGCACTTCATTGATAAAGTTCAGGATTTATAAGTGTAATGTTCTGATCGTATTGGGCTTATCGCAAGGCCTGGGTTCAGATTAGGCCCAGGCCTCAGGATAACCTCTCAGTAACTGGATAGAGCGCCTTGCACTGGCGGTCGCTTTTTCCACTTCCCCCATTACATAGCCTCCTGAGCCCCCCCAATAGGCGTTTGGGATAAGCTCACTTGGAGGAAGCGCGCGGAGCGCCTTTATTCTTGGTTTGTCCTTCTTTTTCTTCTTAGCCCTTAGTTCTCTCCAGTTCCGCACCCCCTCCTTCCCACCCTTCCCTCCTCCCTCTCTCCACTTTCCCCACTCCTCCCCCTATCTGACTCTGCTGAACAGGACATGTCAAGTATCACCATTTGCTCCTTTAACACAAAGGGTCTAAATGTCCCGGAAAAACGATCCAAAATCCTCTCCGAGCTCCATAAACACAGGGTCAAAATAGCCTTGCTGCAAGAAACCCACTTTAAAGTAGGCCACATTCCAACAATCAGGGACCGCCACTTCTCCTCCTGGATCCATGCGCCAAACCCAGAAGCAAAATCGAAAGGGGTGTCTATAGCGATACATAAGTCCCTCCCCCATAGGATTCTAGACACAAGAATTGACCCTAAAGGCCGGTTTATATTCCTAAAACTAACTTTGTTCACGAAGATCTATACGGTAGTGAATGTCTACAGTCCCAACCAGGACCCAGCCCCTTATTGCTGCGCACTGCTTAAACAGCTAGTTCACTTCGCAGAGGGTATCTTGGTGTGTGGGGGTGATTTCAACTTGCCTCTCAACCCGCTGATTGACACCTCCTCCGGCAGGTCTGGGGTTCCAGCTGCGGGGCTTAAAAAATTGAAGACACTATTGCATGATTTGCAATTAGTGGATGCCTGGCGGGCACTACATAAGAGAGACAAGGATTTCACCTTTTACTCTAATGCCAACAACTCCTACAGCCGCATTGACTACATCATATTGAGTCATCACGCCATGGCCTGGAACCCAGAGGCGAATATAGGGAGTATCCTGTGGTCAGACCACGCCCCAATTTTCCTATCGGTGGATGTACCTGGGTTGTACCGAGCAGATGGGATTGGCGCCTAAACGATAACTTGCTCAAAGATGAGACCTGCTTGGCAGCAATACGAGAGAGTATAGCCCACTTCTTAACAGACCACCGCACCGACGACACACCCCTCCCTGTTCAGTGGGAAGCGCTTAAATGCGTGATGCGGGGGATCTTTATACAACACGGCGCGAGGCTCAAACGAGAAAGATCCACCCTAATAGAAAACACAATCAAATTAGAACCCTGGAGCTTGAGCATAAACAACTGCCCACCAACGAGACTCTGATCAAGCTAGAAAAAGCTAGGGACGACCTAAGGAGCCTGTACAACCAAATATTCCTGCGGCATAGGGATCGACTTAGGGGATCATTTTATGAGCACGCCAACAAACCGGGTAAGATGTTGGCGAGGTCACTACACCCTAGGAACCCCACCACGTACCTCCCCTGTATAAAAACACGAGGGGACAATGAGACCTCTAACCCAACCATAGCGAAGTCCTTTAGGGACTACTACAGTACTCTTTATAATCTACCGAGGCCCGCGCCAACCGTAGCCCACCAGTCCCCCTCGGAGGTGGTCCGGGCTTATGTGGACAGGACACCCCTCCCCAAAATTCCACAGGAGATCGTGCAGTCCCTTGAGGCTCCCTTTGGGACACAGGAGGTGGAGGAGGCAATCCGACGCTCCCCGGTGGGCAAGAGCCCAGGACCCGATGGCTACACCCCTAGGTTCTATAGGGTGTTGGGACCCCTGTTGGTCCCCTTTTTGACCAAAGTTTTCAACTCAGTGGGAAAGGACTCCCCCTTCACAAGACAATCACTAGCAGCCACGATTGCGGTTATCCCCAAGCCAGGTAAAGACCCTCTCATGTGTAGCAGTTATCGCCCGATCTCCCTAATTAACGTAGACAAAGTTATTTGCAAAAATAATAGCTGCGCGCCTCGGGCCAATTGTTCCTGATCTTGTTCACCTGGACCAGGTGGGATTCGTCCCGGGTAGAGAGGCACGGGACAACACGAACAAATTGTTCACAATAATATCTCACGTGCAATCTCAAGGGATCCCAGCTTGCCTTCTCTCTTGTGACGCTGAGAAGGCGTTCGATAGGGTGAGCTGGGACTTTATGCATGCTTCTCTACAACAAATTGGCCTGGGACCGTCCCTCCTTGGTAAAATACTGGCCCTTTACGGAAATCCCTCAGCCTCAGTAAGAACCAACGGTGTGCTGTCAACCCCTTTCCCCATAAGTAATGGGACACGTCAGGGATGCCCACTGTCTCCTCTTCTAAATATCCTATGCATGGAGCACCTGGCCATCGCCATACGAGACAATCCGGACATAAAGGGGATAGAGTTAGACAACAAGCAATACAAGCTGTCCTTATATGCCGACGACCTATTGCTCCATCTAACTTCCCCTACCATCTCTTTCCCGTCAGTACTAAAAGAATTTGAACAATTTGGGTTGGTGAGCAACTTTAAAGTAAATTACACGAAATCGGAAGCCCTTAATCTAACCCTACCGCTCGGAGAGGTAGACAGACTCAAAGCTAATTTCTCTTTCAAATGGCAGGAGACTGCTATCAAATATCTCGGGATACAGATCCCTAATGACCTAACTAGTATATACGACCTGAATTATGCCCCGTTGATGAACAAGACGCTGAGCGATCTTAAAAAATACGACAGAAAGTCCCTGTCCTGGTTTGGACGAATGGGCGTGCTCAAAATGGATGTCTTGCCCCGCTTTCTATACGTGTTCCAAACAGCCCCCATAGCGCCCCCCAACAGTTTTTTTTAAATTCTGAAGTCTGCGTTCCTCAAATTTGTATGGGGGGTCTCCAAGCCCCGCATTCGTCACGACACTTTGTCCCGCAGCAAAGCAAAAGGAGGGGCGGGTCTACCTGACTTAAATCTCTACCACGCAGCAGCGGTCCTCCTAAGGACCCTAGATTGGGCTCATCATACCTCAAGCAAGGTGTGGGTTTCTATCGAGAAAAAGTTGTCGCCCTTTCCACTGGTCTCTCTCCCTTGGGTAAGCCCTCAGCCCAAACGCATTCTTAGGAAATTACCTCTTTTAGCACAGCACTTTTTTACAGTATGGGACAAATTGACCTCAAGATCTCAGTTAGTCCAACGCCCGGGTCCTTTGACCCCGATTATCGGGAACCCGGACTTCACGCCCGGGATGGGGGTCTCGTCCTTCCTGGGCTGGCAGGCTGCGTCAGATCCGAGGCTACGACACATCATGGGGGGAACGGGCCTGCCAACACTGGAAGAGATCAGGGCGCAATGCCCCGGGGGGAGTGTGTCATGGTTCCTTTATAGTCAACTAGCTCACTATGTATCCTCTCACCGCCTGAGTGGTGTGAGGGATTGCCCTTTGTCCGAGCTGGAACGGCTTCTCTCCTCTGTGTCGCCCATACCCCATGCCCTCTCTGTGCTGTACCATGCTCTATTGACTAGCGCGCATCCGGATCCTCCGGGGTACGTGGCCAGATGGGAAAAAGAGCTAGATAGATCCTTCTCTGAGGAGGACCTTTCCAAAATATTTAACCTGACGCATAAATCAGCATTGGAGGGGGCGGCACAGGAGAGAGGCTTCAAGATCATATCGAGATGGTATAGATGCCCGTCCGACATCAGTAAGTACGCACCTCAGGCTTCAAGTAGTTGCTGGCGGTGCCTGGTAGAAGAAGGGACCATGACCCATATCTGGTGGGGGTGCCCAGCCATCACCTCCTTTTGGGACAAGGTTCTTGGCATATACGCTGAGGCGACGGGCATTGTAGTGAACAACTCACCCCAACTAACCCTCCTTTCCCTAGTGAAGGACTCAATATCACAATACAAAAAAGGATTGCTCAGGCACTTCCTAACGGCGGCGCGGGCCGTAATACCCAGACACTGGAAGACCCGCGAAGCCCCCCCCCCCCCCTGGCAGAATGTGTCGTGGAGCTAGAGCGTATTAGACGTATGGAGGAGCTCATCCTTAGCGATAAGGGTCTGACAGGGAAGCATGCCACGACTTGGGCTTGCTGGATTGACCTCCGAGACTCAGACCGTTTCCAGACAATAATCCAGTGACCCCGGTGGCAGTGGCAACCACTCGACCATGTTTTGGCAACCACACGGTTGGATCGTGGAGGCGAAACAGAGGTCATGTATTTCGTCCAGCAGAGGGTACTTCCTTCCCCCCCCTTCCCCTCCCCTTCTTCCCTCCCACCCTCTTACCTTCCCTACTTCCCTTCTAACTTCTCTACTCCTCTCTTCCTTACCCTTTTCTCTCCCATCCCTATGGGTAGTCTTTCCCTATTCTGTCTTCCGTTCTGATTTCTGCTCTACTTAGTTACACCCCTTTTGACTAACAGAAACAGTGCACTGGCAGTGAACAGCTACACAGACATAAATGAAACGCTGCGACAAGAATTGGAGCTGATGTCATATTTATTTGGAAAATGCAACGCTGTTTTTCTTTGTTCTTTCTACTTTTTACTGTGTCTACCGGTTTGTTGTATGACACCTGCGCGTGTCTATGTTCCTTCTTTTATTCAATCTTCTGCAATAAAAACAGATTAAACTAAAAACAGCATCAGCTGAGGCCCTAACATCAACCTTGTAAAACTTTGAAAAGGTATGAACAGAAGACCAAGTAGCGGCCTTGCAAACTTGTTCAACAGAGGCCTGGTGCTGAAAAGCCCGAGAGGCACCAATAGCACGAGTGGAATGAGCAGTAAGGCAGAAGGGAGGATTCTTCCCCTTAGCAGAGTAGGCCTGAATCACAGCCTGACGAATCCACTTGCTGATAGTAGACTTGGCAGGAGCCAAACCCTTCCTAGGACCAGAAGGGACCACAAAAAGAGCATCAGTTTTCCTGAAAGGTGCAGTAGCCACCAGATAGTACTTCAGACACCTAACCACATCCAAAGAGTGCAAAACTCTCTCCTTAGCATTGCTAGGATTAGGGCACAAAGAAGGAAGAACAATATCCTGATTCAAATGAAAAGCAGACACTACCTTAGGCAGAAAGTCAGGTTTGAAACGAAACACCACCTTGTCCTGGTGTCTCTCATAGTAGGGGGGCTGAATGGACAGCGCCGCCAATTCAGACACACGCCTAACAGAAGTAATAGCCACCAGAAACACAACCTTGAGCATAAGAATGGCCAAGGCAGCATCCTGCACAGGTTCAAAGGGAGCACCTTGCAAGGCTGACAGAACCAAGTTCAAATCCCAAACATAGGTTTACGTGGGGGACGCACATGAGTGACCCCCTGAAAAAAGTCCTGATCAGAGGGTGCTGAGCAAAGGACTTCTGGAAGCAAATAGCCAGGGCAGAAACCTGACCCTTCAGAGTACTGAGTTGGAGCCCCATCTCCAACCCATGCTGCAGGAACTCCAGAATCCTGGGAATAGAGAACACACGACAGGGAAGAGACTTAGACTCACACCAGTCAATGTAGGCATGCCAAACCCTGTAATAAATGGAAGAGGAAGACTTCTTCCTAGCTTTAACCCTTTAAGTGCCAGCCTACCTGGAGTTTTTGTCACACTCTGTTGCCAGACCATTTTGCACTATTTTGCACTCCCCATGTTCAAATGTGATTTTTGAAGGGATTTCCGAGGAAAACGATATATTGTTTTTTTCAGCAGAATCTGGGCTTTAACATGAAATGTCTTGTTTGTCATTTTTTAGGTGTATTCTCAATATTTTTTGGCGAAATATGTGCAAAAAAATAAAAAAGAATCAATTTTTTACAATTTGTAGTGTTTTTTTGTAATAAAACATGTAAGTTTGTCAATAAAATCTTATTGCGTGTGAAACCCCAATTTCTCACAGTTACAGTGATACCACATATGTATAGGTAGACACCCTTTCCTGCCCAGGAGACTCCCCCAAACTGAAACAGAGCTTTAGGGGATTTTCAGAAAAAATACAACTGTGATATGCGCTATGCGCACCTTGCAGTTTTTCCAGAAAAACAACCCTTTACATTTGAAATACCCCCAACAAACTATATATTCTCTGGAAGTACACACCTCAGGCTTTCTATTTGTCCCAGGCTTGTTGATGTGGCCACAGTTTTCTAGAAGTAATCCCTCAATGTATTCTTTGGTTGCAAAGAGATTCCCTAAAAAAAGGATAAAAAGCAGAATCAAAGCCACATTTTCCTAAAAAAGCTATATACAAACAAGAAAAAACAAGTACAATCTGAAAAAGCAACATCCCCCGAACAGAACGATACCCAACATGCATAGGTTCTGTCAAGGGAAGAGTTGCCAAACACCCCAAAGTAAAGCATGAGCATAACGGTAATTTTTCTTGAAAATTTCAGCTCTGCAGACAAAGTGCGCACCTTGCGATTTTTCAACCAAAACAACCCTTTACATTTGGAATATCCCCCATAAACCATATATTCCCTGAAAGTACACGTTAAGCTTTCTAAGCGTACCCAGCTTGTTGTAGTGGGCTCATCTTTCTGGAATTAATCCCTCAAAGAGCTCTTTGGTTGCGCAGGGTTTCCCTAAAAAATGTATAAAAAAGCTGAATAAAAAACACCTTTTCCTAAAATATAAATATGCAAACAAGAAAAAACAAGCTAAGTCTGAAAGCGCAAGGTCCACCGAACAGAACAATACCCAACATGCAGAGGTACTATTAACCCTTTTAATTGCCAGCCTATTTGAGATTTTGTCACCCTCTGTTGACAGGTCATTTTTCCCCATTTTGCGCCATGTTTTGCGACATTTTTGCTGGAGTTTTCAGGAAAATTATACATATATTTTTTGCAGCAGAGTTTAGGCTTTAACATGAAATGTCTTGTTTGTAATTTTTATTTATTATTAATTTTTTTTATTATTAAGTTAAAAAAATAAATAAATAAATTTTTTTTTTTAGAAAATTGCCTCCTTTATTTTAAATAAAAAATGTATTTGATTAGGGAAAACCATATTGCATGTGAAAGCCCCATTTCTACCGATTAGAACGGTACAACATATTTATCGGTAGCCCCCTGTTCCTGCCCAGAAGACCCCCCTAACTGAAACAAGTAATTTTTAACATTTACAAATAAAATACAACTACCATCCACACTACAAAGGGTTAAATCGAGAAAAAAAAATGACATAGGTTCCCCCTATGGGGGGGGGGGGGGCATTTTTGGGGGGGATCTTTAAGGGTTAAAAATGGGGCGTGGTTAAGATGGCCGCCTAGACGGACGTGTCTGCTAGGGGCTCCTCGCATATATCCTGATTTATTGCCTTCCTGGGCTATTTGGGCAAGTTTAGGGACCTCAGCCTCACTTACCTGGGCTGAGAGATCGGGCCTGCGGCTGAAGGGACCCGTGGTGGCGGCGGTGGAGGCGGCTCCCGTGTGTTTCTCGGAGGCCTGTGCATCCCGGTGATCCGGCGGCCTGGTGGCGGGACACGTGACCCCCGGTGTGTGTAGACGCGCGGAGGCGGCGGGCAGGGTATCGTCCCTCGGAGAGACTCGACGGCGGCGAGAGCGAGGAGGGGTGCCCGGAGACCGGGACGGCACCCCCGTAGTGCTGCTGGTGGCGGAGTGGTCCGGGCGGTGGCGGCTGGCCGGCGGAGGTGACGAGCGGCTGTTCGGGGGGCTGCTGGGTGACGGCGGAGGAAGATCTCCCCCTGCATGTGCTGGGCGGCGGCGGTCACGGAGGATCCCCCCCCCGGGAGCGCGGTATTTCCCCACTGAGGACTGCAGCAGGTGGCTGTTTGGCGGGAAGCTGGAGGAGAGGACGGCGCCATCTTGACGGTGAGCTGCGGTGTTGTGAGTTGCCTGGGACGGCAGACTGTGCGGGGGAGTTGCCTGCGACAGACAGTACAGATCCTGTTGCTGGGTCTGATCAGAGGGGGTGTGAAGCCAGAGGGGATCCCTTAAAACTCCCTGGCAGAATTGGGAGGCCCCATCCCCATACATTGGTGCGGCTGAGGTGGTCCCTCGGGCTCCCCCCCGACGGGACGGCGCGGAGGCTAGCCCTTTGAGCCCCATACAACCAAGGGCCCCCCTGCAACTTCCACATTAGAATCGCCCGGCGACTTGGGGCAGCGACGGCAACCCCCCCCCCGGAATCCTACACCTGTGCGGTGTTTGCGGACGGCGCATCCCCCTTCTCTGGGCAGCTGCACGTGACCCTCTGAACCTACATTGGTGCTCCCCGGGCCCCCCCCCCCCCACATATTATCTGCGGGACACCTTGGATCCTATATCTGTGCAGCAAATGAGCTCCTGAAACCCTATATCTGTGCAGTATACCCTGCCTCCCTGGTATCTGTGTAGCAGGACAACCGCTAAACAAGCTCCCTGATCCCCATTTCTGTGCGGCATCCGAGAGCTCCTTGAACCCTGTGTCTGTGCCACTGACCGAGCCCCTTGAACCCTATATCTGTGCGGCGCCTGGAAGCCGCTGTACAGGCCTCTTGAACCCTAACACTGAGCAACGTCCTATGACCCCCATATCTGGGCTATCAAACTAGCTCTCCTGGGACCGGTGTCAAGGCGGCATCCGAGAGCTCCTCAAACCATATAGCTGTGCAGCTGTACAAGCTCCTTGGATCCTATATCTGTGTGGCGTCTGAGAGCTCCTTGAATCCTATATCTGAATCGCCATACAAGCTCGTGGACCCCCTATATCTGTGCAGCTTCTGAGTGCTCCTTGATCCCCATATCCGTGCAGCATCTGAGTGCTCCCTGAACCCTATATCTGTATATCTGGCACCCTGTACGCCTTTCCTTCCACGTATGTCAGGCAATAGGAAGCGTAAATCCACAGCGGTCAGTTGCAGCACGCAAACGATGGAATCCCCAGGCGGAATTGGGCCGGAGCCCTCTAATCCGGACACAGCGGCGATCATGGCTGCCATATCCTCTTGTCAAAACATCCTTTCAACTAAATTTGATACTCTTCAGGAGCAGTTCAATTATTTTCGCCACGACCTGGATAAGATCCGGGACCGTACGGGGGAGAATGAGAGGAGAATTGGGGAGGCGGAGGATCGATTGTCTGTGCAGGCGGGGGAGCTGGCTACCCTACGACGACAGGTGACTGTCCTATTGGGAAGGGCCGAGGACTCTGAAAACAGAAATAGGAGAAATAATGTGAGAATCCTGGGACTGCCCGAAAAAGCTGAGGGCTCCTCCCCGGAGGAGTTTGCTGAAAACCTCATACGGGATGCCCTGGCACCCAGGAACCTAACCAAACCTAACCAAATTTTTCACTATAGAAAGAGCACACAGAATCCCGCTGAAATCCCCCCCGCCCGGGGCCCCGCCAAGACCATTTATATTTAAAGTTCTCCATTACAAGGACAGAGACGCTATACTCGCCGCGGCCAGGACGAAAGGTGTCCTATGAGAACGCCCGGCTGTCTTTTTACCCGGATTTCACATTAGAAGTTCAGAAATTGCGGCGCTCATTCAACGGGGTCAGAGAACGGCTTAGGAAGAAAAAGATCAAATACGCCATGCTGTTTCCGGCGCGGCTGCGTGTCCAAGATGGAGAGTCTGTTAAATTCTTTACATCGGCTGAGGAAGCCGGTTGGACTCCCTGCCGGGGGCCTGACGGACTGGGCTCCGATTGAAGAGAATAGTCCAGCCATTATTCTGACCTGCTTTAACTTGGTTGGTTTTTTTCTTTCTTCCCCCCTTGTTCGGTCTGAGTCGGTGACGGGGGCCCGCCTCCGCTGTTCCCCAGGGAGCCCCACTGATGGGCAATTTGGTGGAGCCCGAGTTGGTGCTTTGTTATGCATCTTGTTTAAAGTTAATGTAGTTGTGTTTTTTTTGTGATGCCTAAATAGCCAGTATATCCTGTCAGTAATTGTTGCGGGGGAGCCTTGGCTCCGGATTCCCGGGGCGCGATCGGGCCTCCTCCAACTCCCTACCACCTATCCCACTAAATGCCTTCCCTGCCCCCTCTTCCCCCCCTCTCCCCCCACCTTCACCCCCCCCCCGGTCCCCCCGATGACCCTCCTCTATGGAGAATCCCCCCCTCTCCCTCTTCTCCTGGATCCCTCTCGCTGGCTCTGGGAACCCGCGGCGGATATTCCGCTGACCCGCAACTGTTCAGCAAGCCTGTTTTTTGCAGACCCCTAGGCAATGGGCCTGCGCGTTCCAATTGCACATAGTTAAACCAGTGTTGTGTTACTTTGTTTGGGTTATGATGCTCGCCAAGGTTGGGGGGTGGTGGAGCGGGGTGGGGGGTGGGGGGTGGGTTTTGGGAAGGGGTACAGTTAAAATGTTATATTATCTGTTATACTATCTGTTCTGTCTGTGGATGTCTGTATGTGGGTTTGGCTGTGATGTATGATTGCTGGACTCGAGTGATAGGAAGATTTCTGGAGGGGGGAGGGGGCCGCGGGGAGGCGGCTATTGATAGTAGCACTTTACGCGGTAACAATGGGTGAGTGTAAATTTCTCTCCTGGAACGTTCGGGGGCTTAATGATAAGATCAAGAGGGCCACTGTCTTCCAGTTTGTTAAGAAGTATAAACCGAATGTAGTTATTCTCCAAGAGACCCATTTGGTGGGCCAGAGGGTGCTGGCATTGAAGAGGCCATGGATCCAGAGCTCCTTTCATGCCCCATTTTCGGCCTACTCTAGAGGAGTGTCGGTGTTGATCTCGAAGGGCACCCCGTTTATGTTGCTTTCAGTTCACGTTGACCGTGAGGGTTGTTATGTTATTCTCCATGCTAAATTGATGGATACTGTTATGATAATAGTCGGAGTATATGTCCCCCCACCATTTTCTGCTAGGATTCTAGATAAAATAATGGAGAAAGTGCTCTCTTACCTTCCGGCCCCGATACTGCTGCTAGGGGATTTTAATATGGTTTTGGATACGGCGCTGGATAGGATGAGTAAGAACCCAGGTCCCAAGACCCAACTGGCTAACTGGGCAGAAACGTTAGGGCTACAGGAGCTTTGGAGGTGGAAACACCCCACCGACAAGGCGTTCTCCTGTCACTCGGTTACACACAAGTCCCTGTCTAGAATTGACCTTGCGTTCTCCTCGCCTGAATTTTTACCCAGGGTGGCAGCCTGTTACCTCCCGAGAGGGGTTTCGGACCACTCGCCCCTACTGATCACAGCCGGACTGTCACTGAGGCGGGAGAACTGGGTGGGATGGAACTTGAACCCTCTATGGTTGGAAGCCCCCGACATTATGAATAGTTTGAAATCCTCTACCGAGGCGTTCTGGGACTGTAATACGGCGGAGACATCGGTGGAGGTTAGCTGGGATGCCTTCAAAGCTGTTACCAGGGGAGCGGCCATCAGTGCTATAGCTACAGCTAGGAGGAAGAAGGGGAGGGAAGTGGCAGATCTTGAGTGTAAGCTGGCGTGGGCAGAGGAGAAGTTCAGTGCAAGCTCGGATAGCAGAGACCATTCAACACTGTTGGCATTAAAGAGGGAATATAACCTGCTTCTGACCGACTCGGCTAGGAAATTACTGCTTTATAAGCAGGCAACAATTTTTGATAAAGGGGATAAGAACGGTAAGACCCTGGCCTACCTAGCGAGAGCCGAAAGCCAGCCCAACCACATTGCTGAAATCCTGGATAACGGTGCGAGGGTGACGGGCGGGGAGGAGATTGCCCAGAAGTTTCTGGAATACTACTCGGCCTTATATTCCTCGAGAGTGAGTTATAGGATGTCTGAGCTGGATAACTATCTGGACCAGATTTCCTTTCCTAGGTTGGCCGTGGAGGATCAGGAGGCTTTGAATTCCCCTATCACCATGGACGAGGTTTCCGGCGCAATTAGGATGCTCTCTAGCAGGAGGGTGCCGGGGCCTGACGGAATGCCGGCCGAGTGGTATAAACAGGACCTTGAACAAGTGACCCCTAGGCTGTGGGAAGTGCTGAAACAAGCGCTTGAAAATGAGTGCCTTCCGGCCTCTTTTTATGAGGCACACGTGGTCCTCATTTATAAGGAGGGGAGACCCCCTGACTCTTGTGCGTCCTACCGCCCCATATCCCTGTTGAACCAGGATGCAAAAATACTAGCCAAAATACTGGCCACCAGGCTAAATAAAGTTATACTACATTTGATTGGGCCAGATCAGTCGGGGTTTATGTCTGGGCGTACCACGTGTGTGAATCTCCGCAGACTGTCCAATCTTCAAATTATACATGATAACCATGGGGAACAGGTGGTCATATCACTAGATAATGAAAAGGCCTTCGACTCGGTAGAATGGGAATATCTCTGGGCAGTACTAGAAAGATTTGGATTCCCTCCTAGCTTTATTACGTACATCAAATTGTTATATAAACTGCCTACGGCCCGGATACGGGTCAATGGGTGTTACTCTAACTCATTCGCCTTGCATAGGGGGACAAGACAGGGGTGCCCACTATCACCGCTGCTTTTTGCCTTAGCTATCGAACCCTTGGCGATTATTGTCCGGAACTCCCCAAGTATCTCTGGATGGAAGCTGGGAGCAGTAGAGGAAAAGATATCCCTATATGCAGATGACACACTGCTATACCTGGCGGACGGCCACAAGTGTCTGGACGCAGCTTTGGACACTATTGGAGTGTTTGGGAGGTTCTCAGGATTGAAGATTAATTGGGATAAATCCAGCCTAATGTTAGTGGATGAGCTTGCTGCCCCCGACATCTCCCCGAGGTCTCAATTAAAAATAGTCCAACAATTTATATACCTGGGGATCATGGTTAGTAGGCAACCAAGTGAGTCCTTGACTCTGAATATTTCCCCTGTCGTGTCAAGGCTAAGGCAGCGGGTTGCTCAATGGGCAAACCTGCCCCTGTCAGTCATGGGCAGAATCAATATATACAAAATGATATTCCTTCCTAAATTTCTGTACATATATCAAGCCTCGCCAGTGTTGCTGCCCGTTTCCCACTTTAAGACGTTGGATTCAATTCTGTTTGGCTTTATCTGGGGGCAGTCTCCACCTAGGCTTAACAGACAAATTATGAAAGCACAGGTGGCGGAAGGGGGTCTAGCGGTCCCACACATGCAAATGTATTTCTATTCCACACAGCTCCTGTTTGTGCACTGGTGGCTCTGTCAGCCGCAAAATAACCCGGTAGTGGGTCTGGAAGCGGCGGTGTTAGGTTCTGCTGAGAAACTATCACTCTTGGTGTATAGGGGGGTTCGGGAGGCTACCGGATGCATGAGGGTAGTGTGCAACATATGGGGAAGGGTGGCCAAGCTGATCGAGAATCCGGACGAGGTCCAGTATTGGTCCCCCTTTGCTCCTCTCTGGAACAATCCCAAGCTCCCTGAGTTGGTTTCAATGCAGGATCCGCAGTTCTGGGATGGGAAGGGCCTCCAGACGCTGGGCCAGGTGTACAGGGATGGAGTGCTTATGTCGTTTGACCAAGTCCGGGAGACCTTTCGAGTTTCCCACCGGGACTTCTTCCGATACCTGCAACTCAGGCACGCTCTGCAAACTCAATTCCACAGGGTCAGTCCGAATTTTTCGGTGTCCCAGGTGGAGAGTGCAGTGAGAGGGACGGACTTGAAGAAACCTGTCTCTACATTGTACAGGTGCCTGGTTGCTGGGCTGGAATCCCCCAGGGGGAAGATTGAAAGCAGGTGGCAGGCCCTGGACCAAACCTTGGACCGGGACGACTGGGAGGAAATTTTAGATAACCTACACTCATCGGTCATAGAAGCCAGAGACAGATTTATCCAGACCAAGTGGATACATCAAGCTTACATCACGCCGATACGGTTGCATAAGATGGGACTACTGGCTAGTGACTTATGCCCCAGGTGTGAGAAGGAGACTGGTACATGGGAAAATGTGACCTGGTCCTGTGAGGTTCTGGTGGGATATTGGGGTGAGGTAATGGACTTGATTGGCGAAGTGGTGGGCATTCGGATCACCGGCTCGATTTCCTTATGTCTTCTAGGGGTGGTCGAATCACTGTCGCTGTCGAGGCCGCTGAAATCATTATTTAGACTGCTGCTGCTTTTATGCCAGGAAATGTGTTCTGCTTAATTGGAAACATCCGGCCAAACCATCAGTACGGGCGTGGAGGGCTCTAATTAACCAGAAACTCGCTATGTACAAACTGACATACACGGCCAGGGGGGTGCCTGAGAAGTTTGAGAAGATATGGGGTCCCTGGCTGCAAAGCCAAGACACCGCCTCAGAGGACGATTAGGAAGGGTTTAGATCCACTTAAAGGGCAAGGCTACTCACCCAGGGTAGCTTGAGGTATTGTGCGAGTGAAAGTGGCATTAAGGAGATGAGAGTAGCATCCTGGAGAAGGGCTCCCCCGACTGGCCCTCCCATCCCGGTGAATAGTCAATTAGATATTCGAGTCCAGAAGTGTGTGTATGTGTTGAGTGAATGGTGTCGTGTCTATATGTTAATTGAAACTATGCTACTGAGCTGGGTGCCTGCGGCACCTCCATGTGATATGTGACTTGTATTTGTATCTGATGTTTGTTCAACTGCAAATAAAAAGAAACTTTTAAAAAAAAGTGGCCCGGGCCCTTCTGCCCCCCCCTGGCCGTTGGGGAGGCAGGTAATGGGGGGCTGGGGGTTAATGGCAAGTCACCCGCTAGCCGCAGGTGACTTGCCAGACCCAGAGCCTTGTGAACTGGTATAAGGGGTCTCATGGACCCCTTACCAGTTCACAAAGGGTTAACTGTGACAAAAAAAAAAGACACCACACAATAAAAGTATTTTATTTAAAAAAAAAAAACATTTTTTTTACTGTACTTACCTCCGATTGCAAGCTCTTGTCCCGCGCCGCTCTGCTGACAGATGCCGGTGATCGGCATCCAGAGAAGGGGAAGGCCACCTCCTTCCCCGGCACGATCACCGGCATCTGACAGCTGAGAACGCTGAAGGCGGTGATCGGGGCTGGGATGACGTCATAGCCCCGCCCCAAGGGGGCTTAGCGGCAAGATGGCGGCTGCCATCGAGGAGGAGAGAGCCTCCCGAACTCTCTCCTGAAGATCGGTAAGTCCTGGGGGGGGATCGGAGGCCCCCCAGGTGAAGAGGAGGGACAGCGGGAGCCAGCGCACACGGAGGTAAGTGAATGTCATTTATATTTTTTTATTTTTTCTTTACAGTTAGCAGCTGCTGCTGCAGAAGCGGGGGGGCGGCCTATTCCGGGGGCTCTCCTGGAGCCATCCGACCCCCCACGGGGGATCGGATGGCACCAAATTAAAGAGGAGACCCGGCCGGATCCAACGAGGGGTCGGGTGAGTATTTTTTTATTTTTTTTGCCCACTAGCAGGGGTAAATGCCAGGCACGTAAATTTTACGTGGCTGGCACTTAAGTGACGGAGAGGCAACCACGTAAATTTTACGTGGCTGGCATTTAAAGGGTTAATCAAAGTATCCGCAACCGAGGAAGACAGCCCCTTCTCCATCAAGATGGAGGTTTCAGCAGCCAAGCCGTCAAAGCCAGAGCTTGTAAATTGGGATGGCGTAGTGGGCCCTGAGTGAGCAGATCTGGCACCAAGGGCAGAGCATACTGATCTACTCCCAGCTGTACCACGTCTGTGAACCACACTCTTCTTGGCCACCTGGGGACCACCAGAATTGCTGGCACTCCTTCCAGAGCAATCTTGCGCAGAACCCTGCCCAGCAGGGGAATTGGAGGGAAGACATACAGGAACTGAAAGTCCTTCCATGACATTGCTAGCGCATCCGAGGTCAGAGCCAGAGGATCCCTGCACAGAGAGACAAAAGCTGGAAGCTTGTGATTGTGGCGGGACGCAAACAGATCCACATCTGGTTGGCCCCAACGGTGACACAGAGATTGAAACACCCTGCTGCATAGGGACCATTCTCCCTGGCGAGAGGTCCCCCGCTCAGAGAGTCCGCCAGGCGATTTTCCACCCCCGGGATGTACACAGCTGATATGCAGGGGACATTGGCCTCCGCCCAAGTCAGGATCAGAGACGCTTCCTGGAGGGCCCCCTTGCTCCGGGTCCCTCCCTGATGATTGATGTAGGCAACTGCTGGTTGTCCGAGCGCACCTGAACAGACAGGCCCCAAAGATGAGTAGTCAAGCGAGCCAGAACTGACCTGATCGCCCGCAGCTCCAAGACATTGATAGGTGTGTGGGCCTCCTGAGGGCCCCACCTCCCCTGGAACCGCAGGGACTTCCAGAAACTCCCCCAACCTGACAGACTGGCATCCGTGGTGACCGTCTCCCAGGAAGGGGCAAGAAAGGATCTGCCCCCCCCAACAGGTTCCTTGAGTCCATCCACCACAAGAGGGACCTCCTGACCAGGGGGGAGAGCACACAGACCCTGTCCGGGGACGCTGGGTCCTTGTCCCATACTGACAATAGGTGAAGTTGCAGAGGCCTCAAGTGGAACTGAGCATAAGGGACCGCTTCGAAGCACACCACCATCAGGCCCACCAGCTGCATTCCCCTGCCTGATGGAGGGATGGGGACAAGCTAGGAGGGACTGAGCCTGTGCAATCAGACCGCCCACCTTCTGCTGAGGAAGGAAGGACCTTGCCTGAACTGTATCCAGATTCATCCCTAGGAATGGAGTAACCAAGGAAGGGGACAGTGAGGACTTGGGGTGGTTGATCACCCATCCAAATGACTCCAGAATGGACACCACCAGCTGAGTATCCAACTCTGCCTGATGTAGAGACTTGGAAGTGATGAGGATGTCGTCCAGATAGGGAAGCACGGCAACGCCCTGACATCTGAGCAGAGACATCACACCAGCCAGCACCTTGGTGAACACCCTGGGAGCTGAAGTGAGGCCAAAGGGCAAGGCCACAAATTGGTAGTGTTGATCCATCAGAGCGAACCTGAGGAACCTTTGATGACCTGGGAACACAGGAATATGAAGGTAAGCATCTTTGATGTCCACAGAAGTCATGAAATCCCCGCATGGAGACTCTGCGCAGGGAACTGATGGCAGAGCGCAGAGTCTCCATGCGAAAGCGCCTGCCCCTAACAAACTTGTTGAGAATCTTTAAGTCCAGGATGGGCCTGACAGACCCATCCTTTTTGGGTACTGTCAATAGGTTGGAATAAAAGCCCTTGCCTTTTTCTCTTAAATGGACCTGGCAGAAGACCCCCAGCTCCAGGAGGCCTTGCACTGCTTGCACTAGCTCCTGAGCTGACACAGGGTCCTGAGGAATCTGGGATCTGACGAATCTTGAAGGGGGAACGACAGCAAACTCCAACTTGTAACCGGAGGACACTACCTCCTGAATCCACCGGTCTAAGACATGAAGCCTCCAGGCATGAGCGAAGTACTGCAGCCGTCCCCCCACCCGGATGAGTAAGGGCGCCCCATCATGCCTGAGGGGACTTGGGAGAGGAGTTAGCTTTGGTACCCCAGGAGGAGCAAGGACGTCCACGTCCTCTGCCTCTACCCCAGAAATCTCCCCGGGCCACAGGGAAAGAAACCCCCCTTCCCTGTCTTGCACCACGGTAAGGGGAGGAGAAGGAGCCCTGACCCCGAAAGGGCCGAGATTGCCGCCTGCGCTGGGGTAACCTGCCTCCCTTAGCAAAAAGGTCCAGGCGGTCCCCAAACAGGCGCAGTCCTTTAAAGGGAAACCCAGTGAGGGCCTTCTTGGCAGTGTTGTCAGCAGCCCACTGACGCAGCCAAACCGAGCGGCGTATAGCCACCACGAGGGCAGAAGTTCTGGCACACATACTGGTGGTGTCATCCAATGCTGATAGGACAAAATTTACAAAAACATCACAACTGGAGAGTGCATTAAACACCTCACAAGGCAAATCATCAGGGGCACTATCAAGCATATTCCTGAAAAAGGTTCTAGTGGCCACAGCAGTAATGGCAGAGGCACAGACCGGGCGCAGCGCCGTCCCCGCACATGCAAAGGCGTGGGATGCCAGCTGATCAATACGCTGGTCTTCAGCATCACGCAGGGTAGTGGAATCAGGGGAATGCATGACAGAGGTGTTAGATAGCCCTAGGATCGGGGCATCCATCTCGGGGGGGGGGGGGGTGGGATGACCAACATTTAACCACCTCAGCAGAAAAGGGATACTTCCTATCCCAACTATTTGGAAACCCGGGAAGTTTACTGGGACACTCCCATTCCTTGAGCACAAGGTTAGGGAAATGTGCCTGCTCTGACGTGATTTTGCTGTATGAAAAAGCTCCGCTCTTTGCCTGGGAGCCTCAACAGGGAGAGAGATAGACAGAACCTCAGAAATCTGGGTCAATAATCTGTCAGTGTCATCCGGGGCCCCGAGGTCAGAGCCAGAATCGTCATGACCCCTTGGTCTCTCATCAGATGAGCCTGAATCAGAAAAGAGCTCCCCTTCATCAGACGAGGTATAGCCACAAAGTTTCATAAACTCCTCAGTCCCCATAGGGAAAACAGTAACATTAGGCGTCAAATGCCGCTTCTTAGCAGGGGCCTTACGCGCTAAGGACTTATGCTGTTCAACAGGAGCCATTCTAGAAGACACAACAGGCTGAGAGTCCCCACTAGTATGCAACTCAGTAGGAGTGAGGTTTAAGCTTGGGGGAGTAGGCGAAGTGAAACGAGGTGCAGCCACTGGAAGGCCAGATTGCAATGCAAGCACCTGCTCAGCACAGGGTACACAGACCCACGCCTTGTCAGCGTCAGCATGAGGCTGCCCACACGCTACACACAGCCGGTCTTGTCCCAGAGGGACCTTGGTCACATTATCCTGGGATGCCTCCATATGGTGATAATAGCGGCGCTATACGAGGAGTATATGGGAGTATAATTTTTACAAGGCCTATAAGTAATATATTAAAAACAGGGCCGGGAGAAGCCAGGAAGGGTTCGTCCCACCTGAAAGACATAAGCAGACAAGACCTTAAGTACATTGTAACCAAAGTGAAGGAATAAAGCCGCCCGCGAAGGCACTTACGGACCGTGGTAGGTAGGAGACCGTCGCGTATAGGCCAACCAAGTAGGAAAGATGGCGTCGGTATACCTCGAGGGGTAGTAACAGCGATGACGCGGAACGCGCCAAAGACGCCCCCCCCCCCGAAGAGCGCGAAGCCAGAATGGCAAGCAGCCAATGATGGCGCACCAGCGCCTAAGGAAATGCCGCCGCCAAGCGCGGAGCCAAGTCAGCGCGCGGCGGCAAATTTAAAATGCAGTAAGACAAGTCAGCGCGGCGGCTGACACAAGAATAAAGGCATGTGAAAAGACTATCTATACACATACACCCCCCCCCCCCCCTCTTTTCCCCCGAAGACTACAAGGAGGATGAGGGAGGACGGCGGCCACTTAAATAGGGCCCACAGATAGGTAGGGGCAAGGGGCAATAGTGCGGGAGGGGCATCCCATAGAGGCTCACCATAAGCCTGAACCGCCTACCATTTGGTGGGGATTGCGGTGGAGCATCGCTCCTAAGCACCTAACAGCGTTGCTGCCTACCCTCACCCGACCAGCGCAGCCAAGGCTGGGAGGCATATTACTAGTGGAACGGGTGGGAATAGTCCTACAGGGCCGCAGGCTAATAGCCCCGCTCACCTGCGAGTAGAGAGAGCCAATTTCTCGTCCTTCGCAGCCAGACTGCAGAGAAATTCTGAGGATTTGTGGGAGGTCCCCGGTATTTGAGGGGCCGGGAGGAGCCTATTTTCGATGTCTCTGCAGTCCAGCGCTATCTGGCGGAGTATAACCAGATTGTAAGTATTATATTTGGAGCAGGACGTACTGTATACTTAGAATATATATTTTTTCCTGTAACCACAATCTTGTTCCTGTACCATTCATCTATTTTCACTTCTTCCTCTAGTACCCATAGTATGGGATTGCTGTCCTTTTCCTGACCCCAGTTCTGCTCTGTCCGAGTAAAGCACAGCTATAGCCCTGCCCCCTGTACTTTTAATCCCCCACTCCTCTCCTCAATATGTTTCTGAGGCAATATGGCGGTGCCTGTATCCTAGAGTCCTGAACAGAGTTGCAGCCCAGCGGGGGGAAAGAATTATACGTAAGCAACTTAAAACATATCAATTTTAGATGCTGGGGTGGGCACCCAGAGTCAGTTCTACTGGTGAGCCACAGGCATTCCAGTCCAACACTATTTACAAGGTTAACTCTTTCTTTTTTTTTTTGCATTTTTTTTTTATTCCATACTTATGTTTATTGAGAAAAGAAAATTTTGACAACAACAGGTTGCATTTTGTGATCATACAGGAACACATTTGTTACATAAGTTGAAGGGGGGGGGGGGGGAGAAGGGAAGGGAAGGGGAAGAAGGGAAGGGAAGGGGAAGAAGGGAAGGGAAGGGGAGGGGAGGGAAGGGGGGGGAGGGGGGAAGGTGGGCACATACATATAATTTGCAGTACAAATAATGTGAAGGGGACCGTTGTCACATGTCATATCAGCATAGGGCAGTCAGTTACAGAGGTAAAATTCAGAGTTGCTCATAATGTACATTATTCAGAAATGTTCTCGAGGGAACAGCTCCTAATACCAGTTGCCAGTGTTCTAGCCGACTGCTCCGATTTATACGTTGAGAAGTCATTAACCTAGCATTAGGAGAAGAGTGCACTTCTCTGCTTCCATCCTCAGTACATCTGCCCAATGTGTCAAGTGTAGGCTCCCTGAGTTAGACAGAGCCGACCAGCCCCCCCAGAGGTCTCCAACCCCCCACCCCCTCCAAGCAGGACAGGGGACATCCAACCAACACCAACGACTCGACAACACAAGAAAAAACTACGAGAACAAGAGGAGGAGAGGAATGAACCAAATGGACAAGGAGGACCAGATCAGGAGGTATGGGAAGTAAAGGAAGGGGAGGGGGGGGGAGAGCAGTAATAGGGATCTGGGGGAGCCATGACGGCAATGAGGGGGGGGGAAGAATGGGTATATTGGTAAAGAAAGGGGGGGGTAGAGAAAAAGAGAGGGGGCAGGAAGGGAAGAGAGGGGGCAGGAAGGGAAGAGAGGGGGCAGGAAGGGAAGGGAGGGGGGGGGAGGCAGAGATGGCGTCAACCATCCAGTCTCAACCTTCCATCGACCAAATGTTCCCCGTGCACCTGCCTATGCCCAGCTCCTGGTCAGCCCCTCCCCCACACCAGGGGATCCGACCGAGTAACCGCTCAAGAGGGGAATTCCCTTTTGTATTCGTCTGAGTCCCTAAACACTTGCCAGATCGTCCAGACTTTCCTAAATGCTTCAGACTTTCCTTATCTGTCTGAGCCACTCCGCCATTGTAGGCACATTTTCAGATCTCCACTTTCTGGGGATCAAAGTTCTGGCAGCATTCAGTAGATGGACAGCTAAAGGACCATATCCAGCAGCCCCCTTACCATCCGCTGTCCAATTAAGCAGGTAACCCGCCGGGTTCCACTCTAGCTCACATCCCAGTATTTTCCCTATCAGAGCATGAATTTTCTCCCAGAACACTTTAATTTTGGGGCAGCTCCACCAAATGTGGAGCATATCTGCGCCTTCCCCACCACACCGCCAGCATCTGTCTGGGACCTCAGGGAAGATACAGTGTAAGCGCTGTGGTGTCTTGTACCACCTAGAGATGATTTTGTAATTGGTTTCTTGTAGCGAAGAACCTACTATGCTTTTGTGTGCCCCCTGATATATGGATTCCCATGCTTCTTCATCCAAGCTGATCGACAGGGCTTCAGACCATCTCCGTTCCCACGGCTTCTCCTCTTCTCCCACTGAGGTCAGCAAAAGGCCATAAGTCCAAGAAAGCAAGTGTGCTTTGGGGCCGTTACCCAAACAGGCTCTCTCAAAATCTGACGGTGGTTTATCTACCTTGCCTCTTAGATCTCTTGAACTCACAAAGTGCCTTAGCTGTAAATATGAGAGGGTAGGGACCGGGCCTTCTAGTCTTTCCTCTAGGGCCTCCTTACCCAACACTTTAGCGTTGTGGAAGATCTGTGCTGCCCTCCAGGGTCTGTGCAATGTGCACGTTCTCAGGAAGGACCTCTCCATACCCGGGGGAAAAAGTGGGTTATCTGTGAGGGGAGTCAAAGGCCCAGGCAGCGACACCAGGTCTCTGTGCTTTTTGCAAACTACCTCCAGGACCCCGATAGTGGCCCCTATAAACGGGTGCCTCCTAACTACCTCCGGGGCATGCGCTCTCCCCAGTGTACCCATTGCCCTCAGCTTCCCTCCACATACCGCGTCCTCAATTGCAACCCAGTCCTTCTTGTCCCTACAAGTCTGCCATTCTATGACCCTACTGAGATGTATAGCCCGTGAGTAAGTTTCAATACAAGGTAATCCTACTCCACCTCTAGCCCTCGGAAGCCTCAGAATGGAACCCTTGATTCTGGGTGATTTATTGCTCCAGATAAATTTTGAGAACAGGGAGCGCACTCTCTGCAGAAACCACCTCGGCATGCTGATAGGGATGCACTGCAAAAGGTATAACAGCCTTGGGAGAACATTCATCTTTAGGACCGCGATCCTCCCAAACCAGGACAACTTTAGTTTGTCCCATTTCACCAAATCGTCCCAAAGCGCGTGAATTCCTGGAGTAGATTAGGTATGGAAACAGCTGGATTGGACAAAAAAAACAACATATCATCTGCATAAGCAGCCACTTTCCTTTCCCTGTCCCCAATCGAGATTCCTTTAATATCCACATTCAGCCTCACCTTCCGCAAGAATGGTTCAAGCGAGAGCGCAAACACTAATGGGCAAAAGGGGACATCCCTGTCTTGTTCCGTTGCGTATATCAAAAGAATCTGAGTTTGTATTGTTAACCCGTACCTTTGCCGCAGGATTGGAGTACAGGGCCAAGACCTGGTTCAGGGCCCTGTCACCCAACCCTATGTGCCGCAGCACTGCTTCAATCCATCGCCAGTCTACCCTGTCAAATGCTTTTTCAGCATCTGTTGAAAGCATTACAGTTTTAACTTTATGACGGGTTACCCACCAATGGACATTGGAGGCCTTGATCGTGTTATCACGAGCCTCCCGGCCCGGGATGAAGCCCGTCTGGTCTTGCGCAACCAGTTCCGGGAGGAGGCCTGCCAGTCTACCAGCCAGGGCCTTAGCATAGATTTTTAGGTCAGTGTTAAGCAGTGAGATTGGCCTGTAATGTTGACAAATCTCAGGGTCCTTCCCCTCTTTAGGAATAACCACTTTTTTGCGCCTCTAAGGTGCGCAGTGGAAGCGAACCTGACTTGGCGGCACTCTCAAAGGCCTTAGCCATATGCGGTAGCACTTGGGGGGCAAATTCCTTATAATATAAACTAGGGAAGCCATCTGGTCCGGGGGCCCTTCCTGGTCTGGTCTGTTTAATTGCGTTCTGTAACTCCAAGACAGTGAGGGGCGCCTCAAGGGCATCCAAGGTGTCCTTGGACAGTCTGGGCATATCCACCTCTGCCAAATAGGCCTGCATTCGTCTCAGCATTGTCTCTTTCTGTCCTTGAACCGGCAAGTTATAGAGATTTGAATAGTATGTTTTAAACGCCTCAGCGATAGCTTTATTGCGCTGCTGAAGTACCCCCGCTGAGTTCCTAATACCACTTACAGAGGTCTTGGCATGTAATGGGTTCAGGGCCCTGGCCAGTAAGCGGCCCGGCTTATTGCCTGTGCATAGAAAAGTCCGCTTCTGAAAGTGAATGCCCGCCCTGCAGCTGCCGCCAGCGCCTCCTTCAGTTCCTTCCTTGCGTCAGTCAGTTCTGTCAGGCACTGTTCTTGCAGGGATTGTTTATGGTTTGTCTCCAGCCTAGCTATTCTAGCCAATAGACCCTCCATCCTTGCCCCTCTCTCTCTCTTCAATCTGGAGCTCTCCTGAATCAAAATCCCCCTCATGGTACATTTGTGTGCTTCCCATACTATCATAGGGTCCATATCAGTTTGATTCTCTCTGAAATACAGTTTAATCTGCGTTTTCAGCCTCTCCACCACCCTAACATCTTTTAGAATGCCCGGGTTCATCTTCCAATTCCATTCTTTCTGATGAGCTGAGTGCAGGGACAGATGGAGGAGCACAGGAGCGTGATCAGTAAAAGTTATATTGCCAATCTCCACTGCCTCTATTTTCTCCAAGTCTCTCTGGGAGAGGAAGATATAATCTATTCTAGAATATTTAGAGTGAGTGTTGGAGTAAAATGTGAAGTCTTTTCCTTGGGGATGTAGGAGTCTCCAGGTATCAACCACTTGAACCTGATGCAAGGCTTTTTTAATCCGCTTCAGAGCCCGGTAAGTGATGGTGGATTTCGCGTCTGAAGTGTCTATCAATGGGTTTAGGGCGCAATTGAAGTCCCCCCCCATAAGAAGCATCCCCTCCTGAAATGCCCTCAGCTTGTTGATAACCCCGGAGAGGAAGCAGCCCTGGGATCTATTCGGAGCATAGACATTGGCTAATGTGATCGGGAGCCCGTCTGCCAACCTGCCCTTTACAAATAGGAACCTACCTTCCTTATCCACTAGTTCCTCTGTCTGCTGAAATGACAAGCTCTTATCTATGAGAATAGAGACCCCTTTTGTCTTAGAGAGTGGGGAGGGGGCTAGGCGGTGTGTGGTATAGTTTTTGTTGCCAAGATAAGGGACTTTCTCTGCCTGAAAATGAGTCTCTTGCAATAATGCTATGTGTACTTTATGTTTTTTAAGCTCTCTCAGTAATGCATGGCGCTTCTCAGGGGAGTTTAAGCCTCTTACATTGATTGACATGACATTCACCTTCATGATGTAGGTTATGCAGGCCCGTACCAGGGGGAGCACAGAGGGACAAAGAGCAAGATCAAAAGTCGCGGATTGGTCAAAAACTCTGTGTCCCAAACCAGCCCCCCCCCCCCCCCCCCCCCCCCCACGGAGGAAGTGAATTAGGACAGGCAGGAGTGAGAGGGAATAGGAAGTAAGAAGGAAGGAAAAGAAAGAGAATATGAAGGGCCACACGAGAGGACAAGACACACAACAAAGAGAAGGGACAAATACCAGACAAGATAATAACTGTGGAATCAGATAAGAGGGGACTAATCTAATAGGCCCTCACCGGATGGTATAAAATTATAACACTCCTCCACGAATGTAGTTATCGTGAAGGAGAGTAAGCCTCCACAGCCGTGAGGCTTCTATGGTTCCACATAAAAAGGAACTTTAAGTAAAAAAGTTCCTGGATTGTTAGGAGCATGAAAGGGCGGCGAAAACACCAGCATCGGGTGTATTTTAAAACGAAAATAAAGAAGCAACTTGCAGTATAAGCCAACAGAGAGAAGAACCTCCCACATTACTATGATGTAAAATTCCCAACTTCAAGCTCGTATGAACAGAGTAGGCCAGTCTTAAACTTAGTGAATCGTGCTACGTGCATCTTCCATCTCTCCTCCTACGCCTCAAACCTCGCCTAATGCACGCAAGCATACATTCAGTGGCCCCCGCCCCAGCACCCTGGGATTTCCTCATCTTGTGCACCATGGGCCAGATTCTTACGAGGCCATCCCCTAGGTGAAAGCTTAAACATGAAAAGTCAACACTGTCGGTCTCTCCGCAGCCCTCCCCCTAACGGACTCCGGGGTTGCGATATAGCTAGATGGCAGAACTGTCTATGGAGTGGCCGCGTCTGGAGGCATTTCCTGAATATGGGTCACCACACCCCGGTTTTGTAACAGGGCCACTAGTCACTATAGGACAGTGCTTTCCCAGTCTACCGTTCCCCGCCGAGGTAAATGGACAGTGAGGGCTTAGTGATCAGGGCCTGTATTACTGCTATCTCATAGTTACGATCCAAAGTCGTCGAAAGACGTGACCGCCAAGTCATCAGCAGCCTTCCCCCTTCTAGGCCCCGGGGTAGTGATATGATTAAGTGGCAGAATCTTCTACAGAGCGGCCCTCCCCATAGATATTACTCAATATGACTCGCTTTCCCCAGGTTAGCCAAAGGGCCATTCCATATTATATTACTGTTCCTTCCTATGCAGCCCCTACCAGCGGAGTTATGCAGACTCTTGCGTGGTTAGCTCATATTTTGAAAGTTGGGATCAATAAGATTCGAAACCGCCAGCCCATCAGCAGCCGGCACCCATACGGGCCCCAGGGATGCGATATAGCTGGGTGGCAGAACTTTCTGTAGAGCAGCAACGCCTATAAATGTTCCTGAATATAAGTCATCCCCCCACAAGCCAACAGCCGGACCATTTCCCATGTAGCTACTGTGCCCTCTTGTGCAACCTATAATTGCATAGATAAACAGATAGTAAAAGCTTTGTTAACATAGCACGCATATCTACTATCCCATGGTTGAAAGCTAAGTTAAGCAAAACTCAATCTCACCATCTCATCAGCAGCCTGACCACTTAACAGCTCCAGGGTTGCGATATAGTTTAACAGCAAAGATAACCAGATAGAAAAAACTTCCCCACGTGCATGTATGAGAGCCCCGATGAGCCTAACCCATGACAATTAGAATGCAATTAGTTTTCTTGAGTCCCCCCACTCCGGCAGCCCCTGCCCCGCCAGAAATGGGGCGGGTACGGGTACACCCGAAGGGGGGGGAATCCATTTCAAAGTCCCATCAGCAGTCTGCACTTACAACGGCACCAAGGCTGCGATATACTTAGATGACAGAGCCTTCCATAAAGCAGCCCTGCTCATTGGCGTTTCCGGAGTATGGGACTCCTCCTCCCAGGCTAGCGAGAGGGCCGATCTTTATTGTCATACCAAGCATTCCTATGCAACCTTTAACAGCAGAGATGCCCAGACAGCAACAACTTCACAGCGTACATGTCTGAGGACCTCTATGAGCATAACACATAACAATCGGAATGCAACTGTTTGACGCGAGCTCCCCCACTCCGGCAGCGCCCGCCCCGCAAGGGATGGAGCGTGTACGGGTACACCCGAAGGGGGGGAGCCCACCCCAAAACGACACCCTCCAGGGAAACCCTTTGGTAAAGAATAAAAATAAGAATAAGAATAAAAATAAAAATAAGAATAAGAAGGGGGCCGTGGCTGTAACTAAGACGCAGTGAAAGCCCCTTTAACAGGCAAGCATCAATATAAAATGAATAGAACCCAAAACATCTCACGTGAACCGCTCAACGCAGTCCTGGTCGGAGCAGCTTAAGCTTGGCAGAGCTGCTAGTCCTGATAGCTGGGAAGAAATGTAGGGAGTGCCAGGCGTCAAAGTTGAGCTTGAGGTATTAACGGCCAAGACCTCCCCAGGCACTGCAGTGTAGTACTAAGTGACATTCAGGCACTCACAGTTGGGGCGACGACCCCTGCGGACCGCCGTGCTGGGGGGAGCGAGGTGATCCAGGCGGGGCAAAGAGCCTCCCCAAGTCCGGGATAGCAAAGTCTCCAAACCAGTCTGGGAGGGAGAGCGGGGGCAGGTGTAATAAATCACAGAACGCAGCTAAGTCATCCGGAGTCCGAAGGGTTCCTGTTCTCCCGTTCTTGGAGGCGGACAGCGCAAAAGGGAACCGCCATCTGTATGGGATCCCCTTTTCCCGAAGGAGCGAGGTGAGGGGCCTAAGGGCTCTACGATGCTGCAAGGTGATACCTGACAGGTCCTGGAACAGTTGTATCTCGTAGTTGTTAAACATAATGGAGTCTCTGGTCCTCGCTTTGGACAAGATTTCCTCCTTAAGCGCGAAGCTTTGTAGGCAGCAGATTATGTCCCTTGGAGACGTCTCCCCAATATTCAGAGGACGAAGCGCTCTATGAGCTCTTACCAAGTCTATTGGTGTTTCAGGCGGTCTCTCCAATAGAGTGTTGAAGATCGAGAGCAAGGCCCCAGAGATTTGATCATGTGCCACTTCCTCGGGGACCCCTCGTATCCTTATGTTGCATCGCCGGTTCCTATTGTCCAGGTCTTCTAGGTGACGGTGTACATTCACCATATATCTGTTGTGAGCAGTGACCACTTCGCTCACCTCCCGGAGAATCCGCCGCGTCCCGCGTTCCTCCTTCTCCACCCTCTCCACCTTCTGGCCCAGCGCCCGCAGGTCAGCGCGCAGGTCTGCCACTGCCTCCGTTATGGAGGTTTTAATTTCGCCTGCGAATTTCGCCAGCTCCGTGCGGGTGGGTAGTTGGCTTAGTTGAGAGGTGAGATCAGAGTCTCCCCTGTCGGAGGCCGCAATGCTCTGTCTGTCTGGTGAGCTATCTGGGGACGGAGATGCCGCCATCTTTGAAGCACGTGAGGTCGCCTCCTCCGGCCGTTGCACACGAAACATCTCTGGGTAACTTCTAGAGCTTTGAGAGAGGGTTTGGGGGGTTCTAGATGATCTAGGCAAAGTCCCCGACCGGCCAGTCTTGCCCATGATCGCTGTGGGGTGCAGGGTCTGTTGCGAATGGGAGATCTCTCTGCGAGCTGAGGACTCACGCCGCCATCTTCTTCACCGGCCAAGCCACGCCCCCTCACAAGGTTAATTCTTATGTGCATGAAGAGCTGTTAAAGTAGTCCAACAGTCAACATTTACTTATACCAAAGCAACACAACAAACAGTGCTCATATGATCCCTCCTCGGGGCAATTTAGATTGCTGCATGTACAGCAATATAAATTGCCCTGAGGAGGGATCATATGAGCACTGTTTGTTGTGTTGCTTTGGTATAAGTAAATGTTGACTGTTGGGCTACTTTAACAGCTCTTCATGCACATAAGAATTAACCTTGTAAATAGTGTTGGGCTGGAATCCTAAATAGGGAGACCACCAACCTCTCTAGAACTCTAGATCAGTGCTTGCCCCTCTATAAATAAACACAATGCGTACCTTATCTACAGGATAGCAATGGCTGAGCTGAGCTGAGCCAACCATGCTGGAGTCCAGAAAATCTGTGGAGTTTTAGGAGCTGGGGCATGGGTGAAGTATATTCGTGAGAGGTAAGGTAAGTATGTGTTATGTTAGATCTGGGTACGGTGCTGGTCACTAAGGGTATAGGATCACATTAAGAGCTGAAAGATTTTAGAGCTATGTCAGACCTAGTCATAAATCCTACTAAATTATCAGCTATAAATCTTTGACTGGACAAAACATTTTTCATACTGTACCTGGGTTTAAGGCTTACATCAACTTGCTGAAGCATATGTCACACACTTATTAGGCAACTGAACGCCTACTGGCTTCTTGGGCTAACCTCCTGCTTTCCTTGTTTGGAAAGATCAATGCAATCAAGATGACCCACCTTCAGCCAGGGTCCCGGAACACATTTTAAAATGATTCCAAACACAATTTTGAATTTACCAGACCATGCATCAACCATCAGGTGCTGTACAGAAAAAAAAAACCTGGTGGGCATACACCAGCCTTTTATAAATGCCTGGTGGGCATTTATTATATATGGGCATTTATACGACATTGCTATATATTATGGAGATGCTCAGATTGCCCCCTTAAACCAGACCAACAGCCTGGCACAGTTGGAAAAGAAAGGTAGCGGCCATTTTGGAACTTCCTTTCCCAACATCCCCGCCATGCTCCTGCCTGGATTCAACTGACATAACTGACAATGCACGGTAACAGGAAGCCCAGAGTACTTTATGTTTGCAGGTGGTCTGGAAATGTATGAGCTGCCATTTTGTTTCTAAAATTTACCACAGCAAGAGTCAGAAAAGGGTAAAATGACCCTGAGATTAAAAAAGAAAAAAATGAATTAAGACTTAGTAATCCCACATCCCAACCCATATGACAATCAACTTACCCTCCCCACAACTATAACTTTAGGCGAAGGGCGTGTGGACCCTTCCCACTAAATACACCATCACTGACAGCTGACCCACATTTTATGGATGGAGCTAGGCGGATTATATTAATGTAGACCAAACCCCAGTTCTTGAGTATAAAAAATTTGATCCTATAACATGTGCAGCTTCGCCCTGGCATTTTTGCTGTATATGCTCTGCTTTGCCCCAGCGCTCCTGCCAGAGGTAGCAGGTGATGCAGTGAGGTGCAAGGTTAACGTTAGCCGCACACTTTACGGCATCCCCATGTGTACTCAAGTTGGCATACATTCAAATCTGCTGGGCCTACAGAGTGTGCACAGTAAGGATGTCAGGGCCAGGCTGCACATGCGCTATGGGATTGATTACATGGGATTTTACACAGTAGGGCATCCCTATTAGACCCTAGGGCCCAGGTTTGGGTCTCCTTTATATGGGACACAGGAAACACATTGCAGGGCTCTTACACTCACAGGCTAATGAAGGCAACACTATGCCTATCATTTACTACACCTGCTCTTCCTCCATGTTTAGGCAGAATCGAGCTAAATGACTTGATAACAGCATGGCCTATAACAGGTTAATAGAGGCCAGTGCCAGGACATACTTCACAGTACTTAAAACAAGGAGGAAGCAGAGTAGTATGTGTCTCAGAAGCAACAAGGATGCCAAAAAAGACATAAACAAAATTTAATATTTGCAAACTTGGGGTCACCAAACTTTCAGCTCGCCTTCGCCGATGTCCATCTTCCTTCCAGCGTTGATTGCTCATCTCTCACTGCATTGCTAACTCCAAACACTGGGGATGCAGTTACTTGCTGTTTTTCACTGGGTCCCTTCAATGTACTGTGAGGGAGCACTGTGGTTACCGAGAGTAAACCCAGTATAGGGAACAATGGTGCCTCTAAAATGCCAGCTGGGGTGGCACATGACTATGCTGCATGCTGGCGCTGGCCCTAGCTGACCCTGTCACTGAACTAGGCCGTCACAAAAACACTACATTCCCAAGGCCACCATAAGGTAGAGTTATGTTAAAGTGGACCAACACCCAGGATTTTCACTATCCTGGGTGTTGGTCCACTTCCTGTGTGAAACCCCCCAGAAAGCCCCAAAAACTCACCTGACCCCACTCTCACATGACTTGCTCCACCAATCACCGCCGATGGACAAGCGAGGTCCGTCGACGGACAAGGTGAGAGCGCCCGCCGCCTCTCGCGCGTCCCTCTTACAGGGAGCGCGCCCGCGCCGGCCATTTACAAATGGCCGGTGCGGGTGCACGCCCTGCTAGAGGGATGCGCGAGAGGCGGCGGCGGCCTGCGCATGCGCTGTTGGAAAGAGGAACAGGTAGGATTTGCGGGCGTCCTGGGGGGTTTCACACAGCGGGGCACCCCCGATTGGGGTGCCCCGCAGGCAGGGAGCTGATCGGCCGATCAGCGATGGGTGTTGGTCCATTTTAAGGCATCAAATGCTTTTTGTATATCCAATGACAGTGGCAGCATTACCTTCTGAGATTTAGCAGGAACCAGGCTGATCGGGCATAGTGGAACACTTGGGGAAATTTCATCACCCAAAGAGAAGGAATGGTCTTACTCTATTCAGCACTATGGTTTCCAGGTTATTGTACCCCCATATACTTTTTTAGCTCTCTTTTTAGTGAACCCTACAAATGAAAACAAATATTTATATAAAAAGGGGAAAGGGTTACCCCATATATTAAATAAAACAGATACCTATGTATTTATTTATCATCTAAAATCTTCAGAAACTAGGGGGCAAAAGCTACGCTAATAATTTACCTCAGAGCTTTGTTGATTAAACAACTGGTTCTTGTGCAATCAAAGTGATATAAGAAAGGTCCGCCAGCAGACTAAAAGGTTAGCCTTGATCTCTAAAACTGGAACTTTTGTGAGAAATTTAAAGAAAAGAAATATAGGCTAAAAAAAGGTTTGGGAAAAGTCCTGGTGTAATTTATTGCCGTGTTAACCTTGGACAGACAACAAATACTGGTGACGAGAGCTCCAGACTACGGCTATAAAATGCGTTGGAAGGGGACTTATTCTGTTCTAAGTGTCAATGTGTAAAAGTAATACCAACCGGCTACTACAAAAGAACAAATTGCATGTTTTAGGCACTTTCTACTTAAACTGGAACCTCAGTTAAATGGATTCAAACTGTTTTTGTCAGGGAGCTAGCTCCTCTTTCAGGTATTTATTGCTAATAGAGATATGGAGCTTCCAGCTTTGGAAATATTTATTAGAATTGGAATTGTATGCATGCATGACCAAAAAATTCAAACCATCTGTCCAGCTACAGTCAGGGCCAGAAATATTTGGACAGTGACACAATTTTCGCAAGTTGGGCTCTGCATGCCACCGCATTGGATTTGAAATGAAACCTCTACAACAGAATTCAAGTGCAGATTGTAACGTTTAATTTGAAGGGTTGAACAAAAATACCTGATAGAAAATGTAGGAATTGTACACATTTCTTTACAAACACTCCACATTTTAGGAGCTCAAAAGTAATTGGACAAATAAACATAACCCAAACAAAATATTTATTTTCTCAATATTTTGTTGCAAATCCTTTGGAGGCAATCACTGCCTTAAGTCTGGAACCAATGGACATCACCAAACGCTGGGTTTCCTCCTTCTTAATGCTTTGCCAGGCCTTTCCAGCCGCAGCCTTCAGGTCTTGCTTGTTTGTGGGTCTTTCCGTCTTAAGTCTGGATTTGAGCAAGTGAAATGCATGCTCAATTGGGTTAAGATCTGGTGATTGACTTGGCCATTGCAGAATGTTCCACTTTTTTGCACTCATGAACTCCTGGGTAGCTTTGGCTGTATGCTTGGGGTCATTGTCCATCTGTACTATGAAGCGCCGTCCGATCAACTTTGCAGCATTTGGCTGAATCTGGGCTGAAAGTATATCTCGGTACACTTCAGAATTCATCCGGCTACTCTTGTCTGCTGTTATGTCATCAATAAACACAAGTGACCCAGTGCCATTGAAAGCCATGCATGCCCATGCCATCACGTTGCCTCCACCATGTTTTACAGAGGATGTGGTGTGCCTTGGATCATGTGCCGTTCCCTTTCTTCTCCAAACTTTTTTCTTCCCATCATTCTGGTACAGGTTGATCTTTGTCTCATCTGTCCATAGAATACTTTCCAGAACTGAGCTGGCTTGTTGAGGTGTTTTTGGGCAAATTTAACTCTGGCCTGTCTATTTTTGGAATTGATGAATGGTTTGCATCTAGATGTGAACCCTTTGTATTTACTTTCATGGAGTCTTCTCTTTACTGTTGACTTAGAGACAGATACACCTACTTCCCTGAGAGTGTTCTGGACTTCAGTTAATGTTGTGAACGGGTTCTTCTTCACCAAAGAAAGTATGCGGCGATCATCCACCACTGTTGTCTTCCGTGGACGCCCAGGCCTTTTTGAGTTCCCAAGCTCACCAGTCAATTCCTTTTTTCTCAGAATGTACCCGACTGTTGATTTTGCTAATCCAAGCATGTCTGCTATCTCTCTGATGGATTTTTTCTTTTTTTTCAGCCTCAGGATGTTCTGCTTCACCTCAATTGAGAGTTCCTTTGACCGCATGTTGTCTGGTCACAGCAACAGCTTCCAAATGCAAAACCACACACCTGGAATCAACCCCAGACCTTTTAACTACTTCATTGATTACAGGTTAACGAGGGAGACACCTTCAGAGTTAATTGCAGCCCTTAGAGTCCATTGTCCAATTACTTTTGGTCCCTTGAAAAAGAGGAGGCTATGCATTACAGAGCTATGATTCCTAAACCCTTTCTCCGATTTGGATGTGGAAACTCTCATATTGCAGCTGGGAGTGTGCACTTTCAGCCCATATTATATATATATAATTGTATTTCTGAACATGTTTTTGTAAACAGCTAAAATAACAAAACTTGTGTCACTGTCCAAATATTTCTGGCCCTGACTGTATATGGTCATTTTATTTTATATTGGGATAGAACTAACTGAACTAAACTGGGTTCCTTCCATAACAACTGTCCCCATACTTAGTGCTATAGGATTACATGTAGAAACAGAAGGAGACCACATGGTTCATCTAATCTTAGGATAGATGTATGCTTTTCCAAACTAAGTACTGTAGCATACTGTTACTTTTATATTGTGGTTTCGTAATTATACTTAATGGTTACAGTAGTTTAGTGTGAGCTTCTGTAGTTCAGTGACAGGGAAAATGTTATTGAAAGCTATCAATTTCAAACTGAAATATCTTATGCTGGCCTCACACAGGTAGGATCTAATCTGACAGATCAAAAAAATGTGCACAACTGTGTACCACAATCAACGTGTACACCATATATTTATATTGTGAATAGTTTTGACAGATTAGAATGTGTGTGGTCAGGATTCCAATCAAACACTTTATAATCTCCCATCTAACTATTTTAAAGATTCAGCCTCTATCTCCCTGCATGCAACTTCTGCTGTGCCAAGAGCAGCGAGCGGAGTTCCATGCTTGATACTGCATCCCTTTGGATGCCCCTAGGACAATTAGTGGAAGGGGCCTTAAAGCGGACCAAAACCCACTGCACTTGTGAAACACATTTGGCCAAAGCCCCTGCTGATACTCCCCTCTTAGGGTGTAGAATTGGAAATGGATATTTTAATTTTTTTTTTTGCTGCCCCTCTCTGTAAGATGGCTGTCATTGCAAAGATGTAGCAATGACAACATTGCCACACACAACAGTAACAATGCATGGAGGAGGTGGGGCTTTACAGCTAAAACAGGCACCATTATCTGGGATTAGAGTGAAGCAAGATCAGTGAAAATTGGCAAAATGTACTCTCGATGGGGGCAACAATTCAGCCAAGGCAGAGACCTGGCCCTTGAGGGTGCTCAGCTGGAGACTTAAGTCTAAACCCTGTTGTAAAAACTCCAAGATCCTAGAGATAGAGAACGTGCGACAAGGAAGACTCTTGGATTCACATCAAGCAATGTAGGCGTGCCAAACTCTATAGTATATCATGGAAGAAGACTTCTTCGGTGCCTGAATCATGGTATGCACAACTGTGGCAGACAGGTCCTTTTCCATCAGGATTGAGGTCTCAATAGCCAGGCCGTCAAAGCCAGCGTCTGTAAATTGGGGTACCGCAGCGACCCCTGTGTGAGAAGCCCTGGGTCGTTGGGCATGATGTAGCGATCCACTGACATCTGAACTATGTCCGCAAACCAACTCCTTCTCGGCCAGCGAGGAGCCACCAGAATGGTTGGGACCCCTTCCTGGGCTGTCTTGCGCAGCCCAGGAGTAGAAACGGAGGGAATGCATAAAGAAGCCTGAACTCCGTCCAAGGAATTGCCAAAGTGTCTGTGGCAAAGGCCAGAGGATCTCTTGACAGGGAGACGAACCTTGGGAGCTCGTGATTGTGTCTGGACGCAAATAGGTCCACATCCGGCTGACCCCAGCGGAGACACAGAGCGTGAAAGATCTTGTTGCTGAGAGACCATTCCCCCAGACGAGAAGCCCCCTGCTCAGGGAGTCTGCCTCCTGGTTTTCTACCGCGGGGATGTAAACCGCCGAGATGCAGGGAACATTCTCCTCTGCCCAAGTCAGAATCTGGGTCACCTCCCTGAGGGCTCACTTGCCCCGAGTCCCTACCTGGTGATTGATGTAGGCGACAGCCGTCTGATTGTCCGAGCGAACCTGGATCGCACGACCCCTTAAATGGGGAGTCAAGCGAAGTAGCACCAACCAGATCACTCTCAGCTCCAGGAGATTTATGGGCAAGTGAGCCTCCTGCGCTCCCCACTGACCCTGGATTTTCTGCGCTTGCCAAAAACCTCCCCAGCCGGTCAGACTGGCGTCCGTGGTATCTCCCACCAGGGAGTCAGAAAGGACTTGCCTACCATTAGGTTTCTGGAGTCCAGCCACCACAAGAGGGACTGTCTGGCCAGGGGAGACAGTGAAAACTCCTGTTCTAGTGATTCCTGCGTCCGGTCCTAACTGGTCAACAGGTTCAACTGAAGAGGTCTCATGTGAAATTGGACGAAGGGCACAACCTCGAAGCATGACACCATAAGGCCCACAAGTTTCATCCCCAGACGGATCGACGGTCGCTGACAAGACAGCAAGGCCTGCACCTGCGTCTGGAGGCCCACCACCTTCTGCTGTGGCAGGAATACCTTGACCTGAGAGGTGTCCAAAGTCATGCCCAGAAAGGACCTCACCATTGAGGGAGCGATGGAAGACTTGGGGTAATTGACTACCCATCCGAAGTCCTCGAGAGTGGCTAACACCGGGGGGGGGGGGGGGGGAGGTGAGGATATCCCAAACGGCAGCGCCACAAACTGGTAATGCTGATCCTCCAGCGAATATTGGAATGTGCAGATAAGCATGTCCTGGTTCCTCAGGATAGTCATGATGCCTGCCAGCACCTTGGTGAACACACAGGGGGCTGAGGATATCCCAACTGGAATTGGAATGAAAAGGATATCCCAATTGGAATGTGCAGATAAGCATCCCTGATGTCCAACGTGGTCATAAAATTGCCTGGTCGAAGCGAGCTCCCTGCAGACCGTAAGGTCTCCATGCGGAAAGGTCTGACTCTGACAAACCTGTTGAGACCCTTCAGGTCCAGGATAGGTCTCAGCGTTCCGTCCTTCTTGGGCACCGTGAACAGATTGGAATAAAGCCTTGACCCTGTTCCCGACGAGGGACAGGACAAATCACACCTAACTGCCGAAGGTGTTGCACGGCCATTCGTAGGCCCTGTGCCTTCAAAGGGTTCTGGGATAGCCGCGACTGAAGAAATCTTGAGGGCGGCCAAACTGCCAGCTCTATTTTGTAACCGGAGGGCACCACCTTCTGAATCCACCGATCCGAGACGTGCTGTCTCCAGATATGAGCAAATAGCAGAAGCTGTCCCCCCACCGGTATGGGTGAGGGTGCCTCCTCATGCATGAGGGGCCTTGGCAGGGGGCTTGGACCTGGATCCCAGGTGGGATTGGGTTGGCCGTGAGACCTACCTCGTCCCCAGGAATCTCAGCGGCCACCTGAAAATGAAGAGCGTCTGCCTCCTCAAAGGAGCGATAGGCAGAAGGGCCCCGAAAGGGCCGCTCAGGCTTCCGTCGCTGAGGGAGTCATCCATCCTTGACCAGGAGGTCCAGACGCTCCCCGAACAATCTGTGCCCCCGAGGGGAATACTAGTGAGTGACTTTTTGGCCGCGGCATCAGACGACCATTGCCGCAACCAGAGCGAGCGACGAAGCGCAACTAGCAGGGCCGAGACCCTGGCACCGAGCCGGACACCATCATCCAAGGCAGAGACAACAAAGGCAATACTCCACGCAAGCCTTGATGTCCTTATACTCCTCAGCCCGCTTGCGAGACTGGATCCCGTAGGGAAGCAATATCGGGTGAAGGCATGACCGTAGTGTTGGACAGACCCGACACGTGGGCATCCCCCTAGGGAGGACGGGACCATAGCCGGACTTTCCCTCAGGAAAGGGATACCGCCTGTCCAGGCCCTTGGGCACTGACGGTAATTTGTTAGGCCTTTCCCACTCATGTTAGAAAAGTGGGCCTGCTCAGGAAAATCACCCTGCTTTCTCTTAGCCGCTCTAGAAGGGACAATGTGCAGCGTCTCAAAAACTGAAGCCAGCAACTTCTCCGTATCAGCAGGGAGCCACGTATCCTCATCCGAGGAAGAACCAGGCCCGCTGTCATAGCCGGCAGAATAACCCACAGTGGAAATAGAGTCCTCATGCAACTCGCCATCCTCCACAGAGCCCATACCTCCAAAAAGCTCATTGTCATCATCATTATTCGAGTAAATGGGCTTGATATGCCGCCTCTTACTCGTGGCCATCTTAGGAGCCCTGCGAGAGATCTGTCTCTCAAGGCTGGCCACCAGGTATGCCAAATCAACATGGGACCCCCTACTGGCTTCCCCCTCGCTGGGGGCTGAACGCAGCAACGGGGTTTCTGGAGAGGTCACAGGTAATAAAGGGCTAGGGACAGCAACGTCCCCCTCACGACACAGCAGTGTTTCCTGGAGGTCAAGGCAGCGTGGACAGCAGGCAGCTAAGATGGCCCCCAACAGCAGCCTCGGTGCGTTCCTCGAGGGGCGGGCTGCACAGCAGTGACGCGGAACACGTCATAGTGCGGCCCCGCCCCCTGTCGTTGGCGTGAAGGGAGTGCCCGCCTCCTGCCTTCTCACAGGACATTCAAGATGGAGGACAGGCACAGAGACAGCCCCCCTAACATGTCACCGGGCGGCACACGGAGGGGCTCCCGAACAACCCGCGCGGTGCGCACACGCGGCGTCCTAAGCAAAACACCAGCGGCCATACCGCAAAAAAAACGCCAGATGCAGACACCGCCCCCCCACAGCGTACAATAAAGATGGAGGGGAGAACGCAGCAGGAAGGATGGAACCAGAAGGAGCAAGGGGGGTAAGTATAATGAGATGTGAACAAAGTGAAAACACAGCACACTCAATAAAGCTTGTGGAGCACAATGGGAATGCCAGAGGGCAGCAAGTGGTCCCCCCCCCCCCCATAGGCTCACCATCAGCCTATGGCCGGCTACCATTTAGACAGGGTCTGCGGCCCAGAGCCTAGCTCTGCCAAGACGCCTGGTGTTCTTCCTACTGTCACAGTTCCGATCAGCCAAGGCTGGGAGGCAATAGTGGGTCCACGGGAATAGGTCCGCAGCAGGAGAGAGTATCCAATGATATTCAGCAGCAGAATGCAAGATGAACACTGGGAAATCATAGTGAGACACCTGCTTTTATAGAGGGCCAGGAGGAGCGACAGCTTTTGATCTTGCAGTCGAGCGCCACCTAGCGGTGGAATACCCACATGTAATTACTTCTGGGACGACCTGGACTGGATATAGTGAAAATTATGTATTAAGGCAGTTAGGCTGGTAAACTTTTATGGTAAATATGCTTTCTTTACTATACTTTACACAGCTCTGTGCACCAATAGACCTATCAATGGCATTTGCATGCGTGGCTGGCTACCCCTGCAGCCGCATGGTCAACAGCAGGTTACACAGCAGTGTGAGCGTGGCCTAGTCTGCCCATTCACTTGTCTGTTATAGGGTGGGTTGGCGTATTCTGCACACTGCCTGTCATTGGGCCAGTGGAGAATATGCACATTGGGGTTGTCTGTTATAAGGGGATTCAGAATATTCTCTGCTTGTTATAGGGGGAGGGTGGAATTTGCAATCTGCTTGTTATAGAGGGAGGGGGTATTCTGCACACTGCTAGTTTTTGGGGATTGGGGGGGGGGGGAACTGCCACGCTACCTACTTGTTAGTGTGGCAGACACCTACTTGGTAGTAATTCTGCAAACTGCATGTTATAGGGGAGCTGGGGTAATTCTGCACACTGCTCGTTAGAGGGGGTTAGCTGGATTCTTCATATTGCATGTTATGGAGTGATTGGGGGATTCTGCCATGTACGGTTTGGTTCAGATTTTTTTTTTTGTATTTTCCTCCTCCAAACCCCAGGTGCGTATTATGGCCGGGTGCATCTTATGGAGCAAAAAATATGCTACATCACTTGTCCAGTGGGAGATGCCTGCATTTGATTTGTACCCTCTTACGTTTTGGGGTATGGCAAACTCTAATTAGCTATATATATTTTGAAATACTTTTGCTTTCTAGAGTTGTTCTATAAGTGAATGTGATGCACAATGTTAGCACAGAAACACAGGCTATATTTATTTAGCAGCTAAGGCTGTAGAGCCAGCTATGAGAGCAAACAAGGGGCAAACATGAGAGCGGAGAACTTTCAATGAAAAGCAGAGACGAGTGAGAGATGAAGTGTAAATTATGAAGGATCACGCAAAAAAGGAAATTGCTAGTGGTAATTGTCCCTTTCCCACTCCATATCTCAGTCTATTATATCTGCAATGTAATTGAGATAAAGCAGCAGCCATGAATGTCGCAGCATCAAAGAAGGTACTCCTAGCATTTGTTACACCTCCCCCGGCCTCTCCAAGCAGCAGGACATTTTATTTCCAATTGAACTTCAATATACATACATCTGATAGGGAGCACAGATGCTGCAAAGTGTATTATTTGCATTTTAGCTGAAATAAATCATAATGGGAGATGGGTGAAGGGAATTAACACAATGACAGGAGACTGTGACAGCGATCAGTGAGAACCCTGCCTCGGATCACAATGAAATCAGTGATGTCAAATTGACAATTTCTTCAGCCAAAAATAAATATATCCTCTTACCACTTTGGTAAATAATATGATGGTCTTTTCCATCCTCTCCCGGCAAGCATGATCAGCCCCAATGCTTCTGCCTGCAAAACAACATATTAGGACTATTAAAGCAGCATAAGTATTAGTGTGTTTTATTGCTTTAGGTCTAGTCCAGCATGACCTTAATTCACAACTGGCAAAAAGGAATGAGCAGAATGAGAGATCAATAGAATGGCGCAAGATTAGAACCAGGTTATTGTTGTTAGTTTTTTTGTGCTCTGTGACCCATTTGGAAGATCTAGCCCCAGAAGTTATTAGCACAACTTTTCGTTTCTGTACAAGAGACAATTGCTATAAATGCCCTGTACTCTTTATTAGTTGTACTATTTCTTTGGTTATTGCAGATCAAAGGTAAAGCTAGATATACTGAACAGTTACAACCAGAAAAAAAGAGCTCTGAAGTAGTTTTTGAGTAGAGTAACATTAAAGCGGACCAAACCCCACAATTTAAAATAGCATACCCTGCATGGTTAAGATGTAGTACTGATGAGGAGGACTACAAATAACGGAACCATATATTTAGAGAGGTAGGCCAAATGGCATTTACAGTGTTAGCATGTGGGGATTATCATTATTCTGAACCTATTTACTGTGGCCAGTGACTAGGTTACAAATCATTTAAGTGGCCTGTACTTGTCAAAAGGTTGAGCACCCACGATGTAGGTTATTGTACACTCCAATGTAGCATGTGCACATTTCTATACAGTAATATATACAACAGGCATAAGGTGATATTACAGATTATTACAAAAAAAATAATGCAAATCACACACTACCATAAATGGCATAAAACCATTTAATTGTACCACAGGGAATTATCGAAATGTACATGATTAACAGAAGGTAAGACAATACGCAAATTACTGAAATCAGATGTCTAGGATCAACCTAATTAGATTGAAGTCATACATATGCAATTTGTCTACTGGAAATATCTCGATGTACATGAAGAATTTACATTCTCTCTCAGCATAAAGATACATTTACAAAGCGTCCAGACTGGCCCTTAGCAAAGCCTGCAAGCCCAATACTGGGAACCAAAAAAAAAACACATGGCCACCTGCAGCCAACCACATTTTCCCCAGTGGCTTGGGCATCACTGTACCACTGGCCTGTTGGCAAATGCTATTGTTACTTGGGGCAAGGTGCCCGCTTGCTAATAAGCCATAAGCAAGAAGGAAGCTGCCAGGACCGGGATTTTGGGGGGGAGGGGATGGAGTGGCTTCATCAGCAAAAGGGGTGTCTCTCCATGCTTTAACTCCACAGACATAAAAAAAAGGAAACACACAGAAAGCTGCAGCATGAGGAGATGAGGAATAATATCAGCTGTTCTCTTCTGAGAGGGCAAATTGACAGAAAGTGTCAGGGAGGTAAAATACTTATACCATAATTTTAAAGTAGCACAAAACTCGTTTATCCGGTAAAGATGATAGCTAATACAGTTATTTACTGATGACGTCTGTCTGTACAGTTTCTTTACAGTGGACCAAAAGCCGCGTTGATTGGCCCGGGAATCTATAAGATTCATGGGCCGTTCGATTTCCTCCCCCCGCAGCATTCTAAATTGGGATGCCCCGCTGTGTGAAACCCCCCCAGACCGCCCATAAACTCACCCTGTTTCCTGGTCCATTTGCGCATGCATGACCCATGGGCGCATTCCCACTATCCCTCTAGCAGGGCGCGTGCCCGTGTCAGGCATTTATGAATAGCCTGCGTGGGCACGCTCCCTGTTATAGGGGAGTGGGGGGTGCATCCACCAGCGCGCTCTGAGCCACTGGCTTTAGACAAAGGCTTAGACGATGTGACGTCAGTGGCTCCGAGCACGCTGATTCGACGAGCGGCTGCACACGCGCCATAGGACCGGGAAGAGGCATCCCCGATCGGGGTGCCCCGGGGGAAAGGACCAAAACCAAGGATAGTTAAAATCCTGGGTTTTGGTCCACTTTAAAGAAAGAAAGATGAAGTAATTAATGGGGAAGATTTTCAAATACTTACTGCATTCTAAAAATTGCCGAAGACGATCAAATACTGCATGAAGCAAAGCCTGAGAAAAATAAAACACAGTATTGTAACTGTCATATCTTCGGATAAGGATATAACATATCAAAAGCACAATGTAATATTATAGTATAGGGGATGAGTTACCAACTCATGACGTTTAGAGTTCTTCTAAAGAAGTCAGCTTAAAAGCAGCAGATTCATTTTAAAATTTGAAAAGCATTTAATAGTTTAAAGTAGCTGAGAATACAATTATTCACCTTACCCCTCCTACATGTGTTCCAGGGCAAAATATAGGATGAGGCACCTCTACCACCTAAGTGAAATGAATCTGACTAATTCTGAAAAAGAGCAGGCTTGATCCAGGGACAGGCACCAAGCCAACATAACTCAAATTGCAATGGTTTGGTATAAAATTGGGCAGCCATTAGCTCAAACTCAAACCTTGCTGTATGATTGAGCACTAAAAGGCAGAAAGGTCTGCTTCTCTGGAAGTTAAATACCATCACCATGCCCAGAAATGACCAGGAGGTAGCCCCCCCCCCCCCCAACCTTGCAGGGAGGATGCTGTCTGGCAGTGGGAAGAAGATGGAATACGTGAAGAGGTGAGTACAGTTACATTTAATTTAATAAAGTTTTATGTGAGTAGACTACATTTAAACTGGTAAGGGGTCAAGGGATTGGATCAGTTCAAAGGGTAGAGGGGCTGGCATGTACAAGATACTGGGAGAATGCCTGGAAGAGTGCTGAACCTGTGCTGAAGGGCATAGGTGCTAGTTAACTCACAAGGCTGGATGCCACTGTGTCCTGGCCTACTATCCCCTATGCCTGGTGCGCCAGATTTTCCCTTTTCATTCCAGTTTATTTGCATTCTACAATCATAATTAATGAATGCTGGAGGGATTCTGAAATGGATAGCCCCTTGTACAGCTCATCACAGTAAGGCAAATGGAGCAACAGACAAAAAAACACTCAGAAATTACTGTAGTCCCTCTTTAATATGACTTTGCATTGCATTACTAAAAAAAAAAAAAACAGGCAGCCCAGGAGCTCATCCATTCCGGGATCCTTCTATGGCTGCCGTGGAGCAATTTAACAGCTTGCACGGTCAGCACGGGCCCCGCCAATAGGCTGCTCATGGTCACGTGAGAGTGCAGTCCGAAAGAGGCGAGTGTTTTAGAGGCACGATGAGTAAGAATCTACATTTGCAGAGTGACCATGCATATGTAACAAGATCACTCACATTTTAAGGTCACCCAGTCTGTAATGAGATGCTATCATCTGAAGTAGAGAGTAAATTGCCACTGGTATTGCCCCCGTTGGCTGGCTTTGGGAAACATGAGGATATCAGCCACTTGTGTATACCAGCAGGTGTTCAAAGTGACATGCAGAAAATGACTCTCTTACCATAGGTTCAGCATGCTGGTGTGGTTCCACAAATCCATGGACAGTCAGCTTACGCAGAACTTGAAAGACAATAGAATAAAGGTTAGTTTTTTTTACCAGTACATATGTAGATTGTGGGAGAAAACTGAAGCTGTGAAACCCACACAGACATGAGATAATCAACTAGCCAGCACATTTCTTTAAAATATATTATATATATATTATAATATAGTAAAAATACAATTCTGTGATTACTCACCTGTAGAATTGGTATTATGAGTATACAGCACGTCCTGCTCCAGAGATAATTCCTTACGTTTGGGTTATACATCCACAAGATGGCGCTGAACTGCAGAGGCAGCAAAAAAGTGGCTCCTCCTGGCCCCTTATATTCCAGGGACCTCCCACAAAATCCCCAGTATTGACAAGCAGTTAGCAATAGGCAGGGAGAATAATCAACCATAATCAAACAATTTAAACCATGATAACAACCACCATACAGAGGCACTAAGAATAATGAAAAAACAAGGGTGGGGTGGAGCAGGACGTGCTGTATACTCATAACACCAATTCTACAGGTGAGTAATCACAGAATTGTATTATTCTAAGTATACAGCACGTCCTGCTCCAGAGATAATTTTTTACATTTGGGACATCCAATAGCAGTGTCCGTAAGGTAGGGTGGGATCCCCAAAAGCAACAACATGAAGATTAAACCACTGCCGCCTGCAGAACTTTGCGGCCAAAAGCAGCATCAGCTGAGGCCCTAACATCAACCTTGTAAAACTTTGAAAAGGTATGAACAGAAGACCAAGCAGCGGCCTTGCAAACTTGTTCAACAGAAGCCTGGTGCTGAAAGGCCCAAGAGGCACCAATAGCATGAGTGGAATGAGCAGTAAGGCGGAAGGGAGGATCCTTCCCTTTAGCAGAACAGGCCTGAATCACAGCCTGACGGATCCAACTGCTGATGCTAGACTTAGCTGGAGCCAGACCCTTCTTAGGACCAGAAGGGACCACAAAAAGAGCATTAGTCTTCCTGAAGGGCTCAGTAGCCACCAAATAGAACTTCAGGTTCCTAACCACATCCAAGGAATGTAGAGCCCTCTCCTTAGGGTTACTAGGATTAGGGCACAGAACAGGCAGAACAATGTCCTGGTTGAGATGAAAAGCAGAAACAACCTTAGGCAGAAAGTCTGGTTTAAAGCGAAACACCACCTTGTCCTGGTGTCAAAAGGAGACCCCTGCAAGGCAGATAGGATCAAGTTCAAGTCCCAGACTGGTAACATAGGCTTACGTGGGGGGCGCACATGAGTAACCCCCTGGAAAAAGGTCTTGACCAGATGATGCTGAGCAAAATATATCTGAAAGAAAACAGCCAGGGCAGACATGTGACCTTTCAGAGTGCTGAGCTGAAGCCCCAGATCCAAACCATGTTGGAGAAATTCCAAAATCCTAGGAATAGACAACACAAGACATGGAAGAGATTTAGCCTCACACCAGTCAATGTAGGTACGCTAAACCCTATAGTAGATGGAAGAAGAGGACTTTTTCCTAGCCCTGATCATGGTGTTAACAACAGAGGCAGGCAGCCCCTTTTCCATTAAGATGGAGGTTTCAGCAGCCAGGTCGTTAACGACAGCGTTTGTAAATTGGGGTAGCGTAGCCGCCCCTGAGTGAGCAGGTCTGGATCCTTGGGCAGGTCATACTGATCTACCGCCAGCTGCACGATGTCTGCGAACCACACTCTTCTTGGCCAACGGGGGGCCACCAGGATTGCTGGCACCCCTTCCTGAGCTATCTTTTGCAGAACCCTGCCCAACAGAGGAAACGGGGGAAAGACATACAGAAGCTGAAAGCCCTGCCAGGGCATTGTCAGAGCATCCATGGCTAAGACCAGAGGGTCCTGGGACAGAGACACAAAGACTGGAAGCTTGTGATTGTGACGGGACGCAAACAGATCCACATCTGGCTGACCCCAACGGTGACACAGAGAGCGAAACACCCTGTCTCTGAGGGACCATTCCCCCAGGCGAGAAGTCCCCCTGCTCAGAAAGTCTGCCTCCAGATTCTCCACCCCCGGAATGTACAGAGCTGAGATGCAGGGAACATTGTCCTCTGCCCAGGACAGGATCAGAGACACTTCCTTGAGGGCCCCCTTGCTCCGGGTCCCTCCCTGATGATTGATGTAGGCAACCACCGTCTGGTTGTCCGAGCGTACCTGAACAGCCCGACCCCGAAGGTCCGGGGTCAAGCGGGCAAGAACCAACCTGATCGCCATCAGTTCCAGAACGCTGATAGGGGAGTGGGCCTCCTGAGGGCCCCACTGCCCTTGGAATGATATCTCCATCTCCAGAAGCCCCCCCAACCTGTCAGACTGGCATCCGTTGTGACTGTCTCCCAGCAAGGGGCCAGAAAGGATCTGCCCACCAACAGGTTCCTTGATTCCAGTCACCACGAGAGGGACTGCCTGGCTAGGGGGGACAGAACCAAAACCTGATCCAGGAACACAGGGTCCCTGTCCCATACAGACAAGAGGTGGAGTTGAAGAGGCCTCATGTGAAACTGAGCATAAGGAACCTCCTCGAAGCAGGACACCATCAGGCCCACCAGCTGCATTCCCTGCCTGATGGAAGGATGAGGGCAGGACAGAAGGAGCTGAACTTGCGCTTGCAGACTGTCCACCTTCTGCTGAGGAAGAAAGATCCTGGCCCGAGCTTTATCCAGATTCATGCCCAGAAATGGCTTCACCAAAGAGGGAGACAGGGAAGATTTGAAATAGTTTATCACCCAGCCGAATGACTCCAGTGTGGTCACCACCCGCTGGGTATCCAGCTCTGCCTGTTGGAAGGACAGAGAAGTGATGAGAATGTCGTCCAAATAAGGAAGAATGCGAATGCCCTGAGCTCTCAGCAGAGCCATAATGCCCGCCAGCACCTTGGTGAATACCCTGGGAGCCGAAGTAAGACTGAAGGGCAATGCCATGAACTGATAATGCTGATCCTCCAGAGCGAACCTGAAGAATGTCTGATGACCTGGAAAGACTGGAACATGGAGGTAAGCATCCTTGATGTCCACTGAGGTCATGAAGTCCCCTGGGCGTAGTGAACTTACAGCTGAGCGCAGAGTCTCCATGCGAAAACGCTTGGGTCTGACAAACTTGTTGAGAAGCTTTGAGTCCAGGATGGGTCTGACAGACCCATCTCTTTTGGGAACAGTGAAAAGGTTGGAACCCAGTGAGAGCCTTCTTGGCAGCGTTGTCAGCTGCCCACTGGCGCAGCCAAACCGAGCGGCATATAGCCACCGCCAAGGCAGAAGCCCTGCCACACATTCTAATGGTATCATCCAAGGCAGAGAGGACATATGCCACAAATGCCTCACAACGCAGAAGGGCTCTAAACTCTTCACTAGCAGCATCATCAGGAGCCCCATCTAAAATACTCTTGAGCAGAGCCCTAATAGCCACAGCTGTAATGGCAGAGGCAAAAACTGGACGCAGCGTGGACCCCACACAGGCAAAGGCATGGGAAGCCAGCTGATCAATGTGCCGGTCCTCACCATCCCTCAAGTGTAGTAAAGTCAGGGGAATGCATGACAGAAGTGTTGGACAACCCCAGAATTGGTGCATCCACTTCGGGAGGGGACGACCAACGCTTAACCACTTCAGCAGGAAAGGAGTACCTCTTATCCCAACTCTTAGGCACCCCAGGGAGCCTGTTCGGACACTCCCACTCTTTGAGCACGAGATTATTAAAGCGAGTTTGCTCAGGAAACTCCAAACGTGGCTTAGCAGTGTGAAACAACTCCCCCTGCTGCCAAGGAGCTGCGGCAGCAGGAGAGATGAAAAGAGATAAAATGTGAGCCAAAAGTCTGTCAGTATTATCTGGAGCCCATGGGTCAGAGCCAGAATCAGCATAACCCTTAGGCTGCTCATCAGATGATTCTGAATCAGAAAACAACTCCCCCTCTTCCAGGGGGTATAGTCGGCCAGGTCAAAGAATTCCTCAGCCTCCATAGGAAAAAGGTTAATGCCAGGCGCCAGATGCCGCCTCTTAGCAAAGGCCTTACGCACCGTAGAGCCAGCAACCAGCTTCTCAATGCTAGCCACCCTGGTAGACAAATCAGGCTGAGACTCCCCACTGGTATGCACCTCACTGGGAGTCAGATGTAAATGTGGGGGAGGGGGCGCAGGCCCATCCACAGGCAACCCAGATCACAGCGCAAGCGCCCGCTGGGCACAGGGTACACAAACCCGCACATTGTCATCATTTGTAGGGGACACCCCACACACAGCCGGGCTTGTCCCGAAGGAACCCCAAGCACATTATCCTGAGAAGCCTCCATATGGTGATTAACGTGGCCCACCGGCCAATAGGGATTTACGCTATAAGGCCACCCGGGATGCCCCAGTAGCCCGCTAGGGAAGTGGGAGGTAAAGAAAAGGCCTCTAATAGCAATATAGGGGATAGGCCGGGAGAAACCACAATTAAGTTGACCCGCCTGCAAGACATAAACAGAAAAGTCCCGTATGCAGTATGCATACATAATATATAATAAAATAAGCCAGCCCGCAGGTGCACTTACGGACCGCGGTAGGTAGACACCAGCCACACAGCACGAGGAAGCAAAATGGTGCCCGCAGATACCTCGAGGGGCGGGCCGCAGAGACAGTAATGCGGAACGCGCCATCCGTAAGGCCCGCCCCCCCCGAAGAGCACGAAGGCGCCCACGTGACCATGTCAACCAATGATGGCGCAGCAGCGCCTGAGGTAATGTCGCCGCCGACCGCAGAACGCTGTACAAGCGCGCGTGGCGGCGGCAATGTAAAAAAAAAGGCAACCAGTGCACCAAAACACGCTGCAACACAAGCCAAGCATACCACGTAATACAATCCCAAGGAGTGAAGAATAAACATACACCCCCCCCTCCCGAGAACTGACAGGGAGAGCGAGGGAGGGCAGCGGCCAACCTAACAGGAGCCCACCGATGGACCGGTGCGAGGGGCGATAGCCCGGGAGGGGCATCCCATAAGGCTCACCATGGGCCTATACCGCCTACCCTTTGGTGGGGAATTGCGGTCAGGGGCAGCGCTCCTTAAGTACCTGACACGGTGCTGCTTACCATCAGCCGACCAGTGCAGCCAAAGCTGGGATGCAGAAAAACGGGTGGAAATAGTCCTACAGGGTCGCAGGCTAATAGCCCCGCTCACCAGGAGCAACTTTTTTGCTGTTTCTGCAGTCCAGCTCCGTCTTGTGGATGTATAACCCAAACGTAAGGAATTATCTCTGGAGCAGGACATGCTGTATACTTAGAATAAAGCAGTTTCGGCCTAGTGGGCCTTTTGACCAGAAAGTTTCAGGTCGAGGGTTCGAGTTCTGGCCAGGAAATGAGTGAAGTGCTTTAGAGCAAGACACCTAACCTCCCCAACTGCCTCCCGGGTGCTGTCGCTAGGGCAGCCCACCGCTCCGAGCCATGTGTGCATTTATTGCTTGTGTTGTCTCACTGCACAGATTGGTTAAAAGTGGAGGAAAAATCCTATGACACACGTATACAATGGCCATATATGCACAAAAATGTGGTAAAAAATGAAAAAAAAAGAAACAAAAACGTAGCCCCTGCTTCCTGCAATAGGTATAAATATTATTATCTGTACATATTTTTATGCTATTCCCTCTGACAACCTCATCATTTAAATAGTTTCATTTTTCAGGTAGCCAACCATAAATCTTTAAGAGAGATTTGAAAAAATAATATGGATGATCTGAATTGTTAAGTAGCATTCTCCCTAAACACCCCAAGGTTACCGCAAGAGTGTTTATTCTAAACACACTTTTATTCGGGAACAGGGATAAAACAAGGGGAGGGGGGTGGTGGTAGGAAAAAGTCACTGTGAGGGGATGGGGGTGGAAAACCCAGCCCAGCAGCACGGACTACCGCCGCCTGGGTTTTCCACCCCCATCCCCTCACAGTGACTTTTTCCTACCACCACCCCCCTCCCCTTGTTTTATCCCTGTTCCCGAATAAAAGTGTGTTTAGAATAAACACTCTTGCGGTATCCTTTATTCGATTGAAGACAACCAATTCATCGACTGGGATCCAGACCCCGCTGAAGCAGATCCAAGGTGATTTAATAGCACCATACAAGATGTCAATCTAACGTCGCTGAGAACTTCCTTACGTCAGAGGCCCTGGGCAGGTCAAGCACCCCCGGGCCTTGGCGGTAAGTCTTTCATTTCATAAATCATTTGCATCGGCTAAACTAATTTATATACATATACAAGAAAATGGTTTTATGCTGTAAAAAATAAGGACTGTCAGTCATATTGCAGTTTCTTACAGATACACAGCACATAAAAATATATACCCTAAACCTGGTAATATTCCAAGTAAAGGGGACATCTCTGAATCTACCTGATACATTACTTTAAAGTGTAACTCTACCCAGCGCGCCACAACAGTCTTTTCCTTCCACCTTTTCCAAATCGGTTAGGAATTGTACATTCCCAGTACTTACATTATCAATAGGGGAAGTGACCCCCTATAAGTGGCAGCAGCTTCCCACCATCTCCAGCGCTCATCATCTACAATACACCTCTACCAGTTAAACCTGGGGGATCCTGATTGGGGATGTCCCTCCAGTTAAAAGAATGTCCAGAATTGGAGGGGGATCCCTAAGCGGGGTATGCCCCACACCTGACACGCCCTCTGCTAGTGAAAAAAAAATACAATTCTGTGAAACTCACCTGTAAAATTGTTTTTGAATATATCCAGTCCAGGTCGTCCCAGAGTGGTGACATGTGGGTATTCCGCCCCCAGAGGGTGCTCGACTGCAAGGTCAAAAGCTGTCGCTCCTCCCGGACCCCTATAAAAGCAGGTGTCTCTCTATCATTTCCCAGTGCTTAAAAAGCAGTAAGAAGAGACAGGCCGGGAGGCCAAGAAACCAAGTTGCTTCACATAGCTTCAGCTTGTACTCTCTCCAACAAAGAACTTTAAGGACAACAAGTCCAAGAGTACAATGGTAATCACCATAACAGGCAAACAGAGATAATGAACAAAGGGCGGGGTGGGACAACCTGGACTAGATATACTCAAAAACAATTCTACAGGTGAGTTTCACAGAATTGTATTTTTCCCTATATCCAGTCCAGGTCGTCCCAGAGTGATGACATGTGGGACATCCAAAAGCAGTGTCCCTTAGGGCGGGATCCCCAGTGCGGAACAGCATGTAGTTCATTTCACTACCGCCTACAGCACCTTTTGGCCACAGACACCATCAGCTGAGGCCCTAACATCAACCTTGTAAAACTTGGTAAAGGTATGAACTGAGGTGACTCCCTGGAAAAAAGTCTTGATCAACCTATGAATAGCAATGGATCTCTGGAAAAAGATGGCTAAGGCCGAGACCTGGCCCTTGAGGGTGCTCAGCTGTAGACCCAAGTCTAAGCTGTGTTGTAAAAACTCCAGAATCCTGTCCACTGACAGCTGAACTATGTTCACAAACCAACTCCTTCTCGGCCAGCGAGGAGCCACCAGGATGGTTGGTACCCCCTTCTGGGCTATCTTGCGCAGCACTCTGCCCAGGAGCGGAAACGGAGAGAATGCATAAAGGATCCTGAACTCCATCCAAGGAATTACCAGAGCGTCTGTGGCAAAAGCCAGAGGATCTCTTGACAGGGAGGCGAACCTTGGGAGCTTGTGATTGTGTCTGGACACAAACAGGTCCACGTCCGGCTGATCCCAGCGGAGACACAGAGAGTGAAAGGTCTTGTTGCTGAGAGACCATTCCCCCAGGCATGAGGCATTCCTGCTCAGGGCATCTGCCTCCTGGTTTTCTACCCCGGGGATGTAAACCGCCGAGATGCAGGGAACATTCTCCTCTGCCCAAGTCAGAATCTGGGTCACCTCCGTGAGGGCTCGCCTGCTCCGAGTCCCGCCCTGGTGATTGATGTAGGCGACAGCTGTCTGATTGTCCAAGCGAACCTGGATCGCATGACCCCTTAAATGGGGAGTCAAGCAAAGAAGTACAAACCGGATCACTCTCAGCTCCAGGAGATTTATGGGTAAGCGGTTCTCCTGCGGACCCCACTGACGTCTGCCAAACGGCGCATCCATAGTAACGATCTCCCACCGGGGAGTCAGAAAGGACTTGCCTACCAATAGGTTCCTGGAGTCCAGCCACCACAAAAGGGACTGCCTAGCCAGGGGGGACAGTGAAAATTCCTGTTCCAGCGACTCCTGCATCCGGTCCCAGCCGGTCAACAGGTTCAACTGAAGGTTCAACTGAAGAGGTCTCATGTGAAATTGGACGAAGGGCACGGCCTCGAAGCATGACACCATTAGGCCCACAAGTTTCATCCCCAGACAGATCGACGGTCGCTGTCAAGACAGCAAGGCCTGCACCTGCGTCTGGAGGCCCAACACCTTCTGCTGTGGCAGGAATACCTTGACCTGAGAGGTGTCTATCGTCATGCCCAGGAAGGACCTCACTGTTGAGGGAGTGATAGAAGACTTTGGGAAATTGACTACCCAGCCGAAATCCTCGAGAGTGGATAACACCATCCGGGTGTCGCTCTCGGCCTGCTGAAGGGATTGAGCCGCAATCAGTAAATCGTCCAAATAGGGCAACACACGAATGCCCGATTCCTCAGGGTAGAAATGATGCCCGCCAGCACCTTGGTGAAAACACGGGGGGCTGAGGATATCCCGAATGGCAGTGCCACAAACTGGTAATGCAGATCCTCCAGAGCAAACCTCAGGAACCTCTGATGCCCCTGGAATATCGGAATGTGCAGATAAGCATCCCTGATGTCCACCATAGTCATGACGTAGCCGGGCCGAAGCGAGCTCACTGCGCACCGTAAGGTTTCCATGCGGAAATGTCTGACTCTGACAAACCTGTTGAGACCCTTCAGGTCCAGGATAGGCCTCAACGTTCCATCCTCCTTGGGAACCGTAAACAGATTGGAGTAGAAGCCTTGACCCTGTTCCTGACGAGGTACAGAACAAATCACACCTAACCGCAGGAGGTGTTGCACGGCCATTCTCAGGCCCCGTGCCTTCAATGGGTTCTGGGATATCCGAGACTGAAGAAATCTTGAGGGCGGCCTGACTGCCAGCTCTATTTTGTAACCGGAGGACACCTACTCCTGAAAGCACCAATCCGAGACGTGCCGTCTCCAGATATAGCAAATAGCAGAAGCTGTCCCTCCACCCGGATGGGTGAGGGCGCCCCCTCATGCCTGAGGGGACTTGGCAGGGGACTTGTACTTGGCTCCCCAAGCGGGATTGGGTCGGCCGCGGGACCTACCTCTACCCCAGGTATCTCTGCTGCCACCTGAAAATGAAGAGCCTCTTCCTCCTCGAAAGGAGCGATAGGCAGATGAGCCCCGAAAGGGCCGAGCAGGCTTCCGTCTCTGAGGGAGTCTACGATCCTTGACCAGGAGGTCCAGACGTTCCCCGAACAACCTGTGCCCCACAAAGTGGATACTAGTAAGCGACTTTTTGGCCGCGGCATCAGCCGACCATTGCCGCAACCAGAGCGAGCGGCGAAGTGCAACAAGCAGGGCCGAAATCCTGGCACCAAGTCGGACACAATCATCCATGGCAGAGACAACAAAGGCAATGAAGTCCACGCAAGCCTTGAGGTCTTTAAAATCCTCCACCCGCTTGCGAGTCTTAGCACTATCTACAAGGTGTCTCACCTTCTTTCTGATGGCCAGGGAGACAATAGCCGCGGCACACACAGGCCGAAACAAGGCACCAGCAAAGGTGAAGGCATGACAGACCAGCTGATCCATGTGCTTGTCAGCTGGATCACTTAAGGAAGCGGTATCAGGTGAAGGCATAATAATAGTGTTGGACAACCCCGACACAGGGGCATCCACCCCAGGAGGACAAGACCATAACCAGACCAGCTCCTCAGGGAAGGGATACCGCCTATCCAGGCCCTTAGGCACCGACGGTAGTTTGTTAGGCCTTTCCCATTCCTTGAAAATCATATTAGAGAAATGGGCCTGCTCTGGAAAGACTCGCCTTTGTCTTTCAGACCGAAATAAATCACCCTGCTTCCTCTTAACCGCTCTAGGAGGGACAATGTGTAAAGTCTCAAACACTGAGGCAAGCAACTTCTCTGTATCATCAGGGAGCCATGCATCCTCATCCGAGGAGAAACCAGACAAACTGTCCTCGCCAGCAGAATAATCCGCAGTGGGCTGTGAATCCTGTGGCAACTCACCTTCCTCCACAGAGCACAAACCGTCAAAAGGATCATCATCATTATCCGAGTAAACGGGCTCGATGTGCCGTCTCTTATTCATGGCCTTCCTAGGAGCCGTTCGCGAGATCTGTCTCTCAAGACTGGCCACCCTGTATGCCAAATCAACATGGGACCCCCTGCTGGCAGCAGCAGGGGTTCTGGAGAGGCCGTAGGCAAAGAAGGGCTAGGAGCAGGTACGCCCGCCCGATCATGCTCCAAAATGACGCTCTGGGCGCAAGTGGTACAAACAGTGCTGAATCCGCCCAGAGGGCATGCACTGCACATGGGGCAGAGCTTCACCCGTCCAGATGGGGCCCCCAGCTCACTATCCCCAGATGCCTCCATTATGGTAATTAGACAAAAATTGGTATGCAGGTTACAAGGCACTGACGGCCCAAACCTATTTAGCCCAATTATATAGTCCCCCGTATGTGATCCCTCTTAATAGAAGGGAGAGGGAGGCGGGGGACCGGGAGGAACCACAACCCTCAATCAATCAATGGGCCCACCTAAAAGGCACAAGCAAAAGTGGCCATCAGTATCCCACAGCAGATGAGCATACTTAATAAAACAATGATATTAGCAAGAGGGACTCACGACACCGACAGCCAAGCCAACCGGAGGGGTCCCAGGCAGATGGGCAGGAGAGGCAGCAGGCAAGATGGCGCAGGACCAGCAGCTCGGCGCGTTCCTCGAGGGGCGGGCTGCTCGGCGGTGACGCAAAAAGCGTCATCGTGCGGCCCGCCCCCAATCCCCCCGGCGGCGCGAAAACGAGCGCCCACCCCAGACAGAGAAGGCCTGCCCCAGTATGGAGGACAATCCTCATGCCACGGGCGGCCCACAGCAGGGCCCCCGTACAAAAACCGTGCGGCGTACACACGCGCCCGCACCGCCGCTGCCTGTCAGCAGAAGCAGCGGCTTTACAACCGCTGGGCGGCGTCCCACCCCCCAACAGCGTATCAGTCTAAGATGGAGGGGAGAGGGGAGCAGGAGTCACACTCGAGGGAGCGAGGAAGGTAAGTATAACAGTGCGCAGAGTAAAAGAAAAGTGACTGTCTTGCCTAACACATACACAGCAATAAAGCTTGTGGGACAGGGAGGGTATGAGCCAGTAGGCAACAAGTGGTCCCCCCCCCCGTAGGCACACCATCAGCCTATGGCCGGCTACCCTTTAATCAGGGTCTGCGGCCCAGAGCCAAGCTCTGCCAAAACGCCTGACCCCAGCGTTCTCCCTACCGTCACAGTCCCGATCAGCCGTGGCTGGGAGGCAATGGTGGGTCCACGGGATCAGTGGTAATAGGGTCCGCAGCGGCCGACGGGCTATGAGGCCCCGCTCAACTGCCAAAATCCAGGAGAGAGTATTCAATGATCTTCAGCAGTCAGACTGCAAGATGAACACTGGGAAATGATAAAGACACCTGCTTTTATAGGGGGCCGGGAGGAGCGACAGCTTTTGATCTTGCAGTCGAGCGCCCCCTGGGGGCGGAATACCCACATGTCATCACTCCGGGACGACCTGGACTGGATATAGGGGGAAAAAAAGGAAATTAACACTCACCTGACCCCTTGTTCGAACCGGCTGTGTCTTCTCTATCCGATTACCCTCAGGGGCTCTTCTGCCTTCAGGAGGGGGCTTCGGCAGCCGCTGTTGCGAACAATAAAAAACAAAAATGACAATTACTCACCTCTGTGCCCGACCCCTCGGGCCGGGTCTCCTCTTCACCGCCGCTAGCCCCGCCCCTGAGATGTCAGGTCTGATCACCGGAGGGGGTTGTAGGTTAGGGTATGTGGCCCCCTTCTTCCCCAGCCCCCTCCGGTGATCAGCCCTGACAGCTGTCAGATGGAGTTAATCGTCAGTGTCTTTGTGAACTGGTAAGGCGTCGATGAGGCTGGGGGCTGGCAAGTCACCTGCAGCTAGCGGGTGACTTGCCATTAACCCCCAGCATCCTCAATTACCTGCCTCTCCAAAGCCCGGGGGGGGGGGCGGAAGAAGAGCCCTGGCCATAGGCTATGCTGGCTTGTAGCCTGCAGGGCCAGGGGCCACCAAACCTGGCCCCTGCGCCCTGTTCCTACAAGCCCTGCATAGCTGGTCATTTTTTAAGGGATTTTTAAGTGTTTTTAACCCTTAAAATTCAAAAAAAATGGGGTCCCCCCCCGGGAGGGTGGACTCTATGTCATTTTTTTTTTTTATCAACCCTTTATGTTGTCACCCTCACGACAATTTTTTTCTTGATTTAACCCTTTAAAGTGTGGATAGCAGTTGTATTTTATTTGTAAATGTTATAAAGTACTCGTTTCAGTTTGGGGGGTCTCCTGGGCAGGGACGGGGGGCTACCGATACATATGTGGTACCGTCGAGAGAAATGGGGCTTTCACATGCAATATGGTTTTCATTAACAAAACAAATGTTTTATTTAAAATAAAGGAGACAATTGTCTAAAAAATATTTTTTTTTTTACTTAATATTTTAATAAACAGTCGAAAAATTACAAACAAGACATTTCATGTTAAAGTCTAAACTCTGCTGCAATATATATATATATATATATATATATATATATATATATATTTTTTTTTTTTTTTTTTTTTCCTGGAAATTCCTGCAAAAATGGCGCAAAACAAGGCGCAAGATGGAGAAAAATGACCTGTCAAGAAAGGGTGACAAAATCTCAAGTAGGCTGGCATTCAAAAGGGTTAAAAGAAACTCACGCCGGCGGGAAAAGCGCCTGGACCTGACGGGTTCTCGGTTAAATATTATAGAGTTCTCTTGCCGCAACTGGGGGGGTACCTGGTGAGAGCCTAGAACTCGATTCTACATAGAGATTCCCCTGGTACATTCTCAAGCAGGGAGCTAGAAGCCCACATTGCGGTTATCCCTAAGCCGGGGAAGGACCCATTGTACTGCACGAGTTAAAGACCCATGAAACTCTATGCGAAAATAATAGCCACCAGACTATCCCCCATAATCCCCCAACTAATCCATCTGGACCAGACTGGATTTATTATGCATAGAGAAGCTAGAGACCATGTGATAAGGGCCATTGACGTTGTGCATGGAGCTAAGGCCACTGGTACTCCCCTAATGCTCCTCTCCTCTCGATAGGGTTAATTGGGCATTCCTGAAAGAGTCCCTCAGATACATAGGCTTGGGTGACAATATGAGGTTGATGATCTCTCTACACCAAACCTTCGGCTTTAGAGTGAGGGTTAACGGCCACCTGTCTGACCCGGTTTGGATCAGTAATGGCACGCGCCAGGGATGCCCCCTTTCTCCCCTGCTCTTTGCTCTCTCGTTGGAACCCTTCCTTTGTACGATCAGAAATAATGTAGATGTACGAGGGTTTGAGTGCAGAGGGAACACCCATAAGGTAGCGGCTTATGCAGATGATCTGCTGTTTTATCTAGCCACTGTGACCATTCCAGTTCTAATGAGAGAGTTCGAGATATACGGGAGGCTGTCTTCCCTAAAAATCAACTTTGACAAGTCTGAAGCTTTGAATATCTCTCTCCCTGGTGGAGTAGTCAGGACGACCCAGCAGTTGTTCCCCTTCAGGTGGGCGGGAGCTTCGATCGCATACCTCAGAACTCGGTTGCCAAGCTCTTTGCACAACATATTTACCCTGAAATATATCCCACTGTTGCGGAGGATCCAGGCGGACTTAGATAGGTGGGATCTCCCCACCTTTTCATGGATGGGTCGGGCTAACATAATTAAGATGTCAATATTGCCCAAACTGCTGTATCTATTCCAGACTCTCCCGGTCCACATCCCCATGAGTTTCTTCGCCGACCTCAACCGATCCTTCCTGAGGTTCGTGTGGAACAAAAAGAGGGCTAGACTCAGGGCGTCGCTGTTAAGTAGACCCAAAAACAGGGGAGGTATGTCCTTACCGGATGTCAAGTTGTATTGGGCCGCTACGCACCTCCAGAGATTTTGTGAGTGGGAGGCCTGTAGAAATTCTAAACGGTGGGTTCCATTAGAGCGGGACGCGGCTCCCATTTCTTTGGTGGCCGTGATGTGGAACAAAGATGGGCTGCCTCCAGAGTTAGCCGGACACCCGACCATCGCAACATCTTTGAAGATCTTCAAAAAATATAGGTCATACCCGGGAATCTCTCCCTGGCCTTCGGCTCTGGTTTCTGTCTTGGACAACCCCCTACTGGTTCCGGGGCACTCCAGAGCAGACCTTAGAGAATGGGGTAGGCTTACCCAATTAAGATGCGAGAACCTGTTGACTGAGGAGGGGTGGACGCCTTTGTCGGACCTGAGAAGTGTGTGGCAGAATGCAAGTCTAGACCCTTGGACCCTCTTGCGCATACAGTTCTCTATGTCCAGACAGGGCTATAGGCGGGAAAAGTGTAGAGGGCACACTGAGCTGGAAAAAATCTGCTTGGGTAGCATACCGCATGATCACTTGACCTCCAGACTATACTCCATACTGACGGAGGAGTGTGCTGACCCCCCGTCCTTCTGGAGGGAGTGGGAGATAGACCTGGGGAGGGAGATTGGAGGAACAGAGGGCGAAAATAGCATCACTGGCTCATAAATCTTCAATAGCTACCAGGGTGCAAGAACTAAACTACAAAATCCTGACCCGATGGTATTATACCCGGGATAGGCTCAATAAAATGTCAGCCGAGATAGACCCACTATGTTGGAGGTGTGGAGCCGAGCGGGGGACATTGTTCCATATCTTGTGGTCCTGCCCCAGGATTGAGAAATATTGGGGAGAAGTTCTATCATTAATTTCAAAGATAATAGGAGACCCGACCCTGGAGGCCCGCGATCCGGCGCGGGTCTTGCTGCATCTGACGGCTCGCTCGGTGGGGAAATACAAAAGATCCTTACAGGTTCACTTGCTAAACGCAGCTAAATTAGTGATCCCCAGGTTTTGGAAGCAAAAGAACCCCCCATCTGTGAAGGACTGGGTTAGGGAAGTGCTACATATCAGCGAGATGGAGGATCTAACCCTTGCCTTAAATGATAGGGATGAGTGCTACAGGTCCACCTGGTTGCCCTGGTTGATGTTTCAGGAGTCGAATGAGTTCAGGCGGTTGCTCTCCGAGTAGTGTGGTGTTGGGTCTGGACCCGTCCCCTGGGTCAGACTCTTCACAGGTTTTGGGCCTCTGCATTGCATCGTACGTTCCGTGTTTACTCTGGTTGGGACTGTTATCCGCTCAGCACCCATTCGGGTCCTGTCCCTGGGACTCCGGACATTAGAGTCACGGGCTAATATAAAATGCTGACGATCAAACTGCATGTGTGGATGCTCTGTTCATGGAATGTGTACCTCGCTGAACACCGTTGACCCCCTACCCCCCCTTCTCTTCCCCTTTCCCCTATGACCCACTCCTGCATTTTGTATCCCCCCCCCCACACATTTCTCCTTTGTTGATGTATTCTAATGTTATATGTACAAAATCCTTGTCAAAAATAAAGAATTTAAAAAAAAAACAAAAGGGTTAAAAGTAGTTAAAAAAGCTATGCATGCTGGGTATTGTTCTGCTCAGGGGACCTTGTTCTTTCAGATTTAGCTTGTTTTTTCTTGTCTGCATATTGATGTTTTAGGAAAAGGTGTTTTTTATTCTGCTTTTTTATACATTTTTTTAGGGAAATTCTTCGAGGGATTACTTCCAGAAAGATGAGCCCACTACAACAAGCTGGGTACACATAGAAAGCTTAACATGTGTACTTTCAGGGAATATATGTTTTGTGTTTAGGTTGAAAAATCGCAAGGTGTGCACTTTGTCTGCAGAGCTGAAATTTTCAAGGAAAATTACCATTACACACATGCTTTACTTTGGGGTGTTTGGCAACTCTTCCCTTGACAGGACCTATGCATGTTGGGTATTGTTCTGTTCGGGTGATGTTGCTTTTTCAGATTTAACTTGTTTTTTCTTTTTTGTATATATCGTTTTTTTTTAGGAAAAGGTGGCTTTGATTCTGCTTTTGTATCCTTTTTTAGGGAAACTCTTTGCAACCAAAGAATACACTGAGGGATTACTTCCAGAAAAATGTGGCCACATCCACAAGCCTGATACGTCTAGAAAGCTTGAGGTGTGTACTTCCAGAGAATATATAGTTTGCTGGGGGTATTTCAAATGTAAAGGGTTGTTTTCATTGAAAAACTGCAAGGTGCGCATAGCGTATTGTATTTTATCTGAAAATCCCCTAAAGCGCTGTTTCAGTTTGGGGACGTGTTCTGGGCAGGAAAGAGTGTCTACCAACACATGTCTGGTATCGCTGTAACTGGGAGAAATTGGGATTTTACACGCAATAAGATTTTATTGATGAACTTACATTTTTTATTACTAAAAACACTACAAATGATAAAAAATAGATTTTTATTTTTTTTTTTTTTGCTCATATTTCACCCAAAAATATTTAAAATACACCTAAAAAATGACAAACAAGACATTTCATGTTGAAGCCCAGACTCTGCTGAAAAAAACAATATATAATTTTCCTGGGAAATCCCTTCAAAAATCACATTTGAACATGCGTAGTGCAAAATAGTGATAAATGGTCTGGCAACAAAGGGTGACAAAAACTCCAGGTAGGCTGGCACTTAAAGGGTTAAAGATTCACAGGAAGCCAAAGTGGGGCATGGAGCATTTTATGATGGGGGGATAGCACATAGTGGGGTATGACTCCTAATGGAGGAGGTGTGGCGGGACCTTCTCTGGCCCAGAGTTGAAAGAGTGGGCAGCGGCTGTTACCTGACCACAGAGTCTTTTAACTATAGAGCCAAAAGTGCAGACGTGTAGCCTGGCCAAACACTCAGCTTTTTCCTCAGCAAAAATTCTCTCATGCTCAAAAAAAAAAAAAAGAGGATTAAAAAAAAATAAAAAGTAAGTTGTATGTTAAAAAGCAAACCTTTCAGGGAAAGCGAGGCTCTCTCAAGAGAATTTGCAGCAGCCGGATCCCCAGAGCAGATCTGCTGCAGAAATGTGTCAGCATGGTGATTCCACAGGCAGCACGCAAAGCTGTAAATTTCTGAAGACAGCTAAAGAAAAAAAACAAAAAAAACTAATTAGTCTAGGACAGAAAATACCATTTTGTGATTACTCACCTGTAAAATGGGTATTATAAGTATGTCACACACCCCGCTTCCACTATTCATGACATATGGGTTATGGTCCAGTAGAGGGCGAACTTCTGCAGAGATGAAAGCAAAAAAGAAGCCCCTCCCGGTCCATAAATACCTGGGACCTCCCACACATTCCACAGTATATGACAGCAGAAAGGGGACCAGGAAGAGACAATAAAACATTCTTAACAATAAAAGGTTCACCATATCCAGATCCAGAAGATCAAAGGGCGGGATGAAGCGGGGTGTGTGACGTACTTCCAATAACCATTTTACAGGTGAGTAATCACAAAATGGTATTATTCCAAGTATGTCACACACCCCGCTTCCACTATTCATGACATATGGGACATCCAATAGCAGTGTCCGTCATGGGTGGGGATCCAAATACAGCAAAAAAATGCACAAATTTAAACCACTGCAGCTTGCAGAACCTTGCGGCCAAAAACAGCATCCGCTGAGGCCCGCACATCAACCTTAAAAAACTTGGAAAAAGTATGAACGGAAAAAACCAAGTAGAAGCCTTACAAACTTGTTCAACAGAAGCCTGGTGCTGAAAAGCCCAGGAAGCCCTAACAGCACGAGTAGAATGAGCAGTGGTCTTAAAAGGAGGAACCCTCCCCTTAGCGGAATAGGCCCCAACAATGGCCTGACGTATCCATTTACTAATGGTAGACTTGGCTGGCGCCAAACCTTTCCTGGGCCCGGAGGGCACCACAAACAAGGCGTCCGTCTTACGAAAAGGAGAAGTAGCCACCAAATAGTACTTCACACAACGAACCACATCCAAAGAGTGCAAAACCCTCTCCTTGTCATTGCTAGGCTTAGGACACAAGGAAGGGAGAACTACATCCTGATTGAGATGGAAGGCAGAAACCACCTTAGGAAGGAAATCTGGTTTAAAGTGAAAAACCACCTTGTCCTGGTTTCGCTCAAAGTAAGGGGCCTGAATAGACAGAGCCGCCAACTCAGAGACACGCCGAACAGAGGTAATAGCCACCAAAAAGGCAACCTTTTGAGTGAGCACAGAAAGTGCCACATCCTCAAAAGGAGGCCCCTGTAGGACCGAGAGAACCAAATTTAGGTCCCAAACGGGAACCAAAGGCTTTCTAGGGGGCCGAACATGAGTGACCCCTGGAAAAAAGTGTGGACCAGATGATGCAAAGCAAAGGACCTTTGAAAAAAGACAGCCAGGGCAGAAACCTGACCCTTCAAAGTACTGAGCTGGAACCCCAGATCCAGACCGTGTTGTAGAAACTCCAAAATCCTAGGAATCGAAAACACCTTGCAAAGGTAAGGCCCTAGCCTCACACCAGTCAATATAGGACCGCCAAGTCCTATAGTAAACGTTAGAGGAAGACCTCTTCCTAGCTCTAATCAATGTCTGAATAACCGCCTCCGACAAACCTTCCTCCCTCAGGATGAAGGTTTCAGCAGCCACGCCGTCAAAGCAAGCGTTTGTAAATTGGGGTAACGTAGCTGACCCTGAGAGATCAGATCCGGAAAAAGGGGCAGCCTTTACTGATCTACCGCCAGTCCGCCAGAAGGGGAGAAACAGGTACAGAAACCCCAGATCCCTCCAGGCAAGTGACAAGGCATCCACTGCCAGGGCCAGAGGATCCCGAGAAAGAGATGCAAAGGTTGGGAGCTTGTGATTGTGCCGAGAAGCAAAGAGTCCGGAGTCCCCCACCTGTGACACAGGGACCGAAACACTCTGTGGTTGAGAGACCATTCCCCTCGGCGAGAGAATTCCCTGCTCAGGGAGTCCGCCTCCGTGTTCTCCACTCCCGGAATGTACACTGCCGAGATGCAAGGAACATTGCTCTCCGCCCATGTTAGAATCAGAGAGACTTTCCTGAGGGCACTCCTGCTGCGAGTCCCTCCTTGGTGATTGATGTAAGCTACCGCAGTTCGATTGTCTGATCGAACCTGAACCGGTAAGCCCTGTAGGTGAAGTGTCAGACGTGACAGAACCAAATGGATAGCTCTGAGCTCCAAGACATTGATGGGGGTGTGAGCACCCTGAGGACCCCACAACCCCTGGAACTGATGATCCTTCCAGAAACCTCCCCAGCCCGACAGGCTGGCATCCGTGGTAACCGTCTCCCAACAAGGGGCCAGAAAGGATCTTGGTTCCAGCCACCACTGAAGGGACTGCCGAACCCTGGGAGACATCAGAAAACACTGATCCAAGGACTGTGGACATCTGTCCCATTTCAGCAATAGATGGAGTTGGAGCGACCTCATGTGGAACTGAGCAAAGGGGACTGCCTCGAAGGAGGTCACCATCAAACCTACCAGAGTCATCCCTAGCCGGATAGAAGGGCGAGGACTGGTCAGGAGAACACGTATCAGATCCTGAACCCTCTGCACCTTTGGCTGAGGTAGGAACACTCTGGCCTGACTGGTATCCAGATGCATGTCCAGAAAAGAGATCTCCCTTGATGGGGAGAGAGAAGACTTGGGGTGGTTGATCACCCATCCAAACCTTTCCAGCGTAGTCACCACCGTCCTGGTGTCCACCTGGCAGAGGGAAGAAGCTGTAATGAGTAGGTCCTCCAGATACGGCACAATGCGAATGCCCTGGGCTCTGAGCAGGGCCATTATGCCCGCCAGAACCTTGGTAAACACCCTCTGTGCCGAGGTCAGCCCGAACGGGAGGGCCACAAACTGAAAATGTTGATCTCCAACCATGAACCAGAGAAATCTCTGGTGTGCTGGGAAAATTGGTACATGAAGGTAAGCATCCTTGATGTCTATGGATGTCATGAAATCCCCCTGATGAAGGGAACCGATAGCTGAGCGCAGAGTCTCCATGCGGTTCTGATGAACCTGTTGAGAAGCTTCAAATCTAGAATGGGTATTATGGAGCCATCCTTTTTGGGAACCGTGAAGAGGTTGGAATAATAGCCCCGGCCTCTCTCTGAAAGAGGCACCGGGCATATGACCGCCATGTCCAGGAGATTCTTTAGAGCCAACAGGAGCCCCTGCGCCGCCCGAGGATCCGATGCCCTGTTTCCCCGAAAATAAGACATCCTCCAAAAATAAGGCCTAGTGCCTGCTTTCGGAGGATATCGTTATATAAGTCATCCCCCGAAAATTGTATTGTAACCACTAGGGGGCGTAATGACGGGGCACGTAAGGGGGGAGCTCCAGGGAGGTGGAGGAGACGCACGCTGTGCCATATTTCCGGGGAAAAATTAATCTAAGACAGTGTCTTATTTTCGGGGAAACAGGCACCTTAGGAATCTGGGAGGAGGCCGGTACTCGAACTCCAGTTTGTACCCAGACGAGACCACTTCCAATATCCACTTGCCTGGGACCAGACCTGGAAGAAGAGCCGCAGCCGTCCCCCCACCTGTAAGGGTGAGGGCGCTCCTCATTGCTGAGCTGGCTTGGCAGTGGGCTTGGGCTTGGAACCCCAGGTAGAGGCTGGAAGGGGGCGTCCCCTGCCTCTGTTTCAGGAATCACCTCTGAAGCTAGAGTAGGCAAGACCTCTGCCCACTCTGGCACCGTGAAAGGAAGGATTGAAGGAGCTTTCCCCCCCGAAAGAAGCGACGCTGCTTCTTACGCTGAGGTAGCTTCCCACCTTTCGCCACAGAATCCAATTTGTCACCAAACAACCGCATACCCAGGAAGGGCAGTGCTGTAAGTGATTTCTTGGCCGCTATGTCAGCCGCCCACTGGCCTAGCCATACCGAACAACGCATGGCCACCAGCAGAGCCGAGGTTCTACTACACATGATAATAGTGTCATCCATAGCCGCCAACACAAAGTTCATGAACAATTCACACCTCTTAAGGGCTGTGAATTCAACACTGGCCGGGTTGAGTTGGGACCCTTTTAACATGTCCCTAACCTCAGACCTGGTAGCCACAGCCACGAGTGCAAATGCACAAACAGGCCGCAAGGCTGAACCCACATTGGCAAAGGCATGGCATGCCATCTGATCAATGCGCTTATCCTCGCCATCCTTAAGGGTAGTGGCATCAGGAGTATGTACAACGGAGGTGTTGGACAACCCTAAGATGGGCGCATCGACCTCGGGAGGGGAAGACCATCGCTTCACCGCGTCCGCCGGGAAGGGATACTTCCTATCCCATCCCTACAGGACACCGGGAAGCCAACTCGGCTTCTCCCATTCTCTAAGAATCATGTTATCAAAATGATCCTGATTTGGGAACTCCAAGCGGGGCTTAGATGACCCAAAGAATTTCCCCTTCTTTGGAGGGGCTCCGCTGGTGGGGAAATATCCAGAACCTCTAAGAGATGGGCCAGGACTTTGGGGGTATCCACAGCATACCCCAGCTCCTGTCCGGCATCAGAATCAAAGAAATGCAGTTCTGTTCTTTAGTCTCAGAATCCTCAAACAATTCCCCCTCCTCAAGAGGGGAATAATCACCCAGTCAAGGGAGTCATTCTTGCCTTCTTGCCCACTGAGCTAGAAATAATTTTCTCGAGGTTGGCCAGCCTAGCACATACCTCAGAGTGCAACTCCCCACTAATGACCATGTCACTTTGGGTACGGATAATGCGGGGCGGGGAAAAAGATGAGACGGGCGGCACTGACCCAGACGCCTGGGACCCCGACTGCCGCTTTATGGCCTGTTGCGCACATGGTATGCAAATTACTCTAGGGACCCTAGGACTGGGAGAAACCCCTTTTAAGCAAGGCACAGGGAGTCCTCCTGACAGACACAAGATATGGGCAATAAGCACATGCACCCACACACATTGTATGATATATACATGTAATAATAAAACCAACAAGCAGAGGGAGCCAGCGCTGCCCCAAGCGGAGACTGGGGCATATGGGCAGCATAGCAAGAAGGGGAGGGGGGGGCTCAAAAAGGGCACTCACGCAAGTCCAAAATGGCGTCAGGCACCAGCCAGCAGCTCCGTGTGAAGGAAGGAGAGAGAAGAAGGGGCGGGCCAGCGCGAATCGTGCGCTGCGCCAGGCCCCGCCCCCTCCCTCCGAGTCCATCAGTGCGGTTCCCATCATTAGGATGGGTCTGCAATGGCGCCAAAAAAAAGGGGGAGGGGCAGGCAGCGGCAACGCTCGAGCGCCCGTCCCCGCCCCCTCACAAATGCAGCCTGAGGAGGAGAAGCTCCCCAAGCTGTAGCAGAGCGCGAGGTCAGCAAACGTGAAGCACCAATGCGCACAAAACACACACACACATACACACATCTAATGTGAAAGCAGAAAGGCCACCCACTCCCCCCTCGCTGGAGGGTTAACAGAGGGGACCCGGAAGGGGGAGAATCCCTCACCATGAGGTGTACGGGAAGTAAATAGGGACAGGGCATCCCAAACCGGGATCATCAACCCGGATACCGCCTACCCCCTTGTATGGGGTCTAACGGGGGAGCATGGCTCCCTAAAACACCTATTAAGGTGTTGCCTACCCTCACCCGGACCTGAAGCCAAGGCTGGGAGGCTAGTATTGGACTTACTGTATAAAGGTCCGGGCAGAAATAGAGCAAAAAATGGCCGGGCTTACCTGCAAGGAAGAGCAGCATACATCTTCTGACTTGCTCGCCGTCCTGCAGAGAAGGAACTGGGGAATGTGTGGGAGGTCCCAGGTATTTATGGACCGGGAGGGGCTTCTTTTTTGCTTTCATCTCTGCAGAAGTTCGCCCTCTACTGGACCATAAATGTCATGAATAGTGGAAGCGGGGTGTGTGACATACTTGGAATAAGGACCATTGCAACAGACCTACTGTAACAGCTGTGGTTCGCTTAAGCTTGTATGGCAGGGGATAGGTGGTGTTTAATTGTCCGTTTTCCTAATTTACAGGATCGGGGGCAAAAATGCACCATGGTAGTGTCCACCAAGACATGACCCTACTGGAAGCAGCCAGAGCCCTTTGGTGTAATGTTAACCCTTTTCTAGGTTTCTTCCTGTAGACAAATGCAGTAACATTTTTTTCAATCTAATTAAAGCAGACCATAACCCACATTTTTACCTAGCATCTCCTGAATTGCTCCCCCTATGAGGAGTACTTTTTGCCAATTGTTAATGCTCCTGCTTCACTCTAATGCCAGATAAGTCTGCCTGTTTTAGCTGTAAAACTCTACCTCCATCATTCCCACTGTTGTGCGTGTGGCAATGATGTCAATGACTGAACACCTGGCAGCTCACACCGAGGGACAGCAAAAAAAAAAAAAAAAAACTGTGTTCCAGGATGATCTAAAAAGCGAAAATATCAATTTCTAGTTCTACACCCTAAAAAGGGAATATCGGCAGGGGTTTTGGTGCGCTTTAAGGAGGATTTAGCCTATGCCATTTAAGTTTCAATCTCCGCTAGTCATCTACACAAGGTTTCAAATTTATATTTCCATCATGTATTGCCTATTAGTCCATGTCTAGACCCCAAAAGATGATAAAAAGTAATCAAAGACTGTGCAGAAATAATAACATTAAATACAGTACTGTTACGATAGTGGGCAGGCACAACTGTAAATTGTGAAAAATCTTCTGCACAGTGCCTAGTTTTTACAGTCTCCTTCTTACATAATGTCCTAGCTAACAGGTCCCCAAAAACGACATGTGGGACCGATTCCCAAGAGCCATGTCTTACCTGGTTGTTGTAACAGATTTTTACCAAGAGAGAGATGTAAATGTTAATCAGTTTAAACTCTCTATACATTATTCAATGTATTTATTGTTTAATTGAAAAAGGCCCAGCAGAAGGGGTAGAGCTCCCTAAGAATTTGGAATGTCTCTTAAAAGAGTATGAAATATCCAAGGTTTTGTTCCTCTTCCAGTGGAAATCTCCTCCTATCTGTCTTTATGACGGGAACATTGATGAGCGACATAGAAAGCCAAATGGAGGGGGGAGTACACATCAGCCGGAGGGATGAAACGATGGCTTGTGCGTGCAACGTGGGATTGTCAGAAAGACAAGTTTCACAGCAATCCTGGGAAATTGACACATTTAACAACAGGACATCGCAAATCACAAGACCACTAGCACTTATAAATTAGAGCCAGTGGTTGTTCCTCTAGAGACACATTGGTGTGTACATTTTTTGGTCTAGAGACTGAGAAGAAAAGTTCAGTAGTACCTGTAGCACTGATATATAGCACTATATAGCACATGTAGCACTATATATATATATATAGATATTTATTTATTAGATTAAGGCGTGAACATGAAAAGGGGCATTGAATTGGAACCTCACAGGGGGAGAAGACCATCAGGAATAGTTCAGTTTTGTGCTGAGTAAGAAAATAAGAGTTTGAAAGCCACGAAAGCCACATAAGTTTACTAATACTCAGTCCATAGGGGTGGTAAAGGAGCAGCTAAAAGGTAAGCCAATGGGAATGGCTCCACTGAGCAATGCATCAAACATATGTAAACTATAGAATGTGAATAATTTGGAGTTCCTTGTCTAACACCAAGAAAATACACAATATATAATATAATGGTGGTGTGCAAGGTAGAAGTGGGGTACAGGGGTAAGACAAGGAAATACAACAATGACCACACTGCATATAAAACCCACAATATTATGAATCAAATGTAACAGACAAGTAAATGAACACACAGATGCAGGAATACATTGTGAGCTTACAATCTAAAGGGAGGTCGATACAATAGACCTGATCTCAAAGGATATGTACTAAGCAGGTGCTCAGTGTTCTGAGCGAGTATAAAACTTTAAAATGGGTGGGTTAAGTCAGAAGATAGCCCCTCCTAAGTAGATGTGCTTTATGGGTGCTTTTGAAGTTTTAAGGCAAGGGGAGTGAGGAATTGTATGAGGAAGGGCATTTCAGAGGAGCGGAGCGGCACTGGACGCGAGAGTGGGAGGGAGTGATCAAGGTACAGGAGATCACGAGCAGAGCGGAGACTGCGCCTGGGTTGGCATTTTTGGACTAGTGTGGAAATGTATGAGGGGGCTCCATTGTAGAGAGCCTTGGAGGTTATAGTTATTAATTTGAATTATTTCAGAAAGTGGGAGCCAGTGGGGAGATTGACAGAGAGAAGAAGCAGAGGACGAGTGAGAGGATATGTAGATCAGGCAGTTGAGGAGAGATTTCAGGGGTACCAGTCTATTAGCCGGTACACCACTGAGAATGGTGTTGCAGTAGTCGAGGCGAAAGATGGTCAGCGCATGCACTAACAATTTAGTGGTATTAGGTACAGATGCGGGCAATATTTTTGGGTTGGAGGTGGCTAGTGACAGAATGTGTGGGGTAAATGAAAGAGGGGAGTCCAGTATATATAAATAGTAAGTTGATTTCTGCACAGCTAGATGTGTTGCTGCTCTGTAACAGATTTTTCCTACAGTAACACAAAGTAATCAATGGCCAGGTTTATGCAAGTTTATTAAAGCGGACCTTCACCCTGAATAAGAGCATATCTTATATGTTTCCCCCACCCTGTACATACAGATTGCCCACATTAAAAATAATTCTACCTGCATCTACTGCATGTTATGAGCCTTTAAACATCCAAGATGGCGGCTCATGGATCATCAGGCAGGATGCAAACAGGAAGTGTCTTCTGACTGTGCTGCTCTGCTCCTGAACCCAGCTCTGCTCTGTCTGTGGGAAGCACAGCTATAACCCCACCTCCTGCACTTTATTCCACTCTCTTCTGCTCAGTATATGATGCTTCTGAGCCAAGATGGTGGTGCCCATATCCTAGACTCCTGAACAGAGTTGCAGCCCAGTGGGGGGAAGAGTAATAAGTGAATAAAAACTTAACATAAAAAAAGCTATTCCTCAGCATCTAAAATTATTATAAGGGTTTGGGCCTTTCATTAAATCATGCTAAAGGTCCGGTTTAAATATTAAAGGACAATAATTGTTGCCCTGTGGAAAGGAACTGGCAGCCAAGTAGGTAACACTAAGGTTTGCTGTAAACCAAGAGCTATAAATGTAGCACTCGTCACCCACCGTAAAAATCAAAGTTAAAAGTACAAAAGATGCCGTGCTGAACTTGCCTAAATCAAAGATAAATTGGCACTCAGTATTCAGTCACATCACATCACCCGGCAGATAAATCTAATGGAAAAGTCAGGCAGTGGATTCTTCAGACAATGACTGACTGACAATGATTTATTTCACAGAGTTCAAAGTACTAACCAAAAAAATGACCCTGTCCTCAAACTCCTGCCGAGTCTTAAAATGCTGAATGATTTTGCAAGCTAGGGGCCACGGCGTGGAGGCACTTCCTACCAGCGGTTCGCACAAATGGCTGTGTGCTGCTGACGCTTCAGTGTTCATTATCAGGAGGAACAAGAAGACACTGACAGATCTTTCTACTGGAAGCCACGGGCTCTTTTTTATTGCCCCATTTTTAGGTCTCCCAGAGAGTAAATTAATTTAACAGCAAATCCTTGAGGACTAAAAGGTAATGACAGGCATTCCTGTATCATGAATACTCTCTAGTCCCTGTTACATCCATGGAGGCATTCTGGTTCCTAAATACAGAATGTGAGGCTAAATATTCTCAAATGTATGCTGTGCTTAGACACCTCCAGGACTGGTAACTAGGGTATTGCATTGAAACAGGCTCCCCCTCATAACAGGGACAGACTTGGCAAGGGTAGGAAAAATACCGTTTTGTGAGTACTCACCTTTAAAACGGGTATTATGAGTGTGCCATACACTCCACTTCGGTCTTCATGACATCTGGGTAATCTCCAGTAGAGGGCGAACTTCTGCAGAGATGAATATGCATATATACCTGGGACCTCCCACCAATTCCCCAGTGTATAAAAGCAGTAAAGGGACCAGGAAGAACCAAATATAACGTTAACAATCAAAACCAATGGTTCACCATATAAAAGCCCCAGAATACCTGAAAAAAAGGGGAGGGGCGAAGTGGAGTGTATGGCACACTCATAATACCCGTTTTAAAGGAGAGTACTCACAAAACGGTATTATTCTAAGTGTGCCATACACTCCACTTCGGTCTTCATGACATCTGGGACATCCAATAGCAGTGTCCATCATGGGTGGGAACCAGAAACAGTAAACAATGTACCAACTCAAACCACTGCAGCTTGCAGAACCTTGCGGCCAAAAACAGCATCCACTGAAGCCCGCACATCAACCTTGTAAAACTTGGAAAAAGTATGAACGGAAGACCAAGTAGCAGCCTTACAAACTTGTTCAACAGAAGCCTGGTGCTGAAAAGCCCAGGACGCACCGACCGCACGAGTAGAGTGCGCAGTGACCCTAAAAGGAGCAGTCCTCCCCTTAGCAGAATAGGCCCCAACAATGGCCTGACAAATCCATTTGCTAATCGTAGACTTAGCAGGCGCCAACCCTTTCCTGGGCCCGCAGGGCACCACGAAAATAGCGTCCGTCTTGCGGAAGGAAGAAGTAGTCACCAAATAGTACTTCACACAGCGAACAACATCCAAATTGTGCAGAACCCTCTCTTTGTCATTGTTAGGCTTAGGGCACAAGGAAGGGAGAACAATATCCTGATTGAGGTGGAAAGCAGACACCACCTTAGGAAGGAAATCCGGCTTAAAGCGAAAAACCACCTTATCCTGGTGTCTCTCAAAGTAAGGGGCCTGAATCGACAGAGACACGCCGAACAGAGGTAATAGCCACCAAGAAAGCAACCTTCTGAGAGAACCGAAAGAGCAATATCCTGTAGCGGCTCAAAAGGAGGACCCTGCAGAGCCGAAAGAACCAAATTCAAATCCCAAACAGGAACTACAGCCTTCCGAGGGGGCCGCACATGTGCCACCCCTTGGAAAAAGGTCTTAACCAGCGGGTGTAAAGCAAAAGACCTCTGGAAGAAAACCGACAGAGCAGAAACCTGTCCTTCCAAAGTACTAAGCTGGAACCCAAGATCCAGATTATGCTGAAGAAACTCCAAAATCCTGGGTATAGAAAAAACCCTGCAAGGCAAGGTCCTAACCTCACACCAATCAATATAGGACCTCCAAGTCCTATAGTAAATGCCAGAAGAGGACCACTTCCTAGCCCTAATCAGGGTCTGAACAACAGCCTCAGACAAACCTTCCTCCTTCAAGATGAAGGTTTCAGCAGCCAAGCCGTCAAAGCCAGCGTTTCTAAATTGGGGTAAAGTAGATGACCCTGAGACAGCAGGTCCGACAACAAGGGAAGCCGGTACTGGTCTACGGCCATCCTTACGACGTCTGCGTACCAAACCCTTCTTGGCCACCTTGGAGCCATCAGAATCGCTGGTGCCCCTTCTAGAACCAGTTTGCGAACTACCTTGCCCAGCATGGAGACGGGTGGAAACAGGTACAGAAACCCCAACTCCTTCCAAGCCAGTGACAAGGCATCCACAGCCAGAGACAGAGGATCCTGAGACAGAGACACAAAGGCCGGAAGTTTGTGATTGTGCCTCGACGCAAAGAGATCCACCTCCGGAGTCCCCCACTTGCGGCAAAGATCCAGAAAAACCTCGAGATTGAGAGACCACTCTCCGTGGCGAGAGGATCCCCTGCTCAGGGAATCTGCCTTCGTGTTCTCCACTCCCGGAATGTAGACTGCCGAAAGGCAAGGAACATTGCTCTCCGCCCAGCGCAGCATCAGAGCTACTGCCGTCCGGTTGTCCGAACGAACCTGAAGACCCCGTAAATGTGGGGTCAGCCGAGCCAGAACCAGTTGAACGGCTCTGAGCTCCAAGATATTGATGGGGGTGTGAGCCTCCTGGGGACCCCACACCCCGCTGAACTGATGACTCTTCCAATAACCTCCCCAGCCCGACAGGCTGGCATCCGTGGTAACCGTCTCCCAACAAGGGATCAGAAAGGATCTGCCCTTCACCAGATTGCTTGAGTCCAGCCACCACCGAAAGGACTGCCGAACCCTGGGAGACAACCTTTCCCTGGGAAAGGTTGATCCAATGACTGAGGGCACCTGTCCCAATACGTCAATAGGTGAAGTTGAAGAGATCTCATGTGGAACTGTGCAAACACCACCGCCTCGAAGGAGGATACCATCAAACCCACCAGTTTCATCCCCTGTCGGATAGAGGGACAAAGACTGCCCAGAAGAAGGCAGATCAGGCCCTGAATCCCCTGCCCCTTGGATTGGGGTAGAAACACTCTGGCCCGAATGGTATGCCCAGAAATGAAATCACACGAGACGGGGAGAGAGAAGACTTCCCTGATGGAGGGAAGAAGCTGATATCAACAGATCGGCACAATGTGAATGCCCTGAGATCTGAGCAATATGCCCGCCAAAACCTTGGTGAAGAGCCTTGGTGCTGAGGTCAGACCGAAGGGAAGAGCTACAAACTGATAATGTTGATCCTCCACCGCAAATCGGAGGAATCTCTGATGTGCCTGAAAAATCGGAACATGCAGATACGCATCCTTGATGTCTATGGATGTCATAAAATCCCCTTGGCAAAGGGAATTGATAGCCGAGCGCAGAGTCTCCATGTGGAACCTTTTGGCTCTGATAAATCTGTTGAGAACCTTGAGGTCTAGAATGGGTCTCACCGAACCCTCCTTTTTGGGAACCGTGAATAGGTTGGAGTAGAAGCCCCTGCCTCTCTCCGACAGAGGCACTGGGCATAAAACCCCCATGTCCAGAAGGTTTTTACTGCTAACAGGAGCCCCTGTGCAGCCTGAGGGTCCGAGGGCACCCGAGACCTTAAGAATCTTGGGGGCGGCCAGTACTCGAACTCCAGTTTGTACCCAGGGGAGACCACTTCCAAGATCCACTTCCCTCCCGGGCCCAGACCTGGGAGAATAGCTGCAGCCGTCCCCCCACCCTTGCAGGTAAGGGCGCCCCTTCATTGCTGAGCCGGTTTAACGGCAGGCTTGGGCTTGGAACCCTAGGCAGGCGCGGGACGTGCCCGACCTCTGCCTCTGTTCCAGGACGAGCCCCTGACACCTGAGAAGGCCAAACCCCTAGTCGCTCTGGCCCCTCGAAAGGAAGGAGTGAACGAGTCGGCCCCCCCAAAGGGACGGCACTGTTTCCTCCGCTGAGGTAACTTACCTCCTTTAGCAACAGGATCCAATTTATCTCCAAACAGCCGCGAACCCAAGAAGGGAAGAGCTGTGAGCGACTTCTTGGCCCCAACGTCCGCTGTCCACCGGTGCATAGCCACCAGCAAGGCTGAAGTCCTACTACACACGACAATAGAGTCTTCCATCGCAGCCATGATAAAATCCATGAACGATTCGCATTTCTTAAGGGTAGCGAACTCAAACTGAGAGTTATTCAGCCAGTCCCTGATAAGAGACCTGGTAGCAAGCGACACCAGGGCAGATGCACTAACAGGCCGCAGGGCCGAGACCACGTTGGCAAATGCGTGGCACGCCATCTGATCAAGGCGCTTATCCTCGCCATCCTTAAGGGAAGTGGCGTCAGGGGTGTTCAGAACAGAAGAGTTGGTCAAACCTAAGACAGGCGCGTTGACCTCGGGAGGAGAAGACCAGCGCTTAACCGCCTCCACCGGAAAAGGATATTTCTTATCCCATCCCTGAGAGGCACACCAGGAAGCCGACTGGGCCTCTCCCATTCTCTAAGGATCAGCGCATCAAAATGACCCTGGGTAGGAAATTCCAGACGGGGCTTGCAGGCCCAAAAAAATTCCCCCTTCTTAAGAGGGGGCGCCTCAGGCGGTTCAATATCCAACACCTCCAAAAATGTGACAAAACAGTGGCCGTATCTACGGCATCCCCCAGCGCCTGCCCGACATTGGAATTCCCAGACTGAACATAGTCAGCCTCTGTTTCCTGATACAATTCCCCCTCCTCTAACGGGGAATAATCTGACAAATCAGCGGACTCGTCGTCAACATCCCACAATGGCTGGGGCGACGACAAATGTCTCTTTTTAGCCTGTGCCTTCTTGCCCACCGTGCTAGCAATAATTTTCTCGATGCTGGCCAATCTAGCCCAAACATCAGAAAGCGACTCCCCGCTGGTACCAATGTCACTTGGGGTACGGATATGGTGGGGAGGGGAAGGCGATGAAGCGGGAGGAGCCGACCCAGAAGGCTGGGTACCAGACTGCCACGTTATGGCCTTTTGTGCGCATGGTATACAGATCGGCACATTCTCCCCCGTAAGGGATACCCCGCACCCCACACATGGCCCAGATTGTCCCAGAGGGATCCCGAGCCCAGTATCCTGCGGAGCCTCCATATGGCGAATTTTTGTGGTCAGTCGCAAGACCGCAAGGAATTACGCCTAAGCAACCTGGGATGCCCCTTAAAAGTCCCAGTGGGAGGATTTTTGTGGTGGACAATTTTAAACTAGGGACCCCAGGACCAGGAGGGACCCCTTAATATGCACATATACAGGGCAACCTGTAACACACAAAACAAGCAACATAAGTGCAGAGCTATGTAAAAATGGCCATAACCTTACATTGAAAAAGACCACAGCATTTGATCTTGCAGCCACACAATATGTAAATACATGTATCCCAGTCAGGCAGTGTAATTAACACACACACACACACTCTAGACCAGTGGGGGCCCCTGCTAAAGAGGAGCCCCCACACACACAAGCTAAGGAAGTGGCCATCGGGCCCTTACCACACCTGCACAAGAAGATGGCCCCCACAAAGCTGTATGAGGAGGGAGAGCAGGGGGAGGGCGGGCCAGCGCAGAACGCGCGTTTTGCCGAGGCCACGCCCCCCTCCCAGCAACGCGGACATGAGCAAAGCAATCGCGCCAAAGAAGGGGGCTACTTCCCCCTTCTTCCCCCTTCCCGAACGCAGCCAGAGGGGGAGAAGCTCCCCCAGGCTGCACTAGTCCCTGGTATACCGATAAGGCAGTCTGCACACTCACACACAAAGTAAAAACACTAAGCACACAGGGACACAAGCTGGGGAAAACGAAATATCGGCCAGGCCAGGCAACTCTCCCCCCCCCCCCCCCCGCCAGAGCCGGCCATAAGCCTAGAGGGACGGGGCATCCCACACCAGGATCACCAAGAAACCTGAATAACCGCATACCCCATAGTGAGGTCTCACGGTGGAGCAGTGCTCCTGCTGCACCCATAGGGCGCTCCTACCTTCACCAGGACCCGCAGCCTAAGCTGGGAGGCTCAATATAGGACAATTTAGAAGGGTCCTGTCAGTAATAGGGACAATAGAAGGCCGGGCGCAGGTCCAATGCATGAGAAATGAACAAAGAATGCTGCCATTGGTTGACAAAAACGAGAAGGCCCTTCCAGCACCAATGTAGACACTGCATGAAGATAGAGAGGCCAGGTCCTCAATTACATCACAAGTTCCAAGTGTCTGGAAACAATTTCCTATCCCCTTTGCATGTCAGCAAACTGTCAGAATCCCCTAAGTACCTTAAATCAATGTTGGGCCTGTGAGCAGGCTCAGATGTGCGTCAGTGAATGTGCAAAAAATAGCGCTATCCGCGTGACGACACTTTTGATGGTCCTTCTGGTTTGACCTTCGCGTTTATCCATTGTTTTTGTTTAGGCTTCTACACTGCCTGCCTTCTGACACTCAGCCTAATTTAAGTTTGCGAAACTTTACTCCCTGCCTTGACGGCTATCCCGTTTGGGCCCACAACTCCTGTGCTGCAACCTATCTCCTGGGTAACCGAGGAACCTCTTCACAATGGCACTGAGCTTTTACGCTGCACATCTGAGCTTTGCTTCCCCCGGTTAATAGCCGTATGCAAGAAGACGCATGTCTTCACCCAGAGGAACACCAACGTCAGGCATGCTAAACCTGACACATGCTTACACGCATCAGTGATACGCAGAGCATACACCTCCTACCATTGACGCTTTGACAGACTAAAAGCTCTGTGACCCAAAGATACAAAGAAAGAAACCCTTACCTCAATCCAGCATCGCTCTAAGTGGTCTGCGCATTCACCATACAGAGCTCCAAAGCGACATCCACCGGCTTGCGCACCACCCATTCACTTTCAGGTAAGTAGAGTTTTTTATGTAACACCCCCTTCCTGCTTCAGCACTAGGGGAGGGTGGCAGAGCATGGGGGGGGGGGGGGGGGGGGGCTTTAATGTAAGGCTCTAAAACACTGCATGGGCTTGGCTATATTCTAATTAGTTGTTTGTCCGGGATGATTTGGAAAAACAATTTCTTCTTCCCGGATATGGAATACCACAAAAGGTATATGGTTACCAGTGTCTCACAAACATACAGTATATAAATCCACCAACAAGCAGCAAATATGGAGAAAGTTCCCTATTCCCTGATGCCTAGTGAGCAGGCTGTGCCCATAAGTACAAGAGACAAGCTTATATAACAGTGCAAAAATAATAACAATAAAACCACAAGCCCTCCAAGAACAAGGGTAGCAAAGGCTGTACCAACAAACCACTTGCAGTCCATGCGTTCCATAGCCTAAATTTGAAACTGCAAACCGTCCAGTGTAACAGGCCTTTAAGGCAGCAGGCAGGAGGGACACATTGCAGCACCTTGTTTTCATCATTGCAGACACATATAAGGTGGGTTATAGGTGCTTGCTTTTCACCTTTGTGAACATGGGCATTGGAACGGGGTGGTTTGTCTACGATGCAAAAATTTGGAAACCCTTCCAAATATGCCAAATATTCCAAATATACAGTTTAAATAGCTATGTGCCATTACTATCTGCCATTTCTTTCCATGGCAGCCTCCAGAGGTTTTGGATAACGCTACCCATCAACATATCATGTACCCCAATGTCTATCACAGCAGGTGATGAGCATGCTTTGAATATGGATAGATGATATGCAGCAACAGGTGTGCTGTGACTGCCCTGAATTCTTGACTAGTTTTCAATATAACTGATTGTGTTAGCACTCGGCAATTTACCATGCCTACATTTTCTGTTTGGTGCTTCATTACAGCACCATTGTGTGCAGTAACATGGGAATCAACTTCTCAAAAATGAGAGCAAAGGCAAATTGAGTAATAATTAAATAAAACTACTGAAAGAGTGACATCTCTTCAGAAGCACACAAACATTTCATCTAAAAGCTGAAAAAATCATGTAATCAGAATTATTGCGTGGGTGTCCTCTTTATTCTCAGCTCAAGACTCCACTCTAATCTAAACAGCAAAACGGATAAACACCCTTTGAGCACTCCGCAGACAGGCAGGGATGCTGCAATCATTGACTTCTAGCGCTTTAAACATGCTGAGACACTAAAGTGTACAAAGTAGTTAGATTATGAGTGGAACTGAGGAGAAGCGCTCAGCCACAATGACTGCTGGGAGTTCTAATTCAGATCTAACTGGAGGGTGTTCTCTCTTTTCAGAAATGCTTTATCAAGAGCTCCTTGGGTTACTTAAAAGAAAGCTGTCATGGGAAACAACAGTGAGGCTGCCATTGCTTGAAGCAATGCAGAGTCCCACATCCCTGCTGCATTCCTATTATGAATTCCAGTCCACATAAAAAAACTCTACCGATATTGGGCTGGTTTATTCTATCCTGCAACCAGTGCATGTCACCTCCTCCATTTTCCAAAAGCGCCTGTTCCCTCATGATTGAGGCAAGTGGTACAAGCTGTAGTCTGGTAAAAAAAAAATAAAAGGCTTGTCCAATGATGATGAATGTCTGGGCCACTTCCTGGTCGCCTTACCAGAATTCTTTGTGGAAAGAGGTGCCCAACTACAAGGCCCTAAATACAGCTACCCACATGATCATGTGGGTAACATGCCTTTTCAGAGTGCTAAGTTGAAAACCCATGTCCAGACCATGCTGAAGAAACTCCAGAATCCGAGGGATGGAAAACACCCGACAAGGGAAGGCCCTAGCCTCACCCCAATAAATGTAGGTCCTCCAGGTCCTGTAGTAGATATTAGAGGAAGATTTCTTCCTAGCCCTGACAAGAGTCCGGACAACAGCTTCAGACAAACCCTTTTCTTTTAAGACGAAGGTTTCAGCAGCCACGCCGTCAAAACCAGAGTTTGTAAATTGAGGTAACAAAGCTGACCTTGTGTAATCAGATCCGGAACCGGAGGTAGCCCATATTGATCGACCGCCAGCCGCACGACGTGTGCGAACCACACCTGTCTAGGCCACCTTGGGGCCACCAGGAATGCTGGCACACCCTCGTAAGCCCGTACCACCTTGCCCGCCAAGGGAAAGGGAGGAACAGATACAGGAGACCGAGCTCCCGCCAGGACAGAGACATGGCATCCACTGCCAGAGCCAGAGGGTCCTGGGACAGAGACACAAATGCAGGGAGTTTGTGATTGTGACGAGAGGCAAACAGATCCACCTCCGGCATCCCCCACCTGTGACAGAGGGATAGAAAGACCTTGTTGCTGAGGGTCCATTCCCCCCGGCGAGAGGTCCCCCTGTTCAGAGAGTCCGCTCCCAGGTTCTCCACACCTGGGAAGTAAACTGCCGAGATGCACGGTACATAGCTCTCGGCCCATGGAAGAATCAGAGACACCTCCCGGAGGGCACTCTTGCTGCGAGTCCCTCCTTGGTGATTCGGGTCCAGCCACCACTGAAGGACCGCCGGACCAGAAGAGACAGAACACAAGTCTGATCCAGGGATAGAGGACATTTGTCCCAAACCGATATAAAGATGGAGCTGAAGAGGTCGCATGTGAAACTGAGCAAAGGGCACTGCCTCGAAGCAAGTCACCATCGAAACTACCAGCCTCATCCCCAGTCTGACGGACGGACGAGGGCTGGACAGAAGAAGACGAATTAGTGCTTGAAGAACATCCACCTTCGGCTGGGGCAGGAACACCCTGTTCTGAATGGTATCCAGAGTCATGCTCAGGAACGAAGCCACCCTTGACGGAGATAGAAAGGATTTGGGGTAATCGATTACCCACCCGAACCTCTCCAGCATCGCCACCACAGTCCAGGTGTCCAACTGGTGGAGAGGGGATGACGTAATGAGAAGGTCGTCCAGATAAGGCAAAATGTGAATGCCCTGGACTCTGAGAAGGGCCATCACACCCGCCAATACCTTGGAGAACACCCTGGGTGCCGAAGTCAGCCCGAAGGGAAGAGCCGCAAACTGGTAGTGCTGATTGCCTACCGCGAACCCGATGGAACCTTTGAACCTTTTGAGTTGACAGCAGAGCGCAGATTCTCCATACGAAACATTCTGGCTCTAATGAACCGGTTGAGAATTTTCAAGTCCAAAATGGGTCTTATGGATCCATCCTTTTTGGGGACCGTAAAAAAGGTTGGAGTAGTAACCCTGACCCCTCTCTATGGGAGGAACCGGACAACGACCCCCATATCCTGAAGGTTCTGCACCGCCAGAAACAGTCCTTGTGCTGCCCGGGGGTACCGTAGGAACCCGAGACCTGAGAAATCTGGGAGGAGGCCGGTATGCAAACTCCAGCTTGTACCCGGAGGAAACTACCTCCAGGATACAATTGTCTGTGACCTCTAGAGTCCAGACCTGAGCGAAGAGCCGCAGCCGTCCCCCCACCCGCAAGGGTGAGGGTGCCCCCTCATTGCTAAGCGGGCATGGCAACAGATTTGGCCTTTGCACCCCAGGAAGCCCCGGGTCGGGCACGTCCTCTGCCCCTACCCCAGGAATCTCCTCAGAAGACAGAGAAAGACAATCCCCTGCTTGTCGAGAGCCAGTTGAAAGAGTCTGAACCCTGAAAGGGCCGGCGCGGCTTCTTGCGTTGAGGTAACTTACCCCCTTTGGCAACAGAGTCTAAACGCTCACCAAACAGGCGCAGACCCGGGAAGGAAAGTCCTGTGAGCGCCTTCTTAGCCGCGTTATCGGCAGCCCACTGGCGCAACCAGACCGAACGGCGTATATCCACCTGCAATGCCGAGGTCCTGCTACACATACGGATAGTATCATCCAAGGCTATAAGACAAAGGCAATGAACATATCACCATGAGTCAGAGCTGTAAACTCCTTACTGGAAGGATTCAATTGGGAACCATCCAAAAGGCCCCTAATTAAAGCTCTAATAGCCACAGCCGTGAGAGCGGAAGCACATACCGGGCGCAAGGCCGACCCCACACAAACAAAGGCATGCAAAGCCATTTGGTCGAGACGACGGTCCTCCCTATCCCTCAAGGTAGTGGAATCCGGGGAATGCACTACCGACGTACTGGACAATCCCAGGACAGGAACGTCGACCTCTGGGGGTGTAGACCAACGCTAAACCACCTCAACAGGGAGGGGATACTTCCTATCCCACCCTTGAGGGATACCAGGGAGCCGGCTAGGCTTCTCCCATTCCGTAAGGATCAAATTATTAAAGTGCTTACAATCCTGGAACTCCAAACGAGGTTTGGCTGTCCCCAAAAAATTCCCCCCGTTGTGGGGGGGGGGGCTCCGTAGGAGGGGAAATAGCACTTAAAAAATCTGAGTAAGAAGCCGGGGGGTATCCACAGTATCCCCACGCTCCGTACCAGCATCAATTTTTTTTTTTTTTTTTTTTTTTGTGGTCCCCCCAAAAAATGTTTTCCTCTTTAGCAAGCACTTAAAAAACATGGGCCAGGAGTCTGGGGGTATCAACGATATCCCCGCGCTCCGCATCGGCATCAGCATCCAGGAACTGCTGATCGTCAGAGCCTTCAGAATCTGAAAACAATTCCCCTACTTCAAGCGGGGAATAATCAGACCAATCCAAGGAGTCATACTCATCATAATCAAGGCCGGCACAACGGACGCCAAATGCCGTCTCTTAGCAGGGGCCTTCCTGGCCGCAGAGCTAGCAATCATCTTCTCAATGTCGTCGGATTGCGACTCCCCGCTAATGACAACGTCACTTGGGGTCAAGCCAGGCCTGGGGATGTAGGCAATGAGGCCAGCGGGGCCGACCCGGCCTCACTGGGCCTGGATTGCAAAGCAATAGCCTGCTGTGCACATAGTACACAAATAGCACATTGTCTCCCACAAGGGATACCCCACACTGTCGGGGATGCCCCTAAGGGTCCCCGAGCCCGGTATCCTGGGAAGCCTCCATAAGGTGATTTTTTTTTTTTTTTTTTTGGGGGGTAGTCGCTAAGACTAATGGGAATTACGCTATAAAGCTACCCGGGATGCCCCTTAGAGTCTGTTAGTGGGAGGATTTGTAACAAAAAGGGGGACCCCAATTTGAACCGAGGTCCTAGGACCGGGAGACACCGTTTTACTAACCTCAGTGGCCCCACCTAAAGACACAATAGGGGGGGGCCCTTTTATTATATATAAAGGCAAACTGAGTCATCCTAATGCACGCAAATGCAAGCAAGCAGGAGAATAATGAAAAAAATATATATACATATATCTCCATATATACCTAATATACCCGAGTATATACATACACATTCATACAGGTGTTCCAAAGAAAATACTTGTCAATAAAAAGAGATCACACAGATGCCCAGGGATGTTCGCATAACAGCGCAGGCATATAAAAAATATACCGTATTTTTCGCCCTATAAGACGCACCTGCACATAAGACGCACCTAGGATTTGGGGGAAGAAAATAAGAAAAAAAAATTTTCAATCAAAAACGCACCATTACAGACAGTGTGGCATTCCCCTATCCAATTCCCATAGGCCGGGTGGGATGCCCCCATTCCATAGACAGTGTAGCATGCCCCCATCCCATTCCCCGTATATCCAGTGTGGCATCCCCCCTCCCATTCCCCATATACCCATTGGCTGTGTGGCATCCCCCTCTCCCCCCATTAGTATAGGCTGTGTGGCATCCCTCTCCCCACATTCCCATAGGCAGTGTGGCATTCCCCCTCCCCCCATTAGTATAGGCTGTGTGGCATCCCTCTCTCCCCATTCCCATTGGCTGTGTGGCTTTCCCCCTCCCCCCATTAGTATAGGCTGTGTGGCATCCCTCTCTCCCCATTCCCATAGGCAGTGTGGCATCCCCCTCTCCCCATTAGCATGGGCTGTGTGGCATCCCCCTCCCCCCATTAGCATGGGCTGTGTGGCATCCCCCTCTCCCCATTCCCATAGGCTGTGTGACATCCCCCTCCCCCCATTCCCATAGGCTGTGTGGCATACCCATCCCCCCATTCCCAAAGGCTGTGTGGCATCCCCCTCCCCCCATTCCCAAAGGCTGTGTGGCATACCCCTCCCCCATTCCCAAAGGCTGTGTGGCATCCCCATCCCCCCATTCCCAAAGGCTGTGTGGCATCCCCATCCCCCCATTCCCATAGCCTGTGTGGCATCCCCATCCCCCCATTCCCATAGCCTGTGTGGCATACCCATCCCCCATTCCCATAGCCTGTGTGGCATCCCCCTCCCCCCATTCCCATAGACTGTGTGGCATACCCCTCCCCCCATTCCCAAAGGCTGTGTGGCATCCCCATCCCCCCATTCCCATAGGCTGTGTGGCATACCCCTCCCCCCATTCCCAAAGGCTGTGTGGCATCCCCCTCCCCCCATTCCCATAGGCTGTGTGGCATACCCCTCCCCCCATTCCCAAAGGCTGTGTGGCATCCCCCTTCCCCCATGCCCATAGGCTGTGTGGCATACCCCTCCCCCCATTCCCATAGGCTGTGTGGCATACCCCTCCCCCCATTCCCAAAGGCTGTGTGGCATCCCCATCCCCCCATTCCCAAAGGCTGTGTGGCATCCCCATCCCCCATTCCCATAGGCTGTGTGGCATCCCCATCCCCCCATTCCCACCCCCCTCCCCCCATTAGTATAGGCAGGCGCCATAGTAAAAAAAAAAAAAAAAAGTTAAACTCACCTGTCCGCTGACACCACTGCGCTGAGCGGCCGGCTCCGTGAATGGGGTGGGGGCGTGGCCTGCGCCGCAGCGTCGACGCAGGCCACGCCCACCCCATTCACGAGCTGGCTCTGTCCCGGCCCTGCCACTGCGATCGCTGTCTTTTCAGGCAGCGATGACAGCGGCGGGGCCAGAGACAGAGCCCCTGCCGCTCCCCCACATGCGATCACGAAGGTCCGGGCAGCGGGCCGTGGAGGAGCAGATGGAGGAGCGGCAGGGGCTCTGTCTCTGGCCCCGCCGCTGTCATCGCTGCCTGAAAAGACAGCGATCGCAGCGGCGGGGCCGGGACAGAGCCCCCGCCGCTCCTCTGGCCTCTCGCAGTGTGCCAGACAACGCGGGAGCGCCGGGGACGGGTGAGTTTTTTATTTTTTTTTTTTTTTTTACATTCGCCCGATAAGGCGCACTGACATTTTTCCCCCACTTTTGGGGAAAAATACGGTATATAGTATATACTGTGTAACATAACAAGAGCCCCGAGGGGCACTCACCAACCATCCGGCTGCTAAGTATGGCAGCCAGTACCAGGTTAGACGGAGGGAGAAGGCGGGCCAACGCGGATCGCGCGCCGCGCTGGCCCCGCCCCCCCGACCCGGGAAAGGTATAGACGCGCTCTCAGTCAGAAGGGCTGAGAGCTGTTAATCGCACCGAAGCAGGGGGCGAGCCGTAACGTAACTCCCCTGACTGAAGGAGGAAGCCGCGCTCCTTGCGGTGTCGGCGCCATGACACTCGGCCCGCCGCCACCAGTTACAATTAGCGCGCGGGCCGCAAGCACAAACATACACACACGCACAAGCAGGCAGTAGCCAGCGTTTGAAGGTAAAGACAGACACATAAATACATAAGTGGATTAAACTGGATAAGATGGAGGGAAAGCCCCCCCCCCAACTAACTGGGAACAGGGAGTAAGGGGGAAGCCGATAGCCACATTTGAGACATGTGGTGAGGGCTTCAGAACGGACAGGGCATCGCAAGTCAGGATCACCAAACCTGACGGCCGCCTACCCCTTGGTGGGGAATTTGCGGAGGAGCAAGGCTCCTAGTCAAACACCTTCTAAAGGTGTTCCCTACCCTCACCCGGACATTGCAGCCATAGCTGGGAGGCATAATGAAATCAAAAGAGGGGAGTCCGGGTGGAAATAGAAAAAAATTGTGCCGGGTGTACACCCGGCTTACCTGAAAGAGGAGAAAGAGCCATCATCTTGACCTCATCGCAGTCTGCAGACTTAAGACTGGGGAATGTGTGGGAGGTCCCGGGTATTTATGGACTGGGAAGGGCTTCTTTTTTCTAGCCATCTCTGCAGAAGTTCGCTCTCTACTGGACCATAACCCACGTGCAATTAATATTTCCGAAGCAGGGTGTGAGACATACTTGGAATACCTCTTATTCCAACTCTTTGGTACCCCGGGAAGCCGGCTAGGCCGTTCCAACTCCTTGAGAATCAGATTATTAAAGTGAGTTTGTTCAGGAAACTCCAAGCGTGGCTTAACAGTATGAAACCGCTCCCCCTGCTCCCGTGGGGCCACGGCGGGAGGAGAGATATAGAGCACTTCAAAAATGTGAGCCAAAAGTCTGTCAGTATCATCTGAAGCCCATGGGTCAGACCCAGACTCAGCATAACCCCTAGGCTGATCCTCAGATGATTCTGAATCAGAGAATAATTCCCCTTCTTCCAGGGGGGTATATCCAGTAATATCAAAAAACTCCTCAGCTTCCACAGGAAAGAGAGTAACACCAGGTGCCAGATGCCGCCACTTAGCAGGAGCCTTACGCGGACCAGACCCGGCGATATGCCTTTCAATGCTGGCTACCCGGGCAGCCAAATCAGGTTGAGACTCCCCACTGGTATGCACTTCACTGGGAGTCAAATGTAAGCGTGGGGGGGGGGGTAGGCGAAGCCAGAGGGGGCCCAGCACAGGGCCCAGCCGCAGGTAACCCAGACTGCAGCGCAAGCGTCTGCTGGGCGCAGGGTACACACACCCTCACATCATCACTTATAGGGCATACCCCACACGCCACACACAGCCGAGCTTGTCCTGAAGGAACCCCGAGCACATTATCCTAATGCGGGAGAGGCGTCCCATAAGGCTCACCATGGGCCCGTACCGCCTACCCTTTGGTGGGGGACTGCGGTTGGAGCAGCGGTGCTGCCTACCTTCACCTGAACCAGAGCAGCCTGAGCTGGAAGGCAGTAAAAGGAAACGGGTTCCTAATAGCCCCGCTCACCTGCGAGTAGAGAGAGCCATCTTCTAGTCATCGCAGCCAGGACTGCAGAGAAGAACTGGGGATTTTGTGGGAGGTCCCTGATATTTATGGGGCCGGGAGGAGCCAATTTTCTGTCTCTGCAGTCCAGCGCCATCTACTGGATGTATAACCCAAGTGAAAGGAATATCTTCTGGAACAGGACGTGCTCTATACTTAGAATATAAATATATTTTATATATATGCAACTCTGTTCAGCACACTAGGATACGGGCGCCGCCATTTTGCCTCAGTTGCATCACATACTGAGGAGAGGAGTCAAAAGTGCAGGAGAGCGGGTTATAGCTATGCTTTGCACAGAGCAGACCTAGGGTCAGGAAAAGGTCAGCAATCCCAGAAAGCAAAGCTGCACAGTCAGAAGACACTTCCTTTTGCAGGCAGCCTGAGACTCCATGGGCTGCAAATCTTTGATGTTTAAAGTCTCAGAAAATGCAATAGGTGCAGGTAGGATGATTTTTAATGTGGGCAATCTGTATGTACAGCATGGGGGAAACATATAAGATAGAATCTTATTTATGGTGAAGGTCCGGTTTAAGAGAGTGTTTGCGGTCTCAGAATGGCTTCACCACTGCCAATGCCGAAATCCGGTTGAAAATTCGGTTGAACTACTGTCAGAGAGGAGCATGAGGGTCAAAGCCACAAATTTGAATAGCACTGTAATAAATCTAAAAAATACAATTCCGTGATTACTCACCTTGTAGAACTGGTATTATAAGTATGCAGCACGTCCTGCTCCAGGTAATGATTCATAACAGATGGGATTACCTCCGCCAGAGGGCGCTTGACTGCAGAGATGGCAAAAAGAGGCCCCTCCCGGTCCATATATACCTGGGACCTCCCACAAATTCCCCAGTATAGAAAAGCAGTAAGGAGAACCAGGAGAAGCCAATGATAAATAACAACGTTAACAAGGATAACAATCACCATACAGAGGATCCAAGATAATGCAAACAGGGTGGGGTGGAGCAGGACTTGCTGCATACTTATAATACCAATTCTACAAGGTGAGTAATCACAGAATTGTATTATTCTAAGTATGCAGCACGTCCTGCTCCAGATAATGATTCATAACAGATGGGACATCCAATAGCAGTGTCCGTAAATAGGGTGGGATCCCAAAAAGCAAGAACACGCAGTTCAAACCACTGCCGCCTGCAGAACTTTGCGGCCAAAAACAGCATCCTCTGAGGCCCGAACATCAACCTTATAAAACTTGGAAAAGGTATGAACAGAAGACCAAGTAGCAGCCTTACAAACTTGTTCAACAGAAGCCTGGTGCTGGAAGGCCCAGGAGGCCCCAACAGCACGGGTAGAATGAGCAGTAACACGGAAAGGAGGATCCTTTCCCCTAGCAGAATAGGCCCTAAAAATAGCCTGACGAATCCATTTGCTAATAGTAGACTTAGCAGGGGCCAGGCCCTTCTTGGGACCCGAAGGAACCACAAACATGGCATCAGTCTTTCTAAAAGGTGCAGTATCCACCAAGTAGAACTTCAAATTCCTGACCACATCCAGGTAATGTAAGGCCCTCTCCTTGGAATTACCAGGATTAGGGCACAAGGAAGGAAGCACAATGTCCTGATTGAGATGGAAGGCAGAGACAACCTTAGGCAAGAAATCAGGTTTACATCTGAAAACCACCTTGTCCTGGTGTCTCTCAAAGTAGGGGGCCTGAATAGAAAGGGCCGCCAACTCCGAAACACGCCTGACCGAGGTGATAGCCACCAAAAAGGCAACCTTAAAAGTAAGAATAGACAGAGCAGCCTCATGCACAGGCTCAAATGGAAGGCCCTGAAGGGCAGACAAAACCAAATTCAAGTCCCAAACTGGCAACAGAGGTTTGCGAGGGGGACGCACATGAGCAACCCTCTGGAAGAAAGTCTTGATCAGAGGATGTTGAGCGAAAGATCTCTGGAAATAAACAGCCAAGGCAGAAACGTGACCCTTGAGCATGCTGATCTGAAGTCCCAGATCCAAACCATGCTGAAGGAACTCCAGAATCCTAGGAATGGAAAACACCCGACATGGAAGGACCCTAGACTCACACCAGTCAATGTAGGCCTGTCAGATCCTATAGTAGATGGTAGAAGAGGATTTCTTCCTAGACCTGATTAGAGTGTTAACCACAGAATCAGAAAGCCCCTCATCCCTTAAGCAGCCAGGCCGTCAAAGCCAGCGTTTGTAAATTGGGATGGCATAGCCGCCCTTGAGTGAGAAGGTCCGGGACCAGGGGCAGAGCGTACTGATCTACTGCCAGCTGAACGATATCTGCAAACCACACCTGTCTTGGCCAACGGGGGGCCACCAGGATTGCTGACACCCTTTCCTGAGCCAGCTTGCGCAGAACCCTGCCCAGCAGGGGGAACAGAGGAAAAAATACAGGAGACAGAACCCCTGCCAGGATAGATTCAGAGCGTCCACCGTAAGGGCCAGGGGATCCTGGGACAGAGAGACAAAGACTGGGAGCTTGTGATTGTGGTGGGACACAAACAGATCCACTTCCGGTACCCCCAACGGTGACACAAGGATAGGAAGACCTCGCTGCTGAGAGACCATTCCCCCAGGCGAGAAGTCCCCCTGCTCAGAAAATCTGCCTCCAGATTCTCCACCCCCGGAATGTACACTGCTGAGATGCAAGGGACATTGTCCTCCGCCCAGGACAGAATTATGGACACCTCCTTGAAGGCACTCTTGCTCCGAGTCCCTCCCTGATGACTGATGTAGGCAACCGCTGTCTGGTTGTCTGGCCGGCCCCGAAGGTGAAGAGTCAAGTCGGGCAGAACCAACCGAACCGCCCTCAGCTCCAGGATGTTGATAGGAGCATGGCCCTCCTGAGGGCCCCACAGCCGCCGGAATTGTAGGGATTTCCAGAAGCCCCCCCCCCCCCCCAACCTGACAGACTGGCATACGTGGTGACTGTCTCCCAACAGGGGGTCAGGAAGGATCTGCCCCCCAACAGGTTCCTCGAGTCCAGCCACCACAAGAGGGACCGCTGAGCCAGAGGGGACAGAACAAAGGCCCGATCCAGCGACAGGGGACTCTTGTCCCAGACCGACAAGAGACAAAGCTGAAGAGGTCTCATGTGGAACTGTGCACAGGGAACCGCCTCGAAGCAGGACACCATCTGTCCCACCAGCTGCATCCCCTGCCGGATGGAAGGGTGAGGGCAGGACAGAAGAGAATGAACTTGAGCTTGCAGAGAGTCCACCTTCTGCTGAGGAAGAAAAATCCTGGCCTGAACAGTATCCAGATTCATGCCCAGGAAGGAAGTCACCAGAGATGGAGACAGGGAAGACTTGGGGTGATTGATCACCCACCCGAACGACTCCAGAACTGTCACCACCCGCTGGGTATCCAATACCACCTGCTGGAAAGATTGAGAGGTGATGAGAAGGTTGTCCAAATAGGGAAGAATGCGAATGCCCTGAGGAGAGCCATGACACCCGCCAGCACCTTGGTGAAGACCCTGGGGGGCAGAAGTGAGACCGAAGGGCAGTGCCACAAATTGGTAGTGCTGGTCCGCCAGTGCGAACCTGAGGAATCTCTGATGCCCTGATAAGACTGGAACATGAAGGTAAGCATCTTTGATGTCTATGGAGGTCATGAAGTCTCCCGGGCGCAATGAACTGATCGCGGAGCGCAGGGTCTCCATGCGAAAGTGCCTGGTCCTGATGAACTTATTGAGCAGCTTTAAGTCCAGGATGGGGCTGACGGAACCCTCCCTTTTGGGTACTGTGAACAGATTGGAATAAAACCCCCCGACCTCTTTCCACAGGAGGGACCTGACAGATGACCCCCAAGTCCAGGAGATTTTGCACAGCCAGAAACAGCCCATGAGCTGCCAAGGGGTCTAGAGGAATCCGAGAACTGAGGAATCTTGGAGGCGGCCAGGCAGCAAACTCTAGCTTGTAGCTGGAGGACACGACCTCCAGAATCCACCTGTCTGAGACCTGTTGTTCCCAGACACAAGCAAAGAGCCGCAGCCGCCCCCCCACCCGGATGGGTGAGGGCGCCCCTTCATGGCTGAGGAGGCTTGGCGACAGATTTGGGCTTGGACCCCCAGGAAGATCCGGAGCGGGCACGACCTCTGGCCCTGCCCCAGAAGTCTCCCCTAGGACCTGCAGAGGAAACCCCTGACCTGGATCCACGGTAGGAAGGAGCAAAGGCAGCTGAACCCCGAAAGGGCCGCAGCTGCTTCTTACGTTGAGGCAACTTGCCCCCCTTGGCAACAGGTCCAAGCGATCACCAAATAGGCACAGCTCCTTAAAGGGGAGCCCCGTGAGGGCCTTCTTAGCAGCGTTATCAGCTGCCCACTGCCGCAGCCAAACAGAGAGGCGTATAGCAACCACCAAGGCAGATGTTCTACTACACATCCTAATGGTGTCATCTAAGGCAGAAAGGACATATGCAATGAACATTTCACACTGTGACAAGGCCCTGAACTCGGCACTAGAAGTCTCATCAGGAGCGCCATCCAACAGACCCTTGAGGAGAGTCCTAACAGCAACAGCAGTAATAGCAGAAGCACAGACAGGGCACAAGGCAGACCCCACACAGGCAAAAGCATGGGAAGCCAGCTGGTCAATGCACCGGTCCTCACTATCCTTAAAGGTAGTGGAATCAGGGGAATGGACCACAGAAGTGTTGGACAGCCCCAATACTGGTGCATCCACTTCTGGGGGGGTTGACCAACATTTAACCACATCAGTGGGAAAAGGGTACCTTTTATCCCAGCCCTTAGGGAATCCGGGAAGCCGGCTGGGACGCTCCCATTCTTTGAGAACAAGATTATTGAAATGGGCCTGTTCTGGAAATTCCAGATGTGGTTTAGCAGTACTAAAAAGTTCTCCCTGTAGCTTGGAAGCAGGAAGGGAGATAGAAAGCACATAAAAAATCTGAGTTAACAGTCTATTGGTGTCATCAGCATCCCAATGATCAGAGCCATAGTCAGCACCACTGAAATGCTGATCATCAGATAACTCTGAATCCGAGAATAATTCCCCCTCCTCAAGTGGGGTACAGTCAGACAAATTAAGGAGAGTCTCAGTCTCCATAGGAAAGGCAGACGCACCCGGCACCACATTTACCCGGGGCCTTACGGGCGGCAGAGCTAGCAATCAGCCTCTCAATGTTAGCCAACCTGGAAGACATGTCAGGCTGAGACTCCCCACTAGTATTTAGCTCGCTGGGAATCATAAGTGAGGGGGAGTGGGTGAGGACATAGTGGGTGCAGGCCCAGTCACAGATAGCCCAGAATGCAGCGCAAACGCCTGCTGGGCGCAAGGTACACAGACCCGCACATCATCGCTCACAGGGGATGCCCCACACACTACACACAGCCGGGCTTGTCCCGAGGGGACCCCGAGCACAATATCCTGTGAAGACTCCATATGGTGATTAAGGTGGCAAAAACTGGCCAATAGGAATTACGCCGTACAAGAAACCCGGGATGCCCCAAATGTCCGCCAGGGAAGTGGGAGGATTTAACAGTGTAGGCCTCTAATAAAGTTACTATAACTAATAGAGGGGACAGGACCAGGAGAAACCTCTTAAAGCAGTTATCCCACCTGAAAGACATAACAATGATACCCCATAAGCACACCGAAATGACAATTGAATAAAAGTCAAGCCCGCAGGGGCACTCACGGACCGCGGTGGGGAGGCAGCAATCACACCAGGAGAGGACCAAAATGGCACTGGAGGAACCTCAAAGGGTGAACCGCAGGAGGGTATGACGCGGAACGCACCAACAGAACAAGCCACGCCCCCTCCGAGAAGCGCACAGACAGGCCAATGGGCGTGCAGGGATTCTTGATGATGATGTCGCCGCTGACCACGGACGCCAGAAGAGAGAAACTGGGGAATTAGTGGGAGGTCCCGGGTATATATGGACCGGGAGGGGCCTCTTTTTGCCATCTCTGCAGTCAAGCGCCCTCTGGCGGAGGTAATCCCATCTGTTATGAATCATTATCTGGAGAAGGACGTGCTGCATACTTAGAATATATATATATGAACTCCCATATAGTCATGTAGGTGAATTAGCCCCCTCTATGGTGAAAGTCAGTTTCAAGCAAGATTTCAGATTTGCTCCAATTTTAATGTACACTCAGCACAGATATTCTGCCATAAGTTCTGTGTATTCACCGACCCATTAAAAATACCATTTTGTGAGTACTCACCTGAAAAATGGATATTGTTGGTGTGCCACACACCCCGCTTCACCTTTAATATTCTTCACGATTGGGTTACTCACCGCCAGGTGACGCTGTGCAGAGAGGAAGTCTTGTAACGAGCCCCCTTCCGGCCTATATATACCTGGTACCTCCCATTTATCACCAGTGTATTAAAAAGCAGAACGACAAGGTACCAGTAAATTAACGGTAACCTCAAAATAAATCAATATAAATAAAAGCTTCACCATATAAAAGGATTCGGAATACCGAAAAGGGTGGGAGTGAAGCGGAGTGTGTGGCACACCAACAATATCCATTTTTCAGGTGAGTACTCACAAAATGGTATTATTCTTGCTGTGCCACACACCCCGCTTCACCTTTAATATTCTTCACGATTGGGACATCCAAAAGCAGTGTCCACAAGGGATGGGCATTTCAAGGCCAGGTGAAGCATAACTTAAATGACTGCAGTCTGCAGAACTTTGCGGCCAAAAACAGCATCCGCTGAGGCTCGCACATCAACTTTGTAAAACTTAGAAAAAGTATGAACAGAAGACCAGGTGGCGGCCTTACAAACTTGTTCAACAGAAGCTTGGTGCTGAAAAGCCCAAGACGCTCCAACGGCGCGAGTAGAATGAGCAGTGATACGAAAAGGGGGAACTTTCCCCTTAGCAGAATAGGCCGCAGTAACGGCCTGACGTATCCATTTGCTAATGGCAGATTTGGCTGGTGCCAAACCCTTCTTAGGCCCACAGGGCATAACAAAAAAGGCATCCGTCTTACGAAAAGGAGACGTGATAATCAAGTAGTACTTAACACAGCGTACTACATCCAAACAATGCAAAACCCTCTCTTTGTCATTCTTAGGATTAGGACACAAGGAGGGAAGAACAATATCCTGATTCAAATGAAAAGCAGAAACAACCTTAGGAAGAAAGTCTGGCTTGAACCGAAAGACCACTTTATCCTGATGCCTCTCAAAGTAGGGCGCCTGGATAGACAAGGCCGCCAACTCTGAGACACGCCGGACCGAAGTGATAGCTACCAAGAAGACAATCTTCTGAGTCAGGGTAGACAAAGCAATATCTTGCAGAGGCTCAAAAGGAGGAGCCTGTAGAGCAGAAAGAACCAAATTCAAATCCCAAACCGGGAGTAATGGTTTCCTGGGAGGCCGCACATGTGTAACCCCCTGGAAAAAAGTTTTAACTAAAGAATGAAGCGCAAAACGCTTCTGAAAAAAGATAGATAAGGCAGAAACTTGCCCTTTCAAAGTACTTAGCTGAAGACCAGAGTCCAGCCAAAATTGTAAAAACTCCAGAATCCTGGAGACCGAGAAGACCCTACAAGGAAAGGATCTAATCTCACACCAAGCGATATAGGCCTTCCAAGTCCTATAATAGATGATAGAATAAGACCTCTTCCGGGCACTGATCAAAGTCTTAACGACTGAGTCAGAAAGACCCTCCTCCTTCAAGATGGAGGTTTCAGCAGCCAGGCCGTCAAACCCAGCGCTGGTAAATTGGGGTAACACAACCGACCCTGAGTGAGCAGATCGGGCCGAAGAGGCAGAACGAACTGGTCCACTGTCAGCCGAACGATGTCTGCGAACCACACTCGCCTTGGCCATCTTGGGGCCACGAGAACGGCGGACACCCTTTCCAGAGCCAACTTCCGAACCACCCTGCCCAGCATGGGTATCGGAGGAAACAGGTATAGAAATCCCAGATCCCCCCAACTCAGGGACATGGCGTCCACTGCCAGAGCCAGAGGATCCTGGGAGAGCGACACGAAGTTCGGGAGCCTGTGATTGTGACGAGAGGCAAACAGGTCCACCTCCGGTGTCCCCCATCGAAGACACAGTGAGCGAAAAACCTGAGGATGGAGAGCCCATTCTCCCAGACGGGGAGAGCCCCTGCTCAACCGGTCCGCTTCCTGGTTCTCCACTCCTGGAATGTATACCGCCGAGAGACAAGGAACATGGGCCTCTGCCCAGGTCAGGATCAGGGACACCTCACTGAGAGCACTCAGACTGCGATGATTGATGTAAGCAACCGCTGTTGGATTGTCTGAACGCACCTGGACCGGAAGGCCCAGAACGTGTTGAGTCAGGAGAGCAAGAACCCGACGGATGGCTCTCAGTTCCAGAACATTGATGGGTAAGTGGGCCTCTTGAGGCCCCCACTGCCCCTGGAACTGCAGCTCCTTCCAGAATGCGCCCTATCCTGACAGACTGGCATCCGTGGTGACAATTTCCCAAAGAGGGGTCAGGAAAGACCTGCCCCTCACGAGATTGGTCGAGACCAACCACCACTGGAGGGACTGCCGGACCCGGGAGGACAACTGGAAGGGCTGATCCAGCGACCGAGGCTGCCGGTCCCAAGATGCCAACAGATAAAGCTGAAGCGTCCTTGTGTGAAATTGAGCAAAAGGAACTGCCTCGAAGGAGGCAACCATCAACCCTACCAGCCTCATCCCCAGACGGATGGACGGCCGAGGATTGGAAAGTAGGACCCGAGCCAACTCCTGAATCAGATGAATTTTGGACTGGGGGAGAAACACTCTGTGTTGATGAGAGTCCAACTGCATCCCCAGAAAGGACACCACCCTGGACTTGGAGAAGTTGATCACCCAACCAAAGCTTTCCAGCGTGGAGACCACCATCCTGGTGTCTGTCTACGATTGATCGAGTGACGGAGCCATGATGAGAAGGTTGTCCAAATAAGGTACGACACGAATGCCCCGAGATCTGAAAATGGCCATCACCCCTGCCAGCACCTTGGTGAACACTCTTGGAGCCGAGGTAAGGCCAAACGGAAGTGCCACGAATTGAAAATGCTGATCTTCCATCACGAATTGAAGAAAACGTTGATGAGCGTGGCAGATGGGAACATGAAGATAAGCATCCTTGATGTCTATGGACGTCATAAAGTCCCCCTGCCGAAGGGAACCGACGGCCGTACGCAAAGTTTCCATACGAAACTTCCGAAAACGGATGAACTTGTTGAATAATTTCAGGTCCAGGACGGGACGAACAGACCAGTCCTTCTTGGGGACTGCGAAAAGATTGGAGTAGAAACCGAGGCCCATCTCTAAGCGCGGTACAGGCCAGATGACCGCCATCTCTAACAGATTCTTTACCGACGCCAGGAGCCCCTGTGCGGCCAAAGGATCGATGGGCACCCGAGACCGAAAGAACCGTGAAGGAGGGCGAGACTCGAATTCCAGTTTGCAACCGGACGACACTATCTCCCGGATCCATCTGTCTGGAACCTTCTGGTTCCAAACCAGGGAGAAGTGTCGCAATCGTCCCCCCACCCGCACGGGTGAGGGCAGCCCCTCATTGCTGAGTGGGCTTATCAGCAGGTTTGGGCTTGGTGCCCCAGGACTGAGCGGGACGGCCACGGCCCCTCCCCCGAGTCCAACCTGCACCTCTGGTAGCGGGAAAGGAAGCCCCCCTACCCGCTCTGAATCCCCGAAAGGAAGGTCTACCAGAACTTGCCCCCTGAAAGGGACGACGAGGCTTCTTACGTTGCAGCATTTTACCACCTTTGGCAACTGAATCAATTTTATCACCAAACAGCCGCAACCCCAAAAAGGGGAGAGCTGTGAGCACCTTTTTAGAAGCTGCGTCCGCTGACCACTGGCGCTGCCATACTGCCCGACGAATAGCCACCAGCATTGCAGCTGTCTTGCCACTCATAGCCAGCGCATCGTCCTGAGCGGACAGAACATAGGAAACAAAAGACTCACACTGCCTGAGAGCAATAAGCTCCTTGCAAGTGGGATCAAGATCCACACACAGACCCTGAATTACAGATCTAACCGCCAATAGAAGAAGCGCTGAAGCACACACCGGGCACATCGCTGACCCGGCGTAACTAAAACCATGGCGAGCATACTGGTCAATCCGACGATCCTCACCATCCTTAAGGGCAGTAGTCTCAGCAGACTGCACCATAGCCGTGCTGGAGAGCCCTAGTACAGGGGTATCGACGTCAGGAGAAACCGACCAAAGCTTCACCAATTCTGGCGGAAAGGGATAACGTTTCTCCCAACTGGAAGGAATTCCAGTTAACCGCGTGGGATGTTCCCATTCCTTGAGCACAATTTTCTCAAAGTGGTGTTGTCTGGGAAAAACCAAAGGCAGCTGAGGGACATTAAACAACTGACCCTTAGGCAGGGTGACGGCCTCAGGTGGATCTAAATTCAAAATTTCAAACATTTGAGCCAGAATGGAGGGGGTGTCACGAGAACCCCCCGCAGACAAATCGCCAATAGCATCAACCTCAAGCTGACCTGCAGGCTCATCTGACTCCACCAAAAATTCTCCCTCCTCGTCCAGGGAGCAATCGGACCAAACCACAGGCTCACATACTTCATCCTGTGAAGCCGGAGGTACAGGAGTCAGGTGCTTCCGTTTCGCAGTGGCCTTTAACCCTGCTTTAACGGAAACTATTTTCTCGAGGTTGGCCAACCGTGCCGCCACCTCGGATTGTGAATCCCCACTCTTGACAATGTCACGCGGGGTCCGGAACAGGGAGGGAGGGGTAGGGGATGATGGAAGTTGCGAAGGGCCAGCAGCCGGAGCAACGGACTGATGCGCAATACTCTGCTTTGCACAAGGAATGCATACAAAAAACATCACCAGCTGGGAGCGGAGTCCCACAGCCTCCACACACCCTAGATGGCCCAGAGGAACCATTTCCGGTAATATCGGAAGCCTCCATATGGTGATTTATGGTATTCGCAAAAATTTTGGGTTTAAGGCATAAGCCACCCGGGATGCCCCTTTATGTTAATGTCCCGGGAGGGAGGATTTAATTTATAATAAAGATCCCCTTAAATAAATATATACATATATATATATATATATATATATATATATATATATATATATATTTTTTTTTTTTTTTTTTATTTATTTATTTTTTTTAATATATATACATATATATATATATATATATATATATATATATATCCCAATTTGGAGGAAAAGAAAGGACTAGCCAGGCAAAAAAGAACCGGGAGGCCGCTGTATTGAGGGAATCCCAGGAACTGTGGGGAAGAAACAAACCAACAGTAAGACCCCCAGAAACCAATGGCAACATGCAATATAACATACATACACAGCACCAAGTGCTTTGAAGAGGCAAGAAAACTGGCCTCTGATTTTCCTTTCTATATATATATATATATATATATATATATATATATATTTTTTTTTTTAAATAAAGTATTTTTCCATTAAATATATTACTTTTTAAATAAACAGTCAAACACCATTAAAAAAAAATAGACGGCCCCACACCAGGTGAGGCCGCTTACCTGCCCCAGTAAGGCTTACAAAAGCCCAGCACCCGACCAAGGAGGTGGTGGAAGACAGGCAGCAAATGTCAGCGAAGGCGGGAGTGGCCGATTAAAACAAAGGAGATAAGCGGAGGGGGGAGGGGAGCTGGATTAAGTGAGAAAAGCGCAGGCAGCCATAAGCAAGCCTGACACCGTACAGCCCGCCCCGGTCACCCCTAAAGCTGACCCAAAGCTCTGGCCCTACAGGCCAGCAGCAGCAGCCCGCAAAACAGAGACTGCCATATAAGGAGGAATCAAAGTCAGGCCATATGCACACTCACTTGCGGTGCAGCCTGACAACGTTGAAATAAGCGAAACACATGAACATACAGTAAACCATACACACAATACACATCCCTCTACCCCCCCCCCCCCCATAGTGAAGGGAGAAGGGACCGCAACGGGAAAGTAAGGGGCTAAGGGGACCCTCGGGACAGGGGCATCCCACTTCCGGATCACCATGCCGGATAGCCGCATTGCCCCCAAAAGAGGGGGTCGAGCGGAGGAGATAAGCTCCTAGGCACCTATAGTGCCGTCTACCAATTGCCCAGTGAGCAGCCTAGGCTGGGAGGCTTCCATTCCACCATAAAGGTACAAACAATCAAAAACCGGGCAGAAATAGACCAAAAGGGGGTGCTGGGGTAAGACCCCGGCTACCTGTAAGCAGGAGACTTCAATCTTCTGTCTGGTCGTCATGTAGAGAGAAAAACACTGGTGATAAATGGGAGGTACCAGGTATATATAGGCCGGAAGGGGGCTCGTTACACGACTTCCTCTCTGCACAGCGTCACCTGGCGGTGAGTAACCCAATCGTGAAGAATATTAAAGGAGAAGTGGGGTGTGTGGCACACCAAGAATAGCATAGTGAGACCTTTCCCGACAGACCAATTTGGGGGGGGGGGGGGGGGGGAGCTGGGGTGCCTTTGGTTCGAGGAGACACTTATAGACTAGAGTCCCAGCTTGACGGTCGCAAGCAAGGTGACAAAGTGCGGAAACAAACTGAATGTTTTTTATATGCGCTTTTAAATGGATTTAATGTGAGTGAAAATTGGACTTTTTAGTAATTAGAAAGTCTTTAAGCAATATCACGCTATGTTATGCATTTATATATTTTAATGTGAGCTTGGAATACTATGAGCTGAACAGAAACGGATATTGACCAGTAAGAATTCACTTAAAGGTAAAACCAAAGTGGAATATTAAAGGGGGGCCAAAGGGGAAAAGATTGGCTGTCTTTCTGCCTATTTGAAATTGGATGTCTGGCAAGCAGGAAATTGGTGTCATGTGGTGGAGGGTTATTTATATAGTGATAAGAAGACGGAAGAAGGTTATTTAAATCTTAATGGTCAAAATTAAGGAGCTTATCGCTGGACTTTTAAAGTGCACCAAAACCCAGATCAATCAGCCCAGGAATCGAGAAGATTCCTGGGCCGACCCATCACCCCCCCCCCCCCCCCCCGGGGCATCCAAAATCAGGATGCCCCGCTGTGTGAAACCCCCCAGGTCGCCCCATTCACTTACCTTTTTTCCCTTCCCACAGCGCGTCTAAAAGCAGTGGCCGCATCCTGCTATCCCTCTAGCAGGGCGCATGCCTGCGCCAGACATTTGTGAATGGCCAGCACGGGCACGCTCCCTGTTGGAGGGAAGCAGAGGATGTGGCCACCAGAGCCGCTGCTCTTAGACACGCCGTGGGACCGTGAAGAGGTGAGCTGGGCTCGGCGTAATGGGGGGTTTAACGCAGGGGAAAGAGGAAAGGACCAAGACCCAGGATAGTCAAAATCCTGGGTTTTGGTCCACTTTAACAATAGTGTCAATATTGTCTTTAATATTTGCTTTTAAGTTTTAATATGCGCATGTCACTCTAGAGGAATATGAGCACAAGTTCCACACAATGGTTTATTTTATATATTTATTAGGTTATGTATACCATTTGAGCCTACGTTTAACTGTGTGTTTTTAGATATATATTCCTTATGAAATCAGAACATTGTATATCCTGAGCGCAGTATTTTTGCTAAAAAAAAAAACCTTTACAACTAGCTATGGTAGCTGGGAAAGGCTGTGGTATACAGTGATATGAATCAACTTTATTTACAATAAAAAGTGCCTGCAATACATACAGAATAAAGAACAAAGCACTGTGTTCTCCACATGCCCCAGAAGAAATTGGCATTCAAGGAGCACATATAATGGTGTATGGTTGTTCAGTGAGCATGCTACTCCTTCCATTTGCTGAAGGAGTCTGTTCCCTCATGATTAAGAGTATTAAGATATGATCCAGATATTTTGGATTACTGCAATGGAAAAAGTGCCAACTCCAATCAACCCAGTTAACTAGGTCAGCTATCAGGCATTTCCACCGAAGCTGTTAATGGACAGACAAGTCACAATGAGTGCATTCTCCAAATACCCCTCACACAACAGCCATGATTCTGTGCATTTGTTTACATCCCATGCTAGCAAAGGTGGCCACCTACATGAAGAAAATTGGCCGTCTATCCGCTGAATCTACCAGAAACTCTACCCCACTTTAAATTTGTGAAATAAATTTGGTCATAGCCCCTGCCGATATTCCCTTCTTAGGGTGTAGAACTAGAAATGGATCATATTGTTATTCGAATCACCCTGGAAAGTTTTTTTAAAACAGGTTCTCTTCATGGGGGGGAGCAATTCAGGGGATGCTAGTTAAAAATGTGGGTTTTGGTCGGCTTTAAGATAGGCAGGGTTTGTCCTGTGTGCCTAAAGTCTCACTTTAAATTGATCCTAAGCAACTTCTAAAATGTACAGATAATATTTGCAGAAGGATGTGTTTAGCACACTCCTGTTACAGCTCTGAAATCACAGCAGGTGTACAGCTCGATGTGAGATTTCTCATTGACGAGGAATTCAATTGCATAAGCAAAATAATTATACTTTCCTGAAAAGATTATGATTATGTGCTTTTACCTCTTCCATTTATGAAAGTAATGGCTTGAATGATAAATAGAGCATGTGACACTAGCTGCAGCATAATCTGCTCTAAGGAATAGTTGAAAGGCAAGTACAGTTGAAAAACGCTAGCTTTATAAATATGTTGTTCGCAAGAGGGTAGTAGGGTAAGTTAAGGATGGTATATATATATATTCTTCCCAGATTCCAGACATCAGAGAATTAATTAAATCAAGCAAGACCTCCATGCTCCTGCCCTTTCTTCGCAGTCCATGTGACCGTTGGCAGCCAATGAGGTTCACTAGGTGGTCATGTACTGAGCTGTGCATGCAGACCCAGGCCAAGAAACCCAGGCTTCAAAGCTTCACTCTTAGGCCGATACAGAAGTGTTGAAAGGTTAGTTCCTCAACCATTGTGTTAGGGGGCAGGGATGTAAAAGACAGGCATCATGAATTGGGTGAAGGATAAAAAAAAAATACCGTTTTGTGAGTACTCACCTTTAAAACCGGTATTATGAGTGTGCCATACACTCCACTTCTGTCTTCATGACATCTGGGTAATCCCCAGTAGAGGGCGGACTTCTGCAGAGATGAATATGCAAAAAAGAAAACCCCTCCCGGTCCATATATACCTGGGACCTCCCACCAATTCCACAGTGTATAAAAGCAGTAAAGGGACCAGGAAGAACCAAATATAACCTTAACAATCAAAACCAATGGTTCACCATATAAAAGCCCCAGAATACCTGAAAAAAAAAAGGGGGCGGGGCGAAGTGGAGTGTATGGCACACTCATAATACCCGTTTTAAAGGTGAGTATTATTCATACACTCCACTTCTTCTTCTTGACATCTGGGACATCCAATAGCAGTGTCCGTCATGGGTGGGAACCAGAAACAGTAAAGAATGTACCAACTCAAACCACTGCAGCTTGCAGAACCTTGCGGCCAAAAACAGCATCCACTGAAGCCCGCACATCAACCTTGTAAAACTTGGAAAAAGTATGAACGGAAGACCAAATAGCAGCCTTACAAACTTGTTCAACAGAAGCCTGGTGCTGAAATGCCCAGGACGCACCGACCGCACGAGTAGTGTGCGCAGTGACCCTAAAAGGAGGAGTCCTCCCCTTAGCAGAATAGGCCCCAACAATGGCCTGACGAATCCATTTGCTAATCGTAGACTTAGCAGGTGCCAAACCTATTCTGGGCCCGCAGGGCACCACGAAAAAAGCATCCGTCCTGCGGAAGGAAGAAGTAGTCACCAAATAGTACTTCACACAGCGAACAACGTCCAAATTGTGCAGAACCCTCTCCTTGTCATTGTTAGGCTTAGGACACAAGGAAGGGAGAACAATATCCTGATTGAGGTGGAAAGCAGACACCACCTTAGGAAGGAAATCCGGCTTAAAACGAAAAACCACCTTATCCTGGTGTCTCTCAAAGTAAAGGGCCTGAATCGACAGGGCCGCCAACTCAGAGACACGCCGAACAGAGGTAATAGCCACCAAAAAGGCAACCTTCTGAGTGAGAACTGAAAGATCAATATCCTGCAGTGGCTCAAAAGGAGGACCCTGCAGAGCCGAAAGAACCATTCAAATCCCAAACAGAACTATAGCCTTCCGAGGGGGGCGCACATGCGCCACCCCTTAAAAAAAAGTCTTAACCAGCGGGTGTAAAGCAAAAGACCTCTGGAAGAAAACCGACAGAGGAACTGGAACCCAAGATCCAGAATATGCTGAAGAAACTCCAAAAACCTGGGTATAGAAAAAACCCTGCAAGGCAATGCCCTGGCCTCACACCAATCAATATAGGACCTCCAAGTCCCATAATAAATGCCAGAAGAGGACCGCTTCCTAGCCCTAATCAGGGTCTGAACAACAGCTTCCGACAAACCTTCCTCCTTCAAGATGAAGGTTTCAGCAGCCAAGCCGTCAAAGCCAGCGTTTCTAAATTGGGGTAAAGTAGATGACCCTGAGATAGCAGGTCCGGCAACAAGGGAAGCCGGTACTGGTCCACGGCCATCCTTACGACGTCTGCGTACCAAACCCTTCTTGGCCACCTTGGAGCCACCAGAATCGCTGGTGCCCCTTCTAGAACCAGTTTGCGAACTACCTTGCCCAGCATGGAGACGGGTGGAAACAGGTACAGAAACCCCAACTCCTTCCAAGCCAGTGACAAGGCATCCACTGCCAGAGACAGGGGATCCTGATAAAGAGACACAAAGGCCGGAAGTTGTGGCACTTGTGGCAAAGATCCAGAAAAACCTCGGGATCGAGAGACCACTCTCCATGGCGAGAGGATCCCCTGCTCAGGGAATCCTACTCCGTGTTTTCCACTCCCGGAATGTAGACTGCTGAAAGGCAAGGAACATTGCTCTCCGCCCAGTGCAGGATCAGAGAGACATCCCTGAGGGCACTCCTGCTGCGAGTCCCTCCTTGGTGATTTATGTAAGCTACTGCCGTTCGGTTGTCCGAACGAACCTGAACCGGAAGACCCCTGTAAATGTGGGGTCAGCCGAGCCAGAACCAGTCGAACGGTTCTGAGCTCCAAGACATTGATGGGGGTGTGAGCCTCCTGGGGACCCCACACCCCGCTGAACTGATGACTCTTCCAATAACCTCCCCAGCCCGACAGGCTAGCATCCATGGTAACCGTCTCCCAACAAGGGATCAGAAAGGATCTGCCCTTCACCAGATTGCTCGAGTCCAGCCACCACCGAAAGGACTGCCGAACCCTGGGAGACATCCTGAAAGGTTGATCCAATGACTAAGGGCACCTGTCCCAATACGTCAATAGGTGAAGTTGAAGAGATCTCATGTGAAACTGTGCAAACGGCACCGCCTCGAAGAAGGATACCATCATACCCACCAGTCTCATCCCTTGTCGGATAGAGGGACAAGGACTGTCCAGAAGAAGGCGGATCAGGCCCTGAATCCCCTGCACCTTGGACTGGGGCAGAAACACTCTGGCCCGAATGGTATCCAGATTCATGCCCAGAAATGAAATCACACGAGACGGGGAGAGAGAAGACTTGAAGAGAAGATCACCCACCCGAACCTTTCCAGGGTTGACACCACCTGGTGGGTGTCCAGCTCCGCCTGATGGAGGGAAGAAGCTGATATCAACAGATCGTCCAGATAAGGCACAATGCGAATGCCCTGAGATCTGAGCAGAGCTATTATGCCCGCCAAAACCTTGGTGAAGACCCTCGGTGCCGAGGTCAGACCTTCAGGTGCTGGGTCAATCGTTCCAGCACCAACCTGATCGCCCTGAGTTCCAGGACATTGATAGGAAGATGGGCCTCCTGAGGGCCCCACCTCCCCTGGAAGCGCAGGGACTTCCAGAAACCCCCCAGCCCGAAAGACTGGCATCCGTCGTGACCGTCTCCCAGGAGGGAGCCAGGAAGGATCTGCCCCTTGTCAAATTCCTGTGGTCCAACCACCACGCAAGGGATTGTCTGACCGAGGGGGAGGATCACCCAGCTGTCGTCCAGAGAAGCTGGGTCCTTGTTCCATACTGACAGAAGGTGAAGCTGCAGAGTTCTCAGATGAAACTGGGCAAAGGGCACCGCCTCGAAGCTTGCCACCATCGAGCCCACCAACTGCATTCCCTGCCGTATGGAGGGATGAGGGTTCGCGAGCAGGGATCTCGCCTGGGTTGTCAGAGCTTCCACCTTCTGCGGAGGAAGGAATATCCTTGACTGAACCGAGTCCAGAATCATCCCCAGAAACGGGGTCACTGAGGAGGGGGACAGAGAGGACTTTGGGTAATTGATCACCCAGCCGAAGGACTCCAGGGTGGATACCACCGACCGAGTGTCCAGCTCTGCCTGCCGCAGAGACTGAGAGGTGATGAGAATATCGTCCAGGTATGGCAACACGCGTATGCCCTGTAGTCTTAAGAGAGACATCACCCCTGCCAGCACCTTGGACGTGAGGCCGAAAGGGAGGGCCACGAACTGATAGTGCTGATCCAACAGCGCAAATCTGAGGAACCTTTGGTGCCCTGGGAACACCGGTACGTGCAGGTAAGCGTTCCTGATGTCCACAGATGTCATGAAGTCCCCTGGACGCAGCGAGGCGATGGTCGAGCGCAGAGTTTCCATTCGAAAATGCCTGCTTCTGACAAACTTGTTTAGGATTTTCAAATCCAGAATGGGTCTGACTGACCCGTCCTTTTTGGGCACCGTGAACAGGTTGGAATAAAACCCCCTGCCCCTTTCTCTTGAGGGGACCTCGCAGATGACCCCGAGCTCCAGAAGGTTCTGCACCGCCAGCATCAAGGCCCGAGCTGAGGCAGGATCCTGCGGGATCCGAGACCCGACGAACCTGGTAGGGGGCAGCACCGCAAGGTGCACCGGGAGGAGACTACCTCCTGAATCCACCGGTCTGGGACGAGGCGTCTCCAGACATGCTCGAAGTGCTGTAGACGTCCCCCCACCCTGACGGGCGAGGGCGCCCCTTCATGCCTGGGGGGTCTTGGGGGGGCTTTGGGCTTGGGACCCCAGGAGGAGCCTGGACGGTGTCCTCTGTTCTTGTTCCAGGGTTCTGAGCGCGGCCCAGAGAAGGACACCCCTCTACCTTGCTTGGTCCCCCGGTAGGGGGTAGAATGGGAGCTTGGACCACGAAATGGCCGAGTCTGACGCTTGCACTGGGGCAGCTTGCCCCCTTTGGCAAAGATGTCTAATCTTTCTCCAAACAGGCGCAGTCCTTTGAACGGAAGCCCCGTAAGGGCCTTCTTGGCGACATTGTCAGCAGCCCACTGGCGTAGCCAGACCGTGTGGCGTATGGCTACCACCAGAGCAGAGGATTTAGCACTCAGCCTAATAGCATCGTCCGATGCAGATAGGATATAATTCACAAAGGTCTCACAGGTGGCCAGAGCATTGGCGGTATCAGAGGGCAAGTCATCCGCCCCTTCCAGAGCAGACTTAACCACAGTCCTGAGCGCTACCGCCGTGATGGCTAAGGCGCAAACCGGGCGGAGCGACGCTCCCCCGAAGGCAAAGGCGTGACAAGCCAATTGATAAACTCGCCGATCCTCCAGATCCCGCAGCGTAGTGGTGTCAGGGGAGTGCATAATAGAGGTATTGGACAGACTCAGAATCGGGCCATCGACCTCGGGCGGCGATGTCCAGCACTTAACCAGATCGGCAGGAAATGGATACTTTTTATCCACAGCCTTGGGAATCCCCTGGAGTTTACTAAAATGTTCCCATTCCTTCAGCACTAGGTTATTAAAGTGAGTTCGGGAAACTCCAACCGCACCCTAGCAGTATGAAACAGATCGCCCTGCTGCCGAGGTGCCGCGGGAGGGGGAGAGAGGGATAAAACATCAAAGATCTGAGACAACAGTCTGTCAATGTCGTCCTGGGACCAAGGATCAGAGCCAGACTCCTCCTGACTCCTGGGCTCATCCTCGTAGGATCCTGAGTCAGATAGGAGTTCCCCTTCCTCTGATAGGGACCGAGTATAGGAAAGCAGCACATCATCAGATTCTACAGGGAGAATAGTAGCTTCAGGGTTCAAATTACGCTTCTTGGCAGTGGCCTTGCGCGCCATGGAGCCAGCAATAAAGCTTTCCACACCGGCCAATCTAGAGGCCAAATCAGCATGAGAATCTCCACTAGAATTGGGGGTTATGCTCAAGCTAGGGGGAGTAGGGGAAATAAGGCAAGGTGCGGGCCCAGCCTCGGAAGAGGTGGGGAGACCGGCTAGCGCCTGTTGAGCACAAGGTACGCAGACCCGTGACTTGTCACTGCTGCTAGGTGAAACCCCACAAGCTGCACACAGACGGGCTTGTCCCAGGGGGACCCCGCTCGCGATGTCCTGGGATGCCTCCATATGGTGATTATTAACTTCAATGTGCCAGTAGGGATTGACGCTTTAAGCAACCCTGGATGGCCCTATAACCAGCTGGGAAGTGGGAGTAAAATCTGAAAACTGGTCTGGACCGGGCGCTACGTCGGACTAGGGGAAGCCACCTGTGACCGCTGTCTGAAAGACACAAGGGGAAAGAGGGGTGTCAGAGCCGAGCGTGAGGAAACAGCTAGAAAAAGGGTCGCCCACGAGGGCACTTACAGTCTGCGAGGGGAGGACCGTCTTCACCACACGCATGCGGGAAGGAAATGGCGGCGAGCGAACCTCGAAGGGCGGGCAATAGCGGTCGATGACGCGGAGCGCGCCAGGCCGAACCATGCCTCCCCCCCGAAGCGCGCGAAGTTAGAAGGCGCGCAGCCAATCAGGAGAGAATGCAGCTACGTCAGCATCACTTCAGAGAAGAGGACGAAGTGAGCAAGGGAAATTAAAAAACGCCGTAGCTTCCCCAAAACGTGCTGTTGTGTGCGCGTAAGGCACAGTAAAACGCTGCGGTCAGTTTAAAATTAAGCAAGTAAGGCGCGCTCTGACACCCAGTAGCTGTAAGAGACTAAAGTGTACTTAGGGCAAGGAGTAGGCCATCAACACACAGCCCCCCCCCCCTCTTTTTTCCCCCCACTAACGGGGGGAATCTGGGAAGGAAGGTGACCCAATAGAGGGTTCACCGTTAGATGGGGCATGGGGGCACTAGTGCGGGAGGGGCATCCACTGAAGGCTCACCATTCGCCTTTAACCGCCTACACTATGGAGGGGGATTGCGGTGGAGACTAGCTCCGTAAGCACACTAGGTGCTGCCTACCTTCACCTGACCAACGCAGCCCAGGCTGGGAGGCATATTCTTAACAAGAAGGATGGGTGGGAATAGTCCCGCAGGGCCTCGGGCTGTCAAGCCCCGCTCGCCTGCGAGAGCGTGATACTTCATGTCTTCGCAGTTCCAGCACTGCAGAGAATTCTGGGGATTTGTGGGAGGTCCCTCGGTATATGAAGGGCCGGGAAGAGCTTGTTTTCTACATGTCTGTAGTGCACGGCGCCGGAGGACTACCCACATGTTATTACTACTACTGGAGCATGCTTAGAATACAAGCAACATAAGTGCAGAGCTGTGCAAAAATGCCCATAACCTTACATTGTAATAGACCACAGCATTTGATCTTGCAGCCACACAATATATATATACAGGTGTATATGTATATATATATATATATATATATATATATATATATATATATATACCCATATCCCAGCCAGACAGTGTAATTAATGCGCACACACACATGCTCTAGACCAGTGGGGGCCCACGCTAAAGAGGAGCCCCCACACACACAAGCTAAGGAAGTGGCCATCGGGCCCTTACCACACCGATTGCTATGCGGCCTGCTCAAGAAGATGGCCCCCACGAAGCCTCATGCCTGAGGAGGGAGAGCAGGGGGAGGGCGGGCCAGCGCGTTTGCCGAGGCCACGCACCCTCCCAGCAATGCAGACCCCTAGAAAATACAACTCTGTGAAATACTCACCTGTAGAGTTGGTATTATACGCATACAGCACGTCCTGCTCCAGATATAGTAATAACATGTGGGTAATCCTCCGCCTCCAGCGCCGTGCACTGCAGACATGTAGAAAACAAGCTCCTCCCGGCCCTACATAAGACGAGGGAGCTCCCACAAATCTCCAGCATTGAAAAGCAGTGAGAAAGAGAAGCCGGGAGATACCAACCACCCAGAAAATGGCAATATTATCAATGATAACAATCACCATACAGGGGATCCAGAACAAGGTGAACCAGGGTGGGGTGGAGCAGGACGTGCTGTATGCGTATAATACCAACTCTACCGGTGAGTATTTCACAGAGTTGTATTATTCTAAGCTTACAGCACGTCCTGCTCCAGATATAGTAATAACATGTGGGACATCCAATAGCAGTGTCCATAAAGTAGGGTGGGATCCCCGTGAAAAAAGGCACAGACAACAATAAAAGTGCTGTCACCCTTAACCATGCTGCCAAGATCAACGAGAGCAATGCTATAACCTCAGCCTTTGAAATCTTGTAAAGTCAGAACTGAACACAAGCAGCGGACTAGCCAGCTTGCTCAACAGAACCTAGTGCTGAAAGGCCCAAGCCAAGCACAAGCAGTAAGAGAGCAAAACCAAGAGAGAAGAAGAATCTTCCCCTAAATGAGTAGGCCAGAGTAACAGCCTAACCATGCTACTGGAAAAGAGGGCAGCCATGGCAACCTTAGAACTCTCCCCATCTGGGAATATGAACCCAGGTCTCAGGCGAGACCAGCAGGAATACTGAAAAACAACGCTAACAAGGCTCAGCAAGAGCCGAGACGTTTACTTTAGGCTCAGGACAAAAGCAACCGAGCCGGACCAAGCCAAAGGGCACCTACACCCGTGGTAGCAATCAGATCCGGTACATAAGGATGGAGAAACCTATAAGCCCCAAGGGGCATAATCCCTACCGGGGACAAGAGACAGACCAGGAATCTCCAACACCTGATGAGGGATACAGATCCCTTTCGCTCAGAGTAATCAAGACAATAGCCCAGAGACCGGAGGGTCTGGAATAAGGAGAATAAAAACACCGCCTGGACCCAAAACGGCGTAAGGCGGAACACCCTCACCTCATGGTGTACAGATATATAACATATATATGTATATATAATGGCTAGGACCGCTAACAGGGCCATCCTTAATGGCACACTTCTGACTGAAGCAACCGTCCCAGAAGAGCGATATGAGGGAAGGAACAGTTCAGACAAGAACCTGAATAAGACCCAAGGGAACCCTTAGCAGGGCATCCGGATAAGTAACCCCCCAAAAAGGGAGCATAGAATTCCCTGGGGAATGCATCTGAGCAACCCCTGAGGAATGCTCAACACAGAAGATTGAACAAGACTTCTGCAGTAGGCTAACAGGGCGAGCCCTGAAACTTTCAGAGCACCGAGTTGGGGAGCCAACTTCAACCGTGCTATAATAATTCTAGGACCCAGGGATAGGGAACATCCGGCAGGAGAGAGAGCTAGTCCAAGCAAGCAACTAGAACAACATACTCCAACATAGCCGGCAGAAAAGGGAGAAGAAGAAGAGGGAGCTAGACCTAGCCCTCCAATAGAGAAAAGACACCCAGAGATACCCATCTCCAATAGGGTGAAAAGCCAACCGACCCATCGCCTAAAAGGCCTGTAGGTAAGGGTGACATAGTAAGGAGCCTGAATAGGCAGAACAGCCCTCTTGAGAGGGCATACAGTACGACTGTCTTCCGCAGAGATCTGCGAACTGCACCCCGCTGGGCCACCAGCATAACAGTTCTCCCATTTTACAGCAATCTTATGCAGAACCCCGCCTGGCAGGGTGAAGGAAGTAAAGACATATAGAATATAATGTCCTGACAGAAGCAATACTAGGCCCTCATGACCAAGGCCAGAGAGTCCTGAGACAATAACCCAGAACAGAGTCACTGTAATAGCAAAGGGGCCCCACAGGGCCACACCCGTAGGGACTTAGTGAGACATTAGAATAGAACCTCCTGCCACGTTAGGGCAGCTAGCCAAGCTAATACCAATAAGGTGCAAGGGATGTAAACCCCCACTTAGGACAGAACCGAAACCTTCTTGAAGGATCAACCTGTTCCGAGACCTTCACAGATAAAAAGGACAAGCCACTGTCTTCAGACTGACCGAGAGTCCTCAAAAAAAGACAAATCCTGAAGAGGAGTAGTCCAGCAAATTAGAGCCCACAAAAGGCTCAATGTGTCAACCGAAAGCTGTATGAAGATGGATCCCCTAAGGGGACCCCTTTAGGGACCACGGGGGGTTTGGGAAGAAATAAGACCCCCCAGTCAACCTGCAAGACTTGGTACCCATGATGACCATCTACAGGGAGAAGAGAGAAGGAAGGAATGGTCCCAGACGTCTTCCTTGAATTTATAACCTCAAAAGGAACCCGCGTAACAAGGGGGAGCGTACTGACCTAGTTCCAGGGGTGCTGGAACCCTGTCCAGGATAAGTAACCTAAGGTGTCGCAGGGCCCAAGGGCTCCTGAGAATAAGAGACAGCATCTGTGCCGCCACCAACAGGCCCACCAGCTGCAGGGTGAAGGTAGTGTGACATCAAGAGGGCAAGGCCCTTTCCATAACAAGTCCACATATAGCAGAAGGAAGGTTCTAACATGAACCGATCTAAATGCCACCCCGTAGGGAGACACCGAACCGGGGCACACTAAGTAAGTGATGTGCCTGAGCACCAATCCACAGGACTCCCAGGGGAGCCATAAGTCAATAGCCAACACGGCCTGATGCAAAAATAGAAGGCCAAGAAGGACAATAAGGTAGAACCTAGCACAGACGCCACACGGACACGTCCAAGACACTATTCCCCTACTCGCCTTAGTGAGTCGTCTGGGAGCAGGAGAGGAACCAAAAGGGAATATAGATCCACACAGGCAGCAAGAGGTCCACTGGACAAGAGTGCCTGCGACCCAACAGTTAGATACCATGTAAGAACTGTCTGTGACATATAAATGCTAGGTCCAGAATGTCAGCCCTGGTCAGACTGCTTCATCCCAGAGGGAAAATGTAATGTGGATGCAATCACAAGTCAAAGGCCAACCTGTAAGAGAGCCCAGACCCTGCAGGCCGAACTCGGCCTGCCTCAACTCCCGAAGGGAAAACAGGGACTAGAACCCTGACAACCTCAGAAGGAACCACCCAACAAACTCCATTCTGCATCCAGGGGGACTAGCTCCTGTAACAACCTGAGCGAAGCATGGCGCCCTGCGGTAGAAGCCAAGCGCTGCGGCAGCCCCCTTGCCCAACAGGGCGAGGGCGTCCCCTCATGTTTGTGTGGTTTTGGCAGATTTGGACTTCGCCCTGCCGGAGGTCCCAAAAAGTTGGGAGCACACTTCTGGTTCTCGCTGGACACTAACGTAGGGAGGGGGGGGGTGTCCCTGCCCCTGGGCGGCCTGGACGGCCTTCTGCGCGAGAGTGCCTTACCCTTCCTTCCAAAAAGGTCCAACCGGGCCCCGAATAGGCGCCGTCTTCTAAACGGAAGGCCAGTAAGAGCCTTTTTTTTTTGTCAGTGTCAGCCCCCCACTGTCGCAGCCAAGGCAGGCAGCGAATAGCCACCACAAGAACCAAGGTTCTAGCACACATTTTAATGGTGTCATCCATCGCTGAGAGAATAAAACTCACAAAAACATCACAATCAGACAGTGCATTAAAGACCTCCCAAGGGAGATCCTCCGGCTGTTGGTCAAGTATCTTCCTAAGAAGGGTCCTGGCGGCCACCGCAGTGATGGCCGCGGCACAGACCGGGCGCAGAGCCGTCCCTGCACACGAAAAGGCGTGGGAAGCCAGTATGTCGATGTGCCGCTCCTCAGCATCCCGAAGGGAACGAGAGTAGAAGCTGCCATGAAGGGAGGGTTAGCAACCCCAATAATAGGTGCATCCACCTCGGGAGGGACTGACCAGCAGTCAACCAAATCAGGGGGAAAAGGGTACTACCAGTCCCAGACCCCTGGAACCCCTGTAAGTTTACAAGGTGAATTTCATTCCTTAGATTTAAGAGCCTGGAAATGATCCTGCTCCAGAATTCCAGGCGCAGCGTCGCCGTGTGGAAACTTTCCCTCCTGGGCTTGGGAGACTCTCCCGGAGGAGAGATGGACAGTACTTCAAAAATCTTTATAAGTAACTCATCAGTGTCACACAGGCCCCAAGAAACAGGGCCAGAATTGTCACGGCCCCAGGAAATCTCGTCTGAGGAACTGGAACCTGAGAACAGTTCACCTTCATCAGAAGGATCGAGGTCCTGCATAGCAGCAGATTCTTCAGAATCAATGGGAACCTAGAACCAGGAGGCGTCAGGGACCGCTTCTTTCCAGCGCCCAAGCGCTCTGTCAACCAGACATCACCTGCACCGCCGTGGGTAGCCTGCGCGGCACCACCTGCTGGTCATCCCCGCTCGAGAGCGACTCATCAGGAGTAAGATTTAAGCACGGGGAGACAGGTGTATTGAAGCGAGGTGCAGCCACTGGTAAACCTGAATGCAGGGCCAGCACTTGTTCAGCACACGGTCCGCAGACCTGTGCTCTGTCAGCATCAGCCTGGGTTTGTCCACACGTAGTACACAGCCGGTCTTGTCCCCGCGGGACCCCGGACACATAATTCTGAGATGCCTCCATATGGTGATTAATCTAATAAATATGCCAGTAGGGATTTATGCTGTAAGCAACCCTGGATGCCCCAAGACCCGCTAGGAACGTGGGAGAATTTAAATGTGAACCCGTTTAAGATATATATCAGGCCTGGGGAAGCTACCGGAACCTTGGCGTCTGAAGGACATAAGGATAAGAATGGGTGTCAGAGTCATGCGCAGCTGGAAAAACATATAAAAAGGAAGTCACCCGCGAGGGCACTTACAGACCAAGGGAGGAGGGGAACCGCAAGCGCGCGCGCGAAGATCCACAAAATGGCGCCCAGCGAACCTCGAAGGGAGGGCTCGATGCTTGGCCGTGACGCGGAGCGCGCCAATTCAAGTCCCCGGCCACTCCGAAGAGCGCGAAGCTCTGAGGTAATGGCAAGGCAAGGATACAATCACACGCTTAAGGATTTGTAGAAAAACCGTTACGTCTAGTAAGGAAAAGGCGCCACAGCATCTAGACAACGCAGCAAACTGTGCATAAGACATACGGCGGCAGCCGAAAACCAAATAAAGAGCAAGCAGCGCGGCTCTGACATCTCAATGTTAATGAAGGGCAGAAATAAGACCATAAGCGTGATATACTGGTACACTGGGACCGCCATACACATACTCCCCCCCCCCCTTTCTTTTCCCCCTAACTAGTTGGGGAATAATGCGGGAGGGGCATCCACTAGAGGCTCACCATCAGCCTAAACCGCCTACCCTATGGTGGGGGATTGCGGTGGAGCATGGCTCCGTTAAGCACACGAGGTGCTGCCTACCTTCACCCGACCAACGCAGCCCAGGCTGGGAGGCATATTCTTCACAGAGAGGACGGGTGGAAATAGTCCCGCAGGGCCTCGGCCTGTAAAGCCCCACTCGCCTGCGAGAGCGTGATACTTCATGTCTTCGCAGTTCCAGCACTGCAGAGAAATCTGGGGATTTGTGGGAGGTCCCTCGGCTTATGTAGGGCCGGCAGGAGATTGTTTTCTACATGTCTGCAGTGCACGGCGCTGGAGGCGGAGGATTACCCACATGTTATTACTATATCTGGAGCAGGACGTGCTGTATGCTTAGAATAACGAGCACAGCAATCGTGCCAAAGAAGGGGGAGGGGCTACCGCAGCCGCGCCGAGAGCCCGGCCCCGCCCCCTTCCCGAACGCAGCCTGAGGGTGAGAAGCTCCCCCAGTCTGCCATTAGTCCCTGGTATGCCAGTAAAGGCAGTATGACACTCACACACACACAGTAAAAAAACACTCAGCGCACAGGGACACAAGCTGGGGAAAACGAAATATCGGCCAGGCCAGGCAACCCCCCCCAGGGGAACCCTGCCAGAAGCCGGCCATAAGCCTAGAGGGACGGGGCATCCCACACCAGGATCACCAAGAAACCTGGATAACCGCCTACCCCATAGTGAGGTCTCACGGTGGAGCAGTGCTCCTGCTGCACCTATAGGGTGCTCCTACCTTCACCAGGACCCGCAGCCTAAGCTGGGAGGCTCAATATAGGGCAATTTAGAAGGGTCCCGGCAGTAATAGGGATAATAGAAGGCCGGGCGCGAGCCCGGCTTACCTGTAAGTAAAGAAGTCTTCATCTTCTGTCTTGTCGCCTTCCCTGCAGAGAAGGAACTGGGGAATTGGTGGGAGGTCCCAGGTATATATGGACCGGGAGGGGCTTTCTTTTTTGCATATTCATCTCTGCAGAACTTCGCCCTCTACTGGAGATTACCCAGATGTCATGAAGACCGAAGTGGAGTGTATGGCACACTTAGAATAAAAGTCCAGTAGGACAAGTTTTGGCACTGGTTAACTTTACCTGTCCAATATCTGCAGTAGCCTGATAAGGCTATGTTGACACCCAGCTATTTCACTGCAATTGAGATTTGTGATGTAGTGAACCATGGTCACAGGCAACCTGATTTGGGTGAAGGGTAAAAAAATACAATTCTGTGATTACTCACCTGTAGAATTGTTTTTACGGTGTACAGCACGGCTTGCTTCATTTCAATTCTTCACATTTGGGTAATCCGCCACAAGGTGTCGTAGTTGACTGCAGAAAGACTTGTGGCTCCTCCCGGCCCATAAAAAGGGCAGGAATTACCCAGAGACTCCAGTGTTTGAAAAGCAGTAATGCAAGAAGCCGGGAGGCAAGACCATGTTAGCAAAAGAACACAGCCTCACTAAAATAAATCTCTCAATAAAATCACCATAACAAGGCAAAAGAGGATAATGATAACAAGGGAGGGATGAAGCAAGCCGTGCTGTACACCCTAAAAACAATTCTACAGGTGAGTAATCACAGAATTGTATTTTTCCTGGTGTACAGCACGGCTTGCTTCATTACAATTCTTCACATTTGGGACATCCAACAGCAGTGTCCATGAAGAAGGGTGGGATCTCCAGTGAGCAAAGGCAGGCAGTCCAAACCACTACCGCCTGAAGCACCTTGCGTCCAAAAACAGCATCAGCTGAGGCCCTAACATCAACTTTGTAAAAACTTGGAAAAAGTATGAACTGAAGACCAAGTAGCGGCCTTACAAACCTGTTCAACAGAAGCCTGGTGCTGAAACGCCCAAAAGGCACCAATGGCCCTAGTGAAGTGAGCTGTAACATGAAAAGTGGGTTCCTTCCACTTGGCAGAATACGCTTGTACCACCGCCTGTCTGATCCACTTGTTGATAGTGGATTTGGCCAGAGGCAAGCCCTTCCTAGTCCCAGCAGGAAGGACGAACAGAGAATCAGACTTCCAAAAGGAAATTTGAGAGCCCTGACCACATCCAGGGAATGAAGGGTCCGTTCCTTAGAATTAGAAGGGGCAGGACACAAGGAAGGCAAGACAATGTCCTCATTGAGATGAAAGGCAGATACAACCTTAGGCAAAAATCCGGTTTAAGACGGAACACCACCTTATCCTGATGCCGATTCTCAAAGTAAGGAGGTTTAATGGAAAGCGCCGCCAGCTCTGAGACGCGACGCACCGAAGTGATAGCAACCAAAGCGGCCACCTTAAGAGTCAGAATGGGAAGAGCAGCACCGCGCAGAGGCTCGAAGGGGGGACCCTGGAGAGCAGAAAGCACCAAGTTCAAATCTCACACCGGTATCAAAGGATTACGCGGTGGACTTACATGAATAACTCCCTGGAAAAAAGTTTTGACAAGCCTATGAATGGCGAAAGACCATTGGAAAAAAACAGCCAAGGCCGAAACCTGACCTTTGAGGGTACTCAGTTGATTCCAGACCATGTTGTAAAAACTCCAGAATCCTGGAAATGGAGAAGGTCCAACAAGGAAAAGACTTAGACTCGCACCAGGCAATGTAAGCATGCCAAACCCTATAGTAAATCACAGAAGAGGATTTCTTCCGAGCCTGAATCATAGTATTGATGACCGAAGCCATCAATCCCCTATTCATCAGTATGGAGGTTTCAGCAGCCAAGCCGTCAAAGCCAGCTTTGGTAAATTGAGATGGCACAGCTGTCCCTATGTGAGTAGCCCTGGACCATCGGGCATGATGAATTGATCCACCGCCCTCTGGATGACGTCCGCGTACCATACCCTCCTCGGCCAGCGGGGGGCTACCAGGATGGTCGGTACCCCCTCCTGGGCTATCTTGCGCAGCACCCGACCCAGGAGAAGAAAGGGAGGAAATGCATAGAGGAGTCGAAACTCCGTCCAGGGAATTGCTAGCGGGTCCGTGGCGAAGGCTAGAGGATCTCTTGACAGAGAGACGAATCTTGGAAGCTTGTCATTGTGACGTGACGCAAACAGGTCCACGTCCGGGTGACCCCAACGGCGACACAGGGCATAAAAGATCTTGTTGTCGAGGGACCATTCCCCCAGACGAGACGTCCCCCTGCTCAGGGAGTCCGCCTCCTGATTCTCCACCACTGGGATGTAAACCGCTGAGATGCAGGGAACATTCTCCTGCGCCCAAGACAATATCAGGGTCACCTCCTCGAGGGCTTGTTTGCTCCGAGTCCCGCCCTGATGACTGATGTAAGCGACAGCAGCCTGATTGTCCGAGCGGACCTGGACCGCACGACCCCGTAAGTGGGGAGTCAACTGGAAGAGAACCAACCTGATCGCTCTCAGTTCCAGGAGATTGATGGGCGTGTGGGCCTCCAGAGGGCCCCACTGGCCCTGGAACTGCAGCGATCGCCAAAACCCTCCCCAACCGGTCAGACTGGCGTCTGTGGTGACAATCTCCCAGCACGGACGCAGAAAGGACCTGCCCGCTAGAAGATTCCTCGAGTCCAACCACCACAAGAGGGACTGTCTGGCCAGATGGGGCAGGGCAAATTTCTGCTCCAAGGACTCCTGTGTCCGATCCCAAACGGTCAAGAGGTTCAACAGAAGAGGTCTCATGTGGAACTGGGTGAAAGGTACAGCCTCGAAGCAAGACACCATGAGTCCCACCAACTGCATTCCCAGACGGATGGAGGGAAGAGGACACGACAGCAGGGCTCGCGCCTGCATCTGAAAACCCTCCACCTTCTGCTGAGGAAGAAACACCTTGACCTGAGAAGTATCCAGTGTCATGCCCAAGAAAGACCTCACCAATGAAGGCGTGAGCAAAGACTTGGGATAATTGATCACTGAAGGACTCGAGGGTGGACACAACCACCTGAGTATCCCCCTCGGCCTGATGAAAATATTGAGCAGCAATCAACAGGTCGTCCAGGTAAGGAAGAGTGCAAATGCCCTGGCTCCTCAGGAGGGCCATGACACCCGCCAGCACCTTGGTGAACACCTGAGGGGCCGAGGTGACACAGAACGGCAAAGCCACAAACTGGTAGTGTTGATCCCCCAGAGCGGACCTCAGGAACCTCTGATGTCCCAGGAAGATAGGGACGTGCAGGTAGGCATCCTTAATATCCACGGCGGTCATGTAGTCTCCTGGCCGAAGGGAGCTCACCGCCGACTGTAAGGTCTCCATGCGGAAATGCTTGAACCTGACAAATTTGTTGATACCCTTTAGATCCAAGATGGGTCTCAGGGAGCCGTCCTTCTTGGGCACCGTAAACAGATTGGAGTAGAAACCCCGACCCCGTTCTTGAAGAGGCAGCGAGCAAACCACTCCGGATGACAGAAGATGTTGGACGGCCAACCTCAGGCCCTGCTCCATCGCGGGATTTTGGGAGATCCGGGACCGTAGGAATATTGGGGGCGGCCAAGCTGCTAGCTCTATCTTGTAACCGGAGGACACCACCTCATGAATCCACCAATCCGAGACATGTTGAGCAAAGAGCCGAAGCCATCCCCCCACCCGGATGCCTGAGGGGCCTTGGTGGGGGGCTTGGACTTGGACCCCCAGGAGAGACCAGGGCAACCACGGGATCTACCCCGTCCCCAAGAGTCTCTCCGGCTACCTGAGAAGGAGGATCCACGTCCCCCACGGGAAGGCCGAAATGAAAAGGACCCCTGAAAGGGCCGAAAAGGTTTTCTACGCTGAGGGAGCCGACCATCCTTGGTCAAATCATCAAGACGTTCCCCAAAAAGACGTAGTCCCGTGAAGGGAAGCCCGGTGAGGGACTTCTTAGCGGCAGTCGCCCACTGACGCAGCCAGACGGACCGACGCATGGCAACCAACAGGGCCGAGGCCCTACCACCAAGCCGGACGGCATCATCCATGGCAGACAGCACAAAGGCAATAAAGTCAGAGCAATGCAAAAGATCCTTGTGGTCATCCGCTAGCTTGCGAGATCTGGCAGGTTCGGCAAGGCGCCTAACCTTCTTCTTAATCGCAATGGCAACAATAGCCGCGGCACAGACCGGGCGTAAGCCAGCCCCCACGAAGGTGAAAGCATGACAAGCTAGTTGATCCATAGGCCGGTCGGCATTATCGCTCAAGGTAGTGGTGTCAGGAGACGGCATGACAGAAGTATTGGACAGCCCCAGGACGGGGGCGTCCACCTCGGTGGGACAAGACCAGAGGCGAACCAAGTCGGCCGAGAAGGGATAACTTCTATCCAGTCCCTTGGGCACCGAGGGCAACCTGTTGGGCCGTTCCCATTCTTTGAGGACCATATTGGAAAAATGTCCCTGCTCCGGAAACTCTAAGCGTTGCTTGTCAGGGCGGAAGAGCTCACCCTGCTTCTTCTTGGCCGCCTTAGGGGGGACAATGTGTAAGGTATCAAAAACGGCCGTCAAAAGCCTACCGGTATCATCCGGGAGCAAAGAATCCTCGTCCAAGGAGGACCCTGGTTCGCTATCAGCCTCGCCATGACGATCCCCGGAGGAATCAGAATCACGGAACAATTCCCCCTCCTCCATGGAGTCACGGCCGCCATAGGTATCAAAAACCTTATCATCATCGGCAAAGAGGGACAAGTCCGTATCCAGATGTCTCTTTTTACTAGAGGCCTTGGCGGAGGCCGGACGGGCCAGTTGCCGCTCAATGCTGGCCTTGCGCAGCGCCAGGTCCGAACGAGACCCCCTGCTGGCTTCCCCCTCACTGGGGGCTAAATGCAGGTGTGAGGGAGAAGGAGAAGTGGCAGGAAGAACAGGGCTGGGTAGAGAGGAGCTCGGCCCAACCTGTTCCGCAATGACACTTTGGGCGCACGGGAAGCAAATCGCGCTGCGACCACTCAAAGGGGATGCCCCGCACATGAGACACAGCCGAGCCTGCCCTGAGGGGCCCCCAAGCTCGCTATCCCCAGAAGCCTCCATATGGTGATTAATTGAAAGGGCGTCCTAATAAACGGGCGCTGGATCCCAGACCCGGGATACCCCACAGCCTCGGGAGGGCGTGGAGGGGAGGGGGGGATGAGACCGGGAGAAATCACAAGTACGAGGGACCCGCCTGGAAGACACAATAGGGACAGGAATTGAGCATTCCACAGCGCATGCACAACATAAAATATATAAAACTGACAAAAGGAGCGGACTCACGGACCGTAAGCAGTGTCAGGAGCTCCCGAGCATGCACAGCTAGAGGAGGATTCTCAATGCAGCAGCGGAGACGTGGCCACTAAGGAGCCCGCAGATGCGTTCCAGCTGGGACGTCCGGAGATCTGGAGGGGGCTGTCAGCAAGTGCCCCGAAGAAAAGAAGAAGGAGCAGTGCACCAAGCAGCAAGGGATCGCTTCCAGATGCGCACCGCAACCAGCCCGCACTGACAAAATGGCGCCGAGCCGGAGGAACCTCGAGGGGCGGGCACGCGGCGATGACGTGGTCCCGCCCCCCTCAAGCGTGCATAGTCCTCCGGGCACCGCGCATCACTGCCTGATGATAATGGCACACATAGGGCAAAAACTAGGGAGTTCCCTCGCAAGAGCCCCAGCCATGCGGCGCCGCCACATCGACGGGGACCCAGCAAGCCTCAACCCCCGCCGCGCGCAGGAACGCGCCCGGACCCCCCCTTCCCGGTCAGTGGAGTCTGGACGGGAGAGAGCCCAGAAGCAGAGGAAGGAGAAGGGAGGGCAAACGGGAGGCCAGGAGGGGACAAGGAAGGCAAATAAAAAAGAAAGTGACAAACAGCACACGAAGCACAACAGGCAGGGGTCCTAAGAGTGGTTTCTCCCCCCCATAAGGCTCACCATAGCCTCAGCCGGCTACCCTTTAATTATAGGGTTTGCGGCCCAGAGCCTAGCTCTGCGAACACCTGACCCCAGGTGCTTCCCTACCATCACCTGAAACTTCAGCAGGGCTGGGAGGCAGAAGGGTCCGGAACAAGTGGAAATAGGCCTGCAGGGCCGACGGGCTCGGGATGCCCCGCTCGCCTGCGATCCAGATAGAGTCATCTTCTGTCTTCGCAGTCAGGACTGCAGAGAAACTCTCGGTAATTCCTGCCCTTTTTATGGGCCGGGAGGAGCCACAAGTCTTTCTGCAGTCAACTGCGCCACCTTGTGGCGGATTACCCAAATGTGAAGAATTGAAATGAAGCGTTGTGTTTAATTGTGTCAAGTGTTCAATATCTGCATTGGGCTGATAAGGCTATGTCCACACCTAGCTGACTCACTGCAACTGAGATTGTGATATAGCGAACCATGGCGGTTTAAATCCCTGTCCATGTTATTTGATGGGCCCTTCAATCAAGAGGAATAATTGCACTGCCATTTGGAAAAAGCCTTGCTAGTGAACTTTTTTAGACCGGACCTTCAGAATGATTTATTGAAAAGCCCAAACCCCTTAAAAAACTATTCCCCAGCATCTAAAATGAATATATTTTAAGTTTTTAGTCACTCATTATTCTTTCCCTCACTGGGCTGCAACTCTGTTCAGGACTCTAGGATACAGGTGCCGCCAATTTGACTCAGAAGAATCACACATACTGAGGAGAGGAGAGAGGGATAAAGTGCAGGGGGGTGAGGTTATAGCTGTGCTTTGCACAGACAGAGCAGAGCTGGGGTCAGGGAAAGGACAGCAATCCCAGGATGCAGAGCGACACAGTCAGAAAACACTTCCTGTTTGCAGGCTGCCTGATGCACCATGAGCGGCCATCTTGGATGTTTAAAGGCTCATAAAATGCAGTAGATGCAGGTAAGATGATTTTTAATGTGAGTAATCTGTATGTACAGGGTGTGGGAAACATATAAGATAGGCTCTTATTCAGGGTGAAGGTCCGCTTTAAATTGCTGCACAATCGCTCTATGGTTTTCTATAGACCAACATTGGTAGGATTGCAATCACAATGCACTACACTGCAAATCACAATTCTATCAAACCAATTAGATGTGGTCTAAAGGTTGTTTTTTTTTTGTTTTTTTGTTGATGCTGCAGAACAAGGAAAAAATACAATTCTGTGAAATACTCACCTGTAGAATTGGTATTATACGTATACAGTACGTCCTGCTCCAGATATAATACTTACACTTGGGTTATCCTCCGCCAGATGGCGCTGTGCACTGCAGACATGCAAAAACAGGCTCCTCCCGGCCCCACAAATCCCCAGCATTGAAAAGCAGTGAACCAGAAGCCGGGAGAATTCAACCACCAAAAAACAACTGGTAATGATAACAATAACAACAATCACCATACAGGGGATCCAGAATAATGAAAAAACCAGGGTGGGGTGGAGCAGGACATACTGTATACGTATAATACCAATTCTACAGGTGAGTATTTCACAGAATTGTATTATTCTAAGTATACAGTACGTCCTGCTCCAGATATAATACTTACACTTGGGACATCCAATAGCAGTGTCCATAGAATAGGGTGGGATCCCCAACAAAAAAGGCAACAGCAGACAGTTAAAAGCACTGTCGCCTGCAAACCTTGCTACCAAGAACGACACGAGCAAGGCTCTAACGTCAACATCAAAAACAACCTTTGAGAGGGTACGAACAAAAAAACAAGTAGCGTTTTAGCAAACTTGTTCAACAAAACATGGTGCTGAAAGGCCCAAAGATACCAAGGCACCAGTGGAATCAGAAATAGAGTGAGAAGAAACTCTTCCCCTTAAAGGAATAGGCCTGAGTAACAGCCTGACAAGATCAAAGCTAACAGTAGCCCAGGAAGAAGCCAAACCTTCCCTAGGACCAGAAGGGACATCTATCCAAGTAAAGGCTAGGCCCAAGGCCGCTTAACCCCCTCTTCACCAGAAGAGAGACAGGGACCAGAAGCATCCTGACAATCTCGGGAAGGGGCCACCCAGCAGACACTATCCTGCATCCAGAGGAAACTTCCTCCTGACTCCATCAGAACGAGGCATGACGCCTCCTGATAGTGGCAAGGTGCTGCGGCCATCCCCTCACCCCCTCATCCTCAGCCCCATCATGCTTGAGGGGTTTTGGTGAAAGATTTGGAATTAGTCCTGCCGGAGGGGCCAGGGCGTTGTCTGCCACTCCTGGGGCAGGAATATATACCAAAAAGCTGGAAGGACACCCCTGGTATAGGGGGGTGGAGGGGTGCCCCTGCCCTGAGAAGGCCGAGACCTCCATCTGCAAAGGGGTGTTTTGCCCTTTTTTCCAAACAGGTCCAGACGGGCCCCGAATAGGCGTCTCCCTCTAAAGGGAAGCCCATTAAGAATCTTTTTTGTAGCATCGTCAACACCCCACTGTCGCAGCCAAACCAGTCGGCGTATAGCTACCGCAAGGGTGGAAGTTCTTGCGCACATGCTAATGGTGTCCAGCGCTAAAAGGATAAATCTTACAAATACATCACAACTGGAGAGTGCATTAAACACCTCCCAGGGGAGATCCTCAGGTTGATGATCAATCATCTTTCTGATGAGGGTCCTAGCGGCCACTGCAGCGATGGCCGTGGCACAGACTGGGCGCAGAGTCATCCCTGCACAAGAAAAGGCGTGGGAAGCCAGCCTATCAATGCGCCGGTCCTCAGCATCCCGAAGGGTACGATAAGTAGGGGCTGCAATAAAGGGGGGGTTAAGAACCCCAATGATCGGTGCATCCACCACGGGAGGTGATGACCAGCAGTTAATCACATCAGGGGGAAAGGGGTATTTCCAATCCCAGTCCCCTGGAACCTCTGGAAGTTTACTAGGGCATTGCCATTCTTTGAGTACAAGAGCCTGGAAGTGATCCTGCTCCAGAAATTCCAAACGCGGCGGCGCTGTATGGAAACTCTCCCTTCTAGGCCTGGAAGCCTCACCAGGAAGAGAGATAGACAAGACCTCGAAGATCTTTATCAGTAATTCATCGGTGTCACACAGGCCCCAAGAACCGGGGCCCGTATCATCATGACTCCTCGGCCCCTTGTCAGATGAGCCCGAGTCAGAGAATAGCCGACCTTCATCAGAAAGAGCAAAACCCTGCTCAGCAGTGTACTCCTCAGATTCAGAAGGAGTGGGCGAAACCGGAGGCGTCAGGGATTGCTTCTTACCAGGGCCCAAGCGCTCTGCCAACCTCGAAATCACCTGATCGGCCGTAGGCAGTCTGCGCGGCACAACTTGCTGGTCATTCCCGCTCGAGTGCGACTCATCAGGAGTGAGATTTAAGCACGGGGAGACAGGTGTATTGAAACGAGGCGCAACTGGCAACCCTGACTGTAGGGCCAGTACTTGTTCAGCACAGGGTCCGCAGACCTGTGCTCTGTCCGCATCAGCATGGGGCAGTCCGGTCTTCACATAATTCTGAGATGCCTCCATATGGTGATTATTAATGCAATATATGCCAGTAGGAATTTACGCAATAGGCAACCCTGGATGTCCCAAAGACCCGCTAGGAATGTGGGAGAATTTTGTAAGCCCGCTACAATATATGTTAGGCCGGGAGAAGCCACCGGAATCTTTGACGTCTGAAAGACAGAATGGGAATAAGAGGTGTCAGGGCCATGCGCAGCAGAAAAAAATACTAATGAAGAAATCGCCCGCGAGGGCGCTTACCGACCTGGGGAGGAGAAGGACCGCAAACGCGCACGCGACAAGCAACAAAATGACGCCGACCGAACCTCGAAGGGCGGACCCAATCTGGGTGTGACGCAGAGCGCGCCACGCCGGGTCTCCGCCTCCCCCGAAGAGCGCAAAGCTCTGAGTTAGCCGTCCAGGCTTGACAATCCAAGCATAGGATATGCTAGTTAAAAGCATCTGCTAATGGATACTAGTAGTCCGACGACGCCGCCACCCAGCACAGTAAATTTTAATGAAAAAGTGAGAAGGCAAAGACGGCGGCGGCCAAGGCCATTGCCGCCAAGGGCAAAACTACGGCCATAAGCATAACAATGCAGTACATTGAGACCGCCACACCCCCCCCCCCATTCTTTTCCCCCGAATACGGGGGGAAACGGGGAGGATGGCGACCCTTTACACAGGGTCCACCGCTACACGGGGCATGGGGCAATAATGCGGGAGGGACATCCACTAGAGGCTCACCATCAGCCTAAACCGCCTACCCTTTGGTGGGGGACTGCGGTGGAGCATGGTGCTGCCTACCTTCACCCGACCAGCGCAGCCCAGCCTGGGAGGCACATCATCAAGGAGGACGGGTGGGAATAGTCCAACAGGGCCACAGGCTGTAATAGCCCCGCTCACCTGCGAGAGAGTGATACTTCATGTCTTCGCAGTCAGCACTGCAGAGAAATCTGGGGATTTGTGGGAGGTCCCTGGGTATATGAAGGGCCGGGAGGAGCCTGTTTTTGCATGTCTGCAGTGCACAGCGCCATCTGGCGGAGGATAACCCAAGTGTAAGTATTATATCTGGAGCAGGACGTACTGTATACTTAGAATAATGATTTTGCATAATGATTGGAACCAAAGCGGTTTCTTTTTCCAAGAAACACCAATCAGCACTTTACTGAGGAAAGTATCTGGTACATGAAGCTGCGCTCCCCTGTGTTATGTTGGATGCTTGCCTGATGCAGTCCCAGTTGCTAATCATTGAGGGAGCCTGATTTCTTGTGACTGCAGGGACATACTTCGAGGATGGAGGGGAGTGCGCTTTCTGCCCTGGAGAAGACAGCTATAAAGCTTTTTACGATTAGATGGCATGTAAAGCTAGTAAAGCAGAGGCAGTCTTTGATAGAACCATGGTGTTGGGCTATTTTTTTATTTCTAGAAACATATGGTATCTAAGAGGTATTTACCTAATGCCCAAAATCTGGCAGCTACTTTGCACTTCTGTGCTGAACCAGTGGCCCATATTACTACTGGCAACCCACAGTGCCATGACCACCTGTCCTGCAAGAACTATTTGGCTCCAGTGATCACATAGGTTGTCCATGTGGCTGCCATTTACACAGATATTGTATAAAATCATTTGCTGCAATTTTTTGGACAATTCTGAGAGCCTCTAGGTGGAGGTCATTACAAATAGGAATGCATAGGAGTAGGTCCACTTACAAGGAAAATTATATGAAGACAGCCAGACTTGAAGCAGTCTTTCAAGAAAACCAAAAAGGTGGTCTTTGCTGCGAAACATAGGTCCTGGTGATTATTCTTTATGAGCAAAGCAAAACCCCAAACTCTTGCTCTTCCTTGTACTAGCCATCCTCTTTTACTGCTTGGAGGCTGCCATGATCACTGCAGGTTCAAAGAGTTTCTTCACACAGACCTTCTCCCCAGCTTAATCCAGCACTTACCTGGTGCCTGGTCACATCGCTGGACTCCAGCTTCCGAATCTCGCTGTTTTTGAGCAATCCACATTGATTTCCTGGTTAGACCCCACTTCTCCGCCCCCCCCCCCCTGCCCCGGATTCGGTTGTCACAACAGGGATGGAATCGCTGGCCCCTATTATCATAATAATCTCCCCCCTCTTCCTGTCCTGCCCCCCTCCTTCCTGTAACCTCTGCCAGAGGGCCGACACCCTGGTAGAGCATGGCTGCTCCCACTCTTTAGGCCTCCCACGTTCCTCCTTTCTTCCCCAGACGATGCCAGGAGAGAGCAGCAGCACCCCTCTCCTATGCCAAAGACTCGAGTCCTGTCAGTAAGCGGGTTGGGGGGGGAGGCTAAACGCACATCCACTGCCTGCGCTGCTGCTGAAGATCCTGGGGGAGTTGCTAACAGCTGCTACTAACTATCCCACCAACCTACCAACCAGCCTAAATGACTGCATTTAGGAGTGTGTGCATGCATTTTGGGAGTAAGCCCATGCACTGAGGTTGCGCACATGCACTTTGGGGTGTGCTCACGGGCGTGTGCACAAAGGCATTTGGGAAAGCAACGCATGCGGCACTTTGGGGGGAACCACATGAACATTTGGGAGTGTGCACATGTGCTTTGGGAGTGTGTGCATGGGCATTTGGGAGTGTGCACATAGACGTTTGGGAGTCCTCGCACGGACATTTGGGAGTGTGCGCATGCATGTCTGGCAAAACGTGCATGTTTGGGAGTGCACACAATAATGAATGGGATTGTGGCCATGTGTGTCTGGGGGTGCTGATCTAGACTCCAAAGTCACCTAGCAACAGGGGGAAAGGGTAGATGCACAGACAGGGTGTCTGAAGCAAGTTCTGGGAATATTACAGACCCCGTCCATTATGCAACATCATAGAGCCAATGACCACACCCACTTATTTCATAAAAGAAATGAGGTAAACCTGTAAACCATTTCTTCAATTTAAAAAAACGGTTAAGGAGTGTGCCAAACTAATTTCCATCCAGGCTGTCTAGACTGATATGCAACAACCTCAAAACAGACCCTTTAGTGGCACATCCTTATTTCTAGCTCCTCTGTGTCATGTAGCTGGCTGAATTACATCTATCTATCTATCTATCTATCTATCTATCTATCTATAATTGTAGGACTGACCAGCAGTTGATGCAGAGTGTCTGGCAAGAGACTCGTAAGTTTTGGAAGCTGGCTTAGAAGCAGTGCATAATTATTAGTCAATAAAGGAGTTACTCCGTCTAAACAGCAGCTCCCTGCCCACTGAAGCCAAGAGAGAAAAATATTGATGCTGAGACAACAGTGTTTTTACCAAGACACATTGATCTGCTGACTTACTATATTTGCTACAAATCACTTAGTGAAACAAATTATTATCCTGCCCCTGCTGATTTTGTATCCCACTTAAAGCAGACCAAAACCCAAGATTCTACTCACCTTAGTTTAACAAGGGCACCCCGATCTTGGAAGTCCCTTTGTGTGCTTGCTTACCCCGATCCACACTCCCACAGAGCATGTGTGAGATATCTTCTAGTCAGAACTCACCACCGTTAATGTCTAGCAACGAGCTCTGCGCTGGAAGGGAGTCTGTGCATCAGATGGAGATACTCCAGAGATGCTGCTGGAGACCCACGCAGGCATCATGGAATGATTTCCGAGGAATATTTGTCAATACCTTCACACAGCAGGGCATCCTAAGTTACGATGCCTCAGGGGAGGACTTTTAATCAGCCCCTAAGTTTATAGATTATAAGGCCAGTTGTGCAGGGTATTGGTCTCCAATCACAAACAACAGGAGGTCTGCTCCCCTTGCAGCTCTGAGGCACCCCTAAGTTTTAAACCTGGTGCAACTACTTACCACCTCTGTGTTCCCATGCTGCCAGCAGTCATTTGGGTGCCACACTTGATTGTTTGTGGGCCGGCCTTTCACTGGGAAAGGAGTACCAAACGTTGAATTTCTTGAAAGATCTTGGCAATGTTTTCTGGTATGGTACATTTCTTCAACCTGATTAATCCCAGAAAGGTGAGGAAGCAACCCAAATTCCAAGACTGGAATTTGTTAGAAGACCTTGAAGGAATTGACCACCCATGTGATCGACAAAGGGGTACTCACCTATTGTTCCTTGCAGCTGACCAATGCTGCCTGCGTGAATTCTTTATATTACATTTTGGGGGCTGGGCAGAAACTGTGCTCACTGCTTATTAATCTTATTGATTTGGGGGAGGGGGGATCTGCATGCACCCTGCTTATTAATTTGTGGGAAATTGGAAGGAATACACATACCAAATGCTTGTTAATAAGGAGGGCTATCGGAGGGGGCATGCAAACTCGGATGTCAAGTTTGATGCTTTGACGGTATTGATTGGTATTTTGATAAATTTTCAGTTGTTTCCAGTTCTAAAACAACTCCATGGCTTAAACAATTCATTCAACTAGAAGCTCCTGAACACCTGTGGTTTACAGGGAAGGTGGCTGAGGGCTCCCAAAATCCCAATAATGAGAAGTAAAAAGGGAAAAGAAGGCAACAATATTAAGAAAAACATAGAATAAATAAGCAAACTTGTCTCCCTAAAAAAATCATGCATATCAGTGTATCAGGGAAGTGTTTGGTTAGTTCCAAATAGTCCTTCTAGAATCTTCAGAGCTGCTGATAGGGCAATATTTACAGTTCCAATTCAGCACAGTTGGATGTCATAAAATATCTGAATATGTGATTAAGAGTCCAACTAGAATGATATGCTGAGACTGTGTATGGTAGCTACTTCATGCTTAAACTGGCCCTTCACCCTGAATAAGAGCCTATCTTGTATGTTTCCCCCACCCTGGACATAATGATTGGCCACATTAAAATCAGCCTACCTGCACCTATTGTATTTTCTGAGCTTTTTAACATCCAAGATGGCGGCCTGTGGAGTCTCAGACTGACTGCAGACAAGAAGTGTCTTAAGCTGCTTATACCAGCTCTGCTCTGTCTGTGCTCTGTCTATAACTCACCCCCTGTACTTTTCACCCCTATCCTCAGTATGTGATGCTTCTGAGGCAAGATGGTGGTGCCCGTATCCTAGAGTCCTGAACAGAGTTGAAGCCCCGCAAGGGGGGGGAGAATAATAATTAAGCTACTAAGAACTTAAAAATACAATTCTGTGATAATTCACCTGTAGAATTGGTATTATGAGTATACAGTACGTCCTGCTCTAGATAGATTACTTACACTTGGGTATTACTCCGCCAGATGGCGCTGGACTGCAGAGACATCGAAAACAGGCTCCTCACGGCCCCTCAAATACCCAGGGAACTCCCACAATCCCCAGCACTGAAAAGCAGTTAACGAGAAGCCGGGAGAATTAAAACAAACCCAAACTGGTAACTATAACAATGATAACAATCACCATACAGGGGATCAAAGATAATGCAAAACCAAGGGTGGGGTGGATCAAGACGTACTGTATACTCATAATAACAATTCTACAGGTGAGTAATCACAGAATTGTATTATTCTTAGTATACAGTATGTCCTGCTCCAGATAGATTACTTACACTTGGGACATCCAATAGCAGTGTCCATAAAGTAGGGTGGGATCCCCAAAGGTAACAGCAGACAGGTCATACCACTGCCGCCTGCAGAACCTTACGGCCAAAAGCAGCATCAGCTGAGGCCCTAACATCAACCTTGTAAAACTTTGAAAAAGTATGAACAGAAGACCAAGTAGCGGCCTTGCAAACTTGTTCAACAGAAGCCTGGTGCTGAAAAGCCCAAGAGGCACCAATAGCACAAGTAGAATGAGCAGTAAGGCGGAAGGGAGGATTCTTCCCCTTAGCAGAGTAGGCCTGAATCACAGCCTGATGCATCCATTTGCTGATAGTAGACTTGGCAGGAGCCAAGCCCTTCCTAGGACCGGAAGGGACCACAAAGGTGTAGTAGCCACCAGATAGTACTTCAGACACCTAACCACATCCAAAGAATGCAAGACCCTCTCCTTAGCATTATTAGGATTAGGGCACAATGACGGAAAAACAATGTCCTGATTCAAATGAAAAGCAGACACAACCTTAGGCAGAAAGTCTGGCTTGAAGCGAAACACCACCTTGTCCTGGTGTCTCTCATAATAGGGGGGCTGAATGGAAAGTGCCGCCAACTCAGACACACGCCTAACAGAGGTGATAGCCACCAAAAAGACAACTTTGAGAGTAAGAATGGCCAGGGCAGCATCCTGCACAGGTCCAAAGGGAGCACCTTGCAAGGCTGACAAAACCAAGTTCAAATCCCAAACAGGCAACATAGGCTTACGTGGGAGATGCACATGAGTAACGCCCTGGAAAAAGTCCTGATCAGAGAATGCTGAGCAAAGGACTTCTGGAAGAAAACAGCCAGGGCAGAAACATGACCCTTCAGGGTACTGAGTTGGAGCCCCATCTCCAACCCATGCTGCAGGAACTCCAGGATCCTGGGAATAGAGAACACACGACAGGGAAGAGACCTAGACTCACACTAGTCAATGTAGGCACACCAAACCCTGTAGAAAATGGAAGAAGAAGACTTCTTTCTAGCCTTTATCATGGTATCAACAACAGAGGTAGACAGCCCCTTTTCCATCAAGATGGAGGTTTCAGCAGCCAGGCCGTCAAAGCCAGAGTTTGTAAATTGGGATGGCGTAAGGGACCCCGAATGAGCAGGTCTGGCACACTGGGCAGAACGGACTGATCTACTGCCAGCTGCACCACGTCTGCGAACCCCACTCTTCTTGGCCACCTGGGGGCCACCAGAATTGCTGTCACCCCCTCCAGAGCAATCTTGCGCAGAACCCTGCCCAACAGGGGGAATGGAGGAAAGACATACAGGAGCTGAAAGTCCTGCCATGACATTGCTAGGGCATCCGTGGCCAAGGACAGAGGATCCTGGGACAGGGAGACAAAGGCCGGAAGCTTGTGATTGTGACGGGACGCAAACAGATCCACATCTGGTTGGCCCCAACGGTGACACAGAGATTGAAACACCCTGTTGCAGAGGGACCATTCTCCCAGGCGAGAGGTCCCCCTGCTCAGAGAGTCTGCCTGCAGATTCTCCACCCCCGGGATGTACACAGCTGATATGCAGGGAACATTGGCCTCCGCCCAGGTCAGGATCAGAGACACTTCCCGGAGGGCCCTCTTGCTCCGGGTCCCTCCCTGATGATTGATGTAGGCAACTGCCGTCTGGTTGTCCGAGCGCACCTGAACAGGCAGGCCCCGAAGGTGATGAGTCAACTGAGTCAGAACCAACCTGATCGCCCGCAGTTCCAGGACGTTGATAGGTGTGTGGGCCTCCTGAGGGCCCCACCTCCCTTGGAACTGCAGGGACTTCCAGAAACCCCCCCAACCTGACAGACTGGCATCCGTGGTGACTGTCTCCCAGGAGGGGGCAAAGGCAGAGGTTCTGTCACACATTCTAATGGTGTCATCCAAGGCAGAGAGGACATAAGTCACAAAAACATCACAACGAGAGAGTGCATTAAACTCCTCACTAGACACATCATCAGGGGCACCATCAAGGATACTTCTGAGCAGGGTCCTAATAGCCACAGCCGTAATGGCAGAGGCACAGACCGGTCGCGGCGCCGTCCTCACACATGCAAAGGCATGGGAAGCCAGCTGATCAATGTGCCGTTCCTCAGCATCCCACAGCATAGTAGTCAGGGGAGTGCATGACAGAGGTATTAGATAACCCTAGGACCGGGGCATCCACTTCAGGAGGGGATGACCAACAGCAGGAAAGGGATACCTCTTATCCCAACTCTTAGGCACACCGGGAAGCCTGCTGGGGCGCTCCCATTCCTTGAGCACAAGGTTATTAAAATGGGCTTGCTCAGGAAATTCCAAACGTGACTTAGCAGTATGAAACAATTCCCCCTGTTGCCTGGGGGCCGCAACAGGGGGAGAAATAGACAGAACCTCAAAAATCTGAGCCAACAGCCTATCAGTATCATTTGGGGCCCAGGGGTCAGAGCCAGAATCATCATGACCCTTGGGCCTCTCATCAGATGACTCTGAGTCAGAGAACAGCTCCCCTTCCTCCAAAGGGGTATAGCCAGACAGTTCCAAAAACTCATCAGCTTCCATAGGGAAAAGAGTGACATCAGGCGTGCGGCTTTTTTGCAGAGGCTTACGCGCCAAGGTATTAGCAATCAACTTCTTAACACTAGCCAGTCTGGAAGACACATCAGGCTGAGAATCCCCACTTGTATGCAACTCAGTGGGAGTGGGAGTGAGATTTAAGCTTGGGGGAGTAGGTGAGGCCATACGAGGCGCAGGCCCAGCCACTGGAAAACCAGGCTGCAGCGCAAGCACCTGCTGGGCACAAGGTACACAGACCCGCACATTGTCAGCACAAATAGGGGACACCCCACAAGCTACACACAGCCGGGCTTGTCCCGAAGGAACCCCGAGCACATTATCCTGAGACGCCTCCATATGGTGATTATAGCGGCACAATAGGCCGATAGGGATTGACTCTATAAAAGCAACCCGCTAGGGAAGTGGGAGTAATTAACACTAGGCCTCACAAGTTAATAACTAAATGGAGGAAGTAGGGCCGGGAGAAGCCAATGGGGTTCTGCCCGCCTGAAAGATATAAGTAAAGGGAAACCGTAAGTGACATGTAAATGACAACGGTGAATAAAGCTGCCCGTGAGGGCACTCACGGACCGCGGTAGGTAGATGCCCGTCATGTAGCAGCCGGATCCCAAAAAAAAAATGGCGGCGGGTATACCTCGAGGGGCGGGCCACAGAGACAGTGATGAGGAACGCGCCAACCGCGGGCCCCGCGCAAAGCCGTACACGTGACAAGCAGCCAATAACGGTGCACCAGCGCCTGAGGTAACGCCGCCGCCAAGCGCGGGATACAGTGGAAGCGTGCGCGGCGGCGGCAGCGGCAAATTTTAAAAAAAAGACAATCAGTGCAACCAAGTCAGCGCGGTGACTGACACCAATAATAAGAACATATTACAGTGAAGCACAAAGGCAAATACACATACACACACCCCCCCCCCCCCCCCCGAGGGCTACAAGGGAGAATGAGGGAGGACAGCGGCCACTTAACAGGACCCACCAATAGACGGGGGCAATAGTGCGGGAGGGGCATACCATAGAGGCTCCGCCTACCCTTTGGTGGGGGATTGCGGTGGAGCAGCGCTCCTAAGCACCTGACAGTGTTACCATTGCCTACCATTACCCGACCAGCGCAGCCAAGGCTGGGAGGCACATTACTAATGAAACGGGTGGGAATAGTCCAACAGGGCCGCAGGCTAATAGCCCCGCTCACCTGCGAGAAGAGAGAGCCATCTTCTTGTCCTTCGCAGTCCAGACTGCAGAGAAGATCTGGGGGATTGTGGGAGGTCCCTGGGTATTTGAGGGGCCGGAAGTAGCCTGTGTTTCGATGTCTCTGCACTCCAGCGCCATCTGGCGGAGTAATACCCAAGTGTAAGTAATCTATCTGGAGCAGGACATATTGTATACTAAGAATATATATTAATTTTTGATGCTGGGGAATATTTATTTTTTTTTTTTTTTAAGTGGACCCAACCTAGGATTTTGACTATCCTGGGTTTTGGTCCTTGCCCCCGGGGCACCCCTGATGCGTGAAACCACCCCAGGCCGCCCGAACAAACTCACCTCTTCCCAGTCCTACAACACTTGCCCAATCCGTGCACTCGCATCCACTCAAGCACCTTCGCCCAGGAGCTTATCTAATGTGAGCAGATCTGAGCGTACTGGCGGCCGCATCTCCCGCTACCCTTCAACAGGGAGCGCACCCACGCCAGCCATTCACAAATGCCTGGTGCGGGCACACTCCCTGCTAAAGGGATAACAGGCCTGTGGCCACTGCTCGAGCATGTGCCATTGCACTGGGAACAAAGTTGAGTTTTCGCGTGGTCTAGGGATTTCACACAGCTGGGCACCCCTGATCGGGGTCCCCGAGAGGAGCCACTATGCCTCACTCCAGAGTGGGTTTTGGTCCACTTTACGGGTTTGGGTTTTTCAATAAATGATGCTGAAGGTTCGGTTTAAAACCAAAATGATGAGGTTTCTCATAGACAAAATGATACTGGTGACATACTGCCACCTACTGTGCAAAGCTGCACAATGCAGCCTTGATCAAAACAGCGATGTGGCAGTCATATCACTACCGTATGTACCGGTATCACTGTATGCTTATAAACAAAAGTTTAATTGGAAACTCAATACATCATTTAGCATAAATCGGAATGTAAGCCTGTGATCAATAACATAATTCTACATTACTCAGATACACATCTGCAGTCTTATATGCCAAAGAAAATGTAAGTGCCCTTTATTAAGGTTCATGCGTCAAATCCATCAGCAGCGCATTGTTGTAAGTGCAGATTTTGATTCATGTCACCTTCTGTACTAAACTTCAATTACCTGAGTGTTGCAGACAGAGATCTTTCAAATTGTGGGGACATACTGTGCGGCAGGTAGTGCTCCAAGTGCATACCACCCTGGCTTTGCCATAGCAACACCTTCCATTGGGGAGAAATATATTCATTACATGAGAAATTGATTCTGTACTCCAAACTAGCTTGGGACTGTCACCGCAGGACTTGGAAATAACTTCTTGGCAACAAGCGTAAGAGCCAATAACTTAAATGGTAAAGATATTAGGGAGAAAAGAGAGCGGCGTGGGGCGGAGGCGGCAGTCTGTGGCTTGGTTAAAACCTCCACACGAATTTAATGAAGGATATTTATACCAAATTTCCATTGAAAATGACATCAGCGAAACAATCTGCGCACTCATCTCAAGCAAATGAACCGTTTTTGTTAAGGAATGATTTCTTACAATATAAATGATATAAATTCAGGATACGGCTGTGCTCTCTGATTAATAAGCAGAATCTGTACCAGGCAAGAAAGTCTATTAGTCTAATAAGGGCGGAAGACCAAAAAAAAAAAAGAAACAAATCACATGCTAGGAGGATGAAATGATCTCAAGTGGCCAATTCCAAATTAAAGCATAACTCCAGCCAAAATGTTCTTTTATATCAGGATTTTTATTTCTTTTGATGTTTACCCAAAAGAGAAAACCTCACCTTTTGTGTGACCACAGAAAGAACGGGCATTATCAGGTTAAGATCATGGTCACTCAGCAACCACAAAAATTTAATTGAATTGGTACTAACCATTTCCAAAAAAGTGGTTGGTTAAAGGGACAGCCCAAGTAAAGGGTTAACTAAGTGTGCTAATGTGTTATCTCATGCTTGTGTCAGAGGCTGGGTTTATAATCAATCATTGTTTGACGTTTCCTTTTATTCAGCTGAATTCAAAAGCCACCCCCCCCCCCCCCCAGGAGGACATAGGAAGAAACAAGTCCATGAAACCCAGTGGTGACTTAGTTACACTCCTAACCAAAAACAGGACAAATGGGTCAAGCTGAAATGCACCTTCTCTAATTTGTAAGGAGGGCACATGCATATAAGAGTGACCCTACAGTTGTCAAGGACTCACCTCATCATAAGCATCTGTGAGCAAGTGCAGCGTTTACATTGGCACAGCCATCCGGAGTGCAAACACAGCACTTCTGGTATACATAGCTGGGCGCACAGGAAGTGACACCCATGGTTGAGCTCCCTCCTTTGCCCTCCAATAGACAGCCCTATTTAAGGGACCGCCTGACAGAAATACAGTGCTGTCTTATCAGCATACCTGGACCTTGTTCCCTGGAATCCTGGTTAACTTGAAGATTGGACTCATTACTTGGATTTGTGACCTTGGCTTGTTTATCGTTTAGTCTCTAGCTTTAACCCCGGCTTCGTTTAAGGTCTTGTTGGACCGACTCCCTGGATTATGACCTCAGCTTGTTTATGGTCTCTCGGCTGCCAGCTCCGACCCTTGGACTATTTACCATTTGTACACCCTTGCTGCCAGCCCCTGACCTCTTAAGAACCACTGCTGCCGGCCATGACCTGTGGATTATTTATCATTTATGAACTTTTTCCCACATATAGGTCAATATTTAGGCATAAAGCACACCAAAATAAATGAAGTATCTTAAATTGAAATTTGTGGGTGCAAACTATCCGAGGTATCCCACCACACAATACCTCAATAATTAAATCTTGGTAAAAAAAAGCGGAAAAGAATGCACACCAACCAGAGTTTTCATTATGCATATAAAAAAGTGTATTGGTTTACAATCCGACACAACACAAACAATTCAGTGCTATACAATGAGTGCAAAATTGGTATATCTATATCAGTTCAAGAACACTAAGATGTATACATTATAAAAGGATATATGATGAGGATTCTCCGTATGGCAGCACCTCGGGCATCAGAATTGTCTGTGCACCTTAAGAAAGTAAATGGGTAGTAGTGGTGAAGTAACACAGTATAAGTACTAGACACTATAGTAGGGTAAGTAATCCTTACCATATGGGTATAAGAGGTGCAATAATGGCAATCCTGATGGTTAGTGCGGCCATATATCCTGTCCAGTATGGGTTAAGGCCTGCGCCACACCCCGCTGACTGACAGTCACTGTGCTGCAAGCCTGCGACGGAAGTGACGTTGGCCGGGACCTCCAAACCCGGATGTGACGTTCCGGCGAGCGCTCAATGAGCGCGCCCGGAAGCGTCACTACTGGCCGGCCAGGGGAGAGATCAGGTTGTATATAAGCGCTGCTCTGGTAAATTCTATTATCGCTGCCTTGACAAAGGAGCCGTGAGCTCCGCAACGTAGGCTAGTTACTGAGCGATCGCCACTCTTGCTATTTTGCCTGGTAACATCTTTGTAGTTTTGTTTAACTGTATATACTGTATACATGCTCACACCTATGATGTATCACGTCATGATTTATCTGTTAACATGCATGTATGAGGTTCTCTGGTATGATGTTCTTTGTTAATGCTGACCAGGGTTTTTGACTCTGATCCATATATAGCTGCATTTTTGACTATATTATCCTTAACCCTTAATCCATACTGGACAGGATATATGGCCGCACTAACCATCAGGATTGCCATTATTGCACCTCTTATTTTCTTACTTTCTTAAAGTGGACCAACACCCAGGATTTTGACTATCCTGGGTCTTGGTCCACTTCGGTGGGGCACCCCCAATCGGGGTGCCCCGCTGTGTGAAACCCCCCTGATCACCCGGAAAACTCACCTCTCCCCGCTTCCACGTGGCCGCGAACAAGCGATTTGACAGCAACGGACAAGCGGCTCCTCCGCCGCAGCCTCCCGCACGTGACTCTTGACGCGCGCACGCCCGCGCCGGCCATTCACAGATGGCCGGCGCGGGCACATCTAGAGGGGTGCGAGGGAGGCGGCGGCCGAAGACAAGGTAAGGGGATTTGGGGTGTCTTATAGATTCCCGGGCCGATCACGGGAGGGTGATGGTCCACTTTAAGGTGCACAGACAATTCTGATGCCCGAGGTGCTGCCATACGGAGAATCCTCATCATATATCCTCATCATATATACATCATATATATAATGTATACATCTTAGTGTTCTTGAACTGATATCGATATACCAATTTTGCAGTCATTGTATAGCACTGAATTGTTTGTGTTGTGTCGGATTGTAAACCAATACACTTTTTTACATGCATAATGAAAACTCTGGTTGGTGTGCATTCTTTTCCGCTTTTTTTACCTGAACTTTTTCCCACACCTGGAGCTCTGCCCCTCACTCTGACCAGCTGCCATCTACTGGGCCTCAGTGGTAAAACTGGTCAGAATCGGGACAGCATTTCTGTATCTGAGCCAACATGTTCCAGTTTAAAGACTACAACTTAGAAAAAAAGACCCTAGGCTTTTCACAAAATGAAATGCCAGACCATAATTGGGCAACTCCCAAATGGTAATTTTCCAAGCATAGGGTATTAGGGACCTTCTTAAAAGTCTTTCAAAGTAACACCCAAGACAAACAGTGAAGATTCCACCCTCTTATCACAGACCGCTACCTAAGTGGGCCAATCACCAAGGTTATCACTATCCTCTTGATGGGTTCTTGTCCCTGGGGCATCCCAATCTGGGGTGCCCACTTTGTGAAACGCTCCAGATCACCCACTCCATTCACCTTTCCAGCACATGCGCATGTCCAATAAGCACTTTATGCCATAAATACTAATGTATGGCATAAAGTCATGGTATAGGACTCAGCATCTGCATAGAGAACGGGGACGGCCACTTCCCCGGTTTCCCTGTAGAGTGCGCAGTCTATCTGAATGGCTTCTCAGTACAGCTTCTTAGGTCATAGGGCAACCTGAGGTGAGTTGCTCCCAATTTATCCATTGCATTGTATATCCCAAAGAGGGGTCTCATGGACTGCACCTACAAAGAGGCACCTTGGAGTCTGGTGGTGCAGCGTTAGCATACTTCTGCAGATGTGTGCCAACCGAGTCCTCTGTTTTGAACCAGATTTAGAGACAGATTATAGGATTGGTTGTGAACTAACATAGTTGAGTGCTGTCTTCCTTAAGATTTGTGTATTCTAATTGGCCTTCCAGCATGCACCTCCCAGGTTAGTTATAAATTGATCTGAGCGAATGCAACCCATCCTTTGTATCTTTTGATTCTGTGCACGCACATGTGGTGGGGGGTCTGAAGCTGTACTACAAGGCTTTCAACCCTTCCTCCCCATGTGCTGCACTTGAGGTTATAGGGCAACCTCAGGTAAGCTGCTCCCAATTTATCCACTGCATTGTATGCATGTCTCATAGATTAGAGTTAGAACTGCACCTACACAGAGGCACCTTGGCATCTGGTCGTGCAGCTGTAATATACATCTGCAGATGTGTGCCAACTGAGACCTCTGTTTTTAACCAGATTTAGAGACAGATCCTAGGACCAATTGTGAGGTAACAGAGTTGAGTGCTGTGGCTCTAAGATTTGTGTATTCTAATTGCCCTGCTAAAAAGTACCTCCAAGGTTACTTATAAATTGGCCTGAGCGGCTCCCATCCCTCCTTTGCAGCTTATCAGGGGCATACTGCTCACAAGCTGACCACAGGCCTGATTACCCGACCTACACTGCATGTGGCATGGACTTGAGATGGCTCGCCTCAGTTATTCAGTGCTGCAGCTGCAGGATAACCCAGAAATGCCACTCTGTTGTCTCACACAAAGCATCTACACCTCAACATCACCTCTTGCTCTAATTGTAAGATTGTAATTTCAGCCTGCACTGGAAGCAGATGCCCCTCCATCTGGTGAGGATGTAAACAAACAACCAAGCTTACCCCTACAGGTGAAAGCCAGCCATTCCCCCAATAGGAGCAGCACTTCCTTGTTCAGAGCACCCTGCTATGACTGAATGTCTAGGCCTCTGTGCAGCACACTTACTGGTAATGTAAGCTTATAATTTTATTTTCAACCCCCAAATCCACTTCAGCACCTGACAGGCGGCAGCCAAGTTCAATGGAGGATGGACTTCCGCATGAAAAAAAAAAAAAAAAAAATGCGCATACTGAAAAGCAAGTTTACAGGCAGGTACACGGTGCAAGTGTCAGCTAAATTGTGTTGTTTATGTGTGATGTGTATATCTCAGTTAACAATTCTACAATAACTGCAACACCCCAAGCTTGGTGCCTGGACTCTGCCCCCTCATTTAAACCACATATTCGCTCCCAAGCCACCTCCTGTCGCCTCCAACTTACAAACATCTTGTGCATCTCTTATTTGACACCATTGAATGGCTAGTGAATGCTAGGTCATATCCCGCTGGACTACTACAACATTCTTCCTTGTCGGCTTACCAACTAACAGACTGGCACCCCCTGATCTATCCTGAACTGACCTTCTCCTGTCCTCCACCCTGGTCACCTCCTCTCATGCTTGCCCCAAGAACTTGTCACATTCCACTACAATCTTCTGGAATGCCCTCATCTGCCAATCCCCAACCCTCACAGTCGCCCTTAAAATCCACCTATTCAGACAAGCATACAATCTGGTTTAAGCAATTCTCTAAAGGACACATGCCACAAAGCTCAATACTGACTGTTTGTGATCCTTCCCCTTCGTCTCCACACCTTATCCTTTAGACTGTAAGCTCGCAAGGGCAGGGCTTTCTCTCCTATTGCATCTTGTATTCAGAATATTATTATTGTGAACTCTGTAACACTGCATTTGTAATAGTCTATGTACTGTATGTTTCGACCAGGTCTGTAATTACTACTTTGTACAATGCTATGGAAGATGATGATGCTTTATAAATAATAATAATAATATATGTTACCAGACATACAATTAGGAAATGGCTATTATACTGGTTATAACTCTTCCCCACTCAAAGTAAAAAAAAAATACAATTCTGTGATTACTCACCTGTAGAATTGGTATTATGAGTATACAGTACGTCCTGCTCCAAATCTAATACATACAGTTGGGATATACTCCGCCAGACGGTGCTGGACTGCAGAGACATCGAAAATAGGCTCATCCCGGCCCCTCAAATACCCAGGGACCTCCCACAAATCCCCAGCATTGAAAAACAGTTAACGAGAAGCCGGGAGAATTAAACAATACAAACTATCAACTATAACAATGATAATCACCATACAGGGGATCCAAGAAAATGCAAACCAAGGGTGGGTTGGAGCAGGACGTACTGTATACTCATAATACCAATTCTACAGGTGAGTAATCACAGAATTGTATTATTCTTAGTATACAGTACGTCCTGCTCCAAATCTAATACTTACAGTTGGGACATCCAATAGCAGTGTCCATAAAGTAGGGTGGGATCCCCAAGAAAAATGAGCAGCAGGCAGTTTAAACCACTGCCGCCTGCAGAACCTTGCGGCCAAAAGCAGCATCAGCTGAGGCCCTAACATCAACCTTGTAAAACTTTGAAAAGGTATGAACAGAAGACCAAGTAGCGGCCTTGCAAACTTGTTCAACAGAAGCCTGGTGCTGAAAAGCCCAAGAGGCACCAATAGCACCAGTGGAATGAGCAGTAAGGCAGAAGGGAGGATTCTTCCCCTTAGCAGAGTAGGCCTGAATCACAGCCTGACGAATCCACTTGCTGATAGTAGACTTGGCAGGAGCCAAACCCTTCCTAGGACCAGAAGGGACCACAAAAAGAGCATCAGTTTTCCTGAAAGGTGCAGTAGCCACCAGATAGTACTTCAGACACCTAACCACATCCAAAGAGTGCAAAACTCTCTCCTTAGCATTGCTAGGATTAGGGCACAAAGAAGGAAGAACAGTATCCTGATTCAAATGAAAGGCAGGCACTACCTTTGGCAGAAAATCAGGTTTGAAACGAAACACCACCTTGTCCTGGTGCCTCTCATAGTAGGGGGGCTGAATGGACAGCGCCGCCAACTCAGACACACGCCTGACAGAAGTGATAGCCACCAGAAACACAACCTTGAGCGTAAGAATGGCCAAGGCAGCATCCTGCACAGGTTCAAAGGGAGCACCCTGCAAGGCTGACAGAACCAAGTTCAAATCCCAAACAGGCACCATAGGTTTACGTGGGGGACGCACATGAGTCCTGATCAGAGAATGCTGAGCAAAGGACTTCTGGAAAAAAAATAGCCAGGGCAGAAACCTGACCCTTCAGAGTACTGAGTTGGAGCCCCATCTCCAACCCATGCTGCAGGAACTCCAGAATCCTGGGAATAGAGAACACACGACAGGGAAGAGACCTAGAGTCACACCAGCCAATGTAGGCATGCCAAACCCTGTAATAAATGGAAGAGGAAGACTTCTTCCTAGCTTTAATCAAAATATCAACAACTGAGGAAGACAGCCCCATCTCCATCAAGATGGAGGTTTCAGCAGCCAAGCCGTCAAAGCCAGAGTTTGTAAATTGGGATGGCGTAGTGAGCCCTGAGTGATCAGATCTGGCACCAAGGGCAGAGCGTATTGATCTACTGCCAGCTGTACCACGTCTGCGAACCACACTCTTCTTGGCCACCTGGGGGCCCCCAGAATTGCTGGCACCCCTTCCAGGGCAATCTTGCGCAGAACCCTGCCCAGCAGGGGAATAAGGGGGAAGACATACAGGAACTGAAAGTCCTTCCATGACATTGCTAGCGCATCTGAGGTCAGGGCCAGAGGATCCCTGGACAGAGAGACAAAAGCTGGAAGCTTGTGATTGTGGTGGGACGCAAACAGATCCACATCTGGTTGGCCTCAACGGTGACACAGAGATTGAAACACCCTGCTGCATAGGGACCATTCTCCCTGGCGAGAGGTCCCCCTGCTCAGAGAGTCCGCCAGGTGATTTTCCACCCCCGGGATGTACGCAGCTGGACAATGCAGGGGACATTGGCCTCCGCCCAAGCGTTGGCAGCGTTGTCAGCAAAACCGAGCGGCGTATAGCCACCACGAGGGCAGAAGTTCTGGCACACATTCTGATGGTGTCATCCAAGGCTGATAGGACAAAATTTACAAAAACATCACGACTGGAGAGTGCATTAAACACCCCACAAGGCAAATCATCAGGGGCACTATCGAGCATATTTCTGATAAGGGTTCTAGTGGCCACAGCAGTAATGGCAGAGGCACAGACCGGGCGCAGCGCCGTCACCGCACATGCAAAGGCGTGGGATGCCAGCTGATCAATACGCCGGTCTTCGGCATCCCGCAGGGTAGTAGAACAGGGGGAAGCCCTAGAATCGGGGCATCCACCTCGGGGGGGGGGGGGGGGGGGGGGGTGACCAACATTTAACCACCTCAGCAGGAAAGGGATACTTCCTATCCCAACTCTTTGGAACCCCGGGAAGTTTACTGGGGCGCTCCCATTCCTTGAGCACAAGGTTATTGAAATGTGCCTGCTCTGGAAATTCCAAACGTGATCTTGCTGTATGGAAAAGCTCCCCTCTTTGCCTGGGAGCCTCAACAGGGAGAGAGATAGACAGAACCTCAAAAATCTGGGTCAATAATCTGTCAGTGTCATCCGGGGCCCAGGGGTCAGAGCCAGAATCGTCATGACCCCTTGGTCTCCCATCAGATGAGCCTGAATCAGAAAAGAGCTCCCCTTCATCAGACGGGGTATAGCCACACAGATTCCAAAACTCCTCAGTTCCCATAGGGAAAACGGTGACATTAGGCGTCAAGTGCCACTTCTTAGCAGGGGCCTTACGCGCTAAGGACTTAGCAATCAACTGCTCAACAGTAGCCAGTCTAGAAGACACATCAGGCTGAGAATCCCCACTAGTATGCAACTCAGGAGGAGTGAGATTTAAGCTTGGGGGAGTAGGTGAAGTGAAACGAGGTGCAGCCACTGGCAGGCCAGATTGCAATGCAAGCACCTGCTCAGCACAGGGTACACAGACCCGCGCCTTGTCAGCGTCAGCATGAGGCTGCCCACACGCTACACACAGCCGGTCTTGTCCCAAAGGGACCCCGGTAACATTATCCTGGGATGCCTCCATATGGTGATTATAGCGGCGCTATACGCCGATAGGGAATAACGCTATATAGCAACCCTGGATGCCCCAATAACCCGCTAGGGACATGGGAGCATAATTTTTACAAGGCCTACAAGTAATATACTAAAAACAGGGCCGGGAGAAGCCAAGAAGACATAAGCAGACAAGACCTTAAGTACATCGTAACAAAAGTGAAGGAGATAAAGCCGCCCGCGAGGGCACTTACGGACCGCGGTAGGTAGGAGTCCGTCGCGCATAGGCCAACCAAGTCAGAAAAGATGGCGTTGGTATACCTCGAGGGGCGGGCCAGTAATAGCGATGACGCGGAACGCGCCAAAGACGGGCCCCGCCCCCACCGAAGAGCACGAAGCCAGAAAGGCCAACAGCCAATGATGGCGCACCAGCTCCTGAGGCAATGCCGCCGCCAAGCGCAGAACCAAGTCAGCGCGCGGCGGCGGTAAATTCAAAAGCAATAAAGACAAGTCAGCATGCCGACTGACACAAGAATAAAGACATGTGAAAAGTGAAAGCACAGACTGCATAACATACATATCTATACACATACACACCCCCCCCCCCCCCTTCTTTTCCCCCGAAGACTACAAGGAGGATGAGGGAGGACGGCGGCTACTTAAATAGGGCCCACCGATAGGTAGGGGCAAGGGACAATAGTGCGGGAGGGGCATCCCATAGAGGCTCACCATAAGCCTGAACCGCCTACCCTTTGTTGGGGGATTGCGGTGGAGCAGCGCTCCTAAGCACCAACGGCGGTGCTGCCTACCTTCACCCGCCCAGCGCAGCCAAGGCTGGGAGGCATATTACTAGTGGAACGGGTGGGAATAGTCCTACAGGGCCGCCGGTTAATAACCCCGCTCACCTGCGAGTAGAGAGCCAATTTCTCGTCCTTCGCAGCCAGACTGCAGAGAAATTCTGGGGATTTGTGGGAGGTCCCTGGGTATTTGAGGGGCCGGGAGGAGCCTATTTTCGATGTCTCTGCAGTCCAGCGCCATCCGTTTGAGTATATCCCAACTGTAAGTATTAGATTTGGAGCAGGACGTACTGTATACTAAGAATAAACAGATGTTCTATCAGTACGAGCTGGCATTGCTACTTTAATTGCCTTTTACTGGTGTATGACATTAGATTATATAATCCTCCAAGAGTGCGAAGAAACTTGAATGGTGTTGGACTGCTCTGGGAAATGTGATGCCACAATTTAAATGACAAACAGCAAAACTCTAGAGATGTCCAAAGGTGTGATATTATTACATCACTGACAGTATTTTCTCCACAGACTTAGCCTATATCCCCTTTTCTATATCCTAAAGGACTGCATTTCACTTCACATAGAAGGCCAATTTATTTGTGTTCTTTGAAATATGTAGTGTGTGTGTGTGTGTGTGTGTGTGTGTGTGTGTGTGTGTGTGTACACACACACACACACACACACACACACACACACACTCTCACTCTCTAAGTACCTGGCTAGAAAACATTATAATTAAAAATACCATTTTGTGAGTACTCACCTGAAAAATGGATATTGTTGGTGTGCCACACACCCCGCTTCACTTCTTAAATATTCATTACTTCATGGGTTAATCACCTGCAGGTGACGTAGTGCAGAGAGGAAGTCTTGTAACGAGCCCCACCTTCCGGCCTATATATACCTGGTACCTCCCTTCAATCACCAGTATAATCAATAAAGCAGTAATACAAGGTACCAGTATTCCACCAGTAACCTCAAAATCAAAATCTGATATAAAAAAGGCTTCACCATATAAAGGCTTCGGTAATACCGAAAAGGGCGGGTGTGAAGCGGGGTGTGTGGCACACCAACAATATCCATTTTTCAGGTGAGTACTCACAAAATGGTATTATTCTTGGTGTGCCACACACCCCGCTTCACTTCTTAAATATTCATTACTTCATGGGACATCCAAAAGCAGTGTCCACAAGGGCTGGGCAACTCAAGGCCAGGTGAAGCATAACTTAAACGACTGCAGTCTGCAGAACTTTGCGGCCGAAAACAGCATCCGCCGAGGCCCGCACATCAACTTTGTAAAATTTAGAAAAAGTGTGAACAGAAGACCAAGTGGCGGCCTTACAAACCTGTTCAACCGAAGCTTGGTGCTGAAAAGCCCAAGACGCCCCAACAGCGCGAGTGGAATGAGCAGTGATACGAAAAGGGGGAACTCTTCCCTTGGCAGAATAGGCCGCAGTAACGGCCTGACGTATCCACTTGCTAATGGCAGATTTGGCTGGTGCCAAACCCTTCCTAGGCCCATGGGGCACAACAAAAAAGGAATCCGTCCTACGGAAAGGAGACGTGATGACCAAGTAGCACTTAACACAGCGTACTACATCCAAACAATGCAAACCCCTCTCTTTGTCATTCTTAGGATTAGGACACAAGGAGGGAAGAACAATATCTTGGTTCAAATGAAAAGCAGAAACAACCTTAGGAAGAAAGTCTGGCTTGAATCGAAAGACCACCTTATCCCGATGCTTTTCGAAGTAGGGCGCCTGAATAGACAAGGCCGCCAATTCCGAGACACGCCGGATCGAAGTGATCGCTACCAAGAAGACAATCTTCTGAGTCAGGGTAGACAAAGCAATCCCTTGCAAAGGCTCAAAAGGAGGAGCCTGAAGAGCAGAAAGAACCAAATTCAAATCCCAAACCGGGAGTAAAGGTTTCCTGGGAGGCCGCACATGCGTAACCCCCTGGAAAAAGGTTTTAACTAAAGACTTAAGCGCAACACGCTTCTGAAAAAAGATAGATAAGGCAGAAACTTGCCCTTTCAACGTACTTAGCTGAAGACCAGAGTCCAGCCCAGATTGTAAAAACTCCAGAACCCTGGGGACCGAAAATACCCTACAAGGAAAAGATCTCATCTCGCACCAAGCGATATAGGCTTTCCAGGTCCTATAGTAGATGACCGAAGAAGACCTCTTTCGGGCACTGATCAAAGTCTTAACGACAGAATCAGAAAGACCCTCTTCCTTTAGGATGGAGGTCTCAGCAGCCAGGCCGTCAAAGCTAGCGCTGGTAAATTGGGGTAACACAATTGACCCTGAGTGAGCAAATCGGGCCGAAGGGGCAGAACGACCTGGTCCACTGCCAGCCGAACGATGTCTGCGAACCACACTCGCCTCGGCCACCTTGGGGCCACGAGGACGGCGGACACCCCTTCCAGAGCCAACTTCCGAAGCACTCTGCCTAGCATGGGTGTCGGAGGAAACAGGTACAGAAACCCCAGATCCCCCCAGCTCAGGGACATGGCGTCCACTGCCAGAGCCAGAGGATCCTGGGAGAGCGATACGAAGTTCGGGAGCCTGTGATTGTGACGAGAGGCAAACAGGTCCACCTCTGGAGTCCCCCATTGGCGACACAGTGAGCGAAATACCCGAGGATGGAGGGCCCATTCTCCCCGACGGGGAGAGCCCCTGCTCAAGCGGTCCGCTTTCAGGTTCTCCACTCCTGGGATGTATACCGCCGAGAGACGAGGAACATGGGCTTCTGCCCAGGTCAGGATCAGGGACACCTCCCTGAGAGCACTCAGGCTGCGAGTCCCTCCCTGATGATTGATGTAAGCAACCGCTGTTCGATTGTCTGAACGCACCTGGACCGGAAGGCCCAGAACGTGCTGAGTCAGGAGAGTAAGCACCCGACGGATGGCTCTCAGTTCCAGAATATTGATGGGTAAGAGGGCCTCCCGAGGTCCCCACTGCCCCTGGAACTGCAGCTCCTTCCAGAATCCGCCCCATCCCGACAGACTGGCGTCCGTGGTGACAATTTCCCAAAGGGGGGCCAGGAAAGACCTGCCCTTCACGAGATTGGTCGAGACCAACCACCACTGGAGGGACTGCCGGACCCGGGAGGACAACTGGAAGGGCTGATCCAGCGACCGAGGCTGCCGGTCCCAAGACGCCAACAGATAAAGCTGAAGCGTCCTCGTGTGGAATTGAGCAAAAGGAACTGCCTCGAAGGAGGCAACCATCAACCCTACCAGCCTCATCCCCAGACGGATGGACGGTCGAGGATTGGAGAGTAGGACCCGAGCCAACTCCTGAATTAAAAGAATTTTGGACTGAGGGAGAAACACTCTGTGTTGATAAGAGTCTAACCGCATCCCCAGAAAGGACACCACCCTGGCCGGAGCGAGGGAGGACTTGGAGAGGTTGATCACCCAACCGAAACTTTCCAGCGTGGAGAGCACCACCCTGGTGTCTTTCTCCGATTGATCGGGTGACGGAGCCATGATAAGAAGGTCGTCCAAATAAGGTACGACACGAATGCCCCGAGCTCTGAAAATGGCCATGACCCCTGCCAGCACCTTTGTGAACACTCTTGGAGCTGAGGTAAGGCCAAACGGAAGTGCCACGAACTGATAATGCCGATCCTTCATCATGAAACGAAGAAAGCGTTGATGAGGGAGGCAGATGGGAACATGCAGATAAGCATCCTTGATGTCTATAGACGTCATGAAGTCCCCTTGCCGAAGAGAGCCGACGGCAGTGCGCAAGGTTTCCATGTGAAACTTCCGAAAACGGATGAACCTGTTGAGCAACTTCAGGTCCAGGACGGGACGAACCGACCCATCCCTCTTGGGGACAGCGAACAGATTGGAGTAGAAACCGAGGCCCATCTCTAAACGCGGTACCGGCCGGATGACCGCCATCTCTAACAGATTCTCTACCGACGCCAGGAGCCCCTGTGCGGCCGAAGGATCGATGGGCACCCGAGACCGAAAGAACCGTGAAGGAGGGCGAGACTCGAACTCCAGTTTGTAACCGGACGACACTATCTCCTGAATCCACCTGTCCGGAACCTCCCGGTTCCAAACCTGGGAGAAGTGTCGCAATCGTCCCCCCCACCCGCACGGGTGAGGGCGGCCCCTCATTGCTGAGTGGGCTTACCCGCAGGTTTGGGCTTGGAGCCCCAGGACTGGGCGGGACGGCCACGGCCCCTTCCCCGCGTCCAACCTGTACGACTGGTAGAGGGAAGGGAAGTCCCCCTACCCGCTCTGTATCCTCGAAAGGACGGCCTACCAGAAACGGCCCCTCTAAAGGGGCGTCGAGGCCTCCTGCGTTGTGGCATCTTGCCACCCTTTGCGACTGAATCAATTTTCTCCCCGAACAGCCGCAGCCCCAAAAAGGGGAGAGCTGTGAGCACCCTTTTAGAAGCTGAGTCCGCCGACCACTGTCACAGCCATACTGACCGACGAATAGCGACCAGCATTGCCGCTCTCCTGCTACTCATAGCCAGCGCATCGTCCTGAGCGGATAGAACGTAAGACACAAAAGAATCGCACTGCTTAAGCGCAGCGAACTCATCACAGGCGGGATTGAGATCCTCGCATAGCCCCTGGATAACAGATCTTACCGCTAAAAGAAGAAGGGCCGAAGCGCACAAGGGGCGCATTGTTGACCCAGCATAAACAAAGCCATAGCGAGCATACTGGTCAATCCTACGATCCTCCCCATCTTTAGGGACAGAGGTCTCAGCAGACTGTACCATAGCGGAGCTAGATAACCCTAGCACAGGGGTATCGACTTCAGGAGGGACGGACCAAAGCTTCAGCAATTCTGGCGGAAAAGGATAACGCTTTTCCCAACTGGGAGGGATCCCAGATAACCGTGTGGGATGTTCCCATTCTTTCAGGACCACCCTCTCAAAGTGGTGCTGTCTGGGAAAAACCAAACGCGGCTGAGGCTCTTCAAACAACTGACCCTTTGGCCGGGTGACAGCCTCAGGCGGATCTAAATTCAAAATCTCAAACATTTGTGCCAGAATGGAGGGGGTGTCAAGGGCAACCCCCGCCGACCAATCGCCAATCGCATCAGCCTTAAGCTGACCTGCCGGCTCATCTGACTCCAAGAGGAATTCACCCTCATCCGGGGAGCCATCGGACCATTCCACAGGCTCACATAATTCGTCCTGAGGAGCCGAAGAAACCGGAGTCAGGCGCTTCCGTTTTGCAGAGGCCTTTAGCCCCGCTTTAACGGGCAATACTTCCCGAAGATTGGCTGATTTTACCACCACCTCGGATTGCGAATCCCCACCCTTGACAATGTCATGCGGGGTCCGGAACAGGGAGGGAGAGGCAGGAGATGATAGAGGTTGCGACGGGTCAGCCGCCGGATCAACAGACTGACGCGCAACAATCTGCCTTGCACAAGAAATGCAAATAAAAATATCATCAGCAGGGAGCGCAGCCCCACATTTTACACACCCCCTGGACGGCTCTGACGAGTCGTTTCCGGTAGTAACAGAAGCCTCCATATTGGTGATTTATGGTATCGCAAATACTGGGACTTTTAAGGCATAAGCCAACCCGGGATGCCCCTTTATAAGAATGTCCCGGAAGGGAGGGTTTTTATTTTTATATATTTTTTTTTTTTTTTTTTTTTTTTTTAAGAGAAAAAGGTCCCCTTTAACAGTCTCAAAACAAATATATATACATATATATATGTCTATATATATCCAAAATGTGCAATTTTATATCAAGAAAGACTAGCCAGGCAATATAGAGCCGGAGGCCGCAGTAAAAGAGGGATCCCAGGATCTGAAAGGAAAGAAAAAACAAACCATCAGATCCCTTGTGAGAGAAACAAAGCAGCATGTTCACAATAGTCCAACCAAGAGAGTGCCTCCTTAAAAGTCAGCCCCAAGAGTAAAACTCATTCTGGCCCCACAAAAGCGAGACCGCTTACCTGTTACCGACGCCAGGAGCCAGACCGGAGGGACATGTCGCAGCCGCAGCACCCAAACTCATGTGTTGCTGCAGCGCGCGCCCCCCCCCCACGTGACCTCTTTTCACCGCAGCATGAAGGAAGTGAGGCTGAGGCCGCCGAGCGCCGCTTCCGCCGGCGCCACGCCCCCCCGCGTCACAGGGAGCCGCCCTGCTCCAATCAACGGGGGAATGCCACCAGCTGCGCTGGCTGACACCGAGCCGGCGGAGGAGGAGGAGGGGAAAAAAGAGACACAAGCGCAGCCACACAGGCTGCCGCACGGAGCAGCGGGGAAGGAAGGGAGGCGGGAGGGAACCAACTGAGGCTAGCTGAGCGCGGTCCGCTGCCCCGCCCCCATAAAGCAGACCAAAAACACTGGCCAAGCCTAAAGCATCTGCCCGGAGCCCCGGCCAAAAAACAGTTACTATGTAAAAGTGAACACACAGAAATAACACACAGTGAAAACATCATACAAAATACACAACCCTCTATACCCCCCCCCCAAGTGAAGGGAGAAAGGACCGGAGCGGGGGAGAAAGGGCTACGGGGACCCTCGGGACAGGGGCATCCCATTTCCGGATCACCATGCCGGACTGCCGCATTGCCCCCACAAGAGGGGGATGAGCGGGGGAGATAAGCTCCTAGGCACCAATTGTGCCATCTACCAATTACCCGGTGAGCAGCCTAAGCTGGGAGGCTTCCTATCCACCATAGAGGTATACAACTCAAACCGGGCAGAAATAGACCAAAAGGGGGGTGGCGGGGTAAGCCCCGACCTACCTGTAAGCAGGAAACTTCCAACCTCTGCTTGTCACGCAGAGAGAAAAATACTGGTGATTGAAGGGAGGTACCAGGTATATATAGGCCGGAAGGTGGGGCTCGTTACAAGACTTCCTCTCTGCACTACGTCACCTGCAGGTGATTAACCCATGAAGTAATGAATATTTAAGAAGTGAAGCGGGGTGTGTGGCACACCAAGAATAACCTTTGATTTGGCATGAAAAACACATATGCTTAACCTGTGGCCCTCGGAGCCATCTGGGAAAAGTGGATGGGTTATATAGAACTGGCGTGTAAAGGTAAATAGAGGCTCAGTAAGGATGAGCGGTTGCCAGGAGAGTGATAAAGGAGGGGCCCATTGCCATATAGAAGTTTGGTACATAAGAGCTTTTTTTTTTATATTTAACTGTATGTTTAGCATTAGGAGGTGTTTATATGGGTTGAGTATTGGGAATACAGTTACGATTTGGGCTTGATGGAGGGATGGAATATAAATATGGAACCCATCTATTTGGAAAGGTAGGGCAATCAGCATGTGTGTTGGTGACATGTGGGGATTGTAAAATATAAATGTGGTAAGTGGATGGGGTGGTGGACATACATTTACAAGTGGGGTGGTGGACGTACCAAGTAAAAAAAAATATTTTTGGGAGACAGTGGGTATCCTGTAGAAACTCCTTGTTACGCTATTTAAAATATAAAAAAAATTCTGAATCTATTCTATGTGGCCCACGATCAGTTTTCGCATATATAGCCTGCACTCTTCAAAAGGTAGAGCACTCCTAATGTAGAGGGATATAAGGATAATGGATGGGGTCCTTTAGACTGTAAGCAGGCAAGGGCAGGGATCTATTTCCTGTTGTCTCCTCTTCTCACAATATTTGGTCCGAACTTTGTAGCATCTGGTTTGTAATGGTCTCTGTGCTGTATGATTTACCCTGTCTGTAATTATACTTTGTACAGTGCAATGGAAGAAGACAGTGCTATATAAACAATAATATACAGCAGCGCGAGAAGGCGGCAAATACAGCTGCCCCCATCGCCTCCTCTCTGCGGCGCCAGCATAGAGTGAACACTCAGCTAGGGATAGCGGCCACGCCCACCGCTGTAACAGGCTGGGTGTCTGGCTCTGCAGAGAAGGCTGCCTCCGCGGCATCCGGGACAGCGCGAGCGATGGAAAGGTGAGTTAACTTTCTGCTTTTTATTTATTTTTTTTTCCCACCTTCGCCCGATAAGACGCATGGATATTTTCCCACAACTTTTTTGGGGGGAAAGTGCGTCTTATAGGGCGAAAAATACAGTACTCTGCCAGATGGCGCTGGACTGCAGAGACAGCGAAATTGGCTCCTCCCAGCCCCTCAAATACCCGGGACCTCCCACAAATCCCCAGCATCGAAAAGCAGTTAACGAGAAGCCGGGAGAAATAAAACAGATGGGTAATGTGGGTGACTGGCAACCTACTGGTGGAGACGACCCTCCCAATATGTGAGAATTGCTGGAAAAAAAAAAAAAAAAAAAAAACAAAGGACAAAGATATACTAGTAAGCTGCTAATGGAAAAATGCTTCCTAAAAACAGGGAGCACATTAGCAGCAAATCAGGGCTGGTGCGGGGAGTGGGCCCCAATACTATAGCTAATACACTGGTTTGGGGTAGGGATTACTGGGCTTCCCCTAGTTGAGTTTCCATGAAAACCCGGGGCTCCACACCCTATGACCCCGCCCAAATTAACAGTATTATATTAAAAACAAGTTAATTTTATTGGTACATATAAATATAAAAAACATTTTTGGTTGTTGACCACATAGCAGCTACATATATACAAATAATGCCTGTTTTTCAAACTGGGTATCCAGGCAAACAGTGTATCATATTTACAAAATATTCAGACACTGATGCAGAAATATTGCTTGTGTGTCTCAAAAGGGGGCAAACTAGTTTCGCCTGTCTGTAGGCTTCGTCAGTGCCCTTTACACCAATCCTAAAAAAACATATATGTATGTGATAGCATCCAGGTAGCCATTACAAGGCTTGTTCAAAAGACATCATTATTTTTCATCTCATTATGCAACAGTATACATGGATTCATACCTCTATTCTATTGAATGGTAGATGCAGCTGGAGCCAGCTCTTAATTTCTGCAGTGTAGCCAGTTAAGTTGTAATGGGGCTAGTATAGAGCCCAAGTGTAAAAATCATGGTAGAGCCCTCAGTGCAATCAAAAACCAAAGTGGACTAGTAACACCTGCATTAATAGGAACAGATTGCCTCATAAACATCTCTCCCGCATGTATGGCCGGTGATTCCGGTAAAAATAATGTAATTATATAAATGATAAAAATTAAATAGCAAATGCCCATACCTTGTATGCTAGATGAGGCGTGAGGAGAAGCACATGGTGTGCCTGTTACCTCCTGTCCTGAAAGCAGCAGCGCCGTGCAGTGAGTGCTGACGCTGTGGCCGCTGTTAAGTAGTGGCCAGTATGTAGTGTCAAGAACCCTCAGCTGTGTATTGGCGCCGTCCCTCCCCCCCCTTCCGGTGGTTTGTTAGGGGTTGCTAGGGGGGACGGAAGCCAAGCACAGTGCCAGCGCCGCACCTCCCCTCGGAGGGCGGGGCTCAGAGAAGCCTCTGTCGACCAGTGAGGTGACAGGCGCTAGATATCCCACACGGCGCCATTTTGGTGGAGACCAGTGCAGAGATTAGCTACAGTAAAAAGGCAGGGTAAATAGCGGTCTCAATAATAGGGATATATTAATAGCCCATAGCCATGCATAAGCCTAGCTGGAATTATTGTGAGTGGCCTCATCCTAGTCAGTATGCCGAAATGCTGTGACAAGATGACTTACACACAGTCATATCGGACATCTTGTATAATACCTTCCTAATGATTCTGGAGTGCCCTAAGCCAGCTGGCCACTTTCATAGGGGGAATTTATAACCCAAGATCACTATGCCTAAATATAACATTTGAGTTTATAACTGGCCATTATTTTTGATGAAACTTATATTATATGAGGGGCCTCACTTACAGCCTTATACAAATATGCCTGTTATGATCCATTTGTGACATTATGTCACATGGACAAAAGTGCCGCCCCACCATGCGCCTAGGACACGTGAGTGTTATTATGTCCCACACAGGCCAATCGGCACTGGGCATTTAAAGCTATGTAAATAGAAATATTTTTGATTAATAAAACAAATTTTAAACCATGTAAACGCTACTACTGCAGACCTATACCTACAGGCTAGCGCCAAGTGCATCTACCATGTACAGCTATGAGAAAAAAAAAAAAAAAGTTAATACATACACATTAATTTGTTACAATCAGGTATAAACCCCTGTAATTTTGAATATCTATCAGAGGTAGGGGGCATAACTTATGGATTCATTGAGTCCCGGGTACTGGTGGGCCTTAAAATAATGGATCCACTGTGTCTCACGTTTAAGGGTGGCTTTCTCTAGGTCCCCACCTCGTGGGTTAGGATGTAGTCTATCCAAGCCCACAATAAACATGTCTTTTGGGTTCTTCTCATGACATTCCAGGAAATGTCTGCCCACTGGGGTCTTACTGTTTCCCGTTTTGATATCATAAGAGTGTTCGTATATGCGTTTGCGGAGCTCCCGATTGGTTTTACCGATATAGAACCTCTTACACTTGCAGATTAAGGCATAAATGATGTTGCCACTTTTACAATTAATAAAATGCTTGAGTCTGTGAATTGGCCGGTCACCTAAAGTTATTGCTTTAGTTTCTTTAACATGTTTACACATGTTGCATGAGTGACATTTATACATTCCTGTTGTCTTGCAGCAGGTAAGTCGTTTAGTTTGTGTATAATGGCTATGGACTAACCAATCTTTGCCGATTCGAATAGAGGTATGAATCCATGTATACTGTTGCATAATGAGATGAAAAATAATTATGTCTTTTGAACAAGCCTTGTAATGGCTACCTGGATGCTATCACATACATATATGTTTTTTTAGGATTGGTGTAAAGGGCACTGACGAAGCCTACAGACAGGCGAAACTAGTTTGCCCCCTTTTGAGACACACAAGCAATATTTCTGCATCAGCGTCTGAATATTTTGTAAATATGATACACTGTTTGCCTGGATACCCAGTTTGAAAAACAGGCATTATTTGTATATATGTAGCTGCTATGTGGTCAACAACCAAAAATGTTTTTTATATTTATATGCACCAATAAAATTAACTTGTTTTTAATATAATACTGTTAATTTGGGCGAGGTCATAGGGTATGGAGCCCCGGGTTTTCATGGAAACTCAACTAGGGGAAGCCCAGTAATCCCTACCCCAAACCAGTGTATTAGAAATAAAACAGAACCAACTGGTAACTATAACAATGATAACAATCACCATACAGGGGATCCAAGGATAATGCAAAACCAAGGGTGGGGTGGAGCAGGACGTATTGTATACTCATAATAACAATTCTACAGGTGAGTTATTAACAGAATTGTATTATTCTTAGTATACAGTACGCCCTGATCCAGATAAGATTCATAACACATGGGACATCCAATAGCAGTGTCCATAAAGTAGGGTGGGATCCCCAAAGGTAACAACAGACAGGTCAGACCACTGCCGCCTGCAGAACCTTGTGGCCAAAAGCAGCATTAGCTGAGGCCCTAACATCAACCTTGTAAAACGTTGAAAAGGTATGAACAGAAGACCAAGTAGCGGCCTTGCAAACTTGTTCAACAGAAGCCTGGTGCTGAAAAGCCCAAGGAGCACCAATACCGTGTTTCCCCGAAAATAAGACCTACTCCGAAAATAAGGCCTACTGTGCTTTTAGCATGAAGGCTAAATATAAGACCATCCCCGAAAATAAGACCTCCACCCAAAATAATGTTAGAACACCACCCACCCGCTGATCCTCACATCCTCCGACACCCTTCCACCCACCGCCCCGTCGCCGTGAGTTACTTACCGTCATGGCTGTGTGTGCACCGCGCCTGCTACCGTAACTTCATAGCCGCCATAGTGACCTGCGGCTGCAGCGATCACCTGCAGAGAGCTGCGACCGCAGCAAGTATTTGCTGGTAAGCGCTGCCATAGCAAGCGCCTGCAGGAGTGGCCATAGCGAGCGGCCGCAGCAAGAGTCCTCAGTCTGCTGCGGCCGGCTCTCTCTGATGACGAGTGACGCCCCTGACGTTGCGCATAGGGGGACGTCACTGGGGGACGTCTCTCGTCATCAAAGCGGCCGCCACCAAAGTGAAAGCTGCTGTCTGCTGCTCGCTCTCTGACAGTAAGTTAGTGAGTAGTGGCAGCAGACTGTGAAGAAGAAAAAAAAAAAGAATTTCTATGGGGGAAATGCCAGGAGAAGTGAGGGGAGGGGGGGATGGAAACTAGAGAATTCCCTGGATTCTCTAGACTCTACCCCCACCTCCCCCACCTTCACCCACTGATGATGAGGAGGGGGGGGGTTGTATGTTTTGGATTCCCCACATATGCCACTACCGGCAGTACAGGAGAAGGGGGGTAAATTGGGACAGCAGGATCGGGGGGGGAGGTAACATGAAATTTTGACAGGAGTCACATTTTGTCTGGTTATGCTGGTTTGTGATGGCAACTACTACTGTTTTAACAGTTAATAAATTTCCTTTTTTTGTGAATGCATGTGAATTCTTCTTCATGGAAAAATGTAAGACATCCCCTGAAAATAAGACCTAGCGCATCTTTGGGAGCAGAAATTAATATAAGACACTGTCTTATTTTCGGGGAAACAGGGTAGCACGAGTAGAATGAGCAGTAAGGCGGAAGGGAGGATTCTTCCTCTTAGCAGAGTAGGCCTGAATCACAGCTTGACGGATCCATTTGCTGATAGTAGATTTAGCAGGAAGCCAAACCCTTCCTAGGACCAGAAGGGACCACAAAAATAGCATCAGTTTTTCTGAATGGAGCAGTAGCCACCAGATAGTACTTCAGACACCTAACTGCATCCAAGGAATGCAAGACCCTCTCCTTAGCATTACTAGGATTAGGGCACAAGGAAGGAAGAACAATGTCCTGATTCAAATGAAAGGCACGACCTTAGGCAGAAAATCTAGCTTGAAGCGAAACACCACCTTGTCCTGGTGTCTCTCATAATAGGGGGGCTGGATGGAAAGCGCCGCCAACTCAGACACACGCCTAACAGAGGTGATAGCCACCAAAAAGACAACCTTGAGAGTAAGAATGGCCAGGGCAGTCTCCTGCACAGATTCAAAGGGAGCACCCTGCAAGGCAGACAAGACCAAATTCAAATCTCAAACAGGCAACATAGGCTTACGTGAGGGACGCACATGAGTAACCCCCTGGAAAAAAAGTCCTGATCAGAGAATGCTAGGCAAAGGACCTCTGGAAGAAAAAAGCCAGGGCAGAGACATGATCCCTCAGAGTACTGAGTTGGAGCCCCAGCTCCAACCCATGCTGCAGGAACTACAGGATCCTGGGAATAGAGAACACACGACAGGGAAGAGACTTAGGCCCTTATTCATCAAGCGATAGCGCCAGGTAGTGTCTGACGAGCGCCAGGTAGCGGCAGCTAACGGCGACTACCGACTCAAGTACGCCCGGCGGCGGTCACAATGACGCATTTATCAAGCAAAATGACGCTAGCGACAGCTAGCGCGGCATTCATCATGAAGCCGCCTGGACCGAACAGCGCCGCTGCAAATTCCCTCACAGCGCCAGGTATGAGCTGTCGCTCCCTGGCGATGTCCAATGCTTTTCAATGGAGCAATCTATAATTATTCATAATTAATTGGTATTAATTTTTTTTTTTTTTTATGTCAAAAAATCGGAGACCACTTCTGCAATGTTAGGATTTATTTTTAAGTAAAAATAAAAAATAAAAAAAATATGTGCAGAATTGATCTAACAGGTCTGAGATTAATGTATTCATATTACAAAATGATTCTAAAAACATGTATAATGTTACATTCAAAAAATATGGTTGTTTAGGGGTTAAAAACTAGTTAATACACATCGCCGCAAGCGCTCTGGGGTTTAAACAAGGAATGGACAGCGACAGCACATTCGGAGCGTGATTTGTTGATGAATATGAAGCTAGCCGTTCGCTCTGGCCATTCGTTGTCAGGCGCTCACATACAACGCTGGACCTGTGAAACAGCGACCCCCCAGCCCGTATTCAACATTACCGCACACCGACTGAGTCGCTGTCATCAAGCTAATGCCGGCCAAGCACAGCGAATACTGGCTGGCGCTGAAAAAATCATGCTACAGTCGCTACCTGGCGCTATTAATGAATCGGCCTCTTAGACTCACACCAGTCAATGTAGGCACGCCAAACCCTATAGTAAATGGAAGAAGAAGACTTCTTTCTAGCCTTTATCATGGTATCAACAACAGAGGCAGACAGCCCTTTCTCCATCAAGATGGAGGTTTCAGCAGCCAGGCCGTTGAAGCCAGAGTTTGTAAATTGGGATGGCGTAAGTGACCCTGAGTGAGCAGGTCTGGCACCCTGGGCAAAACAGGAAGGGTGTCACCAAGGAGGGAGACAGGGAAGATTTGGGATGGTTGATCACCCAGCCAAATGACTCCAGAGTGGACACTACCAGCTGAGTATCCAGCTCTGCCTGTTGGAGGGACTGAGAAGTGATGAGAATGTCGTCCAAGTAGGGCAGCATGCGAATGCCCTGAGACCTGAGCAGAGACATCACCCCTGCCAGCACCTTGGTGAATACTCTGAGAGCTGAAGTGAGACCGAAGGGCAATGCCACAAATTGGTAGTGCTGATCCTCCAGAGCGCACCTGAGGAACCTTTGATGACCTGGAAAAACAGGAATATGAAGGTAAGCATCCTTGATGTCCACAGAGGTCATGAAGTCCCCTGGACGCAGGGAACTGATGGCAGAGCGCAAAGTTTCCACGCGAAAGCGCCTGCATCTGACAAATTTGTTGAGGATTTTCAAGTCCAGGATGGGCCTGACTGACCCATCTCTTTTGGGCACGGTGAAAAGGTTGGAATAGAACCCCTTGCCCCTTCCTCATAAGGGGACCTGACAGATGACCCCCAGCTCCAGAAGGCTTTGCACCGCCAGAACTAGAGCCTGAGCTGACATAGGGTCCTGAGAGATCCGGGATCTGATAAATCTTGGGGTGGCCAGGCAGCAAACTATCTTGTAACCGGAGGACACTACCTCCTGAATCCACCGGTCTGAGACATGCAGCCTCCAGACGTGAGCAAAATGCTTAAGTCAGCCCCCCACCCGGATGGGTGAGGGCGCCCCTTCGTGCCTGAGGGGGCTTGGGAGAAGCCTGTGTTGGGGTAACCTGCCTCCCTTAGCAAACAGGTCCAGGCCGTCCCCAAACAGGCTTAGTCCTTTGAAGGGAAAACCAGTGAGAGCTTTTTTGGCAGCATTGTCAGCAGCCCACTGGCGCAGCCAAACCGAGCGGCGTATAGCCACCACAATCCTAATGGTATCATCCAAGGCAGAGAGGACATAAGTCACAAAAACATCACAACGAGAGAGTGCATTAAACTCCTCACTAGACACATCATCAGGAGCACCATCTAGGACACTCCTAAGCAGGGTCCTAATAGCCACAGCCGTAATGGCAGAGGCACAAACCGGGCGCAGCGCCGTCCCCACACAGGCAAAGGCATGGGACGTCAGCTCATCAATACCCCGGTCCTCACCATCCCGCAGCGTAGTAGAGTCAGGGGAATGCATGACAGAGGTCAGGGGCATCCACCTCTGGAGGGGATGACCAACGCTTTACCACATCAGCAGGAAAGGGATACCTCTTATCCCAACTCTTAGGGACACCGGGAAGCCTGCTGGGGCGCTCCCATTCCTTGAGCACGAGATTATTAAAATGGGCTTGCTCAGGAAACTCTAAACGAGGCTTTGCAGTATGAAACAATTCCCCCTGCTGCCTGGGGGCCGCAGCCAGGGGAGAGATAGACAGTACCTCAAAAATATGAGCCAACAGCCTATCAGTATCATCTGGGGCCCAGGGGTCAGAGCCAGAATCATCATGACCCCTGGGCCTCTCATCAGATGACTCTGGTTATGGGGTATAACCAGACAGTTCCAAAAACTCATCAGCCTCCATAGGGAAAAGAGTGACATCAGGCGTCAAGTGCCGCTTCTTAGCAGAGGCCTTACGCTCTAGGGTATTAGCAAGCAACTTCTCAACACTAGCCAGTCTGGAAGACACATCAGGCTGAGAATCCCCACTGGTATGCAACTCAATGGGAGTCAAATTTAAGCTTGGGGAAGTGACGCCATATGAGGCGCAGGCCCAGCTACTGGTAAACCAGGCTGCAGCGCAAGTACCTGCTGGGCACAAGGTACACAGACCCGCACATTGTCAGCACTAGTAGGGGACACCCCACAAGCTACACACAGCCGGGCTTGTCCCGAAGGAACCCCGAGCACATTATCCTGAGACGCCTCCATATGGTGATTATAGCGGCACAATAGGCCGATAGGGGTTCACGCTATAAAAGCAACCCGGGATGCCCCAATAGCCCGCTAGGGAAGTGGGAGTAATTTACACACTAGGCCTCACAAGTTTAATAACTAAATAGAGGGAGTAGGGCCGGGAGAAACCAATAGAGTTCGACCCATCTGAAAGACATAAGCGAAGAGAACCCCGTAAGTGACATTTATAATGACATAGGGTAATAAAGCCACCCGCGAGGGCACTCACGGACCACGGTAGGTAGATGCCAGCCACACAGCAGCCGAATCCAGAGACAAAATGGCGCCGGGTATACCTCGAGGGGCGGGCCGCGGAGACAGTGACGCGGAACGTGCCAACCGCGCTTCTAAGCACCTGACAGCGGTGCTGCCTACCATCACCCGGACCAGTGCAGCCAAGGCTGGGAGGCACATTACTAATGGAACGGGTGGGAATAGTCCTACAGGGCCGCAGGCTAATAGCCCCGCTCACCTGCGAGAAGAGAGAGCCATCTTCTTGTCCTTCGCAGTCCAGACTGCAGAGAAGATCTGGGGATTTGTGGGAGGTCCCAGGTATTTGAGGGGCCGGGAGGAGCCAATTTTGCTGTCTCTGCAGTCCAGAGCCATCTGACGGAGTAATATCCAAGTGTAATGATTCTTATCTGGAGCAGGACGTACTGTATACTAAGAATATAAATATTCATATTAGGATTGTGCCCTCATACCTGTGATTTACTTATCACCCTGCTATTTCCATGATTCTCATATTCCTGGGACTCTGTTTTGCTACAGTGGGAGTGGTTTTCATGGCCTTGAGTAAAACACAATTCTTCCAATTTAACAGGTGAGACTAGGCAGCCTAATTATCTATCTAGCTGAGAAGCCGGCCAATAACTCTTGCTACTGGAACACAAGATTGTGATCCTTCCAAACTGAAGAAGTTGGATTTCAGCAGAAAGGATTAAACCAGTGACCCATGCCTTAGCCAATCAGATGATTAGCAAGCTAGAGTGAGGAAGTCTATGATATGTACTCGAAATGAACATAGCTAAATTAAACACATTCTTGCTATGGAAAACTGTTCTCTTTTAACACAGAGCGGTAAACAACTAGAACATTTTACAAAATAGCACACTGAAGTCATCATTTTGCTAAACAATAATCAAAACTTTTTAAAATTGGAAGTGGAATTACTGTATCTACTACCTTGAGGAAAGTTTGCTGCTAACCCTATTTTTCTGTTATTTACACGCCATTTTACTAAATACCTATTATCAGTTATTAAAACGTATTAGACGCCAATTTATATCCAATGGATCGGGAGGAGAAGACGACCCCCCCCCCCCCCAAACCCAGATAAGATGGTGAAAAATTGTTGATTTCACTTATTAATTTAATTTATTGTGAGACTTACAAATTATTATTATTATCTACATTACCATCATCTGCATTACTCTAGCAAAATGAATGTAAAGATATAATAAAACCAATTCTAATAAAATCAATATATATCCAAAATGACAAATATGTAATTTCCAAGTTTCCAAGTGGTTAAAGTCTAATATATTCCATTCATACCAACCAAACCATATTCATCCCCCCAAAAAAACCTGTTTAGCAAAATAAAGTGGCTGTCTGCGACACATGTAAATTAAGGTCTGAGCAGAGCGAGGAAACATTTGGAATAGAATACAGAGAATTACAGACAGAGTTTTTCATTAAGAAAGGGGCTATAGCCAAGATATGAATGACGTGCCACCCCGCTTCCTTCTAGTGCCGCCGCAGACGCTGATCATATCCATCACACAAGCATGGCATTGCAGATGGAAATCTATCACCATTCATTTCCAGTTAGATTTACAAGAAAGAAATATTAAAGGCGAAGTCCAGGTAAATCAAATCAACTAGAGCTTGTCCTCTCATAAGTTATAGAATGGAAAGTCCTCGGGGCATATGGACAACACCTCACAGGTCACTTGGCTTGTTTGATAGTTCGTAATGTGAGGAGGCATCCCTTACCTTACCATTTTTGTATTCTAATTCTTCCACTTTTGGAAGGTATTCTTTATATATTATATTAATATAGTATATGTGCACATACAAGCCCAATTCCAGAAAAGTTGGGACATTTTGTAATACATAACGAGAACAAGAAAGCAATGAAATCTCATATAACCGTATTCACAAAAGAGCATAGAACACATTATATTGAAAGTTTAACGTTAGGAGACATTTTACTATTTCATTTGAAGACATTAAACCGGGCCTTCACCCTGAATAAGATCTGTCTTCTATGTTCCCCTATTCTGTACATACAGATTGTTCACATTAATAATCCTACTTGCACATTCTGAGCATTTAAGCATCCAAGATGGCGTCCCGTGGAGAATTAGGCTGCCTGCAGAGAGGAAGTGCCTTCTGACTATACCCCTCTGCATTTTCGGATTGCTCTCCTTTTCCTGGCCTCAGTGCTGCTTTCTCTGTGCCCCCCCCCCCCCCCGGGACTTGCCACCCCTCTTCCCTACTCAGAACGTGATGCTGGGAACGAACAAGGTGTAGCACGATGGTGGGGGCCGTATCCTAGAGTCCTGAACAAAGCTGCAGCCAAAAGGGGGAGATAATAACAAGTAAGCAACTAAAAACTTATAATTTATTCATTTTAGATGCTGGGGAAACGTTTTAGAGCTTTTCATTAAATGATGCTAAAGGTCCATTTTAATTTATTTGGAAATGGATGGCAGCAACACATCTCCATAAAGTTGGAACAAGAACATGTTGACCATTTTGTAGCAACCCTGAAAGACATGGCAGTACAGGCAATGAAGGGCCTGGGCCCCAGTACAGGCAATGAAGGGCCTGGGCCCCAGTACAGGCAATGAAGGGCCTGGGCCCCAGTACAGGCAATGAAGGGCCTGGGCCCCAGTACAGGCAATGGAGGGCCTGGGCCACAGTACAGACTATGAAGGATGTGAGCCCCAGTACAGACTATGAAGGTTGGGGGCCCCAGGACACAGAGCAATGAGATGCACACATACATTTATAGGTAAGACAGAGGAAGGATTTACAAACACCTGTTTGAGGGCAGAAGGCCCAGAGGAAAGCCACAGAGCTCAACTGGAAGAGCAGTGGAGTCTGCATATTGCCGGTTCAAGGCCCTATCAGCCCTCACAGAGATGTTGTCTGGATGGAAGCATATATTGTTCCCTCTTGCCTCTTCATAGAAAGGCTTAGGTAGAACAAGACCATGTGGTCCATCTAGTCTGTCCCTATGGGTGTATGTTCTCTTTTTGTTGATATTTCAACTACCTAATAAAATATGGTTATATTAGATTTTCAAATCATTGTATTCTTATGTCTCTTCAGCAGATCAGCCCAGCCGGTACCCTTAACAAGTTGGTGCCCTTCCCAAGTACACAAGGATCCTTTGTAACATCGAATAAAGTGGTGCGCTTCAGTTACTGTGACTGAGATAGAGGGGCAGAAAATCACCAATTCACTTGCAAATGGTAACAGCTTCCAAAGAATGCTTGGCCATGTGTATACCATGGGACCTGATTTTGAAAACGGGTACAATTTAAGCAGGGACTAAAAAGGAAAGTCCACTTTCAATTACACATTTTATAGTGTATTTTTTTCCAAAAGAATGCCCTCAAGATGCTGAGCTTATCTAGTATTTATTTATTTTTATCGTATCTTCTGAAAGTGTGTGAAGCAGTTTTTGCTACCTGCAAACTGTTGATATTGGCAACTGTACACAAAAAGAGAGATGTACACCCTGTACACACAGAACAATGCTGCTAACCTCAGCAGTGGCCATTGCAGCAGTGTTCTATGTGTACAGGCCTCACATCTTTCTTTTTGTAGATCTTGGTTTACAGACTGAGTGTACAGTTGTCGATTGGAGTTAGTGAAAACAGCTTCCATAAAACACATTTGCTGACATAGGAAAGCTTTTTTTTTTAAATAGATCATCTAAGTGTGTCCTTTGGGCACCAAAAAACACAATTTTGTGATACTCAACTGTAGAATAGTTTTTTCTGTTAATCCATTCCAGGCCATCCTTATTCAATACGATTGGGTAACTCCTGCCCGAAGGGGCGTGACTGCAAGACAAAAGCGTGGCTCCGCATCCCGGCCCTATATCCTTCCGGCTGACTTCCTAGATTCCAGTTAATTAAAAAGCAGTATAACCAGCAGCCCGGGAGGCATACCTACCGTATTTTTCGCCCTATAAGACGCACTTATTTTTCCCCAAAAGTGGGGGAAAAATGTCAGTGCGCCTTATCGGGCGATTGTAAAAAAAAAAATAAAAAAAAAAGTTAAAAAAAAAACTCACCCGTCCCCGGCGCTCCCGCGTTGTCTGGCACACTGCGAGAGGCCAGAGGAGCGGCGGGGGCTCTGTCCTGGCCCCGCCGCTGCGATCGCTGTCTTTTCAGGCAGCGGCGGGCCGGGACAGAGCGAGCTCGTGAATGGGGTGGGCGTGGCCTGCGTCAACGCTGCGGCGCAGGCCACGCCCACCCCATTCACGGAGCCGGCCGCTCAGCGCAGCGGTGTCAGCAGACAGGTGAGTTTAAGTTTTTTTTTTTTTACTATGGCGCCTGCCTATACTAACGGGGGGAGGGGGGTGGGAATGGGGGGAGAGGGGCCACACAGCCTTTGGGAATGGGGGGATGGGGATGCCACACAGCCTTTGGGAATGGGGGATGGGGATGCCACACAGCCTTTGGGAATGGGGGGAGGGGTATGCCACACAGCCTATGGGAACGGGGGGATGGGGATGACACACAGCCTATGGGAATGGGGGGAGGGGTATGCCACACAGCCTATGGGAATGGGTGGAGGGGTATGCCACACAGCCTATGGGAATGGGTGGAGGGGTATGCCACACAGCCTATGGGAATGGGGGGATATGCCACACAGCCTATGGGAATGGGGGGATGGGGATGCCACACAGCCTTTGGGAATGGGGGGAGGGGTATGCCACACAGCCTATGGGAATGGGGGGAGGGGTATGCCACACAGCCTATGGGAATGGGGGGATGGGGATACCACACAGCCTATGGGAATGGGAGGAGGGGGATGCCACACAGCCTTTGGGAATGGGGGGAGGGGTATGCCACACAGCCTATGGGAATGGGGGGATGGGGATGCCACACTGCCTATGGGAATGGGGGGATGGGGATACCACACAGCCTATGGGAATGGGAGGAGGGGGATGCCACACAGCCTTTGGGAATGGGGGGAGGGGTATGCCACACAGCCTATGCGAATGGGGGGATGGGGATGCCACACTGCCTATGGGAATGGGGAGAGAGGGATGCCACACAGCCTATACTAATGGGGGGAGGGGGAAAGCCACACAGCCAATGGGAATGGGGAGAGAGGGATGCCACACAGCCTATACTAATGGGGGGAGGGGGAATGCCACACTGCCTATGGGAATGTGGGGAGAGGGATGCCAAACAGCCTATACTAATGGGGGGAGAGGGGGATGCCACACAGCCAATGGGTATATGGGGAATGGGAGGGGGGGATGCCACACTGGATATACAGGGAATGGGATGGGGGCATGCTACACTGTCTATGGAATGGGGGCATCCCACACTGCCTATGGGAATTGGATAGGGGAATGCCACACTGTCTGTAATGGTGCGTTTTTGGTTTAAAATTTTTTTTTCTTATTTTCTTCCCCCAAATCCTAGGTGCGTCTTATGGGCGGGTGCGTCTTATAGGGCGAAAAATACGGTATATCTCTTTGGAGACAAAAAGGCTGGAGACAACATAAAAAAACTCCTCTCTCTGATTATAAATATGTACCATTTCATTTTTTTTTTTTTTTTTAATATATCCCCAAAACTAGGTATCCAAGACATGGATATATCAACCTAGCATTCTTTTCAATGCAAAATATTATTACAAAAAAGAACACCATAAAAAGGGTATCAAGGATAAATCGTAACTTCCTATATTCCCCAAAAAGAGGTGGGTCGGACGGCCTGGAATGGATTAACAGAAAAACAACTTCTACAGGTGAGTATCACAGAATTGTGTTTTTTCTTCCAATCCATTCCAGGCCGTCCTTATTCAATACGATTGGGACATCCAAAAGCAGTGCCAAATATGGGCGGGATCCCCAACGCGGAACAGCAGGTAGTTCCTTTCACTACCGCCTAAAGAACTTTTCAACCAAATACAGCGTCAGTTGAGGCCCTAACACTTACCTTGTAAAATTTGTTAAATGTATGAACCGAAGACCAGGTGGCAGCTTTACAAACCTGTCCCACTGAGGCCTAATGCTGAGAAGCCCAGGAAGCACCAATGGCCCTAGTGGAAAGAGCTGTGACGCAAAACAAGGGGCTCCTTCCCCTTGGCAGAATAGACTCTTACCACTGTCTGTCTAATCCATCGACTGATGGCAGACTTAGCTGGTGGAAGACCTTTCCGGGGTATGACATAAGAAGTTCAAACTATGGAAAGATTATGTAGTAGTGAGATAATACCTTAGTGCCCTCACTACATCCAACAGTGAAGAACACCCCTTCCTTATTAGACACTGGAGCAGGACATAAGGAAGGTAAAAAACATATCTTCATTTAATGAAAAGATACCTTTAGGAAGAAAATCCTAAAACACTCAAATAACGAGGCTTACTGATAAGCCAATTCAGAAAACCGCCTGCTGAGGTTATTGCCACTAAGGGATAACCATGAGCGCCCTTAGACCTAATGACGCATCTACCATGGTTCAAAAAGGAGGACCCTGAAAAAACAAGTTCAGGTCCAAAAGCCAGCAGAAGTGGATTATGAGGAGGCTGCACCTGAGCGATTCTGATATATTCTGTAAAACAGAACAGTACTACAAGCGAACCCCTGGATTCACCGATAATTGCTTGCAACACTCAATAATAGATCATTTGATAAAGATTTCTTCCTGGCCTGAATCATAGTCTGGATAAATCTGGCAGAAAAATACCATTTTGTGATTACTCACCTGTAAAATGGGTATTACAAGTATGTCTCACACCCTGCTTCGGAATGATTAATCACTTCTGGGTTATGTCCAGTAGAGGGCAAACTTCTGCAGAGATGACTAGAAAAAAAGAAGCCCCTCCCAGTCCATAAATACCTGGGACCTCCCACACATTCCCCAGTATAACAAAGCAGTAAGGGGACCAGGAAGAGCAAATAAAATTTTTTACCAATAAAAGGTTCACCATATAGAGCAGGGGTATTCAACCCGTGGACCGCGGTCCGTTTCCGGACCGCGGCCACTTGCTCTCCGGACCCCATGGCCGGCCGGGAGGAGAGACAGCGGGGGAGTGAGAAGAGACAGCGAGCGGGGCCGGTGGGCGGGAGCAAAGACAGGGGGTGGGGCCGGAGGGCGGAAACCCAGGGGACGGCGGACTGGTGCAGAGACGGGGGCGGGGCCGGCGGGAGGAAACACAGGGGCCAGCTGACGAGAGGAGACAGGGAGCGGAGCCGGCGAATAAGAGGAAAAACAGCGTGTGGGAGGGCAGGAGGAAAGACAGCAGGGCGAGTTATCCCATCCCATCTCTCTCTGTTCCCAGCTCTGCCTCATCCCAGCTCTCCCTGTTCCCAGCTCTGCCTCATCCCAGCTCTCCCTGTTCCCAGCTCTGCCTCATCCCAGCTCTGCCTCATCCCAGCTCTGCCTCATCCCAGCTCTGCCTCATCCCAGCTCTCCCTGTTCTCAGCTCTGCCTCATCCCAGCTCTCCCTGTTCCCAGCTCTGCCTCATCCCAGCTCTCCCTGTTCCCAGCTCTCCCTGTTCCCAGCTCTGCCTCATCCCAGCTCTCCCTGCTCCCAGCTCTGCCCCATCCCATCTCTCCCTGTTCCCAGCTCTGCCTCATCCCAGCTCTGCCTCATCCCAGCTCTCTTTTCCCAGCTCTGCCCCATCCCATCTCTCTATTCCCAGCTCTGCCCCATCCCATCTCTTTTCCCAACTCTGTCCCATCCCATCTCTCTATTCCCAGCTCTGTCCCATCCCACCTCTCTATTCCCAGCTCTGTCCCATCCCATCTCTCTATTCCCAGGTCTGTCTCATCCCATCTCTCTATTCCCAGCTCTGCCCCATCCCATCTCTCTATTCCCAGCTCTGCCCCATCCCATCTCTCTATTCCCAGCTCTGCCCCATCCCATCTCTTTATTCCCAGCTCTGTCCCATCCCATCTCTCTTTTCCCAGCTCTGTCCCATCCCATCTCTTTATTCCCAGCTCTGTCCCATCCCATCTCTCTTTTCCCAGCTCTGTCCCATCCCATCTCTCTCTTTTCCCAGCTCTGTCCCATCCCGTCTCTCTATTCCCAGCTCTGTCCCATCCCATCTCTCTTCTCCCAGCACTGCCTCATCCCATCTTTCTCTTTTCCCAGCTCTGTCCCATCCCGTCTCTCTATTCCCAGCTATGTCCCATCCCATCTCTCTATTCCCAGCTCTGTCCCATCCCATCCCATCTCTCTCTGTTTATTTAAAATCAGTGCACCAAGGGTAAGAGCTGTAGGCTCGACATGGTCAAACAAAAAAAAAGTTGCTGTTTGTTTCCTCCCCAATGTCCAATAGATATAATGCCAGAGGGGGGACAAGCAGCCTTTATTTAATTATGCTTCTGGAATATATAGCTCCCTGGTGCGCTGATTTTAACCTACCCCCCGGTTCCGGACCTTCAGCTTGTGGCATACTGCTACAAGCGGACCTCTACAAAAAGTTCTTGAGTACCCCTGATATAGAGGATCCAAGATACAACTCAGGGTGGGATGAAGCAGGGTGTGAGACATACTTGTAATACCCATTTTACAGGTGAGTAATCACAAAATGGTATTATTCCAAGTATGTCTCACACCCTGCTTCGGAATGATTAATCACTTCTGGGACATCCAGTAGCAGTGTCCAACATGGGTGGGGATCCCAAAAGGCAATAATGCACAAATTAAACCACTGCAGCTTGCAGAACCTTGCGGCCAAAAACAGCATCCGCTGAGGCTCACACAGCAACCATATAAAACTTGGAAAAGGTATGAACAGAAGACCAAGTAGCAGCCTTACAAACTTGTTCAACAGAAGCCTGGTGTTGGAAAGCCCAGGAAGCCCCAACAGCACGAGTAGAATGAGCAGTGATCTGGAAAGGCGGATCCCTCCCCTTGGCAAGAGTAGGCCCTAACAATGGCCTAACGAACCCATATACTAATGGTAGACCTGACGGGAGCCAAACCCTTTTTGAGTCCCGAAGGCAACACAAACAGTGCGTCCGTCCTACAGAAAGGTGAAGTAGCCACCAAATAGTACTTTACACAACGAACAACATCCAGAGAGCGCTAGGCCCTCTCCTTGTCATTGCTAGGCTTAGGACACAACTTCCTTGAGCACAAAATCCTGATTGAGATGAAAAGCAGAGACCACTTTAAGCAGGAAATCTGGCTTAAAGCGGAAGACCACCTTGCCCTGGTGTCTCTCAAAGTAAGGGGCCTGAACAGACGGAGCCGCCAACTCAGAGACACGTCGAACGGAGGTGATAGCCACAAAAAAGGCAACCTTTAGAGTGAGAATGGAAAGTGCAGCATCCTGCACTGGCTCAAAGGAGGACCCAGGAGGGCCGACAAAACCAAATTCAAGTCCCAAACTGGTAACAAAGGCTTGCGAAGGGGCCGCACATGAGTGACCCCCCTGGAAAAAAAGTCTTACCCAAAGGATGAAGGGCAAAAGACCTCTGAAAGAAAAACCGCCAGAGCGGAAACCAGCCCTTTCAAGGTGAAGTAGCCACCAAATAGTACTTTACACAACGAACAACATCCAGAGAGCGCTAGGCCCTCTCCTTGTCATTGCTAGGCTTAGGACACAACTTCCTTGAGCACAAAATCCTGATTGAGATGAAAAGCAGAGACCACTTTAAGCAGGAAATCTGGCTTAAAGCGGAAGACCACCTTGCCCTGGTGTCTCTCAAAGTAAGGGGCCTGAACAGACGGAGCCGCCAACTCAGAGACACGTCGAACGGAGGTGATAGCCACCAAAAAGGCAACCTTTAGAGTGAGAATGGAAAGTGCAGCATCCTGCACTGGCTCAAAGGAGGACCCAGGAGGGCCGACAAAACCAAATTCAAGTCCCAAACTGGTAACAAAGGCTTGCGAAGGGGCCGCACATGAGTGACCCCCCTGGAAAAAAAGTCTTACCCAAAGGATGAAGGGCAAAAGACCTCTGAAAGAAAAACCGCCAGAGCGGAAACCAGCCCTTTCAAGGTGCTAAGCTGAAAGCCCAAGTCCAGACCGTGTTGAAGAAACTCCAAAATTCCGGGAATGGAAAACACCCTAAAAGGTAAGGCCCTAGCCTCACATCAATCAATATAGGACCGCCAAGTCCTGTAGAAGATGTTGGAGGAAGATTTCTTCCTAGCCCAAACAAGCGTCTGGACCATAGCATCAGACAAACCCTCTTCTTTTAGGATAGAGGTTTCAGCAGCCACGCCGTCAAAGCCAGCGTTTGTAAATTGGGGTAACAAAGCTGACCTTGAGTGATCAGATCCGGAAACAGAGGCAACCTGTACTGATCGACCGCCAGCCACACCTGTCTTGGCCACCTTGGAGCCACCAGAATTGCTGGCACACCCTCGTGAACCAGCTTGCGCACCACCTTGCCTACCATGGAGAAAGGGGGAAACAGAAACAGGAGACCCAGATCCCGCCAGGCCAGAGACATGGCATCCACTTCCAGAGCCAGAGGATCCTGGAACAGAGACACAAAGGCAAGGAGCTTGTGGTTGTGATGGGAGGAAAAGAGATCCACTTCCGGAAACCCCCACCTGTGACAGATAGCAATACCCTGTTGCTAAGGGACTATTCCCCTCGGCGAGAGGTCCCCCTGCTCAGAGAGTCCGCTTCCAGGTTTTCCACCCCTGGAATGTACACCGCCGAGATGCATGGAACATTGCTCTCGGCCCATGCAAGAATCAGAGACACTTCCCGGAGGGCACTCCTGCTGCGAGTCCCTCCATGGTGATTGATGTAAGCGACCGCAGTCCGATTGTCTGATCGAACCTGAACCGGTAAGCCCTGGAGATGATGCATCAGGTGCGACAGCACCAACCGAACCGTCCTCAGCTCCAGGATGTCGATGGGGATGTGAGCCTCCTGAGGACCCCACAGCCCCTGGGACCGATGTTCCTTCCAGAAACCCCCCCAGCCCAACAGGCTGGCAGCAGTGCTGACTGTTTCCCAACGGGGTGCCAGAAAGGATCTGCCCCCAGAAGATTCCTCGGGTCCAGCCACCACTGAAGAGACCGCCGGACCAGAGGAGACATCACAAAGGACTGATCCAAGGACAGAGGGCATCTGTCCCAGGCCGATAACAGATGGAGTTGAAGAGGCCTCAAGTGAAACTGAGCAAAAGGAACTGCCTTGAAACTAGCCACCATCAATCCCACCAGTCTCATCCCTTGCCGGATAGACGGCGAGGGTGGTACAGAAGGAGACGTATCAGATCTTGAACCACCTCCACCTTCGACTGGGGTAGAAACACCCTGGTCTGAATGGTATCCAGATTCATGCCCAGAAAGGAAACCTCCCTTGACGGGGAGAGAGAAGACTTGGGGTAGTTGATCACCCAACCGAACCTCTCCAGCGCTGTCACCACCATCCTGGAGTCCAGCTACGCCTGGCTGAGAGAGGATGCCGTGACGGCGTAATGCGAATGCCCTGAGCTCTGAAAAGGGCCATTACACCCGCCAACACCTTGGTGAACACCCGTGGTGCCGAGGTCAGTCCGAAGGGGAGAGCCACAAACTGGTAGTGCTGATCTCCTACCGCAAATCTGAGAAACCGTTGATGTCCCGGGAAGACCGGCACATGAAGGTAAGCGTCTTTTATGTCCATTGAAGTCATAAAGTCCCCTGGACGAAGGGAGTTGACGGCAGAGCGCAGAGTCTCCATGCAAAACTTCTTGGTTTTGATGAACCTGAGCGGCCTGGGAGTCCGTAGGAACCCGAGACCTTAGGAATCTGGGAGGAGGCCGGTACTTTGACTCCAGCTTGTACCCAGAGGAGACCACCCCCAGGATCCAGTTGTCTGTGACCTCCCGGGTCCAGACCTTGGCGAAGAGCCGCAGCCGTCCCCCCACCCGCGAGGGTGAGGGCGCCCCCTGATTGCTGAGCGGGTTTCGGCAGCGGCTTTGGGTTTAGAAACCCAGGCAGTCCCGGGTCGGGCACGTCCTCTGCCCCTACCCCAGGAATCACCTCTGAACGCAGGGTAAGAGATTCCTCTGCTTGTCCGAGAGCCACGAAAGGAGGAATTAAAGGAGCCTGAACCCCGAAAGGGTCGGTGCTGCTTTTTAAGTCGCGGCAACTTACCTCCTTTTGCCACCGAGTCCAATTTATCACCAAAAAAGGCGCATACCCAGGGTAGCCCTGTAAGCGCCTTCTTTGCAGCAAAATCAGCCGCCCATTGGCGCAACCAAACCGATCGGTGTATAGCCACTAGCAATGCTGAGGTCCTACTACACATACATATTGTATCATCCAAAGCAGATAAGACAAAGGCAATGAACATTTCACAACGTGTCAGTGCTGCAAATTCCTCACTAGAAGGGCTCAGATGGGGACCCTCCAACAGGCCCCTGATTACAGATTTAGTAGCTACAGCAATGAGAGCTGAGGCACAAAAGAGGGCGTAAAGTTGAACCCACACATGCAAAGGCATGCGAAGCCATGTGGTCAAGACGTCGGTTCTTCACTATCCTTCAAGGTAGTGGAATCGGGGGAGTGCACAACAGATGTGTTGGACAATCCCAGAACCGGAGCGTCGACCTCTGGGGGTGACGACCAACGCTTAACCGCATCCACAGGAAAGGGATACTGCCTATCCCACCCCTGAGGGATACCAGGAAGCCGGCCAGGCTTTTCCCATTCCTTAAGAATCAAATTGTTGAAGCACTTTTGATCCGGGAACTCCAAACGAGGCTTAGTGGTCGCAAAAAATTCCCCCCTTTGCGGAGGTGCCTCCGCAGGAGAGGAAATAGCAGGCACTTCAAAAAATACGATTTTGTGATTACTCACCTGTAAAATGGGTATTATAAGTATGTCACACACCCCGCTTCCAATATTCACATGTGGGTTATGGCCAGTAGAGGGCCAACTTTTCAGAGATGACAGGAAAAAAAAGGAGCCCCTCCCAGTCCATAAATGCCTGGGACCTCCCACACATTCCCCAGTATAGGACAGCAGTAAGGGGACCAGGAAGAGCCAAATATAAACAATCATAACACTAAAAGGTTCACCATATAAAGGATCCAAAATACCAATAAGGGCGGGATGAAGCGGGGTGTGTGACATACTTATAATACCCATTTTACAGGTGAGTAATCACAAAATGGTATTATTCCAAGTATGTCACACACCCCGCTTCCAATATTCATGACATGTGGGACATCCAATAGCAGTGTCCATAATGAGTGGGGATCCCAATACGGCAAAAAATGCACAAATCTTAAACCACTGCAGCCTGCAGAAACTTGCGGCCAAGAACAGCATCCGCTGAGGCCCGCACATCAACCTTATAAAACTTGGAAAAAGTATGAACGGAGGACCAAGTAGCAGCCTTACAAACTTGTTCAACAGAAGCCTGGTGCTGAAAAGCCCAGGAAGCCCCAACAGCACGAGTAGAATGAGCAGTGATCTGAAAAGGGGGAACCTTCCCCTTGGCAGTTTAGGCCCCAACAATGGCCTGGCGTATCCATTTACTAATGGTAGACTTGGAGGGCGCCAAACCATTCCTGGGCCCAGAGGGCACCACGAACAAGGTGTCCGTCTTACGAAAGTGAGAAGTAGCCACAAAATAGTATTTCACACAAAGAACCCCATCCAAAGAGTGCAAAACCTTTCTCCTTGTCATTGCTAGGCTTGGACACAAAGAAGAGAGAACTACATCCAGATTGAGGCGGAAGGCAGAAACCACCTTAGGAAGGAAATCTGTCTTAAAGCAAAATACCACCTTGTCCTGGTGTCTCTGAAAGTAAGGGGCCTGAATGGACAGAGCCGCCAACTCAGAGACACCCCGAACAGAGGTAATAGCCACCAAAAAGGCAACCTTTTGAGTGAGCATAGAAGTGCAACATTCTGCACCGGCTCAAAAGGAGGCCCCCGGAGGGCCAACAGAACCAAATTCAAATCCCAAACGGGCAACAAAGGCTTTCCAGGTAGCCGCACATGAGTGACCCCTGGAAAAAATACAATTCTGTGAAATACTCACCTGTAGAATTGGTATTATAAGTATACAGTATGTCCTGCTCCAGATATAATACTTACACTTGGGTTATTCTCCGCCAGATGGCGCTGTACTGCAGAAGCATGCGAAAACAGGCTCCTCCCGGCCCTTCATATACCCAGGGACCTCCCACAAATCCCCAGCATTGAAAAGCAGTGAACAAGAAGCCGGGAGAATTTAAAAACCACCCAGAACAACTGTTAACAATAACAAGATAACAATCACCATACAGGGGATCCAGAATAATGCAACAACAGGGTGAGGTGGAGCAGGACGTACTGTATACTTATAATACCAATTCTACAGGTGAGTATTTCACAGAATTGTATTATTCTTAGTATACAGTACGTCCTGCTCCAGATATAATTCTTACACTTGGGACATCCAATAGCAGTGTCCATAAAGTAGGGTGGGATCCCCCAACAACAAAAGGTGACAACAGGCAGTTCAAACTACTACCGCTTGCAAAACCTTACGGCCAAAAGCAGCATCTGCTGAGGCCCTAACATCAACCTTGTAAAACTTCGAAAAGGTATGAACAGAAGACCAAGTAGCGGCCTTGCAAACCTGTTCAACCGAGGCCTGGTGCTGGAAGGCCCAAGAGGCCCCGATAGCACGAGTAGAATGAGCAGTAAGGCGGAAGGGAGGACTCTTCCCCTTAGCAGAATAGGCTTGAATCACAGCCTGAGGAATCCATTTGCTAATAGTAGACTTGGCCGGAGCCAAGCATCAGTCTTCCTGAAGGCCGCAGTGACTACCAGGTAATACTTCAGACACCTGACCACATCCAAGGAATGCAGAACCCTTTCATTAGCGTTGCTAGGATTAGAACACAATGAAGGAAGCACAATATCCTGATTCAAGTGAAAAGCCGACACCATCTTTGCCAGAAAGTCTGGCTTAAAGCGGAACACCACCTTGTCCTGGTGTCTCTCGTAGTATGGGGGCTGAATAGACAACGCCGCCAGCTCCGAAACACGCCTGACCGAAGTGATAGCCACCAGAAAAACCACTTTGAGGGTAAGTACAGCCAAGGCAGCATCCTGAATAGGCTCAAAGGGAGCACCCTGCAAGGCAGACAAAACCAGGTTCAAGTCCCAAACAGGAACCGTAGGCTTACGTGGGGGGCGCACGTGGGTGACCCCCTGAAAGAAGGTCTTAACCAGGTGATGCTGAGCAAAGGATTTCTGAAAGAAAACAGACAGGGCAGAAACCTGACCCTTCAGAGTACTGAGCTTTAAACCCAACTCACACCAGTCTATGTAGGAACGCCATACCCTATAATAGATGGCAGAAGAAGTTTTCTTCCTAGCCTGTACCATGGTATCCACCACTGAGGCAGACAAGTCTTTTTCCATCAAGATGGAGGTTTCAGCAGCCAAGCCGTCAAAACCAGAGTTTGTAAAATTGGGATGGCTTAAGGAGCCCTGAGTGAGTAGATCTGGCGCCTCTGGCAGGACGTACTGATCTACTGCCATTTGTACCACGTCTGCGAACCACACCCTTCTTGGCCACCTTGGGGCCACTAGAATCACTGGCACCTTTTCCAGGGCAATCTTGCGCAGAACCCTGCCCAGCAGGGGAAACGGGGGAAATGCATAGAGGAGGCGAAATTTCTTCCAAGACAATGACAGAGCGTCTGTGGCCACAGCCAGAGGATCCTGAGACAGGGAGACAAAGGCTGGGAGCTTGCAATTGTGACGGGATGCAAACAGATCCACATCCGGTAGACCCCAACGGTGACACAGGGACTGGAACACCCTGTTGCAGAGGGACCACTCCCCTTGCCAGGAAGTCCCCCTGCTCAGAGAGTCTGCTAGGAGATTTTCCACCCTCGGGATGTAAACAGCCGAAATGCATTGCACATTGGCCTCCGCCCATGTCAGAATCCGCGACACTTCCTGGAGGGCACCCTTGCTCCGGCAACCGCCGTCCTGTTGTCTGGGCGCACCTGAACAGACAGTCCCTGCAGGTGATCGGTCAACTGCTCCAGAACCAACCTGACCGCCCGCAGTTCCAGAACGTTGATGGGTAAATGGGCCTCCTGAGGGCCCCACCTGCCCTGGAACCTCAGGGACTTCCAGAATCCCCCCCAACCTGACAGACTGGCATCTGTGGTGACCGTCTCCCAGGAGGGGGCTAGAAAGGACCTGCCCTTTAGCAAATTCTTGTGGTGCAGCCACCACGAGAGGGACTTTATGACCAACGGGGGAAGTACACAAAACCTGTCCAGGGACGCAGTATCCTTGTCCCATACCGAGAGGAGGTGAAGCTGCAGAGGCCTCGAATGGAACTGAGCAAAGGGCACCGCCTCAAAGCTTGCCACCATCAGACCCACCAGCTGCATTCCCTGTCTGAGTGAGAGCTGGGGGCACGAGAGCAGGGACCGCACCTGCACAGTCAGGGCTTCCACCTTCTGTTGGGGAAGGAATATTCGTGACTGAACCGTATCCAGAATCATCCCCAGGAATGGGGTCACCGACGAAGGGGACAGAGAAGACTTGGGGTGATTGATCACCCAGCCGAACGACTCCAAGATGGACACCACCCGCCGAGTGTCCAGCTCCACCTGCTGTAGGGGCCACGAGGCGATGAGGATGTCGTCCAGGTAGGGCAGCACTCGAATGCCCCCTGACCTTAACAAGGACATCACTCCCGCCAGTACCTTGGTGAACACTCTGGGAGCTGAAGTGAGGCCAAATGGTAGGGCCACAAACTGGTAATGTTGATCCTTCAACGCAAATCTGAGAAACCTTTGATGTCCCGGAAACACAGGGATGTGAAGGTAAGCATCCTTGATGTCCACAGTTGTCATAAAATCCCCTGGGCGCAGAGAACCGACGGCCGAGCGCAGAGTTTCCATGCGAAAGCGCTTGTGCTTGACAAATTTGTTGAGGATCTTTAAATCCAGAATGGGCCTGACTGACCCATCTCTTTTGGGTACTGTGAACAGGTTGGAGTAGAACCCTTCTCCCAATTCTCTCAAGGGAACCTGGCAAATAACTCCCAGATCCAGAAGGTCTTGTACTGCTTGCCTTGCATCAGCTCAGGTCCTGAAGAATCTTGAGGGGGGCCGTACAGCAAACCCTATTTTGTAGCCAGAGGTAACTACCTCCTGAATCCACCGGTCCGAGACTTGGTGCCTCCAGACATGCGCAAAGTGCTGTAGCCGTCCCCCCACCCTGGCGGGCGAGGGCGCCCTGTCATGCCGGAGGGGCTTTGGGCTTGGCTCCACAGGAGGAGCCGGGACGTCGCCCCTTGCTCCTATGTCAGGAGTCTGCACGAGCCCCCGCGAAGGACACCCCTTTCCCCTGCTTAGCACCTCTGTAGGGGGCTGAAAGGGGGCCCTGGATCCGAAAGGGCCGAGGCTGTCGCCTGCACTGTGGTAACTTACCTCCTTTAGCAAAGAGGTCTAGGCGGTCCCCAAATAGGCACAGACCCTTAAAGGGAAGCCCAGTAAGGGCTTTCTTAGCGGCATTGTCTGCCGCCCAATGGCGCAGCCATACCGTGCGACGTATAGCCACCGCCAAGGCGGAAGATCTGGCACACAGCCTAACAGCATCATCCGAAGCGGACAGGATAAAGTTCACAAACGCATCACAGTTAGACAGTGCATTAACAGCATCAGTAGGCAGCTCGTCTGGACCGTCAAGAACATTCCTGATCATGCCCCTGAGCGCCACAGCAGTAATGGCCAAGGTGCAAATCGGGCGCAGCGCCACCCCACCAAGTGCAAAGGCACGACATACCAATTGGTCAATGCGCCGGTCCTCAGAATCCCGTAGCATAGTGGTATCGGGGGGGTGCATAATAGAGGTGTTAGACAGTCCTAAAACAGGGGCATCGACCTCGGGGGGGGGGGGGGGTGATGACCAGCACTTGACCATATCAGCAGGAAATGGATACTTCCTGTCCAAACTCTTAGGGATCCCGGGGAGTCTACTGGGATGTTCCCATTCCTTCAACACGAGGTTATTGAAATGGGTTTGCTCAGGAAAGTCCAATCGAGCCTTAGCAGTATGAAATAGCTCACCCCTTTGCCTGGGAGCCGCAACAGGGTGAGGGATGGACAGAACTTCAAAAATCTGAAGCAGTAGTTTGTCAGTATCATCCGGGCCCCAGTGGTCCGAACCGGAATCGTCATGACCCCTTGTCTTCTCATCAGAAGATTCTGAGTTAGAGAATAGCTCCCCTTCGTCCGAAGGGGTATGGCCATAAAACTCCTCAGACTCCATAGGGAAGGGAGCTGAATCAGGGATTATGTGCCACTTTTTAGCAGTGGCCTTGCGCACTAGAGAACAAGCAAGTAATTTTTCAACACTGGCCAGTCTAGTGGCCACATCAGGATGAGAATCCCCGCTTGTATTGGGGGTTAGACTCAGGCTTGGGGGGGGGGGGGGGGGAGGTGAAGTGAGGCGAGGTGCAGGCCCAGCCACAGGAGGGGCGGGAAGTACCATTAGCGCCTGCTGTGCACAAGGGACGCAGACCCGTGCATTGTCACCGCTGATAGGCGAGACCCCACAAGCTACACACAGACAGGCTTGTCCCGAGGGAACCCGGTTCACAATATCCTGGGATGCCTCCATATGGTGATTAATGGGCACAATAGGCCAGTAGGGATTGACGCTATAAGCTACCCTGGATGCCCCAATGACCCGCAGGGAAGTGGGAGTAATTTAACTAGGTCCACTGGTAATTAAGCTGGGCCGGGAGAAGCCACTGGTGTTCGACCGTCTGAAAGACATAATGGGAATAGGGATGTCAGAGCCATGCGCAGTAAGCAAGACAATGAAAAATCGCCCGCTAGGGCACTTACAGATCGAGGGAGGAGGAGGACCATTACCACACTCGCGTGCAATGAGCATCGAAATGGCGCCAAGCGGACCACGAATGGCGGGCCAGAGCGGCTTTGACGCGGAGCGCGCCAAGCCAGGTCTCCGCCCCCCCAAAGAGCGTGAAGCTCTGAATTAAGTTCAGTTGTCAGAAGATCGAAGTGAATGACACACTTAGAGACAGATTTGCCGATGAAGACGTAGCAGCGTCTGAGGCAACACCGCCGCTCAACGCAGCACATTCAATTTTAACAGCGTGGCACTGACACCAGGAATACTAGTAAAGGACAGTAATAAGGCCAAGCGTGTAAGCATACACTGACCACCACACACACACACCTCCCCCTTTCTTTCCCCCCGGACTACAGGGGGAACGAGGGAGGATGGCAACCCTTTGTAAAGGGCCCACCGCTACACGGGGCATGGGGAATAGCGCGGGAGGGGCATCCTCTAGAGCAGGGGTACTCAACCACTTCTTGTAAAGGTCCATTTACAGGCATCTGGTGAGAGGCGAAAGTCCGGACGGGGCGCTGTTAGTTAGAAATCAGTGCACTGGGGGTGGGTTGGGGGTGGATTATACCTTGCAATGCCACTTTCCGTCCGTGCAGTACTTCATATTGCAATGCTAGGTGCCAGGGAGTAATGACACTGGCAGGGAGACAAACAACTACATCACCAATCTGTAACGGGGCAGCGCTGAGAATAGCAACACAGAAGCAACTAACTGCAGGGCTGTCAGGGCAGGGGTCCAGAAATCTGGCACCAAGGTCCGCATTCGGACCCCGGTCCGCCAGTTGAGTACCGCTGCTCTAGAGGCTCACCATAAGCCTAAACCGCCTACCCTTAGGTGGGGGACTGTGGTGGAGCATGGCTCCATAAGCACACAAGGTGCTGCCTACCTTCACCCGACCGACGCAGCCCAAGCTGGGAGGCACATCACATGGAGGACGGGTGGGAGTAGTCCAACAGGGCCGCAGGCTTTTATAACCCCGCTCACCTGCGAGAGAGTGATACTTCATGTCTTCGCAGTCAGCACTGCAGAGAAATCTGGGGATTTGTGGGAGGTCCCTGGGTATATGAAGGGCCGGGAGGAGCCTGTTTTCGCATGCTTCTGCAGTACAGCGCCATCTGGCGGAGGATAACCCAAGTGTAAGTATTATATCTGGAGCAGGACGTACTGTATACTAAGAATAAAGTCTCAACCAGAGGATGCAGAGCAAAAGACCTTGAAAGAAGACAGTCAGAACAGAGACCTGCCCTTTCAAGGTACTAAGCTGGAACCCCAGGTCCAGACTGTGTTGAAGAAACTCCAAAATCCTAGAAATCGAAAAACACCCTGCAAGCCAAGGCCCTAGCCTCACACCAGTCAATATAGGACCTCCAAGTCCTGTAGTATATGTTAGAGGAAGATTGCTTCCTATCTCTAACAAGAGTCTGAATCACAGCCTCAGACAAACCTTCCTCCCTTAGGATGGAAGCTTCAGCAGCCACGCCGTCAAAGCCAGCGCTTATATATTGGGGTAACGTAGTTGACCTTGAGTGATCAGATCCTGGAAACAGGGTAGCCTGTACTGATCTACCACCAGGCTTACGACGTCTGCAACCAAAAACCTGTCTTGGCCACCTTGGGGCCACCAGAATTGCTGGCGCACCCTCTAGAGCCAGCTTGCACACCACCGTGCCTACCATGGAGAAGGGGGAAACAGGTACAGTAACCCCAGATCCCTCCAGGCAAGAGACATGGCGTCCATTGCCAGGGCCAGAAGATCCTGAGACAGAGACAACTTTGGGAGCTTGTGATTGTGACGTGAGGCAAAGAGATCCACGTCCGGAAACCCCCACTTGTGACAGAGGGTCCGGAATACCTTGTGGTTGAGAGACCATTCCCCTCAGCGAGAGGATCCCCTGCTCAGGGAGTCCGCCTCCGTGTTTTCCACTCCCGGAATGTACACTGCTGAGATGCATGGAACATTGCTCTCCGCCCATGCAAGAATCAGAGAAACTTTCCGGAGGGCACTCCTGCTGCAAGTCCCTCCTTGGTGATTGATGTAAGCTACCACAGTGCGAATGTCTGATCGAACCTGAACCAGGTAAGCCCCATAGGTGATGTGTCAAGCATGACAGAACCAACCGAATAGCTCTCCGCTCCAAGACATTGATGGGGGTATGAGCCTCCTGAGGACCCCACAGCCCCTTGAACTGATGTGTCTTCCAAAAACCTCCCCAGCCCGACAGGCTGGCATCCATGGTAACCGTCTCCCAACAAGGGGTCAGAACGGATCTGCCCCTCATCAGATTGCTCGGTTCCCGCCACCACTGAAGGGACTGCCGAACCCGGGGAGATATCAGGAATGAGTGATCCAATGACTGCGGACATCAGTCCCAGGCCAACAATAGATGGAGCTGGAGCGACCTCATGTGGAACTGAGCAAAGGGAAATGCCTCGAAAGAAGCCACCATCAATCCCACCAGTCTCATCCCTAGGCAGATAGAAGGACGAGGATTGGACAGGAGAAGACGTATCAGATCCTGAACCATCTGCACCTTGGACTGAGGTAGGAACACCCTGGTCCGAATGGTATCCAGATTCGTGCCCACCAACGAGATCTCCCATGAGGGGGAGAGAGAAAACTTGGGATGGTTGATCACCCAGCCGAACCTCTCCAGCGTCGCCACCACCAACCTGGTGTCCAGCTCCGCCTGACAGAGAGGATACCAGCACCTTGGTGAACACCCTTGGTGCCGAAGTCAACCCGAAAGGGAGGGCCACAAACTGAAAGTGCTGATCTCCCACCACAAACCTGAGAAATCTCAAGTGTGCTGGGAAAATTGGTACATGAAGATAAGCATCCTTGATGTCTATGGACGTCATGAAATCCCTGACGAAGGGAATTGATGACTGAGCACAGAGTCTCCATGCGGAACTTCTTGGTTCTGATGAACCTGTTGAGAAGCTTCAAATCCAGAACGGGTCTTATGGATCCATCCTTTTTGGGAAGCGTGAAGAGGTTGGAATAATAGTCCCGGCCTCTCTTTCTGAGAAAGACCCCGGGCATATGACATCCATGACCAGAAGATTCTTTACAGCCAACAGGAGCCCCTACGCAGCCCGGGGATCCGAGGGAACCTGGGACCTTAGGAATCTGGGAGGAGGCCGGCACTCGAGCTCCAGTCTGTACCCGGAAGAGACCACTTCCAAGATCCATTTGTCTGTGACCTCTTGGGCCCAGACCTGGAAGAAGTGCTGCAGCCGTCCCCCCACCCGCAAGGGTGAGGGCGTCCCCTCATTGCTGAGCTGTTCCAGGAATCACCTCTGAAATTAGAGTAGGCAAAGCCTCTGCCTGCTCTGGCACCGCGAAAGGAAGGATTGAAAGCCCCTGAACACCGAAAGGGGCGACGCTGCTTCTTACGCCGAGGTAAATTTCCACCATTCGCCACTGAATCCAATTTATCCCCGAACAGTTGCGTACCCAGAAAGGGTAGTGCCGTGAGAGATTTCTTAGCCGCAATGTCAGCCGCTCACTGGCGTGACCAGACCGATCGGTGAATAGCCACCAGCAAAGCCGAGGTTCTACTACACATAATAATTGTGTAATCCATAGCAGATAAAACAAAGGTCATAAATAATTCCCACCGCTTAAGGGCTGTGAAATCATCACTGGCCGGATTAAGCTGGGAACCATTCAACAGGTCCCTAACCACAGACCTGGTAGCCACAGTCGCGAGCGCCGAGGCTCAAACAGGCCGCAAGGCTGAACCCACACTGGCAAAAGCATGGCACGCCATCTGATCCATGCGTTTGTCCTCACCATATTTAAGATTGGTGGCGTCTGGAGAATGTACAACGGAGGTGTTGGACAATCCCAGAACGGGCGCATCGACCTTGGGAGGGGACGACCGGCGCTTCACCACGTCCATCGGGAAGGGATACCTCCTATCCCATCCTTGAGGAACACCAGGGAGCCGGCTAGGCCTCTCCCATTCCTTAAGAATCATGCTTTCAAAATGATTCTGATTTGGGAACTCCAAGCGAGGCTTAGAAGACCCAAAGAATTCCCCCTTCTGCGGAGGGGACTCTGCTGGCAGAGAAATCGCCAGTACCTCAAATAGGTGGGCCAGGACTTTGGGGGTATCCACAGCATCCCCCAGCGTCTGCCCAGCATCAAAGAATTGCCGAACCTCAGCATCAGATTCTTCAAACAATTCCCCATCCTCAAGTGGGGAATAATCAGACCAATCAAGGGAATCATGGTCATCAAAACCCAGTACGGGCGCGGCCGGCGACGGATGCCTTCTCTTAGCTGGGACCTTTCTGGCCGCAGAGCTAGAAATCAATTTTTCGATGTTGGCCAATCTAGCACAAAACATCCTTTTGCGACTCCCCGCTAATGACCGTTTCACTTGGGGTACGGATAAGGCGGGGTGGGGTAGGTGATGAGACAGGCGGCACAGACCCAGACGCCTGGGACCCCGACTGCCGCGTTATGCCTGCTGAGCATGTATGCAAATCAGTACATTCTCCCCCGTAAGGGATACCCCACAACCCACACACAGCCGGGATTGTCCTGAAGGGAGCCCGAGCCCGGTATCCTGGGGAGCCTTCATATGGTGATTTTAAAGCGGACCTTCACTCTAAATAAGAGTCTATCTTATATGTTTCCCACACCCTGTACATACAGATTGCTCACATTAAAAATCATCCTACCTGCATCTACTGCATTTTATAAGCCTTTAAACATCCAAGATGGCGGCTTATGGAAGCTGCCATTTTTGCAGGCAGCCTGCAAACAGGAAGTGCCTGCAAACAGGAAGTGACTGTGCTGCTCTGCATTCTGGGACTGCTGACCTTTCCCTGACCCCAGCTCTGCTCTGTCTGAGCAAAGCACAGCTATAACCCGCCCCCCTGTACCTTATCCCACTCTCCTCTCCTCAGTAAGTGTGATGCTTCTGAGTCAAGATGGCGGCGCCCGTATCCTAAATTCCCGAACAGAGTTGCAGCCCAGTGGGGGAAAGTATAATAAATTAGTGACTAAACATGTAAAATATATTAATTTTAGATGCTGAGGAATTGTTTTTTAAGAGTTTGGGCTTTTCATTAAATCATGGTGAAGGTCCGGTTTAAGGTAGTCGCCATGACCAGAGGGAATTACTCTGCTTGAGCTACCCAGGATGCCCCTTTAAGTCCCAAGTGGGAGGATTTGTAGGAACCCAATTTAATCTCAAGGGGACCCTAGAAGGGACCCATACGAAAGTACAATCATGCACACCACATATTGATATGTCAAGAAAAAAACAAATAATATATACACATATACATAAAATCTATATTTATACAAAAAACCTGGGACGCTGCTCCAAGCGCTATACAAGCGGAGCGCAGCGTGATTATAAAATAAGGAAAGAGCCCGCAGGGCACTCACAACCACAGGCAATGGCTTCCATCAGCAGCAAGGTCTCCAGAAGAGGGAGAGAGAGGGAGAAGGAGGGCGGGCCAGCGCGGACGCGCTGCACCTGGCCCCGCCCCTCAGCACGTGAGACGCGGCTCCCAGCCAGTGGCTGGGCTCCGCACTGGCGCCAATGATCAAGGGGGGCGGGCTGCGGCGAGTGCGCCGAGCGCCCGGCCCCGCCCCCCCCCCCCCCCCAACGAGCACCTGAGGGGGAGAAGCTCCCCCACCGCTAATGGCCACGACAAACGGCCAGCGCCAGAAAGTAAATGCTCAGTAAAGCAGTAAGCACTACACACGCCACACACACACATATGACAAAGGAAAAAAATATAGGTAGAGAAGGCCCTCCCCCAGAAGAGGGGCACAGGGAGGCCCGGGAAGGGGGGATACCACACCACCAATGTGGAGGGACCCAGAAAGGGATGGGGCATCCCAAACCGGGATCACCAACCCGGACACCGCCTACCCCTTAGTATGGGGTCTCACGGGGGAGCATGGCTCCCTGTATACACCACAAGGGTGCTGCCTACCATTGCCCGGACCCACAGCCAAGGCTGGGAGGCATCATGAGGACCTAAATTAAAAAAAAAGGTCCGGGCAGCAATAGAAACAAATGGCCGGGGGTAACCCGGCTACCTGCAGAGACGAAAACTGGGACATGTGTGGGAGGTCCCAGGTATTTATGGACTGGGAGGGGCTCCTTTTTTCCTGTCATCTCTGCAAAGTTCACCCTCTACTGGCCATAACCCACATGTCATGAATATTGGAAGCGGGGTGTGTGACATACTTGGAAGATATGGGCCAGAAGCCTGGGGGTATCCACGGTATCCCCACGCTCCTTACCGGCATCAGCATCAGAAAACTGCTGATCATCAGAGCCTTCAGATTCTGGAAACAATTCCCCTTCTGCAAGCGGGGAATAATCAGACCAATCAAAAGAATCATAATCATCAAAATCAAAGGCCGCCGCAGCAGGCGCCAAGTGCAGTCTCTTAGCCGGGGCCGAGCTAGCAATCATCTTCTCAATGTTGGCCAATCTAGCACAGACATCGGATTGCGACTCCCCCTAATGATGTCACTTGGAGTCAAGGGCAGGCGTGGGGACGTAGGTGATGATGCCGGCCGCTGATCCAGATGCTGCGTAATGGCCTGCTGTGCACATGGTACGCAAATAAGCACATTGTCCCCCGCAAGGGATACCCCACAAACCACACACTGCCGGGGTTGCCCCGAAGGGATCCCGAGCCTGGTATCCTGGGAAGCCTCCATATGGTGATTTTTTTATGGTAGTCGCAATGACCAGAGGGAATTACGCAAATAAGCTACCCGGGATGCCCCTTAACGTCCGTTAGTGGGAGGATTTGTAAATGACAAGGAAAAACCCCAATTTAAACAAGGGACCTAAGGACCGGGAGAACCCCCCCTTTTATATCAGGCAAGGTAATCCCCCTGAAAGACACAATATACAGGCACCAAAAGAAAAATGCACCCAGCGCTATATACAGCAGCATACACTCAATACATATATATAAATATATAAAAATATAACTACATATGTCAACATAACAAGGCACCTTCTAAAATTACTTTCCATGACACTTAATAGCAATGGAAAAACTGGAAATTGCAAGCCCCGCAGGGCACTCACATACAACCAGAGGAAAAGGCTTCCACACCGCAGCAGAGTGAAGAGGAAGAGCAGGCCAGCGCGGATCGCGCGCCGCACGTAGCCCCGCCCCCTCCCGACGCAGACAAAGACAGCGGTTCCCAGCCATAAGCTGAGAACCGCAAAGGGCGCCAAAGGAGGGGTTGCTATTGTTAGAGGATCCCTGGACCGGGACATCTTCCGACTGTGCCCTGATGCAAGAACTACGTCTGGGATCCCCCAGCACATGCATAGGGTTTAAAAAATCCTCTGGCTAAGAGACCATTCCCTCTAATGCAGGACCGTTCTGCTGAGATGAACGACCTGCAAGTTGTCCACTCCTGGTATGTGTACCACCAAAATACATGGAACCAGTTTCTCGGTCCAAATTAAAAACCCAGCTCACTCCATCGGGAATTTACTGCTTCTGGTGCCCTCATGGAGGCTGATATATACCACCATCGTCCGATTGTCTGTTTGAATCCGGATGGGATGCCCCTTCAGATGGTATGTCCAATGTCTGAAATACAATAGAATCACTCTCAGTTTCAGGATATTTTTTATGGAGAGTCTGCTCTCCTTCAGACTCCATTGTCACTGAATCGTTTGTGACTCCATGACACTCCCCCAACCATATAGACTGGCATCCGTGGTGATGATCTTCCACTGTACTGGAAGAAAGAATTTGCCAATCTGAAGAGGCTCAGGACCAGGCTAGAGACCGCCTTGCCGACTGTGTCATGTAAAAAGAGTGATCCAGAGTGTGTGGGTCCCGATCCCAGATTGTGAGCAATTCCATCTGCAGGGGTTGTGTGTGAAACAGTGCAAAAGATACTGACTCAAAGCAAGATATCATCAGGCCCAACAGACATATTCCTTGATGAATCGTCGAGTGAGGACAAGACAAGAGACCCTGTACCCTGGCCTGAAGTAAGAGTCGGAACACCACCTTATCCTGGTGTCTCTCAAAGTATGGGGGCTGGATAGACAGAGCCGCCAGCTCAGACACATGCCCGACCGACGTAATAGCCACCAGAAAGTACAACCGTGAGGATAGGTACAGCGAGAGCAGCATCCTGAATAGGATCAAAGGGAACACCCTGCAAGGCAGGCAAGACCAAGTCCAAATCCCAAAACAGGGACCATAGGTTGTCGTGGGGAACGCACATGAGTAACCCCCTAAAAGCAGTCTTAATCAAGGTACTGAGTTGGAGACCCGACTCCAACCCATGCAGTAAAACTCCAGAACCCAAGGAACTGAGAACACCCAACAGGGAAGAGACGAAGTCTCACACCAGTCAATGTAGGTACGCCATACCCTGTAATAGATGGAAGAAGAAGTCTTCTTCCTGGCCTTCACCATGAACTCAACCACCAAGGCAGACAAGCCTTTCTCCATCAAGATGGAGGTTTCAGCAGCCAGGCCGTCACAGCCAGAGTTTGTAATTGGGATGGCGTAAGGGGCCCTGAATGAGCAGATCTGGCACTCCTGGCAGAAAGCACTGATCTACTGCCATCTGCGCCAGGTCTGCGAACCACACTCTTCTTGGCCACCTGGGGGCCACCAGAATCACTGGCCCCCCTTCCGGAGCAATCTTGCGCAGGACCCTGCCTAGCAGGGGGAATGGAGACAAAACATACAGAACCTGAATGTCCTGCCATGACATTACTAAAGCCTCCGTGGTCAGGGCCAGAGGATCCTGGGACAGGGAGACAAAGGCCTGGAGCTTGTGATTGTGACGGGACGCAAACAGATTCACATCTGGTTGGTCCCAGCGGTGACACAGAGATTGGAACACCGTGTTGCAGAGGGACCCTCCCGGAATGTATACCTCCGATATGCAGGGAACATTGGCCTCCACCCAGGTCAAGATCAGAGAATTACCTGGAGGGCCCTCTTGCTCCGGGTCCCTCCCTAATGATTGATGTAGGCAACTGCCGTCAGATTGACCGAGCGCCCCTGAACAGGCAGACCCTGAAGATGAGTAGTAAAGCGAGCCAGAACTAACCTGATCGCTCACAGCATCAAGACATTGATAGGTGTATGGGCCTCCTAAGGGCCCCACCTCCCCTGGAACCGCAGGGATTTCCAGAACCCCCCCCCCCCAACCTGATAGACAGGCATCCGTGGTGACCGTCTCCCAGGAAGGGGCAAGAAGGGATCAGCCCCCCAACAGGTTACTTGAGTCCATCCACTACAAGAGGGACCTCCTTACCAGGGGGATAAGCACACAGACCCTGTCCAGGGATGCTGGGTCCTTGTCCCATACAGACAATAGGAGAAGTTGCAGAAGCCCCAAGTGGGACTGAGCATAAGGGACCGCTGCCAAGCACGTCACCATCAGGCCCACCAGCCACATCCCCTGCCTGGTGGAGGGACAGGGACAGCTAAGAGGGACTGAGCTTGTGCAAGCAGATTGTCCACCTTCTGCTGAGGAAGGAATATCCTTGCCTGAACTGTGTCCAGATTAATTCCTAGGAATGAAGTTACCAAGGAAGGGGACAGTGAGGACTTGGGGTGGTTGATCACCCATCCAAATGACTCCAGAATGGACACCACCAGCTGAGTATCCAACTTGCCAGATGTAGAGACTGGGAAGTGATGAGGACATCCAGGTAGTGGCAGCACGCGGATGCCCCTTAGCCTCAGACATCACCCCCGCCAGCACCTTGGTGAGCACTCTGGGAGCTGAAGAGAGGCCAGATGGCAAGGCCACAAATTGGCAGTTTTGATCTTCCAACGCGAATCTGAGGAACCTTGGTGTCCTGAAAACACAGAGATGTGAAAGTAAGCATCATTGATATCCACAGACGGCATGAAGCCCCCGGGGCGCAAGGAGCAGATGGCCGAGCGCAGAGTTTCCATGCGGAAAGCGCCTGTACTTGACAATTTGCTGAAGATCTGTAAATCCAGAATGGGCCTGACTGACCCATCTTTTTGGGAACTGTGAAAAGGTTGGAGTCCCTTGCCTCTGTCTGTTAAGGGAAATCTGTAAATGACCCCCGGACCCAGCAGGCCTTGCACGGCCTGCGCCAACACCTGAGCAGAGGCAGGGACCAGGAGTACCTGAGACCTGATAATCTTAGGGGAGGCCGCACAGCAAACACCATCTTGTAGCCGGAGGACACTACCTCCTGAATCCACCGGTCTGAGGCGTGATGCCTCCAGACTTGAGCAAGGTGCTGCAGCCGTTCCCTCACCCTGACGGGCGAGGGCGCCCCATCATGCTTGAGGGGACTTTGGAGAGGATTTGGGCTTAGCCCCCCCGGAGGAGCCAGGGTGTTGTCTTCTGCTCCTGGGACAAGAATCTGCGGGAGGCCCCGCGAAGGACACCCCTGGTTCCTGTTTAACACCATGGTAGGGGGTAGAAGGGGGGCCCTGGCCCCGAAGGGGCCGAAACAGCCGTCTGCGCTGGGGTAACTTACCTCTCTTACCAAACAGGTCTAGACTGGCCCCAAACAGGCGTAGCCCCTTAAAGGGAAGCCCGGTAAGGGCTTCTTCGCAGCATTGTCAGCACCCCACTGTCGCAGCCAGACCAAGCGACCTATAGCCACCACGAGGGCAGAAGTTCTTGCACATATTCTGATGGTGTCATCCAATGCTACTAGGACAAAATTTACAAACACATCACAACTGGAGAGTGCATTAAACACCTCACAAGGGAGATCATCAGGGGCACTATCAAGCATATTTTTGATGAGGGTTCTAGTGGCCACAGCAGTAATGGCAGAGGCACAGACCGGGCGCAGCGCCGTCCCCGCACATGCAAAGGCGTGGGAGGCCAGCAGGTCAATGCGCCGGTCCTCAGCATCCCGCAGGGTAGTAAAATCAGGGGGATGCATGACAGGGGTGTTAGATAGTCCTATTATCGGGACATCCACCTGGGGGGGGGGGGGATGACCAACATTTAACCACTGTGGAAAAGGATACTTCCTATCCCAATCCCTTGGAACCCCGGGAAGTTTACTGGGGCACTCCCATTCCTGGAGCACAAGGGAATGGAAATGTGCCTGCTCTAGAGATTCCAAACATGATGATGCTGTATGGAAACGCTCCCCTCTTTGCCTGGGAGCCTCAACAGGGAGAGAGATAGATAGAACCTCAAAGATCTGGGTCAATAATCTGTCAGTGTCATCTGGGGCCCAGGGGTCAGAGCCAGAATCGTCATGACCCCTTGGTCTCTCATCAGATGAGCCTGAGTCAGAAAAGAGCTCTCCTTCATCAGAAGGGGTATAGCCACACAGATTCATAAACTCCTGAGATCCCATAGGGAAAACAGTATCATAAGGCGTCAGGTGCCGCTTCTTACCAGGGCCCTTACGCGCTAAGGACCTCGCAATAATCTGTTCAGCAGTAGGTCTAGAAGACACATCAGGCTGAGAATCCCCACTTGTATGCAACTCAGCAGGAGTGAGATTTAAGCTTGGGGGAGTAGGTGAAGTGAAACGAGGTGCAGCCACTGTCAGGCCAGATTGCAAAGCCAGCGCTTGCTCAGCACAGGGTACGCAGACCCATGCCTTGTCAGCGTCAGAATGAGGTTGTCCACACGCCATACACAGCCGGTCTTGTCCCAAAGGGACCCCGGTCACATTATCCTGAGATGCCTCCATATGGTGATTATAAGGCACAATATGCCAGTAGGGATTGATGCTATAAAGCAACCCTGGATGCCCCAATGCGGCGGCGGCGGCATTTGCAAGTGTAAAAAGACAAGTCAGCGCGGCGCTTGACACCACATATACTAGTCCAAACAGACATTACAAAAAGCCATATGCACGTAATCACGATACACTGACATCCACCCCCCCTTTCTTTCCCCCCGAAGGCTACAGGGAGAATGAGGGAGGATGGCGGCCCTTTGTACAGGGCCCACCACTACCAGGGCATGGGAAAATAATGCGGGAGGGGCATCCCATAAAAGGCTCACTATCAGCCTATACCGCCTACCCTTTGGTGGGGGACTGCGGTGGAGCAGCGCTCCATAAGCACACATGGTGCCGCCTACCTTCACCTGACCAGCGCAGCCCAGGCTGGGAGGCACATCACACGAAGGACTGGTGGGAATAGTCCAACAGGGCCGCAGGTTAATATCCCCGCTCACCTGCGACAGAGTGATAATTTCATGTCTTCGCAGTAAGCATTGCAGAGAAATCTGGGGATTTGTGGGAGGTCCCCGGGTATTTGAGGGGCAGGGAGGAGCCTGTTTTACATGTCTCTGCAGTGCAGCGCCATCTGGCGGAGGATAACCCAAGTGTAAGTAATCTATCTGGAGCAGGACGTACTGTATACTAAGAATATCCCCTTGGCGCAGGGAACTGATGACAGAGTGCAGAGTTTCCATGCGAAAGCGCCTGCCCCTGACAAATTTGTTGAGGATCTTCAAGTCCAGGATGGGCCTGACTGACCCATCTTTTTTGGGTACTGTGAATAGATTGGAATAAAAGCCCTTACCTTTTTCTCTTAAGGGGACCTGGCAGATGACCCCCAGCTCCAGGATGCCTTGCACTGCTTGCACTAGCTCCTGAGCTGACACAGGGTCCTGAGGAATCCGGGATCTGATGAATCTTGGAGGGGGACAGGCAGCAGACTCCAACTTGTAACCGGAGGACACTACCTCTTGAATCCACCGGTCTGAGACATGAAGCCTTCAGACGTGAGCGAAGTGCTGCAGCCGTCCCCCCACCCGGATGGATGAGGGCGCCCCATCATGCCTGAGGGGGCTTGGGAGAGGATTTTGCTTTGGGACACCAGGAGGAGCCAGGACGTCCACGTCCTCTGCCCCTACCCCAGAAATCTCCCCGGGCCCCAGGAAAGGAAACCCCCCTTCCCTGTCTGGCACCATGGTAGGGGAGGAGAAGGAACCCTGACCCCGAAAGGGCAGAGACTGCCGCCTGCGCTGGGGTAACCTGCCTCCCTTAGCAAAAAGGTCAAGCCGTTCCCTAAACAGGCGCAGTCCTTTAAAGGAAAACCAGTGAGGGCCTTCTTGGCAGCGTTGTCAGCAGCCCACTGACGCAGCCAAAACGAGCGGCGTATAGCCACCACGAGGGCAGAAGTTCTGGCACACATTCTGATGGTGTCATCCAATGCTGAGAGGAAAAAAATTACAAAAATACAATTCTGTGATTACTCACCTGTAGAATTGGTATTATGAGTATACAGTACGTCCTGCTTCAAATCTAATACTTACAGTTGGGATATACTCACCAGATGGCGCTGGACTGCAGAGACATCGAAAATAGGCTCCTCCCGGCCCCTCAAATACCCTATCACAAATCCCCAGCATTGAAAAGCAGTTAATGAGAAGCCGGGAGAATTAAACAATCCAAACTATCAACTATAATAAGGATAACAATCACCATACAGGGGATCCAAGATAATTCAAAAAAGGGTGGGTTGGAGCAGGACGTACTGTATACTCATAATACCAATTCTACAGGTGAGTAATCACAGAATTGTATTATTCTTAGTGCTCCAAATCTAATACTTACAGTTGGGACATCCAATAGCAGTGTCCATAAAGTAGGGTGGTATCCCCAATAAAAATCAGCAGCAGAAAGTTTAAACCACTGCCACCTGCAGAACCTTTTGGCCAAAAGCAGCATCAGCTGAGGCCCTAACATCAACCTTGTAAAACTTTGAAAAGGTATGAACAGAAGACCAAGTAGCGGCCTTGCAAACTTGTTCAACAGAGGCCTGGTGCTGAAAAGCCCAAGAGGCACCAATAGCACGAGTGGAATGAGCATTAAGGCGGAAGGGAGGATTCTTCCCCTTAGCAGAGTAGGCCTGAATCACAGCCTGACGAATCCACTTGCTGATAGTAGACTTGGCAGGAGCCAAACTCTTCCTAGGACCAGAAGGGACCACAAAAAGAGCATCAGTTTTCCTGAAAGGTGCAGTAGCCACCAGATAGTACTTCAGACACCTAACCACATCCAAAGAGTGCAAAACACTCTCCTTAGCATTGCTAGGATTAGGGCACATGCACAGGCATGGGATGCCAGCTGGTCAATGCGCCGGTCCTCAGCATCCCGCAGGGTAGTAGAGTCAGGGGAATGCATGACAGAGGTGTTAGATAGCTCTAGGATCGGGGCATCCACCTCGGGGGGGGGGGGGGGGGGGGGGTGACCAACATTTAACCACCTCAGCCGGAAAGGGATACTTCCTATCCCAACTTTTTGGAACCCTGGGAAGTTTACTGGGGTGCTCCCATTCCTTGAGCACAAGGTTATGAAAATGTGCCTGCTCAGGAAATTCCAAACGTGATTTTGCTGTATGGAAAAGCTCCCCTCTTTGCCTGGGAGCCGCAACAGGGAGAGAGATGGACGGAACCTCAAAAATCTGGGTCAATAATCTGTCAGTGTCATCGGGGGCCCAGGGGTCAGAGCCAGAATCGTCATGACCCCTTGGTCTCTCATCAGATGAGCTTGAATCAGAAAAGAGCTCCCCTTCATCAGACGGGGTATAGCCACAAAGATTCCAAAACTCCTCAGTTCCCATAGGGAAAACGGTGACATTAGGCGTCAAGTGCCGCTTCTTAGCAGGGGCCTTACGCGCTAAGGACTTAGCAATCAACTGCTCAACAGTAGCCAGTCTAGAAGACACATCAGGCTGAGAATCCCCACTAGTATGCAACTCAGCAGTAGTGAGATTTAAGCTTGGGGGAGTAGGTGAAGTGAAACGAGGTGCAGCCACTGGCAGGCCAGATTGCAATGCAAGCGCCTGCTCAGCACAGGGTACACAGACCCGCGTCTCGTCAGCGTCAGCATGAGGCTGTCCACAAGCTACACACAGCCGGTTTTGTCCCGAAGGGTCCCCAGTCACATTATCCTGGGATGCCTCCATATGGTGATTATAGCGGCGCTATACGCCGATAGGGAATAACACTATATAGCAAACCCGGATGGCCCAATAACCCGCTAGGGAAGTGGGAATATTATTTTTACAAGGCCTACAAGTTATACACAAATACAGGGCAGGGAGAAGCCAAAAGGGTTCGGCCCGCCTGAAAGACATAAGCAGACAAGACCTGTAAGCACACAGTAACAAAAGTGAAGGATATAAAGCCGCCAGCGAGGGCACTTACGGACCGCGGTAGGTAGGGGTCCGTCGCGCATGGGCCAACCAAGCAGGTTAAAGAGGGTGTTGGTATACCTCGAGGGGCGGGCCGGTATCAGCGAAGCGTGCCATAGACGGGCCCCGCCCCCCACCCCCCGAAGAGCGCGAAGCCAGAATGTGCAAGCAGCCAATGACGGTGCACCTGCGCCTGAGGTAATGCGGCCGCTAAGCGCGGAACCAAGCCAGCGCGCGGCAGCAGCAATTTTAAAAAGACAGTAAAGGCAAGTCAGCGCGGCGGCTGACACAAGGCTAAACAGAATAAAAAGAGAGTGTAAAACACAGAATGCATAGCATGCACATTTACACCCCCCCCCCTTTTCCCCCGAAGGCTACAAGGAGAATGAGGGAGGACAGCGGCCACTTAAACAGAGCCCACCAATGGGCAGGGGCAAGGGGCACTAGTGCGGGAGGGGCATTCCATAGAGGCTCACCATAAGCCTGAACCGCCTACCCTTTGGTGGGGGATTGCGATGGAGCAGCGCTCCTAAGCACCTAACAGCGGTGCTGCCTACCTTCACCCGACCAGCGCAGCCAAGGCTGGGAGGCATATTACTAGTGGAACGGGTGGGAATAGTCCTACAGGGCCGCGGGCTAATAGCTCCGCTCACCTGCGAGTAGAGAGCCATTTCTCGTCCTTCGCAGCCAGACTGCAGAGAAATTCTGGGGATTTGTGGGAGGTCCCCGGGTATTTGAGGGGCCGGAAGGAGCCTATTTTCGATGTCTCTGCAGTCCAGCACCATCTGGCGGAGCATATCCCACGTGTAAGTATTAGATTTGGAGCAGGACGTACTGTATACTAAGAATAAGTAAATGGAAGAGGAGTCTAGAGAGCCATGCAGTCATCCCAACTGCAAGAATGAAACTGGAATCTAGGAAGTCAGCCGGAAGGATACAGGCCGAGAGGCGGAGCCACGCTTTTGTCTTGCAGTCACGCCCCTTCGGGCAGGAGTTACCCAATCATATTGACGGCCTGGAATGGATTGGAAGAAAAATATACACTTTCTATGTAGAATGGCATTGTAAAAAATGATACGTATTTAAGTTTTTCATTTATATTTGTAGGCAAAAGTTTTTTGGTGGACTGACACAAATATTGGGTTTTTATAGTATACTGTATAATTTGTATTCAAGAATTTCCCATGCCATCAGCTTCTGGCCTAAATCCTGACTGATGGCAACCCATTCCTGCCTCATCATTGCTTGGAGTTTATCACAATTTCTGTATTTCTATTTGTCTAATCCCTTTTTAGAACTGACCACAGGTTTTTAATAGGATTCAGAACTGAGCCACAGACCAAGCGGCTTAGTTTTAACTTTTGCATATGTGAAATGGTCCATTATGCTGAAGAGAGCATTGCTCCTGGATCATTAGGAGAATTTAGTCTTTGAGGATGATGTCAATTTTTATTGCTGTGTATTTAGGCAAAACTGTGAGTGAGCCAGTCAGTCCCTTGAATAAAAAGCAAATCCAAGTCCTTAGCCTGCTTTGACGCCGGACCTGGCTGCACTTATACGGTGAATTATTAAGACTTTCATTACCTATCACTAACTCGAGGGTTGCTGAGCACTATTTAGGATTGCATTAAGCCGATTATTTATGTGTTTTTATTTGTCTGTAATTTTATGTATTTTGTCTGTTTGCATGCCCTTGCACAATAAAAGCTTAGTTATAGAGCCTTAGTTATAATTAACATTGGAGTGCGGCAAATATTTTTGAAGACAGGGATATTTTGGACTGACCTGGCAGTAAAAAAAAAGCAAATCCACACATGAACGGTCTCAGGATGCTTTACTGTTGGAATGAGACAGCATTCATCTTCACCTTCTATGGACAATAATCCTTCAAGATGTCATAAACAGTCTGAAGAGGGCTTTATCAGTAAAAAAATAACTTTACATCAGACACTACAGTCCAATCCCTGTACTTCTGTACTTCCACCTAGAGAATGACAGCCTGTACTTAAAGCAGACCAGAAACCACCGAACTTGTGAAATAAATTTGGCCAAAGCTCCCTTTTTACGGTAGAATTGGAAATTTTCGCTTTCCTAATCGTCCTGCTGTGCCCTTTTGTGAAATGGCAGGCAATCAGTCATTGCATCAGTGTGGCAATAACATCATTCAATACATAACAATGGCAGGATGAGGCGGAGTTTTACAGCTCAAACAGGTGGCATTAAGTGGGATTAGTGAAAATTGCCAAAATGTACTCTTCAAGGAGGGAGACTTTCAGGGGATGCTAGTTAAAAAAGTGGGTTTTGGTCTGCATTAAAATGGTCCGTAAAACCAAATTTAAAAAAACAAAACAGGTACCTATCTTCTATCTCCCCAGCAGCTCCTGGTCGGTCCACCGCCCCCAAAACTTCTGGCTTCTATGCATGAGGGACACAGCAAGCATGTGCCCCAGAATTTTTGGACCACGTGAAACGCTTGCTACCGGATATGGCCCAGCTGCTCCCCACCAGTAACAACTCCTGTGAACAGTCCCCTTCTTTTATGCACTGCCTAGGCATGTCCACTCTATTGCCATGAATGGAGGGAGTGTACAGAGTCTCCGTAACTGACATAAGTGGTGGGAACGGCACACAAGGACACCAGTAGCCCTGTTCTCGACAACCGGAAGGTTTCTAGCTGGCGGACTGGCTTGGAGCTGCTGTGGGGTGACAAGGTAATGATTTCCCCGGAGAGAGGTTGCTTTCTTGCTGCCCTTCATAATACCAGGCCAGCCTTTAAAAGCCTTTGCCTTTTTGTGTTGGTCATTTTGGATAAGGCTATATTTAGTGACCCTTTAAATTCACCATCACCCCATGGAGCTTTAGAGCAGAAGGAGAGCTGTCGGGCTTCAAGGCACGAGTTCATATGACATATAAAAATCATTTACTTACATCTTGGAAGAGCTTCCGGTCAGCTGCAAGTCTTTTGGAAGACAGCGTTTTGGTCACGTGGTAAAAAGTAAGCAGTGATCTGTGTTGGCGAAGGTCATCTTGTACTTTCACAGACTCTACCAAAGTAGGGATGAGCTCAGGCCACTGCTTTGGACAATCAAGTCTAGCAACTTTGGCAATCAGTACTGCAATCTGAGTAGCAATCTACATGAAGAACAAATTCAACTGAAATATATCTTCCAGAAAAGAACCTTCTGACATAAAGAATTAAAGGGACACCACTATAAAAACAATGTTACACAAGAATGTCAAAGTTGGGAATATTACATATTTTTTTAATGGGTGGTTTCTGTCCAAGTTAAACTTAAGTTAAACTTGGCTCAGATGTGAATTGGCAAGAATCTGAAGATACGATACGTATCGCAATACACGTATACAATACAATATATCCCGATATATACCAATTCTGTCTCAAAGACAATATATTGCAATTTTTTTTTTTATTACAATTTATTTTTAATTAAAAAAAACAAAATAGTGTTCTCCTTCACGGGGGGGGGGGGGGGGGGCATTTTGGGGGGGAATTTTAAGGTTTTAAAAAACTTCTGACCCCCCCGGCCTTTGGGGAGGCAGATAATGGGGGGCTCGGAGGCCCTCCTGGTGAAAAGGAGAGCCGGCCGGATTGAACAAGGGGTCAGGTGAGTGTTTTTTCTATTCTTTTCTTTTACTGAAGTCAGAATCAATACTAGAAAGAAAGAATCAATTCATCAATTCTAGTATTGTCAAATGAAATATCGCAATACTTGACAGAATCGAATTTTCTTTACACCCCTACAGGTGACTGCTTAACTACCTCTGTAAGAGCCCCTCACTGGAGCCTTGAAAAGTGGAGTGTGATAACGGTTATATACATCACACCCTGCTAACAGTACAAGCCCCGTATGCCCTCCCTTGACTTGCCTGGACAATCTAAGGTAACTTTATCTGTCTTTAAAAAAAGTTATCATTCTCCAATTACAATCCTGTCACCTGTTCCCTGCGTGCACTAATGCAACACTATTAAAAACAATACATTTTATTAAAGCTCACACTACAAAAATAAATACAATTGTGTGATTACTCACCTGTAGAATTTATTTTACTGTGTACAGCACAGCCTGTTTCATTCCAATCATTACCTCTGGGTATTCCGCCACAAGGTGGCGCAGTTGACTGCAGAAGACTTGTGGCTGCTCCCGGCCCTATAAAAAATCAGGAATCACCCATAGACCCCCAGTGTTGAAAAGCAGTTATGCAAGAAGCCGGGAAATAAACCATGATAAAAGAATACACAGCCTTAAAAAGGCTAACTTTTAAACAAATCACCATAAAGAGGCAACCAAGGGCAGCGATAACAAGGGAGTGATGAAACAGGCCGTGCTATACACAGTAAAATCAATTCTACAGGTGAGTAATCACAGAATTGTATTTTTCCAAGTGTACAGCACGGCCTGTTTCATTTCAATCATTACTTATGGGACATCCAATAGCAGCGTCCTTAAAATAGGGTGGGATCCAAAAGGGGTAACGGCAGACAGTTCAGACCACTACCGCCTGAAGCACCTTGCGGCCAAAAAATACCATTTTGTGAGTACTCACCTGTAAAATGGATATTGTCAGTGTGTCACACACCCCGCTTCCCCTTTAATTCTTACGATCGGGTTACTCCACCAGCAGGTGGTGACGTTGCAGAGAGAAGTCTTGAAAACGAGCCCCTTCCGGCCCATATATACCTGGGACCTCCCACTTAAGACCCAGTGAATTCAAACAGCAGTAAGACAAGGTACCAGGAAATCCAATGGTAACCTCAAAATAAAAATAAAGAAAAGCTTCACCATATAGAGGATCCAGGATACCAAAAAAGGGCGGGTGAAGCGGGGTGTGTGACACACTGACAATATCCATTTTACAGGTGAGTACTCACAAAATGGTATTATTCTCAGTGTGTCACACACCCCGCTTCCCCTTTAATTCTTACGATCGGGACATCCAAAAGCAGTGTCCACAAGGGATGGGTATCCGAAGGCAAAATGAAGCATAACTTAAATGACTGCAGTCTGCAGAACCTTGCGGCCAAACACAGCATCCGCTGAGGCCCGCACATCAACCTTGTAAAACTTTAAAAAAGTATGAACAGAAGACCAAGTAGCAGCCTTACAAACTTGTTCAACAGAAGCTTGGTGCTGAAAAGCCCAAGACGCTCCAACGGCGCGAGTAGAATGAGCAGTGATACGAAAAGGGGGAACTTTCCCCTTAGCAGAATAGGCTCCAATAATGGCCTGACGTATCCATTTGCTAATGGAAGACTTGGCCGGAGCAAAACCCTTCCTAGGCCCACAGGGCACAACAAAAAAGGCATCAGTCTTACGAAAAGGAGAAGTAGTAATCAAATAGTACTTAACACAGCGTACTACATCCAAACAATGCAAAACCCTCTCCTTGTCATTCTTAGGCTTAGGACACAAGGAGGGAAGAACAATATCCTGATTCAAATGAAAAGCAGAAACAACCTTAGGAAGAAAGTCCGGTTTGAAACGAAAGACCAACTTGTCCTGATGCCTCTCAAAGTAGGGCGCCTGAATCGACAAGGCCGCCAACTCTGAGACACGCCGAACCGAAGTGATAGCTACCAAGAAGGCAGTCTTCTGAGTCAAGGTAGACAGAGCAATATCCTGCAAGGGCTCAAAGGGAGGAGCCTGAAGAGCAGAAAGAACCAGTCCCAAACAGGGAGTAATGGTTTCCTGGGAGGCCGCACATGCGTAACCCCCTGGAAAAAGGTTTTAACCAAAGGATGAAGCGCAAAACGTTTCTGAAAAAAGATAGATAAGGCAGAAACCTGCCCTTTCAAAGTACTCAGCTGAAGACCAGAGTCCAGCCCTGATTGCAAAAACTCCAGAATCCTGGAAACCGAAAAGACCCTACAGGGCAAAGATCTAACCTCACACCAAGCGATATAGGCTTTCCAAGTCCTATAGTAGATGGTAGAAGAAGAAATTATCTTCTCGAGGTTGGCCAATCGCGCACACACCTCGGATTGCGAATCCCCACTCTTGACAATGTCATACGGGGTCCGGAATAGGGGAGGGGGGGTAGGAGATGACGGAAGTTGCGAGGAGCCGGAGTGCCGGACTGGCGCGCAACATTCTGCTTTGCACATGGAACGCATAATATGACATCATCGCCTGGGAGCGGAGCCCCACAACCCCCACACAGCCTAGATAGCCCCGAAGAGCCATTTCGGGTATTGTCGGAAGCCTCCATATGGTGAAATTATGGTATTCGCAACAACCCAGGGTTTTACACATTAAGCAACCCGGGATGCCCCTTTATAATTAAAGTCCCGGGAGTGGGAGGATTTTTTAAGCCTAGGAAAAATCCCAATTTGGAGACTAAGACTAGCCAGGTATATCAGACCGGGAGAGCCACTGCAATGACGGGATCCCAGAATCTGTAAGGGAAAAGAGACCACAGTCAGTCCCCCAGGAAAATAGCCAGCATGCATCACACACATACAACAAACAAACATTAATGGTAAAACATATATATGCAATATATACCCCATGAAGACAAATATATATATATATATATGTATATATAACAATAAAAACAATAAGTGCCTCCAGGAGTTATGCTAAAGTGCCAAGGAAAACTCACAAACACAAGCACTACATATGCACAGTATGAGCTACAGCATAAATGACGGCCCCACGTGAGCCGAGGTGGGGACCGCTAACCTGATACTGCTGCTGAAGACAAAAACACCGCACTGCTGGGAACGCACTTTCCCCAGCTCAGCCCCAACACCTGTCTCCGTGATGAGGCAGAGGAAGGAAGGCGGGCCCGGGCTCAGCGAGCAACGCGCTCCGGCCATGCCCCCCGCCAGTGAGTCACACAGCGAGGGCCGAAAGGGAGCGCGGCCCCGCCCGCAAGACCCGAACAACGCGGCCCGCTGAATGGCGGCGCCGTGTGTAAACGGGCGCCACAGACGCCCACAGTCCCCCAAGCCAAGCGGGGGAAGTTTTTTTTTTTTTTTTTTTTTTTTTTAACACAAGTAGAAGGAGCCCCAGCAGCTCAGGCCATGCGCCCGCACAACGCGGCGCTGACCCTGCGCCTGCCGGCGCTCCCCACACACACACAATACATAAGTAAAAGCACCCCATGCAAACACCCCCCCCCCCCCCCCAAAGCAAAGGGAGAAGGGACCAAGCGGGAGAAGGTGGCCAAGGGGAACATCGGGACAGGGGCATCCCAAATCCGGATCACCATGCCGGATAGCCGCATTGCCCCACGCGTGGGGTCGAGCGGAGGAGATAAGCTCCTAGGCACCATATAGTGCCATCTACCGTTGCCCAGCCAGCAGCCTGGGCTGGGAGGCTTAGATTAACCATCTAGCCATGTAAACAAATGACTGGGCAGAAATAGACCAAAGGGGGGTGCCGGGGTTTGACTTCTTTCTTCTGTCTTGTCGCATCTTGCAGAGAGAAAACACTGGGTCTTAAATGGGAGGTCCCAGGTATATATGGGCCGGAAGGGGCTCGTTTTCAAGACTTCTCTCTGCAACGTCGCCACTTGCTGGTGGAGTAACCCGATCGTAAGAATTAAAGGGGAAGCGGGGTGAGTGACACACTGAGAATACAGCATCAGCTGAGGCCCTAACATCAACCTTGTAAAACTTAGAAAAGGTATGAACAGAAGACCACGTAGCGGCCTTACAAACTTGTTCAACAGAAGCCTGGTGCTGAAAAGCCCAAGAGGCACCAATAGCCCTAGTAGAGTGAGCAGTAAAACGGAAGGGAGGTTCCTTCCCTTTGGCAGAATAAGCTTGCACCACCGCCTGTCTAATCCACTTGCTGATAGTAGATTTGGCTGGAGGCAAGCCCTTCCTAGTACGGAAGGAAGAACAAAAAGAGAATCAGACTTCCTAAAGGGCTCAGTGGCGACCAAATAATACTTGAGCGCCCTGACCACATCCAGAGAATGAAGGTTCCGTTCCTTGGAATTAGCAGGGGCAGGACAATAGGAATGTAAGACAATGTCCTCATTGAGATGAAAAGCAGATACAACCTTGGGCAAAAATTCCGGGTTAAGACGGAACACCACCTTATCCTGATGCCACTCAAAATAAGGAGGTTTAATGGAAAACGGCGCCAGCTCAGAGACTCGACGCACCGAAGTAATAGCGACCAACAAGGCCACCTTAAGAGTCATTAAGGACAGCGCAGCATTGCACAAGGGCTCAAAAGGAGGACCCTGTAGAGCAGACAACACCAAGTTTAAGTCCCAAACCGGTAGCAGAGGCTTACGCGGCGGCCCACATGAGTAACTCCCTGGAAGAAGGTCTTAACAAGCCTGTGATTGGCAAAGGATCTTTGGAAAAAAATGCCAGAGCCGAAACCTGTCCTTTCAGAGTACTAAGTTGAAGGCCCGAATCCAGACCATGCTGTAAAAACTCCAGAATCCTGGGAATGGAAAATTCCCAACAAAAAAAGAGACCTGGACTCGCACCAAGCAATGTAAGCATGCCAGACCCTGTAGTAGATAAAAGACGAGGATTTCTTCCGAGCCTGAATCAAGGTATAGACAACAGAGGCCGGCAAACCCTTGCCCATCAAGATGGAGGTTTCAGCAGCCAAGCCATTAAAGTCAGCGTTTGTAAATTGGGATGGCGCAGCTGTCCTTGTGTGAGAAGCTCTGGCTTGTCGGGCAGGACGAACCGATCTACTGCCCACCTGTACGACGTCCGTGAACCATACCCTCCTCGGCCAACGGGGGGCCACCAGAATGGCCGGTACCAGAATGGCCAGAGGAAAGGGAGGAAATACATAGAGGAACTGAAACTCCGTCCAAGGAATTGCTAGCGCGTCCGTGGCGAAGGCCAGAGGGTCCTTTGACAGGGAGACAAATCTTGGAAGCTTGTGATTGTGACGGGACACAAACAAATCCATGTCCGGCTGACCCCAGCGGCGACACAGGACGTAAATAATCTGGTTGCTGAGGGACCATTCCCCCAGGCGAGACGTCCCCCTGCTCAGGGAGTCCGCCTCCTGATTCTCCACCCCTGGAATGTAAACAGCCGAGATGCAGGGAACAGTCTCCTCCACCCAAGACAAGATCAGAGAGACTTCCTTGAGGGCTCGCTTGCTCCGAGTCCCTCCCTGAAGATTGATGTAGGCAACCGCCGTCTGTCCGAGCGGACCTGTACAGCACGACCCCGAAGGTTGGGGGTCAACTGGGAGAGAACCAAACTGATTGCCCACAGCTCTAGGATATTAATGGGCGCGTGGGCCTCCTGGGGACCCCACTGACCCTGGAACTTCAGAGACTGCCACACTCCCCCCAGCCGGTCAGACTGGCATCCGTGGTGACAATCTCCCAGCGTGGAGGCAGAAAGGACCTGCCCACTAGAAGATTCCTCGAGTCCAGCCACCAGGAGAGGGACTGCCTGACCAGAGGGGACAGAGCAAACTCCTGATCCAGGGACTCCTGATTCCGGTCCCAAACCGACAAGAGATGTAACTGAAGAGGTCTCATGTGGAACTGAGCAAAGGGAACCGCCTCGAAGCAAGACACCATGAGGCCCACCAACTGCATCCCGTGCCGAATGGAGGGATGAGGACCTGACAGCAGGGCCCGCACCTGCGTCCCTCACATTCTGCTGAGGGAGAAATGCCTTGACCTGAGAAGTATCCAGGGTCATGCCCAGGAAGGACCTCGCCAAAGACGGAGATAGTGAAGACTTGGGATAGTTGATCACCCAGCTGAAGGACTCGAGAGTGGACGTCACCACCTGAGTATCCCTCTCGGCCTGATGAAGAGACCGAGCAGCAATCAGAATGTCGTCCAGGTAAGGCAGGATGTGAATGCCCTGGTTCCTCAGGAGAGCCATGACGCCAGCCATCACCTTGGTAAAAACCCGAGGAGCCGAGGTAATACCGAACGGCAAGGCCACAAACTGGTAGTGTTGATCCCCCAGAGCGAACCTTAGGAACCTCTGGTGACCCGGGAAGATCGGCACGTGAGAGTAGGCATCCTTTATGTCTACCGTGGTCATGAAATCGCCCGGCCGAAGGGAACTTACAGCCGATCGTAATGTCTCCATGCGAAAGTGCTTGAACCTGACAAACTTGTTGAGGCCCTTTAAGTCCAGGATGGGCCTCAGGGAGCAGTCTTTCTTGGGCACCGTGAACATGTTTGAATAGTATCCCCGACCCTGTTCCTGAAGAGGTACTTGACAAATGACTCCGGACGCCAGAAGATGTTGAACAGCCAGACGCAATCCCTGAGCCGACACAGGGTTTAAAGATGTCCGGGATCGGAGGAATCTTGTGGGCGGCCAGGCTGCAAACTTTATCTTGTATCCGGAGGAAACCACCTCCTGAGTCCACCGGTCAGACGCGAAGCCTCAAGACGCGAGCAAAAAGCTGAAGCCGTCCCCCCCATCCGCTCGGGTGAGGGCGCCTCCTCATGCCTGAGGGGCCTTGGGCGGGGGTTTGGGCTTGGCTCCCCAGGAGAGACCGGGGCGACTGTGAGATCTGCCTCAGCCCCAAGAGTCTCTGCGACTACCTGAGAAGGAGGATCCACGACCTCCCCTTGGAGGACGAAAGGAAGAGGATCCCCGAAAGGGCCGAGCCTGCTTTTTACGCTGGGGGAGCCTACCATCCTTGGTCAGAGCATCAAGGCGCTCACCAAAAAGACAGGCTCCCGTAAAAGGAAGCCCAGTGAGAGACTTCTTAGCGGCGGTGTCAGCTGCCCTCTGACGCAGCCAAACTGACCGACGCATAGCAACCAACAGACCCGGGGCCCTACCGCCAAGCCGGACGGCATCGTCCATAGCAGCCAGCACAAAAATGATTAAGTCAGAACAAAGCAAAAGGTCCTTATAATCCTCCCAGTTCTTACCGGAACGGGCAGCCTCAGCCAGGCTCCTGACCTTCTTTTTAATGGCAATAGCCACAATAGCCGTGGCGCAGACCGGGCGCAAACCGGCCCCAACAAAGGTGAAGGCATGACAGAAGTGTTAGATAGCCCCAGGACCAGAGCGACCACCTCAGGTGGACACGACCAGCGCTTAACCAAATCGGCCGAGAAAGGATACCTTCTATCCAGCCCCTTGGGCACCAAGGGTAGCCTATTAGGGCGTTCCCACTTCTTAAGAACCATATTTGAAAAATGGCCCTGCTCCAGGAACTTCAAGCGTTGCTTGCCAGGGCGGAAAAGCTCACCCTGCTTCTTCTTCGCCGCCTTTGGGGAGGGCGATGTGTAGTGTATCAAAAACAGCCGACAAGAGTCTATCGGTATCTTCCGGGAGCCAGGTATCCTCATCCAAGGAGGACCCTAGATCACTCTCATACTTACCCCGACAATCCCCAGAGGAGTCCGAGTCACGGAACAACTCCCCCCTCCTCCGGGGAGTCATGACCGCCGTACATGTCAAGGCCCTCGTCCTCATCAGCAAAGAGGGACAATTTGGCGTCCAGATGACGCTTTTTGCCAGAGGCCTTGCCCGCCGTCGGTCGGGCCAGCTGACGTTCAATACTGGCCACGCTCAGCGCCAGATCTGACTGCGACCCTCTGCTAGCTTCCCCCTCACTGGGGGCTAAAAGCAGAAACGGGGGAGTAGAGGATGCCGTAGGGAGTGCAGGACTGGAAAGAGAAGCACTCATTCCAACCTGATCCGGAATAATACTCTGGGCGCACGGAACACAAACCGCGCCGCCACCACTCAAAGGAAATGCCCAGCACATGACACAAAACCAAGCCTGCCCCGAAGGGCCCCCAAGCTCGCTATCCACAGAAGCCTCCATATGGTGATTATCAAAGGCACAACAGGCCAACACAGGGTGAGGGCTAAGAAAAGCCACCCGGGATGCCCCAAATAGGATGCCCACGGAGAACGGGCAGAAGGGGGAAGGGAGGGACTGGGCCGGGAGAAAGCACAACACAGCTATCCCACCTGCAAGACATAAACATGAAACACCATGAGTATCCCGCAGCACATGCACTGACAAAGTACCCCACAGAAAAACTCACAGACCAAATGTGAAGATGAGCGCGCAGAAGCGACAGGCAGACACAGATGAAGATCCGCGGGATGAACCCGGTGCACGTCAGGAGTCGCCGCTGCCAGCAAAAGGCGAGGTATGGGCCCGCAGCAGCACACGATTTCCACCTACAAGATGGCGCAGCAGCAAGGAACCTTGAGGGGTGTCATCCCGCGGCACCGCCCCCAATGAAGGGCGCGAAACAGCCCTCGCCGCCTGAGACGGCGCCTAACGCGCGGACAGGCAACGCCCCCCCCCGACATCTCCCATAGCGCCTCCCGGCGGCGGGAAAGAAGCCAGAACAAGTGTACGCCGCTACCCGCCGCCACCTCCCACCCCCCCCCGACAACGGCCACGCCGTGGAGAGGGGGAGGAGGAGAGGGCACACAGCGGCGGGGACAGCAGCGGAGCAGAGGAACAGGGGAAAGGGGGGAGGGGGGGAAAGGGGGGAGGGGGGGAAGGGGGGAGGGGGGAAGGGGGGGAAAGGGGGGGAAGGGGGGGAAAGGGGGGGAAGGGGGGGAAGGAGGGAGGGGGGGAAAGGGGGGGAAGGGGGGAGGGGGGGAAAGGGGGGGAAGGGGGGGGAAGGGGGGAGGGGGGGAAAGGGGGGAGAGAAGTGAAAGAAGGGTGGCAGAAGGAGATGAACCAAGGCACACTAACAACCCCCAAGAAGTAAACACAACTCACCCCCGAACAACACAGGGAACACAGTCAGCAGTGGGGTTCTCCCATCCCTCAATAGGCTCACCATAAGCCTATGGCCGGCTACCCTTTAGTGTATAGGGTCTGCGGCCTGGAGCAACACTCACCGAGCACCCGACCCAGGTGCTCCCCTACCATCACCTGATCCGTCAGCCGAGGCTGGGAGGCAAGAGGGTCCGGAAGCGGGTGGGAATAGGCTTGCAGGGCCGCAGGCTTGGTTTCCCCGATCGCCTGCGAAAACTTAGAGAGCCATCTTCTGGTCTTCGCAGTATGACTGCAGAGAAACACTGGTGGTCTATGGGCGATTCCTGACTTTTTATAGGGCCGGGAGGAGCCACAAGTCTTCTGCAGTCAACTGCGCCACCTTGTGGCGGAATACCCAGAAGTAATGATTGAAATGAAAAACCTGGGTATCAGCCAATCTGATTGGATTTCCCTGGGAGAATCGAGAATCTCCAGCAATCTGGATGCCTCCAACATGGGCGTCCAGCAACTATTTCGAGTGTTGTACCACGTTAACAGTATATGCATTATATGTATTGCACAAAATAAATTATTCAGCAATAATACACTCATCAATTCTGCTTAATAAAAATACAATTCTGTGAAATACTCACCTGTAGAATTGGTATTATAAGTATACAGTACGTCCTTCTCCAGATAGATTACTTACACTTGGGTTATCCTCCGCCAGATGGCGCTGCACTGCAGAGACATGTAAAACAGGCTCCTCCCGGCCCCTCAAATACCCGGGGAACTCCCACAAATCCCCAGCATTGAAAGGCAGTGAACGAGAAGCCGGGAGAATTTAACCACCCAAACTGGTAACTATAACAATGATAACAATCACCATACAGGGGATCCAGAAAAATGCAAAACCAAGGGTGGGGTGGAGCAGGACGTACTGTATACTTATAATACCAATTCTACAGGTGAGTATTTCACAGAATTGTATTATTCTTAGTATACAGTACGTCCTGCTCCAGATAGATTACTTACACTTGGGACATCCAATAGCAGTGTCCATAAAGTAGGGTGGGATCCCCAACAAAGAAGGTAACAGCAGACAGTTTAAACCACTGCCGCCTGCAAAACCTTGCGGCCAAAAACAGCATCAGCTGAGGCCCGAACATCAACCTTGTAAAACTTTGAAAAGGTATGAACAGAAGACCAAGTAGCAGCCTTGCAAACTTGTTCAACAGAAGCCTGGTGCTGGAAGGTCCAAGAGGCACCAATAGCACGAGTAGAATGAGCAGTAAGGCAGAAGGGAGGATTCTTCCCCTTAGCAGAATAGGCCTGAATCACAGCCTGGCGAATCCATTTGCTAATAGTAGACTTGGCAGGAGCCAAACCCTTCCTGGGCCCTGAATGGACCACAAAAAGAGCATCAGTTTTCCTGAAGGACGCAGTGACTATCAGGTAATACTTCAGACACCTGGCCACATCCAAGGAATGCAGAACCCTTTCCTTAGCGTTTAGGATTAGGGCACAATGAAGGAAGAACAATATCTTGATTTAAATGAAAAACAGACACCACCTTAGGCAGAAAGTCTGGCTTAAAGCGGAACACCACCTTGTCCTGGTGTCTCTCATAGTATGGGGGCTGAATAGACAGAGCGGCCAACTCAGACACACGCCTGACCAAAGTAATGGCCACCAGAAAGACAACCTTGAGGGTAAGCACAGCCAGAGCAGCATCCTGTATAGGTTCAAAGGGAGCACCCTGCAAGGCAGACAAAACCAAGTTCAAATCCCAAACAGGGACCATAGGTTTACGTGGGGGACGCACATGAGTAACCCCCTGGAAGAAGGTCTTAACCAAAGAATGCTGAGCAAAAGACTTCTGAAAGAAAACAGACAGGGCAGAAACCTGACCCTTCAGAGTACTGAGTTGGAGTCCTGACTCCAACCCATGCTGTAAGAACTCCAGAACCCTGGGAACTGAAAACACCCGACAGGGAAGAGACCTAGACTCAGACCCAGTCAATGTAGGTACGCCATACCCTGTAATAGATGGAAGAAGAAGTTTTCTTCCTAGCCTTCACCATGGTATCAACCACCGAGGCGGACAAGCCTTTCTCCATCAAGATGGAGGTTTCAGCAGCCAGGCCGTCAAAGCCAGAGTTTGTAAATTGGGATAGCGTAAGGGGCCCTGAGTGAGTAGATCTGGCACCCCTGGCAGAACGTACTGGTCTACTGCCATATGCACCACGTCTGCAAACCACACCCTTCTTGGCCGCCTGGGGGCCACCAGAATCAATGGCACCCCTTCCAGAGCAATCTTGCACAGGACCCTGCCCAGCAGGGGGAATGGAGGAAAGACATACAGGAGCCGAAATTCCTGCCATGACATGGACAGAGCATCTGTGGCCAAGGCCAGAGGATCCTGAGACAGGGAGACAAAAGCCTGGAGCTTGTGATTGTGACGGGATGCAAACAGATTCACATCCGGTAGACCCTAATGGTGACACAGGGACTGGAATACCCTGTTGCAGAGGGACCACTTTCCCTGACGAGAGGTCCCCCTGCTCAGAGAGTCTGCCAGTAGATTCTCTGCCCCCGGGATGTACACAGCCGAAATGCATTGAACATTGGCCTCCGCCCATGTCAGAATCCGCGACACCTCCTGGGAGGGCCCCCCTGCTCCGGGTCCCTCCCTGATGGTTGATGTAGGCAACCGCCGTCCTGTTGTCTGAGCGCACCTGCACAGACAGACCCCTCAGGTGATTGGTCAACTGCTCCAGTACCAACCTGATCGCCCGTAGTTCCAGAATGTTGATGGGTAAGTGGGCCTTCTGAGGGCCCCACCGCCCCTGGAACCGCAGGGACTTCCAGAATCCCCCCCATCCTGACAGACTGGCATCCGCGGTGACCGTCTCCCAGGAGGGGGCCAGAAAGGACCTGCCCCCCAGCAAGTTCCTGTGGTCCAGCCACCACGAAAGGGACCGCCTGAACAAGGGGGGAAGCACACAGACCCAATCCAAGGACGTTGGGTCCTTGTCCCATACTGACAGAAAGTGAAGTTGTAGAGGCCTAAAATGGAACTGAGCAAAGGGCACCGCCTCGAAGCACGCCACCATCAGGCCCACCAACTGCATTCCCTGCCTGAGGGAGGGCTGGGGACACGATAGCAGGAACCTCACCTGCGCAGTTAGAGCTTCCACCTTCTGTTGAGGAAGGAATATCCTTGACTGAACCATATCCAGAATCATTCCCAGGAACGGGGTCACCGAGGAAGGGAACAGAGAGGACTTGGGGTGATTGATCACCCAGCCGAAGGACTCCAGGGTGGACACCACCAGCTGAGTGTCCAACTCTGCCAGCTGCAGACACCGAGAGGTGATGAGTATGTCGTCCAGGTAGGGCAGAACGCGTATGCCCCTTGACCTTGAGACATCACCCCCGCCAGCACCTTGGTGAACACTCTGAGAGCTGAGGTGAGGCCAAATGGCAAGGCCACAAATTGGTAATGTTGATCTTCCAACGTGAATCTGAGAAACCTTTGGTGTCCCGGGAACACAGGCATGTGAAGGTAAGCGTCTTTGATGTCCACAGACGCCATGAAATCCCCTGGGCACAGGGAGCTGATGGCCGAGCGCAGAGTTTCCATGCGAAAGCGCCTGTTCTTGACAAATTTGTGGAGGATCTTTAAATCCAGAATGGGCCTGACTGACCCATCTTTTTTGGGAACTGTGAAAAGGTTGGAATAGAACCCCTTGCCTCTTTCTCTTAAGGGGACCCTGCAAACGACCAATTGGTCAATGCGCCGGTCCTCAGCATCCCGCAGAGTAGTAGTGTCAGGGGAGTGCATAATAGAGGTGTTAGACAGCCCTAGAATAGGAGCATCCACCTCGGGAGGCGATGACCAGCACTTGACCATATCAGCAGGAAAGGGATACTTTCTGTCCCAACTCTTAGGTATACCGGGAAGTCTACTGGGACGTTCCCACTCCTTAAGCACAAGGTTATTGAAATGGGTTTGCTCAGAAAATTCCAAACGAGCCTTAGCAGTATGAAAAAGCTCACCCCTTTGCCTCGGAGCCGCAACAGGGGGAGAGATGGACAGAACCTCTAAAATCTGAACCAGCAGTCTGTCAGTATCATCCGGGGCCCAGGAGTCAGAGCCAGAATCGTCATGACCCCTGGGTCTCTCAACAGATGATCCTGAATCAGAAAACAGCTCCCCTTCGTCCGAGGGGGTATAGCCACATAGATGCAACAACACATCAGACGCCAAAAGGAAAAGAGTGGCATCAGGGGTAAGTGACGCTTTTTAGCAGTGGCCTTACGCGCTAAAGTATTAGCAATCAATTTTTCAACACTGGTCAGTCTAGCAGACACATCAGGTTGAGAATCCCCGCTTGTATGCAATTCAATGGGGGTGAGACTCAAGCTTGGGGGAGTAGGTGAAGTGAGCCCAGCCACAGGAGGGGCGGATTGCAACGTTAGCACCTGCTGTGCGCAAGGAACACAGACCCGTGCATTGTCACCGCTAATAGGCGAGACCCCACAAGCTACACACAGCCGGGCTTGTCCCGAAGGAACCCCGGTCACATTATCCTGAGATGCCTCCATATGGTGACGCGTGCGGCGGCGGCATTTGCAATAGTAAAAAGACAAGTCAGCGCGGTGGCTGACACCACATATACTAGTCAAAAAACATGACAAAAAGCCGTGTGCACAAATCACGATACACGCTCACCCACACCCCCCCTCTGTACAGGACCCACCGCTACACGGGGCATGTGGCAATAATGCGGGAGGGGCATCCCATAAAAGGCTTACCATCAGCCTATACCGCCTACCCTTTTGTGGGGGATTGCGGTGGAGCAGCGCTCCTTAAGCACACATGGTGCTGCCTACCTTCACCCGACCAGCGCAGCCCAGGCTCGGAGGCACATCACACGAAGGACGGGTGGGAATAGTCCAACAGGGTCGCAGGCTAATAGCCCCGCTCACCTGCGAGAGAGTGATAATTTCATGTCTTCGCAGTAAGCACTGCAGAGAAATCTGGGGATTTGTGGGAGGTCCCCAGGTATTTGAGGGGCCGGGAGGAGCCTGTTTTACATGTCTCTGCAGTGCAGCGCCATCTGGCGGAGGATAACCCAAGTGTAAGTAATCTATCTGGAGCAGGACGTACTGTATACTAAGAATAAGTGCAAATTAAAGTTCATGTACAATAAATATTTTAAATCTGAATATGTGTCAATCAATATCAATATAAGTGACAAACATAATTTTATGTAATTCAAATTACAATAATCCCGCCATATATAGAGATTTGGGTAAGAAAACGAGGGGTGCACCAAATATGACCCCAAGCATTCTATGTCTTGTCCCCACTTTTTCAAGGGTAGGTGTATTCCCCTATTCCCTCTTTTTAAAGCGTCGTAAAAGTCCCAAGGTTTTAGACTTTCACTTCTGCATTTGGGCCTTGTGGAAGGGATGTTCAGCCAATGCCCAATGGGAAGCTGCGGACTCCCCCCCCCCCCCCCCCGATAACTGACATCAGCTAGTCCATAGATCTCATCTAGCACGAGCATCATTGATTATTAAAAGAATCAATGAGGCAAGTGTGCAGGTGCAGCAAGATGGTGGAAACACGATCCTTGTGAGCCAGCGGACCCATACCCTTACAAGAAACAATGCTCATATGCATCCCTCCCCAGGTCAATTCAAAAATTACCCCAAGCACGATATATCCCGATTCTGTCTCAAAGACGATATATTGCAATTTTTTTTTCATTCATAAAAGATTGACATAGGGTCCCCCTTCCTGGGGGGGACCCTATGTCCATTTTTTATTGGAATTTTAAGGGTTAAAAACTCTTAAAAATCCCACCCAAAAATGACATGGGGGACCAGCTATGCAGGGCTTGTAGAACAGGGAGCAGGGGCCAGCTTTGGTTGCCCCCCACCCTGCCCGCTACAAGCCCACATAGCCTCCTTGGGCCCGGGCTCTTCTGTCCCCCTGGGCTTTGCGGAGACAGGTAATTGGGGAGCCAGGGGTCAATGGCAAGTCAGCCACTAGCCTCATGTGACTTTCCAGCCCACAGCCCTGTAAACTGGTATAGGGGTATCATGGACTGCTGCAGCAGTCCTGCTTTCAGCGCTGCTCCCCAGAAGCTGCCCCCCGTGCATGCCACTGCCGCCCCCGGAGAGCATTTTAGCAACTCTGAGCCCGGGAGGGTCCTGATCCACAGGTACACTCGACTAACATAAATTACTCCTTCATGGTATTTGTGAACCCTGCATACTCACCTTTTCATAGCAGGGCAACAGTAAACAGCTGTACACACAACTTCTACAACATTGCGCGGTGCAGCTTTTTTCCACTGCCTCATCACTTTAAATAAAAGCTGACCTTTTTGTCATCATAAGGTTAACTGCGCTCCTCGCCTACTTCATATCCAATGAGTTTTTTTCTGAGGGATAATGGTGCAATTTCATTACCGTAGGGACACTAACAGAAAATGAAAGCACTCCCTATTCACTAACCTGATTTACTGGCTCATTGAAGTTGGTGATAAGTCCTGCGCGCAATGTAGATTTCTCCTCCTCTGACAGAGCACTGCAACACAACAGAAGGAAAGAGATGAATACTTACAAAGAAAAACAAATGTATCACCACAGTGTCAATGAAGTAGTCTAAAAAACAGAATATAACAAACTAACCTTGTAAAAAAAATAGGGGGAGGGGACACGATGTGCGATGAAGTCCAGTTTTGATGGAACTTCTGAAAGTGTATCATTTTTTTTGTGCCAAAAGTATATCCTTAAGGTGCTGAACTTATCTAGTTTTTTATTTATTTTATTCTATGTTAGAAAATGTCTCATGGAAGCATCTTATGGAAGTTGCCATTAACAACATACACAAAATCTGTACACCAAGAAGAGAGACGTGAGCCCTGTACACAGAGAACACTGCTGCTATGGCCATTGATGAGGTGAAGGAGCTCACTCAACCTTACACATGCCCAGCAGCAGTGTTCTGTGTTTACAGGACTCACATCTTCATCTTGGTGTACAGTTGTCAATAGCAAGATATTGCAAATAGTGAAAACTGCCATAAAACACACATTTTCTAACTTAAAGTGGAGTGAAACCGAGCTTGATCGGCCCAGGAAATGTACAAGATTCCCGGGCCGATCCATTCCCTCCCCCGGGACATTCAAAATCAGGTTGCCCCACTGTGCGAAACCCCCCAGGTCGTCAGCTACAGTTACCTTACTTCTCGGTCCAACGACGCATGGCTGGCGCGGGCACGCTCCCTGTTAGAGGGAAGCGTGTGATGCGGGCGCCAGTACGCTCGGAGCTACTGTGCCAAGACGTCTGTTTAGATGTCCATAGCTCAGCAGCTCCGAGCGCGCTGATTGGACGAGTGGTCGTGCATGCGCCGTAGGACCGCGGTGAGTTGATGTGGGAGATCTGGGGGGTTTCACAAATCGGGGCACCCCCGATAGGATAGTTAAAATCCAGGGTTTTGGTCCACTTTAAACCAGCCCTTCACCCTGAATTAGAGTCTATCTTTTATATTTCCCCCACCCTGTACATACAGATTGCTCAAATTAAAAATCATCCTACCTACATGTACTGCATTTTCTGAGCTTTCAAACATCCAAGATGTCGGCCCACGTACTGTCAGCCTGCCTGAAAACAGGAAGTGCCTTCTTACACTGCTGCTCTGCATTCTGGGATTGCTGTCCTTTTCCTGACCCCAGCTCTGCTCTGTCTGAGCAAAGCATAGCTATAAACCACCCCCTGTACTTTTGCCCCCCTCTCCTCAGTATGTGATGCTTTTGAGGCAAGATGGTGGTGCCTGTATGCTAGACTCCTGAACATATTTGCAACCCAGTGGGGGAAAGAATAAACAGTAAGTGACTTAAAACCTGAAATATATTCATTTTAGATGCTGGGAAATCGTTTTTGAGGGGTTTGGACAAAAATCCTAAACCAGCTCAGAACCTTGAGGACATATTTTTTGCACAAAAAAATATACACTTTCAAAAATTAATTCCATCAAAAGTGGACTTTCCCCTTTAGAGGGACAGTAAAGCCATAGTGTTAGATGAGAGTATCCTTTCTACCAGACAGCTGATTTCTGATAGTCTGATCCATGTGGGCCAGCTGGCACTGGCATCATGAGCTTCACATCCAAGATGATTATCATTGCCCCGCAATTGCAGGAAAATAGCTGTCCATAGTAGCCCATGAGTCCTTTCACACAGGCAATTGTGTTTCGCAGCAAGCACCTGGCCAGCAGCGATTTTCAAGAAAAAACATTTGTGCTTCTAGTCTACTGAGTCGCAATCTCAATCTGTAATTGCTTCACTATTGCAACAGCTATACCACATCGCCCCTGTGTGACCCCAGTCTGCGAGGGGGATTGCTGGGGTGATTTTTTTCCTCCTTGTTAGATCTGGGGTTCCTCCTTACCCCGAGCCACGCAGATCTCCTGGTTCACCTGCTGGTGGCTCTCCCTGTATTCCTGATTCTCTTTGCCACCAGCAGGTGTCCCCACTGGGCATTCCCCAGTCTGCTAGCAGGGTTATCCAGAGCCTGAGATAGTCAGCCCTCAGCCCAGGTGCGTGTGCATTAACAGTCATTTTGAGTTGCTGGCTAGAGGCTCTCTGAGGAACTCGGATTATCTGCCTTATGAACTCTCTCTGCTTTTCATGAACTTTGATCACCTGCTTTCAACTCCTGGCACCCGCTGCTGTATCATCATTTCTGGACTTGCACCCCTCGTAACCTCTCTCACCCCATTCCTTTCACCCATGTTTGTATTTTATTTTTTATCATTCATTAAACAACATTCCTCACTGTTTATGTTTTTCCTTGTTTATTGGTAGTTCAGTTCTTATTTGTTTTCCATCTTGGGAATCCCAATAACGGAATTCCCTGACACTCCTATTACACATTCATGACTGCAACTTCGTGTGGGATTGTTCCATTCACGCTGTGAAAGCAGGGGTTTCTGCAGGTCTGTGTATATGTATCTCCTTCTCACTCCTGCACCAGCAATACATTTTTTTTTTCCTTATTACAGTTGATGAAATGTTTACTGCACTCAGAGGCATGTAGGAGACAAGCAGAGGAAAGGACAGTCATCCCTCCGGGGTAAATAAAAGGCGGCCCAGACTTGATGAAAGCAACAACAGCTTTATAATAATCAGAATTATTTATATAGAACCAACATAATCCACAGTTTACAATAAGATGGTTCATGTAAAAACAGAGTAAAACAAATACACAGCCCCACAGCATGGCAGGTAAACAAACAATTTGTTTTTCACCTTGTCTTCACAAACACTTTAAATGTAATTTATTCCCATCACCCCCTCCCCATGCAAAAAAAAAATGGCCAGCAGATTGCCTGAATTATGCTGTGTGCTGGTCATCAAGGGAAAATTGTACAAGGCTGCTGTTTTGGTGTGCAGAGAATACTTCAGCAGAAATGGTGTATCTACAGTGATCTACTTATTTTCATAACAATGCTAATTAACATTATAAAAGGAGCTCACGTCTGCTAAAGTAGGATTCTAGAAAGGGGGCAGCAGCGCATCCCGATTTGGTGATCCCACGACACGTGCTTTGTTTAGCATTAAAATACCGGTCCAGGCACACCATAACTTTCTCCCACCATATCCCCCTTGGCAACAATGTAAAGTGAGCCATCTCAAAACATTCCAAAAGAATATTTAAATACCTTGCGTATTCTAAGCAAGGGTTTCTGGATTGTGGCTAAGCTGGGAAAGGCATATCACGGCACAGCTTTAAGAGTACTGAGCATGCCCTGCGGTGGTCAGAGACAGCTGTTGGACCACTGTTTGCCGTGCTTGCTCCGGCTAAGCGCTCCAAGGGAGAGAGAGGCTGTTAGACCACTTTTTTGTGTGGTCCTGCAGAAAAAATAATTGAAAGAACTGCAAAACTTGGAGCTCTGCTTCGGTTTCTACCCCCCTGCGCCAGGAAATGGAGGAGACGCACATGGGACAGGCATCAGGTGAGCTGCTTGCTGCCTTAATATTGACATTAAGTTTAGATTACCTTTAACTAAGCTGACCCGACAAGTAGCTAGAAATCTAAAATAGAGAGCAAGCTGCAAGCCACTTCATCATGTACCCACAGCAGCCATTCAGAAATGTCTGATGGAGGTACACACATTAGCGGAGGAAAGCTGGAAATGCGGTTGCAGCCCACTTATCTTACTGCCAGTCCCGCACCGCAGGTCATCCTCCCACAGCACCAGGTTTTAACGCCAGGTTCTGGGTAGCGGGTGGGCATGGCCTGTGTATGGACTGCTCCCAGTGAAGACAATGGGCACCTTCAAACACTGAGAATTTGAGTGTACGGAGGCACCAACTGTTTCGATGGGAGCCGCCGTACACAGGCCACACCGAACCACCAGCCGCAATTAGGAAGTTTAGCTCCCAAGTTCACAAACTAGGGCTGTGGGAGGCCGATTGGCAAAATGGGACCTTTCCTTAAAGTGGATCAACACCCAGGATTTTGACTATCCTCGGTCTTGGTCCACTTCGGTGGGGCACCCCCGATCGGGGTGCCCCGCTGTGTGAAACCCCCCCGAACCCCCCGCCTCTCCCCGCGCCGACGGACAAGCCGCGGACAAGCGGCTCCTCCGCCGCCGCCTCCCGCGCGTCCCTCTTGACGCGCGCGTGCCCGTGCCGGCCATTCACAGACGGCCGGCACGGGCACGTCTAGGGGGGCGCGAGGGAGGCGGCGGCGGCCGGCCGCCGCCGAAGATAAGGTAAGGAGTTTGGGGGGGTTTCACCCCGCGGGACATCCCAATCTCGGATGTCCCGCGGGGAGGGAGGTGATCGGCCCGTGAATCTTATAGATTCCCGGGCCGATCACCCGTGGGTGTTGGTCCACTTTAAATGCTGTGCATCCTCAGGTAAGTTCAGTTCTAAATGTATCTATTGCTGTGTATGTGGTGAACAATGTAGGCACAACATTTACAGAGGTTCCTTAATGCACCACGCTGTTTCCACCACTGTTTTCAATTATGTTTTGCTGGTTGATAGGACTGGGGTATCATTTGGTATTTTTTTCTGCATTCAATTATGTCGTTTCCTGCCTCGTGAACCAGCTGATCTAGCACATGGGTACCCGACCTTTCTAATATTAAGAGCCATGCTCAGCACTGACAGATGGCTGGGAGCAACATTCAAGGCCACCACTTGAGGGAGAATGGTGACTATAATGCAGATTAAAGTTACTGTGTGTATAAAAAGCATAACTTTATTGTCAGTGAGAATGTATCCCTCCAGACTCAAAACCTTATAGGTAAAATGTGTGCAGCTACTCCCTCCTTATCATACATCCGTATAAAAATAAATAAATAAGCAAAGAGTCTGGGGATCCCCCTGAATCTGCCAGAGATTAAAAGGGAAGTCTAATTTTGAGGACCTTCCAACAGATGTCAGACCAGATCCTTCCAAAGGGCACAAGAGTTCCTACTTACTGTCCACCCACTCCTGTGCCACACAAGTCTCACCCGCAGTGCCAGTGGGGTGTCTCATACCCAAGGGAACCCCAGGTCTGACAGGAAAGTCTGTAAAAGTAGACTTTCCCTTTAATGTTTAGAGGGAACATGAATTCCCCACCCCCCAAAATGTATTATGCAGAAGGAACCAACCAGGTGAAGGATGAGTGGATCCCATATAAAAGATTATAAATGGCAGGGCTGTGCAAATGGAGAGCTTACCAGTCTCTGCAGGATGCTCAGTTTCCCAGCTTTCATCCTTCACCTGGTCCAGAAATGTCAATGCGATAGTGGTGCTGGAAGCTGCAGCGACTGGCAAGCTGCCACTTTTACCCTTCTACCTAACAGGCAGTTTTTTTGCGAGCCACACAGCAAGGGTCTGTGAGTCACGTTTGTCCTTTAGACACTAGCAAGTCACTGTCTAAAGTGATAGCGCTTGTGATCCTAATTGAATGGAGTGAGATCACTAGCGATCGCAAGTGTTATCGCCACAAAAACGTAGCATCCCGGCCTGGAGTTTGGAAGGCAACATAGGGCTGCTCAATTAATTCCCTCACAATAGAGTCAGCTTATAAGGTACTACTCTGCTGGTACCTGGTACCAGATAGACGCAATAAGATTTACCCAAAATCCATTGGGCACTGCTTCAGAGGGTGTACTGAGAGAGGCAATGTACTTCACATATGATGGTCCTGTCCAATGGTAGCGCGCCTATGGCAGCTGGTGTTTAGGATGATTGGGAGAATCCTGGGAGTCACACCGAAGCGGGACCCATGGGTAGCGCAATTACATGACAAAGCGCACGAACTTACCTATAAGCAGAACAAACAATCTCCAAACAGAGGGTGCACCGCTACTATTATTATGGATGTGCTACACTGTACATAAAGTGACAAAGTACAGAACCAAGGGTTTTGGGCTGACAAGCCCACTCCACCCTAATCACAGGAGCACCAAGAATCAACAAAAGTATAAAAAATGATACATAATTTTATTAGAATGACACAAATAACACACAATACAGACAAACCAACAAGTTAAAAACACTGCATGTCCCCATAAACCTCCAATGTTGATAATAATAAACCAAACAATATATGGCTGGGAAGCTCCCTGAATATACTGGTGGTAGGACAGTAAATACATGCTCTATTTTGTGCCGGCACAAAAAAGGGGGGAGATCCTAATATGGGAACAATACACCTTCCTATTCAGTGCCTAAAGCAATAATAAAGTGACAGTGCAAATACAACACAGACAAAGTCAATGCTACTAACAAGTATATATGTAAATAAAGTGACAGTGCAAGGTGCTAAAATATTGTGAATCTTAAATCCACACCCTAATCAGACTGAAATGCTATAATAAGCAGTAAAACTATATTATATACTAACTTGAAAAGCTATAAATACCATGAACCAACTGGTTAAACCACTATGAATGCACAAAACGATAAACAACTGTGACCATAAAAGACATAAAAGTAAATAACAAAAATAGGAACCATAAGCCTGGCAGCAAGGTCCTTGCTGCCAGGCATATGGTTCCTATTTTTGTTATTTGTGTCATTCTAATAAAATTATGTATAATTTTTTATACTTTTGTTGATTCTTGGTGCTCCTGTGATTAGGGTGGAGTGGGCTTGTCAGCCCAAAACCCTTGGTTCTGTACTATATGCAGAACAAACTTATTAGATTAAATGAAAAGTTCACTAGCATACTAAATGATAGGCACGACTACTTTCTAAGTATTTGGGAGCCTTGGATCCAATACGCTGCCCCAAATCTCTCAACAATAGCATTAAACTAAACAATAGTATGGAGGCCCGGCAGAAGAGGATCAGGGACACCCCCCCCCTCCCTCCCAATATCTCCCCTCATCTCGAACCCTATTAGAACCGCACTTCCTAAGTCTTACATTATTTGTTATCTTCTGTTATTCGAATAAATCTAAATGGAGTCTATGGCTGTGTGAGAGGGAGAGGGAAGACCCTTCCCAGAGCCCCCCCTCCTAGATCCAGCATTGTCATCATTATGTTACTCAATTGAACCCAGTAAGACACCGTATGCATTTTGCTATTGTCGACAACAATATTTAATATGTATGTAATGCTACAAATTCAATAAAAAGATTGATAAAGAAAAACGCAGCATCCCAGATTTTTGCAGGGTGATTGCGACATGTGAAAGCACTTATAGATTACTATGGGTAGAACTTTCACAATGATCGCCCCACAATCACCCCAAACACCGCATAAAGCTAAAGTTCACCTCTAAAATCTATACACCTGAATATACGGCACAAGAATACTGCAGAAATAAAATTATGTTCCTACCAAATAAATATTTTAACATTAAAAATGAAGAGCAATTTGGCAGTGACAGAGAAATGGATATTGCTTGCACTGCTCCAACTGAATGAAGCAACAGCAACAAGAGAATTTATGGCCATAATTACAAAGCTGGCCTGCAAATGAGGTTTAATGTTAAAGGTGTTAAGTGTGTAGATGACTATATTTCAAGGCTCGGGGCTATGTGCATTAGATATTTTGAGCCACTGGCTAATGTCCTTAAACCTCTTTGAAGACAGAGGCAGCATTATCCATTACAAACATGCCCTCTGCCTGACGTCGTCATATCAATATGTCTCTAGATGTAGACAGCGCAGGGGTGATAAGATGAAAAATGACCTGTGCTGATGGCGGTGAACGTTTCTTGTAATTCCAGGGACGGGAGGTTTTTCCTACTTTATTTTCAAAGTAAACTGGGGGTTCAAATAGAACATGAAAATGCAATTAATCATTATTTCTGGAAAATTTGAGAATAGTTGGAACCTACATCTGGCATTGGGAGTAGGTCACTCAACACTAACGCTGGATTCACACCTTTGGGTTTTGATATGTGTGTGTTCAACTTTTGGATAATAATACAGATATTTAAACTGGACCTTCAACAACATTTAATGAAAATTTAAAACCCATAAAAAACTATTCCCAGCATCTAAAATTATTAAGTTTTAAGTTTTTAGTCGCTTACTTATTAATCTTTCCCCTGCTGGGCTTAAACTCTGTTCAGGTCTCTAGGATACGGGAGCCACCATCATGCCTCAGAAGTATCACATACTGCGGATAGAAGAGGAGGGAAGTGCAGGGGGATTGGTTATAGCTGTGCTTTGCACAGACAAAGCAAAGCTGGGGACAGGAAAAGGACAGCAATCCCAGAATGCAGTGCAGCACAGTCAGAAGACACTTCCTGTTTGCAAGCAGCCTGAGCCTCCATGGGCCACCATCTTGAATGTTTAAAGGCTCATAAAATGCAGTAGATGCAGGTAGGATGATTTTTAATGTGGACAATCTGTATGTACAGGCTGGGGGAAACATATAAGATATGCTCTAATTCAGGGTGAAGGTCCGCTTTAAAGAGGAATCAGGGGGGCGTGGCTTGGCCAGGGAGGGAGATGGCTGCTTGACCTGTGAGCTCCTGACGAGGTCCCCTAAGAAGCTTTTGTACCTGCGTACTACCTTGACAATGGGCCATCTGAACAGACCCGAGGCTTCCACCAAGACCCCCAGATCCTCCCAGAACCCAAAATCTGCTGCTAAAAGGCTTCCGGAGCTGTTCCTGAGCCAGAGGAAGGAGGACCCCCGCGCTTCCAATATGGCGGACGCACGCTCAGCTTGTAGTTCTCCGGAGCGGGAAGATGCGGCCGCCTCTGATGGAGAAGAATGCGCACTTTCTGCTCAACTTAGTCAACTCCCCACTCGCAGTGAGTTGGCGAATTTTGCAGGTGAAATTAAGGCATCGATTACCGCGGCTGTGGCGGACCTGCGAGGAGACCTGAAACAGCTATCCCAGAGAGTTGACAAAGTGGAGAGAGAGGGGGCCGACATGTCTGCTAGATTGACTGAAGTTCGGGATGTGGTGCGTGCTCATAACAAGCATCTGCTGGACTTTCACAGACACCTGGAAGACCTCGATAATCGAAATCGGAGGTGCAATATCAGAGTGCGGGGGGTCCCAGAGGAAGTGGCCCCGGATCAAACGCAGGAAGCCTTGTCCTCCATTTTCAACTCCCTCTTGGAGAGACCACGCAGATTGAATTTGTTAGAGCACATAGGGCGCTCAGACCCCGCAGTGTGGGTGACTCTACCCCCCCGAGACATCATTTGCTGCCTGCTGAGTTTTCCACTAAAGGAGGAGATCCTCACAAAGGCTAGAGGGAGAGATTTTTATTCAATAACTGTGAAATGCAACTATTTCAGGATCTGTCAAGCATCACGCTGCAAAACCGGAGGGCTCTGAGACCTCTTACAGCGTTTCTCAGAGAACGAGGCATTCCCTATAGGTGGCGTTTCCCCTTTGCCCTATCGGTCTCGAGCAATGGCAAGAACATCACGCTTAGGATGCCGGAAGACCTACCGGACTTTTGCACTCAACTGCGGATCCCTTTGATATCCCTTCCGCACTGGCTTCAGGACTTCTCTATCCCGCAGCTACTGCGCAGAAGTGCTCAGGAAGGGCTCTCCAGAAGCTCCCGGCGCGCGGCCCGGGACTGCTCCCCGCGGGCTGCCCGCAGGGCAGGAAGTCGTTCCAGATCCAGGAGCTGAGATGCTGTTTGCTGCGGCTGGCATGGCCTTCAGAGCTAAGATGTTCTCTACTGCTATCCTATTTGGCTTAAGTTTAAGGCCCCTTCCCTTTAGGTGTTAGGCATATCTCATGTTTAGCATTGTAGGTTACCCGCTTGCATTTAGTTCAGATTGCTCCCACTTTATGTTGCTGCATGAAAATACTGCTGTTGGGACGGGCTGACTGGGTGGTTAGAAATGCCTGATGTTGTTTATGCAATTTTTATGCGGCTGTGCTGCTCCCGTTTAGACCCCTGCTGGGGTGGGCCTGGGTGGATCGGAGAGATATGGCTCTATATGTGGGTGTTAGGGGCTCTTTCCTCCTCCTAGCCCATCCTAGTCCAGCGGGGTCTATGTTATAGAGTTATCGCAATGTTATGGGTTGGAGTGTTATGCAATGTTTCTGACATGTTTTTTCTCTTCCTTGTGCGTCTCACATGTGCCTGATCTAGATTAGTTTATTTACTAGTATGGGGTGTGGCGAAAGATGGCTTCCTGATGGCGGGGGAGAGTCGAGGGGGGTGGAGAGGGGGGTTGCTGGCCTGCACGGCATCTCTAGATGGTTACGATGGGACGCGATGCAGGTACACACACAGCACAACTACCCCTAGCACTGAACGGGCAACGCCGGGGTGGATTACGTGGGGGCTATGGGGTGGCATTTTGCCCTTCCGTAGTCGGTGAGGAGCGGAGGCTCTGGGCTAGGCGGGGTGGCGCGGAGGGACCTGTGGAGACGGAGGAGGGGTTCGATGGGTGATTCGGGCGACTGCTTGCGCTCCTTTTTCAGTGTTCGGAGATGCGGCAGGGGGGCGGCTTTATGTCTCCAGTGTGTTGGGTTTAGTGGCCTTATACCTGGGGCTTCACCGCTGTTGGCGATATGAGGAAGACTCCACCGCCTCACTGCTGCAACGCTCTGTGGGCCGATGGAGGACAAGTCTGGGGTGGATAGCTGTCTTCTCTCGGAGCTGCGGAGGGTAGCGTGGGGGTTAGAATTGGGTTTGGGGGGGGGAGGGGGAGTGCAGGGTCTTTCTAGGACGGGCTTGCTCTCTGTTTTCGTGCTGGTATGGGCGCGTGGTGGGGGACCTCGTTGGGGTTGCGGGTTGAATGGATGGTCCGGAGCGGTTGGTGCTTATAGTCCAGGAGGTGCTCCTTTGGTCGTCCGCGTTCCCCCACAAAGGGTAGGTTGTCCAGGTCGGAACTGTTTTTTGGCCTCTCCCACCTTGATCTTAGGGGTGTTCCTCTTGGGTCGCGGGGGATAGCTGCAGAGGGGTTGCTCCTCTCTGGGTAGTTATTCCAGTTGTTCCCACATCCTGTGTGGGGAGTCCGGGATTTTTTCCCGAACCCCCTACCCTCTTTCGGTGCGTGTTTGCTGTGTGGTGTCTGTTTATCTGGTCTGTTTGTAAGTAATCCCTATTGTGTCCTTCCCGGTGTGGTTCCTCTTTATCTCTGGTGTTTTCTCCTCCTCTATATTTCCCCTTCTCTCTCTTGTTTTCAGAAGTGCAGTGGGGGATTCTGCGCGCCACCGCAGAAGCTTATATTGCTGACTTTGGTGGTGTTTGAATGGATAGCTTAGACTAGCCTACTTAGTCAAGATGGGTCCCCTGTGTCTTAATATAATTTCTGTGAATGCTAAAGGCTTGAACACTCCTGCTAAACGGCACACTTTGTTTCGGGAATTGAAACAGTACAAAGCTCATATTGCTATGGTCCAGGAAACCCACTTCCAAAAAAATAAAGCCCCATATCTGGGCAACAGAGTATACTCGACTTGCCTATCGGCCCACTCTCCCAACAATAAAGCTAAAGGGGTATCTATTTTAGTTGACAAGTCTATAGCGTTGAAGATCATGGCTATTGAAAGGGACAATGAGGGTAGATTTGTGTTTGTTAAAGGGACACTCCCAAGTGGATGTGTTGTCACTTTGGCTAACGTTTATGCCCCAAACAAGGACCAACATAAATTCTGCTCCGCGGTGCTGGCTACACTTGAAGCTTTCAGGGAGGGCATGTTACTGCTAGGAGGTGACTTGAACTGCGCACTGAACCCCCTTGTGGATACATCTGACGCTAAGACTGCCATTTCTTATAAGGCGCTGAAGAGGATTAAGAAATCCCTGCGGGACCTTGAGTTAGTTGACACCTGGCGTCTGATGCATCCAGTGGGACGTGACTATACCTATTACTCACCCATTCACGCTAAGTATACCAGAATTGACTATATATTTCTTTCACAAAGGGATCTTGGGAGGGTGGATAAGGTGCAGATCGGGAATATTACCTACTCCGATCATGCGCCTGTTGTGCTTTCGTTGACTCTCCCATGTGTAGAACGGAGGGAATGGCATTGGAGACTCAATGAAAGTCTGTTGAAAGATTCCAGAGTAGTAATGAGGCTTAAGGAGAATCTGGCCATGTATGTTAGGGAAAACGTGACAGAGGGAATGGACCCGGTGGCGATTTGGGAAGCACAGAAGTGCACAATGAGAGGCTTGTTGATACAGGAGGGGTCAAGGCTTAAGAGGGAAAGGTTGCAGCAGCGAGAGGAGTTGGTTAGGCAGGTAGCCGACCTTGAATCCGCGCATAAACAGTCGCTTCTGGATAGAGTCCTTAAGGATCTCGAATTGAAGCGGAAGGAGTTGAGGGACCTGCTGGCTAGAGAGAATAGCAGGTGGCTGGTCAGGCGCTTGGGGTTGTACTACGAGCAAGGCAATAGATCTGGTAGAATGTTGGCACGGGCTCTGAGACCCAAGATTGCTCGCTCCAGAATTGAAGCTATAAAAGGGAGAGATGGTACCTTGCAACAAAAAAATGAAAACATTGCTGATGCTTTCTGTAAATTTTACTCGGATCTATATAACCTTCGGGGGCAGCACCGGGGGGGGGGGGGGGGGGGGGATCAGGACAGTTCCATGGCTGCGTATCTGCTGGACTCTGGAATGCCTGCGCTGACTGAGGACGAGGTGGCTCAATTAGAGGCCCCGATCTCGGTCAGGGAGTTGCAAAAGGCCTTGAAATCTATTAAATCGGGACGGGCCCCGGGTCCGGATGGTTTCCCCACACAATATTATAAATCTTTCTCAAGCCTGTTGCTCCCTATGATGCAAAGGGCGTTCGAATCCACCTCCTCCTCGGGCATCCTGCCCAGCACTTCTTTGGAAGCTCAGATTGTGGTGATTCCAAAAGAGGGGAAAGATCCGACAGATTGTAAGAGTTATCGCCCTATATCTCTCCTAAATGTAGATGTGAAACTCTTTGCGAAAGCATTGGCTATTAGGATAGCTTCCCTTTTGCCGAATCTAATAACGCAAGATCAGGTGGGGTTTGTCCCGACCCGCGAGGCCCGTGATAATGTTACCAAAGCTCTTAATGTGCAATGGTGGGCTAAGACCCGGAAAATCAGAGCGATAATGCTTTCTACTGACGCTGAGAAGGCATTTGATCGGGTTGAGTGGCGGTGGATAGGGAAGATATTAGAACATATAGGTTTAGGCATAGAGATGAGAAACAGGATCTTGTCGCTTTACTCTAATCCTGTGGCCAAGGTGCGAGTCAATACTTGCACATCCCAGGTGTTTCACATACGTAATGGTACTCGGCAGGGCTGCCCATTGTCCCCGCTAATATTTGCTCTTTCACTAGAGCCTTTCTTGAGAAAAGTGAATCTCAATGCCGATATCAAGGGGGTGCTTATAGGGGCGAGGGAGAGGAAAGTGGCGGCTTACGCTGATGATATGCTTTTCTTCTTGAGCTCTCCAAGAATCTCAGTTCCGAATTTGCTGAAGGAATTTGAGATCTTTGAACGTCTCTCGAATCTGAAGATTAATTTTGGCAAGTCGTGTGCCATGAACGTGTCGATGCCTGAGAAAGGAGGAGTCTACGATACCTGGGTGTCCAGGTCCCTGTCTCTCCCGCGGACTTATTCCAGCTTAACTTTGCCCCCTTAGGAGCAAAAATTAAGAGAGATCTGGAAGGATGGAATAAGATTCGGCTGTCCTGGTTTGGACGTATAGCGGTAATTAAGATGAACGTGCTGCCGAGGCTGCTGTACCTCCTACAATGCATCCCCATTAACATTCCCAACTCCTTCTTCGCTACTATGACGAAGATCTTTATGAAATTTGTTTGGGCGGGTAAACCACCTAGAATTAGGAGGCGTATTCTGCTGCTCTCTAAGAAACAAGGGGGTACTGGGTTGCCCTGTTTGAGGACATACTATCGGGCTGTACATGTGGGCCGGGTTGTGGATTGGCACATCCATGGTTCCCAGAAGGATTGGGTACGTATAGAAGGGGAGATTGTCGAGGGGGGGAGGTTAGATGTTCTCTGCAACTTGAAGGAGTCTGACATGCCGGTGCCTATAAAAACCCACCCGTTCGTGGGGACTTCCTTGGAAATCCTAGGTCTCCTCCGCAGAGGTTCGGGGGCGATTTCCTCCCACCCTGGCTATCTGACACCGATTAGATTCAACCCGGCCTTCCCACCTGGGAGGGACCCATCATTTTTGAAGGATTGCAAGGGTCCTAGTCCTCTGCGGGTATATCACCTGTGGGACAGGGGGGCCTTCATAGAGAGGCAGAAATTGCAGCTGGTATTGGAAAGCGAAATTTCTATCCTTGCTTTCCTTCAGATGCGTCACTTCCTCCTGGCGAAGGATTTCAAAGCTGGTTTGCGCAATGACCCCACAGAGTTTGAAAAAGCATGCCTGGGCTTGGGCCCGGACTCTCATCTGTTGTCCTGGGCTTACAGGATGCTGAGGCAGGGGGAGAGACCCTGGGAGGGGAGATGGGAGACGGATTTAGGCAGATCCCTTACAGAGGAGGAGTGGGGAGATGTTTATGAGAATGCTCACAAGGGGCTGATTACCAGCTCCATGCAGGAGACAAACTACAAACTGATTACACGATGGTACCGCACTCCGGAGCTGCTGCACTCTTTCTTTCCCTCGGTTCCGGATACTTGCTGGAGGTGTGGGCAACCTGGGGCCTCGATGTTGCACATCTGGTGGTCCTGTCAGGCCTTGAGTGGCTTCTTGTCAAAGGTAAGGGAGATGTGTAATCAGATAATGGGAGAGCCATTAGATTGGAACGCAGAGGCAGTCCTGCTGGGGTGGTCCTCAGATGGCAGAGGGATAGCGGGTGGCGCCCCCCTGGCTAGACACCTCTTAAACGCTGCTAGAGTGCTCATCCCCAGAAATTGGAAGTCCCAGAGAGTTCCTACAATCAGGCATTGGTTTTGTCAGATTAACCATGTGGAAAACATGGAAGAGATATGCTTTGCTAGACAAGATAGGTTGGACGCATATAGAAAGATTTGGACGACGTGGCCGCTTTTCAAGGATACTGAGGTATATAAGGGAGTTGGGGTATGACTTCACCTGGTGACGGGCTCACTTGGGATTCCCGGCTAGCCTGGGTGGGTGGATGGGATTTTTGGCTTTTGGAATAATCTGGAGGGTAGTTGGAGGGCTCTGCCCCCCCCCCCCCCCCTCCAGTGGGTCTTTCGCTGCTGCTGCTTTGGGAGCACCCCCCCCGGGGTGTCTGTTTGATCCCTCCTCTCTGCTCTCTCTTCTCTTATTTCTCCTTCCTCTCTTTCCCCTCTCTTGTTCCTTTTTCTAGCTTCCCCTCCTCTTTCTCGCTCTCCTTGTGGTCTTTTTCTCCAATTTTCCTCCCCCTTTGGGATCAATTATCTTCCCCATTTCCTTTCTCTTTCCCTTTTCGCCATTACTCTATGTCCTTTTGTGCAGGCCTATTGTGTGTTTGTGTGTCTCCTCTTCCCTAGGTTTACTCCCCGTAGGTCCTGTCTTGTCTTTTGTGGTGTGGGTGTATTGTATGTCCACTGTCTGGTGCATTGAGGTACGGCTGCCGCCATGACCCCAATCAAGACCTCATTTTGTAGATGGGTCCCTAGCCCGATATGTTCAACCCAGGTGGTGACAGGGTTTTTGGGCATCTCAGACCTAACGCGCAGAACGAAGCTGGACGTGATGCTGGGGGGGGAGGGGCCGGGCTCGGGGGGCCATATGTTTATGGAGTGTGGAGCCTACTTGGCCTGGGTCTCTTCCCCTATGTAGTGGGTTAATGGTCTTGATGGTCTCCAGATGGCTGTCCCTAAGGAGATATTTGGGCAGGGTCTCTCCTCTCTATGTTGCTATGGGCTTGGGGGCTTTCACACTGTTTTACTTGTATGTTATACACATTACCTCTGTAAAATGTGCTACATTGGTTATTGCCTGTATCCTTGTCTTTTTTCTGGATGTCTTAATAAAAATTGAGTATGTTAAAGAGGAATCAGACCTTTTCCGATGTTCCTCTTTAAATATCCCTCATTCACTGCCTTTTGGATGTCGGCGTTATCTAAAACACAGACATCCGGCAGCATTTCTGACCTGTTTCCTTCCCAAAGCCAGGTCTGTGGATTTTTTACTAACTCCCTATGACCTCATATGTTTCTCTTTAAAAGGGATATTCTATGCAAGGGGTTAATAAAACCTACAGCCTTGTCAAGTCTTAAGTGAATGTTGTTTAGCTGTCTTTGGTGCAGCTTGGAGCAAAATGTACAGTGTCCAATTTCTCACAATCCCCCTGGGCTCTACTTTATATTCCCAAATAAAAGTCCCACTGCTTGGCCTGGCCACGCCCACACTCCTGTGCGAGAGAGAAAGAGAATGTGACACGTTAAACTGTATATCTCAGCAACAAATGCTTATGTTCAAAAACTGAATAATGTTTAGGACATTGCTCTACACAATGGGACAACACTTGGCACTGCCTGCTAAATCACTTTAAGTTACTAATTTTTATTTTAATTACAGTATTTTACTGTGATTCAGTAACGTCTTTGCCTCAAGCAGCAGGACAACAGGGCCGGTGTCACATGGTCCTATAGCCTCTATCTGAATTACAGAAGAACAGGAGTATGGTTAGCTATAACTATCTTCCTAAAGTTGGACTTGAATGGCAGCAAGAGTTTGCTAAAGGACTTTTGATTAACTAGTTTAGCCAAGGCTCCCCAAAGACATTTGTGAAGAAGACTGTAGAAATAATGAGCATGTACGTGGTGGCCATTTATCTAGGTCACCTAAATCTTGCCTCAGTAAACATGCTGTATACTGACTGATGACTAAGAACGAGGCATTGAACTGCATATCTGAAATAGGATTTCCTTCAACAGAAAACTGGGCCAATGTCAGAGCAGCAAACATTAGACAACTGGGGCCCATCAGCCAGCAGCCCTTACTTTAGCAGAGGGATGCGGGAACACAGAGCAAGCAGAACAATTTCCCTGTACAGTGTGATGGATCAGAGGAACAAGGATTGACAACATCTTATTGCTCTTAAAGTTTTCCTGCAGACATGTCAAACACCCCCTCTCATCTACTTCTATTGCCTAAGGGTTCAAAAGCCCTACTAAATAGCTATGTTGATTTAACAGGTTCCCCCCAGAAGCAGGATGCATAAAAGAGTTGTTGGCTACGGACCAACATGACAAATTGGATCTCTTCAAAAGACTTTACCACTAGAAAATTAAATTACAAGTCCACAATAATCTCAGGTGTAAACCAGAGTTTTTGTTTTGCCATACATCATAAAACACACACACACAGCATAGGGTTTTAGCATGACCTTCCCTCTACACAGCCACATCAGGTTGGTTTTTAAGATGCCAGGGTAGTGCCAACACTAAATAATATGAGAGCAACAGGCACTAGAAATACAAATGCAACAAGTATAGGATATCCGACTTGAAATCATGACCCTTGTGGTAGTTTTAGTTCATTCACAAAAAAGAAGCAATTATTGACGATGGCTGTTAGGCTACGCTTACATGTGTCCAGTGGCATATACGGCATGGGTTCTGTGGCAGGAATTCCCGCTTTGCATTTTCATTTTTTGATTGCCCTTTGTTTGCGTCCTAAATTCACTTTTAATGGGAAGCGTTTGCAGCCAGGATGCAGTAGGCAAGGACTTTTTGCGGCCGCATTTTTCTCCTCTCTGACGCACCAGAGAGGTGTGGTGTGAAAGGGGCCGAAGAAGGGCCATTGCTGGTTTATTTATATGGTACCACAGCATCTGCCGTGAACAAATGCGTTACCAGACAGGTGTGAACAAGGTCTTAGACTGGTGTGTGACACCCCCCGGGGCGTCGGTAGTATTACCTCATCCTGGCGGATCTTGTGACACAATCTCCGCCAGCGGCTGCACCCCCTGCAGGCGTGTGCGCGCTCCTGCGTCCAGCCTTTCTAAATGGCTGGATGCGGGAGCCCCTTTCCTTTCCATTTTTCCCTTACCAAATGAGGTCGCACGCTCATGCCAGGAGCAGAGCATGGGTGTAGTGGGGGCTGTGCAACCACATTTGTGCTTGGTCATAAAGGAATGAAACTGAAAGAAGGGATGAACTTTAGGTACCTAAGAGGCAGATGATAAATGTTTCAAAATTAGCTCCCTTATTATTGCTATTGCCAAGACAGTACCATGCCATGGCAATGTAAAGTATCAAACATTGGTTATCTGCCAGCAAACAGACTCGAGCCATGCAGACTGCAACCCCCCCCCCCCCCCAACTATAGTGACAACAGCGTGAACCTGTGCCGGCCTCTGGTCACATGCCTGTCACAATAGAGAAGGTACCAGTGACTTATCACAAATGTCCACTGCTGTGCAATCAGTGGTGGATACTCTCATGCTTGTCGGAGCACAAAGGGGAAGAGGTTTGTTATTTTTATATTCCTGGACACTTTAGAAAATAAAACCTTACCTATAATTTAATATAAAGTTATACTAAAGGCAAGCCTGACTGTTGTTCCATTGTCTCGGCCTACACCTTGTCCCAAACTTCAATCCGTTTCAAAAAGACCCTAAGTTGTTTGTAAAAGTATTAGATCGTTGGAGATGCAAAGAAAAATACCATTTTGTGATTACTCACCTTTAAAATGGGTATTATAAGTATGTCACACACCCCGCTTCCACTATTCATGACATATGGGTTATGGTCCAGTACAGGGCGAACTTCTGCAGAGATGAAAGCAAAGAAGAAGCCCCTCCCGGTCCATAAATACCTGGGACCTCCCACACATTCCCCAGTATATAACAGCAGTAAGGGGACCAGGAAGAGCTAATAAAACATTCTTGACCATAAAAAGGTTCAGCGGGGTGTGTGACATACTTAGAATACCCATTTTAAAGTTAGTAATCACAAAATGGTATTATTCCAAGTATGTCACACACCCCGCTTCCACTATTCATGACATATGGGACATCCAATAGCAGTGTCCGTCATGGGTGGGGATCCAAATACAGCAAAAAATTCAATTCTGTGAAATACTCACCTGTAGAATTGGTATTCTAAGTATACAGTACGTCCTGCTCCAGATAGATTACTTACACTTGGGTTATCCTCCGCCAGATGGCGCTGCACTGCAGAGACACGCAAAACAGGCTCCTCCCGGCCCCTCAAATACCTGGGGACCTTCCACAAATCCCCAGCATTGAAAAGCAGTGAAAAAGAGGCTGGGAGAATTTAACAACCAAAAACTGGTAACTATAACAATGATAACAATAACCATACAGGGCATCCAGAAAAATGCAAAACCAAGGGTGGGGTGGAGCAGGACATACTGTATACTTATAATACCAATTCTACAGGTGAGTATTTCACAGAATTGTATTATTCTTAGTATACAGTACGTCCTGCTCCAGATAGATTACTTACACTTGGGACATCCAATAGCAGTGTCCGTAAGGTAGGGTGGGATCCCCCAAGAAAAAGGTAACAGCAGACAGTTTAAACCACTGCCGCCTGCAAAACCTTGTGGCCAAGAAACAGCAACAGCTGAGACCTTAAAATCAACCTTGTAAAACTTGAAAAGGTATGAACAAAAGACCAAGTAGCGGCCTTGCACACTGGTGCAATAGAAGCCTGGCGCTGCAAGGCCCAAGGGGGCACCAATAGCACGAGAAGCAAGAGCAATAAAGCAGCGCAGGCCTAAATCACAGCCTGACGAATCCACATGCTGATAGTAGACTTGGCAGAAGCCAAAAACCCTTCCTGGGACCAGGAGGGACCACAAGCAGAGCATCAGTGTTCTTGAAAGGTGTAGATAGTACTTCAGACACCTAACCACATCCAAAGATTGCAAAACTCTCTCCTTAACATTGCTAGGGTTAGGGCACAAAGAAGGAGGAACAATATCCTGATTCAAATGAAAGGCAGACACTACCTTTAGGCAGAAATTCTGGATTGAACGAAACACCACCATGTCCTGGTGCCTCTCAAAGTAGGGGGGCTGCACCGCCAACTCAGGGGCTGCACCGCCAACTCAGACACACTCCTGACAGAAGTGATAGCTACCAGAAACACGACCTGGAGTGTAAGAATAGCCAAGGCAGCAACCTGCACAGGTTCAAAGGGAGCACCCTGCAAAGCAGGCAAGACCAATTCCAAATCCCAAAAACAGGGACCATAGGTTGTCGTGGGGAACGCACATGAGCAACCCCCTAAAAGCAGTCTTAATCAAGAAGACAGACAGGGTAAAAACCTGACCCTTCAAAGTACTGAGTTAGAGACCGACTCCAACCCATGCAGTAAAACTCCAGATCCCTGGGAACTGAGAACACCCAACAGGGAAGAGACCAAGACTCCACCAGTCAATATAGGTACTCCATACCATATAACAGATGGAAGAAGAAGTCATCTTCCCAGCCTTCACCATGGACTCAACCAACGAGGTAGACAAACCCTTCTCCATCAAGATGGAGGTTTCAGCAGTCAGGCCGTCAAGGCCCGAGTATGTAATTGGGATGGCGTAAGTGCTTCTAAGTGAGCAGAACTGACACTCCGGGCAGAAGGCACTGATCTACTGCCATCTGCACCACGTCAGCGAACCACACTCTTCTTGGCCACCTGAGGCCACCAGAGCCATTGGCACCCCTTCCAGAGCAATCTTGCGCGGAACCCTGCCTAGCAGAGGGAATGTAGAAAGACATACAGAAACTGAATGTCCTGCCATGACATTACTAAGGCCTCCATGGGCACTGCCAGAGGATCCTGGGACAGGGAGACAAAGGGCGGGAGCTTGTGATTGTGACGGAACGCAAACAGATACACATCAGGTTGGCTTCAATGGTCCTCCACCCAGATCAGAATCAGAGACACTTCCTGGAGGACCCTCTTGCTCCGGGTCCATCCCTGATGATTGATGTAGGCAACTGCCATCAGAGTGACCATGCGCCCCTGAGCAGGCAGGCCCTGAAATGAGTAGTCAAACGAATCAGAACTAACCTGATCGCCCACAGCTTCAAGACATTGATAGGTGAATGGGCCCCACCTCCCCTGGAACCGCAGGGACCTCCAGAAGAACCCCCCCAACCTGATAGACTGGCATCCATGGTGACCGTCTCCCAGGAAGGAGCAAGAAGGTTCCACCCCCCAATAGGTTCCTTGAGTCCATCCACTACAAGGAGGGACCTCCTCACCAGGGAGAGGATCTGAGCATAGCCCCCCCAGAGGAGCAGGGGTGTTGTCTTCTGCTCCTGGGACAGGGAGATGCAGGAACCCCCACGAAGGACGCCCCTGGTTCCTGTTTAACACCATGGTGGGGGGTGGAAGGGGGGCCCTGGCCCCTGCGCTGGGGTAACTTACCTCTCCTACCAAACAGGTCTAGGTGGGCCCCAAACAGACGCAGCCCTTTAAAGGGGAGCCCGGTAAAGGTCTTCTTCGCAGCATTGTCAGCACCCCACTGTCGCAGCCAGAGTAAGCGACATATAGCCACCACAAGGGCAGAAGTTCTTGCACACATTCTAATGGTGTCATCCAATGCTAATAGGATACATTTTACAAACACATCACAGTTGGAGAGTGCATTAAACACATCCCAAGGGAGATCATCAGGGGCACGATCGAGCATTTTCCTGATGAGGGTTCTAGTGGCCACAGCAGTAATGGCAGAGGCAAAGACTGGGCGTAGCGCCGTCCCCGCACATGCAAAGGCGTGGGAGGCCAGCAGGTCAATGCGCCGGTCCTCAGCATCCCGAAGGGTAGTATAGTTGGGGGGGATGCAAGAAAGGGGTGTTAGATGGCACTATGATCGGGACATCCACCTCAGGGGGGAACAACCAACATTTAACCACGTCAGGGGGAAAAGGGTACTTACTATCCCAATCTCCTGGAACCCCTGGAAGTTTACCGGGGCACTCCCATTCCTTGAGCACAAGGGTATGGAAATGTGCCTGCTCTAGAAATTCCAAGTGTGGTGATGCTGTATGGAAACGCTCCCCTCTTTGTCAGAGAGCCTCACCAGGGGGAGAGATAGACAGAACCTCAAAGATCTTGATCAATAAACTGTCAGTGTCATCCTGAACCCAGGGGTCAGGGTCAGAGCCTTCATGAGCCTCAGGTCTCTCATCAGATGAGCCTGAGTCAGAAAAGAGCTCTCCTTCATCAGAAGGGGTATAGCCACACAGAGTCATAAACTCCTCAGTTCCCATAGGGAAAACAGTAACATTAGGCGTCAAGAGACGCTTCTTACCAGGGCCCTTACGCGCTAAGGAGCTCGCAAAACTCTGTTCAGCCGTAGGCAGTCTAGACGCCAATTCAGGCTGAGAAACCCCACTTGTGTGCGACTCAGCAGGAGTGAGATTTAAGACAAGGGGATTAGGTGAAGCGAGGCGAGGTACAGCCACTGGCAGACCTGATTGCAAAGCCAGCGCTTGCTCAGCACAAGGTACGCAGACCCGCGTCTTGTCAGCATTAGCATGGGGTTGTCCACACGCCATACACCGCTGGTCATGTCCCAGAAGGACCCCGGTCACATTATCCTTAGATGCCTCCATATGGTGATTATTAGGCACAATATGCCAGTAGGGATTGACGCTATAAAGCAACCCTGGATGCCCCAATGACCCGCTAGGGAGTGGGAGTAAATTTACAAGGCCCGCTACTCAATCACACGGGGCCAGGAGAAGCCAATGGATTCACCCTCTGAAAGACATAATGAGAAGAAGGGTGTCAGCACCGAAACACACTACAGTGAATTATAAAGCCGCCCGTGAGGGCACTTACGGACCACGGTAAGTAAGAACGGCGCACACACACACACGCGCGCGACCAGACAATATGGCGGCGAGAACCTCGAAGGGCGGGCAAGCGCGAGCCGTGACACGAGGCGCACCATGCCAGGCCCCGCCTCCCCGAAGAGCGCGAAGTCCACAGACAAGCAGCCAATGAGGACGCAGAAGCGTCTGAGGTGACGCCGCCGCCCGGCGTGGAACATCCAAATGAAGGAAAAGGCACGCGCGGCGGCGGCCTTAACAGTGTAAAAAGACAAGTCAGCGCGGCGGTTGACACCACATGCACCAGTCCAAGCAGACATTACAAAGAGGACCATAAACGTGTAATCACAGTAAACGGACATCAACACGTAAACACCCCCCCCTTCCCGAGGGCTACTGGGAGAATGAGGGAGAATGAGGGAGGATGGCAGCCCTTTGCACAGGGCCCACCGCTACTGAGGCATGGGACAATAATGCGGGAGGGGCATCCCATAAGGCTCACCATCAGCCTATACCACCTACCCTTTGGTGGGGGACTGCGGTGGAGCAACGCTCCTTAAGCACACATGGTGCTGCCTACCTTAACCCGACCAGCGCAGCCCAGGCTGGGAGGCACATCACATCAAGGACGGGTGGGAATAGCCCAAAAGGGCCGCAGGCTTTAATAGCCCCGCTCACCTGCGACAGAGTGATAATTTCATGTCTTCGCAGTCAGCACTGCAGAGAAATCTGGGGATTTGTGGGAGGTCCCCGGGTATTTGAGTGGCCGGAAGGAGCCTGTGTTGCGTGTCTCTGCAGTGCAGCGCCATCTGGCGGAGGATAACACAAGTGTAAGTAATCTATCTGGAGCAGGACGTACTGTATACTAAGAATAATGCACCGATTTAAACCACTGCAGCTTGCAGAACCTTGCGGCCAAAAACAGCATCCGCTGAGGCCCGCACATCAACCTTATACAACTTTGAAAAAGTATGAACGGAAGACCAAGTAGCAGCCTTACAAACTTGTTCAAGAGAAGCCTGGTGCTGAAAGGCCCAGGAAGCCCCAACAGCACGAGTAGAATGAGCAGTGATCTTAAAAGGAGGAACCCTCCCCTTAGCGGAATAGGCCCCAACAATGGCCCGACGTATCCATTTACTAATAGTGGACTTGGCGGGCGCCAAACCTTTTCTGGGCCCAGAAGGCACCACGAACAAGGCGTCCGTCTTACGAAAAGAAGAAGTAGCAACCAAATAGTACTTCACACAACGAACCACATCCAAAGAGTGCAAAACCCTCTCCTTGTCATTGCTAGGCTTAGGACACAAGGAAGGGAGAACTACATCCTGATTGAGATGGAAGGCAGAAACCACCTTAGGAAGGAATCTGGTTAAAATCGAAAAACCACCTTATCCTGGTGTCTCTCAAAGTAAGGAGCCTGAATAGACAGAGCTGCCAACTCAGAGACACGCCGAACAGAGGTAATAGCCACCAAAAAGGCAACCTTTTGAGTGAGCACAGAAAGAGCCACATCCTGCATCGGCTCAAAGGGAGGCCCCTGGAGGGCCGACAGAACCAAATTTAAGTCCCAAACGGGAACCAAAGGCTTTCTAGGGGGCAGAACATGAGTGACCCCTTGGAAAAAAGTCTTGACCAGATGATGCAAAGCAAAAGACCTTTGAAAAAAGACAGCCAGGGCAGAAACCTGACCCTTCAAAGTACTGAGCTGGAACCCCAGATCCAGACCGTGTTGAAGAAACTCCAAAATCCTAGGAACCGAAAACACCCTGCAAGGTAAGGCCCTAGCCTCACACCAGTCAATATAGGACAGCCAAGTCCTATAGTAAATGGTAGAGGAAGACCTCTTCCTAGCTCTAATCAAGGTTTGAATAACCGCCTCAGACAAACCTTCCTTCCTCAGGATGAAGGTTTCAGCAGCCACGCCGTCAAAGCAAGCGTTTGTAAATTGGGGTAACGTAGTTGACCCTGAGAGATCAGACCCGGAGACAGGGGCAGCCTGTACTGATCTACAGCCAATCTTACGACGTCTGCGAACCAGACTTGCTGGTGCCCCCTCTAGCGCCAGCTTGCACACTACCTTGCCCACCATGGAGAAGGGGGGAAACAGGTACAGAAACCCCAGATCCCTCCAGGCAAGGGACAAGGCATTCACTGCCAGGGCCAGAGGATCCTGAGACAGCGATACAAAGGTTGGAAGCTTGTGATTGTGCCGAGAGGCAAAGAGTGCCCCACTTGTGACACAGGTCCCGAAACACCTTGTGGTTGAGAGACCATTCCCCTCGGCGAGAGAATCCCCTGCTCAAGGAAACTGCCTCAGTGTTCTCCACTCCCGGAATGTATACTGCCGAGATGCAAGGAACATTGCTCTCTGCCCATGTCAGAATCAGAGAGACTTCCCTGAGGGCACTCCTGCTGCAAGTCCCTCCTTGGTGATTGATGTAAGCTACCGCAGTATGAAGTGTCGGACGCGACAGAACCAAGCGGATAGCTCTGAGCTCCAAGACATTGATGGGGTTGTGAGCCTTCTGAGGACCCCACAACCCCTGTAACTGATGATCTTTCCAGAAACCTCCCCAGCCCGACAGGCTGGCATCCGTGGTAACCGTCTCCCAACGAGGGGCCAGAAACGATCTGCCCCTCATCAGATTGCTTGATTCCAGCCACCACTGCAGGGACTGCCGAACCCTGGGAGACATCAGAAATGACTGATCCAAGGACTGTGGACATCTGTCCCATTTCAGCAATAGATGGAGTTGTAGTGACCTCATGTGGAATTGAGCAAAGGGGACTGCCTCGAAGGAGGCCACCATCAAACCCACCAAAGTCATCCCTAGCCGAATGGAAGGGCGAGGGTTGGTCAGGAGAACACGTATCAGATCCTGAACCCTCTGCACCCTTGGCTGAGGTAGGAACACTTTGGCCTGACTGGTATCCAGATTCATGCCCAGAAAGGAGATCTCCCTTGATGGGGAGAGAGAAGACTTGGGGTGGTTGATCACCCATCCGAACCTTTCCAGCGTCGCCACCACCGTCCTGGTGTCCAACTCCGCCTGGTAGAGGGAGGAAGTTGTAATGAGTAGGTCGTCCAAATACGGCACAATGCGAATGCCCTGGGCTCTGAGCAGGGCCATTATGCCCGCCAGAACCTTGGTAAACATCCTCGGTGCAGAGGTCAGCCCGAACGGGAGGGTCACATACTGAAAATGCTGATCTCCCACAACGAACCTGAGAAATCTCTGGTGTGCTGGGAAAATTGGTACATGAAGGTAAGCATCCTTGATGTCTATGGACGTCATGAAATCCCCCTGACGAAGGGAACCGATGGCTGAACGCAGAGTCTCCATGCGGAACTTCTTGGTTCTGATGAACCTGTTGAGAAGCTTCAAATCTAGGATGGGCCTTATGGAGCAATCCTTTTTGGGAACCGTGAAGAGGTTGGAATAATATCCCCGGCCTCTCTCTGAAAAAGGCACCAGGCATATGACCGCCATGTCCAGGAGATTCTTTACAGCCAACACCCACCCGGATGGGTGAGGGCGCCCCTCCCCCCCCCAAATGCTGGCACCGAGCTCTGAATAAGCTCTGACCAGCATGGCTGCCTCTCTCTCAGGGAGTCATGGAATGTAGTAAACACAAAACACACACACTGACCCATGGGAGCATGGCCATCTAACTCAGGCCCACCACAAGCAGCCATAAGGAAGGCAGACAGCAGACAGGGTGGGCAATGACCCAAGGAACGGGGGCTCAGTGTGAGGCACGCAGCAGGGCCACATTGTAGGGTCTGAAGATCAGGTACCCTCGGGGCTCAGACCTAGTTGGACGAGCCCCAGCGAGCTTAGCTGGACCCATGCGTGCTTCCCTCCATCTGTACAAAAAAAATACAATTCTGTGATTACTCACCTGTAGAATTGGTATTATGAGTATACAGTACGCTCCAGATAAGATTCATAACACATAGGTATTACTCTGCCAGACGGCGCTGGACTGCAGAAACATCGAAAACAGGCTCCTCACGGCCCCTCAAATACCAAGGGACCTCCCACAATCCCCAGCATTGAAAAGCAGTTAACGAGAAGCCGGGAGAATTAAAACAGAACCAAACTGGTAACTATAACAATGATAACAATCACCATATAGGGGATCCAAGATAATGCAAAGCCAAGGGTGGGGTGGAGCAGGATGTACTGTATACTCATAATACCAATTCTACAGGTGAGTAATCACAGAATTGTATTATTCTTAGTATACAGTACGTCCTGCTCCAGATAAGATTCATAACACATGGGACATCCAATAGCAGTGTCCATAAAGTAGGGTGGGATCCCCAAAGGTAACAACAGACAGGTCAGACCACTGCCGAATGCAGAACCTTGCGGCCAAAAGCAACATCAGCTGAGGCCCTAACATCAACCTTGTAAAACTTTGAAAAGGTATGAACAGAAGACCAAGTAGCGGCCTTGCAAACTTGTTCAACAGAAGCCTGGTGCTGAAAAGCCCAAGAGGCACCAATAGCACGAGTAGAATGAGCAGTAAGGCGGAAGGGAGGATTCTTCCCCTTAGCAGAGTAGGCCTGAATCAAAGCCTGATGGATCCATTTGCTGATAGTAGACTTGGCAGGTGCCAAACCCTTTCTAGGACCAGAAGGGACCACAAAAAGAGCGTCAGATTTCCTGAAAGGTGCAGTAGCCACCAGATAGTACTTCAGACACCTAACCACATCCAAAAAATGCAAGACCCTCTCCTTAGGATTACTAGGATTAGGGCACAAGGAAGGAAGAACAATATCTTGAATCAAATGAAAGGCAGACACTACCTTAGGCAGAAAATCTGGCTTGAAGCAAAACACCACCTTGTCCTGGTGTCTCTCAAAGTAAGGGGGCTGGATGGAAAGCGCCGCCAACTCAGAAACGCCTAACAGAGGTGATAGCCACCAAAAAGACAACCTTGAGAGTAAGAATGGCCAGGGCAGCCTCCTGCACAAGGGAGCACCCTGCAAGGCGAGACCAAGTTCAAAACCCAAACAGGCAACATAGGCTTACGTGGGGGACGCACATGGGTAACCCCCTGGAAAAAAGTCCTGATCAGAGAATGCTGGGCAAAGGACTTCTGGAAGACAACACCCAGGGTAGAAACATGGCCCTTCAGAGTACTAAGTTGGAGCCCCATCTCCAACCCATGCTGCTGGAACTCCAGGATCCTAGGGATAGAAAACACACGACAGGGAAGAGACTTAGACTTACACCAGTCAATGTAGGCACGCCAAACCCTATAGTAAATGGAAGAAGAGGACTTCTTCCTAGCCTTTATCATGGTATCAACAACAGAGGCAGACGGCCTCTTCTCCATCAAGATGGAGGTTTCAGCAGCCAGGCCGTCAAAGCCAGAGTTTGTAAATTGGGATGGCATAAGTGACCCTGAGTGAGCAGGTCTGGCACCCTGGGAAGAGCGTACTGATCTACTGCCAGCTGTACCACGTCTGCGAACCACACTCTTCTTGGCCACTTGGGGGCCACCAGTATTGCTGTTACCCCCTCCAGAACTATCTTGCGCAGAACCCTGCCCAACAGGGGGAATAGAGGGAAGACATACAGTAGCTGAAAGCCCTGCCATGACATTGCTAGAGCATCCGTGGCCAAGGCCAGAGGATCCTGGGACAGGGAGACAAAGGCTGGGAGCTTGTGATTGTGGCGGGATGCAAATAGATCCATATCTGGTTGTCCCCAACGGTGACACAGAGATTCAAACACCCTGTTGCAGAGGGACCATTCTCCCAGGCGAGAGGTCCCCCTGCTCAGAGAGTCTGCCTGCAGATTCTCCACCCCCGGGATATACACAGCTAATATGCAGGGAACATTGGCCTCCGCTCAGGCCAGGATCCAAGACACTTCCTGGAGGGCCCTCTTGCTCCGGGTCCCTCCCTGATGATTGATGTAGTCTGGTTGTCTGAGCGTACCTGAACAGGCAGGCCCAGGAGGTGATGAGTCAGCAGAGTCAGAACCAACCTGATTGCCTGCAGTTCCAGAATGTTGATAGGTGTGTGGGCCTCCTGAGGGTCCCACTGTCCTTGGAACTGCAGGGACTTCCAAAAACCCACCCAACCTGTCAGACTGGCATCCATGGTGACCGTCTCCCAGGAGGGGGCCAGAAAAGATCTGCCCCCCCAACAGGTTCCTGGAGTCCAGCCACCACGAGAGGGACCGCCTGACCAGAGGGGAAAGCACAAAGACCTGGTCCAGGGACGCAGGATCCTTGTCCCAAACTGACAAGAGGTGGAGTTGCAGAGGCCTCAAGTGGAACTGAGCATAAGGGACCGCCTCGAAGCACCAGGGAGGGATGATGACAAGAGAGCAGGAACTGAACCTGCCCAATCAGACTGTCCACCTTCTGCTGAGGAAGAAAAATCCTTGCCTGAACTGTATCCAGAGTCATTCCCAGGAAGGGAGTCACCAAGGAGGGAGACAGAGAAGACTTGGGATGGTTGATCACCCAGCCAAATGACTCCAGAGTGGACACTACCAGCTGAGTATCCAACTCTGCCTGATGTAGGGACTGGGAAGTGATGAGAATGTCATCCAGGTAAGGCAGCACGTGGATGCCCTGAGACCTGATCAGAGACATCACTCCTGCCAGCACCTTGGTGAACACTCTGGGAGCTGAAGTGAGACCAAAGGGCAATGCCACAAATTGGTAGTGCTGATCCTCCAGCACGAACCTGAGGAACCTTTGATGACCTGGAAACACAGGAATATGAAGATAAGCATCTTTGATGTCCACAGACGTCATGAAGTCAGGGAACTGATGGCAGAGCGCAGAGTTTCCATGCGAAAGCGCCTGCACCTGACAAATCTGTTGAGGATATTCAAGTCCAGGATGGGCCTGACTGACCCATCTCTTTTGGGCACGGTGAAGAGGTTGGAATAGAAGCCCTTGCCCTCATAAAGGAACCTGGCAGATGACCCCCAGGTCCAGAAGGCTTTGCACCGCCTGCACTAGAGCCTGAGCTGACACAGGGTCCTGAGAAATCCGGGATCTGATGACTCTTGGGGGGGCGGGGGGGGGGGGGGCAGGCAGCAAACTCTATCTAGTAACAGGAGGACACTACCTCCTGAATCCACCGAAGCCTCCAGACGTGAGCAAAGTGCTGAAGCCGTCCCCCCACCCGGATGGGTGAGGGCGCCCCTTCATGCCTGAGGGGGCTTGGGAGAGGACTTAAACTTGGAGCCCCAGGAGGAGCCAGGGCGTCCACGTCCTCTGCCCCTACCCCAGAAGTCTCCTCGGGCCCCAGTAAGGGAAACCCCCCTCCCCTGTCTAGCACCACGGTAGGGGGAGGTAAAGGAGCCCTGACCCCGAAAGGGCCGAGACTGCCACCTGCGCTGGGGTAACCTGCCTCCCTTAACAAACAGGTCCAGGCGGTCCCCAAACAGGCGTAGTCCTTTGAAGGGAAAACCAGTGAGGGCCTTCTTGGCAGCGTTGTCAGCAGCCCACTGGCGCAGCCAAACCGAGCGGCGTATAGCCACCACAAGGGCAGAGGTTCTGCCACACATTCTAATGGTATCATCCAAGGCAGAGAGGACATAAGTAACAAAAACATCACAACGAGAGAGTGCATTAAACTCCTCACTAGACACATCATCAGGGGCACCATCAAGGATACTTCTGAGCAGGGTCCTGATAGCCACAGCCGTAAAGGCAAAGGCACAGACCGGGCGCAGCGCCGTCCCCACACAGGCAAAGGCATGGGACGCCAGCTGATCAATGCACCGGTCCTCAGCATCCCGCAGCGTAGTAGAGTCAGGGGAGTGCATGACAGAGGTGTTAGATAATCCCAGGACCGGGGCATCCACTTCAGGAGGGGATGACCAACACTTCACCACATCAGCAGGAAAGGGATACCTCTTATCCCAACTCTTAGGTACACCGGGAAGCCTGCTGGGGCACTCCCATTCCTTGAGCACAAGATTATCAAAATGGGCTTGCTTAGGAAATTCCAAACGTGGCTTAGCAGTATGAAACAATTCCCCCTGGTGCCTGGGAGCCGCCACCGGGGGAGAAATAGACAGAACCTCAAAAATCTGAGCCAACAACCTATCAATATCATCTGGGGCCCAGGGGTCAGAGCCAGAATCGTCATGACCCCTGGGCCTCTCATCAGTCAGCGAATAACTCCCTTTCTTCCAAAGGGGTATAGCCAGACAGTTCCAAAAACTCATCAGCTTCCATAGAGAAAAGAGTGACATCAGGAGTTAAGTGCCGCTTTTTAGCAGAGGCCTTACGCACCAAGGTATTAGCAAGCAACTTCTCAACACTAGCCAGTCTAGAAGACACATCAGGCTGAGAATCCCCACTTGTATGCAACTCAATGGGAGTGAGATTTAAAGCGGACCTTCACTCTAAATAAGAGTCTATCTTATATGTTTCCCACACCCTGTACATACAGATTGCTCACATTACAAATCTTCCTACCTGCATCTACTGCATTTTATAAGCCTTTAAACATCCAAGATGGCGGCTTATGGAAGCTGCCATTTTTGCAGGCAGCCTGCAAACAGGAAGTGCCTGCAAACAGGAAGTGACTGTGCTGCTCTGCATTCTGGGACTGCTGACCTTTCCCTGACCCCAGCTCTGCTCTGTCTGAGCAAAGCACAGCTATAACCCGCCCCCCTGTACCTTATCCCACTCTCCTCTCCTCAGTAAGTGTGATGCTTCTGAGTCAAGATGGCGGCGCCCGTATCCTAAATTCCCGAACAGAGTTGCAGCCCAGTGGGAGAAAGTATAATAAATTAGTGACTAAACATGTAAAATATATTAATTTTAGATGCTGAGGAATTGTTTTTTAAGAGTTTGGGCTTTTCATTAAATCATGGTGAAGGTCCGGTTTAAGCTTGGGGGAGTAGGAGAAGCCATACGAGGCGCAGGCACAGCCCCTGGTAAACCAGGCTGCAGCACCTGCTGGGCACAAGGTACACAGACCCGCACATTGTCAGCGCTAATAGGGGACACCCCACAAGCTACACACAGCCGGGCTTGCCCCGAAGGAACCTCGAGCACATTATCCTGAGACGCCTTCATATGGCGATTATAGCGGCACAATAAGCCGATAGGGATTCACGCTATAAAAGCAACCCGGGATGCCCCAATAACCCGCTAGGGAAGTGGGAGTAAATTACACACTAGGCCTCACAAGTTAAATAACTAAATAGAGGGAGTAGGGCCGGGAGAAGCCAATAGGGTTCGGCCCGTCTGAAAGACATAAGCAAAGGGGAACCGTAAGTGACATGTGAATGACAAATGGTAAATAAAGCCGCCCGCGAGGGCACTCACGGACCGCGGTAGGTAGATGCCAGTTACGTAGCAGCCGGATCCAAGAGAAAATGGCGCCGGGTATACCTCGAGGGGCGGGACGCAGGGACATTGACGTGGAACACGCCAACCGCGGGCACCGCCCCCCCGAAGAGCGCGAGGCCGTACACATGACAAGCAGCCAATAACGGCGCACCAGCGCCTGAGGTAACGCCGCCGCCAAGCGCGGAACACAGTGGAAGCGGCAATTTTAAAAAAAGGCAACCAGTGCAACCAAGTCAGCGCGGCAACGGACACCAACCATAAGTACATAATACAGTGAAGCACCAAGGCAAATTCACATACACACCCCCCCTTTCCCCCCCAGGGCTACAAGGGAGAGCGAGGGAGGGCAGCGGCCACTAAACAGGGCCCACCGATAGACAGGGGCAAGGGACAATAGGGCGGGAGGGGCATCCCATAGAGGCTCACCATATGCCTATACCGCCTACCCTTTGGTGGGGGATTGCGGTGGAGCAGCGCTCCTAAGCACCTGACAGCGGTGCTGCCATCACCCGACCAGTGCAGCCAAGGCTGGGAGGCACATTAATAATGGAACGGGTGGGAATAGTCCTACAGGGCCGCAGGCTAATAGCCCCGCTCACCTGCGAGAAGAGAGAGCCATCTTCTTGTCCTTCGCAGTCCAGACTGCAGAGAAGATCTGGGGATTGTGGGAGGTCCCTGGGTATTTGAGGGGCCGGGAGGAGCCTGTTTTCGATGTCTCTGCAGTCCAGCGCCATCTGGCGGAGTAATACCCATGTGTTATGAATCTTATATGGAGCAGGACGTACTGTATACTAAGAATAATCCAGCCATCCTCACAGTCCCTTGAGACTGCAAGAAAAGAACGGAGGATATCCTGCCACAGCCCGCCTTATAAAGGCAGGGAGATTTTTTTTCTATCTTGCAGTCCCAGTCTACAATTGCGAATAACCCATGCATTGCTACTAGTGGTGCCCCGGAATGGGAGAGATGAGAAATCCCTGGACTGACCAGTAGCTGTGCCCTGATCTATAAGCTATGACGTGATATACGCAGGCCTGGCACACACTGGTAGAAGCAATGCCTTGATCTATAAGCCATGGTGTGATATACGCAGGCCTGGCACACACTGGTGGAAGCAATGCCTTGATCTATAAGCCATGGCGTGATATACGCAGGTCTGGCACACACTGGTGGAAGCAATGCCTTGATCTATAAGCCATGACGTGATATACGCAGGCTGGGCACACACTGGTGGAAGCAATGCCTTGATCTATAAGCCATGGCGTGATATACGCAGGTCTGGCACACACTGGTGGAAGCAATGCCTTGATCTATAAGCCATGACGTGATATACGCAGGCCTGGCACACACTGGTGGAAGCATTGCCTTGATCTATAAGCCATGGCGTGATATACGCAGGCCTGGCACACACTGGTGGAAGCAATGCCTTGATCTATAAGCCATGACGTGATATACGCAGGCCTGGCACACACTGGTGGAAGCGATGCCTTGATCTATAAGCCATGATGTGATATATGCAGGCCTGGCACACACTGGTGGAAGCGATGCCTTGATCTATAAGCCATGACGTGATATACGCAGGCCTGGCACACTCTGGTGGAAGCATTGCCTTGATCTATAAGCCATGGCGTGATATACGCAGGCCTGGCACACACTGGTGGAAGCAATGCCTTGATCTATAAGCCATGACGTGATATATGCAGGCCTGGCACACACTGGTGGAAGCATTGCCTTGATCTATAAGCCATGACGTGATATACGCAGGCCTGGCACACACTGGTGGAAGCATTGCCTTGATCTATAAGCCATGGCGTGATATACGCAGGCCTGGCACACACGGGTGGAAGCAATGCCATTCCAGCTTACCAAATCCTCTCCAGTAAACATGTCAATTCCTTTTTCTCAGATCAAGAGAAACAAAGTTTCCTATTTGAGCATATTAATTGCTCTCTCCCATTGATCATAGTTTCTGCTTGATATCAGCATTGTACTTGATTAGACAACGCCGAAATTAAGGATGTGCTCACTGCATCCTGGGAATTTCAGCAAAATAAATCATTGAAGTAAATGACTCCACTTTGCAAAGTGACTAGTTTCAATGTCACAAGGAAAGTGAAACGCAGACACACTTTTCCTCTATAAATCGGCCAGCAAGAAATGACCTGTATATACAGTGACACCTACTGGCCACTACCAGCAATGACTTTATTCAAGGCCAAGTGAACAACTTCCAGGAGGACCGAAAGGTCTCGTTCACCCTACGATGACCGCCCATGTAAGTCTAAGCCCTGCATCGAGAGAAGGCATTGTGATTAAAGTCCACTGAAGTGCAACAGCTTGTAACTTACAAAAGAATCACGCCCCCCCCTATAATATTGCAGTCACTGTGCTTTATACGTGGCCTAAAAAACGTAACAAACCTACCCTACTTATCTATCCTGGAGTTGTGACTATCCCAAGTTTTGTTCCGGCCCCCAGGCATTCCGATTTGGGACGCTGTTTAAAACCCCTCCAAATTGTCAGTTAAAGCTCATCTCTTCCCAGTCCAACAGCACATGCTCTTGCCTGATCAGAGCCGCTTTCCAGGCATATAACATTCGGCAAACCGCTCTGCTCGTCAACAATCAAGAGCACAAGTGGGCGCATCCGCAGCAGCATGTGCACTCCGATAGCCTGGGGGGGCGGGATTGCGAATGTAGCCCAAAGATGCGAGAATGTGGCAGCCTGATGTTTGATCGGTGAAGGAGCCAGGAAGCACGTGAGCTGACAAGCCGTACTGGATTTTGTCCACCTAAAAAAAAAAAAATGTTTCACCTGGGGGTGTGAATTGGCAAGAATCTGGCGATACGATATGTATCGCGATACAGTATGACGATACAATATATCCCGATATGTCCCAATTCTGTCTCAAAGACGATATATTGTGATTTTATTTTAATTAAATGTTATTTTTAATTAAAAAAAAAAACACATGACATGTCACCCTTCCTGGGGGGGGGGGGGGCATTTTATTTTAAGGGTTAAAAATCCCCCAAAAAAAGGCGTGAGGTCCCCCTTACCCAGCATAACCACCCCGGGACCAGCTATGCAGGGGGCAGCTTTGGTGGCCCCTGGCCCTGCAGGCTACAAGCCGGCATAGCCTAACGTCCACAGGCATTTCTGCCCCCCCTGGACTTTGGGGAGGCAGGTTATAAGGGGGCTCGGGGTTAATGGCAAGCCTTGTGAACTGGTATAGGGGTCACAGATTCCTTACCAGCTCACACAAGGTTAACAGTAAAAAAAAAAAAAAAAAACACAACACAGAGAAAATGTCCTTTATAAAAAAAAATATATATTTTCTTTACTCACCTCCGATTGTCAGCTCCTGTGTCCCTCACCGATCCAATGACAGATGCAGTGATCGCCGGCCAGAGGATGGGGGAGGCAGGAGATGAGAGGATCACCTGCCCCATCCTCTGGCTGGCAATCATCGCATCTGACAGCTGAACCGCTGGGAGTCGGGATGACGTCATCCGCCCGACCTCCTTCCGGAGAAGAGGAGAGCCAGCCGGATCGAACGAGGGGTCAGGTGAGAGTTTTTTCCCTTTTCTTTTACTGAAGTCAGAATCGATAGTAGAAAGAAAGAGTCGATTGTAGTATCGCCGAAAGAAAGATCACTAGTTTCACCTAATATGCACAATAAGCTCAGCCCTTATGACTGAGCCATTTGTTACCCAATCACGGAGGTAACGTTGGACTAGTGAGGGACCGGAATAGTTGCAGGGAATTTTTTTTTTTTTTATTTTAACATTTATATAGGGGTATGTTCTTATCCCTTATTGGAGGGACTGAAGCACTTTTTGCAATAGAATGTTTATATATGAGGCACTTTATATAGATACATTTTTAGTAACAGCCTCCAGGGCCTGGTTACTGCTTGCACTCGGGCATCCCTATTTGGAATGTTCCACTGTGTGAAACTGCCCTCAATCTGGCGATTCCACAGCACATGCGCAGGCTTCCAGCAGCATCCCTGGCCTGCATGCTTGCCGCTTCATATACACAGGCTGGCAAACATGCTGGCAGGCACTATGGTAATGATGTGCGCACTATTAGAGCACACCTTCTCCCGGATTATTATCCAATGGCGCAATTTGTGAATCGCTGGCACGGGTAAACACCCTACCCTGTTTTGGCCCACTTTAAAGCCACCTTGGCTAGTAACAGGCTCCCTCACCAGGCAAAGTAAAGTAACAGTTGATAGTATGTTGATAACAGTTGATAAATGTGATAAAGAAACATTTCAAAGAGGCTCCTCTTGCTCAGGTCTGGAGGGAAAGGAAAAAATACAGCCACTAAAAGGATTTGAGAATTTTGCAAGCAAACTAAAAGTGTCCACCAGTCCTGTTACATGAGAGCACCTAACAAGTCACTGGGTGCCCAGGAAGTAATAGACCATGGAGGGTAACCATACATTCTCCTGCTCACGTAACACCAGAAAATGTCACTGCAATGGTGATCCAGATGTTAGCCAGTTTATATAGTACATTGTTCTGCAGCATGTCTCCAAATCAATCATTTAAATATTTACAAGAATTTGACTTGCTGCTAATAAATAAATCATTGTATGCATTATGTAGGAACTGGTTAAAATGAGGACAGGCTACACTTTTTACACCAACACAACCTGCTAAAAAGAAGCGGGGTTATCCTCAGGCCAGCACATCGGGGTCAGGACAATACTAATGCCTAGCACTTATAACTTTACTTTTTGAAGACTGTGGCTTCGATTCAATAAGAGTTGAAAAAAATTCTCATGGTAGTAAAAAATTCAATTCATGAGAAAAAAGGCTGAGAATGTCACTGTTACTGAATCACCAGATAAAAAGACAATGAAAGTAAATGGCAGTTTTTACTACAGTGTAGAAAGGAGTAAAAAGTTCTCTACTTTTCTTAGAAGTAAAAAGTGCCACTGACTTCCATTGTTTTCCTAACTGGTGATTCAGCAACAGTGAAACTCTCAGGTTTTTATCTCATGAATTGAATTTTTTACTACCATGAGATTTTTTTTCAACTCTTATTGAATCAAGGCCCATGTGTCTTTTTTATCACATAATTTGCTTGGCACTCTTCATCTGCCACACTTCCCCCGAAGCTGCCTTGCAAAGTCCAACAGTTTAAAGTGGACCAACACCCAGGATTTTGACTATCCTGGGTCTTGGTCCACTTCAGTGGGGCACCCCCGATCGGGGTGCCCCGCTGTGTGAAACCCCCCCTAACCCCCCGAAAAACTCACCTCTCCCCGCTCCCAGCGCCGACGTACAAGCGAGGATCAGGAACGCCTAAGCGGCAGCCGCCGCCGCCGCCTCCCTCGCGTCACTTTCGGCGCGCGCAAGCCCCCGCCGGCCATTCGCAGACGGCCGGCGCGGGCACGCGCACGCCTACAGGAGCGCGAGGGAGGCGGCGGCGGCCGGCCGCCGCCGAAGATAAGGTAAGGAGTTTGGGGTGTTTGGGGGGGTTTCACCCCGCGGGACATCCCGATCTCGGATGTCCCGCGGGGTGGGGGGTGATCGGCCCGGGAATCTTATAGATTCCCGGGCCGATCACCCGTGGGTGTTGGTCCACTTTAATGCCAACCTGATTCCAAAATCAGGTCTCTCGGTATCTGTGCAAACCCCCACCACATCATACAGAGAGTGTGTGCAGAGGCAATGCCCGGACAAGAGGTAAGTGTGTATATGTCGACATATAAGCATATATGTATGTGAATAGAACCACATTGTGGTTGCCAGGGTACCCCCACATCCTATTAGTTATTTTGACCATAAAAACTATTTAAAGGAAAGCCTAAATTATCACAAAGGAATATGCCACATTTTACAATCCATAAAAAACACCCCCCCCCCCTCCAGGGAATGTGGGGCTTGGAAAAGCAAATACAGTTCTGTGATTCTCACCTGTAGAATTGGTTTCTCTCTTCTTCACTCCAGGGCATCAACGAATCACACTTTTTTCCCACTGCCTGGCTACACTGTCCACTCATCTTGCAGCTTTCATTAATCAGTATCCCTAAATCTCTTTGAGGTCCTGGCTAACACAGTACAGCCCATACAGTACTCAGAGCAGGGATTCCTTCTACCCAAGTGCATGATTTTACATTTAGAGACTCTTTTGGCCATTTATCCAGTAAAGCTAAATAATTTTCCATGTTGCAGACACCTCCAGGAGTGTCCACCCTATTACTAACCTCTGTATCATCAGCAAACATGATACTGATGAGCCTTTGTATCAGCAAATTAGATAAGAATGGACATCCCAAAGCAGTACCCTTCTCTCAGGGTGGGAATCTTGAGTGTTTACCTGATTCCTCTGACCTGAGGAGTAAGCCATGTAGAAATCAAAGTTTAGCTGAAGAGGTGACTAGCATCTTTAATACCTTTCGGCTCATACATCTACTTTGTAAAACTTGGTGAATGTATAAAAAAGAAGACCAGGTGGCAGCCTTGCAAACCTGTTTCACTGAAGCCTGGTGTTGAAAGGCCCAGGTTGTGCCAATGGCCCGGGTAGAATGGGCAGTGACCCGAAAGGAAGGTTCTTTCCGCTTAGAACAGGACGGATTAGATGCCTATCTGATACATCGGCTGATGGTAGATTTGGCTCATGCTAGACCTTTGCTCGGTCCTTCAAAAATGATAAACAAGGAGTCAGTCCTGTGAAAGATCTGAGTAGCAGAAATATAATACCCAAGCACTCTCACTACATCCAAGTAGTGTCCATGGCTAGTAGGAGCAGGACAGAGAAGGATGAACCACCTCTTCATTAAGATGGAAAGGGGAGACTACCTTTTGGAAGAAAGTAATGATGGTGGGCATCCCAAATCATCTTTAGATTCTAGGCTAGGCTAAAACCAGAGGGAGACGATCCGTGGAGCAGATCCAAGATGGCTGCGCCCTGGGGCCAAAATCGCTGGGTGAACAGCACTGGATCCCAGACGAGGTAAGATGTTTTTTATATTGTAACCCCCCCCCCCCCCCCCCCCGACCTGCCTCAGAACCAGGGGAGAGTGGAAGTTACCCAGACACTGGACATCTTCTTTAACAGTACCTAAACAATTGAGGAAAGGCTATTTAACATAATTGCTGAGCAAGGCAGGACTTACTTCGGGGCCACCCTCCTCCAGTAGCGCTCAATGCCATTCTTAAAATAGAGGACAGCCAGCCACCTCACATTCACATCCAGTGAATGATTTGTGAAGAGATTCTGAAACCAGAACAAAAGATTTGTGTTAAAAAAAAGACTTATAAAAACATTACATTTCATTCTTACAATAGGGCGACGTTTGGCGAAGCCTAGCAGTAACTTACCAGGTTGGTAGGTGCTCCTGAGATAATCTGGGGCCTGGTGGCATCTCTCCCTAGGGGCCAGTGTCCTGCATCAACACTGGCACAGCTAAACATGCGGCGTTGCTGGGCAACACTAACGGCCAGCGCAACAGCTGATTGGAGGCTGGGTGATTTAAATCCTCCCTCCAAGAACTAGCACGCCACTGACCATATTGTTCAGTGTGGGTGCTGTTTCAGCCTAGCCCAGTTTATGACCCTGCAGGGTCAGCACTGGCTGGTGTCCCAGGTCGATCTCTTAGCCTTGACATTGACACTACTTGGAGGTCCCTATTTTGAAATCGTAAGGTCAATCGTAAGGTGTCCCAAACCAGCTATGGGCCTCTGTCTACTGCCTATGCCAAGTCTCTACCACCACAGACTGAGGTAGGGACTTTGGTCCTCTTTAACTGCATGCACCCACCAGCAAGAATCAGCAAGCACAACTCTTACACAAAATGGGGCTGCAGGAGTACAATTGTTGGTGTGTAAGCCTTGTGCCCCCTGGCACTTGGCTGGTCTGAGGTCTGTGGAAAAGTCCAAAGTAGATTTTCCACCAAAAGTTTGTGAACCCTTCAACTTTTTCTCCATAAATGCGACCTAAATCTACATAAGATTTTCACACAACTCCTAAAAGAATTTAAAATATAATCAAATGAAAGAAAATATTAGACTGGGCTCTTTATTAAAGGAGCAGTATCGTGAATTTTTCTTGGTGACATATTTAAATGGTACTTTGAATGTAGGTAAGTGTTGGAGTAAGAATTACAAATTTAGAAAAAAATGATGTCTGTGTTGAGCAGCTGGAGACTAATAGCTCATGTTTATGTCTTCTGAGTGTCAGAGCCCGACACTCTGGCCTGTTCCATGCTGAGAAGAGGGGTGAAACAATGTATCAAAGTATCAGCTGTTCAGTGCTGGCAGCCATCCAGCATAAGATAACAACATTGCCTGGCCAGAACTTATATATCTAAAACAGAGAGAAAAGCTCTAGAAGTCATTTAGCTGATTTTGACAGACCTTCATGTTGGCTCTGCTGCAGAATCTTTCAGTTTACCATTTTCTCTTTCATATTCTTATTTTTCATTTTTCCATATGATCTTTCTTTCAGCTTTGTGTGTTTTGAGCAAAGCCCAACCCAGGATTTTCACTATCTGGAGTTTTGCTTTGTGCCCCTAGGGGCATCCCGACTTGGGATGCCCTGATATGTGAAATCCCCAAGTTCCTTTAATTGAGATAAGTGATCCAATATTGCATATATGTGAGAGTAAAAAATATGTGAACCTTTCCTTACAGTATATTCTATAACTCCCTCCCCCTGTTGTATATGACAAAGCTGTAGAAGAGCAGAACGGTTTGGTTTGAGATTTCTATTGCTAGAAAAATGTATATCAAGAAATGTCAGAGGCACGGGTTCTTTTATCACACATTATATTCAGCAGAGACGATTTGGAAAGTGGCAGCCGCGTAGAAGTGGTGTCATGTATGGAACCGGCCTATTTGTCAGCATTATTAAAAATTTGCTACTACACAGCACAGTGTATAAAACCCAACCGAGCTGCAACATGTCACTGCAAAGGTTTCTTCCTGACACTTCACACTCAGCAAAGATTCTAACAAAAAAAACATAAAGCTTAAAAGAAGCACAGAAAACTCTTCTTCTGTAAAATCGAATCCTATAAAGGATATCTTCTTCTGTAAAATCTAATCCTATAGGAATATCATATAATGGTATCATTAATTTCAGGTTTTCCTTTGAAAACCTTGCTGATATTAAGGATTAAACCAGACCTTCAGCCTGAATTAAGAGCTTATCTTATATGTTTCCCCCACCCTGTACATACAGATTGCTAACATTAAAAATCATCCTACCTGAATCTATTGCATTTTTTGAGCCTTTTAACATCTGAGATGTTGGCCCGTGGAGTTTCAGGCTGCCTGCAAACAGGTAGTGTTTTCTGAATATGCCGCTCTGCATTCTGGGATTGCTGACCTTTTTCAGACCCCATCTCTGCTGTCTGTGCAAAGGACAGCTATAACCCCACCCCCTGTACCCCACTTCTCTCCTCAATTTGTGATGCTTCTGAGGCAAGATGGCGGCACCAGTATCCTAGAGTTCTGAACAGAGTTGCAGCCCAGCGGGGGAAAGAATAATACAACTCTGTGAAGTACTCACCTGTAGAGTTGGTATTATACGCATACAGCACGTCCTGCTCCCGAATAGTAATAACATGTGGGTAATCCTCCGCCTCAGGCGCCGTGCACTGCAGACATGTAGAAAACAAGCTCCTCCCGGCCCTACATATACAGAGGGACCTCCCACAAATCCCCAGCATTGAAAAGCAGTGAGAAGAGAAGCCAGGAGGAACCAATCACCCAGAATAACTGGTAACAATATCTTAATGATAACAATCACCATACAGGGAATCCAGAATAAGTGAAACCAGGGTGGGGTGGAGCAGGACGTGCTGTATGCGTATAATACCAACTCTACAGGTGAGTACTTCACAGAGTTGTATTATTCTAAGCATACAGCACGTCCTGCTCCCAAATAGTAATAACATGTGGGACATCCAATAGCAGTGTCCATAAGCAGGGTGGGATCCCCAGAAAAAGCAAGGCACAGCGGACAGTAAAGGCGCTGTCACCTGCAAAACTTGCAACAGGCATGACATGAGCAAGGGCTCTAACGTCAGTCTCATAACAGGACCATGAAGGTATGAACAGAGACAGGCCATAAATCTAGTAATTGAACTAACAGAGAAAAAACCCTGGTGCTGAAGGGCCAGTGATACCCAAGCACCCAAGATAACGGAGTAAACAGTAAAGGGGAAGAATCACTCCCCTGAAGGAACATAGGTCAGTGTAGTGACCCAACCAGCTCACAGGCAAGGAAGCCTTGTGGCAACTCTTGTAACACCCCCAAAGGGAAACAGAAACAGGTCACCCGACCAAGGCGGGAATACACAGACTCTTCATTATCAGGAAGCCAAGGCTTCCTCAGGATCAGGGAGCATCCAGAAGGATTGATCCAAAGGCGCAAAGGCGCTGGAATAGATATCAGGCGCATACCTAAGGAGGTGCCTGTAGACTCCAAGAACAGCAGTCCCCCTAAAGGCCAAGAAGGCCGGCATGGGGAGAAGTGCAAAACCTGTAGAGGGATGTAAGCCCTCATATTAGTATTATTAAGAACAATCCCATGGCTAGACTAAGGTACTGAAGCAAAGGTCCAAATGACCACCAGGAACGGAGGCCCAGCGTAAAAGGAACACCCCCAGGCATGGGGGGCCTGTAGCCGTATATATCTGTACATGTGTATGTATGTATACTTCGAGTCAGGGTTAAGCAACAGATCCATCGTCTCAGGCACATGTCTGACGGAGTCAGGAGGCCCCAGAGAAGCGGGCTGGCCTACAGGGCAGCTGAAACAGCATCCAGGCAGGGTCTCCAGGAAGTCCGCATGGTAAAAAAATGAAAATTGATCCCCAGAGGGGAACTACTGGGGAAATGCAGCTAGGCAATCCCCGAAGGAATTCCCTACAAGGGTGACAGAACCGGATTCCTGCAGGAAGGTCAGGACAAAACCTACACCTTCAGAGTCCCCGGATGGGGAGCCAACCCCAACTTACACTGTAATGACTTTAAAGGCCCTGGGAACCGAGAACGCCTAACAGGGAAGAGACTAAGGCCCATGCCAATCAAAAATGGGATACCACAAGCTGTTATGGGCGTAGTAAGGGGAAGCTGGGGAGCTAGCTCCCGACTCCCACTCATACTAAGGGCACCCAGAAGACGAGGCCCGTCCCCAAGGGGCGAATGAATCAGCAGCCAATCCCCGGCGGGGAGACCTTATTTTGGAGACAGGAAGAGACCTGATAAGGGCAGAACCACACTCCTAAAAGAGATATCACAATTCAGCAGCCTTCAGCAGAGGCGTCTGCGAGCCATTACTCCCAAGGCCGCCTAGGCCATAGATCCCATGGGACTCTCTATCAGGCCAACCGTGCGCAGAACCCTCCAGTAGGGTGATGAAGAGAAGGCATATGGATTAACAAGGCTACGCCTAAATACTCAGCCCCCCTGACCGGAGTCAGAATATTCTGGGGCAGTAGGAACAAGGGCAGAGGCCCTGTGTCAGGAGGGAGACCCCTCAGAACCACGCTAGAGTCCCCGGGCAACACCGGGATTGCATAACCTGCCGCTAAGGGCATCCATTGAAGCGAATACCGCTGAGAAGCAGGGGGGTAGACCCCCGCCTAAGACAGGATCAGGGACCCTCCAGAGGTAGCAACCTGTCACAATCTTTAGACCAGCATTAAAAACAGGCCATTGTCTTTCAACAGACCAGGAGTCCCCCACAAACCGACCGATCCTGACGGAGGAGAAGGCCAGCCATATAGAGTAAACGGGGGCCCACCGTTTCAACAAGCCTAGCAGGTAAGATGGGCCCTCTAGGGGGCCCAACCTAGAACCACCGGGGGTTGTGGAAGGATTTTCCCATTCCCCCGCCAAACCTGCGAGACTTGGTACCCAGGGTGACCATACGCTAGGAGATGCTGGAAAGGAAGGGGGGTGCCCCCCTGACGGGGCTCTCGCATATGGGAAGCTCAAGAGGAACCATCTTACCAAGAAGGCATAAGCACAGACCAAGCACCGGGGTGCTGGGACATATGTAGGTTCAGTAACCTACTGCGCCGAAGAGCCCAAGGGCTCGGTATATAAGTGACATCATCTTGATGTGCATCCAACGGGCCCACCAGTCGCCATCCCGCCTGGTGAAGGTAAGGCGTCAGTAAAGGGGGGCAGCACCCCCGTAACCAGGGGTCCCCTAATGCCAGAGAAGGGGGATAGCGGATAAGGGACCATGAGGGGATGAGGTGGTTGAGCAACCATCCAGTAGCTCCCAGGGAACACTATCGGCCAACCGACGCACTTTGGTCTGATGCAGAGACTGGGGAGTAAGGAAGACGACCCCGGTAGGTCCCAGCGCAGGCGCCCCACCTCAGGCGTGTCCCCAGTCACGCCCGGCTAGTAGCCTGGGCACGAAAGAGAGGCCCCAAGTAATGCCTCGATCCGCAGGGTTGATCATGCGACACTGTCCAGAAATAGTTTTGGCGTCCAGCAGGCCCCAGGGAGACTAGGAAGATCTAGCTTCGCAAGAGGCCGAAAGCCCCCCCCCCGCGCAGGGGGCCCGTGACCTAAGACAGAGTTGTCATATATGGACTGCCTGTGAATGTAGAATTGCTAAGCCTGCCATAGGCCAACGCGGTCCAGACTACCTCATACTGTTGAGGGGGGAGTAAGGAAAATATAGAGGCCAAAGCCCCATACCGTTAAGGCAATTAACAAGTGCGCCCAACACTTTAGGCCCAGTCCGGCCTGCGTCAATTTCAGAAGGGAAGGCAGGGACTAGAAGCACCCTGACAATCACTGAGGGGGGGGCCGCCCAGCAAGAACCCATCCTGAGCCCAGGGGGATTACATCCCGGAACCACCAGAGGGAGAAGGCATATTCCTGGATGTGAGACAGCTGTGGCAGTCGTCCCCTCGCCCAGACGGGCGAGGACGCCCCTTCATGCTTGAGAGGTTTTGGCAGATTTGGACTTGGTCCTGCCAGAAGGCCCAGGGCGCTGCCTGCCCGCTCCATGTTGGAAATCCACACCGAACAGCTGGAAACACACCTCAGATTCGCGTTTGACACTAACGTAGGGAGGTGGAGGGGTGACCCTGCCTCGTGGAGGCCGGAGCGGCCTTCTGCGGAGGGGTGCTATAGCCTTTTTCCCAAAAAGGTCCAAGCGGGCCCCAAATAACCGCCGTCCTCTGAATGGGAGGCAAGTGAGAGCCTTTTTTGTAGCTCCATCGGCGCCCCACTGTCGCAGCCAGACCAGGCGGCGAATGGCTACCACAAGTGCTGAGTTCCTAGCACACATCTTAATGGTGTCATCCAGTGCCGATAGAATAATCTTCACAAAGGCTTCGCAGTCTGATAGCGCACTAAACACCCCCCAAGGGAGGTCCTCAGGGCGGTGATCTAGTATCTTTCTGACAAGAGTCCTGGCGGCCACCGCCGTGATGGCCGCGGCACAAACCGGGCGCAGGGCCGTCCCAGCACACGAGAAGGCGTGTGAGGCCAGTCTGTCAATGCGCCGGTCCTCAGCATCCCGAAGGGTACTGTAAAAGGGGGCAGTCATAAAAGGGGGGTTTGTGACCCCTATAACCGGCGCGTCCACCACCAGGGGAGCTGACCATAAATTAACCACATCAGAGGGAAAAGGGTACTTCCATTCCCAGGCCCCTGGAATCCCTTTAAGCTTACAAGGTGATTCCCATTCCTGGGATAAATATTCTGTTCCTGTTCTAGGAACTCCAAGCGTGGCGGCGCTGTATGGAAACTCAGCCTTTTCGGCTTGGGGATCTCCCCAGGAGGAGAGATTGACAAAACCTCAAAAATCTTGATAAGGATTTCATCTGTGTCACACAGACCCCAGGAACCAGGCTCAGATTCATCACAGCCCGCGGGCATCCCATGGGAGGAGCCCGAGTCTGACAATAGCTCACCTTCCTCGGAAGGGTCAGGGTCCTGCATATCAGCAGAATCATCGGTATCGTCAGGAACCGGAGAGCCTGGAGGCGTCAGGGACCGCTTTTTACCAGGGCCCATACGCTCCGCCAATCCAGAAAGCACCTGCTCCGCCGTGGGCAACGCTCGCGGCACCGATTGCAGGTCATCCCCGCTGGAATGGGACTCGTCATGAGTGATATTTGGGAGTGGGGAGACGGGGGTGAGGAAGGGAGGTTCCTCTGTTAGCAAACCTGCCTGTTCTGCACACTGTCCGCAGACCTGTGCCCTGTCAGCCTCAGCCAGGGGCTGGCCACACACTGCACACAGCTTGTCACGTCCCGGAGGGACCCCGGTTCCATAATTCTGAAATGCCTCCATATGGTGATTTTTAAGCAGTATGATGCAGGGATTTATGCAATAAGCAACCCTGGATGCCCCAAAACCCGCTATTAATGTGGGAGAATTTGTAAAGAGGACCCGTTGTAATATATGTTAGGCCGTGGACGGTAGCGAAGTCTTGGCTTCTGAAAGACATAATGGGACAAGGGGAGTGGAGTCAGTGCCATGCTCTGTCTGAAAAACATAGAACCATGTCGCCCCGGAGGGCACTTACATGACCGAGGGAAGAGACGAACCACACCATGCGCGCGCGCGAAGATAGAGAAAATGGCGCCAGCGAACCTCGAGGGGAGGGCCAGGCCAGGCCGAGTCTCCGCCTCCCCCAAAGAGCGCGAAGCTCCAACCAACGGCAAAGTAAAGCAGTGGAGAATAAGCAACTTCTAATGCTGACAAGCTGGAATTAATCTGCCGAAGCAGACTGTTAGTAAAAAAGACAGCTCGCACTGTACAGTGAGGCGCGACACTGACCCCCTGATTAAAGGAACAAGGTCTAAGGCGAATTAGCACTAGGGCTGCCACACACCCCCCCCCCCTTCTTTTCCCCCGGGCGGAAGCGAGGGGGAAGCTGACGGTGTCCATGGACTGAGTCTGTGAGGGGCACGGGAAAAAATGCGGGAGGGGCATCCTCTAGAGGCTCACCATCGGCCTGACCGCCTACCCTATGGAGGGGGATTGCGGTGGAGTATGGCTCCATTCAGCACACCAGGTGCTACCTACCTTCACCCGACCCGCGCAGCCTAGGCTGGGAGGCATATTTCTTCTGAAGAGGACGGGTGGAAATAGGCCCACAGGACCTTGGGCAGTAAGGCCCGCTCGCCTGCGAGAGCGTGATACTTCATATCTTCGCAGTTCCAGCACTGCAGAGAAATCTGGGGATTTGTGGGAGGTCCCTCGGTATATGTAGGGCCGGGAGGAGCTTGTTTTCTACATGTCTGCAGTGCACGGCGCCTGAGGCGGAGGATTACCCACATGTTATTACTATTCGGGAGCAGGACGTGCTGTATGCTTAGAATAAGTGACTAAAAGCTTAAAATATATTCATTTTAGATGCTGGGGAATAGTTTTTTAAGGGTTTGGGCTTTTCAGTAAATGATGCTGAAGGTCCGGCTTAAGGTAAGGAATCGGCTTTGTGACCGGAGGGTAGCAGGTTCGATTCCCAGTCATGGAACATGATTGAAAAGCTCTTGAGCAACTGATAATACCAGCTGCTGGTGAGTTTTGTTCCGCTTTTAAGTATATCAAACGCTTTGGCATTCGAATATTAAAAAAGGGACAAATCCTGGGATTTTCACTATAACAATAGCAGAAAACCTGTCTGAACAATGGCAGAAAACCAAAAACCAGACAAAAGGGAGTTTACCTGTCTAACACACAGACCACACACAGCAAGGAAGCTAGGATAGAGATGCACTTGCTGTAAGATACAGGATAGAGGCGAGTATATGGAGATTCCACAGGATTTAAGGAATAGCAGTCAAATCTTCTGGTCACACAGACTGCGCACAACAAGGAAGCCAAGACCAAGAAGCACATACGCAGCACTGTGGAATTGAGATGAGTATATGCAGATTCCACCGAGTTTCACACAGCAGGGCACCCCAAATCAGGTGGTGGTGGGGGGATTCAATCAGTTGGATTTTGGGTCCCTCTAAAATGGATCTAATGCCATTGCAAGTCTGCAATCACCCTAACCCGGGTTCCTCATGCCTGTGAACCCTGAATTAAACAGACAGCAACCTTTACTTTACTCAACTTCAGGTAGCTCTGTATGCTGAGTCAGGATTGGTCCTATTGAAGGAGGTGTGGCTGTCATGTTTTGTTTGTGCATCCATTTCCTGTTTCCACATTGTATGGCGCTACCCTAAGAAAACGGATTCCTACACTGTGACAAAAGTAGGGTGCGATGTTTCAGACACGCCTCTCAAACTGAATCGCTGAGCCCACAGGGGATTGACTGAAGACAAGAACTACGCCCAAAGAAAGCTGTGTGTTTGTGTATGTTAATTCATATGAGAATGATTCTCCAAATAAGTCTGAAGGGTCCCTGAACTAGACATACCCACTTTGCACAATGATGCTGGAAGCCTGATCCCAGGGCCCAGTACTTACCTGCTTTGCTGGGAAGCTTCTCTGCCGCCACAGTGCTGTCACATGGGCTTGCAATCTGACAGCCACAGTAAGAGAACAACAAAAGGCAGTTCCAGCATGGGTATCCCCTCACTGGATGCTCCTCTACTGCTTAAACCGGACCTTCACCCTGAATAAGAGCCTATCTTATATGTTTCCTCCACACTGTACATACAGATTGCTCACATTAAAAATTATCCCCCCTGCATCTCCTGCATTTTCTGAGCCTTTAAACATTCAAGATGGTGGGCCATGGAGTTCCAGGCTGCCTGCAAACAGGAAGTGTCTTCTGACTGTGCCGCTCTGCATTCTGGGATTGCTGACCATTTCCTGACCCCAGCTCTGCTCTGTCTGTGCAGAACACAGCTATAACCCTGCCCCCTGCACTTCTGCCCTCTCTCCTCTCCTTAGTATGTGATGCTACTGAGCTGGTATCTGAGATGGTATATGAGATGGCAGCGCCCATATCCTACAGTGCTGAACAGAGTTGCAGGCCAGTGGAGGAAAGAATAAAAAGTAAGTGATTGAAAATGTTAAATATATTAATTTTAGCTTAGATGCTGGGAAATCATTTTTTAAGGGTTTGGGCTTTTTATTAAATGACGCTGAAGGTCCTCTTTAATACAGGGACCCACCAGTCTTATTGGTCTGGTAACTCACTGTAAAATCAATTTAGTACAACAAAAATGTGCAGATGAATAAATTAAATTATCCATTAAAAGAGACACAGCAACATTTTCATTTGCAGAGTACAATCACATGCATCTTGAAAATTGCCATTCCCACAGCAACAAACCAAGGGCTGAATCTAACGGTCAGAGGCTATTTGCATTTCAAGCTCCGGCTGCAAATAAGGTAATAAATATTGTCGGATTGTACAGAATATAAAATATAATTGCCTCATTTCAGGCTGGGAAGAGAGCCTGAAGGGTAGGGCCCTGAACTAAAAGTGGCTGACATCGCTAAGCACAACAAAATGCCCAGGCACCAGCACAGGCACCATGTAGCAAACCAAATAAATAAGCTCTGTGGAGTCTGACAGCGATGAAGGGACACGTGTGTTTACCTTTAACTACGCCAACAGTCTTGAGCTTTTTGCTATTGCCAGATACAGATACAAACATATCAGATGAATACATATCTCTTAAAGAGGACTCCAGGGCCATTCAATTTCCACTCCTTGGAGCATTCCAAATTGGGATGCCCTGCTGTGTAAAACCCCCCAGAAACCCCATTACAATCATCTTGTCCCGCGTCACTGCCACATCCCAGCTCACCTCTAGCCTTTCTGAATGGGCGGCTTGGAGCCGTCACAGCTAGAAGGTGAGCGGGGGATGCAGCCCCTTCAGCCCCGCTCGGCTGCTTGGCCATCAGTGGAGCCGAAGGGAGCGGAGTGAAAGTGAGCGCACCAATTGGCTGAGAGGGCTGCTCAGCCAATCAGCACGCTTACTTTCACCCGGAGCCTGCGCCGTAGCAAAGTGAGTGGATCGGGCAACCTGGAGAAAAAGCAATTCTGTGAGTACTCACCTGTAGAATTGTTTTTGTTCTTGCATGGCACAGCCCGCTTTGGTATTCATAACAGTTGGATTATTCCGCCACAAGGTGGCGCAGTGGTACTGCAGAAAGCTGTGGCATCTCCCGGCCCCCTATAAAAACGGGATTAACCATAGAGTTCCCAGCGTAGACAAGCAGTGAGACAAGAAGCCGGGAGAGAATAAAGGTAAAAAATGTAAAAAAGGGTAAAAAACCCCAATTAACTTGGAACAATCACCATAAAGAGGCAACCAAGAAAAGAATAATGATAACAAGGGTGGGACGAAGCAGGCCGTGCCATGCAAGAACAAAAACCATTCTACAGGTGAGTACTCACAGAATTGCTTTTTTCTTTATTGCATGGCACGGCCGCTTCGGTATTCATAACAGTTGGGATATTCAAAAGCAGTGTCCAAAAGTAGGGTGGGATCCCCAAAGAGTAACGGCCAGTAGTTCAAGTCACTACCGCCTGAAGCACCTTGCGGTCAAAAGCAGCATCCGCTGAGGCCTTAACATCAACCTTATAAAACTTGGAAAAGGTATGAACAGAAGGCCAAGTAGCGGCCTTGCAAACTTGTTCAACAGAAGCTTGGTGCTGAAAAGCCCAAGAGGCACCAATAACACGAGTGGAATGAGCAGTCACCCTAAAGGGAGGTTCCTTTCCCTTAGCAGAATAGGCTTGAATCACCGCCTGACGGATCCACTTGCCGATAGTGGACTTAGCCAGAGGCAAACCCTTCCTAGGTCCAGAAGTGAGAACAAAAAAAGCATCAGACTTCCTGAAAGTCTCTGTAGCGACCAAATAAAACTTCAGAGCCCTGACCACATCCAGAGAATGCAGTGTCCGCTCCTTGGGATTAGCAGGATTAGGACACAATGAAGGTAAAACAATGTCCTGATTGAGATGAAAGGCAGACACCACCTTAGGCAAGAAATCCGGCTTAAGCCGGAAGACCACCTTATCCTGATGCCGCTCAAAATAAGGAGGTTTGATGGAAAGCGCCGCAAGCTCAGAAACTCGCCTTACAGAAGTGATAGCCACCAAAAAGGCTACCTTAAGAGTCAGAATGGGCAAGGCAGCCTCACGGATATGCTCAAAGGGAGGCCCTATGAGGTGCACGAAAATCTGGGTGTCCGTGTCAGCGCTGACACGGACACCCAGATTTTCGCGCACCTCATAGGGAACTACAAGGCACACGTACCCGCCGGGCGCACAGCCACCTATATAAGCAAGCACAAGCGCAATATACAGAGCAGCACTACCCTCCAAAGAAACCCCTCAGGGGCATGGAGGGCCCGGATCTCCACATATAAAGCACACCATACAGCAAGGATCACAACAGTATAACTTAGAACGCGGTAAATCATAAGCATGCCAGCACTCCAGGCACCGGGGCACTCTCAACAGCATAAACCACAGGCTCCCACACTAAAGAAGCCATAGGCGAAACACATCTGTGAAGGAGTCTCCAACCACTTGCTACAAACTTTGAAGGGTTAACAGCTGGCTACAAACTGAGGAGCAACTACCCACACTTTGCTACAAACTTGAGGATAAGTTTTATGGACAAAGGACATTAAGGACGGGCAAGTAACCAAGCCCCTCCTTTCCTCAATATTTATACCCACAGACTTTTTTCTGGATCAAACCACCTTGTTATTTCTGCAGTAACCAAACACTAATTTTCTGCTAAGGACTAATACGATACCCATCAAAGAGCAACATTTGATGTGGAACAACCAACACTGTAAATAGCACATGCATAATTGAATAAACAAGTAATCAGAGTTAAGTGTAGAGGTTGAATTTTTCCAAGGGACACACAGGTCCCCCCCCCCCCCCCCCCCCCGGAACCTCGGCCAAAACCCCCCTTTTCCCTTATACTATTGTGGCCAACAAAAAGCCCAATAAACCTCACCACTCTGATATCTACGTAACAAGTAGAACACTTACTGACACCCATTGAAACCCCTATCCCTCCTCCAACTCCCCAAACATCAAATTCAAATCCCAGACTGGTAGCAAAGGCTTACGGGGTGGACGCGCATGAGAAACACCCTGGAAAAAGGTTTTAACCAACCTGTGGTTGGCAAAGGATCTTTTGCCAGAGCAAAAACATGGCCTTTTAGGGTACTAAGTTGAAGGCCTAGATCCAGACCATGTTGCAAGAAATCCAGAATCCTGGGAATAGAAAAAACATGACAGGGAAGAGACTTAGACTCACCCCAGGCAATGTAAGCATGCCAGACCCTGTAATAGATAGAGGACGAAGACTTCTCCCTAGCCCTAATCATGGTATCAACAACAGAAGCAGGCAACCCCTTTTCCATCAATATGGAGGTTTCAGCACCCAAGCCGTTAAAGCCAGCGTTTGTAAATTGGGATGGCGTAGCTGCCCCTGGGTGAGAAGATCTGGATCCTTGGGCAAGACGTGCTAGTCTACTGCCAACTGCACGACATCTGCGAACCAAACTCTTCTTGGCCAACAAGGGGCCACCAGGATGGCTGGTACCCGCTCCTGGGCATGCATAACCCTGCCCAGGAGAGGAAACGGAGGGAACACATAGAGAAGCCGAAACTCCGTCCAAGGTATTGCCAGGGCATCTGTGGCGAAGGCCAGAGGATCCTGAGATAAAGAGACAAATCTGGGAAGTTTTTGATTGTGACGGAGCGCAAACAAGTCCTCGTCCGGCTGACCCCAGCGGTGACACAGGGAGAGAAACACCCGGTTGTTGAGGGACCATTCCCCCAGCCGAGACGACCCCCTGCTCAGGGAGTTCGCCACCTGGTTCTCCACTCCCGGAATCTAGACCGCTGAGATGCAGAGAACATGCCGTTCCGCCCAAGACAGAATCAGGGACACTTCCTTGAAGGCTCGCTTGCTCCGAGTCCCTCCCTGATGATTGATGTAGGCAACCGCCGTCCGGTTGTCTGAGCGGATCTGAACAGCCCGACCATGAAGGCGAGTGGTTAGGCGAGAAAGAACCAACTTGATTGCCCTCAGTTCCATAGCGTTGATGGAAGCATGGGCCTCTTGTGGGCCCCACCGACCCTGGAACTTCAGAGACTTCCAGAAGCCTCCCCAACCGGTCAGACTGGCATCTGTGGTGACCGTCTCCCAGGTCCTGCCCCCCAGAAGGTTCCTTGAGTCCAGCCACCACGAGAGGGACTGTCTGGCCAGAGGAGACAGAGCAAATTCCTGATCCAGGGACGCAGTGTCCCGATCCCAAACTGACAAGAGGTGCAACTGAAGAGGTCTCATGTGAAACTGAGCAAAGGGGACTGCCTCGAAGCAGGACACCATCAGGCCCACCAACTGCATCCCCTGACGGATGGAGGGATGAGGACGATAGCAGAGCCCGAGCCTGCATCTGAAGACCCCCCACCTTCTGTAGAGGAAGGAAGACCTTGGCCTGAGAGATATCCAGAGTCATGCCCAGAAAGGATCTCACCAAGGACGGGGACAGAGAAGACTTGGGATAGTTGATCACCCAGCCGAAGGACTCTAGAGAGGATGTCACCATCTGAGTGTCCTGCTCGGCCTGAGGAAAGGACTTGGCCACAATCAGGATGTCGTCCAGGTAAGGAATGATGCGTATGCCCTGGTTCCTTAGCAGAGCCATCACCCCCATCAGTACCTTGGTGAACACCCGAGGCGCTGAGGTGATACCTCACAAAGAGCCACAAACTGGTAATGCTGGTCCTGCAGCTCGAACCTTAGAAATCTCTGATGACCTGGGAAGATAGGCACATGAATATATGCATCCTTGATGTCCACATTAGTCATGAAGTCGCCCCGGGCGAAGGGTATTGACAGCAGAGCGTAGCGTCTCCATACGAAAATGCTTGAATCTGACAAATTTGTTGAGGCCCAGAATGGCCCTTCAGGTCCCTTCAGCCGTCCTTTTCCGGGACCGTGAAAAGATTGGAATAGTACCCCTGACCCTGTTCTTCATGGGGCACCTGACAAATGACTCCTGACTCTAACAGGCATTGAACCGCCAGAAGCAACCCTTGAGCAAACAGGGGGTTTAAAGACATCCAGGATCTGATGAATCTTGGGGGCGGCCAGGCTGCAAACTCTATCTTGTAACCAAAGCACACTATTTCCTGAATCCACCGGTCTGAGACGTGAAGCCTCCAGACGTGAGCAAAGAGCCGAAGCCATCCCCCCACCCGGATGGGTGAGGGCGCCCCTTCATGCCTGAGGGGGCTTGGGAGAGGGTTTGGTCTTGGGAGAGGGTTTGGGCTTGGAACTCCAGGAGAGACCAGGACGAACACGGGATCTGACACGACCCCAAGAATCTCTGCGGCCACTAGAGAGGAGGAAGCCACGGCCTCCTCTGGGAGCAGGAAAGGGAGGGGGACGGAGGACCCCCGAAAGGGTCGAGACTGCCTCCTATGCTGAGGTAGCCTGCCATCCTTGGCTAGAACATCAAGACGCTTCCCAAATAGCCGCAGCCTCGCGAAGCGGAGTCCAGTGAGAGCTTTCTTAGCAGCGGCGTCAGCTGCCCACTGACGTAACCAAACAGAGCGGCGCATAGCCACCAAGAGCGCAGAGGCCCTACCGCTCAGCCACACAGCATCATCCATAGCATTAAGGATAAAGGCAACGCACAGGCCGGGCGCAATCCAGCCCCCACACAGGTAAAGGCATGGCAAGCCAACTGATCCATGCGCCGGTCCTCAGAGTGGTAGTGTCAGGTGAAGGCATGGCCGAAGTATTGGACAAGCCTAGCACGGGAGCGTCCACTTCAGGGGGAAATGACCACCTGTTAACAAGATCAGCAGGGAAGGGATACCTCTTATCCAAACCCTTGCACAGCAGGCAGCCTGTTAGGATGTTCCCATTCTTTAAGCACCATAGTGGTGAAATGTCCCTGCTCAGGGAACTCCAGACGCTGTTTACTAGGACGAAACAGCTCACCCCGTTTCCTTTTAGCCGCCACAGGGGCAGCAATGTGTAAAATTTCAAAAATGTAAGACAGCAAATTATCAGTGTCCTCAGGATACCATGAATCCTCCCCAGATTCAGGGTCACTATCACAACCCTCCTGCTGGTTCCCAGAGGAGTCAGAGTCCTGGAGCAGTTCCCCTTCCTCTAGGGAATAACGTCCAGCAGTGACATAAAATTTCTCATACTCCTCTTTGGAGCGTGAGGGAGTGGAAATCATGTGCAGCTTCTTGCCAGAGGCCTTCCTAGGAACAGTCCTGGCAAGCTGCCTCTCAATGCTGAGAGAGTGTGACTCCCTGCTATTATCCCCTTCACTAGGGCCCAATTGAAGGAGCGGGGGAGTAGGTGAAGCCAAGGGAGGCGCAGAGCTGGGAAGCGAAGCAGGCAAACCAGCTTGAAGCGCAAGTACACTTTCAGTGCACGGCACGCACACCGTGACACTGTTACTCACAGGTGATACCCCACACATGGAACACAGCCTAGCTTGTCCCGAAGGACCCCCAAGCACGCTATCCCCAGAAGCCTCCATATGGTGATTAACACAGGCGCAATAGGCCAGCGGTGGGTAAAGGCTAATACAGAAGCCACCCGGGATGTCCTCCCACAGGATGCCCCCAGAAATCGGTGAAAGGGGGGGATGAGGGGGAGGAAGGAGTAGAGCCGGGAGAAACCACAACCCAATGGTGTCCCGCTTGAAAGACATAAGTGAAAAAGACATATGAGCATCCCACAGCACATACCCCCAAGGGCAATATAAAAAAACCCCAAGGGGGACTCACAGACCAAAGACACCGCAGGGTCACCAAGGCACAGTCCGCAGGATGAAGCGACATACCGGAGGAAGCAGCGCTGCATAAAGTGCAGGGGGCAAATTATAGCTGTGCTTTGTACAGACAGAGCAGAGCCGGGGTCAGGGAAAGGACAGCAATCCCAGAATGCAGAGCGACACCTTCAGAAGACACTTCCTGTTTGCAGGCTGCCTGATGCTCCATGAGCTGCCATCTTGGATGTTTAAAGGCTCATAACATGCAGTAGATGCAGGTAGGATGATTTTTAATGTGAGAAATCTGTATGTACAGGGTGTGGGAAACATAAGATATGCTCTTATTCAGGGTAAAGGTCCGCTTTAAGTGAAGAACCGGTTTGCTTTAAAGGCTAAATTTAAAACTAATTTTAACATGGGTTTAAAAGAGATGAGTTTGATGAATAGAAGGAAATAACATCAGTAGCATGAAAGAAACACTAAACAAAAAGAAAGGAGGAAAACCAGGAAACATTCAAATGTGTCACTTGGAGGCAGATAAAGTGTGACAATGGAGCTGACAGCAGAAGAAAGAGCTGTCAATGGAAAATAAGATAAATGAAGGCAGCGGGGCTCACTGAAAGGCAAGTGAAAGGCACAAATCTCCATGGATCAGCCTGACAAAGTGTAAAAAATACCAAAGATACAAAAAGCCCCAAAACACAAACCTGCATTAACCCATTGTGCCCAGGATTAGGAGAGCTGTGGCCTGTCATCTATGCACTTACCTGTCCTGCTGTTTATAACACATTACCAAACAAGAGTTCAGTTCCCACAGGGAGATCTCAGGGTTGCATAGACTGTTTTATCATTCTTTTATTCTTATCCTTAAAGTGGACCAAAAACCAGGATTTTGACTATCCTGGGTTTTGGTCCTTTCCCAGGGGGCACCCCAATCAGGGTTGCCCCGCTGTGTGAAAACCCCCAGATCGCCCAATCTAACGCACCTCTTCCTGGTCCTACGGTGCATGTGCGGCCGCTCGTCCAATCAGCGTGCTCAAAGCCGCGGACGTCACGCCATCTAAGACGGCGTCTAAGTGCGCTGGCAGCCGCATCCCCCGCTTCCCTCTAACATCCCTGCTAGAGGGATAGCAGGATGGACCAGGAGCGAAGGTAAGTGAACGGGGTGACCGGGGGGGTTTCACACATCGGGCATCCCGATTTTGGATGCCTCAGGGGGGAGGGAATCAATCGGCCCGGAATCTTATAGATTGCGCTTGGTTTTGGTTCACTTTAAACTGAACCTTTAGCATCATTTAATAAAAAGCCCAAACCCTTAAAATGATTCATCAGCATCTAAAAGTGATATATTTTACGTTTTTAGTCAATGATTTATTATTCTTTCCCCACTAGGCTTCAGCTGTTCAGGGCTCTAGGATACAGGCGCCGCCATCTTGCCTCAGAAGCATCACATACTGAGGAGAAGAGAGGAGAGGGGGGCAAAAGTGCAGGGGGCGGGTTATAGATGTGCTTCACTCAGACAGAGCAGATCTGGGGTCAGGAAAAGGACAGCAATCCCAGAATGCATTGCAGCATAGTCAGAAGACACTTCCTGTCTGCAGACAGCCTGAGGCTCCACGGGCCACCATCTTGGATGTTTAAAGGTTGAGAAAATGCACTAGGTGCAGGCAGAATGATTTTAATGTGGGCAATCTGTATGTACAGGGTGGGGGAAACATACAAGATACACCCTTATTCAGGGCAAAGGTCCGGTTTAAAGAGGAATCCAGGCTCTAAGTAACCGCTTACCAGTATCCAGTACAGATTATCCGTCAGTTACGGCCCTGGGTGCAGCAGAAACCTCTCAGGAAAACTGCACATAGTCGCATAGTCTGTGATTACTCCCCTGTAGAATTGATTTTACTGTGTACAGCACGGCCTGTTTTATTTCAATCATTATTTCTGGGTATTCCGCCACAAGGTGGAGCAGTTGACTGCAGAAGACTTGTGGCTCCTCCCGGCCCTATAAAAAGCCAGGAATCATCCATAGACCCCCAGTGTTGCAAGAAGCCGGGAGATAAACCATGATAAAAAATACACAGCCTCACAAAAAATAACTTTTGAACAAATCACAATAAAGAGGCAACCAATGACAACGATAACAAGGGAGGGATAAAACAGGCCGTGCTGTACACAGTAAAATCAATTCTACAGGTGAGTAATCACAGAATTGTATTTTTCCAAGTGTACAGCACGGCCTGTTTCATTTCAATCATTACTTCTGGGACATCCAATAGCAGTGTCCTTAAAGTAGGGTGGGATCCCCAATGATTAACGGCAGGCAGTTCAAGCCACTACTGCCTGAAGCACCTTGCGGCCAAAAACAGCATCCGCTGAGGCCCTAACATCAACCTTGTAAAAGTGTAAAAGTATGAACAGAAGACCACGTAGCGGCCTTACAAACTTGTTCAACAGAAGGCTGGTGCTGAAAAGTCAGAGACACCAATAGCCCTAGTAGAGTGAGCAGTAACGCGGAAGGAAGGTTTCTTCCCTTTGGCAGAATAAGCTTGCACCACCGCCTGTCTAATCCACTTGCTGATAGTGGATTTGGCTGGAGGCAAATCCTTCCTAGGTCCAGAATGAAGAACAAAAAGAGAGTCAGACTTCCTAAAGGGCTCAGTAGCAACCAGATAATACTTGAGTGCCCTGACCACATCCAGAGAATGAAGGTTCTGTTCCTTGCAGGACAATAGGAAGGTAAGACAATGTCCTCATTGAGATGAAAGGCAGATACAACCTTGGGCAAAAATTACGGGTTAAGACGGAACACCACCATATCCTGATGCCGCTCAAAATAAGGAGGTTTTATGGAAAGCACCGCCAGCTCAGATACTCGACGCAAGTAACAGCGACCAAAAAGGCCACCTTAAGAGTCAGAATGGACAGAGCGGCCTTACACAGAGGCTCGAAGGGAGGACCCTGTAGAGCAGAAAGCACCAAGTTTAAATCCCAAACTGGTAACAGAGGCTTACGCGGCGGACGCACATGAGTAACTCCCTGGAAAAAAGTCTTGACAAGCATATGATTGGCAAAAGATCTTTGAAAAAAGATTGCCAGAGCCGAAACCTGTCCCTTGAGGGTTGATATAGGCCACCGCCGTCTGATTGTCCGAGCTGACTTGTACAGCATGACCCCGAAGGTGGGGAGTCAACTGGGAGAGCACCAACCTGATCGCCCTCAGCTCTAGGATGTTGATGGGTGTGTGGGCCTCCTGGGGACCCCACTGAACCTGGAACTTCAGTGACTGCCAAACTCCCCCCCAGCTGGTCAGACTGGTATCCGTGGTGACAATATCCCATCGCGGAGGCAGAAAGGACCTGCCCACTAGAAGATTCCTTGAGTCCAACCACCACGAGAGGGACTGTCTGACCAGAGGGGACAGAGCAAACGCCTGATCTATGGACTCCTGGGTCCGATCCCAAGCCAAGAGATGTAACTGAAGAGGTCTCATGTGGAACTGAGCAAAGGGAACCGCCTCAAAGCAGGACACCATTAGCCCCACCAACTGCATCCCCAGATGGATGGAGGGGTGAGGACACGACAGCAGGGCCCGCGCCTGCAACTGAAGGCCCTCCACCTTCTGCTGAGGGAGAAAAACCTTGACCTGAGAAGTATCCAGCGTCATGCCCAGGAAGGACCTCGCCAAAGACGGAGATAGTGAAGACTTGGGATAGTTGATCACCCAGCCGAAGGACTTGAGAGTGGACGTCACCACCTGAGTATCCAACTCGGCCTGATGAAGAGACTGGGAGTTCCCCAGGAGAGCCATAACACCAGCCAGCACCTTGGTGAAAACCCGAGGAGCCGAGGTGATACCGAACGGCAAGGCCACAAACTGGTAGTGCTGATCCCCCAGAGCGAACCTCAGGAAACTCTGGTGACCTGGGAAGATCGGAACGTGAAGGTAGGCATTCTTGATGTCCACCGTGGTCATGAAATCGCCCCGCCGAAGGGAACTTACGGCCGAGCGTAAGGTCTCCATGCAAAAGTGCTTGAACCTAATGAATTTGTTGAGGCCCTTTAAGTCCAGGATGGGCCTCAGGGAGCCGTCCTTCTTGGGCACCGTGAACAGGGTGGAGTAGTACCCCTGACCCCGTTCCTGAAGAGGTACCTGACAAATGACTCCGGACACCAGAAGACGTTGTACGGCCAAACGCAATCCCTGAGCCGACACGAGGTTTAGAGAGATCCAGGAATGGAGGAATCTTGGGGTCGGCCAGGCTGCAAACTCTATCTTGTATCCGGAGGAAACCACCTCCTGAATCCACCGGTCTGAGACGCGCAGTCTCCAGACGTGACAAAAAAGCCGAAGCCGCCCCCCCCACCCGGTTGGGTGAGGGCGCCTCCTCATGCCTGAGGGGCCTTGGTAGGGGGTTTGGGCTTGGTTCTCCAGGAGAAACCGGGGCGACCGCGGGAAGCCAGATTGATCAGCGTGGGACACAGGGCTGTATGGGAGGTAAGTATTAAAAAGTATTTAAAAAAATAAAATAAAATATTTTTTTGGCTTGTTTCTGTGTGTTTTTTTACACTTAACCCCTTGTGAACTGGTAAGGGATCCATGAGATCCTATACCAGTTCACAAGGCTGGGGGCTAGCAAGGCTAGCAACTTAGTAGGAGTTTTATGGCGCCAACATGTCTGCATAGAGGTGCAGGATGAAATCTCACGTTCTCCCTCATTGCTAAGTATGAAGAGGCCAGTGCTGCAAGGAGGAGCTGTAGGGGGGGTGGGGGGGAAAAAGGTGAGCATAGACTTTTTTTATCTTATTGCCTGGACAGGAAACTTAAAGCGGTCCTTCACTCTGAATAAGAGTTTATCTTATATGTTTCCCACAGCCTGTACATACAGATTGCTCACGTTAAAAATCATCCTACCTGCATCTACCGCATGTTATGAGCCTTTAACCCTTCTAGTGCCAGCTACGCGAGTCTCACGTAGCAGCCTCTACTCCACTTAAGTGCCAGCTACGTGAGACTCGCATTAACCCCCGGCACCCCTATTACCTGCCTCCCCAAAGCCCGGGGGGCAGAAGAGCCCGGGCCCACACAGGCTATGTGGGCTTGTAGGCTGCAGGGTGGGGGGTCACAAAAGCTGGCCCCTCCACTCTGTTCCTACAAGCCCCCATAGCTGGTAACGGAATGGTAATGCTGGGTAAAGGGGACCCCATTTAATTTTTTAATTTTTTCTTATTTTTAAGGGTTTTCTGCCAGGACAGAGAGCATCCACCACCAGAGCCAGGGGATCCTGGGACAGGGAAACAAATGCTGGCAGCTTGTGATTGTGGCGAGAAACAAACAGATCCATGTCTGGCCTCCCCCACCGGTGACAAAGGGACAGGAAAACCTCGCTGTTAAGGGACCATTCCCCCCAGAGAGCGGTCCCCCTGCTCCCCCTGCCCCCTATCTGATTCTTCATATACCTCCCCTTCCTCAAGTTGGGAGTAATCAGACCAGTCCAGATTATCAAGATCATCCAAGTCGGCTGCCGGTGAAGACGGCGACAAGTGCTTTCTCTTAGCCGGAGCCTTTCTGGTGACCGTGCTGGAGAATAATTTTTCAAGATTGGCCAATCGGGCACACATCTCCAATTGCAACTGCCCGCCCATGACAACGTCAGACTGGGCACGGATCAAACTGGGAGGGGGGGGGGGGGAGGAGAGACCGGCGGTGCTGAACCAGACGCCTGGGGTCCGGACTGCCGCGTAATAGTCTGCTGTGCGCATGGTATACACAGAAATACATCATCGCCAGTAAGGGATGCCCCACACCCCATACACTTCCGGGATTGCCCCGAGGGGAGCCCGAGCCCAGTATCCGGGGATGCCTCCATAAGGTGAACTTATAGTTGGTTGCAATGACCGAGGGAATTACGCATATAAGCAACCCGGGATGCTCCCAAGTGGGAGGATTTGCAATAAGCCAATTAATAACCCAGGGACCCTAGGACCGGGAGAAACCCCCTAACACCACTGTAGGTTATATCTGAAAGACATAATAAAAAAGGCTAATAAGAAAAGCGGAGTATAAAAAATATATATATATATGACATAAAAATATATAATTATAGGTGATGGGACAGAAGGGGGGGCCCACCGGGCCACTCACTGTGGTCCTGAAGACAGCTTCCTCTCTCCGTGAGGTAAAGAGCAGCTCTGAGGAGAGAAGGGGGGCGTGGCCAGCTCCTTCTGAGGAAACAGGCACAGAGAAAAGCACCTCAGCGGTGCCTGTGACACAGGGGCAGGCCGCAGCGCTGGAAAGCCCGGCCCCGCCCCCAAGAGTGAAAGCGTGAGGGGAGAAGCTCCCCTCCGCCATGACAATGCAAAAAGGCCGGCACCGCAGCCATGTGCGGCCGCGGCGCCGGTCTCAGAAGAGACAGAAGGAGGGGAGCGGGCCGTGGCTTTGACCCTGATGCCCGGCCCCGCCCCTTTTACCTCAGGGAGAAAGCCTGCAAAAAATGGCGGCCACAGCGCCGTTTTGACAGAGAAATACACGCTGTTATGAAGTAATAAATAAGTTAATAACTATTGGGAGGATAATTTAATAAATTAATACATTAAAACATTATTAAGAATTAATGATTACAAAATTTGGACCTAACACCGAATAAGGGGCCCTGCTCCTACCCTCCGCTATCCCGCTAGAGAGAGGGGCATTACCCAAAGGGGGGGACCACCCAAAGTGTAAGGCCAAGGGACGGGGCATCCCAAACCGGGGTCACCGTCCCGGATGACCGCCTACCCTCTTATATAGGGTCTCACGGGAGAGCATTTGCTCTTAAGCACCAAGGGTGCTTTTCTACCCTCACCCGGACTGTCAGCCTAGGCTGGGAGGCATGAGGTAACAGAAAAAAAAGATCCAGGCGGAAATAGATAACTAAAGGGCCGGGAGTCATCCCGCTACCTGAAATCCCCCTGTGCAAGGAGGAGACCACATCTTCTGACTTGCTCGCCGACTGCAGAGATGAAGACTGGGTAATGAGTGGGAGGTCCCAGGTATTTATGGAGCGGGAGGGGGCTCTCTTTTTTCCTGGCATCTCTGCATATCGCCCTCTACAGGTCAGTATTACCCACACGTTATGAATTTCTTGAAGCAGGGTGTGTGACATACTTAGAATATTGGGGTTTCGCACGCAATAAGATTTTATTGACAAACTTACATTTTTTATCACAAAAAACACTACAAATTGCAAAAAATATTTATTTTTATTATTTTTGCACATATTTCACCAAAAAGAATTGAGAATACACTAAAAAAAGGTCATACAAGACATTTCATGTTGAAGCCCATTTTCCTGGGAAATCCCTGGAAATCCTTTCAAAAATCACAGTTGAACATGTGTAGCGCAAAATAGTGAAACATGGTCTGGCAACAGAGGGTGACAAAAGCTGCAGGTAGGCTGGCACTTAAAGGGTTAAACATCCAAGATGGCGGCTCATGGAACATCAGGCAGCCTGCAAACAGGAAGTGCCTTTTGACTGTTCTGCTCTGCATTCTGGGATTGCTGACATTTTCCTGACCCCAGCTCTGCTCTGTCTGAGCAAAGCACAGTTATAATCCGCCCCCCCTGTACTTTATCCCACTCGCCTCTCCGCAGTAAGTGTGATGCTTCTGAGTCAAGATGGCGGAGCCCGTATCCTAAAGTCCTGAACAGAGTTGCAGCCCAGTGGGAGAAAAAATATATTAATTTTAGATGCTGGGGAATCGTTTATTAAGGATTTGGGCTTTTCAATAAATCATGATGAAGATCCGGTTTAAAGGAACATTCCAGACAAAGGGTTGAATTAGCCCGTTTTCTGCTCTCTCCATTCTGAATGTGAGGGGCTGCATCTTTTATTCAACCTGCTTTATATTTCCTATAAAATCTAGTGAACTCTCTCCCTTCTGCTGGGCCTCCTCAACAGCAGAGTTTGACTTATCAATGCATGTTTCAGTGTGACAATCCCTTCTGAATTCAATTCATTTTGGGAACGGACAAAGAAAAGAAGAGAAGGGAGCAAGTTCAGCAGGGTTTCTCAAGGAATGCAAAATGCTGGTAAATTAAAGATGCAGCCCCCGACAGCCAGCCTGGGACAAGCAGAAACCAGCAAATGTAACTCTTTGCTTGGAATGTTCCTTTAAGGTATTTGTTCACTAAAGGGATTGCAATAAATATGTTTTATGTTATATATAAGGTGCTCTATTGCATATATAATGGATACAAGCCGGCATAGTCTATGGCCACAGGCTGTTCTGCCCCCCCCAGGCTTTGAGGAGGCATGTAATGGAGGGGGGGGCTCTGGGTTAATGGCAAGTCAGCCGCTAGCCGCATGCGACTTGCCAGACCCAGAGCCTTGTGAACTGGTATAGGGGTCGCATAGATCCCTTACCTGTTCACAAAGGGTTAACAGTAAATAAAAACACCACACACAGAAAAAATACCATTTTGTGAAATACTCACCTGTAAAATGGGTATTATAAGTCTTATTATAAATTATAAATTGTCACACACCCCGCTTCAAGATATCCATAACATGTGGGTATTACCGACCTGAAGAGGGCGTTCTGCAGAGATGATAGCAAAAAGAAAGCCCCTCCCTGATCCATAAATACCTGGGACCTCCCACTCATTACCCAGTATATAGAAGCAGTAAGGTAAAGGACCAGGAAGAGGCAAATATAAACCAAAGCAACGCAAAGTTCACAATATAGAGGATCCACAATACAAAAAGGGCGGGTGAAGCGGGGTGTGTGACATACTTATAATACCCATTTTACAGGTGAGTATTTCACAAAATGGTATTATTCTAAGTATGTCACACACCCCTCTTCAAGATATCCATAACATGTGGGACATCCAATAGCAGTGTCCATAAAAGGGCGGGGATCCAAAACAAGGCAACAAGGCACAACTTAAACCACAACAGCTTGCAGAACTTTGCGGCCAAAAAAAAAAAAAACAGCATCCGCTGAGGCCCGAACATCAACCTTGTAAAACTTGGAAAAAGTGTGAACAGAGGACCAAGTAGCGGCCTTACAAACTTGCTCAACAGAGGCCTGGAGCTGAAAAGCCCAGGACGCTCCAACCGCATGAGTAGAACGAGCAGTAACACGAAAAGGGGGACTCCTCCCCTTGGCAGAATAGGCCCCAATGATGGCCTGACGAATCCATTTACTAATGGAAGATTTGGCAGGAGCCAAACCTTTCCTAGGCCCAAAGGGCACCACAAAAAAAAGCATCAGTCTTACGAAAGGAAGACATAACCACCAACAACAACACGAACTACATCCAAGGAATGCAGCGCCCTTTCCTTGTCGTTGCTGGGATTAGGACATAGAGAAGGCAGAACAATGTCCTGAATCAGATGAAAGGCAGAGACCACCTAAGGAAGAAAATCCAGCTTGAAACGAAAGACCACCTTGTCCTGATGCCTTTCGAAGTACGGAGCTTTAATGGACAAAGCTGCCAACTCAGAAACACGCCTAACCGAAGTGATAGCCACCAAAAAGGCCACCTTTTGAGTAAGTGAAGACAAAGCAACCTCATTCAAGGGCTCAAACGGAGGACCCTGAAGAGCAGAAAGAACCAGGTTCAAATCCCAAACTGGAACAAAGGGCTTCCTAGGAGGCCGTACATGCGTAACTCCTTGGAAAAAGGTCTTGACCAAGGGATGAAGTGCAAAGGACCTTTGGAAGAACACCGCCAGGGCAGAAACCTGCCCCTTCAAGGTACTAAGTTGGAGCCCCAGATCCAGACCATGTTGAAGAAACTCCAGGATTCTGGAAATGGAAAACTCCCGACAAGGGAACGACCTACCTTCACACCAGTCAATATAGGACCTCCAGGTCCTATAGTAAATAGTAGAGGAAGGTCGCTTCCTGGCGCTAATAAGAGTCTGAATCACCGCGTCAGAAAGACCTTCTTCCTTCAAGATGGCGGTTTCAGCAGCCACGCTGTCAAAGCCAGCGATGGTAAATTGGGATAGCGTAGCCGACCCTGGGTGAGCAGGTCCGGCAGTAGAGGCAGAACGAACTGATCCCCTGCCAGTCTTACCAGGTCTGCGAACCAAACCTGCCTTGGCCACCTTGGAGCCACCAGAATCGCCGACGCTCCCTCCAGGGCCAGCTTGCGCACCACTCTGGCTACCATTGGAAACGGAGGGAACAGGTAAAGAAACCCCAGATCCCTCCAATTCAGAGACATGACATCCACTGCCAGAGCCAGTGGATCCTGCGAGAGAGACACAAATACCGGAAGTTTGTGATTGTGACGAGAGGCAAAGAGGTCCACCGCCGGGAACCCCCACCTGAGGCAAAATGAACGAAACACCTGGGGACTGAGAGACCACTCCCCCTGACGAGAGGAGGCCCTGCTCAGAGAGTCCGCCTCCGTGTTCTCCACTCCCGGAATGTAGACTGCTGAGATACACGGGACGTGGCTCTCCGCCCAATCCAGAATCAAAGATACTTCCCTGAGGGCACTCCTGCTGCGAGTCCCTCCCTGGTGATTGATGTAAGCAACCGCCGTCCGGTTGACCGACCGAACCTGAACTGGCAGGCCCTGCAACTGATGAGTCAAGCGAAATAGAACCAACCTGATGGCTCTTAATTCCAGAACAATGATGGGCTCGTGGGCCTCCTGCGGGCCCCACAGACCCTGAAACTGAAGATCCTTCCAAACACACCCCCAACCTGACAGACAGGCATCCGTGGTGACCGTCTCCCAACACGGCGCCAGAAAATATCTGCCCTTCAACAGATTGGCAGACCCCAGCCACCATTGCAGGGATTGACGGACTCGGGGGGTCATCTGGAAGGACTGATCCAACAATAGCGGAGACTTGTCCCAAACCTTCAACAGATGAAGCTGGAGGGTCCTTGTGTGAAACTGCGCAAAGGGAACTGCCTCGAATGAGGCCACCATCAACCCCACCAGCCTCATCCCTAGCCGGATGGCCGGACGAGGGGCCGACACGAGAAGGCGAACCAACTCCTGAATCAAAAGAATCTTGGCCTGGGGCAGAAACACCCTGGCCTGCGAAGTGTCCAAAGACATTCCCAAAAAGGTCACAACCTTGGACGGAGAAAGAGAGGACTTGGGGTAGTTGATCACCCAACCGAACCTCTCCAGAGTGGATACCACCGTTCTGGTGTCCAACTCCGCTTGGTTGAAGGAAGAAGCCATAATCAGAAGATCGTCCAAATAGGGCACAATGCGGATACCCTGAACCCTGAGTAGAGCCATCACCCCCCGCCAGCACCTTGGTGAACACCCGAGGAGCTGAGGTGAGACCGAAAGGGAGTGCCACAAACTGAAAATGCCGATCCTCCACCACGAACCTGAGAAACCTCTGGTGTGCTGGAAAAATCGGAACGTGTAGGTAAGCGTCCTTGATGTCTATGGACGTCAGAAAGTCTCCCTGACGAAGAGAGTGGATAGCCGAACGCAGCGTTTCCATGCGGAATTTCCGCGGCCGGATGAACCTGTTGAGAAACTTCAGATCCAAGATGGGTCGGACCGATCCGTCCTTCTTGGGTACCGTGAACAGATTGGAATAAAAAACCCCTGCCCTGGTCTGAAAAGGGCACTGGGCAAATGACATCCATGTCCAGAAGACTCTCTACTGCCACCAGGAGCCCCTGCGCGGCCAGAGGTTCCGAAGGCACCCAAGACCTGAAAAATCTGGAAGGGGGGCGGAGCTCGAACTCCAGCTTGTAACCGGAAGGCACCACTTCCCGGATCCATCTGTCCGAGACCTCCTGATCCCAGACCTGGGAGAAGTGTCGCAGCCGTCCCCCCACCCGCATGGAAGGCGCCCCCCGAAAGGGACGGCGTTGTTTCTTGCGTTGAGGTAACCTACCACCCTTGGTGACAGAATCCAATTTCTCTCCAAAGAGCCGCAATCCAACAAAAGGTAGAGCCGTCAGCGACTTTTTGGACATAAAATCGGGCGCCCACAGGCGCAACCACACCGACCGCCGAATAGTCACCAGCAGAGCCGACGTCCTACCACACATCATCAAAGTGTCATCCAAGGCGGCTAATACAAAAGACAAAAACAACTCACACCGTTTAAGGCCAAGGAACTCGTCACTACCAGGACGAAGCCCGGCAGAAGTCAACAGGTCCCTGACCACGGACCTGGCGGCCACCACCATCAGCGCCGAAGCGCAAACGGGCCGCATGGCTGACCCAACGCTAGCAAAACCATGACAAGCCAGCTGGTCAATGCGTTTATCCTCTCCATCTTTGAGGGTGGAACAATCAGGATTATTTAAGAAGTGTTGGACAACCCCAAAACCGGTGCATCCACCTCGGGGGGGGGGGATGCCCAACGCTTAACCGTATCCGAAGGGAAGGGATATTTCTTATCCCACCCCCGAGGAATACCAGGGAGCCGAGCCGGCCTGTCCCATTCCTTAGCAATAATTTTGTCAAAGTGTCTTTGATTAGGAAATTCCAAGCGCGGCCTGGATTCCTCAAAAAAAAACCTCACCCTTCTGCTGTGGAGCCTCCTCAGGAGGAGAATAGCCAAAACTTCAAACATCTGAGCCAGAGTGTTAGGAGTATCCGAGGATCTCCCCAAGTCCCCCAGCTCAGCATCAGCGCCAACAAACTGCTGATCGTCTGAATTATCAGAGTCCTCATAAACCTCCCCTTCCTCTAGCGGGGAATAATCAGAAAAGTCCAAATTATTAACATCATCAAAATCATCCACCGGCGGAGCCGGCGACAAGTGCTTTCTCTTAGCCGGAGCCTCACGGACGGCCGAGCTGGAAATTAATTTTTCAAGGTTGGCCAATCTGGCGCACATCTCAGAGTGTATCTCCCTACCCATGACAACGTCACACGGGGTGCGTATCAAGCTGGGAGGAGGAGAGGAAGCGACCGGCGGTGCTGACCCAGACGCCTGGGGTTCGGACTGCCGCGTAATAGTTTGCTGTGCACAAAGTATACACAGAAGTACATCATCCCCAGTAATGGATACCCCACACAACATACACTTCCGGAATTGCCCGGAGGGGATCCCGAGCCCAGTATCCGGGGATGCCTCCATATGGTGAACTTGTGCGTAGTCGCTATGACCAAGGGAATTACGCGTATAAGCAACCCGGGATGCCCCTTTAATGTCCCAAGTGGGAGGATTTGAAATAGGTAAAAGGTAACCCAGGGACCCTAGGACCGGGAGAACCCCCTAAACCTAACGTAGGTCTACCTGAGAGACACAACAGAAAGGGCTATCAGCAAATAGAAAAATACACAGAGAATAAAAAAGATATGGGGCCCACAGGGCCACTCACAGTGCCTCTTCTTCCAAGATGGCGTCCATCACACAGGAGCCAGCAGCAGCAGTAGCACGGAGGAAGACAGGAGAAGGGGGGCATGGCCAGCGCAGAGAGCGAAAGTATCCATGGCCCCGCCCCCCCTCCATTGCACGGCCAGGCTCCGCGGCAGCGCCTGCCGAACGGGGGCAGGCCTCGGCGTCCCGCCGAAAGCCCGGTCCCGCCCCCTCCAACACACGCGTGAGGGGAGATCTGCCCTCACGACACAAACGGCACAAGGACCGGTGCCGCAGCGGTATGCGGCGGCTGCGGTGCCGGTCAACAGAATGGCAGACCCAGAACAGACCGCAAGAAAGGAGGGGGGCGGGCCGCGGCGACGCTCCGACGCCCGGCCCCGCCCCCCTACTCCGGTATGTGAGGAGAAACTCCTCACCCGCACGCCGCAAGTGACAGGGCACCGGCGCCGCGGTAATGGCGGCGACCGCGGCGCCGGTGCATGTAAAGCATCACACAGGCGGGCCGCGGCGTATCAAGTCCGCGCCCGGCCCCGCCTCCAATTACCAGGCTGAGGAGAGGGATCTCCTCAGCCAGCACGAAAGTAAAAGCACTACACTACACAATAAAAGCCCCTAAACGCCCCCCCACCCCCACAAGGAGAAGGGCAACTGCAGAGGGGGACACTACCTGGGGTAAGGGGCCAAGGGACAGGGCATCCCAAACCGGGGTCACCAGCCCGGAAAACCGCCTACCCTTTGGTACAGGGTCTCACGGTGGAGCTTAGCTCCTGAGCACCTAATGTGCTGTTCTACCCTCGCCCAGACCTCAGCCAAGGCTGGGAGGCATGTATGGTAATAAAAAAGAGGGATCTGGGCGGAAATAGGAATCAAAAGCGGTCCGGGAAGGACCCGGCTACCTCAATTCCCCCTGTGCAAGGAGGAGGCATCATCTTCTGACTTGCTCGCCGACTGCAGAGATGGAAAACTGGGTAATGAGTGGGAGGTCCCAGGTATTTATGGATCAGGGAGGGGCTTTCTTTTTGCTATCATCTCTGCAGAACGCCCTCTTCAGGTCGGTAATACCCACATGTTATGGATATCTTGAAGCGGGGTGTGTGACATACTTAGAATAATTTATTAATTTAAAAAGAAAATTCATTACTCACCTCTGGTTGTCAGCTCCTGTGTCTCTTGCCAATCCGATCATAGATGTCGTGAGGCAGGGCATAAGAGGATCTCCTGCCTCTCTCCTCCTCTTGCCAGGGGTTAATAGCCACAGGGAGCCAGGATGACGCCCGCAGGGGTGACGTCATCCGCCTGATCCAGCCGGATCGAACAAGGGGTCAGGTGAGTGTTTTTTTTTTTTTACTTTTCTTTCACAGAAGGGGCTAAGGGGGTGGAAATCAGAATCGATACTATGGCGAAAGAATAGATTCTGGTATCGCCGAATGAAATATTGCGATACTTGACAGAATCAATTTTTTCTGACACCCCTACAAGGTTCCACTGCACGCTAGCAACCCGCCACGCCAGTATGACATAGGCATCATGTAACAGCCTGTATCATATTGTGGAGCTGCTTAGATGTCAAGGAGCCGCATGCAAGAGACAGGACTTGAAAGTAAGTGAGCCAATCGCTGCACACTCTGAAGCAGCACCTGTCTGCCCTCAAGCCCTCTATGAAATTAGCAAATATTAACATTTTTTTTTTTTACTAAGTGACACCCACTAGGAAAATGGGGGTGGGTTTGGGCTGCCCTATTATGATAGCACATTCAGTTTTGGAATGAAAATGAAGAACAAGTATATATTGTTTAGGGAAAAATAGGAAATCCCCTGAAAATAAGCCCTAGCACATCTTTTGGGACAAAATTGAATAAAAGACCATCTTATTTTTGGGGAAAACACAGTATATGCAGATAGAGACAGTGCACATTGCTGCTCAAAAATGTTCAACTTATAATTGAAAAACAAATTCCTCTTATTAATATGAGGAAATATTGCTGCTTCAGAGCTGCTGCATGGAGGGACAGAAGCACAGCTGGAGATGTCAGCTTTATTCTTTACACTATACGGACATCATTACATCATTTTATTTTAGGAACTCCTTGCTCTGACTTGATGAAGGCCTGATTAAAGTGAGGAGAAGTCACACATACCCCCATGTCTGGCAAGAACAAGGCTATAAATGAGTCTGCTGAATCAGCCATCTTCTGTAATTCAGCTAATGCTCAGTGTGGCCATAAGCCTAAAACTACAGAAGCATTATACTGAGCAATACTAATGAAAAGTCATTCTAATGAACAATATATAAAGTATGGCAGCCATGCGCAGGGAACACATTACCTCCATAGGAAACAATGGAAACCTCTGCACAGGGATAAATGACCTGCTTTCATCTCAGGACCCCGGAATCTAAGAGCTTCTCTCATGGGACTATGTGGTGAATGTTTGCTGAATACTCAGCATCCAGGGGCATACATAGGTTTCACAAGGCCCCATAGAAAAAGGTATAGCACCCCCCAAAAAAGGGCTTACCTTCCCCAGCATTAAAGTGACCAAAACCACCCGGCACTCAATGCGAAAAGACTCCAGGGCCTGGGCAAAGCACTACCCAGGGGCATCCCGATTTGAAAAGCTGTGTGAAACCTCCTGCATCGCCGATAATCTTACCTTTCCTCAATCTCATATTGCATGTGCAGGCCTCAGGCAGCATCCACTGCACAACTCCATATTATGTGCACACCCTCATGGGGCATTTTGTGCATAGCCGAAGGGAACAGCAACAGGGAGGTGCCCAAAGGTCAATTCACTCACCACTGTTTGCCATGCTGATTGCAGGAGAGCCTGTGCATGTGCCATGGGAGTGGGGAGCGGTGCACACATGGGTGTATCCCAAACCAGGTCTGTGGTTTTATTGTGTTGCTATTCTAAGCAACGTTGGCTCTGGCACTGTTATTTTCTATGATATTGCCCAAATCAAGATTGGAGGTGTGGGTGGGGTTCTTGCGTCTCCTGGCACTGACAGGTTGCAGGGTGCGAGTCTTATGCACAAATGCACAGAGAAACCCTAAGAAACAAAAAAGGTTGATGGCAGAAAGAGACCATATGGTCCATTTAGTCTGCCCTTATGCGCTTATGATCTCTTTATCTTTGGATAGATGGATGCTTATCCCAGGCATGTTTAAATTCACTTACTGTTGATTTTTCAACTCCCTCTGCTGGACGTTTGTTCCACCACCTTGTGTGCTGGTGCGTACCGCGCATCAGTGCAAACACAGCAGTGGATGGGCATAGCCTTGCAAAATTGTGCCCGGCGGTCCTTTGTTCGCACATACACCCCTTGTACCACGGAAAAAAAATGTGATTGGGGGCATGTGCCACTAAATGATGTCCGTAAGACACAGACACCTCAATTTTACTAGCCCCCACCAACTCCGACTCCAATAATAAGTAATTGGTACTGCATTTACTGTGGTAAAATGATAACATGGGTTTTTTTCCTACCACTATATAAGCAATGGGGATAATTATAAAGCATATTTATTTGAATACAATTTCTGAACAAATAACTTTAAAATGGACTAAAACCCAGGATTTTGACTACCCTGGGTTTTGGTCCTTGCCCCCCAGGTCGCCCTATACACTTACCTTGTTTCCCGGTCCAACGGCACATCCGTGCTGGCGGCCGCATCCGCTGCTTCCCTCAAACAGGGAATTCACAAATGCCTGGCACGCGCCCTGCTACAGGGACAGCGGGGATGCGGCCGCAGCTCGGGCATATGCCGTTGGACCGGGAAACAAGGTAAGTGTATGGGGCGACCTGGAAGGGGTTTTACACAGTGAGGCATCCCGATTTTGGATGCCCCAGGAGGAGGGAAACTATTGTCCCAAGAATCTTATAGATTCCCGGACCATTTGATGTGGGTTTTGGTCCATTTTAAATTACTCAACTAATACTACTCAAAAAACTCCATTCCAACTTTAAAGCTAAACAAAACCCACCAGCGGCCGGGTTGAAATCTAAAAGATTCCAGGGCCGGTCACTGGCTTTCCGAACCAGCCATTTAGATAGGACATTGAAATCAATGAGAGCATTTTGCAGAAAGAGGTAAACATGGCAAATGGCCCTCATTGGCTGTGCGTCCGCGTATGTGCCATTGTAGCGTGGGGGAGTTGATTTGTTTGGGGCTTTCTAGGGAGTTTCCCACAGATTCAAAAGGCCTCTGGAGAATAGAGCAAAACCCAGGAAAGTCAAATTCCTTGGTTTCGTGTCGTTATGAGTAAACATGAGCACTGCAAAGCATAGATCTATAAAGTATAATTCTGTTAATTATTGTTAATATTGTTAGTGTAAATTATTGTATATAGTTTTGCTGTTCTAAAGTTTACATTCCATATTTCTTTGTCTCTTGTCAGAACAATAGTCTTGTATGCACATAACTAGTGAAATGGTGAAATTAAATGATTCTGATTCATAACTGTAAACAGCACAGGAACTGCCCCTGATCACAACGCGCTTTGGTTCGGGCACCAGCACCATCAAAGCTGAAGTAAGCGTTTTATACTATATATATGGCAATGATCAAGCTAACTTGAGAAAGGGGGATGAAGTCTGCATTACCTCCAAACCATTTTCTATCAACTTCAGCAACCAATAAAGCAACCAATAAAGAAATGCCAACGACTCGCTAACTACAGACACCACAGCGTCAGGTTCTTGTGGTTGGGCCTGAGGTTCCATTTCACTATATTAATTCAAACCAATAAAGCTTACAACGTGTGCCACAGAGAAAAGGCAGGGCCTAAAGGTTACTTACCAGGCTCTAAATTGACCCCATAGTAGCAATGCTGGTAATGTATTGTATCCAGGGGTCCCAGACTGTCAAGAATGTCTAATGAGTATCATGGAGGATACCTTTTTTCATTTATTAATATACTGTTAATTCTTCTTCCTTCATTATATGGAATAAATCGTTTTTTTCCAGGATTTGGCTATTGCCCGTTTTGCCACCAGTAGTATAAATGTCAGCAGTTGGAATTGGGTTTTAGGATATTTTGGCATGCAACAGGGCCACCCATGGGTCTTTGCTTACACTGTTTCGAGACTCTATAGCATAAGTGACCAATCCTTTTGGATTTCCATATAGCCGGCTGTATATCAATGTCTGACTGTGGATAACTTCAACTCTGCATCTGTGTGGAGATCTGCAAAATCTGGCCTGTTGGTGGCCCTTGAGGAGGAGCAGGTGTGTTTCACAGGAATAAGAAACAAATAGGATACTGAAGAAGACATACTCTCCATCCGTATCCATTAGGACAGGACCACACTAACTGAAATATGGCCATATCTCCTGAGGGGCACAGAAAACCACCCAATATGGTTCGGAAGAAGCACTGGTCAGCGAGATTGTTTTTAAAGAGGAAGTTCAAGCTCTTTGTTACCCCCCCCAGCAACCCCTCCCCCATACCAAACCAGATTTGGACATTAAAAATCTCACAATATTGTCGCAATCCTCCCCCAATGCTTGCAGGGCTCTGCATGGCAGCCATAGTGACAGTTTGACTTTAGCGACAGACCAGTACAGTCAAACTGCTTGACGAGATTGGATGACTGACTGTCACTCAAGGTCAAAGCTTCAGCTTCCATGCAGGCTGCCTGCCCCACAGTGAGTTGTTTTTTATGTTGCACTCAGATCATGCTTCGCAAATGGGGAGGGAGGGGTGGATGAAGTGTTATAAATGCTTGCCCTAGACTTTTACGAGTGCTAAAATCTATATGATAATGAAATCACTAAGAATGCAACATGACAATAAACACTTTTAGAAATGCGTATAGATATACATCGTCAAAGAGGAACAACACACAGGAATTTCTCTTTCCCCTGTGGTGTTCCTCTGTGCGCCAGCATCCCAAATTGAGATGCCCCGCTGTGTGTATCCCCCCAGGTGACCCCATTTCACTCACCTTCCTTCCACTCCCACGGCGCACACTTGGAAGAGAGCGAGTGCGCTGGCTGGCTGAGCGCAGACACTGCCAATCAGCATGCTCGCTGTCACTCGGCTCCCTTCGCCAGCTGCATTCCCCGCCCACCTTGCAGCCGTAGCATACCCACGCTGCCTATTCAGAAAGGCCAGGCACAGCTAGAGGCGAGGGCTCCAGTAGGTAGTGAGTGAAACTGGCAAATGTGGGGTGCTCACACAGCGGGGCATCCCAATTCAGGATGCCCCAAGGAGTGGATCTCAGGCATCCCTGGAGTCTTCTAGACTGCAGGGCCTCCGATGTTCCTCTTAAAGGGGACCAAAACCGGTCCTGGAGTCAGGAGACTCCCCCCAGGGCATTCCGAACTGGGATGGCCTGCTCTGTTAAACCCACTGAATCGATCGCAAATATTACCTTTCAGACAAGCTTACAGCGCATGCCAGCATCACTCGCATCCCGAAGGTGCACAGCCGAAGGTTGCGAGCGACGCAGCACGCCACTGATGTGTGCGGCTGTGGCTTCTATTCAGCTTCTCCAGCTGCACATTAATATTCAAGGCCGGAGAAGCTGACTGGACGAGCAGTGCGTATGCACCGAAGACAGGCAACGGTGGGGTTTCACACAGAGGGGCACCACAAACCAGGGTGCATCCGGGGGGCAGAAAAAAACCCGGGATAGCGAAAATCCATGAAACTTAAACCTCTAAACTGCTAAAAACAGACTCCCACAAAGCAGCTTCAGCCCGGTCTGCCACAAGGAAGCCTTCTAGTTTCAGAGTTTCCATGTTGGGGACACTCACTGAGCCACGACTCTCAGCGATCACTGGATCGATCACTGTGCTTTATCCATTCATAGCAAAGATGCCACAGTGACTGACATGAGAGGCAGGACGGCGCACAAGACCACGGAAGACCAGTTCTCAGAAACTGGAAGATTTCTGAGCACCTGCTGCACAGGAAAGAAGGTGTCTTTTTGGGGGTGTTTTTGTGTTTAATAACACTCAAACTTTGTTAGCCCCTCCAAGCCAGTTACATCAGATAGGCAACAGGATTGTAAAAGGGCAACAATAAAAAGTCTGGTAGATGCATACTGAGAGGCCGATTTATTAATAGCGCCAGGTAGCGACAGATGAGCGACAGTAGCGCCGGGTAGTATTCGCTGTGCTTGGCGGTTGTTCGGCTGTTGACAGCGACTCAGTCGGTGTGCGGTAATGTTGAATACGGGGTTAGGAGTCGCTGTTTGACAGGTTCCGCACTGTATGGGAGCGCATGACAGCGAACGGCCATAGCGAACGGCTCCCAGCATATTCATTAACAAATCACGCTCAAATTCTCGCGCTGTAAAATGCATGTTTAAACCCCAGAGCGCTGGCGGCGATGTGTTAAAAGTAGTTTTTTAACCCCCAAACAACCTTATTCTTGGAAAAAAATAATAAACAAGTTTTTATAAACATTTTGTAATATGAATACATTAATATCAGACCTGTAATATCAATTCTGCACAAATTTTTTTTTTTTTTTACCTTAAAAAAAAAAAAAATAACATAACATTGCAGAAGTGGTCACCGAATTTTTGACATTTAAAAAAAAAAAAACATTAATATCAATTAATTATGAATATTTAAAGATTGCTCCATTGAAATGCATTGGAGAGCGCCAGGTAGCAAGAGGTCATACCTGGCGCTGTGATGGGATTAGCAGCGGCGCTGTTCGCTGAAGTATGCAACATGATGAATCCCGCGCTAGCCGACGCTCTCGCCGGCGCTAGCCTCATTTAGCATGATAAATGCGTGATTGTGTTCGCAATCTGGCGTTCTGGAGTCGGTAGCCGCCGATAGCTGGCGCTACCTGGCGCTAGTGAGACACTACCTGGCGCTATCCCTTGATAAATAAGGCCCTTAGTTCCTGAGTGGGAGAAAAGCCCAGTGGGAGGATAGATATAAAGCAGAGCTACTTGAACCAGTTGCCTCCCACCCAGACAGCTGTTCAATTTCAGCCACTTAGTGGAGGGTCCTAGTTCAAGGACAGAGAGTAACGTGAGGAAGTAGGATAGAAAGTAACTAGCAGAGGAAGTGACACTTGAACAATTGAGACGCCACTTGGTGGAGAGAGTAGCATGATAGAAGGTCAGGGTGAAAGCAGACCAGACATTGTTGGATGGGGGGGGGGGGTCTTCGGGGATGGGAGAGACACAAAGGAAAGAAGGAAGGGGGTAATACAAGGGATAAAGTCAGTTCCGGGGTCAATCACATGAAGTAAAACAGTTATGTGAGCCCCAATGACTTACATAACATTAGGGATAACATTAGGGAATCTCACCAGAAGTACAGTATAGAAGCCCGGCTGCGTCTCCCACTGCTTGAGCTGCTCCTCCGCCGGTTTTAGTACAGAGGAGTCTTGGCTGGCTGCCTGTGTCAGAACCTGCAGAACAACACCACTGGCACTGTGGATATCCATAAGTAACCTGTGAAATGTTAAAAATACAGAGGGAGTTCGTCAGTTTGACAATGATAACGGACCACTAAAGCCACATGTGGCTTACAAACCCCTTTTTATGGCTCATGGGCTGTCTGGGACTAACCTAGAGTTGGTCAGAGGGAGAAGTGCGCTAGCTTACCAGCAGCTTCCAGCTTAGACATAGAAACATATAAGGCTGATGGCAGAAAGTGACCATATGGTCCATCTAGTCTGCACTTATATGTGTATGTTCTCGTCATCTTAGTATAGATGGTTGCTTATCTCAAGCATGTTTTTTTCAACTCTCTCTGCTGGAAGTTTGATCCAAGCATCTACTTTTCTGTAAAATAATATTTTCTAATGTTGCTCCTCATCTCCCCTCTGACTAGCTTCAGGTTGTGCCCCTTGTTCTATTATTAAGTTACTTCTTAAAAACACTTCCATCCTGAACCATATTCAATCCTTTCACATATATAAAGGTTTCAATCATGTCCCCTCTCTCCCTTCTTTCCTCCAGACTGTACAAATATAGTTCTTTATGTCTCTCCTGATATGTTTTTAGTTTAAGTCCTTTCACCATTTTTGTTGCCCACCATTGGACCCGTTCTATTGAGGTAGGTAAGGTTTCCAGAACAGCACACAGTATTTTAGCTGAGCTCTATACAGCGGCATCACAACCGCCCTCTTCCTACTGGTGATGCCTCGGGCTATGCAGCCGAGCATCCTGCTTGCTTTTCCTATTGCCTGGCTACACTGTCCACTCATCTTGCAGCTATCAGTGATTAGTATCCATAAATCTCCTCCAAAGTCATGGCAGCACACAATACAGTACTGCCCATCAGGCACTCGGGGTGGGGATTCCTTGTACCCAAGTGTATGTTTTTACATTTAGAGACATTAAGCTCCAGCTTCCAATCTTTTATTCAGTAAAGCTAAATCAGTTTCCATGTTGCAGACAACTCCAGGAATTTCTACCATATTACTCACTTTTGTATCATCAGTTACCTACCAAGCCTTCTTCTTTGTCACTTACAAACATATTAAAAAGAATGGGGCCTAGGACAGAGCCTTGCGGTATATAACACTTGAAACTCGCCTTTCTTCAGATTGCACTCCATTAACAACAATATGCCGTACCTATCCTTGAAGTGGAGCAAAACCCAGTAATTTGACTCTCTGTTTTTTTTTCCTGCCCCCACCCCACAGAGGTGTTCAGGGGGGTTTCATACAGAGCGGCATCTCAATTTGGGATGTCACATTGTGTGAAACTCCCTAGAATTCTGCTTTTATCTCACCTCTTCCTGGTTCAGAGGTTAGGCCCGTCTGTCGTGACTTTGGGGGGGGGGGGGGGGGGGGTTGACATTATTTATATATATATATATATATATATATATATATACACACACACACATTCACTCACATAAATTATAACCAGACAATACTGTGATCTTTTGTTCTCCATTGGCTGTAGCTTGTGACCATCTCTCAGTGCTTACTGTGGCTCTCAAGGTTTGGGACCTCTACTTAGGAGCATAAGTTACCCGGGGACAGAGAGAACTCAGCAACATACAGAGTACATACAGTGCATGAGCATGAGGGTACATTACAGTGTAAGCTCTTCTATTCTAGAGGCTGATGACAATAGTGTTGTGAAGATATATATATATATATATATATATATATATATATATATATCAATGTATAACTACACTGTAGTGTAGAAACAATATTAGAGTAAAGGCAACTATATCTCTCTCTCATTCATAGAGATAGATAGAGATATCTATATATATATATCTCTATCTATTTATCTCTCTCTCTATCTATATCTATATCTATATCTCTCTCTCTATCTATATCTCTCTCTCTCTCTCTCTCTCTATCTATATATCTATATCTATATCTATATATATCTATATCTATATCTATATATATCTATATCTATATATATCTATATATCTATATATATATATCTATATATATATATATATATATATATATATATATATATATATCTATATATCGGGTCCCCACACACCCAAAAAAGTTACCAAGACTAAAGAAAAAAAGTGGCACTACCCTCTAAGAATACTAGTATCAATGATTTTATTGAAAATACATATTGTTACAAAAAAGACACAAGACAATACGTGTTAAAAACACATTACACATACACAATAGACAGCAGGGGGCGCCAGCATTCCATCTAAGAATTCATAGTATTACAATTACATATATACAATGCCAAAAGCTGGAAATGTAATGGAAAGTATATCAGTGCTTTTTTGGTAAGAGAAAAAATATACTAATGCTAAACACCTCTACTTAGAATTAATTATATACAGTTTGTGCGAATCGTGCAAAAAATGTGCAAAATAGCCATATATAGATACAAACAATAAAGTGCCTATGCAAAACAATCCATCTATCTTACAAGACTATCAGGACCAGCCAAGGTAATTGAAAGAGACATAGAACAAATGATAAAAATGTACAAACCAACTGAGCCTTCCCCCGTCAGTATACCTGCCAACGCGTGTCATAACATGCACCCGTTACTTCCTCAGGACGAGAATCTCGGATGGCTGATGATAATGATCATGATCGGCATTGTAAACACAAAGAGTCTAATAGGACAGCGCTGCTGCATAGGTCAGAGCAATATAAAGGTACAGTAACAGTGCAAAAGTGAGTGGGAGCATTAGAGTGTAAGCTCCTGTGGTGCAGGGTCTAATAGGACAGCGCTGCTGTATAGGTCAGAGCAATATATAGATAGAGTAACAGTGCAGGAGTAAGTGGGAGCATTGAAGTGTAAGCTCTTGTGGTGCAGAGCCTGATAGAGCAGCACTGCGGTATATGTCAGTGTTATATAAATGTACAGTGCAGGAGTAAGTGGGAGCATTGAAGTGTAAGCTCCTGTGGTGCAGAGCCTAATAGAGCAGAGCACTGCGGTATATGTCAGTGATATATAAATGTACAGTGCAGGAGTGAGGGGGGGCATTAGAGTGTAAGCTCCTGTGGTGCAGAGCCTGATAGAGCAGCACTGCGGCATATGTCAGTGATATATAAATGTACAGTGCAGGAGTGAGGGGGGGCATTAGAGAGTAAGCTCCTGTGGTGCAGAGCCTGATAGAGCAGCACTGCGGCATATGTCAGTGATATATAAATGTACAGTGCAGGAGTGAGGGGGGCATTAGAGTGTAAGCTCCTGTGGTGCAGAGCCTGATAGAGCAGCACTGCGGTATATGTCAGTGATATATAAATGTACAGTGCAGGAGTGAGGGGGGGCATTAGAGTGTAAGCTCCTGTGGTGCAGAGCCTGATAGAGCAGCACTGCGGTATATGTCAGTGATATACAAAGGTACAGTGCAGGAGTGGGGGGGGGGGATTAGAGTGTAAGCTCCTGTGGTGCAGAACCTGATAGAGCAGCACTGCGGTATATGTCAGTGATATATAAATGTACAGTGCAGGAGTGAGGGGATTAGAGTGTAAGCTCCTGTGGTGCAGAGCCTGATAGAGCAGCACTGCGGCATATGTCAGTGATATATAAATGTACAGTGCAGGAGTGAGGGGGGGCATTAGAGTGTAAGCTCCTGTGGTGCAGAGCCTGATAAAGCAGCACTGCGGTATATGTCAGTGATATATAAATGTACAGTGCAGGAGTGAGGGGATTAGAGTGTAAGCTCCTGTGGTGCAGAGCCTAATAGAGCAGAGCACTGCAGTATATGTCAGTGATATATAAAGGTACAGTGCAGGAGTGAGGGGGGGCATTAGAGTGTAAGCTCCTGTGGTGCAAATCCTGATAGCCTGGGGGGACACGTGTATGAGACCGCCGAGTAAAGGGAAACATACAAATAGAGGGATGGGGAGCCCTGGTGCCATGTGAGGGGCACCCAGTAACACACGTGACCTGCCAGTCTGGAGTTTCCGCCTCCTCTAATAGCCAGGGTATCCCCTCTATGTTGGCCTGAGAAAGGGCACCTTCCACCCCAGGCTGGTACTGTCTCCCACCCGCACCCCGTCACTTACCGCGCCTTTCTTTTTCCCTGGCGCAATTCAGTCTTGGTCGCAGAGAACTACAACTCCCGGCATGCGAAGGGAGGGCGCTGTGACGTCTCATGTGTGCGACGCCCGGGTAGCAGCAGGAGCAGCAGTAGGCACGCTGTGAGGCAGCAGGGGAGGCCTTCACCATGCCGAAAGTGCGAGCGGAGAAAAAGAGCCGCAGGCACCAGGAGATCAAGAGCCAGGGTGCAGGTAACCCATAGCAACCGCCTGCACCACATGGGCCCTTGTTGCCAATCACATTTTAGTATTACTTCTCAGGCTCGCTCTGGCTTCCCTGAGCATCACTTCCAATTTTTCATACAAGATAGACTTGCTGTGTTGTTCAGTGCCAGCAGAGTGCTGGTACTTGTAGTTCCCCCAGTGAGGGATGTGCTCGGCTTTGCTTGCCTGTGTCCTGTCACCTTAAAGCGGACCTAAAACCCGGGGACGCGACTAGACTTACACCGTATTACCTCTTCCTAGAAAGGCTGCATCGGACAGGGGACAGGAAACGGCTGTACACGCATGTGTCAGTCTTTAAAAGGAGACCTACTTTGCTGCAGTGTGCAGATATTTCCTGGTTACCCCATCATGACCCCCTATAGATTATGTGTGTATAAAACCAACTGGAGATTGAAAGTCCAGGCAATTCCGTGACTCCGGGGCATTCCAATTAGGAAAGCACTGCTTTGTGAAACCCGCCTGTTATTTGTAATGATCAAGTGGGCTGCATGTGCCGGTTGTGGCTTTCCCCAGCGGATTTGCGTACCCACGCCAGATAATTCTGAATGCCCGCTGCGCGGCAGCTAGAGGACAGCACCAAGCAGGGGGTGCCTGGCGCTCAGTTCATGCAGAATAGATTGCCGGAGGATGCAATAAGTTCTGATTGGCTGGTGTCACTCCTATCTACAATCTATTCTGATTGGAGGAGAGCCCATGCATGTGCCAGGGATCTCCAGAGAGGTAAGAATATCAAGCAACCCGTGGTTTCACACACAGGGGCATTTCTGGACAGAATGCTCTAGTAAAGCGGCCCAAAACCTAGCATAGTTGAAAAACTAGGTTTTGGCTCAATTTAAAGCGGACCAAAACCCAGTGCGAACAGCCCAGGAATCTATAAGATTTCCGAGCCAATCGATGTCCCCCCCCGGGCATCCAAAATTGGAATGCCCGGCTGTGTGAAACCCCCCAGGTCACCCCACGCGTGAGCCGTGGCCGCATCCTCGCTATCCCTCTAGCAGGGAGCGTGCCCGCACCAGGCATTTGTGAGTGGCCGGCACGGGCACTCTCCCATTAGAGGGAAGCTTGGCCTTAGACGAAGGCTTAGACGCTGTGACGTCAGCGACGCCGAGTGCGCTGATTGGATGAAAGGCCACGCATGCTCTGTAAGACCCCGAGGAGGTGAGTTGCGCTCGGCGATCTGGGGGGGTTTCAGACAACGGGGCACCCTCATCGGGGTGCCTTGGGGGAAAGGACCAAAACCCAGGATAGTCAAAATCCTGGGTTTTGGTCCACTTTAAAGCACACCAAATCCCAGGTTTTTCACTCACCTGGGTTTTTGTCCACTTTATTGTGGGATCTCCTCCAATCAGAGAGCTCTGCTGTCCTCTGATTGTCTGTCTCCTGAGCCAGCCTGTAGGGAGTAGCAGAACATTTGCCCAATGCATTGCATGACAATGTTAAAGTGATACTGCAGGCAAAGATAACAGTTACACCATTGTGTTTGGCAGTGTCCTAAACTGTTTTCCATTTTTAAATTAAAGCAGAAATGGCCGAGATATCGAGGTTTACAGGTTCAGCCAATGACATTCTCTTTTTCATCCTGTCCCCCCCATCAGCTCAGCAAAGTGGGACAGGATTGCTGGTCCCTCCCTCCTCCTTCTTCTGCAGATTCATCACATTGCTGTCAGTGCAGACAGCTGATTATTATGCAGCATCACAGATCAAAGGGCCACACCCACTTTTTTCAGATGGAAAATCATAAGCTGAACTTGTAAACCGCCACCATCTTGGCCATTTCTTCTTCAATTTAAAAAGGGAAACCAGTTTAGGACAGTGTCAAATATAACTCAACACAATGGTGTAACAATTACCTTTGCCTGCAGTAGCACTTAAAGAGGAACAATACACCTGTTTTTCACTTTTTGGGGTGGTGTTCTGCTCAGTTGGGACATCCTGAATTGGGATGGCTCGCTGTGTGTATGCCCCTAGGTCACTCACCTTCCTGCCACTTCCACAACGCAGCCTTGGGTGAGAAGGCGCGCACTGAGCGTTTTCACTCGTGGACCACTGGCCGCATCCCCTGCTCACCTCCTAGCCACCATTCAGAAAGGCCATCACAGGTGTGCAAACGTCTACAGGTGAGTGGGGATGGCTTCAGTGGGGCATCCCAATTCAGGATGCCCCAAGGAGTGGAACTCAGATGGCCCTGGAGTCTTAAAAAACTCTCTTTAAAGAGGAAGATTGGACAGTCTGGGAAGTTCACAAAAACTCCCCACACTCTGCCCTCCGTTCCCTTTAAATCCAATCTAACAATTGCCACTGTAAACTTACCTGTTATGTGCCCTTCCCTCTGTGCTCATCCAACCTCCTCTGGGCGCTATTCTTAGCGCAGTGCCCTCTTTCCTCTTCAATCCCAGGATGCATTGCGCCACCCCGAGATTTCGCGCCTGCGCAGTGTATGGTCTGCACTGCTTATCTCCGGCTACAGACACAAATCAAAGCCACAAGATTTCCGAGCAGCTAGAGAGGAGGGGGGCAGCACAGCCGAGACCCCGCACGGCTAAGCTCCCCGGCATCTCAGATGGCTAAGTCACCCGGCAGAAGGAAAAAAACATCAGTATGTTGGTGAAATGAAAGACGCCGACATCCAAAAGGATGATATACGATAGGTAAGGGCTAATAGGACCCTTACCTATAGGAATAGGAGTTTCATTGTTCCTCTTGAAAGCTTTTTTCGTTATTTTAACTCAGACTGGCTCAGGGGACAGGGCTTTCGAGTTAAGCAGTGCCCCTGTTAATTCACAATGGTACCTTCAAAACCTGTCACCCCTGATTCTTCCTTCCAGAAAAAAATAAGCTTAGCAGGATTTTTTTTTCATGCAGGGTGTACAAGTACCCCTTTCTTTTGCCATCCAGCATATTGATATGTTTTTTTATTATTGGAACATTATTTATGATTGATGATTATTTATGATTATGATTTTAGAGCATTAAGATGTGTTGTAACAGGGCTGTTTGTGTTTGTCTAGGTGTTATGTTCAACACTGGCATTGGCCAGCACATTCTGAAGAACCCCCTCATAGTGAACAGCATTATAGACAAGGTGAGTTCCTGATGTCATACGTCGTCTATGAATGAGAATGGTGCTCATAATAAACCTTTGTTTTTCTTATTATATTTCAGGCTGCTATACGGCCCACAGATGTTGTGTTGGAGGTTGGTCCCGGTACAGGAAACATGACTGTAAAGCTATTAGAGAAAGCAAAAAAGGTATCCCCTGCCACTTGTGAACGTGTAGCCCCCTGTACATGCATTGTGACAGCTTGTAACATAAGGCAGGTATGTCAGACGCGTGTTCCAAAATGCCTGTCCAAGGTGTGTGCTGTTTAAAAGAAAAAAAACTTCCAAGGTGACGAAAATGACGCAGGCCCAACAGACAGCACAGAGAAGCGGGACAGGAGCGAGTTAATAAAACCTTATCTGTCCCAAATCCAACAATGTCATCAGTGCTTGGGGTTGCTGCCTCACTGAATGGGGTACTTTCAAGGTCTGGCAGGCTACCTCTCACCGATTTGGGATGCCCCTCTATCCCATGGCACATGTACATGTCACAACACCACCCTTCAGGCCTGATGCAGGAGCGCACATCAATCTATCAGAAAGATGCGGACAGTTGGAGGGGAGCAACTGACAGAGCGCATCCCGCAACACATTCACTCAGAATAGATTTTGGATGCCCCAGGCCGAGAGAATCAATCGCCACTGGAATTTTATAGATTCCCGGGCCGATCGGCGTGGGTTTTGCTCCACTTTAAAGAGGACCTATGACCCTAACCTGAACCAAAGCAGGATAATCTGCTGACACCGCCAGCCCTGGAGTCTTTTAAACCCCAGCACTGTAATTTAATGACTTTCCCCTTTTAGCCAGTTAAGGTTTTTTTCCTTATTGCCTATTAAAGAGCCCTTTCAATGTCATGTTCCTCTAGGTTGTTGCTTGTGAGTTGGACACGCGGCTTGTAGCTGAGCTTCAGAAGAGAGTTCAAGGCTCGTAAGTAGATAATTCTAAACACACACACACAGTACATACAAATGCTTTACAGTAAATCTGTACTTTCTGAATGGCTGTTGAATGTCAGCTTGAATATAAACAGGCAAAATCAATCTTCCTGTATAATACTGCCCCTATGAATGGCAACAGTCTTCACTTGAAATTAAAGTGCTTGGCAGGTCAGAAGTTAATAAATATGAGTAACTTACCTTTCATTGTGTGGTTCCAGCGCTGTGCTTCCTCCTCTGTCTTTCTACTTAGTGAGGAAAATCACTTGCCCCACCTTGCAGATTTGGTCCATCAATCAGTCAATCATCAATCAGAACCGAAACACCCACTCCCTGCCCAGGTGTCCTGATTGGCTGTCTCTCTCTGCAGCTTTGAAACCCCGCCCTCCTGTCTCCGTTTACACTCATCACGGTATGCTTACATCACATCGCTGTTGCCACACCCACTGTTTCTCCTCATTTATTCTATAAATCTCCAATGTTCTAGTATTTGTAAAAAATAATTTGGGAACTACAGGGTCTTTTTGAAAAACGGATTGAAGTTTAGGACAGTGCAATGTGTAGGCCATGAAAATGGGACAACAATCGGGCTTGCCTTTGTTTCTGCTACACCCATAGGATGTAGGTCTGTTGTAGGCCCAATGTATAATGCTTCCTGCTCACCGTGACTGATGGCAGGGGTATCATTACATCAGAGACAGGAAGAGAAGCCCGACAAGTGAGGGACCTGCATCCAACCTGTCATGTAAGTGCTGCTGCCCCGGACTAGGAGCAATGGTCTGCGTGGGAGAAACACAATGATAATGAAAAGACTCCTGAAGTACATATTGGCAAGACAATAGTAACAACTGGTCAAGTCATGTTATTGTACATTACTATAGAAAATTTGAAGAGAATATAAGGGAGACATATAAAGAGTTTGTTTTAATAACATTTTCAGGCAAAATAAACTATACTTCCTACCCTAAATACTCTTTATTTCCTAATGCAAAGCTAATGCAAAGTATATCCTAGGCTGTGATGACATGTTATGTGTATATTCTGTAACCACTCGGTCCCTTTATCCCCCTTGTAGTTATCATTTTAGTTTATTAGTTAACTATTCTATTCATCCTCTAATAAATTATTACTGATAAACTTTACCTCAAAAAATCCCTTAGAAAGCTTCCGCCTAAGGGGCCTACCTCCTTTGGAACCAATAATTGATGGTCCTTCACTGTGGCATAGGGGGTTTGTCTCCTGTTGTTGTTGAGGATTCCCATTTACTGCAATATCTTCACACTCATTATAAATTAATACAATGAATTATATTAATTTTTTTTGTTCAACAGCTAAAATTCGAGATAGTCCCCCTTTAAAGTGATACTGCAGGCAAATGTAATTGTTACTCCATTGTGTTGGGCTACATTTGGCACTGTCCTAAACAGTTTTCTGTTTTTAAATTGAAGAGGAAATGGCTGAGATAACGAGGTTAACAGTTTCCCTTTTTAGGATTTATTTTCTGAAAAAAAGTGGGCGTGGCCCTTGGATCTATGATGCTGCATAATGGGCGGGCTTTGCGCTGACAGCAATGTGATGAATCTGGAGGGAGCAGGAGGAGGGACCAGCAATCTCTGCTGATTGGGGGACGCAATGAAAAAGAGAATGTCATTGGCTGAAACTGTAAACCCTGATATCTTGAAAATGGCAAAGCAAAGAGCTATTTTTAAAGCGGGTCTAAATGGCCACCTACATATTTCTCCCACAACAACAAGTTACAGGAAGCCTTGGGGTGAGGATGGGGTGGTCCTGAATTTCTGCTTAAATGGCCACTTCAGCCCCAGTTTAATAATTATAAAATGCCCCCTGCTCTGCCACTTCATATTAGCACTGAAGCATGTCTAATAAATAAAATAACAAAAGACACTCACCTGCACCTGGAATCCAGAGGTGAAGTCATGCAATGCAGCAGTTTCCGCTCGTTCCGCCGCCGCCACTTTATTGACGTCCAGACTGGGTGTCGGCATTCTCATTCGCTTGAATAGGCGAAAGCATGTGTGATGCGGAGAGTGCTAATATGCTAAGTATTTTTATAACCTTTTATAACCTATGATAATTAAAGGGCCACTCCAGCCCCTGTTTAACAATTATAAACTGACATTATTGTTAGAATCTTGTGCATGTGTCTGCCTCCCAATGTGATACATTATGCGTTATGTGATACAGAGTAGAACTCAGGATAAGTGGTGCAAAGTTCCTGATAACTACATGTATGGGTGTGAATTTATTACATCCTCAGATCTTACCCATCAGATTTTAGTTAAATTTTTATGTGGCTTTTAATGATGAAAAGTGGTTAAAAATCAGTTCATACTTTCAGACCAACTAATAGTGGCCAACAGAATCACCATAGGGCACCCTGATTTGGGATGGACTGGGACACTCTTTTTCTGCCAAGCATTTGCATGTTCCATATTGGTGTCGTCCTGTTTGAGACATGGAGTGATGCACTTTATGTTCTCTCATAGAGCTGCAGGAAACAAGCTTCAGATTTTGGTTGGTGATGTGCTGAAGACCGATTTGCCCTTTTTTGACCTCTGTGTGGCCAACTTGCCTTACCAGGTACTGCGCTGTGGTTATGCAAAGTTGCACATATGAGATGTATAACAAATCCTTACAAAGTATAAGACAATTGTGTTTGTTTCCACCTTTCATCCTATTTCTTCTATTTAGATCTCCTCTCCGTTTGTCTTCAAACTACTTCTTCACAGACCTTTCTTCAGGTAAGTCACCGGGTTTCCGAACTTGCTTTTTATGTATGCTTTATCAGGGTTTGTTCATTCCTGCTGTGTGATGAGAGCCGTGTTATGTGTCTTTGTCAATCAGCAAGCACCTCTCACTGACTAAAATGCTAAAATGGGGACCACTTGCTGCTGCATCCCCAGCATTGTGCATGCTCCCGCCCCAACCTATTTTATTGGCTGGGACAGGAGCACACATGCAGGGATGCAGGTAATGCGGTAGTGAACGCTCCCTATTGTAGTCAATGAGAGCCATTTGCCGTGTGTGCTCCAGTCCCAGCTTGATTGGCTGGGGCGGGAGTGTGCGCATGCCACCGGGGATGCGGCAGCGCGAGCGCCTCATTCACAACAATGAGTCATTTGCCGAATTACATAATCACGCAGAGTTCTCATTGGATGAGAGCTCAAGTGTGTGATTGGAGCGGGGAAAGGTGAGTGTTTACTGGCACCCATGTTTTTTCCCAAATAGGGAAGGCCTGCGGCCCGCTCTGGAGTCTTTTAGATTTCACGGCATACCCTAGTGGGTTTTGTTCCACTTTTAAGAAACTGAAATCACAAGTGGATTTCTACCAGTCTGATTGTATGTCTTCAGTTCTGATACATGGCTGAAATTTCCTGTCTATGTGTTAGAAAATCTGGGATTGTTCCATGATGGTCTGTGATAGCAGGGGAGACATTCTATGTGCTTGCATATCTGTGTATCTTTCACTTCCTCACCAGCAGAAGAAAATCTATAGTTTCCCTCACTGTCTGTGGTCTGTCGCACTCACACAGTCTGATGCAAGAGAAGCTCTGTCTGGGGAAAAAAAGGTGGTCATCCTTAAAGTGAACCAAAACCCAGGATTTTGAATATCCCGGGTTCGGTTTTTGTCTCTAGGGCATTCCATTGTGTGAAACCCCCAGATCCTTTGTAAAACGTATCTGACCACCAATCCAACGGCGGGCGTGTAGCCAACAGCGCACTCGGCTGCATTCGGCTTCTCTTAGCCGGTGAGAGGTCTCACCAGCTAAGGGTTGAATAGAGCCAAGTGTGCCAATGGCCGCATGCCCTCTATCCTTGAGCTGGCAGTGTGCCCACACCAGCCATTCACAAATGCATGCACCTGGCTAAAGATATAGCAAAGTGTGGCCTGAACATGCACCATTGGATCGGCAGATATGTGAGTTATACTGGGAATCCAGGGGGTTTCACAAAGCGGGCACAAAACGGGCATATATAGACTTCAGGGACACTTTTGGGCCACTTTAAAGGGATTGAGCTGTCGAAATTGAAAATCATTTGTCAGACAGCTTACATGATGCAATCTCTTCGCTCTGGTCACAGAAAGGAAGGGGAATTTCTTCTTCTTCTGCCTCCAGCACCTCCCCCCTCCCCTATCCAGGCCACAAATGGAGCTCTCCACACAGTCAATCCCAGCCCAAACTAATGCAATGCACACAGTGTGTTTGTATATCTCAGCTCTGCCAATCCCATCTCAGAGGATATGAATAAAATGATGTAACACTATAAAGGAACATTGCCATGTGTTGCCCTATACAATGAAAATCTTTATTAGTGTGCCTGGACAATCACTCTAAATACTATCCAGGGGCTGGGTAACAGAAAGGAGACAATTTTTTAGCAAACGCTTTATATACCAGCACAACAAGAGAAATCCTCTCTATGGCAAATAAGCAAACAGTGATTTGTTTTTACACTTGGTCTGGACAATCCCTTTTAAATTAATCATTGGGTGTCACATTTCCCCCTTCTCATTCTTCACTGTTAAGATCTAATTCCGATGTTAACTGTATAAGTGACTTTTGCTTAGAGCAGCAGCTCCATTCACTGTCCCTTTCCATATTCTAGATGTGCTGTACTTATGTTCCAAAGGGAGTTTGCAATGCGACTTGTTGCCAAGCCAGGAGATAAGCTGTACTGCCGACTGTCTATTAACACCCAGCTCCTGGCTCGTGTAGACCACTTAATGAAAGTAAGGCAGCCATTTGGTTTTCATTTTTTTCTCACTATTTTAAAAGGGAACTAAAGCATGCTTCTAAACCCAAGAGGCATCCCTGTTTTGGGATACCATGGTACCACTATATACTTTAGAGTAAAGTAAAGTAAAGTTAAAAAGTACTCCATCCGGGTATTCTCTATAATAGATGTGCACATTTAATAGTGAAAAACATAATAATACAAGGAATACATTAAAGATATGTGCCCAGGCTAATGGAAATTCATGGACATAAATTCTGATCCAGTGCAATGGGGTAAGACAATAGCCAGAACAGCTGGCTGTATAGGTTTACAGAACTTAGTGTAAAACACTGCAGAGCAATAGATTACAGTATATATCACTGGTGGCGAACCTGCGGCGCACATGCCGGAGGCGGCTCTCAGAGTCCTCACTTTGGGCACCCACCATCGCCCCGCGACACTGGAGCCATCAGGTTAAATTGCTGTGTTGGCAATTTTGGGTTGCAGTTTGGATGCTCGGTCCCAAATGTTTTGTCATCACTGGTACAGTATATATGGTCCCAGCGCATTCTCTTTCCTGGCCACTAGATGGCATCAGGTGAATGCAAAGCCAATTAAATGTAATCATCAAAAGTTTGTATATTTTAGTAATTCAGTTGAAAAACTGAACCTCTTATATTATATTGAGTCAATACAAGCAGAGTGAACTTTTTCAAGTTTTTTGTATGTTAATGTTGATGGTTATGGCTTACAGCCAAGGAAAACCCAAAATTCATTTTTTCAGAAAATTAAGACCAACTGTAAAAAAAATTATTTAACACAGAAATGTTGGCCAAATGAAAAGTATGTACAGTAAATCCACACAATACTTGGTTGGAGCTCCCTTTGCATGAATGACTGCATCAATGTGGCGTGGCATGGAGGCAATCAGCCTGTGGCACTGCAGAGGTGTTATGGAAGCCCAGGTTGCTTTGATAGCAGCCGTCAGCTCATCTGCATTGTTGGGTCTGGTGTCTCTCATCTTCCTCTTCACAATACCCCATAGATTCTCTATCAGGTTAAGGTCAGGTGAGTTTACTGGCCAATCAAGCGCAGTGATACTGTGGTTATTAAACCAGGTCTTGGTACTTTTGCCAGTGTGGAAAGGTTCCAAGTCCTGTTGGAAAATAAAAAATCAATTTCCAAAAAGCTTGTTCGGCAGAGGAAGCATGAAGTGCTCTAGAATTTCCTGGTAGATGGCTGCACTGACTTTGGTCTTGATAAAACACAATGGACCAACACCAGCAGATGACATGGCTCCCCAAACCATCAATGATTGTGGAAACTTCACACTAGGCCTTAAGCAGCTTGGATTGTGCCTCACCCCTCTTCCTCCAGACTCTAGGACCTTGATTTCCAAATGAAATGCAACATTTACTTTAATCTGAAAACAACACCTTTGACAACTGAGCAACAGTCCAGTTCCTTCTATCCTTAGCCCAGGTAAGATGCTTCTGCCATTGTCTATTGGTCATGAGTGGCTTGACACATGGAATGTGACACTTGTAGCCTATGTCCTGGATATGTCTGGGTGTGGCATCTCTTAAAGCACTGACTCCAGCAGCAGTCCTCTCCTTGTGAATCCCCCCCCCCCAAAAATTTTGGAATGGTCTTTTCTTAACAATCCTATCAAACCTGTGGTTATCCCGGTTGCTTGTGCACCTTTTTCTACCACACTTTCCGTTAATATGCTTTGATACATAACTGTGTGAACAGCCATCTTCTTTAGCAATGACCTCTTGTGGCTTACCCTCCTTGTGGAGTGTGTCAATGACTATCTTCTGGACATCAGTCTTCCCCATGATTGTGCCGCCTACTGAAGCGGACCAAGGGACCTTTTTAAACACCTAGGAAGCCTTTGCAGCTATTTTGGGTTAATTTCCTGAGATAATGAATTTGGGGTTTTCCTTGGCTGTAAGCCATAATCATCATCATTAACATAAACAAAGCTTGAAAAAGTTCACTCTGTTTGTATTGACTCAACATAATGAGTTTAATTTTTTCAGCTGAATTGCTAAAAATATACAAACTTTTGATGATATTCTAATTTTTTGCAATGCACCTGTAGATGCAGGTATCACTGGGTTAAAGTGAACCAAAACCCACGCCAATTGGCCCGGGAATCTATAAGATTCCAGGGCCAATCAATTCCCTCCCCACGGGGCATCCAGAATGGGGATGCCCCGCTGTGTGACACTCCCCAGGTCGCCCCATACACTTACCTTGTTTCCTGGTCTAACAGCGCATGAGCGAGTGGCAGCCGCATCCCCCGCTATCCCTCTAGCAGGGTGCGTGCCTGCGCCAGGCATTTGTGACTGGCTGGTGTGTGCATGCTCCTTGTTAGAGGGAAGCGGGGGATGCGGGCACCAGCGCACTCAGAGTCGCTGACCTTAAGACGAAGGCTTAGATGACGTGAAGTCAGCAGCTTGGAGCGCGCTGATTGGACGAGCGGCCGCGCATGCTCTGTAGGACTGGGAAGAGGTGAGTTGGCATCAGTGATCGGGGGGGGGGGGGGGTTCACACAGCGGGGCATGCACGATCTGGGTGCCCCGGGGGAAAGGACCAGAATTCAGGATAGTCAAAATCTTGGGATCTGGTTCACTTTAAATAAGTGACCCATGCACAGACACATTATGCCAAACATACATGGTCTCTGTATGTGCACTTGGGATGCCACAAATAGGCTATACATAGTTAAGGTGGAAGAGGCCCTCAAAGGGGCTCAACGGCTTTTTTCCTGGTAACCCTGTGGCTGACTGAGCCAGAGTAGGTTAATGATACCGGACTGCCTTTGCATTTGTATTTGAGACTTGCATAGCATTGTGTGTTTTTCTTTCATTTTTTATTTTTTTAATTGTGCAGGTTGGAAAAAACAATTTCAGGCCTCCTCCAAAAGTGGAATCCAGTGTTGTCAGAATTGAGCCAAAGAATCCGCCACCACCCATCAACTTTCAGGTAAAGCACCGTTCAGTCAACACACCGCCAACACCTTTCCTAGTGTAGCCACACAGGGACCCGGTGACTGTCTAGCTACTAGCCACTCTGTGATGGTGAGGCCTGCCTGCTATTATGCTGACCTAAAGCACTCCTTTGAGTACGCTGCAGTTTGTAACGCAGCAACAGGCCTGCATCAATCTTGGGGTTAAATAGGACCAACCCTCTTACAAGAAACAGTGCTAATATACATGGGCATTGCTGCACATAAACATTCATTTAGCTTTTTGTAACTCCTTCCATGGTCAATTTTACTGCCAAAATGGCGTCCCATGGAGCCGCAGGAGGAAGTGCTGCTGGGTTTCCTGTCGCTGTGCATTTTGGGCTAGGTCTGTTGAATCCAGGCAGCAGCATGGTTGGGATGCTGGGAAAGGAAGCGCCAAAATGGCTGCTACCAGGGGAAAATTGGTGAGGAGGCGTTTCAGCTTTGACTGGTTGCAGGAGCAAATGTAAGTGCTGACAATGATTCAGTATTATGTATGCAGATGGGTCAAAGGGTTTTTTTATTTCAAATGTGCAAGGCTGTTGGTCCAGTTTAAAGTGGACTAAAGCTAATTTCCAGACACCCCTGGAATCTATAAGATTCCAGGGCCGCTAAATTCCCTCCCCCCGGGGCATACAGAATCAGGATGCCCGCTGTGTGAAACCCCCCAGGTTGCCCGGAAACTCGCCTCCTTTCCTGGGTCTCTTTAGCAGGGTGTGTGCCCACGCCAGGCATTTGAATGGGGGGCACGGGCATGCTCGCTGTTAGAGGGTAGCGGGGGATGTGGCAGACACCACTCACCTTAGACAAGCTCTTAGATGAAGTGGCAGGAGCGGATCGAACGCACAGATTGGACGAGAGGCTGCCCATGCGCCATAGGACCGGAAAGCAAGAGTAAGTCCGGGCAACCTGGGGGGTGTTTCACACAGCGGGGCATCCCTGATGCGGTGCCCCGGGCGTTTGGACTAAAACCCAGGATAGTTAAATTCCTGGGTTTTGGTCCACTTTAAGATGCTGCAGCAGAAGGGGTATTTCATGCTAATAGAGGCAGGGATTGTATTATCCTGAACATTATCCCTATACACCATACCTGCAAACCTCGGACTATTGTAGAAGAACTGACCCTTCACTGTTTTATCTAATGGCTGGGGCTTACCTTTCTTTTTTCTGTCCAGTCCAGCGTCTCACATGCGATGCCCAGTGAGACCGGTTAAACAAAAACGAACATCTGGCTGCTGCTTTTCCTACTCTGCTGAGCTCCACAGGGAGGATGAGTCTCATCATCTGATCACAGCGCCCACCAGGATTGGGTAATGAGTCTGTCACTCGCCAAAATCAGCAACCATCTGCCACACAGAAGCCACAGCAGTTCAACACGCAAGCTCCCATGTCTCTGGGGTGGGAGTTCCTCCCCCTAGGGAATCGGCCTAACAGGCTTCCTGTTCCTCTCTAAGCCAGGGCAAGGTTACATATATTTTTCTTTTCATTTTACCCATCATTGTGCATCACTAGTATTGATGGGGCTTGTAAAAGCAACTTGACAAGTCCCTGTGTAAGAAAACATTTGAGGTATTTTGCTCTAATTTAAAAAGACTTAAAAGCAGGCCAAAGGTGAAGGGAAAAAACGCCAGGGGCCGTAGTCGCCCCCCCCCGCGCACAGGTCCAAATGTTGCACAGCTCACGATGATGGGCTGTGCTGCTTCTTCTGCGGCACCAGCCAATGTGGCAGCTTTCAAATCCTGCGGCGCTGTGCACTGGCCTGAATGATAATAATTGGTCAAAGCTCATGGACAGGATTTGCATAAAGCACCCAGGAGGATTGTGGGATGCCCCCAGCAGCCACATGGAGGAGTAAGGAGCGAATCATTGATAAGCATGCAGAGCAATGGTAGTGATTTGTTTATTTTAATGTTGCGGCTATGTTTTTTAATCCCATGTGTTGCTTTATTTATAGGAATCAGGGGCAGGGAATTTTTGAGCTTGGCAGTGTACAGATCTTCTTTAAAGTGGACCAAAACCCACGCATATCGGCCCAGAAATCTTATACATCGATTCCCTCCTTGGGGCATCCAAAATGGATGCCCCCGCTGTGTGAAACCCCCCAGGTCGCCCCGTTATTTTTACTTATCTTGCTCCCCGGTCCAACAACGAATGCGCCGTGTCCACATCCTGGCTATCCCTCTAGCTCCATATGCGAATGGTGCCGTGGGCACGCTCCCTGCTAGAGGGAAGCGGGGGATACGGCCACCAGTGCACTCGGGCCTTAGACGTCGGCGCACTGATTGGACGAGCGGATATGCATGCGCCGTAGGACCAGGAAGAGGTGAGTTTGTTCAGGCGATCTGGGGGATTTCACACTTTAAAGTGGACCAAAACCCAGGATTTTGACTATCCTGGGTTTTGGTCTCTGCCCCGGGGGCGGAACGAGTATGCCTGCCCTGGAGTTTCATAGACTCCAGGGTAGGTTTTGGTCCACTTTAAAGAATATGCACTATTAGTAGCATGTATTAGAGTAAATCTGGTGCACGCACCTTCATTCAGGTGTCATAATTGTATCTGCTCTTTCTTTTAGGAATGGGACGGTTTAGTGAGAATCGCCTTTGTGAGAAAAAACAAAACCCTTGCAGCAGCTTTCAAGTGAGTTACACTAAACCAGCGGTACTGAACTGGCGGACCTTGGCGCTAGATTTCTGGACCCCTACCCTGACAGCCCTGCACTCTGTGGCTTCTGTGTTGCCGTGCTCAGTGCTGCCCCCTTTACTTGCTTGGTGATGTAGTGCTTAGTCTCCCTGCCAGTGTCATGGCTCCCTGGCACCTAGATTGCAATATGAAGTACTGCACGGACGGGAAGTGGCTTTGCAAGGTGCACACAAACTTTGTTTCTCAGTCTCTTTGCCCCATCCAATTCTGTCCCGCCATCTCTGCCCCATCCATTCCCCCACGACAACCCCCTGCCCGGACCTTCACCTCTCACCAGATGCCTGTATATGGACCTTTATAAGAAGTGGAACTGGTTATGCTTTAATGTCAGGCCGTTTTTTTTTTTTTTTTGTATGAAGCAAGGGGGGATACTTTCTACTGGCCCCTGAATCTGATTGAAATTTTGTGGTTTTGTACATTGTTGAATTACCCTGCAAGAACATCTACTAAGTATTAGTTTAAAGCAGGACAAAGGCCAGGTTTTTGACTTTCCTGGGTTATGTTCCTTTGCCCGGGGGCATCCCGATTGGGGATGCCTGGCCGTGTGAACACCCCCCAGAAAGACACAAAGGCTCACCTCTTCTGCATTCCCAGGTGCCGTATATGCGGGCGCACAGCCAATGGGAGATGTTTGCCTTGTTTACCTCATCGGCAAAGCGGCTCCCATCTACTTCTATGGGTGGCGCACACTGCCGCCCCAGCCTATCTGTATGGTTGGGGTGAGGGTTCACGCCGCTGCATGCCCTGCATCCCTGATGGCATGCTCACGCTTCTGCCCCAACTATTGCACCCCATAGAAAACAAAAGGCAAACAGTTTCTCCCGAATTTGGATGCCCTGCTGTGTAAAACCTCCCCAGAGCGCCGGTAAAACTCACCTCATCCTCAGTCCAATGGTACATGCGCGGGCTCTCATCCAATCAGAGCCGGGAAAAGGCCAGCGTCCAGCCCTGGTGTGTTTTTGTTCCGATTTAAGGGTGTGCAAATTTATGCAACCAAATATTTTACTACTTTATTTGTATTGTTCCTCCCTAAAACGTTTCGGTTTGTTTTTCAGTGGGATTATAGGTGACTTTAAAGGTGCAAAAGGTCTTAAATTATTCTTGGTCAATCAATAACCTCAAAGATCTGTCCCACAATCTATATATACCCCGGAGTGTAACCATAACCCGAGGGCACCCAATAAGGTTAGAGGAAAGGTGCTTTCTCCACTGACATAGGAGGGGATTCTTCTCTGTAAGAGCAGTGACACTATGGAACTCGCTGCCAGAGGAGGTAGTAATGAAGGATACAGTAAAAACATTCAGAACTGACCTGGATGCCTTCCTGGCATGTAATAACATTTCCAGCTATGGCTACTAGACCACTGGAAGGAGTTAAACAGGCTGAACTGGATGGACTAAAGTCTTTCTTCAGCCTTACATACTATGTTACTTGCATTTAAAGTGGACCAACACCCTCCAAAATAACTTAACTCTATTCACTGTAATCTATTCACTTACCTTTTGATGACTGTTGGAGCCGTCTGTCCCTCGCTGAGCCTGTAATCTTAATAATTCATCACCTAAATTAGAAAGCCCTGATTGGTCTTCAGTCTGTGACGTGGCTGGTGATGATTGGAGCCTGCTGGACCCTGTGCAGTGAATATTAATTAGCCATGTGTGTGCAGTGTCTTCTGTTTTATGCCTCAGCGCCTCCTCCCTCTGTCGGCAGTTAGGTAAGCTTAATCTACACACAGCATGGTGGAAGCGGGGAGGCCGGCTGCGCTGTCAGCGGGTTGCGGAAGCCGGCTTCCGTCGCCCGCTGACAGCGCAGCCGGCCTCCCCGCTCCCACCAGAGATGAGCGATTCCTTAAATTTCGATTCGGACGAACCCGAATTTCTTGGAGAAATTCGGCGAATCGCCCGAATCAAATTTTTAAGAAGTTCGCTCATCTCGTCTGCAACATAACAAAAGCCAGGTGGAAGGGAGGAGCTGAAAGGCGGGGATAGGATACGTCATTGGCCTATCCCCGCCTTTCAGCTCCTCCCTTTCCCAAGTACCTTGGTCGGAAATCGCGCATGCGCAGTAGCGCTGATTTGGGTCAGGTGAAGCGGCGCTCGCTCCCGATGCAAGCGGCGCTTCACCTAACTACTGCGCATGTCCGTGATCTCATGTAGGAAGAGGTCAAACGATCTCTTCCTTTATAAAAAAAAAACAAGATGGCGGACAGATATTAAGATAGAAGCGACGCAGCGATGAAGCATCCGAGGTAAGTTTTTTTTTTTTTTTCTTTACTATTTAAAACGAGTCCTGCTGCATATTTTGCATATTTTAAAAATACATATAAAAAAAAATGGGGGGCAGGGTGTTGGTCCACTTTAAATGTTAGTGATTGTATGTAATTAAAACGATCGGTTTTCTTTTGGTTCCTAGATCAAACGCCGTCCAGGAGCTGCTAGAGAAAAATTACAGAATTCACTGCTCTCTTCACAATATTGTAAGTACATTTACTTTTGTGCTGCATTTTAGTCCAGTCTGAATAATTATTAAGGTTCATGGGGAGCAGCCATGATGGAATTAATATGGCGACTGCCCTATTGTCCTCTATGGAGATGTATGAGACAAAGCACTCCCCCCTCCCTTCTCCTCCCAATAGTCAATAAGGCAGCATGCCGCAGTCATCCAGGCTTGATCCCATGGAGTCCTGCAGGCATCTGGTCCCCATGCTAGCTGCACTAGTGCTGATAGTGCCTTCCACAGCCTGTCTCAGTGCCAATTACAAGGAAACAGGATCTCTTGTTGATTGGCTGCAGAAAGTGCATCATATGAGCATCCACTATTCATTAGCTATCAGCTAATAACGCTCTGTGGGTGGAGATGTTTTTTTGTTTTTTTTTTATTAGCCCATTTTTAGACAGAACAAAAAAAGCATGTAGGGAGGCACTCTCAACTCATAAATTAATCAAAAAAAATACCATTTTGTGAAATACTCACCTGTAAAATGGGTATTATAAGTATGTCACACACCCCGCTTCAGAATATCCATAACATGTGGGTAATACCGACCTGAAGAGGGCGTTCCTGCAGAGATGATAGTAAAAAGAAAGCCCCTCCCTGATCCATAAATACCTGGGACCTCCCACTCATTACCCAGTATACAGAAGCAGTAAGGTAAGGGACCAGGAAGAGGCAAATATAAACCAAAGCAACGCAAAGTTCACAATATAAAGGATCCAGAATACAAAACGGGCGGGTGAAGCGGGGTGTGTGACATACTTATAATACCCATTTTACAGGTGAGTATTTCACAAAATGGTATTATTCTAAGTATGTCACACACCCCGCTTCAGAATATCCATAACATGTGGGACATCCAATAGCAGTCTCCATAAAAAGGGCGGGGATCCAAAACAAGGCAACAACGCACAACTTAAACCACAACAGCTTGCAGAACTTTACGGCCAAAAACAGCATCCGCTGAGGCCCGAACATCAACCTTGTAAAACTTGGAAAAAGTGTGAACAGAGGACCAATTAGCGGCCTTACAAACTTGCTCAACAGAGGCCTGGTGCTGAAAAGCCCAAGACGCTCCAACCGCACGAGTAGAATGAGCAGTAACACGAAAAGGGGGACTCCTCCCCTTGGCAGAATAGGCCCCAATGATGGCCTGACGAATCCATTTACTAATGGAAGATTTGGCAGGAGCCAAACCTTTCCTAGGCCCAAAAGGCACCACAAAAAAAGCATCAGTCTTGCGAAAGGAAGACGTAACCACCAGATAATATTTCACAACACGTACTACATCCAAGGAATGCAGAGCCCTTTCCTTGTCGTTGCTGGGATTAGGACATAGAGAAGGCAGAACAATGTCCTGATTCAGATGAAAGGCAGAGACCACCTTAGGAAGAAAATCCGGCTTGAAACAAAAGACAACCTTGTCCTGATGCCTTTCGAAGTACGGAGCTTTAATGGATAAAGCTGCCAACTCAGAAACACGCCTAACCGAAGTGATAGCCACCAAAAAGGCCACCTTTTGAGTAAGTGAAGACAAAGCAACCTCATTCAAGGGCTCAAACGGAGGACCCTGAAGAGCAGAAAGAACCAGGTTCAAATCCCAAACTGGAACAAAAGGCTTCCTAGGAGGCCGTACATGCGTAACTCCTTGGAAAAAGGTCTTGACTAAGGGATGAAGTGCAAAGGAGCTTTGAAAGAATACCGCCAGGGCAGAAACCTGCCCCTTCAAGGTACTAAGTTGAAGCCCCAGATCCAGACCATGTTGAAGAAACTCCAGGATTCTGGAAATGGAGAACTCCCGACAAGAGAAAGACCTACCTTCACACCAATCAATATAGGACCTCCAGGTCCTATAGTAAACAGTAGAAGAAGACCGCTTCTTGGCGCTGATAAGAGTCTGAATCACCGCGTCAGAAAGACCTTCTTCCTTCAAGATGGCGGTTTCAGCAGCCACGCCGTCAAAGCCAGCGATGGTAAATTGGGATAGCATAGCCGACCCTGGGTGAGCAGGTCCGGCAGCAGAGGCAGAACGAACTGATCTTCTGCCAGCCTTACAAGATCTGCGAACCAAACCCGCCTTGGCCACCTTGGAGCCACCAGAATCGCCGACGCGCCTTCCAAGGCCAGTTTGCGCACCACTCTGGCTAGCATTGGGAACGGAGGGAACAGGTAAAGAAACCCCAGATCCCTCCAGTTCAGAGACATGGCATCCACTGCCAGAGCCAGAGGATCCTGCGATAGAGATACAAAGACTGGAAGCTTGTGATTGTGACGAGAGGCAAAGAGGTCCACCGCTGGGAACCCCCACCTGAGACACACCGAACGAAACACCTTGGGACTGAGAGACCACTCCGGTTGTCCGACCGGACCTGAACTGGCAGGCCCCGCAACTGATGAGTCAAGCGAAACAGAACCAACCTGATGGCTCTCAACTCCAGAACATTGATGGGCTCGTGAGCCTCCTGCGGGCCCCACAGACCCTGAAACTGGAGGTCCTTCCAAACACCCCCCCAACCTGACAGACTGGCATCCGTGGTGACCATTTCCCAACACGGTGCCAGAAAAGATCTGCCCTTCAACAAATTGACAGACCCCAGCCACCATTGTAGGGATCGACGAACTCGGGGAGTCATCCGGAAGGACTGATCCAACGATAGCGGAGACTTGTCCCAAACCTTCAACAGATGAAGCTGAAGCGTCCTCGTATGGAACTGCGCAAAGGGAACTGCCTCGAATGAGGCCACCATTAGCCCCACCAGCCTCATCCCTAGCCGAATGGTCGGATGAGGGGCCAACAAGAGAAGCCGAACTAACTCCTGAATCAAAAGAATCTTGGCCTGGGGCAGAAACACCCTGGCCTGCGAGGTGTCCAGAGACATTCCCAGAAAGGTCACAACTCTGGACGGAGAAAGAGAGGACTTGGGGTGGTTGATCACCCAACCGAACCTCTCCAGAGTGGACACCACCACTCTGGTGTCCAACTCCGCTTGGTTGAAGGAAGAGGCCATGATCAGTAGATCGTCCAAATAGGGCACAATGCGGATACCCTGAACTCTGAGCAAAGCCATCACCCCCGCTAGCACCTTGGTGAACACCCGAGGAGCTGAGGTGAGACCGAAAGGAAGTGCCACAAACTGAAAGTGCCGATCCTCCACCACAAACCTGAGAAACCTCTGGTGTGCTGGAAAAACCGGAACGTGTAGATAAGCATCCTTGATGTCTATGGACGTCAAAAAGTCTCCCTGACGAAGGGAGTGAATAGCCGAGCGCAGCGTTTCCATGCGGAATTTCCGCGGCCGGATGAACCTGTTGAGAAACTTCAGATCCAAGATGGGTCGGACCGATCCGTCCTTCTTGGGCACAGTGAACAGATTGGAATAAAAGCCCCTGCCCCGATCTGAAGGGGGCACTGGGCAAATGACAGCCATATCCAGAAGATTCTCCACTGCCACCAGGAGCCCCTGCGCCGCCAGAGGCTCCGAAGGCATCCGAGACCTGAAAAATCTGGAGGGGGGGGCGGAGCTCGAACTCTAGCTTGTAACCGGAAGACACCACTTCCCGGATCCATCTGTCCGAGACTTCTTGATCCCAGATCTGGGAGAAGTGTCGCAGCCGTCCCCCCACCCGCATGGGTGAGGGCGCCCCCTCATTGCTGAGCCGGCTTAGCAGCCGGCTTGGGCTTAGAGCCCCAACTGTATCCTGGACGGGCACGTCCTCTGCCCCTGCTCCCAGAATCTCCTCTGGAAGAGGGGAATGCAAATCCCCTGCCAGATCTGGCCCCACGAAAGGAAGGGGTAAAGGAAGGCGCCCCCCGAAAGGGACGGCGTTGTTTCTTGCGTTGAGGTAACCTACCACCCTTGGTGACAGAGTCCAATGTCTCTCCAAAAAGCCGTAATCCAACAAAAGGTAGAGCCGTTAGTGACTTTTTGGACATAAAATCAGCCGCCCACTGGCGCAGCCACACCGACCGCCGAATAGTCACCAGCAGAGCCGACGTCCTACCACACATCATCAAAGTGTCATCCAAGGCTGTTAACACAAAGGATAAAAACAGCTCACACCGTTTAAGGCTGTGGAACTCGGTACTACCAGGACGAAGCCCGGAAGAAGTCAACAGGTCCCTGACCACAGACCTGGCAGCCAACACCATAAGTTCCGAAGCGCACACAGGCCGTATGGCCGACCCAACGCTAGTAAAGCCATGACAAGCCATCTGGTCAATACGTTTATCCTTTCCATCCTTGAGGGTGGAACAATCAGGTCTATTTAAAACCGAGGAGTTAGACAACCCCAAAACCGGTGCATCCACCTCGGGGGGAGATGCCCAGCGCTTAACCGCTTCCGAAGGGAAAGGATATTTCTTATCCCACCCCTGAGGGATGCCAGGGAGCCGAGCCGGCCTATCCCATTCCTTATCAATGATTTTGTCAAAATGCCGTTGCGTAGGAAACTCCAAGCGCGGCCTGGATTCCTCAAACAATTCACCCTTCTGCTGTGACGCCTCCTCGGGAGGGGAAATATTCAGAACCTCCAACATCAGAGCCAGAGCGTGAGAAGAATCCAAGGATCTCCCTAAGTCACCAAGCTCGGCATCAGCGCCAGCAGACAGCTCATCTTCCGAAATATCTGAACCCTCATAAACCTCCCCTTCCTCTAGCGGGGAATAATCAGACCAATCCAGATTATTAACGTCATCAAAGTCATCCACCGGCGGAGCCGGCGACAAATGCTTTCTTTTAGCCGGAGCCTTACGGGCGACCGAGCTGGAAACAATTTTTTCAAGGTTGGCCAATCTGGCGCACATCTCAGATTGCAGATCCCTGCCCATGACGACGTCACACGGAGCGCGCGTCAAGGCGGGAGGGGGAGATGAATCGGCCGGCGGTGCTGACCCAGACGCCTGGGGTTCGGACTGCCGCGCAATAGTTTGCTGTGCACAAGGAATACACAGAAGTACGTCGTCCCCAGTAATGGATACTCCACACAACATACACTTCCGGGGATGCCCCGAAGGGGTCCCGAGCCCAGTATCCGGGGATGCCTCCATAAGGTGAAATTTTAGTGGTCGCTAAGACCCAGGGAATTACGCCAGTAAGCAACCCAGGATGCCCCTTTAATGTCCCGAGTGGGAGGATTTATGATAAAAATGAACCCAGGGACCTAGGACCAGGAGAGACCCTCTAAATACTAATGATGATCCTCCTGAGTAACATCCGTATCCCTAAAAGACAGAAAGAGCCCAATAAATGTCAATAAATGCTACCAGAGACAAATAAAAAAGAAATGAATAGGGCCCACAGGGCCACTCACAGATCCTTAGGAATCAGGAACAATGGCGACCCTGCAGCGTTCGTGAGGGGAGAAGCAGGCCGAGATTGGGGCGTGGTCAGCGCAGCCCGCGCTAATATCCAGTTCTGCCCCTTTCCTCCACCAGCAAGGAGCAACAAGCTCCGCATCGGCGCCAGAACAGAGGGGGCGGAGCCGCGGCAGTGCGCCGAGTGCCAGCCCCGCCCCCCTGAAGTACGTGAGGGGAAACAAATCCCCTCACAAACATGAATATACCGGCGCCCGGCTGTAATGGCGGCCGCGGTGCCGCACAACAAAAAGTAAAATACACCAATACATACAGACACAGAATAAAGTGAGGAAACACCACACAAGACAGAGAATAAGGACTAACCCTAAGAGAGAGGCCCCCCAACCCCATTGTACAAAGGGAGAATGTGGAAGGACCCCCCAGGGGTAGTATCCAGGGACGGGGCATCCCAAACCGGTATCACCTACCCGGTGTGACCGCCTACCCTCTTATTTAGGGTCTCACGGTGGAGCTCTGCTCCTAAGCACCAGAGGTGCCGATATACCCTCGCTCGGGCCAGCAGCCGAGACTGTGGAGGCATGTAAAGGTCAATCCGGGGAAAAAAAGGGGGTCCGAGCGGAAATAATCAAATAACAGGCCGGGAGTTACCCCGGCTACCTGAAAATCCCCCTGTGCAAGGAGGAGCCATCATCTTCTGACTTGCTCGCCTTCTGCAGAGATGGAAAACTGGGTAATGAGTGGGAGGTCCCAGGTATTTATGGATCAGGGAGGGGCTTTCTTTTTACTATCATCTCTGCAGGAACGCCCTCTTCAGGTCGGTATTACCCACATGTTATGGATATTCTGAAGCGGGGTGTGTGACATACTTAGAATATACATTTTTATTAATTACATATTTACAATCACTACATACAATACACTCAGCATATTAAAACCCCTTAAAAAACACATAAATGGACAATAACACACAGGACAAACCAACATGAAAGTGTGTAGGCGATGGGGAGAGTCTCACCACACTAATTGATATCAAATGCCTAAATATATATGTGCTAAATCATTCAACAAAGTGTTCCAACAGTGCAACTAAACATGTGCAAATCCTGCCTATGATCCGAATCACTACAAAATCTATACATTCATAATCTATACATTTATAAAGTACAAGTGCTACTAGTCAAACAATCAATCAATTAAGGATTAATATTCCTAACCATAACAACTCATAAACATATCAATCTACTCTATTCACCAATGAGCCTGATAAAGTGGGTGATGTACCCACGGAACGCGTGGCTCCTGGTTCGGTAGGGGGTTGGGAGACTTCACACATGTTATTTTCATGATACCTTGGCTTTATTTCTGGTGATGTTTTTTGTGATATTATTTTTTGATTGGTATTGTGACATATATCAGTGGTTCCCCTTTGGGATGCCTAAATAATATATACAGGTGATTATATTTTCCTTGGTGAATAGAGTAGATATGTTTATGAGTTGTTATGGTTAGGAATATTAATCCTTAATTGATTGTTTGACTAGTAGCACTTGCACTTTATAAATGTATAGATTATGAATGTATAGATTTTGTAGTGATCCGGATCATAGGCAGGATTTGCACATGTTTAGTTGCACTGTTGGAACACTTTGTTGAATGATTTAGCACATATATATTTAGGCATTTGATATCAATTAGTGTGGTGAGACTCTCCCCATCGCCTACACACCTTCATGTTGGTTTGTCCTGTGTGTTATTTTCCCATTTACCATATTTGCCGGCGTATAAGACGACTTTTTCCCCCCAGTAAAACATGCCTCCCAGTGGGGGGGTCGTCTTATACGCCGGGTGCACCTTATACGCTAGAGGGTGAGGGGTGGCCGTTGCGGCTGGCTGGCCTGCCCGTCCCTGCTGTTCCTGACGCCGCCGCTCTCATACACACTAACACACACACATTCATGCTTACTTCACTTCCTGGCTGTTGCACGCTGGTCGTCGGTGGGCGTGTCCCAGATGGCCGCCGTCCGATTAAAACAATGGACGCCGGCCATCTGGGGCACGCCCACCGACGACCAGCGCGCAACAGCCAGGAAGTGCCGGTAAGCATGAATGTGTGTGCGTGTTTGTGTGTATGAGAGCGGTGGCGGCGGCAGCGACAGGAACAGCAGGGACGGGCAGACCGGCCCTCCGGCCATCGGTAAGTGTGTGGGTGTGTGAGTGGCGGGGCGGGGGGAGGAGGGAGTGGGGCCACTCGCTGGCTGTACTGAGGGATGCTCCCATGCCTGTACTGAGGGATGCCCCCATGCCTGTACTGAGGGATGCCTGTACTGAGGGATGCCCCCATGCCTGTACTGAGGGATGCCCCCATGCCTGTACTGAGGGATGCTCCCATGCCTGTACTGAGGGATGCTCCCATGCCTGTACTGAGGGATGCTCCCATGCCTGTACTGAGGGATGCCCCCATGCCTGTACTGAGGGATGCCCCCATGCCTGTACTGAGGGATGCCCCCATGCCTGTACTGAGGGATGCCCCCATGCCTGTACTGAGGGATGCCCCCATGCCTGTACTGAGGGAGGCCCCCAGGCCTGCACTGAGGGAGGCCCCCAGGCCTGCACTGAGGGAGGCCCCCAGGCCTGCACTGAGGGAGGCCCCCAGGCCTGCACTGAGGGAGGCCCCCAGGCCTGCACTGAGGGAGGCCCCCAGGCCTGCACTGAGGGGTGGCCCCCAGGCCTGCACTGAGGGGTGGCCCCCATGCCTGTACTGAGGGGTGGCCCCCATGCCTGTACTGAGGGGTGGCCCCCATGCCTGTACTGAGGGGTGGCCCCCATGCCTGTACTGAGGGGTGGCCCCCATGCCTGTACTGAGGGGTGGCCCCCATGCCTGTACTGAGGGGTGGCCCCCATGCCTGTACTGAGGGGTGGCCCCCATGCCTGTACTGAGGGGTGGCCCCCATGCCTGTACTGAGGGGTGGCCCCCATGCCTGTACTGAGGGGTGGCCCCCATGCCTGTACTGAGGGGTGGCCCCCATGCCTGTACTGAGGGGTGGCCCCCATGCCTGCACTGCACCTTACATGACTGTAAGAAGCCACCCAGGGACTCTGGGGAAGGGAATTAAAGTGGACCATCACCCTCCCTCCCCGCGGGACATCCGAGATCGGGATGTCCCGCGGGGTGAAACTCCCCCAAACACCCCAAATCCCGTTACCTTGTCTTCGGCGGCGGCCGGCCACCGCCGCCTCCCTCGCGCCCCTCTAGACGTGCCCGCGCCGGCCGTCTGTGAATGGCCGGCGCAGGCGCGCGCACGTCAAGAGTGACGCGCGGGAGGCGGCGGCGGAGGAGCCGCTTGTCCGCGGCTGTCAAATCGCTTGTCCGTCGGCGCGTGAGTTTTTCGGGTGATCGGGGGGGTTTCACACAGCGGGGCACCCCGATCGGGGTGCCCCACCGAAGTGGACCAAGACCCAGGATAGTCAAAATCCTGGGTGTTGGTCGACTTTAACATGTTGAAATAAAATCTGATGTTCTTTTACGTTTTATTTGGTGTGCGGAAATGGGAGTAGTCTTATACGGCGAGTATATAACAAACTCTATATTTTGAGTGGAAATGTTGGGGGGTCGTCTTATACGCCGGCAAATACGGTATGTGTTTTTTAAGGGATTTTAATATGTTGAGTGTATTGTATGTAGTGATTATAAATATGTAATTAATAAAAATGTATTTTTTGATTAATTTATGAGTTGAGAGTGCTTCTCTACATGTTTTTTTGTTCCTGGTTTGAGCTCTTTTGCAGCTCTGGGAGTGGCACCTCCTACAGATTGAATAGGGTATAGTGCAAGTCCCCATTTTTTTCCATTTTTTGACAGAACACACAAACTGGCTCCTACTTAAACTGGACCTATACTCGGGAAGGTTATGTTGTCACCTTCCATCCCCAGCCCAGTGCCCCAAAAGAGCATTTTTTTTATTTTATTTTACTAAAGCCTGAGCCCAATATTCATAAAAAGACTAACAGGAAGTAGTATTATGGTGAATGGCAGCCATATGCTAATTAGTTCAGTTACAACTAAGCTGTTACATTAGGGCTGATTCAACACTGTGAGAAAGAGAGAAAAGATGCTGAATTAGACTGTGGAAAAAATCAAGATTACATTTTTTTTTCGCACATTTTTCCGTGAGAACCATTTTTATGTTTTTTCTTCCTTAGTGCATTTTTAAATAAGTGGCACGGCTAAAAAATTATGCTGAATAGCATTATTGCATAGGAACAAAATTAAAATAAAGATGATTTTTTTTTTTCTTACAAAAAGCGAGAGGAAAAAAATAGTGCTCCCCAATACTGTGCTGTGTGTACTGTGACTGAACTCATTATTGCTGGGGGCGGGGCTACTCTGCCAGGGAGCAATATGGCTGACTGCATCAAGTTTGTGTTCTGAATATTGGGCAAAAAGAAAAAACGGCTGTTTTGGGGCCCAGGGCTGGGGATGGAAGGTGACAACATAATCTTCCCATTTGAGTATAGAGACACTTTAAACCCAAAACATACTGGTCTTGAAGAACATTGTCACAGAATGTTTGTGCCCCTCTGTCCGCTTGTACTGGTGACCAGTGTGGTTTGCTGAGCGGAGGTTCATTTGGGAACATTACAGTTTTTGTTCATGTACAATCTGCATGCAAGGTCAGAGTTCTCCTTTAACACATATATATTTTCCTGAGGTAGGCAATTCCAGAGGGCTTCAGCATTGGAGAGAAAATTGAAAAGATTCTGCAAGACGCTGGATTCAGCGAGAAGCGGGCCCGAACCATGGACATAGATGACTTTATGCGGTAATTGCTTTCTTCCAAATGATTGCACCCTTTTGGGAGCTCCGTTACCTTTGCCTGCTGTATACTGGTTTGTTAGTGTGCTCAGTATTGCTGCGGCATCTCTGCTCCCTGCCAACATACGTGTAGGTCTGGTGGGAGCACGAAACAAGGCTAGTATAACCTGGAGTGGCTCGGGTTCAGCCGCAAAGTTTGGGGGGGGGGGGGTCGTACCAAACTTTGTGCGAGTTTGGGGGGTTCGTAACAAACTGTGTGTGAGTTTGGGTTTAAGAAGTTTTTTATCTAGGGTCCCCACCCACCCAAAATATTTTAGCACCAAGACAGATGAAAATAAAGTAATAGGGCACTACCTTTGCAGTAAGTAAAAAATGATACATTTATTAAATTTTATACATAATTCTAAAGGACATCACATGATACATATTAAAAAACATATATCACAATACTACAAAAAACACACTAGGGGTCTCCAGGGTACCATATCAGAATTTCATAATCTCATAGTTCCAATAAATATATATATACAGGGCCGGACAACTAGACTAAATAAATAAAATAAGATATATATATAAAAATAAATGTGTATTCAAATGATTTATCTACAATATGTGCAAAAAAGTTTACATATATTTACATAATTGTGCCAATATTATAACAGCAATCACAATATTAAAGTGCCTGTGCAAAACAACTTGTGCAAATCAAACTAGCCTATACAACCATAATATTAGTCAGTAAAGACCAGCCCAAACAGTTGAAAGAGACATGGAACAATCACACCAACATAGGAAGTAAAGAGTACCAACTGGACCTGAGTTTGGGTTTAAGTTCGACTTGAATTCAGAAAGGCTGGTTGATGGGCTGCAGAGCAGATATCGCCCTAAAGTTGCAGCAGCTGTACACTTACCTGAGCCCCACAATTCCGGGGTTGGGGTTCTTTCTATGTCAAATTGCCTATGGCTGAAGCCTCAGAAGGAGGCCGCTCCCATAAGCGAGACACTGGCAGCTGGCACTAGAAGTGCGGCTGCACAAGACTGCAATGTCAAGGCGTTTGCAGGGTCATGGTTTGAGCCACAAGCATGAGAAGATGGCTCGTATCGCTTTTTTGGGTCTATGAAGGTGTGAAAATGACCTTGGCAAAGTATAAAGAGTCTATGACTGATGGTACAAAAAGAACCATGGCCATATCTCAATGTCTAGGCTTTGTTTAATGAACAAAAAGTACTGGATGTTGACTCATGATGTATGTTCTTTTCTCTTTCAATAAAACTATTGTTCAAAAAAAAAAAAAACACCATGGCCCCCATAGCAACATCATCTTCATGCCCCATGTCAATGGTTGATGATTTGAAAATGGACTATTTAGGAAAATCAGAGAAAAGTATAATTTTCAATATCATTTGGAACATAGTGTAAAGTTAATAGTCTTGTATTTGTATCAAAATCTTCTGCGCATGTGGTTAACAGTTAAACTGCTAATTTATAATGGGGTAGATATTTTAGTTCAAAAATAACAGTAGCCTATGAGAATTCCAGAAAAAACTTTTAACAAGTTTTCTATAGTTTTGTCATTTTTTTTACTTTTAGAATAAAATCTCTGCACCACAAAATAGTAATTACCGTATTTTTGCTCTGTAAGACGCACTCATTTTTACCCAGAAGTGGAGGGAAATGCCAGTGCGTCTTATTGGGCACATGTAAAAAAAAAAAAAAAAAAAAAAAATACAACAAAAACACAATTCTGTGAAACTCACCTGTAGAATTGTTTTTGATTATATGCAGTCCAGGTCGTCCCAGTGATGACATGTGGGTATTCCGCCCCCAGGGGGGCGCTTGACTGCAAGATCAAAAGCTGCAACTCCTCCCGGCCCCCTATAAAGGCCTTTCCCTCTATCATACTCCCAGTGGTTAAAAAGCAGTAAACAAAAAAGAGGACAGGCCGGGAGACCAAGAAACCATGTTACTTCACATAGCTTCAGCTTGTACTCTCTTTAACAAGACTAAGGATACAAGTCCAATTAATAAAAAATGTTAATCACCATAACAGGCAACAAGAGATAATGAACAAAGGGCGGGGTGGGACGACCTGGAATGGATATAATCAAAAACAATTTTACAGGTGAGTTTCACAGAATTGTATTTTTCCCTATATCCAGTCCAGGTTGTCGCAGTGATGACATGTGGGACATCCAAAAGCAGCGTCCATTAGGGCGGGATCCCCAGTGCGGAACAGCATGTAGTTCATTTCACTACCGCCTGAAGCACCTTTCGGCCAAAAACCGCGTCAGCTGAGGCCTTGACATCAACCCTGTAAAACTCTGTAAAAGTTTGAACTGAAGACCAAGTGGCGGCCTTACAAACTTGTTCAACCGATGCCTGGTGCTGAAAAGCCCAAGAGGCACCAATAGCTCTAGTAGAATGCACTGTGATCCGTAAAGGGGGTTCCTTCCTCTTGGCAGAATATGCTTGCACCACCGCCTGTCTGGCGCTTTCCATCAAGCCCCCTTACTTTGAGAGACACCAGGACAAGGTGGTGTTTCGCTTTAAAGTGGACCAACACCCAGAATTTTCACTATCCTAGGTGTTGGTCCACTTCCGCGGGGCACCCCGATCGGGGGTCCTACTGATTCCTTCAGGAAGACTGATGCTCTTTTTGTCCTCCATTCTGGACCTAGGAAGGGTCTGGCTCCAGCTAAATCTACTACCAGCAAGTGGATTTGTCAGGCTGTGATTCAGGCCTATTCTGCTAAGGGGAAGAATCCTCCCTTACGCCTTACTGCTCATTCTACTTGTGCTATTGGTGCCTCTTGGGCTTTTCAGCACCAAGCTTCTGTTGAACAAGTTTGCAAGGCCGCTACTTGGTCTTCTGTTCATACTTTTTCCAAGTTTTACAAAGTTGATGTTAGGGCCTCAGCTGACGCTGCTTTTGGCTGCAAAGTTCTGCAGGCGACAGTGGTTTAAACTGCCCGCTGTTACTTTTTGGGGATCCCACCCTACCTTACGGACACTGCTATTGGATGTCCCATGGGTAAGGAATCTTCTGGAGCAGGACGTGCTATATACTTAGAATAATACAATTCTGTGATTACTCACCTATAGAATTGGTATTATATGTATACAGCACGTCCTGCTCCCCCCCACCCTTGTTATCATTATTCTTAGTTACCTCTTTATGGTGATTGTTCATTGAATTATGATTATTATAGTTCTCCCGGCTTCATTTTAACTGCTTTTCAATACTGGGGAATTTGTGGGAGGTCCCTGGTATATATGGGCCCGGGAGGAGCCACTTTTCTGTCTCTGCAGTCCAGCGCCATCTTGTAGATGTATAACCCATGGGTAAGGAATCTTCTGGAGCAGGACGTGCTGTATACTCATAATACCAATTCTACAGGTAGTAATCACAGGAGTAATCACAGAATCGTATTTTCTCAGACCAGGGTGTGCACACACCTGGTCCATGCAGCCAGGACACAGATGCAGGCCGGGATGGGGGGAATGCCACACTGCCTATGGGAATGGGAGGGGGGAATGCCACACTGCCTATGGGAATAGGAGGGGGGGAAATTACACTCGGCCTATGGGAATGGGATGCCACACTGTCTGTAATGGGGTGCTTTAGCACAGCATTTTCTTTAGAATATTTTTTTTCTTATTTTCCTCCTCCAATCCTAGGTGCTTATTATAGGGCGAAAAATACGGTAGCTTATCTACCCCGAATGCCCCCTCCCATTCTTCCCGATAGGAGCTGTGTTACTGCACCAAGGGCCACTGCACCAGCACTAAATGACTGTGGTAGAAATTTGTGAAGGGGTCTCTATAGCACTGAATTGGGTTTGTGGAAAGCCTGGAGCTGGGCTGTAAACCAATGTACATGTCTCTATAGATAGAAAATAATTGTACACGTCTGATTAAGATTTTATTTACTTTGCTTCTTTCTAGGTTACTGCACGGATTTAACACAGAAGGAATTCACTTCTCTTAAGCTGATCTGGAATTTTTTTTAAGCGTATTTGATATCAAACCCGTCAAGACTTTTTCTATACATTAAAATCTATGCAGCAAGGCATCTATTCATAGATGTGGTTGGTCACAGACACTGCACTTTATAATACAAAAACTCTTCCTGTGAAGGAGAAGGTCAAAATGTTAAATCCACATGATAATGATCCCCCCTTTTTAATATGCCTATTTTTAATTGGAAATAAATACCTGCTCTGCACATGGACTCTCCACTACAAGCTAAGTTTTGTATGTGACTCTGCCATAGGTTCACCAATGCCGGGGTATCATGGGTAAACTCTAGAATCACCCAATCACTTTAGTAGCCCCATGGGAGGGTGGGTCAAGAGTGCCCTCATCTTCGGTGGCAGTGTACAAGGTGGAAGTTATAGACCAAGTGACACTAATATACTGTGCAGGAGAGTATATTAGAGGTGAGGGCCTCTGACCTTGCAGCTGATCATTTTAAAGGGTAAGAGAGAAGAGGTTGGGTCGCATGTATGTAGTGAACATGGAGGAAAGGTTTCCCAGATTGTGGAGTGCGTTGCTTAACCAGATCATAGGCTCGTCTGAACAGGTGAGATTTATAGTGATTGGCAAGTCAAAAATAAATATCAATAGCTTACCTTTCATCAGTGACTTTAGTGCTGTGCTTCTTCCTTTGTCTGCCTCTTTAGTGAGGAAAACTCAGCTTTTAAACTCGTCTTTTATTCCTATCAACCTTCGATGGACCATGAACGCAAACATGTTCTTGCATCACATCACTGATGCCACACCCCCTGTTTCTATTTTTTCTATTAATCTCCAGTGCTCTAATACTTCAACAAATAACTTGAAAACGGATTGAAGTTTGGGACAGTGCAATGTGTAGTTTGAGACAATGGGACAACAATCAGGCGCTGGCCTTTAGTATAACTTTAATTTAATTGTGGGTCTGTGTGGAGGTCTGCAAAACATGGCCTATCGGTGGCTCTTGAGTAGGGGGTTGGGGAACACTGCCCTACATAATCTGGTTCCCTACACCCCTTACCAGCCCTAAGGGCTGGCAACAATTAGAACTTTCCCTTGGTTGAAGCTAGATGCAGCCACCCTGAGTCATAAGGTCCTGGCACGGAGCCACCATCTCAGAACATGTTTGACCTATGTGCACAACAGATAAATCTGATTTAGGGAGAAGGGATACTGGTTTAATTTTGCCATGATGTTAGGAGGTCTAGTGTGAAGTATCCATAGGGCATAGTTTTCATTGCATGGACCATTAGGCCTAGAATCATTCTGCACTGGTGGAAGGTGAGAGTGCTGTATTTTGCATACCCTAGTTTGCAGCACCTGTATTAGTATACAGTACGTCCTGCTCCAGAGAGAATACTTACAATCGGGTATTACTCCGCCAGATGGTGCTGGACTGCAGAGACATCGAAAACAGGCTCCTCCCGGCCCCTCAAATACCCAGGGACCTCCCACAATCCCCAGAATTTCTCTGGACTGCGAAGGACAAGAAGATGGCTCTCTCTTCTCGCAGGTGAGCGGGGCTATTAGCCTGCGGCCCTGTAGGACTATTCCCACCCGTTCCATCAGTAATTGCCTCCCAGCCTTGGCTGCGCTGGTTGGGTGATGGTAGGCAGCACCGCTGTTAGGTGCTTAGGAGCGCTGCTCCACCGCAATCCCCCACCAAAGGGTAGGCGGTACAGGCATATGGTGAGCCTCTATGGGATGCCCCTCCCGCCCTTTTGCCCCTGTCTATCGGTGGGCCCTATGTTAAGTGGCCACTGTCCTCCCTCACTCTCCTTGTAGCCTTCTGGGGGAAAGGGGGGGGTGTATTTGTATATACGTGTATTGGCTTTTATGTTTCACTACATTATGCTCGGTGTCATTTTATTGTGCTTGAAATTGCCGCCGCGCGCGTTTTTTACCTGTGTTCCAAGCTTGGCGGCGGTGTTGCCTCAGGCGCCGGTGCACCGTCATTGGCTGCTTGTCACGTGTTGGCTTCGCGCTCTTCAGGGGGGCTGGGCCTGTCTGCAAAGAAGCGGCACTTAACGCCTGATGTCACTGTTTTCCCTATGGAATCTGATGAGTTTTTGGAACTGTCTGGCTATACCCCTTTGGAGGAAGGGGAGCTATTCTCCGACTCGGGGTCATCTGATCAGAGGCCCAGGGGTCACGACGATTCTGGCTCTGAACCCTGGGCCCCAGATGATACTGATAGACTGTTGGCTCAGATTTTTGAGGTTCTGTCTATCTCTCCCCCTGTTGCGGCCCCCAGGCAACAGGGGGAACTTTTTCATACTGCTAAGTCGACCAAGCACATTTCAATAATCTTGTGCTCAAGGAATGGGAGCGTCCCAGTAGACTTCCCGGTGTACCTAAGAGTTGGGATAGGAAGTATCCCTTTCCTGCTGATTTGGTGAAGCGTTGGTCATCCCCTCCTGAAGTGGATGCCCTGGTCCTAGGGTTATCTAACACCTCTGTCATGCACTCCCCTGACTCTACTACCCTGCGGGATGCTGAGGACCGGCATCCCATGCCTTTGCCTGTGTGGGGACAGCGCTGCGCCCGGTCTGTGCTGCGCCCGGTCTGTGCCTCTGCCATTACGGCTGTGGCTATTAGGACCCTGCTCAGAAGTATCCTTGATGGTGCCCCTGATGATGTGCCTTGTGAGGAGTTTAATGCACTTGCTCGCTGTGATGTTTTTGTGAGTTATGTCCTCTCTGCCTTGGATGACACCATTAGAATGTGTGGCAGAACCTCTTCCCTTGTGGTGGCTATACGCCACTTGGTTTGGCTGCGCCAGTGGGCTGCTGACAGCGCTGCCAAGAAGGCCCTCACTGGTTTTCCCTTCAAAGGGCTACGCCTGTTTGGGGACCGCCTGGACCTGTTTGCTAAGGGAGGCAGGTTACCCCAGCGCAGGCGGCAGTCTCAGCCCTTTCGGGGTCAGGGCTCCTTTTCCTCCCCCTACCGTGGTGCTAGACAAGGGAGGGGGGTTTCGACTTCTGGGGTAGGGGCAGAGGACGCGGATGCCCTGGCTCCTCCTGGGGCTCCAAGCTTAAGTCCTCTCCCAAGCCCCCTCAGGCATGAAGGGGCGCCCTCACCCATCTGGGGTGGGTTTCTCCCACTTCCCCGGCAGACTATTGGGGCATCCCGGGTTGCTTTTATAGCGTAATTCCTATTGGCCAAGTGTGCCACTGTAATCACCATATGGAGGCTTCCCAGGATATTGTGCTCAGGGTTCCTTCGGGACAAGCCCGGCTGTGTGTGGCGTGTGGGGTATCCCCTATAAGTGACAATGTGCGGGTCTGTGTACCCTGCGCCCAGCAGGTGCTTGCGCTACATTCTGGGTTACTGGTGGCTGGACCTGCGCCCCCTATGGCTTTGCCTACCCCTCCACGCTTGCATTTGACTCCCAGTGAGCTGAATACCAGTGGGGAGTCTCAACCTGATGTGTCTTCTAGATTGGCTAGCATTGAGAAGTTGATTGCTAATACCACGGCCCGTAAGGCCTCTGCTAAGAGGTGGGATTTGGCATTTTCCCTATGGAGGCAGAGGAATTCTTTGATCTGGCTAGTTATACCCCCCCCCCCCTTGAAGAGGGGGAATTGTTCTCGGACTCAGTCATCTGATGAGCAGCCTAAGGGTTATGCTGATTCTGGCTCTGACCCCTGGGATTCAGATAGACTTCTGGCTCAGATTTTTGAAGTTCTTTCTATCTCCCTTCCTGCTGCAGCCCCCAGGCAGCAGGGGGAATTATTTCACACCGCTAAGCCGCTGTTAGAGTTCCCAGAGCAGTCCCATTTCAATAATCTCGTTCTTAAAGAATGGGAACGTCCCAGCAGACTTCCCGGAGTACCTAAGAGCTGGGATAAGAGATATCCTTTCCCCGCCGAGGTGGTTAAACGTTGGTCAGCCCCTCCTGAGGTGGATGCTCCAGTTTTGGGGTTGTCTAACACCTCTGTTACATTCCCCTGATTCTACTACCCTGAAGGATGGTGAGGACCGGCGCATTGATCAGCTGGCTTCCCATGCCTTTGCCTGTGTTGGGACTGCTCTGCGCCCTGTCTGTGCTTCTGCTATTACGGCCGTGGCTGTTAAGACTCTGCTCAGGAATGTGTTGGATGGTGCCGCTAATGATACTTCTAGTGCAGAGTTTCGGGCCCTTTTGCATTGTGAGGTTTTTATTGCTTATATCCTTTCTGCCTTGGATGATACCATTAGGATGTGTGGTAGAACCTCTGCCTTGGTGGTTGCTATACACCGCTCGGTTTGGCTGCGCCAGTGGGCAGCTGACAACGCTGCCAAAAAGGCTCTCACGGTTTTCCGTTTAAAGTGGACCAACACCCAGGATTTTGACTATCCTGGGTCTTGGTCCACTTCGGTGGGGCACCCCCGATCGGGGTGCCCCGCTGTGTGAAACCCCCCGAAAAACTCACCTCTCCCCGCGCCGACGGACAAGCGGCTCCTCTGCCGCCGCCTCCCGCGCGTCACTCTTGGCGCGCGCGTGCCCGCGCCGGCCATTCACAGACGGCCAGCGCGGGCGCGCGCACGTCTAGAGGGGCGCGAGGGAGATAAGGTAAGGAGTTTGGGGGGGTTTCACCCTGCGGGACATCCCGATCTCGGATGTCCCGCGGGGAGGGAGGTGATCCCGTGGGTGTTGGTCCACTTTAAGGGGCTGCGATTATTTGGTGATTGCTTGGATCTGTTTGCTAAGGGTGGCAGACTGCCTCAACGTAAAAGACAGTCCCGGCCCTTTCGGGGTTCTGGTTCCTTTCATCCCTCCTACCGTGGATCCAGGTCGGGGAGAGGGGTATCCTTTGCAGGGCACAGGACTTCTGGGGAAGAGGCAGAGGTCGTGCCCGTCCGGGATCCTCCTGAGGTTCCAAGCCTAAGTCTTTTTCCAAGCCCCCTCAGGCATGAAGGGGCACCTTCACCCATCCGGGTGGGGGGACGGCTGCAGCTTTTCGCTCATGTTTGGAGGCAACATGTCTCAGACCGGTGGATTCAGGAGGTAGTGTCCTCCGGTTACCAGATAGAGTTCGCTGTCTGGCCGCCCCCAAGATTCATCAGATCCCAGATGCCTCAAAACTCCCTGCCAGCTCAGGCTCTGGTTCTCGCGGTGCAAAGCCTTATGGAGATGGGGGGTCATCTGTCAGGTCCCTCTGTCAGAAAGGGGCCTGGGTTATTACTCCAATCTTTTCACAGTACCCAAAAGAGATGGTTCTATCAGGCCCATCCTGGACTTCTCAACAGATTTGTCAAAACCAGGCACTTTCGCATGGAGACTCTGCGCTCATCGGTCAGCTCGCTGCGCCCAGGGGTCTTCATGACCTCTATAGACATCAAGGACGCTTACCTTCATGTTCCAGTCTTTCCGGGGCATCAGAGATTCCTCAGGTTTGCGCTGGAGGATCAGCACTACCAATTTGTGGCACTGCCCTTTGGTCTCACTTCAGCTCCCAGAGTTTTCACCAAGGTGCTGGCGGGAGTGATGGCTCTACTCAGATCTCAGGGTATTCGCATTCTTCCCTATCTGGACGACCTTCTCATTACTTCTCGGTCTCTCCAGTAAGCAGAGCTGGATACCCAGAGGGTGGTGAGCATTCTGGAGTCATTCGGCTGGGTGATCAACCATCCCAAATCTTCCCTGTCACCCTCCCTGGTGGCATCCTTTCTGGGCATGAATCTGGATACGGTTCAGGCCAGAATTTTTCTTCCTCAGCAGGAAGCACTGCAAGCACATGTTCAGTTCCTTTTGTCTTGCCCTTATCCCTCCATCCGGCAGGGGATGCAGCTGGTGGGGCTGATGGTGTCCTGCTTCGAGGCAGTTCCCTATGCACAGCTCCACATGAGGCCTCTTAGTGTGAGACAAGGACCCTCTGTCTCTGGATCAGGCCTTTGCCCTGTCCCCTCTAGCCCGGCGGTCCCTCTTGTGGCTGGACTCAAGGAACCTGTTGGGGGGGCAGATCTTTTCTGGCCCCCTGCTGGGAGACAGTCACCACGGATGCCAGTCTGACAGTTTGGGGGGTTTCTGGAAATCCCTAAAATTCCAGGGGCTGTGGAGACCTCAGGAGGCCCACACCCCTATCAACGTCCTGGAACTAAGGGCGGTCAGGTTGCTTCTGGCCCACTTGGGTACTAGGTACGCTCGGACAACCAGACGGCGGTTGCCTACATCAATCATCAGGGAGGGACCCGGAGCAAGGGGGCCCTCAAGGAAGTGTCTCTGATCCTGTCCTGGGCAGAGAACAATGTTTCCTGCATCTCAGCCGTGTACATTCCGGGGGTGGAGAATCTGCTGGCAGACTCTCTGAGCAGGGGGACTTCTCGCCTGGGGGAATGGTCCCTCAGCAACAGGGTGTTTCGCTCTCTGTGTCACCGTTGGGGTCAGCCAGATGTGGATCTGTTTGTGTCCCATCACAAGCTTCCAGTCTTTGTGTCTCTGTCCCAGGACCCTCTGGCCTTAGCCATGGATGTTCTAGCAATGCCCTGTCAGGGCTTTCAGCTACTGTATGTCTTTCCCCCATTTCCCCTGTTGGGCAGGGTTCTGCGAAAGATAGCTCAGGAAGGGGTGCCAGCAGTTCTGGTGGCCCCCCCCCGTTGGCCAAGACAGGTGTGGTTCGCAGACATCGTGCAGTTGGCAGTCTGCCCCTGGACCCAGACCTTCTCACTCAGGGGCGGCTACGACATCCCAATTTACAAACGCAGGCTTTGACGGCCTGGCTGCTGAAACCTCCATCTTGATGGAAAAGGGGCTGTCTGTTTCTGTAGTTAACACCTTGATCAGGGCTAGAAAGAAGTCTTCTTCCTCCATTTACTATAGGATTTGGCGGGCCTACATTGACTGGTGCGAGTCCAAGTCCCTTCCCCATCGCGTGTTTTCCATCCCCAGGATTCTGGAGCTCCTTCAACATGGTTTGGATCTGGGCCTTTAGCTTAGCACTCTGAAGGGTCAGGTTTCTGCCTTGGCTGTTTTCTTTCAGAAGTCTTTTGCTCAACATCATCCGGTCAAGACCTTCTTCCAGGGGGTTACCCATGTGCGTCCCCCTCGTAAGCCTATGTTACTAGTCTGGGATTTGAACTTGGTTTTGTCTGCCCTTCAGGGGCCTCCATTTGAACCTGTACATGAGGACGCTTTGTCTATTCTCACTCTTAAGGTTGTCTTTTTGGCGGCTATCACCACTGTTAGGCGTGTTTCGGAGTTGGCGGCGCTTTCCATCCAGCCCCCTTCTTTGAGAGACACCAGGACAAGGTGGTGTTTCGCTTTAAACCGGATTTTCTGCCTAAAGTTGTTTCAGCCTTTCATCTCAATCAGGACATTGTACTTCCTTCCTTGTGCCCTAATCCTGGGTCTACTTGGTGGATACTAAATCTTTTAGAAAGACTGATGCCTTGTTTGTGGTCCCTTCTGGTCCCAGGAAGGGTCTGGCTACTGCTAAGTCTACGATTAGCAAATGGATCTGTCAGGCTGTGGTACATGCCTATTCTGCTAAGGGAAGGAATCCTCCCTTCCGTGTTACTGCTTATTCTACTCATGCTATTGGTGCCTCTTGGGCCTTTCAGCACTAGGCTTCTGTTGAACAAGTTTGCAAGGCCGCTACTTGGTTTTCTGTTCATACCTTTTCCAAGTTTTACAAGGTTGATGTTCGGGCCTCAGCTGATGCTGTTTTTGGCCGCAGAAGCCTGGTGCTGGAAGGCCCAGGAAGCCCCAACAGCACGGGTAGAATGAGCAGTAACATGGAAAGGAGGATCCTTTCCCCTAGCAGAATAGGCCCTAAAGATAGCCTGACGGATCCACTTGCTAATAGTAGACTTAGCAGGAGCCAAACCCTTCTTCGGACCCGAAGGGACCACAAACAAGGCATCGGTCTTTCTGAAAGGTACAGTAGCCACCAAGTAGAACTTCAAGTTCCTGACCACATCCAGGGAATGCAAGGCCCTCTCCTTGGAATTTCCAGGATTAGGGCACAAGGAAGGAAGCACAATGTCCTCATTGAGATAGAAGGCAGAGACAACCTTAGGCAAGAAATCTGGTTTAAAGAGGAAAACCACCTTGTCCTGGTGTCTCTAAGTAAGGGGCCTGAATAGAAAGGGCCGCCAACTCCGAAACATGCCTGACAGAGGTGATAGCCACCAGAAAGGCAACTTTAAGAGTAAGAATAGACAGAGCAGCCTCCTGCACAGGCTCAAACGGAGGGCCCTGAAGGGCAGACAAGACCAAATTCAAGTCCCAGACTGTCAAGAGGTTTACGGGGGGGGGGGGGGGGTGGACATGAGCAACCCCCTGGAAGAAGGTCTTGACCAGAGGATGCTGAGCGAAAGATCTCTGGAAGAAAACAGCCAAGGCAGAAATGTGACCCTTGAGAGTGCTGAGCTGGAGTCCCAGATCCAACCCATGTTGAAGGAACTCCAAGATCCTAGGAATGGAAAACGCACGACAGGGAAGGATTTTAGACTCACACCAGTCAATGTAAGTCCGCCAAATCCTATAGTAAATGGAGGAGGAAGATTTCTTCCTAGCCCTGATCAAGGTATTGACTACAGAAGCAGAAAGCCCTTCTTCCCTCAAGATGGAGGTTTCAGCAGCCAGGCCGTCAAAGCCAGCGTTTGTAAATTGGGATGGAAAAGCCGTCCCTGAGTGAGAAGGTCCGGGACAATGGGCAGAGCGTACTGATCTACTGCCAGCTGTACGACGTCTGCGAACCACACCTGTCTTGGCCAGCGGGGGGCCAGCAGAATTGCTGGCACCCTTTCTTGAACCAACTTGTGCAGAACCCTGCCCAGCAGGGGGAATGGAGGGAAGAGATATAGGAGACGGAACCCCTGCCAGGAGAGAGTCAGAGCATCCAAGGCCAGGGGATCCCCTGGCAGAGAGACAAAGACTGGGAGCTTGTGATTGTGGCGAGATGCAAACAGATCCACGTCCGGCACCCCCCAGGTGAGAAATCCCCCTGCTCAGAGAGTCTGCCTCCAGGTTTTCCACCCCCGGAATGTACACTGCTGAAATGCAAGGAACATTGTCCTCCGCCCATGACAGAATTTTGGACACTCCCTCGAAGGCACCCTTGCTCCGGGTCCCTCCCTGATGATTGATGAAGGCAACCGCCGTCTGGTTGTTCGAACATACCTGGACCGGCCGGCCCTGAAGGTGCGGAGTCAATTGGGACAGGACCAGCCAGACCGCCCTTAGTTCCAGAATGTTGATAGGGGCGTGGGCCTCCTGAGGGCCCCACAGCCCCTGGAATTGTAGGGTTTTCCAGAAGCCCCCCCCCCCCCCCCCAGCCAGCCAGACTGGCATCCGTGGTGACTGTCTCCCAACAGGGGGCCAGAAGAGATCTGCCCCCCAACAGGTTCCTTGAGTCCAGCCACCACGAGAGGGACCTCCGGGCCGGAGGAGAAAGAACAAAGGCCTGATCCAGCGACAAGGGACTCTTGTCCCAAATTGACAAGAGGTGGAGCTGAAGAGGTCTCGTAAAATTGCGCATAGGGAACCGCCTCAAAGCAGGACACCATCTGTCCCACCAGTTGCATCCCCTGCTGGATGGAGGGGTGAGGGCAGAGAAGGACTTGAGCTTGCAGGGAGTCCACCTTCTGCTGAGGAAGAAAGATCCTGGCCTGAACCGTATCCAGATTCATGCCGATGGAGACAGGGAAGACTTGGGGTGATTGATCACCCAGCCGAATGACTCCAGAATGGTCACCACCCGCTGGGTATCCAGCTCCGCCTGTTGGAGAGACTGAGAAGCGATGAGAAGGTCGTCCAGATAGGGAAGAATGCGAATGCCCTGAGTAGAGCCATGACACCCGCCAGCACCTTGGTGAAGACTCTGGGGGCCAAGGTGAGACCGAAGGGCAGTGCCACAAATTGGTAGTGCTGGTCCTCCAGCGCGAACCTGAGGAATCTCTGATGCCCTGGGACATGCAGGTAAGCATCCTTGATGTCTATAGAGGACATGAAGTCCCCCGGGCGCAGGGAGCTGACAGCCGAGCGCAGAGTTTCAATGCGAAAGTGCCTTGTCCTGACAAATTTGTTGAGAAGTTTTAAATCCAGCATGGGCCTGATGGAACCATCCCTTTTGGATACTGTGAAGAGATTGGAATAATATCCCTGACCTCTTTCCCAGAAAGGGACCTGACAGATGACCCCATGTCCAGAAGGTTTTGCACAGCCAGACCCTGAGCTGCCAGGGGGTCTTGAGGCATCCAAGATCTGAGGAATCTGGAGGGCGTCCAGGCAGCGAAATCTATTTTGTAACCGGAGGACACCACCCCCTGAATCCACCGATCTGAGACGTGTCGTCTCCAGACACGAGCGAAGAGCCTCAGCCGCCCCCCCCCACCCAGATGGGTGAGGGCGCCCCTTCATGGCTGAGGAGGCTTGGGGGAAGACTTGGGCTTGGAACCCCAGGAAGGACCTGGACGGGCACGTCCTCTACCTCTGCCCCAGAAGTCTCCCCTGTGTCCTGCAAAGGATACCCCTTTCCCAGACCTGGCTCCACGGTAGGAGGGGGTAAAGGCACCTGAACCCCGAAAGGACCGGGGCTGTTTTTTTAAGTTGAGGCAGCTTGCCACTCTTAGCAAACAGATCCAAGCGGTCACCAAATAAGCGCAGCCCTTTAAATGGAAGCCCTGTGAGAGCCTTCTTAGCAGCGTTGTCAGCTGCCCACTGGCGCAGCCACACAGAGCGGCGTATAGCAACCACCCAGGCAGAGGTTCTACTGCACATCCTAATGGTATCATCCAAGGCAGAAAGGATATAAGCAAAAAAAACCTCACAATTTGACAAGGCCCTGAACTCTGCACTAGAAGAATCATCAGGGGCACTCTCCAGCAGACCCTTGAGCAGAGTTCTGATAGCCACGGCCGTAATAGCAGAAGCACAGACAGGGCGCAGAGCAGATCCAACCTAGGCAAAGGCATGGGAAGCTAACTGATCAATGCGCCGGTCCTCACTATCCCTCAGGGTAGTAGAATCAGGGAAATGCACCACGGAGGTGTTGGATAACCCCAAGACTGGAGCATTCACTTCTGGGGGGGTTGACCAACATTTAACTACCTCAGTGGGAAAGGGAAACCTTTTATCCCAGCCCTTAGGAATTCCGGGGAGTCTGCTGGGACATTCCCATTCCTTAAGAACAAGGTTATTGAAATGGGCCTGTTCTGGAAATTCCAAATGTGGCTTAGCGGTATGAAACAGTTCCCCCTGCTGCTTGGGAGCCGCATCAGGAAGGGAGATAGAGAGTACTTCAAAAAAGAGTCAAAGGTCTATTGGTGTCATCAGCATCCCAGAGATCAGAGCCTGAGTCAGCGCCGCAGTAATACTGATCATCCGATAGCTCTGAATCTGAGAACAATTCCCCCTCTTCAAGGGGGGTATAGTCAGCCATGTCAAAGAATTCATCTGTTTCCATATGAAAAACAGACGCACCAGGCGCCACGTGTCGCCTCTTAGCCGGGGCCTTACAGGACGCAGAGCTAGCAATCAACTTTTCAGTGTTAGCCAACCTAGAAGACACGTCAGGTTGAGACTCCCCACTGGTATCCAGCTCACTGGGAGTCAAAATCAGGTGAGGGGGAACAGGATAAGATATAGTGGGCGCAGGCCCAGTCACTGATAGCCCAGAATGCAGCGCAAGGTACGCAGACCAGCACATCATCACTTACAGGGGATGCCCCACACACCACACACAGCCGGGCTTGTCCCGAGGGGACCCCTAGCACAATATCTTGTGAAGCCCCCATATGGTGATTATAGTGGCACAATTGGCCAATAGGAATTACGCTGTAAAAGCAACCTGGGATGCCCAAAGGTCTGCCAGGGAAGTGGGAGGATTTTACTAATCAGGCCTCTAATAAAGTTTGAGCAAACTACTAGAGTGGGGTAGGACCAGAAGAAACCTCTATACAGTTTTCCCGCCTGAAAAACACACAAAAAATGACACCCCGTAAGCATACAATAACAAAAACTAGACAAAACTAGAAATAAGCCAGCAGGGGCACTCGCGGAATCGGGAATCACAGATAACGCCAGGAGAAGAGACCAAAATGGCGCCGGGTACCTCAAGGGGCAGGCCACAGGGAAGGACGACGCGGAGCGCACCGCCCGATAAGCTGCGCCCCCAAGAAAAGCGCGAAGGCACAAAGTGTGACTTGTCAGCCAATAGGCGAGCAGAGGCACCTGCGTGAACACCGCAAGGCGCACGCGTCAGCAGATTCAAGCAAAGACAACTGAAAAAGTAATAGCCAGGGCGCGGAGCCCTGAGACAGTGATAGCAAACATGCAATACATACATATACACCCCCCCCCCCCCCACGAACGGGACAGCGAAAGGGGGGGGGCGGCGGTCAGCTAGCAGAGACCTACCGAGGCGAGGAGCGGAAGGGGCATCCCGAATCAGGCTCACCATAAGCCTGCACCGCCTACCCTTTGGTGGGGGATTGCGGTTGGAGCAAGGCTCCTAAAGCACCTGTCAGAGGTGCTGCCTACCATCACCCGACCAGCACAGCCAAAGCTGGGAGGCATAGATAAAGAGATTATTGTGATACTGTGGCCTTCTTGCACACATTGAAAGGGATTGTTTATTATTTTATTACAGCCAACATTTTTTTTTAATGACTAGAGGGGAGAGGGAGTAACAAGTTTTGTTACCCCAACATCCATATTTTGGGTAAATTAACATCTTGTCTTAAAGACAATTTCAGGCTAAAATAAAAAAAAAACACACTATACTCACTTTGTGGCCCACGCAGATCATCGCTCCTAGTCCAGAGCTGCAGCTCTTACCTAATGGCTGGATCCCTGTCCCACGCTGCCCGCCTCAGTGTTCTCCACGAGAGATCCCTGTCACTGTGATCTGGAACGCCCCCTCCATTCACTGTAATGGAAAGGGGTGTGTTAAGTCTTCACACCCCCCTTTCCATTGCAGTGAATGGAGAAGACATGTCCGCACACAGTGACGGATGGCGCGTCTCCCCATTCGATCACGTGGAACAGAAAAGTGATCGGGTGGTGCAGGACATGGGATCCAGCGATCAGATAAGAGCTGCAGCGATGGTTTGCGTGGGACACAAGGAGAGTATAGCGTTTTTTTCTTCCATTCCAGGCCGTACCTTATTCTTTACATCTGGGACTTCTCCGCTCGAAGGGGCGTGGACTGCAAGATCAAAGATGTGGCTCCTCCCGGACCCCTATAAATAGCAGCTGCCTCTTAACCAAGCCCAGTCTACTTCTTACAGTGGCACTGTGAAGATCGCTAATTCTCTCTCAGGGATTTTAGCAGCAAAGCAGGTCCTTTAACCTGTCGGCTTGCTGCAGGACTCTTATTTCCACGGATTCCTCTGACCCATCTGCTGCCTCCCCAGCTTTGGCTGTTTTTTTGGGGTCCGTGACAGTAGGGTGAAACACCGGGGTCTGGGGCGTTTTGTCAGGGCATATTGCTCTGGGCTTCAGGCTTCTCTGAAACAAGCAGGTCAGTCGCAGGTTTAATGGTGAACCTGCTGAGAAACCTGATATATTTTTATATGTCACCCTCCCTTTTACCACATGTATTTTTTATTTTTCATTTTGGTTCCGCGGAGGAAAGGGAGTCGGCAGACTCTCGGAAGGTGAGTTGCAACTCTGGTTATTCCTCGGATGAGGATTCCTTCCTCCCAGATGATACGGAAAGCTTGCTTTCCTCTTGTTTTTGACACTTTACACATTGTTCCTCCAAAGGTGGCCAAGAGAAGGTGGATGATTTGTTTCGGCCTCAAAGACAGCGGCAGGTTTTTCCTATTGCATGGCACGGCCTGCTTCAAGAAGTCCTTACGTATGGAATATTCCGCCACAAGGTGGTGCAGTGTACTGCAGAAGAGTTGTGGCTCCTCCCGGCACCATATAAAAACAGGATCACAAATAGACCCCCCCAGTGTTTCCTCTGCAGTGATACTGCGAAGATAGAAGATGGCTCTCTCTATTGCGCAGGTGAGCGGGGCAACCAAGCCTGCGGCCCTGCAAGTCTATTTCCACCCGCTTCGGGACCCTCTGTGCCTCCCAGCCTCGGCTGATGGATCGGGTGAGGGTAGAGGAGCACTAGGTGCTCGAGGAGCGCTGCTCCAAGCCACAGACCCTGTACCACAAAGGGTAGCCGGCCATAGGCTTTATGGTGTGCCTACTGAGAGATGCAGAGTTCCTGTCCTAGCTTCTGTGGGGGAGAGTGTTTTGCGGGACTGTGTTCTGGTCATCCCCTTGTTTTGCCTTGTTTGGTTTATGGCCCCCCCTCACCCTGGGCCGGCTCCTGCCACTGCCTGCTCGCTCTCCTCTCCCCCCCCCCCTCCCCCGGCGTGTGTTCGGGGGGGCGGGTGGCAGCAGCGAGGTGTCTTTTTAACGTTGTTTTTTTTAGCCGCCGCCACTTTGTACTCCGCGGAAGGTGGCGCTATGGCTGTGAGGCGTTTTTGGATTATGATGGCGCCAGCGCGGTCATGTGAGTGCCGCTTTCGCGCTCTTCGGGAGGGCGGGCCGGGGGATGGCGTGTATCGCAGCGCCCCCCCCCCCCCCGCGCCCGCCCCTCGAGGTTCTTCTGCCGCCGACATTTTGAGCCTGCTGCGTGTCTGGGGGCCTTCTTCCTTCCCGGGCTGCGGCGGTGATCGTTCCTGTGTCGCTTCCTAACTTCTCTTCACCTAGATAGTTATTTCTAATAAGTTTCAACTAACCACTTTTCTTTCCTCCAGCGCACCTACAATTTTACCTAAACTCCTGTGCAGGTAAATACCACCAAACCAAACTATCAACCAAGGGATAGGTTCTCCCTAAATAGGTGCAGCTACCATTTGCGCTGATCTACCTCCAACAATACCACAAGATAGAGTTTGCAGCCTTGCCACCACCAAGATTCCTCAGATCCCGGATGTCTCAAAACCCTCTGTCAGCTCAGGGTTTGCGCCTTGCAGTTTAACGCCTGTTGGAGTCAGGAGTCATTTGCCTGGTGCCTTCCCAAGAACAGGGTCAGAGGTACTACTCCAATCTTTTCACGGCCCCCAAAAAGGACGGGTCCCTGAGGCCCATCCTGGACTTGAAGGGTCTCAACAAGTTTGTCAGGTTCAAGCACTTTCGCATGGAGACGGTACGCTCGGGTGTCAGTACCCTACGCCCGGGCGACTTCATGACCACCGTGGACATCAAGGATGCCTATCTTCATGTGCCAATGTGTCATCAGAGATTCCTTAGGTTCACTCTAGAGGATCAGCATTACCAGTTTGTGGCTTTACCGTTTGGTATTACCTCGGTGCCTCGGGTGTTCACCAAGGTGCTGGCGGGCATAATGGCTCTGCTGTGGAACCAGGGCATTTGCATCCTCCCTTTCCTGGACGACATTCTGATTGCGGCTCAGTCTCTTCATCAGGCCGAGAAGGATACTCAGGTGGTGACCTCCACTCTCGAGTCCTTCGGCTGGGTGATCAATTTTCCCAAATCCTCACTGTCTCCGTCTTTGGTGGGGTCCTTTCTGGGCATGACTCTGGATACCTCTCAGGTCAAGGTATTTCTGCCTCAGCAGAAAGTGGAGGGCCTTCAGAAGCAGGCACGGTCTCTGCTCTTGTGTCCCCATCCCTTCATCCGGCAAGGGATGCAGTTAGTGGGTCTGATGGTGTCCTGCTTCGAGGCGGTCACCTTTGCTCAGTTTCACATGAGACCTCTTCAGCTGCACCTCTTGTCAGTTTGGGTTTGGGACCCTGTGTCCCTGGATCAGGATTTTTCTCTGTCCCCCCTGGCCAGACAGTCCCTCTCGTGGTGGCTGGACTCAAGGAACCTTCTAGTGGGCAGGACCTTTCTGCCTCTGTGCTGGAAAACTGTCACCACAGATGCCAGTCTGACCGGTTGGGGGGCTTTTGGAAGTCTCTGAAGTTCCAGGGTCGGTGGGGTCCCTAGGAGGCCCATGTTCCCATCAATGTCCAGGAACTGAGGGCGATCAGGTTGGTTCTCTCTCAGCTGACCACACACCTTCGGGGTCGGGCTATTCATATCCGCTCGGACAACCAGACGGCAGTTGCCTATATCAATCATCAGGGAAGGACTCTGCGCAAGCGAGCCCTCAAGGAAGTGTCCCTGATACTGTCTTGGGCGGAAGAGAATGTCCCTTGCATCTCGGCGGTCTACATTCCGGGGGTGGAGAACCAGGAGGCAGACTCCCTGAGCAGAGGGACGTCTCGTCTGGGGGAATGGTCCCTCAGCAACAAGGTATTTCAATCCTTGTGTCACCGCTGGGGTCAGCCGGATGTGGACCTGGTTGTGTCCCGCCACAATCTCAAGCTTCCAAGATTTGTCTCCCTGTCGCAGGATCCTCTGGCCTTCACCATGGATGAGCTAGCGATTCCTTGGACAGAGTTTCGGCTCCTCTATGTGTTCCCTCCCTTTCCTCTGCTGGGCAGGGTGCTGCGCAAGATAGCCCAGGAAGGGGTACCAGCCATTCTGGTGGCCCCCTGTTGGCCAAGGAGGGTGTGGTTCGCAGACGTCATGCAGTTGGCAGTAGATCGGTACATTTGGCCCAAGGATCCAGATCTTCTCAATCAGGGACAGCTGCACCATCCCAATTTACAAACGCTGGCTTTAACGGCTTGGCTGCTGAAACCTCCATCTTGACTGCTAAGAGGTTGCCATGTTATTGATACTATGATTCAGGCTAGGAAGAAGTCCTCGTCCTTTATCTACTACAGGGTCTGGCGTGCTTACATTGCCTGGTGTGAGTCCAAGTCTCTTCCTTGTCGGGTGTTTTCCATCCCCAGGATTCTGGAATTTTTACAACATGGTTTGGATTCAACTTAGTACCCTCAGGGGACAGGTGTCAGCTCTGGCAATTTTTTTCCAAAGATCCTTTGGCAATCACCGGCTGGTTAAAACTTTTTTTCCAGGGAGTTACCCATGTGCGTCCGCCATGTAAACCTATGCTACCGGTTTGGGACTTGAATCTGGTGTTGTCTGCTCTGCAGGGTCCTCCCTTTGAGCCTATCCGTGGGGCGGCGTTGCCTATTCTGACTCTTAAGGTGGCCTTTTTGGTGGCTATTACTTCAGTCAGGCGAGTCTCTGAGCTGGCGGCACTTTCCATTAAACCTCCTTATTTTGAGCGGAATCCGGATACGATGGTGTTTAGGCTTAAGCCGGATTTCTTGCCCAAGGTTGTGTCTGCTTTTCATCTCAATCAGGACATTGTCTTACCTTCATTGTGTCCTAACCCTGCTAATTCCAAGGAACAGACCCTGCATTCTCTTGATGTTGTCAGGGCTCTGAAGTTTTATTTGGTTGCTACTGAGTCTTTCAGGAAATCTGATGCTCTTTTGTTCTTCCTGCGGGACCTAGGAAGGGCTTGCCTCCGGCAAGTGGATTTGCCAGGCGGTGGTACAGGCCTATTCTGCTAAAGGGAAGGTTCCTCCTTTCCGGGTTACTGCTCATTCCACTTGTGCTATTGGTGCTTCTTGGACCTTCCAGCACCAAGCTTCTGTTGAACAAGTTTGTAAGTCTTCAACTTGGTCTTCTGTTCATACCTTTTCCAAGTTTTACAAAGTTGATAAGGCCTCGGCTGATGCTGCCTTTGGTCGCAAAGTACTTCAGGCGGTGGTGGTTTTAACTGCCTGCTGCTACTGTTTGGGGATCCCACCCTACCTTACGGACACTGCTGATGGATGTCCCATACGTAAGGACTTCTTGAAGCAGGCCGTGCCATGCAATAGGAAAAATACAATTCTGTGAGTACTCACCTGTAGAATTGTTTTTTTACTATGCATGGCGCAGCCTGCTTCACCCCACGCTTGTTATTGTTATCCTTGGTTGCTTGTTTATGGTGATTGTTCCAAGTTAGTTGGGTTGTTACCTTTTTTATCTTCCGGCTTCTTGTATAACTGCTTGTCAACACCAGGAGGAGCCACAACTCTTCTGCAGTACACTGCGCCACCTTGTGGCGGAATATCCCATTACATAAGGACTTCTTGTCGTGCCATGCATAGTTAAAACAATTCTACAGGTGAGTACTCACAGAATTGTATTTTTCCTGAACATCTGCATTTTCCTAAGATGGTGCTTAAGGAGTGGGAAAGTCCTAACAAACTGCAGTTGGTTCCTAAGGGCCTGGAGAGACGGTATCCTTTCCCTGCTGAGTTGATTAAATTATGGTCGCATCCGGACTTCCGGGGGCGGAGCCAACTAACATGGCCGCATTTTAGATGTGCTCCTTCATCAAGCCATTGAATCAAGAGCCATCCTGGCATTAGAATTGAAGGAAGGGCACAAAAACTAGGGGAACGGAGTCACCATACAACGAGGCTCCGCAGATCATCCCCATTTCGTGAATCCCGGGAGCCCCTGCCCATCGCTGCAGAGCCACAACCCGGCCACGTGTGTCGGCGGCTATTGCAAGGCCCTTCGTGCTTGAAAGGCTGGGGCAGGAAACCATCACAACTGAAACCTAAAGCTTCAGCTCAGACAACAACCATCAGCCTAACATCAGAGGACTGCACCTGGAAATTGCAGAACCACGAGGTGACTACCCCTGAAAACGACGGGGTGACTGGAACCCACGTCCCTGGACAGCTTACCTGCCGGAGTGGAGTCCTGGACGCTGGATATCGCCGTGCTGCGGGGACGTGCGGAGAGACCCGCCTATTGATGTCGGGGGAGATTGCTGGGGACACCTTCTCCCTGGGCCGCCTGTAGCCGCTGGTCTGTGCGGCGTCAACTCAGCTCCGTTCTGGCGGTGCGTCGCGGGACCTGCGGGGAGGCTTCACCACCCCCTCCCCTCCCCTCCCTTGGAAGACCGGCCGTGGAGACCCGCCGCCGGTGATCAGCTGCTGCGCTCGGAGGGAACAGCCGGGTCCGCCGCATCCCAGCCCGCCTCGGACCGTGGAGGCTGGTTGGTTGGTACCTGGCCTCACGGTACTGACCGGGAGGTAACTGGAGACTCACCCCCGCCTCTCTCCCCATCCTCACACGGAACAGTGTGTGCAGCGGTGCGCAGGGGGCCTGCGAGGTCTCCCTTGCTTCTCTCCCTTGCTTCTCCCCCATCCTTCATCTGTGCTTACTGGGCTCAGTGACACTGAGTGCCCGGCGCTCTGTCTTTGCGCCATCTCTGGGATCGGACTGCGGGAGCCGGGGTGGGGTGAGGGGTGAGGGGAAAGGCTGCGGGGTCGCCCTACCGCCCAGCTGCTGTGTGAAAGAGCTAAAGCAAGCACCCAGAAAACCCCCAGGCGGACTAACCCCCTCGCCACTACTGTGAACTTGCCCTGAGGAAAAGACTCCTGCAAGCTCCAGGTCTACCCTTCCCCTGCCCCTTGGTCCAAATTCAAATCCCCAAGATCTGTTCAGAGCCTCAGTACCGGCCGGCTCCCCCTCCCCTCTCTCCCCCACCTCCCAGTTCATTAAAGAAGCCTAGCACAAGTAAGCTGAACTCTCAGACCCCACAAGAGACCAGCGCATTCATTTGAAACAAGATAGATCCAGAAGAAATCCATCGTGCGTGTTTCATACTGGATTGGTCCAGTAGTTTACGAAGTATAGTCTGCATAGTATACAGTATTTCTTGCAGGAATGTGTGAGCGAATGTCATAACCATAGATCTTTTTCTACAGGAGTACTTGAGAGGTTAATTTGACACTGTCATTCTCCCTATAGACCAGTAGTTTGCAATATAGGGTGTGCATAGTATATAACTAGTGGGGAAAGCCGCCAACCCTTTGTACTGGTGACTAGACCCAGCAGAATCCCATCACGCATATCTCATACATGAATGTGTGCACAAATATCATAACCATTATTTTTCCTTTACAGGAATATTTGAGAGATTAATTTGACACTGTCACTCCCTTTAAAGACCAATAGTTTGTAACATATAAGGGTCGATTCAAAGAAACATGTAACAGCTTGGATTTTGGTGCCGATCATCCTATTTTTCCCGTCCGCTCGTGCGTTCGTATGAACTTGCGAGTGATTCTATAAGCAAATACGTTTCTATCCTAAAATTTACGTCCGTTCGTATGGCAGTTCGGGAATCAGACCTATGTCAGTTTCCATCCTGAATTTTCCGTTTCATTTCTCAGGTTGCAACATTGGTTTTGCCCTTTTTCCTTTTTTGTCTGGACGTAAATCCTTCTGATCTTGCGGCTGCGCACTACAAACTTACCTCATTAAAGTGCATTCTAAATATTTGGTCTTATTTTTCTTTATTTCATTCATTTTGTAGTAACCAACCATTAATGAATGCATTTGCATAAGTAAATCTTACTTTGTTTAATTTTTAGTTAACTTGCATTTTTTACTTGTGGATTTAATTTTAATATTTTGGCTTCAAATGGTACAACTTTAAATTTTGTGTGTGGTTACCCACACCCTCTACATACAGATTGCTCTCAAATATAAAAAAACACCCAGCAACTTCTGCATGTTATGAGTCTAGAAACAGCCAAGATGGCGGCTCAGGTATTATCGGGCAGCCTGCAAACAGAAAGGGCCTTGTGACTGTGTTGCTCTGCATTCTTTGATTTCTGACCTTTCCGTGCCCCCAGCTCTGCTGTGTCTGTGCAAAATACAGCAGTAACCCACATCCTGCACTTTATCCCGCTCTCCTCTCCTCAGTAAGTGTGATGCATCTGACCAAAGATGTGCTTAAATAATTAAACAAAGCAAAGGTAAACAACTACACCAATAAATGCAATCTAAAAATATTATTCTAGTACATCAATTTAAAAATAAATACCAAAGGACATAAGTTTCTTTAATTAACGCAAATATATTGCAAAATAAAGGTTTACATGCAAAGGACTAATTAAAGTCCACATTAAAATGCTTTTATAAGGCATACATGAATCAGGTATGCATTGCCATACAATTTATGGCCTCGGCCATGCTGATACATGCAGTTCATTGGAGCTCAAGACGCGCAGACTCCTCCACATAGCCAAAAAACCTGTTCAAGAACAGCAATCCGACTGCTAAAAGGTGTCGGCAGTGGCTTTCTTTTAAAACGTATTTAGAGGTTTGAAAACTGTTCTCTGAATCACACCTAAACACATTCGATTATCCTAAGTTTTACGTTTTGATCCTAAGTTTTAGGATTTGATCCTAAGTTTTAAGTTTTGATCCTAAAATTTAGGAACGAACTTGCGATGATCGTAAGAGCATATACGCATTCGTACGTAGGCTCGTGCGAGTCGGAAATGGCCAAAAAAACAGGAAAAAATGACTAACACCCACCCAAACTTACGATTCTCGATCCGAAATCAATTAACTTTTGCTCTTTGAATCGAGGGGATAGTGTGCATAGTATACAACTGGGGGGGAAATTCGTAAACCCTTCAAACTGGTGGTTAATATGAACATCTAACAACATCTTGAGGTAATATAGACACCCAGAGAAGGGAACTGACCACTACTGACACCTAGTGTCGGGAAGGTAAATATATTACTAATAGAAAGTAAAGTTAACTTTAAACTATCATTGCCATCTGGTGGTCACAGGTAGCAATACTACACTAACACTATAGGCAGAAACCACCTCATCTTTAGGGAAAAAAAAAAAAAAAAAATGTATTACAGCCGCGCTGCAGCCTCCAGGTACAAAACCCAAACCCTAATCTAAACCTGATTCAAAACACCATGAGTCAGAGAACAACCAGAGGCATGGATAGGTACATAGAAAAACTCACACCTACAACTCACAACAAATCCAAATCAAAACATAACTCCCAGGCAGACCCTAGACAGGCCAATACTCCACCATCTTCGCCACCCTCGCCTGAGCTTGGTGTCTCTCCCCAACGGGATTTACAGGGTCCACGCACAGGAGAAAAGGACCAGTCAATAGCGCAGGAAGTTATGGACACTTTGATACCTTATTTTGATAAAAAGTTTGGGGACTTACACCACACTCTTTCCGGGGCCATGGAACAAATCAATACTCACACACAACAAATAATAGAACTCCAACAAAGGGTCAGTGACCTGGAGGACTGCAATGCGACATACAGTGAGAAAATTAAAAAACAAGAAAGGCTCCTGACCACCCTGTGTGAAAAACAGGAGGACTTAGAGAACAGAAGCCGCAGATCGAATCTCAGGTTTGTGGGCATACCAGAAAGCTACAAGGGCCAGGGGCTAAAATCTTTCCTTACGGACGACCTAATGAAGGCGCTGCAACTACCTGTATATGATACTAGGAAAATAGAAAGGGCACACAGGCTAGGACCGGACAGGCAATCTGAAAGCAATAGACCCAGAGCTACTATAGCTAAGTACCTGCATTTTGAGGACAAAGAGGAAATTTTGAGAGCTTATCGCAAACAAAAAGAGGTGGTGGTAGCGGGAAACAAAATCCTGATATTTCAGGATTTCTCTGTTGCTGTAGCCCAGAAACGCAAAGAATTCTCCCCCGTTTGCCAGCACCTTGTACAGCAGGGAATCAGGTTTGCCCTGTTGTACCCCGCAAAATTAAGAGTCACCATCTCTGGAGAAATCAAAATATATGAAGATGTCAAAAAAGCCAAATTGGATTTGTTACCACCAAATACAGGGTGAAACGACCCTGCCCACTAGGGGCATAAAGTCGTGTCACTAAATAATTGTTCATAATCTCAGAATGCAACATGCAGAATCTATGTGATTATGGGAACGACCCTCTACAGGGTAAAAAGTTTAAAAAAGTTCATAGAGTTAAAAGAAGGTTTAAAGGATACAGTTGCTGCCCCTTTATGGGGCAAAAAGTTTCAGACGATTTATATTGCTAATGAAAGGTTTATTGAAAGGCAACAGCCATCACAAAGCAAAGTTGACAATTGTTGGTGTAAATGTGCATAATTTTAATACTATATTTCTAGTTGCTTTTTCCAAGGAGAACTGTGAAGGTTGTCGAGATGCTGAGGTGGATGGTGTGCGTCGCTCGGGGTGGGGGCCGCGGTCCTTGAAATCCCGTAAACACAGTAAGCACTTAGAGGACAAAAGACAAGAGGTACGCCCCGCTCAGCTTGCCAATACACTTAATACATGGCAACAGATAAAGTAATGGCAGACATTATAGTGAAAGACACACTTAGAGTGGTTTCCTGGAATGTGGGGGGCCTGAATCACCCCATCAAACGTAGAAAGACCCTGACAGCAATTCGCCGCCTTAACCCAGACATTGTTGGACTACAGGAAACCCATTGGAAAACTGGGGAAAAAGGCAGTCTTAAAGCCAATTGGATAGGGGAGGAAATTGCCACCACTTACACACAAAAAAAAAAGAGGGGTTGCCATTCTGATCGGCAAACACCTACGATACAATATAACAGAGAAACATATTGATCCCGAAAGTAGATACATAATTCTGAAAATCAACATAGCGGGACAGAACCTCACCTTAGCCAACATTTATGCACCCAATGGTGCCAATACAGACTTCTACACAGAATTCACACAAAAGTTACTAGCAATACAGGCACAGAACCTAATTGTAATAGGAGATTTCAATGCTGCTATGGACCCCAAGATGGACAGGCAGGAATCACGGACTACACAATCCATGGGAAACCACCTCAGATTCTTACTACAGAATACGGCATTGGTTGACCCGTGGAGACTACTATACCCCACAGCCAGGGAATATACATGCTACTCTGTAGCCCATAAAACACTATCGAGAATTGACTATACCCTAATAGATGAACAATTGATGGGGGGGGTTGCGGACGCCTCCATCGGGCCAATCACAATGTCGGACCACGCGCCCCTCTCACTGACAATTAAACTGGAAACAGCACAGACCCGCTCTAAAATCTGGAGATTTCCAAATTACCTATACACATCCCCGAAATTTAAAGAATATCTGACGAAAAGTTGGGGAGACTTCTTAGATGACAATATTCAGCATATAAATAACCCAACACTATTATGGGAAACGGCAAAAGCTGTATTAAGAGGACAGATCATAGCGTACACTGCCAAACAACAAAGGGAAGCAAAGGCAAAACACACTCTCCTTTATAATGCACTCACCAAAGCCTATAAAACCTACATAGAACACAACACACCAGAAAATACTAGATACATATTTGGGAGCGGAAGCCAAAAACAGACTGCAATTTCAGAACGCCAAATACTTTAGATTCGGCAATAAGGCTGGGAGACTATTAGCCAATATGGTAAAACCAAAGGGACACAATCGATCTATAAATGTTATAAAGGACACAACCACAGGCCACAGAACACATGACTCTAAAAGTATAGCAAAACAATTTGAAGGATACTTTAGAGAATTATACTCGCCAACTGCGACGAACTACACCACCACACAAGACATACTTGACAAGACACAACTCCCACGACTTACAACAGAACAGAGGGACATGCTGGAAGCGAACATAACGGATCAGGAAATAGAAAACACAATCAAAAGTCTTAAAAACCAAAAAACCCCGGGCCCAGATGGTTACACAACCGAATTTTACAAACTATTGAACCCCGCGATAATACCCATACTTCGGGAAGTATTTCACAACATCACACATCATGGGACTCCAATGTCCCGATTCACTGAATCCTTTACGATTCTCCTACCAAAACCAGACAGAGACCCAGAATTAGTCCAGTCTTATAGACCGATATCGTTATTGAACACAGACTATAAAATCTTTTCCAAAATAATGGCGGATCGGCTTCAGTGTATTCTCCCGGGGCTGCTCACCAAACACCAACTGGGCTTTGTCAGGGGCAAACATATTTCAATAGGCATACGAATAGCAATAGCAGCAATCACTACCAATGGCAAATCTGGGGGCCTTCTCCTCAGTTTGGATGCTGAAAAGGCATTTGATAAAATTGCGTGGCCATGGCTCAATGCTGTGTTGGCGGAAAGAGCCTTCGGTAACACGTTCAAATCCTTAATACAGTATATCTATAAAACACCAACTTGTCAATTGCTAGTCAATGGACAACTTACAGAAAGCATCCGACTGGGGAGAGGAGTCAGGCAAGGTTGCCCCTTGTCACCACTATTATTCAACCTAGCCATTGACCCACTTTTTAGACTATTGGAAAGGGAGACCGCCTTTCAGGGAATAAAAATAGGTAAAAAAGAGAGAAAAATAACAGCCTTTGCAGATGATGTTTTATTATACATAGCGAACCCCCAGGACATTCTACCACGGATATTAGCAATTATAACCCAATTCGGTACTATCACTGGCTATTCAATTAATTTAGAAAAGTCTGCAGCTTTATACCTGGGGAATTGTACTAAACCGGCCTGGGGAGAAGGCTTCCCCTTCAAATGGAACAAACAGCACGTCAAATATCTAGGTGTTCTACTACCTAAAAATCAACACTCACTCTATGACATCAATATCAAACCTGTCATAAGAGACATTCAAAGAAACCTACAAACCTGGGCTAACCTGACCCTCTCATACTTGGGGCGAATCCATTTAATAAAAATGATAGCGTTCCCGAGGCTGTTATTCTATTTACAAACACTCCCTATACTTCTAAAAAATAAGGAAATTACAGAACTACACAAAAGGTTCAGAGAATTTATCTGGGGCAAGAAAAGAGCAATAATAAGCAGAAGGGTGTTGCAGCAGCCACGGGAGAACGCTGGAGTAAACCTTCCAGATCCATTTAACTACAACACAGCGGCACTGCTTGGTGTGCTGAGAGACTGGATCAAGAACACGCATATACACACAGATCCACAGCTAGATCAGAACATGATACCAGATATTAAACTAACTTACATGATTCATATGCCAAGAACAGAGTTACCCGAACAAGTCACCTCAAACCCACTATTGATGTCCATCTGGGGTCTTTGGCAAAAGCTAAGGAAAAGATATAAACTAAACCCTCACTCATCAGTACTATTACCCATCACGGGCAACCTAGACTTCCTGCACGGGAGCCAGACGCGCCCATTCACGGAATGGGAGAAAGCAGGATTTACACATATTGGACAACTATTGAAGCGAAATGACAAAAGAATACTCACATTCCAGGAAGTCATAGAAAAATTCCCATTCACAGCCCCACACACCTTTGCATACTTTCAATTGTCATCCTATGTCAAAAAAACAATTAAAAATGTCTCCACTCAGGATTGGGAAAACGAGCTAGACACGCTGCTGAACACAACACCACCAAACGGCAAAGCCGTAGCGACACACTACAAATTTTTAAGACATACTCTTCACTATGAAGAACTCAACACAGGTATGATCAAGTGGTGCGCTCATTTTCCGGAGTTGGATATCGCCGAACTGCTCAAAATGTACAACTACTCCTGGACAACTCCGCAGGCATCCTCTTATAGAGAAATGCTGCTCAGGTTGTACCACTATAATTATGTATCACCAGCTCATTCAATGCAGATGAAGCTGTCTGACTCCGACCACTGCAAAAAATGTGGGAAGGAGGGAGCAGATTTATACCACTGTTTGTGGGAATGTCCGGTGATTAATCAATTTTGGAGGAAAGTGCACAGATACATGATCACAAAACTGACAAGTTACTTACCCCTGACTCCAAGGTGGGCAATATTCGGCTCCATAGACACCAATACCCAGGGGATAGACAGAGGAACTAGAAAATTAATCTTACTGATAGCCACAGTAGCAAAGAAGGTTATTCTGCAGGGATGGATAGAGAGTGATCCGCCTCCCTTCCAACACTTCATGGAAAAATTGCAACAGCTCTTTAAGTTCGAATGGGCTGAAGCAACCTTAGATAAAGAAAAGAAAACATCCAAATTCTTTGACACATGGGAAAGTTTTATTGATACTCTAAATATGGAAACCAAACAAAAATTATATCAAACGTTCCGAGACACCACTTGGTACTTGACAAGAATGGTGGAGGGAGATGACCCAATTAGTCTTGTGAGGGGGGATGTAGACGGGACGCGCGGCCCCCACCTTGAGAGGCGAAACCATGTATAAATGTTGCTTTACAAGCAAGCTATGGTAACTCAACTCAGAAAGCATAATGCTGGTGACTTGGATCTGACATATACTGCCATTAGGAAAAATGATGACTATTCCTATGCAATGTCATGTATTTACCTCTTTTTTTACTATGCTGTAATTCCTGAAAAGATCAAACTATGTACTTCATATGTTGGAAAAATGTTGAAAACTCAAATAAAAAGAATTTGAAAAAAAAAAAATTATGGTCGCATCCTCCCGAGGTGGACCCTCGGGTTTCAGGTCTGTCCAACACCACTATTATGCCATCACCCAATAATCTTCCTTAAGAGACCCTGCGGACAAACGCATGGATCAGTTGGCTTGCCATGCTTTTTGCCTTGGTGGTTCCCTGTTACGCCCTGCATGTGCCACTGCAAATGTTTCCCTAGCCACGAGGAAAAAGTTTAAGCAGCTTGTGGCTAAGACTAAGTATCGCAAACGGGCACAGGATTCCAAGGAACTCAGAGCCTGTTTGGATTTCATCGGCTTTGTTGTTACTGCCATGGGTGATGTAGTCAGGCTAGGTGCCAAGACTTTGACTTTGCTTGTAGCATTACGCCGTTCGCTGTGGTTGAAGCAGTGGTCGGCCAAAGTGGCCGCCAAAACGTCCCTCACAAATTTACCCTTTGTGGGGGGTCGGCTGTTCGGGGAGAGGCTGGACCTTTTGGTCAAGGATGGTAAGCTCCCTCAGAGAAGGAAACCTACTCGGCCCTTTCAGCACTCCTTTTCTTACCGCTCCTTTCGGGAGGGGGGGAAGAGGTTCTTCCTTTTCCAGTGGCCGCAGAGACTCTTGGGGCAGAGGTAGGTCCCGCAATCGGCCCAATCCCGCCTGGGGAGCTAAGCCCAAACCTCCAGCCAAACCTACACAGGCATGAGGGGGAGCCCTCCCCCGTACGGGTGGGGGGATGGCTACTGCTCCAATCTGGAGGCATCACGTCTTGGATCTTTGGATTCAGGAGGTGGTGTCAGGTTACAAGATCGAGCTGGCAGCCAGACCACACACAAGATTTCTATGGTCAAGGGCATCCCGAAACCTGCTAAAAGCAGAGAGCAGAAAGCAGAGAGCCGCTGTTCGGCACCTCCTGCGGATAGGGGTGATTTGTCATGTGCCCCAGCAGGAGCAGGGTCAGGGTTTTTACTCCAACCTATTCACGGTTCCCAAGAAGGACAAATCGGTCAGGCATTTCCGCATGGAAACATTGCGGTAGGCGGTGAGGTCGCTTCGGCCGGCACTTTATGACTACGGTGGACATCAGGGACGCGTATCTACACATCCCTATATTCTTGGTGTGCCACACACCCCGCTTCACTTTTAAATATTCTTCACTTAATGGGTTAACTCACCGCCAGGTGACGCAGTGCAGAGAGGAAGTCTTGTAAAGAGCCCCCTTCCGGCCTATATATACCTGGTACCTCCCTTCAATCACCAGTATTTTTCTCTCTGCTTGACGACAAGACAGAAGATTGAAGTCTCCTGCTTACAGGTAGCCGGGGTCTTACCCCGGCACCCCCATTTTGGTCTATTTCTGCCCGGTTTGAGTGTTTATACCTTGATGGTGGAATGGAAGCCTCCCAGCCTAGGCTGCTCACTGGGCAAATGGTAGATGGCACTTTAAGTGCCTAGGAGCTTATCTCCTCCGCTCGACCTCATGCGTGGGGCAATGCGGCTATCCGGCATGGTGATCCGGAAATGGGATGCCCCTGTCCCGAGGGTCCCCGTAGCCCCTTTCTCTCCCGTTACGGTCCCTTCTCCCTTCACTATGGGGGGGGGGGTAGAGGGATGTGTATTGTGTGTATGGTTTACTGTATGTTCATGTGTTTTGCTTATTTCAACGTTGTCTGCCTGCACTGCAAGTGAGTGTGCATATGGCCTGACTTTGATTCCTCCTTATATGGCAGTCTCTGTTTTGCGGGCTGCTGCTGCTGGCCTGTAGAGCCAGAGCTTTAGGGGTGACCGGGGCAGGCTGTATGGTGTCAGGCTTGCTTTGGGCTGCCTGCGCTTTTCTCACCTTATCCAGCTCCCCTCCCCCCTCCGCTTTTCTCCTTTGTTTTAATCGGCCACTCCCGCCTTCGCTGACATTTTCTGCCTGTCTCCACCACCTCTTTGGTTGGGTGCTGGGCTTTTGTAAGCCTTACTGGGGCAGGTAAGCGGCCTCACCTGGTGGGGCCGTCTATATTTTTATGGGTTTGACTGTTTATTAAAAAGTAATATATTTAATGGAAATATACTTTTGTTTTGGAAAAAAAAAAAGGGGGAAAAATATATAAGGAGGAAAATCAGAGGCCAGTTTTATTGCCTCTTCAAAGCACTTTGGTGCTGTTTATCTATGTTATATTGCATGTTGCCATTGGTTTCTGGGGGGTTTTACTGTTGGTTGTTTTTTCCCCACAGATCCTGGGATTCCTTCAATTAGTAGCCTCCCAGTTCTTTATTGCCTGGCTAGTCTCTTTTTCTCCTAAATTGGGACATATTTATTTATATATACTTGCGTATATATATTTAAAAAAAAAATATATATATAAAAATATATATATATAAATAAAAATCCTCCCTTCCGGGACATTTACAAATAAGGGGGCATCCCGGGTTGGCTTATGCCTTAAAGCCCAAAAATTGCAAATACCATAAATCACCATATGGAGGCTTCCGTTATTGCCGGAAACGGTTCTTCTGAGCCATTCGGGGGGTGCGTAAGTTGTGGGGTTCTACTCCCAGCTGATGATGTCTTTATTTGCATCCCTTGTGCAAAGCAGAGCATTGCGCGCCAGTCTGTTGCTTCGGCTGCTGGCCCATCGCAACCTTCATCATCGCCTACCTCGCCCTCCCTGTTCCGGACCCCGCATGACACTGTCAAAAGTGGGGATTCGCCCGTTAAAGCAGGGTTAAAGGCCGCTGCAAAACGGAGGCACCTGACTCCGGTACCTTCGGCTCCACAGGACGAGTTATGTGAGCCTGTGGAATGGTCCGATGGATCCCCGAACGAGGAAGAATTCCTGTTGGAGTCAGATGAGCCTGCAGATCAGCTTGAGGCTGATGCGATTGGCGATTGGTCGGAGGGGGTTGTTTTTGACACCCCCTCCATTCTGGCTCAAATGTTTAAAATTTTGAATTTAGATCCACCTGAGGCTGTCACCCTGCCAAAGGGTCAGTTGTTTAAGGAGCCTCAGCCGCGTTGGGTTTTTCCCAGACAACACCACTTTGAGAGGGTGGTCCTTAAGGAATGGGAACATCCCACGCGGTTATCTGGAAACCCTTCCAGTTGGGAAAAGCGTTATCCTTTTCCGCCAGAGTTGGTAAAGCTTTGGTCTGTCCCTCCTGACGTCGATACCCCTGTGCTAGGGCTCTCCAGCACGGCTATGGTACAGTCTGCTGAGACCACTGTCCCTAAAGATGGGGAAGATCGTCGGATTGACCAATACGCGCGCCATGGTTTTATTTATTCCGGGTCAGCGTTGTGCCCGGTGTGTGCTTCAGCCCTTCTTCTATTGGCGATTCGGTCTTTAATTCAGGGGCTATATGAGGATCTCAATCCCGCTTGTAAACAGTTTACTGCGCTTAAGCAGTGTGAATCTTTTGTGTCCTATGTCCTATCCGCTTAGGACGATGCGCTGGCTATGAGTAGCAAGGCAGCGGCTATGCTGGTGGCTTTTCGCCGGTCAGTATGGCCGGTCAGTATGGCCGGTCAGTATGGCTGCGTCAGTGGTCGGCAGACGCAGTTTCTAAGAAGGTGCTCACAGCTCTCCCCTTTTTGGGGTTGCGTCTGTTTAGGGAGAAAATTGATTCAGTCGCAAAGGGTGGTAAGATGCCACAACGCAAGAGGCCTCGTGGCCCCTTTAGGGGGGCAGGTTCCGGTAGGCCTTCCTTTCGAGGATTCAGAGCGGGCAGGGGGGCTTCCTTTCCCGCTACCAGAGGTGCAGGTTGGGCTCGGGGGATGGGCCGTGGCCGGCCCACTCAGTCCTGGGGCACCAAGCCCAAACCTGCTGATAAGTCCTCTCAGCAATGTGCGGGTGGGGGGACTATTGCGACACTTCTCCCAGGTTTGGAACCAAGTGGTTCCAGGCAGATGGATCCAGGAGGTAGTGTCGGCTGGTTACGACCTGGAATTCAAGTCCCCGAGAAAGATGGGTCGGTTCGTCCCGGCCTGGACTCTCATCAACACAGAGTGGGTCTTCCTTTTGCCCAAATTCACACGAGAACGCTTCAGCTTTTTCTGTTAGCATCTTGGGACCAGCAGCCTCGGTCGCTGGATCAGTCCTTCCAGTTGTCCTCCCGGGTCCGGCAGTCCCTCCTGTGGTGGTTGGTCTCGACCAATCTGGTGTAGGGCAGGTTTTTCCTGACCCTCCTTTGGAAAATTGTCACCGCGGACGCCAGTCTGTCGGGATGGGGCGGATTCTGGAAGGAGCTGCAGTTTCAGGGGCAGTGGGGACCTCAAGAGGCCCACTTACCCACCAATATTCTGAAACTGAGAACCATCCGTCGGGTGCTTGCTCTCCTGACTCAGCACGTTCTGGGCCTTCCGGTCCAGGTGCGTTCAGACAATCAAACAGCGGTTGCTTACATCGGTCATCAGGGAGGGACTCGCAGTCTGAGTGCTCTCAGAGAAGTGTCCCTGATCCTGACCTGGGCGGTGTCCCATGTTCCTTGTCTCTCGGCGGTTTACATTCCAGAGGTGAAGAACCAGGTAGCGGACCGGTTGAGCAGGGGCTCTCCCCGTCTGGAAGAATGGGCTCTCCATCCTCGGGTGTTTCGCTCACTGTGTCTCCGATGGGGGACCCCGGAGGTGGACCCGTTTGCCTCTCGCAGGCTCCCGAACTTCGTGTCGCTCTCCCAGGATCCTCTGGCTCTGGCAGTGGATGCCATGTCCCTGAGCTGGGGAGCTCTGGGATTTCTATACCTGTTTCCTCCGATGCCCATGCTGGGCAGGGTGCTTCGGAAGTTGGCTCTGGAAAAGGTGTCCGCCGTTCTCGTGGCCCCAAGGTGGCCAAGGCGAGTGAGGTTCGCAGACATCGTTCGCCTGGCAGTGGACCAGTTCGTTCTGCCTCTTCGGCCCGATCTGCTCACTCAGGGTCAATTGTGTTACCCCAATTTACCAGCGCTTGGTTTGATGGCCTGGCTGCTGAAACCTCCATCCTGAAGGTCATTCAGTCATTAAGACTCTGATCAGTGCCCGGAAGAGGTCTTCTTCCATCACCTACTATAGGACTTGGAAAGCCTATATCGCTTGGTGTGAGATAAGATCTTTTCCTTGTAGGGTCTTTTCGGTCTCCAGGATTCTGGAGTTTTTACAATCAGGGCTGGATTCTGGTCTCCAGCTAAGTACGTTGAAAGGGCAGGTCTCTGCCTTATCTATCTTTTTTTCAGAAGCGTGTTGCGCTTAAGCCTTTAGTTAAAACTTTTTTCCAGGGGGTTACGCATGTGCGGCCTCCCAGGAAACCATTACTCCCGGTTTGGGATTTGAATTTGGTTCTGTCTGCTCTTCAGGCTCCCCCTTTTGAGCCTTTGCAAGATATTGCTTTGTCTACCCTGACTCAGAAGATTGTCTTCTTGGTAGCGATCACTTCGGTCCGGCGTGTCTCGGAGTTGGCGGTCTTGTCTATCCAGGCGCCTTACTTTGAGAGGCATCAGGATAAAGTGGTCTTTCGGTTCAAGCCAGACTTTCTTCCTAAGGTTGTTTCTGCTTTTCATTTGAACCAAGATATTGTTCTTCCCTCCTTGTGTCCTAATCCTAAGAATGACAAAGAGAGGGTTTTGCATTGTTTGGATGTAGTACGCTGTGTTAGGTACTACTTGATTATCACGTCTCCTTTTCGTAGGACGGATTCCTTTTTTGTTGTGCCCCATGGGCCTAAGAAGGGTTTGGCACCAGCCAAATCTGCCATTAGCAAGTGGATATGTCAGGCCGTTACTGCGGCCTATTCTGCTAAGGGAAGAGTTCCCCCTTTTCGTATCACTGCTCATTCTACTCGCGCCGTTGGGGCATCTTGGGCTTTTCAGCACCAAGCTTCTGTTGAACAAGTTTGTAAGGCCGCCACTTGGTCTTCTGTTCATACTTTTTCTAAGTTTTACAAAGTTGATGTGCGAGCCTCAGCGGATGCTGTTTTTGGCTGCAAAGTTCTGCAGGCTGCAGTCATTTAAGTTATGCTTCACCTTGCCTTGAGATGCCCATCCCTTGTGGACACTGCTTTTGGATGTCCCATTAAGTGAAGAATATTTAAAAGTGAAGCGGGGTGTGTGGCACACCAAGAATAATACCATTTTGTGAGTACTCACCTGAAAAATGGATATTGTTGGTGTGCCACACACCCCGCTTCACTCCCACCCTTTTCGGTATTTCCGAAGCCTTTATATGGTGAAGCTTTTTATTTATATCAAGTTGATTTTGAGGTTGCCGGTGGAATACTGGTACCTTGTCTTTCTGCTTTTTAATATACTGGTGATTGAAGGGAGGTACCAGGTATATATAGGCCGGAAGGGGGCTCTTTACAAGACTTCCTCTCTGCACTGCGTCACCTGGTGGTGAGTTACCCATTAAGTGAAGAATATTTAAAAGTGAAGCGGGGTGTGTGGCACACCAACAATATCCATTTTTCAGGTGAGTACTCACAAAATGGTATTTTTTCCGGGGCATCAGAAGGTTTTTAAGTTTGCATTGTAGGGTCAGCATTTCCAGTTTGTGGCACTCCCCTTCAGGAGGCAGAGAGTGACACCCGGACCGTGCGATCAACTCTGGAAGCTTTCAGTTGGGTGATCAACTACCCCAAGTCGCATATCACTCCGTCAACAGTTAGATCCATCCTGGGGATGACCCTAGACACCGGTCTTGTGTCTCCAGAAGCAGGTACAGGCCTTGCTGGCTTGTCAACAGCCATCGGTGCGCCTAGGGATGAGATTGGTGGGCCTAATGGTGGCTTGCGTCGAAGCAGTGCCCTTTGCTCAATTCCACATGAGGCCTCTTCGGCTGAACCTGCTATCCAGCTGGGATCGATCCCTGGACCAAGGATTTGTGCTGTCCCCCCCGGCCAGGCAATCCCTCTTGTGGTGGTTGGATCCTTGACATCTGCTGGTAGGCAGGTCCTTCTGACTCCTCATTGGTAGATAGTTACCACGGATGCCAGTCTTACAGGCTGGGGAGGCATTTGGCAGACCCAGAAGATCCAGGGTCAGTGGGGTCCGAGAGAAAACCGGTTGCCCATAAATCTCTTGGAACTGAGGGCAATTTGGTTTGTTCTCCTACATCTGACCCCCAATTTAAGGGGCCATGAGGTTCGAGTCCGCTCGGACAATCGGACGGCGGTTGCCTACATCAACCACCAGGGGGGTACTCGGAGCAGGAGATCCCTCAAGAAGGTAAGCCGGATTCTGAGTTGGGCAGAGGAGAATGTTCCCTGCATCTTGGCGGTTTACATCCCGGGGGTAGAGAACCAGGAGGCAGACTCCCTGAGCAGGTCTTTACATCTGGGGGAATGGTCTCTCAGCAGGAAGGCCTTTCAAGCTCGGCGCCTCCGCTGGGGTTGACCGGACATGGATCTTTTTGCATCCAGACACAATCACAAACTCCCAAGGTTTGTATCTCTCTCAAGAGACTCTCTGGCCATAGCAACAGACGCCCTGGCGATTCCCTGGACAGGGTTCAATCTTCTGTATGCTTTTCCTCCGTTTCCGCCCCTGAACCGGGTACTACGCAAGATAGTCCAGGAGGGGGTACCAACAATCCTGGTGGCTCCTCGTGGGCCAAGGAGGAGTTAGTTTGCAGACATAGTAAGGATGTCAACAGATCACTGCCTCATGTCCGACGATCCGGAGCTTCTCACGCAGGGGTCGCTTCGAGACCCAAATTTACAGACGCTGGCTTTGATGGCCTGGCTGTTGAAAACTCCATCCTGACGGAGAGGGGTTTATCGGCCACGGTTATTCGTACCATGATTCAGGCATGGAAGACAACTTCTTGATCCACTCCATGATATAAGACTCGATTCAAAGACACATTCGTCCGGACTTCCGTAGCTGTCTGTGAAAGTTTTGGTGGGTGTTTGTCATTTTATTGCTTTTTTTCGTCCATTTTTCATTCGTACGAACGTTCGGCAAAATACGTATATGCTCTTTCGATAAACGGAAGCAAATCGGAAGTTTCTCGTTCATTCTGGAGGTTTTTTCCACCAAATCTGAAATGTTTCGTCCGTTCAGAAAGTTTACGTTATTGCAATGGGCTGGCGATTAATTGAGAGAGCTGATTGCCGATGGGCCAACCCCCCATAAATCCATTTCATTGCCGATCCACTTACGGGACCATTTAGACGTCGGAACTAGCAGGCATGGACGAGTCTACTGCATTTGAGGAGCATGAAGATCTGCAGCTCCTTGGCATTGAGATCGTCCGGAGGTCAGAGGCCAGACTGTACCGGCGGCGACGCATGGACATCAATGGCATGCATGACGTTGAGCTGTTCGAGCTGACCAGGCTTAATCGCGCTGCCCTCCATAAATTGTATAGTGAGCTGCGGCCATGGTTAGCCCGCACCACAAGGAAGGGGCAAGCAATTTCAGGTATGACCAAGATGCTTGGCTGCCTGCAATTTTTGGCTAACGGCTCGTTCCAGAGGCTGGGTGCCCTCTCCGTGGGGATCTCACAGCCTACGCTGAGCCGCGCGCTATCCACATTTTTGGAAGGCATGGCTACCCTAACTCGGAAATATATTTGTTTCCCTGAGGATATGGTAGCCAGAAACGCCAATAAGCTGGCATTTTATAATATCGCCGACATGCCCAACGTCATGGGTGCAAGTGACTGCACACACGTTGCCCTGGTCCCTCCGGCAGTCGACGAGTATATATACAGGCAAGTTTTGTCTTCCATTGTATCTAAATTTTTGGGTGTCCCTCCTTTGGCAAATACCATTATTTGTTTTTCTCCATCCTTGTTAAAAAACCCTCATTGTGAATAGTCCCTCATTTTAAGAAGAGCATCCTTGTGAATAGTTTCTCCATTTTTAGTAACCCTCATTGTGAATAGTCCCTCCTTTTAAGAAGAGCATCCTTGTGAATAGTTTCTCCATTTGTAGTAACTCTCATTGTGAATAGTCCTTCCTTTTAAGAAGAGCATCCTTGTGAATAGTTTCTCCATTTTTAGTAACCCTCATTGTGAATAGTCCCTCCTTTTAAGAACAGCATCCTTGTGAATAGTTTCTCCATTTTTAGTAACCCTCATTGTCAATAGTCCCTCCTTTTAAGAACAGCATCCTTGTGAATATTTTCTCCATTTTTAGTAACCCTCATGGGGAGAATACTGCCCCATTTTAGTAATAGCATCATTGAGAATAGTCCATCCTTGTAATTTGGCACTCAAAGTTCATAGTCCCTCATTTTCAGTAGGCCCTCTAGGTTTCTAGTCTCTCCTTTTACATATTCCCTCATTGCAATCAGTCCCTCCTTGCTAATGCTCCCTCCTTGCCAAGAGTGTATGTGCAACAATGGCCCTTATTTTTCCATTCTTAAAAAAGATAGTTTGTTGAAAGTCAAACATTTCAAACTGTACTTCAAATAGAACAAGTAACTCAACCTTGTAAAGGCTCGAACATACATCTTCTTTTGTTGGCCACTTAAATGTAAGGTAGTTGTTTAGTGTTAGTTGTCTGGATGTTAACTTTTGACTTAGGCTGTTAGAAGTGAGCGTTGGATTAGTTAACCGTTTTTTTTTTTTTTGTTTTTTTTATGTTTCCATTTTACACAGAAATCGAAAAATGGGCCACTCACTGAATGTGCAAGCAGTGGTGGCCCAGGACATGCGTTTTCTGAGCGTCCTGGCAGGCTACCCTGGCTCAGCCCATGATGCCTACATCCTGCGCCGTTCAGGATTATTCCGGCGGTTTGAGTCAGGGGAATTTGCGGGTGCATGGCTCCTTGGTAAGTTGAGTACAATTACATCTTTAGATTTTATATTTCTGGCTTGGATTTTGGTTGGAGTCACCTTTCCTAAACGATGCCTTGGCCTTCACTTTGGGAACATGTGTAACCCGACTGGACCCATTACATTATCCAAACTACATTGGCTGCCAAATTGTTTGTCCTGCATTGTTTTAACTCCAAAGTGTAATGAGAGCAAAAGTCTGAAACAGTCTTCCCAACACTTTTCCCTCTAAATCTGTTAGTCACTTTAGCAGAGGGTCTGCGCCATCTTTGCTTACATGCATTTCACTTACTGAGTAGAGGTGAGCGGGATAAAGTGCAGGGGCTGGCTTACACCTGTTTTGGACTAACCCGCAGCTACAGGTCAGCAATATAGTATAAAAAATTTCATAAATTGCAATTCTTCTAATGTAATTTATTTGATTACCTGCATGCAATGTCAAATACAATATGTGGGGTGTACTATCAGGCCCCTTAAAAAAAGAATCGCTGAACATGTGGCTGCGACATCTTTAAATTTTGTTTTCTAATGTAGGACGCCACTTCAGGGATTCCCATGCAGGTGATCTAACCCACTTTAGGTGCACAGGCATTGAAAGAGTTAAACTGGGCCCTAGGGGGGGAGACTTACACGCCAAACTTCTCCAGCGGGAGGTTTCATGGATTTTCCGACTTGGCACCAGGGCCCCACAGGGCCTTAATCATCGGTGGGATGTAGATTTATACCTCCGCGGTTAAATAATTAGGTGTGGATTTGGTTTAAAAATTAGAAATTGTTCAATAATGTACAATTATTAGTCTAAATATTCTTAGATGATCAATAAAAGATGTAGATTTATACCTCCGCATTTAAATAATTATGTGTGGTTAATGGCCTAACATTAGAATTTGTTTAATAATGTGCAAATATTAGTCTAATAATATTTTTAGATGATAAATAACAGGTCTCCATGTTTTTTCTTTGAGTCAAACTTCATATTTAATAAAAAACAAAAAATAAAAAATTAATAGATATATAATTAATGACAAAATCAAGATTTGCATATTAGGATTAAGAATTTTTTAATAATGTTGTTCTGTGAATCTTTGTGCACTAGGGCAGAATGTATTGCCTTTCTTTCCCTCTATCTCTGCGTTACCAGAATGGCCTCATTGGCATTATTTACTCTGCAGGATATGCCTGAGGTAAATGATACAATGTATCTTTCTAATGGTAGTTTCAGGCAGACAAGGGAGAGGTTACAAAGTATCTTTTAAATGACAGCGCTCTCACTAACATGTATCAACGAATGTAATGTTTGTTTATGCAATACAATGTATCTCTTATCTCTACATCCTGCAGCTTGTGGATCATTTTTTGAATTAGCGGCTTGAATAGCATTATACTTGTTCTATTGTTACAATCTTTACAGAACAGCCCCTATAATAAAATTCTAGATTTCCACCATAATAACTTATATGTAGTTTAATTATTTTTCTTTAACAGCTTTTTTGTATTTTAAAGTGTCTAGGAGGAATAAGATTTTTCTCACTTGATTTGTATTGATCCAATCAGCTCTGGGTGTGAGATAATGAGAAACACATGCATACTTTGAGTATTTAAATGTGTCTTATGGGATCAGACAGTTATGTCATGATTAAGGGCTGAGTCCGTGCCCGAAACGCGTTGGCTACTAAACTGCTCCCTTATGCTGTATTATGACTTGTATTGATGGATGGAATGATTTTAAAGAAGTTTTGTATGGAACAATAAATGCGGATATTTTATCCTTTCAACTGGATCAAGGCTGGCGTTTCCTGTCTATTCAAAACCGAAAATGGGTCAGGTAAAGTTAACCCATACTACATTGAATACAGTTCAATCACAGCCAGGATCCAAGGTCTTAGTTTGCCAAGCCAGAATGTCACCCAATCATGCCTCCAAACATGAGGAGCCACCACAAATGTAATTATGCCCAAGGGTGCAGCGCAACAGCTTAAGTGGCCGCTTCAGTGAGACTTGGCCTCTGGCATTGGCTAGTGGGCTACCTCACGCCTTGAATGAGCTATATGGGGGCCAATCAAAAACATACTAGCAATAGCAGCGCAAAATGGCAGATTTGTAGGCCTCACCAGATAAGTCAATCCAGTGGGGATGTCTCTCAAAGATGTAGAACAGATTCATGCCAAACACACATTAATAAGGGGGATGCCCATAGAACCCAGGTTGGGGCCCTTAGGGGGGCCCTAACCTGGGCCTGTGTTGCATTCAGAATCTGCAACTGTTCCAAAATGTTTCTTTGGTTACTGTGCCAACCTCCCCAAACACCCCAAATCCCCTTATCTTGTCTTCAGCGGTGGCCGGCCGCCGCCGCCTCCCTCGCGCCCCTCTAGACGTGCGCGCGCCCGCGCCGGCCGTCTGTAGATGGCCGGCGCGGGCGACGCGCGTGTCAAGAGTGACGCGCGGGAGGCGGCGGCGGAGGAGCCGCTTGTCCGCGGCTGTCAAAACGCTTGTACGTTGGCGCTGGGGGCAGGGAGAGGTGAGTTTTTCGGGTGATCGGGGGGGTTTCAACCAGGGCCGCACCCCGATCGGGGGTGGCCCACCGAAGTGGACCAAGACCCAGGATAGTCAAAATCCTGGGTGTTGGTCCACTTTAAGGGTCCTAAATTCAGTCAGCATGGCACTTAAGGTATTATTCAGGGAATCTAATTGGCCCTGAATATGTTGTTGATTGATTTGATTTTGGAGACAAAAAAGCCGCCTCTCATGGTGCCATGCTGCCTCCATCATCTGCACGCCCCTCCCCTGGGAAACTGGGCGACGTTGCTGAGTACGCCGCCCAATTCCCCGGGTTGTGGGCTGTGCAGATGATGTTGCTCTAGGACCCCCAACAGCCACAGGTGTGCTTGCCAAATCCTCAGCAGCAGATCTGAAACTGGGGACTGGAGGGTCAGTCTCTGCATGCTGCCCACGATGTGCAGGCAGCATGCAGCCAGATTCCCTCTGCTGCTGAGGATTTGGCGGAGAAACATTTTGGGACAGTTGCAGATTCTGGCCCAGGGGAAGATCTTCATAATCTGCAAGGAAGCTTCCATCCTCCTCCAGCTCCTGGATTTCCTCCATCAGTGTGTGGCTCTGTTGGGGACCTGTGAAAAAAAAAAGGTTCAGTGTGGGGAATACCTATGTAAATCAGACAATAAAAACATGGCAAGCCCCATGCATACGCAACAGCATAAAAAAACACTTACCATAGATATTGGATCCTGGGTCCAATGCAGCACGGAAGAAGACGGCAGCGGTAAAATGGCAGAGGAGTCCCCACTAGCTGAGGGATGAGGCTGGGCTGCATTAGAAGAAAAAGAGCTATGAAAACACACAACTATGCATTGTTGATGGTTAAAGTGGACCAACACCCACGGGTGATCGGCCCGGGAATCTATAAGATTCCCGGGCCGATCACCTCCCTCCCCGCGGGACATCCGAGATCGGGATGTCCCGCGGGGTGAAACCCCCCCAAACACCCTTACCTTATCTTCTCCTCTGGGCGTGCGCGCGCCCGCGCCGGCCGTCTGTGAATGGACGGCGCGGGCGCGTCAAGAGGGACGCGCGGGAGGCGGCGGCGGAGGAGCCTCTTGTGCGGGACTGTCAGATTGCTTGTCCGTCGGCGCTGGGAGCGAGGAGAGGTGAGTTTTTCGGGTGATCGGGGGGGTTTCACACAGCGGGGCACCCCGATCGGGGGTGCCCTACCGAAGTGAACCAAGACCCAGGATAGTCAAAATCCTGGGTGTTGGTCCACTTTAAGAACACATATGCTAACCAAATAAACGTGGCCAAGCAGGAATGGCCACTCCCACAACGTTGCCACTTGGCCTTCACTAGGAATGGCATTATATTGTGCATGGATTGTTAAACCAGAATACACACATTGGTGACGTGTCTAAAAACAAACATGCAACTAATGGCTTTTGTGTGAGTTTCCACATCCCTTAGAGGCTATGAAGTTAACACACTAAGGTGGCATCTTAATCCGTTGGGCCCCCAACCCAGCTCTTAGCAAATTGCCCAACAGCCAAAGATGTTAGTGTGGCGTGTGCTTGTCAATTAATACATAGCAGCCATTCATTTTCTACACTCCAAAGTTTCATACTCTTCAGAAATGTTAGTAAACGTCATGTATGTGGCCGACAATTTGCACATTACCGACACACATGACACACCCTGGTCAAAGAGAGCACTCCACTACAAGCCACACCCTAGAGCCATGTGTTTAACTAGCCCTTGCTGCCACACCCTTGAGCCATGTGTTTAGCTAGCCCTTGCTGCCTCACCCTTGAGCCATGTGTTTAACTAGCCCTTGCTGCCACACCCTAGAGCCATGTGTTTAACTAGCCCTTGCTGCCACACCCTAGAGCCATGTGTTTAACTAGCCCTTGCTGCCACACCCTAGAGCCATGTGTTTAGCTAGGCCTTGCTGCCTATGTGTAGGTTAACACACATTTTTGGGGTCGTTCCCACATTACTAACCTGTTGGAATTGGCGGGTTGTCGGTGTCCTGCTGGCCCGAGTGTCCCTCTAAGGCCACAGGATGTAGCAAGCCCAGCACCATCTCCTCAGCCAGTTTGTAAGCTGAAAAACATAGTAAGCATAATTAAGCGCACTGATAGATAGACAAGAATAATAAAAACCCACAAATAAGCTATGTACCTGTACTGCCACCTTTTATTCTGTTTCTTCCGCACTGCATATTTCAGGTCCGATATCTTCCACTGAACCTGTTCCACATCTTTGAGTTCCTCACCCGCTGCATTGACTTGCCTGGTGAGTTCTGCCAAAATCTCTGCTTTGCGCTGTTTGCTAGTTGTTTTTGATTTTTTCCCATATAGGTCATCATAATATAAGGTGAGCCCACTAGCCAATGCCAGAGTTTGGGACTCACCAAAACGGCCACTCAAATGTCCTCGGCGCAATGTGCGCCCTGTTTGGGGTGGTTGTGGCTCCTCAGTGCTTGGTTGCAAATGGGGTGACATTCTGGCCTGGGGGTATGGAGGAGACCTTAAGGACTGGAGGCTGGCTGTGGATCTTACTGGACTTGGAAAGGGACTGGGTGTTCGGGGCTGGGTGGCCACTGAAGTAGAAGGTGTAGATGTGGCATAGGGGGAATGCATGACAACCTGTGCCGGAGGAGATTGTGGGCGAGCAAGAGAGGGTCTGGGTGAGCTTGAGCTGCTGCTTGGAGCCCTGTGGCTCTGTGGGGCCTTGGAGGTCGTTGGCTGGTGTGAGCCATAGCTGGTGGGTCGACCACTCTTGGCCTTGGATTTTGAGGCACGTGCGGGTGGGGAGGGGGACGTTGGCCTTTGCAGCCTTTTCTGGCTTCTGGGCCTGCTGCGGCTTCTTTGCCTGCTTCGGCCCCTGCTGCGGCTTCTTTGCCTGCTTCGGCCCCTGCTGCGGCTTCTTTGCCTGCTTCGGCCCCTTCTGTGGCTTCTTTGCCTGCTTCGGCCCCTGCTGCGGCTTCTTTGCCTGCTTCGGCCCCTGCTGCGGCTTCTTTGCCTGCTTCGGCCCCTGCTGCGGCTTTTTTGCCTGCTTTGGCCCCTGCTGCGGCTTCTGGCCCTGTGTTTTTGGCCTTTGGCTATTGCCTTGGTGCCACGTGGGGGGGATGTAGGGCAGGGTGGGGTGGGGCTTCGTCCCCTCTTACCCATTTGTTGGGCCTGAGCTGGTGCAGCCTTGGTTTGCTTGCTCTTTTGTGGGGCTGCTGCCACCTCCTTTTTGGCCGCAGCCTTGGTGGTAGCCCTTAGCCTCGCTTTAGGCTCTTGCGACCTGGTTTTCGGGCCCTCGGCCTGCTCAGCCCACTTGCTCTGCTTCTTCTGGGCGATCTGTCTTTTAGGTGCCATTTTTGGTGGACTCCCAAAGAGAATGAGCTGTGTGTGCAGGGAACTTTAAATAAGGGATCCGCCGTGTGACGCCTACGCGTTCGCGTACGTCCGGCAGTTCGCACGGACGTGCGGAACCCGTAAACCGCTGGGGCATTACTTATCTTCTGCCGAGAAGAAGAAAGATGGCGCCCACTATCTTCACCCGCCAACAAGAAGAGATCATCATGCTCGTAAGTGTATTTGTAGGCCTTTAAAGTGACATCTAAATGCTGCTGGACATGTTAAGGATACGCACGAAGTAAGAGATCTGATCCAAATTGGGCTAAAATACATGCACACCCAAACGCACGCCACACATGTGCAAAACAACAGTGCTGCCAAATTTGAAAGTTTACTTAGCCTAGAAGTGTATGTGGGTATGTTTTAATGTGATTGACCGTAAAAAGGTATAGTTTGCAAATATTTATAGGCATGTTTAATTAATTGGTATGTTTGATTTGTGTTTTGTAGACCATGCTGGAGCGCAGGTACGACTACCTGCCCAACTTGTTTGAAAAACGCAACGTCGCCCTGGAGATCATCGCCGAGATCCAACAACAGACCGACACCACCTTCACCCACACACAGATCATGCAGCATTGGTCGGACCTGAAAAGACTGCACATGCCCCGGGTGCGGAGGTTTTACGGGATCCATTTCCCAAGTAAGTACATAGCGATCACATGCAAGATGTAACTACGCCAGAAGTTAGGCCTTTTATTTAGAATGCCTTTTCTTTGGTAGTGTTGGAAATGGATTACCGCATTCGCCGCACAGGCCGACCAGTGCTGCATGATTCTGCAGCTGTGAGTGAAGGTGGTGGATCTCCAGGGCGACGGGCCTACTCCTCCTCTGTGGCCTCCTCAGACCAGCCCCTGGACCTTACCACAGAGGAGGGGCGGCACATCGTGGGCAGGCAGTCGTACCCTGCCACGCATGCGGGAGCCTCTGGTATGTCACTCTTCATGTCTACGCACACACATATACATGCTAGCTCCTGAGATCACCAAACTGATTCCTTGATTCCGTAGTTTTAGATGCTTCGGGTGTGGGTGAGGTAGTGGTTGAGGAGGCAGCAGATATGGGCCCACAAGACCCTGGAGAAGGTGAGTGATGTGACCCAGACTTAGCTCAACAAATTTGAGGACTGCTGAATCAGACATCCAAACTAACCATATTGCCCATGTTTCTACAGGCACTTCTTCACAGCAGAGCCAGGAACCAGGACCTCATGGTGTTGTCTCCAACGAGCCATCTCTCGGCCACCAACCAAGTAAGTAGTCCTGCCATTATTGCCATTTATGTATAACTTCACATGAACATAATGCCCTAGTCAATGGCAATATAGGAGTGACCTGTGGCCACTTCATTAGCTTCATTACTTGCCCAACTGACCTGTGGCCACTTCATTAGCTTCATTACTTGCCCAACTGACCTGTGGCCACTTCATTAGCTTCTTTACTTGCCCAACTGACCTGTGGCCACTTCATTAGCTTCATTACTTGCAAGAATGACATATGTGGCTTATAGTTAATTTGTTAACTAAAATACATTAAATCCACCTGTTCTCCCAATAATATTTGTATCGAAATTTGTTCCAGGGACCACACGCCAACGACATGCTGACATGAATCGGAGGGTCCTTGGTGGCCGATCTGCAGGCGATGCAGGACACGTTGGGGACAACAGAAGAGGAAGAGTAGTGTCCAGGTTCCTGGCCCTGTATATTTGTAAATAGTTTTAGTTTTTTTATTGTATATAGTTTTTTAAAAAGCCTTGTATATATATTTTTTACATTTCTCAACAATTATTTAACAAATTTTACTAAATTTTAAAAATGCCAACAAAAAATGGCAGTTTAATAATAAAAAGAAAAATAAAGCCAAAAATGGTGTTCCATTTATTTGCACAAATACATTTACACAAAACAAAGGGACAATGACATATTTCTAAATCAAGATTGTGATGTCCGCTAAGTGATTTGGGTAAGTTTTAGGGACCCAAAATGGAAGAAGAACCTAAGCGCTAAGTGATTTGGGTAAGTTTTAGGGACCCAAAATGGAAGAAGAACCGAAGCGCTAAGTGATTTGGGTAAGTTTTAGGGACCCAAAATGGAAGAAGAACCTAAGCGCTAAGTGATTTGGGTAAGTTTTAGGGACCCAAAATGGAAGAAGAACCGAAGCGCTAAGTGATTTGGGTAAGTTTTAGGGACCCAAAATGGAAGAAGAACCGAAGCGCTAAGTGATTTGGGTAAGTTTTAGGGACCCAAAATGGAAGAAGAACCGAAGCGCTAAGTGATTTGGGTAAGTTTTAGGGACCCAAAATGGAAGAAGAACCGAAGCGCTAAGTGATTTGGGTAAGTTTTAGGGACCCAAAATGGAAGAAGAACCGAAGCGCTAAGTGATTTGGGTAAGTTTTAGGGACCCAAAATGGAAGAAGAACCGAAGCACTAAGTGATTTGGGTAAGTTTTAGGGACCCAAAATGGAAGAAGAACCGAAGCGCTAAGTGGGTAGGGTGAGCTTTAAGGGCTCCAAAGGGAAGAGGCAGGTTAGCGCTAAGTGGGTAGGGTGAACTTTTTTGTAGTAGAAGTGATGGGAGTGAAATTATATATGCGAGCACTTTAATGAGTTAAGTTTGTAGTGCTCAGGCGCAAGATCGTAAGGATTCCGTCTGGACGAATATTTGTGGAAAAAGTGGAACAGAATGTATCGGGAAATGTAAAGCATTCGTGTGAGGATACGATGGGAAAAGGGCAAAAATGAAAGGCTACGTTGTTACCTGAGAAAATGAATCTGAAAAGTCTCGATGGAAAATGACATCCTCGTACGCGTACTCTGGCATACGAGTGGACGGAAACTTTACAGAAGGTTTACAATGCATGCTTGGAATCGCTCGCACATTCATACGAGAGCAGGAACTTTTGAAAATGATACGACAACGGCACTAAAACTGAAGTTTTTTTGTGTCTCTCTGAATCGAGGCTATACTCCAGAGTTTGGCAGGCCTATATCGCTTCGTGTGAGGCCAGGAATCTTCCTTGCCGGAGATATTCTGCAACTAGAGTTTCTGCAATATGGTCTAGACTAAGTGATTTGGGTAAGTTTTAGGGACCCAAAATGGAAGAAGAACCGAAGCGCTAAGTGATTTGGGTAAGTTTTAGGGACCCAAAATGGAAGAAGAACCTAAGCGCTAAGTGATTTGGGTACGTTTTAGGGACCCAAAATGGAAAAAGAACCGAAGCGCTAAGTGGGTAGGGTGAGCTTTAAGGGCTCCAAAGGGAAAAGGCAGGATAGCGCTAAGTGGTTAGGGTGAGCTTTAAGGGCTCCAAAGGGAAATGGCAGGATAGCGCTAAGTGGTTAGGGTGAGCTTTAAGGGCTCCAAAGGGAAGAGGCAGGATAGCGCTAAGTGGTTCGGATGAGCTTTAAGGGCTCCAAAGGGAAGAGGCAGGATAGCGCTAAGTGGGTAGGGTTAGCTTTAAGGGCTCCAAAGGGAAGAGGCAGGATAGCGCTAAGTGGTTAGGGTGAGCTTTAAGGGCTCCAAAGGGAAAAGGCAGGATAGCGCTAAGTGGTTAGGGTGAGCTTTAAGGGCTCCAAAGGGAAGAGGCAGGATAGCGCTAAGTGGGTAGGGTGAGCTTTAAGGGCTCCAAAGGGAAAAGGCAGGCTAGCGCTAAGTGGTTAGGGTGAGCTTTAAGGGCTCCAAAGGGAAGAGGCAGGATAGCGCTAAGTGGGTAGGGTGAGCTTTAAGGGCTCCAAAGGGAAAAGGCAGGATAGCGCTAAGTGGGTAGGGTGAGCTTTAAGGGCTCCAAAGGGAAAAGGCAGGATAGCGCTGAGTGGTTAGGGTGAGCTTTAAGGGCTCCAAAGGGAAAAGGCAGGATAGCGCTAAGTGGGTAGGGTGAGCTTTAAGGGCTCCAAAGGGAAGAGGCAGGATAGCGCTAAGTGGTTAGGGTGAGCTTTAAGGGCTCCAAAGGGAAAAGGCAGGATAGCGCTAAGTGGGTAGGGTGAGCTTTAAGGGCTCCAAAGGGAAGAGGCAGGATAGCGCTAAGTGGGTAGGGAACTTTTTTGTAGTAGAAGTGATGGGAGTGAAATTATATATGCGAGCACTTTAATGAGTTAAGTTTGTAGTGCTCAGGCGCAAGATCGTAAGGATTCCGTCTGGACGAATATTTGTGGAAAAAGTGGAACAGAATGTATCGGGAAACGTAAAGCATTCGTGTGAGGATACGATGGGAAAAGGGCAAAAATGAAAGGCTACGTTGTTACCTGAGAAAATGAATCTGAAATGTCTCGATGGAAAATGACATCCTCGTACGCGTACTCTGGCATACGAGTGGACGGAAACTTTACAGAAGGTTTACAATGCATGCTTGGAATCGCTCGCACATTCATACGAGAGCGGGAACTTTTGAAAATGATACGACAACGGCACTAAAACTGAAGTTTTTTTGTGTCTCTCTGAATCGAGGCTATACTCCAGAGTTTGGCAGGCCTATATCGCTTCGTGTGAGGCCAGGAATCTTCCTTGCCGGAGATATTCTGCAACTAGAGTTTCTGCAATATGGTCTAGACTTGGGCCTCCAGTTGAGCACCCTCAAGGGTCAGGTCTCAGCCCTGTCCATTTTTTTTCCAGAAGTCTATTGCCAATCATAGATTGATCAGAACCTTTTTGCAGGGGGTCACTTATGTTCGCCCACCGCGAAAACCAGTTTTACCGGTGTGGGACCTAAATCTGGTGTTAGCTGCTCTCCAGGGTGCCCCCTTCGAGCCTTTGTATGACGCTACATGCTGACACTCAAAGTGATTTTTTTGGTAGTGATCACCTCTGTGCGGTGAGTATCGGAATTGGTCAAGTTATGTATCAAACCACCTTATTTTGAAATGCACAGAGACAAGGTGGTTTTTCGTTTTAAGCCTGATTTTTTTGCCTAAGGTCGTTTCTCCTTTTCACCTTAATGAGGAAGTTGTCTTACCTTCCTTGTGTCCAGCCCCGGCTAATCCTAAAGAAAGGACTCTCCATGCTTTGGATGTGGTTAGAACCATAAGGTATTACCTGTCTGCGACTGAATCTTTCCGGAAATCTGGTTTGCTTTTTGTCTTAGCGGAAGGCTCTAGAAAGGGATTTCCACCAGCCAAGTTCTCACTCAGTAGGTGGATTGGACAGGTGGTGGTACAAGCCTATTCTGCCAAGGGGAAAGAACCCCCTTTTCGGATCACAGCTCATTCTACTAGAGCCATTGGTGCTTCCTGGGCTTTTCAGCATCAGGCCTCGGTGGAACAAGTTTGTAAGGCTGCCACTTGGTCTTCAGTTCATACATTTACCAAGTTTTGGATGCGAGGGCCTCAGCTGACGCTGTTTTTGGCCAAAAAGTGCTCCAGGCGGTAGTGAAATAAACTACCTGCTGTTCCGCATTGGGGATCCCACCCATATTGTACACTGCTTTTGGATGTCCCAGATGTAAAGAATAAGGGAATAAGGGACGGCCTGGAATAGATTGGAAGAAAAAACGCAATTCTGTGAGACTCACCTGTAGAATTGGTTTTGCTTCCTGTCCATTCAAGGCCATCTAACCCGCCCTCTTGAGGTTTATTATTGTCCTGGATGCCTTTTTTTATGGTGATTGAACCATTACTTGTTCATATGACACTTGTTATACAAATTTAGGATTATAGGTTTCGAGAGAATACAAGCGGAGGCTATGTGAAGTAACATGGTCTCCTATGTTCGGAGCCTCCTGGCCTGCCTCTTGCTATTGAGTTACTGCTTTTTAATTACTGGGCATGGTGAAGAGCCAGCTGCTATTTATAGGGGGCCGGGAGAAGCCACATCTTTGATCTTGCAGTCCACACCCCTTCAGGCGGAGAAGTCCCAGATGTAAAGAATAAGGGACGGCCTGGAATGGATAGGACCAATTCTACAGGTGAGTCTCACAGAATTGCGTTTTTGGTGGCTGAAAAATACAATTCTGTGACTACTCCCCTGTAGAATTGTTATTATAAGTATACAGTACGTCCTGCTCCAGATGATAATTCTTTACTTCTGGATATTATTCCGCCAGATGGCGCTGGACTGCAGAGACAGCTAAATTGGCTCCTCCCGGCCCCATAAATATCTGGGACCTCCCACAATTACCCAGTATTGAAAAGCAGTAAACAAGAAGCTGGGAGAATGAAAACAAAATCAACCACTAATGCAAACCAACAATGATAACAATCACCATACAGGGGATCAAAGGGTGGGGTGGAGCAGGACGTACTGTATACTCATAATAACAATTCTACAGGTGAGTAATCACAGAATTGTATTATTCTTAGCATACAGTACGTCCTGCTCCAGATAAGAATCATTACTCTTGGGACATCCAATAGCAGTGTCCATAAAATAGGGTGGGATCCCCAAAGGTAACAACAGACAGGTCAGACCACTGCAGCCTGCAGAACCTTGCGGCCAAAAACAGCATCAGCCGAGGCCCTAACATCAACCTTGTAAAACTTTCCTAACCACATTCAAGGAATGCAAAACCCTCTCCTTAGCGTTACTAGGATCAGGGCACAAGGAAGGAAGAACAATGTCCTGATTCAGATAAAAAGCAGACACAACCTTAGGCAGAAAATCAGGCTTTAAGCGAAACACCACCTTGTCCTGGTGTCTCTCAAAGTAGGGGGGCTGAATGGAAAGCGCCGTCAACTCAAACACGCCTAACAGAGGTGATAGCCACCAAAAAGACAACCTTGAGAGTAAGAATGGCCAGGGCAGCCTCCTGCACAGGTTCAAAGGGAGCACCCTGCAAGGCTGACAAGACCAAGTTCAAATCCCAAACAGGCAACATAGGCTTACATGGGGGACGCACATGAGTAACCCCCTGGAAAAAAGTCCTGATCAGAGAACGCTGAGCAAAGGACCTCTGGAAAAAAACAGCCAGGGCAGAAACCTGACCCTTCAGAATACTGAGTTGGAGCCCCAGCTCCAACCCATGCTGCAGGAACTCCAGGATCCTGGGAATAGAGAACACACGACAGGGAAGAGACCTAGACTCACACCAGTCAATGTAGGCATGCCATACCCTATAGTAAATGGAAGAAGAAGACTTCTTTCTAGCCTTTATCATGGTGTCAACAACAGAGGCAGACAGTCCCTTGTCCATCAAGATGGAGATTTCAGCAGCCAGGCCGTCAAAGCCAGAGTTTGTAAATTGGGATGGCGTAAGTGACCCTGAGTGAGCAGGTCTGGCACCCTGGGCAGAGCGTACTGATCTAATGCCAGCTGCACCACATCTGCAAACCACACTCTTCTTGGCCACCTGGGAGCCACCAGGATAGCTGGCACCCCCTCCTGAGCTATCTTGCGCAGAACCCTGCCCAACAGGGGGAATGGGGGAAAGACATACAGGAGCTGAAAGTCCCGCCATGACATTGCTAGAGCATCTGTGGCCAAGGCCAGAGGGTCCTGGGACAGGGAGCCAAAGGCCGGGAGCTTGTGATTGTGACGGGACGCAAACAGATCCACATCTGGTTGGCCCCAACGGTGACAGAGTGTGAAACACCCTCTCGCAGAGGGACCATTCTCCCAGGCGAGAGGTCCCCCTGCTCAGAGAGTCTGCCTGCAGATTCTCCACCCCCAGAATGTACACAGCTGATATGCAGGGAACATTGTCCTCCACAGGACAGGATCAGGGACGCTTCCTTGAGGCCCCCCTTGCTCCGGGTCCCCCCGATAATTGATGTAGGCAACCGCTGTCTGGTTGTCCGAACGTACCTGAACAGGCCAGCCCTGAAGGTGTTGGGTCAAGTGAGCCAGAACCAACCTGATCGCCCTCAGCTCCAGAATGTTGATGGGTGTGTGGGCCTCCTGAGGGCCCCACCGCCCTTGGAACTGCAGGGACTTCCAGAAGCCCCCCCAACCTGTCAGACTCGCATCTGTGGTGACTGTCTCCCAGCAGGGGGCCAGAAAGGATCTGGAGTCCAGCCACCACGAGAGGGACCGCCTGGCTAGGGGGGATAGAACAAGGACCTGGTCCAGGGACGTGGGATCCTTGTCCCATACTGACAAGAGGTGGAGTTGCAGAGGCCTCAGGTGAAACTGGGCATAAGGAACCGCCTCGAAGCACGACACCATCAGGCTCACCAGCTGCATTCCCTGCCTGATGGAGGGATGAGGGCAAGAGAGCAGGGACTGAACCTGCACTAGTAGACTGTCCACCTTCTGCTGAGGAAGAAAAATCCTTGCCTGAACTGTATCCAGATTCATTCCCAGGAAGGGCGTCACCAAGGAGGGAGACAGGTAAGACTTGGGATGGTTGATCACCCAGCCAAATGACTCCAGAGTGGACACTACTCGCTGAGTATCCAGCTCTGCTTGATGGAGGGACTGAGAAGTGATGAGAATGTCGTCCAAATATGGCAGCACGCGAATGCTCTGAGCAGAGCCATCACCCCTGCCAGCACCTTGGTGAACACTCTGGGAGCTGAGGTGAGACCGAAGGGCAATGCCACAAATTGGTAGTGCTGATCCTCCAGAATGAACCTGAGGAACCTTTGATGACCTGGAAAAACAGGAATATGAAGGTAAGCATCCTTGATGTCCACAGAGGTCATGAAATCCCCTGGACGCAGGGAACTGATAGCAGAGCGCAAAGTTTCCATGCGAAAGCGCCAGCACCTGACAAATTTGTTGAGGATCTTTAAGTCCAGGATGGGCCTGACTGACCCATCTCTTTTGGGCACGGTGAAAAGGTTGGAATAGAACCCCTTGCCCCTTACTCGTAAGGGGACCTGACAAATGACCCCCCAGCTCCAGAAGGCTTTGCACCGCCAGAATTAGAGCCTGAGCTGACATGGGGTCCTGAGACATCCGGGATCTGATGAATCTTGGGGGCGGGCAGGCAGCAAACTATCTTGTAACCAAAGGACACTACCTCCTGAATCCACCGGTCTGAGACATGAAGCATCCAGACGCGAGCAAAATGCTGACGCCGCCCCCCCACCAGGATGGGTGAGGGCTCCCCTTCATGCCTGAGGGGGCTTGGGAGAAGACTTAGGCTTGGAGCCCCAGGATGAGCCAGGGCGTCTACGTCCTCTGCCCCTACCCCAGAAATCTCCTCGGGCCCCAGTAAGGGAGACCCCCCTCCCCTGTCTGGCTCCACGGTAGGGGGAAGAAAAGGAGCCTTGGCCCCGAAAGGGCCGAGACTGCCTCCTGCGCTGGGGTAACCTGCCTCCCTTAGCAAACAGGTCCAGGCGGTCCCCAAACAGGCGTAGTCCTTTGAAGGGAAAACCAGTGACAGCTTTCTTGGCAGCAGTGTCAGCTGCCCACTGGCACAGCCAAACCAAGCGGCGTATAGCCACCACTAGGGCAGAGGCTCTGCCACACATCCTAATGTTATCATCCAAGGCAGAGAGGACATAAGTCACAAAAACCTCACAACGAGAGAGTGCATTAAACTCCTCACTAGACACATCATCAGGAGCACCATCCAGGACACTTCTAAGCAGGGTCCTAATAGCCACCGCTGTAATGGCAGAGGCACAGACCGGGCGCAGCGCCATCCCCACACAGGCAAAGGCATGGGATGCCAGCTGATCAATACGCCGGTCCTCACTATCCCGCAGCGTAGTAGAGTCAGGGGAATGCATGACAGAGGTGTTAGATAACCCTAGGACCGGGGCATCCACCTCCGGAGGGGATGACCAACACTTTACCACATCAGCAGGAAAGGGATACCTCTTATCCCAACTCTTAGGGACTCCGGGGAGCCTGCTGGGACGCTCCCATTCCTTGAGCATGAGATTATTAAAATGGGCTTGCTCAGGAAACTCTAAACGTGGCTTAGCAGTATGAAACAATTCCCCCTGCTGCCTAGGGGCCGCAACCGGGGGAGAGATAGACAGAACCTCAAAAATCTGAGCCAACAGCCTATCAGTATCATCTGAGGCCCAGGGGTCAGAGCCAGAATTATCATGACCCCTGGGCCTCTCATCAGATGACAACTGATGACAACCCCCTTCTTCCAAGGGGGTATAACCAGACAGTTCCAAGAACTCATCAGCCTCCATAGGGAAAAGAGTGACATCAAGCGTCAAGTGCCGCTTCTTAGCAGAGGCCTTACGCGCCAAGGTATTAGCAAGCAACTTCTCAACACTAGCCAGTCAGGCTGAGAATCCCCACTGGTATGCAACGCAACGGGAGTCAAAATCAAGCTACACACAGCCGGGCTTGTCCCGAAGGAACCCCAAGCACATTATCCTGAGACGCCTCCATATGGTGATTATAGCGGCACAATAGGCCAATAGGGATTCACGCTATAAAAGCAACCCGGGATGCACCAATAGCCCGCTAGGGAAGTGGGAGTAATTAGCACACTAGGCCTCACAAGTTTAACTAAATAGAGGGAGTAGGGCCGGGAGAAACCAATAGAGTTCGACTCGCCTGAAAGACATAAGCGAAGAGAACCCCATAAGCGACATGTATAATGACATAGGGTAAACGTACCGCGGTAGGTAGATGCCAGCCACGCAGCAGACAAATCCAGAGAAAAATACCTCGAGGGGCGGGCCGCGGAGACTGTGATGCAGAACACACCATCCGCGGGCCCCGCCCCCCGAAGAGCGCGAAGCAGCACACGTGACAAGCAGCCAATGACAGCGCATCAGCGCCAGACGTGATGCCGCCGCCAACCGCGGAACACAGTGGAAGCGCGCACGGCGGCGGCATTTTCAAACCGCAATTAGTGCAACCAAGTCAGCGCGGAGACTAACACAAACAAGAAGCACATAATCAAGTGAAGCACCAAGGCATACACCCCCCCCCTCCCAAGAGCTACAAGGGAGAGCGAGGGAGGGCAGCAGCCACTTAACATAGTGGCCACCGATAGACAGGGGCAAGGATTATACCCTATAATCATTAAAGGTGCCACTCCCAAAGCTACATAAAGCTCATACCTGTGATACCTTGAGTATATTTTGGTTGGATATATTTTTGCGCTGTATTTGGTATTTAATGGTTGATTGATACTAGCATCTATATTGGTGAGGTATTTTGTGGTCATTTTTATATTTCTTATAGGGTATTTAGGTATTGGGTAATTATGTAGGTTTTATTTGTGATTATATATTGTATTTGTGTCTGTTGATTGGTTGCACTTTACAGTTGTTTGATGATTCGGATCATAGGTAGGATTTGCACATTGTTATTTGCACTGATTAGATCACTTGTGTTTATGTGTTTTTATATATAGATGCTGATTGATATTTGTGCCAGTGCTCTCCCCATCGCCTACACACTTCCATGTTGGTTTGTCTTATATGTATTGTCTCATGTGTTTTTTAAGGGATTTTAATTGTGTAGTGGTCATGTGTAGTGATTCATTTAGTGATATGGAATAAAATATATTTTTTTGAAAAAATTTTTGAGTGCCTCCCTCTATGATTCTGTGCCAAGGCCGGGAGGCACATTAATAATGGAACGGGTGGGAATAGTCCTACAGGGCCACAGGCTAATAGCCCCGCTCACCTACGAGAAGAGAGAGCTATCTTCTTGTCCTTTGCAGTCCAGACTGCAGAGAAATTCTGGGGTTTTTTGGGAGGTCCCGGGTATTTGAGGGGCTGGGAGGAGCCAATTTCACGGTCTCTGCAGTCCAGCGCCATCTGGCAGAGTAATACCCAAGAGTAATGATTCCTATCTGGAGAAGGACGTACTGTATACTAAGAATATAACATGGAACGGGTGGAAATAGTCCTACCGGGCCGCAGGCTAATAGCCCCGCTCACCTGTGAGTAGAGAGAGCCATATTCTTGTTCTTCGCAGTCCAGACTGCAGAGAAAATCTGGGTAATTGTGGGCGATCCCAGGTATTTATGGGACCGGGAGGAGCCAATTTCGCTGTCTCTGCAGTCCAGCGCCATCTGGCGGAGTAATACCCAGAAGTAAAGAATTATCATCTCGAGCAGGACGTACTGTATACTAAGAATAACATGTTTAAATGACCAACAGGAAGTGAGGTTGTACCACCGCAGGGATGTGGCACAGATAATAAATAATGGTTATAATCTGTCCTAACTTCCACAGCTGGAAAAAATACAATTCTGTGAAATACTCACCTGTAGAATTGGTATTATACGCATACAGCACGTCCTGCTCCAGATGTAGTAACAACATGTGGGTAATCCTCCGCCTCCGGCGCCGTGCACTGCAGACATGTAGAAAACAAGCTCCTCCCGGCCCTACATATACCGAAGGACCTCCCACAAATCCCCAGCATTGAAAAGCAGTGAGAATGAGAAGCCAGGAGAAACCAACCACCCAAAACTGGCAATAACAACGATGATAACAATCACCAAACAGGGGATCCAGAACAAAGTGAAACCAGGGTGGGGTGGAGCAGGACGTGCTGTATGCGTATAATACCAATTCTACAGGTGAGTATTTCACAGAATTGTATTATTCTAAGCATACAGCACGTCCTGCTCCAGATGTAGTAATAACATGTGGGACATCCAATAGCAGTGTCCGTAAAGTAGGGTGGGATCCCCAATAGAAAAGGCAACAGCAAGCAGTTTAAACTACTGCCACCTGCAAAACCTTGCGGCCAAACACAGCATCAGCTGAGGCCCTAACATCAACCTTGTAAAACGTTTAAAGGTATGAACAGAAGACCAAGTAGCGGCCTTGCAAACTTGTTCCACAGAGGCCTGGTTCTGAAAAGCCCAAGAAGCCCCAACAGCTCGAGTAGAATGAGCAGTAAGACGAAAGGGGGAGACTTCCCCTTAGTAGTATAGGCTTGAACCACAGCCTGACGAATCCATTTACTGATAGACTTGGCGGGAGCCAAACCCTTCCTAGGCCCGTGAGGCACAACGAAGAGAGCATCCATCTTCCTGAAAGCCTTAGTGATAACCAGGTAATACTTGACACACCTAACCACATCCAAGGAATGCAAAACCCTTTCCTTAGGGTTACTAGGATTAGGGCACAAGGAAGGAAGTACAATATCTTGATTCAAATGGAATGCAGACACAACCTTAGGCAGAAAGTCTGGCTTGAAGCGAAACACCACCTTATCCTGGTGTCTCTCATAGTAGGGAGGCTGAATAGATAGAGCCGCTAACTCAGATACACGTCTAACAGAAGTGATAGCAACCAGGAATACGACCTTGAGCGTGAGAACAGCGAGAGCAGCCTCCTGAATAGGCTCAAAAGGAGCACCCTGCAGGGCCGATAACACCAAGTTTAAATCCCAAACAGGAACCATAGGTTTCCGAGGAGGCCGCACCTGAAGAAAGTCTTGATAAGAGGGTGCTGGGCAAAGGTTTTCTGAAAGAAGATAGACAGGGCCGAAACCTGACCCTTCAGGGTACAAAACTTAAGACCTAAGTCTAGACCATGTTGTAAGAACTCCAGCACCCTGGAAACTAAGAATTCCCGGCAGGGAAGAGACCTGGATTCACACCAGTCAATGTAAGAACGCCAAACTCTATAGTAGATAGCAGAAGAAGTCTTTTTCCTGGCTTGCACCATAGTAGCCACTACAGATGCAGACAAACCCTTTTCCCTCAGGATGGAGGTTTCAATAGCCATGCCGTCAAAGCCAGAGTTAGTAAATTGGGATGGCGTAGAGACCCCTGAGTTAGAAGGTCTGGCAACCTTGGCAGATCATACTGATCTACTGCCATTTGAACCACGTCTGCGAACCACACTCTTCTTGGCCACCTTGGGGCCACCAGAATCGCGGGTACCCCTTCCAGAGCAATCTTGCGCAGAACTCTACCCAGAAGGGGAATTGGTGGAAACACATACAGGAGCTGAAACTTCCTCCAAGACATTGACAGGGCATCCGTGGCCAGAGCCAGAGGATCCTGAGACAGAGATACAAAGCTCGGGAGCTTGTGATTGTGACGGGGCGCAAACAGATCCACGTCTGGCACTCCCCAACGGAGACACAGGGCCTGAAACACCCTGTTGCAGAGGGACCATTCCCCCTGACGAGACGATCCCCTGCTCAGAGCATCTGCCAGCAGGTTCTCCGCGCCCAGAATGTAGACAGCCGAGATCCATGGGACATTGGCTTCCGCCCATGTTAGAATCAGAGACACTTCCTGGAGAGCTCCCTTGCTCCGGGTCCCTCCCTGATGATTGATGTAGGCAACCGCCGTTCTGTTGTCTGAGCGTACCTGAACCGCCAGACCCTTCAGGTGCTGGGTCAATTGTTCCAGCACCAATCTGACCGCCCTGAGTTCCAGGACATTGATGGGTAGATGGGCCTCCTGAGGGCCCCACCTCCCCTGGAAGCGCAGGGACTTCCAGAATCCCCCCCCAGCCCGACAGACTGGCATCCGTTGTGACCGTCTCCCAGGAGGGAGCAAGGAAGGATCTGCCCCTTGTCAAGTTCCTGTGGTCCAGCCACCACGCAAGGGATTGCCTGACAGAGGGGGGGAGCACCCAGATCTCGTCCAAGGACGCTGGGTCCTTGTTCCAGACTGACAGAAGGTGAAGCTGCAGAGTTCTCAAAAGGAACTGGGCAAGGGGGAACCGCCTCGAAGCTTGCCACCATCGAGCCCCACCAACTGCATTCCCTGCCGGATGGAGGGATGAGGGCTCGAAAGCAGGGACCTTGCCTGCGTTGTCAGAGCTTCCACCTTCTGCGGAGGAAGGAATATCCTTGACCGAACTGTATCCAGAATCATCCCCAGAAACGGGGTGACTGAGGAGGGGGACAGAGAGGACTTTGGGTAATTGATCACCCAGCCGAATGACTCCAGGGTGGACACTACCAACCGAGTGTCCAGCTCTGCTTGCCGCAGAGACCAAGAGGTGATGAGTATATCGTCCAGGTAGGGCAAAACTCGTATGCCCCTTAGTCTTAACAGTGACATCACCCCTGCCAGCACCTTGGTGAACACCCTGGGAGCCGACATAAGGCCGAATGGCAGGGCCACGAACTGGTAATGCTGATCCAGCAGCGCAAATCTGAGAAACCTTTGGTGTCCTGGGAACACCGGAACGTGCAGGTAAGCGTCCTTGATATCCACAGATGTCATGAAGTCCCCTGGGCGCAACGAGGCAATGGCCGAGCGCAGAGTTTCTATACGAAAATGTTTGTTTCTGACAAATCTGTTTAGGATTTTTAAATCCAGAATGGGTCTGACAGACCCGTCCTTCTTGGGCACTGTGAAAAGGTTGGAATAGAACCCCATGCCCCTGTCTCTTAAGGGGACCTTGCAAATGACCCCTATGTCTAGAAGGTCCAGCACAGCCAGCATCAAGACCCGAGCTGAGGCAGGGTCCTGTGGGATCCGGGACCCGACGAACCTGGTAGGGGGCCGTACAGCAAATTCTATCTTGTAACCGGAGGACACTACCTCCTGAATCCACCGGTCTGAGACGTAGCGTCTCCAGACATGCTTGAAGTGCTGTAGACGTCCCCCCACCCTGACGGGCGAGGGCGCCCCTTCATGCCTGGGGAGTCTTGGGAGGGGCTTTGGGCTTGGGCCCCCAGGAGGAACTGGGACGGCGTCCTCTGTTCTTGTTCCAGGGTTCTGCGCGAGACCCAGCAAAGAACACTCCTCTACCTTGCTTAGCCCCACGGTAGGGTGTCGAGTGGGAGCTTGGGCCACGAAAGGGCCGAATCTGACGCTTGCGCTGAGGCAACTTGCCACCCTTGGCAAAAATATCTAACCTTTCTCCAAACAGGCGCAGCCCCTTAAATGGAAGCCCCGTAAGGGCCTTCTTAGTGACGTTATCAGCAGCCCACTGGCGCAACCAGACCGCTCGTCGTATGGCTACCACCAGAGCAGAAGATCTAGCGCCCAGCTTAATAGCATTGTCCGATGCGGATAGGATATAGTTCACGAAAGTCTCACAGGTGGCCAGAGCATTGGCAGCATCAGAGGGCAAGTCATCCACCCCTTCAAGAGCAGTCTTAACCACCGTCCTGAGCGCCACCGCCGTAATGGCTAAGGCGCAAACTGGGCGGAGCAACCCTCCCCCAAATGCAAAGACATGACATGTCAGTTGGTCAACTCGCCGATCTTCCAACTCCCGCAGGGTAGTAGTGTCAAGGGAGTGCATAATAGAGGTGTTGGACAGACTTCGAGCTGGGGCATCAACCTCGGGTGGCGATGTCAAACACTTGACCAGGTCGGCAGGAAAGGGATATTTCTTATCCACAGCTTTAGGAACCCCATGGAGTTTGCTGGGATGTTCCCATTCTTTCAGCACAAGGCTATTGAAATTAGTTTGTTCGGGAAACTCCAACCGCGCCCTAGCGGTGTGAATCAGATCACCCCTTTGCCGGGGAGCCGCCGCAGGGGGAGAGAGGGATAACACATCAAAGGTCTGGGTCAGCAGTCTATCAATGTCGTCCGAGGATCAATGATCAGAAGCAGACTCTTCGTGTCGTATGACCCTGAGTCAGAGAACAGTTCCCCTTCCTCTGAGGGGGAATGTGCATAGGAAAGCAATAAATCATCAGATTCTATAGGAAGTATAGTAGATTCAGGATTCAAATGACGCCTCTTGGCAGTGGCCTTGCGCACCAAGGAGCCAGCAAGTAAGTTTTCCACACTAGCCAGCAGGGCTGTGGAGTCGGAGTCGGAGTCGTGGAGTCGGAGCTAGTTTTAGGTGGAGTCGGAGTCGGAGTCGGAAAAATTGTACCGACTCCGACTCCAGCTTTAAAAATTTCATAATTAAACTTTCATATGAATTTTAAAAATGTTATTCATCAATCTAAGGTCCTTAATCATTAAATCAAAACTATAAAAAAGAAGAATCCATTGTGTGGGGGTAGTCTGTAAACAAAAGGGAAATGTGTGGTACTTTCTTCCTGAATGCTGGATTATTGTGTATGAGCAGCAATGTAATATGAAGATATGCAGTGTTCGAGGAGCCCTAAGAAGTTTGGTAGTAAAAGATAAACTCTGACCTCACTGTAATGTTTTCTCTCTGAGGAGACTGTCTGTTCCTTCACAGTGCTATGGCTGCAGCAGGTTGTTTGTGTGTCAGGCTGAAATTAACCCTTAAAAGCAGCCGATGCCCTTATGTAGAAGAATAGACATTTACAACTAAGTCTTAGTTTGGTTCATACCATTAAAAAGTCAGCTCCCCCTCACACTTGGTATCTCCCAGACCAGGGAAATCTCAGATTTTGATGACTCTATGCTGAAGGTAATGTAAACTCTTTCTCCAACTTATTCTGATGAAAATTGTTCAGCTTTCTTTCACCTTTTAACAAACTTTGCTTAAATTAGAGTAAATACATGAGGAAAAACACTATGGGGGAGATTTATATATACATAATTTTAATTTGTGCAATTGTTTTTAGCAAAAACAATTGTCAGTTGGTTTGTGGACGCACAAATAAAAAAACTGAAAATGTCAAAGAAGCTTCCAGTTAAATCAGCTGTATTTGAATATTTCACCTTAACGCAAGATGGAAAACATTTTGTCTGTCAATGTATGACAAATGATCCAGATGAAAACAAATGCTGCGAAGTCAAGATCAGTGCATTTTCAGGCACTGACAAAAATGCTCCTACGAGAGCTTCCAATTTAAAGAGACATTTACAGCGCTTTCATCCAGAAGTATACAAAACAGTGTCAGAGAAAGACATGAAAAGCAATGAACCAGTGGCCAGCAGCACTTCCAGCCAAGCAAATGAGCAGAGAACCTCACAGACAACACTTGGAAGATATTTTGTCAGTGACAAAGTTACTGTGACAATGACAGTAGAAACATTTAAAAAACAGATCATAGAGCTTGTTGTAAAGGATGCTGTGCCTATATCATTATTTTCACGACCAGCTTTTATGGGTCTGAATGGAGAAATGGCCCGCAAGCTTGGTGTTTCTCTGGAGAGAGAGAGTATTAGAAAACTAGTAATTGAAGAAGCTGTTAAACAAAAGAAAGAACTTAAAGAATCACTCAAGGGACGCTTTGTATTTCTAAAAATGGACGCCTGCACACGTCACAGAGTGAACTATTTTGCCATCAATGTGCGATTTGTTTGTGAGAAAAATGAGATAGTTACCATTACCAAGACATTGGCAGTAAAAGACAGCAAAGCTCATCACTCTAGCGAGTTTCTCCAGGTCTTGGTGGAAAATGTTCTGCAAGAATATGAACTCAAGAAAGAGCAAGTTCTTTCAGTTGTAACTGATAATGCTTCAAATATGATAAGTACTATTAGGCTAATGAATGAGAATAATGAAGCTGAACAGCAGCTCGAAGAAGAAAATCCTGGGTTCAGAGAAACTGAAATGTTTGAAATGGAGGAACACCATTTTGAAACTGAGGTGCAAGCTGAAGTTGCTTCAGATGAACAGGAACATGACAGTTTAGATGCTCTTGTTGAAGCTGCGTCAGTACGTTCTCATATTCATCACATGCGCTGTGTTGTGCATACGCTCCAGCTGGCTATAAGAGACAGTCTGCAACAAGGACATGCTGCTACACTGATTGGCAAGGTGAGAAAATTGGCCACTGCTGCCAGAACCCCTAAGGTTGACTCAATTTTGAAAAGACGTGCTGGAAAAGGGGCAATTATTGATCAAGCCACAAGATGGGGGAAGTACCTACCTAATGATTCAGCGATTGGTTGAACTGAAATCGTATCTCATAGACATGGCTAACCCTCAATTGACGCTAACTGAAACGCAATGGAGGCAGATAAAAGAACTAGAAGAACTGTTAGAACACCCATTCCAAGTGACTAAAAAACTCCAAGCAGAGGACTTAACTCCAGGTATTTTCCTTAAGGAGTGGAAAAACCTGATTTTTCGTCTGTCACAAAAAGGAGGGATCATTGCAAGTGGCATTGCCACATCAATGAAAGAAAGAGAGGAACTGCTATTAGAAAACAACATTCTTTTAGCAGCCGTTTACGTGGATCCAATGCATCGTATTCTTTTAAACGACCAACAGCTAAAAAAAGGGAAAGAATCGCTGTTTGAAATCGCTTTAAGGATGAATACCATGCAGAACTGTCAGGAACAAGAACAATTTGGTCCTGCTGCTGCATCTTCATCTTCCTCAACAGATGAAGAATTAGACTTCGAGAAATACTTGGATCACAAGGAACGTGCAAAGCGTTCACGAATAGAAAAAGAGTCTCACCCATCAGAAGACACCGCTAGTAGATTTCGGCAGAATTTTGCTTGTGCATTAAAAGAGTTGGAGAAATTTGACCGTTCATCAAAAATAACAGTGCAGCAAGCAATCAACATGTATCCTGAAACTGTCAAAGACGTTGCCCGAGTGGTTTCTGCTCTTCCTCCAACCCAAGTGAGTGTGGAGAGGTTGTTTTCAGCACTAAAAATTATAAGATCAGATTTGCGGGCATCAATGAAGGAGGATCTTATGGAGGCAATACTTTTTCTTAGAACAAATTGTTAATTTACTCTTGTTAATGGCATAAAGTTTACTTGTTCAGAAATTGTATTCTAAAAAAAATTGTGATCTTATTCAAGTGTTCTGATTGCTTATATGATGGCAGTAAAAAGCCAATGTTCATCATGCATACATAACTTTCCCTATTGCTTGCCTACTTCCCATACTCTACCCTCTCCACCCCCTGCCCTTCTTTCTCTTCTCCTTCTGGTTTCTTGTTGTTTCTTTTAGGGTAAACGTCACCTCTCCCTTTCCTTTTCTCTCTCCTTTTTGTTTTCAAAATTTTATGATAATTGTTGGCCCTGTTGGCCGTCCCCCTGGGGACAATTGTACGCATTCTAGTTGTATTACGTTTGATATTTTGATGTCTCCCTCTGCGCAGGGGACTTTCATTTGTTTATTTGTTTGCCTTTCTTTTTCTGCTGACTAGTAAACAGAATAAAAAAGTGTTAATATTTAATACAGTAAATTTGTTGGTATTAATTCGCTTTTTATGGAGGAGTCGGAGTCGGAGTTGGAGTCGGAGTCGGAGTCGGCCCCTGATAAAATACAGGAGTCGGAGTCGGAGTCAGAGTCGGACCAGTGGCTTACCGACTCCACAGCCCTGCTAGCCAGTCTAGTGGCCAAATCAGTATGAGAATCCCCACTAGGCTTGGGGGAGTAGGGGAAGCAAGGCAAGGTGCGGGCCCAGCCTCGGAAGAGGTGGGAATACCTGCTAGCGCCTGCTGAGCACAAGGGACGCAGACCCGTGCATTGTCACCGCTGCTAGGCAATACCCCACAAGCTACACACAGACGGGCTTGTCCCAAAGGAACCCTGTTCACAATATCCTGAGATGCCTCCATATGGTGATTATTATATACAATATGCCAGTAGGGATTGACGCTATAAAGCAACCCTGGATGCCCCAATGACCCGCTGGGAAGTGGGAGTGATCTTTTAAAAATCTGGACCGGGCGCTACACCGGGCCGGGAGAAGCCACCGAGGTTCACGGTCTGAAAGACACAAGGGGAACAGGGATGTCAGAGCCAAGCGAGGAAAAGCAAAAGCTAAAGAAAAGTCGCCCATGAGGGCACTTACATAACAACGAGGGGAGGACCGTCTTCACCACGTGCACGTGAGAAAGAAATGGCGCCAAGCGAACCTTAAAGGGCGGGCCAGAGCGGGAGATGACGCGGAACGCGCCAAACCAAACCCTCCCGCCCCCAGAGAGCGTGCCGCTCGAAGGCGCGCAGCAATCAGAAAGGACAGTAGCTATGCATCTGACAACCGCTCTAGAAAATCACCTCAGAGAGAAAACGGACAGGGTGAATACGGGAATAAAAACACCGTAGTGCCCAAGAACATAGCCGCAGTCCGCGCCAAGTAAAAACACAATAAGGCGCTGCGGCTAACTTAAACATAAGCGTGAAGCGCAGCTCTGACACTCGGTAACCGATAAAGGCTATAAGTGTAATTAGGGCAAGGTTGGGCCAACGTACACACAACCCCCCCTCTTTTTTCCCCACACTAACGGGGGGATCTAGGGAGGAAGGTGACCCAAAATCGGGGTTCACCGTTACACCGGGCGTGGGGGCACTGATGCGGGAGGGGCATCCACTGAAGGCTCACCATTTGCCTTAACCGCTTACCCTATGGTGGGGGATTGCGGTGGAGTCTAGCTCCGTAAGCACACTAGGTGCTGCCTACCTTCACCCGACCAACGCAGCCCAGGCTGGGAGGCATATTCTTCACAGAGAGGACGGGTGGAAATAGTCCCGCAGGGCCTCGGCCTGTAAAGCCCCACTCGCCTGCGAGAGCGTGATACTTCATGTCTTCGCAGTTCCAGCACTGCAGAGAAATCTGGGGATTTGTGGGAGGTCCTTCGGTATATGTAGGGACGGGAGGAGCTTGTTTTCTACATGTCTGCAGTGCACGGCACGGAAGGCGGAGGATTACCCACATGTTATTACTACATCTGGAGCAGGACGTGCTGTATCCTTAGAATAATGTTTTCGCCTGAGCTGTGTATTAAATGTGGAAAACACATTAGAGCATCAGGAAGGACGCAGACCCGTGAAGTGCCAACATGGTTCTGTTTATTGTTAACTTTTGTGCAAGATGCGTAAGTTAACATTTTGGAACATAAGGCGGTGATTGTATTTTCAATATATCATTGGTCAAGAATCTGGCGATATGAAATGTACACAAGGAACATACTCTCTAACAGCGTCCATTATAGAGAAATGGCAATGGAGGGCCATCATTCGTCACTGCAGTGCTTCATCGATAGCCCTAATGCTGCTGCTTTATACATATAAAAAGAAAGCAATAAAAAAAGATTCATTATACAGCCAGGATTTAAAATGTGCATTGTACATGAGGAAGCTGGAAACTGCTGGATTCTCTATGATACACAAAGGAGTAGGAAACATGCAGCTCACCAAAATTACCAGCATGCTTTGCATCTGTACCTCAAGGACTGCTGGGAGTAGGAGAATCCTGCCACTTGTTCCCTGATTTACAGACTATCGAGGGGGATGGTTCAGCGATTCTACTGTTCACATTATCCCCAGGATTACAAACTATTTTAAGTTTTTTTGCCACCTGTGACCCCGCTGGAAAGATTTAGCCTGACTCCCAGTGTGGCCACCACAGAGATCACAAGTGCATTTGAAAATCCAGAGGCACCATAATTTGCTGACCAGCCCAAAATGCAGGATTTCTGTGACTCTTGTCAGTTGAATTTCAAGTTCAGTCACAGTGGATGTGAAGTGAGGATAAATCGCCCCCATGGGGTCAGAGGCCGCAAAAGGTTACTTATCATGGGAAAAAAAAAAGTTTGGAGCAGAGTTTCAAAAAGTGTGGCCATTGCTTACTCCACGAGCGGCTTCACCACCACCAATAAATGCAATCCAATACAGATATTTTAAAACATGCACACCCCATTTCTTCCCTCCCGCTCTGTTTTTTTTAATACTGTTTAGCTTAAACCGAACCAATATCCTGGCACAGTTGGAAAAGAAAGGTACCGGCCATTTCGGAGCTTCCTCTCCCAACTGACATAACTGAAATACACAGTAACAGGAAGCCCAGCACGACTTTCTGTTTGCAGGTGGCCTGCAAGCCCATGAGCGGCCATCTTGTTTTTAAAATTCACCCCAGCAGGCGTTAGAAATAATTTACCTTTTTTTATGTGCGACAATCTAAATTGCCCTGGGGAAGGATGCATATGAGCACTGTTTGTTGTGTTGGTCTGATTTGATTCATTTTATACTGTTGGTCTGCTATCTCATCGCACACTGGTTCCGCATCCCCCAGCTTGCAGTGGATGACCGGCACCACTTTCAGGAGCATTCCCAGCAGCTATCTAACGCAAAGCTGGGGATGCAGAATTGGTAAGTATAGGATTTCTTTTCAGTACCAACATAACTAGTTATAGACACAATTCCATTCCACCCGCTCATCTGTATCTAGAAAAAGAAGATGCTAGATGGCCAGTTGCCCCCAAGAAGCCAAGCACAGTTCAGTTTTACTTATGTTTTGCACTGAAAGCCATTGGTGACCTCCCCTATAACAGCCCCACCAGCCAGGAAAGCGCCAGCAGCTCTGCATTGGGTCTTATTATATAGCATAACAATGAGATGGGTTTACATAGAACCTGCTTTACCTTTTATAAAGGAACTTACCACTTCCAAGATGGAGAGAAGACAAGCTTCCTATTCCATGAGCTCAACACCCTCCTCCAACCACCCTACAAGACTTTCCCACTTGCCGCGGGTGGGAAATGATTCCTTGGCCACTTATAAGGACTGGCCATGAAAACAGTAACTTTGATGGCAGCTTACCTCACGCAGATACCTCAACTCACTCCCACGCTGTCCTTCCTCAGTCATTGGCCCTCTAGGAAGAAATGTCTCTCCCTCCATATTACTCACATTAAAAATCATCGTACCTGCATCTACTGCATGTTATGAGCCTTTAAACATCAAAGATGGCAGCTCATGGAGCATCAGGCAGCCTGCAAACAGGAATAGTCTCCTGACTGTGTCGCTCTGCATTCTGGGATTGCTGTCCTTTCCCTGACCCCAGCTCTGCTCTGTCTGTGCAAAGCTCAGCTATAACCCCCACCTCCTGTACTTTATCCCGCTCTCCTCTCCTCAGTATGTGATGCTTCTGAGGCAAGATGGCGGCACCCGTATCCTAGAGTCCTGAACAGAGTTGCAGCCCAGTGGGGAAAAGAATAAAAAGTTAGTGACTAAGAACTTAAAATATATTAATTTTAGATGCTGGGAAATAGTTTAAGGGTTTGGGCTTTTCATTAAATCCTGCTGAAGGTCCGGTTTAAATGGCACTCTCAAAGCTATCATCGGAGCCCTGCACCCCCCTCCTTCCCTCCTTTACACGTTCATTGCAGGGCAGTATGCTGCTGTTCTCTGGCCAACCCGACAGCTCATAGCTGCTAAAACAAAAGGACTGCAGGGACATCTATTCTGCTTTCTATACCTGGAATGGCTACATTTTTTGTTCGGACTATAGATGCACTTGACTCTTAAAACGGACATCCTGACAAAAAAAAAAAAAATATCTATGTTTAGTAAATTGCTATTCTAACATCCAGCTCAAGAAGGATTTTATCTCCTTCTAGCATTTTGTGTGGAAATTCATGAAATCTCTCTGGCTGGTTGAGTGGATCATAAGTTAGCTCAATTGCAGTGTGTCAATGCATCATCATCACTATATTCCACAACATCTGCATGGGTAGTAAACCCTCTCAAACAGCCTATGCCACTGAATGCCACATATGCCGGGGGAGGGGGGCTTTAGGGGAGCAAATTACTAAACTTTTCTTGACCGGAGGTCTGCTTTAATCCTGATATGATTTTTCATTTAATAACAACAGATTTAGGGGGAAACAGAAATTATATTCAGTTAGCCAAAATATTGTGCAGTGCTGATCTGCAGGTCGCCTCCCCAACACAGAGGTACCAGAGGCTGCTACATATTCATGGCCTGGTAGTTTTACGAGGGGAGAGCTGGCATGTTCCCCACTGCTTTTATACAGCGTCACTTCCATACTCCGATATGGCACGTCCTAAAACTGAAGACTGGACAGAGGTTAGAAATTCTTACATATACAGACAAGAAGTTCTTATTAAGTTAAGGCTGTGCAAATTGAAAAAAAAACATGGGGTCAGTCTGGCCTTCAGGAAGGCACATTGGAGGCTCGCGCACAGCTAATCCATTTAAAAGCGCTTTCTGTACAACCACGGATGAAGATGCAAGCATGCAAATAGCTTAAAACTGCAGGAGGATGAGGAGTTCCAGTTTTACGTTCTTAGTTCTATACAAGATGGCGTATATCCTTCAATAAACATTAATAAACATTTATTTAAAAAAAAAGACAACAAAAATAGAAAAGACAGAAAAAATAAGACAAACGAATGAATGAATGAAGGGAGGATTCTGGACAAAGTGCCTCGCAGTCCCTATGGATGGGTTTGTGCCGTCTGGGATTGCTGCTTGTCTAGACGTCAGTTTAGTGGTCAGCCCAAAAACAGGAATTTGTTCAAGTGACAGAGGAGGACGTTTCCACTGACAGTATAAAAGTGTACTTAATGTTTCAAGTAATTGGGTTTATACGGCCACAGTTTGATATTAAGGTCATTTACAGTAGAGCGTTCGTAAGGAGATCCTTCATTAAAAACTTCCTTTAAAGAGCCCGGGGCCTCTTGGGGTTGATTTGTTTACTGGCCTGCTCCTCCTCTTGTAAAGCAGCGCGGAAGGACTTCACTTTATCTTTAGAAAGAAAGAAAAAAAAAAGGTCAGCGTATTAGAGTATTAACACTGCAGACAAACAGAAAAAAGGACTGGAGGACTACTAACTGCAGCAGCTCAATGGCCCATTCTCACCTGGGCGGGGAGGGCAGCAGAGCATTGTTACTATCACCATTGGACACTTGAACAGCTGACAATACGCACATTATCTGCACCCCTTGTAGCCCATTCCCTGTTTTTGGTCACTGAGTCAAACTATACTATGAATGGGATTTATTTTATATTCTCGATAATATGCTACTCCCACCTACGATTTTTGGAAATCAAGCCTCTATGAGAAAACAGGATGAATAGCATCCTTTTCTCTTTAAATCGTTTCCTTAGGACATCGAATACTTACTTAATATACTCAAAGTGATGAGTGCATGTGAAGGCGCTGAAGAAGGCCAAACTAGTATGCCAGTACTCATGCTAGTGCTCAACAATGTATAATATTACATCAGAAAGATATAATCATGCTGCCATTTAAATGTAATGAATGTTCTATGTTGTGATGATGGTCTTGTGTTTACATGAATTCATGTGGTAAAAAGTTGATGGAGTGGTATAGATTTGTATATATCACACTTTTTTAAATATCTTTAATAAAAAATTAATATTTTAACAATAAGCCAGTTTGTAATACTTTCAACAGCAGGGTCGAAACCATGAGGTTGGCAATTTGTTAATGTGGGGTTGCCTATACTCAACAAATTCCCAGCTCAATGGCCCCCCAAATCCCCGGGAGACCCCAGGCTGCTATTTATCTCTCACTGCTCACATGTGACCACCAGCAGCCTATCCTGTTTGCTCAGTGGACCTGCACACAACTGCGCACCTACTAATCTGATAAATCTGATTTGCTGCTGGCTGTCACATGGATGGCAAATGTGGGGCAACACAGGGAAGATTTAAAGCGATCCTATACCCAAGAAAGGAAGTTTATGTTGTCACCTTCTGTCCCCAGTCCCCCAAAGCAGCCTGTGTTTCTTTTTTTACTAAAGACTTTTTTACTTATATTCATAAACGCAATTAACAGGAAGCAGCATGATGTCCTAATATCTACCATATGCTAACTGATTTAGTTACAACCAAACTGTCACATAATTGCAGTTAGATTGAACTGCTCCCCATTGCTGAGCTGTGTGAACTGATTACATCATAACTTGGGGCGGGGCTGCTCAGCCAGGGAGCAATATGGCCGACTGCATCCAGTTTGTGTTATTGATTTGGGGCAAAGGCTTCAGCAAAAAAAAAAAACACGGATGTTTTGGGGCACTGGACTGGGGAAAGCACCTATAACAGACCAACAGCGGTGGGAGGGCAGGAACTAGTTACTTGAAGTTGCCATGACCACAGACAGAGCCCAAGGGGTGGCAGCTTTTGCACTTGCAGAATTAGCGCATACCTCTTAACTCGGTGAGAATTTCAATCTTTTGATCCAGGATTGCTTCAAGCTGTGTAGCGTAGGAGTCCACGTCATAGTCCACCTCCTCCGTCATCTCCAGCAGGGCCTTCTCATCTTCTAGCCACCTAATAGACTCCTGTTAGGATAAGAGAATAATAATAATAATAATAAGATGTATTATAAGATAATAATGAGAGTTATATGATGTGATAAGTCAATAAATAAAATGAAATGCATTTCACATAAAAAACTACTTAGGGTATCTAATGCAGCCTGTGCTGCCTCACAGAAGCCTAGGCCAGGTTACCCAACCACTTCCCATTCAGCAATAATCTAAAAGTACCACCACTAATACAGACTTCCATTGTTAAAGCGGAGCAAAACCATCCAACCCTGAAAAAGATTCCAGAGCCAGCCAGTAGGCTACCCCCGGGGCATCCTATAGAAGGATGCCCTGCTGTGTGAAGCCCTCAGAGTCACTGATATACTCGCCTTAATAAGACCACACCAGAGACTCTGTAATTGGCACCCGCCAGATTATTATTACTATTGTTTATTTATATAGCGCCATCATCTTCCGTAGCGCTTTACATAGTAATTACAGACAGGGTAATCCCATGTAGCTGTGCTGCTGCCACAGCCAGCCTTTCTGAATGCCTGGGTGCGGAAGCGGGCGCGACCAGTGTGAAATAAGGGATGCAGCCAGCTGGCTGGTTGGCTCATGCAACCTGTCCCCTGGCACACTGAGATCAGCGAATCACGATATGAACCGGTCCGGGTGGGTGTGTCCTCGGCTATAGAGAACCCCTGTTTCTATGAAAATCTGGTCACCATGATCTGGCAAAATCTCCCTTTCTGGTGGGACCACAAAAAGACAATTCTGTGAGTACTCACCTGTAGAATTGCTTTTACTATGCATGGCACTGCCTGCTTCCAGAAGTACTTACATATGGGTTATTCCGCCACAACGTGGCGCAGTGTACTGCAGAAGAGTTGTGGCTCCTTCCGGTACCATATAAAAACGGAATCACCATAGACTTATCCAGTGTTGAACAATCACCATACAGAGGCAACCAAGAATGACGATAACAAGGGTGGGGTGAAGCAGGCAGTGCCATGCATAGTAAAAGCAATTCTACAGGTGAGTACTCACAGAATTGTCTTTTTCCGATTGCATGGCACGGCCTGCTTCCAGAAGTCCTTACGTATGGGACGTCCAACAGCAGTGTCCATAAGGTAGGGTGGGAACCCAAAAGAATAACAATAGGCAGTTTAAAACACTACCGCCTGAAGTACCTTGCGGCCAAAAGCAGCATCAGCTGAGACCTTAACATTAACCTTGTAAGACTTGGAAAAAGTATGAACAGAAGACTAAGTTGCGGCCTTACAAACTTGTTCAATAGAAGCTTGGTGCTGAAAAGCCCAAGACGCACCAATAGCACGAGTGGAATGAGGAGTAACTCAGAAAGGAGGAACCTTCCCCTTGGCAGAATAGGCCTGCTCCACCACCTGACGGATCCACTTGCTGATAGTGGATTTAGCAGGAGACAAACCCTTCCTAGGTCCAGCAGGAAGAACAAAAAGAGCATCAGACTTTCTGAAAGACTCCGTAGCAACCAAATGAAACTTCAGAGCCCTGACAACATCCAAAGAGTGAAGGGTCCGCTCCTTGGAATTAGCAGGGTTAGGACATGAAGAAGGCAAAACAATGTCCTGATTGAGATGAAAAGCAGACACAACCTTAGGCGAGAAATCCGGCTTAAGCTGAAACACCACCTTATCCTGATGCCTTTCAAAAATAAGGAGGTTTGATGGAAAGCGCCGCCAGCTCAGAAACTCGCCTGACAGAAGTAATGGCCACCAAAAAGGCCACCCTAAGAGTCAGAATGGGCAAAGCAGCCCCACGGATAGGCTCAAAGGGAGGACCCTGCAGAACAGACAACACCAGATTCAGGTCCCAAACTGGTAGCATAGGCTTACGTGGCGGACGCACATGAGTAACTCCCTGGAAAAAAGTCTTAACCAACCGGTGATTGGCAAAGGATCTGACACCTGTCCCTTGAGGGTACGAATCCAAACCATGTTGCAAAAATTCCAGAATCCTGGGGATAGAAAACACCCGACAAGGAAGAGACTTGGACTCACACCAGGCAATGTAAACATGTCAGATCCTGTAGTAGATAAAGGACGAGGACTTCTTCCTAGCCCGAATCATAGTATCAACAACATGGCAACCCCTTATCCGTCAAGATGGAGGTTTCAGCAGCCAAGCCATTAAAGCCAGCGTTTGTAAATTGGGATGGCACAGTTTTCCATGAGTGAGCAGATCTGGATCCTTGGGAAGGGCATACTGATCTACTGCCAACTGCACGACGTCTGCGAACCACACCCTCCTTGGCCAACAGGGGGCCACCAGAATGGCTGGTACCCCTTCCTGGGCTATCTTGCACAGCACCCTGCCCAGCAGAGGGAACGCATAGAGGAGCCGAAACTCCGTCCAAGGCATTGCTAGCGCATCCGTGGTGAAGGCCAGAGGGTCCTGTGACAGGGAGACAAACCTGGAAAGCTTGTGATTGTGACGGGACGCAAACAGGTTCACACCTGGCTGACCCCAGCGGTGAAACAGGGAGTGAAAAATCTTGTTGCTGAGGGACCATTCCCCCAGCCAAGACGTCCCCCTGCTCAGGGAGTCTGCCTCCTGGTTCTCCACCCCCAGAATGTAAACCGCCGAGATGCAGGGGACATTCTCTTCCACCCAAGACAGTATCAGGGACACTTCCTTGAGGGCTCGCTTGCTCCGAGTCCCTCCCTGATGATTGATGTAGGCAACCGCCGTCTGGTTGTCCGAGTGGATCTGAACAGCCCGACCCCGAAGGTGTGTGGTCAGCTGAGACAGAACCAACCTGATCGCCCTCAGTTCCAGGACATTGATGTGAGCATGGGCCTCCTGGGGGCCCCACCGACCCTGGAACTTCAGAGACTTCAAAAAGCCCCCCCAACCGGTCAGACTGGCAACCGTGGTGACAGTCTCCCAGCACGGGGGCAGAAAGGTCCTGCCCACTAGAAGATTCCCTGAGTCCAGCCACCACGAGAGGGACTGTCTGGCCAGGGGGGACAGAGCAAACTCCTGATCCAGGGACACAGGGTCCCGATCCCAAACTGACAAGAGGTGCAACTGAAGAGGTCTCATGTGAAACTGAGCAAAGGGGACCGCCTCGAAGCAGGACACCATCAGACCCACTAACTGCATCCCTTGCCAGATGGAAGGATGGGGACACAAGAGCAAAGTCCGTGCATGCTTCTGAAGGCCCTCCATTTTCTGCTGAGGCAGGAAAACCTTGACCTGAGAGGTATCCAGAGTCATGCCCAGAAAAGACCTCACCAGAGACGGAGACAGTCAAGACTTGGGATAGTTGATCACCCAGCCGAAGGACTCGAGAGTGGAGGTCACCACCAGAGTATCCTTCTCGGCCTGATGAAGAGACTGAGCCGCAATCAGAATGTCGTCCAGGTAAGAGGATGCGAATGCCCTGATTCCGCAGCAGAGCCATCACGCCCGCCAGCACCTTGGTGAACACCCGAGGGGCCGAGGTGATACCGAACGGTAAGGCCACAAACTGGTAATGCTGATCCTCTAGAGCGAACCTGAGAAATCTCTGATGACCTGGAAAGATTGGCACGTGAAGGTAGGCATCCTTGATGTCCACTGAGGTCATGAAGTCGCCCGGGCGCAGGGTACTGACCGCCGAGCATAGAGTCTCCATGCGAAAATGCTTGAACCTGACAAACTTGTTGAGACCCTTCAAGTCCAGGATGGGCCTCAGGGACCCGTCCTTTTTGGGGACCGTGAACAGGTTGGAGTAGAACCTTCGACCTCGCTCCTGGGAAGGCACCAGGCGAATGACTCCTGACTCCAACAGACGTTGAACCGCAAGGCGCAAACCCTGAGCTGACAGAGGGTTTTGAGACATCCGGGATCTGATAAATCTTGGGGGCGGCCAGGCTGCAAACTATCTTGTAACCGGAGGACACCACCTCCTGAATCCACTGGTCTGAGACACGTAGCCTTCAGATGTAAGCAAAGAGCCGAAGCCGTCCCCCCACCCGGATGGGTGAGGGCGCCTCCTCATGCCTGAGGGGGCTTGGGGGAAGGTTTGAGCTTGGGGCCCCATGAGAGACCGGGAGGACCACGTGATCTGCCACGGCCTTAAGAATCCCTGCGGCTACCCAAGAAGAGGGAGCCACGACCTCCTCTGGGAGCACGAAAGGAGGGGAGGGAGGAAGAGGGCCCCCGAAAAGGCTGAGGCTGCCTCCTACGTTGAGGCAGCCTACCATCCTTGGCTAGAACATCCAGACGCTCACCCCCGTAAAAGGTGAGCCCAGTGAGAGCCTTCTTAACGGCAGCATCAGCCGCCCACTGACGCAGCCAGAGCGGCGCATAGCCACCAAAAGGGCAGAGGCCCTACCACACAGCCGTACCGCATCATCCCTGGCAGTAAGGACAAAGGCAACAAAATCAGAGCAAAGCAAAAGGGACCTATAATCCTCCCCCCTGTTACCAGCGGTAGCGCCATCAAGGAGACGCTTGAGCTGTTTCTTAAGGGCAATAGCTGTAATGGCAGCAGCGCAGACCGGATGCAGCCCATCCCCCACACACGTAAAAGCATGGTAGGCCAGCTGATCCATACGCCAGTCCTCGCTGTCCTGCAGTGTAGTAGTGTCAGGGGAAGGCATGACCGAGGTGTTGGGACAGCGCTAGCACGGGAGCGTCCACCTCAGGGGGACATGACCATCGCTTGACCCCAGGTCGGCAGGAAAAGAATACCTCCTACCCAACCCTTTGGGCACCGCGGGCAATCTACTAGGACATTCCCACTCCTTGAGCACCATATTAGTGAAATGGCTCTGCTCAGGGAACTCCAGGCGCTGTTTATCAGGACGAAAGAGCTCACCCTGCTTCCTCTTAGCCACCTCAGGGGGGAAAATGTGCAAGATTTCAAAAATGTGATCTAACAGGCTATCAGTGTATTCAGGGAACCATGAGTCCTCCCCAGACGCAGACCCAGGGTCATTGCCGTAACCCTCCTGCTGGTTCCCAGAGGAGTCAGAGTCCTGAAAGAGTTCCCCCTCCTCTAGGGGGTAAAGGCAAACCAAAGTATCAGGTCCCTCATCCTCCTCAGGAAAGAGGGATGTCAAGGGGGCTAGGTGCCGCTTCTTGCCAGAGGCCTTACATGGAACAGGCCTGGCAAGCTGCCTTTCAACACTGGCCACACGCAGTGCCAGATCAGACTGTGACCCCCCGCTAGTATCCCCCTCACTGGGGGCTAAATGCAGGCGCGGGGGGGTAGGTGATGTCGAAGGGGGAGCAGAGCTGGGAAGCGAAGCGGGCAGCCCAGCCTGGGCCGCAATGATACCTTGGGTGCACGGCACGCACACCGTGACACTGTTACTCACAAGGGAAACCCCACACATGGAAAACAGCCGGGATTGCCCCGAAGGACCCCCAAGCACGCTATCCCCAGAAGCCTCCATATGGTGATTAACACAGGCACAACAGGCCAGCACAGGGTAAAGGCTAATAAAAGCCACCCAGGATGCCCCCAGAAGCCAGTAAGGGAAGATGAGGGATGGTTAGGGGGTAGGACCGGGAGAAAACACAACCCACAGTTGTCCCGCCTGAAAGACATAAGTAAAGACACATAAGCATCCCGCAGCACATGCCCCAAGGAAACCAAAAAACCCCCGAAGGGGACTCAAGCAGGGCAAGGGCACCAGCCGCCAGACCGAGCGAGCAGCGGCGAGAGCCCAGGCCAGGGATGGGCGGGGGACCCCAAAACAAGTAAACATTCCTCAAACCACTTACCCCCTCAGAAGCTTAGACAGGAACTCCGCATCCCTAGCAGGCTCACCATAAAGCCTATGGCCGGCTACCCTTTGTGGTACAGGGTCTCCGGCTTGGAGCAGCGCTCCTTGAGCACTTGACCCTAGTGCTCCTCTACCCTCACCCGATCCGTCAGCCGAGGCTGCAAGGCCGCAGGCTTGGTTGCCACGCTCACCTGCGCAATATAGAGAGCCATCTTCTATCTTCGCAGAATCACTGCCGAGAGAACACTGGAAAAGTCTATGGTGATTCCGTTTTTACATGGTACCGGAAGGAGCCACAACTCATCTGCAGTACACTGCAGCACCTTGTGGCGGAATAACCCATACGTAAGGACTTCTGGAAGCAGGCCGTGCCATGCAATAGGAAAATCTGCAGAGCTCCCTCCCAGATATGTGCCACTTGGCCACCAGACACACCCCAATGGGGGTAGGGTAACTTATCTGCAGTGCTTCATCTCCTCACTTTCAATTCCTTTGGCCTGGAGTAACACCAGAGGAAAGCTCTATAACCATTGTCTGAGAAAGCCTGGTCTAGATCATAGTCTGCAGAAATAATCAGCCAGCAATACTCTGCTGTGATACTTCTCCTACATATAATACTCATGTGGGTGGGAATCCCTGAACAAAAATAGGGCATTGCCCCATCCCAGGGAGGGAATATGTGAAAAAGTACAGGGCCTGCCACAGTTTTATGCAGCTTCACCTAGTTCAGCATTTTGTGACTTGCAAGTTACACAACATGAAAGGCCAGCTAAAAGGCACTGCCCCGGCAAAATATATTATATATATATATATATATATATATATATATATATTTATATTATATGTATGTATGTATATATATATATATAGGTTGCTCCACCCCCCTACATCAGCCACAGTAATTAAAGCACGCCCCCTCCATTAACTGCAATTAAGGGAACATGCCAGACATTGCCTTCATACATCCTCTCAGTAAGAGGCTTTAGGTACATGTTTGATCTCAGGACTCAAGACAGCCAAAGTAGGATGGAACCGCTGTGAGTGGACAAAACGAGAGTATGGTTGCTTATTTGATCATGGAGACAGACCCTTTAATGCTACCTGGCAAACAATTAGCATTTTCAGAGGGTTGTAAACAGAGGGCAAGGCCAAAATAGAGAAAGCATAATATTGTGTGTGTGTGTGTGTATGTATAGTGGACCAAAACCCAGGATTTTGACTATCCTGTGTTTTGATCCCCCCCCCCGATCGTCGAACGCAACTCACCTCTTCCCAGTCCTACTGCTCAGCCTATCACCACGCGTCCTGCTAGACGGATAGCGGCGATGCTGCCATGGCTCCTGCCGTTGGACCAGGAAACAAGGTAAGTTTTCAAGGTGATCTGGGGGGGGGGGGGGAGGGGGGTTTCACACAGAGGAGCATCCCAATTTTGGATGTCCCAGAGGGAGGGCATCGGGAATAATAGATTCCTGGGCTGACCACGCTGGTTTTGGTCCACTATCCACTATAAAGTGACTGTCTCATGTGTGACATCCTATTTTCTGCAGCGCAGGGTAGGAGCCATAGCAAGGATATTACATTGGCCCATGTTTTCAGTTAATTCCTTGAGGGCCTTGTAAACAAGTGGTTTAATTGGTCTATTGTGCTCCCTGGAGCTCGGTGTGAGCATGACAAGTCATATTGGTCCAGCAGCTGTCTGACCACAGCAGAGCAGACTCAAGACTCCTAAAGCTTCACCATGACAAACCCTTCCTACCTACGTCACATCCAAGAACTTAAAAAGAAGAAAATGGCTTTGCTTAGAATAGACAAGGTATTCAAATATAATCAGAGATTGGCTTTTGAGATGCTTTGAAATGGCTAATTTTCCAGTCTCCACAGGGGATAGGGTCAGAGGCAGCCAGCACCTGCCTGGACATACATAAGAATCATAGAATATTAGGTTTCACCATTGCAATAGTGAATGGTTATGTTCCATGGGCTTATAGTACAACAGTAGACGTTTTGACACTAAATAGACAATTGGGCCCGCAATTCTCTACACAACTGATCAGTACAATGTCATGTGAATGTAAAATATGTCACAGTATGAACAGCAGAGGAACTAAACCGGTGTAAGGTGGAGGGAGCAGGAATCTTACCTGAAATACAGCTCGGTGATCTTCTACTACCTGTTCCTCCATCTCCACCATCTGGGACACAGCTTCATGAAATGTGAACAGCTGCGGGGACACCTCTTCTTCCTATAGGTACAATAAAGTCCATGTGTTACATTAACTTAATAAAAGAGAAGAAATCATCTGGCTGGCTTTGGATACCCAACTATTGGGTAAGTATGTCTAAGGAATATTCCTACACGGTCATGGGGGGCTGTGGCTTTCATATATATTACTGTAACAGCAGAGACTAAAATGAGCCAACAACTATTGGACAGCATTGTGGCACCTGGTGTGCCCTGGGGATATCCCAATTTAGCCACAAAAACGTACCTTTCCCCATTTCCACACCCCATGCACAGGCTCTCGTCCAATCAGCGCCATATGCCGGACAATTTAATGATCAGCATATGGCCCGATTACACACACAGCTCCATTTTTTCCGGCAGTGTGTCTCTCCCGTCCCTAGCCCATTTGCATGGCTGGGTGTGGGATGCCGCAGCTATGGCCGCTGAGTGCGGCATTGGAGCCCCGGAAAAGGCTCACACAGCAGGACCCCCCAGGAGTCTGGATGCCCCCAGGGGGATTGTCCCTGGAATCCTTTAGACTACAGGGCCGCCATGCACAGTAGTTTGTACACTTTAACCGCCAGCCTACCTTGAGATTTTGTCACCCGTTGTTGCCAGACCATTTTGCACTATTTTGCGCTCCCCATGTTCAACTGTGATTTTTTAAGGGATTTCCCAGGAAAGTGATATATTGTTTTTTTCAGCAGAGCCTGGGCTTTAACATGAAATGTCTTGTTTGGAATTTTCTAAGTGTATTCTCAATATTTTTGGGTGAAAATTGTGCAAAAAAATAAAAAAAACCTATTTTTTACAATTTGTAGTGTTTTTTTGTAATAAAAAATGTAAGTTTGTCAATAAAATCTTATTGCGTGTGAAACCCCAATTTCTCCCGGTTACAGCGGTACCACATATGTATAGGTAGACACCCTTTCCTGCCCAGGAGACTCCCCCAAACTGAAACAACGCTTTAGGAGATTTTCAGATAAAATACAACTATGATATGCAATATGCGCACCTTGCAGTTTTTCAAGAAAAAATACCATTTTGTGAATACTCACCTGTAAAATGGGTATTATAAGTATGTCACACACCCCGCTTCAAAACTATTATTACACTTGGGTGTACTCACCTCTAGAGGGCGAACTTGCAGAGAAGTCAAGAAAAAAAAAAAGAGAGCCCCTCCCGGTCTATAAATACATGGGACCTCCCACTATATCCCAGTTTTCAAACAGCAGTAAGGCAAAGGGACCAGGAAGATCCAAAACTTCACCATATAAAGAACCCAGGATACCAAAAGGGCGGGTGAAGCGGGGTGTGTGACATACTTATAATACCCATTTTACAGGTGAGTATTCACAAAATGGTATTACTCTATGTCACACACCCCGCTTCAAAACTATTATTACACTTGGGACATCCAAAAGCAGTGCCCACAAAGGGCGGGTAACCAAGAAAGCAACAATGCAAAACTCAAACCACTGCAGCTTGCAGAACCTTGCGGTATAAGGTCCGCACATCAACCTTATAAAACCTGGAAAAGGTGTGAACAGAAGACCAAGTAGCAGCCTTACAAACTTGTTCAACAAAAGCCTGGTGCTGAAAAGCCCAAGACGCTCCAATAGCACGGGTAGAATGAGCAGTAACACGAAAAGGGGGAACCTTCCCCTTGGCAGAATAGGCCCCAACAATAGCCTGGCAAATCCATTTATTAATGGAAGACTTAGCAGGAGCCAAACCTTTCCTAGGCCCACAAGGAACCACGAACAAAGCATCAGACTTACGAAAAGGAGAAGTAGTAAGCAAATAGTACATCACACAGCGTAACACATCCAAAGAATGCAAAACCCTCTCCTTGTCATTCCTAGGCTTAGGACACAAGGAAGGGAGAACAATGTCTTGGTAAGGTGAAAGGAAGAAACCACCTTAGGAAGAAAAGAAGGTTTGAATCGAAAAACCACCTTGTCCTGATGCCTCTCAAAGTAAGGAGCCTGAATTGACAAGGCTGCCAACTCAGAGACACGCAGAACAGAGGTGATGGCAACCAAAAAGACAACTTTCTGAGTTAACGTAGAAAGAGCAATATCCTGAAAAGGCTCAAAGGGAGGACCCTGAAGAGCAGAAAGAACCAAATTCAAATCCCACACGGGGAGCATAGATTTCCTAGGAGGTCGCACATGCGAAACCCCCTGGAAGAAGGCCTTAACCAAGGGATGAAGCGCAAAAGACCTTTGAAAAAAGACAGACAGGGCAGAGACCTGCTCTTACAAGGTACTCAGCTGGAACCCAAGTCCAGCCCATGTTGCAGAAAATCCCAAATCCTAGAAATAGAGAACACCCTGCAGGGCAAGGCCCTGACCTCACACCAATCAATATAAGACCTCCAAGTCCTATAGAAGATGGTAGAAGAAGATCTCTTCCTAGCACTAACAAGAGTCTGGATCACAGAATCAGAGAGACCTTCCTCCTTTAAGATGGAGGTTTCAGCAGCCAAGCCGTCAAAGCCAACGTTGGTAAATTGGGGCAAAGAAGTTGACCCCGAGTGAGCAGGTCCGGCCGAAGGGGCAGAACCACACCCGCCTTGGCTACCTTGGAGCCACCAGAATGGCGGGAACCCCTGCTAGGGCCAGCTTTCGCAACACCTTGCCCACCATGGGAAATGGAGGAAACAGATAGAGAAACCTCAGGTCCCTCCAGCTCAGGGACATGGCATCCACTGCCAGAGCCAGAGGATCCTGAAAGATAGACACAAAAGCCGGAAGTTTGTGATTGTGACGAGAAGCAAACAGGTCCACCTCCGTGTCCCCCACCGGAGGCAAAGAGACCGAAAAACCTTGGGATTGAGAGACCATTCCCCCCGGCGAGAAGAACACCTGCTCAGAGAGTCCGCCTCCGTGTTCTCCACGCCCGGGATGTACACCGCCGCAATGCAAGGGACATGGCTCTCCGCCCAGGCAAGAATCAGAGACACCTCCCTGAGGGCACTCCAGCTGCGAGTCCCTCCCTGGTGATTGAAGTGGGCAACCGCCGTCTGATTGTCCGACCGAACTTGAACCGGCAAGCCCTGTAACTGCTGTGTCAAGTGAGACAGAACCAACCTGATAGCTCTCAGCTCCAGAACACTGATGGGCAAGTGGGCCTCCTGAGGCCCCCACCGCCCCTGAAACTGAAGATCCTTCCAAAAGCCTCACCACCCCGACAGACTGGCATCCTTGGTGACTGTCTCCAAAAGAGACGTCAGAAAAGACCGGCCCCTCAAGAGATTGGTCCTTGTGTGAAACTGAACAAAGGGAACCGCCTCGAAGGAGGCCACCATCAATCCCACCAGTCTCATTCCCTGCCGGAGAGACGGGCGAGGGTTGGACAAAAGAAGCTGAGTCAATTCCCGAATCAAAAGAACCTTGGAGTGAGGAAGAAAACATTTGGTGATGGAAGAAAACCAGAGACATTCCCAGGAAGGACACCACCCTGGAAGGAGAGAGGGAAGACTTGGGATAATTGAACACCCAGCTGAAACTCTCCAGAGTGGACTGAGAAGGTCGTCCAAATAAGGCACGACGCGAATACCCTGGGCACTGAGGAGGGCCATCACCCCTGCCAGCACCTTGGTGAACACCCTTGGAGCCGAGGTAAGGCCGAACGGAAGAGCCACAAATTGAAAATGCCAATCTTCCACCTCGAAACTGAGGAATCTCTGGTGTGCCGGGAAAATAGGTACATGAAGATTAGCGACCGTGATGTTTATGGACGTCATGAAGTCCCCTAGACGAAGAGAATTGATGGCTGAGTGCAGCGTTGCCATGCGGAACTTCCGGGGGTGAATAAACCTGTTGAGGAACTTCAGATCCAGAATGGGACGAATGGATCCGTCCTTTTTGGGCACCGTGAACAGATTGGACTAAAAGCCCAGGCCCACGTCCGGGGGAGACACCGGACAAATAACCGCCATGTCCTGAAGATTCCTCACAGCCACCCGGAGCCCCTGCGCGGCCAGAGGATCCGAAGGCACACGAGACCTAAAAAACCTGGGAGGAGGTCGGGACTCGAACTCCAGCTTGTAACCGAACTACACCACCTCCCGGATCTACCTGTCCGAGACCGCCTGGCCCCAGACCTGGGAGAAGTGTCGCAACCGTCCCCCCACCCGCAAGGGTGAGGGCGCCCCCTCATTGCTGAACGGGCTTAGCAGCGGGTTTGGGCTTAGAGCCCCAGGAGTGACCAGGGAGAGCCATAAGAGACTTCTGTGAAACAAATTCAGCAGCCCATTGGCGCAACCAAACCAACCGCCGGATAGCCACCAACAAGGCCGTAGTCCTACTAAACATCACCCTGGTGCCACTGCACAAGCACAAAAGACAACGTTTGAGAACAATGAACTCCTCACAAGACGGGGCAAGGCCGGAAGCAGACAACAAATCCCTGACCTGGAAGCCAGCAACAACAACAGTGGCGAAACACAAATGGGCCGCAAAGCCGACCCAACACTGGCAAAACCACGGCAAGCCAACTGGTCAATACGTCTATCCTCACCATCCTTGATGGCGGTACAATCAGGGGAATGCAAAACAGCGGTGCTAAACAACTCCAAAACCGAAGCATCAACCTCAGGAGGGGAAGACCATTGCTTAACCAGGTCAGCCGGAAAGGGATATCTCTTATCCCAACCCGGAGGAACACCAAGAAGGCAAGTAGGCTTTTCCCATTCCATAAGAATGACATCATCAAAAGGCATCTGATGGGGAAACTCCAAGCGTGGCTTGGCCACCTCAAATAATTCCCCTTTTGGCGGAGGAGCCACCTCAAGAGGAACGATAGCCAAAACTTCAAACATCTGAGCCAGGATTGAAGGGGTGTCAAAGGCATCCCCCTGCGCATGCTCATCAGTCACACCAAAGAATTGCTGATCATCAGCCTCGTCCAATTCCTCAGAGAGCTCCCCCTCCTCAAGCGGGGGACAATCTGACCAGTCTAACGATTCAAACTCTTCAACATCACAGGCCGGTGCGGCCGTGGACAGATGCTTCCGCTTAGCCGGGGCCTTCTGGCAATCACATTAGAAACCATTTTCTCAAGAATGGCCAACCTGGCACACACATCAGCTTGCAACTCCCCACCCATGACCACGTCACATGGGGAACGGAACAGGCGGGGAGGGGTAGGTGATGATACAGGCGGCGAAGAACCGGAGGCCGGCGTACCGGACTGCCGCGTAATATTTCGCTGTGCACATGGAATGCAGAGTATGACATCATCCCCTGGAAGGGGAGCCCCCACTCCCCAAACATTGCCTGGATTGTCCCGAGGGGCCATTTCCGGTATAGCTGGAAGCCTCCATATGGTGAATTATGGTAGTCGCAATGACCCAAGGATTTACGCAATAAGCGACCCGGGATGCCCCTTTAATGTCCCGCGTGGGAGAATTTATAGGGAAACCTAAGCCTACCCAGGTAACTAAGACCGGGGGACCCCTTTAACTTGCAACCAGGGATCTGGAAGGCAAGAGTACAGCAGTCACTCCAGAGCAAGGATTCCCACACAGCAATGACAGACATAGGCATATAATACATATACAAGTATACACAGGATATGCACAAAATGTCAGCAGCGCTATCAAACTTAACTAAAGAAGACATACTCACAAGATGGAAGCTGACGAGCACGTGACGGCAGCAGCAGCCGCAGAAGGAGGAAGGAGAAGGGGGGCGTGCCGGATAAACGCGCGCGAAGCACCCCGGCCCCACCCCCTACCAACCACACAGCACAGCGCGGGCCCGCCCACCAACAGAGCCCGGCAACGCCAAGCCGGCAAGAGGGGACGCCCCCCAGCGTAGGGAGAATGAGGACCGAGCGGGGGAGAAGAGCCAAAATCCCAGGGGTGGGAACAGGGACGGGGCATCCCAAATCCGGAATCACCAGACCAGATAACCGCTTGCCCCATAGTATGGAGCAAGGCTCCTAGGCACCAAAAAGGTGCCGTCTACCATCACCCGGCCCAGCAGCCTAGGCTGGGAGGCTTCTCTAAGGGGAATAAAAGTGCCGGGCAGAAATAGAACCGAGAAGGAGGACCGGGAGTTACACCGGCTACCTGCAATCAGGAGACTTCATTCTTCTGACTTGTCGCCGATCTGCAGAGAAGAAACACTGGGATATAGTGGGAGGTCCCAGGTATTTATAGACCGGGAGGGGCTCTCTTTTTTTCTTGACTTCTCTGCAAGTTCGCCCTCTAGAGGTGAGTACACCCAAGTGTAATAATAGTTTTGAAGCGGGGTGTGTGACATACTTAGAATCCAACCCTTTACATTTGAAATACCCCCCACAAACTATATATTCCCTAGAAGTATACACCTCAGGCTTTCTAGGCGTACCAGGCTTGTTGACATGGGTGCAGTTTTCTGGAAGTAATCCCTCAATGTATTCTTTGGTTGCACAGGGTTTCCCTAAAAATGAATAAAAAAGCAGAATCAAAACCACATTTTCGTAAAAAAAAAAAAAAACTATATGCAAACAAGAAAAAAACAGAAAATCTGAAAAAGCAACATCCCCCAAACAGAACAATACCCATGCATAGGTTCTGTCAAGGAAAGAGTTGCCGAACACACCAAAGTAAATCATGCGCATAACGGTAATTGTACTTCAAAATTTCAGCTCTGCAGACAAAGTGCGCACCTTGTGCTTTTTCTACCAAAACAACGCTTTACATTTGGAATATCCCAGATAAACAATATATTCCCTGAAAGTACACATGTTAAGCTTTCTAAGCGTACACAGCTTGTTGTAGTGGGCTCATCTTTCTGGAAGTAATATCTCGAAGAATTCTTAGGTTACACAGGGTTTCACAAAAAAATGTATAAAAAAGCAGAATATAAAACACCTTTTCCTAAAATATCAATATGCAAAAAAGAAAAAACAAGCTAAATCTGAAAGCGCAAGGTCCCCCGAGCAGAACAAAACGCATAGGTACCTGTAACCTTTTAACTGCCAGGCTACTTGAGATTTTGTCACCCTCTGCTGACAGGATATTTTTCACCATTTTGTGTGATGTTTAACTGTGATTTTTGCAGGAATTTCAAAGAAAATGGCATATTTTCTTTTTGTGGCAGAGTTTAGGATTAACATAAAATGTCTTGTTTGTATTTTTTCTACTTTTTTTTATATATTTTTAAGTAAATAATAATAAAAAAAAAAATATATATATATATATATATATATATATATATATATTTTTTTTTTAAATTGTCTCCTTTATTTTAACAAAAACATTTATTTTATTAAAGAAAACCATATTGCACGTGAAAGCCCCATTTCTCCCGATTACAATGATACCACATATGTATTGGAAGCCCCCCGTGACAGGTGATCCCTTAAACTGGACCCCTTACCAGTTCACAAAGGGTTAAAAGTAAGAAAAAAAAAACACACACACTTTGAAAATAACTTTATTAAAAAAAAAAAATTTTTTTTTTCTTTACTCACCTCCGATCTTCATCTCCTGTGTCCCGCGGAGATCTGATGTCAGTGACGGCTGAACAGAGGAGGGGGGAGGCAGACGATCGCCTACCTCCCTCCTCCGCCCAGCCTTCACCGGCATCTGAACCGCCGGGTGCCCCGACGACGACGTCATCTGCCGCCATCGGAACCTACGGAGGGAGGAGGGCTGTCAGGCCCCCTCCAGAGGGCGGAAGAGTGGGGGTGGGGTGATTGGAGCCCCCCCCCACCCCGTGAAGAGGAGAGCTGGCGGGCACGAAGGTAATTTTTTTTTTTTTTTACAGGCAATCCCGGCGGCTGCTGAAACGGGGGATCGAACGAGGGGTCAGGTAAGTGACTTTTTTTTTACTTTTTCTGCTATTATTGGGGAAAGTCAGGCACGTAAAATTTACGTGGCTGGCGGTTAACTGCAGGGGAGGCAGCCACGTAAATTTTACGTGGCTGGCGTTTAAAGGGTTAAATGGACTTTCAAGGCAAAAAAAAAAATACAATTCTGTGATTACTCACCTGTAGAATTGATTTTACTGTGTACAGCACAGCCTGTTTCATTCAATCATTACTTCTGTGTATTCCGCCACAAGGTGGCGCAGTTGACTGCAGAAGACTTGCGGCCCTATAAAAAGCCAGGAATCACAAATAGACCCCCAGTGTTGAAAAGCAGTTACGCAAGAAGCCGGGAGATAAATCCTAATCAAGGAATACACAGCCTAAAAAAGGCTAACTAGAACCTATCACCATAAAGAGGCAACCAAAGGCAATGATAACAAGGGAGGGATGAAACAGGCCGTGCTGTACACACAGTAAAATAAATTCTACAGGTGAGTAATCACAGAATTGTATTTTTCCAAGTGTACAGCACGACCTGTTTCATTCAATCATTACTTCTGGGACATCCAAAAGCAGTGTCCTTAAAGTAGTGTGGGATCCCCAATGAGTAACGGCAGGCAGTTCAAGCCACTAGCACCTGAAGCACCTTGCGGCCAAAAACAGCATCAGCTGAGGCCCTAACATCAACCTTGTAAAACTTAGAAAAGGTATGAACAGAAGACCACGTAGCCGCCTTACAAACTTGTTCAACAGAAGCCTGCTGCTGAAAAGCCCAAGAGGCACCAATAGCCCAAGTAGAATGAGCAGTAACACAGAAGGGAGGTTCCTTCCCTTTAGCAGAATAAGCATGCACCACCGCTTGTCTAATCCACTTGCTAATAGTAGATTTAGCCGGAGGTAAGCCCTTCCTAGTACCGGAAGGAAGAACAAAAAGAGAATCAGACTTCCTATAAGGCTCAGTGGCGACCAAATAATACTTGAGCGCCCTGACCACATCCAGAGAATGAAGGTTCCGTTCCTTGGAATTAGCAGGGGCAGGACATTAGGAAGGTAAGACAATGTCCTCATTGAGATGAAAAGCAGAGACAACCTTGGGCAAAAATTCTGGGTTAAGACGGAACACCACCTTATCCTGATGCCTCTCAAAAAAAGGAGGTTTAATGGAAAGCGACGCCAGCTCAGAGACTCGATGCACCGAAGTAATAGTAATAGAGCAGACAACAACAGGTTTAAGTACCAAACCGGTAGCAGAAGCTTACGCGGCGGACACACATGAGTAACACCCTGAAAGAAAGTCTTAAGCCTGTGGGTAGCAAAGGATCTTTGAAAAAAAAAAAAATTGCCAGAGCCGAAACCTGTCCCTTGAGGGTACTAAGTTGAAGGCCCGTGTCCAGACCATGCTGTAAAAACTCCAGAATCCTGGGGATGGAAAATTCCAGACAAAAAAAGAGACTTGGACTCGCACAAAGCAATGTAAGCATGTCAGACCCTGTAGTAGATAAAAGACGAGGATTTCTCCTGAGCCTGAATCAAGGTATCAACCACAGAGGCCGGCAAACCCTTGCCCATCAAGATAGAGGTTTCAGCAGCCAAGCCGTTAAAGCCAGCGTTTGTAAATTGCAATGGCGCAGCTGTCCCTGCGTGAGAAGCTCCGGATCCTCGGGCAAGACGAACCGATTTACTGCCATCTGTACGACGTCCGTGAACCATACCCTTCTCGGCCAGCGGGGGGCCACCAGAATGGGCGGTACCCCCTCCTGGGCTATCTTGCGCAGCACCCGTCCCAACAGAGGAAAGGGAGGAAATACATAGAGGAGCCGAAACTCCGTCCAAGAAATTGCCAACGCGTCTGTGGCGAAGTGCCAGAGGGTCCTTTGACAGAGAGACAAATTTTGGAAGCTTGTGATTGTGACGGGACGCAAACAAGTCCACGTCCGGCTGACCCCAGCGGCGACACAGGGCGTGAAAGATCTTGATGCTGAGGGACTATTCCCCCAGGCGAGACGTCCCCCTGCTCAGAGTCCGCCTGCTGATTCTCCACCCCTGGAATGTAAACCGCCGAGATGCAGGGAACAGTCTCCTCCGCCCAAGACAAGATCAGAGACACTTCCTTGAGGGACCGCTTGCTCCGGGTCCCTCCCTGATTATTGATGTAGGCAACCGCCGTCTGATTGTCCGAGCGGACCTGTACAGCACAACCCCGAAGGTTGGGAGTCAACTGGGAGAGAACAACCTGATCGCCTGCAGCTCTAGAATATTGATGGGCGCGTGGGCCTCCTGGGGACCCCACTGACCCTGGAACTTCAGAGACTGCCAAATTCCCCCCCAGCCGGTCAGACTGGCATCCGTGGTGACAATCTCCCAGAGCGGAGGCAGAAAAGACCTGGCCACTAGAAGATTCCTAGAAGAGACCGAGCAAACTCCTTATCCAGGGACTCCTGATTCCGATCCCAAACCGACAAGAGATGCAACTGAAGAGGCCTCATATGGAACTGAGCAAAGGGAACCGCCTCAAAGCAAGACATCATGAGGCCCACCAACTGCATCCCCTGCCGAATGGAGGGGTGAGGACACGACAGCAGAACCCGTGCCTACATCTGAATGCTCTCCACCTTCTGCTGAGGGAGAAAAACCTTGACCTGAGAAGTATCCAGCATCATGCCTAGGAAGGACCTCGCCAAAAACAGATAGTGACTACTTGGGATAGTTGATCACCCAGCCGAAGGACTCGAGAGTGGACGTCACCACCTGAGTATCCCTCTCGGCCTGATGAAGAGACTGAGCAGCAATCAGAATGTCGTCCAGGTAAGGAAGGATGCGAATGCCACCTTGGTGAAAACCCGAGGTGATACCGAACGGCAAAGCCACAAACTGGTAGTGTTGATCCCCCAGAGCGAACCTCAGGTGACCTGGGAAGATTGGCACGTGAAGATAGGCATCCTTGATGTCCACGGTGGTCATGACGTCGCCCGGCTGGAGAGAACTAACGGCTGAGCGTAAAGTCTCCATGCGAAAGTGCTTGAACCTGACAAACTTGTTGAGACCCTTTAAGTCCAGGATGGGCCTCAAGGAGCTGTCTTTCTTGGGCACCGTGAACAGGTTGGAGTAGTACCCCCGACCCTGTTCTTGAAGAGGTACCTGACAGATGACACCTGACGCCAGAGGACGTTGGACAGCCAGACGCAGTCCCTGAGCCGACACAGGGTTTTGGGATATCTGGGATCAGAGGAATCTTGGGTGCGGCCAGGCTGCAAACTCTATCTTGTACCCGGAGGACACCACCTCCTGAATCCACCGGTCTGAGACGTGAAGCCTCCAGACGTGAGCAAAAAGCCGAAGCCGTCCCCCTACCCGGTCGGGTGAGGGCGCCCCCTCACACCTGAGGGGCCTTGGGAGGGGGTTTGGGTTTGTTCCCCCAAGAGAGACCGGGACGACCGCGAAATCTGCCTCGGCCCCAAGAGTCTCTGCGACTACCTGAGAAAGGAGTGCCACGACCTCCCCTTGAAGGACGAAAGGAGGAGGGGCCTCGAAAGGGTCAAGCCTGCTTTCTACGCTGGGGGAGCCTACCATCCTTGGCCAGAGCATCCAGACGCTCACCAAAAAGACAGAGAACCGTGAAGGGAAGCCCAGTGAGAGCCTTCTTAGTGGCAGTGTCAGCAGCCCACTGACGCAATCAAACTGATCGACGCATAGCCACCAACAGGGCTGAAGCCCTACCGCCAAGCCGGACAGAATCATCCATGGCAGCCAGCACAAAAGCAATAAAATCAGAGCAAAGCAAGAGGTCCTTATAATCCTCCCTATTCTTACCAGACCGGGCGGACTCAGAAAGACATCTCACCTTCTTTTTAATGGCGATAGCCACAATGGCCGCGGCGCAGACCGGGGGCGCAAACCGGCCCCAACAAAGGTAAAGGCACGACAAGCCAACTGATCCATATGCCGGTCCGCACTATCACGCAGCGTGGTAGTGTCAGGGGATGGCATGACCAAAGTGTTAGATAGCGCCAGGACCGGAGCGTCCACCTCAGGAGGGCACGACCAGCGCTTAACCAAATCTGCCGAAAATGGATACCTCCTATCCAACCCCTTGGGCACCGAGGGTAATCTATTAGGACATTCCCACTCCTTCAGAACCATATCTGAGAAATGGCCCTGGTCCGGAAACTCTAAACGTTGCTTGCCAAGGCCGAAGAGCTCGCCCTGCTTCTTCTTCGCCGCCTTAGGGGGGGCGATGATTAATGTATCGAAAACCGCCGGCAAGAGGCTATCGGTATCATCCGGGAGCCAAGTATCCTCATCAGAGTAGGACCCTAGGTCACTATCGTAACCGTCTGGACTCCTCTGGGGATCGCCAGAGTCACGGAAAAGCTCCCCCTCCTCCGTGGAGTCACGGCCACCATACACATCAAGGTCCCCATCCTCCTCGGCAAATAGGGACAACGCAGCGTTAAGGTGTTGCTTCTTGCTAGAGACCTTGCCCGCCGCCGGTTGGGCCAATTGCCGCAGAATGCTGGCCATGCGCAGCGCCAGATCCGATTGCGACCCCCTGCTAGTGTCCCCCTCACTTGGGGCTAAATGCCGGCACGGAGGGCCAGGAGATGCCGTAGGGAAAGCAGGACTAGACTAGCAGGACTAGCACTAGCAGGACTAGCATTCGGCGGCAATTGGCCGGTTGGGCCAATTGCCGCCGAATGCTGGCCATGCGCAGCGCCAGATCCGATTGCGACCCCCTGCTAGTGTCCCCCTCACTTGGGGCTAAATGCCGGCACGGAGGGCCAGGAGATGCCGTAGGGAAAGCAGGACTAGAAAGAGAAGCACTCAGCCCAGCCTGATCCGCAATGATACTTTGGGCGCACGGCACAAAAACCGCGCCACCACCACACAAAGGGATGCCCCACACATGACACACAGCCGAGGCTGCCCCGACGGGCCCCCAAGCTCGCTATCCCCAGAAGCCTCCATGTGGGGATTATCAAAACAGGGCACAGTCAGCCCACCAGCAATAATGGCTAAATCAGAGCCAAACCGGGATGCCCCCAAGGGATGCCCCACAGAGCTGGACAGGAGGGGGGGGGGGTATTGGGCCGGGAGAAACCACAATGCTGAATCCTGTCTGCAAAACATAAGCAATACAATCATGAGCATGATCCGTCGGATCAACCCACGGACCAGCTGAGCCGCACCGCAGCAAGGGCAGGAGCCAGGACAACGCATGAAGATCACCAGCGACTAGGTGAGAGGGACCAGGCAGCGGAGAAAGCCCCAGCAGGAGAGCGTGGTGCCCTTCAAAATGGCACCGACAAAGATCCTTGAGGGGTGGGGCCGCAGGGGGATGACGCGAAAAGCATCATCCTGTGGCGCCACCCCCCACGCTAAAGGGCGCGAGATGCCAGCGCCCATACTAGTAATGGCGCAGACGTCAGCCATGCTCAGGTCCTCAATGTCTCCCACCGCGGAGCGCGGTGGCCAGATAAGGAACCGCATTGAGTGGCGGAGAGCCAGCGGAAATATACATATATATATACTGACTGACCCTGTACTGCCAATGCACACCGTGCAGGCCTGTCCGTTCTCTCATAACCTCTAGGGGCGAATGGTCATTTCTGTGTGTGTGTCAGGCCTTTGGCAGGCCCCCTCCATTGTAGTAAGTGACCAGTCACAGAGACTGATGTGAAGGCCAGCCCTCTGTCCCTGGAGGTCACCAACATCGATGACAGACCTGCATGGTGCAGGGCTTGATCTCAGGAACCAGTAAGTTTTAAGATGGACTGGGGATGAAACTGTAAAGTTTTGTTTTTTTAAACTTGCCTGGACAGATCATTCGGTGTCATAGTCATGTTCACCTACAGCTGACCTTTAAAGAGAAGCTTTCCCTGTGTGGGGACATCCCCATCCAAGCCCAATATTCACCTCCTAAGCCTTGTGTCTCAGCTCCTGGTCACGAAACAGGTGGCAGTCAATTGGATTTGTCGGCCAACACATTAAAATGTGTGAACCCTATAGGCTGCTGGTGGTCACACGGAAGGTCAATAATGCAGGTATGGGAAAAACGGGGCCGCTGCTTTTCAGGTTAGTGTGGGAGGTGCACAGGAGAGAATCCCAAATTGGGATGCCTCCATGCTGACCAATGTCCTAAACCAAAATTCAGACAAGTGGCCCCATTATCCTCCTGTACCTTCATTCTTTGACTGTGAGGTGCTGCTCAGGCCCTGACACAGCCCCAAGTCATACAACCACCACTATGGTTACAGATAGCATGAGGTTAATCAGGCAAAATAGAATCTTAAAGTGGACCTTCACCCTTAAGAGCCTATCTTATTCGTTTCCCACACCCTGTACATACAGATTGCCCACATTAAAAATCATCCTACCTGCATCTACTGCATTTTCTGAGCCAAGATGGCGGCTCATTGAGCATCAGGCAGCCTGCAAACAGGAAGTGACTTCATATTCTAGAGTCCTGAACAGAGTTGCAGCCCAGTGGGGGAAGGAATAATAAGTGACTAAAAACTTAAAAACTATTCCCCAGCATCTACAATTTATATATTTAAAAGGGTTTGGGCTTTTCATTAAAGGAGCACTATAGCGAAAAAATGGCCCAATCATAAAAATCCATATAAATATGCTGGATGGCGGGAGGGGTCACTTTTATAACCAGACATCAAGAATTATCCAGCCAGGCTTGTTTCTTTTATTTTAATGGATAGGTTTAGTCTATGAGGGGTGACAGAACCTGTCTCCCCTGATTTCCTCTTCTGTCACCCCGGATTTTGTTTCTACCATGAGAGAATAAACCACAAGCTTGGCAGGAGTTTCATTCAGTTCGGGTGTATAAGTGACCCCTCCTCTCATTAGCTGAAGTGTTTATATGAATTTTTAACATTACACAATTTCGCTATAGTGCTCCTTTAAATGATGGTGAAGGTCCGGTTTAAGATATTTGGACGCAATGTATATTGGGCAAAACCCAAATGCCAATTGAATTACACAATATAACCCACTAATATGCAGCATTTACATCACTGTATGATGGCATGTTCCATGGTAAGTACCAACTGTTCCACATTATTACTGCTCTACATGGAGAAGCTAATAACATCAGCAATCACTCGTCTATCAGTAAATTGAACTCTTCTGCTCCAGCTACGGGATACTGCTAACAAATCACAGAACATACAATGCTGTATAAAACACAGAGCACGTGCACGCTCCCTTCACACATCTGCGCGTGCACACACACACACGTCATGCGCACAGTGCCTGGGAACAACATAAAACAGCTGCTGTAAGTAGCCTCCACCCACATTTTGTTCACAGAGAAGCTTGAGATCATCCCGCTGAGGGGAGCTGCCCACTCCCCAAAGAGACTCCAGGTCGTCCAGTTGATTCTGAGCGTGATGTAATATGGCACGGGGCTCTCCAACAGCATTTGGATCAACGGTCAGCTCCTTGACCCTGGAAAAATGATAGCGCTTATTAGAACTAACGGGAAGGAGGGAAGAATAAAATCATTTGTGCAAAAAGGTCTGCTGTACAGATCTCCTTGTTCCAAGCCTAGAAACTGTAGCAAACTAAATATCTCCCGATTGTGAATTTTTAAACTTTAGTTACATTTTTAGAACTTTGGCACAGGTGACACACAGGGGCTCATGCTAATTATTTGGTGAAGCCAGTGTGACTTGCAACCTGCATCTCAGGGAGCTTTGTAGCATTTAGACCCCCGAATTTTTTTTCTTTTTTATCCTTTTTCCCTAAATATCACATGTACCTGTGACTTGGCATTTTTATATGTGGAGGTGCATCATTTTTCTTATGAGGTAAAGAACTTTTTTTCGTTAGGCTTGCAAACAACTACTTCCTATGGGCTATGCAGAAAAATGTGGCAAATTCTTTAGTATAGCACATAGGGTGCTGTTATTTCCAAACTTAAAAAATATGAAAGAAAAATGGCAAGCTGCTCTGAGAATTTAATAGGTAGTGTGGGAGGCTCCAAAGTGGGCCCACCCATCAGTCTCATCCAAGTATTAAGCACCAAGCATGTCTAGCTATGTGGAATGACAGAGGTTTGGTTGCATATATCTGCAGATACATGTTGAAGCTCCCCCGCCCCGACAAGGCGGTCTGTGTTTAGTGTGGTCCCTACATATATATATATATATATATATATATATATATATATATATATATATATATATCCCATACCAGGGACATGTACTGCAGCTAGTAAAATACAGAGCTACTTACCGGAAGCTGCTGACTCCCATTCAGTGCCACTACATGGGGGAAGGGTCACAGCCTGCTAGTGTCGGGTAGACCTCAGCCCCCATGCATGCACCTGGCTTCATACAAAAGAAAAATAGCAAGCTGCTCTGAGAATTAAATAGGTAGTGTAGGAGTGGGCCCATCCATCAGTCTCATCTAAGTAACCAAGCACCAAGCATATCCTTTTAAGAAAAATGAAGTACCTCACCTGTAAAAATGTCCCATCACAGGTAAGAGAAACAACACATGGGAATTTTACTTTGCTGTGGGTTGTTCCTCTCATGGGGGGCATCCAAATTCAGATGCCCCACTGTGTGTATCCCCCCAGATCACCAGCTTCACTCACCTTCCTGATGTTCCCACGGCACAGGCTCAGGGGAAACAGAGCGAGCGTGCCGATTGGCAGAGCGGCCAACTCAGCTTGCTGGTTTTCACTCGGCTCCCACGCGCCGCGCATTCAGAAAGACCTGGAGTGGGTGAGTTTACAGCTAGAGGTGAGCCAGGATGCGCCCGTGGCTCCGGGAGAAAGTAAGTGAACCGGGGGATCTGGGGAGCTTAACACAGTGGGGCATCCCAATTTCCCTGAAGTCTTGACGCCAAGGCCTCTGAAGTTCCTCTTAAAAGCTAGAGAGAGCACCGAGATGCAGGCTGCAATCCACACCACAATGCACATTGCAAGTCACCTTGGCTTCACCAAATAATTAACATGACCCCCACTGAACGCTTGTATTGGGAATCCGTGAGGCGGAATGGTTATCACAAGAGCAAGGAAGGTCTGTTAGGAACACCCTTATATTTTGTCATGATAGAACCCCACAATTTCTTTTCACCTAGTGGTGTCCAACTGTTCAGAGCAGACATAACTGTGGTAAGTGGCAGGTGTTGGGAAGACAAATCACCAAAATAATTTTAGAATGGTATGGTCTGCTCTTTCCATAATGCTGGGCAGAAAGCACAAGCCTCTCATCCAAAGAACCCCCCTTAGCCTGACTTTCCTGACAGACTTCCCCATGCAACTGCACCCGCATCAAAGCTGAGGGGGTGAAACTCTCCTAGAAGAAATGTAAACTGTAGTTCAGGAAATCAACCAACAAGAAAAGCTCGCACTCCTTTTTGTCCTCCTGCAGCGCTTCAGTCCTACTCCAGTTTGAAATAACTTATTGAGTGCAGAGTTCAACTGCAGCCAACGGCATATGGGACCAATTGCCACAGTGACTCAAGCGTGTCCTCTTCATTGCAGTGTATAGTGTGGGTGTGGACAGTTTGGCGAAAGGGGCAGCCATCGGTCCCCTATGCTTGCTGGTGAGCGGCGGGTAACCACTGGCACCCGGTTCGTTTTTTCAAACTAGAGTAGGATGGAAGCACAGTGGAGGGACAAAAGGCGAGTATGTGAGGACATCAAAAGGGACTGTTCAACCTCGGGTTCCCATCCACTATTCAGAGCTGAAATGTATGTGGCCATTCCGCCACACATCAGCCACAGTGATTGGAGCCGGCACATTTAAATTTTTTGGGTGGGGGGGTATCATACACTGACTCCGTACATCCCATCTGTAGGAGGTAGCTGAAGTGGCACAGAATGCTGGGGACACCAATCTCCGAAACCAGTTTCCGAGCATCAGACTGCAAGAAAGCCACATTGGGGGATTGCTGGCAAATATCTATTTGTTTAATGCCCAGGCAGGACTTGAAATTCTAAAAAGACTTTAGATACCCTTATCCCCATAGCATGGGGGCCCTGCAGCCCAGGACCGGGCAGCCATTCATGTGACCGGAATAGGCCATTTGGGATCACCAAGTACAGTTACGTGCAAGCCTGGTGTACCCCACTGGTCATTGGCAGCCATGTGGGGCACCTGAGAGAAGTGGTAAGGACATGCCCCCACACTGCTTGGCTGAGGATATAAGATCTTTTTAGACACTTTTTAAAATGAAAAGGTAACAATATCAATAAATATTAAACATGAAATATTATCTGCACAACAGAGCACTACAATTCTCAGCAAGCAAAGAAGTGCTCTACGTGGCTCAAAAATCTAATAGGTTAGGACATTTTCTGGACTGTTGAGGAGCAGGCATAGTATTGGTTTAATGCTGGGTTCAAAAGTCGATCTAAAATCTCCCTAGAAACTCTGTGCCAGATCCACGAAAATAACCAAAACCACCCATCCCACTTCAGTGAGCCCTAAATTATACAGATTCCTTCCTTTCCCCCCACACAGTCATACAGAGCTCCATGGGGAGAAGGTCATTTCAGCTATATTCAGAGAAGAAAGTGGTGTGTTAGGGTCCTTGTGGACCTGAACCCTACTTAACACAGTGGGTTTAGTTACAGTTTAAAGAAAAACTGCGTAGACCTTAGACCTAGTTTATACCACCACCTATGGTTTCTAGCTACAGGTTGCAGTATATGTTATTTTATAACAAGGAGACCTTTACCAGCAGACTTCTAAAGAAAACTAAACCAAAAACCAACACATGCTTTCAAAATCATGATGGAAAACCATACAACCATGCGGAAGGTTCTAGAACTGAAAAGGATGAATCAGAAATAAAAGATAATGTGTTAATGGCAAAGGTGACAATTTTACAGATGAGTGTACATGACAAATTCTAGAATATTGAAGGTAGGTTAAACCTGGTGAGTGTAGGTGAGAAGTCGTCATACTCATAGGAAGGAGAGAGATCAGAGCGACTTCCGCTACCCTGAGAGAAGGGGATATCCGACGGGCTTATCCCAAATTCCTTTACTCTGCGGCCCAGAGACATAGCGGAAAGATGGGGGAAAGGTTGACAAAGATACAACACATTTCATCATTGTCCATTCACACAGCAAGGATAGAAAGCAGAAACACTGGCAGGCAGTCATATAGCTCAAGTATGGCTACTGGCTGAACACACCATCCCCACCATGACACGTGGTGAGACCACATCATACTATGGGGAGGTTTTTCTTCAGCAGGGACTGGAAGGTGGGTAAGAGTTGAAGGAAAAATGGATGGAGCTAAATACAGGGCAATCCTGGAGGAAAGAGGCTGCTAAAGACCTAAGGCTGGGGGCACCTTCCAGCAAAATAACCCAAATCATACAGCCAAAGTTACATGGATTATATCAAAGCATAGTCATGCATTGGAATGGGCCAGTTACAGCGCAGACGTAAACCTCATTGAGAATCTGTGGCGCGACTTGAAAATTGCTGATCACAAATGCTCTCCAAAAATCTGACGGAGCGAGAGCTATTTTGCAAAGATGAATGGGCAAAAAGTTCAGACTCTAGATGTGCAAAGCTTGTAGAGAGAGACATAGCCCAACAGAAAGGCAGCTGTAATTGCAGCTAAAGCATGGGCAAATTCAATTATTTATTTCTTTACATGTCACAAATACTTGTGACTTTGTGCTGCTCTACCATACAAACTTCCAAATAAGTCTGTTTTAGTAACGTTTAAAAATATAGAAAAAGTTCAAAGGGTGCTGTTAATGGATACTAACGTTTCTATCTAATGGTTGTGGGTCTGGCCTGGGCTGCACTGAGACAGACTCGGGGGCATCCAGATTGCTGGAGTCCCTCCCCACCCCCACACACACACACATCAGGCCTTGCAACACCTCTAATTCTTAGCTGAGCCTCAGACAGAAATGCAGCCTCACGTTTGGCCATCGCCAGTCATGTGGGCGGGTTCTTTCGGTGGCCGGGACCAAGAGCTCGACCTAGACCATTGTGACTGGCAGAGGCCAATCACTGGGGCTGCATTTCCGGCCATTGCGGGGGGTGATGCGCAAGGGGGCTCCAGTAATCCGGATGCGCCCCCCTTACCTGTCTCAATGTGGCCAGGGTCAGACCCACACCCATTAGCATGGAAATGGGTGTAGGTCTGCTTTAAAGTGGACCAAGTGGGAGCTCTACCTTTTGCGGCAATCCTGACAGTATGATTAGCATGTGGACATGGCTCTATTCTTCAGTTGAGTGACATGGTCAAGCCAAAACTAGCCCTTTAGAGGTACAAGGCAGAGAATGCTGCAGAGTATTTGAATGGGGTATACAAGCCAAGGACGATGGAATGATTCCCAGATTCCCTTGCATTAGGTGGACCCATGCAAATGACAAATTATCTCTTTTAACGCTTAGAGCTATTCCCAAAGCTTCTGGGTCCACCAGGGCATGCAATTCTCTGTCATAGCATATAGGAAATATGTTACTAGCCACTCCTACTTGTGGACATGTGTTTAAAAATTCTTGGCCCTTAAATAGAAGGTTTTTGGTCTCTACCACCCAATATGGATCGCCCTCTAAAATCTTTGATGTTTTGGCACGTCAAGCCTCGCCATCCATATTCAGCCTTGAGCTGGTGAAGGCCAAAAAGCCCGAACCACGTGTCCAAAAGTTAGAAAGGATGGTGACAATTCTTATAGGTTATACCAGAACAATGTACACCCTGGCGGGACTAGCTTAAAGATGTATAAAGAAATAATTTGCATGGGTCTGCCTACTCCAAGAGAATTCCGTGAGAAATTCCATCATCCTAAGCCTGTATTCTCCATTTAAATACTTTCCATTTTAGGAAAGCACGCTCTGCCATGGTCACGCTAAGCAGAGTAAATTCCTTGTCAGTAACAACAAGTGGAGAACACAGTGGGCTTGTGCATACAGATGTATTGCTGTAGTCCAGCAAAGATAAGAGCAAATTGAGGTTTCTTCTGTAAACAATGTCACCCAATAGAGGATAGCAATGCAGTAACTGGGACATAGATTGTATATAGGGAAGGGGACATTTTACTACATCTTATATGTATGTGTACAGCTAAATCACACATCCCTCTTTTATATTTGCTTGTAAAACGTTTAATTGGTTCGGCTTTAAAAGAAAAAAATAGGTGTAGTAGCTCCTATTAGGTTTCTGAACAATACCTAAACTGAAAGTAACAGGAAAGCAAGGAATAATAGTAAAGAGAACAAATTTACTTAGACACAAGATCTCTACATAGCCAGTTTAAAACAAAAAAGCCAGAGCACCAATGTAAAAATACTCATTTAAAGCACTTGGATTGCCAAGTACAGCCTGAATCATTACATACCTGTTGGCATATCTTAATGTGTTCAAAGTGTTTTCACAAGAAGCCATTCCTGGAGAAATTGTAGCAATCTAAAAATAAAAAAACAAGATTTTTGAGCACTTATCCCAGAGGTAAACCTGAAAAATGGCTCACGTATTTCTTAACTTGCAGGTTATAAAGGTCTGGCTACCAGGAGGAGGCTTAGTCATCACTGAAGAGCCCAAATAAAACCCTGATGCAGGAAGTAGAAGCCATTTGTAGTACAGAAGAAGTAGAACATTGCTACTGATAACCCAGGCAACTGACCTGGCTCTGAAAGAGAACCTGAAGCAGCAACAGGGCAGTGTTCCCAGATCTACTCCTAGAAAAGGATTTAAGATGCAAAAGCATTTCAGGCAAAGTCAATTGTTATCCTATTTAAATTGAAGAAATGGGCAAGCTATCAAGGTTTACAGTTTTACCTCATGATTTCTCTTCTAAAGCATGTGGGTGTGGCCCTTGGAGTTGTGATGCTGCATAATGATCAGCATAATGGGTGGGGCAGTGCTGAGTGAGGCTGGGGAGAAGGGAGGGAGGGGTTATCTGGGTTTGAATGGAAGCTCTTTGTGTGCCATTCAAGCCATCAATACAGAGGGGGTGTGTGGCCCACATCAGCAGGGTGGTGCTGGAGGGGCATATAAGGAAGAATATTTCATTCAGCGTGCAGAGCTGAGAGGAGCAACAGTGATGGAGGAACGCTTGGCAAGGTAAGATGCAGTTTTTTCTAACCTATTGCCTAAGAAATTCCTTTAATTGAACACGTGGAAGCTCAGGTAATTCTGCAGAAACCAGAAAAGCATAAACAGCCTCAACCTTTTAACTAGGCAGTGGTTGACCGAATAACACAATATTCGCCAAGTGGGGAAACAGTGCCTGAAGAACAGGTAGCCATATAAGGCAGATGGAGCCACATAAGGATCTTAGAAACTGGACAATATGGTTTGATGACAAAAGTTCCCCAAGAAACCCATACAGTTTCTATGGGTTGCTGGTTTCAACAGTCAGGCCGTTAAAGCTAGCACTCACTTGGGGTGCAGCAGGGGGCCTTGTGAGCAGATCTGGGCGATTGGGCAGGTGCCAAGGATTGCCCTCCGCCATTCTTACCACATCAGCAAACCAACTCCTTCTTGGCCCGTATGGGGCAATCAGGGTGGTTGGAACTCTCTTGAGATGTACTTTTCTCAAAAAAAAGGTGCCCCAGGAGTGGTAGCGGAGAAAAGGCATACAACAGACTGAATGCTGACCAGGGAGATGTCAGAGCGTCCACACCCCTAATACCAGAGGATCCCTGTTCCTAGAGAAAAAACATTGCGACCTTCCGATTTACCCTGGTGGCAAAAAGGTCCATCTGGGGGGTCCCCCAATGGTTGCACAGATCCTGGAAAATCTTGTGACAGACAGACCATTCCCCCGATCAAGTGTTGCCTGCTTAGAAAGTTAGCCTGAACATTTTCCGCCTCGGGTACAAAATGCAGGGGACATTGTTCTCTGCCCAAAGCCATATCCGGGATACTTTCCCTGAGAGCTAGCCCACCCTGGGTACCTCCTTGATATAGGCCACCGCTGTGGCATTGTCTGACAGAATCTGGACAGGGAAGGCCCTTCAAGGGGGAGGCCCAATGAGAAAGATTGCCCTCAGAACATTGATGGAGTGAAGGACCTGCCCATCAGAAGAGGATGGGGATCTAGCCAGCATGCTAAGGCTTGTATCCCTGGATTGGACAGGGAGAAGGGAATATGCATGGATGCTTGAGTCCAATGGGATAAAAGTTCTGTCTGCATGGTTCTCATATAAAATTGGGCAAATGGGACTGCCTAAAAAGGGGAGATCATTAGACCTAATGGCTTGATAGCAACTTCCTTACTCTGTCCTGAAGCAAGACACCCTTCTGCTCTGAAATAAAAACCTTGGCTTGCTTTGTATCTAAGATCATTCCTAGGAAGGATCTTATCCGTGAAGAATAGAAGTGGGAAAATGTATTAGCCATCCAAGTGGACAGAACTGTCTGGATGTCTTCCCAGGCTTCCAAAAAGGAAGATGCATGGATTAGGAGATTGTCCAGATACGCGTAATACGCACCCCTTTGCTTCTTAAGACGGTCATAAGCCCTGCTAGTATCTTCGTAAAGAACCGTAATCCCGCATCTGGTCCCTCCTGCCATGCTGAAAGCATCCTCCTCATCCGTGTCTCCCACCTCTCCACGCCCCCTCGGATAGGATGGGAGAACCAAAACACAAACAATGAATGAAAATTGTTCATGCATGCAAGCCAGGTATATAGGTAACGGGGGAGGGGGGGGGGGGCATCTTGCAGGCCACCAGAAAACCTGCAGTTGGGTATTCTTTTAAAAAGGAACCTCCAACCCTTAGAGTGTCATTCTAGAAAAAAGGAGGACACCCCGCTGTGCCATATGGGCCCAAGCGATGACCCTCATCTCAATCCTGTTGAGACGCTATTGGCTGAACCAACTCCAGGAAGGATCGTGGGGATCTGGAAGCAGCCAGCAACTGCAAGAATGAAACTGGAGATGGGAGGGCAGCCAAAAGTATATGTAGACTGGAGGGGCCATACTTCTTTATCTTGCAGTCATGTCCATCTGTCGAGAGTGTTAACCCATTCATATCTAAATTTTGACACCCGGGAGTGGAATATGAGAGAAAAAATGTTACTGACTGGCTGCAGGCTACAGTGTGCATGTGTCCAATTGAAAGAGGAGTAGATCAGATTCTGCTTTCTGTAAAGGGGTTAATAATACAGTTCTGTGAAATACTCACCTGTAGAACTGGTATTATACGCATACAGCACGTCCTGCTCCAACTATAATACTTACACATGGGTAATCCTCAGCCAGATGGCGCTGTTCACTGCAGACATGCAAAAACAGGCTCCTCCCGGCCCTTCATATACCCAGGCACCTCCCACAAATCCCCAGCATTGAAAAGCAGTGAGAAAGAAGCCGGGAGAAACCAACCACCCAACTGGTAATAACAATGATAACAATGGTAACAATCACCATACAGGGGATCCAGAACAAAGTGAAACCAGGGTGGGGTGGAGCAGGACGTGCTGTATGCGTATAATACCAGTTCTACAGGTGAGTATTTCACAGAACTGTATTATTCTAAGCATACAGCACGTCCTGCTCCAACTATAATACTTACACATGGGACATCCAATAGCAGTGTCCATAAAGTAGGGTGGGATCCCCAACAATAAAGGCAACGGCACGTAGTCAAACTACAACCGCCTGTAAAACCTTACGGCCAAAGGCAGCATCAGCTGAGGCCCGAACATCAACTTTGTAAAACTTTGAAAAGGTGTGAACAGAAGACCAAGTAGCGGCCTTGCAAACTTGTTCAACAGAGGCCTGTTGCTGAAAAGCCCAAGAGGCGCCACTAGCACGAGTGGAGTGAGCCGTAAGGCAGAACGGGGGAGGCCTCCCCTTAGTGGAATAGGCCTGAATCACAGCCTAACAAATCAATTTAGTGATGGTAGACTTGGCGGGAGCCAAACCTTTCCTAGGCCCCGAAGGCACAACAAAGAGAGCATCAGTCTTCCTGAAGGCCTTAGTGACAACCAGGTAATACTTCAAGCACCTGACTACGTCTAAGGAATGCAGAACCCGCTCCTTGTCGTTGCGAGGATTGGGACACAGAGAAGGAAGAACAATATCCTGGTTCAAATGAAATGCCGAAACCACCTTTGGCAGAAAGTCTGGTTTGAAGCGGAACACCACCTTGATTTGTGTCGCTCATAATATGGAGGCAGAATAGATAGAGCGGCCAGCTCTGACACACGCCTAACCGAAGTAATAGCCACCAAGAAGACAACCTTGAGAGTGAGAACGACCAGAGCAACCTCCTGAATAGGCTCAAAGGGAGCACCCTGCAAGGCAGACAAAACCAAATTCAAATCCCAAACAGGGACCGTAGGCTTTCGAGGGGGACGCACGTGAGCGACCCCCTGGAAAAAGGTCTTAATCAGGTGATGCTGAGCAAAGGTCTTCTGAAAGAAGATAGATAGGGCAGAAACCTGACCCTTCAGAGTACTAAGTTTGAGACCCAAGTCCAAACCATGCTGCAAAAACTCCAGGACCCTAGGGACGGAGAATTCTCGGCAGGGAAGAGACCTGGACTCACACCAGTCAATGTAGGAACGCCATACTCTATAATAAATAGCAGAAGAAGTCTTCTTCCTAGCCTGCGCCATAGTAGCCACCACAGAGGCAGACAACCCCTTCTCCATCAAGATGGAGGTTTCAGCAGCCAAGTCGTCAAAGCCAGTGTTTGTAAATTGGGATGGCGTAATGACCCTTGTGTTATCAGATCTGGTACGCTTGGCAGATCGTACTGATCTACTGCCATTTGAACCACGTCTGCGAACCACACTCTTCTTGGCCACCTGGGGGCCACCAGGATCACAGGTACGCCTTCCAGCGCAATCTTGCGTAGAACCCTCACCAGAAGGGGAAACGGTGGGAACGCATACAGGAGGCGAAACTCCCTCCAAGACATGGACAGGGCATCCGTGGCCATGGCCAGAGGATCCTGAGACAGGGAGACAAAAGCCGGGAGCTTGTGATTGTGACGGGAAGCAAACAGATCCACATCCGGTAGACCCCAACAGTGGCACAGGGACTGGAATACCGTGTTGCAGAGGGACCACTCCCCCTGACGGGACATTCCCCTGCTCAGGGCGTCCGCCAGCAGGTTCTCCGCCCCCGGAATGTAAACAGCCGTAATGCACTGAACATTGGCCTCCGCCCATGTCAGAATTTGAGACACTTCTTGGAGAGCACCCTTGCTCCGTGTCCCTCCCTGATGATTGATGTAGGCAACCGCCGTTCTGTTGTCTGAGCGAACTTGGACCAACAGACCCCTCAGGTGTTGGGTCAATCGCTCCAGTACCAACCTGACAGCCCGTAATTCCAGAATGTTGATGGGCAAATGACAGAGCTTCCACCTTCTGTTGCGGAAGGAATATCCTTGACTGAACCGTATCCAGAATCATTCCCAGGAACGGAGTCACCGAGGAAGGGGACAGGGATTACTTGGGGTAATTGATCACCCAGCCGAAGGACTCCAGGGTGGACACTACCAGCCGAGTGTCCAGCTCTGCCTGTCGCAGAGACCGAGAGGTGATGAGAATATCGTCCAGGTAGGGCAGCACACGTATGCCCCTTAGCCTTATCAGGGACATCACCCCTGCCAGCTCCTTGGTGAACACCCTGAGAGCCGACGTTAGGCCGAATGGCAGGGCCACAAATTGATAATGCTGATCTTTTAGTGCAAATCTGAGAAACCTTTGGTGTCCCGGAAACACCGGGACGTGCAGGTAAGCATCCTTGATGTCTACGGACGTCATGAAGTCCCCTGGGCGCAGTGAGCCAATGGCCGAGCGCAGAGTTTCCATGCGAAGGTGCTTGTTCGTGAAAAGGTTCGAGTAGAAGGCAGAATACTAGTGCTGCGGTAAACAGTAAGGTAAGAGCGCGGCTCTGATCCCCGATCCCAGTGAAATGCAGTTAAGCCATAAGCGTGTAAGTATACACTAAGGCCGCTTTACACACAACCCCCCCCCCTTTCTTTTCCCTCTGACTAAGGAGGGAACGAGGGAGGAAGGCGACCCATTAACATAGGGTCCACCGCTACATGGGGCGTGAGGCAATGATGCGGGAGGGGCATCCCCTGAAGGCCAGAATCACTGGTCCCTCCTTCCAGAGCAAACTTGCTCAGAAACCTGCCTAGCAGGGGAATGGAGAAAAGGCATAAAGAACAGAATGTCCAACCATGACATTACCAAGGCATCATGACCACGGCCAGAGGATCCGGGGACAGGGAAACAAGGGCCGAGAGCTTGTGATAGTGACGGGACACAAAAAGGATCCACAACTGGTTGGACCCCATAGTGACACAGGGATTAGCACATCCTGTCGCAGAGGGACCCCCACCAGAGCGAATACCACTGATATGCAAGGAACATTGTCCTCCACCCAGATTAGGATCATAGACACTTCCTGGAGGACCCTCCTGCTCCAGGTCCCTCTCATGATGATTAAAGTAGGCCACTGTCGCCAGACAGACCGAGTGCCCCCGAACGGGCAGGCCCTGAAGGGGAGTAGGCAAGCGAAAAGGAACCAACCTGAACGCTATCTGTTTCAAACATCAATAGGTGTATGGACCTTCTAAGGGCCCCACCTCCCCAAGGACCGCAGGGAGTTTCAGAAGAAAAAAAACCCCTTCAACCTTATAGATTGACATCCATGGTGACCGTCTCCAGGAAGGGGCAAGAAGGGAACTGCCCCCAGACAGGTTCCTTGAGTTCATCCACTCCAAGAGGGACCTCCTCACCAGGGGGGAAGGCACCCAGGCCCTGCTCCAGGGATGCTAGATCCCTGTCCTGTACTAACAATAGAAGCTGCAGAAGAAGGGCCCAGGGGGAACTGAGCATAAGGGACCTCTTCCAAGCAAGCCACCAACGGGCCCACCAGCTGCATCCCTGCCTGGTAAAGGGACGGGAACAGCAATGAGGGACTGAGCCCATGCAACCAGATTGTCCACTTTATTGCTGAAGAAGGAAGATTCTCGTCCGAACCAAATCCAGATTCATTCCTAGGAATGAGGTTACCAATCAAGGGGACAATGAGGACATGGGGTGACTGAACACCCATCCAAATGACTCCCAGTGGACACAACCAGCCAAGAGAACAACTTAGCCTGACGTAGAGACTGGGGAGTGAAAAAGGACGTCCAGGTAGGTCATAGCGCGGATGCCCCTTGGTCTCATCAGAGACATCACCCCCGTCAGCACCTTGGTGGGCACTCTGGGGGCTGAAGAGAGGCCAGATAACAAAGCCACAAATTAGCAGTGTTGGACCTCCAACACAAACCTGAAGAGCCTCGGTGTCCAGAGGACACAGGGAAGTGAGCAGAAGCATCTTTTGAGGTCCACAGACAGCGAGAAGCCCCTGGAGAGCAAGGCGCTGATGGCCCAACCCAGAGTATCCATGCAGAACTGTTAAATTGCCGCAAACTTGTAAACCCAGGGTGGACCAGACTGACCCATCCTTTCAGTGGACTGTGGAAAAGGTTGGTGTAGCGACCCCTGCCTCTGCCTGTTAGGGGCAATCTGCAAGTGACCCCAAGACCCCATAGGCCCTGCAAGGCCTGCACCAACACCTGAACAGAGGCAGGGACCAGGAGTACCCTGATAAACTTGGGGGAGGCCACGCAGCAGACTCTATCCTGTATCCGGAGGACACTACCTCCTGAATCCACCAGAATGAGGCGAGATGCCTCCTGATAAGAGCAAGGTGCTGCAGCCATCCCCTCACCCAGATGGGCGAGGGCGCCCCATCATGCTTGAGGGGGTTTGGTGGAAGATTTGGGCTTAGCCCCCCGGAGGGTCCAGGGCGTTGTCTGCTGCTCATGGGGCAGGAGTCTGCACGAAAAGCCAGGAAGGGCACCCCTGGTTCCTGTTTAACACTAAGGTAGGGGGGAGGAGGGGTGCCCCTGCCCCGAGGGGGCCGAGACGGCCGTCTGCGTTGGGGTGATTTGCCCTTTTTACCAAACAGGTCCAGACGGGCCCCAAATAGGCGTTGCCCTCTAAATGGAAGCCCAGTAAGAGTCTTTTTAGTAGCATCGTCAGCACCCCACTGTCGCAGCCAGACCAAGCGACGTATAGCCACCACAAGGGCAGAAGTTCTTGCACACATTCTAATGGTGTCATCCAGCGCTAATAGGATAAATTTTACAAATACTTCGCAACTGGAGAGTGCATTAAACACCTCCCAGGGGAGATCCTCAGGGTGATGATCAAGCATCTTCCTGATGAGGATTCTAGCGGCTACTGCAGTAATAGCCGCGGCACAGACCGGGCGCATCGCCGTCCCTGCACAAGAAAAGGTGTGGGAGGCCAGCAGATCAATGCGCCGGTCCTCAGCATCCCGAAGGGTACTATAAGCAGGGGCTGTAATAAAGTGGGGATTAGGAACCCCTATGATCGGCGCATCCACCACGGGGGGTGATGACCAACAATTAACCACCTCAGAGGGAAAAGGGTATTTCCTATCCCAGTCCCCTGGAACCCCTGGAAGTTTACTGGGGCATTCCCATTCCTTGAGCGTGGAAATGAGCCTGCTCTAGAAATTCCAAGCGTGCTGTCGCAGTATGGAAACGCTCCCCTCTAGGCTTGGGGACCTCACCGGGGAGAGAGATAGACAGAGCCTTAAAGACCTTAATCAACAAGTCGTCAGTGTCACACTGGCCCCAGTATTCAGGGCCAGAATCGTTATGACTCCTCGGCCTCTCATCAGATGAGCTTGAGTCAGAGAACAACTCCCCTTCATCAGAAGGGGTATAGTCACACGGAGTAGTAAACTCCTCGGTTCCCATAGAAAATACAGAAACATGAGGCGACAGGTGCCGCTTCTTACCAGGACCCATACGCTCTGACAACCTCGCAATAATCTGTTCAGCCGTAGGCAGTCTGGAAGGCCCAGCAGGCTGCAATTCCCCACTTGTATGCGACTCCGCAGGAGTGAGATTTAAGCCTGGGGTGATAGGTGAATTGAAGCGAGGTGCAGCCACTGGCAAGCCCGATTGCAGGGCCAGTGCTTGCTCGGCACAGGGTCCACAGACCCGTGTCCTGTCCGCATCAGCGTGGGGTTGTCCACACGTTATACACAGCCGAGCCTGTCCCAGAGGGACCCCGGTCACATAATTCTGAGATGCCTCCATATGGCGATTATTTAGGCACAATATGCCAGCAGGGATTTATGCAATAGGCAACCCTGGATGCCCCAACACCCGCTAGGAAGGTGGGAGTAGATTTACAAGGCCCGCTATAATTACACCGGGCCGGGAGAAGCCAATGGTGTTCACCAGTCTGAAAGACATAATGGGAATAAAGGGTGTCAGAACCATGCGCAGTAATCAATGATCGTGAAAATCGCCCACGATGGCACTTACAGACCAAGGGAGGAGGAGGGCCGCTACCACGCGTGCGTGCGACTAGCATCAAAATGGCGCCAAGTGAACCTCGAAGGGCGGGCCAGAGCGGGCTGTGACGCGGAGCGCGCCAAACCAGGTCCCCGCCCCCACCGAAGAGCGCGAAGCTCTGAGATAGTTTCAACGTTGTCATGAGGAGCGAAGTGTATGACACAGTTAGAAAAATGATTTGCCAATGGAGGCAACGCCGCCGCCCGGCGCAGGACATCCAGTAAAGGAAAGAGGTGCGCACGGCGGCGACAGATACACAATAAAAATGCAAACAGCGCGGCTCTGACACCAGGAATACCAGTCAAAGGACAATACTAAGGCCATAAGCATGTAAACACCACACCCCCCCCCCTTTCTTTCCCCCCGAGCTACGGGGGAAACGAGGGAGGATAGCGACCCTTTGTACAGGGCCCACCGCTACACGGGGAATGGGGCAATAGTGCGGGAGGGGCATCCCCTAGAGGCTCACCATCAGCCTAAACCGCCCACCCTTTGGTGGGGGACTGCGGTGGAGCATGGCTCCATAAGCACGCATGGTGCTGCCTACCTTCACCCGACCGACGCAGCCCAGGCTGGGAGGCACATCACAGGGAGGACGGGTGGGAATAGTCCCACAGGGCCGCAGGCTATGATAGCCCCGCTCACCTGCGAGAGAGTGATACATGTCTTCGCAGTCGGCACTGCAGAGAAATCTGGGGATTTATGGGAGGTCCTCGGGTATTTGACGGGCCGGGAGGAGCCTGTTTTTTTGCATGTCTCTGCAGTGCAGCGCCATCTGGCGGAGGATAACCCCAAGTGTAAGTACTATATCTGGAGCAGGACGTATTGTATACTAAGAATATATTATTTTACAGAAATACAAGTAGATTCTTGGAACAAATTTCCAGCAAGGGTAGTTGAAAATTCAAAATAAATATGCCTGGAATAAGCATATATGATGGACCAAATGGTCTCCTTCTGCAGCCAACGGTCTATGTTTCTTTAGAGACAGGGGGATATCCTAAGCCTCCCTAAAAATGAGCTTTCATAGATTTCTGCACTTAAAGAGTGACAGGGAGGCTTTGGATATATTTTCTGTGTGTTTCTTAATCTTTTGTTAACAGTAGATAGCATAGACAGGGACATAGTTACATAGTTCATACAGTTGTCTATCAATTTCAACCAAAGGAACCAACCCAGGTTTGAGTAAAATGTACATCTCTGAGACACCACAAAATCTGCACAAAAGTAAGGATTGGTAATGATTTCTTACCATACAAGTGCGAGAGTTTTCACCAATAAAAGAGTCCCGAAGAACTTGCGTCAGTTTACTGGCTCTAAAAGGTGTGTGAGGCTTATTCCTCCCCAGAGCTCGAATGCACTCCTGTGTAGTGACAGAATGGGGTTTACAATTAACATTCAAATCTGTTCAGCCTTTAAAAATTAAAAGTGAAAAAGAGCTAACAGAGCAGGACACCTTAAAGCGGGTTTTGTTCCTTGCCACTGGGCCATCCAGTTCTCGGATGCCCCTGTGTGTGGCTGCGCAACCAGAACGGACATACATAAGGGCAACATACCTTTAGCGCTAATAAACTCTTATTGATCTCAGCCCCCTCCAGTCGCGTCTGTCGGTCTGCACTTGAAGTGTCTGCTCCTCTTTCATTACCAGCCAAGTCAATTAGCGAGAATTTACCGTGAAGCTTTCCTTTCTTCCGCAAGATGATCTGGAAGACGGCATGACTCCTCGAGGAGTGCGCATTGGCTGAAGTCTGACCAGATGTTCTAAGACACAAGTGATTACAAAGTAAAATGTACAAACATATTGTACTAAATACATGTGCTTGGACTTGGGACTTTAGGACCTAAACACGCATTCTATACTTGGCCATCAATATCACACTTAGAGGAAGAGCAAACACAAGGATTATTTTCTTGCAACAATTTCTGCTGATCCAACTATTGAGTTGAAGTAAACAGCACCTGTGTATGCCTCAGTACTGGCTAGGAAGGTCCACAAAACCAGAGCAACAGCTGACATACACTGTCACCATTTAAGCTGGGATGGCAACACCCAATTGGAGGAACCAAGGGTCACTCAAAGAAGTGAAGTATCACAGAGAGTGGCCGCTCCTAGATTAGAGTTAGGACAGCACCTACACAGAGGCACCTTGGCGTTTAGCGGTGAAGCTTTAGCTTACTTCTGTATATGTGTGCCAACAGAGTTCTCTCTTTTTAATCAGAGATAGAGACAAACAGGGTTAAAGAGGAACATCAGATCTTTACTGATGTTCCTCTTTAGAAATCCCTCCCCCTCCCTGACTGCCTTTTGGATGTTGGTGTTATCTAAAACGCCAACATGCGGCAGTATTCCTGGCCCGTTTCCACAACCCTTAGAGTGAAGGCTGCAGACTTAGCTGGCCTTAACTGTAGCCATCCTCTCTTCAAATGTCCTACGCTTCTACAAAGACACTGCGCATGTGCGAAATCTGAGAGCCAGTGCAGTCCATGTCGTGATTCCAAGATGGCGCTGTCCGACAGAGGACGACAAGGGAGTGAAGGGATGCCGAGCGCGATGCGGCCAGAGAGGTAAGTTAACATTAACTGTTTTGTAAATCGGAGGGGCATGGAGGGCCGGGCAAGCCAGGTCTGGGGGGGGGGGGGGGGGGGTTATCAACTCCCCATGACCTGTAATGTTCCTCTTTAAGTGCAGTGTTTAAGTGCTCTTTTGTGCATGCTCCAGTGCACCTCCCAAGTTAGTTTTGGTCTAAGCAGCTGCCACCACTCCTTTGTATCACTTACGGGGGAGGCTTTTGACCCTAACCCCCACATGTTCTGCTCTCAAGGTCATCGGGAAACCTCAGGTAAACTGCTCCCAATGTATCCATTGCATTGTATGTCCTGAGTGGACATAGATTAGATTTAGGACTGCACCTACACCGGGAAACCTTGGCGTTTGGTGGTGCAGTTTCTGCATACTTCTGCAGATGTCTGCCAACCGAGACCCGTTTTTACCCAGATTTGGAGACAGATTACAGGATTGATTGGTTGCAAGATAAAGATTTGTAAATCACATAGTGACAACGTTGCACAGTGCAGTTTCACCTATACATGTAGTATAAGACCACTTACAAAACTAACAGGTGAACTTTACTTTACATTTCACAGACTGACATGGTATTTAACACATTCATGAAGAATAATAGTACATAATATACAGTTCAACAGACCATTCATATCTAAGGGTTAACTAGGATAAACAGTGTGCATGGGGTACACAGCTAAAGTCCCATTGCAACTGTAATTTATACCAAAGTCCTCAAACCACACAAAATGCAGGACAGGTTTTTCACACCAAAACGTTCATCTGTGTGGCATACCTGCAGCTGTTGCCGATCTCTATCAGTTTCAGGACATCTTCCACACATTTAACCTCCCGCTCCTGCAGCCCGACTACCTGTACTTGCTGCTTTCCATCCTCTAGCACTCGCAGTTTGGTTTTCCTGTTCAACAAGTCAAAGACCTGCACAACAGGTATAAATACATTTCAATAAAAGCCCTGGATTACAATGGATAAGGTCAAGGTTTTAATTTGCATGTAACACAATGTATTTTCAAAATCGGCCACGTTTTATAAATATTCTATTCTACATATGTCTCCACATTCCTCTTGTGACCCCAAATGTTGTGTACATTTGTACAACTAGAATAGAGACCTCTAAAATATTTCTTCTTTCAATTCTTCAAATCAGGCTTAGCACAGGGAAGAGTGGGGAGCCTGGACTGCCGTATGGACATTTTAGTGTATACAACCCTGTGGTCAAATACTATATAAACTGAAACAAGGATGACACTTTAATTACAGCGCACCTTTAATTGTCCAGCACAGAAACTTGTACACTATAGGTATAAGGTTGGCAGGCTTATGGATAAAGCAGCTTACATAATTACATAGTCTTAAAGTGCATGTGCAGATTTAAGAGGAAAAAAAAAAATCACCGTTAAATGAAAGCTAAACCACACTAGCCTTAAAACCATCTTCTTCCTTACTCAGATTAGTCAGTGCCCCCGAAGATCTCTCATCTCCACTAAATGTGGTTGGTTTTTGCTTTCTCAGTTGTGAACTTCAGTTATCACTCTGCCTTTTGACCCCAAAGCTGAACTTACCCTTTGGGAATACCACTACATAAATGGAAGATCAAAAGGTGTGTGTAGAATGTTAACCCTTACCTTGCCACTGTAGATTTCAAAAAATGTAGCGTACACTTGAAGTTCTAATTTCTTATAATTTGGCTTTTTCAGCATTTGGAACACGTCCCGTGCTGCAATGAGAAGAGAAAGGAAAAAACTAGGATCTACTAAACATTAACTAAATGGGATGTTTACAAGGGAGCATAAAACTGTTTGATTTTTACTGGTGTCTGTACTGGAAGGCATTGGAGTTCTGCTAACTAGAAGACTCTGCCAAGTCAGGACATGGTTAACGAAAGCCCTGTATATTAAAAGGAGCACCATCGCAAAAAGTGGTCCAATTATAAAAAATACATATATTTATGCTGGATGGTGGGAGGAGGGGTCAGTTATACACCCCACATAAAAGAAATATCCAGCCAGGCTTGTTTTTTTATTTTTATTAATGGAAGGAAGAGGAAATCGAGTGACAGGTTCTGTCACCCCTGATACACTAACTCGTCATCCCTGGATTTTATTTCTACTAGGACAAGAAAATGCTATCCAAGGCATTCACAAAGCCGCAATGTCAAGGATTAGCTTTAAATTTACAGCCAAACACCTTCTACTTGTGGACACCTGTTTTGAGTGTGTGGCTCTCATCAGCACAAGGCTGCACGCATTTGGATGTATGGGCAGTGAGACTTGGTAATAAACAAAACATGGTCGCAAGCCTCTAGGTGGAGAGAACCATGTCTGACTCTCCACAACATGGCTTACGACTGTGTTCAACTATAATACACAATATAAACGAGAGATTCAAATAATCTGGAAAATCCATGGGCACAAGGGAAAAGGCCAAAGGTCCCCCATTTTGGGTTCTCATGGTCTATGGGGCCTGAGTCTCTTTAACCAGTATATTACAACAATTCTGGTTAAAGTCCATGTCCAAACATGTTGACTGTGACCATGAAAGACGCAGATTATTGTAAAAGAGCCAAATTGTTCATGTCTGTAGGCGCGGCACCTACCAAGTTTTATGTGGGGAATAGTTGCAAGAATTTAATTCATTGTTTTACAATTTTAGGCTATGGTGTAGTCTTTAATTTTATTTAAACATGCAGATATCATTACTGAAAGTAAGTGAAGAGCACCGCGGTCGACAGGAAGAGAAGCCACATACAGCAGCTATGAAGGAGCATGAAGATCAGCAGCGGGTGTATTGTTTTAGAGACTGTTGGATATCCATTTATATAGACTGACATTTTAGTTTAGGAAAGTGGACCAAAACCCATATTTTTAACTATCATCCCCTGAATTGCTCCCCCCATGAAGAGTACCTTTTGCCAATTTTTAGTTCTCCTGTTTCACTCTATTCACAGATAATGATCATTGTTTTAGCTGTAAAGCTCCACCTCCTCCATTTATTTCCACTGTTGTGTGTGGCAATGTTGTTATAGCCACACCAATCCAATTCAATGACTGATCACCTGCCATCTCAGAGGGGGACAGCAGTTTGATGACGAAAAACGAAAATATCTATTTCTAGTTCTACACCCTAAGAAGGGAATATTGGCAGGGGCTATGGCCAAACGTATTGCACGTGTTCGGTAGGTTTTGGTCCGCTTTAAGTTCATAATAAGATTTGGGGATGCTTTTATTACAATAATCTGGCACATTTGAGCATAAAATTTGATTGAAGGGTAAGGCCACTTTCGATTCCCACGGAGCAGACTCAGACAAAAACGCGTGTTTGCTGATTTCACCTGGCTACCACCCGCATCCCCAGCTAATCTCCTAGCTGTGGTACGCCCAATGGTACCACCCATTAAGAAAGGCTGGGAGCGGGCACACGCACGGTTAGAGGGGAGCGGGAATGTGGCCGTAGTGCAGAGACATGGCGACTTTTACACAGCGGGGCATCCCAGTCCGGGATTCCCCAAGGAGTGGTACTCAGATGGCCCTGGAGTCTTTTTCCAGGGCCCCCGAAGATCCCCTTTTAAAGCTGCAGAGCTGATCTAGCATTGTTTTATCTTTTCTAATGTTAGCAAATATGTGCTTCATCTGTTGCTATTGGCAACATACATGAAGTGCAGACTTGGCGTGCATTGCCAATGGTAACAGATTGCAGACAGTTGCACAGAACACTGCTGCTGGGCATGTGTAAGGTTGAGTGAGCTCCCTCACCTCAGCAGCGGCCATAGCAGCTGTGTTCTGTGTGTACAGGACTCGCTTCTCTCATCTTGGAGTACATTGTCAATAGCAACCGTTTGCAGGTATAGAAAACTACTTTCTAACATAGGAAAAATACTAGACCAGCTCAGCACCTGGACCATATCATTGTAGCACAAAAAAATACACTTTCAAAAAGGTCATCGAAAGTGGACTTTCCCTTTAATAAATGTAATATTTGAGCATTATAAATCTCTTTTCTGGTGTACTTTATTCGTACAAAAGTAAAGGTGGGCAAATCCCCAAGAAGGATGAAAGCATCAGATGACCCCCCCCACAACACCCCATGTGACTGGTGGCTCTTCATGCCCCCTGCTGTATATATTTTTTTACGCATGAGCTGAAGTATACCAGATTTGGCCCCGGGGCCAGAGTTAGACACATAGTGTGTATGTAGTGGCATTATAAGTATGCCTTTTGTTAGATTACAAAAATGATTAATAGCTTTTTTTGGCCGGTGGAGTCTCGTGGGTGGTATCACATTTTCTTGGAGATTGTCCCAACACTATCGCAGTAATTGCAGGTTCTGCTTATTACCTTAGCAAACCTTCATAAACTAGGTGTATTTATTATATTTGGAGTGCAATAAAACCTTTCATTTCTCTACTTTATGTAACAAGGAGTATATAGGACATACCATTTCTGTGGCAGTGTCCCCCTAGATGTAGATAATGCAAGCTCAGTTCTGCATAGAGGCTTGTAACTGGTTTCTAAGGTCACTGTTAGTGGAACTCAGAGGTGTGTACGCTATGTACTTTGGCACTGCACCTGTGCTATCTGAAATGCCCTGAGAACGGGCAGTGTATACAGTGAGCACTCCCTGAGGCTTATACCACCTTGATAAAGCCTGAACCAAACTGATCCTTCAGGAACTTGATCACAGAAGCACGACCTAATCAGATACAACAGTAGAAGTTTGCTAAATAGCTTAAAGGATCAAATAAAATATGCCAAGCTCAACTTCAACTACCTTAATACATCTGAAAGTTTCAAGTTTAATTTTCTGTCTGTGACTCTATAGGGGGATGTTTAGATTTAATTGTAAGTACTGATCCGTGTTCACCATCATTGAATCAATTTTAAACCTCCCATTTCAGTCAACTAAATAGGAAAGTGGGCTGTAATCTGGGCCGGCTCCAGATTTATGTGAGCCCCTGGGCAATAGTGTCTAAGTCGGCCACTTACAGTGTGTTACGACACTCCATAAATGGTAGTAAAGGTGCATGTATGGTGAATATTAAAAAAGAAAATAGAAGGAATGACAGAAAGAAAGGATAGAAGACAAAATGACAAAAAAGCAAGAAAAGGAATGTCAGAAAAAGGAAATAATATAAGAAAAAAAGAAAGAAAATGATAAAAAGACTAGATTAAAAACTTTAGACTAAAGATTAAAGACCAACCAAATTAACCAAAGAATAGATGGAAAGAAATATAAAAAATAAAAGGAAAAAAAGAAAAAAAATTAAGGACAGAAAAAGTAAGTAAAAAAATGAATGAATGAATGAAAGAAACAAAGCATATGTAAAAAGGAATGACACAAAATAAAGCACAAATTTATAGAGATGGGATAGCAGAAAAAAAGACAAGAAAAAAAAAAAGAAATAAAGGGGAAAAAATAAGCGAATAGATGGCAGAATGAACAAATGAAAGAAACAAAGAATAAATAAAAGTAAGAAAGAGGTAGAGATAGAGTAGAAGAAAAGAAAGAACAGATGGACTGACAGAAATAATAGAAGGAAAGACAAAAGAAAAGGAATGGCATAAAGAAACTATAAGGAAAGAAAGAAAGACACAAAGAATAGAAGGACTGCCAGAAAATAAATAAAGAATCTCCCAATGGCTGACAGTCCTTAGTCCTAGTTACTGCATGCTGCATAGGAACTGCCCAGGATAGAGGGGATTAAGGTGGGTCCGCCCAAGGTACAGGGGCCCTGGCACATGCCCAGGTAAGCCCAGTGCAGGCGGCTGCCATAGCTGTAATCTTTTCAACACATACAACAAAAAAAGTGTAATGTTAGATTTAACCCTTCCTCACTCTATCCAAAACTTTAAAGCCACAGTGATCCAGTCCAGAACAACACATTTAACGGTTTACCTGCCAGTGCATATATTCCTTTTGAACAGTCTTGGTTCTTTCCAGAGAAATCGCCACCCATGGTCTAATAAAAAAAAAAAAGACTTAATTTAGTGACCTGGTAACTTTTTTTCTAAACATCCAAAAGGGCAGCATACTACTGAGATATTACGCCTCGGCCCCAAGGTAGGAACACATGATCACCAGAATACAAAAAAAGGTGTAGCTCCTCCTCCAGACACCAGTAGTTTAAGAGATCTAAAGACACCAACCAAAGCACCAACTGGTAAATCAGCAAGCTAACATATAAAATAACATAGCCTGAGGCAGGGAAGCCTGTATGCTGCCCTTTCAGATGTTTTGCAAAGTTACCAGGTAACTAAGTTTTCTCAAAACACCCTTAGGGCAGCACACCACTGAGAGGATAAGCAAGATACTACTGGGGTGGGAAAGTCTGCCTACAACACACTCCTGCCAAAGGATTGATCTTGCAAGGTGAGCAGATCGAGGCGGTAATGATTAATAAACGCCTTAGCTGAAGACCAGGTTGCCGCTCTACAGATCTTTTCAATAGAGGCACTAGCTTGCTCCGCTCAAGATGTAGAAATACTTCTTGTTCGGTGAGCTGTAATCAGTAGCATCGCAATCTCAAGGTCCAAAGTGTCAGACACCACTTCTGCAGATCCTGACATAGCACTGGTCCCTGGGATAGAAGATCTGGTCTCATAGGGAGTTCTCTCGGGAAGTCTCTTGGGACCGAGAGCATCTTCAGAGTTGAAAACCATGGTTTCTTTGGCCACCATGGGGCCAGCAAGAGAATCGTGGCTCACTGGCAGGATATTTTGCCTAGAACCTGAGGGAGGATTCCAACTGAAGGAAAACCGTAAGCCAGACTGAACCACCACTGGTGCACCAGGGTGTCTATTCCTAGAGCTTGATTGGAGGAATCGAAGGACAAGAACTTCCTCAGTGTGTTGTTTCGACCTCTGGAGTTCCCCTCAGGATACAAATCTGATTAAATACCTCCTGGTTCAGTGGCCATTCTGTTTGAGAGTGACTCAAAAAATCTGTCAGGTGGATGGCTAATAGGGATAAAAGGTTTGGTTCGGCTCAGATCAGAATTTTCTTTGCTGCTTGTTGCAGGACAGATGACCTTGTTCCTCCCCTACGATTGAGATATGCCATAGTAGTTGCATTGTCTGTTCTGATTTGAACATTATGACCCTTCAGGTGGGGAAAGAAGGGTAGCAATGCCTCCTTCACAGCTATCAATTCTCTGAGATTCGGTGAGGATAGGCTCAGTCTTCTGGCCCATTTTGCTTGAGAGGTCAGCAATCAGCACTGGGCCCCGCACACCATGAAGAGGCATCTGTCATCAATACCATGTCCTTGGGGACGGACCAGGATAGATCAGTGTCAAACCTGTGCTCGTCTTGCCACCAAACTTAAATTTCTTCACTAAATCTGGGACTTCGATTATCCTGTCTATGGACTCCTGAGACCTGTCCCAAGAGTTTAGAATATGCAGCTTTGGAGCCTATGAGTGTAGCTGACCCCATCTTATAGCAGGGAAGGAGGTCATTAGATCCAAACTCCACATAGCTAGAAAAACTGAAATTGACTGTCCATATCACACAGACTAAGCAGCTTCCTAAAGGATTGGTATCTTCGACTGAGGCAGAAAGATTTTCTGAAGGATCGTGTTGATCTCGAACCCCAGATAAGTCATGACCTGTGACGGGACTAGACAGAACTTCTGATAATTCAGAACCCAATCGTAGCAAAAAATCCTTTAGCAATTCCAGATCCTGGAGCAATCTCTCCTGATCTGGGGCAAAGAGGAGGAGGTCATCTAGATATGCGGTGATCCTGACTCTGTAGCGTACTGACAGATTCAGCTTCTTCAAATGGAGAATGAATTGAAATCCTTCCCCTGGAATTAAAGGGGCAATCCAGTAGAGTCTCCCACCAAATGTGGAATTGTTTTAACCAGGTACCTATTAAAGGATCCAGCGCTATTGCTTCTCAGGGACTGACTGCTGGGTAACAAACAGAGTGGATCCTCTAAACTGGTCTCTCCGAGAAGTAGGAGGGGAAACTCTAGCCCCTCTAAACGAGTCCTTGCTAAGAAAGGACAGTAAATAAGAGGACTGACTAGAAAAAAAAATTCCAGAAATCCCTACACTTAGTGGGAGAAAACTTATTTCTGTCAGCAGACCTGTCTAACACCTCCTCTAGTTATGGCCAAAAGAGGAATACCCTGGTAAAGGGCATGGCACACATGCGCAACTTTGAACATGTATCCCCTGACAAAGTGTGGAGCCACAAAGTCCTACGCACTGATTTGGTGAGAACCATGGCCCGCCCCAAAAATCTCACTGATTCTGCCGTGGCATCAGGCAGAAAGGAGGCCGCTGAGAAGAGAATCGGTAAAGCCTTCATAAAATTATTAATTTCTGCTTACGTCAAGAGACATGATTTAAGCTGCTGAAGCCAATAATTAACATTCCTGGCAACACAAGTAGATGCTAGAATCAGTTTGAGAGTACAAGATTCAGCCAGCCTGCCCTGCTTTCTTCAAGAGAGAATCCATCTTCTTGTCTAAAGGATCTTTGAGGATATCCAAGTCCTCAAGGATATTTGAGGATACCAAAGACCAAAGGATATTTGAGGACACAAAAGGCTAAATCCACCCCCTTGGAGACCTTTGAAAAGGAAGCATCCAGTTTGGGGCATTTATTCCAAATATGTGAGTCTTCATCAATGAACTGATAACGCCTCTTAAGAGCCCCTGGTCTATAAACCTTCTTAACTGCATCCTTCCACTCATTAAGGATAGCCTCCTTATTGAGTTATGAATGGGGAAGGTCATAGGGGAATCAGGAACAAAATCGGGATAGAAACCATCATGTTTAGACTTAGGGGTGCCAATCCTATCCTTAATGCATAAAGAAAGGTGAACCATATGCAGGAGGTATGGTAAATCCTCTAAATGAAAAAGGAATTTCACTGGTGAAACTGAAATCAGAACATGAACAAGGGCCCTCGGAGGAGGAGTAAGGGCCCTTATCCCCGCCCTCTCAAAAAAAAAAAAAAGAAAAGGGGGGTCTAGGGGATGCCCAACTCCTTACATCCAGCCAAGACACATGGTGTCCTGCGCATACCGCAGCCTGACCCACACCAGCAGGCAAACAAAAATAAAATAATTCAGTCCGACCGCTCGCAGTCGTACATCCCGCTAGACCCTCACAAGCCGTTCGGCGCCCATATGGTATTGGAGGAGGTGGTGGGAAGGGGACACGTAAATCCCCCATGATGATTCCAACAATGCCTCTGACCCTTAGCATACTTGGTCTGAGGCTAGCGCTGACCCCTTGCTGGCTATGAGTCATAGAGAATAGGGGAATCTGGCCTATCTCCTGGGTCCCTGGCAGGCTGCCTCCAGAGCCAGGGAATGGGTCACCCTCATGAGTCCCACAGCGACACTGTCTACTTACCTGTGCTTCAGGAGCTGGTGGCCTGGGTCCTGCTCCAGGCAGGAACACAAAGTCCTAGTGTCTGGAGGAGGAACTAAAGCTTTTGTGTATTCTGGTGGTCACGTGTTCCTACCTCGGGACGGAGCCTTAATATATCGGTGGTATGCTGCCCTAAGGATGTTTTGAGAAAAAATACAATTCCGTGAAACTCACCTGTAGAATTGTTTTTGAGTATATCCAGTCCAGGTCGTCCCAGTGATATGTGGGTATTCCGCCCCCAGGGGGCGCTAGACTACAAGATCAAAAGCTGTCTCTCCTCCCGGCCCCCTATAAAGGCAGGTGTCCCTCTACCATTCCCCAGTGGTTAAAAAGCAGTAAAGAGGAGACAGGCCGGGAGGCCAGGAAACCATGTTACTTCACATAGCTTCAGCTTGCACTCACTCTAACAAAAACTTAAGGACTCAATCCAAGAATAAAAAATGATAATCACCATAACAGGCAAACAGATATGAACAAGGGCGGGGTGGGACGACCTGGACTGGATATACTCAAACAATTTTACAGGTGAGTTTCACAGAATTGTATTTTTACCTATATCCAGTCCAGGTCGTCCCAGTGATGATATGTGGGACATCCAAAAGCACTGTCCAATTAGGGCGGGATCCCCAGTGCGGAACAGCATGTAGTTCATTTCACTACCGCCTGAAGCACCTTTCGGCCAAAGACAGCATCAGCTGAGGCCCTAACATCAACCTTGTAAAACTTGGTAAAGGTATGAACAGAAGACCAAGTGGCGGCCTTACAAACTTGTTCAACCGACGCCTGGTGCTGAAAAAGACAATTCTGTGAGTACTCACCTGTAGAATTGCTTTTGCCATGCATGGCACGGCCTGCTTCACGAAGTTATTACATCTGGGTATTCTGCCACAGGGTTGCGCAGTGCACTGGAGAAGATTTGTGGCTCCTCCCGATACCATATAAAAACGGAATCACCATAGACTTATCCAGTGTTGACAAGCAGTTAGTCAAGAAACCAGGAGATATTAAAAGTAACAAGAAAACCCCCAACTAACTTGGAACAATCACCATACAGAGGCAACCAAGAACAACAATAACAAGGGTGGGGTGAAGCAGGCCGTGCCATGCATGGCAAAAGCAATTCTACAGGTGAGTACTCACAGAATTGTCTTTTTCCCATTGCGTGGCACGGCCTGCTTCACAAAGTCATTACATCTGGGACATCCAAAAGCAGTGTCCATAAAGTAGGGTGGGATCCCCAAAGATTAACAACAAGCAATTTAAACCACTACCGCCTGAAGTACCTTGCGGCCAAAAGCAGCATCAGCTGAGGCCTTAACATCAACCTGGTAAAACTTGGAAAGAGTATGAACAGAAGACCAAGTTGCGGCCTTACAAACTTGTTCAACAGAAGCTTGGTGCTGAAAGGCCGAAGACGCACCAATAGCATGAGTAGAATGAGCAGTAATCCTAAAAGGAGGTTCCTTCCCTTTAGCAGAATAGGCTTGTACCACCGCCTGACAGATCCACTTGCTGATAGTGGATTTAGCAGGAGGCAAACCCTTCCTAGGTCCAGCAAGAAGAACAAAAAGAGCGTCAGACTTCCTGAAAGACTCAGTAGCAACCAAATAAAACTTCAGAACCCTGACATCATCCAAAGAGGTCCGCTCCTCGGAATTACCAGGGTTAGGACACAAAGAAGGCAAAACAATGTCCTGATTGAGATGAAAAGCAGACACAACCTTAGGCGAGAAATCCGGCTTAAGCCGAAACACCACCTTATCCTGATGCCTCTCAAAATAAGGAGGTTTGATGGAAAGCGCCGCCAGCTCAGAAACTCGCCTGACAGAGTCAGAATGGGCAAGGCAGCCCCACGAATAGGCTCAAAGGGAGGTCCCTGCAGAGCAGACAACACCAGATTCAGGTCCCAAACAGGTACCATAGGCTTACGTGGCGGACGCACATGAGTAACTCCCTGGAAAAAAGTCTTAACCAACCGGTGATTGGCAAAGGATCTTTGAAAAAAAATTGCCAAAGCTGACACCTGTCCCTTGAGGGTACTGACTTGAAGGCCCGAATCTAAACCATGTTGCAAAAATTCCAGAATCCTGGGGATAGAAAACACCCGACAAGGAAGAGACTTGGACTCACACCAGGCAATGTAAGCATGCCAGATCCTGTAGTAGATAAAGGACGAAGACTTCTTCCGAGCCCTAATCATGGTATCAACAACAGAAGCCGGCAAACCCTTATCCCTCAAGATGGAGGTTTCAGCAGCCAAGCCGTTAAAGCCAGCGTTTGTAAATTGGGATGGCACAGTTGTCCCTGAGTGAGAAGATCTGGATCCTTGGGCAGGGCATACTGAACTACTGCCAACTGCACGACGTCTGCGAACCACACCCTCCTTGGCCAACAGGGGGCCACCAAAATGGCTGGTACCCCTTCCTGGGCAATCTTGCGCAGCACCCTGCCCAGCAGAGGGAACGGAGGGAACACACAGAGGAGCCGAAACTCCGTCCAAGGCATTGCTAGAGCATCCGTGGCGAAGGCCAGAGGATCCTGTGACAGGGAGACAAACCTGGGAAGCTTGTGATTGTGGTGGGATGCAAACAGATCCACATCTGGCTGACCCCAGCGGTGGCACAGGGAGCGAAATACTCTGTTGCTGAGGGACCATTCCCCCAGCCGAGACGTTCCCCTGCTCAGGGAGTCCGCCTCCAGGTTCTCCCCCCCCAGAATGTAAACCGCCGAGATGCAGGGGACATTCTCCTCCGCCCAAGACAGTATCAGAGACACTTCCTTGAGGGCTCGCTTGCTCCGAGTCCCTCCCTGATGATTGATGTAGGCAGCCGCCAACTGGTTGTCTGAGCGGAACTGAACAGCCCGACCCTGAAGGTTTGTGGTCAGCTGAGACAGAACCAACCTGATCGCCCTCAGTTTCAGTACATTGATGGGAGCATGAGTCTCCTGGGGGCCCCACCGACCCTGGACTTCCAAAAGCCCCCCAACCAGTCTCCCAGCACGGAGGCAGAAATGTCCTGCCCACTAGAAGGTTCCCCGAGTCCAGCCACCATGAGAGGAACTGTCTGGCCAGGGGGGACAGCGCAAATTCCTGATCCAGGGACACAGGGTCCCGATCCCAAACTGACAAGAGGTGCAACTGAAGAGGTCTCATGTGGAACTGAACAAAAGGGACCGCCTCGAAGCAGGACACCATCAGACCCACTAACTGCATCCCCTGCCGCATGGAGGGATGGGGACACAAGAGCAGAGTCCGGCTATCAGTGTCAGTGTCCTCAGAGAACCATGAGTCTTCCCCAGACGCAGACCCAGGGTCACTGCCGTAACCCTCCTGCTGGTCCCCAGAGGAGTCAGAGTCCTGAAAGAGTTCCCCCTCCTCTAGGGGGTAAAGCCCAACAAACGCATCAGGTCCCTCATCCTCCTCAGGAAAGAGGGATGTCACGGGAGCTAGGTGCCGCTTCTTGCCAGAGGCCTTATGTGGAACAGCCCTGGCAAGTTGCCTTTCAATACTGGCCCCATGCAGTGCCAAATCAGACTGTGACCCCCCGCTAGTATCCCCCTCACTAGGGGCTAAATGCAGGCGTGGGGGGGTAGGTGATGCCGAAGGAGGCGCAGAGCTGGGAAGCGAAGCGTGCAGCCCAGCCTGAAGACCAAGGACACTTTGGGCGCACGGCACGCACACCCTGACACTGTCACTCACAGGGGATACCCCACACATGGCAAACAGCCGGGATTGCCCCGAAGGACCCCCAGGCACGCTATCCCCAGAAGCCTCCATATGGTGATTAACACAGGTGCAATAGGCCAGCACAGGGTAAAGGCTAGCAAGAGCCACCCCCCCCAAAGGATGCCCCCAGAAGCCAATAAGAGAAGATGAGGGATGGTAAGGGATAGGACCGGGAGAAACCACAACCCACAGTTGTCCAGCCTGAAAGACATAAATAAAGACACATAAGTATCCCGCAGCGCATGCCCAAAAGAGACCAAAAACCCCCGCAGGGGACTCATGGACCAAGTAGGACAAGGGCACCAACCGCCAGACCACAGGATGAAGCGTTAAGCAGACCGGGATCACCACTGCAGCTCCGAGTTGAGAAGGGTCCCAAAGCTCAGCAGAAGCAAAATGGCGCCGGCAGAGGAACCTTGAGGGCAGAGGAACCTTGAGGGGCGGGCCGCGGGAGGACGACGTGATATGCAACATCCACCAGCCCCCAACCACCCCCCCGAAGAGCGTGAAAACGGTGCTCACGTGACCTCGCCGGCGTCATCACAGTAGAGAAAAAACGCCTCACACATATAGCGGCGCCCGCCGCGGAGTGCAGTACAAAGCGGCAAGACAGTTAAAAACAGTGAAAAGACATGTGAATACACAGCCAAAGCACCCTCGCCGCTACTACCCTCCCCCGAGCACACTACGGGGAGGAAGCGAGGAAAGCAAGCGAGCAGCGGCGAGGGCCCAGGCCAGGGATGGACCGGGGGGGACCCCAAAAACGCCAGAAAGAGTAAACAGTCCCCAAAAACACTCACCCCCTCAGAAGTTAGAACAGGAACTCTGTATCCCTAACAGGCTCACCATAAAGCTTATGGCCGGCTACCCTTTGCGGTACAGGGTCTGCGGCTTGGAGCAGCGCTCCTCGAGCTTTTGACCCTAGTGCTCTTCTACCTTCACCCGATCTGTCAGCCGAGGCTGGGAGGCACAGAGGGTCCGGTAACGGGTGGAAATAGTGATGCAGGGCCACAGGCTTGTTTGCTCCGCTCACCTGCGCAATATAGAGAGCCATCTCCTATCTGCAGAGGAAAACTGGATAAGTCTATGGTGATTCTGTTTTGATATGCTACCGGGAGGAGCCACAACTCTTCTGCAGTGCACTGCGCCACCTTGTGGCAGAATACCTAGATGTAATGACTTCGTGAAGCAGGCCGTGCCATACAATGGGAAAAGCCCAGGGGGCACCAATAGCTCTGGTAGAATGAGCAGTGATCCGAAAAGGGGGTTCCTTCCCCTTGGCAGAATATGCTTGCACCACTGCCTGTCTGATCCACTTACTGAGAGTGGACTTGGCTGGTGGCAAGCCTTTCCTAAAGCCCTCTGTTAGGACAAAGAGCAAATCCGATTTCCTGAAGGATTCAGTCGCAACCAGGTAATACTTAATGGCTCTAACCACATCCAAGGCATGGAGGGTCCTTTTCTTAGAATTAGTCAGTGCTGGACACAAGGAAGGCAAGACAACATCCTCATTAAGGTGAAAGGGAGAAACGACCTGAGGCAAAAAATCAGGTTTAAAGCAAAAAATCACGTTATCCTTATGCCGCTCAAAATAGGGAGGCTTCATACAAAGCGCGGCCAGCTCTGATACACGACGCACCGAAGTGATCGTTACCAACAAGACCACTTTGAGAGTCAAAATAGGCAATGCAGCATCGTACAATGGTTCGAAGGGAGGACCCTGAAGAGCAGACAGTACTAAGTTCAAGTCCCACACCGGTATAACTGACTTACCCGACAGGTCTCAAGGGAGCGATGCAGGCAGCAGGGACAGCGCAGAACATGCAGCACAGCTTCCAGCTCCTTACAGCGCGCCAGTATCCCCTCACAAAGCGGCAGCAGTGAGGGCCGCCATGACAGAGAAAACACAGCAATGACCACGCAGCACTCACAACAGTGCCATCTGCCCGCCAAAACGTGTCGCCTCCCCCCTTCCCCCTCACCGCCGCGTCCCCCCCCCCTCTCCCCATCACAGCGTGACGAGTCAGGATGGAGGGAAAGCAGACAGAGCTAGCTCAGGGGAGACCGCGAGGGAGCGAGAGAGGTAAGAATGACCAAAGCTCCAAGGCAGTAAAGCCAGCGAGGACCAGTGCCAGTCAACACATAGCACACAAAATAAAAGCTTGTGGGCAGGGAGGGTAATGCAGGCACAAATAAGCCCTAGCAAGTGGTTCTCCCCCCCCCCCCCCCATATGTTAGGCTCACCATCAGCCTATGGCCGGCTACCCTTTAACCAGGGTCTGCAGCCCAGAGCCTAGCTCTGCCGAACGCCTGACCCCGGTGTTCTCCCTACCTCCACGATCCCGTAGCAGCCAGTGGCTGGGAGGCAGAAATGGGTCTGGCGGGATCAGTGGAAATAGGGCCGCAGGCTAGGAGGCCCCGCTCAGCTGCCAATATCCGAGAGAGAGTATCCAATGATCGTCAGCAGCCAGACTGCAAGATGAACACTGGGGAATGATAGAGGGCCGGGAGGAGCGACAGCTTTTGATCTTGCAGTCTAGCACCCCCTGGGGGCGAATACCCACTTGTCATCACTGGGACGACCTGGACTGGATATAGGGAAAACAAGCATACATCAAATTGCATATTTTCAACGAAAGAGGTTGAGTTGTGCTTTAATAAGGGTCTCCAGTCCCTCTGGTCTAAAAGCAAGGGGGGAGGGCACATTTCCAGCAGCCTGATACTACTTCCTACTTGGAGCATGCTAAATAGGGACCTCCCCACGCTGTTTCGAGATTGAGAGGACCTCCACCACATTTTGACCAGAAGTCCTTTTATAGTACAGCCATGACAGGTGCACATTTTTGAGCTTAGCTGGTTCTGGGCACTTAATCATGTCTGAGCCCCTCAGAGCGTCCAGCTTGCCTACAGTTCAGGACAGCTGCTCTCTCTGCAGTAGTTCCTCTGAGAAGCTCTTCACTCTATAGATCAAGTGCACCTCCTCTATATTGAAGGAGCCAGAAACTTTCAGACACTTTCAAGTGTCCATAAAAGTGTTGTCAAAAATAAATGTACATCTGCCAGTTTAGCCACAATCACTGTGGGAGCCATTGTATTATACCATTACAGTTAAAATGACCACAAAAAAGGTACAGGAGTTGGGTGGCAATGAGTGGAATATATTGAGGGGGAGGGTGTGAAATTGAGGGCAGGGGGGCAACGAGTGCAATGTATGCAATATACGTATAGGTGGGGGGGGGGGTTGGGGGGAGTACGGAGGGGCTCTGGGCTGGGAATGCTACAGGTTGGAATGGGATGTGGCAGGGATGGAGAAGAGGCGTGTAGGGTTCAGGTCTAAGAGGAGGCAGCGGCAATGGCCCCTGGATGGTGATCAGTTACCATTGGCAGAGGAAGCAGTGGAGACCGAGACCAATTTAGGGACACATTCGCACTTTTCATTTTCACACTCATGTTTTGATGCTCATACTAGGAGCTGATCCAAATACCCAGCTGTGTAAAGCCCCCTAGAACGCCCCACTGTGCTGACCTCTTCAGCGATCCTGCGGCACATGTGTGATGGACTCTCTTCCAATCAGCATTCTGTGCCATGAATACTGATAAGCAGCATAGAATGCTGAAGAAAACAGGAGCAACAAGCATCCCCACAGCCACTTCCCTCCAGCTGTGCATACCCACAGTAGCCAGAAGCAGCCAAAGGGAGGGAGCCGTGGGATTTGCTGGAAAGGAAAGTTTTAAAGCGATCCTGGGGGGTTTCACATATTGGTGCATCCCAAATAAAGATGCTCCAAAAAAGTGAGACCACTGTCCTAGCGACTTAAAGTGGACCAAAACCCAGGATTGTGCCTATCCTGGGTTTAGATCCCTTCCCCCGAGGCACCCCTATCGGGGTTCTGCTGTGTGGAACCCCCCAGATCACCCAAAGGAACTCCCCTCTTCCCGGTCCTAAGGCGCATGCGTGGCCGCTCACCCAATCAGCACGCTCAGAGCCGCTGACATCACGCCATCTAAGGTGAGTAAGGCCAGCGTGCTGGCAGATGCATCCACCATTTTCCTCTAACAGAGAGCGTGCCCGCGCCGCCCATTGACAAACGGCTGGTGTGGGCACGTGCCCTAATAGAGGGAAAGCGATGCAGCCGTGGGGTTTCACACAGTGGGGCATCTCGATTTTCGATGCCCCGGTGGGGAGGGAATCGATCGAGCTGGGTTTTGGTCAACTTTATATACTTTTCATTTTTTGTCCCAAAAAGTTTTTACAGTCTTCTTATGAATTTCTGTCATGAAAAGTCACATCTAATTTCCATAGTGAGCAAATAACTACGTTATTTAAAGTTTAAAAAGATTCTAAACCCAACGTCAATAATTAGCAAATAAGCAGCTGACTTGATGTCGGTCTCGTATGTCACGACTCCATTTCCTGCAGCATAGGGTAGAAGCTGTAGCAGGGCTTCAAGCGTCATTTATTAAAGGTTAATGCTCCATTAAAAGGTCCTACAGCCAGCTCGTCCATTAGTGCTTTCAGCGTAAGTGAGCAAAGCCAAAGTGGTCCAGCAGCTGTCTCTGACCAGAGCAAAGCACACTCATGGCTCATAAAGCTGCTCCATGACATGTCCTTCCCAGCTCAGCCAAGACCCAAAATCATGTGCTTTGAAATGGCTCATTCTATACTCTTTCCAAGGAGGGTGAGCTGGGAGAAAGTTAGTGAGTGGCTGGACAAGGGCTTTAAACTAAGGGGGGGGGGGGGGGGAATCTAAATTCAGGTCCCAAACAGTTATTAACTGTGGATAAAAAGTCCACCACTAGGGATATTTATTTTCTTAATCCACACACGTATGCTTAAAGCGGTCCTTCACTCTGAATAAGAGTCTATCTTATATGTTTCCCATACCCTGTACATACAGATTGCTCACATTAAAAAGCATCCTACCTGCATCTACTGCATGTTATGGGCCTTTAAACATCCAAGAAGGCAGCTAATGGAACATCAGGCAGCCTGCAAACACGAAGTATCTTCTGACTGTGTCGCTCTGCATTCTGGGATTGCTGTCCTTTCCCTGACCCCAGCTCTGCTCTGTCTGAGCAAAGCACAGCTATAACCCGCCCCCTGTACATTATCCCACTCTCCTCTCCTCAGTAAGTGTGATGCTTCTGAGTCAAGATGGCGGCGCCCATATACTTAAGTCCTGATCAGAGTTGCAGCCCAGTGGGGGAAAGAATAAAAAGTGACTAAAAATACAATTCTGTGATTACTCACCTGTAGAATTGTTATTATGAGTATACAGTACGTCCTGCTCCAGATGATAATTCTTTACGTCTGGGTATTACTCCGCCAGATGGCGCTGGACTGCAGAGACATCGAAATCGGCTCCTCCCGGCCCCATAAATACCCGGGACCTCCTACAATTACCCAGTATTGAAAAGCTGTTAACAAGAAGCCGGGAGAATAGCAAAATCAACCACTAATGTAAACCAACAATGATAACAATCACCATACAGGGGATCCAAGAATAATGAAAACAAAGGGTGGGATGGAGCAGGACGTACTATATACTCATAACAATTCTACAGGTGAGTAATCACAGAATTGCAAACTTGTTCAACAGAAGCCTGGTGCAGAAAAGCCCAAGAGGCACCAATAGCACGAGTGGAATGAGCAGTAAGACGGAAGGAAGGATTCCTCCCCTTAGAGTAGGCCTGAATCACAGCCTGACGGATCCATTTGCTGATAGTAGATTTAGCAGGAGCCAAACCCTTTCTAGGACCAGAAGGGACCAAGAAAAGAGCATCAGTCTTTCTGAAAGGAGCAGTGGCCACCAGATAGAACTTCAGATTCCTGAACACATCCAAAGAATGCAAAACCCTCTCTTTAGGGTTACTAGGATTAGGACACAAGGAAGGCAGAACAATGTCCTGATTAAGATGAAAGGCAGACACAACCTTAGGCAGAAAATCTGGTTTGAAGCGAAACACCACCTTGTCCTGGTGTCTCTCAAAATAGGGGGGCTGGATGGAGAGCGCCGCCAACTCAGAAACACGCCTAACAGAAGTGATCGCCACCAAGAAAACAACCTTGAGAGTAAGGATGGCCAAGGCAGCCTCCTGCACAGGTTCAAAGGGAGCCCCCTGCAAAGCAGAAAGGACCAAGTTCAAGTCCCAAACAGGTAACAAAGGCTTATGTGGGGGACGCACATGGGTAGCTCCCTGAAAGAAGGTCTTGACCAGAGGATGCATAGCAAAGGATCTCTGGAAGAAAACAGCCAGGGCAGAGACATGACCCTTCAGAGTACTGAGTTGGAGCCCCAGCTCCAACCCATGCTGGAGAAACTCAAGAATCCTGGGGATAGAGAACACACGACAGGGAAGAGACCTAGACTCACACCAGTCAATGTAAGTGCGCCAAGTCCTAAAGTAGATGGAAGAAGAGGACTTTTTCCTAGCCCTGATCATAGTGTTAACAACAGAAGCAGGCAACCCTTTCTCCATCAGGATGGAAGTTTCAGCAGCCAGGCCATCAAAACAGATCCACATCTGGCTGACCCCAACGGTGACACAGAGAGTGAAACACCCTGTCGCTGAGGGACCATTCTCCCAGGCGAGAGGTCCCCCTGCTCAGAGATTCTGCCAGCAGATTCTCCACCCCCGGGATGTATACAGCCGAGATGCAAGGAACATTGTCCTCCACCCAGGACAGGATCATGGAAGCTTCCCCTGGGCGCAGTGAGCTGATAGCTGAGCGCAGAGTTTCCATGCGAAAGCGCCTGCACCTGACAAATTTGTTGAGAATCTTCAAGTCCAGGATGGGTCTGACTGACCCATCCCTTTTGGGCACAATGAAAAGATTGGAATAAAAACCCCTGCCCCTTTCTCGTAAGGGAACCTGACAGATGACTCCCAGCTCCAGAAGGCTTTGCACAGCCAGAACCAGAGCCTAAGCTGACAGGGGGTCCTGAGACATCTGGGATCTGATGAATCTTGGGGGCGGCCAGGCAGCAAACTATCTTGTAACCGGAGGACACTACCTCCTGAATCCACCGGTCTGAGACATGACGCCTCCAGACATGAGCAAAAAGCTGAAGCCGTCCCCCCACCCGGATGGGTGAGGGCGCCCCTTCATGCCTGAGGGGGCTTGGGGGAAGACTTCGGCTTGGAGCCCCAGGATGGGCCAGGCCGTCCACGTCCCCTGCCCCTTCCCCAGAAATCTCCTCGGGCCCCTGAAAAGGAGGCCCCTCTCCCCGTTCTGGATCCACAGTAGGAGGAAGGAAAGGAGCCCGAATCCCGAAAGGGCCGAGACTGTCTTCTACGCTGGGGTAGCTTGCCTCCCTTAGCAAACAGGTCCAGGCGGTCCCCAAATAGACGTAGACCCTTAAAAGGAAAATCGGTGAGAGCCTTCTTGGCAGCGTTGTCAGCTGCCCACTGGCGCAGCCAAACCGAACGGCATATAGCCACCACCAAGGCAGAGGCCCTGCCACACATCCTAATGGTATCATCCAGGGCAGAAAGGACATAAGCCAAAAATACCTCACAATGCGATAGGGCGCTCCATCCAGGACACTCTTGAGCAGAGTCCTAATAGCCACAGCTGTAATGGCACAAACCGGGCGCAGTGCCGTCCCCACACAGGCAAAGGCATGAGAAGCAAGCTGATCAATACGCCTGTCCTCACCATCCTTCAGAGTAGTAGAGTCAGAAGAATGCATGACAGAGGTGTTAGACAAACCCAGAATTGGTGCATCCACTTCGGGAGGGGATGATCAACGTTTAACCACATCAGCGGGAAAAGGATGTCCTTTATCCCAGCTCTTAAGAACTCAGGAATGTCTGCTGGACGCTCCCATTCTTTGGACACAAGATTATTAAAATGGGATTGTTCAGGGAACTCCAAGCGTGGTTTAGCAGTATGAAACAATCCCCCCTGCTGCTTGGGAACCAGAGCAGGATCAGAGCCAGAATCAGCATACCCCTTAGGCTGCTCATCAGATGATTCTGAGTCAGAGAACAATTCCCCCTCTTTCAGGGGAGTATAACCAGACAAGCCCAGGAACTCATCAGCCTCCATAGGGAAAAATACAATTCTGTGAAATACTCATCTGTAGAATTGATATTATTTGTATACGTCCTGCTCCAGATATAGTACTTACACTTGGGTTATCCTCCGCCAGATGGCGCTGCACTGCAGAGACATGCAAAACAGTCTCCTCCCGGCCCCTCAAATACCCGGGGACCTCCCACAAATCCCCAGCATTGAAAAGCAGTGAACAAGAAGCCGGGAGTATTAACCACCGAAAATGGTAACTACAACAATGGTAACAATCACCATACAGGGGATCCAGAAAAATGCAAAAACAAGGGTGGGGTGGAGCAGGACGTACTGTATACAAATAATACCAATTCTACAGGTGAGTATTTCACAGAATTGTATTATTCTTAGTATAGAGTATGTCCTGCTCCAGATATAGTACTTACACTTGGGACATCCAATAGCAGTGTCCATAAAGTAGGGTGGGATCCCCAACAAAAAAGGCAACAGCAGACAGGTAAAACCACTGTCACCTGCATAACCATGCGGCCAAGACATCATGAGCTGAGGCCCTAACATCAACCTTGTAAAACTTGAAAAGGTATGAACAGAAGACCAAATAGCGGCCTAGCAAACCAGTTCAACAGAAGCCTGGTGCTGAAAAGCCCAAGAGGCACCAAAGCACGAGTAGAATAAGAAGCAAAGCGAAAAGGAAGATTCTTCCCCTTGTTGGAATAGGCCTGAGTAACAGCCTGACGAATCCAATCGCTAACAGTAGACTTGGCAGAAGCCAAAAACCCTTTCTTAGGACCAGAAGGAACCATCCCATTCAAGTAATGACCAGGGCCAAAGCCGCCCAACTCCCCGAGAGCAGACGAGATCGGGCACATTCAGGATGGAGTGACCGTAGGCCCAAAGGAGCATCAGTTCTCCTAAAGGACACAGTGACTACCAAGGAAAAACTTCCAACACCTGTTCAAGGAATGCAGAACCCTTTCCTCAGCGTTGCTAGGAATAAGGCACAGAAGGAAGAACAATATCTTGAATCAATGAACATAAGACACCACCTTAGGCAGAGAGTCCGGCTTCAGGCGGAACACCACCTTATCCTGGTGTATCTCAAAGCATGGGGGCTAGGTAGACAGAGCCGCCCGCCAAACACACGTCTGACCGAAGTAACAGCCACCAGAAGGACAACCTTGAGGGTAAGAACAGCCAGACAGCATCCTGAATAGGACAAAAGGGAAAAACCCCGCAAGGCAGACAGAATCAAATTCAAATCCCAACAGGAACCATAGGATTACATGGGGGACGCACATGAGTAACCCCCTGAAAGAAGTCTTAACCAAGGAAAAACTGAACAAAAGACTTCTAAAGGAAGGCGGACAGGGCAGAACCTGACCCTTCAGAGTACTGAGTTGGAGAACCAACTCCAACTCATGCTGTAATAAATCTAGAACCCTGGGAACAGAGAACGCCCGACAGGGAAGAGACCTAGACTCACACCAATCAATATGGGTATGCCATACCCTATAACAGATGGAAGAAGAATAAGAAGAAGCTTGCTCCTAGTCTTCCCATAGTCTCAATCACCAAGACAGATAAGCCTGTCTCCATCAAGATGGAAGTTTCAGCAGTCAGGCCGTCTAGGCCAGAGTCTGTAGATTGGGGTGACGTAAAGGGGCCCTGAGTGAGCAGAGCTGGCACTCCTGGCAGAACGTACAGATCTACTGCCCTCAGTACCACGTCTGCGAACCACACTCTACTAGGCCACCCGGGGGCCACCAGATTCACTGGTTCCCCCTTCCAGAGCAATCTTGCGCAGCACCCTGCCTAGCAGGTGGAATGGAGAAAAGACATACAGAACAGAATGTCAGCCATAACGTTACCAAGGCATCCTGACCACGGCCAGAGGATCCTGGGACAAGGAAACAAGGGCCGAGAGCTTGTGAAAGTGTCGGGACACAAACAGATCCACAACTGGTTGGACCCCATAGTGATACAGGGATTAGCACATCCTGTCGCAGAGGGAATACCACTGATATGCAGGGAACATTGTCCTCCACCCAGATTAGGATCGTAGACACTTCCTGGAGGACCCTCCCAGATGATTAATGTAGGCCACTGTCGTCAGACAGACAGAGCGCCCCCGAACAGGCAGGCCCTGAAGAGGAGTAGTCAAACAAGATAGAACCAACCTGAACGCTCACTGTTTCAAATATCGATAGGTGTATGGACCTTCTAAGGGCCCCACCTCCCCAGAACCGCAGGGAGCTTCAGAAGAACCCCCCCCCCTCAACCTGATAGATTGGCATCCATGGTGACCGTCTCCAGGAAGGAGCAAGAAGAAAACTGCCCCCAGACAGGTTCCTTGAGTTCATCCACTCCAAGAGGGACCTCCATACCGGGGGGGGGCACACAGACCCTGCTCCAGGGATGCTGGATCCCTGTCCTGTACTAACAATAGAAGTTGCAGAAGGGCCAAGGGGGACTGAGCCACCAACGGGCCCACCAGCTGCATCCCTGCCTGGTGAAGGGACGGGGACAGCAATGAGGGACTGAACCCATGCAACCAGATCGTCCACTTTATTGCTGAGGAAGGAAGATTCTCACCTGAACAGAATCCAGATTCATTCCTAGGAATGGAATTACCAATAAGGGGACAATGAGGACTTGGGGTGAATGATCACCCATCCAAATGACTCCCAATGGACACCACCAGCCGAGTATACAACTTAGCCTGACGCAGTGACTGGGAAGTGAGAAGGACGTCCAGGTAGGTCTCGCGCAGATGCCCCTTGGTCTCATCAGAGACATTACCCTCGTCAGCACCATGGTGTGCACTCTGGGAGCTGAAGAGAGGCCAGATAACAAGGCCACAATTAGCAGTGTTGGACTTCCAACACGAACCTGAAGAGCCTCGGTGTCCAGAAGACACAGTGATGTGAACATAAGCATCTTTGAGCTCCACAGACATCAAGAAGCCCCCTGGCCGCAAGGCGCTGATGGCCCATCTCAGAGTTTCCATGCAGAAACTGCCTGTAATTGGAGAATTGGCGAAAACCTGTGAATCCAGAATGGCCCAGACTGACCCATCCTTTTGGGGGACTGTGGAAAGGTTGGTGTAGCGGCCCCTGCCTCTGCCTGTTAAGGGCAATCTGCAAGTGACCCCCAGACCCCGCAGGCCTTGCATGGCCTGCGCCAGCACCTGAACAGAGGCAGGGACCAGGAGTACCCGGAACCTGATAATCTTGGGGGAGGCTGCGCAGCACACTATCTTGTATCCGGAGGACACTACCTCCTGAATCCACCAGTATGAGGCATGATGCCTCCTGACAAGAGCAAAGTGCCGCAGCCATCCCCTCACCCAGACAGGGGGGCGAGGGCGCCCCATCATGCTTGAGAAGTCTTGGTGGAAGCTTTAAGCTTAGCCCCGCAGGAGGGGCCAGGGCGTTGTCTGCTGCTCCTGGGGCCGGAGTCTGGGGCAGAGACGGCCGCCTGCGTTGCGGTGACTTACCTTTCTTACCAAACAGGTCTAGACGGGCCCCAAACAGGCGTAGCCCTCTAAAGGGAAGCCCGGTAAGAGTCTTTTTAGCAGCATCGTCAGCACCCCACTGTCGCAACCAGACCAAGCGACGTATAGCCACCACAAGGGCAGAAGTTCTTGCACACATTCTAATGGTGTCATCCAACGCTAATAGGATAAATTTTACAAACACATCACAACTGGAGAGTGAATTAAACACATCCCAGGGGAGATCCTCAGGGTGATGATCAAGCATCTTTCTGATGAGGGTTCTAGCGGCCACTGCAGTAATAGCAGCGGCACAGACCGGGCGCAGCGCCGTCCATGCACAAGAAAAAGCGTGGGAGGCCAGCAGATCAATGCGCCGGTCCTCAGCATCCCGAAAGGGTGTTATAAGCAGGGGCTGTAATAAAGGGGGGGTTAGGAACCCCTATGATCGGGGCATCCACCACGGGGGGGAGATGACCAACAATTAACCACCTCAGGGGGAAAAGGGTATTTCCTATGCCAGTCCCCTGGGACCCCTGGAAGTTTACTGGGCCATTCCCATTCCTTGAGCACAAGAGCATGGAAATGAGCCTGCTCTAGGAATTCCAAACGTGCTGTCACTGTATGGAAACGCTCCCCTCTCTGCTTGGGAGCCTCACCAGGGAGAGAGATAGACAGAACCTTAAAGACCTTAATCAACAAGTCGTCAGTGTCACACTGGCCCCAGTATTCAGGGCCAGAATCGTCATGACTCCTCGGCCTCTCCTCAGATGAGCCTGAGTCAGAGAACAGCTCTCCTTCATCAGTAGGGGTATAGTCACACAGAGTAGTAAACTCCTCAGTTCCCGTAGGAAAAACAGTAACATGAGGCGTCAAGTGCCACTTCTTACCAGGGCCCTTGCGCTCTGACAACCTCACAATAATCTGTTCAGCCGTAGGCAGTCTGGAAGACACAACAGGCTGCAAATCCCCACTTGTATGCGACTCAGCAGGAGTGAGATTTAAGCATGGGGAAATAGGGGAATTGAAACGAGGTGCGGCCACTGGCAGGCCTGATTACAGAGCCAGTGCTTGCTCGGCACAGGGTACGCAGACCCGTGCCCTGTCAGCATCAGCATGGGGTTGTCCACACGCTATACACAGCCGGTCTTGTCCCAGAGGGGACCCCGGTCACATAATTCTGAGATGCCTCCATATGGTGATTATTTAGGCACAATATGCCAGCAGGGATTTATGCTATAGGCAACCCTGGATGCCCCAAAGACCCGCTAGGGAAGTGGGAGAATTTTACAAGGCCCGCTATAAATTACAGGCAATGGTGTTCACCAGTCTGAAAGACACAATGAGAAGAGAATGGTGTCAGAACCGAAACACTACAATGAGTATAAGCCGCCCGAGAGGGCACTTACGGTACCACGGTAAGCAGGAACGCCCCACGCGTCGTGCGCGGACAAAATGGCGCCGAGTACCTCGAAGGGCGGGCCAGAGCGTGCCATGACGCGGAGCGCGCCAAACCAGACCCCGCCCTCCCGAAGAGCGCGAAGTCCAACATCAGCCAATGAGGACACAGAGGTGACTGAGGTAACGCCGCCGCGCAACATCCAACGAAGGAAAAAGTGTGCGCGGCGGCGGCAGTCATACTAGTAAAATACAGAAAAAGGCGCGGCGGCTGACACCATATCTATAAGAATCCAAAGACAGACAAAGGCCATATACGTGCAAAGATCATATACAGACCACACAGGCACACCCCCCCTTTCTTCCCCCCCCCCCCCCGACTACGGGGGGAACGAGGGAGGATGGCGGCCCTTCGTACAGGGCCCACCGCTACACGGGGCAATAATGCGGGAGGGGCATCCCATAGAGGCTCACCATCAGCCTACACCGCCTACCCTTTGGTGGGAGACTGCGGAGGAGCAGCGCTCCATAAGCACGCGTGGTACTGCCTACCTTCACCCGACCAGCGCAACCCAGGCTGGGAGGCACATCTCTACCAGGACGAGTGGGAATAGTCCAACAGGGCTGCAGGCTTTAATAGCCCCGCTCACCTGCGAGAGAGTGATACTTCATGTCTTCGCAGTCAGCACTGCAGAGAAATCTGGGGATTTGAGGGGCCGGGAGGAGCCTGTTTTGCAGGTCTCTGCAGTGCAGCGCCATCTGGCGGAGGATAACCCAAGTGTAAGTACTATATCTGGAGCAGGACGTACTGTATACTAAGAATAGAGTGACACCGGGCGCCAAATGCTGCCTCTTAGCCGAGGCCTTACGTGCCAAGGTATTAGCGAGCAGCTTCTCCACACTAGCCAGTCTAGAAGACACATCAGGCCGAGACTCCCCACTGGTGCGCACCTCACTGGGAGACAAATGTAAGCGGGGGGGGGGGGGGGTAGGCGAAGCCATACGGGGCACAGGCCCAGCCGCTGATAAACCAGGCTGCAGCGCAAGCACCTGCTGGGCACAAGATACACAAACCCGCATTGTCATCACTTGAAGGGGACATCCCACACGCCACACACAACCGGGCTTCTCCCGAAGGAACCCCGAGCACATTATCCTGGGACGCCTCCATATGGTGATTATAGCGGCACAATAGGCCGATAGGGATTCACGCTGTAAAGCAACCCGGGATGCCCCAATAGCCTGCTAGGGAAGTGGGAGGATTTAGCAAACTAGGCCTCAATAAGTTTAGTAAAACTAAAAGAGGGGGCAGGACCGGGAGAAACCAATATAATCTGACCCGCCTGCAAGACACAAGGTGAAGACCCCGTAAGTGACAATGCCAATAAAATATATAAAAAGACAAGACCAACAGCCCGCAGGGGCACTCACGGGCCGCGGTAGGTAGACCCCAGCCAACCAGCACGAGGAAGCAAAATGGTGCCGAGCAGACCTCAAGGCGCGGAGACAGTGATGCGGAACGCGTCATCCGCAGCCCCCCCCCCCCCCCCGAAGAGCGCAAAGCCGCACACGTGACAACAGGGACCAATGATGGCGCAGCAGCGCCTGAGGTAATGTCGCTGCCAACCACGGAACGCCGTACAAGCGTGCGGTGACAGGGAAAAGGCAAACACCCACCCCCCCCCCCCCAAGACTACAAGGGAGAGCGAGGGAGGGTAGCGTCCACCAATATGGGACCCACCAACAGACAGGGGCGAGGGGCTAAGTGCGGGAAGGGCATCCCATGCAGGCTCACCATGTGCCTATACCGCCTACCCTTTGGTGGGGGATTGCGGTGGAGCAGTGCTCCCAAGCACCAGACAGCGGTGCTGCCTACCATCACCCGAACCAGCGCAGCCAAGGCTGGGAGGCAAGATAACATGGAACAGGTGGAAATAGTCCTACAGGGCTGTAGGCTAATAGCCCCGCTCACCTGCGAGTAGAGAGAGACATATTCTTGGTCTTCGAAGTCCAGACTGCAGAGAAGATCTGGGTAATTGTGGGAGGGCCCGGGTATTTATGCAGCCGGGAGGAGCAAATTTCGCTGTCTCTGCAGTCCAGCGCCATCTGGCGGAGTAATACCCAGACGTAAAGAATTATCATCTGGTGCAGGACGTACTGTATACTAAGAATAATTTAAAATATATTAACTTTAGATGCTGGAGAATCATTTTTTAAGGGTTTGGGCATTTCAATAAATTATGGTGAAGGTCCGGTTTAACTCCCCTTCTGAAATGACACTTACGTGGGTTTTACCACTTCCAGTCTGCCCATACGCAAAGCAAGTGGCCATTCCCCTTTCAAAGATGGTTTCTACAAGCGGTCGCGCAGTAAACCTAATGAAAAAAAAATAACCTGATTAGGAAACATGTACAGATTTTGTTAAACCTTGTATCCTTCAAACTTGCCTGCTGATTATTTGTAGTGTAGTAGTAGCCTAAACAACTGGGCTTGCTGTTTTTCTTACCCAAATTTCTCCTAAATCAACATGGATATCGAGCCGTTTCATTTGGACGAGTAGTGAAAACTCGGGAAAGGCAAGAAGTCTTTGACTTGCAGCTAATCACTAAACATATTTCTCAGATACTTACTAACTGATCAATAATCCTAGTACTACAATAACCATTAGCACTAAAGAGAAAAATTTGTAGCCGAAATATGCCCGAGCGGACGTCAGATTGCCCAGGCATACTGCACCTCCCTTTCATTACAAGCTGAGCAATCGGTACGGGAATATCCAGAGGCAAGAAACGGACCAGTTACACCGGTTATGCCAGCTTACAGTATACTGTGATTTACATCAATAAGATGTCACCCCTCCTATGGATGCACAAACTTCGGCCCACACTGCCCTCACTTGCAGCCCCCAGGACCACTAAGGAGTATGCGAGCTGAGTTTTCATTACAGTGCAAGTGACTGACCAACTAGAGAGCAGCGCGTCTCTAATTTCCGAAGCAGAAAGCGGCTGAAAAATAAACTCTGTAGTAGTGGGTGACACACGTGCTACTGAAGTTTGTGCTTGCTGTGTATGGAGATGCCAAAGTAGACACATCCTCATGACATTTCCCTGCCTTCTCTTTGTCCACTCCTTTCCTCACCTCTACCCACCTTGGTAACCTTACCTCTTCCACTTCATATCACCCCACCTCTGCTCAACTTTGCATATACATAAAGGCATTCGCAGCTTCCCTTGGAAGTGGAACAATGCGACAATGTGGCCCCTGCTTTACATGAACTTAGGAGCTTGGTCACTGGCAAGCCGACATAACGGAGTGACATGCAACATTGAGGGATATTCCAAAAAAAAAAAATAGCTGAACTGATGACTTGGTATTAAACAGTAATAATAATTATTATAGTTCTACAACATCAAATGTGCGATTTCAGCACTAGAGATTAAAGGAGCACTATTGCGAAAAAATGGCCCAATGATAAAAATCCATATAAATATGCTGGATGCTTGGGGGAGGGGTCACTTATACACCCAGCATCAAGAAATATTCAGCCAGGCTTGTTTCTCTTTCTTGTAACAGAAGAAAAGAATATCCGGAGTGACAGACTGCCACTCCTGATAGACTAAACCTGTCACCCCTGTTGTTCCTACCAGGAGAGAATAAACCACAAGCTTGGCAGGAGTTTTATTCAGTTTGGGTGTGTAAGTGACTCCTCCTCTCATTAGCCGAAGTATTTAGATGTATTTTTAATAATACACAATTTCGCGATAGTGCTCCTTTAAAGCGGTCCTTCACTCTGAATAGGAGCCTATCTTATATGTTTCCCACACCCTGTACATACAGATTGCTCACATTTAAAATCATCCTACCTGCATCTACTGCATGTTATGAGCCTTGAAACATCCAAGATGGTGGCTCATGGAACATCAGGCAGCCTGCAAACAGGAAGCGCCTTCTAACCGTGCTGCTCTGCACTCTGGGACTGCTGACCTTTTCCTGACCCCAACTGTGGTGTATCTGAGCACAGCTATAACCCACCCCCCTGTACTTTATCCCACTCTCCTCTTAGTAAGTGTAAGTGTAATGCTTCTGAGTCAAGATGGCGCCCGTATCCTAAAGTCCTTAACAGAGTTGCAACCCAGTGGGGGAAAGAATAATAAGTGACTAAAAACTTAAAATAAAGCAATTCTGTGAGTACTCACCTGTAGAATTGTTTTTGTTCTTGCATGGCACGGCCCGCTTCGTTATTCATAACAGTTGGGTTATTCCACCACAAGGTGGCGCAGTGGTACTGCAGAAAGCTGTGGTATCTCCCGGCCCCCTATAAAAACGGGATTAACCATAGAGTTCCCAGCGTAGACCAGCAGTGAGACAAGAAGCCGGGAGAAAATAAAGTTAAAAAAGGTAAAAAACCCCAACAATCACCATAAAGAGGCAACCAAGAATAACGATAACAAGGGTGGGGCGAAGCGGGCCGTGCAATGCAAGAACAAAAACAATTCTACAGGCTACAGGTTGGGATCCCCAATAAGTAACAGCCGGCAGTTCAAGTCACTACCGCCTGAAGCACCTTGCGGCTAAAAGCAGCATCCGCTGAGGCCTTAACATCAACCTTGTAAAACTTGGAAAAAGTATGAACAGAAGACCAAGTAGCGGCCTTGCAAACTTGTTCAACAGAAGCCTGGTGCTGAAAAGCCCAAAAGGCACCAATAGCACGAGTGGAATGAGCAGTAAATTCTAAAGGGAGGTTCCTTCCCCTTAGCAGAATAGGCTTGAACCACTGCCTGATGGATCCACTTGCTGATAGTGGACTTAGCCGGAGGCAAGCCCTTCCTGGGTCCAGAAGTGAGAACAAAAAGAGCATCAGCTTTCCTGATAGACTCAGTAGCGACCAAATACAACTTCAGAGCCCTGACCACATCCAGAGAATGCAGTGTCCGCTCCTTGGAATTAGCAGGATTAGTACACAATGAAGGCAAGACAATGTCCTGATTGAGATAAAAAGCAGACACAACCTTAGGCAAGAAATCTGGCTTAAGCCAAAACACCACCTTATCCTGATGCCTCTCAAAATAAGGAGGTTTGATGGAAAGCGCCGCCAGCTCAGAAACTCGCCTTACAGAAGTGATAGCCACCAAAAAGGCCAGATTCAAGTCCCAGACTGGTAGCATAGGCTTACGAGGTGGACGCACATGAGTAACGCCCTGGAAAAAAGTTTTAACCAACCGGTGGTTGGCAAAGGATCTTTGGAAAAAAATTGCCAGAGCTGTAACATGGCATTTGAGGGTACTTAGTTGAAGGCCAGAATCCAAACCATGTTGCAAAAATTCCAGAATCCTGGGAATGGAAAAAACCCGACAGGGAAGAGACTTGGACTCTCACCAGGCAATGTAAGCATGCCAGACCATGTAACAGATAAAGGATGAGGACTTCTTCGTAGCCCGAAACATGGTATCCACAACAGAGGCAGGCAACCTCTTCTCTGTCAAGATGTATGTTTCAGCAGCCAAGCCGTTAAAGCCAGCATTTGTAAATTGGGATGGCACAGTTGTCCCTGAGTGAGAAGATCAGGATCCCTGGGCAAGACGTACTGGTCTACTACCAATTGCACGACATCTGCAAACCACACCCTTCTTGGCCAACAGGGGGCCACTAGGATGGCTGGCACCCCCTCCTGGGCAATCTTGCGCATGACCCTGCCCAGTAGAGGGAACGGAGGGAACACATAGGGAAGCCGAAACTCCGTCCAAGGCATTGCCAGTGCATCCTTGGCGAAGGCCAGAGGATCCTGTGACAGGGAGACAAACCTGGGAAGTTTGTGATTTTGACGGGACGCAAACAGGTCCACATCCGGCTGACCCCAGCGGTGAAACAGGGAGAGAAACACCTGGTAGTTGAGGGACCATTCCCCCAGACGAGACGTCCCCCTGCTCAGGATTCCACCACCTGGTTCTCCACCCCCGGAATGTATACCGCCGAAATGCAGGAGACATTCTATTCCGCCCAAGACAGTATCAGGGACACTTCCTTGAGGGCTCGCTTGCTCCGAGTCCCTCCCTGATGGTTGATGTAGGCAACCGCCGTCCGATTGTCTGAACGGATCTGAACAGCCCGACCCCGAAGGTGTGTGGTCAGGTGGGACAGAACCAACCTGATCACCCTCAGTTCCAGGACATTGATGGGAGCATGGGCCTCCTGGGGGCCCCAACGACCCTGGAATTGCAGGGACTTCCAAAAGCCCCCCCAGCCCATCCGACTGGCATCCGTGGTGACCTTCTCCCAGCACGGGGGCAGGAAGGTCCTGCCCACCAGAAGATTCCTTGAGTCCAGCCACCACGATAGGGACTGCCTGGCCAGGGGAGACCGAGCAAATTCCTGATCCAGGGACACAGGATCCCAATCCCAAACTGACAACTGAAGAGGTCTCATGCGAAACTGAGAAAAGGGGACCGCCTTGAAGCAGGACACCATCAGGCCCACCAACTGCATCCCCAGACGGATTGAGGGATGAGGACACAAGAGCAGAGCCCGTGCCTGCCTCTGAAGGCCCTCCACCTTATGCTGAGGAAGGAACACCTTGACCTGACAGGTATCCAGAGTCATGCCCCGAAAGGACCTCACCAAGGACGGGGACAGTGAGGACTTGGGAAAATTGATCACCCAGCCGAAGGACTCCAGAGTGGAGATCACCGCCTGGGTGTCCTGTTCGGCCTGATGAAAGGACTGAGCCACAATGAGGATGTCGTCCAGGTAGGGAAGGATGCGAATGCCCCGGGTTCGCAGCAGAGCTATCACTCCGGCCAGTACCTTGGTGAACACCCAAGGCGCCGAGGTGATACCGAATGGTAAGGCCACAAACTGGTAATGCTGATCCTCCAGCATGAACCTCAGAAATCTCTGATGACCTGGGAAGATAGGCACATGAAGATAAGCATCTTTGATGTCCACGGTGGTCATGAAGTCGCCCGGGCGAAGGGTACCGACAGCAGAGCATAGCGTCTCCATGCAAAAATGTTTGAAACTGACAAACTCGTTGAGGCCCTTCAAGTCCAGAATGGGCCTGAGAGCTGTCCTTTTTGGGGACCATGAGGAGATTGGAATAGTACCCCTGACCCTGTTCCTGATGGGGCACTGGACAAACGACTCCTAACTCCAGCAGGCATTGAATCGCCGAAAGTAACCCTTGAGCTGACAGGGGGTTTAAAGTCATCTGGGATCTAATGAATCCTGGGGGCGGCCAGGCTGCAAACTCTATCTTGTAACCGGAGGACACCACCTCCTGAATCCACCGGTCTGAAACGTGTAGCCTCCAAGACGTGAGCAAAGAGCCGAAGCCGCCCCCCCAACCGGATGGGTGAGGGCGCCCCCTCATGCCTGGGGGGCCTTGGGAGGAGGTTTCGGCTTGGAACCCTAAGAGAGACCGGGACGTCCACGGGATCTGCCACGGCCCCAAGACTCTCTGCGGCTACCTAAGAGGAGGGAGCCACAACCTCCTCTGGAAGAACGAAGGGAGGGGAGGGAGACGGAGGTCCCCCGAAAAGGCCGGGGCTGCCTCCTACGCTGAGGCAGCCTAACATCCTTGGCCAAAACATCAAGACGCTCACCAAAGAGCCGCAGCCCCGCAAAGAGGAGCCCAGTGAGAGCCTTCTTAGCAGCAGCAGCAGCAGCTGCCCACTGACGTAACCAAACAGAGCGGCGCATAGCCACCAAAAGTGGTGTTCGACCGCCCAGCCTCACAGCATCATCCATGGCAGTAAGGATAAAAGCAACAAAATCGGAGCAAAGCAAGAGGGACCTATAATCCTCCCCCCTCTTACCAGCCCTAGCGCCATCACAGAGACGCTTGAGCAGTTTCTTAAGGGCAATAGCAGTAATGGCAGCAGCACAGGCCAGTCCTCGCTGTCCTTCAGAGTGGTAGTGTCAGGAGAAGGCATGACCGAAGTATTAGACCAACGCTTTACTATATCAGCCGGAAAGGGATACCTCCCTTCCAATCCCTTGGGCACAGCGGCCAGCCTGTTAGGAAGTCCCCACTCCCTAAGCACCATAGAAGTTAAATGGCCCTGCTCAGGAAAATCCAGAGGCTGTTTACCAGGACGATAGAGCTCACCCTGCTCTTAGCCACCTCAGGTGGAGCAATGTGCAAGATTTCAAAAATTTGGCACAGCAGATTATCAGTGTCCTCAGGGTACCATGATTCCTCCCCGGACGCAGACCCAGGGTCACTAATGCAACCCTCCTGCTGGTCCCCAAAAGAGTCAGAGTCCTGGAACAGTTCCCCCTCCTTTAGGGAATAAAGTTCATCAGTGGCATCGAACTCCTCATACTCCTCTGTGGAGCGTGAGGGAGTGGAAGTCAGGTGCCGCTTCTTGCCCGAGGCCTTCCTAGGAATAGGCCCGGCAAGCTGCTTCTCAATGTTGGCCACACAAAGTGGCAGATCAGACTGTGACCCCCTGCTAGCATCCCCCTCACTGGGAGCTAATTGCAGCAGTGGGGGGGTAGCTGATGCCGAAGGGGGCGCAGAGCTGGGAAGCGATGCAGGCAAACCAAGCTGGAGCGCAAGGACACTTTGAGCGCACGGCACCCCCACCGTGACATCATTGCTAATAGGGGATAGCCTGCACATGGAACACAGCCGGGATTGCCCCGAAGGACCCCCGAACATGCTATCCCCAGAAGTCTCCATATGGTGATTAACACAGGCGCAATAGGCAGCGCTGGGTCCAAGGCTAATACAAAAGCCACCCGAGATACCCTCCCACGGGATGTCCTCAGCTAAGCAAATATGGGTGGGGGGATGAGGGGGAGGAAGGAGTAGAGCCGGGAGAAACCACAACCCACTGGTATCCCGCCTGAAAGACATAAGTAAAAACGACACATGAGCATCCCACAGCACATGCCCCACGAGACCAATAAAAAAAACCCACAACACCACTCGCCGTTACCACCCGCCCCCCCCCCCGAACAAAGTCAGAGAGGGGGGGTAGAGACAGACGAGAAGACAGCGGCGAGTATCCCGGCCTGAAGGGGGGGGGGGGGCTGAAGGAAAAGAAAGGGACAGTGTCCCCAAAAACCACTCACCCCCTCAGAAGCCAGGACAGGAACTCCGCATCCCTAGTAGGCTTACCATAAAGCCTATGGCCGGCTACCCTTTGTGGAACAGGGTCTGCGGCTTGGAGCTACGCCCCAGGAGCACTTGACCCTAATGCTCTTCCACCCTCACCCGATCTGTCAGCCAAGGCTGGGAGGCAGTGAGGGTCCAGAAACGGGTGGAAATAGACTTGCAGGGGCGCAGGCTTGGTTGCCCCGCTCACCTGCGCAAGAGAGAGACATCTTCCAACTTCGCAGTTTCACTGCAGAGGAAACATTGGGAACTCTATGGTTAATCCGGTTTTTATAGGGGGCCGGGAGATGCCACAGCTTTCTGCAGTACCAATGCGCCACCTTGTGGCGGAATAACCCAACTGTTATGAATAGCGAAGCGGGCCGTGCCATGCAATAAAGAAAAAATTAATTTTAGATGCTGGGGAATCGTTTTTTTAAAGTGGACCAACACCCACGGGTGATCGGCCCGGGAATCTATAAGATTCCCGGGCCGATCACCCCCCACCCCGCGGGACATCCGAGATCGGGATGTCCCGCGGGGTGAAACCCCCCCAAACTCCTTACCTTATCTCGCGCTCCTGTAGGCGTGCGCGTGCCCGCGCCGGCCGTCTGCGAATGGCCGGCGGGGGCGCGCGCGCCGAAAGTGACGCGAGGGAGGCGGCGGCGGCGGCTGCCGCTTAGACGTTCCTGATCCTCGCTTGTACGTCGGCGCTGGGAGCGGGGAGAGGTGAGTTTTTCGGGGGTTTAGGGGGGGTCTCACACAGCGGGGCACCCCGATCGGGGGTGCCCCACCGAAGTGGACCAAGACCCAGGATAGTCAAAATCCTGGGTGTTGGTCCACTTTAAGGGTTTTGGGCTTTTCAATAAATCATGCTGAAGGTCCGGTTTAAGAAATTATCCTTGTTCTTTCTCATCATGGACTTTCCAAGACCCTGTCCAGGCGAGTTTCACAATGCAGGGCATCCCCACTTTCCCTTGGGAGAGGTTTTAGGCAGAACTAGGTCTGGTTTTGGTAATCTTTAAAATGACGCTCCAATCAAATAAGACTGGAGAGTCACTCTGTAGGGCACCTAGCTGCATTTTCAGGTTACCTCTAATCTGGGAAGGGCTTCTGTCCTCAAGCCTAACTGAATGGCTGGGCACTGGAGCGTCTCAACTAAAAGGAAGCTGGGGATGCAACCACAGGTAGCACAAATGCCAGCACGAGTCCCGGTAAAGGGGAGTTTTACACAGTGGGACAATTTGACTGGAGGGTCACTGAATAAGGCACCGGGGGGGGGTTATACCTGTCACACGCCACATATCCATGCTGATGCCCATATCACAGTTACTCAGCTACTTCTGTGAGTGTGTGTTCCCATAAGGGGCTGGCAGGGCAGGTGGCTGCACAGCACTGTGAAGCAGGTCATTCCTAAATCCGACACCAACCCTGCTACCCTTCTTAGTGACCCCTATTTCAAGCAGGACAATACCCACCCAAATCTTTTAGATTCCAGTGCCAGAAGCCGGGATGTCCCACTGTGCAAAACCCTCCTTGGTCTCTGTAAACACCACTCATTCCCATTCTCCAAATGGCTCTCATTGTTATCAATGGGAAGCGCACGCTGCTGCATTCCCTGCAGCGCGCAGGCAGTCCCCAGCTATTCAGATAGGATTCAGGCTGGAAAGGGAGCATGCACGCCACTGGGATATGGCAGTGCCAGCTCCCCATTGCAGTCATTGAGACACATTTACCGAATGACACAGTCATGGTAGACAGCTCTCACTGTACGAGAGTCCGTGCATGCGCTGTGGGAACAAGAAAGATGCGAGTGAATAGTGACGCTCTAAAGGGGTCTCACACAGCGTGCATCCCAATCTGGCATGCCCAGATGGGGAACGAAACTAAAATCTCAGGTTTTAGTTGCTTTAACTGGAGGGCGACTTTAAAGAGGAGCAAAACAGATATCACACGGCTCTAGTCTAGACCCTTGTGATCCCTTATCCTAAGGGGTTATGGCGATTTGGGATATTTCGCAGTTTGTAAACTCCCAATTTTATCTGTATAATCACCTTGATCCCAAGCCGCTGGCAGCATCCACCCCAATGCCGCTGGCAGCATCCATACTCCGTACACTTGCCATACTCGGCAGACTAATGTCTGTCTGCGGCAAAACTTTGCTACAGCTGCCAATTAAGGTTCAAGGCAAGTTTACAGTAAAACTAAGGGGTTTCACACTGCAGGGCTAAATCTCTTAAAGAGGATCCTCTCATTTAAAAGGGTTTTGTTCCACACAATAAATGGCTCAGAATGGCTCGAATGGCAGAGGTTGTCTTTGAGCGACATGTCAGATCTGCTGCAGAGCAATGAATAAAGAAGTGGCAACATGTTATAGGTTGTATAACAGCTATAAAGCAAATATCTAGCAGAATGTAAGGCTCCTGTGCTGTAACAAGGGATGATCAAGGCAAACCAATAGCATACCTGTAGACCATTTCATTTGGCGCAGTTTCATCGAAGGCATAGTCAAATCGGAAGGTTTGGTTTTCTAGGAATCTTGTGAGATCCACTTTCTGTTTGGGCTCATGGACCATTACTACATCCTTACTGGGAATCGTGATGACATCGAGGTCTTTCACAGTGGTTTCTAAAATGTAAATGCAACAGTGCGCTGTCACAGCCAACATATAAAAATTACCTATCATGGGTATACAAACACCCAGGGCTATCTGCTGTGATGCCATGTCTGCTAAGTGATGTGACCCAGTCCCAACCCTTTACTCATAACCACACAGTGGACACAGTAGGACATTGGAGATGAGGCAGTATGGAGGACAGGGGAATACCATGGGCCTCACAGCAAATGGCCTCAATGAATTGCTGTATCGTGTGTGGCAGTATTTCCCAACCCTCTTCTCAAGAACCACCAATGGGTCAGGTTTTGCAGATATCCACATAGATACACAGGTAACTGGTGCAGCAGCAGAGCTTTAGACCCAGCTATGTGGAGATCCACAAGACATGGCCTGTTGGCGGCTCTTGCGGAGGAGGGTCGAGGAATACTGCTGTATGACAAAAAAAAAAATTGACAATATATTTTAATTGGCCCTAAAACTTTCCTGGGTTACAAGGTTGTTGAGTTCTCCACAGCACTTACCTTTTTTATTGAGTGGACGCTTTCGTACACAAACACATATCCGATGCTCATCAATCTGCAAGAATCAGCAACATATTAGGAAGAAGCATGTTTCAGAGAAGGGTTCTAAGTCATTCTGCAGGCAAAAATAAAAAAATGCTGCGCTCATCTTGAATCCCCCTGGAGACAATCGCTGCTATTCCAGATTGCTAACTCCAGACTAACTTACCAGAACACCCAATCCCAGTCCCGCGCAGCCGCCGAAAAAGTCCAACGCTTGCTCCAATTCAACACCTGAAGGACCGCCCCCCATGCCATTCATCACAGACACTATGGCACGTCACCCTCTGCTGCCATTAATGGAGGGGGTCCGTCCATCAGATATTGATGAACACAAGCCGTTTCAAGATTCATAATCAGAGCACTTTGCGCTGATGTTGCGGGAATGCTCAGCACTTTGCATATTGTCAAATAAGAGCACAGTGGGATCCTGGGAATAGTGGAGTTTCATACTGTGGGGCAGATTTCTGCTGAAACCAAAAGAACATTAGGCCCAGTTTTGATACGCTTAAAAAAGCAAAAAAGAGACCTAAAAATTGACAAACGACACTCCCTATGATTCAAGCAAAATCTATGTTAACAACAATTGGCCACTTAGTTCATACGGTTGAAAAAATAAAAAACTTGTCCATCATGTTCACAGGGTTGGGGAAAGTTATTTTCATGTATTTTTTAAATGTAACTGATAGCAGCTAATAGTAAACTATTAATGTTACTTTCTTCTAAATAAGCATCTAATCCTTTTTTGAAGCCGTCAGCTGTTGATGTTGTGACAAGCTTCTGTGAGAGGCTATTCCAAAGATTTATATTTCTGGTAAAAAAAAATTTTACGGTAAAAAAATGATTGTCATCTCCGGAGATTGAATCTTTTTGTTTTTTTTTCAAGCAGATGGAATGGGAACTTGTCTTTAGAAAGAATTTTTAATTTTTCCCCATGCTTTTTGTATTGGCCATTTATATATTTATAAAACTTAATCATGTCCCCCCTCAGACATCTTCTCAAGACTAAACTGTTTTAATTTGTGTAATATTTCATCATAACCAAGATATTTATTTTATTTGATTGGTGGCTCTCCTCTGCACCCTTTCCAAAATTGGGGCATCCTTTTTATGAACGGGTGTCCAGACCTGGACAGCATATTCCAGGTGAGGGCGCACCAGTGCCTGTAAAGAGGAAATATTACGTCCCTGTCTTGCGATTCCATGCCTCATTTAATGCATGAGAATATCTTGGTCACCTTAGAAGCAGAATTTTGGCATTGCATGCTGTTATTTAGCCTGTGGTCTAGCAGAAATTCCAGATCCTTCTCAATTAGCGACTCTTCCAGTTTTACTCCCCCCAAAGACATATGTGGCCTTCAGGTTATTAGACCCCAAGTACATCACTTTACACTTGTCCACATTGAACTTCATTTTTCCAAGTGGATGCCCAAACATTCAAAGTGTCCATGCCAGCCTGAAGCTTGTGAACATCTTCAGTAGGACTTGTCTTAACCTTGGAACTGTTAAAATCCAAACAGCAACCAATTATCGCAAATACTGTTTTTCTCAAGCCTGTGAAGGTCCTCATTCATCTAGATCAGGGTTTCCCAACCCGTTTTCCTGAGGTACGACTACCCATTTCGCAATACTGGCCCAACAATGCAAGCTCTTCTGCCAGCAATGCAGTCATCCCAGGATGTTCCACTCCTGCGGCTTGTTGACTTGGTCACTTGTCACATTCTATCGTAGCAGCAACTTGTCCACAGTGCTTCATGTCACCCTACATTATAGCCTGAGCACTCTGAGCACCACCAGAGGCGAGTCCCCGAGCACCACCAGAGGCGAGTCCCCGAGCACCACCAGAGGCGAGTCCCCGAGCACCACCAGAGGCGAGTCCCCGAGCACCACCAGAGGCGAGTCCCCGAGCACCACCAGAGGCGAGTCCCCGAGCACCACCAGAGGCGAGTCCCCGAGCACCACCAGAGGCGAGTCCCCGAGCACCACCAGAGGCGAGTCCCCGAGCACCACCAGAGGCGAGTCCCCGAGCACCACCAGAGGCGAGTCCCCGAGCACCACCAGAGGCGAGTCCCCGAGCACCACCAGAGGCGAGTCCCCGAGCACCACCAGAGGCGAGTCCCCGAGCACCACCAGAGGCGAGTCCCCGAGCACCACCAGAGGCGAGTCCACCAGAGTGTGTCATTTCACAAAACCTAGATACTTCGCTAGCGGATTCTAGGCTGTGAACAATGATAACAAGCAATAAAAAACTTCTCTCTCGCTAAATATATAAATATATATATATATTTATTTTTATTTCTCATAGCACCAAGCGTGCTTCCGTCAATGGTATCTTCCCAAGTCCCTTAAGACTTACAGGATCTGCTGTTGTTAAAGGCCGGTAGTCCAAACTTCCTCTGAAATCTTTGATCATACACATAATTTCATAGTTTGGATTTGTAGCATCAACATCCTACATAAAGAAACAAAATAGGTTACTAAAACAACATATGATATATTACAATAATATTTTAACCAAATTGTGGACTGTAAAACATTTTTTTCTCTATTTGCTGCCAGTAGCCAGCAGGTGGCATCCCAGACCCAGCTTTACCATTACACCAATTCCAATTCTATGCTGTTCATATTAATGCCCAGAGCCTGGCACAGGGGAGGGGCCGCTCCCTCTGGCTGTAGACACCTGTGCCCAGCAATTAATATAGGCTGGATGCAGGCATTGGCCAGAGGGTTGCTGCCGCACTGGATCTGTAAGTATAACAGGTGAACAAGGGGTTTCACACAGGGATTTGTTTCTCTTATAACCAGTGACAGCAGGAGACCTACACGTGTGCAATGTATGGAATGAATTTACTCACCAGAGCTCTTTTCTCTCGAAGTTCCTGCTGCTGTAACCGTCTTCTTTCCCTCTTCTCCTGCAACTTTTCAACTTCTTTTACACAGTTGGACTTTCTCCTTGCTTGTTGGAGGAAGGAACAAAAAAAAGGTTAACTTTATGCATTCCTTTCCCATCAGTGCTGCTACAAAATCCTAAATATCAAACTATCCAGGGATTTGTAATCATGTTCCAGCAGAGTCCTTAAACTGGACCTTCACCCTGAATAAGAGTCTATCTTATATGTCTCCCCCCCGCCCTGTACATACAGATTGCCCGTGTTAACCATCCTATTTGCACCTAGTGCATTTTTTGAGCTTTTAAACATCCAAGATGGCGGCCCATGGAGTCTCAGGCTGTCTGAGACCGTCCATGGGAGTCTCAGGCGCTGCCATCTTGCCTCAGAAGCATCACATGCTGAGGAGAGGGGGGCAGAAGTGCAGGGGGGCAGGTTATAGAAATGCTCTGCACAGGCAGAGCTGAGCTGGGGTCAGGGAAAGGACAGCAATCCCAGAATGCAGAGCGGCACAGTCAGAAGACACTTCCTGCCATCTTGGATGTTTAAAAGCTCATGACATGCAGTAGATGCAGAGAGGATGTGAGCAATCTATGTACAGGGTGTGGGAAACATAAGATAGGCTCTTATTCAGGGTGAAGGTCCGCTTTAAGTAAAAAAAAAAAAAAAAAAAAAAAAAAAAAAAAAAAAGGATTATATATAAATCCAGGAGGAACCAGGATCTGTGCTTTACTTCAATGAGCAGGTTGCTGCTGCAGATGTAACCCGGGAGTAGGTGACTATGCGGGCTCTGAGCTGGGGGGTTAGGAAGTAACCAACACTGAAGTTATGCTGAATGGGGATGCCTTACAGGAGTTAGGGGCCAAAAGTCTTTTTTTTTTTTTTTTTTTTTTTACTTCTTTTGGTCCTCCATTTTTAACCCACTAATGTGACTGAGCAACAGGAAGTATGGAGCCGGTTTCTTATTAGATTTTAGTGTTTCTTTAAAGTGGAACAAAACCCACCAGCAGCTGCCTTTTCCTTGGGGCATCCCAAAATCGGGAAGCACCGTTGTTTGAAACCCCCAAGACACCCGTAAAAACCTTCCATGCTCCAATGGCACATGCGCAGGCTCCTATCCAATGGGAGCTGCCTGCCATGACTATGCCATTGAGCAGGCAGCTCTCACTGTCTTGAATGGGGAGCGCTGGTGGAGATACAGCAGCACTGCAGAGAGCTGGGGTGGGAGCGCAAACGAGACCGGGGATAGGGCAGCGCGTGCCCCCTATTCATTCCAATCCGAGCCCTCTGCAGAAAGGCAGTAAAAGGGCTCCAATTGGAGGAGAGCCTATGCATGCACCACTGGAGCAGGGAAAGGCGAGTTTTAGTGGGCTTTCTGGGCGGTTTTCATACAGCAGGGCATCCTGATTGGGAACAAAACCTGGGAAAATTCAAATTCCCAGGTTTTGTTCAGCTTTAAGATAACAGAAATTGACCTTGGTGGACACCTATGTGCACGAGCGATACCAAAAAAAATTTGGCGGTACGTAATCATGCATATAACACGGAGTAACATTGTGGTAACACATGCAGCCAGTAAGTAAGTGCCGGGTAATGCGCATACAATGAATGGCCCATTACAGTGATGAGAATGGTATCTGTACTATGAGGTCACTTAAAAAGGAATTGTCCAGGATTAAACACAAAACACACAAAAGCTATACTTATATTTTGTCCCCCACAGCTCTTTAGTTTGGTGTTTTAAAGCTCACCCATTACCCACATCATGCATGGGAACAACCACTGCCTGCAAAATGGAAGTTCACCCCCCTCCATTCACTGTAATGGACAGGGTGGAGCGGGTGATACTGAGGCTTAGAGTGGACCTTCAGCATCATTTAATAAAAAGCCCAAACCCTTAAAAACTATTCCTCATCATCTAAAAATACAATTCTGTGATTACTCACCTGTAGAATTGGTATTATGAGTATACAGTACGTCCTGCTCCAAATATAATACTTACAATCGGGTTATACTCCGCCAGATGGCGCTGGACTGCAGAGACATCGAAAATAGGCTGCTCCCGGCCCCTCAAATACCCACAAATCCCCAGCATTGAAAAGCAGTTAACAAGAAGCCGGGAGAATTAATCCACCCAAACTATCAACAATAACAATGATAACAATCACCATACAGGGGATCCAAGAAAATGCAAAACCAAGGGTGGGTTGGAGCAGGACGTACTGTATACTCATAATACCAATTCTACAGGTGAGTAATCACAGAATTGTATTATTCTTAGTATACAGTACGTCCTGCTCCAAATATAATACTTACAATCGGGACATCCAATAGCAGTGTCCATAAAGCAGGGTGAGATCCCCAAGAAAAAAGACAGCAGCAGACAGTTTAAACCACTGCCGCCTGCAGAACCTTTCGGCCAAAACCAGCATCAGCTTAGGCCCTAACATCAACCTTGTAAAACTTTGAAAAAGGTTTGAACAGAAGACCAAGTAGCGGCCTTGCAAACTTGTTCAACAGAAGCCTGGTGCTGAAAAGCCCAAGAGGCACCAATAGCACGAGTGGAATGAGCAGTAAGGCGGAAGGGAGGATTCTTCCCCTTAGCAGAGTAGGCCTGAATCACAGCCTGACGAATCCATTTGCTGATAGTAGACTTGGCAGGAGCCAAACCCTTCCTAGGTCCAGAGGGACCACAAAAAGAGCTTCAGTTTTCCTGAAAGGTGCAGTAGCCACCAGATAGTACTTCAGACACCTAACCACATCCAAAGAGTGCAAAAACCTCTCCTTAGCATTGCTAGGATTAGGGCACAAAGAAGCAAGAACAATATCCTGATTCAAATGAAAGACAGACACTACCTTATGCAGAAAGTCAGGTTTGAAACGAAACACCACCTTGTCCTGGTGTCTCTCATAGTAGGGGGGCTGAATGGAAAGCGCCGCCAACTCAGACACACGCCTGACAGAAGTGATAGCCACCAGAAACACAACCTTGAGCGTAAGAATGGCCAAGGCAGCATCCTGCACAGGTTCAAAGGGAGCACCCTGCAAGGCTGACAGAACCAAGTTCAGATCCCAAACAGGCACCATAAGCTTACGTGGGGGGCGCACATGAGTGACCCCCTGGAAAAAAGTCCTGATCAGAGGGTGCTGAGCAAAGGACCTCTGGAAGAAAATAGCCAGGGCCGAAACCTGACCCTTCAGAGTACTGAGTTGGAGCCCCATCTCCAACCCATGCTGCAGGAACTCCAGAAACCTGGGAATAGAGAACACACGACAGGGAAGAGACTTAGACTCACACCAGTCAATGTAGGCACGCCAAGCCCTGAAATAAATGGAAGAGGAAGACTTCTTCCTAGCTTTAATCAAAGTATCCACAACCGAGGGAGACAGCCCCTTCTCCATCAAGATGGAGGTTTCAGCAGCCAAGCCGTCAAAGTTTGTAAATTGGGATGGCGTAGTGAGCCCTGAGTGAGCAGATCTGGCACCAAGGGCAGAGCGTACTGATCTACTGCCAGCTGTACCACGTCTGCGAACCACACTCTTCTTGGCCACCTGGGGGCCACCAGAATTGCTGGCACCCCTTCCAGAGCAATCTTGCGCAGAACTCTGCCCAGCAGGGGGATTGGACTGAAAGTCCTGCCATGACATTGCTAGCGCATCCGAGGTCAAGGCCAGAGGATCCCGCGAGAGAGAGACAAAAGCTGGGAGCTTGTGATTGTGGTGGGACGCAAACAGATCCACATCTGGTTGGCGCCGACGGTGACACAGAGATTGAAACACCCTGCTGCATAGGGACCATTCTCCCTGGCGAGAGGTCCCCCTGCTCAGAGAGTCCGCCAGGCGATTTTCCACCCCTGGGATGTACACAGCTGATATGCAGGGGACATTGGCCTCCACCCAAGTCAGGATCAGAGACGCTTCCTGGAGGGCCCCCTTGCTCCGGGTCCCTCCCTGATGATTGATGTAGGCAACTGCCATCTGGTTGTCCGAGCGCACCTGAACAGGCAGGCCCCGAAGGTGAGTAGTCAAGTGAGCCAGAACTAGCCTGATCGCCCGCAGCTCCAGGACCTTGATAGGTGTGTGGGCCTCCTGAGGGCCCCACCTCCCCTGGAACCGCAGGGACTTCCAGAACCCCCCCCCCAACCTGACAGACTGGCATCCGTGTTGACCGTCTCCCAGGAAGGGGCAAGAAAGGATCTGCCCCCCAACAGGTTCCTTGACTCCATCCACCACGAGAGGGACCTCCTGACCAGGGGGGAGAGCACACAGACCCTGTCCAGGGACGCTGGGTCCTTGTCCCATACTGACAATAGGTGAAGTTGCAGAGGCCTCAAGTGGAACTGAGCATAAGGGACCGCTTCCAAGCATACCACCATTAGGCACACCAGCTGCATCCCCTGCCTGATTGAGGGATGGGGACAAGCTAGGAGGGACTGAGCCTGTGCAATCAGACTGTCCACCTTCTGTTGAGGAAGGAAGATCCTTGCCTGAACTGTATCCAGATTCATTCCTAGGAATGGAGTTACCAAGGAAGGGGACAGTGAGGACTTGGGGTGGTTGATCACCCATCCAAATGACTCCAGAATGGGCACCACCAGCTGAGTATCCAACTCTGCCTGCTGTAGAGATTGGGAAGTGAGGAGAATGTCGTCCAGATATGGAAGCACGTGGATGCCCTGACATCTGAGCAGGGACATCACACGAGCCAGCACCTTGGTGAAGACCCTGGGAGCTGAAGTGAGGCCGAAGGGCAAGGCCACAAACTGGTAGTGTTGATCCATCAGAGCGAACCTGAGGAACCTTTGATGACCTGGGAACACAGGAATATGAAGATAAGCATCTTTGATGTCTACAGAAGTCATGAAATCCCCTTGGCGCAGGGAACCGATGGCAGAGCGCAGAGTTTCCATGCGAAAGCGCCTGCCCCTGACAAACTTGTTGAGGATCTTCAAGTCCAGGATGGGCCTGACTGAACCATCTTTTTTGGGTACTGTGAATAGGTTGGAATAAAAGCCCTTGCCTTTTTCTCTGAGGTGGACCTGGCAGATGACCCCCAGCTCCAGGAAGCCTTGCACTGCTTGCACTAGCTCCTGAGCTGACACAGGGTCCTGAGGAATCCGGGATCTGATGAATCTTGGAGGGGGATCGGCAGCAAACTCCAACTGGACACTACCTCCTGAATCCACCGGTCTGAGACATGAAGCCTCTAGACGTGAGCGAAGTGCTGCAGCCGTCCCCCCACCCGGATGGGTGAGGGTGCCCCATCATGCCCGAGGGGGCTTGGGAGAGGAATTTGCTTTGGGACCCCAGGAGGAGCCAGGACGTCCAAGTCCTCTGCCTCTACCCCAGAACCCCCGGACCACAGAAAAGGAAACCCCCCTTCCCTGTCTTGCACCACGATAAGGGAAGGCGAAGGAACCCTGACCCCGAAAGGGCCGAGATTGTCGCCTGCGCTGGGGTAACCTGCCTCCCTTAGCAAAAAGGTCCAGGCGGTCCCCAAAGAGGCACAGTCCTTTAAAGGGAAACCCAGTGAGTGCCTTCTTGGCAGCGTTGTCAGCAGCCCACTGGCACAGCCAAACCGAGCAGCGTATAGCCACCACGAGGGCAGAAGTTCTGGCACACATTCTGATGAAGTCATCCAATGCTGAGAGGACAAAATTTACAAAAACATCACAACTGGAAAGTGCATTAAACACCTCACAAGGCAAATCATCAGGGGCACTATCAAGCATATTTCTGATAAGGGTTCTAGTGGCCACAGCAGTAATGGCAGAGGCACAGACCGGGCGCAGTGCCGTCCCCGCCCATGCAAAGGCGTGGGACGCCAGCTGGTTAATGCGCCGGTCCTCAGCATCCCGCAGGGTAGTAGAGTCAGGGGAATGCTTGACAGAGGTGTTAGATAGCCCTAGGATCGGGGCATCCACCTCGGGGGGAAAGGGATACTTCCTATTCCATTTTTGGAACCCCAGGAAGTTTACTGGGGCGCTCCCATTCCTTGAGCACAAGGTTATGGAAATGTGCCTGCTCAGGAAATTCCGAACGTGATTTTCCTGTATGGAAAAGCTCCCCTCTTTGCCTGGGAGCCTCAACAGGGAGAGAGATGGACAGAACCTCAAAAATCTGGGCCAATAATCTGTCAGTGTCATCCGGGGCCCAGGGGTCAGAGCCAGAATCGGCATGACCCCTTGGTCTCTCATCAGATGAGCCTGAATCAGAAAAGAGCTCCCCTTCATCAAGACGGGGTATAGCCACAAAAGATTCCAAAACTCCTCAGTTCCCATAGGGAAAAATACAATTCTGTGAAATGCTCACCTGTAGAATTGGTATTATATGCATACAGCACGTCCTGCTCCAGATGTAGTAATTACATGTGGGTAATCCTCCGCCGCCGTGCACTGCAGACATGTAGAAAACAAGCTCCTCCCGGCCCTACATATACCGAGGGACCTCCCACAAATCCCCAGCATTGAAAAGCAGTGAGAAGGAGAAGCCAGGAGAAACCAACCACCCAAAACTGGCAATAATAACAATGATAACAATCACCAAACAGGGGATCCAGAACAACGTGAAACCAGGGTGGGGTGGAGCAGGACGTGCTGTATGCATATAATACCAATTCTACAGGTGAGTATTTCACAGAATTGTATTATTCTAAGCATACAGCACGTCCTGCTCCAGATGTAGTAATTACATGTGGGACATCCAATAGCAGTGTCCGTAAAGTAGGGTGGGATCCCCAAGAGAAAAAGGCAACAGCAAGCAGTTTAAACTACTGCCGCCTGCAAAACCTTGCGGCCAAACACAGCATCAGCTGAGGCCCTAACATCAACCTTGTAAAACTTTGTAAAGGTATGAACGGAAGACCAAGTAGCGGCCTTGCAAACTTGTTCCACAGAGGCCTGGTGCTGAAAAGCCCAAGAAGCCCCAACAGCTCGAGTAGAATGAGCAGTAAGACGAAAGGGGGGAGTCTTCCCCTTAGTAGAATAGGCTTGAACCACAGCCTGACGAATCCATTTACTGATAGTAGACTTGGTGGGAGCCAAACCCTTCCTAGGCCCGTGAGGCACAACGAAGAGAGCATCCGTCTTGCTGAAAGCCTTAGTGATAACTAGGTAATACTTGACACACCTAACCACATCCAAGGAATGCAAAACCCTCTCCTTAGGGTTACTAGGATTAGGGCACAAGGAAGGAAGTACAATATCCTGATTCAAATGAAATGCAGACACAACTTTAGGCAGAAAGTCTGGCTTGAAGCGGAACACCACCTTATCCTGGTGTCTCTCATAGTAGGGAGGCTGAATAGATAAAGCAGCCAACTCAGACACACGCCTAACAGAAGTGATAGCTACCAGAAAGACAACCTTGAGCGTGAGAACAGCGAGAGCAGCCTCCTGAATAGGCTCAAAAGGAGCACCCTGGAGGGCCGACAAAACCAAGTTTAAATCCCAAACAGGAACCATAGGTTTCCAAGGGGGACGCACGTGAGTGACCCCCTGAAAGAAGGTCTTGATAAGGGGATGCTGGGCAAAGGTCTTCTGAAAGAAGATAGACAGGGCCAAAACCTGGCCCTTCAGAGTACTAAGCTTAAGACCTAAGTCTAGACCATGTTGTAAAAACTCCAGCAGCCTAGAGACTAAGAATTCCCGGCAGGGAAGGGACCTGGACTCACACCAGTCAATGTAAGAACGCCAAACTCTATAATAGATAGCAGAAGTAGTCTTTTTCCTGGCTTGCACCATAGTAGCCACTACAGACACAGACAAACCCTTTTCCATCAGGATGGAGATTTCAATAGCCAAGCCGTCAAAGCCAGAGTTAGTAAATTGGGATGGCGTAGCGACCCTTGAGTTAGAAGATCTGGCAACCTTGGCAGATCGTACTGATCTACTGCCATTTGAACCACGTCTGCGAACCACACTCTTCTTGGCCACCTTGGGGCCACCAGAATCGCGGGAACTCCTTCCAGAGTGATCTTGCGCAGAACTCTGCCCAGAAGGGGAATTGGTGGAAACACATACAGGAGCCGAAACTCCCTCCAAGACATTGACAGGGCATCCGTGGCCAGAGCCAGAGGATCCTGAGACAGGGATACAAAGCTCGGTAGCTTGTGATTGTGACGGGACGCAAACAGATCCACGTCTGGCACACCCCAACGGTGACACAGGGACTGAAATACCCTGTTGCAGAGGGACCATTCCCCCTGACGAGACGACCCCCTGCTCAGAGCATCTGCTAGCAGGTTCTCCGCCCCCGGAATGTAGACAGCCGAGATGCATTGGACATTGGCCTCCGCCCATGTTAGAATCAGAGATACCTCCTGGAGAGCCCCCTTGCTCCGGGTTCCTCCCTGATGATTGATGTAGGCCACCGCCGCTCTGTTGTCTGAGCGTACCTGAACCGCCAGACCCTTCAGGTACTGGGTCAATTGTTCCAGCACCAATCTGACCGCCCTGAGTTCCAAGACATTGATAGGTAGATGGGCCTCCTGAGGGCCCCACCTCCCCTGAAAGCGCAGGGACTTCCAGAATCCCCCCCAGCCCGACAGACTGGCATCCGTTGTGACCGTCTCCCAGGAGGGAGCCAGGAAGGATCTGCCCCTTGTCAAGTTCCTGTGGTCCAGCCACCATGCAAGGGATTGTCTGACCGAGGGGGGAAGCACCCAGATCTCGTCCAAGGACGCTGGGTCCTTGTTCCAAACTGACAGAAGGTGAAGCTGCAGAGTTCTCAAATGGAACTGGGCAAAGGGCATCGCCTCGAAGCTTGCCACCATCGAGCCCACCAACTGCATTCCCTGCCAGATGGAGGGATGAGGGCTCGAAAGCAGGGACCTCGCCTGCGTTGTCAGAGCTTCCACCTTCTGTGGAGGAAGGAATATCCTTGACTGAATTGTATCCAGAATCATCCCCAGGAACGGGGTCAATGAGGAGGGGGACAGAGAGGACTTTGGGTAATTGATCACCCAGCCGAATGACTCCAGGGTGGACACTACCAACCGAGTGTCTCGCTCTGCCTGCCGCAGAGACCGAGAGGTGATGAGTATATGGTCCAGGTAGGGCAACACGCGTATGCCCCTTAGTCTTAACAGTGACATCACCCCTGCCAGCACCTTGGTGAACACCCTGGGAGCCTACGTAAGGCCGAATGGCAGGGTCACGAACTGGTAATGCTGATCCAGCAGCGCAAATCTGTGAAACCTTTGGTGTCCTGGAAACACCGGAACGTGCAGGTAAGCGTCCTTGATGTCCACAGATGTCATGAAGCCCCCTGGGCGCAACGAGGCAATGGCCGAGCGCAAAGTTTCCATACGAAAATGTTTGTTTCTGACAAATCTGTTTAGGATTTTTAAATCCAGAATGGGTCTGACTGACCCGTCCTCTTTGGGTACCGTGAAAAGGTTGGAATAAAACCCCATGCCCCTGTCTCTTAAGGAGACCTTGCAAATGACCTCTAGATCCAGAAGGTCCTGCACAGCCAGCATCAAGACCCGAGCCGAGGCAGGGTCCTGTGGGATCCGGGACCCGACGAACCTGGTAGGGGGCCGTACAGCAAATTCTATCTTGTAACCGGAGGACACTACCTCCTGAATCCACGGGTCTGAGACGTGGCGTCTCCAGACATGCTCGAAGTGCTGTAGACGTCTCCCCACCCTGATGGGCGAGGGCGCCCCTTCATGCCTGGGGGGTCTTGGGAGGGGCTTTGGGCTTGGGCCCCCAGGAGGAACTGGGACGGTGTCCTCTGTTCTTGTTCCAGGAATCTGCGCGAGACCCAGCGAAGGACACTCCTCTACCTTGCTTAGCCCCACGGTAGGGGGTCGAGTGGGAGCTTGGGCCACGAAAGGGCCGAATCTGACGCTTGCGCTGGGGTAACTTGCCACACTTGGCAAAGATATCTAACCTTTCTCCAAACAGGCGCAGACCCTTAAATGGAAGCCCCGTAAGGGCCTTCTTGGCGACGCTATCAGCGGCCCACTGGCGCAACCAGACCGCTCGGCGTATGGCTACCACCAGAGAAGAAGATCTAGCGCTCAGCTTAATAGCATCGTCCGATGCAGATAGGATATAGTTCACAAACGTCTCACAGGTGGCCACAGCATTGGCGGCATCAGAGGGCAAGTCATCTGCCCCTTCAAGAGCAGTCTTAACCACAGTCCTGAGCGCCACCGCCGTGATGGCTAAGGTGCAAACTGGGCGGAGCGACGCTCCCCCAAATGCAAAGGCATGACATGCCAGTTGGTCAACTCGCCGATCCTCCAAATCCTGCAGCGTAGTAGTGTCGGGGGAGTGCATAATAGAGGTGTTGGACAGGCTTAGAATTGGGGCATCAACCTCGGGTGGCGATGTCCAACACTTGACCAGGTCGGCAGGAAAGGGATATTTCTTATCCACAGCTTTAGGAACCCCATGGAGTTTGCTGGGATGTTCCCATTCTTTCAGCACGAGGCTGTTAAAATGAGTTTGTTCGGGAAATTCCAACCGCACCCTAGTGGTGTGAAACAGATCACCCCTTTGCCGGGGAACCGCGGCAGGGGGAGAGAGGGATAATACATCAAAGATCTGGGTCAGCAGTCTATCAATGTCATCCGAGGACCAATGATCAGAACCAGACTCCTCCAGTCCCCTGGACTCGTCGTCGTATGACCCCGAGTCAGAGAACAGTTCCCCTTCCTCTGAGGGGGAATGTGCATAAGAAAGCAGCAAATTATCAGATTCTATAGGAAGTATAGTAGATTCAGGATTCAAGTGACGCCTCTTGGCAGTAGCCTTGCGCGCCAAGGAGCCAGCAATTAAGTTTTCCACACTAGCCAGTCTAGTGGCAAAATCAGTATGAGAATCCCCACTAGTATTGGGGGTTAGGCTCAGGCTTGGGGGAGTAGGGGAAGCGAGGCGAGGTGCGGGCCCAGCCTCGGAAGAGGTGGGAAGGCCGGCTAGCGCCTGCTGAGCACAAGGGACGCAGACCCGTGCATTGTCACCGCTGCTAGGTAAGACCCCACAAGCTACACACAGACAAGCTTGTCCCGAAGGAACCCTGTTCACAATATCCTGAGATGCCTCCATATGGTGATTATTAAGTACAATATGCCCGTAGGGATTGACGCTATAAAGCAACCCTGGATGCCCCAATGACCCGCTGGGAAGTGGGAGTGATTTTTTAATGGTCTGGACCGGGCGTTACACCGGGCCGGGAGAAGCCCCCGAAGTTCACGGTCTGAAAGACACAAGGGGAACAGGGATGTCAGAGCCAAGCGAGAAGGAGCAAAAGCTAAAGAAAAATCGCCCATGAGGGCACTTACAGAACAGCGAGGGGAGGACAGTCTTCACCACGCGCATGTGAGAAAGAAATGGCGCCAAGCGAACCTCGAAGGGCGGGCCTGAGCTGAAGATGATGCGGAACGAGCCAAACCATACCACGCCCCCCCCTCCCCGGAGAGCGCGAAGCTCGAAGCGCGTAGCCAATCAGAAAACAGTAGTTAGTAACTGAAACCAGACCGAGTGAATTACCTCAGAGACTGAACATGACAGGATAGAATACAGGAATAAACGGCGTAGCGTCCGCGAACAGAGCCGCCGTACGCGCCAAGTAAAATACAGTAAAGGCGCTGCGGCTAACGATAACCTCAATGTGAAGTGCGGCTCTGACACCCAGTAACTGTTAAGGGTTATAAGCTTACAAGTGTAATAGGGCAAGGGTAGGCCATCGTACACACAACCCCCCCCCCTCTTTTTCCCCCCACTAACGGGGGGAACTAGGGAGGAAGGTGACCCAACACTCGGGGTTCACCGCTAAACGGGGCGTGGGGCACTGATGCGGGAGGGGCATCCACTGAAGGCTCACCATTAGCCTTGACCGCCTATCCTATGGTGGGGGATTGCGGTGGAGCCTAGCTCCGTTAGCACACTAGGTGCTGCCTACCTTCACCCAACGCAGCCCAGGCTGGGAGGCAATAATTCACAATGAGGACAGGTGGAAATAGTCCCGCAGGGCCTCGGCCTGTAAAGCTCTGCTCGCCTGCGAGAGCGTGATACTTCATGTCTTCGCAGTTCCAGCACTGCAGAGAAATCTGGGGATTTGTGGGATGTCCCTCGGTATATGTAGGGCCGGGAGGAGCTTGTTTTCTACATGTCTGTAGTGCACGGCGCCGGAGGCGGAGGATTACCCACATGTAATTACTACATCTGGAGCAGGACGTGCTGTATGCTTAGAATACAGTGACATTAGGCGTCAAGTGCCGCTTCTTAGCAGGGGCCTTACACACTTAGGACTTAGCAATCAACTGCTCAACAGTAGCCAGTCTAGAAGACACATCAGGCTGAGAATCCCCACTAGTATGCAACTCAGCAGGAGTGAGGTTTAAGCTTGGGGGAGTAGGTGAAGTGAAACGAGGTGCAGCCACTGGCAGGCCAGATTGCAATGCAAGCACCTGCTCAGCACAGGGTACACAGACCCACGCCTTGTCAGCGTCAGAGGATGCCCACACGCTACACACAGCCGGTCTTGTCCCGAAGGTACCCCGGTCACATTATACTGGGATGCCTCCATGAGGTGATTATAGCGGCGCTATACGCCGATAGGGTATAACGCTATATAGCAACCCCGGATGCCCCAATAACCCGCTAGGGAAGTGGGAGTATTATTTTTACAAAGCCTACAAGTTATATACTAATACAGGGCCGGGAGAAGCCAAAAGACATAAGCAGACAAGACCTGTAAGCACACAGTAACAAAAGTGAAAGATATAAAGTCACCCGCGAGGGCACTTACGGACCACGGTAGGTAGGGGTCCGTCGCGCATGGGCCAACCAAGCAGGATAAAGATGGCTTGAGGGGAGCGTGCCATAGACGGGCCCCGCCCCCCCTTCCCAAAGAGCGCAAAGCCAGAACATGCAAGCAGCCAATGATGGCGCACCAGCGCCTGAGGTAATGCCGCCGCCAAGCGCGGAACCAAGTCAGCGCGCGGCGGCGGCAATTTTAAAAAGACAGTAAAGACATATCAGTGCGGCGGCTGACACAAGACTAAACAGAATGGAAAAAGAGTGTAAAACACAGAATGCATAGCATACAAATTTACACCCCCCCCCCTCTTTTCCCCCGAAGGCTACAAGGAGGATGAGGGAGGACAGCGGCCACTTAAACAGGGCCCACCGATGGGCAGGGGCAAGGGGGCACTAGTGCGGGAGGGGCATCCCATAGAGGCTCACCATAACCCTGAACCGCCTACCCTTTGGTGGGGGATTGCGGTGGAGCAGAGCTCCTAAGCACCTAACAGCGGTGCTGCCTACCTTCACCTGACCAGCGCGGCCAAGGCTGGGAGGCATATTACTAGTGGAATGGGTGGGAATAGTCCTACAGGGCCGCAGCCTAATAGCCCCCCTCACCTGCGAGTAGAGAGCCAATTTCTTGTCTTTCGCAGCCAGACTGCAGAGAAATTCTGGGGATTTGTGGGAGGTCCCTGGGTATTTGAGGGGCCGGGAGGAGCCTATTTTTGATGTCTCTGCAGTCCAGCGCCATTGTAAGTATTATATTTGGAGCAGGACGTACTGTATACTAAGAATATTAATATATTGAACATTTTTAGTCACTTACTTTTTTTCTTTCCTTCACTGGCCTGCAATTCTTTTTAGCATACGGGGGCAGCCATCTTGGCTCAGTAGCATCACATACTGAGGAGAGGAAATGGGTCAAAAGTGCAGGGGAGCAGGTTATAGCTGTGGTCAGGAAAAGGTCCGCAATCCCAGAATGCAGAGCGGCACAGTTAGAAGACACTTCCTGTTTGCAGACAGCCTGCACCTCCATGGGCCACCATCTTGGATGTTTAAAGTCTCAGAAAATGCAATAGATCCAGTTAGGATGATTTTTAATCTGAGCAATCTGTATGTACAGCGTGGAGAAAACATATAGGATATTCTCTTATTTAGGGTGAAAGTCTGGTTTAAACGGGACCTTCAGCATGATTTAATGAAAAGCCCAAACCCTTAAACTATTCCCCAGCATATAAAATTAATATATTAAAGTTTTAGTCAATTACCTATTATTCTTTCCCCCACCGGGCTGCAACTATGTTCAGGACTCTAGGATACGGGCACCACCATCTTGACTCAGAAGCATTACACATACTGAGGAGAGGAGAGCGGGATAAAGTGCAGGAGGCAGGTTATAGCTGTGCTTTGCACGGGCAGAGCAGAGCTGGGGTCAGGGAAAGGACAGCAATTCAAGAATTCAGAGTGACAAAGTCAGAAGACACTTCCTGTTTGCAGGCTGCCTGATGCTCCATGAGCCACCATCTTGGATGTTTAAGGGCTCATAACAAGCACTAGATGCAGGTAGGATGATTTTTTATGTGAGCAATCTGTATGTACAGGGTGGGGGAGACATATAAGATAGACTCTTATTCAGGGTGAAGGTCCGCTTTAAAACACCTAAGCCAAAAGAAAGAGCTGCGAGGCACAAACGTTGAGTATAGATTTATGGCTGGACAGACCTTTTAAACATTCAAATCAAGTAACTCATAGAAAAAAGGTGCAGATGCTTCATATGCAAGACCATGAAATCGCTATGCAAGATGGATTTAAACGGGGTGCTCGTGATTTCTATGTCATTATGAAGGTGTGCACAGAATATGAAGCAATCCTAGACATATGTTACATACAAGGAGGGCCAAAGTCCTTTTTTCCAGGTTGATCTGGAGATATATCTGAAACACTACCATTCTGCTGTGCGGAGGGCGGTGGTTCTACAGGCTGGCTTGGCCGGGCTCGGGCTGAACCGACTGCTGTGATGGATTAAAGAAAAAGAAAAACCATTAGAGAGATACAGTGCAAACACAGGAGAAAGTGATAGTGGGAGAAGGTTCCATGCTGGTCCTGCTTTAATGTGGTACCGTATGTGACCCTGTTATATAGATTTACTCCTACTTCCCATCTCTGGTGGATCGCCAACCATGCAAACAGGACCACAAATCTATTTGGGCTTTTAGAAAAATCGCGGACCCAGACAGTTTTTGGAAGCCAATAAAAATCCAATCTTTATTCCCATCAAGGTTAAAAGGCCATCACAGCAGTTTGAACGATAAAAAGCATAGCACGAGCGGATCTTGCTGTCAACGCGTTTCAGGCATGAGTAAGGGCTTATCGCCCGAAACGCGTTGACAACAAAATCCGCTCTCAGCTTCTGCGACAGCGCATATTAATAAATGGCTAGAGAAACTGAATGGAATCCTAGTGGCACATGTGATCGGCACAGGCACCCCCTGCATTCTTCGGCTGTGAGCAGGCGCGGCGGGCATTCAGTTACAGCCTGAGAAGCATGTGGGTGATGCCACTGACGGCCACACATACTTCGTGAGCTCATTGGCTAGGTAAGCTGGGGGGGGGGATTGATACAGCGGGCGTCCCATCTCTGGAACCCCATAAGGTGGAATACAAACTGTCCCCAGCAACGCAAGATCTGCTTTTGGTCCACTTTAAGGCAAGGAGCTCACCGAAGCCTGTCCCAAGTGCCTCTCCTACATTTCCTGCAGCAGTAGATGCCTTAGCAGGACAACATTAGGAACGTGGCCATGAAGAAATGGAAAGGACAAACCTTGGAGCCCTGCTTCAGCATTTACAGTGTGCAGCAGGAAATGGAGGAGAGACATGAGACAGGCTTCAGGTGAGCTCCTTGCTGCCTTATTATTGCCATTGCCTGAACTGTTACTATCCAGGTCTCTGATGGTTCTCTCCAGCTGCCCTATAACATTCAAGCTGGTTGCAGACACTTCCCATATAATGGAATCATGGATTTAGAAGAGGGAGATATTTTCTGCTATGCAAAAAGTTTAGGATTGGGGAAAGTCACTGTGAAAATAAGGTAAAAGGGGGGATTTTCTACCCTTACCTCTATTGTCCCTTGCCGGAGTTTCCTTGGTAGGTGGAGCTACAGTTCGCCGATTCTACAATAAAAATAAATAGAAGAGATTAGAATGATACATGAACATTACAATAAAGTAAAAACTCTGCGTTCAAGTCCAGGTAACCAATCATTCTGGGCTGTTCATACATAAAGTTTAAACCTATACAGATGCCATGTGATGGAGCAGGAGATGGCAGAAAACAAATGAGGTTATATCTCTGCAGGTTCATTCTGACCATTGCATCAGTGTAGTAATATATCAAGGCACCTGGTTAAGATTTTTTATTCTTAAAGACATTGTGCTACTCATCTAACTTTCTCGATTCAGTTGGATGACTAGCAAAAGGTCTTTGAAAACAAAAAAGACAGATGGATGAAAACGGCTTGTATTCAATCATCTTGACGTATAACTAACATATTGCTTTAAAGTGATATTTCAGGAAAACTCAAATATATTAGATCATTGTATTAGGCTACTTTTGCACAGTCCTAAACGATTTCTCTTTTTTGAAACAGAAGAAGAAATAGCCGAAATGTCAAGGATTACAGTTTTACCTTATGATTTATCTTCTGAAGCATGTGGTTGTAGCCCTTGAAGCTGTGATGCTGCATAATAATCAGCATAATGTTGGCACTGGGAGGCAAGATTTTGCTAGGGGGAGAGGCTGGACCTGGAGGAGGTTAGCTGGGCTGGAATGGAAGCTCTGAGAGTGTTATCAGTACAGAGGGGTGTGTGGTCTGGACTAGCACTTCAAGCTAGTATTGGTGGTCCACATCTGCTGGGTGGTGCTGAGAAGTGTAATTGCAACAAAAACCTCCATAGATATTCCATACTTGACCTGAAGGTGCTGGGGTCTAACAAAGCTCGCCATTCTGTCAGACTAGAGCAGATGCTATGAGTGGATATCCACCTACTTTACTACCTTCAAATACCGTATTTCTTGCTCCATAAGACATGGAAGGAAATTTAAATTGGGAGGGGGGGCAGCTGGCAAAGGAAAAGTCCTGCTTCCAACTGAGAGGTGGGCATGGCCAATGTAAAACAATGAGTACCAACTGCACACAGGCCACGCACACTTGTCTGCGGTAAGATGATAAGCAACACAGGATTGCCGGTAAAATGAGTAGACTTTTTTCAAATCCCGTGGGAGTGTACTTATAGTGGTGCAGCCCTGTTATGACAGGACAGACAGATAGAATTTATACTGAGAGTCCAAGTGAGAGGCTTGCACCTCTCTGTCCTACATTTTGTCATGTGACAGCTTATGGCAGATGTGTAAGCCACATAGGCTCTATCATAGCAGAGCTGTGTTGCTCTATGACACACACACACACACACACACACACACACACACACACACACACACACTGCAGTGCTTCTCTGTGATTTGCTGCACAACCTATTTTTGGGTTCTGGAGGGGTCTTGAGCACTGCCTGTTATGGGGTTCCTGGGAAGGGATACTGCACACTGCCTGGTATGGATGGATTTTTGTTTGGGGGGGGGTTGATTTTAGCATACCATTTGGTTCAGAATATTTTTTTCCCATTTTATCTCTCTAATCTCTAGGCGCGTCTTATGGTCAGGTGCATGTTATAGTCCAAAAAAAATTTAAGGTTTGAACATTTTTTTTTTATGTAGGTATCTAATACTAAACTCCTGGGTGCTTCAGTGTCGAGTTCAGGTATGTTCCCTGGAAAATGCAGATTATGAGATCTGTGACCCAAATGTGGTAATTTAATCTTATGTAGCATAAAGTGTCCAAACAGGAATGAAATGCTATAGGCTAGACCTGTAGTAGAAAGTCATCACTAGTGTTGGGCGAACCCAAACCGTAAAGTTCGGGTTCGTACCGATCTTTGTGAGTTCAGGTTTCCAAACCCGAAATTCAGCCAGAAGTCCGTGTTCCAGTCCGGCCGAATCCAGAAAAACTAGTTGATGGGCTGCTCAGCTAAGCTAATGCAGAGTGTGCAGCACATAGGAAGTGGCTGCACTTACCTGAGCCAGTCGGTGGTCTTCCCTTTCACAAAATGTCCAAGACCCCACTCTTCAATTAGGTGTCTGCCCCCATTAGGGAGGACACTAGCAGCAGCCAGCCAGCCACCCGCCAGGGTCCTCACTCCTCAGGTGGGGGGGGCGTGGGGGAGGGGGGGGGCATCTTATTGAAGCCCCAGTCGTGAACATTTTATGAAAGGAGAGTGCGCCGACTGATCGCTGCCTCTGGTAAGTGAAGCCGCTTCCTATGTGATGCACAGTTTGCATTTGTTTAAAGCGCGGCCCAAGAGGCAGAATCAAACCCCCCCAAAGTGCCGTCCCCCACTGATTCAATAGGGTTCGGGTCCAGGTCAAGTTCGGGTACCAGAGCCGAACTTTTGTTCAAAGTTTGTCCGAACCCGAACTTTTAGGGATTCGTCCAACGCTAGTCATCAAAACATTTTCGGCAGGTCACTGCCTTTTGATACAGATGATTTTTGCAGATTTTCTACTAAGTGAACTTTATGTTGATCAAACAGGCCAAAAGCCCAATAGGGTCACGCACATAGGAAAGAAACCGAAGGCCAATATTGTCTATGGTGGCAATCAAACCCAAGGGCCTCGCAACACAGCTGCAAACCACATAGCCTGGATTATTTATCAGCATTGAATAAACAGGTTACTAATCCATAAAAAGAAAGTATATAATACTATATATATTATAATACTACTGTACATTTTTGCAGTACAGGAATGGCGAGTTATGAAGTTTGTGGCTGGTTGGTTTAGCAATAGAAATGCTAACAAAGGTCTCCAGACTCGCTACATCCCTAGTTACAGCAAATCAGATGACACAATCAGACCTCTTTTCCAATAAAAAAAGGATGTAGATTCAGCAATGGATGCAACTCGAGCTACCTCCCTTATTTAGCCTATTGAGTGTAACACATTGCTTACAAGTGCTGATCTTGCAGGACCTGCACACCACAGTCTTCCTGGGTTGAAGGTCATGCACAAGGTAAGGCACAAGAATTTCACACTGAAACATTCTGAAATTCTGAATTTGACTGCCTACTTTTTAAATCTATCACAAAATATCACAGTATATGTATCGGCTAAAATAAATGTTAGAAGTTCTACATGCCTCTGTATTGAAACATAAAACTAAACTTCAATAACCCAAGACTAATTAGGTAATTTAAACATAGAAACAAACTATCAGGTTTGTATAATACACTGTTATTCGACCCTACAAGAATAGTAGGAAAGCTACTGCTCTTAAACCAGACCTTCACCATGATTTATTGAAAAGTCCAAACCCTTAAAATACAATTCTGTGAGCACTCACCTGCAGAATTGGTTTTACCTGTGTTCGGTCCGGGCTGTCCCAGTTATCCATATATGTGTGGGTAGTCCGCCACCGAGTTGCGCCAGTTACTGCAAGATCCAAGGCTGTAACTCCTCCCGGCCTCCTATAAATAGAGCCGTTTCCATGGAAATCCGCAGAGCGTCAAAAAGCAGTAAATGAGACAGGCCAGGAGGCTAAGAAAAACATGTTAACAAACATGCTACAGCATGTACTCTCTCCAAACAGGATAAGGACAATGGTCCAATACAAAAAACAATCACCATAATAGGCAAAAGAGGAAATGAACCCAGGGCGGGGTGGGACAGCCCGGACCGAACACAGGTAAAACCATTCTACAGGTGAGTACTCACAGAATTGTATTTTTCCCTGTGTTCGGTACGGGCTGTCCCAGTTATGCATATACGTGTGGGACATCCAAAAGCAGTGTCCATAATAGGTCGGGATCCCCAGAGCGGAACAGCATGTAGTTCATTTCACTACCGCCTGAAGCACCTTTCGGCCAAAAGCAGCATCAGCTGAGGCCCTAACATCGACATTGTAAAACTTAGTAAAAAGGTATGAACTGAAGACCAGGTAGCGGCCTTACAAACTTGTTCAACAGAGGCCTGGTGCTGAAAAGCCCAGGAAGCACCAATAGCTGTTGTAGAGTGAGCGGTAACACGAAAGGGGGGATCCTTCCCCTTGGCAGAGTAGGCCTGCACCACCGCCTGTCTAATCCACCTACTAAGAGTGGACTTATCTGCAGGATTCAGTCGCAACCAGGTAGTACTTAATGGCTCTGACCAAATCCAAGGAATGAAGGGCCCTTTCCTTAGAGTTAGACGGTTCCGGACACAGAGAAGGCAAAATAACCTCCTCATTAAGATGAAAGGGAGACACCTCCTTAGGCAAAAAAAAAAAAAAAAAAAAAAAAATCAGGTTTAAAGCGAAAAACCACCTTATCCTTATGCCGCTCAAAGTAAGGGGGCTTCATACAAAGTGCAGCCAGTTCTGACACCCGGTGCACCGAGGTGATGGCTACCAAAAAGACCACTTTAGGGTCAAGATAGACAATGCATCGTCGCACAAAACCCTGGAGAGCAGAAAACACCAAATGCAAATCCCACATGGGTAATACAGGCTTACGCGGTGGACGTACATGGCTAACTCCTTGGAAAAAAGTCCTGATCAGTCTATGATTGGCAAAGGATCTTTGGAAAAAGATGGCCAAGGCCGAGACCTGGCCCTTGAGGGAGCCCAGCTGTAGACCCATATCTAAGCAGTGTTGTAAAAATTCCAAAATCCTAGAAATAGAAAAAATGTGACAAAGGAAACTCTTGGATTCACACCAAGAAATGTAAGCACGCCAAACTCTGTAGTAAATCATGGAGGAAGGCTTCTTCCGTGCCTGAATCATGGTCTGAATAAACGTGCCCGACAGCCCCTTCTCCATTAGGATTGAGGATTCAATAGCTAGGCCGTCAAAGCCAGCATCTGTAAATTGGGGTGCCGCAGCCACCCCTGCGTGAGAAGTCCTGGGTCGCCGGGCATGACATATCGATCGACCGACATTTGGATTATGTCGGCGAACCAACTCCGCCTCGGCCAGCGAGGAGCCACCAGGACTGTTGGCACCCCTCCTGGGCTATCTTGTGCAACACTCGGCCCAGGAGAGGAAACGGAGGGAAGGCATAAAGGAGCCTGAACTCCGTCCACGGAATTGTCAGAGCATCTGTGGGGAAGGCCAGAGGATCTCTAGACAGGGAGACGAACCTCGGGAGCTTGTGATTGTGTCTGGACTCAAACAGGTCCACATCCGGCTGACCCCAATGGAGACACAGAGCGTGAAAGATCTTGTTGCTGAGAGACCATTCCCCCAGACGAGAAGTCCCCCTGCTCAGGGAGTCTGCCTCCTGGTTATCCACCCTGGGGATGTAAACCGCCAAGATGCAGGGAACATTCTCCTCCGCCCAAGTTAGGATCTTGGACACCTCCTGAAAGGCTTGCTTGCTCCGAGACCCGCCCTGGTGATTGATGTAGGCTACAGCCGTCCGATTGTCCGAGCGGACCCGGACAGCCAGACCTCTTAGATGAGGAGTAAATTGAAGAAGTACCAACCGAATCACTCTCAGTTCCAGGAGAATGATGGGGAGATGAGCCTCCTGTGGGCGCCACTGACCCTGGAACTTCAGCGCTTGCCAAACCTCCCCCCCCCAGCCAGTCAGACTGGCATCCGTGTTGACTATCTCCCACCGAGGAGTCCAACCACCACGAGAGGGACTGTCTGACCCTGGGGACAGTGCAAATTCCTGATCCAGAGACGCCTGCGTCCGGTCCCAACCGGTCAACAGATTCATTTGAAGAGGTCTCATGTGGAACTGGGCGAAGGGCACCTCCTCGAAGCAGGACACCATGAGGCCCACCAGTTTCATCCCCAGACGGGTCGAAGGACGCTGACAAGCCAGTAGGCCCTCCACCTTCTGCTGGGGGAGGAATACCTTGACCTGAGAGGAGTCCAACGTCATGTCCAGGAAGGAACTCACCATTGAGGGAGTGATAGACGACTTGGGGCAATTGATTACCCATCCGAAATCCTCTAGAGTGGTTAACACCGTCCAGGTATCGCTTTCGGCCTGCTGAAGGGACTGAGCCACAATCAGCAAATCGTCCAGATAAGGAAGAACCTGAATGCCCCGGTTCCTCAGAATGGCCATGACGCCCACCAGCACCTTGGTGAACACACGGTGAGCAGAAGCTATCCCGAACGGTAGTGCCACAAACTGGTAATGATGATCCTCCAGTGTAAACCTCAGGAACCTCTGATGTCCCTAAAAAAATTGGGACGTGTAGATAAGCATCCTGGATGTCCACCATGGTCATGAAGTCGCCAGGCCGAAGCGAACTCACCACGGACGGTAAGGTCTCCATGCAGAAACTGGTTAAGACCCTACAGATCCAAGATAGGTCGCAGCGTCCCGTCCTTCTTGGGCACCGTGAACAGACTGGAATAGAAGCCTCGTTCCCGCTCCTGGCGAGGTACGGGACAAATCCCACCTGATAGCAGGAGACTCTGAACAGCCAACCTTAGGCCCTGCACCGTCAATACGTTCCGGGATATCCGTGACCGAAGAAATCTTGAGGGCGGCCAAACTGCCAGCTCCATCTTGTAACCGGAGGACACCATCTCCTGAATTCACCGATCCAAGACATGCTGTCTCCACATGTGAGCAAAGAGCAGTAGCCGCCCCCCCCCACCTGGATGGGTGAGGGCGCCTTCTCATGCCTGAGAGGGCTTGGCCGGAGGGATTGGATCGACCATGGGACCTACCTCGTCCCCAGGAATCTCTGCGCCCACTTGAAAACGAAGAGCCTCTTCCTCCTCGAAAGGAGCGAAAGCCAGAAGAACCCCGAAAAGGTCGCGCAGGCTTCCGTCGCTGAGGGGGTCTTCCATCCTTGGCCAGAAGGTCCAGGCGCACCCCAAATAACCTGAGCCCCAGGAAGGGGATACTAGTGTGCGCCTTTTTGGCCGCAGCGTCAGCCGACCACTGCCGCAGCCAGAGTGAACGACGAAGCGCAACAAGCAGAGCCGAAGCCCTGGCAATTTCTCTGTGTCATCAGGGAGCCACATATCCTCGTCGGAGGAGGAACCAGGCTCGCTGTCATAACCAACCGACTGATCCTCTGAGGAAGCGGAGTCTCTAAAAAGCTCTCCCTCCTCCATGGAGTCCCAGGCTGGCCACCTGGTGCGCCAAATCGGCCTGGGCCCCGCTGGCTTCCCCCACACTGAGGGCTGCCTGCCGCAGAGGTTGGGTAGGAGAGACCGCAGGCAAAGGAGGGCTGGGGCAGGGACGCCCGCCCCATTATGTTCCAAAAGTACGCTCCTGGTGCAAGTGACACAAACAGTGCTGAGTTCGCCCAAGGGGCAGAGCTTCACCAGCCCGGGGCCCTTAGCTCACCGTCCCCAGAAGCCTCCATTATGTTCATTATAGTATCAAAAATGTAGGTTCCCAGGCACAAAGGCCCAAAACCTAGAGCAGACCCTCAAAAATACAATTCTGTGAAATACTCACCTGGAGAATTGGTATTATAGGTATACAGTATGTCCTGCTCCAGATAGATTACTTACACTTGGGTTATCCTCCGCCAGATGGCGCTGCACTGCAGAGACATGCAAAACAGGCTCCTCCCGGCCCCTCAAATACCCGGGGACCTCCCACAAATCCCCAGCATTGAAAAGCAGTGAACAAGAAACCGGGAGAATTTAACCACCCAAAAACTGGTAACTATAACAATGATAACAATCACCATACAGGGGATCCAGAATAATGCAACAACAGGGTGGGGTGGAGCAGGACGTACTGTATACGTATAATACCAATTCTACAGGTGAGTATTTCACAGAATTGTATTATTCTTAGTATACAGTACATTCTGCTCCAGATAGATTACTTACACTTGGAACATCCAATAGCAGTGTCCATAAGGCAGGGTGGGATCCCCAACAAAAAAGGTAACAGCAGGCAGTTTAAACCACTGCCGCCTGCAAAACCTTGCGGCCAAAAACAGCATGAGCTGAGGCCTTAACGTCAACCTTGCAAAACTTTGAAAAGGTATGAACAGAAGACCAAGTAGCGGCCTTGCAAACTTGTTCAACAGAAGCCTGGTGCTGGAAGGCCCAAGAGGCACCAATAGCACGAGTAGAATGAGCAGTAAGGCGGAAGGGAGGACTCTTCCCCTTAGCAGAATAGGCCTGAATCACAGCCTGGCGGATCCATTTGCTGATAGTAGACTTGGCAGGAGCCAAACCCTTCCTAGGACCAGAAGGGACCACAAAAAGAGCATCAGTCTTCCTGAAGGACGCAGTGACTACTAGGTAATACTTCAGACACCTGACCACATCCAAGGAATGCAAAACCCTTTCCTTAGCATTGCTAGGATTAGGGCACAAGGAAGGAAGAACAATATCCTGGTTCAAATGAAAAGCAGACACCACCTTAGACAGGAAATCCGGCTTAAAGCGGACCACCACCAGAAGGTGAAGTTGTAGAGGCCTCAAATGGAACTGAGCAAAGGGCACCGCCTCGAAGCTTCAAGTACACTTCTGATCAGGGCCCTGAGCGCCACAGGCGTAATGGCCGAGGCGCAAACCGGGCGCAGCGCCGCCCCCACAAATGCAAAGGCATGACACGCCAATTGGTCAATGCGCCGGTCCTCAGCGTCCCGCAGCGTAGTAGTGTCAGGGGAGTGCATAATAGAGGTGTTAGACAACCCTAGAATAGGAGCATCGACCTCAGGGGGCGTATCAGCAGGAAAGGGATACTTTCTGTCCCAACTCTTAGGTATACCGGGAAGTCTACTGGGACGTTCCCACTCCTTAAGCACGAGGTTATTGAAATGGGTTTGCTCAGGAAATTCCAAGTGAGCTTTAGCAGTATGAAAAAGCTCACCCCTTTGCCTGGGAGCCGCAACAGGGGGAGAGATGGCCAAAACCTCAAATATCTGGACCAGCAGTCTGTCAGTATCATCCGGGGTCCAGGGGTCAGAGCCAGAATCGTCATGACCCCTGAGTCTCTCGTCAGATGACCCTGAGTCATAGAACAGCTCCCCTTCGTCCGATGGGGTGTAGCCATACAGATGCAACAACTCATCAGATTCCATAGGAGACGGAGTGGCATCAGGAGTTAAGTGACGCTTTTTAGCAGAGGCCTTACGCGCTAAAGTATTAGCAATCAATTTTTCAACACTGGCCAGTCTAGCAGACACATCAGGTTGAGAATCCCCGGCCGCTTGTATGTAATTCAATGGGGGTGAGACTCAAGCTTGGGGGAGTAGGTGAAGTGAGCCGAGGTGCAGACCAAGCCACCGGAGGGGCGGGTTGCAACGTTAGCGCCTGCTGTGCGCAAGGAACACAGACCCGTGCGCTGTCACCGCTGATAGGGGAGACCCCACAAGCTACACACAGCCGGGCTTGTCCCGAAGGAACCCCGGTCCCAATATCCTGGGATGCCTCCATATGGTGATTATTAGGCACAATATGCCAGTAGAGATTGACGCTATAAAGCAACCCTGGATGCCCCAATGACCCGCTAGGGAAGTGGAAGTAATTATACTAGGCCCAACTACAATTACACCAGGCCGGGAGAAGCCACTGGATTCACCCGTCTGAAAGACACAATGAGAAGAAGGGGTATCAGAGCCATACACAGTAAATAATGAGTATTAAAGGCGCCCGCGAGGGCACTTACAGATCACGGGAGGGGGGGACCGTTAAAAACGCATGCGCGCGACTGCACAGGGAAATGGCGCCAAACGAACCTCGAAGGGCGGGCCAGAGCGAGCTGTGACGCAGGGCGCGCCAGGCCAGGCCCCGCCCCCCGAAAAAGCGCGAAGTCCACCAGACATGCAGCCAATGAGGACGCAGGAGCGTCTGAGGCGACGCCGCCGCCCAGCGCGGGACATCCAAATGAAGGGAGAGGCGCGCACGGCGGCGGCGTTTGCAATAGTAAAAAGACAAGTCAGCGCGGCGGTTGACACCACATATACTAGTCCCAACACACATGCCAACAGGCGTTATGCACGAATCACGATACATGCTCACCCACACACCCACCCCTCCTTTTACTCCCAAAGGCTACGGGGAGAATGAGGGAGGATGGCGGCCCTTTGGATAGGGCCCACCGCTACCGGGGCATGGGACAATAATGCGGGAGGGGCATCCCATAAGGCTCACCATCAGCCTATACCGCCTACCCTTTGGTGGTCGCTCCTTAAGCACACGTGGTGCTGCCTACCTTCACCCGACCAGCGCAGCCCAGGCTGGGAGGCACATCACATGAAGGACGGGTGGGAATAGTCCAACAGGGCCGCAGGCTTTAATAGCCCCGCTCACCTGCGACAGAGTGATAATTTCATGTCTTCGCAGTAAGCACTGCAGAGAAATATGGGGATTTGTGGGAGGTCCCCGGGTATTTGAGGGGCCGGGAGGAGACTGTTTTGCATGTCTCTGCAGTGCAGCGCCATCTGGCGGAGGATAACCCAAGTGTAAGTAATCTATCTGGAGCAGGACGTACTGTATACTAAGAATAAGTCCCTCCTATGTGATCCCTCTTACGGGAGAGGGTACGGAGAGAGATGCGGAGCTGGGGGTGGGGGTGGGGGGGTGTAGGAGACCGGGAGGAACCACAACCCTCAGCTGACAAGGGGATCCCACCTGAAAAACACAATGGGAAAGGGCCATTAGATCCCACAGCACATGCACCAAAATTCAATAAACCTATATAAAAGAATGGAAAATGGAACTCACAGACCGCAGGTGGTCGCACCAAAAGCCCAATGCGGAGGAAGGGGTACCGTAGTTCGAACCCTGCAAGCAGCAGCGCAGAGGCTTAGGAATGCATCCCTACTCAGTCTTTCCCCTCAAGAGCTGAAAATGGCGCCATAAGGTACCTCGAGGGGAACGCGTCATCGCGCGCCCCCCCCCCCCCCCCGGCTGCGGCGCGAACGGGCGCCCGCAGCCTGAGTTAAAAAATGGCGCCTGAAGAGGTAAGTGAGGGAAGGTGGCCCACGGAGGAGCCCCCCCTCCCCCACGGCAGCGGAGCTCGCGCTCCCGCAGAGACACAGATGCCGCGGCCATATATCATGAGGTAAAAAGTGCTATATCATGAGGTAAAAAGTGGTTCCCCCCCCCAATAGGCTCACCAATGCCTATGGCCGGCTACCTTTTCAAGGAGTGTCTGCGGCCCAGAGCCTAGCTCTGTGAACGCCTGACCCCGGTGTTCCCCCTACCTTCACCTGTTCCCGTCAGCCGAAGCTGGGAGGCAAAATTGGGTCCACAGGAATAGAGGCAATATGGCGGCAGACAGGCTTACAAACGCCCCGCTCAACTGCCATGATCCAGAGAGAGTTTCCAGATGATCTTCGCAGTAGCCACTGCAAGACAAATCTGGGGATTTCCATGGAAACGGCTCTATTTTTAGGAGGCCGGGAGGAGTTACAGCTTTGGATCTTGCAGTAACTGGCGCCACCTGGTGGCGGACTACCCACACGTATATGTATAACTGGGACAGCCCGGACCGAACACAGGGAAAAAAACGATTTCCCAGCATCTAGAATTAATATATTTTACGTTTTTAGTCACTTACTTATTATTCTTTCTCCCACTGGGCTGCAACACTGTTCAGGACTCTAGGATACGGGCACTGCCATCTTGACTCAGAAGCATCACGCTTACTGAGAGGAGAGCGGGATAAAGTACAGGGGGGCAGGTTATAGCTGTGCTTTGCTCAGACAGAGCAGAGCTGGGGTCAGGAAAAGGTCAGCAGTCCCAGAATGCAGAGCAGCACAGTCAGAAGGCACTTTCTGTTTGCAGGCTGCCTGATGTTCCATGAGCTGCCATCTTGAATGTTTAAAGGCTCATAACATGCAGTAGATGCAGGTAGGATGATTTTTAATGTGAGCAATCTGTATGTACAGGGTGGGGGAAACATATAAGATAGACTCTTATTCAGAGTGAAGGACTGCTTTAAGGGAACAATAATCCAAGTCTGGACATCTATCAGCTTTATTAAACAAAACTATAAACTAATAAATAACAGAAATAGATAGATGTTCTAGATATATTCAGAATGTTTAGATTTTGGTGAGGATTTTCAGAGATAAAAATCTAAAAAGAGGCTAGTGGCATCCACTCCCCAAAATTCAAATCCTAATCCTCCATGGTCATAGATAGTAGCAATCAAGGCAAAAGTACAGACCTTAACAATCTTGTTGACCTTTGATGTAGGTGTTGGTGGCGGTGGCATTTCCAGGCTTGGTTCAATTTCCTCATCTGGAGCCAGATCGGGGTTAAGTGAAAATATACTGTCCAAGTCAATCTGAAAGACATTAAAACACCTAACAGGTTAATAACAGCACTTTATTTTTCGTTTCATTTTCTTTTTCCTACGATGAAGGGTTAGTTTCACTCATGACTCTCTTGTTTAAAACAGACCGTCAGTCAAAAATGATCCGAGGACCACCTACATCGGGGGCATTCTAATCTTGGATTATCCACAGGTTTAACATAAATAATAACTTGTCGGGTCTGTGCTCCCACATGATCATCAGACCAGCGTTCATAATGAAAGTCCAACTAGAAAGCACTGGCAGACCCTAGAAGGGTTAGTATTTTGCCTGCCACAAAATCAGGATGGTGGAGGGAAAAACCATAAATTCTAATAAAAGGTTTCTCAAAATAAAAAACTCCCCTGGACCTGGCAGTGAGCTGATTTCTGAACAAGCCGTCGAACCCAGAGCAGAAATGTGGAGTCGTACACAAGTGCCAGCACCAGTAAAGGGGACTGGAAACACAACGGCAATAATACAATTCTGTGATTACTCACCTGTAGAATCGTTTTTATGGGTATCCAGCACGGGTCGCTTCATCTTCAATTCTTCACTATTGAGATAACCGCCACCAGGTGGCGCAATCGACTGCAAGACGACTTGTGGCTCCTCCCGGCCCATTAAACGCAGCAAATTACCCATAAACTCCCAGTGTTGAAAAGCAGTAATACAGAGAAGCCGGTAGGCAGAGGCCATGTTACTTCACACAGCCCCACTATAACTCTCTCAACGGATAATCACCATAACAAGGCAAAGAGGATAACAGAACAAGGGTGGGATGAAGCGACCCGTGCTGGATACCCATAAAAACAATTCTACAGGTGAGTAATCACAGAATTGTATTTTTCTTGGTATCCAGCACGGGCCGTTTCATCTTCAATTCTTCACTATTGGGACATCCAAAAGCAGTGTCCAAGAAGAAGGGTGGGATTCCCAGTGAGCAATAGCGCGTAGTTCATGACACTACCGCCTGAAACACTTTGCGACCAAAAACAGCATCAGCTGAGGCCCTAACGTCAACCTTGTAAAACTTAGAAAAAATATGAACTGAAGACCAAGTAGCGGCCTTACAAACCTGTTCAACTGAAGCCTGGTGCCGAAAAGCCCAAGAGGCACTAATAGCTCTAGTGGAGGGAGTAGTAACGCGAAAAAGGGGGCTCCTTCCCCTTGGCAGAGTACACTCGCACCACCGCCTGCCTGATCCACTTGCTGATAGTGGATTTGGCTGGAGGCATGCCCTTACTAGGACCGTCAGGGAGAACAAAAAGAGAGTCCGACTTCCGAAATGACTCTGTAGCAACCAAATAGTACTTAAGTGCCCTGACCAGAGAATGAAGATTCCGTTCCTTAGAATTAGAAGGGGCAGGACACAAGGCAGGCAAGACAATGTCCTCATTGAGATGAAAGGCCGACACTACCTCGGGCAAGAAATCCGTATTGAGACGGAGCACCACCTTATCCTGATGCCGCTCAAAATAAGAAGGCTTCATAGAAAGCGCTGCCAGCTCAGAGACGCAACACACCGAGGTGATAGCTACCAAAAAGACCACCTTCAGCCTCAAAATGGACAAAGCAGCATCGCACAAGGGTTCAAAGGGAGAACCCTGGAGAGCAGAAAGCACCAAGTTCAAATCCCACACCGGTAGCAAGGGCTTACGCAGCGGGCGTACATGAGTAACTCCTTGGAAAAATGGTCTTGATAAGCCTATGAGTGGCGAAGGACTTTTGGAAAAAGATAGCCAAAGCCGAAACCTGTCCTTTGAGGGCACTCAGTTGCAGACCCGACTCCAAACCATGTTGTAGAAAATCCAAAATCCTGGAAAGGGAAAAGGTGCGAGAAGAAAAAGACTTGGACTCACACCAGGCAATGTAAGCGTGCCAGACCCTGTAATAAATAATAGAAGAGGATTTCTTCTGAGCCTGAATCATGGTCGAGGTCGGCAGTCCTTTATCCATCAGGATGGCAGTTTCAGCAGCCAAGCCGTCAAAGCCAGCATTTGTAAATTGGGATGGCGTAACAGCTCCTGAGCGAGGAGCCCTGGATCGTCTGGCATGACGAAATGATCCACCGCCATCTGGACGACGTCCACGAACCAAACTCTTCTCAGCCAACGGGGAGCCACCAGGATGGTCTGCACCCCTTCCTGCACTTACGCAACACACGACCCAGCAGAGAAAAGGGAGGGAATGCATAAAGGAGACGAAACTCCGTCCAAGGAATTGCTAGAGCGTCTGTGGCGAAGGCCAGAGGGTCTCTGGACAGGGAGCCGAATCTTGGAAGCTTGGAAGCTTGTGATCGTGACGGGACGCAAACAGGTCCACGTCCGGGCGACACAGGGCGTGAAAAATCTCGTTGCTGAGAGACCATTCCCCCAGATGAGACGTCCCCCTGCTCAGGGAATCTGCCTCCTGATTTTCCACCCCTGGGATGTAAACCGCCGAGATGCAAGGAACATTCTTCTCCGCCCAAGACGGGATCAGAGACACTTCCTTGAGGGCTCGTTTGCTCCGAGTCCTGTCCTGATGATTGATGTAGGTGACTGCCGTCTGATTGTCTGAGCGGACCTGGACCGCACGACCCTGAAGATGGGGAGTCAACTGGGAGAGGACTAACATGATCGCTCCCAGCTCCAGAAGATTGATAGGCACATGGGCTTCCTGAGGAACCCACTGGCCCTGAACTTCAGCAATTGCCAGAACCCTCGCCAACCGGACAGACTGGAGGACGGCACAGAGGAAGAAAGGACCTGCCCACCAGAAGATTTCTCGAGTCCAACCACCATGAGAGGGACTGTCTGGCCAGAGCGGACAAGGCAAATTCCTGTTCCAGGGACTCCTGTGTCCGATCCCAAACGGACAAGAGATTCAACTGAAGAAGTCGCATGTGGAAATGGGCGAAAGGTACAGCCTCGAAGTAAGATACCATGAGACCCACCAGCTGCATCCCCAGACGGATGGAGGGGTGTGGGCACAACAGCAGGGCCCGCGCCTGCGTCTGAAGACCCTCCACCTTCTGATGAGGGAGGAAAGCCTTGACCTGAGGTGTCCAACATCATGCCCAGGAAGGGCCTCACCAATGACGGTGTGATCGAGGATAATTGATCACCCAACCGAAAGCCTCGAGAGTGGACAATACCTTCTGAGTGTCGCTCTCGGCCTGCTGAAGAGATTGAGCAGCAATCAGCAAGTCATCCAGGTAAGGAAGAATACGAATGCCCTGGCTCCTTAGCAGGGCCACGACACCCGCCAACACCTTGGTGAACACCCGGCGGGCTGAAGAGATACCGAATGGTAACACCAAAAACTGGTAGTGAAGATCCTCCAAGGCAAACCTCAGGAGCCTCTGATGTCCCAGGAAAATAGGAACGTGCAGATAGGCATCCTTGATGTCCACAGTGGTCATGAAGTCGCCGGGCTGAAGGGAGCTCACTGCCGACCGTAAGGTCTCCATGGGGAAGTGTTTGAACCTGACAAATCTGTTGAGACCCTTCAGGTCCAGGATAGGTCTCAGAGAACCGTCCTTCTTGGGCACCATCAACAGATTGGAGTAGAACCCCCGACCCCGTTCCTGAGGAGGCACAGGACAAATCACTCCGGACGACAGAAGTCGTTAAGTCGTTGGACAGCCAACCTCAGGCCCTGCGCGTCAAGGGGTTTTGAGAGATCCGGGACCGAAGGAATCTTGGGGGCGGCCAAGCTGCCAGCTCTATCTTGTAGCCGGAGGACACCACCGGTCCGAGACGTCTCCAGACATGAGCAAAAAGCAGAAGCCGTCCCCCCACCCAGCAGGGTGTGGGCGCCTCCTCATGCCTGAGGGGGGTTGGTGGGAGGCTTGGACTTGGACCCCCAGGAGAGCCCGGGACGACTGCGGGATCTGCCCCGTCCCCAGGAGTCCCTGCGGCCACCAGGAAAGGAAGAACCTCGTCCCCCACGGAAGGGATGAAAGGAAGAAGAACCCCGAAAGGGCCGTGCTTGCTTCCGGCGCTGAAAAGACGAAGGCCCATGAAGGGAATCCCGGTGAGGGATTTCTTGGCGGCAGCGTCGGCCGCCCACTGCCGCAGCCAAAAGGACCGACGGAGAGCAACCAGCAGGGCCGAAGCCCTACCGCCAAGCCGGAAGGCATCGTCCATGGCTGAGAGCACAAATGCAATAAAATCAGTGCATACCAAAAGTTCCTTATACTCGTCCGCTCGCTTGCGGGAACGGGCAGCCGAGACTGCAAGGAAACTGGGAGTTTATGGGTAATTTGCTGCCTTTTATGGGCCGGGGGGAGCCACCGGTCGACTGCGCCACCTGGTGGCTGTTATCCCAATAGTGAAGAATTGAAGATGAAGCGACCCGGGCTGGATACCAAGAAAAAAAGTTGATCATCTGATTGCTTGCCCCATGTGCCTCTCCTCCATTTCCTGGAATGGAGGAGGGCCCCCCAAAGTTTTACCCTCAATGTCATTTTAAAAAAAATGATTTAAAAGCAGCAAAAAAAAAAAAAAAAAAAAAAAACCTGGGAATTTGACTTTCCCAGGTTCTGTTCCATCCTACACTCCTACAGCACTAGCGCAGGCTCTCGTTTAATGAGAGCTGCCAGCTGTGACTACGTCATTCACCAGGAGGCTCTTATAAACTAATGTGGAGGGCGCAATGTCTGATCCCGGGCATGCGCACACTCCAGTCCCAATCTGAATGGCTGTGGTGGGAGCGCCCGCAGATGGCACTGGGATGCAGAAGTGCTCACTTGTCATTCAAAAAAATTAGTTGTCTGCCGATTGACGTAGTCACAGCAATCACTGATTGGACAAGAGCCCTCGCATGCGTCACTGGGGAGTGGCAAGGTGAGTTTTCTTTTTTTTAGAAATCCAGCGGCCATCCCTGCAATCTTTTAGTTTCCAGGCTGGCTGCTGACGAGTTTTGTTTCACTTTAACAGCCATCTGTCCATTGGTGCTCTCAGCAAATGTGACTAAGGGGGAGTATATCCCACAAAAGTCATGGCGATTGCAGTCTTGTAATTACACTGATTGAGGATTTGTCTTAAATTGTTGGACTAATATTTGGACATTTTCAGATCCTTCAGACGGAGCTCATCCCTTCTGCTCTGCAAAAGTGGTCCCACAGCTGTCTCTGACCACAGCCCGCTCATGACTTATGCTTCCGGCTCAGACACGACCCAGAAAAAGAAGCAAATAAAGTAATTTAGTATCATTTTTAGATGCTTTGTAATGGCCAATTTTACACTGTCCCCAAAGGGGATATGGGGGGGGGGGGGGGGAGTTAGTGTTTGCCTAGACAGGGACATTAACCCTCCACAGTGATTGGGTGCCGAGGTGGGCTAGAAGGGACTTTTATTGCATGTTAGGGTCTCTTTAAGGTAAACGAGAGTACTGGTAGAAGTTCTTTAGACTCAGGGTCAGATGGCTATTGGTCGGCTTTAGTAATTCTTTTTTTATTTAGCAACTGAAGTCCCCCAACTCCCGGAAAGTTGCATAAATGTCCTGACCTGGAGAAAGTCAGATTAGCCTACCTGTCACCACATGCACCGATGCCTTTAATTTCTGGCATTTTCGCGTGATATTTCACTGCCTATTTTTTTTATTTATTTATTTTTTTTTTAAATAGGACCAACATGAGGTGCCAGGTGTGTAGGGGCTTGATCAGGAGGGGGGACTATGGCAATCGGGGTGCCCCCTAGAGGGGGCCAAAACTTTTTTCCAGCCAACTCCCCAAGCTTCTCACTCATTCACACCTCACATTCAATCACTTGTCACCTCCTGCCGTCTCCAACTCAAAAACATCTCCCGCATCGGCCCCTTCCCTTCCTCTCATCTGATACCACCAAAATCCTAGTACGTGCCCTGATCATCTCCCGACTAGATTACTGCAACACTCTCCTTTGTGGTCTACCAACAAACAAACTGGCACCTCTCCAATCAATTTTCATCTTGTGGCTCGACTCATTCATCTCTCCTCTCGCTTCTCTAGTGCTGCTCCTCTATGGTAATCCCCCCACTGGCTGCCAATATCTGAGAGAATTCAATGTAAAATACTAACCTTAACATACAAAGCACTTTACAATCAGGCTCCTGCCTACACAACTCATTGCTTATCAACAAATACAAACCCAGATGCAATCTCCGCTCTGCCCAGGACCTCCTCCTGTCCTTATCCCAAATCACCTCCTCCCACTCCCGCCTCCAGGACTTCACATGCACCAGCCCATTACTCTGCAATGCCATTCCACATACAATTCGCCACTCCCCAAGCCTTCAAACATTTCAGGGTGCCCTCAAAACCCACCTATTCAGACAAGCATATCAGTTGGCTAAATAAAAGACAGCCATTTCAGATCACTTGCCATCTAAGTATTTACTACTTGTGACCTACCTTTTGTCTCCACCATTATCCTTTACACTGTAAGCTCACAAGGGCAGGGCCTAGTGTATTTCAGTGTATTTGTGCTTTTCTGTCATTGTTAGTTGTTTTACTCTGTTTGCAATTTCACATTGTACAGCGCCATGGCAGATGATAATAATAATAATCTATTCTGAATGGAGTGCTAGGCACCTCCAGCCATGCACTCCCATCTGTGTGTGCCAGCCATTCAGATAGGCCTGGCATGGGAGTGCCAAGTGTTATGGGATTGATGGATCTATAAGTATACAACAATAAACCAGGTTCACAGAGTGGGGCATTGCAAATCGGGATGCCAAGATGCAGGGGCTCGGCCTCCCAGTGGTCTGTTTGAATAGCAATGTCCCAGGATATTACCTCTTTTCCTTTTGTGTCTCCATTTTCAATCCACTCCACAGTAATACTTTCACTATCCTCATTTAGGGATGTTACCATGGCCTGGTGTATTCGACCTGGGAGTACAAAAAGAAAGGAAAGTGAATTATATGGAACACTGATGGGAAATAGGAAGAAAAACTTAAGTTAGTTACCTGGTAACTTTTTTTCTAAACATCCGAATGTGCAGCATACTCATGAGAGATAACCAAGATCTACCTCTATTGGGTGGGGAATGCAGCCTGAAGCACACTCCTGCCAAAGGACAGATTTCATGAGTATGCTGCCCGGAGGATTTTTTGAGAAAAACTATGAGAAACCTGCGACATCCAGGATGATTAAGTGCACAGATGCGGTAGTAAAGGCATTTGGTGGCATTTTTGAGTGCCAAAATGATGTCCTCAGGGAGCTGAGCTGATCTAGTATTTTGGGGGGCTATTTCTTAGGTAAGCAAATGAGTTTAATGGAAGCAATCTGTTGCTATTGAAAAACCGTACACCAAGATCTACAAGAAGATAGCGGTGAACTCTGTACACACAACACTGCCGCTTGGTTTGTGTAAGGTTGAGTGAGCTCCCTCACGTCAGCAGCGGCAATAAAAGTGTTCTGTGTACAGCCTCTCACATCTCTCTTATTAAAGCAGTTCTGTCTGTACACAAGTATCTACAAGAAAACACACACTTGCTAACAAAGAAAAAAACATTATTATTATTAGCTCAGCACCTTGAAGACATCCTTTTGGCACAAGCATTCACATAGGCTGGGGACGGGAGCGCACATGCTGCTGGGGATGCATTCACGCTCCCGACTGCCAAGCTCTGCATGTGAATAGGGCCTTTTATTACATATGCACAGCAAACAGCTCCAATTGGATGAAAGCCTGTGAATGCACTATAGGACCGCTAAGAGGTGAGATTTACTGGGCGAACTTGGGGGGAGGGGGGGTTCACACAGTGGGTCATCCCAAATCGGAATAAAACAGTAGCCAGGGATTTTGATTATACAGTTTGTTTTGTGTCGCGAGGGCATCCCAATTTGGTATGCCCTGCTATGTAAAACCTCCCAGGTAGGCAGTAAGTGCTTACCTTTACCTGGTACGGCATATGTGCAGGATCTCTCTTAGCCTGAAGATGCTGGGGATGAGGCCAATATCGTACCCCACTGCTAAATTTTAGAGCCATTTGCCGAATGACATAGGCACAGCAAAGATGGACCAGGGCCCGCACATGGGCTGTTGGGCCAAGGAACGGTAAAGAGTTACTGCCGATTGGAGGGGTTCACACAGTGCCCGGGATGCCCCGGGGGAAAGCCAGTGGTTGGTCACACTGGGTTTTGTTTCACTTTGAAAGTGCAATCGAAAGTGAACCTTCCCTTTAAATCATGAGCCCAAAGGTGTAATGATTAGGACGGCTTCACACCTTGGTGATGCGCTGTGATAGGGACTAACGCAACACAATCGCCTGTGGACAGCGTTTTTGCCACAACTGCACTTGCCATTGCCATTTCCATCATGGCAAAAATGCTGCTTGCAGGGGGAAAGGCTCATAGGTAGCTATGGACAGTGCTCTGACGGCAATTGCAGAGTGATCAGGATCGCCCCGCTATTGCAGCCATGCACTCAGGTATAATGGGGGGACCTTAGCGCCATAGACTAAAGACTCCGTTCCCACAGCTGTGTTGCGATACAAAAGCGTTTAGGTGCAATAGCGCAGCAATTACAACCCCATTCAAGTCAATGGAAGCGCATTACATTCGCTATTGTACAAGCGAATTGGATACAGCTAGGAGCCAATCAGATTTTTTTTTTCGAAATCTGTACACCCCAGCTCAAATATAATGTATTTATTGTATCTTATAATTTATTAAAAAGCGGAACCCAGCCCCCCCAATCTAAAATGATTCCAGGTCCCCGCTCAGATGGCACATGCGCGGCCTCTCGTCCAATGAGAGCCATCTGCTTTGACTACATCATTTGGGAAACTGCTCTTTTTTTCTGAATGGGGAGCGTGTGCTGCCCCCATTCCCTGCATGGTGCTGTTCACAACTCAGATAGTCTGGGGTGGGAGTGTTCATGCCACTGGGGACACGGCATTCTAGTCAATGTTTGTTGGAACTACGAAGAAGTGAGTGAAAAACGGCGCTGAGGGACATTTCACACAGCAGGGCATCCCAAATTGGGATGGAACAAAAGTCATATTCCCTGGTTTTTGTTCTGCTTTAAATATGACCAGTAGTTTTCTAGGGGGAGTGGCCAACCTAGTTAAATAAAAAAAACTGCCAAAAACCTCACAAATCACAGCTACAAAACAACCCCCACACTGCAATGTGACTCACGACCCAGGAACGGGAAATCAGATCTATTTCCTGTGTCATTTGTCCTAACCATATACATTTGGCAACATTGCTGTCGCAACTGCCGTGTGGTCACAATACAATCACTATACAACGCTCAAAGCAATAATTACAAACCTGATATAATTTGGCCCTTGAGGCGCAGGTTTGAGGACCTGCTTTAAAGTGGAACAGAACACTCGTGGCACGGCCTGGGAATCTAAGGTCCGGCCGCTGGCCTCCTCCAGGGCATCCCAGATATCCCACTGTGTGATATCCCATGGGGGCATCGCAACATTCACATTCCTGGCCCAGGCACCAATTATCTGCCGTCCGCATCTCCAGGCTGGGAGCACGCTCCTATCACCAAAATTCATGTAGACTGGGGGCTGGAACGCATGCACCTCTAAAGATGCGGCCGCTCTGCTCCCAATTGCTAAAGCCTTGCATGTAAACAGAGGCGTTTGCATAGAGGGGGGTCCCAGTTCTGGATGACCAGAAAGTCAAACTCTCAGGTTTTGTTCCGCTTTAAAGTGGACCATCACCCTCGGGTGATCGGCCCGGGAATCTATAAGATTAGTTTCGGCGGCGGCCGGCCGCCTCCCTCGCGCCCCTCTAGGCGTGCGCCCCCCCGCGCCGGCCGTCTGTGAATGGCCGGCGCGGGGGCGCGCGCGTCAAGAGGGACGCGCGGGAGGGGGCGGCGGAGGAGCCACGGACAAGCGGCTGTCAAATCGCTTGTCCGTCGGCGCTGGGAACGGTGAGTTTTTAGGGTGATCGGGGGGGTTTCACAGAAGTGGACCAAGACCCAGGATAGTCAAAATCCTGGGTGTTGGTCCTCTTTAAATTGACCAAGTGGCTTACAGTCCCCACCAATTCCAATGAAAGAGCCGTTGCTCAGTTTGGCATGCTCCTGCCAGGCAGTACTCAGACGGCGACCGGACCCATTCCTGCAAGGTGATATTTCTCCAGTCCTGCACGTAGCACTGACCATGTTCCTGAACACACCTGGGCTCAGCCAATTACCTGGGTTGAAGGGTAAATGGCGATTGTGAAGGGCCGGAATAGGTCAGGTTGGCATCCGAGTACCTGATACAACAAAGACAGACAATGTACCTCATCATGTCTCTGCTCCTCATAGAATTATTTCTTTGCTGCTTTCTTTTCACCTCAGAGTGGGAGAAGGCAATGTAAGCCAATCAGGTGCCTTCCTTAAAGACATTAACAGTATTTCCCCATACACACCATTGTATCATCGTCCATGCTCAGCAGCTTGAGTGGACCGGAATTTATAAATGTCTGAACAGTACAGAACACAATAGCCGGTCTGTCTCACTAGCAGAGGACAGAGAGGAGGCGTCCATTGGGAGGAAATAAAATCAGCAGCCGGTTTTGTTACTATGGGACAGGCTCACTTTCATTTTGCATAAGGCGGGAAAGGTTTTGTTACCTTGACCCCAATGCGGGAGTAAAGTCTAAATTTCTGTTAGGTCAACAGAAACATGGGTGCCATCCTGACTAAAAAAAAGGTGGTGACCAATATAGGGTATATTTCCCTGGTCTGAGATCCCTATTTTAGATCTTAGTTTTCTCCTGAAAGTGGAACATAACCTGGGAAATGGACTTTCTTGGGTTTTGTTCTGTGTCCCCAGAACATAACCAGAGAAAGCCAAATTCCCAGATTTTGTGTCGCTTTCAGAAAAAAAATGAAAATCAATATCTAAAATAGGGGTCTTAAAATAGGAATCAGGATGCCCCTCTGTGTGAAACCCCTGTTAGCCCATAAAAAAATCAACGCTCCAACAGTGCATGCGCGGGCCCTCATTTAAAACGGACCAACAGTCAAGAATAAATTAAACCAGACCTTCAGCATAATTTAATAAAAAGTCCAAACCCTTAAAAAACTATTCCCCAGCATCTAAAATTAATATACTTTAAGTTTTTAGTCACTTATTTTTTTATTCTTTCCCACACTGGACTGCAACTCTGTTCAGGACTCTAGGATATGGTCACCACCATCTTTCCACAAAAGCATCACATACTGGTAAGAGGAGAGGGGTGCAAAAGTAGCTGTGTTTTCCAGACAGAGCAGAGCTGGGGTCAGGGAAAGGACAGCAATCCCAGAATGCAGAGCAATACAGTCAGAAGACTTCCTGTTTGCAGGCTGCCTGATGCTCCATTAGCCGCCATTTTGTATGTTTAAAGGCTCATAACATGCAGTAGATGCAGGTAGGATGATTTGTAATGTGAGCAGGGTGTGGGAAACATATAAGATATGCTCTTAATCAGATTGAAGGTCCGCTTTAAGTCAGACCAGCGCAACAACCAGTGTTCATATTGCATCCTTCCCCAGGGCAATTTATATTGCTTCCCCTCAAGAATATTGGGTGGCCTCAGTCTGGCTTCGTACACTGTACATCATAGGTGCCCAACCTTCTCCTCAAGGGCAACCAACAGCTCATATTTTGTGGATTTCCAGATAGCGGACTCTCTTTACCTGTGCGTCTGTGTGGAGATCTAGCCCGTTTGTGGCCCTCGATGAGCGGGATGAGGTCTGCTGGGAAAGTCCATGACAGTAGACTTTCGTCTTAAATTTTTGAAATGGTGGTACTGGGGCAATACTGTTGTTCTGCTGGGATGCCCAATGACTTACTATGGGTTATGGGAGCTAATCACTGGCTTATCAGCCTCCGTCCACCACAATAGAGCTAGGGAACAAATTGTTGGGTCGTTTCACTAGTCCGAGGATTTTTTTGTACTTTTTTTTTAATATTGTGTCATATTAGAATCAGTGCGATGATTCTGGCAGTCACAGAAGAGTTTCTATCGTGGAGTTGATGCACAGTCTCAACCTTTTAGACAGCGGCCTGTTCCATAAGTTGGCCTTGAAGGCACATGAGAAGTTTGGAGTAGTAACTTGTTTTCAAGGCTTTGACCACTAGCTACAAACTGAGGCCACATTCTGGAGATTGTGGCAATGAGTGATTGTAGCAAACAGCTACCTGGTGAGACAAAGCAATGCAACATGTTCAGATGGGGGATTTGCCTCATCTTTTCCAGATACTTACGTATTTATCACACTGAAGGTTTTTGGACCTTTAACCCTTCTAGTGCCAGCTACGTGAATCTCACGTAGCTGCCTCTCCAACCGTTAAGTGCCAGCTATGTGAGGCTCAAACCCCCATAAAAAAAAAAAACAAACTATAAAAAAGATACGGACTTATCTGACCCATCGTTTGATAGTGCCAGCGATTCTCTTCAAGAATCAGCCGTTTGATTTTCGCTCCCGGGCCTCTGATCTTCAGGAGTAGGAATAGCCCCCCCCCCCCCCCCGCGCGCCATCTGAAAGAAAAAAAATAAAATAAAAATGACGACACAAACTCACCTCGCAGCCCGATCGCTCTCCCTGGGTCTTCTCTTCACCACTTACCACTGGACTTACCACTCTTCGGGTGAGGACCCAGCAATGGGCCCTTACAGTCCGGCACTGGCCCCGCCCCTAGCCCCGCCCACTTGTGGGAGGAGCGGGATGACATCATCTCGCTCCTCTATACCGGCACCCGGGCTCCGATCTGTCACTTGTCAGTAGCGATCGGAGCAGGGAGGGTGGGAGGCAGGGTGGCTCTGATCTCCCTGCCTCCCACCCTCCCTGCTCCGATCACTACCGACAAGTGTCATCTGCAGCGGCGCGGGACACTGGATGGGAGGTAAGTATAAGTAAAAAAAAGAAGAATTTTGTGTCTCTTTTTACTTTTAACCATTTGTGAACTGGTAAGGGGTCCATGAGACCCCTTATACCAGTTCACAAGGCTCTGGGCTGGCAATCACCTGCGGCTAGCAGGTGGCTTGCCATAACCCCCAGCCCCCCCATTACCTACCTCCCCAACGCCCGGGGGGGGCAGAAGGGCCCGGGCAACTTAGTGGCTATGTGGGCTAGTAGCCTGCAGGGCCAGGGGCCACCAACGCTGGCCCCTGCGCCCTGTTCTACAAGCCCCATAGCTGGTCCGGGTCGGTAATGCTGGGTAAGGGGGGGCCCTACGTCATTTTTGGGGGGGATTTTAAGGGTTTTTAACCCTTAAAATTCAAAAAAAAAAAATGGAGATCCTCCCTCTGGAAGGGGGGCCCTATGTCATTTTTTTTTTTTAAGTTAACCCCTTACAACTATGCAATCATATTGCATAGTTGTATCCTATCTGAAATCTCCTAAACTGCTGTTTCAGATTGGGGAGGTTCCTGGGCAGGAAAGGGTGTATACCAATACATATGTGGTACCGCTGTAACCGGGAGAAATAGGGCTTTCAAACGCAATAATATTTTATTAACAAACTTACATTTTTTATTACAAAAAAACACTACAAATTGTAAAAAATGGTTTTTATTTTTTTGCACATATTTCACCCAAAAGTATTGAGAATACACAAAAAAAAGGCCAAACAAGACATTTCATGTTGAATCCCAGACTCAGCTGAAAACACAATATATCAATTTTCCGGGAAAGTAGTCTGGCAACAGAGTGTGACAAAAAATACAGTTTTGGGATTACTCACCTGTAAAATGGTTATTACAAGTATGTCACACACCCCGCTTCCGAATATTCATGACACTTGGGTAACTGTCCTGTAGAGGGCGATCTTGCAGAGATGACATGAAAAAAAGGGAGCCCCTCCCGGTCCATAAATACCTGGGACCTCCCACCATTCCCCAGTATAAGACAGCAGTAAAGAGATCAGGAAGAGCCAAATGTAAACAGCAAAGAAAAAAGGTTCACCATATAAAGGATCCCAGAAAACCAAAAAAGGGGCGGGATGAAGCGGGGTGTGTGACATACTTGTAATAACCATTTTACAGGTGAGTAATCACAAAATGGTATTATTCCCAGTATGTCACACACCCCGCTTCCGAATATTCATGAGACTTGGGACATCCAATAGCAGTGTCCATAATGGGTGGGGATCCCAAAACGGCAATAATGCAAACAAACTACTGCAGCTTGCAGAACTTTGCGGCCAAAAACGGCGTCCGCTGCAGCCCGCACATCTACCTTGTAAAATCTTAGAAAAAGTATGAACAGAAGACCAAGTAGCAGCTTTGCAAACTTGTTCAACAGAAGCCTGATGCTGAAAAGCCCAAGATGCTCCAACAGCACGAGTAGAATGAGCAGTAACACGAAAAGGGAGAACCTTCCCCTTGGCAGAATAGGCCCCAACAATGGAATGTCGAATCCATTTACTAATGGAGGACTTAGCGGGCGCCAGACCTTTCCTGGGCCCGGAGGGCACCACGAAAAGGAGAAGTAGCCACCAAATAATATTTCACACATCGAACCACATCCAAAGAATGTAAGGTCCTCTCCTTGTCATTGCTAGGCTTAGGACACAAGGAAGGGAGAACTACATCCTGATTGAGGTGGAAGGCCGAAACCACCTTAGGAAGGAAATCCGGCTTAAAGCGGAAAACTACCTTGTCCAGGTGCCTCTCAAAGTAAGGAGCCTGAATAGACAAGGCCGCCAACTCAGAGACACGCCGAACAGAGGTAATAGCCATCAAAAAGGCAACTTTCTGAGTGAGCAGAGATAGAGCAATATCATGCACCGGCTCAAAAAGAAGGCCCCTGGAGAGCCGACAGAACCAAGTTTAAATCCCAAAACAGCAGCAAGGGCTTTCTAGGAGGCCGCACATGAGTAACCCCCTGGAAAAATGTCTTAACCAGGGGATGAAGGGCAAAAGACCTTTGAAAGAAAACCGCCAGGGCAGAAACCTGCCCCTTCAAAGTACTAAGCTGGAACCCCGAGTCCAGACCATGTTGAAGAAACTACAGAATTCTGGGAATACCCTACAAGGCAAGGCCCTAGCCTCGCACCAGTTAATATAAGACCTCCAAGTCCTATAGTAGACGTTAGAGGAAGATCTCTTCCTAGCTCTAACAGGAGTCTGAACCACCGCATCAGAAAGACCTTCCTCCTTTAAGATGGAGGTTTCAGCAGCCACGCCGTCAAAGCCAGCGTTGGTAAATTGCGGTAGCGTAGCTGACCCTGGGTGATAAGATCCGGAAGAAGAGGCAGATAAAACTGATCTACTGCCAGCCGCACGATGTCTGCGAACCACACTCGTCTTGGCCACCTTGGAGCCACCAGAATTGCTGGTGCCGCTTCTAGAGTTAGCTTGCGCACCACCTTGCCCACCATGGAGAAAGGGGGGAACAGGTACAGAAACCCCAGTTCCCTCCGAGCCAGGGACATGGCATCCACTGCCAGGGCCAGAGGATCCTGAGACAGAGACACAAAGGCAGGAAGCTTGTGATTGTGACGTGAGGCAAAGAGATCCACCTCCGGAGTCCCCCACTTGTGACAAAGGGACTGGAATACCTTGGAACTGAGAGACCATTCTCAGCGAGAGGATCTCCTGCTCAGGGAGTCCGCCTTCGTGTTCTCCATTCCCGGGATGTAAATGGCTGAGATGCATGGGACATTGCTCTCTGCCCAAACAAGGATCAGAGATACCTCCCTGAGGGCACTCCTGCTGCGAGTCCCTCCTTGGTGATTGATGTAAGCGACCGCCGTCTGATTGGACTTGAACTGGCAATCCCTGCAATAGTCAAGAGAGACAAAACCAACCAAATGGTCCGCAGCTCCAAAACGTTGATGGGGGAATGAGCCTCCTGAGGCCCCCTTAACCCCTGGAACTGATGTTCCCTCCAGAAGGCTGGCGTCCGTGGTGACCGTTTCCCAACAAGGGGTCAGAAAGGATCTGCCCTTCAACAGATTGCTTGACACTAGCCACCACTGAAGGGACTGCTGAACCCGGGGAGACAGCAGACAAGACTGATCTAATGACAGCAGACACCTGTCCCAAGTCGCTAGAAGATGTAGCTGAAGCGTCCTCATGTGAAACTGGGCAAAAGGGACTGCCTCGAAGGAAGCCACCATCAAACCTACCAATCTCATCTCTAGCCGGATAGACGGGCGAGGATTGGATAGTATTAGCCGAAACAAATCTTGGATCAGAAGAATCTTGGGCTGAGGAAGGAACACCCTGGCCTGAAAGGCATCCAGAGTCATGCCCAGAAACGAAACCTCCCTGGACGGGGAGAGGGAGGACTTGGGATAGTTGATCACCCAGCCGAACCTCTCCAGCGTGGATACCACCACTCTGGTGTCTAGCTCCGCTTGGTTGAGAGAGGAAGCCAAAATGAGAAGGTCGTCCAGATATGGTACAATGCGAATGCCCTGGACTCTGAGGAGGGCCATCACCCCCGCCAGTACCTTGGTGAACACCCTCGGAGCCGAGGTAAGCCCGAATGGAAGGGTCACAAACTGAAAATGCTGATCTTCCACCACGAACCTGAAGAATCTCTGGTGTGCCGGGAAGATAGGTACATGCAGATACGCATCCTTGATTTCTATGGACGTCATGAAGTCCCCCTGATGAAGAGAATTGACGGCTGAACGCAAGGTTTCCATGCGAAGCTTCCTGAAGCGGATAAACCAATTGAGGAGCTTCAGATCCAAAATGGGTCGAACGGAGCCGTCCTTCTTGGGCACCGTGAATAGATTGGAATAGAATCCCAAGCCCCTTTCCACAGAAGGCACTGGGCAAATGACAGCCATGTCCAGCAAATAACTTACTGCCGCCCGGAGCCCCTGTGCGGCCAGTGGATCCGAAGGCACTCAAGACTCTGGGAGGAGGCCAGATCTCGAATTCCAGCTTGTAACTGGAAGACACCACTTCCAGAATCCATTTGTCGGAGACCTCCTGGTCCCAGACCTGGAAGAAGTGTCGCAGCCGTCCCCCCACCCGCAAGGGTGAGGGCGCCCCCTCATTCCTGAGCTGGCTTGGCAGCGGGCTTGGCTTTGGAACTCCAATTGTGACCTGGATGGGCACGACCTCTGCCTCTACTCCAGGAATCACCTCTGAGGGTAGAGAAGGCCAAAACGCTGCCAGTTCTGGCACCACGAAAGGAAGGGTTAAAAAGGAGGCCGCCCCCCGAACGGGACGACGTTGTCTCTTACGCTGAGGTAACTTCCCTCCTTTCGTGACAGAATCTAATCTTTCTCCAAAAAGCTGCAACCCCACAAAGGGAAGTGCTGTAAGCACCTTTTTGGCCACAAAATCAGCCGCCCACTGGCGCAACCACACCGACCGCCGAATAGCTTACAAGCAAGGCCGAGGTTCTACCACACATGACCATGGTGTCATCCAAGGCAGCAAGCACAAAGGACATGAACAATTCACACCGCTTAAGGGCGGCGAACTCATCACTAGCCGGGTCAAGCCTGGAAGTACTCAACAGGTCCCTAACAACAGACCTGGTAGCCACTGCCGTAAGCGCCGAAGCACAAACAGGCCGCAAGGCTGAACCGACACTAGCAAAAGTGTGGCAAGCCATCTGATCAATGTGTTTGTCCTCACCATCTTTGAGAGTGGTGGAGTCAGGAGAATGCAAAATAGAAGTATTAGATAACCCGAGCACCGGGGCATCCACCTTGGGAGGGGACGACCATCGTTTTACCATGTCCACCGGAAAGGGATACTTCTTATCCCAACCCTGAGGAATACCTGGAAGCCGAGTAGGCTTCTCCCATTCCTTAAGAATAATGCCATCAAAATGCTTTTGATTTGGGAACTCCAGGCGCGGCTTAGAAGTCCCAAAGAATTCCCCCTTTTGCTGAGCGGCCTCCTCTGGAGGAGAAATCGCCAGAACCTTAAAAAGGTGGGCCAGGACCTTTAGGGTATCCACAGCATCCCCCTGCTCTTGCTCAGTATCAGCACCAACAAACTGCTGATTGTCAGAACCATCTGAATCCTCAAATAATTCCCCCTCTTCTAGCGGGGAATAATCAGACCAGTCAAGAAAATCATAATCATCAAACTCAAAAGCCGGCATGGCTGGAGACAAATGCTTTCTCTTAGCCGAGGCCCTTCTGGCAACAGAGCCGGAAATAAATTTCTCAATATTAGCCAATCTGGCACACACATCAGATTGCGACTCCCTGCCTGTGACAACATCACTAGGGGTACGGATAAGGCAGGGTGGGGCCTGGGCCCCCAACTGCTGCGTTATGGCCCGCTGAGCATAAGGTATGCAAACAAGTACATTATCCCCCGCAAGGGATGCCCCACAACCCACACACTGCCGGGGTTGCCCCGAGGGGAGCCCAAGCCCGGTATACTGAGAAGCCTCCATATGGTGATTTTTTAATGTAGTCGCAATGACCAGAGGGAATTACGCTGTTAAAGCTACCCGGGATGCCCCTTCAAGTCCCAAGTGGGAGGTTTTTTTTTTTTAGGAACCCTAAATTAAATTCTAAGGGACCCTAGGACCGGGAGAACCACCTTTTTAAACATCAAAAGAAGGGATCCCACCTGGAAGACATGAGAACAGGGAGTACATAAGTGTCAACATGCACATCACCCAACAACATATATAAAAAGATAAAATGGGGAAATAAGAAAGAAATTACTCACACCACCAAACGGTGACCGTCAACCCTCACAGCAGCGAGGGAATGAGAAGAGAGAGAGAAAGCAGCGAGGCTGGAAGAAGAGGGGCGGGCCAGCGCACAACGCGCGCCGCCTGGCTCTGGCACCGCCCCCTCCCCTCACGCAGGGCCCGGCCTCAGCCAGCACCAGAGCGCCTCAGTGGAGCCGACCCCAAGGGGGGGGCGGGCCGCGACGAGCACGGCGAGCGCCCGGCCCTGCCCCCTCAACTGCACCTGAGAGAAGCAACCGGCCCAGCCGCAAACAACGGCCGCCCAAACACACCACATGTACACACACACATACACACACCTTTTCCCCCCAAAAAATTCAAACAACCCACGGGAGACATGCCCCCCCCCCCAAGGGGCACAGAGGGACGCAGTAGGGGGGAGAACCCACACCAATAGGTGAATGAGCAAGAGGGACGGGTCATCCCAAGCCGGGATCACCAACCCGGACACCGCCTATCCCTTTGTATGGGGTCTCACGGGGGAGCTAGCTCCCATATACACCACATGGTGCAGCCTACCATTGCCTGGACCTTCAGCCTAGGCTGGGAGGCATACTGCTATAATTTAAATTAAAAAAGGTTCAGGCAGCAATAGAAACAAAAGGCCGGGGGGTTACCCCGGCTACCTGCAAGGAGGAGACAGCCATCTTCTGACTTGCTCGCCAACTGCAGAGACGAAAGACTGGGAACGGTGGGAGGTCCCAGGTATTTATGGACCGGGAGGGGCTCCCTTTTTTTCATGTCATCTCTGCAAGATCGCCCTCTACAGGACAGTTACCCAAGTGTCATGAATATTCGGAAGCGGGGTGTGTGACATACTGGGAATAATCTAGGTAGACTGGCACTTAAAGCAGAATAAAAACCTAGGATTTTGACTATTCTGGGTTTTGTTTTGTGCTCTGAGGGCATCTCCGGATCAGGATGCCCTGCTGTGCGAAAGCCCCAGAACAGTACAACTCACCTCTTCCTGGTCAAACGGCGCATGTGGGGGATCTCGTCCAATCGGAGCAGTTTGCCGTGACTATATCATTTAGCAAACGGCTCCGATGCCTGGGACGGGAGCATGCGCACAGCCTAAAGATGCAGGGGATGCGCCCGCTCTCGCGCCCCATTATAAACAATCAGAGCTATTTGCCGAAATAACACAGGCATGGCAATTGGCTCTGATTGGACGAGAGCCCATGCATTCACTGTTGGAACTGGGGGAAAAGGCAAGCTTTACTGATGATCTAAGGGGTTTCACAGAGCTGGGTATCAGAAATCAGGATTCCCCAAAGGGAAGGCTGGCTCTGCAATCTTTTAGATTGCAGGGTCGGCTGCCCTGGGGTTTTGTTCCGCTTTAAAAGACAACTAGCATTAACTACCCTGGAAATAAATATGGATACTCCTCCTGTAAGAGGGGTAGACTGCAGACCTTAGGTTTGCTTTAAAAAAGACCTTCAGTTTAAAATTTGTGGAGAAGGTTGCCCTGATAAGTTTCAGTAAGATTGTACAAACAGACTGTAAGGTGTGTGGCCAGCATCAGGAGGCTGTGGCTTTTGGGATTTTGACTATTCCGTCTTCTTGTTTCTTTTCTGACACTGAATGCCTTGTCCATACCCATGTATATATTTATGCACTGTGATTAATATTGAATGTATGCACAATATGTAAATTAAACTCGCACACCAAATATATACCGCTTTATAGCAAATGTATTACCAAGATCCCCATAGAAATACTCACAAACAGGTACAGTACAAAGGTACCCCCCCTAATACAATATTTTTTCCAGGGAGTATGGACAAATACAATTTGGTTTGACATGCACAGTAGGACCAACCCCCCCCCCCCAATCTAATCATAGTGGGAGATGCAGATCCAGTGGGGCACTTGGCTCAAATTGCCCCTTAGCCAACAAGAGCTCTTATCGGCTAAGAAAATCTGTATGGAGCAGAGTGCCCGTCGGTTGGATAGACAAGTTTTAAATTTTGCCCCCCTGGTGTAAAGTGTTCAGGGATCAGCAATTTGAAGCACAATCCCAAATCCAAAGCTAATTACCTTGCCTCTCATCCTCAGTTAATATCTTATCCCGCCACTGATGAGCCGTGAGAACGCAAATCAATACGAATCAGAGGCTTGCACAATCCTCCGTTATGCTGTCAAAGCTTAACCTAGTTTTGCTGTGCTGTGGAGCGCTGTCCCTGCCAATCACACCATGACCCTGGAAGGCAAAAGTGTGTCTGCACAACATAAAGAAAGGAGGATAAGGAAACATAAGTGCCATACTTCCCTCTGTTCCCCAGAAGCAGGCAGATGCCTGGTTCATGGTGTTTCTTAGCGTCTAAAGTGAGTGGAGTGCGTGATCAGCAGGCAGGAGGGTTCCAACCACCTGTCTGTGCAACACTGGAGAGGTGCCAGTCTTTAAAATAAAAAGGGCTAAAGGCATGTATACAGTGACTCCACTGTTCCTACTGCAGGGCACCCCAAACCAATTCCCCAAGAGAAGGATTGATGCAGTACTAGTATCTATTAGATATTAATTAATTCTATTAATTCAGGTTTTGGTCCACAAGAAAACCTAAACCATTCCTGGGAAGACTACCCCAGGGAGGTTGATGGTCTATTGCAGGATGGTAGACTCTTAAACCGGACCTTCACCATGATTTATTGGAAAGCCCAAACCCCTAAAAACCGGTTCCCCAGCATCTAAAATTAATATATTTTAAGTTTTTAGTCACTTACTTATTATTCTTTCCCCCACTGGGCTGCAACTCTGTTCAGGAATTTAGGATACGGGCGCCGCCATCTTGACTCAGAAGCATCACACTTACTGAGGAGAGGAGAGAGGGATAAGGTACAGGGGGGCGGGTTATAGCTGTGCTTTGCTCAGACAGAGCAGAGCTGGGGTCAGGTAAAGGTCAGCAGTCCCAGAATGCAGAGCAGCACAGTCAGGAGGCACTTCCTGTTTGCAGGCTGCCTGATAAGATGGCGGCTTCCATAAGCCGCCATCTTGGATGTTTAAAGGCTCATAACATGCAGTATATGCAGGTAGGATGATTTTTAATGTGAGCAATCTGTATGTACAGGGTGTGGGAAACATATAAGATAGACTCTTATTCAGAGTGAAGGACCGCTTTAAGCATCACAGTTTTTTCTGCTTTAAAGAGACTTGAAAGTCAGTTTGTCACCTGGACGGCTTCTGTGCATGCAGATACCAGGATGGACAGAATAAGCTTCTCTACACTATTTGTGAAAGAAATCAGGACATTTTTCGCTCAGAAATGTCAGGTTACAATAGAAAAGTAATCACTGGCAGTCAGGTCTGGCCCGTAGGGCAGATGGTTGAGCTCCATGAAGCTGCATTCCCCGACAGCAGCTTGATTTGTGAAACTTTTGAACTGTCGCTATTGCTGTGAGGCATTCTTGCTTTTCATTGCTTGGACTTATTTGGTCACAGGATCATGGTGATAGACCCATGTTTCATCACCTTTAACAATTTGACAACAGAAGCCTACTAGATTTTCTCTAAGCAGGTCTAAATTTAATTGGCTTAATTGCTGGAGCTAACATTTGTGGCACTCACCAGGAACTGGCCTTTGACAAAATCAAAATAAATTATGAATGAGACTGGAAACTGGTAGGTGTGTGAATTGGCAAGAATCTGGCAATATGATACACGTATGACGATATGATATATCCCAATTCTATCTCAAACGATATATTGCATTTTTTTTTTTTTTTTAAATGACATTAAAAACCCTTAAAAATACCATTTTGTGATTACTCACCTGTAAAATGGGTATTACAAGTATGTCTCACACCCTGCTTCGGAAGTATTTATTACACGATGGTTATGTCCAGTAGAGGGAGAACTTCTGCAGAGATGACTAGAAAAAAGGAAGCCCCTCCCGGCCAATAAATACCTGGGACCTCCCACACATTCCCCAGTAAGAGGACCAGGAAGAGCAAATAAAAAACTTTACCAATAAAAGGTGCACCATATAGAGGATCCAAGATACAACTTAGGGTGGGGCGAAGCAGGGTGTGAGACATACTTATAATACCCATTTTACAGGTGAGTAATCACAAAATGGTATTATTCCAAGTATGTCTCACACCCTGCTTCGGAAGTATTCATTACACGTGGGACATCCAATAGCAGTGTCCAAAAAGGGTGGGGATCCCAACAGGCAAAAGTGCACAAATTAAACCACTGCAGCTGGCAGAACTTTGCGGCCAAAAACAGCAGCCGCCAAGGCCCGCACATCAACCTTATAAAAACTTGGAAAAGGTATGAACAGAAGACCAAGTAGCAGCCGTACAAACTTGTTCAACAGAAGCCTGGTGCTAAAAAGCCCAGGAAGCCCCAACAGCACGAGTATAAAGAGCAGTAATCTGAAAGGGGAACCCTCCCCTTGGCAATATAGGCCCCAACAATGGCCAGACATATCCATTTACTAATGGTAGACTTGACGGCGCCAAAACCTTCTTGGGCCCAGAGGGCACCACAAACAAGGCGTCCGTCCTACAGAAAAGAGAAGAAGCCACCAAAAAGTACTTCACACAACAAACAATCATCCAAAGAGTGCAGGGCCCTCTCCTTGTCATTGCTAGGCTTAGGACACAAGGAAGAGAGAACCACATCCTGAATGAGATGGAAAGCAGAGACCACTTTAGGTTCGCAGGTGACTTGCTAGCCCCCCTAAGCCTTGTAAACTGGTATGGGGGGGGGGGTCTTCCTTTGTGAGGAATTTAATTAAGGAACACCAAATCCCTCACTTTCTTTGTAGAGCCGCACTGTACTGCACTTGCCATCCTTTCACTTCCAGTTCTTGCATCAGACTTTACTGTGCAGACATGTCTCAACCTACACAGACAGACTCATCTCTCTAACACAGACAGAACATTCTAGAGTATTGATCACCCCTTATATACTGGGAGAAAGGGTTCTATTAGCAGAATAGAATGCTGCATCAGCATATTTATATGCCTACATCTAATCAGAGGGCCAGATTTGGGGACAGGAGGTACGCTTAGCTGCAGGCTTGCTCCAGGTGAGTAAGCAGAAAGCGCTGGCTTACAAACAGCATTTTCAGATGGGGGACATTGCGTGATTAAAGCAGACACAGCCGGTGAACAGCTGTCACTGTTAAGCACCAAACACAGGCTGTTCCCCCCCTCTGCACCCAAACCACATGCAGCAGAAGGCCAACCACAGGATGAGAGGAAGATGCTGCAGTTGCTGCCATTGGGCTGGATGGTGCTTCAGGCTTGACACATGGTAATGCTTAGGAAATTTGCTGAGCAAAGTCAGAATGAAGTGTACGGAATAAGGCACCACAAAATACAATTCTGTGAAATACTCACCTGTAGAATTGATATTATACGCATACAGTACGTCCTGCTCCATATATAATACTTACACGTGGGTAATCCTCCGCCAGAGGGCGCTGTTCACTGCAGACATGCAAAAACAAGACTCCTCCCGGCCCTTCATATACCCAGGGACCTCCCACAAATCCCCAGCATTGAAAAGCAGTGAGAAAAGAAGCCGGGAGAAACCAACCACCAAACTGGTAACAATAGCAATGATAACAATCACCATGCAGGGGATCCAGAAAAATGTAAAACCAGGGTGGGTGGAGCAGGACGTACTGTATGCGTATAATACCAATTCTACAGGTGAGTATTTCACAGAATTGTATTATTCTAAGCATACAGTACGTCCTGCTCCATATATAATACTTACACGTGGGACATCCAATAGCAGTGTCCATAAAGTAGGGTGGGATCCCCATAAAAAAAAGGCACAGCAGAGAGTAAAGGTGCTGTCGCCTGCAAACCTTGCTACCAAGAGCGACAGGAGCAGAGGCTCTAAAGTCAACCTCATAAAAAAACCTTTGAAAAGGTATGAAAATAAGCAGCGGTCTAGGAAAACCTGTTTTACAGAAAACCTGGTGCTGAAGGGCCAAAGGTACCCAAGCACAAGTAGAAACAGAATAAAAAGAGAAGAAGATTCTTCCCCTTAAAGGAATAGGCCAGAGTAACATCCTGACCAGTCCAAATGCAACAGTAGCCTCGGTAAAACTTAGAACTGGCCCCATCGGGGAAATGAAACCTGGTCTCCCGCTAGACAGGCGGGGATACTGACCACTACTCTAACAAGGATCAGCAAGAATCCGAAACCTTTACTCAGGACCAGAAGGACAAATCATCCAAGTAAGACCAGTCCAAAGGGCACATAGCCCCTGGAAGCAAACGAGATCAGGCGCATACGTAAGGAGGCGCCCGCAGACCCCAAGGGGCATCAGTCCCCCTAAGGGACAAGAAACAACCAAGGAAAACTTCAACACCTGTTGAGGGAATGTGGACCCCCTTACTTCAGCATTACTAAGAATAAGGCCCAGAGGCAGACAAAAAGGACTTAAATAATGATCATAAGACACCACCTTGGGCAAAGGTCCGGCAGAAGGCGGAATACCACCCCATCATGGTGTGTATATATATAATGAACGAGGGCTAACTAAACAGAGCCACCCTCTCAGGCACACGTCTGACTGAAGCAACAGCCCCCGGAAGGGCAACTTAAACTAAGAAACAGCTCAGACAGCATCCGGAATAAGCCCCAAGGGAACAACCCACAAGGCCAACAGAATAAAAATTGATCCCAACAGGGACCATAGAACTACTTGGGAGATGCCCCTGAGCAATCCCCAAGAGAATGCTTAACAAGGAAGACTGAACAAGACTTCTACAGGAAGGCAGACAGGACAGAACCTGAACCTTCAGAGTACCTAGATGGGGAGCCAACCCCAACCCATGCTGTAATAACTCTAGAACCCTGGGAACAGAGAACGTCCAACATGGGAGAGACCAAGACTCATGCCAATCAATATGGGTACACCATACCCCCAATAGACGGAGGAAGAAGAAGAAAAAGACGCTTGCTCCTAGCCCCCCATAGACCAAGTCACCCAGAAGATAAACCCGTCTCCAAAAGGGTGAATGAATCAGCTGTCAAGCCCTCAGACTAGAGCCTGTAAATTGGGGCGACATAAGAAGGAGCCTGACAAGGGCAGAACCGCACTCCTGAGAGAGCGTACAGGTCCGCTGACCTCAGCAGAAGCATCTGCGAACCACAGTCCACTAGGCCACCCAGGGGCCATCAATCTCACGGGTCTCTTTATCAGCGCAACTGTGCGCAGAACCCAACATAGCAGGGTGAATGAAGAGAAGACATATAAAATAGAATGTCCAGACATAAAATTACTAAGCCCCCATGACCAGAGTCAGAATATTCTGGGGCAGTAAAAACAAGGGCAGAGCCCCTGTGATATTAGCGAGACCCAACAGAGCCACCCTAGTTGGCTCTCAGAGGGACACCAGGATAGCACAACCTGCCACTGAAGGACATCCATTGGAGCGAATACCACTGAGGTGCAGGGAACGTAGACCCCCACCCAGATCAGGATCAGAAACCTTCCAGGAGAATCATCCTGCTCCAAGTTCCAGACTGATAAAATACAGGCCACTGTTCTCCGACAGGCCAAGAGTCCCCAAATAGACAGGTCCTGAAGAGTAGAAGTCCAGCAAGATAGAGCCAACTGAAGGCTCACTGTTTTAACAAAATCAGTAGGTAAGATGGACCCTCTAAGGGACCCTACCTAGGAACCACGGGGGGTTTTTGGAAGAAAATCCCCCGCCAACCTGCGAGACTTGGTACCCAAGGTGACCATTCACAGGAAGATGCAAGCAAAGAAGGGGGTGCCCCCTGACAGGGTCCTTGAATTTAACCAGCTCAAGAGGACCCAGCGTACCAAGGGGGAATGAGCTCAGACCTAGCTCCAGGGGTGCAGGAACCCCATCCAGGATTAATAACCTACTGTGCCGAAGAGCCCAAGGGCTCTGTATATAAGGGACATCATCTGATCCGCCACCAACGGGCCCACCAGCTGCAATCCTGCCTGGTGAAAGTAAGGTGTCAGCAAAGAGGGACAGAGCCCATGTAACCAGGAGTCCACTTATTGCCCAGGAAGAAGGTTCAAGCCTGAACCGAATCCAAGGAATGGAGATAGCGAATAAGGGACAATGAGGGATTGAGGTGACTGAGCACCCATCCAAATAACACCCAGAGGACACCGCCGGCCGACTAACCCACTCGGCCTGGCGTAGAGATTGAGGAAGTAAGGAAGGACGATCCGGTAGGTCCTAGTGCGGACGCCCCACAGGCATGTCAGAGACATCACCCCCATCCGCGCCTTGGCGAGTAGCCTAGGAGCAGAAGAGAGGCTAAAAACAAGGCCCCAATCAGCAGGGTTGGTCCTTCAACCCTAACTAGTAATGGACTTGGTGTCCAGAAGACCCAGGGGAAACTAAAGGGATCTAGATCTCCACAGGAGGCCAGAAGCCCACCCTTGCACAGGGCGCCTGTGTCCCAAGACAGGGATATCATGCAGGGACTACCTGTGAGTGTAGAATTGCCAATCCTACAATAGACCTGCAGGGCCCAAACTGCCTCGTCATTTTGAAGGAAAGAGGAAGCCATAGCCCCAGCCTGCTAAGGGCAACCTGCAAGTGAGTCCAGACTCTGCAGGCCAAGTACGGCCTGCACCAACTCCTGAGGGGAAAACAGGGGCTAGAAGCACCCTGACAACCTCTGAGAGGGACCGCCCAGCAAATTCTATGCAGTGTCCAGGGGAACTACCTCCTGGATCCACCAGGAGACGATACGCTCCCAGATAGGAGCCAGGGGCTGTGGCAGTCCAGAAGGGCGAGGGCGTCCCTTCATGCTTGGGAGGTCTTGGCAGATTTGGACTTAGCCCTGCCAGAGGGCCCAGGGCGTTGCCTGCCCACCCTGGAGTGGTAATCCACTCCGAAAAGTTGGAAGCACACCTCAGGTTTGTGCTTGACACTAACGTAGGGAGGGGGAGGGGTGTCCCTGCCCCGAGGAGGCCGAGACGGCCTTCTGCGTAGGGGTGCCTTACCCTTTTTTTTCAAAAAGGTCCAAACGGGCCCCAAATAGATGCCGTCCTCTGAAGGGAAGGCCAGTGAGGGCCTTTTTCGTATCATCGTCAGCACCCCACTGTCGCAGCCAGACCAGGCGGCGAATAGCTATCACAAGGGCAGAGGTTCTAGCACACATCTTAATGGTGTCATCCAGCACTGAGAGGATAAACCTCACAAACACATCACAATCTGAGAGTGCATTAAAGACCTCCCAGGGGAGGTCCTCAGGTCGGTGATCAAGTAGTTTTCTAATGAGGGTCCTGGCGGCCACCGCAGTGATGGCCGCGGCACAGACCGGGCGCAAAGCCGTCCCTGCACACGAAAAGGCGTGGGAAGCCAGTCTGTCAATGCGCCGGTCCTCAGCATCCCAAAGGGTACGGTAATGAGGAGCAGTCATGAAGGGGGGGTTAGTAACACCTATAATTGGTGCATCCACCACGGGAGGTGCTGACCAAAAGTTAACCACATCAGGGGGGAAAGGGTACTTCCAATCCCAGACCCCCGGGACCCCTTTAAGTTTACAAGGCGATTCCCATTCTTTGGATATAAGATTCTGGAAATGCTCCTGTTCCAGGAATTCCAAGCGCGGCGTCGCTGTGTGGAAACTCTCCTTCTTAGGCTTGGGGGCCTCTCCAGGAGGGGAGATTGACAAAACCTCAAAGATCTTAATAAGTAGTTCATCTGTGTCACACAGGCCCCAAGAACCGGGTCCAGAATCATCACGGCTCCAGGGCATCTCATCCGAGGAGCCCGAATCGGAGAATAGCTCACCTTCATCAGAAGGATCAAGGTCCTGCATAGCAGCAGATTCATCAGTATCATTAGGAACCGGAGAACCAGGAGGCGTCAGGGACCGCTTCTTTCCAGGGCCTAAGCGCTACGCCAAACTAGATAGCACCTGCTCAGCCGTAGGCAGCCTGCGCGGCACATGCTGCTCATCCCCGCTCGAGTGAGACTCATCAGGAGTGAGATTTAAGTCCAGGGAGACAGGTGTATTTAAGAGAGGTGCAGCCACTAGCAAACCTGATTGCATGGTCAGTGCCTGTTCAGCACACGGTCCGCAGACCCGTGCTCTGTCAGCATCAGCATGGGGCTGACCACACACTGTACACAGCCGGTCTTGTCCCCGAGGGACCCCGGGTACATAATTCTGAGATGCCTCCATATGGTGATTATCTGTGCAGTATGCCCGCAGGGATTTATGCAATAGGCAACCCTGGATGCCCCAAGACCCGCTAGGAATGTGGGAGAATTTTTTATGTGAACCCGCTATAATATATGTCAGGCCGGGAGAAGCCACCGAAATCTTGGCGTCTGAAAGACATAAGAGGATAAAAGGGGGGTGTCAGTGCCATGCGCAGCTGAATGAAAGATCATAGAACAAAAAAACGCCCAGGAGGGCACTTACATGACCAAGGGAGGAGGCGGATCGCAACCATGTGCGAAGACCGTCAAAATGGCGCCAAGCGAACCTCGAGGGGCGGGCCTGATCTGGCCGTGACACGGGGTGCGTCATGCGAAGTCCCCGCCTCCCCCAAAGAGCGCGAAGCTCTGACCAGCGCAACGTCAATGACAGCAGTGGATAGGACACACATACAGAATGTAATTAAGGAGATTGCCCTCAAAACTAGAGAATGATGCTGCCGCCCGGGCTGCACACTTCTTGTAAATGAAAAGGACACACACGCGCGCAACCAGACAAGGGTTATGTGGAGCAAGGAGCGCGGCACTGACACCCAAGTTTAAAGAAAAAAGCAACGGCCATAAACGTGTATAACATTACGCTGGGACCGCCACACACATAACCCCCCCCCCTTTCTTTTCCCCCGAGCTACGGGAGGAAGCGAGGGAGAAGGCGAACCTGCACCCAGGGTTCATCGCTATGAGGGGCACGGACAACAATGCGGGAGGGGCATCTATTGGAGGCTCACCATCGGCCTAAACCGCCTACCCTATGGTGGGGGATTGCGGTGGAGCGTAGCTCCGTGAGCACACATGGTGCTGCCTACCTTCACCCGACCAGCGCAGCCCAGGCTGGGAGGCACATCCTTATCGAAGAGGACGGGTGGTAATAGTCCTGCAGGGCCGCAGGCTGTAAAAGCCCCGCTCACCTGCGAGAGCGTGATACTTCATGTCTTCGCAGTCAGCACTGCAGAGAAATCTGGGGATTTGTGGGAGGTCCCTGGGTATATGAAGGCCCGGGAGGAGCCTGTTTTTGCATGTCTGCAGTGAACAGCGCTCTCTGGCGGAGGATTACCCACGTGTAAGTATTATATATGGAGGACGACGTACTGTATGCTTAGAATAGTACAACAGGGACTTAAAATGGACCAAAACCCATTACTGCCTGAAAGGCTCTAGGACCAGATGAGAGTCCTCAATTAGAATGTCCCATATGTGAAATGTCTGGTTTGCCACTTACCTTGAATTGAAGATCCCAAGGAGGATGCAGCGGGCCATCTCTACTATCACTTGCACCCCTCTATCCACTGCATGCCGAGCAGCAGGCATATCTGAATAGCTATCGGCGTGTACATGTTACCGATGGGAGAGACCAGCAGGAGGACAGAACTTACTATCTGCACTACTATTACTGAGAGGCCCGCACACACACCCCTGGGATTTCCAGTACAAGGTATGTAAAGTTGGATCAATTACCGTACTTTGCCTGGGAGGAACGCAAAATTAACTTTGCCCGGGACAGGCTCACAAATTTTTTTCCCACCCCACCTGGCAATAATTCCTGCAGCAGCTGTAGCACCCTCTGACGTGGAAATCATTTGGGTTGGTTAGTTGCGCCCACCCCCCTTGTATGGCAAGAGCTGGTTGCATAGAAACAAAAGCACTTCTGGGGGTAGGATTAGAGGCAGTAATGCACAGAGGGGTGCAGCATACTTACATCACCTGGTGACACACAGGCGCAATGACGGGCCACATAAGGCTTGGAGGGCCATATCTGGCTCGTGGCCTCGAGACATAGAAACATAGAAGGTTGACAGCAGAAGGAGACATACATCTAGTCTGGCCCTTTGTGTATACTGTATGTACTCTTTATCTTAGGATAGATGTGTGCTTATCCCAGGCATGTTTAAATTCAGTGACTGTTGATTTTTCAACTACCTCTGCTGGAAATTTGTTCCAAGCATCTACTACTCTTTCTGTAAAATGATATTTTCTAACATTGCTCCTGATCTTCCCCCCCGACTAGCTTCAGGTTGTGCCCCTTGTTCTATCATTAAGTTTCTTCTTAAAAACACTTCCCTCCTGAACCTTCCTTATTCAATCCTTTCACATATTTAAAGGTCTCCATCATGTCCCCCCTCTCTCTCTTCTTTCCTCCAGACTGTACAAATTAAGTTCTTTAAGCCTTTCCTGATAAGTTTAAAGTTTAAGCCCTTCTACCATTTTTGTTGCCCGCCTTTGGACACGTTCTATTTGAATAATGTCTTTTTGCAGGTAAGGTCTCCAGAACTGCACACAGTATTCCAGCTGTGGCCTCACCAGGGCTCTATACAGCGGCATCACAACCTCCCTCTTTCTACTGGTGATGCCTCGAGCTATGCAGCCGAGCATCCTGCTTGCTTTTCCCACTGCCTGGCTACACTGTCCAATCATCTTGCAGCTTTCAGTAATCAGTATCCCTAAATCTCTTAGCTCTGAAGTCCTGGCTCAGTACATGTACTGTAGAGGTAGAAAAGCCTTTATTTGAAAATCAATGTGGTTGCATTTCCCCCGACTCTGCAGACTTACAAGCACTACATGTCTCAGAATTACCCCTTTACCTGGAGCAGCAAAGATGGGACAGTCAGGAAGGACACAAGGCAGCTCGTTTCCATAATAAGCCACTTTGTTGTGTATGAGGGCAAAAAGCGTTAACAATCTTGAGTTTCTTGTACAAGGAAGCTGGAGTATCACTTTACACAACAAAAGCCATGCTGGGTAAACCACACTATGTAGCAATACAGGAAGCAGGAAACAACCTGCTGACACATACAAGTCACAATGGCATTTAAAGGTGACATAATGTAAGAAACATCTGGCAGCGACACAGATACGGAGTGGATAACCTGAAATAACACACGGGCTCTCGGGAGGGCACCAGCATCACAATACAGAGCTGCTGTCACTACAACCCTACAAACCCCCCCCCCCCCCAGCTTCCTACTTACATCCGTATAGTAAAGATACACACGATAGATACACACAATAGATTTAGGCCAGTGGAAGCATTATGGTAGATCCCACAATGCACAGCTCAGATTCAGTTTTTTTTGCTGTGTGCACTTGTGAGACCTGAACGGCTCATTTATACTCCAGCGTCACACAAGCAGCTAGGTGTGAAAGGGGCCTAAGACCTGTTTACTTGTTTGTCATTTAATGGTCCTGTGTATTTTTTTTTTTTTTTTTTTTTTAAGAACAGGGTCAATTCACTTGTCCCATTTTGGACCATGAAAAATGATTGGGCCCAGGGTATTTGGTATTTTTCACTCTTATCCATCTCTTCAACGCAAAGGAAGAATGTCCAGTGGAACTTTCACAGAGGTCATACACTGCCTTCGCCTAACTTTCTGAAGCATGGAAATAGTGCTCCTTAAAGTGGACCAAAACCCAGAATTTTGACTATCCTGGGTTTCTGGTCGGTGCCCTGCTGTGTGAAACCACCAGGTCGCCGAAACCAACTCACTTCTTCCCGGTCTTAAGGCACATGCGCGGCCGCCCATCCAATCAGCGCGCTCAGATCAGCTGACGTCACACCGTCTAAGGGGAGAGGCACGAGCACGCAGATGGCCTCATCCCCTGCTACCCTCTAACAGGGAGTGTGCCCGCGCTGGCCATTCACAAATGCCTGGTGCGGACACACACCCTGCTAGAGTGATAGCGGGGATGCGGCCACAGCTCGCACATGCGCCGTTGGACCGGGAAAGAAGGTAAGTGTATGGGCGACCTGGGGGGCTTCACACAGTTGGGGGATTTTGGATGCCCCGGGGGGAGGGAATAGATCGGCCCGGGAATCTTATAGAGGAAGGGACTCTTATAGAGGAAGGTGTGCTCTCTGGGATCTATTTGAGTTCACAAGGCTCTGGGTCTTGCGGCTAGCGGGTGACTTGCCATTAACCATGAGCCCCCCATTACCTGCCTTCCCAAAGCCCGGGGGGGGGGGCAGAAGAGCCTGTGGCCATAGGCTATGCCAGCTTGTAGCCTGCAGGGCCAGGGGCCACCAAAGCTGTTCTACAAGCCCCCATAACTGGTCCCAGGGTGGTTTTGCTAGGTAAGGGGGACCTCACGCCATTTTTTGGGGGGGATTTTTTAAGGGTTTTTAAAAAACGGGGTCCTGCCCCCTGTAAAGAGGGGAACCTGTCATTTTTTGAAATAAAAAAAAAAATCGCAATCTATCGTCTTTGAGACAGAATCGGGATATATCGTATCGTCATACGTGTATCGTGATACGTATCGGATTTTTGCTAATTCACACGCCTAGCCTCCACTCTATGTACTGGTCGGACGGAGTGGGCATGCTTTCCGGAGCTGCTGGGTTCAGCCGAGCTTAGCCGCAGCTCTGCTATCAAGTCGAGTTTACAGGGAAAGCAGGCGGTTTCAAAATGTGGGGCATCTCAAATTGGCATGCCCCTAGGAATTTGTGGTCCACATAAACAGTGGTGCTGTTTTGTGTCCATTGGCGTGGAAAATAGGTGGTCAGAGCCTCCTCACCCTCTTAGTGGTGCTACTGAGAAACACCCATGCACACATATGAGAACTATACAAATAATAGTTAGCCTGTACTAAACAATCACACTTGTGCTGGTGATTACACAAATCTAAAGAAAGTCCTCAACAACAGCAACGCTCACAACAGGGGACGATCAGTAGAAGTGAAGCTTTAACAAAAGCGTCACCCACCCCCCCCTCTCCAATCTGGCCATAGCAACAAGTCTTGGCACTTGGACGCTGTGCTAGCTGTAGGGCGACAGCAAATGCAGACCAATCGCCGGCTGGTGTAGGACACTGCACACCCTGTGGAGAATCTGCTTCAGCACCTTGCTACCGTCCGGCAGGAGGGGGGGGGGGGGGGGTCCACCCTCCAGTGCTGCTCTACTTTACATTCAGCACACCAAAGCCATAGTCCAGGATCCTCATTTCGGGGGGGGGGGGGGGGGGGGGGGGGTCACACGATAGATTTTATAGCGATCATAAATGGTTAACAAAGGGCTCTAATCACAGAACCTCTAGTGAGACCCGATTACATAATAACTGCTCCACCTTCCAAGGCCAGGCAGGCCCATCGTGCAGCGCTATAGCGTACACACTCAGCAACCGACACAATGAAGTCATTCACTGCGTGCAGCCCAGTTACTGGGGCGATGATCACCAGAGACGCCCGGCAAGGAGGGGCGGCCCGTGTGTCAGCCAACGTGCAGCAACTGCAAATGCACTCACACACAGGCCTCACTATCCGCCAAATGAGATGCCACTGCAGCCCTTCACCCTATCTACTGAACCCGAGAACTCACGTGTGGCCCTACACCCTGCGACACCCCATCCTCCGACAATTCCCTGTATATCACTCCGCTGCAGCCCAACACCATCTTCTGGTATCTCACCCCCCCAAGCCCAGTTAAAGCCCATCACTCCTTCTCGAAACCTCATCCCTCCAATCCCCCCTCACCAAACCTCACCCTGCAACACTCAATTGTAGCACAACATCCCATCTTTTTATATATTTCTCTGTAACACCCCATCTTCTGGTATCTCACCCTGCAAAGCCCTGTTACAGCCCATCGCTCCTTCTCGATACCTCATGCCTCCAATCCCCCCTCATCACACATCACCCTGAAACACTCAATTGTAGCCTAACACCCCACCTTTTGATATATTTCTCTGTACACCCCATCGTTATAGTCCATCACCCCATCTTCTGGGATATCATCCTACAAAGCCCTGTTATATTCCATCACTCCTTCCCAATACCTCATCCCTCTAAATCCCGCTAATCATACATCACCCTGCAACACTCCATTGTTGCTCAACACCCTCATCTTCTGATATCTTTCACTGCAATACCCCATCTCCTGAAACTTACCCTCAAAACAAAACAGTCCATCACTCCATCCTGAAACTTTAACCTACAACGCTCAGTTTTAGCCCCCACCTCACACATCACCCTGTAATACACCATCGTAGACCATCACTCCACCCCCTTATATATGGCCCTGCACCAACCCATAATAACCTCGATCCACACAGTCATTACACTGCAACTCTCAATGACAGCCGTTAAATCAGTTCAAACACCTAAAGGGACAGTCCTGGCAACAGCAATAAGACAGTAAGCAGCTCACCTGATGCCTGTCCCATGCACCTCTCCTCCATTTTCCTGCAGCAATGGTTAGAAATCACACTTTTTAATCCGTTTCTATAGGACAATGCCAAAAATTGGTCTAACAGCCATTCTGTCCCTAGAAACTATCAGCACGAGCGAGCACATCAAGCCACAGTGGTGCTGCAGTTGTCTCTGACCACAGCAATGTGTGCGAATGACTAATAAAGCTGTGCTATGACATGCTCTTCCCAGCTCAGCAAAGCACGGAAATAAAAGCAAAGTCAATGGACTTACTTCGAGTACATAAGGCTTTTACACACCTCGGAATGTCCCCCCGTTCCCCCAGGGGAAAATGTTAGCGGGTGTCTGGAGAGAGACTTTAACTCTGAAACATGCTATTCTGACAAATATACCCTGCAAAACCCCATCCCATACATCATCAACTGACAACACAGAAGGCAGTCACCTCAACTTCCGACAGCACTCCGACATGTAAACCTGCAACATTCTATTGTAGCCCAACACGCCATCTTTTAATATCTCGCTGGCAAAACCCCACTATAGTCCATCATAGATTGAGGTCACTAGCTGGCAAAACTCATATCACTCTGTACCCTCTCATGACACTCAACCCTGAACTAGACTTGTACTAGAACTTAGAAGCCCCAGCTTGTGGAACGTCACCCAGCAACACCCATTATCCAACATCTTCACCTAGCAGCAACATGTTATAGTCCATCAGCCTATCCTCAGTCTGGAAAAGGGCCACTACCCCGATCATGTGACAGGTTCACAATGCAACCACCCCCCCTTCCGTCCTCGATTTTCACATTTCCCCCAAACAAGCCCAACACATCTCATTCAGAAAACATTAGAAGCAATGGCAGAAGCTTTGCCTACCACACATCGCACACAGCAGGAGAAAGAAAAAAAAAAGGAACAATCTAAAGAGAAATCGCAAGACAAGGACAATCATAGTGTGAAGAGAAAGGGTTAATGAAACATGAGCCACGCCACGATGGGCTGTCTCAGGTGGAGTCAGTCTGTCACCAGGGTCACCATTTAGCAACTGCTGGTTGCCAAGTAAGGCGACACCAAAACAAAGTGAAGGAACTCTCCTGGCCTGCAAAGCTGCCCCCTGGGATAAAGGCAGTTACACCCCCAAGGTACAAGCAATCTGCCATGTCACCCGGGACGGATCGGCGCAAATTCACATTGTGCCAAGAGGGTCACAGATCAGATCTGGCTCATCCCGTTTCCAGCCATACTCACACACCATTACATTGACAGACATCAGCCAATAGCTGGGGACACAGAAGGCATCTACTGCTGCCTGGCTGTCATGATCATCACCTAATTCAATTCATTAGGAGGCAACAAGCGAGCTGCTAGGGAAACCGAGATGAACCTGTTCCTTGATGCAGGAACAGCATGATAGCCAGGCTAGCCCTACTTATGTTTAAAGTGGACCAAAAGCAGCCCTGGAGTTTTACAGCCTCAATTCCTTCCTCCTCCCGAATCTGGATGCCCTGCTGTGTAAAAAACTCCCTGCACCGCTGTTTGCTATATCTTTCTAGCAGGACGTGCACCCGTGCCAGGCATTTGTGAGTGGCCAGCGTGCGCAAGCACCCCATTAGAGGGTAGTGGGGATGCGGCTGCCGCTGGGTTCGGCTGATCTCGGAATTCGGCAAAGTCTTAGCCGATTTGACACGTGCAGGGTGCACCGTTTGGAGAAGACCTAGCGCATGCACCATAGGACCAGTGAAAGGTGAGTTTACTGGGCGACCTGGGGGGTTCCACACAGAAGGGGACCCGGAGGCAAGAACCAAAACCCAGGATAGTCATACTTTGGTCCACTTATTTGAATTATAGCATACTTTGACAAGTTCTACAACCAGCCTATAGATCATCTAATCATCTCATTCCACAACTGGGTCCTCAAAGGGCTAGCTCATCATCTAAAAAGACCAAGCTTGTGACCCCACCATCTTCTGCTATGCATCAGAAAGACTCATCTAGACCAAGGCTTCCCAACCTGTTGTACAGGTACTGCCGGTGGTACAGATGGTGGTTTTCTGTGTTTTAGGTGACAGAAAACCTGTATAGGCCACCCAGGTGGTACTTGAGATAACAAAAAAAAAAAAAAAAAAAAAAAAAAAAGCATATGGTACTCAAAAAATCCCAGGTCCAAACCTTCACTATAACCAGCCCATGGAATAACAGGACATTGCAGCCTATCACTATTTCATATGTCTGGCTCAGATCATCTGCTGGGATATCCTACAGCAACACCCCTTTGTGGTCCAGCACTGTATATATTGCTATGGCCTGTACCCAAACATCCCGTTTCAAGTCCTCAACCTAGTGTGGCTGTTTTGGAAACAAACATTGGGAGACTCAGTCACCGCAGCCAACAATTTTGAATAACCCGCTTACTTACTCCATTCACCCTTATTCTCAGACACATCCCTCCCGTCATCATATCCTATGGCAGGTTACTCTGCCAACCCCACTGATCCTATATTCTGCACATTCTAGGTTGCCGTTCCTTATCATACAGCTAAAAGCCCCCCCAACAACCAATTAATGCCCATCTTCCCAAACCTCACTTGGGTAACCACTCATACCAACATGCCTCAAGAGATCAGTCAAATAACAGAGGATTGTCAACCATCACCTCTTCGCCTGACAAATCATTTGGGGTAACAGTCCACAGTAGCCCATCTCCCCATTTTAAGACATATCACTGGGGTCAAAAGGCCACAGTAGCCATCACCCCATTCTGTAACATGGGGTTAGCGGTATCAGGCCACAATAGCGCATCATGGTTTTTGTGATAGGCAACTGGGGGAGGGGGGACACAACAACCCACCTCCTAACAATTATTTGGGTAGATCATCAGGGAGGCAGCCAACATTTGTCCATGACTCTATTTTGTGACAGCCCATTGGGGGTAACAGCCTCCAACCACCCTTCATCTGATTGACCGCTGCGTTAATAATCCATGGTAGCCCCTCACTCTCTTCTTTGACAGTCCATGGGGGCGAGATTGTCAGCCCACGATAGCTCATCACCCTCCTGTGTGACAGTCCATGGGGGGGGGGGGGGGGATATAAACCCACAGGAGCCCCTTGCCCTCTTCTATGACAGTCCATGGGGGGGGGGGGGGGTGTAACAGCCCATAGTAGCTCATCACCCTCTCCTGTGATAGATGATTGGGGGCATCTGCCCATCGCCCTCTCCTGTGACAACACATGAGGAGTATCAACCCCAGTAGCCCATCACACTCCTGTGACAGGTCATTGGTGTGTATCATCCTAGTAGCCCATCATCCCCTCCTGTGACAGGTCATTGGGGGGATCAGCCTCAGTAGCCCATCACGCCCTCCTGTGACATGTCATTGGGGGGGGATCAGCCTCAGTAGCCCATCACGCCCTCCTGTGGCAGGTCATTGGGGGGTATCAGCCTCAGTAGCCCATCAGGCCCTCCTGTGACAGGTCATTGGTGGGTATCAGCCTCAGTAGCCCATCACGCCCTCCTGTGACAGGTCATTGGGGGGTATCAGCCTCAGTAGCCCATCACGCCCTCCTGTGACAGGTCATTGGGGGTATCAGCTCCAGTAGCCCATCAGCCCCTCCTGTGACAGGTCATGGGGGGGGCTAAGAGCTGCAGTAGCCCATCACCCCCTCCTGTGACAGATCTTTGGGGGGGGGGGGGGGTATGAGCTGCAGTAGCCCATCAGCCCCTCCTGTGACAGGTCACTGAGGGGGTATCAGCTCAAGTAGCCCATCGTTAGAGGGTATCAGCCCACAGAGGCCCCTCACTCCTTTCTCTGACAGCTCAGTGGCGCCCATCATCTCCCCATTCTGTGTGCAGCAATATGCAGGTCCCCCGCAAGGCACACCAGTACAGATGACTGGGCCCAGGCAGCCACACAATGGTGGTCCCGGGTGGGGAATGAATGGATGGGGGACTTACCATCACTCCTTTTGATCTCCACATAGATGCCGATCTGGATCTTGCCGAAGCTGGCTGCCATGCTGGAGGCCCGGCCTCTGCTGGAATAATGAGGCCGGTGGTGGTGGTGGTGGTGGTGGCGGTGATGCCGGGTAGCAGGAGGGAGGGAGGGAGGCCGGATGAGGAGGAGAGCTGCCGGTCACATTCACAGCCGGAGAGGGGGGAGGAGACAGCACGCAACTGAAACTGGGCGGGGTCCACTCTGCGTGCGCACCACAGCTGTCTGGGCTGGTGCGCATGCGCACATGGGGATTGTGCTTCCTCTGTGAGGAGAGAGAGGCGGGGACCAGTCAGTTTGAAAGGTAGTAACGTTCTCATAAGCCCCTCACCCTGTAATGATGTTACTCCCCTCACAGGGGAGGATTGTGCGGCGCGGCTGGTGGTAGGGAAGAACAGTCCACACAGACAGACAGCCACCCCCCCTGACAACAAGGAAGACGGCAGCGTAATTGTTGCCATTGGCAACAAAGCGTCTTTTGTCTTGTCATCAGTAAGGCTCAGCGTGTGGATGTTTCCAATGGGCCCGAGGCATTGTGCTGGAGAGGAAAAGAATACTCCAATGTTTCACAAGCAGGGAGAAAAAATGCATGCCCTGATCATTTCCCCACTAGACTATTGCAGCAATTACTCTGTGATCTATCAGCAAACACACTGACACTCCTCAAATCTATTCTCAACTCGTCCATCTGTCCTCCCGCTTCCACAGTGCTGTTCCTCCATGTCAGCCCCTCCATTGGTTGCCAATCTAAAAGAATATAGTTTAAACTTCAGCATGATTTAATGAAAAGCCCAAACCTTTACAAAACTATTTCCCAGCATCTAAAATTAATATATTTGAAGTTTTTAGTCACTAATTATTCTTTTCCCCACTGGGCTACAACTCTGTTCAGGACTCTAGAATATGGGCGCCACCATCTTGATTCAACATCACAAACTGAGGAAAGGAGAGTGGGATAAAGTGCAGTGGGCGGGGCTATAGCTGTGCTTTGAACAGACAGAGCAGAGATGGGGTCAGGGAAAGGACAGCAATCCCAGAATGCAGAGCGACACAGTCAGAAGATACTTCCTGGCTGCCTGATGCTCCATGAGCCGCCATCTTGGATGTTTAAAGGCTCATAACATGCAGTAGATGCAGGTAGGATGATTTTTAATGTGAGCAATCTGTATGTACAGGGTGTGGGAAACATATAAGATATGCTCTTATACTGGGTGAAGGTCCGCTTTAAAGAGAAACAACTTTTTCACTATCCCAGGTTTTGTTCCCTGCCCTGTGGGGCATTCCGATTTGGGATGCCCCGATGTGTGAAATCCCACAGATCACCCAGAAAAACTCCCTTTTCTCTGGGCTCTCATTCAATCAAAGATCTTTGCTGTGCATATTTTAAGTAAACCAAAACTCACGCACTGTGTGAAACCCCCCTGGTTGCCCCATGCACTTACCTTGTCTCCCGCTCCAACGGTGCATGTGCGAGCCGTGGCCGCCCCACCAGGATGCGTTCGTCAGCGAGCTTGGAGACTCTAGCCTTAGACGATGTGACGTCAGCGGCTCAGAGTGCACTGATTGGACGAGGAGCCGTGCATGCGCCATAGGACCAGGAAGAGGTGAGTTGGCTTCGGAGATCTGGGGGGGGTTTCACGCAGCGGGGCACGTGGAAAAGACCAGAACCCAGGATAGTTAAAGTGGACCAACACCCAGGGGGAATCGGCCCGGAAATCGGGATGTCCCGCGGGGAGGAACCCCCCAGGAGGCCCACAATCCTTACCTTACCGGCGATCCAACGGCGCATGCGCGAGACGCGGCCTCGTCTCTCGCTTCCCTCTGGCAGGGCGCGCTCCCGCGCCGGCCGTTTTGGGAATGGTCAGCGCAGGCGCGCTCCCTGTTAGAGGGAAGCGAGAGACGCAGCCAATGACAGCGCTCTGGTATGCGCGTCCAAGCAGCTTTGGACGCGCATACCAGAGCGGCTCTGAGCGCTGTCATTGGCCGGACGAGGTCACGTGGGAGCGGGGAGAGGTGAGTTTTTTGGGGCTTTCTGGGGGGTTTCAGACAGCGGGGCACCCCCGATCGGGGTGCCCCACCTAAGTGGACCAACACCCAGGATAGTCAAAATCCTGGGTGTTGGTCCACTTTAAAGCGGACCTTCACCCTGAATAAGAGTCTATCTTACATGTTTCCCACACTCTGTACATACAGATTGCTCACATTAAAGATCATTCTACCTGCATCTACTGCATGTTATGAGCCTTTAAACATCCAAGATGGCGGCTCATGGAACATCAGGCAGCCTGCAAACAGAAAGTGCCTTCTGACTGTGCTGCTCTGCCTTCTGGGATTGCTGACCTTTTCCTGAACCCAGCTCTGCTCTGTCTGAGCAAAGCACAGCTATAACTCCGCCCCCTGTACTTTATCCCACTCTCCTCAGTAAGTCTGATGATTCTGAGTCAAGATGGCGGTGCCCGTATCCTAAAGTCCTGAACAGAGTTGGAGCCCAGTGGGGGAAAGAATAATAAGTAAGTTACTAAAAACGTAAAATATATTGACTTTAGATGCTGGGGAATCGTTTTTAAAGTGGACCAACACCCAGGATTTTGACTATCCTGGGTTTTGGTCCACTTCGGTGGGGCACCCCGGCTGTCTGAAACCCCCCAGAAAGCCCCAAAAAACTCCCCGCTCCCACGTGACCGCGCCAGCCAATCACAGCGCTCAGAGCCGTTGTGGTATGCGCGTCCAAGGCCGCCTGGACGCGCATACCAGCTCAGCTGGCTCTGAGCGCTGGAGGCCGCGTCTCGCGCTTCCCTCTAACAGGGAGTGCGCCTGCACCGGCGAGCGCCGATGGAACGGGGCTGAGGTAAGGTTTGTGGGGGGGTTCCTCCCCGCGGGACATCCCGATTTCGGATGCCCCGCGGGGAGGGATCTGATCTTATAGATTCCCGGGCCGATCCCCCCTGGGTGTTGGCCCACTTTAAAAATCATCCTACCTGTATCTACTGCGTGTTATGAGTCTTTAAACATTCAAGATGGCGGCTGATGGAACATCAGGCAGCCTGCAAACAGGAAGTGTCTTCTGACTGTGCTGCTCTGCCTTCTGGGATTGCTGACCTTTTCCTGACCCCAGCTCTGCTCTGTCTGAGCAAAGCACAGCTATAACCCACCCCCCTGTACTTTATCCCACTCTCCTCTCCTCAGTAAGTGTGATGCTTTTGAGTCAAAATAGCGGCGCCATATCCTAAAGTTCTGAACAGAGTTGGAGCCCAGTGGGGGAAAGAATAATAAGTAAGTGACTAAAAATGTAAAATATATTGACTTTAGATGCTGGGGAATCGTTTTTAAGGGTTTGGGCTTTTCAATAAATCATGGTGAAGGTCCGGTTTAAAATCCAGGGTTTTGGTCAACTTTAAAGTGAAACAAAACCCACCTGCGGCTGGCCTGGAATCTAAAAGGTTCCAGGGCTGGTCTCTGGCTTTTCCCCCGGGGCATCGCGAATCAGGATGCCTCATTGTGTGAAACCGCCCAGGTCACCCGTAAAAACTCGCCTTCTCAGCGCATGCACAGGCATTCGTCCAATCAGTGCCTTTTGCCTTGACTATGTCATTCTCAATGGGGAGAACGCGATGCTGCATCGCCGGCAGTGTGCACATGCTCCCAGCCATTCAGAGAATTCGATTGAAGCCCTTTGCCGAATGAACTGGGGTGGGTTTACACGGCGGGGCATCCCAAATCAGGATTGCCTGGGGGGCACAGAACAAAACCAGAATTGTCAAACCGGAGTCAAATTCCCAGGTTTTGTTCCGCTTTATTGCTCAACAAACAGCTCTGTTTACGCAAGGGGGCTCATCCTCAGCAGTGGGTGTGCTCTCACCCCTGTCTATCCAAATGGCTGAGAGCGCGCACATCCCAAAGATGATAGGGGACGTAACTGCCAATATTTACATCGGCTAGGGCGCCAAGAAGAAGGTGAGAGCTGTGGAGCACCAACGCACACAAATTGGGATGCCCTGTGCATCTTGTAAGGGAACCAGGGTTTAGGTAACCCTAAAGCAGGTCTTTCACTCACCTGGGTTTTAGTCCGCTTTCCTTTGCCCTTGTGTGTGAAGCGCCACAGTTTTTTTTTTTACCTCTCTCAGGGCACATGTGCGAGCTCTTCTCCAATCAGAATAGATTTCTGAGTGACGCCTGCCTATCAGATTAGATTGCATCATCTGAAAATCTTTTCACAATACATGGAGTGATGGGCGTTCCCCTGTAGCTAATGCACGCCATGCACAATTGCCTGGCATGGGTTTGCTCTTCAGCCCCGGGATGCCACCACACGCGGGATCAGTAAGTATACAGGATGAACCGGGATTTGGAATGCCTCAGAGACAGGGAATCATCCAGTTCTGGGATCTTTTTACTCCAAGGCTGGGACTAAATGGTTTTGGTCTGCTTTTAACTAGGCTCTCTACAGCTCTTTGTGGACCAAACCCAGGATTTTGACTATCCTGGGTTTTGGTATTTTCCCCCAGGGCACCCGATGCGTGAAACCCCCCAAACCACAGAAGAGAACTCACTATCTAAGCTTTGTCTAAGGCCAGCGGCTCCGAGCGCGCTGGCGGTCACATCCCCTGCTACCCACTAACAGGGAGCGTGCCCACGTCGGCCATTCACAAATGCCTAGCGCGGGCACGCACCCTGCTAGAGGGATATCGGGGATGCAGCCGCGGCTCACGCATGCACTTACCTTGGACTGGGAAACAAGGTAAGTGTATGGGGCGACCTGGGGGGGGAAATCAATCTATTCCTGAGCCGATCGCGGTGGGTTTTGGTCCACTTTAAACCCTCAAACGTTATGATTTGTGGTGATCAACCTGTGTGGCACAGCGGCCAGAGACGTATTGGTGGCTTATAAGCCCAATACAGAGATGCCAACCTTGGAGACCAGCTTATAGGGTGATGGGTGGGGCAGGGGCGTGGCTTACTCGCAGGCTTTTATGGAACACATTTTTTTTTCCAAAGCCTCCAATATTGTGCTCAAAATGCACCTAACATTTAAAGGGGAAGTCCAGGCTATGTAAGAGTGTCACTGCCAGCAAGACTCTACATAATAATAAGTGGGGTTTAGATGGCACCCCCATCCCCGCATTACAACAGTCCCTGAGCCAGAGCAGGGGCTGGAAGTGCCTACAGCCTCATGTTTCTCCTAAGCATCAGGACTGGAAGGCAGCTAGATCTGCTGCAGCGTCATTCAAGCTGCTGACAGGGTGACTAGGTGGGGGGGGGGGGGGGTTCATAACAGGGTGACTCATTGGAAAACAGGGCGACTTGGCATGTCTGCCAATATGTTGTGCTGTCCCCATATTTTGGTCTATATAACACATCTTAAAGTGGACCAAAACCCAGGATTTTGACAATTTGCTTTTGATCTTTCTTGACATATGTTTACAACTTTTGGTAAATGTCTCTCTTTGACTGTAATGGAAAGTGCGCTTCCACACCCCTGCATCTCCGGCCACACATGCGCTCCCACCACAGCCTATGTGAATCCCTCCCTATTGCCCCCTATTGACAACAATGATAGCCACCTGCCAAATGATGTCAGTGAATGAGAGCCCGTGCATGCGCTGTTGGATCAGGGAAAGGTGAGTGTGTAGGGGTGCCCTGGGGGGGATTCACACAGTGGGGCATCCCGATTCAGCATGCCAGGGGGGAGCCAGCGGTCAGCGATGGAATCTTTGGTCGGTTTTGTTCCGGTTTAACCTCAATTTGTGCTTACAGTGTTAGTAAGTTGTTGTACTCTTTTAGCCATCAATGCAGACAGAAAGTCCAAGGTTAAAGGGACTGTAAACCTAAAAGCAATCATAAGATAAGCCAGTCACCTGATACCCGTCCAATGTGCCACTCCTCCATTTCCTGCAGAGTAAGGTAGAAGCTGTTGCAGGGCTTCGAATTTTGCCGCTCCTTTCACTTTTATTCCTTTGGAACCAGGCAAAACACTGTCTCTTGCAGTTTTCAGTGTGAGCGAGCGTGGCAAGCCACAGTGGTCCTGCAGCTGTCTCTGACCATGACAGAGCATGCTCTTGACTCATAAAGCTGCGCCATGACATGCCCTTCCCAGCTCAGCCACCTCCCAGAAATTGAAGCAAATAAAGTAGTTATTTACATATATTCATAGATTTTGAGATGGTTTGAAATGGCTTATTTTATACTGTTCCCGGGGCGTATGAGGAGGTAATTCAATAGATTGCAACCTATAATACAGTATTATGCCTGAAAAAGAAGCCTAGCAGGCAGGGCTGGCTCCAGGTTTATGTGGGCCCCTGGGCGATAGCGTCTCAGTGGGCCCATTGCAGTGTTATATGACAATCCACACATGGTAGTAAAGTTTCAATAAAGTTTCAAGTAAAGTTTCAAAAATAAAAGGATAATAGATTGACAGAAATAAAGTATAGAAAAAATAAAAAAAGTGACACATAAAGAGAAAAAGGACAAAGTAATAGAAGGAATGAGAAGGAAAGAAAGATCAAAAGCATAGAATTAATGATAGAAAGAATGTGAATGAATGACAGAAACAAAGAAAGAATAAGAGGAATAACTGAAAAAGCAAGTATTTACAGAGGTGGACTGGCAAAAACAGAGGAAGAAGGAATACGAGCAAGAAAGGGAAGAAAAAAGAAAGAGAAGGAATGGCAGAATGGACAGATACAAGAAATAAACAAAAAATAAATAGAAAGGAAGTAAAAGATAGAATAGAAAGAAGGAAAGAAGAAATAATGAAAGGGAAGAAGAAAGAAAGAAAAGGAATGACAGGAAGAACAGATGGAAACGAATGGAAAGAAAATAAAGAAACAAGGAATAGATGGACTGAGAGAAACACTCTCCCAATGGCCAATCTGCCCCCGCCCTGTGTTCTGCATAGGCCCACAGTAGAGAGAATGAGGTGGGCCCCCAAGGTGCAAGGGCCCCGGCACCTGCCTAGGTATGCCCAGTGCTGATGCCTGCCCTGCTAGCAGGCTTTGAAAGCTCACTGTGAAGTTCCTGTATGTGTATCTGGCAGCTGTAGTTACCATAAAGCGACCAGTGGTGCCCACTGTGACTCCCCCTACTGGGGATAACAGGAAGCAAAACAGCAAGCGTAGCTTGAGGAGCAGATGGCTGAATAACAGGTACAGGTGAGTACCAATGATCATATGAGCCATAGGGAGCCTGAACAGGAACAGGGCAGACACTGGATACAGAAAGAAAAGCAACCCAGCCCTAGAATAGGGAGTCCATTGACAAACCTGATTCTCACTAGGGCCCCCCACAAGGTAGAGGTTACTGGGCTGCAGCCATGCCAGGGTCCACAACCGTCACTGGACCTACAGTAGATGAGTCCAGGTGGAGCTGAGTATAATCCAAGTAGTCAGTCAATGCCAGGAGTCAAGAGCCAGAGAGGGTAGTCAGTCAATGCCACGGATAGAGAGCCAGAGAGGGTAGTCAGTCAATGCTAGGGGTCGAGAGCCAAAGACGGTAGTCAGTCGATGCCAAGGGGCAAGAGCCAGAGAGGGTATTCAGACAATGCCAAGGGTCAGGTTCCAGAGAGGGTAGTCAGAAAATGCCAGGGATAGAGAGCCAAAGAGGGAAGTCAGTCAATGCCAGGGATAGAGAGCCAAAGAGGGAAGTCAGTCAATGCCAGGGATAGAGAGCCAAAGAGGGAAGTCAGTCATGGCCAGGGATAGAGAGCCTAAGAGGGAAGTCAGTCAATGCCAGGGATAGAGAGCCAAAGAGGGAAGTCAGTCAATGCCAGGGATAGAGAGCCAAAGAGGGAAGTCGGTCAATGCCAGGGATAGAGAGCCAGACAGGGTAGTCAGACAATGCCACGGATAGAGAGCCAGAGAGGGTAGTCAGACAATGCCACGGATAGAGAGCCAGAGAGGGTAGTCAGTCAATGCCAGGGGTCGAGAGCCAAAGACGGTAGTCAGTCGATGCCAAGGGGCAAGAGCCAGAGAGGGTATTCAGACAATGCCAAGGGTCAGGTTCCAGAGAGGGTAGTCAGAAAATGCCAGGGATAGAGAGCCAAAGAGGGAAGTCAGTCATGGCCAGGGATAGAGAGCCTAAGAGGGAAGTCAGTCAATGCCAGGGATAGAGAGCCAAAGAGGGAAGTCAGTCAATGCCAGGGATAGAGAGCCAAAGAGGGAAGTCGGTCAATGCCAGGGATAGAGAGCCAGACAGGGTAGTCAGACAATGCCACGGATAGAGAGCCAGAGAGGGTAGTCAGACAATGCCACGGATAGAGAGCCAGAGAGGGTAGTCAGTCAATGCCAGGGGTCGAGAGCCAAAGACGGTAGTCAGTCGATGCCAAGGGGCAAGAGCCAGAGAGGGTATTCAGACAATGCCAAGGGTCAGGTTCCAGAGAGGGTAGTCAGAAAATGCCAGGGATAGAGAGCCAAAGAGGGAAGCCAGTCAATGCCAGGGATAGAGAGCCTAAGAGGGAAGTCAGTCAATGCCAGGGATAGAGAGCCAAAGAGGGAAGCCAGTCAATGCCAGGGATAGAGAGCCAAAGAGGGAAGTCAATCAATGCCAGGGATAGAGAGCCTAAGAGGGAAGTCAGTCAATGCCAGGGATAGAGAGCCAAAGAGGGAAGTCAGTCAATGCCAGGGACAGAGAGCCAAAGAGGGAAGTCAGTCAATGCCAAGGATAGAGAGCCTAAGAGGGAAGTCAGTCAATGCCAGGGATAGAGAGCCTAAGAGGGAAGTCAATCAATGCCAGGGATAGAGAGCCTAAGAGGGAAGTCAATCAATGCCAGGGATAGAGAGCCTAAGAGGGAAGTCAGTCAATGCCAGGGATAGAGAGCCAAAGAGGGAAGTCAATCAATGCCAGGGATAGAGAGCCAAAGAGGGAAGTCAGTCAATGCCAGGGATAGAGAGCCTAAGAGGAAAGTTAGTCAATGCCAGGGATAGCGAGCCTAAGAGGGAAGTCAATCAATGCCAGGGATAGAGAGCCTAAGAGGGAAGTCAGTCAATGCCAAGGATAGAGAGCCTAAGAGGGAAGTCAGTCAATGCCAGGGATAGAGAGCCTAAGAGGGAAGTCAGTCAATGCCAGGGATAGAGAGCCAAAGAGGGAAGTCAGTCAATGCCAGGGATAGAGAGCCTAAGAGGGAAGTCAGTCAATGCCAAGGATAGAGAGCCAAAGAGGGAAGTCAGTCATGGCCAGGGATAGAGAGCCTAAGAGGGAAGTCAGTCAATGCCAGGGATAGAGAGCCTAAGAGGGAAGTCAATCAATGCCAGGGATAGAGAGCCAAAGAGGGAAGTCAATCAATGCCAGGGATAGAGAGCCTAAGAGGGAAGTCAGTCATGGCCAGGGATAGAGAGCCTAAGAGGGAAGTCAGTCATGGCCAGGGATAGAGAGCCTAAGAGGGTAGTCAGACAATACCAAGGATCAAGTTCCAGAGAGGGTAGTCAGACGATACCAGGGGTTGAGAGCCAGAGAGGGTAGTCAGACAATGCCAGGGCTGGAGAACTAGAGAAAGTAGAAAAAAACACTTTACCTTGAATCCAGCACTGTTCCCCCAACATTTCTGATCCTGGGCACAGTGCCTGGCCATTAACTTCAATGCGCAGAGAAGGGGAAGCTGTGGGGGGGGGGGGGTTACCTACAGACTGGACATCCACAGCCTTTGTACCTTGGTCAAAAGAACTGTAAAGTATATGGTTAGCTTTCCAAAAAGTACCCGTTCTTCAGTGAGTGTTTTACGGGATTAGCGGTTTTGGGGAAGCAGCAGAATATATTCCAGATAAGTGCTAAATAATAAAGGAGTATGAATGGCTTATTTTAGCCTTCTAAAATAAACTCTTCTGAGTGGGGAAGAAACAAGATGTTTTGAGACATGTGCTAGAGGATGACAAAATGTCTTCTTTTAGCACCCACAAACAAACATTACCCCTTTTTATGGGGCAAATAGGTTTTTCTTTGAATGTACAGTCATAGGGCCACCAAGAGGTCATGTTTTGTGGATTTCCATATAACTGACTCTGTAGCTCTGTGTTATTACCAGTTCACCTGTGCATTTCCTGTTGGTGGCACTTGAAGAGAGAGTTGGGCACATGGGTACTAAATGATAAAGATATGGCCTCTTTTAGCCTTCCAAAAATGTCCCTTTTTATGGGGAGAATTTTTTTTTTTTAGATATTTAGTAAATGAAGAAAAATACATTTCTTCATTTTCTTTGTTTAGCCTTCCAAGACATAGGAGAAGGCTTGGTAGGCAAAGTTTGCTGATGATACAAAGGTTAGTAATAGGGTGGATATTCCTGGAGGTGTCTGCAACATGGAAAATGATTTAGCTTTACTGGATAAATGGTCAAAACTGTGGAAACTAGAGTTTAATGTCTCTAAATGTAAAATCATGCACTTGGGTAGAAGGAATCCCTGCTCTGAGTACCGTATGGGCAGCACTGTGTTAGCCAGGACCTCGGAGGAGAGAGATTTAGGGGTACTGATTACTGATAGCTGCAAGATGAGTGGACAGTGTAGCCAGGCAGTGGGAAAAGCAAGCAGGATGCTCAGCTGCATAGCTCGAGGCATCACCAGTAGGAACAGGAAGGTTGTGATGCCGCTGGTGAGTCCACAGCTAGAATACTGTGTGTAGTTCTGGAGACCTTACCTGCAAAAAGACATTATTCAAATAGAACGGGTCCAAAGGCGGGCAACAAAAATGGTGGAAGGACTTAAACTTAAAACAGGAAAGAGGGGAGCCTGGACTCCATGAGCCGCCATCTTGATGTTTAAAGGTTCATAAAATGCAGTAGATGCAGGTAGAATAATTTTTTAATGTGGGCAATTTGTATGTACAGGGTGGGAGAAACATATAACATATATGCTCCCTTAAGAGAAATAATGGCAGCTGGGTACTATCCATTGGGGCTAAGCACCAACCATCAGCTGCCTTAAAGGGACACTCCAGCCTCTGTGTAAAATAATAACACAATTTGCGGTAAAGCATGTGTAATAGAGGTAATAAAAAAAAAGGCTCTTACCTTCACCCGGAATTCAGCGACGAAGTCGGTGGTGCAGCAGAGATCGGCCACCGCCATTTTCTTATAGTCTCGATTGGCCGCTGAGCATGACGCTCAGTGCGCACGCTCCTGTCTGCCCATTAACATGAATGGCAGGCATGAGCACACGTTGCGGAAAGCGTTGACATCTTCGCGCTGGATTCCAAGTGATGGTGAGTGTCTTTCTTTATTTCCTCTGTTACACATGTTTTACCACTAATAGGAGGGGGCAGGGCGGGGGTATGTTAATTTTTTACACAAGGTCTGGAGTGCCCCTTTAAACTGGACCTTCAGCATAGTTTAATGAAATTTCCAAACCTTTAAAAAACTATTCCCCAGCATCTAAAACTAATATATATTTTTTTTAGCCATTTTACTTTTTATTCTTTCCACCACTGGACTGCAACTCTGTTCAGGACTCTAGGATACAGGCGCTGCCATCTTGCTTCAGAAGCATCACATACTGAGGAGAGGAGAGGGGGGCAAATGTACAGGGTTATAGCTGTGCTTTGCTCAGGCAGAGCACAGCTGGGGTAAGGAAAATGACAGCAATCCCAGAATGCAGAGCAGCACAGTCAGAAGACACTCCATGTGCCGCCATCTTGGATGTTTAAAGGCTCCTAAAATGCAGTAGATGCAGGTGGGATGATTCTTAATGTGGACAATCTGTATGTACAGGGTGAGGGAAACATATAAGATAAGCTCTTATTCAGAGTGAAGGTCCGCTTTAAGTCAGTGCAGTCCACTTAGGGCTTTATTCATCAAGGGATAGGGACAGGTAGTGCCTTGTAAGCGACAGGTAAGCGGCAGGTGAACGCCGGGCATGGAACGCAATACCACATTTATGAAGCCGATTATGGTGAGCGACTGGAACAGCGCCACGTAGCGTCCGATTTATCATTACCCGAGGCTCAGCGTACAGCGCCGGCGTTCAGCCTTGCAGAGCGCCACATATTATCTGTCACTACCTGACGCTCTCCCATACATTTTAATGGACAATACTTCACTTTAAACAGTTTTTTTTATTTTTTTATTTTTTTTTTAATTATCAAATAATTGTGTGACCTCTCCTGGCCTATTTAAAGTCATTTTTGAAAACTTGATTTATAATATTTTTATGCAGAATTGTCCTTACATGTCTGGTATTAAATTGTTCATGTTACAATGTAATAACAATGTAATTCCATATGTTTTCGCTTTGTTACTAGTGGATACATGTTCAAAAACAGATTTTAATCACACAGCATCTGGCGCGCTGGGCTACAACGACCCGATTTTGAGTGCTGCCGCTGTGTGGGGCTATATTTTTGATGAATATGGTGTGAGTCGGTCGCACTGAGCTTGCACTACCGTTCGCTCCCATACAACTCTGTAGTGGTGTTAGAGCGACTCACACAATATATTTATCAATGCCGGCCAGCGACTGAGACGCTCTGAAATAGCGAACCATGGCTGAGCACAGCGACTACTAGCGGTCGCTGTCAAAGCCTCGCTACAGACGCTCATCTGTCGGTACCAGGTGCTAGTAATGAATCAGCCTGCCCCTAATGGGCCCTTAAAGTGGACTGTCACCCAGGGGTGATCGGCCCGGGAATCTATAAGATTCCCGGGCCGATCACCTCCCTCACTACGGGACATCCGAGATCGGGATGTCCCGCGGTGAGGGACCCCCCCCAAAACCCCCGAAAAACGTACCTCATCAGCGGGGGCAGCCCGCGCGCCCCTCTAGGCGTGCGCGCCCCCGCGCCGGCTGTTTGTGAATGGCCGGCGCGGGCGCGCGCACTGTCAGAGGGGCGCGCGGGAGGCGGCGGCGGACGCGCTGTCTTGTCCGCCGCTGTCACCCGCTTGTCCGTGGCTACGTGGGAGCGTGGTGAGGTGAGTTTTGGGGGCTTTCTGGGGGGTTTTACACAGCGTAGTAAAGTTAGCGTAGTGAAGTGGACCAAAACCCAGGATAGTCAAAATCCTGGGTGTTGGTCCACTTTAAACATCCTCCTCGATGGCTGAAACAGAGCAGGATTTGCAGCTCTCCACACTAATGCACAGGTATAATGATTAGGGCTATAGCTGGGTGCAGAGCTGGCCTGTTCCAGCCCTCAAAGGGCAACATTACCAGAAGCTTGGTTAGGTTGAGTTGGCACACAAATGGGTGACCGGGTGCGTAGGGTTGTTTCCTGCCAACACGCTCCATTATAGATGACTAATGACACACGCAGGAAGAGGTGGTAAAGGAGTTGTAGGAACTTAAGCATTAGTCAGGCTACCACACAGAGGAGGATGGTTTTCTCGCTCAGATTACTGCCCAGTTGCTGATGCTGCTTTATATACAGAAGGAGACACATGGTTCCTACATTTGTGGCTGACCTGTCATGGCTTATTTTAAGCTTGCACACAGCCCTGCTTTTGTCATCTGGTAATGTAGCAAAATATTCCCACATATGCAGCTACCACCAACACATCCATGTCAGGTGCATGCACCATGGGACCAGCAGCTGCTACATTTGAGCCCAGGAGGGTCGAGGGAGAGAGCTGGGTACTCCCATGGTCACTGGGCTGGGGCCTGCTGATTAATTCAGACAACTTTAAAATGCTGGGATGCCCCTCTCTTTATTAGGCACAAATATTCATAGCTAGCACCATTTCTTTCCTGCCGCAACTTAGGCCCCACTATCCTCCTACTTCTACGTCACTGGCCGCTCTTCAGCCACACTCGAGGCCCAGGGGGTCACCGGCTCCTGCCTTGCATGGATTAAAGCGGTCCTTCACTCTGAATAAGAGTCTATCTTATATGTTTCCCACACCCTGTACATACAGATTGCTAACATTAAATAGCATCCTACCTGCATCTACTGCATGTTATGAGTCTTTAAACATCCAAGATGGCAGCTCATGGGACATCAGGCAGCCTGCAAACAGGAAGTGCCTTCTGACTGTGCTGCTCTGCATTCTGGGACTGCTGACCTTTTCCTGACCCCAGCTCTGCTCTGTCTGAGCAAAGCACAGCTATAACCCCACCCCCTGTACTTTATCCCACTCTCCTCTCCTCAGTAAGTGTGATGCTTCTGAGTCAAGATGGCGGCGCCCGTATCCTAAAGTCCTGAACAGAGTTGCAGCCCAGTGGGGGGAAGTAAGTGACTAAAAACGTAAAATATATTAACTTTAGATGCTGGGGAATTGTTTTTTAAGGGTTTGGGCTTTTCAATAAATCACGCTGAAGGTCCGGTTTAAAGTCAGCTCTGGCAATTTCCACTGGCCTCCTGCGGGCCTAGCACCCAAACAGGCGCCCAGCTTCTCTTGGCTGCTACATCCTCCTGAAGCTCCAGGATTCACTTCCCATACCCCGACTCCCCCCGTTACCCAGGCAGGGCCGGATTAAGTGTGGTGGAAGCCCTTGGGCACAAAATCTGGGTGAGGCCCCAGATACAGTATTTTTCCTTTAAAATAATAGTCCAGCCAAGTAACTGATTGGTGGTTGTCTGGCACTCGCCTACTTATTGGAATGTCAGATTGAGCCCCTTGTGTCACCCTTGTGCGGGTGTGTGCTACTCAGGAACTCCTGCTTTGCCATTCTGGGTGGGGGGCAGGGGACAGTGTAGTCACCCAGCTGGTTCCAGCAGAAAACTGTAACCTGCATTGAGCTGCCAGCGGCTGTGCTTGGTGGCTTATGTGCAGTGAGTGGCTTCCGATTGACAGCTCTGCACCCACCCATCACTGTAGAATTACTGACGGCGGCTTTGTGCTCTAGACTCTCCATCCGGCCCTGTGGCTTTGGCTGCAGGTTTGCAAAAACAAAAAATAGCCTTGCCCAGGCACTGAAAAGCTTCCTGGATCAGCCAATAACCCAAAGGTTGGTGGAGGCCCCCTGCAGGGCAAGTGGTGGAGGCCCCTTGCGCCCACCTCATAATCTGGCCCTGCCCAGGGGTGTACCTAGCCTCCAAGCAACCTGAGGTGAACTATGGAATGCCCCCCCCTTTCCTGGAAATGCAGTTTTGTTCCACTTTTTAAAACAACTCCCTCGGATATGCAGTTTTGTTCTGTTTAAACAAAACTCCCCCACCTACTCCAGATATGCAGTTTTTGGTCCACTTTAAATTGAAATGGGGATTAGAGATTTTGCCTATCCCGAGTTTTGTTTCGTGCCCCGGTCCCAATTCGGGATGCTCCACTGTGTAAAACTCCCTATATTGCCCAATCCAACTCACCTCTTCCCGGTCCAAAGGTGCATGTGCGGGCTCGTCCTATTATAATCGTTTGGCAAATTACATGGGCACAGAAAATGGCTCTGATAATACAAGAGCCCACGCATGTGCCGCTGGACTGGGGAAAGGTGAGTGAATAGCAGCTACCTGGGGGGTTTCACCTCCAATTCTGGATGCCACAGGGAAAGGCCAGCAGCTTACCCTAGGTTTTGGTCCTGCCTTAACACAGCTCCCCCCCCCTCCCCCAATATACAGTTCTGGTCCACTTTAACACCACCCTCCCCGGACATGCAGTTTTGATCCACCTTAACACCACCCTCCCCGGACATGCAGTTTTGATCCACCTTAACACCACCCTGCCTGGATATGCAGTTTTGATCCACTGTTAAAACCCCTTCCCCTGTATATGTAGTTTTGATCCACCTTAACACCCCCCTGCCTTGGATATGCATTTGTGGTCCACTTTGATACCCCCTGCCTTGGATATGCCGGTTTGGTCCACTTTAACACAACTCCCCCACGCCGCTCCCTGTATATAAAAAGAGGCACTTACCCAGAGTGAATGACTGCAGCTTTGGACTCCACCTGCTCGGCTGCTCCTCAATGGCCGATGGACCGGAATGTCACCCCTGACCCTGCTGTTGCCCACTCCGAGCTGGAAGACTATCCCTTGCTCACACTTAGTGTGAGGCGCTGACGTCATTCCCAGCCAGTGCTCCTCATGGGCTTCTCGTCTTCGCCGATTTGGGGGGGGGGGGTGCAGGGGCTTTGCTACGGCGAGGGCAAAAAGAGATGGAACAAAATCCCCAGGATAGTGAAAAATCTGGGGTTTTGTTGCTCTTTAACTGACCCCCTAATGTGTTCTATTTAAATACCCCCCACCCAGTATGATGACTAAGTAAGGAGAATGAATAGATAAGTTTATTTCCCTTCCATCCTTTTCCCAGGTACTACTGTATAAAAAGAAGGGGTCAGCCAGTGTCCTCACTCACGGGGGTGGCCATCTTACTTCCATAGCCTATTCTGTGAGCTTAAAAACACTGGCTATTTATTACGGGCACAGGAAGGCCCCCATCGAAAATGGCCAGGTGGCAACCCTAGCACCAGCTAGGGGCCTTCAGAGTCCTTGGGGGTCCAGGCAGCTGCCTGGTTTGCCTGCCCCAAATGCCGGTCCTGAATGCACTTACCACAACCAACAAAGCTTTGAATTTAAGTTGTGTCTGATACCACTGCCTGATCACAATCAACTACTTACAGTATTGTTCCCACCCAACAGTAACACTGGAGGAGTCTACTTGATGAACATCTTGTGGGTCAGTGAAGATCAATATCAAGATGGATTAAGGCCAGGTGAAGCAGGAGGAAAGTTTAAAAATTTGGCTTAAAATCAAAGTGTCAATCTGAAAGGTAACATCATCCTTCTCTGAGATGATGAGTGAACCACCCAGTCCACAATGCCATTTGTAACCTTAGTTTTTCTGCATCAGGTCTTGGTGATGGAGAATGGTGGTGCCCACCAAGGTACTGCTATTGATGCTGCAGCCTTTTCCACACTTGCTGGTGGATGTGGCGACATGGGTGTTTGCCTTAATATTACGTATTGGCACTGTGTCCATATTGACAATACAATATGAGAAAAGCTTGGATGTCCAGTCAACTTTAACCCCCACCCTGGCCCCCATCCCTGTGCTGCGACAGGACAGAACACCAAACAAAAAAAAACACCATACTCCTTCAGCAATCCAGCACTGTCATAAGAGCACAGAGGTCGCACAGACAGGGATGTCTTGCTCTGTGCGTGCTCCTGGCCCTATTCAGGTGAATGGCGGGCGTGGTTACAGCAAGATGGATGCCGCACTGTGCTGATTAGCCCAGGGCCAGAAATGGCTGGGGAACACCGCTGGTTTGCAGGAACCAGATAATGTGTTTTTCACTATATCCAGTGCAGGTCGTCCCACAATACTTACATGTGGGTATTCTGCTACCAGGTGGCGCAGTCTACTGCAAGATCCAAAGCTGTAGCTCTGGGTAGGGTGAACGCTGGGTCAGACGTTGACAGAGCTAATCTCTGGGCCGCAGACCCTCCCTAAAGGGTAGCCGGCCATAGGCAATGGTGAGCCTATTGGGGGGGGGGAGGAAGCACTTTATGCCCATGAGTCATGCCCTTCTTCCCACAAGCTTTATTGTTTAAGTTGTGTTGTGCATACTGGTTTTCTGTTCCACTGGGCTCCATGCCTACTGTTTTTCCTTTACTGACATACTTACCTCCCTCGTTCCCTCGGCTCCTTCTCCTCCCCCCTCCATCTTTAAAGCGCTGTGAGCGGGGGGTGGGGGGGCCGGAACGGCGCGGCTGGCGAGGGCTTCTCTCTGGAGGCCGCGGCCTCTTTTGGTGATTTGGTGCGGGGCACGCTGCGCTCGGTGTCTGTGGGGGGGCCCCTTCTGGTTGGCTACTTCGCCCTCCTCAGATCTTCTACGGAGGAGGGCGCTCGTTTTGCGCCCTCGGCGGGGGGGGCGGGGCCGCGCAATGAAGTTTTTGCGTCACAGCTGCGAGGCTCGCCCCTCGAGGATCACATGAGGCTGGCTGACCTGCGCCATCTTAGCAGCCTGACGCTGCCTGCTTCCCAGCGCGCCATCGCTGGTGGTTCCGTGAGTCCCTCTCTTTATCTTTTTATTGTCATTTTTGCCTTGCTGCCTGTGTTGTGGGATTCTCACAACACTAGATGTCAATAGGCCCACCTAGAAGACACAATCAGAAGGGGGTTCTGATTGTGTCTTCTAGGTGGGCCTATTGACAGCTAGGGTTGTGGTTCCTCTCGGTCTCCGACCCCCCCATCTCCCCCCCCATCAGGAGGCAGACTCCCTGAGCAGGGGGGCCTCTCGTCTGGGGGAATGGTCTCTCAGCAACAAGATCTTTCACTCTCTGTGTCTCCGCTGGGGCCAGCCGAATGTGGACCTGTTTCCGTCCAAGGAACTGCCAGTGCGTTAGTGAGGAGCTTGCATTAGACAAGCTCCTGGGCGAAGGTGCTCAAGCGAACGTGCTGATTGGATGAGCGCCTGTGAATGCTTCGTAGGACGGGAAGAGGTGAGTTTGTTTGGGTGACCTGGGGGGTTTCACACAGCGGGGCACCCCCCGATCGAGGTGCCCCAGGGGCAAGGACCAAAACCCAGGATAGTCAAAATAATCTGTCCGTTAGCACCTTGTATACAATGGATTGCAGGTACACATGATGCAAATGGTTTTGCTCGCAATGTGCAAATTTCCATTTCATTCCCTGAAGCAGTGGCTAGAGGCCACGAAAAGCGTGGGCTTTGTATTGCTGGGGGACTCTGCCACCTAGACCATCTGCATGCTGACGGAGTGTCCCAAAATATATATATTTTTTGCACTCGCCACATTATGTTTCAGTATATAAATTTATGTTATTAATATTAGTATGATCTTCATATTGCACTGACACCTTTGAAAAGCTTGTCTTTCCCTTCTTTTTGCACTTTGATGTGTTGTCGATTCGTTTTTTCTTTATTGCATGGCACGCCCCGCTTCGGTGTTCATAACAGTTGGGTTATTCCGCCACAAGGTGGCGCAGTGGTACTGCAGAAAAGCTGTGGCTTGTCCCGGCTCCCTATAAAAACGGGCTTAACCATAGAGTTCCCCAGTGTTTCCTCTGCAGTGGACTGCGAAGTTAGTAGATGGCTCTCTCTCTTGCGCAGGTGAGCGAGGCAACCAAGCCTGCGGCCCTGCAAGTCTATTTCCATCCGTTTCTGGACCCTCACTGCCTCCCAGCCTCGGCTGACAGATCGGGTGAGGGTAGAAGAGCACTAGGGTCAAGTGCTTCTGTAGCGCAGCTCCAAGCCGCAGACCCTGTAACACAAAGGGTAGCTGCCCATAGGCTTTATGGTGAGCCTAATAGGGATGCAGAGTCTCTGTCCTAGCTTCTGAGGGGGTAAGTAGTTTGGGGACTGTGTCCCCTCATTTTCCTTGGGGTCCCCCCCGCGCCCCCCTCCCCCCCTCCCTCCCTCCTTGAACATGGCTGCTCGCCGCTGCCTTCTCGTCTCTCTCTCTTCCCCCCCCCCCTCTAACTTGGTTGGGGGAGGGTGGTAGCGGCGAGTAGTCATATCTGTGGTGTTTTTACGTTTTCTTGGTGTGTTTTCTGGTGTTTTTAGCTGCCGCGCCTCTTTGTACTGCGTTCCGCGGCTGTGGGCGCTATAACCTGAGGTAAATTTGCTTTGTCATGGTGCCGGCCGGGTCACGTGAGCGCAGTTTTTCACGCTCTTGGGGGGGGGGGGCTTCCGGGCGATGACGCGTATTGCGTCGTTTACCTCGCGGCCCGACCCTCGAGGTACCTCTGCCGGCGCCATTTTGGACGAGCTGCGCGTCTGGATTTCTTCCTTCTCCAGCGGGTTGCCTTATTCAGCGGTCTGTGCCTGTGTGTCCCCGTCAGGGGCGGACTGGGACCAAAAAACGGCCCTGGACTTTTTGGTCAGACTGGCCCTTCTGTACTGTGCTCGGCCCGGTAAAGTGAGTCAACGCCACATTAATATATATATATATATATATATATCTGAGCGGGATCGGCCCGGGACCTCCACCCGGGCATCCAAAATCGGGATGCCCCACTGTGTGAAACTCCCCAGGTTACCTGCTACACTTACCTTACTTTCCGGTCCAACAACACATGCGCGGGCCACGGCCGCATCCCGGCTATCCCTCTAGCAGGGCGCATGCCCACGCCAGGCATTTGTGAATGGCCGGTGCGGGCACGTTCCCCGTTTGAGGGTAGCTGGGGATGCGGCTGCGGCTCACGCATGTGCCACTGCACTTAGGACGCTGGCTTAGGATAGTCAAAATCCTGGGTTTTGGTCCACTTCAAAGAGTTTTGGTCCTGTTCTGTGGGGCGCCCTGATTTGGGTTGCCCCATTTGTGCAACCCCCTCAGATCACCAGTAAAACTTACCTGACCAGCGATCCACTGGCTCATGCATGGGTTCTCCTCGCTAAGGGCTGGGTGCAGCTGAGCTGGCTGCCAGCCACATCCCACCAGCCTCTAGCTGGTGCAGACACATGTTTGAACCACGCATGTGTTGTTTGATTAGCGGCCAGGTATTTTTACTCGGAATTTGACACAATGGGGCATCCCAAATCAGGATGTCAGGGAGGGGCCATGTAAAGAAGCTTCCATCTGTCTATACAATACATTGCTACACCACAGTCCAGCTCCCCTGGCACTGTGCGATCTCAATATATACTGGGTCATACCATGTGTGGGCAGGGGGGTACTCAAGGAAAAGAAAATCAACAACCACAAACTGTAAAAATTGTACAAAAAAAAACCCCATAAAACAGCAATGTCCATGCTGCTGGGGCCCCATAACAATACTGGTGCAATGCAAATGCTGAAAGCAAACTTTTCTAATGCCCCTGCTGCCGCCCTATTCTATTACAATCTATTAGGGTATAAGGGAGGATACAGAGGGAGAAGAGTTTACACTCTATTAGGGTATAAGGGAGGATACAGGAGGAGAAGAGCTTACACTCTATTAGGGTATAAGGGAGGATACAGAGGGAGAAGAGCTTACACTCTATTAGGTTATAAAGGGGGCGGGTTGACAGGAGGGTTGGTTGGTGGGTATTTAGATGTGCGAGTGGGCAGGTGGTCAGGCAGGTAGGTAGGTGGGTGGGTGGGTGGGTGACTGCCACCTCCACGTCAGAATCCGCTGATTCCGCCTGCACAACACTCGAGTCTGCTGATGGCCCAGGGTCTGGGTAGGTAGGTAGGTGAGTGGCAGGTATATAGATAGGTGGGTGGATTAGGCAGTTGGATTAGTAGGTGGGTGAGTGAGCAGGTGGGTAGATGGGCAGAGCAGGGTGGGTAGATGGGCAGAGCAGGTGGGTAGATGGGCAGAGCAGGTGGGTAGATGGGCAGAGCAGGTGGGTAGATGGGCAGAGCAGGTGGGTAGATGGGCAGGGTGGGTAGATGGGCAGAGCAGGTGGGTAGATGGGCAGAGCAGGTGGGTAGATGGGCAGGGTGGGTAGATGGGCAGAGCAGGTGGGTAGATGGGCAGAGCAGGTGGGTAGATGGGCAGGGTGGGTAGATGGGCAGGGTGGGTAGATGGGCAGGGCAGGGTGAGTTAAGAGAAACACATTGCACCATTAATTAGTATTAGCATTTAGTTTGAGGTTTATTGGAACACAGTACAGCAACAGCATGGACTCACCTGGAGCCACTTCACTGCCAAGTTGGAGAATCCTTTCTGTTGTTGAGTTCTTCTCTCCTTCATGGTGTCTGCAGGCTGCTAACTTGTCCTCGTGGGTGAGACAGACACACACACATCTCTCTCTCTCTCCCTCCCTCCCCCCTTCCTCTCCTCGGGCTATGGCTGCAAAACACACACTCACACACACACTCAGACTCTCTCTCCCCCCTCCCCACTCACCAACCTCTGCTCCAGCCATCAATGACAGTTTCTCTGGTTTGATCACTCACGTCATCCTCTCCCCGCGCTGGCCGGCCAGCATGACAGGAAACGGAAGTGCTGGCCTCTGCTGTGCTATGCTCTGGGCTGTCCTCCGCAGTAGGGGAAACAGGAGAGGAGTTTTTGGTTCCACTGAGCCACCAATGTAAAAAAAAAAAAAAAAAATGACAGCTGCACAACGTGCGCGGCCGCGCTCCCGCGCATCTTACAAGGAACACTGCGACTTTCGGCCCTCCCTGGCACCGGCCTACCGGGATTTTGCCCGGTATGCCCTATGGCCAGCCCGCCCCTGGTCCCCGTGGTGTCTTTGGTCCGTGAGTCCCCCTTGGGGGGTTTTTCATTGATTGGGGTTTTTTGCTGCGGGATGCGGGATACCATTGGTTTGTGGTTTCTCCCGGCTCCACTCCTTTTCTCCCCCCTATTACCTTCTGGGGGCATCCCGTGGGAGGGCATCCCGGGTGGCTTCTGTATTAAACCTGTACCCACTGCTGGCCTATTGCGCCTGTGTTAATCACCATTTGGAGGCTTCTGGGGATAGCGCGCTTGGGGGCCCTTCGGGGCAAGCCCGGCTGTGTTCCATGTGCGGGGTATGCCTTGTGAGTAACAGTGTCACGGTGTGCGTGCCGATAAAAGGTATCCCTTTCCCGTTGATCTTGTTAAGAGGTGGTCATTTCCCCCTGAAGTGGACGCTCCTGTGCTAGGCTTGTCCAATACTTCGGTCATGCCTTCCCCTGACACTACCACTCTGAGGGACGGAGAGGACCGGTGCATCAAGTGGCCTGCCATGCTTTTACCTGTGTGGGGGCTGGCTTGCGCCCTGTATGTGCTGCCGCCTTTACTGCTATTGCCCTTAAGAAAACTGCTTAAGTGTCTCCTTGATGGCACAACAACTGGTAGTGTGGGGGAGGAATATAGGACTCTCTTACTTTGTACTGATTTTGTGGCCTTTATCCTTACTGCTATGGATGATGCTGTGCGGCTGTGTGGAAGGACCTCTGCGCTCTTGGTGGCCATGCACCGCTCTGTCTGGTTGCGCCAGTGGGCAGCTGACGCTGTGGCTAAGAAAGCTCTCACTAGCCTCCCCTTTGTGGGGCTGCGGCTATTTGGGGAATGGCTTGATGTTCTAGCCAAGGATGGGAGGCTGCCTCAGCGTAGGAGGCAGTCTCGGCCCTTTCGGGAGTCCTCTACCCCCCTCCCTTCCTTTCGCATTCCCAGAGGGGGCCGTGGCTCCCTCCTCTCCAGTGGTCGCAGAGATTCTTGGGGCCGTGGCAGAACCCGTGGTCGTCCCGGTCTCTCCTGGAATCCTAAGCCCAAACCCTCTCCCAAGCCCCCTCAGGCATGAAGGGGCGCCCTCACCCATCCGGACGTCTGGAGGCTTCATGTCTCAGACCGGAGGATTCAGGAGGTAGTGTCCTCCGGTTACAAGATAGAGTTTGCAGCCTGCCCCCCCCCAAGATTCATCAGATCCCGGATGTCTTTAAACCCCCTGTCCACTCAGGGGTTGCTTCTGGCGGTTCATTGCCTGTTAGAGTCCGGAGTCATTTGTTTGGTGCCTCATCAATAAAGAGGTCAAGGGTACTATTCCAATCTTTTCACGGTCCCCATAAAGGACGGCTCTCTAAGGCCTATTCTGGATCTGAAGGGCCTCTACAAATTTGTCAGATTCAAGCATATTCTTAGTATACAGTACGTCCTGCTCCAAATCTAATACTTACAGTTGGGATATACTCCGCCAGATGGCGCTGGACTGCAGAGACATCGAAAATAGGCTCCTCCCGGACCCTCAAATACCCAGGGACCTCCCACAAATCCCCAGAATTTCTCTGCAGTCTGGCTGCGAAGGATGAGAAATTGGCTCTCTACTCGCAGGTGAGCGGGGTTATTAACCTGCGGCCCTGCAGGACTATTCCCACCCGTTCCACTAGTAATATGCCTCCCAGCCTTGGCTGCGCTGGTCGGGTGAAGGTAGGCAGCACCGCTGTCAGGTGCTTAGGAGCGATGCTCCTCCGCAATCCCCCAACAAAGGGTAGGTGGTTCAGGCTTATGGTGAGCCTCTATGGGATGCCCCTCTCGCACTATTGCCCCTTGCCCCTGTCTATTGGTGGGTCCTATTTAAGTGGCCGCCGTCCTCCCTCATCCTCCTTATAGTCTTCGGGGGAAAAGAGGGGGGGGGGTGTGTATAGATATGTAGGTTATGCAGTCTGTGCTTTCACCTTTCACATGTCTTTATTCTTGTGTCAGCCACCGCGCTGACTTGTCTTTATTGCTTTTAAATTTACCACCGCCGCCACACGCTGACTTTTTCCGCGCTTGACGGTGGCATTACCTCAGGCGTGGGTGCGCCATCATTGGCTGTTGGCCTTCTGGCTTTGCGCTCTTCAGGGGGCGGGGCCTGTCTTTGGCGCCTTCTGCGTCATCGCTTTTACTGGCCCGCCCCTCGAGGTATACGGACGCCATCTTTTCTGACTTGGTTGGCCTATGCGCGATGGACTCCTACCTACCGCGGTCCGTAAGTGCCCCTTGCGGGCGGCTTTATCTACTTCACTTTTTACTGTTACGATGTACTTAAGGTCTTGTCTGCTTATGTCTTTCAGGCGGGATGAACCCTTCTTGGCTTCTCCCGGCCCTGTTTTTAGTATATTACTTTTGTAGGCCTTATGCTTATACTCCCACATCCCTAGTGGGTTATTGGGGCATCCAGGGTTGCTATATAGCGTTATTCCCTATCGCGTATAGCACCGCTATAATCACCATATGGAGGCATCTCAGGATAATGTTACCGGGGTCCCTTTGGGACAAGACCGGCTGTGTGTAGCGTGTGGGCAGCCTCATGCTGACGCTGACAAGGCACGGGTCTGTGTACCCTGTGCTGAGCAGGTGCTTGCATTGCAATCTGGCCTGCCAGTGGCTGCACCTCGTTTCACTTCACCTACTCCCCCAAGCTTAAATCTCACTCCTACTGAGTTGCATACTAGTGGGGATTGAACAGATTATTGCTAAGTCCTTAGCGCGTAAGGCCCCTGCTAAGAAGCGGCACTTGACGCCTAATGTTACTGTTTTCCCTATGGGAACTGAGGAGTTTATGAATCTTTGTGGCTATACCCCGTCTGATGAAGGGGAGCTCTTTTCTTATTCAGGCTCATCTGATGAGAGACCAAGGGGTCATGACGATTCTGGCTCTGACCCCTGGGCCCCGGATGACACTGACAGATTATTGACCCAGATTTTTGAGGTTTTGTCTATCTCTCTCCCTGTTGAGGCTCCCAGGCAAAGAGGGGAGCTTTTCCATACAGCAAAATCACGTTTGGAATTTCCAGAGCAGGCACATTTCCATAACCTTGTGCTCAAGGAATGGGAGCGCCCCAGTAAACTTCCCAGGATTCCAAAGAGTTGGGATAGGAAGTATCTCTTTCCTGCTGAGGTGGTTAAATGTTGGTCATCCCCCCCCCCCCCCCGAGGTGGATGCCCCGATCCTAGGGCTATCTAACACCTCTGTCATGCATTCCCCTGATTCTACTACCCTGCGGGATGCTGACCAACTGGCGCATTGACCAGCTGGCATCCCACGCATTTGCATGTGCGGGGACGGCGCTGCGCCCGGTCTGTGCCTCTGCCATTACTGCTGTGGCCACTAGAACCCTTATCAGAAATATGCTTGGATGACAAGCGACACATATCAGAATGTGTGCCAGAACTTCTGCCCTCGTGGTGGCTATACGCCACTCGGTTTGGCTGCGCCAGTGGGCTGCTGCCAAGAAGGCCCTCACTGGGTTTCCCTTTAAAGGACTGCATCTGTTTGCAGACCGCCTGGACCTTTTTGCTAAGGGAGGCAGGTTACCCCAGCGCAGGCGGCAACCTCTGCCTTTTTGGGGTCAGGGTTCCTTCTCCTCCCCTTACCGTGGTGCAAGACAGGGAAGGGGGGGTGTCTTTCCCTGGGGCCCGGGGGGTTTTCTGGGGTAGAGGCAGAGGACGTGGACGTCCTGGCTCCTCCTGGGGTCCCAAAGCTAAATCCTCTCCCAAGCCCCCTCAGGCATGATGGGGCGCCCTCACCCATCCGGGTGGGGGGACGGCTGCAGCACTTCGCTCACGTCTGGAGGCTTCATGTCTCAGACCGGTGGATTCAGGAGGTAGTGTCCTCCGGTTACAAGTTGGAGTTTGCTTCCGATCCCCCCCCAAGATTCATCATATTCCGTATTCCTCAGGACCCTGTGTCAGCTCAGGAGCTAGTGCAAGCATTGCAAGGCCTCCTGGAGCTGGAGGTCATCTGCCAAGTCCCCTTAAGAGAAAAAGGCAAGGGCTTTTATTCCAACCTATTCACAGTACCCAAAAAAGATGGTTCAGTCAGGCCCATCCTGGACTTAAAGATTCTCAACAAGTTTGTCAGGGGGCAGGCGCTTTCGCATGGAGACTCTGCGCTCTGCCATCAGTTCCCTGCGCCAAGGGGATTTCATGACTTCTGTGGACATCAAAGATGCTTACCTTCATATCCTGTGTTCCCAGGTCATCAAAGGTTCCTCAGGTTCGCTCTGATGGATCAACATTACCAATTTGTGGCCTTGCCCTTCAGCCTCACTTCAGCTCCCAGGGTGTTCACCAAGGTGCTGGCTGGCGTGATGTCTCTGCTCAGATGTCAGGGCGTCCGCGTGCTTCCCTATCTGGACGACATCCTCATCGCTTCCCAGTCTCTACATCAGGCAGAGTTGGATACTCAGCTGGTGGTGTCCACTCTGGAGTCATTTGGACTGCAAGGATCTTCCTTCCTCAGCAGAAGGTGGACAGTCTGATTGCACAGGCTCAGTCCCTCCTAGCTTGTCCCCATCCCTCCATCAGGCAGGGGATGCAGCTGGTGGGCCTGATGGTGGCATGCTTCGAAGCGGTCCCTTATGCTCAGTTCCACTTGAGGCCTCTGCAACTTCACCTATTGTCTGTATGGGACAAGGACCCAGCGTACTTGGACAGGGTCTGTGTGCTCTCCCCCCTGGTCAAGAGGTCCCTCTTGTGGTGGATGGACTTAAGGAACCTGTTGGGGGGCAGATCCTTTCTTGCCCCTTCCTGGGAGACGGTCACCACGGATGCCAGTCTGTCAGGTTGGGGGGGTTTCTGGAAGTCCCTGCGGTTCCAGGGGAGGTGGGGCCCTCAGGAGGCCCACACACCTATCAATGTCTTGGAGCTGCGAGCGATCAGGTTAGTTCTGGCTCGCTTGACTACTCATCTTCAGGGCCTGCCTGTTCAGGTGCGCTCGGACAACCAGACGGCAATTGCCTACATCAATCATCAGGGAGGGCCCTCCAGGAAGCGTCTCTGATCCTGTGCGTCCCGCCACAATCACAAGCTTCCAGCTTTTGTCTCTGTCCAGGGATCCTCTGGCCCTGACCTCGGATGCACTAGCAATGTCATGGAAGGACTTTCAGTTCCTGTATGTCTTCCCCCCAATTCCCCTGCTGGACAGGGTTCTGCGCAAGATTGCTCTAGAAGGGGTGCCAGCAATTATGGTGGCCCCCAGGTGGCCAAGAAGAGTGTGGTTCGCAGATGTGGTACAGCTGGCAGTAGATCAGTACGCTCTGCCCTTGGTGCCAGATCTGATCACTCAGGGCTCACTACGCCATCCCAATTTACAAACTCTGGCTTTGACGGCTTGGCTGCTGAAACCTCCATCTTGATGGATAAGGGGCTGTCTTCCTCAGTTGTGGATACTTTGATTAAAGCTAGGAAGGAGTCTTCCTCTTCCATTTATTATAGGGTTTGGCGTGCCTACATTGACTGGTGTGAGCCTAAGTCCCTTCCCTGTCATGTCTTCTCTATTCCCAGGATTCTGGAGTTCCTGCAGCATGGGTTGGAGATGGGGCTCCAACTCAGTACTCTGAAGGGTCAGGTTTCTGCCCTGGCTATTTTTTTCCAGAAGAGGGTCACTCATGTGCGTCCCCCACGTAAACCTATGGTGCCTGTTTGGGATCTGAACTTGGTTCTGTCAGCCTTGCAGGGTGCTCCTTTTGAACCTGAACAGGATGCTGCCTTGGCCATTCTTACGCTCAAGGTTGTGTTTCTGGTGGCTATCACTTCTGTCAGGCGTGTGTCTGAGTTGGCGGCGCTGTCCATTCAGCCCCCCTACTATGAGAGGCACCAGGACAAGGTGGTGTTTTGTTTCAAACCAGATTTTCTGCCTAAGGTAGTGTCTGCCTTTCATTTGAATCAGGATATTGTTCTTCCTTCTTTTGTACCCTAATCCTAGCAATGCTAAGGAGAGGGTTTTGCATTCTTTGGATGTGGTTAGGTGTCTGAAGTACTATCTGGTGGCTACTGCACCTTTCAGGAAAACTGATGCTCTTTTTGTGGTCCCTTCTGGTCCTAGGAAGGGTTTGGCTCCTGCCAAGTCTACTATCAGCAAGTGGATTCGTCAGGCTGTGATTCGGGCCTGCTCTGCTAAGGGGAAGAATCCTCCCTTCCGCCTTACTGCTCATTCCACTCGTGCTATTGGTGCTTCTTGGGCTTTTCAGCACCAGGCTTCTGTTGAACAAGTTTGCAAGGCCGCTACTTGGTCTTCTGTTCATACCTTTTCAAAGTTTTACAAGGTTGATGTTAGGGCCTCAGCTGATGCTGCTTTTGGCCGCAAGGTTCTGCAGGCGGCAGTGGTTTAAACTGCCTACTGCTGATTTTTCTTGGGGATCCCACCCTACTTTATTGACACTGCTATTGGATGTCCCAACTGTAAGTATTAGATTTGGAGCAGGACGTACTGTATACTAAGAATAATACAATTCTGTGATTACTCACCTGTAGAATTGGTATTATGAGTATACAGTACGTCCTGCTCCAACCCACCCTTGGTTTGCATTTTCTTGGATCCCCTGTATGGTGATTGTTATCATTATTATGGTTGTTAGTTTGGATTGTTTAATTCTCCCGGCTTCTCCTTAACTGCTTTTCAATGTTGGGGATATGTGGGAGGTCCCTGGGTATTTGAGGGGCTGGGAGGAGCCTATTTTCGATGTCTCTGCAGTCCAGCGCCATCTGGCGGAGTATATCTCAACTGTAAGTATTAGATTTGGAGAAGGACGTACTGTATACTCATAATACCAATTCTACAGGTAAGTAATCACAGAATTGTATTTTTCGCATGGAGACGCTGCGCTCTGCTGTCAGTACCCTTCGCCTGGGCGACTTCATGACCACTGTGGACATCAAGGATGCTTATCTTCATGTGCCTATCTTTCCAGGTCATCAGAGATTTCTAAGGTTCGAGCTGCAGGTTCAGCATTACCAGTTTGTGGCTCTACCCTTCGGTATCACCTCGGCACCTCGGGTGTTCACCAAGGTGCTGGCGGGAGTGATGGCTCTGCTAAGAAACCAGGGCATCCGCATCATTCCTTACCTGGCGCAAGCTAACTGGTTTGAGTGCCGTGGCCCCTTTAAGACTTTTGTATTCTAATTGCCCTGCTAATGTGCACCTCCCTGGTTAGTTATAAAATGCTCTGAGCGGCTGCCACCCCTCCTTTGTTTCATTCCTTACCTGGACGACATCCTGATTGTGGCCGAGTCTTCTCCTCAGGCCGAGCGGGACACTCAAATGGTGACAACCACTCAGGAGTCTTTCGGCTGGGTGATCAACTATCCCAAGTCTTCTCTGTCCCCGTCATTGGTGAGGACCTTCCTCAGTTGTGGATACTTTGATTAAAGCTAGGAAGGAGTCTTCCTCTTCCATTTATTATAGGGTTTGGCATGCCTACATTGACTGGTGTGAGCCTAAGTCCCTTCCCTGTCATGTCTTCTCTATTCCCAGGATTCTGGAGTTCCTGCAGCATGGGTTGGAGATGGGGCTCCAACTCAGTACTCTGAAGGGTCAGGTTTCTGCCCTGGCTATTTTTTTCCAGAAGAGGGTCACTCATGTGCGTCCCCCACGTAAACCTATGGTGCCTGTTTGGGATCTGAACTTGGTTCTGTCAGCCTTGCAGGGTGCTCCTTTTGAACCTGAACAGGATGCTGCCTTGGCCATTCTTACGCTCAAGGTTGTGTTGCTGGTGGCTATCACTTCTGTCAGGCGTGTGTCTGAGTTGGCGGCGCTGTCCATTCAGCCCCCCTACTATGAGAGGCACCAGGACAAGGTGGTGTTTTGTTTCAAACCAGATTTTCTGCCTAAGGTAGTGTCTGCCTTTCATTTGAATATATTGTTCTTCCTTCTTTTGTGCCCTAATCCTAGCAATGCTAAGGAGAGGGTTTTGCACTCTTTGGATGTGGTTAGGTGTCTGAAGTACTATCTGGTGGCTACTGCACCTTTCAGGAAAACTGATGCTCTTTTTGTGGTCCCTTCTGGTCCTAGGAAGGGTTTGGCTCCTGCCAAGTCTACTATCAGCAAGTGGATTCGTCAGGCTGTGATTCAGGCCTGCTCTGCTAAGGGGAAGAATCCTCCCTTCCGCCTTACTGCTCATTCCACTCGTGCTATTGGTGCTTCTTGGGCTTTTCAGCACCAGGCTTCTGTTGAACAAGTTTGCAAGGTCGCTACTTGGTCTTCTGTTCATACCTTTTCAAAGTTTTACGAGCTGCAGGATCAGCATTACCAGTTTGTGGCTCTACCCTTCGGTATCACCTCGGCACCTCGGGTGTTCACCAAGGTGCTGGCGGGACTGATGGCTCTGCTAAGAAACCAGGGCATCCGCATCATTCCTTACCTGGCGCAAGCTAACTGGTTTGAGTGCTGTGGCCCCTTTAAGACTTTTGTATTCTAATTGCCCTGCTAATGTGCACCTCCCTGGTTAGTTATAAAATGGTCTGAGCGGCTGCCACCCCTCCTTTGTTTCATTCCTTACCTGGACGACATCCTGATTGTGGCCGAGTCTTCTCCTCAGGCCGAGCGGGACACTCAAATGGTGACAACCACTCAGGAGTCTTTCGGCTGGGTGATCAACTATCCCAAGTCTTCTCTGTCCCCGTCATTGGTGAGGACCTTCCTGGGCATGACTCTGGATACCTCTCAGGTCAAGGTGTTCCTTCCTCAGCAGAAGGTGGAGGGTCTTCAGCTGCAGGCTCGTGCTTTGCTGTCGTGTCCTCATCCCTCCATTCGTCAGGGGATGCAGTTGGTGGGCCTGATGGTGTCCTGCTTCGAGGCAGTCCCCTTTGCTCAGTTTCGCATGAGACCTCTTCAGTTGCACCTCTTGTCAGTTTGGGATCGGGACCCTGTGTCCCTGGATCAGGAATTTGTTCTGTCTCCCTTGGCCAGACAGTCTCTCTCATGGTGGCTGGACTCAAGGAACCTTCCTGCCCCCGTGCTGGGAAACGGTCACCACGGATGCCAGTCTGACCGGCTGGGGAGGCTTCTGGAAGTCCCTGAGGTTTCAGGGTCGGTGGGGCCCAAAAAAGGCCCAAGCTTCCATCAACGTCCTGGAACTGAGGGCGATCAGGTTGGTTCTTTTTCGCCTTTCCACTCACCTCCTGGGTCGGGCTGTTCAGATTCGCTCAGACAACCAGACGGCGGTTGCCTACAGGTGGCGGACTCCCTGAAGAAGGGGACGTCTCGTCTGGGAGAGTGGTCTCTCAACAACCAGGTGTTTCTCTCCCTCTGTCACCGCTGGGGTCAGCCGGATGTGGACCTGTTTGCGTCCCGTCACAATCACAAACTTCCCAGATTTGTCTCTCTGGATCCTCTGGCCTTCGCCACGGTTGGATTGGCAATACCTTGGACGGAGTTTCAGCTTCTCTATGTGCTCCCTCCGTTTCCTCTCCTGGGCAGGGTAATGCGCAATATAGCCCAGGAGCGGGTACCAGCCATACTGGTGGCCCCTTGTTGGCCAAGAAGAGTTTGGTTTGCAGACATCGTGCGGTTGGCAGTAGCCGGCACGTCCTGCCAAAGGATCCAGATCTTCTCACCCAGGGGCAGCTACGCCATCCCAATTTACAAACTCTGGCTTGGTTGCTGAAACCTCCATATTGATGGAAAAGGGGTTGCCTGCTTCCGTTGTTGATACCATGATTCGGGCCAGGAAGAAGTCCTCGTCCTTTATCTATTACAGGGTCTGACATGCTTACATTGCCTGGTGTGAGCCCAAGTCTCTTCCCTGTCGGTTGTTTTCTATTCCCAGGATTCTGGAATTCTTGCAACATGGTTTGGATCAGGGACAAAAAATAGAATTGTGCCTGCACCACCCCACAAACTATGAATAATGTATTGGTGTGCAAACAAATGGTGTCCTCAAAAGACAAATATAATTGTAAAAATAAAGGAATGTGTCCCAGTATCACACAAAGTCTGTAGTCTGCAACACCAATCTAAATAATCACAAAATCAGGCATGTATTATTAAATTCCAAATTCAATCATAAATTTATTTAAGACATTAAAAATATAGAGCTCATACATAATTTCTTAAAAAACATTTTCTTTCTATGGGGGACTACCAAGCCAGAAAAAGTGTCATAGTGCAGAATAAAAGTGCTAAGTGAATACAAAACTAATTAATATAATATTACACTTATAACAAAGTCAAAAACCTAAATAACTACCACAATCCAAGTGCCAAGTGCAAAGCCAAAAATAGAAGCAAAAAATATATATATATATATATATATATTTGTGCTTACTTAAATCCAACTACACTAAAGGTATATAAAAAATATATTATTGGAAATCTATCACCATATTAGAACTGGCTGGGCACGCGCTCCGTGGAGTAAACCACTTTTGCAAGGTGCCAAGAACAAAGACATGGTTTGGATCAGGGCCTTCAACTTAGTACCCTAAAAGGCCATGTTTCAGCTCTTTTGCCAATCACCGGTTGATTAAAACCTTTTTTCAGGGTGTTTCTCATGTGCGTCTACCCTGTAAGCCTTTGCTACCAGTCTGGGATTTGAATCTGGTGTTGTCTGCTCTGCAAGGGCCTCCCTTTGAGCCTATCCGTGGAGCTGCCTTGTCTATTCTGACTCTTAAGGTAGCCTTTCTGGTGGCTATCACTTCTGTAAGGCGAGTTTCTGAGCTAGCGGCACTTTCCATCAAACCTCCTTATTTTAAGAGACATCAAGATAAGGTGGTGTTCCGGCTCAAGCCGGACTTCCTGCCAAAGGTTGTGTCTGCCTTTCATCTTAATCAGGACATTGTCTTGCCTTCATTGTGTCCTAATCTTGCTAATTCCAAGGAGCAGACTCTGCATTCCCTGGATGTGGTTAGGGCTCTAAAGTTTTATTTGGTCGTCACTGAGCCTTTCAGGAAGTCTGATGCTCTTTTTGTTCTCACTTCTGGACCTAGAAAGGGTTTGCCTCCGGCTAAATCCACTATCAGCAAGTGGATCCGTCAGGCGGTGGTTCAAGCCTATTCTGCTAAAGGAAAGGAACCTCCCTTTAGGATTGAACAAGTTTGCAAGGCCGCTACTTGGTCTTCTGTTCATACTTTTTCAAAGTTTTACAAGGTTGATGTTAAGGCCTCAGCGGATGCTGCTTTTGGCCGCAAGGTGCTTCAGGCGGTAGTGACTTGAGCTACTGGCCGTTACTCTTTGGGGATCCCAACCTACTATGGACACTGCTTTTGGATGTCCCAACTGTTATGAATACTGAAGCGGGCCGTGCCATGCACTAAAGAAAAAAGCAATTCTGTGAGTACTCACCTGTATAATTGTTTTTGTTCTTGCATGGCACGGCCCGCTTCGCCCAGCCCTTGTTATCGTTATTCTTGGTTGCCTCTTTATGGTGATTGTTCCAAGTCAATTGAGGTTTTTTACCTTTTTCACATTTTTTACTTATTCTCTCCCGGTTTCTTGTCTCACTGCTTGTGTACGCTGGGGAACTCTATGGTTAAGCCTGTTTTTATAGGGAGCCAGGATAAGCCACAGCTTTTCTGCAGTACCACTGCATCACCTTGTGGCGGAATAACCCAACTGTTATGAATACCGAAGCGGGCCGTGCCATGCAAGAACAAAAACAATTCTACAGGTGAGTACTCACAGAATTGCTTTTTTTCTAGTAGTGTTTAACTGGACAATATTTGTTGCACTTTGTCACTTTATTACTATTGGGAGCTGTTCCATGTGTTTTCAGCTGTAGTTTGTCAGTGTATTTCCCCAGCCTTATGGGTTTATGTTGTCCTTGTGGTGTTGTTCCTTACAAATTTCCATTCAGTTGGTGCATGCACAAAGTTCTGTTTTAGATGCATGGACACAGGGTTCTGCTCAAGTCATGCGTGAGTGGGATCCTGCCCATGGTGCACCTTCACAAGGTTTTACTCAAAGCTCATGCTAATAATGGCTCTTAAGTGTGCATGCATGGATTCATCACGGTACAGGTGCACTTTTGGGACCCCTTGATAAAATCACTAGGGAAAGTTACCAAAGTCACCACTGACACGTGGACAAGTAAGCATGGGCAGGGACGTTACATCTCTCCAACTGCCTACTTGGTCAATGTAGTGACGGCTGAGACTGAGGTGAGAAGCACTGTGGCCCACATCCTTCCACCAGCCAGGATTGCTAGAAATCAGTTGGTGTCTCCTGTTACCTCCTCCTCCTCTGCTTCCTCCTCAAGCAGTCAGCGCAGCACCTGCACCACCAATATGAGCACTGCCATTGGGAAACGGCAGCATGCGGTGATAAAACTCATCTGCCTGGTTGAAAAACCCCCACACCGCCCAGGAGCTGTGGACCGGCATTCAGGAGGAGACAGATTATTGGCTGCTGCTTTTTCAAACCTGGATGAATGAGACCCAGTGTCTGTGAAAGTTCTCATTCATCCAGGTTTGGTTTATCTGTAGGAAAAAATACAAACTGATCTGCGGTTCTATTTTCTTGAAGACATTTCGCTGGTCAGCTGCCTGGGTTTCTCAATTCAGAGTGACTTATACAAGAATTTAACAACAATAAATATTTGCTCCTTTAATAATGGTAGGGAGCTGAGACACTTACTGCCCAGCCAAGGCAGTTAAAGTGGACCAAAACCCAGCACGATCGATTCCCTTCCCTCAGTGCATCCAGAATCGTGATGTCCCACTGTGTGGAACCCCCCAGTTCACCATGTACACTTACCTTGCTTCCCGGTCCAACGGTGCATGCGCAAGCTGTGGCCGCATCCACGCTATCCCTCTAGCAGGGCGCGTTCCCACGCAAGGCATTTGTGAATGCCCGGTGCGGGCACGCTCCCTGTTAGAGGGAAGTGGGGGATGCAGCCGCCAGAAGCTGCTGGCCTTAGACAATGGCTTAGACAGCGTGACGTCAGTGTCTTCGATCTGGGGGGGTTTCACACAGCAGGGGGAAAGGACCAAAACCCAGGATAGTCCAAATCCTGGGTTTTGGTCCACTTTAAATAACACCTAATAGCTTCAGTCATGCTAATGCAATGAACACATCCTATATACTGTTTATAATAGACCAAGGATGTGTATTGGATAGAATATCTCTGATAGATTACTGTACCTGTCATTCTGAAACGATAAAACCAGTCTGACGTCTAGTGAAATGTCTTCAAGAAAATAAAACTCAGTTATCAATAATGTGTGCTGAAAGATGCTTTTGGGCAGGAGCGTAGCTAGGGGGAAGCAGGGGGGCACGTGCACCAGGTGCAGCAGTTCAGGGGGACTCCAAAGAGGGACCTGAGAACAGGAGGGGGGCGCCGATTCAAATCTTTGCCCCGGTACCAGAAAGCCTTGCTAATCCTCTGCTTTTGGGGTAACCTGCATGAAAAAATAATAGTGGCACAGACAAGAATGCATAGGTACCGAATGCAGAACTGGAGCGCCACCTGGTGGACATTCTCCAGATGAGCCAATGCTGAGAATTCCATGCATTACATTGCAGTTATAAACCACCCAGACATCCAACATTCTGCATTTGGTGGGACAGTCTTTCCGATGTCAACAAAGTGGGACATTTAGGTGTTTTCAGAGGGACAGTGGGACTGTCCCACCAAAAGTGGGACATCTGGTCAGTTTAGTTAAGAGGAGAAACAACCCATCCAGTCTTTAAGACTCTTCGGAGGAGTTTCCCTCCTTATGGGCATCCCAAAATTGCATGCCCCACTTCCTGACCCCCCCAGAATGTCCAATCTACTCATGGCCCATGGCGTGTCTAGGTAGATGCACCCCGTGCCAGGTCTGTCTGAATGGCTGAAGCGGCCACGCCACAGCTAAAGGCAGAGTTGAAGGAGGGGTGGCAGCCGCTCAGACCATTTCATAACTAACCTGGGAGGTGCACGTGAGCAGGGCAATTGGGATACACATGTCTTAAAGGAATCACAGCACTCAACCCTGTTAGCTTGCAGTCAAACCCATAATCTGTCTCTAAATCTGGTTAAAACAGAGGTCTTGGACCACACACATCTGCAGAAGTAGATGGTGGTGCAGCTTTAGCATACTTCTGCAGATGTGTGCGGACCGAGACCTCTGTTTTTCACCAGATTTAGAGACGGATTATAGGTTTGTCTGCAAGATAACAGGGTTTAGTGCTGTGGCTCCTTTAAAGGCAGAGCCGGGGATGCAGCTGGCGGCACTCGCTACATTCAGATTTCCTTGTCACACTGTAGTCAGTTCGGCATGGTAATCTGAATAAAACAGGAAACACAGATTGGCTGAGAGGGGGCGATCCCATGGTATACACATTCAGCAGGGCATCCCAGATCAGGATGTCCTGCCAGAGAAGAACAAAACCCAAGGATGTCAATTTCTGCGGTGTTGTTCTTCTTTAGCATGTGTATCTGAACTGACCATTTTTGGGGTCCTTGAAGTGGGACAGCTTAAACCAGTTTTAGGTGATGGGCATGGTAGGGGTGTGGTTTAGGGTGTGTGTCGATTACAGGTCACATGCTTTAGAAATATTTGGTCCATAAAAGATGCTGGTGATGGAGCCAATGCTCAGAAGTCCATTGGATTCCACTAACACCATTCAACCAAGGAGTCATAGCTTGAAGTTGTAAACCACACAGACATCCAACATTGTGCATTTGGTGGGACTTCCTGATGTCAGCAAAGTGGGACGTTTAGGTGTTTACAGAAATTTCGGAAGGACAGTGGGCCTCAAAGTGGGATTACCCCACAGAAAGTGGGACATCTGGTCAGTATATATATACATATATATATATATATATATATATATCTGTATGAATGAATTAGGGAAACTGGACTTGCTGTTTTACTTTCTTGAAAATGTCATCTGATTTTCTTTCCCCATTCAGATTTAGTTACTCTAATTGACCAGTAGTCAAAACCCTCCACTTATTTCTTCTATAAAGCTGTGGGATAATATAAACAGAAGATTTAGAGACATCTCCCAGATGCAGGTTCTTGTAAGCCCTCTCTTAAAGCGGAACAAAACACAAGAATTTGACTTTCCCAGGTTTTGTTCTTTGTCCCCAGGGCAAATCCCAAATTGGGATGCCAAACCCCCCAGAAAGCCCAGTAGAAATCACCTCTCCTCGCTTCAGCGGTGCATGCGCAGGCTCTTGCCTAATCAGCACCCTTTGCCGTTTTTACTTCCTTTTCGTCAAAGGGCTTTGATTGAAATCAATGGAGAGCGCACACTGCTGCATCCCCTGTATCCCCGGCCTCGTCCGCCCTCACGACCTAGCTTAGCTGAATGGCTGTGGTGCAGAGATCGACTTTTTGCCAAGGAGCAAAAATACTCCTTCCATTATCTTGGAGGAGTATTTTTCAGCACAAAGGAGTAACGCAATTTGCGGGAATTCAACTAAACAATACAGAAGTATATATGTAGTTCTAAAGTGGCAAAGAGTTAATTTAGCTGCTCCCTGCTCTCCCCATGCTCACTGTCAGTCATTCAGACTGTCTTTATATTTTATAACAAGCCAAGGCAACTGTCTTCCTGGTGTTGGACCTCTCATGCTAGGATCAGTCATCAGCAATGTTTGTACCTTTATGGCTGACTGTAAATTCAATAGTGGGACCCTGATTGAGTCAGCAGAAGAGAGCAAGTTGGTTTATCAGGGAATGCAAAGTGCTGGTGAATAAAAGATGGCATCTCTAACAACCAGCATGGGACAAGCTGTAAGCAGCTGTATTGACAGCTTGTATCTGCACAAGAGCAGTGTCACTGGAAAGCTCTAAAAACATGTCTGAGTCTGAATTTAGAGAATATAAGTCTAACGCTATATAGTCTCTATATAGACATCAGTATATACAAACGGTGAGCACAGAGATACAGAACCTTCATTTTTTAGGCTGTATAAGTTAATAAAAGGGGTGTTGTTGGAAAGCTCTAAAAACAAGATATATGGCTATATAGAGATAGGATTAAACTGAATAAATCTCTTTATAGTCAGAAATCACATTAGAGCTTTTCAGTTACTCCTTGCATCTAAATGTAAATCTACCAAAAATGCAGACTCCATTGTGTTAAATGACAATTTCACTGCACCCACTGGCTATGTAACAATTTGTAGCAGTGCCCAAAAGATACAATGTATGAGTTTACATTAGCTCAGCAGCACATTTAACACAAATGACAGCTGAGACAATTTACATACATATTACGCTAAAGGAGGCATTAAAGCGGACCAAACCCCACTGAATTTGTGAAATGCATTTGGCCAAAACCCCTGACAATTCTCACTTCTTAAAGTGTAGAACTAGAAATTAATGTTTTCGCTTTTTGAATCATCCTGGAACACTGTTTTTTTTTTTTTTTTGCTGCACCTCTCTGTAAGATGGCAGGCGCTCAGTTATTGCATAGGAGGAATTACATCATTGCCACACATAACAGTGGCAATGAATGGAGGAGGCGGAGATTTTACAGCTAAAACAGGCACCATTGTCTGGGATTAGAATGATGCAAGAGCAGTAAAAAAAGTTACTGTTCATGGAAGGAGCAATTCAGGGAATGCTAGTTAAAAATTGGGGTTTTGGTTCGCTTTAATGCACCTCTGCTGGGGGCGGGAGCGTACGAAAGCCGCCAGGGATGCAGGGACATTTGCTGAAAGGACAAGAGGCTGTGCATGCGCCGTTGGAGCGGGGAAAAGTGAGATTTTATGGGCATCCTGGGGTGGTTTCACACAGCAAGGCATTCTGATTTGTGTTGCCCCGGGGAAAAACCTAAAAGATTCCAGGCCGTGCCGCTGGTGTGTTTTGTTCTGCATTAAAACAGATCACAATAGACCCAGAGACTTCTCTTGGTGGTAGTATAGGGGCTGCTACAGAATAGCTCACTTCATAATCATACATAATGGTAAACTCTTTTCTTTAAATCAACTCAAGGGTCTCATTCAACTTCCAATCATGGAGATTTTTAGAGCCAACCAATATCTACACTTTATAGAGTCTATAAAAGTGACCCATGGGACTACAATACCATTCCTTTGGGTTGGAGAAATGCTGTCTTCAGGGGTTAGGACAGCAAGCTGGCATCTTTTTCCTATAAGTAGTTCCAAACTAACTGGCTTACGTGTTAGATTATGTTCCCATGCTCTGCAAACCATTGTTCATGTTGGACATATGTAGATAAAACTAAGACTTCTCCCCTTTCCCTCCCCTGATTATCATATTTTAGGTATGGTGGCAATATTCTATCCAGGCTATCATACCTGTGCATTGGCTTTCAATATTTGTTTTATGTGTTTTCTGATACTTTATATTATATGTATCATTATTGGTACCTTGTATGAGCCAGCCGCCCACAGTACTCGTCACCATTGTGTTTATTACGCTGTCCTACCTACTTATAGCCTAAGGACAGCATATATATATATATTGTCTTATTACTTGGGTCACTTGCTGCCTATTCTAAGATGTTTTTTTATTTTACTATGAGCCAAAGTAAATTTAGCAACAGCGCTCACTTCTTTAGGCTCAGTGACAAATACTCTCTAATGGGTTAATAAACCCTTTTTTGTCCAATGAGCTCCCAGCTCTATCGAGGGGAGGAACAGCAGAGGCGCATTTTACAGAGTCATATATACCGTATATTTCGCCCTATAAGAGGGCAAAGTGAGGGCAAAATGTTAGTGCATCTTATTGGGTGAAAAAAAACTAACAAAAAAGTAAAAAAAAGGTATACTCACAAGAGCCTTGTGGCCAGACAATCATTTAGTGGTGTCTGCTAGCCAATAGCGCATGGGTTGAAGATCTCAGTCAGCCAATAATAAATATTGGGTGACTTGGCATCTCTGTATTAATAATAGTAATACTACTCCCCAGCACTGTAGGCCTCACACACTCACCTTGGTTGATGTGTGGATTTCAGAAATGACCATAGTCCCTCTTAAATATGCAGCAGCCCCACTGTGCAAAGTGCAGCTGAAAAGAACCAGCCGCCCGATACGCCCCGCTTCTGGGATCCTCTTCTATGTCTGCCGTAGAACCCCATATCAGTGCATGGCCTGCGCCACGTACGCAAATAGGCTAGGCCATGCTGATAGGCTGCTCCCAGTCATGTCGTTGCCAGCAGCCTGCAGATGGTGGCCGAGCTTATCAGCGCACCTGGCATAGAAGAGGGTGCTGGAAGTGGTAGTATTCCTTTGCACAGTGGGGCAGCCCAATTTGCCCTGCCCCTCTGCTGCATAATTAAGGACCATAGTTCCTCTTTAAAGTGGATCAAAACACAGGATTTTAACTATCCTGTGTTTTGGTCCTTTCCCCTGGGGCACCCTGATCGTTTGAAACCCCCTAGATGGTCGATGCCAACTCACCTATTACCGGTCCTACGGTGTATGAATGGCTGCTCGTCCAATCAGTGCACTCGGAGCTGCTGATCTCACGATGTCTAAGCCAGCGTCTAAGGCCCAGAGTGCACTGGCGGACGCCACCCCCGCTAACCTCTAACAGGAAGTGTGTTCGTGCCGGCCATTCACAAATGCCTGACCCGGCCACACGTCCTGCTAGAGGGATAGCGGGGATGCGGACGCAGCTCACGCATGCGCTGTTGGACTGAGAAACAAGGTAAGTGTATGAGGCGACCTTGCGGGTTTTACACAGCGGGGCATCTTGATTTTGCAATGCCCCGGGGGGAGGGAATCGATTGGCCCAGGAATCGTATAGATCGCGCTGGGTTTGGTCCACTTTAAGGACCATAGTTCCTCTTTAAATGGAGGAGAGGTGTGAGATTACAACTGGCAGGGTCACATGACTTGTATAACTTTATACATAGCAACAAGAACAAAATGAGTTGAAGATTCTCAAACAGAACTGGCCTGCAGGTGGCAGCAAAGTATACAGCAATAAAGCATTCAAAAATATAGTTCACTATAATGCAGCTAGGAACAGTCCTATTGCTAGTCCATGTTAAAGTGGACCAACACCCAGGGGGGATCGGCTCGGGAATCTATATATCCGAAATCGGAATGCCCCGCGGGGTGAAACCCCCCAGGACACCCAGAAACTTTACCTTATCCCCGTTCCAACGGCGCATGCGCGGGCTACGGCCGCATCTCGCGTTTCCTTCTAGCAGGGCGCGCACCCGCGCCGGCCGTTTGTGAATGACCCCCGATCGGGGTGCCACGGAAGTGGACCAAAACCCAGGATAGTGAAAATCCTGGGTGTTGGTCCACTTTAAGCTGTTTAGTTTTAAACCGGACCTTCACCATGATTTATTGAAAAGCCCAAACCCTTAAAAAGCGAATCCCCAGCATCTAAAATTAATATATTTTAAGTTTTTAGTCACTTATTATTCTTTCCCCCACTGGGCTGCAAATCTGTTAAGGACTTTAGGATACAGGGCCACCATCTTGACTCAGAAGCATCACACTTACTGAGAAGAGTAGAATGGGATAAAGTACAGGGGGGCTAGTTATAGCTGTGCTTTGCTCAGACAGAGCAGAGCTGGGGTCAGGAAAAGGTCAGCAATCCCAGAATTCAGAGCAGCACAGTAAGAAGGCACTTCCAAACCTAAAAAAATAAAACTCTTACCTCACTGGAAAAATGATGGGCCTCATCTTTGGAATCCATATAGGATTTTGACATTTTTCTGAGGTGTTGAGTCCCTTACCTTGAAAGAGCAGATAAGCCATTCTGCTATAGCGCCCATAACAGTCTAGGGGAATAGGAGATAAATAAAGAGAATAGAAGAAAAGCGACACTAGGTGGTACTGGCAAAAACATGGGTTAGTAAATAAGGTAAAATAAAAAATAAATAAAAAAGACCAAAACTGTAAAAAAAAAAAAAAAAAGAAAACACAAAGAGAGTAGAGGAAAAGCTAGACTTTGGATAATATGGGCCTTATTTATGATGTGCGCCATTTAGCATCTTTCTTGTGCCCATAGCTCCAGTTTTGGAACGCTGCCATTTTTGTCTTTACTGGCACCGCTCTGTGGACTACAATGGCATTAGCAGTAGCATTGCTGGACACTAACTAATTTGCTTCGATTGTTGCATTTTTGGCCAGCCTATGTCAGCACCTGTGGACCCAACTACCGATTATCCCAGCATATTTATGAATTTTTTCCTCCTTGGAATCTTTGGCGCTGTATTTTTCTCACTGATGGGGGCAAAGGGGACAAACTTTACAATGCGTTTAGGATGCCCCAGGGGGAGAGAATCAAACAGCTCGGGAATCTTATAGATTCCCGGGCCAATTGCCGTGGGTTTTGGTCCACTTTAGGCAAAAGAAGCCATGAAAATCTATTTTAATAACCCCCCAAAAAAGACATTTGGCATCATCTATGTCCTGTATTTCCATTACTGACATATCACAATGCAATTTCTATACAAATAAATGTCTGTAATATTAATTATAAGCATAAAACACTTCAATCCAGTTCTGCCCATTGTGCTCTATGGGATCTGGACCTACAGCACCACAGTTCCATAGGGCGTTGCTTCAACCAGAGCTCCCGGCGCTGCAGCCTTTTCGGTGCTAGTGTTAAATAAGATGCTAGCTGGCAGCGGCATTATTCCAAGTATGTCACACACCCCGCTTCCAATATTCATGACATCTGGGTTATAGCCAGTAGAGGGCGAACTTCTGCAGAGATGACAGGAAAAAAAGAAGCCCCTCCCGGTCCATAAATACCTGGGACCTCCCACACATTAAAATTAGTAAAACTGGTTGTGGCACACTGGTTAAGAAAAAAATGACATCTATTGTGTCATTGATAGCATATAAGAGACTGCTAGAGTCAGGGTTCAAAATAACCTCCAAAATACCTCTGCCAAATAGGTATAGAGAATATACTAAAGAATTACAATATGGGAGGTAATGAACACCAAGACACCTCCCACACATTACCCAGTCTTCGTCTCTGCAGACGGCGAGCAAGTCAGAAGATGGCTGCGTCTCTTCCTTGCAGGTAAGCTGGGTTTACACCCGGCCATTTTGTCTCTATTTCTGTCCGGACCTTGTTTTAGTCCCCATGCCTCCCAGCCTTGGCTGTAGGTCCGGGCGACGGTAGACTACACCTTTAGAGGTGTATTAGGGAGCCATGCTCCCCCGTGAGACCCCATCTTAAGGGGTAGGCGGTATCCGGGTTGGTGATCCCAGTTTGGGATGCCCCGTCCCTGCTTTATCCCTTCCACCCTGTAGTGCGGGATTCCCCCCCTTCCGTGTCTCCCTGTTCCCCTCTATTGGGGGGGAGGTGACTGTTTTCCAACACTTCTTTAGCATGTGTGTGTGTGCGGGTATGTACGTGCTTCTACACTTGTCGTGTGGGGTGTGTGGGCTTTTGGCGCATGTGGAGGTCCCTTTTTTACATGGTTGCTTGGAAAGGGGGTGGAGCCGGGCGCTCGGCGCGCTCGCTGCGGCCCGCCCCCTTTACTTGTGGTACATTGCAGAGCCCAGCTATTTGCTGGGATCCACGTCCTTCAGATGGGGGCGGGGCCAGGCGCAGCGCGGTCCGCGCTGGCCTGCCCTTTCTTCTCCCTCTCTCCCAGGAGCTACTGGCTGGCAGGACGCCATTATCCTCTGTGAGTGCCCTGCTGGGCCCCTCTTTTTTCTTTATCTGTGCGCTGCGTGTTCATTCTAGCGCGTTGGGGCAGCCTGCCAATATGTCCTTCCATATGTTATTGTTATATATGTATTTATATATATATTCTGTCATATTTTATGTGCTTGATTGCATGTGTGTGTGCCTGCTCATGGGTCCCTTCACATTATGTCTTTCAGGAGGACTCCCTATCAATATATTAAACGGGGGTTCTTCCGGTCCAAGGGTCCCGTGCAGATAAATTTGGGGTCCTATAAATTGCTCAAGCAGCGTAATTCCCTCGGGTCATTGCGACTACCTTAAAATCACCATATGGAGGCTTCCCAGGATACCGGGCTTGGGCTCCCTTCGGGGCAATCCCGGCAGTGTGTGGGTTGTGGGGTATCCCTTACGGGGGATAATGTACTGATTTGCATACCATGTGCTCAGCAGCCCATAACGCGGCAGTCGGGGTCCCAGGCGTCTGGGTCCGTGCCACCGGCCTCATCTCCTACCCCACCCCGCCTTAGCCGCACCCCAAGTGACACTGTCATTGGCAGGGAGTCACAATCTGATGTGTGTGCTAGACTGGCCAACATTGAGAAATTGATTTCTAGCTCTGCGGCCAGAACGGCCCAGCTAAGAGAAGACATCTGTCCCCGGCCGCGCCGGTACTGGATTTTGATGACTATGAATTCCTCTTGACTGGTCTGATTATTCCCCGCTTGAGGAGGGGGAATTGTTTGCTGAATCTGTTGCTGAGGATCAGCAGTTTTTTGATGCTGATGCTGGGCAGGCGCAGGGGGATGCCGTAGATACCCCAGGGTCCTGGCCCATTTATTGGAGGTCTCCTAAGCCTCGTTTGGAGTTTCCAAATCAGAATCATTTTGAAAGCATGATTCTTAAGGAATGGGAGAGATCTAGCCGGCTCCGCGGTGTTCCTCAGGGATGGGATAGGAAGTATCCCTTTACGGTGAACGCGGTTAAGCGCTGGTCGTCCCCTCCCGAGGTCAATGCGCCCGTTCTGGGATTGTCCAACACCTCTGTTGTACATTCTCCAGACGCCACCACTCTAAAAGATGGTGAGGACAAGTGCATTGACCAAATGGCCTGCCATGCCTTCGCTAGTGTGGGTTCAGACTTGCGGCCTGTTCGTGCGTCTGCGCTCACGGCTGTGGCTACCAGGTCTGTGGTTAGGGACCTGTTGAGTGGTTCCCAGCTTAACCCGGCCAGTGATGAATTCGCAGCCCTTAAGCGGTGCGAATTGTTCATGTCTTTTGTTTTATCCGCCTTGGATGACACAATATGCATGTGTAGTAGAACCTCGGCGTTGCTAGTGGCTATTCGCCGATTGGTCTGGTTGCGCCAATGGGCAGCTGACATTGCGGCTAAGAAATCACTTACAGGGCTACCCTTCCTGGGAATGCGGCTGTTTGGAGATAAGTTAGATTTGGTTGCGAAAGGGGGAAAGTTACCACAACGTAAGAAGCAGCGCCGCTCCTTTCGAGGGGCAGGCTCCTTTAATCCCTCCTTTCGCGGTGCCAGAGCAGGCAGAGGAGCTGCCTACTCTACCTTCAGAGGTGATTCCTGGAACAGAGGCAGAGGACGCGCTTGTCCTGGACCTGCCTGGGGTTCCAAGCCCAAGCCCGCTGCCAAGTCAGCTCAGCCTTGTGGGTGGGGGGGCGGCTGCGACACTTTTTCCAGGTTTGGGCCCGGGAGGTCACAGACAAATGGATCTTGGAAGTGGTCTCTTCCGGGTACAAACTGGAGTTCGAGTACCGGCCTCCTCACAGATTCCTCAGATCTCGGGTGCCCTCGGATCCCCGCGCTGCGTAGGGGCTCCTCCTGTTGGCAGTACAAAATCTTCTGGACATGGAAGTCATAGGCCAGGTGCCTTTCTCGGAGAGAGGCCGGGGCTATTATTCCAACCTCTTCACGGTCCCCAAAAAGGATGGATCCATAAGACCCATTCTGGATCTGAAGCTTCTCAACAGGTTCATCAGAACCAAGAAGTTCCGCATGGAGACTCTGCGCTCAGCCATCAATTCCCTTCGTCAGGGGGATTTCATGACGTCCATAGACATCAAGGATGCTTACCTTCATGTACCAATCTTCCCAGCACACCAGAGATTTCTCAGGTTTGTGGTGGGAGATCAGCACTTTCAGTTTGTGGCCCTCCCTTTTTGGCTGACTTCGGCGCCAAGGGTGTTCACCAAGGTGCTGGCGGGCATAATGGCCCTTCTCAGAGCCCAGGGCATTCGCATCATGCCGTATTTGGACGACCTCCTCATTACGGCATCCTCTCTCAGTCAGGCGGAGCTGGACACCAGGTTGGTGGTGACGACGCTGGAGAGGTTCGGCTGGGTGATCAACCATCCCAAGTCTTTTCTCTCTCCCTCAAGGGAGATCTCGTTTCTGGGCATGAATCTGGATACCATTCGGACCAGGGTGTTCCTACCTCAGTCCAAGGTGCAGATGGTTCAGTATCTGATACGTCTTCTCCTGTCCAAACCTCGTCCTTCTATCCGACTAGGGATGAGACTGGTGGGATTGATGGTGGCTTCCTTCGAGGCAGTTCCCTTTGCTCAGTTTCACATGAGGTCGCTCCAGCTCCATCTATTGTTGGCCTGGGACAGATGTCCCCAGTCATTGGATCAGTCATTCCTGATGTCTCCCCGGGTTCGGCAGTCCCTTCAGTGGTGGCTGGAACCAAGCAATCTGATGAGGGGCAGATCTTTTCTGACCCCTTGTTGGGAGACGGTTACCACGGATGCCAGCCTGTCGGGCTGGGGAGGTTTTTGGAAGACACATCAGTTCAAGGGGCTGTGGGGTCCTCAGGAGGCTCACACACCCATCAATGTCTTGGAGCTGAGAGCTATTCGGTTGGTTCTGTCATGCTTGACGCATCACCTACGGGGCTTACCGGTTCAGGTTCGATTAGACAATCCAACTGCGGTAGCTTACATCAACCACCAAGGAGGGACTCGCAGCAGGAGTGCCCTCAGGGAAGTTTCTCTGATTCTTGCATGGGCGGAGAGCAATGTTCCATGCATCTCAGCAGTGTACATTCCGGGAGTGGAAAACACGGAGGCGGACTCCCTGAGCAGGGGATCCTCTCACCGAGGGGAATAGTCTCTCAACCACAGGATCCTCTGGCCGTGGCAGTGGATGCCATGTCTCTTGCCTGGAGGGATCTGGGGTTCCTGTATCTGTTCCGCCACTTCTCCATGGTAGGCATGGTGGTGCACAAGCTGGCTCTAGAGGGTGCGCCAGCAATTCTGATGGCCCCAAGGTGGCCAAGACGGGTTTGGTTCGCAGACGTCGTAAGCCTGGCGGTAGATCAGTACAGGCTGCCACTGTTTCCCGATCTGATCTCTCAAGGTCCACTACGTTACCCCAATTTACAAACGCTGGCTTTGACGGCGTGGCTGCTGAAACATCCATCTTAAGGGAGGAAGGTTTGTCTGAGGCTGTGATTCAGACTCTTGTTAGAGCTAGGAAGAGATCTTCCTCTAACATATACTACAGGACTTGGAGGTCCTACATTGACTGGTGTGAGGCTAGGGCTTTGCCTTGCAGGGTGTTTTCGATTCCTAGGATCTTGGAGTTTCTTCAACATGGTCTGGACCTGGGGTTCCAGCTTAGTACCTTGAAAGGGCAGGTCTCTGCCCTGGCGATCTTTTGCTCTGCATCCTCTGGTTAAGACCTTTTTCCAGGGGGTCACTCATGTGCGGCACCCCTAGAAAGCCTTTGGTGCCAGTTTGGGATTTGAATTTGGTTCTGTCGGCCCTTCAGGGGCCTCCTTTTGAGCCGGTGCAGGATGTTGCTCTTTCTGTGCTCACTCAAAAGGTTGCCTTTTTGGTGGCTATTACCTCTGTTCGGCGGCTCTGTCCATTCAGGCCCCTTACTTTGAGAGACACCAGGACAAGGTGGTTTTTCGCTTTAAGCCAGATTTTCTTCCTAAGGTGGTTTCTGCCTTCCACCTCAATCAGGATGTAGTTCTCCCTTCCTTGTGTCCTAAGCCTAGCAATGACAAGGAGAGGGTTTTGCATTCTTTGGATGTGGTTCGTTGTGTGAAGTACTATTTGGTGGCTACTTCTCCCTTTCGTAAGACGAACGCCTTGTTCGTGGTGCCCTCCGGGCCTAGGAAGGGTTTGGCGCCCGCCAAGTCTACCATTAGCAAATGGATACGTCAGGCCGTTGTTGGGGCCTATTCTGCCAAGGGGAAGGTTCCCCCTTTTCATATCACTGCTCATTCTACTGGTGCTGTTGGAGCTTCTTGGGCATTTCAGCACCAGGCCTCTGTTGAACAAGTTTGTAAGGCTGCTACTTGGTCTTCTGTTCATACTTTTTCCAAGTTTTATAAGGTTGATGTGCGGGCCTCAGCGGATGCTGTTTTTAGCCGCAAGGTTCTGCAAGCTGCAGTGGTTTAAGTTTGTGCATTGTTGCCTTGTTTGGATCCCCACCGTGGTTGGACACTGCTATTGGATGTCCCAGATGTCATGAATATTGGAAGCGGGGTGTGTGACATACTTGGAATAATACCATTTTGTGATTACTCACCTGTAAAATGGGTATTATAAGTATGTCACACACCCCGCTTCATCTCTCCCTTTTGTAGTCTGGATCCTTTATATGGTGAACCTTTTATTGTTAAGATTTTTGGATTTGGCTCTTCCTGGTCCCCTTACTGCTTTCCTATACTGGGTAATGTGTGGGAGGTCCCAGGTATTTATGGACCGGGAGGGGCTTCTTTTTTTCCTGTCATCTCTGCAGAAGTTCGTCCTCTACTGGCTATAAACCAGATGTCATGAATATTGGAAGCGGGGTGTGTGAAATACTTATAATACCCATTTTACAGGTGAGTAATCACAAAATGGTATTTTTTCTTTCTTAAATCCCATGCTGAGTGCTGCTGAGCCCAGAATAGTGTCACTGTGTCACTGATGCTTCAAAAATAAGGCTCCCTGTCCCTAGTCTGCTCGTTCCCACTAGACCGAGTTCCTGAAGTAGAAAACTATTGGGGGTCTCATCAACCCTTTGCAGAATCTTCTAATGCCAGATCGGCCAGAAACCTGCTCACATATACAGCAATGACGGCACAGCTGCTGGGATGGAAGGGGCCTTGCCTAGGCTTGGTTTGGCACACCTGAAGCCTGATACACCTCCTTCTTTGACATGAATTAAGCGGAAGCAGCTGCACCATTGTTGCCGAAGACCAGGGGGAGAGGTCAAGGGTCAATGGTACTGGACTGGATCAAACAATTAGGTGAGTTCGGAAGTGCTGGTATTGATATTGAAGAGATCAATCCTTTTAAGGTGTGTTACTACCCAATTTGGGGAGCCCTATTGAGCCTTTCATATGCCCTTCCCTGCTGGGAAGACCAAGCAGCCCATACCCAGTACCTGCCGGCAGCCTAACCGGTTTGCCCAGGTGGGTTTGCACATTACTGTTCGCACAACAGGCTGCTGGAGGTCAAATGAGCAACATGGAAATGGTGAGTATGGGCTGCCCAGTCTCGTGTTACCCCAGAATGCAGGAATCCGTCTCAGGGCTTTCCAAATCGGGATGGCCCCAAGCTAGTTTTGAATGTAGATAAGCTCTTTAAAGTGGACCAAAACCCAGCGCCATCGGCCCGGGAATCTATAAGATTCCCAGGCCGATCGGTTCCCTCCCGCCCGAGGCATCCAAAATCGGGATGCTCCTTTGTGTGAAACCCCCCAGGCCGCCTCATTCACTTACCTTGCTTCCCGGTCCAACAGCGCATGAGCGATCTCCACTATCCCTTTAGCAGGGCATGTTTCCACACCATTTGTGAATGGCCGGCTCCCTATTACAGGGAAGCGGGGAATGCGGCCGCCAGCGTGCTTGGAGCCACTAGCCTTAGACGACGTGACGTCAGCGGGGGTTTCAAACAGCGGGGCACCCCCCATCGGGGTGCCTGGGGGAAAGGACCAAAACCCAGGATAGTCAAAATCCTGGGTTTTGGTCCATTTTAGGCTTGGTAAAAGACCTTAAAATGTACAATATTCTATGAGGTCTTTAATATAACTGGAAACAGTAATACTGTGGAAATAATGACAGAGCAAAAGGTGAAGAAATTATTTGTTTTCTTAAATCTTACCCTAGAGTCCAGCAGGAGCATAACATTTGCTTTGAAATCCATTCACAGGAGTTGTAACCTGAAATGCTATTTGCACACTACCCAGTGTCATTTATCTTAAATCAAGCCAACAGTAACTGGAAATCCTAATGGGCTCTTTGAATACACACTACTGTATATGCTGCTACAAGTGAGTCAATCTGTTCATATTTTAGCATTTGGCAAAAAGTATATTTTTCCAAAATGTTCTTCATTACATGATAGTGTGATGCATAGTGTTGTAGATTCATATCTGCTTTACAAAGAGTTTATTGCCATTAGACATTCATTTAATGTCTATGTACTTTGCATAAAGTGGACCTATACTTTAAAATGGAAATCTGCTTCTATTCCAAACGGGATTACCTATTCCAATTCTGACACCTATCTTCCCCTGGGAACTCAAAGCTGCAGTAAATCCTGCTAGTCGCTCCTGCTTCTATAATAGTAGAAGTCATTTGTGACGATATGTGACAAGGATTTCTGGTCATTTTTAATTTATTTTGCCCAGAACAGATGCAGACACTGACTTATTTTGCCTAGGTCAGATGCAGACACTGAGTTATTTTGCCCAGGACAGATGCCGGCACTGACTTATTTTGCTCAGGACAAAAGCAGACACAATTATTTTGCCCAGAACAGATGCAGACACTGAGTTATTTTGCCCAGGACAGATGCAGGCACTGACTTATTTTGCTCAGGACAAAAGCAGACACAATTATTTTGCCCAGGACAGATGCAAACACTGAATTAATTTGCCCAGGACAGATGCAAACACTGAATTAATTTGCCCAGGACAGATGCAGACAATGAATTAATTTACCCAGGCCAGAAGCAGACACTGAATTATTTTGCACAGGACAGATGCAAACACTGAATTATTTTGCCCAAGACAGATGCAGACACTGAATTAATTTAGCCAAGGCCAAATGCAGCCACTGCATTAATTTGCCCAGGACAGATGCAGATACTGAATTAATTTGCTCAGTACAGATGCAGACAATGAATTAATTTACCCAGGACAGATGCAGACACTGAATTATTTTGCCCAGGACAGATGCAGACACTGAATTATTTTGCACAGGACAGATGCAGACACTGAATTATTTTGCACAGGACAGATGCAGACACTGAATTATTTTGCACAGGACAGATGCAGACACTGAATTAATGTAGCCAAGGCCAAATGCAGGCACTGAATTATTTTGCCCAGGACAGATGCAGACACTAAATTATTTTACCCAGGACAGATGCAGACACTGAATTGTTTTGCCCAGTACAGATGCAGACACTGAATTATTTTACCCAGGACAGATGCAGACACTGAATTAATTTGCCCAGGACAGATGCAGACACTGAATTATTTTGCCCAGGACAGATGCAAACACTGAATTATTGTGCCCAGGACAGATGCAGACACTGAATTATTTTGCCCAGGACAGATGCAAACACTGAATTATTGTGCCCAGGACAGAAGTACTGTAGACACTTAAATTATTTTTCCCCACCTGGTAAAAGAAATAACCCCTACAACAGCTATAGCACCTCTGTGTTGGCAGCAATTTGGAGGCATAAAGTGGGCAACTCTTTGTGTGGTGAGAGTCGGTAACAGAGACATAGAAAAGTTGAAGATTATCATTTCTCCCCCCAGAGCATTAAAAAGGGCTCTCCAGCAGCTTTTATAGGCACCACGTCTAGGGTTAAGATTGTAGTCGGGAAGGATAAAGCTGGAGCGGCAGGGAGGCGTGGTGATGGCCAGTGTCCGTGGTACCAACAGTGAAATTCAGCGTACCAGCACGTCGCTGGTATAGGGGGCCAAAAAAACACTGTACCTGTTCAACACGGGGGACCAGCAAGAGCCCTGTCTCACATGGGGCATGCCTGTCTCCATTAGACAGGGTCAGGGGGCAGTAAGGGTTAGCACTGTGCTCAAACAAACCTAAAAGCTCCTTTTATCACAAGTGCAAAATAGGGGCAAATCAGTTAGTGCATGAGCATCAAACTGAAATACACAGTAGGACACAATGAACGCAGGCCAAACTTGATATTTATTGAAAAAAATGTCTACCATTAAGAAAGTTTTGCTTAAAGTGCTAGTGCAGGCAAAGGTAATTGTTGCACCATTGCGTCGGGGTATATTCGGCACTGTCCTAAACTGTTTTCTGTTTATAAATTGAAGAAGAAATGGCCAAGATATTGAGGTTTAGAGGCTCAGCTTATGATTTTTCTTCTGAAGAAAGTGGGTGTGGCCCTTGGATCTGTGATGCTGCATAATAATCAGCTTTCATCAGCAATTAGATAAATCTGGAGGGGAGGGGGGAGGGACCAGCAATCCTGTCTCACTCTGCTGAGCTGATTGGGTGGGCAGGATGAATGTAATTAGCTGAACCTGTAAACCCCGATATCTCGACCATTTCTGCTTCAATTTAAAAACGGAAAACAGTTTAGGACAGGGCTAAATGTAGCCTGATGCTATGGTGTAACAGTTATCTTTGCCTGTAGTATCACTTTAAAGGTGCTGTACACTGGTAAGCAATAATAGGACAGGAAGCAGCTCACCTGACGCCTGCCACACATGCCTCTCCTCCATTTTCCTGGGTAGAAGCCAAAACAGGGCTCCAAAGTTTGCTCCTTTCAACTTTATTTCTTCAGGACAACGCAAAAAAGGAGTCTAATGGCTTCTCTGACCTTTGTAGCACTGCAAGTCATAGGGGTCCTACAGCTGTCTCTAATCCCAGCAGAGCATGCTCAAGTTTCATAAAGCTGCTCCATGGCACGCCCTTCCAAGCTCAGATGGCAAACAAAGCACTTAGAACACATAAGGTATTTACATATAATTGGAGATTTTGAGATGCTTTGAAATTGCTCATTTGACATTGTTTCCAAGCTCCAACTGAATCTGTACGGGGGGGGGGGGCGGCATCACCAATCGGGATGTTCCCACCCCCCAGGCAAGACCATCACTGGAAAAGTAATCCCACAGCGTGGGATCACTATAAATTGGTCCTTAACCCTATATAGTGTAAATCTGCACCTAAGAACGATTTCTACTGCCCCCAGGGAGGTGATGCCTCTTACCTATGAGCAGAGCAGACGTGGCAAGGAATACTACAGTAGAAGGAGGTGAAGGCTGCTGTTGTGTTTTTTGACATATACAGTCAGGTAAAATGTATTATGCTGCCTGTGGAAGTTATGTTTTTGTGCATAGGTGCACGTAACAAGATATTGTGAGAGGAAGCATATGTGGAACAGGCTTCTCCTCATCAGAATATTTGCAGGGGACATCCACGGCAAGCGGACTTCTGCATCTTCACCACTTTCATCTCCCCAATTGGTGGCATCCCTATTTTCAATACCACACTGCACACATCTACATGCAGTGCCTTGTTTTTCGCCACCTGTTCGCTACCCCACATGGTGGCCCTAGGATCAAATGGGTTTGCATGGAGGGCAGAGTTCACATGGGCTGACGAACCAGTGACCAGATGTTTTGGAATGCTTGTGGGTGTGTTTACAGTAATGGGTATCAAAAACAGGGATACCCCCTCCTCATCAATCTAAGCATACTAAGAGTAGTTTTTCCAATTGCTAGGACCACTTTTACATTTTATTTTGGTTCAGTCAGTTCATAGCCGTCTTTCAAGCAGCTGTCTTTAGCACCGTGGCAAGCAGTGCACAGGAACTGTGTCTTATGTTAGAATAACACAAAGATTCGGCAGATATTTCTGAGAGAAACAGCTACCAGCAGTTCACATACCAGCCACTTGGAGACCCCTCTTTTTTGTTATTAATGTTGCATTGCGCGCCAGAGTTTGACACCTCTGAGCAGAGGAGGACTGGGGCCAGGAATCAACCCAGGAACTTGCTCTCCATGACCAACTCTTTCCTGCCCACAAGCTGCTGAGCCCCACCCTAGAGGCTTCCAAGTATGTTCTTTAGCTGAGGATGGACAGGGGTGGAAATGGTAACTCTTAAAGAGATGGTACTCAGCCTTTATTGTAGAGTCAGATACTGTTTGAGTATGGCCCCCACAACAATGATGCTTTGGCTATAAGCTAGTGTTACCATACCCTCTCAAGAGCCACCAACAGGCCATGCAGATCTCCACACAGATGCACAAGTGGTGTAATTAGTGCAACAGCAGAGCTATAGACCATGTGGAGATCCACAAACCATAACCTGTTGGAGAGGGTTGGGGCAATTTGCTATAAGCATTGCAGAAGCAAAATGTAGGGTGGGTGCCTTAACTGGGGGGTTACAAAAGGGCCAAATATAGGGGGAGACTTGGGAGGCAGGAGTCTGAGGTGTGTGAGACTCCTCCATCGGCCCCTACTTACCTTTTGGATGTTGCTCCAGCATCCGACTGCTTCAGGCCCCCCCCACCGGCTTAGCCATCTGTTACTAACAGCACTTTAGCCATGCCCTTGAAAGTCCTGTGCTGATCACGGGATTTCGGATGGCCCTATTGCATCCCATTCATGGGCACTGCGCAGGCACAAGATCAGGGGCTGCGCGCAGTGCGTTATGGGATGCAAGATGGCGCCGCCCGTCAGAACTTCCCCCGGAAACCGAGGGACCTAGAAGATGAATCTTTTGGCGATGTGAGTAAATACTTCCCAATGGTAAAACTGGAGGGGGGGGGGGGGAGCATATTGGTGGGGCTTGGGGGAGGTTTTAACCTCCCCCGAAGTTTCTCTTTAAAAGAACGTATATTGTAAATTCTGTCGCAAAGTCTGGGTAAGGTGCTAGCCCAGTTGACCCCAAAACCGTGCTTCCCAAGGGAATTCCCCCTTTGCTCCCTATGGCTAGACTACCCATGCCCCAGAGTTGGAGGTTAAACAATGACAACTGAAAACACTATTAAACAGGGGTGTAACCATAGGGGATGCAACCACACCGGAGCCCAGAAGGTCAGGGGGGCCCGTCATTGTTGCTTCTCCAACTTATTTATCAGATTTGTGCTCACTTGGCATCATTTAGAGAAAGGAGGCACTATCTGTCTCATTCTTTAGTTGTCTACTTGCATTCAATTAAATAAAAATAAAACCATTACTATATGACAGGGCCCCATCTAATGTTTGCACTAGGGCCCCATTACATTTAGCTTCAATTCTGTTATTAACTAAAAACATTATTATTCAAGACAAATAATAATAATAAATGCTGATTCAGTTTTGCTTTCGCCTTTCTTGCATCGTAATAAATCAATGTATGGCAAAGGAGCGGCCCATCAGGGTTGCTACATGATGACTGATCTGAGAACGTGTGTCTTTACATACACCTTGGCACCAGTGGCCTTACAGATGATGCTGGTGAAATAGAATTGTCTGTCCCTTTAGGGATGATTAATGTGTAATCATCCAGTGTGCTTAGAATATGTAGATGTCATTATTATCACAAGCAGAGTTTATCGATGTGACAGCAGCAAGTTTCATTAGCCAACCTCTGAAGAGTCACTCTATCTCCTGCATATAAATAAGTGATACATTCTATTTTTCTCCTTTTTTCAGAAATAGGGAAAGTGGCGATGCATTGAAATAGGCCATCATTCTTCCCTGTCCCAGAACTTTCCAAGATATACAGCCGGAGCGCATTCTATTTTACAATGTAAAACTGCGGCCCCCCAAAAGAGGCATAAAAAGTTCAGAAAATGCACATAAGGGAAACAGGGAAAGCAGAAAATAAATTACAAAGTACAGACAGGTGGGAAAGAGAAACGGCTTGAAATGGAAAATGTGCTGAGCCAGGCTAATGGACAGAAAGGAAGGACTAAACTCTTAGCTTTCATCTGACAAGAGTAAATAACGTAATTTAAATAAATAAAAGAAAATCAGATTTGATTTTCTGCCGAGTAAGAAAGATACATGGATGCTCACAGAGCATTTCTGATGATTTTCATTTATTTTAGAAAAGGAACAAACTGTAATGAAGTAACAGAATGCTTACATTAATTTCAGCATAGGGATCACACCCTCCTGGCACTTAGAATTAAAGCGGACCAAAACTCATTAGACCTGATTTTTGTCACCTAAAGACCACTTTTACCTCTCCAAGTGGTGGCATCCTAATTTTTGATGCCACACTGCTTGGAGTTTAGAGCCGCAGTTCACGCAGCTGTCTAGGCAAATCTGTGGCAATGGACAAACCAGAGCTAAAGTAGAAGCAAGTTGAGAGAGTCTTCAGAGAGTATCGAAATGACAGGCTGAGAACGTGGGCAGGCGGAAATGGAGTAGAGTCCAGCAGCAGGCCAAGGTTATGGGCAGGAGGAACTGGATCACAGTTGAGAGGCAGGCCGAGATTAGGGTCGATTCAGAGAAACACCAAAAACGTTAGTATTTTTTCCGATCTGTGTTTTTTGGTGTAAATTTTCCGATTTCGTATGAACATTCGAGCGATTCTATAATGCATTTCAAACCGTGTGTAAGTTTTCCGTCCGTTCGTATGGCAGTTAGTGAATCAGTTGAATGTCAGTTTCCATCCTGACTTTTCCGTTTCATTTCTCAGGTTTCAAAGTCGGTTTTGGATTTTGCCCTTTTTCCTTTTTTGTCCGGACGAAAATCCTTATGATCTTGCGCCTGCACACTACAAACTTAACTCATTAAAGTGCTGCCTACATATTTGGCTCACTCACTTCTTCTACAATGCTTAGCTAAATCACTTTGCACTTTCTTACATCTTCCATGTCTCACCCCTAAAACTGACCCAAACCACTGTGCGCTCAGGCGAATCTTCATTTCTGCTTTTTCTTTATTTCATTCGTTTTGTGGTAACCAACCATTAATGAATGTATTTCTAAAAGTAAATCATACATTTTTTTTTTTTTTATTTTGAACTGGCAAATTTTTGGTTTCAAATGGTACAACTTTACATTTTTTGTGTTGTTACCCACACCCTGTACATACAGATTGCTCTCCAAATTTTTAAAACACCCAGCATCTTCTGCATGTTATGAGCCTTGAAACAGCCAAGATGGCGGGTCAGGTAATATAAGGCAGCCTGCAAACAGAAAGGGCCTTGTGACTGTGTTGCTCTGCATTCTGGGATTTCTGACCTTTCAAGGCCCCCAGCTCTGCTGTCTCTGAGCAAAACACAGCTGTAACCCGCACCCTGCACTTTATCCCACTCTCCTCTCCTCAGTAAGTGTGATGCATCTGACCAAAGATAAGATAAAATAATTACACAAAGCAAAGGTTGCCAACTACAACAATAAATCCGAAAACAAATTAAGATTCAAGTACAACAACAATCCAAAAAAAAACAAACAAAGGACATAAGTTTAAAAACAAATCGCAATTATATGGCTGTGTGGCAAAATAAAGGTTTACATGCAAAGGACTAATTAAGGTCAGCATTAAAATGCTTTTATAAGGCATACATGAAATGTATTGATTCAGGTATGCATTGCTATACAATTTATGGCCTCGGCCATGCTGATACATGCAGTTCATTGGAGCTGAAGGCGCGCAGACTCCTCCACATAGCCACAAAACATGTTCTAAAATAGCAAATCCGAGTCCTCAAAGGTGTCGGAAGTGGATTTTCAATTAAACGGATTTTTAGGGTGGGAATCAGCTCTCTGAATCACATGGAAACACATCCAATTAACGGAAGTTTTAGGAACGAACTGAAAAATTACAATTTGGTTGGGAACATTTCCGATTTGGTTGTAAAACTTCCGATTTTGTTAGTAAAACTTCCGATTATCGTAAGAGCATATACAAATTCGTTCGAACGTTCGCGCGAGTCGGAAATGGCCAAAAAAAAAGGAAAAAATGACTAACACCCACCCAAACTTCCGATTCCCGATCCGAAATCAATTAACTTTTGCATTTAGAATCGACCCTATTGTGGGCAGGCAGAACTGGATCACAATCGAGAGACAGGCCGAGGTCGTGGACAGACAGAACTGGATCACAGTCCAGAGGAGGTCTTTGGCAGGTGGAACTGGATCAGAATCGAGAAGCAGGCCGAGCTTGTAGGCAGGCAGAACTAGATCAGAGTCGAGAGGCAGGATAACGCAATAGTCAAGTGGAACTGGATCAGGCAGGATGATGCAGTGGCCAGGCTGGACTGGAACAGTTTCGAGAAGCAGACTGATGTCGTGGCCAGGTGGAACTGGATCAGAGCCGAGAGGCAGGCCAAGGTCGTAGTCAGGTTGAACTGGATTAGTGTCGAGGGGCAGGCCGAGGTTATCACGGAGAGCTGGATCGTAGTTGTGTAAACAAGCTATGTCATAACAGAAAGCTCGACAGGAACTCAGGATACGCAAGCAAGGAATGACCAACTGATGTCTCTGGCTGGGGTTTGCCGGTATTTAAATGGCCTTGCGCATGCATACAAGCGTAGGCACGTTCACACGCTCAAGATGTTTGCAACCCTTTGCTTATTCGCAAGCTCGAACTGAGGAAGAATCCACAAATGCGAGCGGTTAGAGCGTCTGAGATGGTGAGGAAGGTCACCGCAAACAGGCGCGCAGATGCACACAGTTAGAACAATTGGCATCTGCTTGGGAGCCCTCTGTTGGTGAAGCCAGAAACTGCAGCTGGTTGTGTATGTCGGACGTTTCACACAGCTGAGTTCTAAAGGCTCCCATAAGTCAATATGGGAAGCCCTTTCACACTGGTTTTGGGGCAATAGCTCACGGTCACTTTAGTGTAAGTAAAAAGGTCCAAACTCATTAGAATGATCTGGTCCTCTTTTAAAGGTCCACAGTAGGGCATCCTGGGATACCCCTCTGTATGAAACCCCATGTAGGCTGCCTGTTAGCTTACCTGCTTTTCATGATCCCACAGTGCATGTGTGGACTAGTTGCCAGTGAATGATTCCGGGGGATCTCTGCCATTTAGTCTGATGCAACAGATAACGAATGAAGTTCCTGACACAGTGAAAAACAGGAAGGGGGTGGCTGGGGGATCTTTGCAGGAGTGGCCAGACTAGAGAAAAAGCTGGGGGGTGTGGTTCAAATGAAAGGGCTGCTGGGGACGTGCACAGATGGCTGCACCCAGTTCTGGAATCGCTGGCAATCTGTGCTGGATCCAGGCTAAGGTAAGATGTTTTTAACCCTGCCTTTTGCCTCAGTGCCAGGGGAGGGTGTCAGGGCTGGGGGGTTACACGTAGACTGAACATCCACTTTAAGGGAATAATATCCCCCGCATCCCTCAGCCTACTGGCAGTATCTTTTTGACGATTTTACCATTCTGTCTTCTCTTTTTTGCCACCAATATACCTTCATAATTTCCCTGAAGTCCCAAATTGCCGGGACTTTGAGTGGTAGGACCAATGATTGCCAGACTGCATCATGACACAGCATCCACGATTTAAGGAGGAACAAAACCCAGCAGCAGCCGCCTAGAATCTAAAAGATTCAAGGGCCGGCCGCTGGCTTTCCTGTGTGAAATCCCCCTGGGCGACGTTAAATAAAATAAACAGCAGCTTACCTTTCCAAAAGTTCCTCCAGCCCTGTGCTGATAAACACTCACCCTTCCCTGGTCCAATGGCGCATACGCAGGCTCCCGTCCGCAGGAGGGAGGAAGTAAGCAGATCGGCCGATTTGGGGTGTTTTACAAAGCGAGGCATCCTGATTCGGGATACCCCAGGGAAGCGGAACAAAACCCGTGAAAGTAAACAAACCTGGGTTTTGCTCCACTTTAAACATGCTGTTTTTCAGATCTTGCTATGCTCATGCTAATGTAATGACCAAAAACGGGGTTTACAATAGGGTTGATTCACCGTCATTTTTCACACGTGTTTTTTTTTAAAGAAAACGCTTTTCTTATGATTTTTTCCCCAGTCGGTGCCATATTTAGCTGTGTAAAAAGAATTGCACAGCTAAATATGGTGCTGAATTGCACAGAGGAAAAAAAATTCTTAAGAAAGTAAGTTTTCTGCTCTGACAGAGCGGACTATGGGCATGGAAATCAGCTAATTTGGTTTTGCATCACTGGTGGGTTTTGGTCTGCTTTTAAGGGATTTTTCCTGCAAAAGGTTAAATAATATACAGCGGCTTACCTTGCCAAAGGTTCCTTCAGCACTGCCTCCTCTTAAATATATAACGTGAATGAGGAAATACACTTCTTCATTTGCTCCTCCAGCACCACCCTGCTGATGAGGGTCACCAATACTAGCTCAAGATGCTAGTCCAGACCACGCACCCTTCAAGCCCAGCCTTTTATTCCCAGTACTAACAGCTGCCCACCCTAAACCAAAGCCAGTTCCAAGGCCACGTCCACATGCTTCAAGAAAGAAAACTGTTTACCTTGATATCCCTGCCATCTCTACTTCAAATAAAAAATGGAAAACAGTATAAGACAGTGCCACATGTAGCCCAACACACTGGGCTAGCAACTGGCTTCGCCTGTTCTATCACTTTAAAGTGGACCAAAAGCCAGGATTTTGACTAACCTGGGTTGGACCTTGCACCCCGATCGGGGGTGCCCCACTGTGTGAAACCCCCCAGGTCGCTGAAACAAACTCCCCTCTACCTGGTCCTACGGAGCATGCGCGGCTGCTCGTCCAATCACACAGCGGGGCACCCCCGATCTGGGACCAAAAAAAGAAGGTAAGTGTATGGGGGACCAGGGGGGTTTCACACAGCGGGGCATCACAATTTTGGGTGACTCGGGGGGGAGGGATTCGATCAGCCCGGGAATCTCATAGAGTGCTGATTGCCGTGGGTTTTGGTCCACTTTAAAGGAGAAGCCGATTCTTCCATCATATGATGAAGAAAACAGAATAGTGGGCTTAGTGGGGAACAAAGCACCATGTCACACGGGTTACATTAATCTTGCTCCTGAATAAGGTCCAGAAGCAGGTAAAGTAATCAGCTATTCTTTAATGATGGCCGTGTATGGTCTAATTAACCTCATTACCATTCCTCTGCTGTTTGTTTCAGACTTTTATTCATACGTGCATGGAACAGGCAGGAAAAGTATAATGTATAATGTCTTAGCAAATTGTGGGTGTAAATCTGCGCCGTGAGACGAGGTGAAATGTGGATTTGCTTTATGTCTCTTTGCAGCAGGGAAATGTTTTGAATTATTGAGCACTCAAATTCAGCCTACACAAATTATTTTACTGCAATCATGAAATTATCCTCGGCATTCATTACATAATTCCCACACTAATCAAGAGACATTATATTAAATATGTTTTTATTTCACATCATAATCTGCCTCATTTGTCTGTATTTCAAACAGCTTTTTTTTTCAAAAAAATTTTCTTTCAGCTCATATTTAACTCTTTTGCTCTTAAATAGGATTTATGTTGGCATGACTGCGAGCAAACTGTGTGCGACAAAAGTGCCACTGCTGTTTGTCAATGACTCTTGTTGCACACAACACAATGCTCAGCTATGATGGGGGTTTGGATATCTTGAAAGCTGTATAAAGATGTCCTATAGCGATGCACATTCAAATGTGAAAGAGTCTCAGTAAGTCTGTAGGAAGCTTGTGTTGTCTAAAAAAGCTGTAGAAGTTAATCACCAATGCTGCTTCATATACATTAAAAAGTGACTTAAAGGAGCTGTATCACAAAATCACTTAAACCGGACCTTCAGCACGATTTAATGAAAAGCACAAACCCTTAAAAAACTATTCCCCAGCATCTACAATTAAAGTGGACCAACACCCAGGATTTTCCTGGGTTTTGGTCCACTTCGGCGGGGCACCCCGATCGGGGGTGCCCCGCTGTGTGAAACCCCCCAGAAACCCCGAAAAACTCACCTCTCCTCGCTCCCACGTGACCGCTGCTGCCAATCCCCGCCGACGGACAAGCGGGAGGCAGCGACGTACAAGAGAGCGCGCCCGCCTCCCGCGCGTCACTCTTACAGGGCGCTCCCCCGCGCCGGCCATTCACAAACGGCCGGCGCGGGTGCGCGTCCTGCTAGACGCACGGGAGGCGGCGGCGGGCGCCGCTGGATCGTGGATAAGGTAGGGATTTAGGGGTTCCTGGGGGGTTTCACACAGCGGGGCACTCCCGATCGGGGAGCCCCGCAGTCAGGGGTCTGATCGGTCCGGGAATCTTATAGATTCCCGGGCCGATCATGGGAGGGTGTTGGTCCACTTTAATATATTTTAAGTTTTTAGTCACCTACTTATTATTCTTTCCCCGATTTGGCTGCAGCTCTGTTCAGGACTCTAGGATACGGGGGCCGCCATCTTGACTCAGAAGCATCACATACTGAGGAGAGGAGAGCAGCGGGTGGGGTTATAGCTGTGCTTTGCACAGACAGAGCAGAGCTGGGGTCAGGGAAAGGACAACAATCCCAGATTGCAGAGCGTCACCGTCAGAAGACACTTCCTGTTTGCAGGCTGCCTGATGCTCCAAGAGCGCCATCTTGGATGTTTAAAGGCTCATAACATGCAGTAGATGCAGGTAGGGTGATTTTTAATGTGAGCAATCTGTATGTACAGGGTGTGGCAACATATAAGACTCTTATTCAGGGTAAATGTCTGCTTTATAGTGGACCAATGAGATTCCCAGGCCGATTTCCTCCCCCCGGGGCACCCAAAATCTGTGTGAACCCCCCCCCCCCCAGGTTGCCCATACACTTACCTTCTGTCCCGGTCCAACGGCGCATGCACGAGCTCAGCACGGGGCTTCCATTGGAGAAGATGACTCATATCCCAGCCAAGGTTAGTATTGTATTTATTTAAAATGTATTACAGGGTAATCAACATTAGATCTCGAGACCCAGTACATTTCATACTACTGGACTATAATGGAAGCTTTGTAAGGGACAAATGGCAAGTATGTTTTCTTATTATGTTTTGCATGGACTGTCCCCTTTAAAGTGGCTCAAAACCCAGCTCGATTTCCCCCCCCCCCCCCCCGGCCTCCAAAATCCGGATGCCCCATACACTTACGTTCTGTCCCGGTCCAGTGGTGCATGCATGAGCCACATCCCCGCTATCCCTCTAGCAGGGCACGTGCCCGTGCCAGGAATTTGTGAATGACTGACGCAGGCACGCTCCCTGTTAGAGGGTAACGAGGGATGCGGCTGTCAACGCGCTCTGAGCTGCTCGCCTTAGATGAAAGGACTTCAGTGGATCCAATCACGTTGATTGGATGAGCGTCCGTGCATGTGCAGTAGGACCGGGAAGAGGTGAGTTTGTGTCGGTAACCTGGGGGGTTTCACACAGCGGGACACCCCCGATCGGGGTGCCCCGGGGGCAAAGACCAAACCCCAGGATAGTCAAATTCCTGGGTTTTGGTCCACTTTAAACCAGACCAACGGCCTGGCACAGTTGGAAAAGAAAACTCCGCAAAACTCACTTGCCCCGTCTGCATGCACAATACTGAAGCATTGTCAGAGCTTACATTTGCTCCTGCAGCCACTCAAAGCTGAAATGCCACCTCAGGATTTTCTAGTGGTAGTGGCCATTTTGGAGCTTCCTCTCCCAGAATCTCAGCCATGCTGCTGCCTGGATTCAACTGACATAACTGACAATGCACAATAAAAGAAAACCCAGAAGCACTTCCTGTTTGCAGACAGATTGCAGGTCCATGAGCCGCCATTTGGTTTTTAAAATTTCCTACAACAGGAGTTAGAAAAAGGTAAATTAATCTTTATGTGCAGCAATCTAAATTGCCCTGGGGAGGGATGCATATGAGCACTGTTTGTTGTGATGGTCTGGTTTAAAGCGTTCCAAAACTCATTAAACTTGTGAAATACATTTGGCCAATGCTCCTGTCAATAGCCCCATCCTAGGACTAGAAATGTATATTTTTGCTTTTCAAATTGTCCTGGAACACTGTTTTTGCTGTCCCTCAGTGTAAGATGGCAGTTGATCAGTCATTGCATCATTGCCACACACAACAGTGGCAATGAATGGAGGAGGCGGAGCTTTACAGCTAAAACAAGGGGCATTATCTGGGATTAGAGTGAAGCAGGAGCAGTGAAAATTGGCCAAAAGTACTCTCCATGGGGGGGGGGGGGGGGGGGGCAATTCAGGGGATACTAGTAAAAAAATTATGTTTTGGTCAGCTTTAAGTTATTTTTGACTGTTGGTGCACTTTAAAGACCATTATCAGGCAAACCATAAAAGCGCTATACTCACCGTTTCTCCCACGCAGGCCATCGCCCCTAGTACGGAGCTGCAGCTCTTACCTAACACACCCCTTTCTATTGCATTGAATAGAGGTGGGCGTGCCAGGTCACAGTGGTGAGGCCAGGGGGGCATCTTCACATTGGAGAGACAGGAAGAGATGCATAATCGTCCAGGCAGCAATAGACATAGATCCAGCCTGCAGGTAAGAACTGCAGCTCTGTACTAGGAGCGATGGGCTGCTTGGATGAAAAGGTGAGTATAGCATTTCTTTGTGTTTTGTCTTTAAAAAAATCCCACCAAGCTTGTGATAGTCATGGTCAGGTAGTTCTGCGGACATTCTGTTGGTGGCACTGTGCCGCCTTGCAAACAAAGGTGCAGTACAGAGCCGCATGTAGCGCCACCACTGCATCACAATAGAGACACAGCACACAATTGTGTATTGTGCTGCGTCTGTGCATTTCCTCCTCAATGCAATAGAAACACACAATGTAAAAGGGGCCTAAGGCTTTGCTCTTTTGTCCTTTATTAATAAAATCCTATTGGTTAAGTATCTCTAGCAATAATATAAAAAATGTACTTTCTTTTTGCAGGCTACCTGCAGCTCCACAGGAGACCTTTGAGGGTATAAAATCTAACACAACAAGAAGGTAAATTCATTTTTATATGCATCTGTATTGCCCTGAGGAAGAATGAACAAAGCACTGTTTATTGTAAGGGTGTTGGTCCAGCTTAAAGAGGAACAAAACCAGGGTTTTGACTAACCCGGGTATTGTTCAGTACACTGGGGGCATTCAGGATAACTGATATTCTGCAACTGGAGCAGAAGTGGGCACATCCAAGCAGTGCACTTGCTCCTGCCCCAGCCAATCTGAATGGCCACCAGCTGCCAAAGATGCGGGGGATGTGGCCACTCTCTCTCCTCATTGCAAAATATCAGAGCCATATGCCGAATGACATAGGTACGGCAAATGGCTCTGACTGGACGAGAGCCTGTGCATGCGCTGTTGGACCAGTAAGAGGTGAGCTGTTACTGCCGTTCTGGGGGGTTCCACACAGTCACACAATCGGGATGCCCTGGGGGGGAGGCCAGCCGTGCTGACCCTGGAAGGTTTGGAGAAACGCTTTAAGGTTTGCTGTATCTGTAAACAGGAACCTTGACATGGTCTCCAACAGATTAACAATTGTAGCCATCATTTTTCTGTTGCCTCTACTGGATTTTCTGTGGCTCATATAAAAATGATGCCTTTGATTTCATTATCACACATGTTCCTTGGGAGAGACATCAGCTTATAATTTAAAATGGTTAATAGTTAATAGTTTTGCTTCACTTGTTCTCCTGGTGGGTAAAGATGAGCAGCGTGAATACATCAGATTAAACAAATGAATTATTAAATTTCATTTATAGCATGTGCTGAAGCTTAAAAGAAAATGAATCTATCGCAGTGTTGAAAGTTTGCCCAACACTTGTTTTTTTTATTTTTTAATTTCTTATTTATTTTAATGAATGAACTTTTCAAGGAACAGCGCCTGAAGCTTTCATCCTTTGCAATAAGTATAAAGTAACCCTGTGTGCTTTGTCTATATAAACTCATTTATCTACTTATTGTACTAGAAGGCAGAGGCCTCACTGCAGCCATAGCAGATAAGGGACATATTCTAAGTATACAGTACGTCCTGCTCCAGATATAATACTTACACTTGGGTAATCCTCCGCCAGAGGGCGCTGTGCACTGCAGACATGCAAAAACAGGCTCCTCCCAGCCCTTCATATACCCAGGGACCTCCCACAAATCCCCAGATTTCTCTGCAGTGCTGACTGCGAAGACATGAAGTATCACTCTCTCGCAGGTGAGCGGGGCTATTACAGCCTGCGGCCCTGTTGGACTATTCCCACCCGTCCTCCTTGATGATGTGCCTCCCAGCCTGGGCTGCGCTGGTCGGGTGAAGGTAGGCAGCACCATGTGTGCTTAACGGATCCATGCTCCAACGCAGTCCCCCACCATAGGGTAGGAGGTTTAGGCTGATGGTGAGCCTTATAGTGGATGTCCCTCCCGCATTCTTTTCCCATGGTGTGTGTAGTCCGTTGGCGGTCTCAGTGTACAGTATTGTCACGCTTATGGCCGTGCTTTTGCCCCTGATCGGCAACTGGGTGTCAGAGCCACGCTGCCTTTCTAGTTTGACCCTCTCAATTTTACTTGCAATAGTCTACCGCACGTCCTGCGTCTACATCTTGGACAGGAAACTGATTTTTCGTACGCCTATGGGCGTTAGAATGGTGGCGGTGTATTGAGACTTCATGAGTATCCACTAGCAGATGTCCTTATTGGCACACTCTATGCTTTGCTTGCTGAGCCTTTACACGGCTGCTTCAGAGTTTCGCGCTCTTTGGGGGATGCGGGGACCCGGCGTGGTGCGCTCCGCGTCACGCCCAGTTTAGACCCGCCCTCCGAGGTTCGGTGGCGCCATTTTGTTTATCCCCGCGCGCGCGTGTTGCCGGTCTCCCTTCCCTCCCCAGGTCGGTAAGTGCCCTCGCGGGCGTTTTCATTATTAGTACTCTATAGCCCTGACACTCCTTGTTCCCCTTATGTCTTTCAGACCTTGAAGATTCCAGTGGCTTCTCCCGGCCTAACATATATTGTAGCGGGTTTACAAATTCTCCCACATTAACCTAGCGGGTCTTTGGGACATCCAGGGTGGCCTATTGCGTAAATCCCTACTGGTATATTACATTAACAAATCACCATATGGAGGCATCTCAGAATTATGTGACCGGGGCCCCTCCGGGACAAGACCGGCTGTGTGCAGCGTGTGGACTGCCCCACGCTGATGCGGACAGAGCACGGGTCTGCGGACCATGTGCTGAACAAGCACTGGCCCTGCAATCAGGGTTGCCAGTGGCTGCGCCTCGTTTCAATACACCTCTCTCCCCGTGCTTAAATCTCACTCCTGATGAGTCACACTCGAGCGGGAATGAACAGCAAGTCGTGCCGCACAGACTGCCTACGGCCGAGCAGGTGATTTCGAGGTTGGCAGAGTGCTTGGGCCCTGGTAAGAAGCGGTCCCTGATGCCTCCGGTTTCGCCCATTCCTTCTGAATCTGAAGAGTTCACTGCTGATCAGGGTTTTGCTCTTTATGATGAAGGTCGGCTATTCTCTGACTCGGGCTTCTCGGACGAGGGGCTGAGGAGTCATGGTGATCCGGGCCCCGGTTCTTGGGGCCTGTGTGACACCGACGAATTACTGATAAAGATCTTCGAGGTCTTGTCTATTTCTATCCCTGGTGAGGCCTCTAGGCCTAGAAGGGAGAGTTTCCATACAGCGCCGCCGCGTTTGGAATTTCTGGAGCAGGATCACTTCCAGGCTCTTGTACTCAAAGAATGGCAATGCCCTAGCAAACTTCCAGGGGTTCCAGGGGACTGGGATTGGAAATACCCTTTTCCCCCTGAGGTGGTTAACTGCTGGTCATCACCTCCCGTGGTGGATGCACCGATCATTGGGGTTCTTAACCCCCCCTTATTGCGGCCCCTAGTTATCGTACCCTTCGGGATGCTGAGGACCGGCGTATTGATAGACTGGCTTCCCACGCCTTTTCTTGTGCAGGGACGACTCTTCGCCCGGTCTGTGCCGCGGCCGTCGCTGCAGTGGCCACTAGGACCCTCATCAGAAAGCTGATTGATCATCAACCGGAGGATTTCCCCTGGGAGGTGTTTAATGCACTCTCCAGTTGTGATGTATTCGTAAAATGCATCCTTTTGGCGCTGGATGACACCATCAGCATGTGCGCTAGAACTTCCGCCCTTGCCATAGCTATACGCCGACTGTTCTGGCTGCGACAGTGGGGTGTTGATGATGCTACGAAAAAGATTCTTACTGGGCTTCCCTTTAGAGGGCGACGCCTATTCGGGGCCCGTCTGGACCTGTTTGGAAAAAGGGGCAAAACACCCCTTTACAGAAGGCGGCCCCAGCCTTCTCGAGGCAGGGGCACCCCTCCACCCCCCTATGTTAGCGTCAAACCAGAACCAGTGGTGTCCTTCCAGCTTTTTGGTATAGATCCCTGCCCCAGGAGTGGCAGACAACACCCTGGTCCCTCCGGCAGGACTAAGTCCAAGCCTGTTACCAAAACCCCCCAAGCATGAGGGGATGGCCGCAGCACCTTGCTCCTATCAGGAGGCTGCATGCCTCGTTCTGATGGAGTCAGGAGGAAGTTTCCTCTGGATGCAGGATAATGTCTGCTGGGCGTCCCCTTCCCGAGATATTCAGGATGCTTCTGGTCCCTGCCTCTCTTCTTGTGTTGGAGCAGGTCACGCGCGATCTGCGAGGTCTGGGTCACCTGCTGGTTGCCCTTAACAGACAGAGGCCTCTACACTAACCTTTCCACATTCCTCCAAACGGATGAGACACTCTGTCCATTATGGCCTTCCATAGGTGAGGCAACTTACATTCACAGGCGGTTTACTGCATGGTTCCTCTGAGTTGGGCCGCCAGTGCCCTGTGTCCAGGGACCTCTTGCCGTCGGTAGGGACCTAAAACACTTATTTCATGGCCATTGTGCCTTCCGGGCTCCAAGGACCTTACAGGTTAGTTGTTGGCGCTCCAACACTGCTGCTGTGGCCTTATTATCTGGCCTTGGTTCTGCTCCCGGAGTGATCACCTAGGCGATGACGGGGGGTGATATCAATACTGAGACCTAGGGGGCGTCCGCGCAAGGAACTGCCGGGCCGTCCCTCTTTGCTTCCCAATTCCTGCGTCAGACCGAGTTGTTACTCAGTTGGTGGTGTCCTTTGGGAGTCTTTGGATGGGTGCTCAATCACCTCAATTCCTTTTTCCCCTAGTGGTATCTCCGTTCCTAGGGTTGGACCTGGATTCGGTTCAGACAGGAACCTGCCTCCTTGCCTATACTTGGACAATCTAGTTGCATGGGCTCGGTCCCCAAGGTTGTCCCTTGTGCTCAGAGCCCTTGGGTTCTTCTGCTACTCTTATTGTAAATGCTGGACTGGGTTCCAGCTTCCCTGGAGATGGGTCTGTGTACCCTTCCACCTTGGCACGGTGGTTTCCCCTGAGACTGTTGTACTAGGGGTACCAGTCAGGGGGTGCCCCCTTCCATTGCGTCTTCCTGCATTTGGATATCAAATCTATCAGGTCGAAGGAAGGGGGGACTTTTTTCTTCTAAATCCCCCTGTGGTTCCGGGGGAGGTGGGACCTTTAGGGGCTCATCCACCTGTCTAATTTGAAGCAGCAGGCCTTCAGGTTGGCTCTATATCGATGGACTCCTCCCTTGCGGGATCAGGCTATTTGGGGGCCCCTTGGTCTCTCTGATGACAGTGGCCTGTATTACTTATCTGTGTGGGCTAGGAAGCAGGATGATCCCCCAGGAAGGTATCTGATCCTGATCCGGGTGAAGGACAGTGTTCCCTGCGTATCTAAGATATTCACTCCTTGGAGGTCCTTCCGCGATAGGATGTGCTTGTTCTTGGGTCTCCATGTGATCCGTCTAGTGTGGATCTTTTCTGGGCACGTCCCTATCTTGGGTCCTAGGCCCTTGTTTCCCTGTCTCAGATTGTTCTGACCTTGGTCTCGAGGCTTCATAACTTCATGCTGAACATTCTGTTCCATATGTCTTACCTTCCTTCACCCTGCTTGACAGGGTTCGGTGCAAGTTGCTCTGGAAGGGGGAACCTGTGATACTGACGGCCCTTGGGTGGCCTAGTGGAGTGTGGTTTGCAGATGTGGTTCTGTGGACAGCGGACCTGTACGTCCTGTCAGGAGTGTTGGCCTGTTCACTTGGGCCCCCCGTCTCTATTTCACCCCTATCTTCAGACTCTGATCTGGATGGTCTGACGGTTGATTCATCCACCTTGATGGAAGTAGGTGTACCTTTTGAGTGTCGGTGACTTTTGGAAGACTGGGTTTTGGCTTCTTTTGCCTCTTTTCCGTCTATTGTGGGGTATTGTTTACCCATATTGATTGGGTTGCCTGGGTTGACTTTTCTTTCAGGGATTGCTCAGTGACATCCCCCTCGTAATTCTAGGGTCCTTGTTGGGATTGATTTCTATTCGTTTTGCCTTGTGGGGTGTTCCCCTTTGGCTCTGTCTGGCTGTTCTTATCCTTAAGGTTGCCCTTATGGGGCTGTTACCTCAGTCGGCTGTGTGCCTGAGCAAGTGGCTCTGTCTAGCTAGCCCTCGTTTCTTTACTGTATATCCACCGAGATGAGGCGGTGTTCTGCCTTACGTCGGTTCTTCTGCCTAAGCTGGTGTCTTAGGCTCAGGTATTAAGACATTATCCTTCTTTGGGATTCGTTCCTTGTAATGCTGAGGCAAGGGAACCTATTTCCCTCAATAGGTGCGGGAATTTTCTTCCCGGTTTGTCTCTTGTCCCTTAGGGGACTGTTGCTCCTTGGGGTCGTGGGCACCTACATCTGGATGTGCCTGATCTCGTCTGCCTCTAGGGGTTAGGCGGCCTTGGGCCTAGCCTTTGCTTGGATAAGATGTCCCTTCTGGTCCTGGGGAAAGCGTGGCTTCTTCCTGGGCTAATTTTAGTTTTGGCTCTTGTTAGGCTTCCACTCAAGCCTTTTCCTTAAGGGGAAGAGTTCTTTTCATTATATTCTGATTACACTGGTGCCTTGATATCTTTGGGCCTTTCGGCACCAAGTCTTGTGAACAGGTTGCTTGAACGCTACTTGTTTTCTTGTTCGTACCCTTTCAAGGGTTGTTTTAATGTTGACGTTAGAGCTTTTGCTCGTGTCGCTCTTGGTAGTGAGGTGTTGCAGGTGACAGTGCTTTCAACTGTCTGCCGTTGCCTTTTTTGTTGGGGATCCCACCCTGTTCTGTGGACACTGCTATTGGATGTCCCAAGTGTAAGTGTCACGCTCTGGTAACTCCAGCCCTCTAGGTAAGCCCTCAACCCCCAATCTCCGCAGCCAGCTTCACCTGTAGGAGCCCCCGCTTGCCGGGACGCAGAATACGCCTGCCCGGGATCGGTTGCCCCCAGGACTTCAATGAGAGCTTACAGGTATAGAGGTCTGAAGAACCAATGGCTAAGAGCGAGTGTAGCGGAAGTCCAGAGACAGGCCAGAGGTTAACACGGGGAGTCAGAGTTCGCAGCGGTACAGAGGGGTGAGACAGCTCGAGGTCTAGGTACAAGGCAGAGGTCGGCAACAGAGATCAGATCGAGATTGGTCGGTTCAAGCAGAGGTCGGCAACGGAGATCAGAATAGTCGGTTCAGGCAGGGGTCGGCAACGGTGATCAGATCAATGAATAACACGAGTCAAAGCAAGGTACAAGGCGCTATCACAGGCACTGAGCAACTGACAGGGTGAACCTTATATAGGGACAAATATGATGGGAGGTGAGTGTGTGATTGGTGCAACTACAATCCTAACAAACATTGGACCAGAACCTAAAACGGGCGTGTAGCCCAGAACCTATCTTTTGGGCTCATTGGCCCATAGTCTGAACCAAGGGGCGTGCCTGTGCTCCTTGGTTCAATCCCTTCCCACTACAGCCTCCGGCGGGCGCGCTGTGTGCAGCGCCGCCGGAGGGCATAAAGGTTACGTGCTCGCGCATGCGCGCGCGAGACAGTGACGTGGGCGCGGGCACGAGGAAGGAGAGCGCCCGTGCGCAACGCCGCCTGAGCCGCCGCCGCTCGGCGTGGCCGCCGGGCAGGAGCTGCTGCGGCCGGGCGCCCGAAGCCAGTGTTGGAACGGGGCTCAGGTAAGCGCCGATTCCTGACACTACCCCCCCCCTTCACGAGGGGCCTCCGGACCCTTACCGGGTTTTCCTGGATTGTCATGATGAAACTTCTTTACAAGAGTACTGGCGTGCACATCCTTAGCTGCTACCCAGCACCTTTCCTCGGGACCGTAGCCAACCCAGTCCACCAAATACTGTAAAGAATTACGCACCTTACGTGAATCCAAGATCTTATTCACTTCATACTCGGGCTCATTATCAACAAGAATTGGCGAGGGACCAGCAAGAGGAGTATTCTTCGCCGGTTTTAACAATGAAACATGAAAAGAATTAGGTATTTTCATAGTCGGCGGGAGTTGAATCTTATAAGACACGTTATTCAATTTCTTGATAATCGGGAAAGGGCCAATAAATTTCTGACCCAATTTACTAGAGGGTAGACGGAGCGCAATATTTTTAGTGGAGACCCAAACTAGATCGCCTAGTTGAAGAGTCGGTTCCCGTGATCTACGGCGGTCGGCAAATTTCTTATATCTTAAACTAGTGGACTTAAGAATTTCCTGAACATGTGTCCAGATATTCTTCCGTTCCTGAAGCCACTCCTCCAACGCCGGCAAGTTGGAAGGTGACCCTGAAAGGGAAGAAGCTCTAGGATTTTTCCCTAAATTACAATAAAAAGGTGATATTTTGGTACTCTCACTAGGCGCGTTATTATAAGCAAATTCGGCGAAATCAATACATTCTGCCCATTGTTCTTGGGCATCAGAGACATAACACCTCAAGTACTGTTCCAAAGTTTGATTAGTTCTTTCCGTCTGCCCATTGGACTGGGGATGGTAGGCAGACGAAAGAGAGATCTGTATACCCAGCCGCGAACAGAAATGTTTCCAAAAACGGGAAGTAAATTGGACACCCCGATCAGAGACTATATTGGACGGAATACCATGAATACGAAAAATATGTGAAGTAAATAGTCGAGAAAGCTCTGGTGCGGAAGGAAGCTTGGCCAAAGGAACGAAGTGTGCCATCTTACTGAAACGATCTACAACCACCCAAATAACAGTATTCCCGTGTGATAAAGGCAAATCTGCAATAAAATCCATAGAAATATGAGTCCAAGGTTCAGCAGGGATTTCAAGAGGAACCAAACCGCCACTGGGAGCCTTGTGAACCCCTTTACTTCGAGCACAAACAGCACAAGCGTCGATAAAGGCAGTAATATCGCGTCTCATGGTTGGCCACCATACATTGCGACGGGCAAGCATAAAGGTTTTTCGGTTACCCACATGACCAGCAGTTTTAGCATCGTGAAATTCGCGAATTACATCTGAACGCAAATGTGGCGGTACAAACTGGCATCCCAAGGGAACATCACTAGGAGACTCGTCTTGAAACGGCGCCAAGGTGTTAGAGAGATCAGGAAGTAATGCCCCGACCACACAACCCATAGGTAGAATCGGGTCACCAGTATCACCCCGATCCTTACATTCACCGAACATGCGAGATAGAGCATCCGCTTTAGTATTTTTTACACCCGGCTTGAAAGTAATAATAAAATTAAAACACGAGAAGAATAATGCCCAACGTGCCTGACGAGAGTTCAATCTCTTGGCAGACCCAATGTATTCAAGATTTTTGTGATCGGTACACACAGTTATAGGATGTAATGAACCCTGCAGCCAGTGTCGCCATTCATCAAAAGCCAGTTTAATAGCTAATAGTTCCCTATTACCGACATCATAATTTTGCTCCGCGGTACTGAATTTACGTGAAAAATAAGCGCATGGATGAAGACGCTCAGGGTTACCAGAATATTGCGACAAAACTGCACCCACTCCCAGCTCAGAAGCGTCCACTTCAACAATGAAGGCTTTACGAATATCGGGATGAATTAACACAGGTGCCGAAGTAAAGGCCCGTTTCAAGGTCAGGAAGGCCCCCTTGCGGGTAAGGTTGGTAAGAGGTGCAACAACATGAGAAAAGCCTTTGATGAACCGCCGATAAAAATTTGCAAAACCTAGAAAACGCTGCATTTCTTTTAGGGTCTTGGGTTGAACCCAATCCTGAACCGCCGAAACTTTCCCCGCGTCCATCTCTAAACCCTGGTTGGTAATAATATACCCTAAAAAGGGAACGATGGTGACTTCAAACACGCATTTAGAAAGTTTAGCAAACAAGTTGTTCTCTCTTAATTTTTGTAGTACCAACTTAACATGACGTCTGTGCTCCAACAAGGATTTAGAAAAAATGAGAATATCATCTAAGTAGATGACCACAAATCTACCGAGATACTCTCTGAATATATCGTTGACAAAATCTTGAAAGACGGCTGGCGCATTACAAAGACCAAAAGGCATGACCGGGTACTCGTAATGGCCGTCTTTCACGTTAAATGCAGTTTTCCACTCGTCCCCCTGCCGGATGCGAATCAGATTGTATGCTCCTCTTAAATCCAACTTGGAAAAAATTTGGGACCCTGTGACTTGATTGAACAGATCCCTGATCAAGGGCAAGGGGTATCGGTTCTTTACAGTGATCTTATTTAAGGCTCGATAATCAATGCATGGTCTCAGGCCGCCATCTTTTTTCTCTACAAAAAAGAATCCAGCCCCAGCAGGCGAGGTAGAGGGACGGATAAATCCCTTCCTTAAATTTTCGGTAATATACTCCCTCATTGCTTGCTCTTCGGGCAGAGTAAGATTATAGATTTTTCCCCTCGGGGGAATCGTGCCAGGAAGCAAGTCAATAGGGCAGTCGTAAGACCGATGTGGAGGAAGAGTATCAGCAGACCGTTCAGAGAAGACATCAACCCAATCAGCATATGGCTGAGGCAATCCCTGAGTTAAAACTTGCACACTTCTGAGGCCTGTAGTAAAGCAGTGATTTTTACAATGATCACTCCACTTAATCAACTCCCCAACCCGCCAATCTAACACCGGGTTGTGGAGTTGTAACCAGGGGTATCCCAAAACCACAGGAGTTTCTGGACAATCGAAGACAAAAAATTCTAAAAACTCAGAGTGTGAAGAGCCAACAATTAACCGAAGAGGTGGGGTCTTGGTATTTATAGGTCCCCCCTGGATGGCCTTCCCATTGATAGCCAAAACCTGTAGGGATCTTTCAAGAGGAACTAAAGGGATACCTAAAAGGGAGATCATACTCCTGTCCAAAAAGTTTCCCGCCGCACCGCTGTCGATAAAGGCGGAAACTGTTTGCTTAGAAGAACCCCAAGACAGGTCAATAGGCACTAGCATTTTATTTTGGCGAGAGTTGCAAACTGACTCACCCAGATCAGTACTCTCTACCTGGTCTGGGTGTGGAAGTTTTCCGCCGGTCTCCCCTTGTTGGGACAAGACCCTGCAAAATGACCCGAATTCCCGCAATACAGGCATAACCCCTCGGATCGCCTATGCTGTTTCTCTTCTTGGGATAAGCGGGTTCTCCCTAATTGCATAGGTTCTTCCTGGGGAGATGATGAGGTACTTTCCCCACGGGGAACCGGAGACCTATGACCTTGGACTGGCCTGAAGGACATGGGAGCCCTGACTCTCTCCCTGGCCCTTTCTCTAAGACGTCGGTCTATTTTAATGGAGACCTGCATTAATTGATCTAGGTCTGCTGGCGGAGGAAAATTGACTAAAGCATCCTTGATGCTTTCCGACAGCCCCACCCTGAACTGACTACACAGAGCGGGATCGTTCCATCTAGCTTCGATAGCCCAGCGGCGGAATTCAGCACTGTAATCTTCAGCCGAATTGCGCCCTTGTTTTAAGGCCCGAAGCCTATTCTCTGCGGTGGACTGTGAATCAGGGTCAGCGTATAGGACGCCCATAGCGTTGAAAAATGCAGTTACAGATTGTAAGGCAATATCATGACTCGGCAAACTAAAGGCCCAGGACTGCGGGTCTCCTTGAAGTAGAGAAATGACTAGGCCTACTCGTTGGGTCTCAGTGACAGAGGAGACAGGCCTCAGCTTGAAATATAGTTCACATGAATTCTTGAAGTTAGAAAATTTTGCTCGCTCTCCCAAAATTTTTTCTGGCAGAGGAATCTTTGGTTCGGAGAAATGAGGTGGTACAGAGGAAGTCGGCACTTGACGAGACTCCTGGGTGGCCACTCTTTGAGCGAGTTGGTTGATTGCTGTTGCCATAGCTTGCACCTGCTGTACCAGGTCATCCATGTTGTGGCCTGTGATAATGTCACGCTCTGGTAACTCCAGCCCTCTAGGTAAGCCCTCAACCCCGCTTGCCGGGACGCAGAATACGCCTGCCCGGGATCGGTTGCCCCCAGGACTTCAATGGCTCAAAGGATGAGAGCTTACAGGTATAGAGGTCTGAAGAACCAATGGCTAAGAGCGAGTGTAGCGGAAGTCCAGAGACAGGCCAGAGGTTAACACGGGGAGTCAGAGTTCGCATCGGTACAGAGGGGTGAGACAGCTCGAGGTCTAGGTACAAGGCAGAGGTCGGCAACAGAGATCAGATCGAGATTGGTCGGTTCAAGCAGAGGTCGGCAACGGAGATCAGAATAGTCGGTTCAGGCAGGGGTCGGCAACGGAGATCAGAATAGTCGGTTCAGGCAGGGGTCGGCAACGGTGATCAGATCAATGAATAACACGAGTCAAAGCAAGGTACAAGGCGCTATCACAGGCACTGAGCAACTGACAGGGTGAACCTTATATAGGGACAGATATGATGGGAGGTGAGTGTGTGATTGGTGCAACTACAATCCTAACAAACATTGGACCAGAACCTAAAAAGGGCGTGTAGCCCAGAACCTCTCTTTTGGGCTCATTGGCCCATAGTCTGACGTGCCTGTGCCCCTTGGTTCAATCCCTTCCCACTACAGCCTCCGGCGGGCGCGCTGTGTGCAGCGTCGCCGGAGGGCATAAAGGTTACGTGCTGGCGCATGCGCGCGCGAGACAGTGACGTGGGCGCGGGCACGAGGAAGGAGAGCGCCGGTGCGCGACGCCGCCTGAGCCGCCACCGCCGCCGCCGCTCGGCGTGGCCGCTGGGCAGGAGCTGCTGCGGCCAGGCACCCGAAGCCAGCGTTGGAACGGGGCTCAGGAAGGCGCCGATTCCTGACAGTAAGTATTATATCTGGAGCAGGACGTACTGTATACTTAGAATAATACAATTCTGTGAAATACTCACCTGTAGAATTGGTATTATACGTATACAGTACGTCCTGCTCCACCCCACCCTGGTTTGCATTATTCTGGATCCCCTGTATGGTGATTGTTGTTATTGTTATCATTACCAGTTGTTTTGGTGGTTGGTTTCTCCCAGCTTCTGGTTCACTGCTTTTCAATGCTGGGGATTTGTGGGAGGTCCCTGGGTATATGAAGGGCCGGGAGGAGCCTGTTTTTGCATGTCTGCAGTGCACAGCGCCCTCTGGCGGAGGATTACCCAAGTGTAAGTATTATATCTGGAGTAGGACGTACTGTATACGTATAATACCAATTATAGAGGTGAGTATTTCACAGAATTGTATTTTTTTATGGGAGTGCAACCTGGGCGATCACCCTGGGCGCTTTTACCCCAGTCATCCTGTTTTGCTTAGTCGGATCAGGGCTACTGTTAGTGGTATTGGCCATAAACTAGGTCCCTAATTGCCCCATATTGGGCTCAGTCATCGAGAGGGGGCACTGCTAGCACATACCGTTATGGGGCAACAGCAGCACCATAGGAGTGGTGAGGAGGGGGCAGAAGCACAATGAGCTGGTATTCATAGTAATTTTCGTATAGAAGGACTTCCACACCTCAGAGCTTTACACCCTGAGGTCAGCTGGTTATTCCTGTGACCTTCACTAGACCACAGTGGAGCAGGTTTACTTGGCCACCAAGTGTTCTTCAGTTGATACCTTCACCAGTTTATTTCTAAATTAGTTGGCATCGGCTGTCACTGTACTGAGCTGTAACATTCTGCAGACCACTGTAGTTTAGTTCACGTTATATTCTTAGGCCCTTATTTAACAAGGGATAGCGCCAGGTAGCGAATGGTGAGCGAACGGTAATGACGCTCACCGCCACGAGAACGCCGGCTCCCCTCCGCAATCACACATTTATCAAGCCGATCCTGTTTAGCGACTGACAGAGCGCCAGATAGCGAATTATTCATCATTATTCCAGCCTCACCCCACAGCGCCAGCGAGCGACCTTGAACAGCGACAGGTATGACCTCTCGCTACCTGGCGCTCTCCAATGCATTTCAATGGAGCAATCTTTAAATATTCTTAATTAATTGCTATTAATGTTTTTTTTTTTTTTTTTTTTTTTTAAATGACAAAAATTCTGTGACCACTTCTGCAATGTTAGATTTTTTTTTTTAAGGATAAAAAAAAAAAAAATTGTGCAGAATTGATATTACAGGTCTGATATTAATGTATTCATATTACAAAATGTTTTGAAAAACATGTTTTTTATTTTTTCAAAAAATATGGTTGTTTGGGGGTTAAAAAACTACTTTTAACCCATCGCCGCCAGCGCTCTGGGGTTTAAACAAGCATTTCACAGCGCGAGAATTTTTTGAGCGTGATTTGTTAATGAATATGCTGGGAGCCGTCGCTATGGCCATTCGCTGTCATGCGCTCCCATACAGCGCGGAACCTGTCAAACAGCGACTCCTAACCCCGTATTCAACATTACTGCACACCGACAGGGTCGCTGTCAACAGCCGAACAACGGCCAAGCACAGCGAATACTAGCGTGCGCTGTGAAAATAACGCTACTGTCGCTACCTGGCGCTATTAATGAATCGGCCTCTAAGTATACAGTACGTCCTGCTCCAGATAGAATACTTACTCCGCCAGATGGCGCTGGACTGCAGAGACATCGAAAATAGGCTCCTCCCGGCCCCTCAAATAACCAGGGACCTCCCACAATGCCCAGATCTTCTCTGCAGTCTGGACTACGAAGGACAAGAAGATGGCTCTCTCTACTCGCAGGTGAGCGGGGATATTAGCCTGCGGCCCTGTAGGACTATTCCCGCCCGTTCCATCAGTAATTGCCTCCCAGCCTTGGCTGCGCTGGTCGGGTGATGGTAAGCAGCACCGCTGTTAGGTGCTTGGGAGCGCTGCTCCACCGCAGTCCCCCACCAAAGGGTAGGCGGTATAGGCATATGGTGAGCCTCTATGGGATGCCCCTCCCGCGCTATTGCCCCTTGCCCCTGTCTATCGGTGGGTCCTGTTAAGTGGCCGCTGTCCTCCCTCACTCTCCTTGTAGCCTTCGGGGGAGGGAGGGGGGGGGTGTATATATTTGTATTGGCCTTGTGCTTCACTTCATTATGCTTGGTGTCAGCCGCCGCGCTGACTTGTTTGTCAGTGTTCCGCGCTTGGCGGCGGCGTTACCTCAGGCACCGGTGCGCCGTCATTGGCTGCTTGTATGGCTTTGCGCTCTTCGGGGGGGCGGGCCCGTCTTGGCGCACTGTTTATGCGGGCCCGCCCCTCGAGGTATACCGACGCCATTTTCTGCTTGGTTCCGGCTGCTGCGTGACGGGCTTCTACCTACCGTGGTCCGGCTTTATTAACTATGTTATTATTGTATGTTTACAGCTTTTTTGCTTATGTCTTTCAGCCGGGCCGAACCCTCTTGGCTTCTCCTGGCCCTACTCCCTCTATTTAGTTTATTAACTTGTGAGGCCTAGTTAATTACTCCCACATCCCTAGCGGGTTATTGGGGCATCCCGGGTTGCTTTTTATAGCGTCAATCCCTATCGGCCTATTGTGCCGTTATAATCACCATATGGAGGCATCTCAGGATAAAGTGCTCGGGGTTCCTTTGGGACAAGCCCGGCTGTGTGTAGCTTGTGGGGAGTCCCATATTGACGCTGACAAGGCTCGGGTCTGTGTACCCTGTGCTGAACAGGTGCTTGCGCTGCAATCCAGCCTTCCAGTGGCTGAGTCTGCGATTCGTTTCACCTCACCTACTCCCCCAAGCTTAAATCTCACTCCTACTGAGTTGCATACGAGTGGGGATTCTCAGCCTGATGTGTCTTCTAGACTGGCTAGTGTTGAGAAGTTGATTGCTAATACCTTGGCGCGTAAGGCCTCTGCAAAGAAGCGGCACTTAACGCCTGATGTCACTCTTTTCCCTATGGAATCTGATGAGTTTTTGGAACTGTCTGGCTATACCCCTTTGGAGGAAGGGGAGCTATTCTCCGACGCAGGGTCATCTGATGAGAGGCCCAGGGGTCACAACGATTCTGGCTCTGACCCCTGGGCCCCAGATGATACTATCTCTCCCCCTGTTGCGGGCCCCAGGCAACAGGGGGAACTTTTTCATACTGCTAAGTCACGCTTGGAATTTCCTGAGCAAGCACATTTTAATAACCCTGTGCTCAAGGAATAGGAGCGTCCCAGTAGACTTCCCGGTGTACCTAAGAGTTGGGATAGGAAGTATCCCTTTCCTGTTGATGTGGTGAAGTGTTGGTCATCCCCTCCCGAAGTGGATGCCCCGGTCCTAGGGTTATCTAACACCTCCGTCATGCACTCCCCTGACTCTACTACCCTGTGGGATGCTGAGGACCGGCGCATTGATCAGCTGGCGTCCCATGCCTTTCCATGTGTGGGGACGGCGCTGCACCCGGTCTGTGCCTCTGCCATTACGGCTGTGGCTATTAGGACCCTGCTCAGAAGTGTCCTTGATGTTGCCCCTGGTGAAATGTCTAGGGAGGACTTTAATGCACTCTCTAGTTGTGATGTTTTTGTGACCTATGTCCTCTCGGCCCTGGATGACACCATTAGAATGTGTGGCAGAACCTCTGCCCTTGTAGTGGCTATACGCCGCTCGGTTTGGCCGCGCCAGTGGGCTGCTGACAACGCTGCCAAAAAAGCCCTCACTGGTTTTCCCTTTAAAGGACTACGCCTGTTTGGGGACCGCCTGGACCTGTTTGCTAAGGGAGGCAGGTTACCCCAGCGCAGGCGGCAGACTCGGCCCTTTCGGGGTCAGGGCTCCTTTTCCTCCCCCTACCGTGGTGCTAGACAAGGGAGGGGGGTTTCCTTTTGCCCGAGGAGACTTCTGGGGTAGGGGCAGAGGACGTGGACACCCTGGCTCCTCCTGGGGCTCCAAGCTTAAGTCCTCTCCCAAGCCCCCTCAGGCATGAAGGGGCGCCCTCACCCATCCGGGTGGGGGGACGGCTTCAGCACTTTTGCTCGCGTCTGGAGGCTTCATGTCTCAGACTGGTGGATTCCCGAGGTAGTGTTCTCCGGTTACAAGATAGAGTTTGCTGCCTGCCCTCCCCCAAGGTTCATCAGATCCCAGATGTCTCAGGACCCTGTGTCAGCTCAGGATCTAGTGCAGGCGGTGCAAAGCCTTCTGGAGCTGGGGGTCATCTGCAAGGTCCCTTTAAGAGAAAAAGGCAAGGGCTTCTATTCCAACCTCTTCACCGTGCCCAAAAAAGATGGGTCAGTCAGGCTCATCCTGGACTTGAAGATCCTCAACAAATTTGTCAGGTGCAGGCGCTTTCGCATGGAAAATCTGCGCTCTGCCATCAGTTCCCTGTGCCCAGGGGATTTCATGACGTCTGTGGACATCAAAGATGCTTACTTTCATATTCCTGTCTTTCCAGGTCATCAAAGGTTCCTCAGGTTCACTCTGGAAGATCAACACTACCAATTTGTGACATTGCCCTTTGGTCTCACTTTAGCTCCCAGGGTGTTCACCAAGGTTCTGGCAGGAGTGATGTCTCTGCTCAGGTCTCAGGGCATCCGCGTGTTGCCCTACCTGGACGACATTCTCATCACTTCCCAGTCTCTACATCAGGCAGAGTTGGATACTCAGCTGGTAGTGTCCACCCTGGAGTCATTTGGCTGGGTGATCAACCATCCCAAGTCTTTTCTGTCTCCCTCATTGATGACTTCATTCCTGGGAATGAATCTGGATACAGTTCAGGCGAGGATTTTTCTTCTTCAGCAGAAGGTGGACAGTCTGATTGTGCAGGTCCAGTTTCTGCTATTTTGTCATCATCCCTCCATCAGGCAGGGAATGCAGCTGGTGGGCCTGATGGTGGCATTCTTTGAGGCGGTCCCTTATGCTCAGTTCCACTTGAGGCCTCTGCAACTCCACCTCTTGTCAGTATGGGACAAGGACCCTGCGTCCCTGGACCGGGTCTTTGCGCTTTCCCCCCTGGTCAGGCGGTCCCTCTCGTGGTGGCTGGACTCCAGGAACCTGATGGGGGGCAGATTCTTTCTGACCCCCTCCTGGGAGACGGTCACCACGGTCGCCAGTCTGTCAGGTTGGGGGGGGGGGGGGTTTCTGGAAGTCCCTGCAGTTCCAGGGGAGGTGGGGCCCTCAGGAGGCCCACACGCCTATCAACATCTTGGAGCTGTGGGCGATCAGGTTGGTTCTGGCTCAGTTGACTCATCACCTTCGGGGCCTGCCTGTTCAGGTGCGCTCGGACAACCAGACGGCAGTTGCCTACATCAATCATCAGGGAGGGACCCGGAGCAAGAGGGCCCTCCAGGAAGTGTTTCTGATCCTGACCTGGGCGAGGGCCAATGTTCCCTGCATATCAGCGGTGTACATTTCGGGGGAGGAGAATCTGCTGCCAGACTCTCTGAGCAGGGGGACCCCCTCTCGCCAGGGAGAATGGTCCCTCTGCAACAGGGTGTTCCAATCTCTGTGTCAACGTTGGGGCCAACCAGATGTGGATCTGTTTGCGTCCCGTCACAATCACAAGCTCCTGGCCTTTGTCTCCCTGTCCCAGGATCCTCTGGCCTTGACCACGGATGCCCTAGCAATGTCATGGCAGGACTTTCAGCTCCTGTATGTCTTTCCTCCATTCCCCCTGCTGGGCAGGGTTCTGCGCAAGATTGCTCTGGAGGGGGTGCCAGCAATTCTGGTGGCCCCCAGGTGGCCAAGAAGAGTGTGGTTCGCATACGTGGTGAAGCTGGCAGTAGATCAGTACGTTCTGCCCAGGGTGCCAGACCTGCTCACTCGGGGTCCCTTACGCCATCCCAAATTACAAACTCTGACTTTGACGGCCTGGCTGCTGAAACCTCCATCTTGATGGAGAAGGGGCAGTCTACCTCGGTTGTTGATACCATGATTAAGGCTAGGAAGAAGTCTTCTTCTTCCATTTATTACAGGGTTTGGCGTGCCTACATTGACTGGTGTGAGTCTAAGCCTCTTCCCTGTCGGGTGTTCTCTATTCCCAGGATCCTGGAGTTCCTGCAGCATGGGTTGGAGATGGGGCTCCAACTCAGTACTCTGAAGGGTCAGGTTTCTGCCCTGGCTGTTTTCTTCCAGAGGTCCTTTGCTCAGCATTCTCTGATCAGGACTTTTTTTCCAGGGGGTTACTCATGTGCGTCCCCCACGTAAGCCTATGATGCCTGTTTAGGATTTGAACTTGGTTTTGTCAGCCTTGCAGGGTGCTCCCTTTGAACCTGTGTAGGATGCTGCCCTGGCCATTCTTACTCTCAAAGTTGTCTTTTTGGTGGCTATCACCTCTGTTAGACGTGTGTCTGAGTTGGCGGCGCTCTCCATTCAGCCACCCTACTATGAGAGACACCAGGACAAGGTGGTGTTTCGCTTCAAGCCAGACTTTCTGCCTAAAGTTGTGTCTGCTTTTCATTTGAATCAGGACATTGTTCTTCCATCTTTGTGCCCTAATCCTAGTAATGCTAAGGAGAGGTGTCTGAAGTACTATCTAGTGGCTACTACACCTTTCAGAAAAACTGATGCTCTTTTTGTGGTCCCTTCTGGTCCTAGGAAGGGTTTGGCTCCTGCCAAGTCTTCTGTCAGCAAATGGATCCGTCAGGCTGTGATTCAGGCCTCCCTTCCGCCTTTCTGCTCATTCTACTCGTGCTATTGGTGCCTCTTGGGCTTTTCAGCACCAGGCTTCTGTTGAACAAGTTTGCAAGGCCGCTACTTGGTCTTCTGTTCATACTGTTTCAAAGTTTTACAAGGTTGATGTTAGGGCCTCAGCTGATGCTGCTTTTGGCCGCAAGGTTCTGCAGGCGACAGTAGTTTAAACTGTCTGCTGTTGCCTTTGGGGATCCCACCCTACTTTATGGACACTGCTATTGGAAGTCCCGAGTGTAAGTATTCTATCTGGAGCAGGACGTACTGTATACTAAGAATAATACAATTCTGTGATTACTCACCTGTAGAATTGATATTATAAGTATACAGTGCGTCCTGCTCCACCCCACCCTTGGTTTGGCACTATCTTGGATCCCCTGTATAGTGATTGTTATTATTGTTATAGTTACCAGTTTGGGTTGTTTTAATTCTCCCGGCTTCTCGTTAACTGCTTTTCAATGCTGGGGATTGTGGGAGGTCCCTGGGTATTTGAGGGGCCGGGAAGAGCCTATTTTCGATGTCTCTGCAGTCCAGCGCCATCTGGCGGAGTAATACCCGAGTGTAAGTATTCTATCTGGAGCAGGACATACTGTATACTCATAATACCAATTCTACAGGTGAGTAATCACAGAATTGTATTTTTTCTGTCACATTTTTAGCATATTTACCCGCTCTGATTCTGACTACTTTGGGACATCCCAGAAGAATTAAGCAATGCAGCCCATGTCTTCCAGAAGTGGAAATGGAACTGACTTAGAAACAAAGGTCTTCAGAAATGTTTATGTTTATTCGATCACCCGGGGGCTTCGATTTCCACTGCCCAAGCTCATTTGCTTGCTTAAATACAGTTTTAGATAAAGAAGCTTAAATTACCATTTTGATTGAATGCCTGGACACGTCTGACGTCCATTGAATATTTCAAATATATTAAGATTCACATATATGGACGGTATAGTTCAGACATGAAGAACATCTGTTTCTCATTAAACAGACATAACATTCTTGGTAATTGTTGAATCTATGAGGAGGGAGAGGTGAAAAACCTTCCATACACTGGAGATGTGAGAGATAGCATACAGGCCGCTTATAACATTAATTCTACTTTAAATTTTCTCCTTCATTACATCCGATGCAGAAGCAAAATAGATTTTAGTGCTTACCGTAAAAGCATTACCTTTTTTAACAGTCCCTCTTCCCTGTGCACCCATTCTACCCTTTCTTTTTTACAATGGTTTTTCCCTCATGGGCAAATTTTTTGATCCTTTTGTTCCGTGGCCATCTCCTGTGTCTGTATCAAACACTTTTTATCTGCAAAATTATATTAACCCCACTGATCAACTCCCTCTCCCCACTACAACTACAGTGCCAGGGCAACCTCTGATTGGATATGTGTCAAAAGAAGTTACAGTACACCGTCATATTCTAGGATAGAACACTGTCCTGAAAAGGAAAAAATAAAAGGGCTTTTCTGTCCTGCAGCAATTAATGTTATGGTGAGCACACGTTATTCTCTATGACTGTCCTGGCTGATCTTTGTAATTTGTTGCACATTTCCGCCAAGTAGCACTCGGCTTTAGACACCAGGGCTGTAGGAACATGATCAACGCCTTGGGAGTAGGCAAATCCATAGCAGCCTTTGGCCTCTGCATACCCCAGCTACCGGGCATCCTGACATGCCTGTCTTGTTATAAATGAATAGAAGTGCCTACATGACTCACCTTGCTTATGCTTTCCCTAATTATCTTAACAATAGGTAGAGGATGACTTATTCACTTCTTCGTACTTCCCTCTGAGGTTATCCTCCTGCCCTGAACTAGGACTATGACTGATGGGAAGGGATGATGCTTGCTCTGTATCAGGTTGCGGTTCCTGTCTAGCTGTGAACACTGACTGAGACAGAAGCTGGGGTTCAGGGGCTCTCTCGGAGGAGCAGTTGGGCTTTGGTTTTTGGCAGATCAGAAGTGGGGAGTGGCATCTGCCTGAGAGACTGAGGTGGGTCACTCAATTAAATATCGTTTCAGCCATCTTCTTCACTGACTTAAGGAATAGGCAGAAGATGGTTTAGATGCCAGGCCTTTAGCCCACCTTCTGTTCGCTTTATTGTGTATTCTGGGATGCAAAATCGGGATGCCCCTAAGAAAATTAACTCATTTATATCGGTTTTGTTCTACTTTGAGGCATCCCGGGGGCTAGGAAATAGAGCAGCCTTTAAACTGGACCTTCTGAATAAGAGCCTGTCTTGTATGCTTCCCCAGCCCATATATACAGATTGGCTGCATTTAAAAATCATCCTGAACCTATCACTTTTTTTAGCCTTTTAACATCCAAGATGGCAGCCTGTGGAGTCTCAGGCTGCCGGCAAACAGAAAGTGTCTTCTGACTATGCCTCTCTGCATTTTGGGATTGCTGTCCTTTTACTGATCCCAGCTCTGCTCTGTCTGTGCAGAGAACAACTATAACCTGCCCCACTTGCACTTTCAACCCCTCTCCTCTCCTTAATATGTGATGCTTCTGAGGCAAGATGGCATCGCCCATATCATAGAGTCCTGAACAGAGTTGAAGCCCAGTGCGGGAAAGAATAAGTACGCGACTAAAAACTTAAAATACTTAAAAAAGTAAAATATATTAATTTTAGATGCTGGGGAATACTTTTTCAAGTGCTTTTTATTAAATTATCCTGAAGCTCCGGTTTAACAGCGTTCACTCATCTGAGAAGTTTTTCCATATCTTGTAAACTCGCTGAGAAGCTGAGGTGCTAGACCTCGCTGTCTTATGTATATAATAATTTCATCACCAACAATATACAGTGCGTTTTCTTTTACATTTTAATTCAAGAAAGCAAAGCCGTTAGGCCCGATCCTTTTTTATATGCTAAAACAACTTTATTTCTAAACTACTTAGTGCTGCTGAATCTGACACCATTCTCTTTTGCATAATATTATGCAGAAATTACAATGGAAAATGTCACAGTGGGATCAAGATTAATGGTGCCAACTGATGGTAAGTAAGTAAAGCAAACATCATTTTAACCAACTTAAATAGCCGAGGTCAGTACACAGTTGCCATACGTCTGAATAAAATTCACAGAAATGTCACACAAAATATCTGAGGTAGTGTCATTATAAAGCCATTATGGGCAATCCCAACCAGTTCCATGCCAGACTATGATATGGACTCTGGCCTATAAAATACACCAAGCAGGGATTGTGCATGTGACCAGGGTTAGCTTTAAATATACATATAAATGTGTGCTAGCAGATGTCCCCCATGTATACACTCCATGCAAACCTCTTTTTCTCTTACCTGCTCCTCATTCCTTCCATGAAGCCAAGCCCTGTGATTGGCTAAAGGTATGTGTGGGGAGCATCGGCAGTTTGGGGTCACTTTAGAAAAGTTGCACCTTCCCTTTCAAAGAGCATTTCCAACCTGTTTTTCACATAGACAGACAGCATGACTGTAAACAAGGGGTAGAAAATAATCGCAACAATTATCTTACGAGTGAAGATGAGGGATTCCCCCTACATTTGGGGTTTGGCAAGTTCGGCCGCACTTTGAAAAAAATTTAAGTTCCAGTGGCCGAACTTGCTGAACCCGAACTGTGGGCCCCATTGAAATCAGTCAGGATCCGAACTAGAAAAAAATTGGATGACGTGTGTGTGTGTGGGGGGAAGTATGGTTTGCACAGAGGGTATGGGCTGTAACTTACCTGAGCCCCGGGATCCTGTTCCTCCTTCAGTCATGTGGGCTTGCAAAGGGTTTAACCCTTTCAGTGCCAAGCACATAGATTCTACGTGCTCGCTTCTACTCCACTTAAGTGCCAAGCACGTAGAATCTACGTGCCTGACTTTCCCCCCTGCTAGTTAAAAAAAGAAAAAAATAAACACTTACCTCTGGTATCTGTGTAAAGCTGGGGGTCCCCTCTTCCTGGGGGGGGCACCCGATCCCTGCCCCGTCGTCCTCCGTCTTCAGGAGGGGGCCCGAAACCGGCCGCCCCCCCTCCGTTTTCCCCGATGAAGTTGCGCTGTAAAAGAAAAAAAAACAATGTCATTAACTCACCTCCTCGTCCGATCCTTCCGTCCGGAGAGGTCCGATCCCCCCCGGGCTCCGCAGGCTTCAGAGGGCCCTCACCTCCTCTAATGGCGGCGATGGCCGCCGCCCCTAGCCCCGCCCTTTGTGGCGACGTCATCCCGCTCCTCCTATACCCCCTCCGGGCTCCTCGCCTTTGTCCCGCGCCGTTGTCATCTGATGACAGATGGCGGTGGTGATCGGAGCAGGGCGGGTGTGAGGCAAGGAGGCTCCAAAAGCTGGCCCCTGCGCCCTGTTCCTACAAGCCCTGCATAGCTGGTCCCGGGCTGGTTACTTCGGGTAAGAAGGACCCCATATCATTTTTTAATTTTTTAACCCTTAGTGAGGGGACCCTATGTCATTTTTTTTTCTCGATTTAACCCTTTGTAAAGTGGATGGTAGTTGTATTTTATTTGTTAATGTTATAAAGTACTTGTTTCCGTTTGGGGGGTCTCCTGGGCAGGAACGGGGGGGCTACCGATAAATATGTGGTACCGTTCTAATTGGTAGAAATGGGGCTTTCACATGCAATATGGTTTTCTTTAATAAAATAATTTTTTTATTTAAAATAAAGGAGGCAATTTTCTAAAAAAAAAAAAATATTTATTTTTTTTTTACTTAATAATATTGTAAAAAACTGAATAAAATTTACAAACAATTTTCATTTCATGTTAAAATCTAAACTCTGCTGCAAAAAAAAAATATATAATTTTCCTGAATATTCCAGCAAAATGGCGCAAAACATGGTGCAAAATGGGGAAAAATTACCTGTCAACAGAGGGTGACAAAATCTCAAGTAGGCTGTCAATTAAAAGGGTTAAAAGTAGCTATGCATGTTGGGTATTTTTCTGTTCGGGGGACCTTGCGCTTTCAGGCTTGTTTTTTCTTGTTTGCATATTTATATTTTAGGAAAAGGTGTTTTTTATTCAGCTTTTTTATACATTTTTTAGGGAAACCCTGCACAACCAAAGAATTCTTTGAGAGATTAATTCCAGAAAGATGAGCCCACTACAACAAGCTATGTACAATTAGAAAGCTTAACATGTGTACTTTCAGGGAATATATGGTTTATGGGGGATATTCCAAATGTAAAGGGTTGTTTTGGTTGAAAAATCGCAAGGTGCGCACTTTGTCTGCAGAGCTGAAATTTTCAAGTAAATGCTTTACTTTGGGGTGTTTGGCAACTCTTCCCTTGACAGTAGCTATGCATGCTGGTTATCGTTCTGTTCAGAGGATGTTGCTTTTTCAGATTAAACTTGTTTTTTCTTGTTTGTATATAGTTTTTTCAGGAAAATGTGGCTTTGATTCTGCTTTTTTATCCTTTTTTTAGGGAAACTCTTTGCAACCAAAGAATACATTGAGGGATTACTTCCAGTAAACTGTGGCCACATCAACAAGCCTGGCACACCTAGAAAGCTTGAGGTGTGTACTTCCAGAGAATATATAGTTTGTTGGGGGTATTTCAAATGTAAAGGGTTGTTTTTCTGGAAAAACTGCAAGGTGCGCAAAGCACAGTTGTATTTTATCTGAAAATCCCCTAAAACGCTGTTTCAGTTTGGGGGAGTCTCCTGGGCAGGAAAGTGCATCTACCAATACATGGTGGTACCGCTGTAACCGGGAGAAATTGGGATTTCCCACGCAATAAGATTTTATTGACAAACTTACATTCTTTATTACAAAAAAACACTACAAATTTTACATACATTTTTTTGCACATATTTCACCCAAAAAATATTGAGAATACACCTAAAAATGACAAACAAGACATTTTTCATGTTAAAGCTCAGACTTTGCTGAAAAAAACTATATATAATTTTCCTGGGAAATCCCTGGAAATACCTTCAAAAATCACATTTGAACATGGGGAGCGCAAAATAGTTCAAAATGGTCTGGCAACAAAGGGTGACAAAAACTCCAGGTAGGCTGGCAGCGAAAGGGTTAAGGTGCCACAGAAAGATGCCCATCACTTTCCTATGAGTGCAAAAGCACTATGTGGCCCAGCTTGCAGACCATTTGCAAGCCAGTGTGACGGAAGCAGGGACCAGATCAGGGAGCTCTGGTAAGTTATAGCGCTTCCAGCTGCACATTTTACTTAGGTAATGCTGGTTGATGGGCTGCTCAGCTATTCTAAGTATACAGTACGTCCTGCTCCAGATATAATACTTACACTTGGGTTATCCTCCGCCAGAGGGCACTGTGCACTGCAGACATGCAAAAACAGGCTCCTCCCGGCCCTTCATATACCCAGGGACCTCCCACAAATCCCCAGATTTCTCTGCAGTGCTGACTGCGAAGACATGAAGTATCACTCTCTCGCAGGTGAGCGGGGCTTTTACAGCCTGCGGCCCTGTTGGACTTCTCCCACCCGTCCTATTTGTGATGTGCCTCCCAGCCCGGGCTGCGCTGGTCGGGTGAAGGTAGGCAGCACCATGCGTGCTTGACGGAGCCATGCTCCACCGCAGTCCCCCACCAAAGGGTAGGCGGTTTAGGCTGAGGGTGAGCCTTTAGGGGATGCCCCTCCCGCTTAATTGTCCCACGCCCCGTGTAGCGGTGGACCCTGTGTAAAGGGTCGCCATCCTCCCTCGTTCCCCCCCTAGCCCAGGGGGAAAGAAAGGGGGGGGGTTTGTGAGTATGGCGGCCTCAGTGTACCCTATTACACGCTTATGGCCTCGGTGTCGTGTTTGACTGGGAACGGATGTCAGAGCCGCGCTGTGTACTTTTTACTCTTATTGGTAGCCGCCGCGCCCCTTCTATATGGCTGTACAGCACGGGCGGCGGTGGCTTTGTTGATGCTGCGGCGTCTTTTCTTAACCTGTAGTGGCTCTGCTGCGGTAATCCACTCGATCATTCCTTCAGGCGTAACTGCCCTGTTTTTTCTCGCGTTTTCGGAGCTTCGCGCTCTCTGGGGGGGGGCGGGGCCCTGACTTGACGCGCTCCGCGTCACGGTTTGGCGCGCTCCGCGTCACCATCAGCTCTGGCCCAACCTTCGAGGATCGCTTGGCGCCATTCTTGCTCGTGCACGTGCGTGGTGAAGACCGCCCTTCCCCCGCTGTCTTTAAGTGCCCTCGCGGGCGACCTTATATTATCCTTATACTACCTGTATCTTACCTTTATTACACCTTGCACATGGCTCTGACATTCCTGTTCCTCTTATGTCTTTCAGACCGTGAACTCCGGTGGCTTCTCCCGGCCCGGTGTATCTCCTGGTTGAGACTATTAAAAATTACTCCCACTACCCCGTGGGTTATTGGGGCATCCAGGGTAGCTTACAGCGTCAATCCCTACTGGCCTATTGTGCCGATACAATCACCATATGGAGGCATCCCAGGATATTGTGAACGGGGTTCCTTCGGGACAAGCCAACTATGGGTAGCTTGTGGGGTCTTACCTAGCAGCGGTGACAATGCACGGGTCTGTGTTCCTTGTGCACAGCAGGCATTATCGGTTCTTCCCGCCTCTTCAGTGGCTGGGCCTGCACCTCGCCTCACTTCACCTACTCCCCCAAGCCTGAGTCTAACCCCCAATACAAGAGGGGATTCTCATCCTGATATGGCTACTAGACTGGCCAGTGTTGAAAGATTGCTTGCTAGCTCGCTAGCACGTAAGGCCACCGCTAAGAGGCGGCATTTAACCCCTGATTCTGCTCTTTTCCCTATGGAATCTGATGACTTGTTGCAGCCTTACGGCTACCCCCCTCGGACAAAGGGGAGCTGTTCTCTGACTCGGGGTCATATGACGAGGAATCAAGGGGTCATGACGAGTTTGGTTCAGAGCACTGGACCTCGGATGATATTGACAGACTGCTTCAGATATTTGAAGTTTTGTCCATCTCTCCCCCTGTTGCGGCTCCCAGGCAAAGGGGTGAGCTTTTTCATACTGCTAAGGCTCGTCTTGAATTTCCCGAGCAAACCCATTTCAATAGCCTCGTGCTTAAAGAATGGGAACATCCCAGCAGACTGCCTGGGATCCCTAAGAGTGTGGATAGAAAGTATCCCTTCCCGGCTGACTTGGTTAAGTGCTGGTCATCGCCCCCCGAGGTCGATGCTCCTATTCTAGGGTTGTCTAACATCTCTATTATGCACTCCCCTGACACTACTATGCTACGGGACTCTGAGGACCGGCGTATCGATCAATTGGCATGCCATGCTTTTGCATTTGGGGGAGCGACCTTGTGCCCGGTTTGCGGCAGTAGCGCTCAGGGCCATGGTCAGGAATGCACTCGATGGCACAGATGAGTTGCCCTCTGATACTCTCAATACTCTGTCTAACTGTGATGTGTTTATAAACTATATCCTGTCTGCATCGGACGATGCTATAAGGATGTGTGCCAGATCTTCTGCCTTGGCGGTAGCTATACGCCGCGCGGTTTGGTTGCGACAGTGGGCTGCTGACAATGCCGCTAAGAAAGCCCTTACTGGGCCTCCATTTAAGGGGCTGCGCCTGTTTGGAGACCGTCTAGACCTCTTTGCCAAAGGAGGCAAGTTGCCCCAGTGCAGGCGGCAGATTCGGCCTTTTCGAGGCCAGGGCACCCATTCAATCCCCTACCGCAGGGCTAAACAGGGAAAAGGGGTGTCCTTCGCTGGGCCCCGCGCACAGGAATAGAGAACGCCGTCTGCCGTTCCTCCTGGGGGCCCAAGCCCAAAGCCCCTCCCAAGACCCATCAGGCATGAGGGGGCGCCCTCGCCCGTCAGGGTGGGGGGACGTCTGCAGCACTTCGAGCACGTCTGGCGGCACCACGTCTCAGACCGGTGGATTCAGGAGGTAGTGTCCTCCGGCTACAAGATAGAATTTGCTGTACGGCCCCCCACCAGATTCATTGGGTCCCGAATCCCTCAAGACCCTGCCTCAGCCCAGGTCTTGTTGCTAGCCGTGCAGGGCCTCCTGGATCTAGGGGTCATTTGCAAGGTCCCCTTTGGAGACAGGGGCACGGGGTTCTACTCCAACCTTTTCACAGCACCCAAGAAGGATGGGTCAGTCAGGCCCATTCTGGATTTAAAAATCCTCAACAAATTTGTCAAGAACAGGCATTTTCGCATGGAAACTCTGCGCTCGGCCATTGGCTCCCTGCGCCCAGGGGACTTCATGACGTCAGAAGACATCAAGGATGCTTACCTTCATGTCCCGGTGTTTCCAGGGCACCAAAGGTTTCTCAGATTTGCACTGAAGGATCAGCATTACCAATTTGTGGCCTTGCCATTCGGCCTCACGCCGGCTCCCAGGGTGTTCACCAAGGTGCTGGCAGGGGTGATGTCCCTGATAAGGCTAAGGGGCATACGCGTGCTGCCCTACCTGGACGACATCCTCATCACCTCTCAGTCTCTGCGGCAGGCAGAGTTGGACACTCAACTGGTAGTGTCCACCCTGGAGTCCTTCAGCTGGGTGATCAATTACCCCAAGTCCTCTCTGTCCCCATCCTCGGTGACTCCGTTCCTGGGAATGATTCTGGATATGGTTCAGCCACGGATATTCCTTCCTCAACAGAAGGTGGAAGCTCTGACTGCACAGGCCAGGTTCCTGCTCTCATGCCCACAGCCCTCCATCAGGCAGGGAATGCAGCTGGTGGGCCTGATGGTGGCGAGCTTCGAGGCGGTGCCCTTTGCTCAGTTCCATTTGAGACCTCTGCAGCTTCACCTTCTGACAGTATGGGACAAGAACCCAGCGTCCTTGGACGAGGTCTGTGTGCTTCCCCCCTCGGTCAGACGGTCCCTTGCGTGGTGGCTGGACCTCGGGAACTTGATAGGGGGCAGATCCTTTCTGGCCCCTTCCTGGGAGACGGTCACAACGGATGCCAGTCTGTCAGGTTGGGGGGGGTTTCTGGAAGTCCCTACGCTTCCAGGGGACGTGGGGTCCTCAGGAGGCTCATTTACCCATCAACATTCTGGAATTGCGGGCAGTCCGGTTGGTACTGGAGCGGTTGACCCAACACCTGAGGGGTCGGTCGGTCCAGGTACGCTCAGACAACAGGACGGCGGTTGCCTACATCAACCATCAGGGAGGGACCCGAAGCAAGGGTGCCCTCCAGGAGTCTCAGATTCTGACATGGGCGGAGGCCAATGTACAATGCATTTCGGCTGTTTACATTCCGGGGGCGGAGAATCTGCTTGCAGATGCTCTGAGCTGGGGGACGTCCCGTCAGGTAGAGTGGTCCCTCTGCAACAGGGTATTCCAGTCTCTGTGTCACCGTTGGGGTCTACCGGATGTGGACCTGTTTGCGTCCCGTCACAACCACAAGCTCCCGGCCTTCATGTCCCTGTCTCAGGACCCTCTGGCCTTGGCCACGGATGCCCTGTCCATGTCATGGAAAGAGTTTTGGCTCCTGTATGTGTTTCCACCATTCCCCCTGCTGAGCAAGGTTCTGCGCAAGATTGCTCTGGAGGGGGTGCCTGTGATTCTAGTGGCCCCCCGATGGCCAAGAAGAGTGTGGTTCGCAGACGTGGTTCAAATGGCAGTAGACCAGTACGATCTGCCAGGGGTGCCATCTGCTAACTCAGGGCTCCCTACGCTATCCCAATTTACAAACGCTGGCTTTGACGGCCTGGCTGCTGAAACCTCCATCTTGATGGAGAGGGGTTTGTCGGCCTCTGTGGTAGGTACTATGGTGCAGGCTAGGAAGAAGTCTTCTGCTGCTATCTATTATAGAGTATGGCGTACCTACATTGACTGGTGTGAGTCTAGGTCTCTTCCTGGTAGGGAGTTCTCTGTCCCTAGGGTTCTGGAGTTCTTACAGCATGGTTTGGAGTTAGGTCTAAAACTCAGTACTCTGAAGGGTCAGGTTTCTGCCCTGTCCATCTTCTTTCAGAAGACCTTTGCTCAACATCATTTGGTCAAGACCTTCTTTCAGGGGGTCACTCATGCGCGTCCCTCTCGTAAACCTGTGGTCCCCGTTTGGGATTTAAACTTGGTTTTGTCTGCCTTGCAGGGCGCTCACTTTGAGCCTATTCAAGATGCTGCTCTGGCTGTTCTTACTCTCAAGGTTGTCTTTTTGGTGGCCATAACTTCGGTTAGGCGTGTGTCTGAGCTGGCTGCTCTATCCATTCAGTCTCCGTACTATGAGAGACACCAGGTGGTGTTCTGCTTCAAGCCGGATTTTCTGCCTAAAGTTGTGTCTGCTTTTCATTTGAATCAGGACGTTGTTCTTCCTTCTTCGTGTCCCAATCCTAGCAATGACAAGGAAAGGGTTCTGCACTCCTTGGATGTGGTCAGGTGCTTGAAGTATTACCTGGTTGTCCCTGCGGCTTTCAGGAAGACTGATGCTCTCTTCGTTGTGCCTTCGGGCCTAGGAAAGGTTTGGCTCCTGCCAAGTCTACTATCAGCAAGTGGATCCGTCAGGCTGTGATTCAGGCCTATTCTGCTAAGGGAAAGAGTCCTCCTTTCCGTCTTACTGCTCATTCTACTCGTGCTATTGGGGCCTCCTGGGCCTTCCAGTACCAGGCTTCTGTTGAACAAATTTGCAAGGCCGCTACTTAGTCTTCTGTTCACACCTTTTCAAAGTTTTACATGGTTGATGTTAGGGCCTCAGCTGATGCTGCGTTTGGCAGCAAGGTTTTGCAGGCGGTAGTAGTTTAAGCTACGTGCTGTTGCCTTTTTGTTGGGGATCCCACCCTACTTTTATGGACACTGCTTTTGGATGTCCCAAGTGTAAGTATTATATCTGGAGCAGGACGTACTGTATACTTAGAATAATACAATTCTGTGAAGTACTCACCTGTAGAATTGGTATTATACGTATACAGTACGTCCTGCTCCACCCCACCCTGGTTTTTGCATTATTCTGGATCCCATGTATGGTGATTGTTGTTATGGTTATCATTACCAGTTGTTTTTGGTGGTTGGATTCTCCCGGCTTCTGGTTCACTGCTTTTCAATGCTGGGGATTTGTGGGAGGTCCCTGGGTATATGAAGGGCCGGGAGGAGCCTGTTTTTTGCATGTCTGCAGTGCACAGCGCCCTCTGGCGGAGGATAACCCGAGTGTAAGTATTATATCTGGAGCAGGACGTACTGTATACGTATAATACCAATTCTACAGGTGAGTACTTCACAGAATTGTATTTTTTGCATGTCTGCAGTGCACAGCGCCCTCTGGCGGAGGATAACCCAAGTGTAAGTGTTATATCTGGAGCAGGATGTACTGTATACGTATAATACCAATTCTACAGGTAAGTATTTCACAGAATTGTATTTTTCCAGGTTTGGGCTGAACGCAAACCTCTTGCTGAATTCCATGTTCAGGTTTGGGAACTCAAACTTTGTGGTTTAGGTTCGCCCAACACTTTTTATGATAGATTAGACGGCCAGAAGTCAGGGAAGATACTCAAAGTATGATTTTAGCACTCACAGTTTTTTTTAGAGCGGCACAAACCCTTTTTCACCCAACCATGTCCCCCACCCATCTGACTACATCAGGCAATGATTTTTGAGATCGACGATTGGCAGTTCTCAAGAATATTGGTTCACGTGACCAACCCTCTGGTCGCATCCATGGATTTCCTGTAGATCCAGAGGCACTCCCACACCCAGCCTATCTGAATGGCTGGGCACAAGGGTGTGCCACAGCTACAGGTGCACAAGTGCATCCACTGGCAAAGACCAAAACACCAGAGTCACCAACAAAGGCCGGGATTTTGGATGCCCCAGGGGCAGACGGCACAAACCCTTTTTCACCCAACCATGTCCCCCACCCATCTGACTACATCAGGCAATGATTTTTGAGATCGACGATTGGCAGTTCTCAAGAATATTGGTTCACGTGACCAACCCTCTGGTCGCATCCATGGATTTCCTGTAGATCCAGAGGCACTCCCACACCCAGCCTATCTGAATGGCTGGGCACAAGGGTGTGCCACAGCTACAGGTGCACAAGTGCATCCACTGGCAAAGACCAAAACACCAGAGTCACCAACAAAGGCCGGGATTTTGGATGCCCCAGGGGCAGACTAGGGACCGGCCCTGGAGTTTTATAGGGCTGATTCAGCACTGTGATCATTTTTTTCACTTTTTTGCAAAAAAAAAAAATATAATTTAGCAGCATTTTTCGGTGTGTGAATTATTTTCGTGATATGCCATGCCAATTAAGTAGAGGCCAATAATGTAGTAGCTGTGCAGTGTTTTTTCCTCCTGAAGCCCTAGGATAGTCATTTAGACATCTGACATTTAGATTGGCCTGCTCCAAGTGCAAGGGGAAAGCCTGTAGCTTGACAATGTTTGGCAGACGCTGGCACCTATGTATGACTTTTGTAATTTTCTGAGCAAAGGGGGTGGGAGAAGCTCCATCACTATTATTTATACAAAATCATCATCATTATTATTCAGGGCCTGGGAACCAATTTACCGCCCAGTTTAACCCTCTCATCATCCAAGTGTTAAGCACCAAACATGTCTAGCTATGTGGAAAGACAGAGATTTGGTTGCACATATCTGCAGATACATGTGGAAGCCACACTGCCCCGGCAAGGCCCTCTGTGTTTAGTGTGGTCCCTTATTTTTAAATCCCCAAAGTTGGGACATGCAATGCAGCCAGAGCTACTCACCTGGGAAGCTGCCAGCCTCCCTTTAGAACACTCCATAGGGAGAGATCCATGGTGGCTGAATCCCTCCCTGTGTGTGTTCATGGCAATTCAAACTGAGTAAAGGGGGTGGGAGAAAATTTTCTCCTGAAAATGCTCTCAGGTCATGATGCAGTTAAAGAAACCTAACAAGCTCTGTTGAGGGACATTATAGACTTAACTTGTTCAAATGTAAAAAATGACCATCTGCAACTGTCTAGTACCTTGTTTGTTTTAAATCCCTAATATTGGTACGTTAGAATTTGTACTTTTTAGTGCTGTTGCAATACATATATACAAATATATGTATTATATATACAAAAAAATATGTTGAAAATGCTGTTTGTCACACTAGTTGGCAACCACTTATAAATTAGGATGACTGTCCTAAGGAGACATAGTGGGTAAATTAGTGGAAGTTGAACTTTAAATGGGACTAATCTAGGTTAGGCTATTGATTCACAAGTGTAGTAGGAAAAAACCCACTCCGGATTTATTGTCCAACCATGACATAGATATTGGATTACCGTGTCTGCTGCTGTTTAACCCCTATTATTGGGATTACACATGTACCAACCTATGTGAACTTGCTCTCAGGGACAACCACTAGGTCAAGGGTGCTCAAGCTTTTGGCAAGCGCAGGCCACTTAAATTACTCGAAACCTGGATGCAGGTCACGATGAATAGGTTTAGAATAATTTAATTTGGAACCGCAAAATGAAGATCTTCTACAACAATCAGGACCCCCACTGTCTCCACAAACTTCACTTGTTTGTCCTTACACCTCACCCCTACATTCATATCTAGCAATCGCCACATGCTACCAATACCTATGCTTATTGGCTTACCTCTCTGAATATATGGGTCCGTTACTAATAGCCTTCCCCTATCTGTTTCACATCTTAACTATGTTTCCAATATTCAACCCTTCTAAGCTTCCACCAATGCTTTAACAAATTATTGTGCCAAAGATTTCACCCAGGGAGGCGTGTCATGCAATGAATGTTACCACCTGCCTCCATGCCACCGCTGTCACCTCTATTTGCCAACACTCCTTTTCTATATCACTCTCCATGTAATTGCCCATCTGTACCCCTATTTAACTCTCTTTACAGTCAGTTTTATTAACCCCTCCCACTTTCTCCACAGCCAGTTAGTGACCACATCAGATGACTCTGAGGGCCACATGTGGCTACAGGTTGAGCACATGTGTACTAGGACATCAGAGGCCAAAAGTATACCAAAGGCAGTTACCTATGTATGCTGCCCAGTTTTATGTTAAAGCCTTATTTTTTTTTCGAGCAGCATTTATATTTGGCCGAGTTAGAGATCACCTGAAAAGAATGGGCAGCACAGAAATACATGCGGCAGTTACGCAGATTGACTGAAAACACAAGAGTGAAAGCAATGACTAATTGCCTTCCAATTACTGTATGATTTCTGGAAAATAAGCTCTGAACTGAATCGAGAGCTGAGAAATACCATTTCAAATCATGTCTCTGGCATCATTTTCCCCTTCTCAGCTCCTGTTTATAACTTTGAGAATCATGGAAACCTAATTAGTCTTCAAAACAAGAATATTTCAAGGCAAAGAAAATGCTAGTATCTTAAAAATAAAATGTCCCAATTACTGTAAGTCCTCTTTCAGATGAGTGAAAATCCATTTCAGATTTTCTTCTTGGAAAGCAATGACTTTGATTCACAAAATATGGAATAAAGAATTGTTTTGTTTGAAATTAAGGATGGGGAAAGGTTAGATCTTCCAATCCAATGTCCATTTTTACCAATTACCACCTGGGTGGTGCGAGAGCATTCTCAGTCACCTAAAAATGTAATCGAAGTGCACAAAACAGCCCATTAAGGTAAATGAGTCACACTAAATAATGGGGCAGTTTTTTTTATTTATGGTGCAAATCACGCTTAAAAGTGGTTGGCTAGTCAAAAGTAAAAAAATAAATATCAGTAGCTTACCTTACATTAAGTCCCTCCCTCCTTGTCGGTCTACTTAGTGAGTAAATCACTTCCTCATTCAGCTTTTCCGCTGACCTGGTCTTTTAATCAACCTTCGGTGGACCGAGAACAGAAACACCCCCACTCTCTCTCCAGACGTCCTGACTGGCTGCTTCTCTCTGCAGCTATGAAGCCCCCCTCCTCTCTGGTCACACTATGTACTGGCAATTATAACTAGTAGCATAACAATAAACTTATTTTTTTACTATCATATATGTAAAGCACACAGTGTGCTTACATCACATCGCTGTTGCCACACCCACTGTTTTTCCTCGTATTTTCTCTGCATCTACCCTAATACTTTTACAAATAACTTAGGAACTACAGGGTGTTTTTGAAAATGGATTAAAGTTTGGAACAGTGCAACATGTAGCCCGAGACAATGGGACAACAATCGGGCGCTCGCCTTTAGTATAACTTTAAATTAAGTATTTATGGCAGTAAATCAGGTTGGATTACAGGTAAGTATGGTAAGTCTGCAGCCATCTCAAGTACCACCTAAGAGGATCTTGAGTAACACCAGTGGTATACCTGTTGAGAACCCCTGACATAGACCAGATACTCACATAGCCCCAAAGCTCCTAATGTCACCCCCCTTTTTGTTCAAAATTAATCCCCCCAAAGTCAGTGCCAGGTTTCTGCTTCTAGGTGCTGCTACAAGGTTAAAGGAGGGGATATGGCAGCTATGATGAGGTTAGCAGCTGAATAATGTTTTTTACATTTTGCCTGGACAGTCCCATTATTAATGTCTATGTTTTCATGCAGAGAGCCCAGCTCTTCTTTATCTATTTAATTACTGGGTACTACCAACCAGGGGTCATCACTAAAGGCAAGCCCAATAGTTGCCCCATTGTCTCAGGCTACATGTTGCACTATCCTAAACTTCAAATCGTGTAGTTCCAAAGTTTCTTTAAAAGTATTACAGCATAGGTGATTCTTTGCAAAAATAAAGAGAAACAGTGGGTGTGGCAACAGCGATGTGATGTAAGCACACTGTGTGCCAGCATAATTATAATGGGCAGTCTCTAGGGATCTTGACAGTGAGACATTTTGCAGCCAGAGATCACAACTTGTCAGCTCAGACAGTGAGAGACATTTGAGAGACGCTGAGGGTTTTAGTCGTTAATGAGGAAGAACAGAGAGGAGAGAGGAGGACAGGGTTTCAGAGCTGCAGAGAGGGGCAACCAATCAGGGCGTCTAGGGAGGGAGTGGGGGTGTTTCTGTTCTCTGTCCACTGAAGGCTGATTGAAGGAGCAGGTCAGTGGGCTGGTGATTGACAGGTATCGGGTATCGCAAGCCTTGACAAAGGGGCCGTGGGCTCTGAAACGTGGGCATGTAATTTGCGATCACGCGCTATTGCACTGCCACTTGGTAATGTTTTCCCTCCATATTGTCATTATGACCTTTATGTTGACGTCATGATTTTACTCTGTATGTTACCTTGTATATTTCTGATGGCTACATTCTGATATGATGCAGGGCAGTTCACATGTTTTCTGACCAGAAAGTATATCTTTCATACTATATATACTGTGCTCTCTATTGGTTATTCCCTTAACTGACCAGATAGCTTGCCCTGCATACATATCATCAGGATCGTGACAGCACCACCTCATAGATTCATATGGTAATACATGGTTACCTACTATAGCAGTTCTCATTGATAGTATATATGTTACTATAGATGCTAGTACTAATACATAATTTCTTCCTTACTGAGGTGGTCAAACGCTCCTGATGATATCCTGCTTCTCGTGCATACAGAGTTGTTCATTGTATCCTTTTTTGCCTTGTGCTTATCATCAGAGACCTGTATCTGACCTGTACATTTAATTGATACCTAAATAAAATTTTTATTTGCAAATTAGTCTTGAATGTGTGGTGTGCTTTTGATCCAAAATTTTGTACTATGAGACTATAGGGGGGTGTTAATATGGTGAGACACCCGGATCTTAATAGCACCCTTTCTGGCTGTCCCTTTCCTACTTTTTTACTTGGTTAATGGTACCAACCATTAACCCTCCTGTCCCTCCCCCACAGCTCTAAGCTTTATCCCACATGCTGCTAGCCATAGGGGATGCTAGAGGAGGCCCACAAATGTGTCATGGAATTGCTGATTCAAGGTAAGTAACAGTAAAATGAGGAGGGGGGTCACACACATTGGTATCCTAAATTGGGATGCCCCTGAGGAACATTTTCACCCGGCCCTAGAGTCTCTCAGGCCAGGTTTATAGAACCGGTCTGCTTTAAACCCTAAATAGGGGTTTGGTCCATATAGCATGATCGCAAGGGGGCATACAGATTTGGGATGCCCTGCAGCATGCACCTCTACTGAAAAACAACAACCCGTACTACATACTCAGGGCCAGATTAAGTGTGGTGGAGGCCCCAGATACAGTATTTAAAATAATAGTCCAGCCAAGTAACTGATTGGTGGTTATCTGGCACCCACCTATTTACAGAAATGTCAGATTGAGTCCCTTGTGTGGGTGTGTGCTGCTCAGGAACTCCTGCTTTGCCATTCTGGGTGGGGGAGGGGGGGGGAGTGTAGTCCCCCAGCTGGTCCAGTAGAAAACAGTTCCCTGCATTTAGCTGCTGTGCTTGGTGGCTTATGTGAAGTGAGTGGCCGCCAATTGACATCTTTGCACCCACCCATCACTGTAGAGTTGCTGACAGTGGCTTTGATGCTCTAGACCAGGGGTACTCAATTACTTTCAGTGGAGGTCCACTTACCAGGGTCTGCCGTGGGATGAAGGTCCGGGGGGGCGAGGGAGCTGGGCAATGCCTGAGTGTGCTGGCGGTGGCATCCCCTGCCACCCTCTAACAAGGAGCGCGCCCGCGCCGGCCATTCACAAATGCCTGGCATGGGTACGTGCCCTGCTAAAGGGATAGCGGGGATGCGGCCGCTGCTCGTGCATGCACTGTTGGACCGGGAAAGAAGGTGAGTTTTTGGGTGACCTGGGGGGTTTCACACAGAGGGGCATCCTGATTCTGGATGCCCCGGGAGGAGGGAATCAAGCAGCCCTGGAATCTTATAGATTCCCGAGACGATCTCTGTGGGTTTTGATCCACTTAAATGGAATCCCAGCCACACACATCCGCAGCAGGTGGCATCACTTGCATCCTTCAGCTGTGTGCGGCCACGCACAGCCGAAAGAAAATGCGCGAAGTGATGCCGCTGCTGGCCGCACATGTGCCGTGGGCTCAGACAGCTAAGATCTGTGGAAGAATGGCTGGGTTTCAACTTTCCTGGGTTTTGTTCCATTCCCCCAGGGCATCGTGAATCGGGATGCCCCACTGCATGAATGCCCCCAGAACGCCGCCATTTACTAACCTCTTCCTCGTTCCAACGGCCCATGTGCGGGTTCTCATCTGCCGCAACTATGTCACATGCGCCATTGGAAAGAAGAAGAGGTGAGTGAATAGCAGTTTTCTGGGAGTTTCATACTGTGGGGCATCCCAATTTGGAATGGCCAGGGGAAGAGTCAGCGGGCAGCCATAGAATCTCTTAGATTCCAGGGATGGAATGCATCCACACCCAGCCCCTGTCCCTAGCACCCTTAACAAAGTTCGCATTGAACAATTACCTGTCCTGAAGCGAAGCTGATGAGGAGAGAGACACCGAGCACCTCTTCTCCAGACAGCGGTTCAGGGTCAGCCAGCATGTGTTCCTCTGTCATTGCTGTATCAGTGCTTTGCTCTCCGCACATCAGAGCACTGTCAGCATGCTGGTGGGAGCGAGTCGGCGCGGGAGGGAGAGATGGTCCCGCCCACATCCAATCAGCGTCTTTGCAGCGCAGACAGCCTGAATGAATCAGTGATTCATTGGCTGTGCTGTCTGCCAGTAAACCCGAGGTCCGCCCCAGAGCATGTGATGACCTCGCCGCCGGGTGCCAGTGATGACCTTGCCGCCGAGTGCCAGTGCCGGCCCTGCCGTCAGCGACCGTGCGCGGGCAGCAGGCGAGGCTGAGCGGAGGGGCTGTCGCGGGTGCGCGGGCGCGCACCTTACAGGGAACACTGGGCAGCGGTCCGGACAAATGGCGTCTGCGGTCCGGATTCGGACCGCGGTCCGCCATTTGAGTACCCCTGCTCTAGACTCTCCCCCCTGCCCCGTGGTGGCTTTGGCTGCAGGTTTGTAAAGTCTGTGACACATTCCTAAAGGGGCCCACTAAAACCCTGTTGCCTAAGGGCCCATATAGACCTGGGGGTTGATTCAGAGCCATGTGAGAATTTTCACTCCATTTTTAGGAGAGCAAACTGCTGCCATTTACTTTCATTGACTAGTGTGTGTGTACATTTTCACCTGGTTCTGAATCAGCCTCAAGGTAGACAGTAAAAGTGAATGTTTTCTCTCCTAATAAAGAAGTAAGAATTCTCATATGGCTCTGATTCGACCTCATGGAGTCAGCCTTCCCTGGGCATACACTGTTGTCATCCCCCATTTTCCTTACCTGCATTGCTTTGCACCTGTGAAGCTCCGAGATTGGCCATTGGAAGTGAGCATCCAGCCTTTTAGGGTCAGCCCTATGTTAAAAGGCTCCATGTACAAAACTGGACCTCTGAATATGATATTACATATTAAAAACAAATAAATGTCCCCTCCTCGCAGTCGGGCACCTTGTACACCCCAAATGTCGCCCCTGCTTTATCTCCTTATGCTGTTCTGGCTTTCTCTCCCATACTGCGTGTGCACTGCTTGGGATGTCCCAGTGACTGTATGAAAAAGAACTGGGCCCTCTGTAGGACATATTTCAGTACTCATCATAAAATAATTCCTTTTGCAGGGAGCACAGTTCTCCACCCATTCTGGCAGCCTTTTCTGGTGTAGGTTCCCTTTCAGTTCAGGGATTTTGTGTGAGACAGGTGGTGCTGAATTGGTGGCATATAGTGTCGGACTAGGGTATCTGTGGGCCTGGGGCCCACCATTAAAACTGACGCTGGGGCCCATCCCATACCTAGATGTAAGTACCACTGGCTTACATTTACCGGGGGACTCCCTGGTAACCCTGTGGGCCAGTTCAAGCCTGGTGGGATAACTTGTCCTTCGTGGTACAACGTGTTATAAACTAGACTCCTGCTGCACCCCAAACTAAGAAACTTTCTTCTGTGTCAGTTTTCTCGGTAGAGGTGTTTCAATACCCATTGAGTATATGAAGAACTGTGCCCCTGCCAGTGATGACTAAAATCCAATGATCTATCCTAAGAAACAACAAATAAAGGATACACCATATGGATTGGAGTGTGGAACAGGAAATCCTGGTAAGTTGGTAAATGCCAATTGGAGGATAAATGTGGATACTATTGAATAGTCTAAAAAGTCTAGAAATGCTAAAAAATGGGGGGGTCTAAATGTATAGGGCAGTCAGGCTGTGGTAAAGGGGGGAGGGGTCCAGGTGGCTTTGGGGGGGGGGGTGATAAATAAGAAGAAGAGAAATAGCGGAGTGGTATGGTGTGGGTTCTCAAATTGTATTTACTAAAAAGCCACTGGAGACAAGTGTTTATATTCCTCCCACTCACAATAAGGGAAAAAAATTACTTACAAAACAAAAGACAATTGAATGGAAGACAATTTAAACAGTAATGTTGTACTGTTTACATTTTATTAATAGACATGCACATAATTTGCAGCATGCTCGAGTCAGAAGCCATTCAAGTGTGTACAGCACAGATGCTCAAACTACACTGCAGAGAGCACCGATCGGGGTGAACATAGGGTGAATGGGGGTTTACACAGTGGGGCATCTCAAAATGGGTTAAAACTCGGGGGGGGGGGGCAAAATCTGGGGTTTTGGGTGCCAGTGCTACTCCTTTCAGGCTATTGGCCAATATATGGACAACACCAATCTGAAAAGTGACCCTCTTATATAATGACCGCTGTCCACTGGTATTGAGTGGTGGCCTTATAAAAGCAGCCATGTTTCTAATGGGAGAATGACTTGTCAAGCAACGTGCAACTTGCATGCCAAGAATTCTATGCACATCACCATATGCTTTGATAGCAAATGACAACTTCATTGAATCATAATCACTTACAAGGAACATGACTGATACCACTACGCTTTATCAATCTGTCCTTCTTCTACAGTTCAATACATGTTATCTTAAAAAAGGGATATTATTAGGAGGTCGAGTCCTTGTCAGTCTTGAGAGAGACGTTCCGTGAATATGGCAGATAAATTTCACATATCTCCTGCTTTAATTGGGAGAATTAGACCAGTGGCATTTCTGTTATTGCCGCCATTTAACAATATTTTAAAGAGACTGCGAGGCATATGACTAATTTATTCAGACTGGCGAAGCACATTGCAGGATAATTACATTCTAAAATAGAACGACGAAGGTAATCACAGCTTTCATAAAATACACTGAACAGAGCCGGACAACTGACAAGGGAACATCGGAGTCATAATCAAGTAACAATAAATTTCACGGCTCAGAGAAAAAAAAAGTCCACACTCAATTTACCCGTCGGCCTGACGCCTAGTTAGCAGTGAATCCATTCAGGTGGATCGCCTTTATGTGAGGTAAATGGAACGGAACTGCCGCAGTTTAATCCTTTTTTTTATTGCAATTGCTTGTGTCAGCATTCTATATATCCAGATAAATATTTCCATTTTCCACGTCGGCTATATTGGAGATGAAATGAGCATGTTGCGCTTCTCGTTATTTGTATTTTTATTAGCCTGCGGCAATTACCAAGAATAGAAAAAGAGAACAAACATAACGATTTGGGTGGGGGGGGCTCATCTTTGTGCTTACTGTATTTTCGGACCAAAAGAAGGAGGCTGCTTGTTTAAACCAACAGAATATCTGGCCTGGGATAAGTGAAGCTAACAAGATAACTGGATACTGTGAGGTAATATTAATCAACTGCAACTTTTACTTAGTTCCTAGTGATTTAGGGCTGATAAAATTCTTCACAATACATAACAATGTAGGTACACACAATACCCATACTGTTTAATATATATATATATATATATATATATATATATAGTCCTTTTCTTGCTGTTTAGTCAGATGGGATTCAGCCTGCATGTTTCTCATGCAGTCCAAAGGTAAATTCTATAGACCAGTGTTTCCCTGACCCCCTTTTCAAGGCCCACCCACAGGTCATATTTTATGGACCTCCAGACGCACAGGTAAAGTAATAATAATCAGACAAGCCCCCGTTCACACCACACTGATGCATGGCGATAGCGGTGCTAATCTCCCCTCAATCCCCCCCTAATAAAGCTGCCCATAGTTACTCAAGGACCTATTAACATAAGCATTTGGCGATTTTAATGCAAGCAGCATTTTCTGAACCTCATGAGGCGCCAGTAAAGGGTTTTGTGTCACTTTAAACTAAAAGCCCAGGCTAATTGTAGGCCCCCCGCCCTGCCATCCTCCCCCAGCGCTGAAGCCAGGGATCCAGTGCGGATCACTGGGGATTCTGGCACTGGGTGCAGCCATCTTGGATCTGCTGCACAGAGAAGCTCCATTCGCTCATTCACCTGAATAGGTGGGCAGACACATGCACTCTGCGTGGCTTCTGCATGTGTGCTGCTTTTTTTGTTGCAATTCCCCCTGTCCCGCCTCAGCACCAGGAAAAAGTGGAGGGGGGTTACATTTAGACTGGACATCTGCGTTAAAGTGGGCCAACACCCAGGATTTTGACTATCCCGGGTTTTTGTCCACTTCGGTGGGGCACCCCGATCAGGAAAGCCCCAAAAACTCACCGCTCCCACGTGACCGCTGCAGCCAATCCCCGCCGGCGGAAAAGCAGGAGGCAGCGGCGGACAAGAGATCACGCCCGCCGCCGCCTCCCCGCGTCACTCCTACAGGGCGCGTGCCACTGGATCGAGGAGCAGGTAGGGATTTAGGGCTTTCTGGGGGGTTTCACACAGCGGGGAGCTGATCGTGGGAGGGTGTAGGCCCACTTTAAACAAATAAGTATAGTTCCGCCTCAACTGGCTGAGATGCTTACAAAATGTTATCGCATACAGTATTTAAGGTTGGTCTGCAAGCTAACAGGGTTGAGTGCTGTGGCTCCTTTAAGACTTTTGTATCCTAATTGCCCTGCTAACGTGCACCTCCCAGGTTAGTTATAAAATGGTCTGAGCGGCTGCCCCCCTCCTTTGTTTCTTTTGAATTTGTGCAAGCACATGGGGTGTGGGGTCTAGGCTGTACTGCAAGGTCTTCGACCCTTCCACCCCATGGGCTGCACACGAGGTTTTAGGGCAACCTCAGGTAAGCCTGCTCCCATTTTATCTATTGCATTGTATGTCCCAAAGGGGGCTCTCAGAGATTAGAGTTGGGATTGCACCTCACAGAGGCACCTTGGCGCTTGGTGGTGCAGCTTAAGCATACTTCTGCAGATGTGTGTGACCAAGCCTCTGTTTTTAACCAGATTTAGAGACAGATTTAAAGTTGGTCTGCAAGCTAACAGGGTTGAGTGCTGTGGCTCCTTTAAGACTTTTGTTATCGCATACAGTACATAAACTGACCATTTCTTGGGGTCCTCAAAATGGGACAGTTCAAACAAGTTTGTGGGTGATGCACATGGTAGGGGTGTGGTTTAGTGTGTGGTTTAATTATGGGTCACATGCTCTAAGAATATGTGGTCCATAAAAGATGTTGCTGATTCAGCCATTGCTCAGAAGTCCATGTATTACACTACCACCATTTAATCAGAGTTAATAGCAGTTGTAAACCACCCAGACATCCAGCATTCTACAATTTGTCAGCAAAGTGGGATGTTTAGGTGTTCCCAGGTTTTCGGGAACCTAAAAGTGGGACATCTGGTCAGTTTACACATACAGTACCAATACTGATTCAATACTTCAACTCGCGCAAGCAGCCGAACAAAGGGATTGATAGACAAAGGGAGTCTGAGGGAGGTATGGGGGTGTATTTAGAATTTATTCTAGACAATTCATTTCATTTAAATATATTAAAAATATTATAATATACAGAACACAATAAAATGTGAGTTAAATCTTGTTTCAGGAGCTTTTTACTCATTCTTTTAAACCTGTACCTTCCTGGAGAGGACCATCCCTGCTGCTAGTTTTTGGTGTCTGGTAAAAAGTCAGATATGCCTGCCAGCGGGTCTGTGATGTCCATAGTGATGACAATAGAAGACACCCTCTGTCTCCGCTCTAACCTCAGGCCTTTCATTAGTCACCTTCTTGTCTGCGAGACATCATCAGCACAGCAGATTTAATTATTTTGTAACTTTATCGAGACAACACATCAATTTTGTTATTTTAAATCTACTTGTAAGCACTCTTCATACAGGTATTTTTATTAAAAATAATCTAATAACAAATATTACCCTCCAGCTTTAACAAAGTGGCCCACAAACGGTTGCATAAATGCAGTATAAAAAATATACCAAAAAATGTATGCAGTCATCATCCACTACTGCTGACTTCAGCAGGATTGAGTATTGACAGGGGCACCTTGCCTTTGAACCCTTTAAATGCCAAGCATGTACTATCTACAGGCTTGCTTCTCTGACCATTTAGCACCAAGCCCGTAGATTCTACTTGCTTGGCTGTTTCCCCCATTTACCCCCCCAAAGAAAAGCTCACTTCCCCCAGCGGTGTGGGGAACAGCAAATCTCTGCCATGCTCGCTGGCTTTGGCCATCTCCCTCTGCAAGTGTGCTGACATCAGCACACTCCGCCGGTATAAAAGGCCCCTCCCTGCAGGGGCAGTAAGAGGCAGAAGCTGAGAGTGACACAGAGTGGGCAGTGGACACCGATTCTCTGATCGGTGATGGAAGTAGGTGAGTAGTAAAAAAAATTTAGTAGTAAAAAAAATAGTAAAAAAGTAGTAAAAAAAATTAAAGGACTTTTTATGTCCTTGAGACCTCTATACCAGTTCACAGGGCAGGAGGGGCTAGCAAGTCACCTCCCAGCAACTCCCTGATCCATTACCTGCACCCCAAAGCCCAGGGAGTTGCAGAAGTGCCCATGAGAACTATGCAGACTGGCAGCCTTCAGGGCCGGGGGTCAACCAGCCTGGTCTACCAGCCCCCATAAGTGTCCAGGCTGGTTTTGCTGGAGATAGGGGGACCCCATGTTTTATTTTTAAGGGTTTAACCCTTGATATTTACAGTGGACTTCCAGTCGAGAAAATTAAGTTTAGTAACTTGTTCCCCTAAATCCCTCTTTGACGATCAATTAGGGCTTGTGTTTCTTGTCTGCCCAGAGCAAGTTCTGGCACCGAGGGAAATCCATCTATGGTCCGCTTTAGTGAGATTCAATTATTATCTGTGTTAGCCTTTAGCAGCTGCTGATGCGCCTGCCTGTAGCTGAGGTGGATTAGGGGGTTAAATAAAAAATAAAGCTTACCTTACTGCCAAGAGCAGGATCTACCCACCCCAGCAGTGACTAGCCAGCCAATCAGTGCAGCAGCAGTGGAGACACTTAATGCAGGGCATTAGATAACTTGTGGCCAACCCCTGCCAGAGTATCTCTATGCTTTTCCTCTTATTTTCTGCTGTTTATATTGTTAGGAGATCGTCTTTATCTATCTTTACCTAGTTTGCAAAGGCACTTGACTAATTGACAGTGCTTTATTACTGTAAAGGTAAGATTTGTTTTTTAAATTTAAGCCCTTAATCAGTTCTAGACTGGGGGTGTCTGGGGCCCACCAGTATAACTGCGCCTGGGGGCCGACTCCATATAAGGATGTACCGCACTATAAGACGCACCTAGAATTTGGAGGAGGAAAATAAGAACAAAAAATATTCTAAACCAAATGTTGTGCTAAAACACCACATTACAGGCAGTGTAGCATCCACCCATTCTATTCCCCATAGGCAGTGTGGCATTCGCCCATCCTATTCCTCATAGGCAGTGTGGCATGCCCCCCTCCATTTCCATAGACAGTGTGGCATTCCCCAATCCCATTCCCCATGGGCAGTGCGGCATTTCCCCTCCCATTCCCTATAGGCAGCGTGGCATTCCCCCTCCCATTCCCTATAGGCAGTGTGGCACCCCCCATCCCCCATATAGGCAATTGGCACCCCCCCCATCCCCTAAATTAGTGTGGCATTCCCCCCAACCCCTCAGAAAAAAAAGGTATATTTACATGAATGATATCCCCGCTCTGGCTTCTGGCTCCGCTACTGCCCTAGGGTGGTGCGCGATGACCAAGAGGCAGTGGTGTAGCCGGAAGCCAGAGCGGGGGCGCTGTCTGTCCCCGCTCTGGCTTGCGGTGCCGCCACTACCTCTCGAGCGCGCTGACACAAACACTGCCCTGTCAGCGGCCGCCTGCGCCGAAAGCCAGAGCGGGAACAGTGGGCGCAAGACAGATGTAAGTATAGTTTTTAAACTTTTTTTTTTACATTCTCTGAACGCACTGACATTTTCCCCCCACTTTTGGTTGAAAAATAATGCGTCTTTTAGTGCATAAAATACGGTAAGTATCACTGGCTTATATTCAAGGTCCATGCACAGAAACATTGTGCCAAACTATATTGTCTTTGTGTGTGCAATTAAGGAGCCCACAAACAAAGCTATACATAGATCAGGCTTTGGTGATGAAGGCCATCATTGGGTCCCCTGCGACCAGGGTCCCACTGGAGGGTTCCCTGGTAACTCTCTGGGCCAGTCCAAGCCTGCCCCTAATTCACCTTAGCAGCACACTGTGGGGTAGAGTCTGTCACAAGACATTCTTTTGATGACAGTCGAGTTTTCATTTTGTATACTGAAGCAGACTGGGTAAAAAAGGTTGTTGTAGAGGGAGGCTATAAGAAAGCTCAAATTACAGGGGGGAATATGCAATCATTGTCAAAAATAGAAACATAGATAGATGACTGACAGCAGAAAAAGTCAGACCCCTGCTTATCCTATGTAGGTTTATATTCATTTTTACAGTTCATTAAACCACTACCCATTATGCATCCAGCAAAAATGCTTCTGAGAAAATATCCCATACCCACCAACTATCCCTTATTTGGAGGGTCTGTCCCTCTTTTGAGTTCATGTCCCCCTGTCTTTCTGTGGTTCTCATTTGTCCATTTTTGAGGTGCAGATCTGCATCAATAAATGATTAATTTGCCTATCAAAGTTTTTATGTTGTTGAAACTGTTGCAACCTATCACCTATACATCCCTCAATGAGGGTGTGTTACTTATTAAAAAAACTGTACCTTTTTCTCACTCTGAAAGTTGTAAGATATGACATCTTACGCATATGTTGTATATGTATTTTCATTGTTCTACTAGTTTTCATTGCTTCTACAGCGTTGATTTACAGCATCGCCATCTATTAAAAGATTCTTAAAGTGGACCAACACCCAAGATTTTGACTGTCCTGGGATTTGGTCCACTTCGGCGGGGCACCCCGATCGGGGGTGCCCCGCTGTGTGAAACCCCCCAGAAAGCCCCAAAAACTCAACTCTCCCCGCTACCACGTGACCGCTGCAGCCAATCCCCGCCGACGGACAAGCGGGAGGCAGCGGCGGACAAGAGAGCGCGCCCGCCACCGCCTCCCGCGCGTCACTCTTACAGGGCGCGCGCCCGCGCCGGCCATTCACAAACGGCCGGCGCGGGTGCGCTTCTTGCTAGAGGGACGTGTGGGAGGCAGCGGCGGGCGCCGCTGAATCGAGGAGCAGGTAGGGATTTAGGGGTTTCTGGGGGGCTTTACACAGCGGGGAACCCCCCATCGGGGTGCCCCGCAGTCAGGGAGCTGATCGGTCCGGGAATCTTATAGATTACCGGGACGATCAGGGGAGGGTGTTGGTCCACTTTAAGGTTGTTAACAGAATTTGAACATCGGCCTATTTACAACAGCATATCTAGACATTTTATTGTCTAATTGACCAAGGCTTAGTAATGCGCATGGCCAATAGTATGTTAAAAATGTGGCTTCCACTAAAATAATTCTGCCACTCCTGTGTAGCTTCAGATTTAGGGATTTTGTGATGGGGGAGAGGAAAACTAGGTTGCTGTTTACTAGTGTGTGGGGCGAAACCCTAGAGGTTCAAATTCGTCCGAACTTTGAACAAAGTTTGGTTTGAGTACCTGAACTTGAGCCGAACCTCGTCCCTATTGAAATCAATGAAGGGCCAAATTTTGGGGGCCCATTCTACCTCTTGGGGCCGCTCCACACCCACCACTCCTCACCCACCCGGCTGTACACTTACCTAAGCCCCACAATCCCGTCCACTGTCAAATAGGCTGCGCCCTGGGCTTCAGAAAAATGTCCGCCTACTTTCTGAAGCCCGACTGTAGCCTATTTCACAGCGGAAAGAACGCCGACCACCAACGGGATCGTGGAGCTCAGGTAAGTTGCACATAAGGCTGTCACCTGGTCAATTTTTTATTATTGGCCAGGCGGTGCTGGTATTTGCTTTTTTACAATTGAGGAATTGGTAATTGAGGATGGGAAAAATATACCGCAATTAAAATTACCAGTAAAAAAACAAATACCAGCACCGACAGGCCAGTGGGCAGTAAAATAAAAAAAAAAAAAATACTGGCTAGGTGGCAACACTAGTTGCACAGCAGCTTCCTGCTGCTGCACACTTTAGCTTAGGCTGGTTAATTGCTTCTCAGCAGAACACCAAACTTGAACATGGACTTCTGGCTGAAGATTGTGTTTGGGTTTGTGGTTCATGTTCACCTAACACTACTAGGGATGAGCGAACCGGTTCGGGCGAACCGGAATTCGCTCCGAATTTCAGGGAAAATTCGATTCGGCACGAACCCGAATTTTTTTTGGTTCGTGCCGATCGAATTTTCTCTGAAATAAAAAAAAAAAATGCTGGCATGGTGGGAGCGGGCAGGCCGGCTACGCTGTCAGCGGGCGGCGGAAGCCGGCACGCTGACAGCGCAGCCGGCCTGCCCGCTCCCACCATGCCGGCATTTTTTTAAAAAGCAAACACTTACCTGCATGGTCGGAGCGTGGAGACCGGCGCCGCTCTCAGGCGCCCTCTGATGACGCGCCCTCTGATGACGCGTCCTCTGATGACAGCTGAGAGCGGCGCCGGCCTCCACGCTCCGACCATGCAGGTAAGTGTTTGCTTTTTAAAAAAATGCCGGCATGGCGGGAGCGGCAGGCCGGCTGCGCTGTCAGCGGGCCGGCGGCGGCCCGCTAACAGCGTAGCCGGCCTGCCCACTGCCACCATGCCGGCATTTTTGCCGGCATGGTGGGAGCTGGCAGGCCGGCTACGCTGTCAGCAGGGCCGGCGGCGGTCCGCTTACAGGCGTAGCCGGCCTGCCCACTCCCACCATGCCGGCATTTTTATTTTCAGATGAGCGATTCGTGAAAGTTCGATTCGGGCGAACCCGAATTTCTTGGGGAAATTCGGCGAATCGCCCGAATCGAACTTTCAAGAAGTTCGCTCATCTCTAAACACTACCAATGCCTTTGAGCTATTTTTAAAACAAATACATTTATTTTGTGAGGGAAAATAGCAGGGGTGGGTATGTGAACACTTTAATTGGATATATCTGAATGTGTAAAGATCTCCTTCAAAGAGAAACTGAAAATAAAACTGAGCTCAAAGGACCTCATTTACCCAGTAGGCACCCCAGAAATTTAACTTTCCCTTTCAGACCTCAGATCAGTTATGGTACAAGACGACTCGTTTAACTGCACCCACTCCCATTGACTTTACTGGGAATACAGTTGTTCACTGAAGTCAACAGAAGTGCCTACTTACCTACATTTTTATACCAGCTTCTGAGAGTGGCATATGAGCAACGTGGGCGTGGGAGGTTGCAGGTAAGCGGTCGCCTTATGCCTGTTACCAGATTTGCTCTGAGGTCTGTGGGCTTACCCTTTATTTCCTCCCAACTACTCAGCTCAGAACATACGCAGACATAGGGCCTGATGCAGAGCCTCCCCCGGTCTGAGCTTAAAACCTTCCGATTGTCCGGGGCTCCCGTTTGGCACAAATGTGATGCAGAGCCTCCGTCGGAATGGCTCCCTAACTGATCTGTCAATTTGTCTTTTCTCGGGAAGTTTTTTTTGCTCTCTCCGGTGCCTTCAATTTGATCGGGGCTTCTGTTCCCGTTCACACGGGCGGCCCGTTTTTCCCTGCTTTTTCCTTGGTTTTTGAACGTACCTGCTTGGTTTCCGTCGTATTTGACCTTCCATTTTGGTGGTTTTTCCAAGTATATTCTGGCTACACGCAAGCGCACATCCCTAAACCTCCATTGGAATATGCATATGGCACCAACTGCCAATTTGACACATATATATATATATTGTCAAATTTATTTTTGGGTGTTCCTTCTTTCTTGCCATTAATGCATACCTTAATCTCTTTGGTGTTCCTTCTTCCTTGCCTTTAATGTTTACCGTAATTGGTTGTGAGTTTTTCTGATTTTTTGTCCCATATCTAAACCTTTTGTGTCATGTAAATGTGTGATGATGTGTGATTGTACATTTGCAGGAAAGACAACTCACAAAATCTGTTTGTTTTTTTTTAATCAAACTTTTTTTTTGGCTTTTGTGGTTTTGAGATTATTTTTATGATAAAACAAAAGTAAAAAACATTTTAAATTTGAATTAAGCATGTTAAAAATTAGGCCTCGGGGTCTTGTGGCTGTGTTTTTCTTTGATCTGTGAATGAAAAACAACCTTGGTTTAGCATTGTTTTTATGGTTTGGTTGGGCGTTGTTTTTTTGGGGCCCTTTTTAAACCGGACCTTCAGCGTGCTTTAATGAAAAGCCCAAACTCTAAAAAACGATTCCGCAGCATCATCTGTAAAAAAAAGATACAAGGACTTTAATCCACAAAATACATTAACAAGTTTCCTGGCCTAACTAAAGTCACTTTATTAACCTTTTGCTGCCTCACATTGCCCTAGTTCTGCTATCTGCATGTAGCCTAGTTTGTAGCTGCGTACATGGGTTAAAACTAAGGTGGGCTTGTATTTAACGTGACAAGCTAAGTTGTTTCAGACTATTCTTGCGCTTTTTTTTTTTTATTATAAGGAATGTGTGCGCGCACATAAACGCATGCTCGCATACTCACATCCATGATGATGTCGTCCTGCTCCTGTGTAAAGATGGCATAGCTCCTGGTATAGCTCGGACGTTCCCCCGCAGTGACGTGCAGGACATCCCAAATTGGAATGCCCCAGAGACATGATGCCTGTAACCCAGCCCTGGATTTCTTCACACTCCAAAGGGCTGGGTTACATGGGTTTTGGCCTGCTTTACAACATCATGACCAAATCAGGTTAGGATGGAATAACCCACCTCCTTTTCATTATTCTTAAAGTAACACAGGTTCCCTCACATAAATCAGAACAAAACCCAGAGCGGCCACTGGTCTTCCCCCTGGAAATCCCAGATCGGGATGCCCCACTGTGTGAAACCCTTTTTAATGAGACTTTACTCAGAAATGGCAGACTCCCTCTCTTAAAGCGGAACAACCCATGATTAGTTTAATGACCTTTGCAGGCGTATATTGTAGTGCCCCACCAGTCTGATCCAGACAACGGAACCTCATCTTCAAGAGACCAAAGGCTCGCTCCACCACAGAGCGAGTCCTCCTGGGGGCAGTATTGTAGGGCTCCTCTGCCTGTGAAGATGGGTGCAGGATTGGGGTCAGCAGCCAGGGGAGCAAAGGATAGCCAGAGTCTCCTGCCCAAAAACAAAAAAAACAAAAAACAAAATAAAAATAAAAAAAGGTGTGCATTGCAACAATAGAAAAGAGGGATAAATAGGTGAGCGGGGTAGGGTTGGAGGAAAGGACATTTGTAATGAGCATACATGCACATCCAACCTGTACACTCATTAAAAATGTCTGGGGAATACTACTTACATAAGAGGGCAAGAACATGACGCAATAGGGTTCTATCACTTAACCCATTTAATTTAAAGTTAAAAAATTAGGCTAAAAATATACTAACAAAAAAAATTAGACAAAATTCTGACAAAAAAGTCAGACAGGGTGGGCAACCAATACAAGTTTCATACACATACCCAGTAAGGCGGGTGAGCTCAAATAGGCGCAGCCTGGTTTCTGCCATACTCAGCAGGACAAGACCGTGGAGCTGGCGCCGCTGATGTGCTCCAACAGAGGACTGCATATTATTGCCCGAGTGCAAATACGGCTGCTCTGACTTGCCGTAAGTGAAGGCTCGGCGGCCCCGTTTCATTAGGCTGATTTCAATCGGAAAACAAGGCTCTGCATCACTGAAAAAAACGGAACAATGAACGAGGCGTCCGTTTTGCCGGGAAATAGCCTCGTGCGAGCCGACAATCGGAAAGGCGGCTGAGCGCACACCTGAGCGCATAAACGCACACTAAAATCAACGTAGCACCCTTTCCTGACCCGATCAAAGGCCAAAACCAACGGGAAAACGCACGGGATAGCTGAACGGGGAGGCTCTGCATCAAGCCAATAGAGGCTGATTCATTACTAACACCAGGTATCGGCAGATGAGCGTCTTTATAGTGTCGCCTAGAGCGACCGCTAGTAGACTTTGGCCCTTATTCATGAAGGAATAGCGTCAAGTAGTGACTCTTTAGCGACAGGTAGCGAGAGGTATCGGCTCGAGAACGCCGGCTCAAATATGCAATTACACATTTATGAAGCCGATCGTGTGTAGCGACTGGTAGAACGCCATGTAGCATTAGATTCAACATGATCCCAGCCTCAGCGAACAGCGCCTGCGTTCAGCCTTGCCGAGCGCCAGGTATTACCTCTCGCTACCTGGCGCTCTCCCATACATTTCTATGGCAGAGGCTCAAATTGCATTTTTTGTTTTTTTTGTTTGTTTTTTTTTTTTTTTTTTTTCAAAATACAAATGTGTTAGACATTATTCCTGAACTGTATGTAATGTTTCCTAATGTTTTTTTTTTTTTTTGTGTGAAAAGTTAATTTGTAGTGTGCCATTTAAATGTTAAACTCATACCCCTACCCCAATGTCATTCCCGTTATTTTTACAGTTTTTAATTTTTGTTTCCACCACAAAAAATCACTTTAATCTAACCGTGTCTGGCGCTCTATGCCGCAGTCAGCCAAAAAACAGCGCCCACGCTCTTTCCTAGAAATTTCTTGTTGAATCTGGGTTAGTGCTGCGCTATGGCCAGTCGCTACCTGTCGCTGGCTGTGGTGCTGTGCTTTTGATACATGTGTTTTATTACAGTACGTCCTGCTCCAGATATAATACTTACACTTGGGTTATCCTCCGCCAGATGGCGCTGTGCACTGCAGACATGCAAAAACAGGCTCCTCCCGGCCCTTCATATACCGAGGGACCTCCCACAAATCCCCAGATTTCTCTGCAGTGCTGACTGCGAAGACATGAAGTATCACTCTCTCGCAGGTGAGCGGGGCTATTACAGCCTGCGGCCCTGTTGGACTACTCCCACCCGTCCTTGATGTGATGTGCCTCCCAGCCTGGGCTGCGCTGGTCGGGTGAAAGTAGGCAGCACCATGCGTGCTTAACGGAGCCATGCTCCACCGCAGTCCCCCACCAAAGGGTAGGCGGTTTAGGCTGATGGTGAGCCTCTAGTGGATGCCCCTCCCGCATTATTGCCCCGTGCCCCGTGTAGCGGTGGGCCCTATCCAAAGGGTCGCCATCCTCCTTCTTTCCCCCCCCCCCGTAGCTCGGGGGGAAAGAAAGGGTGTGTGTGTGTGTGTGGCGGTCTCAAGTGTACTGTGATTACACGATTATGGCCTTAGTATTGTCCTTGACTTGTAACTTGGTGTCAGAGCCGCTCTGTTTGCCCTTTTATTGTGTATCTGCCGCCGCCGCGCTCGTCTCTTTCCTTTACTGGATGTGCTGTGCCGGGCGGTGGCTTCGCCCCAGACGCTGTGGCGTCTCCATTGGCAAAATCATCTATTCTATGTGTGTCATACACTTTGCTTCTCTTGACAATACTGACTACTGTCTTAGAGCTTCGCGCTCTTCGGGGGGGCGGGGACCTGGTTTGGCGCGCTCCGCGGCACGGCCCGCTCTGGCCCGCCCTTCGAGGTTCGCTTGGCGCCATTTTGATGCTAGTCGCACGCACGTGGTAACGTCCCTCCTCCTCCCTTTAAGTGCCCTCGCGGGCGATTTTCATGATTCTTTATTACTGAGCATGGCTCTGACACCCTTTATTCCCATTACGTTTTTCAGACGCCTGAATCTAGTGGCTTCCCCTGCCCGGGTTAAATTATAGCGGGCCTTGTAAAATTCTCCCACCTACCTAGCGGGTCTTTGGGGCATCCAAGGTTGCCTATTGCGTAAATCCCTGCTGGCATCTTGTGCCTAGATAATCACCATATGGAGGCATTTCCGAATTATATGACCGGGGTCCCTCTGGGACAAGACCGGCTGTGTATAGCGTGTGGTCAACCCCATGCTGATGTTGACAGGGCACGGGTCTGCGCACCATGTGCCGAGCAAGCACTGGCCCTGCAATCCCCATGCTTAAATCTCACTCCTGCTGAGTCGCATACAAGTGGGGATTTGCAGCCTGCTGTGTCTTCCAGACTGCCTACGGCTGATCAGATTATTGCGAGGTTGTCAGGGCGCAGGGGCCCTGGTAAGGAGTGGCCCTTGACGCCTCCTGTTTTCTGTTTGTCCTATGGGAACTGAGGAGTTTCACTACTCCGCCTGCCTGTACCCCTTCTGATGGAGAGCTGGTCTCTGACTCAGGCTCATCTGATGAGAGGCCGAGGAGTCATGACGATTCTGGCCCTGAATACTGGGGCCAGTGTGAGAATTGTTGATTAAGGTCTTTAAGGTCCTGTCTATCTCTCTCCCTGGTGAGGCCTCTAAGCCGATAGGGGAGCGTTTCCATACAGCGACAGTGCGCTTGGAATTTCTAGAGCAGGCTCGTATCCATGCTCTTGTACTCAAGGAATGGGATTTCCCCAGTAAATTCCAGGGGTCCCAGGGGACTGGGACAGGAAATACCCTTTTCACCCTGAGGTGGTCAATTGTTAGTCATCACCCCCCGTGGTGGATGCGCCTATCATTCCTAACCCCCCCTTTATTACAGCCCCTGCTTATAGTACCCTTCGGGATGCTGAAGACCGGCGCATTGATCTATGGCCTCCCACGCCTTTTCTTGTGCAGGGACGGCGCTGCGCCCGGTCTGTGCCGCGGTCATTACTGCAGTGGCCGCTAGAACCCTCATCAGAAAGATGCTTGATCATCACCCTGAGGATCTCCCCTGGGATGTGCTTAATGCGCTCTCCAGTTGTGATGTATTTGTAAAATTTATCCTATTACAATGGATAACACCATTAGAATGTGTGCAAGGACTTCTGCCCTTGTGGTGGCTATACGTCGCTTGGTTGGCTGCGACAGTGGTGTGCTGACGATGTTGCTAAGAAGACTCTTACTGGGCTTCCCTTTAGAGGGCAACGCCCGTTTGGGGTCCGTCTGGACCTGTTTTGGTAAAAAAAAAAGGCAAATCACCCCAACGTAGGCGGCCGTCGTGGCCCCTCGGGGCAGGGTAACCCCTCCCCCTCCCTACCATAGTGTAAAACAAGAACCAGGGGTGTCCTTCCTGGGGGCTCGTGCAGACTCCTGCCCCAGGAGCGGCAGACAACGCCCTGGCCCCTCTGGCGGGGCTAAGCCTAAATCTTCCACCAAAATCCCCTCAAGCATGATGGGGTGTCCTCGCCCGGCTGGGCGAGGGGACGGCTGCGGCACCTTGCTCATGCCAGGAGGTATCCAGCCTCAGACTGATGGATTCAGGAGGTAGTGCCCTCCGGCTACTAGATAGAGTTTGCTGTGCGGCCTCCCCCAAGATTATCTGGTCCTGGGTGCTCCTGGTCCCTGCCTCTGTTCAGGTGCTGGTGCAGGCCATGCAAGGCCTGCAGGGTCTGAGGATCTCTTTCAGATTGCCCTTAATAGGCAGAGGCAGGGGCCGCTACACCAACCTTTCCACAGTTCCCCAAAAAAGGATGGGTCGGTCTGGCCCAATCTGGACTCACAGATTTTCAGCAATTCGTCAATTACAGGCGGTTTCTGCAATGGAAACACTGTGCTCGGCCATCAGATCCTTGCGCGTCGGGGGCTTCTTGCCGTCTGTGGAGCTCAATGCTGCTTATTTTTACTTCCCTGTGTCCTCTGGACACCGAGGTTCTTCAGATTCGGATTGGTTGACCAACATTGATAATTGTGGCCTTGGCATCTGGCCTCTCTTCAGCTCCCAGAGTGCTCACCAAGGTTGGCGGGGGTGTGGTCTCTGATGAGACCAAGGGGCGTTCCCATGGATGACCTACCTGGACGTCCTCATCACTTCCCAGTCTCTACGCCTGGCTACGTTGGATACTCGGCTGGAGGGTGTCCATTGGGAGTCATTTGGAGGGGTGATCAAACACCCCAAGTCCTTATTGTCCCCTTCATTGGTAACTCCATTCCTATGAATGAATTTTATACAGTTCAAGCAAGGATCTTCCTTCCTCAGCAATAAAGTGGACAATCTGGTTGTATGGGCTCAGTCCCTCATAGCTGTCCCCATCTCTCCACCAAGCAGGGGATGCAGCTGGTGGGCCCGTTGGTGGCGTATTCCGAAGAGGCCCCTTATGCTCAGTCCCCCCTGGGGCCTTCTGCAACTTCTCCAATTTGTCGTACGGGACAAGGACCCAGCGTCCCTGGAGCAGCGTACGTGTGCCTTCCTCCCTGGTGAGGAGGTCCCTCTTGTAGTGGATGAACCTGTCTGGGGGATAGAAGGAACCTGTCTGGGGGCAGTCCCTTCTTGCCCTTTCCTGGGAGACGGTTACCATGGATGCCAATCTATCAGGTTGAGGGGGGTCTTCTTCTGGAAGGGGGGGGTGAGGGGGGTCTTCTTCTGGAAGGGGGGGTGAGGGGGGTCTTCTTCTGGAAGTCCCTACGGTTCCAGGGGAGGTTAGGAGGCCTATACACCTATCAATGTTTGAATCTATGAACGTTCAAGTTAGTTCTAACTCGCTTGCCTACTCCTCTTCAGGGCCTGCCTGTTCGGGGGAGCTAGGCCTATCTTACATATTCAGGGAGGGACCCGGAGCAGGAGGGTCCTCCGGGAAGTGTCTCTGATCCTGATTAGAGATGAGCGAGTAGTATTCGACCGAGCCGGTATTCGATCGAATACTACGCTGTTCGTCATACTCGATTTCGATCGAGTACAGCGGCGATGGCGCACTCACAATTCGTTTCCCCTCCCACCTTCCCTGGCGCGTTTTTTACACCAATCACCATGCAGGGGGGGGTGGGACAGGTCCTGGGAGGACGCTGGCATCGCGAGAACGGCGTCTACACGCATTGGCTGGAAAAACCATGTGACCTCGAATATACAAAACTCAGCACTTCCTCTTCGTCAGCATTAGCAGCTTGAACTTAGTGAGGGACAGACGCTCACAGCAGGGAAAGACAGGCTGTCGCTGGCAGGGCCCCAGAAGCTCGGAATCTCGCATTTACCACCATCTATACCAGCTACCAGAAGACAAGAGAGTCATTAAGAGCCCTTATTAGGGCTACTATGCTAAACGGTATATGGCTCATATGAAGGCAGGCAGGGCCCCAGAAGCTCAGAATCTCGCATTTACCACCATATATACCAGCTACCAGAAGACAAGAAAGTCATTAAGAGCCCTTATTAGGGCTACTACGCTGAACAGTATATAGCTCATATGTAGGCAGGCAGGGCCCCAGAAGCTCAGAATCTCGCATTTACCACCATATATACCAGCTACCAGAAGACAAAAGAGTCATTAAGAGCCCTTATTAGGGCTACTACGCTGAACAGTATATAGCTCATATGTAGGCAGGCAGGGCCCCAGAAGCTCAGAATCTCGCATTTACCACCATATATACCAGCTACCAGAAGACAAGAGAGTCCTTAATCCCTTATTAGTGCTGCTATGTTGAACAGTATATAGCTCATATCCTATGTAGGCAGGCAGGGCCCCAGAAGCTCAGAATCTCGCATTTACCACCATATATACCAGCTACCAGAAGACAAGAGAGTCCTTAATCCCTTATTAGTGCTGCTATGCTGAACAGTATATAGCTCATATCATATGTAGGCAGGCAGGGCCCCAGAAGCTCAGAAGCTCGCATTTACCACCATATATACCAGCTACCAGAAGACAAGAGAGTCCTTAATCCCTTATTAGTGCTGCTATGTTGAACAGTATATAGCTCATATCCTATGTAGGCAGGCAGGGCCCCAGAAGCTCAGAATCTCGCATTTACCACCATATATACCAGCTACCAGAAGACAAGAGAGTCCTTAATCCCTTATTAGTGCTGCTATGCTGAACAGTATATAGCTCATATCATATGTAGGCAGGCAGGGCCCCAGAAGCTCAGAATCTCGCATTTACCACCATATATACCAGCTACCAGAAGACAAGAGAGTCCTTAATCCCTTATTAGTGCTGCTATGTTGAACAGTATATAGCTCATATCCTATGTAGGCAGGCAGGGCCCCAGAAGCTCAGAATCTCGCATTTACCACCATATATACCAGCTACCAGAAGACAAGAGAGTCATTAAGAGCCCTTATTAGGGCTACTACGCTGAACAGTATATAGCTCATATGTAGGCAGGCAGGGCCCCAGAAGCTCAGAATCTCGCATTTACCACCATATATACCAGCTACCAGAAGACAAGAGAGTCCTTAATCCCTTATTAGTGCTGCTATGCTGAACAGTATATAGCTCATATCATATGTAGGCAGGCAGGGCCCCAGAAGCTCAGAATCTCGCATTTACCACCATATATACCAGCTACCAGAAGACAAGAGAGTCCTTAATCCCTTATTAGTGCTGCTATGCTGAACAGTATATAGCTCATATCATATGTAGGCAGGCAGGGCCCCAGAAGCTCAGAATCTCGCATTTACCACCATATATACCAGCTACCAGAAGACAAGAGAGTCCTTAATCCCTTATTAGTGCTGCTATGTTGAACAGTATATAGCTCATATCCTATGTAGGCAGGCAGGGCCCCAGAAGCTCAGAATCTCGCATTTACCACCATATATACCAGCTACCAGAAGACAAGAGAGTCATTAAGAGCCCTTATTAGGGCTACTACGCTGAACAGTATATAGCTCATATGTAGGCAGGCAGGGCCCCAGAAGCTCAGAATCTCGCATTTACCACCATATATACCAGCTACCAGAAGACAAGAGAGTCCTTAATCCCTTATTAGTGCTGCTATGTTGAACAGTATATAGCTCATATCCTATGTAGGCAGGCAGGGCCCCAGAAGCTCAGAATCTCGCATTTACCACCATATATACCAGCTACCAGAAGACAAGAGAGTCATTAAGAGCCCTTATTAGGGCTACTACGCTGAACAGTATATAGCTCATATGTAGGCAGGCAGGGCCCCAGAAGCTCAGAATCTCGCATTTACCACCATATATACCAGCTACTAGAAGACAAGAGAGTCATTAAGAGCCCTTATTAGGGCTACTACGCTGAACAGTATATAGCTCATATGTAGGCAGGCAGGGCCCCAGAAGCTCAGAATCTCGCATTTACCACCATATATACCAGCTACCAGAAGACAAGAGAGTCATTAAGAGCCCTTATTAGGGCTACTACGCTGAACAGTATATAGCTCATATGTAGGCAGGCAGGGCCCCAGAAGCTCAGAATCTCGCATTTACCACCATATATACCAGCTACCAGAAGACAAGAGAGTCCTTAATCCCTTATTAGTGCTGCTATGTTGAACAGTATATAGCTCATATCCTATGTAGGCAGGCAGGGCCCCAGAAGCTCAGAATCTCGCATTTACCACCATATATACCAGCTACCAGAAGACAAGAGAGTCCTTAATCCCTTATTAGTGCTGCTATGCTGAACAGTATATAGCTCATATCATATGTAGGCAGGCAGGGCCCCAGAAGCTCAGAATCTCGCATTTACCACCATATATACCAGCTACCAGAAGACAAGAGAGTCCTTAATCCCTTATTAGTGCTGCTATGTTGAACAGTATATAGCTCATATCCTATGTAGGCAGGCAGGGCCCCAGAAGCTCAGAATCTCGCATTTACCACCATATATACCAGCTACCAGAAGACAAGAGAGTCATTAAGAGCCCTTATTAGGGCTACTACGCTGAACAGTATATAGCTCATATGTAGGCAGGCAGGGCCCCAGAAGCTCAGAATCTCGCATTTACCACCATATATACCAGCTACCAGAAGACAAGAGAGTCCTTAATCCCTTATTAGTGCTGCTATGCTGAACAGTATATAGCTCATATCATATGTAGGCAGGCAGGGCCCCAGAAGCTCAGAATCTCGCATTTACCACCATATATACCAGCTACCAGAAGACAAGAGAGTCCTTAATCCCTTATTAGTGCTGCTATGTTGAACAGTATATAGCTCATAACCTATGTAGGCAGGCAGGGCCCCAGAAGCTCAGAATCTCGCATTTACCACCATATATACCAGCTACCAGAAGACAAGAGAGTCATTAAGAGCCCTTATTAGGGCTACTACGCTGAACAGTATATAGCTCATATGTAGGCAGGCAGGGCCCCAGAAGCTCAGAATCTCGCATTTACCACCATATATACCAGCTACCAGAAGACAAGAGAGTCATTAAGAGCCCTTATTAGGGCTACTACGCTGAACAGTATATAGCTCATATGTAGGCAGGCAGGGCCCCAGAAGCTCAGAATCTCGCATTTACCACCATATATACCAGCTACCAGAAGACAAGAGAGTCCTTAATCCCTTATTAGTGCTGCTATGCTGAACAGTATATAGCTCATATCATATGTAGGCAGGCAGGGCCCCAGAAGCTCAGAATCTCGCATTTACCACCATATATACCAGCTACCAGAAGACAAGAGAGTCCTTAATCCCTTATTAGTGCTGCTATGTTGAACAGTATATAGCTCATATCCTATGTAGGCAGGCAGGGCCCCAGAAGCTCAGAATCTCGCATTTACCACCATATATACCAGCTACCAGAAGACAAGAGAGTCATTAAGAGCCCTTATTAGGGCTACTACGCTGAACAGTATATAGCTCATATGTAGGCCGGCAGGGCCCCAGAAGCTCAGAATCTCGCATTTACCACCATATATACCAGCTACCAGAAGACAAGAGAGTCATTAAGAGCCCTTATTAGGGCTACTACGCTGAACAGTATATAGCTCATATGTAGGCAGGCAGGGCCCCAGAAGCTCAGAATCTCGCATTTACCACCATATATACCAGCTACCAGAAGACAAGAGAGTCATTAAGAGCCCTTATTAGGGCTACTACGCTGAACAGTATATAGCTCATATGTAGGCAGGCAGGGCCCCAGAAGCTCAGAATCTCGCATTTACCACCATATATACCAGCTACCAGAAGACAAGAGAGTCCTTAATCCCTTATTAGTGCTGCTATGCTGAACAGTATATAGCTCATATCATATGTAGGCAGGCAGGGCCCCAGAAGCTCAGAATCTCGCATTTACCACCATATATACCAGCTACCAGAAGACAAGAGAGTCCTTAATCCCTTATTAGTGCTGCTATGTTGAACAGTATATAGCTCATATCCTATGTAGGCAGGCAGGGCCCCAGAAGCTCAGAATCTCGCATTTACCACCATATATACCAGCTACCAGAAGACAAGAGAGTCATTAAGAGCCCTTATTAGGGCTACTACGCTGAACAGTATATAGCTCATATGTAGGCAGGCAGGGCCCCAGAAGCTCAGAATCTCGCATTTACCACCATATATACCAGCTACCAGAAGACAAGAGAGTCCTTAATCCCTTATTAGTGCTGCTATGCTGAACAGTATATAGCTCATATCATATGTAGGCAGGCAGGGCCCCAGAAGCTCAGAATCTCGCATTTACCACCATATATACCAGCTACCAGAAGACAAGAGAGTCCTTAATCCCTTATTAGTGCTGCTATGCTGAACAGTATATAGCTCATATCATATGTAGGCAGGCAGGGCCCCAGAAGCTCAGAATCTCGCATTTACCACCATATATACCAGCTACCAGAAGACAAGAGAGTCCTTAATCCCTTATTAGTGCTGCTATGTTGAACAGTATATAGCTCATATCCTATGTAGGCAGGCAGGGCCCCAGAAGCTCAGAATCTCGCATTTACCACCATATATACCAGCTACCAGAAGACAAGAGAGTCATTAAGAGCCCTTATTAGGGCTACTACGCTGAACAGTATATAGCTCATATGTAGGCAGGCAGGGCCCCAGAAGCTCAGAATCTCGCATTTACCACCATATATACCAGCTACCAGAAGACAAGAGAGTCCTTAATCCCTTATTAGTGCTGCTATGTTGAACAGTATATAGCTCATATCCTATGTAGGCAGGCAGGGCCCCAGAAGCTCAGAATCTCGCATTTACCACCATATATACCAGCTACCAGAAGACAAGAGAGTCATTAAGAGCCCTTATTAGGGCTACTACGCTGAACAGTATATAGCTCATATGTAGGCAGGCAGGGCCCCAGAAGCTCAGAATCTCGCATTTACCACCATATATACCAGCTACTAGAAGACAAGAGAGTCATTAAGAGCCCTTATTAGGGCTACTACGCTGAACAGTATATAGCTCATATGTAGGCAGGCAGGGCCCCAGAAGCTCAGAATCTCGCATTTACCACCATATATACCAGCTACCAGAAGACAAGAGAGTCATTAAGAGCCCTTATTAGGGCTACTACGCTGAACAGTATATAGCTCATATGTAGGCAGGCAGGGCCCCAGAAGCTCAGAATCTCGCATTTACCACCATATATACCAGCTACCAGAAGACAAGAGAGTCCTTAATCCCTTATTAGTGCTGCTATGTTGAACAGTATATAGCTCATATCCTATGTAGGCAGGCAGGGCCCCAGAAGCTCAGAATCTCGCATTTACCACCATATATACCAGCTACCAGAAGACAAGAGAGTCCTTAATCCCTTATTAGTGCTGCTATGCTGAACAGTATATAGCTCATATCATATGTAGGCAGGCAGGGCCCCAGAAGCTCAGAATCTCGCATTTACCACCATATATACCAGCTACCAGAAGACAAGAGAGTCCTTAATCCCTTATTAGTGCTGCTATGTTGAACAGTATATAGCTCATATCCTATGTAGGCAGGCAGGGCCCCAGAAGCTCAGAATCTCGCATTTACCACCATATATACCAGCTACCAGAAGACAAGAGAGTCATTAAGAGCCCTTATTAGGGCTACTACGCTGAACAGTATATAGCTCATATGTAGGCAGGCAGGGCCCCAGAAGCTCAGAATCTCGCATTTACCACCATATATACCAGCTACCAGAAGACAAGAGAGTCCTTAATCCCTTATTAGTGCTGCTATGCTGAACAGTATATAGCTCATATCATATGTAGGCAGGCAGGGCCCCAGAAGCTCAGAATCTCGCATTTACCACCATATATACCAGCTACCAGAAGACAAGAGAGTCCTTAATCCCTTATTAGTGCTGCTATGTTGAACAGTATATAGCTCATAACCTATGTAGGCAGGCAGGGCCCCAGAAGCTCAGAATCTCGCATTTACCACCATATATACCAGCTACCAGAAGACAAGAGAGTCATTAAGAGCCCTTATTAGGGCTACTACGCTGAACAGTATATAGCTCATATGTAGGCAGGCAGGGCCCCAGAAGCTCAGAATCTCGCATTTACCACCATATATACCAGCTACCAGAAGACAAGAGAGTCATTAAGAGCCCTTATTAGGGCTACTACGCTGAACAGTATATAGCTCATATGTAGGCAGGCAGGGCCCCAGAAGCTCAGAATCTCGCATTTACCACCATATATACCAGCTACCAGAAGACAAGAGAGTCCTTAATCCCTTATTAGTGCTGCTATGCTGAACAGTATATAGCTCATATCATATGTAGGCAGGCAGGGCCCCAGAAGCTCAGAATCTCGCATTTACCACCATATATACCAGCTACCAGAAGACAAGAGAGTCCTTAATCCCTTATTAGTGCTGCTATGTTGAACAGTATATAGCTCATATCCTATGTAGGCAGGCAGGGCCCCAGAAGCTCAGAATCTCGCATTTACCACCATATATACCAGCTACCAGAAGACAAGAGAGTCATTAAGAGCCCTTATTAGGGCTACTACGCTGAACAGTATATAGCTCATATGTAGGCCGGCAGGGCCCCAGAAGCTCAGAATCTCGCATTTACCACCATATATACCAGCTACCAGAAGACAAGAGAGTCATTAAGAGCCCTTATTAGGGCTACTACGCTGAACAGTATATAGCTCATATGTAGGCAGGCAGGGCCCCAGAAGCTCAGAATCTCGCATTTACCACCATATATACCAGCTACCAGAAGACAAGAGAGTCATTAAGAGCCCTTATTAGGGCTACTACGCTGAACAGTATATAGCTCATATGTAGGCAGGCAGGGCCCCAGAAGCTCAGAATCTCGCATTTACCACCATATATACCAGCTACCAGAAGACAAGAGAGTCCTTAATCCCTTATTAGTGCTGCTATGCTGAACAGTATATAGCTCATATCATATGTAGGCAGGCAGGGCCCCAGAAGCTCAGAATCTCGCATTTACCACCATATATACCAGCTACCAGAAGACAAGAGAGTCCTTAATCCCTTATTAGTGCTGCTATGTTGAACAGTATATAGCTCATATCCTATGTAGGCAGGCAGGGCCCCAGAAGCTCAGAATCTCGCATTTACCACCATATATACCAGCTACCAGAAGACAAGAGAGTCATTAAGAGCCCTTATTAGGGCTACTACGCTGAACAGTATATAGCTCATATGTAGGCCGGCAGGGCCCCAGAAGCTCAGAATCTCGCATTTACCACCATATATACCAGCTACCAGAAGACAAGAGAGTCATTAAGAGCCCTTTTTAGGGCTACTACGCTGAACAGTATATAGCTCATATGTAGGCAGGCAGGGCCCCAGAAGCTCAGAATCTCGCATTTACCACCATATATACCAGCTACCAGAAGACAAGAGAGTCATTAAGAGCCCTTATTAGGGCTACTACGCTGAACAGTATATAGCTCATATGTAGGCAGGCAGGGCCCCAGAAGCTCAGAATCTCGCATTTACCACCATATATACCAGCTACCAGAAGACAAGAGAGTCCTTAATCCCTTATTAGTGCTGCTATGCTGAACAGTATATAGCTCATATCATATGTAGGCAGGCAGGGCCCCAGAAGCTCAGAATCTCGCATTTACCACCATATATACCAGCTACCAGAAGACAAGAGAGTCATTAAGAGCCCTTATTAGGGCTACTACGCTGAACAGTATATAGCTCATATGTAGGCAGGCAGGGCCCCAGAAGCTCAGAATCTCGCATTTACCACCATATATACCAGCTACCAGAAGACAAGAGAGTCATTAAGAGCCCTTATTAGGGCTACTACGCTGAACAGTATATAGCTCATATGTAGGCAGGCAGGGCCCCAGAAGCTCAGAATCTCGCATTTACCACCATATATACCAGCTACCAGAAGACAAGAGAGTCATTAAGAGCCCTTATTAGGGCTACTACGCTGAACAGTATATAGCTCATATGTAGGCAGGCAGGGCCCCAGAAGCTCAGAATCTCGCATTTACCACCATATATACCAGCTACCAGAAGACAAGAGAGTCCTTAATCCCTTATTAGTGCTGCTATGTTGAACAGTATATAGCTCATATCCTATGTAGGCAGGCAGGGCCCCAGAAGCTCAGAATCTCGCATTTACCACCATATATACCAGCTACCAGAAGTCAAGAGAGTCCTCAATCCCTTATTAGTGCTGCTATGCTGAACAGTATATAGCTCATATCATATGTAGGCAGGCAGGGTCCCAGAAGCTCAGAATCTCGCATTTACCACCATATATACCAGCTACCAGAAGACAAGAGAGTCATTAAGAGCCCTTATTAGGGCTACTACGCTGAACAGTATATAGCTCATATGTAGGCAGGCAGGGCCCCAGAAGCTCAGAATCTCGCATTTACCACCATATATACCAGCTACCAGAAGACAAGAGAGTCCTTAATCCCTTATTAGTGCTGCTATGCTGAACAGTATGTAGCTCATATCATATGTAGGCAGGCAGGGCCCCAGAAGCTCAGAATCTCGCATTTACCACCATATATACCAGCTACCAGAAGACAAGAGAGTCATTAAGAGCCCTTATTAGGGCTACTACGCTGAACAGTATATAGCTCATATGTAGGCAGGCAGGGCCCCAGAAGCTCAGAATCTCGCATTTACCACCATATATACCAGCTACCAGAAGACAAGAGAGTCCTTAATCCCTTATTAGTGCTGCTATGCTGAACAGTATATAGCTCATATCATATGTAGGCAGGCAGGGCCCCAGAAGCTCAGAATCTCGCATTTACCACCATATATACCAGCTACCAGAAGACAAGAGAGTCCTTAATCCCTTATTAGTGCTGCTATGTTGAACAGTATATAGCTCATATCCTATGTAGGCAGGCAGGGCCCCAGAAGCTCAGAATCTCGCATTTACCACCATATATACCAGCTACCAGAAGACAAGAGAGTCATTTAGAGCCCTTATTAGGGCTACTACGCTGAACAGTATATAGCTCATATGTAGGCAGGCAGGGCCCCAGAAGCTCAGAATCTCGCATTTACCACCATATATACCAGCTACCAGAAGACAAGAGAGTCATTAAGAGCCCTTATTAGGGCTACTACGCTGAACAGTATATAGCTCATATGTAGGCAGGCAGGGCCCCAGAAGCTCAGAATCTCGCATTTACCACCATATATACCAGCTACCAGAAGACAAGAGAGTCATTAAGAGCCCTTATTAGGGCTACTACGCTGAACAGTATATAGCTCATATGTAGGCAGGCAGGGCCCCAGAAGCTCAGAATCTCGCATTTACCACCATATATACCAGCTACCAGAAGACAAGAGAGTCATTAAGAGCCCTTATTAGGGCTACTACGCTGAACAGTATATAGCTCATATGTAGGCAGGCAGGGCCCCAGAAGCTCAGAATCTCGCATTTACCACCATATATACCAGCTACCAGAAGACAAGAGAGTCATTAAGAGCCCTTATTAGGGCTACTACGCTGAACAGTATATAGCTCATATGTAGGCCGGCAGGGCCCCAGAAGCTCAGAATCTCGCATTTACCACCATATATACCAGCTACCAGAAGACAAGAGAGTCATTAAGAGCCCTTTTTAGGGCTACTACGCTGAACAGTATATAGCTCATATGTAGGCAGGCAGGGCCCCAGAAGCTCAGAATCTCGCATTTACCACCATATATACCAGCTACCAGAAGACAAGAGAGTCATTAAGAGCCCTTATTAGGGCTACTACGCTGAACAGTATATAGCTCATATGTAGGCAGGCAGGGCCCCAGAAGCTCAGAATCTCGCATTTACCACCATATATACCAGCTACCAGAAGAGAAGAGAGTCCTTAATCCCTTATTAGTGCTGCTATGTTGAACAGTATATAGCTCATATCCTATGTAGGCAGGCAGGGCCCCAGAAGCTCAGAATCTCGCATTTACCACCATATATACCAGCTACCAGAAGACAAGAGAGTCCTTAATCCCTTATTAGTGCTGCTATGCTGAACAGTATATAGCTCATATCATATGTAGGCAGGCAGGGCCCCAGAAGCTCAGAATCTCGCATTTACCACCATATATACCAGCTACCAGAAGACAAGAGAGTCATTAAGAGCCCTTATTAGGGCTACTACGCTGAACAGTATATAGCTCATATGTAGGCAGGCAGGGCCCCAGAAGCTCAGAATCTCGCATTTACCACCATATATACCAGCTACCAGAAGACAAGAGAGTCCTTAATCCCTTATTAGTGCTGCTATGCTGAACAGTATGTAGCTCATATCATATGTAGGCAGGCAGGGCCCCAGAAGCTCAGAATCTCGCATTTACCACCATATATACCAGCTACCAGAAGACAAGAGAGTCATTAAGAGCCCTTATTAGGGCTACTACGCTGAACAGTATATAGCTCATATGTAGGCAGGCAGGGCCCCAGAAGCTCAGAATCTCGCATTTACCACCATATATACCAGCTACCAGAAGACAAGAGAGTCCTTAATCCCTTATTAGTGCTGCTATGCTGAACAGTATATAGCTCATATCATATGTAGGCAGGCAGGGCCCCAGAAGCTCAGAATCTCGCATTTACCACCATATATACCAGCTACCAGAAGACAAGAGAGTCCTTAATCCCTTATTAGTGCTGCTATGTTGAACAGTATATAGCTCATATCCTATGTAGGCAGGCAGGGCCCCAGAAGCTCAGAATCTCGCATTTACCACCATATATACCAGCTACCAGAAGACAAGAGAGTCATTAAGAGCCCTTATTAGGGCTACTACGCTGAACAGTATATAGCTCATATGTAGGCAGGCAGGGCCCCAGAAGCTCAGAATATCGCTTTTACCACCATATATACCAGCTACCAGAAGACAAGAGAGTCATTGAGAGTCCTTATTAGGGCTACTATGCTGAACAGTATATAGCTCATTCTAGCTATATACACACTGCACACAACGGCTGCTTTAGTGAGGGGTAGCTGCTGCTGCTGGAATAGGGACAGAAAGACTTCAGTGGTGTATTACCACCTATATACAAAACTATATACACTCTGCTCAAAACGGCTGCTTTAGTGAGGGGTAGCTGCTGATGCTGGAATAGGGACAGAAAGACTTCAGTGGTGTATTAGCACCTATATACAAAACTATATTTTGCACTACTGTTTTGTGTCCTCTGTGCCAACAAAACACTGTTTTATACACGGTGCGTATGGGCACCATTTCACCTTCTGGCAGTATACGGCTGTATAGCCAGGTGTTCTTAAAAATATTTTTATATTTGGCACTACTGTTTTGTGTCCTCTTTACCAACAAAACCTTGTTATATACCCGGTGCGTATAGGCACCATTTCACCTTCTGGCAGTATACGGCTGTATAGCCAGGTGTTTTTCTTAAAAATATTTTTATATTTGGCACTACTGTTTTGTGTCCTCTTTACCAACAAAACCTTGTTATATACCCGGTGTGTATAGGCACCATTTCACCTTCTGGCAGTATACGGCTGTATAGCCAGGTGTTTTTCTTAAAAATATTTTTATATTTGGCACTACTGTTTTGTGTCCTCTTTACCAACAAAACCTTGTTATATACCCGGTGCGTATAGGCACCATTTCACCTTCTGGCAGTATACGGCTGTATAGCCAGGTGTTCTTCTTAAAAATATTTTTATATTTGGCATAACGCGTGGCCAAAAAAGTAAAACGTCTGAAATGCGGAGGGCTAGCGCAAAGGGACGTGGACGAGGACGGGGGCGCGGAAATGCTGGTGGGGGCACAAACCGCGTTGAAGCCAGTGGGGATACAATGCGTGCTGGTGAGGGGCAGCCAGCATTACGCTTCTCCTTCAGCCCCCCCTTCCCCCGCATCTTCGCCTGCACCTTCCATCTCCTCGTCCCATCAACTGTCCATCTCGCAGGTGTTCAACCTCAGGCGGAAGTACGCCTCCAGTCACCCCCAAGCCCAAGCCTTAACCTGCCTCATCTCCAAACTGCTGGCCCTGGAGATGTTGCCGTTTAGGCTTGTGGAGACGCAGGCCTTCCGCGACCTGATGGCGGCTGCCGCACCTCGCTATTCCGTCCCTAGCCGCCACTATTTTTCCCGGTGTGTCGTCCCCGCCCTGCACCAGCACGTGTCGCGTAACATCAGGCGGGCCCTGAGGTACGCAGTGAGCGCAAAGGTCCACTTGACCACCGACTCGTGGACAAGCGCTTGCGGCCAAGGACGCTACATCTCTTTGACGGCACACTGGGTGAATGTTGTGGAAGCGGGGACGGGGTCGCAAACAGGGACGGCCTACATACCACCCCCGCCCAAGATTGCCAGCACGGGTTCTGATAGACCCCCCTCCTCTTCCTCCTCCTCCTCCTCCTCTGCCTTAACATCGCCCTCAGCCCCTAGCTGGAAGCGTTGCAGCACTGGCGCGGGGAGACGTCAGCAGGCGGTGCTTAAGCTCATCAGCTTGGGCGACAGGAAGCACAGAGCCGCAGAGGTGAGGCACGCCATATTGCAGCAGACAGAGATGTGGCTGTCGCCGCTGCAGCTAGGACCAGGCATGGTCGTGTGCGATAACGGCCGTAACCTGGTGGCGGCTCTGGAGCTTGCAGAACTCAATCACGTACCATGCCTGGCCCACGTTTTTAATTTGGTAGTTCAAAAGTTTCTAAAGACTTACCCCAACCTGGCAGAGCTACTGGTGAGAGTGCGGCGCTTGTGCGCTCACTTTCGGAAGTCAACTGTAGCTGCTGCTAGCTTAAAAAAAATCCAGCAACGCCTCCATTTGCCTCAACATCGGCTGTTGTGCGACCTGCCCACTCGCTGGAATTCCACCTATTGCATGTTGGCCAGGGTGTGTGAGCAGCAGAGAGCATTGATGGAGTACCAGATGATGCATCCACGCGTGCATCCAACTCAGCTCCCTCAGTTTGCCAACCACGAGTGGCCATGGATGGCAGACATATGCGATGTATTGCGTATCTTTGAGGAGTCCACTAAGAAGGTCAGCAGCGAGGACGCTATAGTGAGCGTAACCATCCCGCTCCTATGCGTCCTTAAAGAATCGCTCATCGCAATAAGGGAGAACGCATTGCACACAGAGGAGACGGGGGTAGGAGGAGACGCAACGCAGGTAGACAGTCAGACCACACTTTTGTCTGCTGCTCGGTGGCAGTTGCAGGAGGAGGAGGATGAGGAGGAGGAGGGCAACGTGGAGGTGGCTGTGGAAGAGGATGCTGGCGGCGAGGGTAGCAGTCAGGCTGTGTGCGTCCCATTGGTTCAGCGCGGATGGGGCGGAGAGGAGGAGGAAGAGGAGGAAATGGAAAATGATCCTTCTGGTGGGGGCAGTGAGGTCATGCCTACTCAGAGTCTGGCACACATGGCTGACTTCATGCTGGGCTGCTTTTCCCGGGACATACGTGTTGTCCGGATATTGGAGAACAAACTATACTGGGTCTTCGCACTCCTGGACCCCCGGTATAAAGATAACTTCTCCTCTTTTATTCCGGTAGAGGAGAGGACGAATCGATTACTGGAATACCAGAGGGAACTCTTGCAGAACATGATGCAGATTTTCCCACCCAGCATCGCTGGCGGCAGAGAGGAGAGTGTCTCCCAGAGTCTGACAACATCGATCAGGCCCACAGCCACCAGGGGAACACTCTCCAAGGTGTGGGACACGTTCATGTCACCCCCTCGTGCAACTTCCATCACTGCGGGGCCCGCTATCAGCAGGAGGGACAAGTATCGGCGGATGTTGCGGGACTACCTGGCAGACCACACCCCTGTCCTCCCCGATCCCTCGGCGACCTACACTTACTGGGTCTCCAAGTTGGACACGTGGCTGGAACTGTCCCTGTACACCTTGGAGGTGCTTGCCTGCCCTGCCGCCAGCGTGCTATCAGAAAGGGTGTTCAGCGCAGCCGGGGGCATTATAACCGATAAGCGCAGCCGCCTGTCAACCGACAGTGCCGACAGGCTGACGCTAATCAAAATGAACAGCAAGTGGATTGACCCGGACTTTGCTTGTACAACAGTGGAAAGCAGCCAAGAGTGAAGTGCCATCTGAATGAAGTGCCATTTCCTCCTACTCCTCCTCCTCCTCCTCCTTAACCGCCGTAGAATTGCTGTATTAATAAAAAAAAATTATGGCTCACCTCTTGGGCTTAATACAATAAATTTTTAAGAGGTCTCAGCTCTTGGGCCTCCACACAATTTTTAAAAGGTCTCAGCTCTTGGGCCTCCACACAATTTTTAAAAGGTCTCAGCTCTTGGGACTCCACACAATTTTTAAAAGGTCTCAGCTCTTGGGCCTCCACACAATTTTTAAAAGGTCTCAGCTCTTGGGCCTCCACACAATTTTTAAAAGGTCTCAGCTCTTGGGCCTCCACACAATTTTTAAAAGGTCTCAGCTCTTGGGCCTCCACACAATTTTTAAAAGGTCTCAGCTCTTGGGACTCCACACAATGTTTGAGAGGTCTCAGCTCTTGGGCCTCCACACAATTTTTAAGAAGTCTCAGCTCGTGGGACTCCACACAATGTTTGAGAGGTCTCAGCTCTTGGGCCTCCACACAATTTTTAAAAGGTCTCAGCTCTTGGGCCTCCACACAATTTTTAAAAGGTCTCAGCTCTTGGGCCTCCACACAATTTTTAAGAGGTCTCAGCTCTTGGGCCTCCACACAATTTTTAAGAGGTCTCAGCTCTTGGGACTCCACACAATGTTTGAGAGGTCTCAGCTCTTGGGCCTCCACACAATTTTTAAAAGGTCTCAGCTCTTGGGCCTCCACACAATTTTTAAAAGGTCTCAGCTCTTGGGCCTCCACACAATTTTTAAAAGGTCTCAGCTCTTGGGCCTCCACACAATTTTTAAGAGGTCTCAGCTCTTGGGCCTCCACACAATTTTTAAGAGGTCTCAGCTCTTGGGACTCCACACAATGTTTGAGAGGTCTCAGCTCTTGGGCCTCCACACAATTTTTAAAAGGTCTCAGCTCTTGGGCCTCCACACAATTTTTAAAAGGTCTCAGCTCTTGGGCCTCCACACAATTTTTAAAAGGTCTCAGCTCTTGGGCCTCCACACAATTTTTAAAAGGTCTCAGCTCTTGGGCCTCCACACAATTTTTAAGAGGTCTCAGCTCTTGGGCCTCCACACAATTTTTAAAAGGTCTCAACTCTTGGGCCTCCACACAATTTTTAAAAGGTCTCAGCTCTTGGGCCTCCACACAATTTTTAAAAGGTCTCAGCTCTTGGGCCTCCACACAATTTTTAAAAGGTCTCAGCTCTTGGGCCTCCACACAATTTTTAAAAGGTCTCAGCTCTTGGGACTCCACACAATTTTTAAAAGGTCTCAGCTCTTGGGCCTCCACACAATTTTTAAAAGGTCTCAGCTCTTGGGCCTCCACACAATTTTTAAAAGGTCTCAGCTCTTGGGCCTCCACACAATTTTTAAAAGGTCTCAGCTCTTGGGCCTCCACACAATTTTTAAAAGGTCTCAGCTCTTGGGACTCCACACAATGTTTGAGAGGTCTCAGCTCTTGGGCCTCCACACAATTTTTAAGAGGTCTCAGCTCGTGGGACTCCACACAATGTTTGAGAGGTCTCAGCTCTTGGGCCTCCACACAATTTTTAAAAGGTCTCAGCTCTTGGGCCTCCACACAATTTTTAAAAGGTCTCAGCTCTTGGGCCTCCACACAATTTTTAAGAGGTCTCAGCTCTTGGGCCTCCACACAATTTTTAAGAGGTCTCAGCTCTTGGGACTCCACACAATTTTTAAAAGGTCTCAGCTCTTGGGCCTCCACACAATTTTTAAAAGGTCTCAGCTCTTGGGCCTCCACACAATTTTTAAAAGGTCTCAGCTCTTGGGCCTCCACACAATTTTTAAAAGGTCTCAGCTCTTGGGCCTCCACACAATTTTTAAGAGGTCTCAGCTCTAAGCTTCCCTTACTGCTGGGGTGACACAATGTAACAAACCTCCTCCTTTAAGCTTCCCTGACTGCTGGGGTGACACACTGTAACAAACCTCCTCCTGTAAGCTTCCCTGACTGCTGGGGTGACACACTGTAACAAACCTCCTCCTGTAAGCTTCCCTTACTGCTGGGGTAACACACTGTAACAAACCTCCTCCTTTAAGCTTCCCTTACTGCTGGGGTGACACAATGACACAAGAGGACATGTCTGACCACATCTCTCACACACACACACACACACACACAATGACAATTAGGGGGGGGGTCTATTTATTTTCCCCCTTGCCTATGTCATCTGTGGTTGTCATTAGGCAACGTGATTTTAAGGGGTGCAGAATTTTGTTCTTCTTTTTTGTACAGTTTGGCTTGGGGTCCATGGCAATGTAGAGGAAAGAAGGTTTCCTTGTCTTGTCTCACTTTACGTAGAAGTTATATTGTGTTTGGAGTGTATTGTTGAGTGGCTGTGATAGTGGCGTAATAGTGCGACTTGGGCGCGTTATATGCACCCAGACATGCTTCCCCTGCTGTCCCAGTTGCATTCCAGCAGTGTTGGCATCATTTTCTGATGTTTCAGGGTGGACTTGGTGACCTCCAAGTGGTCGAATTGAGATTTCCAAGTGGCGAGCATTTTTTTCCCATAGACTATAATGGGATTCGATATTCGGTCGAGTAGTCGAGTAACGCGGTCTATTCGAAACGAAATTCGAAATTTCGAATATTTCACTACTCGCTCATCTCTAATCCTGATCTGGGTGGTGGACAATGTTCCCTGCATATCAGTGGTATTCACTCCGGTTGAGGTCCCTCTGCAACAGGATGTGCTAATCCTTGTGTCACTTTGAGGTCCAACCAGTGTGGATCTGTGTGTGCCCCGTCACTATCACAAGCTCTCGGCCCTTGTTTCCCTGTCCCAGGATTCTCTGGCCGTGGTCATGATGATTTAGTAATGTTATGGCAGAACATTCTGTTCTGTATGTCTTTTCTCCATTCCCCCTGCAGGCAGGGTTCTGCGCAAAATTGCTCTGGATGGGGGGACCAGTGATTCTGGTGGCCCCCGGGTGGCCTAGTGGAGTGTGGTTCGCAGACGTGGTACTGAGGACAGTAGATCTGTACCTTCTGCCAGGAGTGCCAGCTCTGCTCACTCGGGGCCCCTTTAGGTCACCCCGATCTACAGACTCTGGCCTAGACGGCTGACTGCTGAAACATCCATCTTGATGGAGACAGGCTTATCTGTCTCGGTGATTGAGACTATGGGAAGTCTAGGAGCAAGCTTCTTCTTCTTCTTCTTCCATCTATTATAGGGTATGGCGTACCCATATTGATTGGTGTGAGTCTCGGTCTCTTCCCTGTCGGGCGTTCTCTGTTCTCAGGGTTCTAGAGTTATTACAGCATGGGTTGGAGTTGGAATTCTCCAACTCAGTACTTTGAAGGGTCAGGTTCTGCCCTGTCCGCCTTCCTGCAGAAGTCTTTTGCTCAGTTTCCTTGGTTAAGACTTCTTTCAGGGGGTTACTCATGTGCGTCCCCCGCGTAATCCTATGGTCCCTGATGGGTTTTGAATTTGATTCTGTCTGTCTTGCGGGGTGTTCCCTTTGGACCTTGTCAGGATGCTGTCTGGCTGTTCTTGCCCTCAAGGTTGTCCTTCTGGTGGCTGTTATTTCAGTCAGACGTGTGTCTGAGCAGGCGGCTCTGTCTATCTAGCCCCCGTTCTTTGGGATACACCAGAATATGGTGGTGTTCCGCTTAAGCCGGACTTTCTGCTAAGGTGGTGTCTTATGTTCATTGATTCAAGATTTTGTTCTTCCTTCTGTGCCTTATTCCTAGCAAGCTGAGGAAAGGGTTCTGCATTCCTTGAACAGGTGTTGGAAGTGTTTCCTTGGTAGTCACTGTGCCCTTTAGGAGAACTGATGCTCCTTTGGGTTTACAGCCAACTCCATCCTGTATGTGCCCGATCTCGTCTGTTCTTGGGGGGTTAGGCGACCTTGGGCCTGGTCATTACTTGGATGGGATGGTTCCTTCTGGTCCTAAGAAAGGTTTTCGGCTTCTGCCAAGGCTACTGTTGGCGTTTGGACTTGTCAGGCTGTTACTCAGGCCTATTCCACTGAGGGGAAGAATCTTCTTACTCGCTTCTTTTCTTATTCTACTCGTGCCTTTGGTGCCCTTTGGGCTTTTCAGCACCAGGCTTTTGTTGAACAAGTTTGCTAGACCGCTACTTGGTCTTCTATTCTTACCTTTTCAATAGTTTTATAAGGTTGACGTTAGAGCCTCAGCTCATGCTGCTCTTGGCCGCAAGGTATTGCAGGTGACAGTGCTTTAAACTGTCTGCTGTTGCCTTTTTTGTTGGGGATCCCACCCTACTTTATGGATACTGCTATTGAATGTCCCAAGTGTAAGTATTATATCTGGAGCAGGACGTACTCTATACTTAGAATAATACAATTCTGTGAAATGCTCACCTGTAGAATTGGTATTATACGTATACAGTACGTCCTGCTCCACCCCACCCTGGTTTTTGCATTATTCTGGATCCCCTGTATGGTGATTTTTATTATTGTTATCATTACCAGTTGTTTTTTGGTGGTTAAATTCTCCCGGCTTCTTGTTCAGTGCTTTTCAATGCTGGGGATTTGTGGGAGGTCCCTCGGTATATGAAGGGCCGGGAGGAGCCTGTTTTTGCATGTCTGCAGTGCACAGCGCCATCTGGCAGAGGATAACCCAAGTGTAAGTATTATATCTGGAGCAGGACATACGTATAATACCAATTCTACAGGTGAGTATTTCACAGAATTGTATTTTTTTGGGGCCATGAAATTCCTTGTAACGCAAACATTTTTGCGCATCTGAGTGCACTAGCATGACCTTCAAACCATAGTTAAAGTTAATATTAACACATTAGTTATTAGATTGTGAAACCTATTTCTGTAGTCAATTTTATGACACATTCACATATCTATATATAAAGAGGTCTTAATGTATGAGTTACTATCTCTGTAACTACGTACCAAACACAAATTAGGCAAGATAAACAAAAATTTTTATTAAATACATTTTAGCGTGTGTGTATGGAGCGGCTGACCTTGTTATGTTTACGCTATTTTAACCTTTGCGTATCCTAGTGATTTCATAGGCGTATGTTAGCGTATTGTTAATGCGAGGAGTGTCAGATTTTTAGCTTTCACTTTCGTTTTTGCTACTTCCGGTTTCCCACCTGCGAGGATCCATCATGCGACCCAGACGCCCTGCCAGACCTCTCCCCAGCTATTCCTCAGATTCTGAACCCCCCCACCCCTCCCTCCCCCTGTTCCCCCTGGCCATTCAACATCCCCTGCTGGGGAGCAGGGCAGTATGGAGCCTCAGCTTGTTGTTTGTCTGTTCTAGGTTGAATCAGTGCTGTGTTAAATATCCTGTGCCATCACTATCTGTTTTTCAGGGCACCATAGAGCCGGCACCTCCAGCAGCTTTGCAGCAGAGCTTGCAATCGGGCATAGTCGTGGTAAGTGTTATGGATTCTCATTCACATGGTGTATGTAATGAAATTAGAAAATACATACACATGTTTTATGCTACACAGCATTATATTGTGTTTTAATTTCAGCCACTTCTGTAACACAACTCCAGTTCAATACAAATGCAAGCAAGCACAAATAGAATTCTTAGTGATTACAGCATGATGCTGCATTGCAAATGTGTTAGCAAATGTGCACTTTGTTTTGCTACCACATGTGCAAGACTAAACTATAAATATGTTAATGTCAATTTAAATTCTGTAATTTGCATTGCACTGGCAATGTGTAGCAAAAATGTCTGGAAAAAACGGACAATGGTATTGAGTGGTCCATGTGGCCTACTTAAATTATACAGCTGACCTCATGAACCACTAAATACCATGCTAATTTCTCCTAAACATGTGTAAAACCTTGTTTGCGTGATTTATATCAGACCAAAAACAGGTGGATGTGGAAGAATAATATTCATGGACCAAGCTTATGACGTTTTCTGTTGTGTTTTTGTCTTCACAGATGTTTCCACATGGACGGACCCCGTCACCATACTCCCCACCCAAGCTCCAGGAACTCCCAGCAGCATGGTCCCTAGCCACAGCTGCGATGGTGAGTACAATTCCTTGTTTGGCAAACATATGTCTTGAGAAATGAACACGCATAAGGTTTAATGTCATTATGGGGTTAAGTAGCAGACATGTAGATGACATTTGTCCGAGCCACAATCAGAACTGCATGTATGCATGCTAGATTGTTGCCTCCCCTTTGTTTAAACGTAAACACATAATACATTCGGCCTGTGAGTGTGTTTGTTCATTAACAAACTCCTTCAATAGTAAGTTTGATAGCTATAATTGTAATAGCAGAAGGATTTGTTTAGTTAGTACTATGGACATGAATACTTTAGGAAAACAGGAAATACACTGTCCCAAATCTTAGGTAGGCCTTCAATTCAGAAAACAGGTAATGTAAACATATAGGGTAGGGAGGAAACTCGCACATGGAAGGCCAAAAACCTAAAGCAATGTAACCATATATTTAAACAGTTTAGCATAATGTCAAATATGTTGCAACTTAATGAGTTTCAACTATTAAATTTAAAAAAATTGCTTACGTTTTGATCCATTTACAAACAATAATGACCTTTTTTCTCACTACAGCTTGCAATAATGAGCATTGCAGACTGTGGCAGTACGTCCGTCGGACCCGATATCTGCTGCTGGGAAAGAAAAAACAGCCGTAGGGTGGGGGGTATGGTGTTTTCCGCTATGCGGAATTAGGTATTGGCCATGTTGGCCTTTTCTTTTTAAATAATTACAATTTTAATCTTTTTTACCTTTAATTGTGTTGTGACCTTGAAACCATCGTTAAAGTTAACATTAACCCATTAGTTATTAGATTGTGAAACACATTGTTCCCCCTTGAAGCATTCTAATGTATCCCAAATTATTACTGTTGTAATTTTAACAACACATTCACATATATAGATATAGAGAGGTCTTAAGGTATGGGTTACTATCTCTGTAATTAGGTACCAAACACAAATTAGTCGAGATATACAAAAATGTATTAAATTAAATAAAGTCAAACCAAATTAGAACATCATTTGATTTGACAAAAATAAAAAATTCTCCGAACTCTCCGCCATGGAGCAGAAAGTCTGGCCAGAGCAATGACACGACAAGAAGTGCAAAAATATCTTATATTCAGAAAAAGGGACAAAAACAAGCTAACTAACAAAGATAACAAACAAGGGAAAACTGGAGCCCCAAGGTGCTGGCGCACTCACCTGAAGGCATAAGCAGATGATAACTCAGGGACAGATACAGAAACAGATTCCGGTTCCAAAAGCTACAAACATCACCAATGCAAACGACAAGCAAACAAAATCCTGCTGCACCAGGTGGAGGGCCGAACTTCCTTAAATAGCCCACACACCAGGTGCAGCAGAGGATGGGGAGAAAGCTTCCAGGGCTCTGCTGACACCCGCTGGTGGCTGATGGAACTGCAGGTAGGGTGAGCCGCCAGAGCTCTGGCGAAACCCGCTGGTGGCAAATGGAACTGCAGATGGGGTCTGCAGCCAGAGCTCTGGTGACACCAGCTGGTGGCTACCGATACCACAGATGGGGTAACATTACCCCCTCTTTCAGGAGCGGGCTCCTGAACGCTCCTCTGAGCAAAACTAAAATTATTGAGCAAGACCAAACAGTAAAAGCTCAAGTCCATGGAAAGAAAAATGTCCAAAATATGGATATTAATCCCACCTCCGGCATCCACTGTGGAGCCAGAGTCCATAGGGGTAGGGATCCAAATGGTTTTCCAGGTTTCACCGGGCCCGGGTGCGGATCCAAGACAGGGCCCGGGTGCGGATCCAAGGCAGGGCCCGGGCGCGCATCCAAGGCAGGGCCCGGGTGCGCATCCAAGGCAGGGCCGGGTGACGGCTGGTAGCAGAGCCCAGGTGACGGCTGGTAGCAGAGCCCGGGTGACGGCTGGTAGCAGAGCCCAGGTGACGGCTGGTAGCAGAGCCCGGGTGACGGCTGGTAGCAGAGCCTGGGTGATGGCTGGTAGCAGAGCCCAGGTGTGGATTCAAGACAGGGCCCGGGGCCAAGGCAGAGCCCGGGTTTAAAGCACGGTAGCAGAGCCCGCGTGCCGGCTGGTAGCAAAGCCCGAGTGCAGACCCAAAGCCAGGGGGTCCTGAAGCTGGTTGGAGGCAGGACCCAGCTGCAGGCTTGCTGTGGGACCCGGCTGCAGGCTCGCTGTGGGACCCGGCTGCAGGCTCGCTGTGGGACCCGGCTGCAGGCTCGCTGTGGGACCCGGCTGCAGGCTCGCTGTGGGACCCGGCTGCAGGCTCGCTGTGGGACCCGGCTGCAGGCTCGCTGTGGGACCCGGCTGCAGGCTCGCTGAGGGACCCGGCTGCAGGCTCGCTGAGGAACCCGGCTGCAGCCTCGCTGAGGGACCCGGCTGCAGGCTTGCTGAGGGACAGAGACAAGGTAGATTTTAGGAGATATTCAGTGGCGGCTGACTCGCGGTGAGGCCCAGCGGCGGCTGACTCGCGGTGAGGCCCAGCGGCGGCTGACTCGCGGTGGGGCCCAGCTGCGGCTGACTCAACCATGGGACGCTCTGGAGACAGGCTGGCATCGACCATGGGACGCTCTGGAAACAGGCTGGCATCGACCATGGGACGCTCTGGAGACAGGCTGGCATTGACCATGGGACGCTCTGGAGACAGGCTGGCATCGACCTCACAATCCTCATCCAAAAAATCAGTCCATTCATCATCAGAATCGATGGCATAGATCAGGATCATCATCAGATTCTTCATAGAACCAGGAATCAGGGTCCTGGCTTCCAGCAGTAGGCACAGGTTGGCCCCATGAGGAAATAGCTGACCCATGAGTCATGGCCCCAGGTGAAGCACACAGCACCTCAGAGTAACCCATAGACCCTACAGATCTATCTAAGGGGAGAGGAGCTGGGGGAATCTGATCAGGGACACAGGGTTTAATTGAACAGGTCTGCTTAACCTGAGGCAAAGGAGAATTAATATTGAAAGCAACTTCCACCAGGATCTTAATGAGGGGTTGCGCAACAGGGAAATCAAAATCCCCTTGATCAATCAGAGAATGAATATAGTTTATCATGTCTAGGCACATGGGTTTGGAACAATGCATGCACAGTATCAGCATGGCTTTCTGTTAATGTCAGCAACTTTCTGATCACTGCAGGATCCATTATAGGGGCTAGGAATGGAGAGCAATAGCTAGAGGGACTACAGGTCCCAGGATGCGCAATGCTCTGGCCAGGTGGGTTTTGGGTGGGCAGCAGGATTATGTCAGGCCGGAGAGTTCTCTAATACGAACTCTCCGCCATGGAGCAGAAAGTCTGGCCAGAGCAATGACACGACAAGAAGTCAGGGGGGTTTATTAAATCAAAAGGAACATAACAAAAATATCTTATATTCAGAAAAAGGGACAAAAACAAGCTAACTAACAAAGATAACAAACAAGGGAAAACTGGAGCCCCAAGGTGCTGGCGCACTTATCTGAAGGCATAAGCAGATGATAACTCAGGGACAGATACAGAAACAGATTCCGGTTCCAAAAGCTACAAACATCACCAATGCAAACAACAAGCAAACAAAATCCTGCTGCACCAGGTGGAGGGCCGATCTTCCTTAAATAGCCCACACACCAGGTGCAGCAGATGATGGGGAGAGAGCATCCAGGGCTCTGCTGAAACCCGCTGGTGGCTGATGGAACTGCAGGTAGGGTGAGCCGCCAGAGCTCTGGTGACACCCACTGGTGGCAAATGGAACTGCAGATGGGGTCTGCAGCCAGAGCTCTGGTGACACCAGCTGGTGGCTACCGGTACCACAGATGGGGTAATTGAGCCCAGCCACCAGCCGGGCATCAGCCGAACCCGGAGTTCTAACAATGGTTATATTAACATGTACCGTTGGTGCTACCTCTGTAGCCTGACCACATGGGACTTGTGAGGAGGGCACATCCTGGGTTGGCGCCAAGGATTCCCGCTAAGATCAAAGTATGTTGTATGTTACATGGGTTTACCTGAGTGTCCCAAAAACATGTAAACGTTGCTCAATGATAACCAATTCATCAATGGTAGCTGAGTGTGCTCCTCAAATAGTACAGGTGTCTGGCTGCCACAAAGGGGCAAATCATCATCATCCGAGAGTGGCGGCAACATCACATATGCTAAAGAGAAAAGGTGTGTTATTTGTTTTGTTGTTGGTATTGTATGTCGACTTTGTCGAACCAGTATGGAGTCAATACCTGTAAAATGTTACCCATTGGCCAATATACACACCCTTTACATTTAGTATATTTTAGGAAGAAAGATCTCTGTTAAACAAACAAGGTAAACTCATTGAGTTTCCACAGATCATAATCACATATCTAAAAACACACATATCCGCCACATCAGAGATGGCCATCACTAGAGCTTTGCCCTAAAAAAACATGGTTCATACCAAATGTCAAGACACACAGTGTCAAAACAACATCCTTACGTTAACAAATTCAAACACATTCTTACCCTCATCCCTAGCAGCCGCACCCTTTCAGGACCAGCACTTCCTGTATTCGGGCCTAACAACATAACGCATAATTGGTATTACTTTATTTTTCAATATTTTTTTTATTTTATTTAACCAGAAAAGTGAGCGATACAGACACGGCCTTCAGCGGACCAAATATAGTACAGAAGCCATCCCACGCAGGGGAGACCATTATAGCTAAGCATACAAAGTTACAGCATTTTGTTGCGGTAGGAGAGAATTCAGCTCAACGAAGCTATCCAATATGTATAACAGTACTACTACAACAGATTTGTAATGTCAATAAACTATTAACTGACCAGCGTCTGTCTGCATTAAGTCTTTGTTCTCGCCCCCCCATGTCGGGGAAGCCTCACTAGCCTCCGCTCGCCCGCCGCGACCCACCGCCCCCCCGGACTTGCCGCACGCACCCACCTCGGTGGCCCGGGAGAGCAGCGTGGGGCAGGCCACCGCACGCCCACGAAGGGGTCATGGAACAAAGGGAGAAAGGACAGGGGAAGGGGAGGAAAGAACACAATAATGTGGAAGGGTAGGCTAGGTTGGGGAGGGAGAACAGGGGAAGAAGTAAGGGGGGGGGGACCTCGCAAACCAGCCCGCCTCCATCAACTAACTTAGCATGCCCGCTGGCGCATCGGGCCAGGCATGTTGTATCCATGGATCCCAAGTGGACAGGAACTTGTCCTGGGCGTCGGCCAGTATACTTGAAAGCCTCTCATTAATTAGAAATCCGTTCATCCTGGCCGACACCTCCGAGAATGGTGTAATCTGTTTTTTCCACCCTCTGGCGATAGTTTGCTTAGCCGCCAGGAGCAGGTATTTGAATAGCTTATGCTGCTTACGGGTGAGCTCTGGGGGTTTGCAATGGAGGAGGGCCACCCAGGGGTCTCTTTTAATTGTTGTTCGAAATATTTTGCCAGCTATCTTATAAACTTGTGCCCAAAAACGGGTCAGCATAGGACATGTCCACCAAATATGGAGGAAAGTGCCCTCTGTATTACAACCCCTAAAACAGGTATTTGCTTGTCCCGGAAACATTCTACCAAGGCGGCTTGGTACCAAGTACCATCTGTATAGGACTTTGTAGGCCGTTTCGGTTGTCAGGACATTTATAGAGCATGAGGAAGCAGTTTTCCAAATATCCGACCACCCCCTCCCCAGGTTGCACGGGCCCAAGTCATGTTCCCACCTCTCAACGTGTGTGTGTGTGCCTTCCCCTATAGCATTTAATGTAGAATATAGCGTAGATATCGTCCCTCTACAAAATGGCTCCTCTCCGCAGGCTCTCTCAAAGGGGGTACATTTCCGAAAGGGTAGTGTCCGTCTAATCAAGGGGGACAACCAGTGTTTTAACTGCATATACTGAAACAGGACCCCCTGGGGAGCATCGTACCTATCTTTCAAGGTTCTAAAGGATATAAGGCCATCCTCCGAGAGGAGATCCCGCACCCTGAGCAAGCCGTGGTCCACCTACCATTTAAAGGACGGTCTATTGTCTAGGCCCGGGGGAAACGCCGGATTGCCCCAGAGGTGTACCAGGGGAGCATGGGGGGATATCAAGGAGGCAGAGTATTTCACTGAGTATTTCACCCATACCGAGAGAGAATGTCTCATCAGAGGGCTAAGCGTCTTGGGTCTGGCTGCTGGGTCCATCCAGAGGAGACCATCTATAGGGGTCGGGGAGGCGCTCGGGAGCTCCAGAAAGGTCCAAAGGGGGGGCTTCGATAGGGAGTGCATTGGAATCAATTGAGATATCTGAGCAGCTTTATAATACATGCTAACATTGGGGACCCCAAGCCCTCCTGATGACCTGTGGCTAAGCAATGTACGTCTAGGTACTCGCGGGCGTTTCCCGGCCCAGACGAAGGCTAAGATCCTTTTCTGCATTGCACGCAGCCTAAAGGGGGGGATCGAGACCGGCAGCACCCTAAAAAAGTACAGAAGCTTAGGGAGAATGGACATATTCACTGCATTGACGCGGCCCAACCAGGAAATTGGATACGGCATCCAGGTCTCAAGCAACCGCGCCAGGGACCTAAATAAGGATGGATAATTGGCCCCATAGAGATCCTCATACCTCCCTGGGATCCGGACCCCCAGGTATGGGAGCGGCTCCGTTGACCATTTGAAGGGGAAGTTCGATTTAATGTGAGCCACCAACTCGGGTGCCAGGGACACGTTTAGCGCTTAAGATTTGTCCCTATTAATAGCCAGACCGGATATGCGGGCAAAGTGATCTAGCGTTTGAAATAAGTTTAGAAGGGATGTAATTGGTTGTGTGACCGCCAACATGGCGTCGTCAGCAAAAAAGAGAGCCTTGTGCTGAACTCCCGCGACCTCCAGCCCCTTAATGCTCTGGTTCTGTCGAAGCGCTATACCCAGGGGCTCTAGAGCCATTATAAAGAGGATTGGGGAAAGGGGGCACCCCTGCCTGGTACCTCTAAAAATGTGGAAGGACTCCGAGTTAAACCCCATGTAGCGTACTCGCGCCGACGGGGCATTATAGAGAGCTCTAATCCAATCCAGAAAACGCTGCCCGAAACCCCACCTCTGTAAGACCCAGAGCAGGTAATCCCAAGAAATGGTATCAAAGGCCTTCTGGATATCTAGGGACAACAGGAAAGCCGGGATTTGCCTTGTCCTGGCGTGGTGAATCAGGTGGACCACCCTCCTAATATTATCTCCGGCTTGCCGGGACGGAACGAAGCCCACCTGATCCCTATGTATGATCCCCTCCAGGAATGTGTTCAATCTGCCCGCCAGCACTTTAGCCAACAGCTTCACGTCAGTGTTGATTAAGGAGATCGGCCTATAATTTGAAGCTAGCAAACCGTCCTTATCGGGTTTGGGCACCATACAGATGTCCGCCAGCAAAGCGCTCAGACCCATAGATGATGTCGCACACATAGCGTTAAAGAGGTTGGCCAAGTGGGGGGCCAGGAGGGGAGCAAACTTCTTATAATAGAGGCCACCAAACCCGTCTGGCCCTGGGGTTTTTGAGGTCTTAGTAGTTTTAATGGCCAGGAGAATCTCCTGGGGGGTAATGGGGGAGTCCATCAGGTCCAAACAATCCTGAGCGATAGGCGGTAACTCGACGTGCTCGAAGAATTTCTCGAAATCGGCATTGCCAACTCTCGGGGAGGCCGAGTACAAATTTGAAAGAAAATCACGGAAAACCCCCACAATCTTGTCCGGGTTAGCCGTGATTCAGCCCTGTGCTAGTTTAAGCTTTATCGGCTGCCGGCGTTCCAGTTCGGCTGCACGCAGCTTCCGGGCCATCATAGTGTCGGGCTTATTGCCCCTTGCATAAAACTTTTGTTTGGCCCAACGGATGTTCCTAACAGATGGGGTTTTCTTCCAAAGCAACTCGGCTTGTTCAAAGCGCGACGTCAGGTCCTTCAGACGCTGCTGCCGCTCCTGTTTCCTACAGGAAGCTATACCTATGATGTTACCCCGCATAACCACTTTTTGAGCCTCCCAAAGTGTAATCGGGGAGCGGACAGATCCTAAATTCAATGCAAAATAGTCTTTAAGGGCCTCATGGATCCTTGAGCAGGTTTCTTGGGAACACAAGAGGGAATCATTAAGCCTCCAGTTAAAAGATCTTCCAGCTGGGGCCAGGAGATCAGCTACCGCCATCACCGGGCTATGGTCTGACCAGGTCGAGCTATATATCCTGGAGTTGACCATAGCTGGGAGGAGAGATTGGGGGACAAAAATGTGATCGATCCTGCAAAAGGAGCCATGGGGGTTAGAGTAGAACGTGAAGTCCCTTGTGGTGGGGTTCCTCTCCCTCCAAACATCACACAGGCCCAAAGTGTCTAAAAGTTCCCTAAACGCAGCGGCCTGGGGGTCTGGTTCCTCCCTCGTGCCCACCCCCGGCCCCGTCCGGTGCCTATCTGCCTTAGGGTCTAGTACCATGTTTGAGTCTCCACCCATTAGCAAGATTCCTTAAGTGTTATTTCGGATGACCGTCAATAAGTGCTTAAAGAAGCGTGTTTGAAAAGAGTTGGGCGCATAGTACGTGACCAGAGTTAGATCAACATCGTAGAGGGACCCCTGTAGTAAGACATATCTACCGGTTGGGTCTATGATTTCCTTGGAGCAGATGAAAGGGAGGTTTTTCCTAAAGGCCACCAGGACCCCCCTTTTCTTTTCCCCAGCGCAAGCCATATAAGACACAGGGTAGTGGTGGCTTAGGTAGCTTGGTCTAGAGTGGGTCGAGAACCTGGTTTCCTGGAGGAACAATATATCCGCCTTACATGATTTGTAAAAGTGAAATGCTTTGTTCTTTTTAACAGGGCTATTAAAACCCTGGACATTATGAGAGATTAGTTTAACCGTCAGTCCCACCATTGGGTCTAATTTTCACATGGGCAGACGAAGGAGGCAGGCTGGATGCGAGGGGGTAAGGGGGGAGAGGGCCGGAAGATGGGGGGAGGGAAGGAAGGGGAAAAAAAGAACAACATACAAAAGGAAACAACATTTCAAACCATATACACATAGCAAAAGACAATAAGGACCTAAGTCCAACAAGACCCTCTGGGTCAGGTAAGACCCAAAGGATTCCTGCCGAGGCAGGAAGTCGTCCAGGCACTGGGGGCAAAGGCATCCCAGTCCGGGACAACTCGTACGGTGTGGGGGGTGATACTCGGAGGCACAGGCCACAACCCCAATGTAGAGGAATAGAAAACAGCAACCAGATAGGGAACAGTAAATGTTAGTGATTTGACTCGGCAAAGGAGGGGGGAGAAATCTGCCCCCTCCCTACCCGTCCATCCGGCCCAAGCCGGAGGGGGAACAGCCACGCCACTCGACGAGTCACTGCATATCATCGCAGGCCATCCCGGGTACAGGACCCTAGAGCCGCTGCACCTCGAGGGCCTAAGGCGGGCACTCATTCCCCATCAAGCGGGCGGGAGGACCCCCATTTTACGCCACCGTAAGAGAACAACCTAGATGAAAACACAGTGTTAAGCCCGTCTTCATTAACATGTAACAATATAAGGCTAACTGATTAACTCATGTATGCATAAGTAACACAGGAGGGGGAGGAAAAGGCGGGATCCAGGGAAATAGGGTTATGAAACCCACGCTCAGCCAAGAGGGCTCACCCAAAATCGGGCACCAGAGCGCGGTTCACCAACTCCGACCCGTTCCGACCCCGAAAGGCCTCAACCCAGGTCCGAGTCGGGGCACGGCGGTCGGCCAACTCCCCGGTCCCTTCTCCTCCGCGAGCGAACCTTCTCCCAAATGGGCCGCAATGGCTAATGCTGGGGCTGGGACCCCCGTTGGGCTTCCCGATCTGGTGTAGCCACAGGCGGGTCTCTCGAGGGTATGCCAAGCTCCCGGATGAGATTCTGGAGCTCGCCAAGGGAGCCTGCAGCGCATTGCCGGCCCGCATGGGAGAACATAAGCCTAAAAGGGAACCCCCAGCGGTACCTGATACCATGCGACTTCAAGATCTCTAGTCCCGGTTTCATCTCCCGTCGCCGCTGGAGCATCTGGGGAGCAACATCTGGGAATATCTGGTAGGCATGGTTCTGAAAGGAAAGGTTAGCTGCTGCCCTGGAAGCTTCTAGGATAGCCTTCTTTGTACGATAGAACGTAGGTCTGATGACAATGTCCCTGGGGCGACCGTCCGATCTTTTAGGGCCTAAGGCCCTGTGGGCTCTGTCCAGTTCCAGGCGCTCGGCTGGCATAGAAGGGAGCAGTTCTTGAAGTAACGCTGTGACCGTAGCGGGAACATCCTCCATGGACTCTGGGAGGCCCCGGATCCGGACATTTTCTCTCCTGGATCTGTTTTCAAAGTCCTCCAGCTTTTGTTGAAGTAAGGTCACCTCTCCTCGCACTGTTGCGGCAGCCGACTCACCGGCGTCCAGGGCCGTCACTATTTCATCCACTCTTTCCTCCAACGTGTTGGTCCGGTCGCCCAGATCTCTGATGTCGCTGGCGAAACTGGTGGAAAGCTGGGATACTGCTGCGGCCAGTTCTTGTTGCAGTAACAGCTTAAATTTGGGCAACAACTGCTCATCCCTGACAATAGAATCAGCTGGGCCGGGGGACCTCTGGGCACTCCGCAGGTCATCCTCCTGGGCGTCCTCCACCATGGGTTGGGAAGAAACGCTGCTGCCCGGCCTGGGGGTCACTTCAAATATCAGGGGGAAGCCCCTGCTGCCAGTAAGGGACAGGGGTGAGCCACCATCCGCATCTCCAGCAGGGCCCGGCGGGCTCAGATGCGGGGGCCCAGCACCTCCAGGGCACCCCCTCGGTTGTATATCAGGCTGTGGGGATCGGGGATCAACTGTAGATGGCAGAGGCTGCGGGCTGTGCTGCGGCCATGAGAGAGGAGGGGGGGGGCTGCGGCGAGGCAATCTGGGGCGCAGCCTGGGGGTGTAGGGGAGCTTGCAGGGGCGGGAAGTCCATACCCGCGTCCCCCCTCCAACCCCCGCCGGTTCCTCGGTCTGGGGGGTGACCCGATGGGCCCGGTGACAGGGCCGTGGTCATCCCCTCCCCGTGCGGCGGGGGTGAACGCTGCAGTGGCGGGGACAGCCGCCTCCCGCTCACGTGGTCGGGGCTGCCCTCCGCTCTTACCTCCTCCTCCGGTTCCTGCACTGCACTCCGCGAGGCTGATGGGGCCCGATCCGACGTGCCCGGCCGACATCCACGCTGCAGGTCCCGGCCGGCGCTCGAGTGATGGGCGGCCTGGGACTGCCTCCTGAGCTCCGCCATGATGTCTGGCTGGCGGGAGCATGTGGTGCTCTTCCTCTCCCCGCCCGTCCTCCTCTCCTTTGTCCGGGCCCTGCTTTTACCCATCAGCGGGCTGAGGTAAGCAGTGGGGGGTGTTTGCTGCTGGGCTGGTGCCTTTCAACGCGGAACGGTGCTGCTGTGGGGTTGTCTCTGTGCTCCAAGGTGTCGAGAGCTAAGAAGAAGCAGCCATCTTCTTCAGCGTCCGGCCACGCCCCCATAATTGGTATTACTTTAAGCTGCCATAGTATTGTTAATGTCACCCAAATCTCAAAACATGTATTTTACTTTTTCCTGGTTTGTTAACTCTGAACTAGTATTCGTTTGCTGCACAAACATAACCAACTATCCAGCTTGGAATGTGAGGTCTCATGTTTTATTTTTTACCTAGTTAAATCTACACATTCTAAAACAAAATACACAAAGGATACAGTGTGCTTTGCAATACACACCAACAGGGTCCTGTAGGCCTGCAACACAGGAAGTGAGGCAGGGACTTGGCCTACAAATGAAAAGCTTGCTTGAGATACATTCCCACATTTAAAGTGGACCAACACCCAGGATTTTGACTATCCTGGGTTTTGGTCCACTTCAGGGGGGCACCCCGATTAGGGGTGCCCCGCTGTGTAAAACCCCCCAGAAACCCCCAAACTCACCTCACCATGCTCCCACGGACAAGCGGCGGACAAGGCAGCGTGTCCGCCGCCGCCTCCCGCGCGCCCCTCTGACAGTGCGCGCGCCCGCGCCGGCCATTCACAAACGGCCGGCGCGGGCGCGTGCACGGCTAGAGGAGTGCGCGGGAGGCGGCGGCGGCCGCTGCCGCCGCCGATCAGGTGAGTTCTTTTGGGGTTTTGGGGGGGTCCCTCACCGCGGGACATCCCGATCTCGGATGTCCCGCGGTGAGGGGGGTGATCGGCCCGGGAATCTTATAGATTCCCGGGCCGATCACCCATGGGTGACGGTCCACTTTAAATTACTTTACCAAAAGCCATCTTGCCACATGCACTTACTGGTATCAGAAGAGTATGTAGACTCATGAGGAGATGCTGGTGCAATTCTGAGGGCATGTGAAACAAAATCAAAGAATTAGGCATTGTTAATGTGCGCTATAAAAAAAAAACATCCACAACAATACCATAAAATCACATTATCAAGACTCTTTACCTTCAACCTCCGACTGGGTTAATGTTGAGGCTGGGGGAAGTGCAGGATTCTGGGACCCCTCATCACCAGACTCCTGCGAGTCCTCATGTGCCACTATGCATAAACCAAGAAAAATTTTTTAAACAAATTACATAGCTATAATATGATACTTACCCTGACCTCCTTTTAGTATGATAAAGAGTTTAGTTACAGAAATGGGTCAACATGATTATCAACAAAAATTTACAAGGTTAAAACAATGTACCTTCACCCCAACCTGTGGTGTCATCCCCAGCATCCACATCCTGCAGCCGACAGAGTGGAATCTTGCACTTCAGCATCTCCTCATATGGCCTGTATTTACTCTTTGGACCCTGCTTTGTCCCACTGTCTACAAGTAGATCATTCTTTGCAAAGTGTAGAAGCGTTTCTTGCAGGCTGGGCCACTACGTGGGTATTGAGCAGTGCTAGTAAGCTGCTCACCAATGGCATCCCACAATTTGCTCCTTTCTTGTTTGCCAAAACACTGACTTTGGGAGCGAAATAATAACTCCCATTTAGCCAGTGTCAGACGCACAAGAGTATAAATATCAGCCAAATTAAATTCTGGCTCCCTCTTGGCAAATGGATGCTTGGCCTTGGGTGGGGCTTCACCTTCAGCCTGTGCCTTATTCCTTGAGGAAGGTCTGCCACGACGCACACCACTGGTACTGGGCCCACCAGGAGACACAGCAGTGGCCGGCAGATGTCCAGCATTTGGCTCCATCCTGTAGCTGCACACACCACCAAACAACAAACACACAAGGACACATGTAAACTATAGAATGGCAACAACTGCTGAATGTGTCTGCCAGTATTTATGTGCTTTATTACCCAATCACAAAGAGGCCCAGTTAATTGATTGACACATACTGTACAGGTGTTTGGAGATACATCTTGACTACAATGAATGATGTCGAAGCCAAACATGTGTTGCAGTCAATAAACTAATTAATTATCTACTTACCTAGCCATATAGACATTAGGAATGACTAGGATCCATGTCTCTTAACAACATTGGAAATGGTGTGCAAAATGGCTATTTGAAAAGGTTACCTTGCATTGGCCAATAGATGTCTGTGCAACCAGATCCGCAAAAGTACGCTATTATGGAAGCGCTAGGCGTTTCCGCAACACCTGTGGTAAGCTAATTACAGACCGGAATCACCTAACAAACGCAAGAGGCGGCTAAGCGGACCAGTCCTTTGGATAAGTTAAGTATAAATTCAAAATACTTCATATCTCAATAATTCAATAATCATTCTTTCTTGATACACTCTGGCAAAGGCTGTGTTGTTTGTTGTTACTTTGCCCTAGCTGGCACACACTGCCTTGCCGTGTTTATTGATTACTGTCTGTGGCTTTGTTGAGCTTTTCTGGCATCAGTGCTGTTTTTTGTGAGATTGGTTTTGGTGGCATCTGCAAATATTGTGTAGGATACAACAAGTGTGGATTGTTTTGGGGACCTTTTGTGGGTTGTGCAGCAACTCCCCTTTTGGTTGTGCCAAACTTAGAAAGCATACTTTCAGCAGGCTGATGGAGGGGGATCTGGCTTCCCCGGCTCATGCCATGATTCTTAAGTGCTCCGGCAATCAGTCCTGTGCCGAAAGTTTGAGAACAATGAAATGCCACCTGGCTGGCTACTGGGTAATTAATTATCCTTGACATAATAACAAGTTTAATATGTTGACAACTAAATTAGAAAACTAGATAACAGAAGCTTTAATGTATACATTATGTTCATGGTACTTTACTAATTGCTCTCTCTCACTTTGTTTATTCCACAGCGGACAAGGGATATGGGCAGAAAACGTGGCTAATGACTCCGGTCAGAAACCCACAGACCACTGCCCAAGTAAGCTACAATGCAACACATCGCAAAACCAGATGTATTGTGGAGAGAACCATCGGCCTGCTGAAAGCACGCTTTCTCTGTTTGGCACGCCCAGGAGGAGATATGTTGTACAGTCCACAAAAGGTCTCCAAAATCATCCTCGCATGCTGTGTCCTACACAATATTTGCATATGTCACCAAATCGAACCCCCTGGGGAAACAGCACTGGTGCCAGAAATCCCCAACATGGCCGCAGACAGTAACGAGGACACCCAGACTGGGTTTGAGGGACGGCAAAGCATGATTAGCTCTTTTTTTTCGGTTAGCTAGCTCGCCTTAACTATACTACAACTACTGTACTACAGGGCCCTTCTAAACATTACATCAAAAATATGTGGGTGGTCTAAAATTAGTAACCAGAAAATGTGTAGCTTAAATGAATTCTAAAATATATGTGGGTGGTATTTTAGATTGATAAATACAAAGTGGCTTGCTTTAATTCTATAAAGTTCAAAGGTGTTTTGTATGTAATTAAATTCAAAAACACAAAACATTTTTGACAAACTACATAAACTAACTACACTTTTGTCTCCATTTCAGGCACCATGAAGATGGGAACATCTGTTTTTTTGGTTTACAATAAAAATAACAAATATGCTTTAAATAATAAAAAGAAAAATCAACAAAATATCTGGTTACATGTGTTATTTGCGTAATGTTATATCACATTTCTCAATTTTACAGATTGAATTCTATACAACAGCAAAGAAACGCTCAGGCGCTGTATTGAATACGGTGTAACAACTCCACAGCGCCTCTAAAGCACATCCGAAACATCACATTTAACATTGGCTGCGTGATTACCAATAGCGGCAGGTAGCGACTGAGGAGCCCTGTAATAGCGACTGACGGATGATCGTGGCGGCCACTAGCGGTTGCTCATAGCGCCGCTATACAGATGCTCGTCTGTCGCTACCTGGCGTTAGTGATGAATCAGCCTGCCCGTAAACATGTATCGGGCGCTGTAACAGAGCGCTTCGGTCGCTGTAGTAACCTGGTCCGCATTGATGAATGTGATGTATGTTGGGTGCTCTAACACTAGTACAGCGCTGCAGGGAGCGAAAGATAGCGCCAGCTCAGTGCGACCGGCACTCGGCTATATTCACCATACTTATCAAAAAAGGACACACACAGCGTCAGTGCTCTAAATCTGGTCGCTATAGCATAGAGCTCCAGACGCTGTGTGATTAACGTCTGTTTTTGAACACATATCCACCTGTAACAAAGTGATAACACATGGAATGACATTGTTTTAACACTGTGACATTAACACTTTAGTGCCAGACCTGTAATGACAATTCTGCATAAAAATATAAAAAGTCAAAAAAGTTTCGAAAAGTGTTTATTTGCAGCCAGGAGACATGACGCAACACTTTGAACAAAAAATTAAATAACACGCTGTTTAAACAAGTGCAAATGAACGGCCATTGAAATGTATGGGAGAGCAACAGTGAGCGAAAAGTAATACCTAGCGCTTTGGAAGCTAAAGCGTGGACGCCTGTAATAATACATCGGACGCTACAAAGCGCCTGAACAAAAACCCGCTACCATGGTGGAGACTACAAGAATATAGGGTCAGCGAAAAAACAACATGGATCACATACAGAACAAGGAAGTGTGGAATTAGTAATGGGAACAATAGGGGTGTTCAGGTGCAGTGATGACGTAACATGAATATGTTTCATCTGATGCATGATCTGATAATCAGTTTTCTCTGTAAGGCATGGGTACACATTACTTATTAAAACAATTGTAAAGTGGATGTGAAGTCATGCATATATTTTCACTTCATCCTTTTCATTGAAACTTGTGAAAATCCCCTTTCTGTTAGTTTCATTAAGTGAGGTGTTGTGAAGATATAATAATTATATTAAATTGTTGGAATAATGCATCTTGTAGACCCAATCAGCAATACTTGTATAGAAAGCTTTCAGCTCTCCTCGGCAGAATTGTATTGTATTGTTATAGAACATAGCCAGAGATTGAAGGCTGAAGGAGGGGATTCATGTAAAATCATTAAAAGGATGTTATTTTAGGTCACAGACATCAAAAAGTACTGATAGTATTTTTCGCACTATGCGACCCACCTGACCATGAGATGCACCCAGGGTTTAGAGAAGGAAAATAAGAATAAATGCATTATGAACCAATAGCGTGCTAAAATACCCCAAAGAATATAATAACAGGAAGTTTGCAGAACCCCCCAAAAAACCCTGATAATAGTCAGTTGCAGAATCCCCCCCATCACCCCATAAAGGGCAGTGTAGCAGGATCCCTAAGTACTTCCATCTACCTATAACAGGCATTGTGCAGAATCCCCCTAATCACTCCATAGAAGGCAGTGTTCAGAATCCCCTATAATCACCTAATCACCCCATAACAGGCAGTGTGGCAGAATCTCCCCCAATCACCCATAACAGGCAACATGCACAATCGCCTCCCAATCACCCCATAGAAGGCACGGTATAGAATTCCCCACCCTCTGACACACATATCCCCATAACAGGCAGTGTGTCAAAATACCCCTCCCAATCACCCCATAACAGGCAGCATGCAGAATCTCCTCCAATTACCCCATAACAGGGAGTGTGCCGAATTCTCCCCTCCACAATCACCCCATATCAGGCAGTGTGCAAAATGTCCCATAAGACAGTGTGTGCAGAATCCTCCCCCCATCACCTTATAACAGGTATTGTGTTACTTATACTCCCTTCATCAAAACAATTCCAGCCAAACCTGATTCTGATTCTTTTACAGATGGAGATCTGCTCATCTCCAATAGCCTATCCCCTGAACTAGCCTGTGCTGGAATAACAGCTTATCGCTATTGCAGTTCTTCTAAAATGTGAAGATGCTTTTACCCAGCGTTCCCCAACCTGTGGCTGGTCGTCCCCTGTAGTATGGCTCGCGGGCTGGGAACAGCATAGGGGTTTCTAGAGAGACCGCTGGCATCTGCATTACAGCCGGCCCGCATGCAACTTTTGGCGATGCATGCAACTTTTGTTCCCCACCGGGCGGGGACAGCACTAGGCAGCATAAGGTTCCACTGTGCTGCGGCCTGTGCTGCCTCTGGAGAGAGAGGAAACAGCCTTCCGCCAGCCACGCCACGTGACGTGCTGCCTCAACTGGCAGGGGCCAGGCTGCCAGCATCTGTGGAGACAAGCGGGGGCACCGGGCACTGGATGAGGGGGAATGGGAGATCAGTTTTGGGGTATGTTTTTAATCTAAGCATACAGCACGTCCTGCTCCATCTATAATACTTACACATGGGTAATCCTCTGCCAGATGGCGCTGTTCACTGCAGACATGCGAAAACAGGCTCCTCCCGGCCCTTCACATACCCAGGGACCTCCCACAAATCCCCAGATTTCTCTGCAGTGCTGGCTGCGAAGACATGAAGTATCTCTCTCTCGCAGGTGAGCGGGGCTATTGCAGCCTGCGGCAAGATGTGCCTCCCAGCCTGGGCTGCGCTGGTCGGGTGAAGGTAGGTAGCACCATGTGTGCTTACGGAGCAACTCTCCACCGCAATCCCCCACCATAGGGTAGGCGGTCAAGGCTGATGGTGAGCCTTCAGGGGATGCCCCTCCCGCATCATTGCCTCACGCCCCATGTAGCGGTGGACCCTATTTTAACGGGTCGCCTTCCTCCCTCGTTTCCTCCTTAGTCAGGGGGAAAAGAAAGGGGGGTTGTGTGTATAGCGGCCTTAGTGTATACTTACACGGTTATGGCTTAACTGTGTTTCACTGGGATTGGGGATCAGAGCCGCGCTCTTACCTTACTGTTTAAGCACCACTAGTATTCTGCCTTCTGCCGCAAGTACGGCGGTGGCTCGCGAACGCCCTGGCGTCTCCTTCTCCCTCCTTCCCTTCTTAGCCTTATCGGCCCCTCATAGGTTGCGCCGGCTTGAGCGCCTGTCTTAATAACAGTGTCTCTGTCACAGACCGGGATTCTTCCCCGACGGGGAGCCGCAGGAGAGCCCGAGTACAGGTCTCGGCTGTAACAGCCACGACTCCGAGCGCCATTTTTAATAGGCCGTCTGCCTTTTACCTCTCCTGTCTGTACCACCATTGGCTGGTTGCCTTACGAGCTTCGCGCTCACTCGAAGAGGGGCGTGGTTTCGGCTTGGCACGCTACGCGTCACGATCGGCTCAGACCCGCCCCCTGAGGTTCTTCGGCGCCATTTTCTTCTCCCGCGCATGGTGAAGATCGTTCCCTCCTCTCTGTATGTAAGTGCCCTCGCGGGCGATTTTTCTTTACTCTCATCCCCATTGCGCATGGCTCTGACATCCCGTTTCCCCTTATGACTTTCAGACCGCGGATTCAAGTGGCTTCTCCCGGTCGCGACCATATAAGCTTACTCCCACTTCCCAGCGTGTTATTGGGGCATCAGGGTAGCTGTCAGGCTAGGGGGTAACTCCAGACCTCTTATGAGGTCGGCAACGAGGATTCAGGATTGAGAATGGTCAGTGCAATCAAGTCGGCAACAGGCTAAACTTCACAGGAATAGAGTACACAGGGTTCTGAGCGCTATCACAGGCAATTCACAACTGAGAGGGAGTTGCCTTTATAGGGACAGGTCTGAGGGAGCAGTGTACTGATTGGTGCACGTAGGATTCCTAAGGGTAATTGGCTGGCAAGAAGGGAGGAGGTAAAGGCCAAAATAACAATGGGGCTGATTGGCCCGCAGAGCAGAAGAGGGCGAAGCCCTCAATCCCCTAGGGCTCATTGGCCCTTTAATTGATCCTCTGGCGGGCGCGCACAGCACAGCGCGCAAGCACGTCTACTGGAGGAGGAAGCAGGGGGCGTGGCTGAGCTGGGCGCCGCTCGAGCCGACGCTGCTCGAGCCGCCGCCGCCCGGGTGCGGCCGCCGCACAGTGACAGCTGCGGCTGGCCGCCTGGAGACGTCGCTGGAACGGGGATCAGGTAAGCGGTTCCTGACAGTAGCTTACAGCGTCAATCCCTACTGGCAAATTGTGCCGATTAAATCACCATATGGAGGCATCTCAGGATATTGTGAACCTGGTTCCTTCGGGACAAGCCCGGCTGTGTGTAGCTTGTGGGGTCTTACCTAGCAGTGGTGACAATGCACGGGTCTGTGTTCCTTGTGCACAGCAGGCGCTATCGGTGCTTCCCGTCTCCTCTGAGGCAGGGCCTGCACCCCGCCGCACTTCACCTACTCCCCCAAGCCTTAGTCTAACCCCCAATACCAGTGGGGATTCTCATCCTGATCTGGCCACGAGGCTGGCTAGTGTTGAAAACGTACTTGCTAATTCCCTAGCGCGTAAAGCCACCACCAAGAGGTGGCACTTGAACCCTGAATCGACCCTCTTCCCTGTAGAACCTGATGATTTGTTGCATTCCTATGCCCATATCCCCTCGGGCGAAGGGGAACTGTTCTCTGACTCAGGGTCATATGATGATGAGTCCAGGGGTCAGAAAGAGTCTGGCTCCGAGCATTGGTCCTCGGATGATGTAGATAGACTGCTGGTTCAGATCTTTGAGGTTCTGTCCCTCCAAAGGGGTGATCTTTTCCATACTGCTAAAGCTTGCTTGGAATTCCCCGAGCAGACCCATTTCAATAGCCTCGTGCTTAAAGAATAGGAACATCCCAGCAGACTTCACGGGGTCCCTAAGAGCGTGGATAGGAAATATCCCTTCCCTGCTGACTTGGTTAAGTGCTGGTCATCGCCACCCGAGGTCGATGCTCCTATTCATGGGTTGTCCAACACCTCTATTATGCACTCCCCTGACACTACTACGCTACAGGACTCTGAGGACCGGCGTGTTGACCAACTGGCATGTCATGCCTTTGCATTTGGAGGAGTGACTCTGCGCCCGGTTTGTGCCTTAGCCATTACGGCGGTAGCGCTCAGGGCCGTGGTTAGGAGTGCTCTCGATGGCACAGATGAGTTGCCTCCTGATACTGTCAACTCTCTGTCCAGCTGTGATGCATTTGTGAACTTTATCCTGTCTGCATCGGACGATGCTATTAAGATGTGTGCCAGGTCATCTGCCCTGGTGGTTGCTATACGCCGCGCGGTCTGGTTGCGCCAGTGGGCCGCAGACAATGCCACCAAGAAAGCCCTCACGGGGCTGCCATTTAAAGGGCTGCGCTTGTTTGGGGATCGATTAGACCTCTTTGCCAAGGGAGGCAAATTACCCCAGCGCAGGCGACAGATTCGGCCTTTTCGTGGCCAAGGCTCCCTATCAACCCCCTATCGTGGGGCCAAGCAGGGTAGAGGGGCGTCCTTCGCAGGGGCCCGCGCTGATTCCTGGCACAGGAACAGAGGACGCCGTTCAGGTTCCTCCTGGGGAACCAAGCCCAAAGCCCGTCCCAAGGCCCCCCAGGCATGAGGGGGCGCCCTCACCCGTCAGGGTGGGGGGATGTCTACAGCACTTCGAGCACATCTGACGGCGCCACGTCTCAGACCGGTGGATTCAGGAGGTAGTGTCCTCCGGCTACAAGATAGAATTTGCTGTACGGCCCCCCACCAGGTTCATTGGGTCTCGAATCCCTCAAGACCCTGCCTCAGCTCAGGTCTTGTTGCTGGCCGTATAGGGTCTCATGGACCTAGGGGTCATTTGCAAGGTCCCCCCTGGAGACAGGGGCAAGGAGTTCTACTCAGACCTTTTCACAGTACCCAAGAAGGATGGGTCAGTCAGGCCCATTCTGGATTTAAAAATCCTCAACAATTTTGTCAAGAACAAGCACTTTCGCATGGAAACTCTGCGCTCGGCCATTGGCTCACTGCGCCCAGGGGACTTCATGACGTCCGTAGACATCAAGGATGCTTACTTGCACGTCCCGGTGTTTCCGGGACACCAAAGGTTTCTCAGATTTGCACTAAAAGATCAGCATTATCAATTTGTGGCCCTGCCATTCGGCCTAATGTCGGCTCCCAGGGTGTTCACCAAGGTGCTGGCAGGGGTGATGTCCCTGATAAGGCTAAGGGGCATACGTGTGCTGCCCTACCTGGACGATATTCTCATCACCTCTCGGTCTCTGCTGCAGGCAGAGTTGGACACTCGGCTGGTAGTGTCCACCCTGGTGTCCTTCGGCTGGGTGATCAATTACCCCAAATCATCCCTGTCCCCCTCCTCGGTGACTCCGTTCCTGGGAATGATTCTGGATACGGCTCAGTCAAGGATATTCCTTCCTCAACAGAAGGTAGAGGCTCTGACAGCGCAGGCGAGGTTCCTGCTCTCGAACCCACAGTTCTCCATCCGGCAGGGAATGCAGTTGGTGGGCCTGATGGTGGCGAGCTTCGAGGCGGTGCCCTTTGCCCAGTTCCACTTGAGACCTCTGCAGCTTCACCTTCTGTCAGTTTGGGACAAGAACCCTGCGTCCTTGGACGGGTTCTGTGTGCTTCCCCCCTCGGTCAGACAGTCCCTTGCGTGGTGGTTGGACCACGGAAACTTGACAAGGGACAGGTCCTTTCTGACCCCATCCTGGGAGACGGTCACAACGGATGCCAGTCTGTCAGGTTGGGGAGGATTCTGGAAGTCTCTGCGCTTCCAGGGGACATGGGGCCCTCAGGAGGCCCATTTGCCCATCAACATTCTGGAATTACGGGCAGTCAGGTTGGTACTGGAGCGATTGACCCAACACCTGAGGGGTCTGTCGGTCCAAGTTCGCTCAGACAACAGAACGGCGGTTGCCTACATCAATCATCAGGGAGGGACCCGGAGCAAGGGTGCTCTCCAAGAAGTGTCTCAGATTCTGACATGGGCGGAGGCCAATGTTCAATGCATTACGGCTGTTTACATTCCGGGGGCGGAGAACCTGCTGGCGGACGCCCTGAGCAGGGGAATGTCCCGTCAGGGGGAGTGGTCCCTCTGCAACATGGTATTCCAGTCCCTGTGCCACCGTTGGGGTCTACCGGATGTGGATCTGTTTGCTTCCCAGCACAATCACAAGCTCCCGGCCTTTGTCTCCCTGGCTCAGGATCCTCTGGCCATGGCCACGGATGCCCTGTCCATGTCTTGGAGGGAGTTTCGACTCCTGTATGCGTTTCCACCGTTTCCCCTTCTGGTGAGGGTTCTACGCAAGATTGCTCTGGAAGGGGTACCTGTGATCCTGGTGGCCCCCAGGTGGCCAAGAAGAGTGTGGTTCGCAGACGTGGTTCAAATGGCAGTAGATCAGTACGATCTGCCAAGCGTACCGGATCTGCTAACCCAAGGGTCATTACGCAATCCCAATTTACAAACGCTGGCTTTGACGGCCTGGCTGCTGAAACCTCCATCTTGATGGAGAAAGGGTTGTCTGCCTCTGTGGTGGCTACTATGGTGCAGGCCAGGAAAAAGACTTCTTCTGCTATTTATTATATATGGCGTTGTTATAGTGCGTTATTATAGTATGGCGTTCCTACATTGACTGGTGTGAGTCCAGGTCTCTTCCCTGCCGAGAATTCTCCGTGCCTAGGGTCCTGGAGTTTTTACAGCATGGTTTGGACTTAGGTCTCAAACTTAGTACTCTGAAGGGTCAGGTTCTGCCCTATCTATCTTCTTTCAGAAGACCTTTGCTTAGCATCACCTGATTAAGACCTTTTTCCAGGGGGTCACTCACGTGCGCCCCCCTCGAAAGCCTACAGTCCCTGTTTGGGATTTGAATTTGGTTTTGTCTGCCTTGCAGGGCCTTTGAGCCTATTCAAGAGGCGGCTCTGGTCATTCTCACTCTCAAGGTTGTCTTCTTGGTGGCTATTACTTCGGTTAGGCGTGTGTCAGAGCTGGCCGCTCTATCTATTCAGCCTCCATACTATGAGCGACACCAGGACAAGGTGGTGTTCCGCTTCAAACCGGACTTTCTGCCAAAAGTGGTTTCGGCATTTCATTTGAACCAGGATATTGTTCTTCCTTCTCTGTGTCCCAATCCTCGCAACGACAAGGAGCAGGTTCTGCATTCCTTGGAAGTAGTCAGGTGCTTGAAGTATTACCTGGTTGCCTTCAGGAAGACTGATGCTCTCTTTGTTGTGCCTTCGGGGCCTAGGAAAGGTTTGGCTCCCGCCAAGTCTACCATCAGTAAATGGATTTGTCAGGCTGTGATTCAGGCCTATTCTACTAAGGGGAGGCCTCCCCCGTTCCACCTTACGGCTCACTCCACTCGTGCTATTGGCGCCTCTTGGGCTTTTCAGCAACAGGCCTCTGTTGAACAAGTTTGCAAGGCAGCTACTTGGTCTTTTGTTCACACCTTTTCAAAGTTTTACAAAGTTGATGTTCGGGCCTCAGCTGATGCTGCCTTTGGCCGTAAGGTTTTACAGGCGGTTGTAGTTTGAACTACGTGCCATTGCCTTGTTGTTGGGGATCCCACCCTATTTTATGGACACTGCTATTGGATGTCCCATGTGTAAGTATTATAGATGGAGCAGGATGTGCTGTATGCTTAGAATAATACAATTCTGTGAAATACTCACCTGTAGAATTGGTATTATACGCATACAGCACGTCCTGCTCCACCCCACCCTGGTTTCACCTTGTTCTGGATCCCCTGTATGGTGATTGTTACCATTGTTATCATTGTTATTATTACCAGGTTGGTGGTTGGTTTCTCCCGGCTTCTTTTTCTCACTGCTTTTCAATGCTGGGGATTTGTGGGAGGTCCCTGGGTATGTGAAGGGCCAGGAGGAGCCTGTTTTTGCATGTCTGCAGTGAACAGCGCCATCTGGCGGAGTATTATAGATGGAGCAGGACGTGCTGTATGCTCATAATACCAATTCTACAGGTGAGTATTTCAAAGAATTGTATTTTTGTTTTATTTGAAACGTTCATTGATGGGCCAGGCGACCGGGGGGATTAAGTCGGCTCGAGGGGGGCACATTATCATCCTAAGGGGTAGAACATCAGCACCAGGGAGGCGCATCAGCACCAAGGGGGAACATTATCAGCCGGGGGGGGGGGGGGGGTAGCACATCAGCCCCAGGGGGGTGCACATCATCACTAGGGGGGAGCACATGATCGGGGGGGTGCATGATCGCAGAAATTACACATGGTGATCTGGCCCGGGGAATGTTAAATTAGCCAGCCAGGCCCCCATACTAATGGGATCTGGGTTTTGCTGCATTTTAATATTGGTGCCTGGGACATGGGTTTTGCTCCACTTTAATATGGGGGCCTGGGACCTGGCTTTTGCTCCCCTTTAATATGGTTGTCTAGAACCTGGGTTTTGCTCCGCTTTAATATGGGGGCCTGAGAACTGGGCTTTGCTTCGTTTTAAAGGGGACCTATCATGGCCTATTCGGGATGCCCCACTGTGTGCAACCCTCTGACAAGCCCACTAACCACTTACCTTTCCCCATCTTTCGTCGTGAACACTGGCTGCTGCCGCATCTCTGGCATCCCTGTACCTGTGCGTGCTCCCCCACCCAGCCATTCGAAGAGGACCCATTTCTGGGTTTCCATCGGCTGTAATAGGCAAAAGTTATTGGGGGGGGATACATGTATTCACACTGGAATCTGCAATCAAAGAGGTCATACTGTGCATGCATGCAGCTGAGTAGTCTCAGTTTTTGCAATGGGAGAGATACTCCAGGCAATGGTAATAATAAGCAGCAAGGGCCTCATGTAAAGCCTCTCCTCCATTTCCTGCAGAATTTTGTAGATGCTATAGTCTTCAAAGTCTGCCTCTCCTTTCCTTTCCATTTTTCCCCAATCAGAATGTCCATGCTATGCAGACCAAAGCCTCGATTCAAAGACACATTCGTCCGGACTTCCGTAGCTGTCTGTGAAAGTTTTGTTGGGTGTTTGTCATTTTTTTGCTTTTTTTCGTCCATTTTTCATTCGTACGAACGTTCGGCAAAATGCGTATATGCTCTTTCGATAAACGGAAGCAAATCGGAAGTTTCTCGTTCATTCGGGAGGTTTTTTCCACCAAATCTGAAATGTTTCGTCCGTTCAGAAAGTTTACGTTATTGCAATGGGCTGGCGATTAATTCAGAGAGCTGATTGCCGATGGGCCAACACCCCATAAATCCGTTTCATTGCCGATCCACTTACGGGACCATTTTGACGTCCGAACGAGCAGGCATGGACGAGTCTACTGCATTTGAGGAGCATGAAGATCTGCAGCTCCTTGGCATTGAGATCGTCCGGAGGTCAGAGGCCAGACTGCACCGGCGGCGACGCATGGACATCAATAGCATGCATGACGTTGAGCTGTTCGAGCTGACCAGGCTTAATCGCGCCTCCGTCCATAAATTGTATAGTGAGCTGCGGCCATGGTTAGCCCACACCACAAGGAAGGGGCAAGCAATTTCAGGTATGACCAAGATGCTTGGCTGCCTGCAATTTTTGGCGAATGGCTCATTCCAGAGGCTGGGTGCCCTCTCCGTGGGGATCTCACAGCCTACGCTGAGCCGCGCGCTATCCAAATTTTTGGAAGGCATGGCTACCCTAACTCGGAAATATATTGGTTTCCCTGAGGATATGGTAGCCAGAAACGCCATTAAGCTGGCATTTTATAATATCGCCGACATGCCCAACGTCATGGGTGCAATTGACTGCACACATGTTGCCCTGGTCCCTCCGGCAGTCGACAAGTATATATACAGGCAAGTTTTGTCTTCCATTGTATCCAAATTTTTGGGTGTCCCTCCTTTGGAAAATAACATTATTTGTTTTTCTCCCTCCTTGTTAAAAAACCCTCATTGTGAATAGTCCCGCCTTTTAAGAAGAGCATCCTTGTGAATAGTTTCTCCATTTTTAGTAACCCTCATTGTCAATAGTCCCTCCTTTTAAGAACAGCATCCTTGTGAATAGTTTCTCCATTTTTTGTAACCCTCATTGTGAATAGTCCCTCCTTTTAAGAACAGCATCCTTGTGAATAGTTTCTCCATTTTTAGTAACCCTCATTGTCAATAGTCCCTCCTTTTAAGAACAGCATCCTTGTGAATAGTTTCTCCATTTTTAGTAACCCTCATTGTCAATAGTCCCTCCTTTTAAGAACAGCATCCTCGTGAATAGTTTCTCCATTTTTAGTAACCCTCATTGTCAATAGTCCCTCCTTTTAAGAACAGCATCCTTGTGAATAGTTTCGACATTTTTAGTAACCCTCATTGTCAATAGTCCCTCCTTTTGAGAAGGGCATCCTTGTGAATAGTTTCAACATTTTTATTAACCCTCATTGTCAATAGTCCCTCCTTTTAAGAACAGCATCCTTGTGAATAGTTTCGACATTTTTATAAACCATCATTGAGAATACTGCCCCATTTTAGTAATAGCATCATTGAGAATAGTCCCCCCTTGGAATTTGGCACTCAACGTTCATAGTCCCTCCTTTTCAGTAGCCCCTCTAGGTTCCTAGTCTCTCCTTTTACATATTCCCTCATTGCAATCAGTCCCTCCTTGCTAATGCTCCCTCCTTGCCAAGAGTGTATGTGAAACAATGGCCCTTATTTTTCCATTCTTAAAAAAGATAGTTTGTTGAAAGTCAAACATTTCAGTTAGTTGTCTGGATGTTAACTTTTGACTTAGGCTGTTAGAAGTGAGCGTTGGATTAGTTTGCTAACCGTTATTTTTTTTTTTTTTTATGTTTCCTTTTTACACAGAAATAGAAAAATGGGCCACTCACTGAATGTGCAAGCAGTGGTGGCCCAGGACATGCGTTTTTTTGAGCTTCCTGGCAGGCTACCCTGGCTCAGCCCATGATGCCTACATCCTGCGCAGATCAGGATTGAGTCAGGGGAATTTGCGGGTGCATGGCTCCTTGGTAAGTTGAGTATAATTACATATTTAGATTTTATATGTCTGGCTTGGATTTTGGTTGGAGTCACCTTTCCTAAACGATGCCTTGGCCATCACCTTGGGAACATGTGTAACCCGACTGGACCCATTACATTATCCAAACTACATTGGCTGCCAAATTGTTTGTCCTGCATTGTTTTAACTCCAAAGTGTAATGAGAGCAAAAGTCTGAAACAGTCTTCCCAACACTTTTCCCTCTAAATCTGTTAGTGACTTTAGCAGAGGGTCTGCGCCATCTTTGCTTACATGCATTTCACTTACTGAGTAGAGTTGAGCGGGATAAAGTGCAGGGGCCGGCTTACACCTGTTTTGGACTAAGCCAAAACAGAAAATGGGTCAGGTAAAGTTAACCCATACTACATTGTTCTGCAGCACAGACAGGAACCAATAGCTGCTAACAGTCTGCCTGATTGCTCAGCATCCACAGTATAATTTACCTACTTTGGTCCCCCATCTATCACATATGTTTAATTGTGGTTTTGGCATCTGCAATATGTATGCTCATGTTTGTGTGACAATGTTACCTACCTGATTAATCTGTTTATTGTTGGAATTTTGCGCTGCAATGTATGAATTGATGGTAATATTTGTTTCCCTTACATTTTTATAGGAGATTTGGGGTATCCACTACTGCCGTGGCTGATGACTCCTGTTCTCCGGCCACAGACTCCAGCCCAAGAGGCCTACAATCGTGCCCACAGAAAGACCAGGGCAGTGGTGGAGAGGGCCTTTGGACTCCTGAAGACCCATTTTCGGTGCTTGGACCACACTGGGGGCTCCCTGCAGTATGACCCAAAAAAGGTCATTCATATAATTATGGCGTGTGCAGCGCTGCATAATTTTGCAAAGGGTCCCCCGCTATGTTGATTGGCCACCCTCTCCACCCGCCGATGAGCCAGACGACAGCTATGTGGGCCAGCACAGTGAGTCGGGCCAAGCCGTGCGTGCAAATTTAATTGCCACCCATTTTGGTTAATTTTTGATTTTGCTTTGTTTTTGTTTCTTTGGACTTTGTTTGGCGTGTTTGTTTTGTGACATTTTTTTGGGGGGATGTAAAATTTCATTATGACAAAATCAATAATGAATTTTTAACAAAAAACAACAACAATGTTTGTGGACTTATTTAGACAAATTTGTTAGTGTTTGTTTTGGTGGCTACTTGAACTCATATTTCTAAATCAAAACAACACAGACGTTAACTTGGTCAAACAAAAATGTTTACTAATTTGTAAAAGGTTCCTTTGATAACAACATAATAGTAGGTGAGTGCCACTCAAAAACTTTGGTGGCAGACATGGCCATGCAATTAATTTCAAAACATGTGCCAGAACAGCAAAATGCACACAAATAAGCCCTCTCCTGCTTGCCCACATTTTCCATCAGCACAGGTGTAAAGCAGACATACCTATGCCACATCTACACCTGTAACTCAGTGGGCCACCCAAACCAGAACACCCAGTCCCAATCCAAATACAGTTCAATCACAGCCAGGGTCCAAGGTCTTAGTTTGCCAGGCCAGAATCATGGCTCCAAACATGAGGAGCCACCACAAATGTAATTATGCCCAAGGCTGCAGCGCAACAGCTTAAGTAGCCGCTTCAGTGAGGCTTGGCCTCTGGCATTGGCTAGTGGGCTACCTCACGCCTTGAATGAGCTATATGGGGGCAAATCAAAAACATACTAGCAATAGCAGCGCAAAATGGCAGATTTGTAGGCCTCACCAGACAAGTCAATCCAGTGGGGATGTCTCTCAAAGATGTAGAACAGATTCATGCCAAACACACATTAATAAGGGGGATGCCCATAGAACCCAGGTTGGGGCCCTTGGGGGGGGGGGCCCTAACCTGGGCCTGTGTTGCATTCAGAATCTGCAACTGTTCCAAAATGTTTCTTTGGTTACTGTGCATTTCGACCATGCTGGACCTGATTTCCGAGGTCAAGTTGCCCATGTGGCTGTTAAGGGTCCTAAATTCAGTCAGCATGGCACTTAAGGTATTATTCAGGGAATCTAATTGGCCCTGAATATGTTGTTGATTGAGTTGATTTTGGCGACGAAAAAGCCGCCTCATGGTGCCATGCTGCCTCCATCATCTGCACGCCCCTCCACTGGGAAACTGGGCGACGTTGCCGAGTACGCCGCCCAATTCCCTGGGTTGTGGGGCGTGCAGATGATGTTGCTCTAGGACCCCCAACAGCCACAGGTATGCTCGCCAAATCCTCAGCAGCAGATCTGAAACTGGAGACTGGAGGGTCAGTCTCTGCATGCTGCCCACGATGTGCAGGCAGCATGCAGCCAGATTCCCTCTGCTGCTGAGGATTTGGCGGAGAAACATTTTGGGACAGTTGCAGATTCTGGCCCAGGGGAAGATCTTCATAATCTGCAAGGAAGCTTCCATCCTCCTCCAGCTCCTGGATTTCCTCCATCAGTGTGTGGCTCTGTTGGGGACATGTGAAAAAAAAAGGTTCAGTGTGGGGAATACCTATGTAAATCAGACACTAAAAACATGGCAAGCCACATGCATACGCAACAGCATCAAAAAACACTTACCGTAGATATCGGATCCTGGGTCCGATGCAGCACGGAAGAAGACGGCAGCGGTAAAATGGCAGAGGAGTCCCCACTAGCTGAGGGATGAGGCTGGGCTGCATTAGAAGAAAAAGAGCTATGAAAACACACAACTATGCATTGTTGATGGTTAAGAACACATATGCTAACCAAATAAACGTGGCCAAGCAGGAATGGCCACTCCCACAACGTTGCCACTTGGCCTTCACTAGGAATGGCATTAGATTAGTGCATGGATTGTTAAACCAGAATAGACACATTGGTGACGTGTCTAAAAACAAACATGCAACTAATGGCTGTTGTGTGAGTTTCCACATCCCTTATAGGCGATGAAGTTAACACACTAAGGTGGCAAATAGCAGTTACAATATGATTCTGGTGGGGAACATTGTATCTCTGAAATCCTTTCAATCAAACCATCTTAATCCATTGGGCCCCAACCCAGCTCTTAGCAAATTGCCCAACAGCCAAAGATGTTAGTGTGGCGTGTGCTTGTCAATTAATACATAGCAGCCATTCATTTTCTACACTCCAAAGTTTCATACTCTTCAGAAATGTTAGTAAACGTCATGTATGTGGCTGACAATTTGCAGATTACCAGTCGACACACATGACACACCCTGGTCAAAGTGAGCACTCCACTACAAGCCATGTGTTTAACTAGCCCTTGCTGCCACACCCTAGAGCCATGTGTTTAACTAGCCCTTGCTGCCACACCCTTGAGCCATGTGTTTAACTAGCCCTTGCTGCCACACCCTTGAGCCATGTGTTTAACTAGCCCTTGCTGCCACACCCTAGAGCCATGTGTTTAGCTAGGCCTTGCTGCCACACCCTAGAGCCATGTGTTTAACTAGCCCTTGCTGCCACACCCTTGAGCCATGTGTTTAACTAGCCCTTGCTGCCACACCATAGAGCCATGTGTTTAGCTAGGCTTTGCTGCCTATGTGTAGGTTAAGACACATTTTTGGGGTCATTCCCACATTACTAACCTGCTGGAATTGGCGGGTTGTCGGTGTCCTGCTGGCCCGAGTGTCCCTCTAAGGCCACAGGATGTAGCAAGCCCAGCACCATCTCCTCAGCCTGTGTAAATTTCAATTTCGTGGGAAATCCTCCGCCAGTTTGTAAGCTGAAAAACATAGTAAGCATAATTAAGCGCACTGATGGATAGACAAGAATAATAAAAACCCACAAATAAGCTATGTACCTGTACTGCTGCCTTTTATTCTGTTTCTTCCGCACGGCATATTTCAGGTCCGATATCTTCCGCTGAACCTGTTCCACATCTTTGAGTTCCTCACCCGCTGCATTGACTTGCCTGGTGAGTTCTGCCAAAATCTCTGCTTTGCGCTGTTTGCTAGTTGTTTTTGATTTGCTCCCATATAGGTCATCATAATATAAGGTGAGCCCAGTAGCCAATGCCAGAGTTTGGGACTCACCAAAACGGCCACTCAAGTGTCCTCGGCGCAATGTGCGCCCTGTTTGGGGTGGTTGTGGCTCCTCAGTGCTTGGTGGCAAATGGGGTGACATTCTGGCCTGGGGGTATGGAGGAGACCTCAAGGACTGGAGGCTGGCTGTGGATCTTACTGGACTTGGAAAGGGGTGTTCGGGGCTGGGTGGCCACTGAAGTAGCAGGTGTAGATGTGGCATAGGGGGAATGCATGACAACCTGTGCCGGAGGAGAATGTGGGCGAGCAAGAGAGGGTCTGGGTGAGCTTGAGCTGCTGCTTGGAGCCCTGTGGCTCTGTGGGGCCTTGGAGGTCGTTGGCTGGGGTGAGCCATAGCTGGTGGGTCGACCACTCTTGGCCTTGGATTTTGAGGCACGTGCGTGTGGGGAGGGGGACGTTGGCCTTTGCAGCCTTTTCTGGCTTCTTTGCCTGCTGCGGCTTCTGGCCCTGCTGCGGCTTGGGCCCCTGCTGCGGCTTCTTTGCCTGCTGTGGCTTCTTTGCCTGCTGTGGCTTCTTTGCCTGCTTCGGCCCCTGCTGCGGCTTCTTTGCCTGCTGCGGCTTGGGCCCCTGCTGCGGCTTCTTTGCCTGCTGTGGCTTCTTTGCCTGCTTCAGCCCCTGCTGCGGCTTCTTTGCCTGCTGCGGCTTCTTTGCCTGCTGTGGCTTCTGTGTTTTTGGCCTTTGGCTATCGCCTTGGTGCCACGTGGGGGGGGGGGATGTGGGGCAGGGTGGGGTGGAGCTTCGTCCCCTCTTACCCATTTGTTGGGCCTGAGCTGGTGCAGCCTTGGTTTGCTTGCTCTTTTGTTGGGCTGCTGCCACCTCCTTTTTGGCCGCAGCCTTGGTGGTAGCCCTTAGCCTCGCTTTAGGCTCTTGCGACCTGGTTTTCGAGCCCTCGGCCTGCTCAGCATGCTTGCTCTGCTTCTTCTGGGCGATCTGTTTTTTAGGTGCCATTTTTGGTGGACTCTCAAAGAGAATGAGCTATGTGTGCAGGGACCTTTAAATAAGGGATCCGCCGTGTGACACCTACGCGTTCGCGTATGTGCACGTCCGGCCATTCGCACGGACGTGCGGAACCCGGAAACCGCTGGGGCATTACTTATCTGCTGCCGAGAAGAAGAAAGATGGCGCCCACTATCTTCACCCGCCAACAAGAAGAGATCATCATGCTCGTAAGTGTATTTGTAGGCCTTTAAAGTGACATCTAAATGCTGCTCAACATGTTAAGGATGCGCACGAAGTAAGAGATCGGATCCAAATTGGGCTAAAATACATGCACATCCAAACGCACGCCACACACGTGCAAAACAACAGTGCTGGCAGATTTAAAAGTTTACTTCACCTAGAAGTGTATGTGGGTATGTTTTAATGTGATTCACCGTAAAAAGGTATAGTTTGCAATTATTTATAGGCATGTTTAATTAATTGGTATGTTTGATTTGTGTTTTGTAGACCATGCTGGAGCACAGGTACGACTACCTGCCCAACTCGTTTGAAAAACGCAACGTCGCCCTGAGGATCATCGCCGAGATCCAACAACAGACCGACACCACCTTCACCCACACACAGATCACGCAGCATTGGTCGGACCTGAAAAGACTGCACATGCCCCGGGTGCGGAGGTTTTTCGGGATCCATTTCCCAAGTAAGTACATAGCGATTGCATGCAAGATGTAACTACGGCAGAAGTTAGGCCTTTTATTTAGAATGCCTTTTCTTTGGTAGTGTTGGAAATGGATTACCGCATTCGCCGCACCCAGAGGCGCACAGGCCGACCAGTGCTGCATGATTCTGCAGCTGGGATTGAAGGTGGTGGATCTCCAGGGCGACGGGCCTACCCCTCCTCTGTGGCCTCCTCAGACCAGCCCCTGGACCTTACCACAGAGGAGGGGCGGCACAGCGTGGGCAGGCAGTCGTACCCTGCCATGCATGCGGGAGCCTCTGGTATGTCACTCTTCATGTCTACGCACACACATATACATGCTAGCTCCTGATATCAACAAACTGATTCCTTGATTCTGTATTTTTAGATGCTTCGGGTGCGGGTGAGGTAGTGGGTGAGGAGGCAGCAGATAGGAGCCCACAAGACCCTGGAGAAGGTGAGTGGTGTGACCCAGACTTAGCTAAAAACATTTGAGGACTGCTGAATCAGACATCCAAAATAACCATATTGCCCATGTTTCTACAGGCACTTCTTCACAGCAGAGCCAGGAACCAGGACCTCATGGTGTTGTCCCCAACGAGCCATCTCTCGGCCACCAACCAAGTAAGTAGTCATGCCATTATTGCCATTTATGTATAACTTCACCTGAACACACAAATACATAATGCCCAAGTCAATGCCAATATAAGAGTGACCTGTGGCCACTTAATGAGCTTAATTACTTGCCCAACTGTCCTGTGGCCACTTAATTAGCTTAATGGCCTGTGGCCACTTAATTAGCTTAATGACCTGTGACCACTTCATTAGCTTAATGACCTGTGGCCACTTCATTAGCTTAATGACCTGTGGCCACTTCATTAGCTTAATTCCTTGCAAGAATGACATATGTGGCTTATAGTTAATTTGTTTAATAAAATACATTAAATCCACAGGTGAGAAACATGTATTGTTCGCCCAATAATATTTGTCTCGAAATTTGTTCCAGGGACCACACGGCAACGACTTGCTGACATGAATCGGAGGGTCCTTGAGTTGGTGGCCGATCTGCAGGCAATGCGGGACACGTTGGGGACAACAGAAGAAGAAGAGTAGTGTCCTGGTTCCTGGCCCTAAGCGCTAAGTGATTTGGGTAAGTTTTAGGGACCCAAAATGGAAGAAAAACCTAAGCGCTAAGTGATTTGGGTAAGTTTTAGGGACCGAAAATGGAAGAAGAACCTAAGCGCTAAGTGATTTGGGTAAGTTTTAGGGACCGACAATGGAAGAAGAACCTAAGCGCTAAGTGATTTGGGTAAGTTTTAGGGACCGAAAATGGAAGAAGAACCTAAGCGCGAAGTGATTTGGGTAAGTTTTAGGGACCGAAAATGGAAGAAGAACCTAAGCGCTAAGTGATTTGGGTAAGTTTTAGGGACCGAAAATGGAAGAAGAACCTAAGCGCTAAGTGATTTGGGTAAGTTTTAGGGACCGAAAATGGAAGAAGAACCTAAGCGCTAAGTGATTTGGGTAAGTTTTAGGGACCCAAAATGGAAGAAGAACCTAAGCGCTAAGTGATTTGGGTAAGTTTTAGGGACCCAAAATGGAAGAAGAACCTAAGCGCTAAGTGATTTGGGTACGTTTTAGGGACCGAAAATGGAAGAAGAACCGAAGCGCTAAGTTATTTGGGTAAGTTTTAGGGACCGAAAATGGAAGAAGAACCTAAGCGCTAAGTGATTTGGGTAAGTTTTAGGGACCCAAAATGGAAGAAGAACCTAAGCGCTAAGTGATTTGGGTAAGTGTTAGGGACCCAAAATGGAAGAAGAACCTAAGCGCTAAGTGATTTGGGTAAGTTTTAGGGACCGAAAATGGAAGAAGAACCTAAGCGCTAAGTGATTTGGGTAAGTTTCAGGGACCGAAAATGGAAGAAGAACCTAAGCGCTAAGTGATTTGGGTAAGTTTTAGGGCCCGAAAATGGAAGAAGAACCTAAGCGCTAAGTGATTTGGGTAAGTTTTAGGGACCCAAAATGGAAGAAGAACCTAAGCGCTAAGTGATTTGGGTAAGTTTTAGGGACCCAAAATGGAAGAAGAACCTAAGCGCTAAGTGGTTAGGGTGAGCTTTAAGGGCTCCAAAGGGAAGAGGCAGGATAGCGCTAAGTGGTTAGGGTGAGCTTTAAGGGCTCCAAAGGGAAAAGGCAGGATAGCGCTAAGTGGTTCGGGTGAGCTTTAAGGGCTCCAAAGGGAAGAGGCCGGATAGCGCTAAGTGGTTAGGGTAAGCTTTAAGGGCTCAAAAGGGAAAAGGCAGGATAGCGCTAAGTGGTTAGGGTGAGCTTTAAGGGCTCAAAAGGGAAAAGGCAGGATAGCGCTAAGTGGTTAGGGTGAGCTTTAAGGGCTCAAAAGGGAAGAGGCAGGATAGCGCTAAGTGGTTAGGGTGAGCTTTAAGGGCTCCAAAGGGAAGAGGCAGGATAGCGCTAAGTGGTTAGGGTGAGCTTTAAGGGCTCCAAAGGGAAGAGGCAGGATAGCGCTAAGTGGTTCGGGTGAGCTTTAAGGGCTCAAAAGGGAAAAGGCAGGATAGCGCTAAGTGGGTAGGGTGAGCTTTAAGGGCTCAAAAGGGAAGAGGCAGGATAGCGCTAAGTGGTTCGGGTGAGCTTTAAGGGCTCCAAAGGGAAGAGGCAGGATAGCGCTAAGTGGTTCGGGTGAGCTTTAAGGGCTCCAAAGGGAAGAGGCAGGATAGTGCTAAGTGGTTAGGGTGAGCTTTAAGGGCTCCAAAGGGAAAAGGCAGGATAGTGCTAAGTGGTTAGGGTGAGCTTTAAGGGCTCCAAAGTGAAGAGGCAGAATAGCGCTAAGTGGTTAGGGTCAGCTTTAAGGGCTCCAAAGGGAAAAGGCAGGATAGCGCTAAGTGGTTAGGGTGAGCTTTAAGGGCTCCAAAGGGAAAAGGCAGGATAGCGCTAAGTGGTTCGGGTGAGCTTTAAGGGCTCCAAAGGGAAGAGGCAGGATAGCGCTAAGTGGTTCGGGTGAGCTTTAAGGGCTCCAAAGGGAAGAGTCAGAATAGCGCTAAGTGGTTAGGGTGAGCTTTAAGGGCTCAAAAGGGAAGAGGCAGGATAGCGCTAAGTGGTTAGGGTGATCTTTAAGGGCTCCAAAGGGAAGAGGCAGGATAGCGCTAAGTGGTTAGGGTGAGCTTTAAGGGCTCCAAAGGGAAGAGGCAGGATAGCGCTAAGTGGTTAGGGTGAGCTTTAAGGGCTCCAAAGGGAAAAGGCAGGATAGCGCTAAGTGGTTAGGGTGAGCTTTAAGGGCTCCAAAGGGAAAAGGCAGGATAGCGCTAAGTGGTTAGGGTGAGCTTTAAGGGCTCCAAAGGGAAAAGGCAGGATAGCACTAAGTGGTTCGGGTGAGCTTTAAGGGCTCCAAAGCGAAGAGGCAGGATAGCGCTAAGTGGTTAGGGTGAGCTTTAGGGCTCCAAAGGGAAAAGGCAGGATAGCGCTAAGTGGTTAGGGTGAGCTTTTTTGTAGTAGAAGTGATGTGAGTGAAATTATATATGCGAGCACTTTAATGAGTTAAGTTTGTAGTGCGCAGGCGCAAGATCGTAAGGATTCCGTCTGGAAGAAAATATTTTTGGAAAAAGTGAAACAGAATGTATCGGGAAACGAAAGGCTACGTCGTTGCCTGAGAAAATGAATCTGAAAAGTCTCGATGGAAAATGACATCCTCGTACGCGTACTCTGGCATACGAGCGGACGGAAACTTTACAGAAGGTTTACAATGCATGCTTGGAATCGCTCGCACATTCATACGAGAGCGGGAACTTTTGAAAATGATACGACAACGGCACTAAAACGGTGTCTCTGAATCGAGGCTCAAGACCAAGTGGGGCGGGAAAAAAAAATCCATATAAATTCACTGGATGGCGTAAGAAGGGGTCACTTATACACCCCGCATCAAGAAGTATCCTCTCAGGCTTGCTTTGGAAAGACAGGCTCTGTCACCCATGATAGACTAAACCTGTCACCCCTGGATTTTATTCCTACCAGGAGAGAATAAGCCACAAGCTTGGTAGAAGTTGTGTTCAGTTTGTGTGTATAAGTGACCCCTCCTCTCATTAGCTGATGTGTTTGTATGTATTATTTATATTACTTATACAAACTAGTGGGCACAGCTAGTAATACTTTCAAAGGAGCATGCTACCCAACCCGCCAAGCCACTATTTGGGTTATTAGGAATCTTAGCATTCCAGCAACAGTGGATGGATTTATTTTATTGTGTTGTTGTTGTGTTATATGTTTTTATTTTTGTGCAACATTAGTAAAATAAGAGTAATTTTATGGAATTCTTGGAGTTGTGCCCAATTTTCAGACCCTTGTCAATTTGGTTTGGCTATTATTTATATTACACAATTTCGTGATAGTGCTCCTTTAGTAGCTGTGTGTGGGAAACCATGAGGGGCCTTTAGTTACACATTTAACTGCAGCTCACAAATAATTGCCTGGATATTAGCCCTGATTTACTAAAGTTATGACATGCTGCTCTGATCTGGCATAACCTAGCACATCAGACAAAGGGGGTTATTTAAGAAGGGATAGCGCCAGGTAGTGGAAGGTAGCGTCTGGTGAACGCCGGGCGCTGTATGCAAATCCACATTTAAGAAAGCGAATCTGGTAAACGCCTCTAACAGTGCCATGTAGCGTCACATGTATTAATTCAGGCGGCTCAGCGTATAGCACCGGCGCTCTAGGCTCAGGAGCGCCATGTGGTACCTGTCACTCTGTAGCACTCTCCCATTCATTTAAATAGGCTTTCATTAGTTTGCGTGTTTGGCAATTCATTTATTCTAAGTATACAGCACACCCTGTTCCAGAAGATATTCCTTACACTTGGGTTATACATCCAGTAGATGGCGCTGGACTGCAGAGACAGAAAAGTGGCTCCTCCCGGCCCCACATATACCCAGGACCTCCCACAAAATCCCCAGTTCTTCTCTGCAGTCAGCGCTGCGAAGGCAAGAAGATGGCTCTCTCTACTCGCAGGTGAGCGGAGCTAATAGCCTGCCGCCCTGTAGGACTATTCCCACCCGTTTCCTTTTATTGCCTCCCAGCTTAGGCTGCACTGGTTGGGTGAAGGTAGGCAGCACCGCTACTAGGTGTTTAACTGCAATCCCCCACCAAAAGGTAGGCGGTACAGGCCCATGGTGAGCCTTATGGGATGCCCCTCCCGCATCATATGCCCCTCACCCCTTGTCCCCGCAGTTGGCTCCCTTTAGGCTGGCCTTCGTTCCCCTCGCTCTCCCTGGTAGATCTCGGGGGGGGGGCATGTCTTTATATGTATATAACATATGTTTTATGTGATGATCCCTTTTTGAATTGGTTGCACTGGTTTCCTTAGCCGCTGCCGCCGCACGCTTGTGCTCCGCGGTCGGCGGCGACATCACCTCAGGTGCAGCTGCGCCATCATTGGCTGGCTTTGTCATGTGGCGCGTTTTTGGGGGGGCGGGCCTTGCGGCTGATGTGTTCTGCATCACTGTCTCCGCTGCCCGCCCCTCGAGGTATATGCGGGCGCCATTTTAGCTTTCTGCTGCGTGTGTCTGGCATCTCCCTATCGCGGTCCATAAGTGCCCCTGTGGGCTTATTTATTTTGTATTTTCTCAATTGCACATTGCTTACGGGATCTTTTTGCTTATGTCTTGCAGGCGGGCAAACTTTAGTGGTTTCTCCTGGTCCTATCCCCTCTATTTGGTGTTAACTCCCTATTGGAGGACTATTGTATTTTATATCTCCCACTTCCCTATTGGGGTATCCCGGGTAGCCTTATTGGCGTCAATCCCAATTGGCATATTGTACCACTATAATCACCATATGGAGGCTTCTCAGGAAAATGTGCTTTGGGTTCCTTTGGGACAAGCCCTGTGTGTAGCGTGTGGGGTATCCCCATAGAGATGATGTCAGGGTGTGTGTTCCCTGCGCCCAGCAGACGCTTGCATTGCAGTCTGGGTTGCCGGTGGTTGGGCCTGCGCCCCCTCGGGCTTCGCCTACCCCCCCCCCACGCTGACATTTGACTCCCAGTGAGGTGCATACCAGTGGGGAGTCTCAACCTGATTTGGCTGCTCGGGTGGCCAGCATTGAGAGACATATTGCTGGCTCTGGCCCGTGTAAGGCTTCTGCTAAGAAGCGGCATTTATCACCTGGTGTTTCCCTCTTTCCTATGGAGGCAGAGGAATTTTTTTGATGTTACCGGCTATACCCCCCTAGAGGAGGGGGAATTGTTTTCTGATTCAGAATCATCTGAGGAACATTCTAGAGCGTATGGTGCCGATTCTGGGCAGGACCCATGGACTTTATATGATACTGACAGACTTTTGGCTCATATTTTTGCTGTGCTCTGTGTCTCTCCTCCTGCCGTGGCTCCGCGGCAGCAGGGGGAGCTGTTTCATACTGTTAAACCACGCTTGGAGTTCCCTGAACAAGCTCATTTTAATAATCTAGTGCTCAAGGAGTGGGAATGGCCTAGTCGGCTCCCCGGGGTGCCAAAGTGTTGGGATAAGCGGTATCCTTTTCCTGTTGAAATGGTGATACGGTGGTCCTTCAAGAGAAGGCTCAGCTCCTGCTGTCTTGTCCTCATCCGTCCATCAGGCAGGGAATGCAACTGGTGGGCCTGATGGTGTCCTGCTTTGAGGCGGTTCCATATGCTCAATTCCACATGGGGCATCTTCAGCTTCACCTCTTGTCAGTATGGGATCGGGACCCTGTGTCCTTGGATCAGGTGTTTGTCTTGTCCCCTCTGGTCAGGCGGTCTCTAGCGTGGTGGCTGGACTCCAGGAACCTGCTGGGGGGCAGGTCCTTTCTGGCCCCCAGCTTGGAGACTGTCACCACGGATGCCAGTCTGAGAGGTTGGGGGGGATTCTGGAAGTCCCTGAAATTCCAGGGTCAGTGGGAGGCCCATGCCCCTATCAACATTCTGGAATTGAGGGCGGTCAGGTTAGTTCTCGCCCACTTAACCCCACACCTAAAGGGTCAGGCTGTTCAGGTCCACTCAGACAACCAGACGGCGGTTGCCTACATCAATCATCAGGGAGGGACCCGAAGCAAGAGGGCCATCAATGAAGTGTCCCTGATACTGTCCTGGGCGGAGGAGAATGTTCCCTGCATCCCAGCTGTGTACATCCCGGGGGTGGAGAATCTGGAGGCAGACTCTCTGAGCAGGGGGATCTCTCGTCTGGGAGAATGGTCCCTCAGCGGCAGGGTGTTTTGCTCCCTGTGCCACCGCTGGGGTCAGCCGGATGTGGATCTGTTTGCGTCCCGTCACAATCACAAGCTTCCAGTCTTTGTCTCTCTGTCCCAGGATCCTCTGGCCTTGGCCACTGATGCCCTGGCAATGCCTTGGACGGGGTTCCAGCTACTGTATGTGTTCCCCCCGTTTCCCCTGCTGGGCAGGGTGCTGCGCAAGATAGTTCAGGAACCGGTGCCAGCCATCCTGGTGGCCCCCTGTTGGCCAAGAAGAGTGTGATTCGCAGACATCGTGCAGTTTGCAGTAGATCAGTACGCCCTGCCCCGGGTTCCAGATCTGCTCACTCAGGGACACCTACGCCACCCCAATTTACAAACGCTGGCTTTGACGGCCTGGCTGTTGAAACCTCCATCTTGATGGAAAAAGGGCTGCCTGCCTCGGTTGTAAATACCATGATCAGGGCTAGGAAAAGGTCCTCTTCGTCCATCTACTACAGGGTTTGGCGTACTTACATTGACTGGTGTGAGTCTAACTCGCTTTCCTGTCGTGTGTTTTCTATTCCTAGGATTCTGGAGTTTCTCCAACATGGTTTGGATCTGGGTCTTCAGCTCAGTACTCTGAAAGGCTATGTTTCTGCTTTGGCTATTTTTTTCCAAAGATCATTTGCTCAGCATCCCCTGGTAAAGACCTTTTTCCAGTCGGTTACTCACGTGCTTCCCCCACGTAAGCCTATGTTACCTGTCTGGGACTTGAACTTGGTCTTATCTGCACTGCAGGGGTCTCCCTTTGAGCCCTTGCAAGGGGCTCCTTTGTCCATTCTCACGCTTAAGGTGGTCTTTTTGGTGGCTATCACTTCTGTTAGGCGTGTTTCTGAATTGACGGCACTTTCCATCAAGCCTCCTTATTTTGAGAGACACCAGGACAAGGTGGTGTTTCCTTTTAAGCCAGATTTTCTGCCTAAGGTTGTTTCTGCCTTTCACCTCAATCAGGACATTGTTTTGCCTTCTCTGTGTCCTAATCCTAGTAACCCTAAGGAGAGGGTTTTACATTCTTTGGACGTAGTCAGAACTCTGAAGTTCTATTTGGTGGCTACTAAATCCTTCAGGAAGACTGATGCTTTTTTTGTGCTTCCATCTGGACCTAAGAAAGGTCTGGCTCCGGCTAAGTCCACTATCAGCAAGTGGATACGTCAGGCTGTGATACAGGCCTACTATTGGTGCCTCTTGGGCTTTTTTAGCACCAAGCTTCTGTTGAACAAGTTTGCAAGGCCGCTATTTGGTCTTCTGTTCATACTTTTTCAAAGTTTTACAAGGTTGATGTTAGGGTCTCAGCTGATGCTGCTTTTGGCCGCAAGGTTCTACAGGCGGCAGGGGTTTAAACCGTCTGCTGTTACTTTTGGGGATCCCACCCTACCTTACGGACACTGCTATTGGATGTCCCAAGTGTAAAGAATATCCTATGGAACTGGACGTGCTGTATACTTAGAATAATACAATTCTGTGATTACTCACCTGTAGAATTGCTATTATATGTATACAGCATGTCATGTTCCACCCCACCCTTGTTATCATTATCTTAGTTACCTCTTTATGGTGATTGTTCTTATGTTCATAATTTTACATATTGGCTATGGTTCTCCCGGTCTCATTTTAACTGCTTTTCAATACTGGGGATTTTGTGGGAGGTCCCGGGTATATGTGGGGCTGGGAGGAGCCACTTTTCTGTCTCTGCAGTCAGCGCCATCTACTGGATGTATAACCCAAGTGTAAGGAATATCTTCTGGAACAGGACGTGCTGTATACATATAATACCAATTCTACAGGTGAGTAATCACAGAATTGTATTATTTTTTTGCTCCAATCTGTGTGTGACCTCTCCTGGCTGCAAACACTTTTAGAAACTTTTTTGACTTTTAATATTTGTATGCAGAATTGTCATTACAGGTCTGGCACTAAAGTGTTATTGTCCCAGTGTTAAAACAATGTCATTCCATGTGTTTTCGCTTTGTTACTGGTGGATATGTGTTCTAAAACAGACTTTAATTTCACAGCGCCTTGCGCTCTATGCTACAGTGCCCAGCTTTAGAGCGCTGACGCTGTGTTGGTAGTTTTTTGTTAAATATGGTGTGGAGGGCCGAGTGCTGAACGCACTGAGCTGGCGCTACTTACCGCTCGCTTCAGCGCTATACTGTTGTTACAACACACATTGATCAATGCCGGCCAGGTTACTACAGCAACTAAGAAGCTCTGTTACAGCACCCGATACCCGCTTACAGCGTCTACTAACGGCCGCTTTAAGCGCCGATATACAGATGCTCATCTGGCAATACCTGACATTAGTAGTGAATCATCCTCAAAGTGGAATCATTAAGCTAGTATTATTTTGGTGAGCTCACACACTGAATAAATTCCATATTTACTATTCTGCACTGAATTCTGAGCACAGGTCGGAGGGCTGCACAGTAAGGCTCAGTCTCACAGAACAAAATCTGAAGGTTATGATTTACGAAGCATATTATTAGATTTACAGTTTACAGGGATTTTTTTTAAACCTACATTTATTTTAAGTTGTAGTGCATTCGTTTACAGTATTCAATGTAAATTTATTGTTCGCCAAGTACATCGTGAGATGAAAATTCTTTTTGGCATATACACAGTGCAACAGATATTTACAGTTACATAGACATTGAAACAAGAGATACAAACTACATTGAATACAGTATGCAGATTTTTATTTTAGAGCTTAGGAAAATCATCTCTTTTATAAAAACATATATGTTTGGATCTCTATACCAATACCTATAACATGCTAAACCCTTCTTTTCCCAATGCTTTTATCTCACATGAATGACTGGAATGGCAGTATACTGGCAAGATTTTGTCTATAGGGCATTGTTAGGATTTTTGTCATCTTTAAAACCCCTGATATATTTAAACCTTTTTTGTCTATATATAATAGTCAAACAAATTTGCTTTTTCCAAGTATATAGCACGTCCTGTTTCACAAATATTCTTTACGCTTGGGATATCCGCCAAAAGGTGGCGCAGTGGACTGCAGAAGAGACTTGTGGAGTCTCCCGGCCCCATAAAAGGACAGGAACCTCCCACAAATTCCCAGTTTCCTTCTGCAGTCTGGACTGCGAAGATAGAAGATGGCTCTCTATATTACGCAGGCGAGCGGGGCTTACCAGCCTGCGGCCCTACAGGACTATTCCCACCTGTTCTGGACCCACTGCCTCCCAGCCTCGGCTGCCTGGTTCGGGTGAAGGTAGGACAGCGCCAGGGTCAGGTGCTGGAGGAGCGCTGCTGCAACCGCAATCCCTGTACCTACAAGGGTAGGCGCTTCAGGCTTATGGTGAGCCTTGTGGGATGCCCCTTCCTGCCTTATGGTGGGCCTTTCCCTGCCCCCCCTCCACTGCCCCCCTCCTCCCTATCTAAGCATGCCTTGGGTGCGCCTACCGTTGCTCTTCCCCGCCTCGCTCTCTCCCTGGGGAGCTCTCCGGGGGGGGGGGGGGGATGGGGGGGGGTGTTGGTAGGCGGTGTGGTTGCACATTGTATTTTGTCTATTTTTTACTTGTATTGTCCGCATTTGCCGCCGCGCCGTTTTGTACGGGCGCTCCGCGGCTGGCGGCGACATTCGCTTCATGTGTTGCTGCGATGTCATTGGCGCTGGGGGGTCACGTGGAGCGCGATTCATGCTCTTCGGGGGGGCGGGTCCCGCAGATGACGCTTTGGGGTCATATCTCCGTGGCCCACCCCTCAAGGTCCTTGCGGGCGCCATTTTGTTTGAAGTTTGTCTTCTCCTCACCTGCGGTGAGGATTGGAGAACCTGGAGGCAGACTCCCTGAGCAGGGGGATGTCTCGGCTGGGGGAGTGGTCCCTCAGCGTAAGGGTGTTTCACTCTCTGTGGCACCGCTGGGGTCTGCCGGATGGGGACCTGTTTGCTTCACATCACAATCACAAACTTCCATTCTTTGTCTCTCTGTCTCAGGATCCTCTGGCCTTTGCCACGGATGCGCTAGCAATGCCTTCTAAGGGGTTTCAGCTCCTCTATGTGTTCCCTCCGTTTCCTCTGTTGGGGAGGGTGCTGCGCAAGGTAGCCCAGGAAGGGGTGCCAACCATTCTGGTGGCCCCCTTTTGGCCAAAAAGGGTGTGGTTCGCAGACATCGTGCAGTTGGCAGTAGATCAGTACGTCCTGCCCAAGGATCCAGATCTGCTCACTCAGGGGCAGCTGTGCCATCCCAATTTACAAACGCTGGCTTTGACGGCTTGGCTGCTGAAACCTCTATCTTGATGGAAAAGGGTTTGCCTGCCTCTGTTGTTGATACCATGATTAGGGCTAGGAAGAAGTCCTCGTCCTTTATCTACTTCAGGGTCTGGCATGCTTGCATTGCCTGGTGTGAGTCCAAATCTCTTCCCTGTCGGGTGTTTTCTGTTCCCAGGATTCTGGAATTCTTGCAACATGGTTTGGATTTGGGCCTTCAGCTTAGTACCCTCAAAGGTCATGTTTCAGCTCTGGCAATTTTTTTCCAAAGATCTTTTGCCAGTCACCGTTTGGTTAAGACTTTTTTCCAGGGGGTTTCTCATGTGCGTCTTCCACGTAAACCTATGTTACCAGTTTGGGATTTGAATCTGGTGTTATCTGCTCTGCAGGGTCGTCCTTTTGAGCCTCTCTGTGAGGCTGCTTTGCCCATTTTGACTCTCAAGGTAGCCTTTTTGGTGGCTATTACTTCTGTCAGGCGTTTTTCTGAGTTGGCGGCGCTCTCCATTAAACCTCCTTATTTTGAGCGACACCAGGACAAGGTGGTGTTTCTTGCCTAAGGTTGTGTCTGCTTTTCATCTCAATCAGGACATTAGCCTCGATTCAAAGACACATTCGTCCGGACTTCCGTAGCTGTCTGTGAAAGTTTGAGTCTTTTTTTTTGCTTTTTTTCGTTCATTTTTCATTCGTACGAACGTTCGGGAAAATGTGTATATGCGCTTTTGATGAACGGAAGCAAATCGGATCATTTCCGTTAGTTCGGATCATTTTCCAAACAAAATATGATATTTTTCGTTCGTTCAGATAACTTACGTTGTTGGGATGGGCTTACGTCTGATTCAGAGAGCTGATTTCTGACGGACCACCACCCTATAAATCCGTTTCATTTCCGATCTACTTACGGGACCTTTGAGGGCTCGGATTGCTATTGTTGAACATGTTTTGCGGCTATGTGGAGGAGCCTGCGCACCTTTGGCACCAAGGCATTGCATGTATCAGCATGGCCGAGGCCATAAATTGTATAGAAATGCATACCTGAATCAATACATTTCATGTATGCCTTATACATGCATTTTAATGCTGACCTTAATTAGTCCTTAGCATGTAAACATTTATTTTCCCACACATCTATATAATTGCTATATTTTTTTAGACTTATGTCCTTTGTGAATTATATTTGGATTGTTGAACTTGAATCTTAATTTGTTGTAGGAGTTATTGTTTTAGTCGGTTACCTTTGTTTGTGTAATTATTTTATATTTGGTTGCAGGAACCGCAAGATGTGCCACTCACAAAACATACAAGCAGTGTTTGGTCCAGCTATGCGATTCCTCAGTGTTCTTGCAGGGCATCCAGGGTCGTTCCATGATGCTTATATATTGCAGAGCTCTGGCTTATTTCGCCAGTTTGAGTCAGGAGAATTGTCTGGTGGATGGCTCCAGGGTGTTTGCTCACATTCCATCAATCCATTTTCACTGTATGGCAATGAATATATTTGATGACTCATGTCTTAACCTATGGCTGTTTTTAGCCCTTGATGACATGTTAAACAATATTGTAGCTTAGAATGTGTATTTTATGTTAGTATTTTTAAATTCTTTCAGGGGATTCTGGATATCCACTCCTGCCCTTGCTCCTGATGCCCGTTCTTTGCCTGCAGAATGCGGGCCAGGGGTTCTCTAATCGGGCACTATGCAAAACCCGGGGTGGCGAGGGCCCTCTGGCTTTTGAAGTCCAGATTTAGGTGTTTGGACCATACAGGGGGGGGGGGGCACTGCAGTATGACCCCAACAAGGTTATACCAATATTTTAATTTACATTTTTTAACAGGGACCACACGTGCCAGAGTGGCACAACTGAGTGTCAGGGTCCTTCAGTTGGTGGGCAAGATGCAGGAGCTGCGCAACTCGTTGGGGACCACAGATGAAGAATAATGTTATGTTGCCTGCCATTGCTATGTATTTTGTTTTTTATAGTTGTAAAAATTTGAAATTTTCACAATTTTTAAAAATGTTATATTTTATGATGGAATCAAAAAAAAAATGTTACAGTGTCATTTCATTTACAAAATACATTAACACAAAACTAATGGGCCCAGAAATATTAAAAGATGAATATTCACATGACCGAGAAGGGATTTGGGTAAGTTTTAGGGGGCTAAAATGGAAGAAGAACCTAACCGCGAAGTGGTTTGGGTGAGCTTTAAGGGTCCAAAAGGGAAGATGGAGGATAGTGCTAAGTGATTTAGCTAAACATTGTAGTAGAAGTGAGGGTAGAAAATATGTAGGCGAGCACTTTAATGAGTTAAGTTTGTAGTGCGCAGGCGCAAGATCGTAAGGATTTCTGTCTGGACGAATATTTATTGAAAAAGGGAAACAGAATCTAACGGGAAACGTAAAGGATTTGTGGGAGGATACGATGGGAAAAGGGCAAAAACGAAAGCCTACGTTGTAACATTTGAAAATGAAACGGAAAAGTCACGCTGGAAAATGACATCCTCGTATTTGTAATCTGCCGTACGAACGGACGGAAACTTTACAGAAGGATTGCAATGCATGCACACAAAAAAATATATATATATTTCTTATTAGTTTTACTATACTATTTAATAGGAAATGTATTTTTTAGATTTTCCTATCTCTGTATAGGCAGCATTTTTTGCTTACCTATTAAAGCTCTTTGTTTTCTGGCTGTGTTCAGATTTGAATTTTCCCTCCATTTTTGGCCATGTGATCCTGGAAGTGGGCGGGGCTTAGGCATGCTTTTATTCAGAGAGCACCTGTATGCTCTGTTTGACTTCCTGTTTCCTGTTTCCATGTGGCCTTACCTCATGATGTGAGCTTATTGCATGGGCTGTGAGTACCCTTCAGCTTGGCTGAAGGGAGTTTTTTTCTGTCATTTATTTATATTGTGTGCATTTGGTGACTGTTTTTTTGTTTTCTCTGTAGGTAGAAACTCCTTATTTAAAAAGGGGTTTCTCCTGGTCCTTATATAAAAAAAAAAGGCCTTAAGCCTTATTTGGGGGTCCATTTGTGTTTCAATCCTCCCACTTGGGACTATTTAAAGGGGCATCCCGGGTAGCAATTGCGTAAATCCCATATATACTTGGCGACTATAATCAATTATAGTATAATACTAAACACCATATGGAGGCATCCCAGGATAACGGACATGCAATTCCCTCTGCACAGACTCGGCAATGTTTTGGATGTGGGGCATCCCTTGTTGGGGATAACGCAATTCTTTGCATCCCTTGTGCACAATTAACTATTATGCAGCAAACTGAGAGCCAGGCTTCATGGCCTGCGGCTAATGCCTCATCTCCTACTCCGCCATGTCTTGTCCGTACCCCCAATGATATTGTCATGGGTGGTGAGTCGCATGCTGATTTATGTGCCAGATTGGCTAATCTTGAAAGATTAATGTCTACCTCTGTGCCTAAGAAGGCCTCAGCTAAAAGAAAGCACTTGACTCATGCCGCTCCAGCAAGGGAGTCAGACAATTGTGAATTGCTTGATTGGTCTGATCCTTCTCAGTTAGAAGAAGGAGAATTATTATGAGGAATCAGATGTTTCTGATGAACAGCAATTTGTTGGTACTGAGATTGAGCAGGGTGAAGCAAGTGTTGTGGATACCCCAAAAGCTCTTGCTCAGTTACTTGAGGTTTTGGTTATTACTCCTCCTGAAGTAGTCCCTCCTTAAAAAGGGGAATTCTTTGGAGTCTCTAAACCTCGTTTAGAATTTCCAAATCAAAAGCGTTTTGATTACATTATTCTTAAAGAATGGGAGAAGCATGCGCGGCTTCCTGGCATTCTTTTGGGCTGGGACAAGAAATATCCCTTCCCAGCTGATACTATTAAGCGTTGGTCATCACCACCTGTGCCCACCGCTCTGGGCATGTGTACACTCATTGCACGGATGGGTTAAATGCGGAGGACAAATTCCTATGTGTGCGCAAGCATACCTTGGCCATCTATGCATTAATATTTAATTAATTTATAGAGAGACTGGATTTTTAAAAGATACTCTGCTCATGGGTGGATGCCCCTGTGCTTAATTTATCCAATTCTTCTGTGTTGCATTCTCCTGACTCCACTACACTTAAAGATGGAGAGGATAAGCTTATTGATCAAATGGCGTGCCACGCTTTTTCCAGTGTGGGCTCGGCCTTGCTGCCTGTTGGTGCTTCGGCACTCATGACAGTGGCTATTAGGTCTGTTGTGAGAGACTTAATGAATTACTCAGGGCTTGATCCGGCCTCTGATGAGTACGCCGCTTTTAAGCGGTGTGAGATGTTTGCATCTTTTGTACTTTCTGCCTTAGATGATACTCTGCTCATGTGCAGCAGAACCTCTGCCTTGTTAGTCGCCATCCGGCGGTCAGTATGGTTGCGGCAGTGGGCAGCTGATATTGTAGCTAAGAAATCGCTTACAGCGCTCCCTTTTGTGGGATTGCGCCTCTTTGGAGAAAGAATTGGATTCTGTCACTAAAGGAGGTAAATTACCTCAGCGTAAGAAACAACGTCGTTCCTTTCGTGGAATAGAGGAAAGGGACGTGGCTGTTAGGTCCTCCTCCTGGCGCCCGGTCCGCGGCGTCTCTGCGCGGCAGCGCGCGGCTCCGGTCTTCTGGCGGCCACGCCGGGTGGCCACCACCGCCGCATCTGCTGCGTTCTCGCCCGCCACCGCTCCCTCTACCTTGGCGGGGGTGGCCGGCATCGCAGGGCCCCCCGCCGCTCCTTCTGGCGGCTCCATCGCCTCTCCGGCCGGCGCGGTTTCCCCTTCCCTCTCAGGGAGCGCGCCCGGCCCTCTGTCACGTGCTCGCGCGCGCGCGCAAGCAGTTCCAATATGCCCCTCGGCGGCGCTGCTCCCTGCGCATTCGCCGGGGGCAGATTCAAATGGACCAGTCAGGTCCATAGCCTGGGTGGGAATGAACCCAGGGACTGGACAGCCTGACTGGCCAGGGCGGTCCAGTCCCTGGGGCTGCTCCAATAGGGAGCTACATCCTAAGTAGCACCAATCACTACATTTCCCCCCAAATCACAGTTGCACCAATCACCAGTCCCCCCTTCCCATTGGCCAGTTCCCCTTTAAATATGTTTTGGTCCCGTCCACTAGTGCCCGTTATAGCCTTTGATAGCTAGGGTTTGCGTTTGGATCTTGTTTAAAGTTACTATCCGGCTTTGTTCCTGACCATCCCTGTCTGCTGCCCGCACCGACCATCCGCCTGTCCGACCATTCCTGTCTGCTGCCCGCACCGACCATCCGCCTGTCTGACCACGTCTTTGTCTAGCCCTTCTGATACCGCGTCTTGACCACCTGGTTTTGACCTTGGCCTGTCTCGACTACTCTACGTTTTGACTCTGCCCACTCTAACTACCAATTCGGGATACCCTGCCGTTCATCCGTCTCCACTTAAGCCAGCAATCTTTGCGCCAAATAAGACCTGGGGGCAACCGAGTCTGGAGAGGCATATCCCGTGTCTCCAGCGAGCGGGGGCTTGTCTATAGGCAGAAGAGGGGGTGGAGATTGGGGATTGCTTGGCTCAAGAGAGAAGGGTGTCCGGCGGTCCCTTACAGTGGCCGTCCAAGTCAGAATTGGGGGTCCAAAACCAAATCTGCCACTAAGCCTGCTCAACAATGAGGGGACGCCCTCACCCTTACGGGTGGGGGGACGGATGCGGTTCTTCTTCCAGGTCTGGGTTCAGGAGGTATCAGACAATTGGGTTCTGGAAGTAGTCTCTTCCGGTTACTAACTGGAATTTGAGTCCCGGCCTCCTCCCAGATTTTTCATGTCCCGGATGCCGTCAGATCCGGCAATTGCGCACAGACTGCGGGCAGCAGTAGCGAATCTGTTAAACATGGCTGTTATCGACCTAGTGCCTCCAGCGGAAAGGGGTTTGGGGTTTTACTCCAACCTATTCACGGTACCCAAGAAGGACGGCTCTGTTCGGCCTATCCTAGACCTAAGGAGACTCAATCAATTTATCCGTTTCTGAAAATTCCGCATGGAGTCTCTGCGATCAACGATCGATGCTCTCCGTTAGGGGGACTTCATGACATCCATAGACATCAAGGATGCTTATTTGCACATTCCTATTTTCCGGGTCACCAGAGATTTCTCAGGTTCTCGATAGAAGACCAGCATTATCAATTTGTGGCCCTGCCATTCGGCCTTACCTCGGCCCCAAGAGTCTTTACCAAGATGCTGGCAGGAGTGATGGCTATATTCAGGGTCCAGGGCATCCGCATTGTGCCTTTTCTGGACGATCTTTTTATCGCGCCCTCCTCCCTCGAACAATCAGAGTTGGGGTAATAAGTTACCCCAAATCCTCTCTCTGTCCGTCCAGGGAAATTCCCTTCCTGGGCCTGATTCTGGATACATTTCAGGCCAGGGTTTTTCTTCCTCAGTCCAAAATGGTTCTGATTCAGGACTTGATTCGTCTATTCTTGTCCAACCCTCGTCAGTGTATCCGTCTAGGGATGAGACTAGTGGGATTGATGGTAGCTGCATTCGAGGCAGTCCCATTTGCCCAGTTTCACATAAGGGCGCTTCAGCTCTTCCTCTTGGCAACGTGGGACAGGTGCCCACTATCATTGAATCAGACTTGTCTATTGTCTCCCCACGTTTTGCAGTCCCTTCAGTGGTGTTTAATATCGCACAACCTCCAGAAGGGCAAGTCATTTCTGACTCCGCATTGGGAACTGGTTACCACGGATGCCAGCCTGGTGGGCTGGGGGGGCTTCTGGAAGAAGCATCAGTTCCAAGGATTGTGGGGGCCTCGGGAGGCTCATTCTCCAATCAATGTATTAGAGCTTCGTAGGCTTCGTACGCAGACGTCGTAAGGCTGAACGTGTCCATCTGCCTCTTCTTCCAGATCTCATCACTCAGGGTCAGCTTTATTACCCCAATTTACAAACGCTGGCTTTGACGGCATGGCTGCTGAAGTCTCCATCTTGAAAGAAGAAGGTCTTTCTGATGTGGTTATTCAGACTCTTATTAGAGCTAGGAAGAAGTATTTTCTATTCCTAGAATTCTGGAATATCTGCAACGAGGTCTGGATATGGGATTACAGATTAGTACTTTGAAAGGGCAAGTCTCTGCCTTGGCAATTTTCTTTCAAAGATCGTTTGCTCTTCATCCTTTGGTTAAGACCTTTTTCCAAGGAGTCGCGCATGTGCGGCCTCCCAGAAAGCCTTTACTTCCTGTTTGGGATCTTAATTTGGTGCTTTCGGCTATGCAAGCTGCTCCCTTTGAGCCATTGCAGGATATTCCTCTTCCTATTCTTACTCAGAAGGTTGCCTTTTTGGTTGCTATTACTTCTGTCCGCCGAGTTTCTGAACTTAGGGCTTTGTCTGTTCAAGCCCCTTATTTTGAGAGGCATCAAGATAAGGTTGTTTTCCGTTTTAAACCGGATTTTCTTCCTAAGGTGGTGTCTGCTTTCCACCTAAATCAGGATATAGTTCTTCCTTCCTTGTGTCCTAAACCTAGTAACGACAAGGAAGGGGTCTTTCATTCTTTGGATGTAGTTCGTTGTGTTAAGTATTATTTAGTTACTACCTCGGCCTTCCGCAAGACGGATGCCTTTTTTTGTTGTGCCTTCTGGGCCCAAGAAGGGTTTTGCTCCTGCAAGTCCCTTAGTAAGTGGATACGTCAGGCCATCATTGGGGCCTATATGGCGAAGGGGAAGGTTCCCCTTTTTCATGTCACCACTCATTCTACTCGTGCTATTGGAGCCTCTTGGGCTTTTCAGCACCAAGCTTCTGTTTAACAAGTCTGCAAGGCTGCGACTTGGTCTTCTGTGCATACTTTTTCTAAGTTTTACAAGGTTGATGTGCGGGCCTCAGCGGATGCTGTTTTTGGCCGCAAAGTTCTGCAAGCTGCAGTAATTTAAGTTATGCATTATTCCTTTGGGATCCCCACCCATTATAGACACTGCTATTGGATGTCCCAAGTGTCATGAATATCGGGAAGTGGGGGTGTGACATACTAGAAATAATACCATTTTGTGAGATACTCACCTGTAAAATGGTTATTACGAGTATGTCACACCCCCCACTTCCCCCGCCCTTTTTTGTTCGAGGGATCCTTTATATGGTGATTATTATTATTATTTCAAATAATTTTACAATTATTGAATATAATTGGCTCTTTTTGCTCTAAGGGATCCTTTATTTGGTATTATTATTTCAAATAATTTTACAATTATTGAATATAATTGGCTCTTTTTGTTCTAAGGGATCCTTTATTTGGTATTATTATTCTCATATAATTTTACAATTATTGAATATAATTGGCTCTTCCTGGTTCTTCACTGCTGTTTAAAAAGACTGAGGAATAGTGGGAGGAACCCAGTACTTATGGACCAGGAGGGGCTCCTTTTTTCCATGTAATCTCTGCAAGATCGCCCTCTACAGGCCGGGGTCATGAATATCGGGAAGTGGGGGGTGTGACATACTCATAATAACCATTTTACAGGTGAGTATCTTACAAAATGGTATTTTTTTTTACACTGGCAATCTTCTGAGCCTCATGTGAGCCATGTATATTACATTTGTAATGGTATCATAAGATGTCCTGCCTAGGATGCGATACCTAGGGTTGCGATGCACAGGGAAGTATGCAGGCCTAAATAAAGTATGATTTAGAGGTAGAAGGTTCTCACTCAGGATTCGGCCAATGTTGGAGTCAGGAGAAAAGATGGGCGTCTGTCTCTTTCTTTTAAGGGTATCCAAGCTTTATTGCAGACAGTATTAACAAAATTATAATCAGCAGTAAATAGCGGTATAGTTCCACAATGATCATGCAGACTCAGGCAACAAAGTACTTTTCACCTCCCCCAAACTCCCCAGCTCAGACTTACTTATTCTTCTAAGTATCTCTGCCTTATACTTTCTGAGTTGATCTTCCCCGTCTGCCTTATTATCCTTTACTCCTAAGGATGCAACTTGGATAGGTGCTCTTGTAGACAGGCAGGCTGAATCATTACTAACGCCAGGTAATAGCCGATGAGCGTCTGTACTGCGGCGCTAAGAGCGACCGCTAGTGGTCGCTCTGATTGGCCGTCAGTCGCTATTACAGAGCGCTTCAGTCGCTATATTAACCTGGCCGCCATTGATGAATGAAGCTAAAAAGCCACTGTACATTCGCTCACCCAAATCTAATAGTGTCTGGGCATTTTAATGCTGCTTTTATGCTTACATTTGATTTAATGTTATATTGTCAATGATCACATTGGCAATATAATTTTAAATTATTTTAGGTTTTGTTATTTGGTGTGTGTGTGTTTATTTAATGTTTAAATAATTGAATATAAATCAGAGACAATTTTTTTTTGGGAACCCTAATTCCCCCCACTCTATGGCTTTATCTTCTTAACCAGCAGCATAGGTCTTGTCTGCCACACTCTGCGATGCTCCAGTGTGCAAGCTGTAGGGAATAAAAAATATAAATAAATTCCCCAGTTCCAAAAATACAGTATATACCTATGAAAGGGGAAAAAAAAATTTAGTAAGTAATATTATTCAAAACTATTTCAACCCTTAAACAAGAGTCAAGTTTCTCTAAATAATAGATGCCAAAATAATCTAATCTGGCCCACCATTCTATATTATCCACCCTAGTCTAACATCTTAAACTACCTTAACTAACCAAATAAGGCCTACTTAAAGGAGCAGTATCGCGAAATTTGCATTAAAAAAGATAAATAATTAAATAGCCATACAATAGCTTATAACATGTGTATAAATAATCTGGCGATAGAAAAAGAAAAAAATATATGCCTCTCTTTTAAATTGTATAATTATAATAGCTCAGTCCATTTGCTGAATAGGGGGATCTGCTGGGTTTATATTTAGTGAGCTGCTTCATTTAGCCCACTGGTCTCCTAGCAACACTTTACCTCAGAGGCTGTGTGTGTGTGAGGTGCTGCTTTTGTTATGAGACCAGGTGACTCAAATGTGTAAAATCTATACAAAATAAACTAAACTGACTGAAAATGACTGAAATTCTTCTTTGAATAACTGTGAAGGAAAATCTAAAAGTATTAAAGTGGAACAAAACCCCATTCTAAATCAGGATGCCCACTGTGTGAAACGACCCCTGGATAACCACAGATCCCCCCATTTTTCTGGTGCGCTTACGCAGATAGTCATTTAGACAGGCCGGGCGGCCAGGAAGGTTACTGCTCAGGCTCCCCATCTGTGTGCAAACAGATCTGATTGGATGAGAGCCCGCGCATGCGCTGTGGGACAGGGAAAGGTACGTTTTCACAGGCGAACTTGGGGATTTCACATATCAGGGCATCCCAAGTCGGGATGCCCCTAGGGGCACAAAACAAAACTCCAGATAGTGAAAATCCTGGGTTGGGCTTTGCTCAAAACACACAAAGCTGAAAGAAAGATCATATGGAAAAAAAAGAGAAAATGGTAAACTGAACAATTTTGCAGCAGAGCCAACATGAAGGGAAAACTGTCAAAATCAGCTAAATGACTTCTAGAGCTTTTCTCTCTGTTTTAGATATATAAGTTCTGGCCAGGCAATGTTGCAATGTTATCTGATGCTGGACGGCTGCCAGCACTGAACAGCTGAGACTTTGATACATTCTCCTCAGCGTGGAACTGATACATTGTTGCACCCCTCTCCTCAGTGTGGAACAGGCCAGAGTGTCGGCGCCCGACACTGACAAGACATAAACATCAGCTATTAGTCTCCAGCTGCACAACACACACATCATTTTTTTCTACATTTGTAATTCTTACTCCAACACTTATCTACATTCAAAGTACCATTTAAATATAAGTCACCAAGAAAAATTCGCGATACTGCTCCTTTAAGCAGCAGAAGACTGTACTTCCTGTCTTTCTCAATTACTCCTGTCCCTTTTTAATTTTAAATCCTTCACCTATCCAACTTATAGTTTATAGTGAAGTTACAATAGTAGGAGTATTAGAAATCCACAACATAATTACCGGCTGCCTGTATAATGTTTGTTTTAGCAGGGCCACCAAACTAGCATGCTTACATGTAATTATGACTGTGGCTTGCAAATATAGCATCTCCATGTCTGATAGTAAACAGCAGACTGTCACTAACATTTGTACATGGTCATAGACACAGGCATATTTGTGTAATCAATGTTTGAATGAGAATTTAGGGTACTCACCATCGCAAGTGTGGCTTGGGCCCATGCTGCTGGAGGTTCCAAGAGCTGGGGTGGGGAGAATTATTACGGGCTCTGTCTGTGTGATGAAACATCTGTTATGAGAAAAAACAAAACATAAACAATCATATGATCTATGTATTTGATGTTGTTAATAGGCCTCAACATGTATTAGTTTTAATGATAACATAAACATACTTGTGGGTATATGCTTGGCCATGTGTTTGTTTAAACAAACCAACTTTGCCTAACACAGGTTCTAGGCACATTAGATTAGAATTTAGGGGGACAACAGTAGAGCAGCTACTGTGAAATAGGCCACATGGCCCCCTCACCACCATATAAGGTATTTGGGCCTTAAATATTTAAATAGATATTTACATAACATTAATTTTAGAATTAAAGCAACTCTTACCTCGACTATGCCCCAGTGCATAGCTGGTGGAGGTGCCGGCTCTATGATGCCATGCCAAATAGTAATTTTTATTCTGCAGGTGTCTCTAACTTAAAAACAACAATAGATTCAACAGATTAGAAAAGATGGTCTTCATTGAACCAATATATAGGTGCAATGCTGCAGCTTTACCAATAAGGGGCGCCATGATCTAAAGAGTAGCGCATGTGAATGCTTCCTTGCTCTTTATTTTCCTCAACATCTCTCCCTGAACAGCTTTACGCTATTTATATATAAGGTCATTTAAAAAAAATGTGTCATATTGAATTAATTGCTGCATTTTAACTGCACATTATACAACGTATAATGATTACAGATCAGGCATTATTTTTAGAATACAACTGATTTACATTATGCAAATTAACAGAAGTAATTAATTAATTGTAAATGAAGGTCAGTCCACAGAAGACAGTCTGGTCTACATTAAGTGAACCAGTGAACCTCGGGTGTTTCCTAGAGCTCTGATCATTGTTTCTGTCATTCTTTAATATGTTTTTCATTTGAGTTTATGTTCTTTTAGATCAAACAAATAGGGATTAATACCTAAGACTAGGAACTAGACTGCCAGCCACTTTAGAACAGGGGCCCGGTAGCTCAGGACCCATATGTGGCTTGTAGACCTATGATTTAACTAGGATGGGGTCTAGGATACAGCTGAGGCTGTTGGGGCACATAATGCCCAGGGCCAGGCATTGTCATCATTGGGAATGGGGTTACTGTAGTGCTGGCTTACCAGTACCAGAGCTTTCAGTTCTGCACACCATTTCCAGGGTCCCCAAGTAGTGTCATGTAATGCTTCTGTCAAGTTCTTGTGGTCCATGGAGGTGATGCTGGAAGCTGCAGAGACAGGTAAGCCTGCATGCTTCTTTGCCTACCCAGTGCTGCCATTTAACCACTTTGGGGATGATGGAAATGCTCATGTAGGGCAAGTATTTTTTTGGATTTGGCATTCCACATTTTGGCTGCTGGGGGCTCCACTCACTCTCTGCATAGTACATTTTTGGGACTGGGGACCGCATATACTCACACACTATCTATAATAAGTTTTGGGTTCTGGGGGGATTCGCGCACACCATGTATTTTAACTTAGATGCTAGATGGGTATCTGCATGTACCCTGCGTATCGCCATTAAATGGAATGAAAGGGTTTATATCAAGTGTTACATTTCTTGATTTATGAAGAACTCGTGCTTAGGTGCAGCGGACAACCATGTACTGGATCTCCTCCCCTGTGCACTGTGTCCGAGGAGCGGGGTGAGTTATCTTGAGGAAAGAGCTGTGTGCCCCAAAACGTGAAGGATATTTAACTGAGTGGTCACTCTGCTTTGGGCTATCATCATATATATTCTGCATCTCTTTGATTGTAAGCTTTATACTGTCTTATGGTAGATTGACACTGTATTATCTTGTGCACATAGATTATGTGACAGACCATCATGATCATAATGTATTGTGTATCTATGTGATGTTTTCACATAGACTGTCAGAACCTGATTCAGAGCCTGCCCGTGAATGCTCGTTTTTTGGGGGGGAACTGGAAAATTGCTTGTATCATTCACAGCTGCGTTCTGAGATAAGTTCATCCATGCGTAAGCGGGCGTATTTGTATTCTTAGTATACAGTACGTCCTGCTCCAGATATAATACTTACACTCGGGTTATCCTCCGCCAGATGGCGCTGTACTGCAGAAGCATGCGAAAACAGGCTCCTCCCGGCCCTTCAAATACCCAGGGACCTCCCACGAATCCCCCAGATTTCTCTGCAGTGCTGACTGCGAAGACATGAAGTATCACTCTCTCGAAGGTGAGTGGGGCTATCAAGCCTGCGGCCCTGTTGGACTATTCCCACCCGTCCTCCCTGTGATGTGCCTCCCAGCTTGGGCTGCGTCGGTCGGGTGAAGGTAGGCAGCACCTTGTGTGCTTATGGAGACATGCTCCACCGCAGTCCCCCACCAAAGGGTAGGCGGTTTAGGCTGATGGTGAGCCTCTAGAGCAGGGGTACTCAATTACGGTCAGTGGAGGTCCACTTACCAGGGTCTGCCGTGGGATGAAGGTCCGGGGGGGGGGGGAGGGAAGTAAGAGTGCATGACTTCATGTGTAGAGTGCAAGCTCCTCAGCCAACCTGAGCAATGAGCTTTCCTGTCCCTCCACCCACCTGTCATTTACTTCCTGCTTCTCGCCCTTCTGTGTAGAGTGCAAGCTCTTCAGCTAACAACAGCTGACATGCACTCTTACTTACACCCCCCACCCCATGTCATCTGTTGTTAGCTGAAGAGCTTGCACTCTACACAGAAGGGCGAGAAGCAGGAAGTAAATGACAGGTGGGTGGGGGGACAGGAAAGCTCATTGCTCAGGTTGGCTGAGGAGCTTGCACTCTACACATGAAGTAAATGGGGGACAGGAATCTCACCTCCTTGCACTTTCTCAGCAGCTCCCCGGGTAATGGCCTCCTCGCCCCGGGCCAGCCGCTCCTCCAGCCAGCGCAGCAGTGTGTTCTGATGCCGGGCCTCCAGGTGTGTGCAGCGGGCTCTGCTTGCCGCCAGCTCCGCGCTCTCGGCTTCTTCCTCCTCCCGCGCCTCTTCGTCTCCACTCCTCCCCCGCCGTCTACGAGGCCCGAGACGCTTCCACCTCCCCCGGCCTGGCCACGCCCATGTGCCCGCCCCCAGCACTGACAGCCCCGGCCGGCAATGGCCGGCAATTGTCACCGGCACCGCCGGATCCCGGGCTGATGTGACAGCCCTGGGCAGCGGTCCGGACAAATGGCGTCTGCGGTCCGGATTCGGACCGCGGTCCGCCATTTGAGTACCCCTGCTCTAGAGGATGCCCTCCCGCGCTATTATCCCATGCCCCGTGTAGCGGTGGGCCCTATACAAAGAGTCGCCATCCTCCCTCGTTCCCCCCGTAGTCCGTGGGGAAAGAAAGGGGGGGGTATGTGTGTGTGTAGCAAGGTCTTGTGTATGTTTTACACGTTATGACCTTAGTCTGCCCGGACTAGTATCCCAGGGGTCAGAACTGTGCTGTTAGTTAATACTGTGTAATTGTCGCGCGCACTTCTTCCTTTGCTGGATGTGCGGCGCCGGGCGGCGACAGCTGCGGCGTCTTCATTGGCAAATCATCTCCTCTAGTGTCCCATTCACTCCGCTCCTATAACAGTTTGTATCCACCTCAGAGCTTCGCGCTCTTTGGGGGGGGCGGGGACATAGGTTGGCGCGCTCCGCGTCACTGGACGCTCTGCCCCGCCCTTCAAGGTTCGCTTTGGCGCCATTTTGATGCTGGTCGCACGCATGCGTGGTGGCGGTCCTCCTCCTCCCTTGGTCTGTAAGTGCCCTAGCGGGCGATTTTCATGATCCTTCTTACTGCGCATGGTTCTGACACCCTTTATTCCCATTATGTCTTTCAGACTGGTGAACACCATTGGCTTCTCCCGGTGCGGTGTTAAATTATAGCGGGCCTTGTTAAATTCTCCCACTTCCACAGCGGGTCTTGGGGCATCCACGGTTACTTAGAGTGTAAATCCCTACCGGCATATTGTGCCTTTGATTAATCACCATATGGAAGCATCTCAGAATTATGTGACCGGGATCCCTCCGGGACAAGACCGGCGGTGTATAGCGTGTGGACAACCCCATGCTGATGCTGGCAGGGCACAGGTCTGTGTACCCTGTGCAGAGCAAGCACTGGCCCTGCAATCAGGTCGGCCAGTGTCTACACCTAGCTTCAATTCACCTATCTCCCCAGGCATAAATCTCTCTCCTGCTGAGTCGCCTACAAGTGGGAAATTGCAACCTGCCGGCCCTTCCAGGCTGCCTACGGCTGAACAGATTATTGCTAGGTTGTCAGAGCGTATGGGCCCTGGTAGGAAGCGGCACCTGTCACCCCATGTTTCTGTATGCTCTATGAGAACTGAGGGGTTTGCTACTCCGTGTGACTATACCCCTTCTGAAGAAGGGGAATTGTTCTCTGACTCCAGCTCTTCTGATGAGATGACGAGGAGTCACGATGATTCTGGCCAGGAACACTGGGGCCAGTGTGACACTGACGACCTGTTGCTTAAGGTCTTTAAGGCACTGTCTATCTCTCCCCCCGGTCAGGTCCCCAAGCCTAGAGGGGAGCGTTTCCATACTGTGACTGCACGCTTGGAATTTTTAGAGCAGGCTCATTTCAATGCTCTTGTCCTCAAAGAATGGGAATGCCCCAGTAAACTTCCAGGGGTTCCAGGGGACTGGGATAGGAAATACCCATTTCCCCCTGAGGTGGTTAATTGCTGGTCGTCATCCCCCGTGGTGGATGCGCTGATCATAGGGGTCCCTAACAACCCCTGCCTATAGCGCCCTTCGGGATGCTGAGGACCGACGCATTGAGCTGCTGGCCTCCCATGCCTTTTCTTGTGCCGGGACGGCGCTGCGTCCGGCCTGCACCGCAGCCATTACTGCGGTGGCCGCTAGAACCCTCATCAAAAAATTGCTCGATCATCACCCTGAGGATCTCCCTTGGGAGGTGTTCAATGCACTCTTCAATTGTGATGTATTTGTGAAGTTTATTCTATTGGCGCTAGATGACGTGATTAGAATGTGTGCAAGATCTTCCGGCCTTGCGGTGGCTATTCGTCGCCTGCTCTGGCTGCGACAGTGGGGTGCTGATGATGCTACAGAAAAGACTCTTACTGGGCTCCCCTTCAGAGGGCGACGCCTTTGGGGCTCGTCTAGACCTGTTCTGGAAAAAGGGCAAATCACTCCTTCGCAGACGGCCGTCCCGGCCCCCTAGAGGCAGGAGCACCCCCCCCCCACCTTAGTGTTAAACAGGAACCAGGGGTGTCTTTCCGGATTTTTGGGGCAGACTCCTTTCCCACGGGCAGCAGGCAACGCTCTGGCCCCTCTGGCGGGGCTAAGCCCAAATCTTCCACCAAACCCCCTCAAGCATGATGGGGCGCCCTCGCCCGGCTGGGTGAGGGGATGGCTGCAGCACCTTGCTCTTATCAGGAGGCATTTCGCCTCACTCTGGCGGATCAGGAGGTGGTGTCCTCCAGATACAGGATAGAGTTTGCTGCACTGCCTTCCCCAGTTCTTTATCAGACCCCAGGTACTCCTGGTCTCTGCCCCTGTTTGGTTGCTGGCTGGCCGGCCATGTTAGGCCTGCAAGGTCTGAGGGTCTCTTGCAGATTGCCCATAATAGGCAGAGGCAAGGGCCGATATACCACCTCCCACAGCCCCCCAAAGGATGGGTCAGGTGGCCCATTCTTGATTCACAGCAATTCTCTAATTACAGGCAGTTTCCTGCCTGGATACAGGCATCAGCACCTTGCGCCCAGTGGGCATCTTGATGCCCGGGGGCACTCTTCAATGCTTATGTCTACATCCCTGTGCCCTCAGATCTCTGAGGCTCTCCAGGTTCGTGTTGGAAGTCCAACACTGTTAATTGTGGCCACGCTATCTGGCATCTCTTCAATTCCTGGAGTGTCACTCAGGTGCTGTCGATGGTGATGTCTCTGATGAGACCAAGGGACGTCCGCGCGATGTTTCCCCGGACGCCCTTCCTCACTTCCCTGTCTCTGAGTCAGGATAGCTGGATACCCGGCTGGTGGACCATTGGGAGTCATTTGGATGGGTGTTCAATCACCTCGAGTCCTCGCTGTTCCCTAAAGTGGTGACTCCATTAATAAGGAATGATGCTGGGTCAGGTTCAAACCAGATTATCCCCCTTTCAGCAATTAGGTGGGCATTCTGGTCTCATGGGCCCGGTCCCTCACTACTGTCCCGGTTCTTAACACCAGGCAGGGATGCAACTGGTGGGCCGTTGTTAACTTGCTCGGCAGGAGCCCGAGCAGCTAAAGAGGTCTCTTATGCTTAGTTCCATTGGGCTGTCTGCGACTTCTAGTGGCAAGCATAGGACAGGGATCCAGCGCTCCGGGAGCAGGGCCTGTGGGCCTTCCCTCCTGTATGACGTTTTTTCTCTTGAAAGTGGATGAACTCGTGGGACCTGTCTGGGGGCAGTTCCCTCTTGCCTTCCTGGAGGCGGCCACCATGGACGCCAACTTTTCAGGTTGAGGGGATGGTTTCTTCCAAAAACGATTTTGGTGTTGGTGGGGCCCTTAGAGGGTCCTTACGTCTATGGAAGTCTAAGCAGAAAGCTTTTTTCAGTTGGCTCTTCTCGCTTGACCGTTCCCCCTCCGGAATTGCCAGGCTGGGGGTGCTCGGTCCGTCTGACGACAGACGTACTACATTAACCAACAATGCTCCCTGCATGTTAGTGATATTAGCTCCGGCGAAGCCCCTCTGTGACAGGATGTGCTAATCCCCGTGTCGTTAGGGAGTCCAACCAGTCATGGATCTGTTGGGTCCCGTCACCTTCACAGGCTATCGGCCTTTGTTCCCTGTCCCAGGATCCTATGTCAGTGGTCCGGGTGCCTTTAGTACCGTCTTGACAGGACGTTGGTTCTGTATGTCCTTCTCCATTCCCTCTGCTAGGCAGGGTTATGCGGAAGATTACTCTGGTAAGGGGACCAGTGATTCTGGTGGCCCCCAGTTGACCTAGTATAGTGTGGTTGCAGACATGGTACTGCGGTCAGTAGTTCTGCATCTTGCCAGGAGTGCCAGTTGATCACTCAGGGCCCCCTTTATGTCACTATAATTCATGGTCCCTGGCCTAGTCGATCTGTCTGCTGAAACATACATCTTGATGGAGACAAGTTTTAGCTGTCTCTGTGTTTGTGACTATGGGAAGGCTAGGAGTAAGCCTCTTCCTCGTCTTCTTCTATTGTTGTTGGGTATGGCATACCCACATTTATTGGGGCGAGTCTAGTTCTCCTTTGTTGAACGTTCTCGGTTCCCAGGTTCCATTGTAGCTTTCAGCATGAATTGGAGTTGGTTCCCCAGCTCAGTTATCTGATGGGTCAGGCTCTGCCCTGTCCACCTTGCCTTAGCAGTCTCTGGTTCAGTCTTACTTGGTTAAGACTTCCTTCAGGGGGTGCTCATGTGCGTCCTCCATGTACTCCTATGGTCCCTGTTGGGATTGAAGTTGAATTCATTCTGTCTGCTTGCAGGATTGTCCCTTGGTCCTATTCAGGATGCTGTCTGGATGTCCTTACCCTCAAGGTTGTCCTTCTGGTGACTGTTGCCTTGGTCAGGCGTGTGTTAGCGGGCGGTTCGGTCTACCTAGCTCTCCTTCCTTGAGATACACCAAGATAAGGTGGAGTTCCGCCTGAAGCCGGATTCTCTACATCTGTAGGTGTTGTATGTTCAATTATCTGAGATATTGTTTTCCACGGCTGTCTCCCTTCCTTGCAACGTCGAAGTGGTTCTGCATTCCTTTTGCAGGTGTTGGCAGTTTTTCTTAGAAGTCACTGTGTCCCTTAAGGGAACTGAGGTTCCTTGGGGCTTGGGGTCATTACATCCTGAATGTGCTCAATCTCGCCCGCTCTCGGAGTTGGGTGGTTTGGTCCTGGTTGTTACCTTAATGGATGTTACTCCTGGTACCTTGTTTTTTGGCCTTGGCTTCTGCCAAATTCATTGCTAATCGGATTGTCAGGCTATTACTCAGGCCTATTCAGGCAAGGGGGAGAACCTCCCTTGTCGCCTTGATTCCTTCTTTGCGTGCTTGATGCCTCTTGGGCCTTAGCTCCGGTTTTGCGGTTGAACGGATTGGTTAGGCCACTAACATTGGCCTTCTGTTTCATTCCTTTTGCAAGGTTTCTTTTTACAACGTTGATGTTAGGGCCTCAGCTCATGCTGTCTTGGCCGTCTGGTTCTGCAGGTGACAGTGCTTTAAACTGTCTGCTGTGGTTGTATTGTTGTTGGGGATCCCACCCTACTTATGGAATGTCTTTTGAATGTCCCGAGTGTAAGTATTATATCTGGAGCAGGACGTACTGTATACTAAGAATAATACAATTCTGGAATTGGTATTATTGGTATACAGTACGTCCTGCTCCACCCCACCCTGTTGTTGCTTTTTCTGGATCCCCTGTATGGTGATTGTTATCATGGTTATCTTTACCAGTTGTTCTGGGTGGTTTAATTCTCTCAGCTTCTTGTTCACTGCTTGTCAATGCTGGGGATTCGTGGGAGGTCCCTGGGTATTTGAAGGGTCAGGAGGAGCCTGTTTTCACATGCTTCTGCAGTACAGCGCCATCTGTCAGAGGATAACCCGAGTGTAAGTATTATATCTGGAGCAGGACGTACTGTATACCAATAATACCAATTCTACAGGTGAGTATTTCACAGAATTGTATTTTTGTGTGCGTATGCGGTTTAGCCTAGTTTTTACAGTATTTGTAGCCAAAGTTGTCTCGGGAGGTAAGTTTTTATCTGTTTGTGGACTTAAGGGCATCCCATGTAGTGTGCATGTCCTTGCACATACTTACCTTTCTCCCCCCTGCTGGCATCTAGGGCATCCGATGTAGTCTGCTTGTCCTTGCACATACTTACCTTTGTACCTTGTTTGCCATGTCGTTTGCTTCTACCCATTGTTACTCACCTCATACTTTGGCCGCCTTCTGTTTTGGTCTTCTGTATTTACACTGCTATTTGCTTTGCATCTGCTTTATGTAGTTGCACAGAAAACACACTACCACGCAGCATATAACTATCTATACTAACTATAACTAACTATATAAACTCTTGCTTTATTTATTTATTTTTTAAAACAAATATATTTATAATTATTATGTTGTGGGCCCAACATGGAACCTGAAAAGTTTTTTTTGTCCACATGTGTGCCTGTACATGCTCGCACATTTTTACATATTTACCCAAACGTATATTTTTAGGGTGCCATCCTCCTCTGTGGCCCCATCCCTTCTTCAGGGTCTGTAGAGGGAAATAACCTGAGTTAGTATTTATGGGTATGTGTTGTTTGTGTAATGCTTAGGTATTTACTGGCTTTACACCCACCTGAATCTTGAGCCGCTTCTATATTGGGTAGCCTCATCGTCACATACTTACCCTCTGATGATTCTGTAGGCACAGAGCAAACATGTTATTAGACTTTACATGCAGCACAACCTGTGTTTTTGGTTATTGGCCTACTGGAGTGTTCAGGAGCTGTGGGGGCCTCCAAGCCCAAGGCACCCTCCTCTTCAGCGGGTTCCATGGCTGGTGGTGGTGCTGCTTCAGAGGAGGAGGACATCTGCAGGGTCTGCACCTGCACTCAAACCCTGTCTTCTTGGCCCCACTGGTCAGACCCCTCTCCTCTAGGTGGGCTTGATCTGCAGCCAGAACTCCCCAGCTACAGAAAAATATATAATTTTGTAAAACATGTTACTCATTACCCTGATAGCTCACCTTCTCTGATGTACATTCTCTTACCTGGGAGGTTCTGGCTATAGAATCTCTGCACCCTGGGCCATTTTTGTCGTTTGAGGTCCGACCAGTGCATGCATTATTTGGGTGAAGGTGGAAGGCAATGTCCTCTCGCCACTCACATGTGTTGCCACTTCCTCTGCCAATGTCCACTTTTCATGTGTGTTGGGCTTGAGGTTGTACCTTTCCTCCATGAATGTCTGCAAACAACAAACAGATGTGCATTGTTAACTTATGTCCTCTGTTTTGGTCTCCTTTTAGCTCCACATGCATGCCCCTGCCTTTAAGTTATTTTCAGGGACAGCGCAAGCACCCAAGCCTCGTATACGCTAGTGTATGCCAATGAAACCTAATCCCGCTCTCCCATCCCATAATAGTAGCGAACTGCAGATGCACTTAGGCCAAAAGGCGCACCTACCTTTCTATTCCACTATTACTGTCGGATAGGGCTCGCTGACCCCGGCCAGCAACAAGGCGAAGCCAGCACTCCCATCCCACAATAGTAGCGGATTGCATACAAATGTCAAACCTAAATCATACAAACATGCCAGAGTGGTCCATGTGACAGTGGCAGAAAAGTACTCTGGCCCTCTAATATTGGAAGGCTAGGCCTCCAATATTTCCAAAACGGTTCCAATACAATTTCCCACTCAATTAGGTATAAGAGAGCACAGCTGAGGGTCAGATTTGCGTGCCACTTCTGACTTAGCAGCTCACTATGCCAAACCATAGGTGCCCCTACAGCCCCAGAACAAAGGCAAGGCCGAGGAACCAGCAGCACCCAGGTGAAGTACCACAGCCCTAGGACGCGCCATTCATCCCACAGGCACTCCCCTGCTGATACCCACACTAGCCACTCTGAGTGGGTCACCCCCAGCAGTTTTAGGCATCAGCAGCGGGAGTCAGAAAACCAGGGCTCCCAGGCCTTCCGGCAGAGCCCAACCCCGAACCAACCAATGGTCAGAACACCAGAGCACTATGTGGATCCCAGGACCGACCTCAGTGCGGGCCCCACTGCAGAACCCATAGCGGAGCCCCATGCGGAGCCAACTTGGGGCCAAATTCTGAGCAGCGTTGCAACATGCCTGCTCTTTCCCTGGCCGGGAATCCATACATTCTGCACATGGGAATGAGCGTAGTGACTCCCCCTTCAGCAAAGAAACCACCCAGCAGACCACAGCATTGGCCACTCACCCTGAGTGCAAACTAACAAGGGGCAAGTTGAGTGGCCGATTGAATGATGCAAAGCTAGAGGTTCCCATAAATGGTGCCAAAAATTATGATCGACTGGCTGGGTCCTACTCAATCCCCAACGTATTACGGGAGCAGTAATGGTTGGAGATTGTCCGCAACATGACGGAGGTGGGGCCAAAACATAGTAACATAGTATGTAAGGCTGAATAAGACTTTAGACCATCCAGTTCAGCCTGTTTAACCCAAGGATGGTGCCCAGGCCAAGAAAAAGCAGGATGACCTGAAGGTGGTAGTTTGTCGGTTACTCAGCACCAGACGGGCTGAGGAGTAAGTGCTGAATATCCAGAGGGCTGCTTGTACAGGAAACATTTTACAACTCGCTAAAGCCACCCTTTCTTTTGTTTGAATCTAGATCTGGAAAACTGGTGGAGGACTCCCCAAAACTCTACAATTTACCTATGCTGAGGAGCAGGTGGATGCTTCACCTCAACACCTACCAGGGGGTGTCAGGCACCATGGACACCAATAGGTGACATGTGCCCACCAGTAGTAAGACTTGTTAGCAAACTGTAGCTCGGCACAGGGAGGGAGTAGGCCAACCAAACACGCCACCCACTATCCTTAGTTCCCACATGCACAGCCGACTTTGGGGGCTTGTCTGCGCAACATATATTGTGCAACTACACACACCAAGGGTATTTGGACACCTTTATATGTAGCCCCAGCCCCAGTTTGCAGCAACACCCCAGCCAGCTGCACCTCACCAGCAAGACCGGCCACCTGCAGCCACAGCTGGCCTCTCTAATTTGGCTACCACCAAGACAACATCAAGACCTGCCCACCCGCCAGCCAGCCACCAAGGGAGCAGAGTCCAGAGAGTGATGAGGTAAATGAGTCCGCTTAATAGGCAAACGGCAAGAAGCAGGGTAGAGGAGGAGAGTGAACCCAGGGAAAAGTTTAGGGCCCTGGAGGCTGTGTGGTAAAATTATGAAAAACTAACACTAATGTTGACCTTTCTCCATACAGACGACACTTCTCCTGAATGAAATAAATGAGATGGAGGAAGGGCACTCTGAACCTGGATGAGCCCCCCAATATTATCTGGACACCTCAAACAGCTGCTGGTACCACGAACACTGTCCATCACCACTCCTCCCTGCATCTCCAGCTTTATTCTGCTAGTAGCAGCTCCACCAGCTCCACAAAGCGCCCAGGAGGAAGACAGCCCCGGCCTGCAGCCAGACATCACCTTTGGTAAGGCGGTGGCAAATTATGGAGGGAAACTTGCGGATCAACAGCAGCACTTTTCGGCAAAACGGCAATAGATATTTTAAAATGTGCGATGGACCGTCAGTTTGCTGGCTGCAGTGGTTGTGGAGCTGCAGGGCCACCACCAGCAGATGAAGACATTTGGGGCTCTGGTGGAGGCCAACCAGGTTGTCCTTCAAAGGCTGGAGCCCACCAGGTTGTCCTTCAAAGGCTGGAGCCCACCAGGTTGTCCTGCAAAGGCTGGAGGTCAACCAGGTTGCCCTTCAAAGGCTCAAGAGCAGACCTGGGCAATGTACGGCCCGCGGGCCGTATACGGCCCTTTGCTAGGCTCTTACCGGCCCGGGCTGAGCTGGCCAGTAAGAGATGCAGAGGAAGGGAAAACATGCCAGACTCGACGAGCCGAGTGACCAATCGGCGTATGCACGAGCTGCGGCCGCATGCCCGCTATCCCTCTAGCAGGGCGCGTGCCTGTGTCGGCCATTTGAGCAGCCGCCAGCGCACTCAGAGCCGCTGAGCTTAGACGTCGCTTAGACGCCCATAGCTCAGCGGCCCTCCACAATATTTTTAGTTTCTCATGTGGCCCCATGGAAAAAATAATTGCCCACCCCTGCTCAAGAGGGTAAGGCATAATGCTCAGATTAAGCATTTGTAACTGCAACAGGGAAAAGGGGAAATTCAAAGAGGGGCATGAGAACTCGTCAAGGGGCTCCATCTTCGGTGCAGAGGATGTAGGCTGTATTTTCACTAGCTAAAAAAGACTGTACACGTTTTCCCACTAGCAAAAAGATGGCATAAGTTTGAACCAGAAGCCTAAGGCTAAGGCCTAAGTCTGAAAGACCACAAATCAGGTCTCTAAATCCTGCGTGAGTGGAGGCAAAACCCATAAGATTACAGACGCACAGATGCCTTAAACTGTATTTATACATCGAACACTCAGTTTGGTGTACACATACTGTAATTTCCCGCAAAAAGGACAACTTGGCCACAAAAACAATCCTCTGAGTCACCCGACACAGAAAATTGACCAAATGTGCTTTCATAACACTTTTTTTTCTCCCAACGTGTGGGGGGGGGGGGATTCTTACTGCGTCTTATCGAGTAAATAAAAGAAAAATACATTCCCGATGCTCCCACGCTGCTGGCCTGCACTCTTTTCTATGTTCTCTGTCTGATGCCGCTGCCCTCTGCAATCACTGCACCTCCACTGCTCGCTGCTGATCACCACGACTGCGCTGCCTGCTGCCACCCAAACCGTTCGGGATCAGTTGTGGTGCGGTGATTGTGGTGGGAATTGGCGACAGGCAGCGGGCAACGACTGGTAAGATATGCGTATGTGTACTTGTATTTGGGATACCTCACACTGCCTGTTTTTGAGATGCCTCACACTGCCTGTATTTGGGATGCCTCACACTGCCTGTATTTGGGATGCCTCACACTTCCTATATTTGTTATGCCTTACACTGCCTGTATTTGGGATGCCTCACACTGCCTGTATTTGGGATGCCTCACACTGCCTGTATTTGGGATGCCTCACACTGCCTGTATTTGGGATGCATTTGGGATGCCTCACTTTGCCTGTATCTGGGATGCACCTCACTGCCTTTAATATGGGATACTGATAACTACCTGTAATGTGGGATACTGATAACTACCTGTAATGTGGGATAACGCTCACTGCCTTTAATGTAGGATGCCACTTACTGTCTGTAAGTTGGGGTCTGTAACAAGGTAATTTGTGGGGATTCTGCACACTGTTGATAATGGGGTGTTGGGTGGGGGGTTACTTTAGCACACCATCTGTTTCAGAATATTTTTTTCTCCTCCCCCAAATTCTGCATCTTATAGGCAGGTGTGTCTTATGAGGTGAAAAATATGGTATTTATACAAGTTAATCAGGTCCCCCTAAGACATGTTCCAGATGAGGCAACACCAGAATTACATCCCTATCCCATGATTCCATGCCTCTTTGAATGCATGAATCATCTGGTGGCCTTGGAAGCAGTTGTCTGACATTGCATCCTGTTATTTAGCCTGTGGTCTACCAGAACCCCCAGATCCTTCTCAGTTAGTGACTCCTCCAGGTTTACCCCCCCCCCAAGGACATATGTGGCCTGCAAGTTATTAGACCCCAAGTGCATCCACAATGAACTTAATTTGCCAGTTAGATGCTCAGTGTCCAAGTCAGCCTGAAACTTGTGAACATTCTCAGTAGACTGCACTGTACTACATTACAAACAAGCCAAATAATAGTGGGCTACTTTATTTCTGTCTTACATCATTTTATACTGCTTTATACTTCAAGGGTTACAGCTGAGACCTTAGCCTTTTACTTTTTAAATGCCCTTTTCTTGTTCTTTATTGCCTGTTTAACCGCAGTTATCAGCCTTAGGGGGTTACATTTTAACTGCTTATATGTGTTACCCAAAGGAATAAATGTTGCAACGTTAGTACTCAGAATTGATTTAAAGCACTCCCATTTGGCATCTGTATCCTAATTCCTCAACAGGTACTCCCAGTCTATTTACTGGAGGGCAGTCCTGAATCTGGGGAAGTTGACCTTCCTAAAATTCATTGTTTTTGCCCTCCCAGGCAGAAAATCTTTGTTACAGGTCACTGTTACCAAGATTTTCATAGACTGTTACAGTCCCTACCAGGTCATCATAATTTGATATTACCAGATCCAAAAGAGCATCACCCCTAGTAGGTACCTCCACAAACTGATTTATATAGCTATCTTGTAGCAAGAACCATGGCTCCAGTCGATAGCTGGGTAGTTGCCCCATCACCGCCACTGTACCAGCCCGCTCTTTCTGTTTATGCAACTGACCCTCTATTTTCTCAGTTGTGTTTGGGGGTCTATAAGTTACACCAAATTGTATTTTTACATTGTTTACATCGCTCTGCACTATCCACTTGACGCTACATCCTCACAGTCTTCTGCTAGTATCCACTAATTAATGTATGCTTTGAATTCTTGTTTTACATAGAGACGCACTCCGCCCCTTTACTATTTGCTCTGTATTTATGAAAGAGAGAAAAACCTTGAAGATTGACAGTATTGAGCAAACTCTGTGAATTTCCCACAATGGATGTTAAGGTTATAGGTCTGTAATTACCGGGGAAGAACGAGAGCAGTTTTTAAAAATGGGCACCACATTTGCCTTGCACCAATCCTTTGGAACGATAGCAGTTGCTGATGAGTCTTTAAAGATCAGGGGTGATGAAATAACTGAGCTGAGTTTAAGAACTCTTGGGTGAAGTCTATCTGGTCCTGGAGTCTTATTCACATTTAAATTATTTAGCCTTTCTTGAATGATATCCATGTTTATCCAGTTAAGAATAATGCCTGGGGTATTGCCAGCAGTGGCATAACCTGTATTGGCACCTTGCACCTCTTTTGTGTTTACAGAGCTAAAGAACCCATTTAACAACCCCACCTTCTCCTGATGCACTATGTCCAATACCTCATCACCATTAAGCATGGGAATCTAACTGTTCTGATTATGTTTTCTTTGAGTTTATATATTTAAAGGAACTTTTATGGTTGGTTTTGCTTTCTTTGGCCACACCTTTTTCATATTGCGCTTTTGTCAGCTTCATTTCTTTTTTACTGCTTTATGCTTTTTAAAGGCTACTGCTACTTAACTCTCTCTACCAGTCATCCTGATCTTATCACATCCCAATGGACTGCCTATGTCACCTGTATCTGGTCTAGGCCAGGTATCATCTATACCTAGTTATAGACTAATTTTTGTCTTTTTATTTGATTGGATGTGTATATAGCTTGATAACCTATAAAGTGCGACATCTGGCAGTCTTATTTGACCAAGCTGAATGGGGGCGGCTTTCAACCCTTTCTTACTATGTGTTGCACTTGGGATATGGACCTCATTTAAGCCAGCTCCTTATTTACCCATTGCTGTGTATGTCCCAAAGGGCTCTCATAAATTAAAGTTATGACTGCACTTATACAGAGGTGCTGTGTAGTGCCAATACTACTTTAATGTAAATCTGCAGATATTTGCAACCAAGGCCCCTGTTTTAATTTTATGTTACAGACAGATTATAGAAGCAGTTGGTGTCTAACATGTTTTGAGTGGCTCAAGGTGGCTCCTTTAAGATTTGTCTTTCTTCATTCAAACCTTGTTCTGTACACAGGCCTGTTCCTGTATCCAGTTAGACTAACTTGCAAGCACCTTCTCTCTACTCTCAGACAAGCAGACCTGTGACCATTGCACGGTTGATCAGACCTCTTGATCTTTCATCTGATCGAACCAGACAGTTGTCCTCCACTATACAAGGCTGCCACCAGAATATGAAAAAGTGGCATATTCTCCACTATCTAAGCCACACACAACACAATTAGATTGAACGGATGAGAGTCCGAGGCAAGTAATGTAGCCAGGCTCTTCAGAACTAGCATGAGTTTTTTAGATCCTTAATTTAGAGCATCAGTGACCCTCTGCTGTATTTTCAGAATTTATTTACAACGAGAAAAACGGTGCGAGGTGATAACACGGGAGTCATTCTGGGCTGCGGATCGATCAAATCAATAGTCTATCAGTCCTCACACGTCTCCCAAAGACCCACAGTTCCTGGTCTCCTCCTTAGACGTTAAAGGGGACCGTGTGTCACTCTTGATGATAAGATTTGAGTGTCTCTGGCCATTCTTGCCAGCCATGCTTATAGGCGCTATAGAGGGGGTCTCCCTACCCCTCACACCAGGGGTCTGGTGTTGGTATTACAGCCGGTCTCAGAATATTCCAATTTCTTTTTTGGTATCAGTTTGATACCAACTGAACACATTCCAAGGGAGGGAGTGACACAAGCAGGAGAGGAACTTTGGGACTTTGTGATCTGTTGATTCATGTTTGTTTATTTGATTTCCAACCAAACTGGGGATTTTACTACCCCAAAACCACTCTGTATTTATTATTAGGTTGGAGGGCGGAGGAAGTGAATAGGAGAGAACACATTTGAGGGCTTATCACCATTGACCCGGCATGTATATTTGTGAGGGTGAGATGAAGGTGAAACCCAAGTGGGAGGGGGGACAAGAAACGAGTGGTTTACACCAAGCAGGCAGGACAGACAAGGTCTTTAAATAACAAGTACCGGGCTAAGAGTGAGTGGCACTACTCATAAGTATACAAAATTATGAAAAGTTTATTATTCTAAATGGTTAGACAGTTATGACATACTAACACAATTTACATACACACAATAGACATAACAAACAAATATAAAAACACCAGGGGGCACCAGGGGTCTGCCAAATTCATCAAATGACCCTAAAATCCATCCTGAAACAAAAACACCTAATAATCTATCTTAAATATGTGCAAATCTACAATCAGTTGTGCAATTGTGCCATATATCAACACTATTTACAAAAGAACGAGCAGTTGCTACACCCAGAGATACTCTTTTGATTCCGAGGAAGAGGAGACAGGGTAAGTCTGAAATCAGATTTTGTACCAAATATAATCGGGATTGGAGTAGACTCAGACGCATATTGCAATCACATTGGAATATCCTGGAATCTGACCCGGACTTGGCTAGATGGATATCAGGGGGCCCCAGGCTGGTGGCATAACGTGCACCCAATATGAGAGACATCCTTTGCCCCAGCCACTTTAAGCCATCCTCTAACTGGCTTGCGGAGCACGGAATCACTGGGAATTTTCCCTGCGGTGGGTGCTCCGTTTGCCAGTATATGATCAAGGACAAGAGGGTACGGAATATAACCACGGGTAAAACTTTCTCCATCAGGCAGTTTATTAATTGTCGTAGCACGGGGGTCATTTATGCCCTCTGGTGTTCGTGCCCCAAATTGTATGTTGGGGAAACCAGAAATAGTCTGAAGGCCAGGCTACAGGCTCACATCTCAAGCATACGCCTGGCAACGAAACATGTGGAACAAGGAAAGACTATTACCCCAGTAGCCAGACATTTTTTGCAGGCCCATAATTCGGATTATACATTACTGAGGGTTATGGGTATAGAAAGGGTTGTGACGGGCCCTAGGGGGGGAGATCTTAAACGCAAATTGCTCCAACAAGAACTAAGGTGGATTTATCTACTCAATTCACAACATCCTGTGGGTTTAAATGAAGATGTGTCCTTCACACCGTTCTTGGGGGTATGAGGTGGTTCATTCAGGGTTTAGTGCCACTTTGGGGTTTAGGTGGATAGATGTATTTTGGGTTTGTAAGAAGGGGTATATGCACCCACAGAGGGTTTTGTTTGTTTGTATTCACCTGTATCTTGCACTCACGGTGCACTTATATTTGGTTATGTGGAGGGATGCTATGCTCCTTCCGCATCTGTTTGTTTCCCTTTTACACTAATATTTACTTTTCACGGTTGTTAATTCTGATTTTTTATTATAGACATGGATAGTGGTATCGCACACGCTCTGAGGTGGAGGCGTTGTTTGTGTCACAATGAGAGAAGTGGCTGAACAAAGGAATCACTAACAGATGACCATGATCGGTGCTTGTGGAATGGGATGCCCTATCAGGATGTTGTGGGGAGCTTTTTGGACGACCTTCTGGCAAACACACGTGTTGGTCCAGGACTGCAGCATTCCCGCGGTGCTCGGTTCATAGCCTTTCTGTTCCTGTGCCCTTTATTGGGCCTCAATCGTGTAATGAGTTCTGGTTGCCTCAAATCCATCTGTGTGGGATGATAATCTGATATGATTCCCTGTGGGATGATGGTTCGGTGGAGGGAGCTCTGGTTTCCTTGAATTCCATCTTCTCGGATGATAATCTGAGATGAGCCCGTGGTGGAGGATTGGGTGACCCTCACTTACCTGGAGTTTTGGTCCTTACCGGAGAAAGTTTTGACCGGCCTGGCTAATGAACAGTGATACATATAAGTACCTTGTGCTGGGATGCACTCTGGATCGATATACTCCGCATGTGCTACTTTGGAGCAAGAGAGACTCAGTTATAAGCACTTTTAATAAATGATGTATTCTTTGGGTGCTGGCATCTATAGTCACTGTCTTGATGCATGGCCCCTCCTTATCATGAATGACCACCTAGTAATCTAGAGCCATATATGAAGATCAATTTGGTTTATTACATAGGACCGGTTTGAATGTATCGATTTAACTTTTTGATATGTGATCTGCTGTTTATACATGGATAATTAATAATTAAATGGTTGGTTAATTTAGTTATATGTTGTTAATTGTGTAATATTGTTTTTATAAGGATATTAAGGGGGTTCCCTCATCGGTCCCTGTACTGGTTATTGTGCTGACAGCTTTCTGTCACAGCACATTAGCATGTAAGGCATTCATTTTTACACATACCGCCCCGCTATGGACTTAGCATTGTAATCCCGCTGTCAGCCTCCCTCTCCCCTTTCTGTATATAGTACCCCTTTCCCCCTCCCCCTTGGTGCTCATTCATTTTTCTTCCCACCGCCCTGTCATTCTTGGGCTGTTTACACGCATCGGGCGGCCGGAGCGCTGGTGACGTCACGGAGATGGGGACTGTGGCTCACGTGCGCTCCGGCCTCTCGCGGTGGGGCATTTTTGTCGCATATTTGCCTCCCGCATATGCGGTTGGCCCCTTGGAGCTGGGGTTTGATGGGTACCCTCCTGACTGCCCAGTTTTGGCCGTTGCTATTGCTATCTATCGCGTTACGCGTTGCCCGGCAACAGCGAGCGGGACTCGCGTGACGCACTTCCGGCCGGAGTGCGCATGCGCGAGTCCCGGCTCAGCTTCAGTATAGTCATTAAGCCGGTTATTATCTCACAGATTTGCGAGGTTGCGCACTGGCCATTCGGGATGTGCTGGAGGCGGGGGATGAGGTGGGTTTTGTGCATTGCGGGCTCACATTGGCTCTCCTTTCCTTGGGGCGGGTATGCTTACTGCTACATAAGGGACTTGCTGTGGGGCTCCCCTTTTTGTCGCCCTGATGAAGTAGTGTGTGGCCACTACGACACGCGTTTTATCCTTACAGGGGTACCCCGGTTGGTCTGTATAAATGCACTGTTACTTTTTCTTTGTGTTATTATATTTTTTGAATAACTGTCTATTTCCCTTGCACACCCTGGTTAGTCCTCCTGTGATTTTTTGAGTGATTTTTGATATTTTCTTTTGTAAATAGTGTTGATATATGGCACAATTGCACAACTGATTGTAGATTTGCACATATTTAAGATAGATTATTAGGTGTTTTTGTTTCAGGATGGATTTTAGGGTCATTTGATGAATATGGCAGACCCCTGGTGCCCCCTGGTGTTTTTATATTTGTTTGTTATGTCTATTGTGTGTATGTAAATTGTGTTAGTATGTCATAACTGTCTAACCATTTAGAATAATAAACTTTTCATAATTTTGTATACTTATGAGTAGTGCCACTCACTCTTAGCCCGGTACTTGTTTTTGGGGGAGGGTGGGTTCCCCCATTTCTTTAGCCTAGGTTCTCACATTGTTGTCCTGGGTTGAGTGTGCACACAGATATTGATGTGATTATAGGTGTTAGTGGCTATTAGGCAAGTGCTGCCCAGCTAGCTTAGTCTAATTTTTCCTCTATATATATATATAGATACACATACACATATAGACACATTAATTACCAGTTTGGTCACAAGGCCTACTTAAACTTCCCTGCAGGGCTTCCAAATCTAGTCTCTCTGTTTCCTGAGACGAACTATAGAAAGCCCCCCCCCCCCCCCGCCCATGTCATTCTACTTATGAATTGAACAGTGCACTGCTCTGTCTAGTTTCTTCGTATGATGGTGGGTAGGGTGTAGGGCCACAGCCGCTGAGCCACCAATGATTAACTGTAACAACATAACAGCATGCAGCAGTGCCCCGGTTTCTGCTGAACCAGTAATGACATGTTCTTTCAGCATGAGAGAACAGTGGTGTCTCATCTGTTTCTGACCACAGCGGAGCATGCTCAAGACTCCTAAAGCTGCATGACACACCCATCCTTACTCTGAAATAGAAGCCAGAAGCTTCACTTAGAATACCAAGTGTTTATGTATAATCAGAGCTTTTGTGATGCCTTTTACACTGTCCCCACAATGGAAGGGGGGGGGGGGCATGTGCTTGGCAGAGACTTTAATTTAGTTAATAGCAAATTAAATATGTTTTTAAATTGATGTAGTGAAAATATTAGGTGCTGATCATGCTCTAACTTCCCGTTAATTGAATCATACCATATTTCATCTTATGCCTTATTCTGAAATAAAGCAGGAAACAGGCAAAATTATCATGGGATATTTTAAGGTACGTTTACTGAATCAAGGCTTACCTCATTCCCACATTTATTCAAAACTGAAATAAACATAATGGCTGGAGTTTGACTTTAAAAGTAATTGTTCACATGACTGTCAGCGTGTCTAATCAGCATTTCAAAACAACAAAATCAAGTACTGGATTCGGGGAGGCCGATTCATCAATAGCGCCAGGTAGCGACAGATGAGCGACTGAAGTATGGCGCTATGAGCGCCGCTAGCGTCAGCCGCGGGCGGTAGCGATTCGCTATAGCAGGCCTCCTCAGTCGCTACCTGGCGTTGTTGGGAACAACGCCTACATTGCTGAATATGATGTTGGACCTCAGCTTTGTAGGCGCTGTCAGTCAGTTTGACCACGCTATTCAACACAGCGCCTGCGCTTTGCTTTGCTGTGGGCTGGGAATCAAGTACCTTCAGAATAAAACACATTGCAACATGTTTCTTTACTTTTTTTAGTTTTTATTTTGTGTTGAAAAGTAAATAAAATTAAAACAGATATTAGAATGTAAAGGAAAATTAAAACACATAGCCACATGTATTTTATTTTTTTTTTATTTTTTAAAGAAAAAGGAAATACAATTAAACCACCAATGAGAAAGAAAAGGAAAAGAAAAACAGAAATGAGAAAGGAAAGGAAAATAAAAACAGAAATGAGAAAGAAAAGGAAAATAAAAACAGAAATGAGAAAGAAAAGGAAAAGAAAAACAAAAATGAGAAAGAAAAGGAAAAGAAAAACAGAAATGAGAAAGAAAAGGAAAAGAAAAACAGAAATGAGAAAAAAAAGGAAAATAAAAACAGAAATGAGAAAGAAAAGGAAAATTAAACCAGAAATGAGAAAGAAAAGGAAAATAAAAACAGAAATGAGAAAGAAAAGGAAAATAAAAACAGAAATGAGAAAAAAAAGGAAAATAATAACAGAAATGAGAAAGAAAAGGAAAATTAAACCAGAAATGAGAAAGAAAAGGAAAATTAAACCAGAAATGAGAAAGAAAAGGAAAAGAAAACCAGAAATGAGAAAGAAAAGGAAAATAAAAACAGAAATGAGAAAAAAAAGGAAAAGAAAAACAGAAATGAGAAAGAAAAGGAAAATTAAACCAGAAATGAGAAAGAAAAGGAAAATTAAACCAGAAATGAGAAAGAAAAGGAAAAGAAAAACAGAAATGAGAAAGAAAAGGAAAAGAAAAACAGAAATGAGAAAAAAAAGGAAAAGAAAAACAGAAATGAGAAAGAAAAGGAAAATTAAACCAGAAATGAGAAAGAAAAGGAAAATTAAACCAGAAATGAGAAAGAAAAGGAAAATTAAACCAGAAATGAGAAAGAAAAGGAAAAGAAAAACAGAAATGAGAAAGAAAAGGAAAATAAAAACAGAAATGAGAAAAAAAGGAAAAGAAAAACAGAAATGAGAAAGAAAAGGAAAATTAAACCAGAAATGAGAAAGAAAAGGAAAAGAAAATCAGAAATGAGAAAGAAAAGGAAAAGAAAAACAGAAATGAGAAAAAAAAGGTAAATAAAAACAGAAATGAGAAAGAAAAGGAAAATAAAAACAGAAATGAGAAAGAAAAGGAAAATTAAACCAGAAATGAGAAAGAAAAGGAAAATTAAACCAGAAATGAGAAAGAAAAGGAAAATTAAACCAGAAATGAGAAAGAAAAGGAAAATTAAAATAGGAATTAGAATGAAAAGGAAAATTACAACAGAATTAAACACATAGCCACATGTATATATATATATATATTTTTTTATTTTTACACTAAAAATTAACTAAAATTAAAACAGAAATGAAAATGAAAATGAAAAGTCCAACAGAAATTAGAAATCAAAGGAAAGTTTAGTAAAGTTTGTGAAAATGAAATGATTGATCAGGGTGCATCTCGGGGTGCCTGAAAAATTAAAAAAAGTGCAGTTAGTATATATCTTTAAATTTGTTTTTTCGCTGAAAAAAAAAAATGCATTACTTGATAACCAACATTGGCGTCTTACACCCCCCCTTAGAGTGGTTTGGGTCATCTTACACCCCCCTTAGAGTGGTTTGGGTCATCTTACACCCCCCTTAGAGTGGTTTGGGTCATCTTACACCCCCCTTAGAGTGGTTTGGGTCATCTTACACCCCCCCTTAGAGTGGTTTGGGTCATCTTACACCCCCCTTAGAGTGGTTTGGGTCATCTTACACCCCCCCTTAGAGTGGTTTGGGTCATCTTACACCCCCCTTAGAGTGTTTTTTTTCTCATTTTGATGGGAGGTCAAATACATTTACCCAGTAGTGCAGTACTTGGATTAGAGTGAAGGGTAGTTAGCTTACCGCAAAAAAGGAAGTGATCATCCTTTCCCTTAGCTCATCGCCAGTCTGGGTGTCCTCACTTCTTCCTGCGGGCAGGTTGGGGATTTCTGGCACCAGTGCTGTCTCCTCGGGGGCTTGAATTCGGTGACAAATGCAAATGTTGTGGAGCACACAGCAGGCGAGGATGATCTTGGAGACCTTCTGTGGGCTGTAGAGCATCTCTCCTCCTGGCCGTGCCAAACAGAGAAAGCGTGCTTTCAGCAGGCCGATGGTTCTTTCCACAATGCTTCTGGTCTTGCGATGTGCTGCATTGTAGCGTTCATGGGCAGAGGTCCGTGGGCTCCTGACCGGAGTCATGACCCACGTTCTCTGCCCATATCCCTTATCCGCTGTAGAAAAAACACAAGGAGAGAGACAGCAATTAGTACTAGTACATGTTTTTTTTTTTTTTTTTTAGAATTTGGCTTACTAGGCCACATATTAGTTTCAAAATACATTGACATGGTTAATTTTTTACCCAGTAGCCAGCCAGCTGGCATTTCGTTGTTCTCAAACTTCCGGCACAGGACTGTCCGCTGCAAGACGTAAGAATCGTGGCATGAGCTGGGGAACCCCGATCTCACTGCCCGCAGCCTCATGTCTGGGTCACAGACAACCATGATATTAAGGGAATGAAAATGCTTTCGGTTTCTGTAATACAGCTCCTGTGCACGGGGAGGGCGGAAAGGGATATGTGTACCATCAACGCACCCTAGCACATTCGGGATCCCTCCCATCAGATAGAAAGCATGTTTTATTTTGGCAACCTCTTCCTCATCCTCAGGAAACTTGATGTAAATTGGGATTAAATCACAAATGGCCAGAACTACCTGGATTAGTATGCGGCTCATAGTAGCCTGGCTTATCCCGCTGAGGAGGGCGGAGGTTGCCTGGAAGGTCCCTCGTGCCAAAATATTCAGCGTGGCACACAGGCGTACTATGCCTGGAATGGATTGAGTGCGTTTGGTGGATGGCTCGATTTTGTGCTTAATCTGATCATATAGGGACTGTAGTGCAGCACGATTCAGACGGAAGCGGCTCCTGATCTGCTCGTCACTTAAGTCCCATACTGAAAGGCGGATTGCAAAGGAGCGGGGTGCCCTAAGCCTCACAACACCCCGCTCCCTTTCCTCCTGCTCTTTCAGCATACACATACATCCATCCACCCAGACACCATACATCACCCTCTTATCCATCACACACACTCAAGATATATACAAAATCAAAAAACAAAAACAAAAACCACAAACACACCACACACACACAAACAATCACACTCCACACACACCCGCTACAATGCAGGTCACCACAAAACCAGAACTATAGTGGTCCAAACCACCAGCCTGCTGAAAAACAGCTTTCTAAGTTAGGCACAACCAAGAGGGGAGTTGCTGCACAGCCCACAAAAGGCCCCAAAATCAAGCCTCACTTGCTGTATGCTCCACAATATTTGCATATGCCACCAAAAACAAGCTCCTAAAGAAACAGCACTGATGTCAGAAATCACCCAACAAGCCACAGAGAGTGAGGACAGAACCCAGACAGAGGCTCAAATGAGCTAAGGGAAGCAAGCAAGCACCGCACCACACCACAGCCTTTGCCACAGTGTAAGAATACCAGAAGCTTGCAAATTCCTTCCATTTATACTTCTAGCCGACCCAGGTGTGCGTGAAACGGAGTTCGCACGCGCACGCTAGTAGCGCTACTAGCGTACGTGAGCCGAGACTTGCGTGAATTAACGGACATGGGCGAAAATTCAGTGGTGGGCCAATGAAAGGTAAGCTGCTGTTTATTTAAATAGCCGTTAGGCTAGCCACATGTCACAAGGGTTTCAGATACATCAGTCCATTGTTGTATTTGGGTGTGTGTTGTTTGGTTAATGAGGTCTGTAATGAGTTAATTGGCTAACACACATGCTTCAGTCAGTGCAGTGGAGGTGTGGCTAGAAGGAACTGGGCTGTATGTGTGAATCAATTAAGTGGACTGGTTTGTGATTGGCTATTAGAGCACATAAAACCTGCCCAACCCAAACAGATTGCGATGCCATTCTGTAGTCTGCATGCGTGCTTGTTGGGTGTGTATTTGTGTGTGTGTGCAGCTACAGGATGGAGCCAAATTCAGGACATCTGCCGGCCACAGCAGGCCCAAGTAGGAGTTTGGTGGGTGCTGTGCGCAGACCTCCCTTACGGAAAAGGGCCCAGCCTGAAGGTGGGGCAGCACCCCAGGCTAAGCGCCCAGGTGCCAAGAGGGAGCCTGAATTTAATTTGGCTGAGAATAATCATCTTGTGCGCCTTACCCTTGCTAAATGGGAGCTACTCTTTGGCTCCCAAAGCAAGTCCATAGGCAAACAAGAAAGAAGCAAACTGTGGGATGCCATTGGTGTGGAGCTTAGTAGCACCCACCAACACCCATCCTGCAGGAAACGCTTCTACACTTTGAGAGGGGCCCTTATGAAAAAGATGAATCACGATCTTGATGTGGACAGTGGGACCATCCAGGCTCCAAAGAGTACCTACAGGCCGTATGAGGAGATGCTGAAGGCCAAAATTCCACTGGCTCGGCTGCAGGGTGTGGATCCTGGGGATGACACCACAGGTTGGACTGAAGGTACATATTTTCTGCCTTTTTAGAAAAGCTACTGTTAATGTATGTGATTAGCATTTTGTCTTTCTGACCAACTAACAGTAGGACCTGTGAAGTAGTACATTAGAGCTCATACATTTTTTACTTTCCTGTCTGTTGCTTTCTGCATAGGTGCACATGCTGCTGTCCGGGATGTGCCTCAGGACACCCAAACTCCTGCCCTTCAAGCAACCTCAAGGCTAACCCAGTCTGCCATTGAAGGTATTTACCACTAATTTTGGTGCTGGTTGTTTGGGGAACAAATGGGTGTGGGAGCAGCTCCAACAGTGGGGCACTGTGGAGTATTAATAATATGGGCCTGCGGCCTAATTTCACGCCCACTGTAACACTCACAGCAACTAACTAACAAGGCCCTAACATGTGTAGATATGTTTGAAGCCAAAGATGTGTGGCCATATATCTGCATATAAATGTGGAAGCCACACTGGCCTTGATTAGTGAATATTAGTGAATGAGCTGCTCACACACACCTTAATGCATGTTGTATTTTTCCACGCACATTAACAATGGCTCAATGTTTGCTTGATTTTTGCCTAGCTCCCACGCCATTGGCCCCAGCATCTCCTCCGGATCCAAGCTACTCTTTGGATGTCGGTAAGTGCATGTGTCCACCTTGCTTTATCCACTTTAACCCAAGTGCATGTGTCTCATTTCTCTTTTTTATTGGTAGGCCAAGTGACTGGTTCATCTTTGGACCCCACTTCCGATGTTGCAGGTCAACAGGACCCTGTTGGTGTGTATAGCAATACATAATGTATCCTTTATGCTGTTTCTGTTACACTGGTTCGATTTGGTTAGTCTAATAATCTACATGTTTGCTCTGTCAACTTGAAGATGCCTCTTGGGAGTGCTTCTTCCCTCCCCAGGGTTTGTCTAATAGTTCTTGGAGTGATACCAATGTATTTTGGAGGACATATTTTTGGACAAACATTCACCGTAGTAGTTTGAATATTTAGAGCCATTACTTGTGTTTTTTAGTTGACCCGAATATCGGAAGTGGCTGTCCAGAAAGGGCCCCTCAAGTTCAGGCTGCCAGAGATGAGGGTAAGTTGTTTTGCCTTGCTCTAGTCTGTATTTTGGCTCTACTTTTGTTGCACTTGCTTCTGGCAACTTGTGTGTCCACATGTATTTTAAAGGTCCAAGGTCGAGTGAGGGCCCCACTCCAGACATCTGGGATATTGCGGGTATGTGTAATTTAAGCAATGTGTCTGATCTTATTTGCCAAAATTAATGCCACTTAGTCCTCTAACATACATGTTAACAATCTGAGTTTAACAGATACCTTTGGTCTAGTGTGTAATTTTGCACTTTGTGGAGGTATGGCCTCGATAGCCTAGCCAGGTAACATTTGAGTTTAGTCCACTTACCTACTAACCTGACTTTCCTGTTTAGCATATGCCAACTTGCCGGACATCTCGGATGTGGAATTGCCACTCTCTGGCAGCGATACCTCGAGCCTACCTGTGCCGGAGGACACGCAGGTAACATGGCTGATGTAGACGACCTATAACCACATTGGCATGTTCGTGGGTAGTGGATGAAGCAACATGTCACATTTCCTTTCTTTGTCGTTTTGGCAGGAGGCGGAACCAGAACCCCAAGCTGGGACCTCTTCCCAAGTCCCATGTGGCCAAGCTTCCGAGGCTCAGACAAGGGTAAGTTGTATAGTGACTGTTTGGGCTAATTATTTTGAGGGGCATACCTGCATTGGTTCGGTTTGACTAAAATGTTGTTTTCTATTTTGTTAGCCTCAAACCACAGCAAGAGGAGGTGTGGCACCAACCAGTGCTGATTTTTATGAGCTAGGGGTCCGGATGCTGGAGGACTACAGTCGCCAACAGCCGCGTGATGGAACTAATGAGCGCATTGCGGCGTTGGAACAGCAGGTGCTGATGTGTCAGCAACAACATGAGGCCCAGCAGCGCCAGATCGACCTGTTGATGCAGAACCTGCATCAAAACCAGCAACTTGGTCAGCTGGCCAATACAATTGAAGATTCGATACACCAGCAGCAACAAGCGATACAGCGGCAGGACCAAACTTTGTTGTTGATACAACAGCTCATACAACAGCAGTCTATATTTTTTACTGCACTGTTGTCCCCCAACACCGCCCCTAGCAATGACTCCCAACCTCCCCGGCCACCCAGCCAAGAATATTAATTTTGTTTGTTTTTGTTTCTGTAAATATATTTGCTTAACCCACCTCTAAATTGTGTTTTTCCTAAGACTTAGCTAATAACACAGTCAGGGATGAGTATCTTGATCTAGATATGTCAATGTATTTGTAAATTTAGGCCACACATTTGAGACCATAGCTTACTATGGTTAACACATGAAATGGCTCCAAAGGTATGGCTAAATTGACACACAAATGGGTTTTGAGACAGTTAAACTATGCTTTGCAAACATGGCCAACAGGGCCAACATTGCCCAACAAAGGGCGTCAACAGGCCAGCCTTCCCCCCACCCTAACGACGCCGCCGGCGCCTCTTCTTGGCCAGCAGCATCAGCTTCAGGAGCCTGATCTCCCGCCACAGTCTGCGATGCTGGTTTTCACAAGCTGTAGAGATGTAGAAACAACAATTTATTAATAAATTGAATGTGACCTCAACAAACACAGATGTAGCAATGTAATGTCAGTGTGTCCAATTAGGTGACACTCACATTAACATTGTTGACCACTGTGTGCTTATTGGTTAACATGATATGAGTACTATTGACTGGCAGGAATGTGAACAACACATCCCAAGCATACATTTACTCTTAAAGTGTACCAACACCCACCGGTGATCGGCCCTGGAATCTATCAGATTCCCGGCCCGATCATCTCCCTCCCCGCGGGACATCCGAGATCGGGATGTCCCTCGGGGTGAAACCCCCCCAACACCCCAAAATCCCTACCTCAGTTTCGGTGGGGCACGGCCGCCGGGCCCTCCCTGGCGCCCCTCTAGACGTGTGCGTGCCTGCGCCGGCCGTCTGTGAATGGCCGGCGCAGGCACGCGCGCGTAAAAAGGGACGCGCGGGAGGCGGAGGAGGAGCCACTTTGCCGCGGCTTGTACGTTTGCTGGAGGAAAAGTGAGTTCAGGGGGTTGTCACACAGCGGTGACGATCAGGGGTGCCCCACCGTAGTGGACCAAGACCCAGGAAAGTCAAAATCCTGGTTGTTGTTCCACTTTAACTCTTGGGAAGCAAAGAAGGTATAAGTCCCAGTGTGTCCATTTTTGTGTTTAGTCACAGCCAAACATCAGGGCCTAAGTCCTAACGAGTAAACGAGTTTGCCCTATAATGTTAGAGGTCCAGACCTAATACGGCCCATTTGGTTGTGTCTAAGGCACAAATAGTCTCTATGTGGCCAAATGAAGAATGTGAGGCAACAATCAAGCATGCAGACAGGCATGTTGGATTATTGTACCAACACATGGAATCTAGATGTGTGTGAAATTAACACATAGGTACATTTTAAATGTCTGCAGATGTGACTAGAAGACATAGGTTTCACAAGTCTTTAGGCATATGAAGTGGGATGTACTCACCATCGCAGCTGTGGCGGGGGCCCATGCTGCTGGCCGTCCCTGGAGCTGGGGTGGGGAGGAGGTTTTCTGGCTCCGTCTGCGTAGCAACATCTGTCAACAGAAAGCAAAAGACAAAAACACAATTAGTGGGCCAATGACACCTGACTATTTGACATCCATCTGGTTATGGAGTCTGAAAAATCAAAGGCTTGCATGGTTACATACAGGTTGACCAAAATTAGCATATTTCCTGGTCCATGAGTTAATGTCAATTAGTTATGGTTGCAACATGTATCCCTAAAGATAATGTGCAAATAACATAGACAGTGCTATGTAAAGGACTCATTAGCAGTTGATTGGCTAATGTTACTAGTGTGCCACATGTTTTAGCGGGAACAACTTAACCCAAGAAAAGAAATGAGAACAACCATCATGGTGTGGGCAGAAACATAGGGGTGGTTGCCAGTTGGCTAGCACTGTAGTGGGGTTTGTGAGGTTAAGGTACATTATCAAACCAGCTGTGACAATGGACCAGGAAACATGTGTCTGTTAAAAGTGGGCCAAGACACAGGATTGCACCAATTCTGCGTTTTGGTCCGCTTTGGCAGAGCACCACAATTTGAGTGAGACAACGTACTCCGCCGCCGCTGCCTTCCACACATCACTCCTCCAGTGTGTGCGCACGCGCAGCCCATTAAGAAACAGAGCGCAGGCGCACACACATCTAGAGTGGCACACAGGAGGCTGGGACGGTGGCTTTTGCAACCCCCAAAGAGGTAAGGAGTTTGTGGGGTTTTTTTTTGGGGGGGTGCCCTGGGTGAGGGATGTGATTTTTCAGGGAACCTTCGAGAATCAAAGCACTATCAACAATGTTTGTGGGTCCACTTTAATGAATGTCATAACATAGGGAATGTGATGGATAACAACAAACACTTACCACGACTATGCCCGTGGAGAATGCTTCTCCAAAAGGCCATGGAGGTGCCGCCTATATGATGCCCTACAAATTAGAGAGGAATGGCAAGGGCTAAGTACAAATTGCAAGATGAAACCTGTCACAGACTAACAATTAAAAAAAGGACACTCACCAGGGGATGAACCGCCACTTGAAGCCCAGGGAGGGCTCTGAGGAGGAGGCGGGGAGCCTCGGCTCCTCACACTCTGGTCGGAAGATCCACCAGGCAAAGGGCCACCCTCCTCCCTCTCACTCCCTGCTCCTTCAGGGAGTGTGGGCGAGTCCATTTCTCCCACCCCACTTGGACTCCCCACTTGAGAGTGGCCCCTTGCCTGGTGAGACTCCTCAGACTCAGAGTGTGAGGAGCTGAGGCTTGATCCTGCCAGCCCCCCAGCAGCACACTCCTCTGGGGCGTCATCCCCTTCCTCCCCTGGGTCCTCTAAATAGGACCCGCGGGAGGGACCCTCCCCCGATGACTCCCCCGAGTCCGCCTGCCTGGTTCGGGGGAGGAATCCCTTCCCACGTTTCCCCAGGGGAGGACGCTTATCTGTGTTGAGGGGGTGAAAGAAAATAATTAATATAAAGAGCACAGATGGACACAGCTTAGCAGATGATTCTGCAAGAAGTATAAACAGAGCATAAGCTTTAACTTACCTGATGCGTAGGCATCATATAGGCGGTACACGCCTTCAGGGTCCCGGCGCTTAAAGTCCGACCACTTCTGCTGTATCGCTTGGATCGAGAGCTCGGTGTGGAAGCGCCGGGACACTGTGGCCTTCACCTCCATGGCAATTCGTTTTTTTCCCCCACGGGCATAGTCGTACTGGGCCACGCAGAAGTCCTATGAGAAATGAAAAAAAAACACAAATCAATACATGACATCAGAACAAAGGCATAAACAGTTATACAGAGACCCGAGCAAAGTGGACCCACACCCAGGATTATCACTATTCTGGGTTTGTGTGCACTTTGGTGGGCCACACCAATTGTGGGTGGTCCGCTGTCTGAAACCCCCTTGGAAGGCCACAAATACACCACTGAGGACGCTCCCACGTGACTGCGCCAGCCGAGCACAGCGCTCTGCGCCGCTGTGGTATGCGCATACAAGGCCGTTTGGACGTGCATACCAGCTCAGCTGGGTCTGCGCGGCAAAGTACGCATGTGGCGTTTGACTCTAACAGGGAGTGCACCTGCACACAAAATTAAAAAATGTCTTGCGCAGGGGTACACCCTGCTAGAGGTAAGCGCAAGAGGCATCCGCAGCTCACGCATGCACAGATGGGACGGGGCTGAGGTAATTTTTATGGCCCTCCAGGGGGGGGCATCCCCGCAGGACATCCAGAATGGGGATGCCCCACGGGGAGTGATCCAATTGGGCCTGAAAAATAAGAAATTTCAGGGCCAAGCCCCCCTGTGTGTTCTGCAACTTTAAGGCAAAAAATACACAAACCAAATACTCACTTTGACTACCTGGCCATTAACGCGGCTATCCACCCGGAAGCGCCTTTTCTTCCCATGGCCAGGAGGGGAAGGGGTGGGAGGGGTGCTAGGTGGGGGAGGTGAGGTGGGTGGGGGAGGTGGGGGAGGGGTGGTGGAGTCGGAGGAGGAGCTGGGGAGGCGCATCACTCTGCGTCTGGGCAGCATTGTGGAAACGCTAAGGAGGAAACAGGAACCGGAAATGACCAAAGCGACATGGGGAAAATAACACAAAAAAAAAAAAACGCTCCGCGCACCAGGAACAAGCTATTATCAGCTATGTGCAAGCTAAGTGGCGGAAAAACTAAAATGACGCTTGAAAACAAGCTATTGGCATAAGCGCTAGACATTTTTAGCTTTAGGTGGCTTTGAAACGCAAAGGAGGATACCGGAACCGGATATGACGCAAGCAACTCTGATTAAAAATTCAAAAACAAAGATGCGCGCAACAGGGACAAGCTAATATCAGCTATGTGCAAGCTAAGTGGCGGAAAAACTAAAATGACGCTTCAAAACAAGCTATTGGCATAAGCGCTAGACATTTTTAGCTTTAGGTGGCTTTGAAACGCAAAGGAGGATACCGGAACCGGATATGACGCAAGCAACTGTGATTAAAAATTCAAAAACAAAGATGCGCGCAACAGGGACAAGCTAATATCAGCTATGTGCAAGCTAAGTGGAGGAAAAAATAAAATGACGCTTGAAAACAAGCTAGGGCCCAAGGCGCCACAAATTATTAGCTTGATTTAGCAGGGGGTTCTACATACTGTAATGCATAGGTCCTTAGAAAGCAAACCAAGTTGTGCTTAAATATACAAATCTTATTCCTTCCTAAAGTCATCACAAAATCAAACTAGACAACTACATGATAATGTGGCACACATGAGAATGCATAACGGGTTGTTATGATCTGGTACGACTGAATGTTAATCCTGCAATATGTGGCCAGGCACGCTCACAACTACAGTGTATTCATTAACAACGACTGGGGTCGCGGGAAGTGAATTCCTTGCAAATGGCAGAAGGGCACATGTATGAACAGCACAGCGCCGCACAACGCAGCGCAGCGAAGCACAGCGACGCTCGCGCCGCCACATAGCGAATTAAAACAGCGACTGCACAAACTCTGACCAACACAGATTCATCAAGGACAGGGCTGCCGAATAGCTTGGGCGCTGACAATTTCGAAGAGCGAACGTGACCGCCCAACCTGACAGGCTACAAAATAGCTTTACAAGCCCCGTTTGTGGTGAAAACAAGCGATTTTGATGCCAATGAGTTTGGTTGGAGGAGATGCAATTCCCATGTCACTCACAACATTACATTGTCAAAAATAATAAAAACTTCAAAAACATAAAAATAACCAGCCAGATTAATAAAACATATCACTATAAACATGTGTTGAATTTTGTGCCAAAGAAAAGAACACAAAAACCACTAAAAACAATCATTGCAGCGTCTGCCATTGAAATGTATGAGAGAGCGGCAGGTAGCGCCAGGTCATACCTGTCGCTGTGATGGGATTAGCAGCGGCGCTGTTCGTTGCAGTCGGCTTCATGATGAATGCCGCGCTTGCCGTCGCTCTCGCCGGCGCTAGCCTCATTTAGCTTGATAAATGCGTCATTGTGGCCGACGCCGGGCGTACTTGAGTCGGTAGCAGACGTTAGCTGGCGGGACCTGGCGCTCGTCAGACACTACCTGGCGCTATCGCTTGATGAATAAGGGCCTAAGTCAGATTTATTTATTGGTCAGATTGACAGAAAGTGTTGTGCTTGGCCAACATTGTACTTAATTCACTGTCCTCATTTACATATATAATTATAGTTACATTCTATAAAAAGAAACAAGCGTTCCTTTGTAACACATGTGCCTGGTGAAACTGATTTGCAATTTTTAGCAGGAAAATCATACACTAAATCACATTATAATAATAGATTAAAATGAAACAAAATCCTAATCAGAGATATATTTTTGTTGGTTATTGAAAACAATTAATCTGATTGTTAAGTGTACTTCTAATGATAACAAAGCTCCCTTTTATTACTGTTACAGAATGTAACCTTTTTAGAAATATCTTTTGGTTTGGTGGGCTCACTGTGCTTTCTCTTCAGCACCAAGGTGAAGCGAGAGCTCTTCCTCCTGCTTTCCCCAATGAAATGTTAATCATTTTTGAAAAAAAAACATACTAATGTATTAATGAATGTCATATGAGCGGATGAATATTCCTGTGCTGTGACAGCGAGGAGGCGGAAAGAAGGGAAGACTGCAGCATCTTTGTCTGGGAATAACCAGGCGGGTGTAAGCTGAAAGGAAGCAGAGAACACTGAATTCTGTATAGATTTTTTTTTTGTGCTTTTGTATTAATAAAATAGTTTTTAATATATTTAACATTGGAATTTTTTTTATTAGTATTGATTTAACACCCCCACACCTGCAAAAATGTAGATTGTTAGTTTTAGATAAAGTAGAATAGGGTCTGTTTAATGTTGTTTTTTCTATCTGTTATCCTGTTAGAAGAAGCTAGCCATTCTCTCTGTTTGGTCGTCGAAGACATCCATTATAGGAACTAGAATTGTATCTGTGCTGTCATTGTCCAGGCACACTGAAAAGTATTCCCATTGTGCAGGGCTACACTTTTTTTTTCATTTTGAAAAATGAGCTTGAGTAATTATAAAATTTCACCTTATGTTCCTTATGTCCTCTATGTTGGAAGTGGCAGGGCTGAGTGATGCAAGCAAACTGTGTGGTTTGGGATTGGCTGACAATGTGGTGGGCTTCATTATACCTACCACTAAGAGACCAGCATTAACACCCTGACCAACACATTACAAGATCATTATCAAGACCATCAAGAGCCAAGCCCGTAGGGTCTACGTGCCTGGTTTCCCCCCTGCTACTGTAAAAAAATATACTTGAACCCTCATTTGATCCGGCCATGTCTTCCCTTCACTTGGGGGGGGGGGGTTTATACCCCCCAGGGCACACAAAACCCTAGTGGCACGGCCATGGAATCTAAAAGATGCCAGAGCCGGCCGCTGGCCTCTACCTGAGCCACCCCAGATAAGGATTCCACGTTGCGTGAGCCCATCCCCCAGAGGGGTGCAACACCTCCTTCTTGGCCTCTTAATGGTGTAAACAATGGCAGCTGCATTCCCACATCTTTGGGCTGTGTGCATGCTCCCACGCCCAGCCATTCGGAGGGGGTGCAATGCAGAGGATGTGTCTGTATTACATGGCAAACAGCTCTGAGCCCGGACATGTGCCACTGAACTGAGAAGAGGTGAACTTGTATGGCCATTCTGGGGGATTTTACACAATCCAACCCAATTCACAATCCCTGTTTTTTTTTACGTAAGGAATAAGTAATGAACAAAATTGGTGCCTAGTCATAAAACGATTGTTCTGCGGACTGTAAAATTAGTCAAAAATACTTTTGTAGTATGAGATAACAGAGTTGTATCTTCATTTCTCTGTACTTGTTTGTGATAGGCCATGTTCTCTACCCCTAAAGGGCTCACAAACCATTAGAATTAGTGCATTTGTACTCCAGTCTCCATCCATGTTCAAGATCGAGGTGGGAACTAAGTGAAGGGTTTGGGCCAGCTACTGGGAAGGAGGGGGTAAGGTAAGGGTCTGTGACTGGGGAGGGGTGTTAAAAACCAACAGAGCTGCTGTACGGGATGTAGTGGGCACTGTCAAAGTACACACACTGAAACACATAACCCTATGTTTATTACCTGCTCTGTGGTTATTTAGTTCTGTGATGAACATACATCCCTGATAGACAACTAACTCTCTCCCAGTGTTTTGCAGCCATGGACCTGTGCCCTTCTGCCATTCTGGCTATGGCTGCACCTGCAGATATGCCCACTCCCCACAAACACAGGCCCTGTAAGACACCATATGACAGTTTAAGGGTTGGGTTAGAGCAGGGTTAGGTTAACGTTTTAGAGCAAATTAGGTTTAGGGTTAAAGCAGGGCTAGGTAGGTTAAGATTTAGAGAAGAGCAACGTTTAGGGCTTAGAAAGGGACTAAAAGTGGTGACCAGTACCAAATATGGGGTTTCTGTGGCATTTAAAGTCTTTTGTTTTCTTTAAAACCCATGCCTTTTACAGACCACCTGGGGCAAACCCCCATGTTTTTCTGTTTAGGCAACAGACTTCAGAATTTACCTACTTGAGCCCAGGCATTTGTCTGATTAAAGTTCACCATTCCCTTATGAAATGGGGAGGCTGATTTAAGACTAGCGCCACGTATTGCCATGTGTCCCAAGGTCAAAACACCCAAGACTACGCTACATCTAACAACAGGACAACGCTGCAGCAAGCGATAGGTAGCGCCAGTTAAGTGTGTCTGGCACTCGACGCTGAAGCCGGTTTTCAAGAAAAAACTACACACAACCAGCGCCGGCGCTCTAAAACTGAGGACTAGATGCTGTATGGTGAAAGTCTGTTTCTCAACACATATCCACCAGCACCAGAGCCAAAACCTATGGAATGACATTGTTTTAACACTGTGACAATGACACTGCAATGCCAGACTTGCACATACAGTTCTGCATAAAAATTAAAAAATATATATATATATATATAAAAGTGTTGCTGGGCAGAGAGGCCACACAATGATTTGAAACAAAAATGTTAAAGTTTACTTTGACAACACGCTCTTTAAACACAACCAAATGAACCCCTATTGAAATGTATGGGCGAGCGCTACTGAGCGACAGGTACTACATGGCGCTCCTGAACCTAGAGCACCGGCGCTATACGCTGAGCCGCCGATAGTAATACATGTGACGCTATTAGAGGCGCTCACCACATTGGCTTTCTTAAATGTGGTTTTCACATACAGCGCCCAGCGTTCACCCGATGCTACGAGGCACTACCTGGCGTTGTCGGTTCTTAAATAACCCCCAAAGTCTTTACCAAATTCTTTATTCTGTTTTTTTTTCTATTAGCCTTCATGTTGCTTATCCACCTAATAGATAAGAGTTTTTAATAACAAAGACCTTTTCTCCAAATTAAAATAAAATACTTTTTATGTAGCCCCGGCTCCCAGATGGAGAACAAATCATACCCATATTCATTCAGGCCAGGGATTTTCTGTAAGGATAAGATGAAAGCAACTATGGTCATAAAAGTAGCATATTAGTAAAGAGGTCTTTAAGTTCTCTTTCATTTCAGAGTCTAAACCCTCTGGTCCTTTCACTTTCTAACTGGACTGGACTGACGCCATACTTTCATAGAACAAGGTACTTCGACACTTTGATGTTTCATGCTTTGTTAGGGCGCCAAAAGACCCTGTGTTTATTGTACTTACTGGGTGGATTGCACATATCCATCTAGTGAAGAGCATCCCTTGCCTCTGCCAGGTCAGCTACAAAGCATGGCAGAATTTTGGATTGTACATCTCCACCTAGAGAAGAGAACGCCTTGGCTCTGTCAGGTCAACTACAAATGAGGATAGAAAATTGCTTTGAGGCTCCAACATTAGTAGTAATATCTCTGCTAACAGGCAAAGAAATAAAAGCAGGGAAAAGGGTGAATGTCAGACACTTCTTATATTGGTGAATTTTTACAGGGTGCCAAAATTGCTCTCCATATGTTAAATATAGATTCACTTAATATAATCTCATTGAGTGCCATATTTAAAAGTAATGTTTTACAGGCTAGGTTTAATATACTCTAGCGTGATTAAATGCATTTGTGCCCTTGTACATGCTATGTTTTTCATGGCTTTGTAACGTTTATGCACTGAATCTATTTTCTGTATATATTTCTATATTTTAGGATTTCAATCTCAATAATAATTTTCCTTTTATAACATCTGGTATCTAGATTTTCTAATGTACAAAAGGCCTGAAAGCCAGATACTGTGAAGAATGATTTGGTTTGCCGAACATAGAGCAGCAGCTTATTTAATAATACATTTCCCATGATTCAGCATGCTCCACCAGCCATTGAGATTGCTGAATAATGGATCCGTTAGGCTAAATTGGCAGGTTCTGCCAAAACCTTCTGACTTTGTCTCCTCCCTGTTCTAAATATGTGCTGCTTTTCTATATTCACAACACAATGTTTTATGTAGAGTCCATTTAGATGCCATATCATTTAATAAACCATAGGGATTGCATATAGAGCCAGATCACAATCAGTTTACTTCTGCATACATATACATACAAGGGATTTCTTTTGCAGGAGCAAAGGGGAGTAGCAAGGGGATAGGTATCTTTAGGTTTTTTTTAAGCAGAGCTTGGGCTTTAATATGAAATGTCTTTTTTGTAATTTTTTCAGTGCTTTCTCAATATTTGTGGATGAAATATGCAGAAAAATTCAAATAAACTATTTTAAAACTTGTAGCATTTTTTAATAGAAAATGTAAGTTTTCAAAAAAAATAATGTTCCTTTTAAAAGCCTTATTCCTCCTGATAAAAACGGTACCAGATAAGTATCAGTAGACACCTGTTCCTGCCCAGGAAACACCCCAAACTGATAACACCGTTTTATGTGGTTTTCAAATAAAACATTACTATGTGCCTTGTCAATGGTTAAACCTTTAATATTCAAAAAATAAATGGAAAGGGGTCCCCTCTCTTCAGTAAAACCAGTCCGGGACCAGCTATGTGGGCTGGTAAGCAAGGGCTCGGAGGCTGAGCTGATGGCCCAGGCTCTAAAGGCTACCAGCCGGCATAGCCCACACGTACATTGTGCTCTCTCCCCCCCCCCCCGGGCCTTGGGGATGAAGATAATCGGGTAGGGGGTATTGGAAAGTCACCCACTTTCTGGCAGATGAGTTGCTGGAAACTCGACAGAGCTGAGTCTTTTTTTTTTTTATAAACTTTTTTATTGAGGACAGGCAAATTACAGTTATACAGATCATAAACAACAAGCGGAATAGCAGACATATATGGTTTATAAACATTTCTACTGGTCAACTGTATAGATCAACAAGCGTTCCACCCCTTCCTCCCTCCACCACTTCATGGGACCCAATCCCACGAACACCAATGAGCCCTGCCTTGGATGCCAAAAAAGATTTCGCTGCTCACAGGGCAGACAGGTTATGTGAGAGGCTATGCCCCTTAATCTAGCGCGACTGGCGGGTCTCCCTCGACAACTCTTCTAAGGTACCATTCGGTATCCCTGAAGGCGCTGTGTAATCTGGCTCGGACTTCCGGTGTCAACAGATTAATAAAGCTTTCCCAGGTGGCAAAAAAGAATTCGACTTTCGTTTCCTTATGAGCTGTCGCGTCTACCCAATCAAATTTAAAGAATTGCTGCAGTTTTTCCAGAAAGACTTTAAATTGAGGCGGGTCAGGGTATATCCAGGCCTGCAAAAAGAGCTGAGTCAAATTTCATGTGGCTGGCATTCAAAGGGTTAAAGTACAACTTACCATAAGTGAGAAACTAGGAGCAGTGCTTCCTGTTTCTGGCTGGTGGGTGGGCATGGCCTGTGTATGGCCAGCTCTTTTTGAAAACAATGGGGCTTCCATACAATGGGGCCTCCAAGGAACTTCATGTACAGAGGCAACCATTGGTTTCACCAGCCAGTGCTCCTGACATCACAAGCTGAGACTGATTGGCAGAGCAAAGGGGAAGAGGATAACCTTACTTAAGCAAATCCTATAACCTTTATCAACACATGCCGTCTAAAGCAAGCTCTACCACTTGTAATCTTGCCCCTTTAGACTGTAAGCTCGCAAGGGCGGGGCTCTCTTTCCTATTGTCTTCTGTGCTCATAACATTTGGTTTCAACCTCATAGCATCTAGTTTATATTGGTCCCTGTACTGTATGTTTTACCTTGTCTGTAATTATATCTTGTAAATCGCTACAGAAGATGATGGCACTATATAAATAAACAATAATAATAATAAAGTACCCCATGGTATTGCCCGGCCCTGGAGTCTTTCGAAAAGTAAACTAAAATAAGCTAATATAGTTAAGCTATAGTCAGTATCATACATGCAGCCAATACAGTAATGTACACTATGCTATATAGACAATGGATGCAATATACAGTATGGTAACATACACTTAATCCTTGATCAGATAGATCATACTGGCCGCGCACATACAAGTATATATTTATGACAATAGACCATTAAAGTGCAATGTTAAATACTGCTCTGGGATAATAAAAAATCCTGCCCGAGGATTAAAACTGATAAAAAAGGACTTTTAGATCACCTAGGATCTAATATAATAGCCCACGCACTTAAAATAGCTTTTTTTTAAACAATTTCCTTGTAATATCGACAAACAAGCATAGAAATAAGTTGTGTATGTCTAAAACACATTAATTCCATTAACAATTGTGTTTATATTTCATTTTCATTTAATCCAGCACATGCAGGAACTCCTTTGATTCCACTATGGGGGTTATTTAAGGAACGCATAGCGCCAGGTAGTGCCACGTAGCGGCAGGTAGCGGCAGGTGAACGCTGGGCTTTGTATGTGAAAACCACATTTAAGAAAACGAATCTGGTGAGCTCCTCCAACAGCGCCATGTAGCTCAGTAGCGCTCTGTCATACATTTCAATGGTGTTTAATTTGGTTGTGTTTAAATAATAAACTTTAAAATGTTTGGCTCAAATCATTGTGTCCTGCCCAGCAAACAAACAGTTTTCTAGTTTTTTTTGGTTTATTTATTTATGCAGAATTGTATGTGCAGGTCTGCCATTGCAGTGTCATTGTCACAGTGTTAAAACAATGTCATTCCATATGTTTTCGCTCTGGTGGTGGTGTGTATGTGTTGAGAAACAGACTTTTTTCACACAGCGGCTGGCGCCCAGTTTAAGAGCTCTGACGCTGCTAGTGTGTCGTTTTTTGTTGAATACCGGCTTAACTGGTGCTACCTATCTCTACCTATCGCTCACTGCAGCGTTGTCCTGTTGTTAGATGTAGCGTAGTCTTGGGCGCTATGACCTAGCGTTTGCGATTGGCTCTGCAGTGAATCAGGGAGAGCGCTTCTACAGCACTCACCAGACATCACATTTACCAATGTAGTACAGTACCACTTGGCCACCCGCTAAGCTGGGTTATAGCGCCTGACACCCATTTACAGCATCTACTAGCGGTCGCTCTAAGCGCCGCTATACAGACACTCACATGGCAATACGTGGTGCTAGAATTAAATCAGCCTCCAAGTGTGACTCCCAATCACCAAAAACAAAATTGTGCATGTACCAAAATTCAAAACAGAAAATGCCTCTTTAACGTCAACAATTTTTATCTTCTTTCCACTTCCAACGACACACAATGAGCAAACCAGTAATTGTAGGTCTGCTTTAATGTGGATGTAATAGCTCCAATTTAGCTCCACAATAACGCACTCAGCAAATCCTCCAAAAACCACTTTAGTGCAAGACTCCCAAATTTATTATATCAATTGAAAGCTCATCAAACAAAAAGAGACGCTAACATAGCATGAAATAAGCACACTTCAAATAGATCTTTCAAGTATGCTCACCAGAAAACAATGGGTTAAAGCACTTTCAGTAAACCATAACCACAACACCACAACAGGGGGGAAACAGGATTTGAACCTAAAAGCTCCTTGTAATCCGCTGAAGTTCCCTCTTGCATGGTCACCACCAGCCTATTCCCCGGCCTCTGGACCCAGCAATGCTTGTGGCTGAAGAGCAGAGGGCAAAAGTGAAAATAAAAATTAGCTTCGTCTCGTACTGCCGTTTGCCACCCCAGACTTGTTTCGTCAGTATGACTTGTTCACTGTGCGGCGCACGGCAGGCAGTACATCTGTTAAACGAGGGCTTAACAGGTATCATGTGACCTGAGGATTTTAACCCTTTGTTTACAAACAATGGCAAAAAAGAGGCCAAATCAAGGTTTCACTCTAATTAATACAGTTAAAATTGTCTTAAAACCATTAATTAAACATTATAGCCTGCTTAGAAAGATTACAATTATTTATTAAAAATATAATATAATACTACACTACACATGCATTAAAAAAATTGTATAAGATAAATGGATGAATAAAATGCGACAACGTTTATCATAAATAAAATCAGACACAAAGACAACAAACCCCTATTCATACTGTAATATTACTATACAATTTATACTATAAAATGTAATTAGTACTAATGAAACAGTTAAGGTCGAATTCAATATTTAAACCTTTAGGGTGTAAAGTATTCATTTTAAATATCCATCTTGATTCAAGCTGGAAAAGGGTTCTCACTATATTGACCCCCCTCCAATTTGGGGTAGCTTGATCTATCCCCATGAAGTGAAGGCCAGCTGGATCACTATTATGGGACCTTAACAACCACCATGTCCTTCCTATATACTGTAAGTCACAGGGACATATCAGTAAGTATACAACATTAATACTGTTACAGGTGATGAACCTTCCAGTCTTTAACCATTCTTTAGTAGCTTAGGACTTAACCCTTTTTCATTGAAACTGTATGACTTAGGGGTGATCCGGATCACAAATAGAAAGGAGAGTTAGGCCCTTATTTAACAAGGAATAGCGCCAGGTAGCGACTGGTGAGCAATCAGTAATGACGGTCACCGCCACGAGAACGCCGGCTCCCCACCACAATCACACATTTATCAAGCCGATCCTGCTTAGCGACTGAGATAGCGCCAGATAGCCACTCATTCATCATTATTCCAGCCTCAGCCCACAGCGCCAGCGCCCCGACCTTGAACAGCGACAGGTATGACCTCTCGCTACCTGGCGCTCTCCAATGCATTTCAATGGAACAATCTTTAAATATTAATAATTAATTGTTATTAATGTTTTTTTTTTTTTTTTTTTTTTTAAATGTGAAAAATTCTGTGGCCACTTCTGCAATGTTAGATATAATTTTAAGGTAAAAAATTAAAAAAAAAATGTGCAGAATTGATATTAAAGGTCTGATATTAATGTATTCATATTACAAAATGTTTTTTTGGTTTCCAAAAATATGGTTGTTTGGGGGTTAAAAAACTACTTTTAACCCATCGCCGCCAGCGCTCTGGGGTTTAAACATGCATTTCACAGCGCGAGAATTTTTTGAGCGTGATTTGTTAATGAATATGGTGGGAGCCGGTCGCTATGGCCAGTCGCTATCATGCGCTCCCATACAGCGCGGAACCTGTCAAATAGCGACTCCTCACCCAATATTCAACATTACTGCACACCGACTGAGTCGCTGTCAACAACCGAACAACGGGCAAGCACAGCGACTACTAGCGGGCGCTGTGAAAATACTGCTACAGTCGCTCATCTGTCGCTACCTGGCGCTATTACTGAATCGGCCTCCCCGTGTCTTATTGAGTATTTGAGCAACCAAGCGATATGTATATCTTTTCCCCCCATCTCTACCTGTGTTTGGTGTTTAGGATGTTGTCTGCTGTATTTTAAAATGGCTTTAATATTTTTTAAGGGCATATGATGTCAAATAAAGAGATGCATTTATGTTACTACATTCACCATACCATAACGTTGCATTTAAATGCCCACATGTATGCAAGCAAAACACTATATTCACACCTTATAAAAGGGAAGAACACTGAAACTGAATTGAACATGATTTTATTTAGGATATTTTACACTTTCTCTGGAAGAAAAATAGTGCAGATTTAGGCAAAGAAAAAGTAAATGGTATATGTGTATACTTGTACCAGCACAAATAATGGATGAATAAGGACCTCTTTCATATCGGGCATATGATATGTTCTCAGAATGTTTGTCCCCTTGAATTCCTATGAACAAATTATGGTCTGCTGCCATGGAAATCCAACAATGGTTGCTGTTTCAATTCAACAAATGGAAAGCTCTTTGGTGAAGTCAAATTAGGCCCTTATTTAACAAGGGATAGCGACTGGTGAGCGGCCGGTACTGACGGACCCCGCCACGAGAACACCGGCTCCCCACCACAATCACACATTTATCAAGCCGATCCTGCTTAGCGACTGAGATAGCGCCAGATAGCCACTCATTCATCATTATTCCAGCCTCAGCCCACAGCGCCAGCGTCCGACCTTGAACAGCGACAGGTAGGACCTCTTGCTACCTGGCGCTCTCCAATGCATTTCAATGGAACAATCTTTAAATATTCATAATTAATTGTTATTAATGTTTTTTTTTTTTTTTTTTAATGTGAAAAATTCTGTGACCACTTCTGCCATTGTAAATAATTTTTTTAAGGTAAAAAAAAAAAAAAATGTACAGAATTGATATTACAGGTCTGATATTAATGTATTCATATTACAAAATTATTTTAAAAACTTGTTTCTTTTGGTTTCCAAAAATATGGTTGTTTGGGGGTTAAAAAACTACTTTTAACCCATCGCCGCCAGCGCTCTGGGGTTTAAACATGCATTTTACAGCACGAGATTTATTGGAGCGTGATTTGTTAATGAATATGGTGGGAGCCGGTCGCTCTGACCAGTCGCTATCATGCGCTCCCATACAGCGCGGAACCTGTCAAATAGCGACTCCTCACCCCGTATTCAACATTACGCCAAACCGACTGAGTCGCTATCAACTACCGGACAACGGCCAAGCACGGCGACTACTAGTGGGCGCTCTGAAAATGCCGCTACAGTCGCTCAACTGTCGCTACCTGCTGCTGTTAATGAATCGGCCTCTAAGACTTTTTATGGTGGCATGCTTTAAAGAAAAAAATCTCTTAAATCACAATGCAAAGCAGTTAATAATATTGTAAATTATAAACCAAATGATACAAATGAACAAAATGTCAGCCTAATTTTATATCTGACCTGGATGCAGGGAAATTGGAATAGACAAAATGGAGCCCCAGCATTCATCTCTGTCAGCTATCAACAAGTCCTAAAATTTTTATTTAACATCTGATCTAAAAAGAGGTTGCACATATTTGAAAATGCACGTGGAAGCTATACAAGATAGAAAGTTACCTCTGTGTACATACAGTTCTGCTCTAATCAATGAGTGTCTCACTTTTGGGACATACACAGCAATGGTTAAACCGGACCTTCACCATGATTTATTGAAAAGCCCAAATCCTTAAAAAACGATTCCCCAGCATCTAAAACTAATATATTTTAAGTTTTTAGTCACTTACTTATTATTCTTTCCCCCACTGGGCTGCAACTCTGTTCAGGACTTCAGGATACGGGCGCCGCATCTTGACTCAGAAGCATCACACTTACTGAGGAGAGGAGAGTGGGATAAATTACAGGGGGGTGGGTTATAGCTGTGCTTTGCTCAGACAGAGCAGAGCTGGGTCAGGAAAAGTTCAGCCATCCCAGAATGCAGAGCAGCACAGTCAGAAGGCACTTCCTGTTTGCAGGCTGCCTAACGTTCCATGAGCCGCCATCTTGGATGTTTAAAGGCTCATAACATGCAGTAGATGCAGGTAGGATGATTTTTAATGTGGGCAATCTGTATGTACAGGGTGTGGGAAACATATAAGATACATAATGTTATTCAGGCTGAAGGACCGCTTTAAGTGAGGAACTAGGTTGCTCTACACTGCTTGTGCTGCATCTTGGAGGCAACGGGTCAAGTCCAGTCCATACAGCCCCCCCTCCCAAGTACATACACATAAACAAGAACACAACGGGAAAAAAAGCCCTGGGTGGTGTACTTGGGCAGGTCTTATTTATGTCTCAGTTTTATCACAATCTCAGCTGGTGCTGCATCCCTAGCTTCTCTATGGCCGTGCGCACATCTGTGCCCAGCCCTTATGAATGGCTGCGCGGGGGAGTGTGCATGGCAAACAGCGTTCCTGGGATGCCGCCAGTTGGCTGTAGGATGTGGCTTCGGCGAGCATGGCCTGGCTGCTCGGATGAGTGTTGGACCCAGAAATGGGTTTCTATCTGCAATAACATAATCGTTTAGAGTGAAAAAAAAAACAACTGGCTAGCACCATAGCTTCAAATCTGTATCATTGCAACGGCATCTCCTGTGATGTCCCTCTTCAGGTCAACCTACAGTTTTTCAATTGGATTCAGATCTGGGCTCTATCTGAGCCATTCCAAAACTTTCTGCTCTTTTTCTGCCCAAGCCATTCTTTTGTCAATGTGGAGGTATGCTTTGGGCCATTGTCACACTGAAGGGTAAAATGTCTTTCTTTGTGGCAAAAATGAATGATATTTGGAACTGTATCCCCTCCACCTGAACTAAAAGCCCCATTGCAGAAAAACAGCCCCCAAGCATGATCCAACCCTCACCATGGTATGGTATTCTTTTGGTGATATGCAGTGTTTTTCATCATATCACAACACGTTTTACCTTGCAGATAGGTCAGTTTAAAGGTGGAAAAAGTTGTTAAAGTATTAACTACTAACTCCATTTTTATTCTCCTTGACCTATTCTCTGCTTTTTGAGTCTGATTTTGTGTCTACTCACTTCTACACCAAATATTCACCTCCCTGGAAATTCAATATCCTGCACTCTCATGGCTTTTCTCCTCGCAGATCACAATCCTCTTCTTGCCCTCAATGTGTCAGGGCACCACAAGGATCTGTAATTAGACCACTACTCTTCTCAGTCTACAACTATGGTCTTGGCCAACCAATGAACTCATTTGGCTTTCAATCCCACTTCTATGCTAATGACACTAAATTATACATCTTAGCCGATGTCTTAGTGTTATACTGGACTTCTTCTCCTCTTTTTCAAACTTCACATTCACTAGCCACAATCTGTCAACTCAAATATATCTCCCGCATCTACCCCTTACAATACATGATATTTTGAATCCACAGTAGATGAACCAATATAAAAAAAAGGAACAATTGTATTAACATAGCACTGTAAAAAGAGTTGGGTATGTTTCTTATATTGCCCACACTAACATGGGACCCACTTTTATTCTTTTATTTTTTCCAGGACCCCTTGCCACTAAGATGGAAACAAGGCAAAAACCAAGTCAAGTCTCTAAAAAGTTTGTCTACGTGTACTTTTCTTACATTTGGGCCTTGATTCAGTACATGTAAGTTTATGCTCAATTGTAAAATAAGCCGTGAGTACAAATAAGGTGTGATTCAGTAATGGGAAGAAATTAGCATGGTATTTGTAGCTAAACCTTTTATTAGAGCAGGGAGGACTGCTTCTAGGGGAGAGTGAGCAGTCACCCTGGGCACCAAAGCCATTGGGGGGCACCTTTATCCCAAAGTTCCTGTTTTCGAAATAATTGAGGGCTACTGTTAGGGTGGCAGGCTATAAGACAGGCCCATCATACCCCCATATTGGGCTCATGGGGACTGTAGCATGCTCACCTTATGGATTTATAATCTTAATTAATGCTTGCTTTTCCTTTGAATCACTCCCAATTTTATCTAAAGCCTTATTCTGAAATAAAGCAAGAAATAGAACTTTTTTGTGAGATATTTATTGGAAAGTCTACTGAATTGATACCACGGCTCTTGTACTGCACTCTATAAGTTATTACACAAAATACTTTAATATTCCAAAACATACGGATTTAGAACTTAACTGTTTTAGAACTTTAATTAAGGTTACCCCAAATTACCTTGATTCATCCTCACTCTCCTTTGATGACTTCTAAGGATCGGTCAATAGGAAAATAATGCAATTTCCGAGGAGCTTTTTAGTTGAGCATAGAGCTGAATATTTAAACAAACAAAATGAACATCTTGTTCAGCAAATTGCACATATTTGCTTACAGCTTTACAAACATAGTTTTTTTTATAGATTTAGCACAGATCATTTAAACTACTGAGCTTGCATTAGGTGTGAATGGACAGGCACTGTGTACAAAGTCCCTGCTCGGGGCTCGCGGGAGCTGATTACAGGGAAATATTTGAGATATTATTTCATTCACGCACAGGCTCAGCATTTATTAACATAAACTGAAAAATAAGAAAGCCTCACAGACTGCAAGTAAGAATAATCTTTTCAATTAAAACCATTCTCATTGCTTAATTTAAAACATGAAATACAAGACATTATTCTCCAGTAGCTGCCTTTTTCTTGCATACGTTCAAGCTCCTGTTGCAGAGGAAAATCCTACTCAGCTAAGTGTTATGGACTTTATGCATGTCCTAAAAAGTTTGCCATTCGCCAAGCATAAGAACAACATAGGGATTAAACGTGCAGCGGCCCTATACTCGTCGTACGCCCCCTTTTCGGTGTCAGTGGTGTAACTAAATGTGATGGGGCCCTAGTGTGAACATTAAATGCGGCCCTTTATCGGTAAACTGATTTCTGTTCTCTGTCTCAATTGGTTTGCCGTTAGAAAACGAAAATTGAAAAAACAGAGATGGTGCTTCATTTCTCTAAATGATATCAAGTGTGAACAAATGTCATAATAAGGTGGGTCAGCAAAAATGATGGAGCCTTCCCCAGACCTCCTGGGCCCTGGTATAGTCGCACCCTCTGCACCCTCTAAAGCTACACCCCTGGTCCCAAAAGTAAACATCTCTATACATTTCTCAAAGATAGTATGGGGGTTTGATCTTTGTTGCATTTTAAATTTGAATATGTTCCTTACAAAAATAAAAAATGAAAGGTTGATTGTTGTATATGGTGATGATGCAACTTCCTACTACCAAGTAAAGTTTTGAGCCAAGAATTGTAAATGGTGTTGGGAATCATTTGAATATGACTCCCACTCAGGGCAACCTGTTAAAGCATATTCAGAGGAAATGTGCCGTAAAATGGAGGCCATGATTTTGGAAGATTGTTGGGTCAACGTCTGTGTTATATATGGATTAGGCATTTCAGCTGGCACCGTTTCCTGTATCATTCATGATGTTTTGATGATGTCAAAAGCAGTTACTGGTGGGTGCTACAAATTTTGATGTCTGAGCAAAAAAACTATCACCAGCAATTTAGCCACGATAATTTAGACATGCTTTAGACATTCCAGGAGACTTCAATTCTCTTATTCAGGGGTCTCTAACCTTTCGAACCTTGACATTCAGCATTGAGAGACAGTGTTCAGCCATATTCAGTGGGAAGAAATTGGCAATTGTATAAGTCTCCACCCCATCTCAAAAGAAGCCAGGCAGAAGGACAGGCAAAGAAGCATGTCGGCTTACCTGGTGTTTCCAGAACAATATTCAGTAGAAGTCTGGAATTTGCAAAAGAAGGTAAGCTCACAAGCTACTTCACCTGCCCAACGTATTAACCCAATACACTTAGCAAGCCACACAGCAAGGGTCAATGAGCTACATGTGGCTCTTGAGCTACAGGTTGAGGACCAATGCTGCTAAGGATGATCAACATGAAAGCACAAGTGATCACCAATTCGAAATACATTTTATGTGCAACTGATTTTTTTTATTACTAAAATTCATACCATATAAGACAACAATTATTGGAGACACTTATGTTTCTCCAATGAAAACATTACATGACACAATCATAGAAATGCCTGAGAAGTTGTCAGCAGCTGTATAGTTGCTTGAAGACAATGCCCCAGTTCACAAGTCCCCCAAATCACAAGCTTCTATCAGAGAATATGGCTTCATGGGACTTAACAATCCACCTTATAGTCTAGACCTGCCTCTCAATGATTTCCTTCTCTTATTCAACCTGAAGAAATTTGGGTAATTTCCTGATAATATTGCTGTTAAAGTGGACCAACACCCAGGATTTTGACTATCCTGGGTTTTGGTCCACTTCAGGGGGGCACCCCGATTAGGGGTGTCCCGCTGTGTAAAACCCCCCAGAAAGCCCCCAAAACTCACCTCACCACGCTCCCACGTAGCCACGGACAAGCGGCGGACAAGACAGTGCGCCCGGCGCCGCCTCCCGCACGTCGCTCTGACAGGGCGCGCACCCGCGCCGGCCATTCACAAACGGCCGGCGCGGGCGCGCGCACGTCTAGAGGAGCCGCCGCCGATGAGGTGAGTTTTTGTGGGGTTTTGGGGGGGGGGGGTCCCTCACCGCGGGACATCCCGATCTCGGATGTCCCGCGGTGAGGGAGGTGATCGGCCCGGGAATCTTATAGATTCCCGGGCCGATCAGGGGTGGGTGACAGTCCACTTTAAAGAGGCAGTAACAGGGTTCCTGCAGCTTCTATTCTGAGGGCATCTGATCAATGCCCTCAGAATAGAAAAGTGAAATAAGTGCGTTATGGGGGATTACATAATAAGATGGCTACAATTTCTTGAGGAATGTATGTTTTCATATTCAGGGAAATACATTTTTGTACGCCAGGTAGCGACAGATGAGCGACAGTAGCGTTATTTTCACAGCGCACGCTAGTATTCGCTGTGCTTGGCCGTTGTTTGGCTGTTGACAGCGACTCAGTCGGTGTGCGGTAATGTTAAATACGGGGTTAGGAGTCGCTGTTTGACAGGTTCCGCGCTGTATGGGAGCGCATGACAGCGAATGGCCATAGCGAACGGCTCCCAGCATATTCATTAACAAATCACGCTCAAAAAATTCTCGCGCTGTGAAATGCTTGCTTAAACCTCAGAGCGCTGGCGGCGATGGGTTAAAAGTAGTTTTTTAACCCCCAAACAACCATATTTTTGGAAAAAAAAAAACAAGTTTTTCAAAACATTTTGTAATATGAATACATTAATATCAGACCTGTAATATCAATTCTGCACAAATTTTTTTTTTTTTTTACCTTAAAAAAATATCTAACATTGCAGAAGTGGTCACAGAATTTTTGACATTTAAAAAAATAAATAAATAAAAAATAATAGCAATTAATTAAGAATATTTAAAGAATGCTCCATTGAAATGCATTGGAGAGCACCAGGTAGCGAGAGGTCATACATGTCGCTGTTCAAGGTCGCTCGATGGCGCTGTGGGGTGAGGCTGGAATAATGATGAATGATTCGCTATCTGGCGCTCTGTCAGTCGCTAAGCAGGATCGGCTTGATATATGTGTGATTGCGGAGGGGAGCCGGCGTTCTCGTGGCGGTGACCGTCATTACCGTTCTCTCACCATTCGCTACCTGGCGCTATCCCTTGTTAAATAAGGGCCTAAGTAATTCAGCAATGGAGCAAGTTGTTTTTACACAGTAACTTGGCTGAAATCGTCTAAAATATAGGTAACACATATCTGCTTTGGTTTTAGGAAAAGAAGATTGGTCTTTGGATTAGTGGGGAAACAAATGAAAAGAGCAGGTGGTGCTTCTCTAAATGTTTCTATCCTGTATGGATATCTTAACTAGATAGTGTCTAAAGCCTGCTAGCTTGATTAAGTGGTTCATTAAAGGGGAGGGTGGCTGCTTTAGAGGATGCCCGGTTAAAAGGGACACATGGCACCTGATGGCTCTGTCCTAGAACTAGGAGATTTTGGTCCAAAGTCTTTAGGGTAACATCTACTGGAATAGAATGTGAACCTAGAGTGGCCCTACTAGGAGCAAGGATAGTGGGATAAAATAAACAAAGCAAAAAATGGCTGATTTAATATTTACTAAGGTCAAAATAACAATTGCTTCAGCGTGAAAGAAAGTGATTATTCCATTTAACTATTTCATGCAGAAGATCCACTGGATAATGGTAAATGAAAAGCTGTTTAGTATTTTGGAAGGAGTTAAACAGGCTGAACTGGATGGACTAAAGTCTTTATTCAGCCTTACATACTATGTTACTATGTTACTATTTAAATTAATTGAGATACACCTGTATATGCACATGTGCCAACATACTTGTTTGCAGCTGCACTACCAAGTCTTCAATTACTTTACTATGTATGTGTGCTGTTATTATGATCAAGGAGCCTGTCAAAAAATATGTTTACACTGAACATAAAATAATGCAGGTTAATTGCTGCTTATGAGACCTACAGTGCAGCCAGCCTCACAGCAAATTCAACATCTCCTAAAGATGGGGGCCATTCATTCCAGGGAAAAGACTCTCTTTCTTGAGAATTAATGAGCTCCAACCCATTACAATGTCTACGTTAACCAATCTGTCAGTCATCCATCCTAACAGAGTTGTATTTATAACTTTTTCCTACTAAGCCTATTGACTTGATTCCCCTAAGCCCAAAGGAATAGCCCTAATCCAGAATACAACCAGAAATAGAAACTGTCAATTGTCCTCCAGGTATTAAGAACACATTACACCAGGGCTGACATTTTAGGACCCCTACAACCTCAATGTCAGGGTTCCCCATAGGACCTCCATTTTTTCTTACATTTACATAGATTTGGCATTCAGAAGCTGCTACAGGCATAGCTAGCAGATCATGTGTCTGCCAACGTACTGAGGTCTGCTGAAACAGCTTTAGTAGTCCATTTTTTATGGCTTTAAAAGGTTTTACACAGTCCTGCGGCCAAATGCCTGCCCTTAAAAACAGAACAGGGGCTAGTCATCCATCTGAATGAAGAACAAGCCACATAACTCATGCTTGGTGACCTGAAGGCAACAAAGCATGAGTCTTTTGGTTCTTATCGGCCTTAAGAGAGCATTATGAGGGATGAGGAAAAAAGAACAGATGCTAATCAGTGGTGGCCTGCAGTATGTAGGAGGGTATGCTGAAGGGGAGCCCAGATTCCACCGAAAGCAAGGGAGTGGGGGACGGTCACAGAGCTGCTATCAGGGTGTCTGGGCCACATACAGAAAATTCTCCCTCAGTCTCTAACATACTCCATCTGTCCTAATAATATACCCATCAGTGCAAAATATACTCATCAAATTAGAAAAATATCACCTAATACAGCTTAATACTGGGTAACTTCCAGGCCTTAATGAGTGCCCTGTTAGGCCATGAAACCCCAATTCTTTATCTAGATTACAGTAATATCCTCTAGTTGCCTCCTAAACCAAGATCAGGGTTTCCCAAACTTTTCTTGCAGTACCACTTCGCATTTTATGATAATCTTCAGTACCACCTCTACCACCACTATTACAGACTTCCCTGGAAGGCTGGGGGTCGTAAACTGGCCCAACAATGCAAGCTCTTCTGCCAGCAATGCAATCATCCCAAGATGCTGCTCTTCTGCACTCCTGTAGCTTGTTGACTGGTCAACTGGCAAATCCTGTTGGAGCAGCATTTTGTCTGCAGTGCTTTATGCCCCTCACTTTCACACTCCAAGGCCGTGAGTGGAGCTTAAATGTTATTTTGATGGCCTTGAGTATCACCAAAGCGGAGCTTAAAGGGAATTTTGATAGAATAGAAAGTGTATGTTATATTTGTGTCATAATTATGCCCTCAAGGTACTGAGCTTATCTAGTATTATTTTATTTTCTCTTATGTTTGCAAATATGTGCTTTATGGAAGCAGTTTCACTATCTACAATCTGTAGCTATTGGCAACTGTACATCAAGATCTACAAGAAGGGGGGGGGGGTCCTGTACACAGAACATTAATGTGGGACCCGTGTAAAGTTAAAGTCCCTCACCTCAGCAGCATGTGTACAGGGCTCACTTCTCTCTTCTTGGTCTACAGACTTGATGTACAGTTGCCAATAGCAGGTAGTAAAATACTAAAATACTAGATCAGCTCAGCAACTTGAAGACCTGCTTTTGGCACACAAAAACATACACTTTCAATTTGCCATTGAAAGTGTACTTTCACTTTAAGTACCACCATTGGTAGTAGTACCACTGGCTGGAAGAAACGTAGCCCTGATTTTCACTGCCCATATATTAATGCCTAGTTTAGGTCAATATTACAACGTCAAATGTGTTATGTAAGTCATTGAAAATAGGAATGCTAATCTGTAACACCTAAATTTGATAAACAATGAATTGTGATTGGTTCTGTAGGTTATTAAATGACGGTATGTGCAGTCCTGTTTGCAGCAATAATATAAAAAAATATTTATTGCTACCTTATTTTGGCCTATCACATTTGTTCTATTCAAGTGCCCTTTACAATGTCAGACTTAAGTCAAAGCCACATAATGTCGTCCAGAAATTGCAGGCTGGTTAGATGTGTAATTACAATATTGGGAGGCCGGTCTGGACATTAATAATGAAAATTTCAGGTGCAGGAAAATCTCATTTGTCTTGTATTCTCCCATCGTGCTGAAAGAGATAGCATCATGTTCCTGAGCACACATTGTTTTCTCCTGTGCTTCATTTCCCCATATACTGCTCTTCTGGAAGAAGAATTATTATAAACATTACGCTCCTTTATGGTATAACATAAATGAAAACAGCCAAGCTAATTTAATTCAGATTTCTCTTTTATCATACATTGATTTATTTAGTACCATTAACCAAATCACATTGTGGAATGTTCATTCTTGTACAGGGAAAAGCAACAGTAATTAATCATTTTTATCATGTTCACATTAGAAATGTGTTTGCTTTGAAATTTGCTCTTTACATGGTGTTAACTGAGCGCACGCTTCTCGCGGTTGCATTCCCATCTCACAAACACATTGGCTACCAAAAGTGACTTATGGCACGTACGCTTGACTTACCTATTCTTTCATACTAGGGGATTCTGCCTCTGGCCTGGGGGGTGTCAGGAATAAATTGGCATTCTAGTAGCTCTGGCGTTTGCCAGAAGGGCTTAATGGCATTAAGATGCTTGTCTTGGCTTCCAAACATTTGTCAAACAGGCTGCACATGTGTGTGGATTAACACATGAGCCTCTCCAACTGTGTTTAGATTCCCCACAGATGGCTGTTATTCCATAACTTCTAAATTACATGTTTTTATTCTGTTCATATATATGGCCATTATATGTTTCCCCCACATAGATTTTTTCCCTCCACATTCAACCAATCCTTGTGAGTGCACCTGTGTCCGGAATAGTGGGCTGCCCAAACCATGGTGGCCAGGGAGCAATTAAATCGGACCAACAGCCTGGCACAGTTGGAAAAGAAAGGAAGCGGCCATTTTGGAGCTTCATCTCCCAACTGACATAACTGAAATGCACAGTAACAGGAAGCCCAGTTAGGTGGCCTGCAAGCCTATGAGCCATCTGTTTTTTTTTAATTTATCCCAGTAAGCTTAGAAAAAGATAAATTATTTTTTACGTGCAGCAATCTAAATAGCCCCGGGGAGGGATGCATATGAGCACTGTTTGTTGTGTTGGTCTGATGTAATTAATTTTTGACTGTTGGTCCGCTTTAAGGGGGGGGGGGTGTCGGGTGCCTTGCTCAAGAGGACTTCAGTTATGTCCTGGCTGGGAATCAAACCTGCAACCCTCCAGTCACAGGTTCGATTATTAACATCTAGCCCACAACTGCCCCTTATATCTACAGAACTGCCTCATCAAAGTTGCAGGGCTTTTGGTTTATAAATAGAAGAAGAATATTTTATATTTTAGGCAGGGAAGTAAACAGATGTATAGATTTGGCATACTGAGAGGCACTTAGATAGATAGATAGATAGATAGATAGATAGATAGATAGATAGATAGAATGATGGAAGATAAAAGAAAGGAAAATTAAAAAGCAGAGGAATTAGGGAGGTAAATAATTGAATGTAAAATTGAAGATAGAAAAACATATAGATAGACAGGAAAATAAATAGGGTAGATATAGGGATGGATGATGGATGGGTGAACAGTTAAACCGATGATAGATAGATAGAACAAACACAAACCAATGCAATACAATCAAGCTGCGGGGATGGGCATAACAATAAGTGTATTGAGCAAAGGGGGTGGGAGCAGCTCCATCACTATTTATACAAAATTATCAACATTATTATTCAGGGCCTGGGAACCAATTTACCGCCCAGTTTAACCCTCTCATCAACTAAATATCAAGCACCAAACATGTCTAGCTATGTGAAAAGACAGAGATTTGGTTGCACCTATCTGCAGATACATGTGGAAGCCACACTGCCCCGGCTGTGTTTAGTGTGGTCCCTACTAGCAGCCAGAGCTACTCACCTGGGAAGCTGCCAGCCTCCCTTTAGAACACTCCATAGGGAGAGATACATAATGGCTGAATCCCTCCCTGTGTGTGTTCATGGCAATTCCCAGGCCCTGAATAATAATAATAATTTTGTATAAATAATAGTGATTGAGCTGCTCCCACCCCCCTTTATACAATAAGTGTATTGTTTACTTACAAAAGCTATTTATTAGTGATGCAGCAGGTTAATGTTGGCCACAATCCCCCCCTCCCCATTCTGTGTGTATTACCTTGTGAAGAAAGGAGTTGCCCGAAACTGACCACTCAGAAGATGCAATTCACTCTCAGCTGGCTGTTCCTCTGCAGTGATTGGTTCATGGTACCGGGCCGCTCTTTCATTAAAGGAACGCACACAGCGTGCAAAGGGTGGGGGAAGTGGGTGGGTCAAGGACACACCATGGGCTGCCCCGATGAATGACTTAATTTTTTTGTTTTTTTTATAAAAACAGCTTATTTTAGTACCTGCCCGCCCTAGGCATAAGGTCTAAGGTAAAAAAAACGGCCTAACAAATGTGTTGCGCTTTAGCCGATTACTGCGCTGTTAGCGATACCTGATTGAAATAGACTCACAACTCACCTTATACCTTATATATAAGGTGCAAATCTTGCTTTTAACTTCCCCCCCCCCCATCTTTACTGAATTCCACCCTATTTTATCACATATCTTATTCTGAAATAAAGCAAGAAACAGTCCTTATTTTCAAGAGATATTTTAAGGCAAGTTTACCGAAACAAGGCCCAATGGGTTACAGCTAGGTTGTGGTAAATTGAGCTACACGTCCAGAGAGCAGTGTTGGACTGGCCCACCAAGAGTATCCTGTTGTGGGCCCCAGCTCACAATTAGGGCAATACAGGAAGTCCAAGACTGACAATTATGGAGGGTTATTTAATAAGTAAGTTATTTGGTTAATAAGCATTGCACTTTGTATTGTGTAACAATATTATAGCTGAAGTGTGGCCCCCAAGAATTATTTGCCTCTGGTGGGTCACAAAAAAATGATATCCTCCGGGGGGCCCCAAGAAATGTATCCTCTGGTGGGCCTCAAGATTTTTTCCTCTGGAGTGCCCCAATATTTCTTTCCTCTGGTGGGTCCAAATAATATTTTCCTCTGGTGGGCCCAAGGTGCTCCAGTCCAACCATGCCAGAGAGTCTGCTAAAAAAAAAAGGTTTCATGAGAAATAAAGCTTTATAATATACATAGTCGAGTCACATTATTATGACCACCAGTTAATATCCAGGGATTGAGCCAATAAGGTCCTGGTAAGGTTGTCACATGTATCTAGAGCCATGTTGACTGCAGTGCATCCCACAGCTGCTGGAGGAAGCATGGGGAGGATCACACAGTGATCAAGGTGGTCCCATAATGGCTCAGTTGGTATAGGTCTGTGGAATTAGTGGAACAGGTTAGTACTTGTAAATGAAGCTCTTCCATCAAGATTGGACATTTCTAGCCATGTTTGCATGTTGTATTGTCTTGCTGAAAGTTTCCATCCACCTCAGGGAAGACATCAGCATAAATGGGTATACGTTATCTGCAAGGCTATATTGATGATATGCTTGCACCTCCAATGGCCCACAGCACAACCAAACCCGTCGTAACTGAATGGCTGTGCATGGCTGCGCACAGCCAAAGGATGTGAGTGATGTCATGTGCCAATCGTGTGTGTGGCTAGGATTACATTCAGCTTTTCCAGCTAATTGGAGGGGAGCCACTGCCTGCGCCATGGGCTTGTGGAAAGGTAAGAACAAGGTTTCGTTTGTGCAACCACCAAGTCAATCCAAGTCACCGAGTAAGATCTTCCGCTGCTTCCATAGTATTGACTATAGACTGCCCCACACCATCCATCACAGAGGCTATGGCCTCCATTCATTGCCATAGAGAGGGTGTGTCAAAACCTGGCACACCTCCTCCACACAGAGAAAGCATGGGAACTGTGTCTTCTGTTAGTATCACGCAGGCATCTGGCAGCTATATTCCCCCAGAAACAGAAGCTGGGGTTCGCATACCAGTCGCTTAGGGACCCCTGCTGTATCTTTTTATTTTTTGGTCACGGGCCAAATCTAAGTACACAGCGGGCGAAAGTTTAATACCCCTGCTTACACATTTTTGTCTCAAACCTTACTTTTTCCATCACAAACACGGCAGTTTGTATCATACACACATATGATGTGATATGTATCAGTAAAAGCACAGCATATACAACACTAAAAATGTGCTATAAATATGAAACAAATCTCAATTTTCAAGGGAGAAATATGCTTTCAGAGAAGCGAATATGTAAAGGTTCACTAAGCAGACATTAATTAGAGCTAATCACACCATGTTAACTAAACAGAAACAGCAGTTAAATCCAAATTAAAGTTGCTAATTATATATAGAAATAATCTTAATTATGAAATGATTAGCGTGAAGAATGTGGTACACAGAAATGTATCATTAGTAATCACAAGCTACTGTTACAATAAATGACCACAGTTTCAAGAGTTCACATTTTGTTTGCAATGCCCTCTTTCTTGTGTCCTCCTTGTGCCCCATGCATTGCCTTCATGCCTTAAAAAGACTGTAAACCCAACGGCAATAATGAGGGAGCAAGCAGCTCACCTGATGTCTGTCTCTCGTGCCTCTCCTCCATTTCCTGCAGCACTGCCTCTATAGCTCTGTCTAAGCTCAAATTTCTTCACCTGTGCATCTGTGTGGAGATCTGCAAAACACGATCTGTTGGTGACTCTCCAGGAGAGTGCTAAGGAACACATCTCTATATTTTGGTCTCACCCGTCCACAAAATATTGTTCCACTTGCCTCCTAGCGCATCCAGATAATCTTTAGCAAACTGCAAATGGTCAGCAATGTTCATTATAGAGAGCAGTGGCTTTCTTCTTACAATCCTGCCAGGCACACCATTGTTGTTCAGTGACCTCCTGTTGGTGGACTCATAAACTTTATCTAAGTTGCTTGGATGTTGTCTTAGTTGCTAGGGGGTTACCTTGGGTTCCTTTTTGAATTCCAGGACTATTATGCGCCTTGCTCGCCTTGCTTGCTGATCTTTGGTGGTTTCTCTTGGGGATTGAAAAAATTGTCCTCCATAATCTGGCCAAATGTAGATTGATGTAGTCTGGATTCTTTAGAAATGGATTTCTAACCATTTCAATTGTTAACTCTTTTTATTAGGTTAACAGATATCTTCTTAGTTCATGCCATGATATACCAACGTGTTATGAAGCTGAGATTTTGATAGATCCCTGTTTTTTAAAATAAAAAGAACTAAACTTGGGATTCTCACTAATTACCCAAATTGAAATACCCTAGGAAAAGGGAATCAGATGACCTGGTTTAAGAGATATCATTGTTCTTTTTAGGAGACATCATCGTTCTTTTTAGGGGACATAATTTTTTTTTTTTTTTTTTAATTAAATTTGTATTTACTTTCTGCAACTTTAGAATATCATACTATTTCATTCTTAGTATGCATCTAATTTATAAACCCCGAGGTCCTTATGGTTGTGAAGATATCAAATAATATTCTTGCATTGGTTTATAAAGCAACATATAAACATAAGTGTTTTGTATAAACGACTATCTTAATATCCTCCTTCAATCTATTCATGTTATATACGCACCACAAGCTTTTGTTCATTCTTGAATAAAACATATTCTATACTGGATGGGGCAACCATGTATGACTATGATACTGTATATTCCTATTAATGTTGATGTACGGACATGTTGTTTGTGCCTTTAAAAATTCTCCCCTTATTCCATATTCCATATACCAAACACTATATATCCCATCCCATCCCCCCTCCCCCCCTCCATTCCTCAACCCCCTCAAGTCCCAGTGTTCCCCCCCCCCCGGGTCGGACAAGCGGATACACCTAGCACCGAAAAGTCCTACCCCCCCCCATGGAAATAGCAGGGTAGAATATATCAGCCCAATACGTGGAGGTCATCGCCAACCTTGAGTTAACCAGAAGTGCATAACACTTACCAGTGAAGATCAGGAACCGATCATATAGGAACCCTGCACCCCCGAATAGTGGCTGTAATTGCGACCTCCCCACCATGTAAAGTGTAACGGTGTCGGATGCTGATCCACAGTTGTGATGATTTCCATGTTTTGAATATGGATGCCTTCCCCCTTTCCCATGTTTAGTACTGTATGTTTAAATGTCTGTAATGTTCAAAACTGCAAAATCTTTAAATAAAAAATATTTAAAAAAAAAGTCTCCCTATATCTGCTAATCCTAAAGGTTCAGATACTATTGCCATTCACAGATACTTTATGTGATATATGATGAATTTCTTCAATAAATAAATGACCAATTATAAAATTTTACTTTTGGGGCTTGGGCAAAATATCAAATTCTGATGTCATTTTAAATAAAAAGAAGTATGTGTAAATGTAGACAATTCTTGAAGTTTTGAAACATTCAAGCACCACTGTATAATCCGGTCTTTATTCAAATCAAAGATTCTAGGCAACAAGCTTGGCATAGATGACTTATGACATCACAGAAAGGCATTCACATGGTTGCAGCTGTCTTAATAAACAGACATAATGTGAGATATTTAATGAACAATTGTATTTTTAGAAATAATGCTAGAAATAATAATAACCAAAATAACAAGCACTACTATGAGACAAATATTATAGGCATGTATTAGTTTAGGAATTGCAAGAAAAAAAGTATCTCATTATGCATAATGGTTGTTGGTAGTGCATGCCAAATGGATACATCTAATGTAGCATACAGTTTCATTAAGACGCTGGAAAATGAATCTATCCTCTCCCACCAGGAGATTTAAACAAAACCAATAGGGAGAAAGACGCATGTAAAAAACATCAATTCATTAATGAAATGAAGACATGTAAAATAATTAGACCCCCAATTATATTTAGAAAACATATTAACTCTTTAATGTTTATCTGTTTTAGGAGTAGGTTTTCAGTGCTCTCAACATTTTTATAAGGCTGTGGTCCTAAAGGTTTTTTTTTTAGGGAAATAATGAACATTTCAATTAAAATATTATAATGTTGTTATTAAAAGTATGTGTATTGTATTGCATTTCTAAGGAAAAAGTTGCTTGCACTGCACAATAAATTAGGCTAATATTAAGAATATCATCATTTTTTTAGAGGAAGCGTTGATTTGGGACTGCATAAGGAATATCTATCTCCAAGGAGCTCATTTGAAGCACCAATGGCATTAAATTGCATATACAATCGTGGCAGTAAAATAAGCACAAGGCGCGTATACCTGCAGTGCTGGCGAGGAAACAGATTGCTGCAACAGGAATATTCATTAAAAAGTGGAAGTTTTAATGACTTCTGAAGAAGGCATGTTCTTTGCCAGTTATTAAACAAATATATTGTGATAAAAAAATGTTTCCTTCTTGCGTGCTACTTGTTGTTTCATGTAAACCTGTGCTAAAAATGTGTGGATAAGAAAACATATTTCTTATTGCTTATTGCCAGCCTTGTTCAAAATGTTATATAGCTTTAGTTGTGTCCCCTTGCCCAGATGCAGACTAGGGCCAAAGATTAGCCCAGGATTTTACTGGACCTGACCAGCCGATCTCCAGCACATGGGCTGCTTATCTGGCAGGCTGATTCATTACTAGCGCCAGCTATCGGCAGATGAGCGTCTGTACAGAGATGCTAAGAGTGACCGCTGGTATACGCTGTGATCGGCTATCGGGCGCTGTAACAGAGAGCCTCAGTCGCTGTAGTAACCTGGCCTGCATTGATGAAGGAGATGTATGTTGGGCGTTCTAACACCAGTACAGCATTGCAGGGAGCGAACTGACTCTCAGCGACACCATATTCAACAAAAAAACAGACACACAGAGCGTCGGCGCTCAGGATCTGGTCGCTATAGCATAGAGCGCCAGACGCTGTGTGATTATAGTTTGTTTTTGAACACATATCCACCAGTAACAAAGCGAAAACACATGGAATGACATTGTTGTAACATTGTGACATTAACACTTTAATGCCAGACCTGTAATGACAATTTTGCAAAAATATAAAAAATCAAAAAAGTTTTCCAAAATGACTTTTTCTAGGCCAGGAGAGGTGACACAATTATTTGAGAGAAAAAAACAATAACCCTGTTTAAACAGAAGAAAAGGAACTTCCATTGAAATGTATGGGAGAGCGACAGGTAGCAATAGGTAATACCTGGCGCTCTGGAAGCTAGAGCGCCAGCGCTATACACTGAGCAACCTGTAATAATGAATTGTACGCTACATGGCGCTGTTAGCGTCACTCATCAGAATTGCCTTCATAAATGTGGTATTGCGTACAGCGCCCAGCGTTCACCAGATGCTGTTTGTCGCTACAAGGCACTACCTGTCGCTATTCCTTGATGAATAAACCCCTTAGTGTCATGATCAGGCAGACTGCTGCGTTTGGGGACCGGGATCTCACTGCAAACACGGCAGAAACTGAAGACTACTACCCAAAACCCAGGACTTGACCAGAAGGCTCAGAATGAAAGGGCAACCCCCTCATCATTAGAGCCCCCCCCCCCCAAAGGAAGGTATTGGAGGTACTGGGTAGGCAAGCAGTGAGCCCCCGGGGTCAGGTGGCCCAGCAGCTTTCATGGTCAGTTCTGCAGATGACCTGCTGGTGGAATTGCTGTTCCAGTGGCCATCAGTGTGGGTCCTGAGGAACTGCCTATATATTGATATTGTTGTTATGCAGGTATTCTAATATTGGGCCACACCCTCAGTCCGGTGCGGCTGACAGTTTGTTCTGTTGCCTTCCTTGTCTGAGGATCCCCAGGCTGCTGCACCTGTACTGAGTTCCAGCAGGCCTCCATCCCTCTCCCGGTGGCTGCTGGACTCTGCTTCCTGCACACCCAGGGTAAGTTTCAGCACACTGGGGAACCGCTTTGTAACCCGCTCTAGGTTTTGTCACAGTTCCAGTTCAGTTCTTTATATTAAGCTTTTGCCCGAGTTTAAGGCGTTTGAATTATTGATAATAAAGCCATTTTGTTTAGGTATCCTCAGTGTCCAGCTCTGTTCTCTGGCCTAATATCTCTATGTGAAGGAGAACTTTTGTCCTATGGAGTCTCTGTCCCTTACATCAATGTGGTAAACAAATATGTGGTAAAGTCTGTAACCAAGGGTTGTGGGTTGTTAGGAGTGGGCAGGCGGCAAATTAGGCATAATCCAATACCCACCCAGGCAAAGGACAGGCAGAGGTCAGCAACAAATAGGTCAGAAGTAACCAACTCAGGGGCAACGAATAAGGCTCGGCAAGATGGATCCTGTGATGATCTTCTAGCAGCCATCTCAACACTGGGACTTCCTATTTACCCCAGACCAACATCCGTTTTTTCTTTTTAAAGAGTGTTGGTCCCGCTTCTGTTCATCACAACAAGCTCGGGGGGCATACAGAATGCTGGAGCCCCCCTTGCAGAAAATCCTCCCAGAGCGCTCCTAATGCTCACCTTCATTACAAGCCAGCGCTGGGAAAGGGGTCACATGATTGGCAGCCGGGAGGTCATGCGGGCATGTCCTGCCGGTGGTCGACGGAGAGTACGTAACTATGGCCCACGTGACTGCCTGCCGACCAATCGCGTGGCTCCTTTCCCGGCACTGGCTCGTAGTGAATGTGAGTATTACGAGCGGTCTGGGAGGTGAGCTGCGAGGGGGGCTCAAGCATTCTGGATGCCCCTCCCTCTAAGCTTGTGATGAACAGACAGCGGGACCAACACCAGTTTAAAGGTCCTGCACTTGTATAATCAACACATGGAATATCCTATTTAAAGGGCCCTGCACCTGTGTTAGCATACAGAACTTCACACACTGGACCTGGAACGGGTGTGCTGTGCAATGATGTCCTTACATGTGCACTGTGCAACTGCAACCCCGCTACAGGGTTTGTCGCAGGCACACGGCAGAGCTATGCCAGCGGCTGGCTGGATTGGCTGTAGAGAGCCTTGTAGGTTATCGTTAGATGTTTGAACTGGATTCTGAATTCAGATATTGGGACTGGCAGAGAGAAGCAGCACTGGAAAAGCGAGAGCAGGGATGGAGTTGAGAATAGATTGGAGGGGAGTATTTACAGTACTGGGATAGCTGGGATACAATTATGGCATGCACTAGAATTTAAGTCGTTTCTGGTATGAGATGGGATTGATGTGGGAAATGTTTGTGATTTTGAGGGAACAGGAGGATGACACAGTGTCAGAATACTGTAAATAAATAATTATGTTTTCTTGGATTCAGTGTCATCGTATCAAAGATCATTCAATAAATCTGAAAAAAGTTTCTGAAATTTGCATTCTTGGAATGGATTGTTTTTCAGTTTGATGTACAGACCGTTAGATATCTATAAACACATTGGCATACCTTCTAACTTTGCAGGATGGAAAAGATGGGATTTTTGTAAATTAAGCCACACACCCCTAACTGAGGGACAGATAAGGACAGGGGTCCTTAGCATTTTGCGGGCCACCAAAATGATTTGGAAATTGGTCACGGGAACGGGAAGTTCAGACTTTTTTCATTTTAAGTATCAGAATACCCACAAACTCCATTCGTTTTTTTTTACAGGTCCCTTATTTATAGCCCTTTTCCATCAGTCCCCCCTCCTTACCATGTTCCCAATACTCACCCCAGCTAATCACCCATGCCAAGCATGCAATTAACGCAATTAAATGCAAATGGGCGCACTCTGCTCTTTGCCACGGCGTGCCTCTATGGGATCCCAGGAACGAGGTTGGTATACAGCAACCAGAGGGGTTTCACACTGCAGAGCATGACAAATTGAAATGGCCCTAATAGGAGGTTTTTATCGAGCCGTATAGTTTTTAGAATCTGGGTTTTGGTCTTCTTTAAGGTAAACATTTGTCATCTGTAATGAAAGTTTATCCATGGGTGTACCAGTTTGGCATGCCCCACTGTGTGAAACCTCCAATTCATTCAGTGCTCCCCTGGCATGGTGGGCATTTCCGGTCCCCTTTACATATCCTGCAAGCACCTGTGATAGATATATCTGAATGGCTGGCCTAACCCAGAAGAAAGGAGCAGCCAGAGGGAGATGCCTGACAATTCATTGGGTGGAATTAATATGACATGGCATTAATATCACTGCAATAACTCATGATTGGGGGGCCGGGAGTTTCACACACAGGCATCCCAAATTAGATTGCCCCTATAAAGCGGACCAAAAACCAGGGGGGTGAAAACACACTTACAGAAGCATGTTACCATGACCCCACATTTTATGCAGATATGCATCTGATTTCCAAAGTTCTGTTCCCATCACTTTGCACAGGTTTCATGGTCTGCCACTTAGACATTTAGGCCCAATTTCACAGGTTCCTGTAATGAGATATAGGCCACACTTCACACTCAAGGAAGCCTGGTGCTAATTTTTTTTTCTATGTATGCTTTAAATGCAAATATACACATGATTTCCAAAGCCACCAACCCTGATCCTGTCACTCTGCACAGGCTTCATGGTTTCTGTGGCCCCTTCTCTAGGCATAACCCCGTTTCCCTGTAGCCTCAATTTTGCCTAGGATTGTGGGCGAGTTGGCCGTTAGGAGCACGTGAACTTTCCCGTTCGGCCGCATCTGCTCTGCATTGTGACACTGGCCACTTCGCGCTGCAGCTTGAGGAAGAAAGTTGGGACGTCCAGCCAGTACAATAATAGTGCGGAGGGAACCGGAAACGACAGGGAGTGCTGGGTGCTTCAAAGCCCCCTATATACTCTGTCGGCAGGAATTCCACCGGGAATTTTGACTATCCTGGTGTGGATCCTTGCCCCAGGGGAATTCCCAGTTTGGGATGCCCAACCTTGTAACCCCCTCAGATCATCTGCAAACCTTGGTCCCTCCCCATGATCGCGGCCAACTGTCGCATCCCCCAGCATCCCTGCAGTAGTGTGTGCTCCTGCGTCCAGTCATTCAGATAGGCTGGGCAAGTGGGAACACACACTCAACAGGGGAGTCTGGGATGCGGTTGCCTGTGTTCCCTATGCATAACTATGCAGGGCATAAAGCGCTGACTAGCATGTGCCATGGGAATCGCGGGAAGGTGAGTGGAGTGGGCAATCTAGGGGTTTCACAGAGCAGAGATGCCCCCGGGGCAAGGACTAATAACCAGGATGGTCAGAATCCTGGTGATTGGTCCACTTTAAGTGTTAATTTTCAGTTCCGACTGGAATTTATCTTTGAAAAAGTAAAGTTTAATATATTCATATTGAAGAGTTTTCTTAGGCAAGAGCTCAGACCAGAGCTGACATGTGCTTTGAGCTTCACTGAGCCAAAAAATAACTTTGAATTATTGTTGAAAGTTTGGGCTAAATTGAATGAAAGAGAAAATGCATATGCCTCTGGAAATTGCGCCAACGCACATGACATTTTTCAAAATATATGGGAACATGCAAGTGAAGAAGAATCAGTCAAATGTACAGCAATTTTATTCTCAGCAAGCCATAATGGCGGAGCAATATTTACTTGGACGCTTTTTGTCTACACATCAATTTCACATAATATGTAACCAATCTCAGTCTAAATTCATACAGTAGTAGGGTGTATATACCATACATATATATATATATATATATATATATATATATATATTATGCTGGCATATTAAATGAATGCATATATAATACCAAACTTGCTTAGCTGACATCAATCATACCCTGCAATAATGAAAATAGAATGTGTATTGCTGTAAAAAATATATACAAAAGTTCTATGCCTATGTGACTTGTGATTAAATTCATTGCCCAGGCTTAAAGGGCTACAGCAGGCAAAGGTAATTGTTACACCATTGTGTCGGACTACGTTTGGCACTGGCCTAAACTGTTTTCCATTTTTAATTGAAGAAGAAATTGCTGAGATATCAAGGATTACAGATTCAACTTATGATTTCTCTCTTAAAGTATGTGGGAGTGGCTCTTGGCTCTGTGATGCTGCATAATAATCATAATGGGCGGGGTCTGTAAGAGCCTGTGTTTTCGACACAGGCATTGTCATCACCCTGGCTGTGTTCCTCAATCTCCCCCTGTTGCTAGGTGACATTGCATGCATAGACCAGCACCCCAGACTTGAATGCATACACCACCATATGCACATGCAGGCACCCCCATATGCACATTTATGCACTCCCAGGTTTGCATGTGCGCACTCCCTCACATGCTCAAGTGGGGGGAGGGGTCAGAAAGACTAAATGGGAGGCTGCCTGTGGTGGCTTAGGCTGGATTATACTATTGCGCCTGTTCTTGCTGAGCTGGCAAACTATAGACCACCAGCCAAGGCCTATGATTGGTGGTCTATGGCAAAAGAATTCAGGGGGTGTGCCTCTACTCTTTGCCTTGTTTCTACTTCCAGGAGCAGATGCATTCTGACAGTAAAAGAGAGGGCAACCATTAGGAGGTGAGCTGCTGAATGATAGTTTATGAACTTTTCATATAGAGTCCCTTTAAAAGAAAAAAAACGCTATACTATACTTTTTGTTCCCCCGCAGATGATCGCTTCTAGTCCGATGCTGTGTATCCTACCTGATGTTCCAATCTGAGTGCCATGCCACCCAAGCCCGTCCATTATGATGATGACATGCCCCGCTGTGTGAAACCCCCCCGGACGCCCACAAACCTTACCTTCTCCCGTTCCAACGGCGCATGCGCGGGCCGCCGCCGCGTGGCCCACTAGCAGGGCGCGCACCCGCGCCGGCCGTTTGTGAATGGCCGGCGCGGGCGCGCTCCCTGTAAGAGGGACGCGCGAGAGGTGGCAGAGGCGGCCTCAGCTTGTCCGTCGCTTGTCTGTCGGCGGTGAGGTAAGTTTTTTGGGGCTTTCTGGGGGGTTTCACACAGCGGGTCGAGGTGCCCCGCAGAAGTGGACCAACACCCAGGATAGTGAAAATCCTGGGTGTTGGTCCACTTTAAAAGGGAAAAGGCATTTGTCTTTGCTAGGTGTCCTTGTGCTCATTCGGGTGGGGGTGTTTCTACTACTAATTAGGAGCCTTTAACTTCACCTGTGTACACCCTGCTGTTTTGCAAGGAAGCGTGTGGACACTGATGGAGAGAAAAGAAAGTATATTGCTGTATAACAGATAAGTAAAATACAAAGTGGGTAAATATTAATTTGACTTAACATAAAGGGACTTTACATAGGGAGACTTTGATTGTTTGACTTTTGTTTTTCTAATTGATTTGTATTGTTTTTCTCAATTGTTTGCTGACTTCATATTATATTGCTTTTATAGCTGATAGAGGTATTGGGGTTCCCCAAATTGTGCTCCATGCCTAGCAATGCTGTACAGTGCACTTTCTGCTCTATTTATACACTACTTGAACTGAAGTTTGATGGTGAATATCATTGTGCAAGATGTGAGCACATTGCACATTTGGAAGCCCAGATTCTGGATCTAAATGAGCGACTGGCAACACTAAGATGCATTGATTTGCTGGAAAGGAGTCTTGTGCTCACTGAGGTGGTGGTGTTGGTGGCATGGTGGGACAGGAAAAACAGGATGATGAGGCAGGCAGCTGGATAACAGTTAGAAGGGGTAGGGGTAAATGTTACTGGGAGGCTAGCCCTGAGCTGGCATCCCCCCAACAAGTTTGCTTGTTTAGCAGATGAGAAGGATGTTAGCTTGGGGATGGCACCGCTGCAGCAAGGCAGCTCCGCATTAGGAAGGGGAAGGGAAATGGGAGTACATGGCAGGCAAGACAGTTGCTGGTAGTGGGTAATAGGGGAACAGGCAGGGCAATCTGTCACAAAGACTAGGATCGCCAAACAGCAGGGGCGGACTGGGGATAAAAAATGGCCCGGCCCTGCTGTACTGTTCCTGGCCCAGTATAGTATCCTAATGTCACATTATATATAAACCTTATTTTTCGTTCCACAGCACGCACCCAGGGTTTAGAGGACAAAATAAGAAAGAAAATATTCTGAACCAAATGGTGTGATAAAATCCCCCATTACAGTCAGTGAGCGGCATTCCTCATTACAACCATTAAGTAGCATCCCTCATTACAGGCAGCGGAGGCATCCCTCTGTACAGCCAGTGGGGGCATCCCTCGGTACAGCCAGTGGGGGCATCCCTCGGTACAGCCAGTGGGGGCATCCCTCGGTACAGGCAGTGGGGGCATCCCTCGGTACAGGCAGTGGGGGCATCCCTCGGTACAGGCAGTGGGGGCATCCCTCGGTACAGGCAGTGGGGGCATCCCTCCGTACAGCCAGTGGGGGCATCCCTCGGTACAGCCAGTGGGGGCATCCCTCCGTACAGCCAGTGGGGGCATCCCTCGGTACAGCCAGTGGGGGCATCCCTCCGTACAGCCAGTGGGGGCATCCCTCCGTACAGCCAGCGAGGGCATCCCTCCGTACAGCCAGCGAGGGCATCCCTCCGTACAGCCAGCGGGGGCATCCCTCCGTACAGCCAGTGGGGGCATCCCTCAGTACAGCCAGTGGGGGCATCCCTCATTTCACTCCCCCCCATGCTGGACAATATTAAAGCAGCAGACTGGCATGGTAACCGGTTCATGCCTGCCGCTGCTGTTACCCCCTCCATGTTCAGAAATATCCCCTGGGGCAAGGTATCATGGAAAAGTCACATGCAGCCTATCAGCGGCCAGGAAGCTTGGTGACGTCACGATGCTATATAAACCGGCAGCCATTTTCCTTGTGCGCAGTTCAGCGTTGTATTGCTGCCAGAGCAGAGCTGGTTACAGACAGGGACCGAGAAAGACTGGTAGACAGAGCCAGGGAAAGATAGTGAAAGATAGGGAAAAACTGGAACGATCCAGGCAGGGACAGCATTGAAGTGACAGGGAAAGTTTTTTTTTATTTTCATTAGCCAGATCAGTTTTCAATTCAATTTCAGTTCTTTGTGCTGTAAACCTGCCTTGCCACTGTGCATCCTATCAATGCAGTGGCATATTTAACCCTATCTGTTACACACAAGCATTTCTCATAACTGGATTAGTTTTAATATTTTTTTGTCTGGTTCAAATACACCAGCCCACATGGGCATCCTAAACCAGCACATGTCACCCTATCTGTTATACTAAATAAGCGTTGTTCAGCCTCATTTTAATTAAGCTATTGCATTTTGAATTGGTTTTTGTCTGCTTTAAATACACCAGGCCACATGGGCATCCTAAACCAGCACATGTCACCCTATCTGTTATACTAAATAAGCGTTGTTCAGCCTCATTTTAATTAAGCTATTGCATTTTGAATTGGTTTTTGTCTGCTTTAAATTCACCAGCCCACATGGGCATCCCAAACCAGCACATGTCACCCTATCTGTTATACTTAATAAGCGTTGTTCAGCCTCATTTTAATTAAGCTATTGCATTTTGAATTGGGTTTGTCTGCTTTAAATACACCAGCCCACATGGGCATCCCAAACCAGCACATGTCACCCTGTTATACTAAATAAGCGTTGTTCATCCTCAGCTTAATCAAGCTATTGCATTTTGAAATGGTTTTTGTCCAGCTGCCAAAACACTAGGCCGCAGGGTATCCCAAACCTGCATGTAGCACCCTATCTGTTATACTAAATACCCTTGTTCATCCTCAGCTTAATCAAGCTATTGCATTTTGAATTGTTTTTTTCCTGCTTTTAAAAAAACACCAGGCCGCAGGGTATCCCAAACCTGCACGTAGCACCCTATCTGTTATAATAAATAAGCTTATTCAGCCTCAGCTTTATTAAGCTATTGCATTTTGAATTGGTTTTTGTCCTGCTGTCAAAACACCAGGCCGCAGGGTATCCCAAACCTGCACGTTGCACCCTATCTGTTATACTAAATAAGCTTGTTCAGCCTCAGCTTTATTAAGCTATTGCATTTTGAATTGGTTTTTGTCCTGCTGTCAAAACACCAGGCCGCAGGGTATCCCAAACCTGCACGTTGCACCCTATCTGTTATACTAAATAAGCTTGTTCAGCCTCAGCTTTTCATAGTATCTGGTGCAGAGAAGCAGTTCCTCACTTTATTTAGCTTCTGCTTTTTAAAGTAAACACATTTTTTAAAGTACCTATTGCGCATTTCAAATACATAAAAATGACAAGACAAGTGCCAGGATGTTCAAAGAGGAGTGGCAGAGGCCAAGATTCAGAGGCAGAGGTCGCAGCAGACTAGGGGCGAGTGGCAACAGGAGTCACGGTGAGAGACCTGATCTGCCAGTATCTGCTAGCGGTCGTGTCACCACCAGTAACGCATCTGCCGTGGTAAATTGGTTAACGCGGTCATCCACATCATCACAAGTTACATCTGAGACCCCCAGTCTAGGGTCAGTAGGTTCCTCTGACACAACCAACTGCCTGAGTTGGCATGCCCGGAGAGAAGTCCCTGTCCTCCCATTGCCTCTGTCCTATGCCGTTCCCTCCCCCAGCGACGTATCCTATGCTTTGGGTTCAGCTCCATGCTTTAGTGAGGAGGACGATCAGATAGAGGACAGTCAGCTGCTACTGCCCAGCCAAGAAATGGAGGTGGCTTCTTTAGCTAGGCAGACAAATAGTGATGTGGAGAGTGTTGTGGGTGTTGCGAGCAATCCAGCTCCTGCGCTAGACACTGTTGAGGAAACCGAGAACATCAGTGACGTGCAGCCACAACTCGGTGATGATGATGATGATGAAGAAGCCGATCGCACTTGGGAGCCGGGTGATGAAGGGGCCTCATTGTCATCATCAGGAGAAGAGCGGCGCAGGTTGACCCGGAGTCAGCAGCCGAGGCAGCAAGGTGTTAGCAGCATAGTTGGCAGTCAGCATGGGGGCACAATTGTAAAGCCTGGAGCCAAACGGGGCTGTGGCCATGGTAGAGCACCTGCTGCACGGCAGGCTACCTTATCGGGAGGTAGTGGAGCAGGGGTTCCTGGAGTTGGAGACAGTAGCAGTGAATCAGTGCGGCCTGTTGGTGGGAAAAGTAGCTACTCGGCAGTGTGGCAGTTTTTACTGAAGCATCCGCAGGAGGGTAACATGACCACATGCAAGATATGTAGGCAGAAGGTGAAGCGTGGGCAGGGCCCAAATGTTGGCACCGCGGCCCTGCGTTAACATATGATGCGTCACCATAAAGCGGCCTGGGAGAACCGGGGCTCCGAAGAGGTGGTCCAGGCTGCTTCCTCACCAAGTGGCACACCGCTCCCAATTTCTGCCAGCCAAGGCCGAGGCACCTCAGCCGAAGGCAGCTGTGCGTCATACCCATCCTCTGTCGCTCCTCCTGATGCTCCTGCTCCTCCTCCTCCAAGTCATGCATCCCGCCAGCAATCCATCAGCGAAGCCATGAGCCAGAGACAGCAGTATGCGCCCACTCATCCTACGGCGCAGAAGCTGAATGTGCTCCTGTCCAAGTTGCTGGTGCTGCAGTCGCTCCCTTTTCAGGTGGTGGACTCTGCACCTTTCAGAGAACTGATGGCTTGTGCCGAGCCGAGATGGAGAGTCCCAAGCCGTCATTTCTTTGCCAAGAAGGCAGTACCAGCGCTGCACCCTTTTGTTGAACAGAAGGTGGGCCAGTCCTTGAGCCTGTCGGTGTGTAACAAAGTGCATGGCAGCGCCGACGTCTGGAGCTGTAACTACGGTCAGGGACAGTACATGTCGTTTACGGCCCACTGGGTGAATGTGGTCCCTTTGCAGCAGCAGCAGCAACTTGGACAGGTCATGCCGCTCCCTGGCCGTTGTGCCCGTGACACCGTGCGACTCGGCCTCCTCATCCTCCGCCATCTCCTCACCCTCCACTGTAGGGTCAAGTCTCAGTGCCTCTCCAGTCTACCATGTGTGCAGGGCACGGAGGTGTCACGCTGTGCTTCACATGGTTTGTCTTGGCGAACGGAGTCACACAGGGGAGGAGCTGCTTAAATGTATTCATCAAGAAATCCAAACATGGCTTACTCCAAGAAAACTGAAAATGGGAACTATGGGTACCGACAATGGGAAGAACATTTTGTCTGCGCTGCGCCAAGGAAGCCTGACCCATGCGCCCTGCAAGGCTCACGTCTTCAATCTGGTTGTCAAGCGGTTTCTGAAGTGTTCCCCCGATCTGCAAGACATCCTAACAACTTCAAGGAAACTTTGCATGCACTTCAGCCACTCATACACCGCCAAACACACCCTTCTTGAGCTACAGCGTCAGAACGGTAGCCCCCAACATAGTCTGATTTACGATGTTTCCACCCGTTGGAATTCCACCCTTCACATGTTGGACCGATTATATGAACAGAGAAAAGCCATCACGGATTTCCTGATGATCCAAGCGGATAGGGGGACTCCTTCAATGTCAACCAGTGGCAGCTCATACGTGACACCTGCCGTTTGCTCAGGCCCTTTGAGGAAGCCACTTTATTTGTCAGGATTACGGGATGAACAACGTGATTCCACTGCTTCATGTACTACAGCACATGTTGGAAACCATGGCTGGTCAGGGCACTGGAGACATGGCGTCTACATCTTACGGCCACATGAACCCCAAGCTGAACTGGAGGAGGAGAAGGAGGAAGAGCAGTGGCCCAGTGAAGCACAGTATAGGCTTGGCGAAATGGCTGGTTTATCTAGTCAGCAGACAGGAGAGGAGGAGCAGGAGCAGCCAGGGGAGCTAGAGGGTTGTGAGGAAGGCGAGACAGAGGACCCAGACACACCGTGGCAGTGTGCAGTGGAGATGGAGACAGGTAGTCCCTCCGAGTCACTTGCGCAAATGGCAGGAAGCATGCTCACATGCTTGCGAATTGACCCCAGAATTGTTTCCATTTGTCGGCGGGATGACTTCTGGCTGTCCACCTTATTGGAGGGCAAACAGTTTGGGAAAGACGAACAACCACAATTTGAATTGCAAGCAGTGAAGGGATTTTAATTTGAGGAAAAGAGGATCACAAGTGCTATACAAACATGCAGCACAATACAGTATATATGCATATTATTGTGAGGGGATACAGCCCCTAAGAGTGACCGCTGAGTGGCGCTCCTGTTTACATCTATAAAGAATACATAGTGTGAACTATGATCCGTATACATACAGTTTGAAAAGCAATAGAGATCAAGGCAGTGATTGAAGGAGTGCTATTAACTCCCCAACATCCAAACACTACACAAAGCGGTACCGCTCCCTCTTGAGAAAGGCCAGAGCGCCGAAACATCGAGGGTATTACTTCCACCTGCGCCTGCCTGTAAGATTTATCTTGTCATGCCTTAATGAACTGTTGTTTCTTGAATTGCTTCTTTGTGTAGTGTTTGGATGTTGGGGAGTTAATAGCACTCCTTCAATCACTGCCTTGATCTCTATTGCTTTTCAAACTGTATGTATACGGATCATAGTTCACACTATGTATTCTTTATAGATGTAAACAGGAGCGCCACTCAGCGGTCACTCTTAGGGGCTGTATCCCCTCACAATAATATGCATATATACTGTATTGTGCTGCATGTTTGTATAGCACTTGTGATCCTCTTTTCCTCAAATTAAAATCCCTTCACTGCTTGCAATTCAAATTGTGGTTGTTCGTCTTTCCCAAACTGTTTGCCCATTGTATCTTGTTCCTGTGATTGGTACACAGGCGGGGGTGACAGAACACCTTCATTTTTTCTTTATTCCAGCAAGATTGCAAATTGGTGTGCTTCAACCATCAGTGTATTAATCATACATGTCCACCTTATTGGACCCTTGCTTCCGGCACAAAATGGGGGCATTTTTTAAACCCGCCGAGAGGGAGGACAAACTGACCTACTACAAAGACGTAGTCAGTTGGCCGATGCCTATCTGCGCCATGGTCCATACTCTCACAGGTCTGACTCGGGGGGACCTCTGCGCTCACCTTCCACTGCCATGCCTGCTGTGGGGGTTGGCAGGAGCAGCAGCAGCAGCTCCATCAGCAGCAGCCTCAGTCTTCAATCACTAATGAGTAGCTTTCTACACCCGCATAGTGAGGCTACTCATGAGCAGCAGGAAGACTTGGAGCAGGACCTCAACCAGCAGGTCATGTCATACCTTGACATGACCATGCCAACACACCTTGAGGATACGCTGGACTTCTGGGCAGCCAAACTTGGCTTGTGGTCGCAACTAGCAGAGTTTGCCCTGGAAAAGCTGTCCTGCCCGGCCAGTAGCAAGCCATCTGAGCGGGTGTTTATTGCGGCGGGGGCCATAGTTACGGCGAGGAGAACTCATCTGTCAACTAAAAATGTGGAGAGACTCACCTTTGTCAAAATGAATCAGGGATGGATCAGCCAGGATTTCCACCCACCAATGCCTGATGCATGCGACTAGATTCAGCATGGTGCCACGTTTTACACTTTCCAAATGGTGCAAAACATATTTATGTCTTTAGGCCAATTTTTGGGCTCCTGCTGATGCCAACTTCAGGGTGTGCTTTTCAGCCAGTTTCTGGCCTCCTGCTGATGCCAACTTCAGGGTGTGCTTTTCAGCCAATTTTTGGCCTCCCGCTGCTGCTGCTGCCAACTCCAGGGTGTCTTTCAAGCAATGTTTGGGCTCCTGCTTCTGCTGCTGCCAACTCCAGGGTGTGCCTTCCAGCTAATGTTTGTGCACCTGCTGCTGCCAACTTCAGGGTGTGATTCATCCAATTTTTGGCCTCCTGCAGCCAACTCCAGTGTCTCTTTTACGCAATGTTTGGGCTCCTGCTGCTGCTGCTTGCAACTCCGGGGTGTGATTCATCCAATTTTTGGGCTCCTGCAGCTAACTCCAGTGTCTCTTTCAAGCAATGTTTGGGCTCATGCTACTGCTGCTGCTGCTGCTTGCAACTCCAGGGTGTGATTCATCCAATTTTTGGCCTCCTGCAGCCAACTCCAGTGTCTCTTTCAAGCTATGTTTGTGCTCCTGCTGCTTGCAACTCCAGGGTGTGATTCATCCAATTTTTGGCCTCCTGCAGCCAACTCCAGTGTCTCTTTCAAGCTATGTTTGGGCTCCTGCTGCTGCTGCTTGCAACTCCAGGGTGTGATTCATCCAATTTTTGGCCTCCTGCAGCCAACTCCAGTGTCTCTTTCAAGCAATGTTTGTGCTCCTGCTGCTGCTTGCAACTCCAGGGTGTGATTCATCCAATTTTTGGCCTCCTGCAGCCAACTCCAGTGTCTCTTTAAAGCAATGTTTGGGATCCTGCAGCTGCTGCTGCTGCTGCTTGCAACTCCAACCCAGCACGCATCCTATGCGTGTTACAGCAAGGCAGAATGGTTTACAACCCTATTGAGGCTCTAGGAAGCTCAGAAATAGCCTTTTTTAATAGCGATTCGTCACAAATAAATTCAGGTCGAAACGATTTTTGTCTGAAAATTCGGCGAATCAGTCGAATCAAATTTTTCAAAAGTTCGCTCATCTCTAGTCAAGTGCATACCCTGCATGGCACCAATGACATAGAAAGAAGGAAGTGGGAGATAACAAGTGGCTCATAAATTGGAGTAAAAAAGAGGGGTTTGAGTTCCTAGTGAACTGAACCTACTACTAAGTGGGCTACAGGTTCTATGGCAGGGATAGGCTGCACCTAAACGGAGATGATGCATCTGTCCTTTGGAGAGGATGGCTAAAAAGTTGGAGGAGTCTTTAAATTAAGCACTGGGGGGAGGGTCTACCCAGTTATAGAGGGGAAGGCAGGAAAGAAAGAGACAGCGGTTGCACATATAAAAGCTGGGGGTGGAGAGGGAGGGAAGAGGGGTTATATTAAATGTCACTAGCCTGACCAAGGAAAAAGTGTGACACCGTTTTAAACAGATTAAAATAGACAAAGCCCCAGGATCAGATAGCATTCATCCCTGTGTGTTAAGGGACACATATACAGTAGCAAATGTGCCAATATTCAAAAAGGGGAACCTGGAAACTACAGATTGGTAAGTTTTAACATCTGTGGTGGGCAAGTTTTTTGAAGGCTTTCTAAGACATGTCATTGTGAAATATCTCTGTGAAGGTGAGCCTTATGGATTTATAAGAAATCGCTCCTGCCAGACAAACCTTATCAACTTTTGACACCAAAGATGAGAATGCTTAGACTGGGGATAAATGTGTGTACATGGGTGAGTAACTGGTTAATAGGAAACAAAGGATGGTTATAAATGGTACATACTCAGATCACTGGGTCACAATTACTAGTGGAGTAGCACAGATGGGTCAGTGCTGGGCCCAATTCTTTTAAATATATATATAATAATGGTATAGGTAATAGGGCGCATCAAGAGGGGCATAGGTGCCCATGACCAGAGCATAATTCTACCTCTGTATAAGTCACTGGTCATACCCCATATGGAATATTGTGTACAGTTCTGGGCACCAGTGCATAAGAAAGACATATCAGAACTTGAGCTTGTTCAAAGGCGAGCCACTAAATTAATAAATGGAATGAGGGAACTAGAGTACTTGAAATATTGTCAAAGTTAGGTTTATTTCGTTTGGAAAAGAAACGCCTAAGGGGCTCAATACAAAGATCTGTCCCATGATCTATTTAATACCAGAAGTGTTAAACTCGGGGGCATCCACTAAAGTTAGAGGAATTTGATGAATTCTTATACCACCAAAGGAGGGGATTCTTTACTGTAAGAGCAGTGAGACTATGTAACTCTCTGCCAGAGGAGGTAGTCATGAAGAATATACTAAAAGAGTGGCCTGGATGCCTTCCTTGCATGTGATAACATTACCAGCTATGGCTACTAGACCATTGGAAAGAGATAAACAGGCTGAACTGGATGGACTAAAGTCTTTTTTTCAGCCTTACATACTATATTACTATGAGCGCTCTATTCATTAGCCTGGCATTGCTAATCATGTGAGAGAAGGAACAAGAGGAAAAAACAATGCAATTCTTCCTCCGTATGTATGTTGAAATGGCTCCTCTTATTCCAGGGTAAGGTGCCTCTGCCTCCTCCACATGCTCACAGTGCTCTTAGGCCATATTCGATCTGTTTGTGCCACTATAAATTGGCTGCAGCATTACGGCAACTTTAATTCTGGAGGTGGACTGCGCTCTCTTGTTTGACCACAAAACAGAGGGTCAATGTGGACACGCCAGATGCAATTTGTTACTTAAGTATGCGCATATCTTTTTACTTGTATGTGAGTTTGCTAATTTTAGCTCATTAAAACGGAACAAAACTCACCCAAGTCGGGATCTAAAAGATTCCAGGGCTGGCCGCTGGCCTCCCTGGAGCATCCTCGGTGTGTGAAACCCCCCAGGATGCCTGTAAACACTCACCTCTCCCTGCTCCTGCAGCACTTCCAGAGCACCTCTGATAGGTAGTGTCCTGAACTGTGTGGCTTTATCCCATAGATTTCAATGAATGGGTTGGTTACACTTTTTTGCGGCTGCTGCATGTGCCACGGGATCCCTGAGCTGTTTGGAATTGTTTTTATATGCATTTTTTGTACTTTCGTGTACACTGCACTAGAGCCCAGCTGATAGCCACGACAGACGGCTCTCATTGGATGAGAGCACACGCATCCGCCATTGGAATCATGAACAGCAAAGTGAAAGGCGGCGCTCTGGGGGGTTTCACATAGCGGGGCATCTCAATTTGCAATGCCCCATGGGAACGGAACAAAACCAAAAAAAGACAAATTCCTGGGTTTTGTTCTGCTTTAAACTATTATTAAAGCGGTATCTTGCTATGTGGATTTTCTCTTTCTTGCTTTACATTTGTATGATTATCTGATTATCTGATTATCCACGTATAGCGGGATGGAGAATGGTGTATTGAAACAAGGATTGAAGGATCTGATATTTTTGGGCAACTGCAATGGCATCTGAATTGTGATCTTATTGTGGGAGTGGATTTTTAAGCTTTTGCATTAGTCTTAAGCTGGTAAAAGTTGCATTAGTCTTAAGCTGGTTAGCTTACCTAACCTAAAGGCACTATGATGGGTGTAGCAGTTCTAGTTTTGTACACTCACCTTTTTTTTTAAAACTCCCTTTTGTCAAGTTCTTGGTGTTGTGCTTTATTGTTTCCCTGATTTGGGATGTAAAAGAAAACAGTTTTCCATAGCTACAACGCATTTACCTTAGCCATGTAAACCAAAGTGGTGATTTCCAGTACATATCATAGACTTCCTAGCTCTAGCTTGCTAATCATTTGATTGGCTAAGGCATGGCTGAAATTTAACTTCTTCATTTTGGAATGATCACAGTCTTGTGTTCCAGTAGCAAATGGGTTAATGGCCGGGTTCCTAGCTGGATATGTCATTAGGTTCCTTAGACTTAAACAAAGCAGCTAAAGAGTTCCCCTGTTACATTGGAAGAACTGTGGGACTTGTAGTTCATGTTTTTTACTCAAGGCCATGAAAAAAACTTCCACAATAGCAAAACAGAGTCCCAGCAATATGAGAATCATGGAAACAGTATGCTGATAAGAAATCACAGGTCTGCGGGCACAATCCTAACACAAATGCTTATTTTATAACACAGAATTGCAAACAACTGGAAAATTAAAAACAGATAACAGCTAAGTTTAGCACATTGATGACATCATTTTGCCACACAATAATGGAAACTTTTTATTGGGGCCGACCTAAGGAAATCATTCTTGGAGCCCACCAGAGGAAATAATTCTTGGGGCCCACCAGAGGAAGGTCATTCTTGGGGTCCTCCAGAGGAAGTCATTATTGAGGCCCACTAGAGGAATTTTTGGGGCCTGCCAGTGGAAATAATTCTTGGAGCCCACTAGAAGAAATTATTCTTGGGGCCCACCAGAGGGGGTAATTCTTGGGGCCCACCAGAGGAGGTAATTCTTGGGGCCCAGCAGAGGAAGTCATTCTTGGGGCCCAGCAGAAGAAGTCATTCTTGGGGCCCAGCAGAGGAAGTCATTCTTGGGGCCCAGCAGAGGAAGTCATTCTTGGAGCCCACCTGAAGAAATCATTCTTGGGGCCCACCAGAGGAAGTCATTTTTGGGGCCCACCAGAGGAAGTCATTTTTGGGGCTCACCAGTGGAAATCATTCTTGGAGCCAACTAGAAGAAATAATTCTTGGGGCCCGCCAGAGGAAGTCGTTCTTAGGGCCCTCAAGAGGAAGTCATTCTTGGGTCCAACAAGAGGAAGTCATTCTTGGAACCCACCAGAGGAAGTCATTCTTGGAATCCACCAGAGGAAGTCATTCTTGGAGCCCAACACAGGAAATAATTTTTGGGGCCCACAAGAGATCATTCTTGGGCCCACCACAGGAAATAATTTTTGACCCCACAATAGGAGATCAATCTTGGGCACACCAGAGGTTATGCAGTTACCCAATATAAAATGTGATTTTTTTTAAATGTGAGTTTATTAATTCAATAATGTGAAGTAATTTACTGAATAAATAACAAACTAACAGAACAGAACATACAAGAACAGTAAGTAGAAACAGGGAAATAAAGGATCACAGAGCGAAGACAACACGGCAACAAAATACAAGGCTTTACAAACATATACAGCCTGCAAGGAATCAATCAAGCTTCTTCCTTATCTAAGGGTTCGACCTCTTGCCGGGCATATGGGGTCTATAGTCTAACGCCCAACATTTACCAACTACGTCACGCTGGACTACATGTACTATGGGGTAACCATCCCCTTCTTGTGAACCCTTCTCTGGCCGACCGTTCAGCATGTAAACTGCCGCGTCCGCTCTCGCCAGCGATCAAAAGGAATGAAGGAAGTGCAGAAAGAGATAGAAGGAAAAGGGAAAAACAAGAAAAAGGAACCGGAAAGAGTAGAGACCCTGGAGTCCGGTGCCCACGCCCGGATCCCGCCCCCCCACCCCCATTCGACCACACTCCACCAACCATGGGTCGGGCCCCCCTCTACCCCACCCAGCACTACTCCCGCACCAGGAGCGCCCGGAAGTCTTACGAGACCCCTGACACCTCCCAAAGAGTCCATGTCTTAAGGAACCTCTGGGTTCCTTCTTCAATCTTTTCTAACGTCAGCTCCTCCATCCTTTTGATGTTCTCTACCTCCCCATACCACTCTACCAGGGTGGGAGCAACATTGGTGCGCCAGTGCCTGGGGATCACGATCTAGCGGCTGTAAGCAAGTGCCGCAACAACCCCTTCTTGGTGGCCGAGACCCTGGGATCATTGAGAGGAGAGTTACCTGCGGTGTGTTCGGGACGTTTTCAAGCGTCAAATGTTTATAGACACCGAGCATCCCCTTCCAAAAGGTTTTCACCCCCGGGCACTCCCACCATATGTGGAGCATAGTCCCCGGAGCCCTCCCACACTGCCAGCAGTCCTCAGTCTCCGCTCCCCCAAATTTTACCAAGTCTGACGGGCACCTATACCATCTTGCTAGGATTTTATAATTTCGTTCCTGAGCCCTACATGCCATACACAGTTTATGAGTAAGGGCAAAGGACTCCTCACAGTCCTCCGATTCAAATGTCTGCCCCAGGTCCTCCTGCCACCTCCTACAGAACTGGGGTGGTTCCCGACCCTCCCCCTCTCCCTGGAGAATCTTGTATAGGGTGGAAATCACATGTTTAGGGGGCGTCGGGTCTTTCAGTAGCTTCTCCAAGGGCGTGAGAGTGCGAGAGAGGTTAGAGGCCGGGGTAAGGGACCTAATAAAAGCAACCAACTGGGCATGCAGGAGCCAGGAGACACTCCTATCCCCTCCCCGGGCCCGCAAGTCAGAAAGGGAAGGCGGGCCTGTACTCAACACTATATCTCCCAGTCTAGTATCCTGAGTCACTTCCCAAAGGAGGAATGTCTTGGAGTTCAACCCCGGAGGGAAGGCCGGGTTATCAAATAGCGGAGTGAGGGGACCAGGTCTGAGTGATAGTTCCCCCCGTCTCAAAAACCTATCCCATACTGTCAATAAAGGGCCTACCAAGTAGGGCAGCTCCCGTTTCCCGGGCTGGCGTGAGGGATCCACCCAAGGCAGGGCCACCAGCTCGAGAAGGGATGTATCCCTCTCAATACTAACCCAACATTTATTTTCTTTTTGGTGAAACCAGTCAGAGAGGCGTACCAATACTGATGTGGCATGGTAGATCTTGAGGTCTGGGACCCCAAGTCCTCCCCTATTTTTAGGCCTGCAGAGCGTTGCCCTTCGCACTCTGGGCCTCTTATTGCCCCAAATAAATTTAAAGAAGGCATCCTGGAGCAGCTTGAAAAAGCCACGCTCCGGAGCCAATGGGATTGCCTGGAACAGGTAGAGAAATCAGGGCAAAATGTCCATTTTCTAAATATTTTTGCGCCCCAGCTATGAATATTGTTTTTTAATGTAAAGGTTTAGGTTGGTGACCGTAGAGTTGAGGAGAGGGGCGTAGTTACGTTTGTAAAGCTTTCCCAAATCCAAGGGAAGCTGGACCCCTAGATATTTTATGGCCTCCCTCTGCCACCTGAAGGGAAAGTTCACTTGTAGGAGTTGCTGAGTCTGCATATCTAATGAGACGTTTAAGATCTCTGTTTTAGATAGGTTCACGTTAAAGTTACTGAATTCGCCAAATCGCTTGAGCTCCGTTAAAATGGAGGGTAGAGATATATGTGGTGAGGTTATATACATAAGCAGATCATCAGCAAAGAGAGAGAGAGCTTGTGCTCCTTTCCCCCACAAGAGATCCCCCCGATGGAAGGGTTAGCCCTCAGAGCATTGGCTAGGTGCTCCATCACTAACATATAAAGCAATGGGGATAGGGGGCAGCCCTGGCTGGTACCATTCTGCATACTGAAGGGGCCCGACAGGGAGCCGTTAACCTTCACCCTTGCTGTAGGGTCGCGGTACAGGGCCATGATTCTAGATAACATGACCGGGCCCATTCCCACCTGATCCAGCGCAGCCCTCCGGAACCCCCAGTGCACCCTGTCGAAGGCTTTTTCCGCATCCACCGCCAGCACGCAGGCAGGGATATCGTCTTAATAGTGTTATCCCTTGCCTCCCTTCCCGAGACAAACCCCACTTGATCCAAGCTAACCAACGAGGGAAGCAGCGGTTGAAATCTAAGGGCGATGATTTTAGCAAATATTTTCACATCCACATTGATCAATGAGATCGGCCTGTAACTTCCCGGCAAGGTACTGTCCCTGCCGGGCTTTGGGATGACTACAATGTGCGCTTCTAGGGCTTGTCTCGGGAAGGGGCAGTGGCTCGAAATCGAGTTAAACACTCTAACAAGGAAGGGGGCAATCACCGACCCCAACACTTTGTAAAACCGGGGAGTGAATCCATCTGGGCCCGGACTTTTACCTGCAGGGGATTGCCCTATGGCTTGAACCACCTCCTCTATCTTAAAAGTATCTTCCAGCGAGTAACTGTCCTCTGGAAGTAACGTCGGGAGGGCTGTTTCCCTTATGTAGTCTACCAGTGGGTCGTTTCCAACTTCTCGCGGTTCCTGGGCAGAAGTGCTTTCGATGTTATAGAGTTTGGAATAGAAAGCCCAAAATTCGCTCGCAATCTGGGGTGTTTTATGGAATTCTGAACCCCCCTTATGGTGGGAATGAACGCGCAACCCTGCCTTGGGTGGACAGACCGGGCCAGCATCCGGCTACATTAATCTGAATGTTCATAGCTATGGGCCTTACATCTATCTCTGTATTTGAGAAAACACTGGTCATACAGGCTCTTCAGGCTCTGTCTAGCATCCAGAAGCTCTCTCAAAACTGGTTGAGCAGGGGAGGATTTTTGCACCTCCTCCAATTGCTTAATACGCTCCAGGACAATCCCGATTCGCCGCACCCGTTCCCTCTTGAGCCTGGACCCGTGCTTAATAAAGACTCCCTGAAGTACACATTTAAGTGCTTCCCACTGCAGTGGTAATGGGGTCGGGTCGCCAGCATGGTCCGAGTGGAAGTTGGCTATAGTGGTCTTTATTTAGGCTAGGCACAAGGCGTCCTTTACCAAATTGTAGTTAAGACGCCAATTATAGCACCTAGGGACCACTTCCGGGATCAGGAGGCTCAAAAAGACAGGGGCATGATCTGACCAGAGCATCTGCCCAATTGAGGTAGCAGGGTCACGCACAAGTGCATGGTGACTGAGAAAGATGTAATCCAGTCTGCCATAGGTATTGTGAGGGTGGGAGAAGAATGTGTAGTCTCTTGTTCCCCCGTGCTGAATCCTCCAGGAGTCTACAACCTGGAGGGCGCGGAGGGCCCCACGGAGCCTACCCAACCTAGAATGAGGTATCGCTGACTTACCTTGGGAGGAATCCAACCTCGGGTCCAGTGCCAGGTTGAAGTCTCCTCCCAGCACTATGATGGCCTCCGCAAACTCCTCCAGCATACGTAAGATCCCCATGCCCACCTCCACCTGATTCTGATTGGGCAGATAAACACTGGCTAGTGTATACCTGGCCTCGTGTAATGTAAACTTAAGAAATAAATTTCTGCCATTCGGGTCTACTTTCGAGTCTAAAGGCTCCAGGGGGACGGATTTATGAAGTGCTATGGACACTCCTTTTGATTTATTCTCCGGATTGGGGCTGTGAAACCATCTGTCATAGTACCTGTTTCGGATTTCAGGAATTTTCCCCTGACAAAAATGTGTCTCTTGCAGCATTATAACGTCTACCCTTTCTTTGTGGAATCCATACAATATTTTTTCCCTCTTTTCAGGAATATTCAACCCCTTGGCATTAAAGGTACAAAACTTGATAGTTGCCATGTTAGCCGGTTATCTGGGATTATGGCTTGGGGCTGGGGTAAAGTGTAGTAATCAGGGGGTCGCAGAGGACCCGGAAGAAACCAAGGCACCGGGGGTGTAGGACCCAAACCAAGGACCGAGACCCCAAGGAAGAACAGGAAAAGAGGTGAGACAGAAGGATGAAGAGTAGAACGAAAGATTAGCACCCCGAGGGGATCACAGGAACAGAAAGAGTTTATGAGAATCAGAGCAAGAAACCTAATAAGCCCTTCCTTTACAGAGGAAGGCAAACAAGAGAACTGAGGACAGAGTCCTCGAACACCACACGGCGCCCGCCGGCCAAGATCCAACAGGGCAGCGTGGGACGGTTATTGGGGAAAGTGGCTTCGCAACTCAGGAGCAAGCCCCCATCTACTCGCGGGGAATGACTAGGCTCCTCTCCCACCCCACCCACCTAGGAGCAGAAGAAGACAGACGCCCTCTCCAAACAAGCATAAACTGTAACTCCCCGGGAACCCTCACCGTACTCTCGAACATATTGTAAACAAGTGCCGCAAACAACCTCAGAACTAACACCATAAATGGGCCACAGCCAACTATTATTATCTCCAGGGGGCGCCACCCCACCATGAGCACAAAAACAGGACAGACCCCCCCCGGACGGCCCGGCCAAGCCAGCCGCCCCCCACCGCCCAACGAGGCCCAGCCCGGCCGCGCAGACCAGGGGAGAGGGCCCGCACACATGTCCCAAACCCCCGCCCCATCCCGAGAACCCAAGATGGTCTAACCAATACTGTGTCTCATAGTCATACTGGAGCACGTCCTTCTTCGGTGAGTGCTCGCAGGAGCACGGGGGCAGGGCGCAAGGGGGCAATGGGAAAAACATAGGCAAAAGTCACCGGAGTGGGGAGCAAGGCAAAGGCAGGAGGGGGGGCTAGCGCTCCATGATCCTTCTCCGTCCCCCGACCAGCCGGGGCCCCCGGGGGGGTGCGCTGCGGCAAATGAGGCGGGGGGTCAACCGCCAGCCAGTCCGGAACCGGTAACAGATCCGAGCCCAGGAAGACAAACAATCCTGGCAAATCCACCTTGCTTCTGAGAGTGAACGTGGCGTTGTCCTTGCGCACTATCAGATGGAAAGGGTGGCCCCACTTATAGGAGGCCCCGACCTCCCTTATCTTGTCGAGGAGAGGACGGAGCATGCGCCTCATCTGCAGGGTGTGTCGTGATACATCCGGTAGGATCGTGATTTGCAAGCCCCTCCATTCAAATCGTCCTCTTTCCCAAGCCAGGCGTAGGATGTCCTCCTTGATGGTAAAAAAAATGGATTCTACACAGGACGTCCGGGGGGCCTGGGGGTCCCCCGCCGGGCGACCAGCTACTCTATGGATTCTATCAATGAGCAGTTCAGCGTCTGGTGGTCTCCCCAGCATGAAGTTAAACATTTCCATTGCCAATGGGCGTCTCTGATCTGACCGATTCGGGGATACCTCAAATCTTCAGGTTGTTACGCCTGTTTCTGTTCTCCTGATCATCTGTTTGAAGCCGGAGGTCGATCAATTGTTGATGGTGAAGCTCTTGCGCTCTCTACAGGGCAGCCAGGCGTGTTTTGTGCGGGAATCTTCGAGCGACGCGACTTTGGTATCCAGAGCAGAAGATTTTTGTTATAGGTCCTCGATTTCTCTGCGTAGAGCCCGTTCGATTTTAGTCGTGACCGCCTCCAGGTCCGCCTTAAGCTCGGCTTTGGTCGGAAGGCACTGCAGAATAGCTCGGATACTGGGGTCAATAGCTGGCTGTGGGAACAGCTGTCTGATTGGAGCCTGGGACGGGGGCATCCCGAGCGAGAAGCAGGATGGACCTTCCCCAGCCTGGGCAGATCCGGCATAGTTCGGGTCCCCCTCGCCACCCGCGGGCCCCGGGACAAACAGCCTGGTGAATTTACGCGGGGTCCGGGCGACCACTCAAGGTGCAAGGCCCCAGAGGGCATCCGAGCTGGTGGGCATGGAGAAGCAGAGCCTACAGGATTCGGATGAACGTCCGCCCACACAACCGCTACATTGCATTTAGGACTCTCCATGTGGGGCTCATTATTGGTGACTGGGAACGAAAAGCTGTCTCAGGGGACGTGGGACTGTGTGTTTGAGGGGGCACTGAAGTGGTGCAGACATTTATTTCGCCCTTCCCTGTGTGCTGGCATTCACCCAGGCTGCTGCAGGGAGCCCCCCTCCTGTGTGGTGAGGGCACGTGCAAAGGCTCCAAGCGCCTCGCTATGAGCGGTACTGTGGATCTCCCCCCCTCGAGGGAGAGCTGTTCACCCGGCCCCTGCCCCCGGCCCCTGCCGCTCGCCCCAGCTGATTCTTCAGGCGGGGCCGAGGCAGGGTCGGCTCGGCTTGGCTCCTTGCGCCACGCTTCATCATGCGCCTGTCGGCTCTTCCCCGCCTTATCGGCGGGCTCACATCGCGGCGACTGCCGCCCTTCACTCTGATGGAGCGCAGATGCGCCCTCCGCGCCGATCGCGGTTCCCAGTCCCGGCTGCGGGGGTAAGGTAAGCGGCATACCTCCTGTTCCACGAAGCTCTGCGTCCTCCCCTCCGGCCTCCAGTCTCCCTCTGCGCTCCTCTCCCCCACAGGATCTGAAGGGCGCCATCTTGCTGGTCGGGGCCCGCTGCCCGCCGGGTCTCGGGGCTTAAAGAAGGTATCGATCGCCTTCTTAGGGGGCTTTTTGGTGGGTCCTCCCGCTCTCTTCTTCTTTCTGCTCCCCATTTGCGGATTTTGGGGAGTTAAATCAGCCAAAATCTGCTATATAATCGGGGGCCACAGCAGAGCTCTAAAAGGTGCCTCCTCACTCCTTCATGGCCAAGCCACACCCTCAATATTAGTTTTTCTTTTTAGCCACGCATACATTACAATAATGATGACAGGTCGCTGAGTCTACTTACCTCTCTTCAGGCCACGCTATTGCTAGAGCAGCTGGGTTAAATCATAGCCACACTAGCGAGCGGCTCCAGCATCACTCGGCTCCCTTCAGCAGTGCGCGGCTCAGTAACAGCCTTTCAGTTGTGGCGGATGGGGGCCACTCACAGCTGAGGAGAGAAGCAAGAGATGCCAGTGCCAATCGCAAGTGCCCTAGGGGTTTTCACACAGTTTTGGGATGCCCCCAGGGAGGGAGTAAGGCTGCCCTGGAGCCTCATAGACTCCAGGGTGCTTTTTGGTCTACTTTAAATACTGTGTGCATCACTAAGCAGTAGTTTAAACGTTGTAAATTGAATTTTAGGAAAGATTGGTAATGCACCCTTGGGTTCAATTAAGTCTTATGGTATGTTGGTATGGAGGTGACTCCAGGGTTGGTGAGTATATAAAGCAGGAAGAAAGAGGAATGATGGAGGAGGCAACCCATTCCCTAGAAGCTCCACCATTTTGTGTTCACCCAATATCCTGGTCAGTTTAGTGATTATAACAAAAGTTTAGAATAGCTTAGTATGTTAATTAGGTAACAATCATTTTGATGATGGTGCAAACATTTGTGCAATAAATAGATCACTTATTTATTGAAATCTTGCTAAAATGTACAATACAATTGCTTCAAGCTCTGCTACAACAGCAGAAGGAAATGCATATATAAAACAAAACAAAAGGTAAAACAGGCCACATTTTTCTAAGTGGTCTGGAGAAACAATCTTCTACCATGGTATACAAGATGACCAGTAGTCCTCGAATCCACAACAAGCAGTTCTGTCTCTCGTCGTCCACAAAAAGCCAGTCTCATCAGTTCAGAGAAAGCCCCATCATTGTCCGCTGCCAAAAAGTAATCTGTCCTGCCATCCTCAGCTGCTGTGTCTTTGTCTCCTTCAAACTAGCACATGTGCTCTCTGATTGGCCCAGATCTCAATCCAAAAGGTAGCTTTGCTGGCCTATTTAGCATGTAACTCAGGCCAAAGCCAGAACATAGGAAACCCTTTGACCATGCTGAATACTAATTAAGTGCAGCAGCCATTTTTGGCTTGTCCCTTCTAAGAAAAGGGGTCAGCCATGCTGAGGTCCTGGTTGGCAATTGTAATTCTATGATATTTTACAATGGATCATAGCAGAACTGCTGGCCAGTGGTTAAAGTGGACCGTCACCCTGGGGTGATCTATAAGATTCCCGGACCGATCACCTCCCTCACCGCGGGACATCCGAGATCGGGATGTCCCGCGGTGAGGGACCCCCCCGAAAACCCCCCAAAAACCCGCCTCCCGCGCGCCCCTCTAGTCGTGCGCGCGCCCGCGCCGGCCGCTTGTGAATGGCTGGCGCGGGCGCGCGCGCTGTGAGAGGGACGTGCGGGAGGCGGCGGCGGATGCGCTGGCTTGTCCGTCGCTGTCAGCGCTTGTCCGTTGCTGTCACCCGGCCACGCGGGAGCGTTGTGAGGTGAGTATTGGGGTGTTTCTGGGGGGTTTTACACAATCGGGGTGCCCCCCTGAAGTGGACCAAAACCCAGGATAGTCAAAATCCTGGGTGTTGGTCCACTTTAAATCCCAGTCTGATTTCTGGCCCCAGTCTGCCACTACCCAGAACCTATATGAGACCTAATATGAGGACCAGTCAGTCTACGTAATGCAAGAAAAATTAGGACTTGAAGAACAAACGTTTGCAGGGCTTTGGTTACCTATTGTTAAATTGTTTTCTAGAAGAAGTGAAGTAGGTTCACTATAACTACTATGCTACCTATTGCTTGTCAACAGAGCGCTGTATTGTTTAACTCACACAAGCCCACCCAGTGCTAAAATGAATAAATAAAATCTCAATGCCTGTCATTCTTAACAAGAAAGCCATCATGCCAATTCCCAGCTCTGCATTTGTACTATAGCATAATTATCTAAAACCATTTTGTGTGCACAATCATTATACTGGGAAAACATTGTTAATTAAATAGGATAAACAATTTCAGGACATCCATTCAATTAATTTTATAGACATGAACTGAATACGATGGTAAGTTATGGGATCCTGCTTGTTAGGTTGGTTTTATTTGTGTGGCAGGAAATATTAAGACTCACTGGTTCTAGCAACATACTGACTATGAACAGGCTCAGTTTTATAACTTATTGTAATATTTAATTAAAATATATGCAATAATATATAATATACAAGCAATAATATATTAATACTTTTATATTTATTTTCAGTTGTAATCTATTGACTTTTTTTCTTTTTTTGAATTCTTTTATTCGCAATAGAAAATTATTTTATGATTGTATCTAAGCTATTTTTTATTTTATTTGCTAGTTGATAGTTATCGATTATGTGCATGATTTACCAAGTTTACCCCAGTGTGCCATTTTAAACGGCACAGGGCTGAACATTGTATTCACAAGTGTGTGGCAGTGTGATGGTATTTTGCAGCACCATATTATAAATTCCAAAGAGTAATGCAAAAAAAAAGAGGTGCTTTCCTGGAATGGAAAGTATTTACACAGTGCCCAACCAAAGAAATAATAGATTTACCCATCACTCCTTGCAGTGGGAGGAGCCAGGCAAATAATCTCTTTACATCTTGATGCCATCCCCCTGAGTGCAGAATGCCAAGGATTAGCTTAACCCTTTCAGTGCCAAGCACGTAGATTCTACGTGCTCGCTTCCACTCCACTTAAGTGAATCTACGTGCCTGAATTTCCCCCCTTGCTAGTTAAAAATATAAAAATAAAAAATACTCACCTGACCCCTTGTTGGATCCGGCCGGGTCTTGTCTTTAATTTGGTGCCATCCGATCCCCCGTGGGGGGTCGGATGGCTCCAGGAGAGCCCCCGGAATAGGCCCACCCCCGCTTCGACAGCAGCAGCTGCTAACTGGAAAAAAAAATAAAAAAATAAAAATGACATTTACTTACCTGAGGCCGCGCTGTCTCCCGACGGGTGTCCTCTTCACTGGGGGGGCCTCCGATCGCCCCCCCCCAGCCTCTTCCGTGGCGAGGAGAGGGCAGAAATTGCCCTCCCCCCACTTCCTGGAACGAGTCTGCTAGCCCCGCCCCCTGGGGGCGGGGTCGGGTGACATCGTTGTGATGTCACCAGCAGCCCTCTTAATGCCGGCACCCGAGACAGAGAATCAGTCTGCTTGGGTGCCTGGAGGAGAGCAGATGGGGAGGAGGAGAGGGCTGAGATCGCCCCCCCCTCCCCAGGCTCTCTCTTCCAAACACCCAAGCAGACTGTCATCGCAGATCGCCGGGGGACACAGGATCGGAGGTGAGTAAAGTAAAAAAAAAATAAAGATCTTTTTTTTTTCTTATGTATCGGTGTCTTTTTATTTAACATTTAACCCCTTGTGAACTGTTAAGGGGTCCATGAGACCCCTTATACCAGTTCACAAGGCTGGGGGATGGCAAGTCCGCAGCGGGTGACTTGCCATTAACCCCCCGGCACCCCCATTACCTGCCTCCCCAAAGCCCGGGGGGGGAGCAGAAGAACCCGGGCCCACACAGGCTATGTGGGCTCGTAGGCTGCAGGGTGGGGGGGGCCACAAAAGCTGGCCCCCCACTCTGTTCCTACAAGCCCCCATAGCTGGTCCCGGGCTGGTAATGCTGGGTAGGGGGGACACCATTTCATTTTTTGGGGGGGATTTTTAAGGGGACCCTATGTCGTTTTTTTTTTTTAAATTAACCCCTTATGTTCTGTCTCCCCGCAGCTATAAAAGGCTTCCAGCTGCAGCAGCAGAGCAGGAAGCCAGATTGATCAGCGTGGGACACAGGGATGGATATGAGGTAGGAATTAAAAAGTTAAAAAAAAAAAAATAATAAAATATTTTTTCTTATGTGTCAGTGTCTTTTTTTTTTACACTTAACCCCTTGTGAACTGGTAAGGGGTCCATGAGACCCCTTATACCAGTTCACAAGGCTGGGGGCTGGCAAGTCACCTGCCGCTAGCAGGTGACTTGCCGTTAACCCCTGCACCCCCAATTACCTGCCTCCCCAAAGCCCAGGGGGGGGGGGCAGAAGAGCCCGGGCCCACATAGGCTATGTGGGCTTGTAGGCTGCAGGGTGGGGGCCCACAAAAACTGGCCCCTCCACTCTGTTCCTACAAGCCCCCATAGCTGGTCCCGAGCTGGTAATGCTGGGTAAGGGGGACCCCATTTAAATTTTTGGGGGATTGTTAAGGGTTTTTAACCCTTAAAAGTCCAAAAAAAAAGCACCCCCCCCCCCGGGAGGGGCGACCCTATGTACCCCTTATGTTTATAGTGTGGATAGTAGTAGTATTTTATTTGTAAATGCTATAAAGTGCTATTTTCAGTTTGGGGGGTCTCCTGGGCAAGAATGGGGGGGCTATCGATACATATGTGGTGCTGTTGTAATCGGGAGAAATTGGGCTTTCACATGCAATACGTTTTTCTCTAATAAAGTAAATGTTTTATTTAAAATAAAGGAGACAATTTCTAAAAAATATATATTATATATAAATTATTTATTTTTACACAAAAATATAAAAAAAAAACAGTAGAAAAATTACAAACAAGACATTTCATGTTCAAGCCTAAACTCTGCTGCAAAATATATATCTATAATTTTCCTGAAAATTCCAGCAAAAATCACGGTTAAACATGGCGCAGAATGGGGAAAAATGACCTGTCAACAAAGGGTGACAAAACTTCAAGTAGGTTGGCAATTAAAAGGGTTATTAGTACCTATGCATGTTGGGTGTTGTTCTGCTCGGGGGACCTTGCTCTTTCAGATTTAGCTTGTGTTTTCTTGTTTGCATATTTATATTTTAGGAAAACATGTTATTTATTCAGTTTTTTAGGGAAACCCTGTACAACCTAAGAATTCTTTCAGGGATTACTTCCAGAAAGTTGAGCCTAGTACAACACGCTGGGTAGTCTTAGAAAGCTTAACATGTGTACTTTCAGGGAATATATGGTTTATAGGGGATATTCTAAATGTAACGGGTTGTTTTGGTTGAAAAATTGCAAGGTGCGCATTTTGTCTGCAGAGCTGAAATTTTCAAGTAAAATTACTGTTATGTGCATGCTTTACTTTGGGGTGTTTGCCAGCTCTTCCCTTGACAGTACCTATGCATGTTGGGTATCGTTCTGTTTGGAGCATGTTGCTTTTTGAGATTTTACTTGTTTTTTCTTGTTTGCATATAGTTTTTTTTAGGAAAATGTGGCTTGATTCTTCCTTTTTATTCTTTTTTAGGGAAACTTTGTGCAACCAAAGAATACATTTAGGGATTACTTCCAGAAAACTAAGCCCACATAAACAAGCTTGGTATGCCTAGAAAGCTTGAGGTGTGTGCTTTCAGAGAATATATAGTTTGTGGGGGGTATTTTAAATGTAAATGGTTGTTTTTCTGGAAAAACTACAAAGTGCGCATAGCGCATAGCGCAGTGGTATTTTATCTGAAAATCTCCTAAAGCTCTGTTTCAGTTTGGGAGAGGAAAGGGGCAGGAAAGGGTGTCTATCAATACATATGTGGTACCGCTGTGACTGGGAGAAATTTCACCAAAAAGTATTGAGAATACACTAAAATAAAGGCCAAAAAAGAGATTTCATGTTGAAGCCCAGACTCTCTTGAAAAAAACAATATATAATTTTCCTGGGAAATCCTTTCAAAAATCACAGTTGAACATGTGTAGTGCAAAATAGTGAAACATGGTCTGGCAACAGAGGGCGACAAAAGCTGCAGGTAGGCTGGCAGCGAAAGTGTTAAAGGAACACTATCGCGAAAAATGCCCCAGTGATAAAAATCCATATAAATATGTTGGATGGCAACACCTGGGATCAAGAAATATCCAGCCAGGCTTGTTTTTTTTTTTCATTTTAATGGGAGGAAGAGGAAATCGTGGGTGACAGGTTCTGTCACCCCAGATACACTAAACTGGTCAGCCCTGGATGTTATCCCTACCAGGAGAAAAAAGAGCCTTACTTATGCGCCACACAGCGCCACTTTTTTGCCTCAGTGGCACTCAGCATTCCAGGTGCTGGTGATGAAACCTGGTACTGTAGGTCAAGATCCTATAGAGCACAATGGTCAGAACTGTATTGAAGTATTTTATGCTTATAAATCATATTGCACATTTATTTGTACAGAACTTGCATTGTGACTAATAATGGAAAAGCAAGACCTAGATGTTGCAAAATGCTTTTTTTTTATTAAAAAAAAAAAAAAAAAAAACATTTTTTGTTGCTTCTTTTGCGTTTGGTTACACATGTGCAATCTGGACAACAGCTAAAATGCAGGCTAAACGCACCGTAAAGTTTGTCCCCAGCAGAACTGTAACTGTAATGATGAAACCCTGACCAGCGCTGGAAAAAAACAGTGGCAATCTTTTCAAGGAGGAAAAATTTCATAAATACACTGTGCAGCACTGAAAGGACAGCGGTACAAAGTGTCGCTCACTGGTGCTGTGATAAACAGCAGTAGGGGCCAAAAGCATATTCATCACCATGTGTATGTCATAGCCCAGCACACATACATGGCTATGGAGAAAAATGCATTTATTAGTAGAAAAATAACTATGGAAGGACTAAACAAAAAAAGTTATATACCCTCCATATATAACAAACACAACTGGGTAATAAATAAATAATTTACAAAGAAGTTTAAATAATAATAATATGATGTTATCAAAGCCATAAACAAAATTTAAATTCAAAAATAAAATAAAATTGACTATTAGATACTATCTGAGCAGTGAGCTCTGCGTCAACAAAACCAGGCACATTGCTGTGCCATTGCTGTGCACTGTTTTAGTGAATGTGTGTTTTGCAGTACCCTGATGTGTAACAATGGATTCTGGTACAGCACACAATAATGTAGTGCTTGGTAAACCAGGCTCCTATCCGTCCCAAACAGACATCTTTGTTTCAGTGTCGGTGTCTGATCCTCTGTAGCATCTTTGGGCTTGTCGGTTTCTGGTCTTGGTTACCTGGCTGTCGTGTTAGCCACATTGCTTTCTGTTCTCACCCAAAGGCTTCTAGTCCCCTCCTTGCTTTCCTCTATATCCTTCCTGCGTGCAGGAGCGTTTAGGTGCTTTGGTGCTTCGTTTTGCAAGACTTTTTGGGTGCTCCAGAGCAGCTGCTGAACTCTTTGAGGCTTATTCATTAATAGCGACAGATAGCGACAGATAGTGACTGTTGAGCGACTGTAGCGGTATTTTGACAGCGACCGCTAGTAGTCGCTGTGCTTGGCCATTGTTCGGTGGATGACAGCGACTCAGTCGGTGTGCCATAATGTTGAATACAAGATGCTGAGTCGCTATTTGACAGGTTCGCTGTTGTATGGGAGCGCATGATAGCGACTGGACATAGCGACCGGCACCCACCATATTCATTAAAAAATCAGCCTTAAAAATTCCTAGCGCTGTGAAATGCATGTTTAAATCCCAGAGCGCAGTAGGCGATGTGTTAAAAGTAGTTTTTTAACCCCCTAACCACCCCCCAAAAAAATGGAATGATTTTGAAATAATATTCAAACCTGAATAGTTTAAAATCAGACTCAGACCTGTAATATCAATTCTGCCCCAAAAAAATTTTTTTTAAAAATCCCCAAAAAATACATTTTCAAAGGAAGAAGTGTTCACAGATTTTTTTTTTAAATTTAAAAAAAAAAAAAATTTAAAAATAATGATTAATTAAAATACATTCTGCCATTGAAATGCATTGGAGAGCGCCAGGTAGCGAGAGGTCATACCTGTCGCTGTTCAAGGATGTTCGCTGGCGCTGTGGGATGAGGCTGGGATAATGATGAATGAGTTGCTAGGTGGCGCTATCTCAGTCGCTAAGCAGTATCGGCTTGATAAATGTGTGATTGTGGAGAGGAGCCGGCGTTCTAGTTGCGGTACCTGGCTTTACTGGCCGCCTCCCCAGTCGCTATCTGTCGCTATTCCTTGATAAATAAGGCCCTTTGTGATCAGACACCCGCTCCCTGCACCTTCTGAGCTGTGACATTAGCTCAGGCAAAACTGCAAGGGGGTTAAAGAGATTCTTTATAATCTTATGTCCTTCCAGTACACCACCATATTACCACATTCATATGTAACAGGATGCCAATACACCTCCTGCCCTTGTCCTCTGATTATATGGTCCTAGGTTATAGTCCTTTCCCCATTAGTCCCATATCCTAACTGTGTCCCCAAGCCTCAATAAATACTGACCAGAGATTTAACCCAAGCTCTGGTGGTGTTGTACAAGGGATTTCACCATTTATTGCACATGGGCTTCCTGGGATCCCCCCCCCCCAATCAATGTCACCATGTTACCGCCACCGCTGTCACTTCCTACCCTTACTGAGCCTCTATTCAAAATTATTCAACAGGCAATTAGAAAACAAAAGGATACTTACCTTTTGTTCAGCACAGTAACTCACCTGATCACTGGAACTGAGCCCCAACTGCCGCCAACACATCCCGTGCTGTCCGGAAACATGTAGACGGGGTTGATGGCGGGTCAGGATTGGAACTCATCATCAATCACAGGTGCGCTGTCGTGCCCTCACCGTTCATTGCAATGGAGGTAGTAGGCCGAGGCCTGACACCCCCCCTCCATTGTAGTGAATTGAGGTGCTTGGCCACGCCCCTGTGACTGATGGTAGGGGCGTGGTCCGCCAGAAGAGCGAGTGAATGGAGTTCGCACCCTGGACAGAGAGGGACAGTGAGCTGCGGCAGTCGCTCAATCCCAGTAATCAGGTGAGTTACTGATCGCCAAACTGGCACTGATCAGCTGCACGGGACAAAAGGTAAGTACCCTTTTTGTTAATTTATTGGCTATTAAAAGTCCCTTTATGTCCTGGTTCTATATAGCCCTGCCACTATGCCCACAGCAGGTCCGGGGCCACTTCCGATGACATAGAGGGCAACATGTGGTCCCTGGGCAACAGGTTGGCCACGTCTGTTCTAATGCTAGAAGACCCTGCTCCCTGCCGCACCATGATTATATAAAAATATACTCACCTGGTCTGTGGCAGGAATACTTTCCAACCCGGAAGGCCTATTCTGCTCCCTAATCGGCCAATGCCACAGCTCTGCTAAGTCCTTGAATGACACTTTTGTTACCCACTCACAGCAGCAACGTTTGGATACATAAGTTCTAGAATTTTAAAGCCAATTCCCATTAGAACCAGTCAAACCAAATCCATACACCAACCGCAGCGTATCTCATCTTGTCCCGGCTCCACTGAGCACATCGCGTGTTGCCAGGGCCGGATTATGAAAGGGGCACAAGGGGCGCGAGCCCCGGGGCCTCCACCACCTGCCCTGCAAAGGGAGCCTCCACCAACTTTTAGGTTATGGTCTGGTCCAGGAGGCTTGTCAGAGTTTGGTCTGACGGGCCGCGGGGCCAGCAACAAAGCTATTGGCATCAGTGTGGGGGGGGGGGGGGTGCGTGTGCCAGCCTTTTTTTGTCTTTGCAAACCTGCAGCCAAAGTTACCACAGGGCAGGGCAGAGAGTCTAGCAACGCTGCAGTGATGGGCACAGCCACTGGCAGCTCAATGTAGGGAAATGTTTTCTGCTGAACCAGCTGGGCGACTACACCCCCCCACCCAGAATGGCAAAGCAGGAGTTCCCTAGAAGCACACACCCGCACAAGGGTGGCACAAGGGACTCAACCTGATGTTCCAGTAAGTGGGCGGGTGCCAGACGACCACCAATCAGATATTTGGCTGGACTAAAAAAAAATAGTGTATCTGGGGCCTCCATCAGATTTTGTGCCCAGGGGCCTCCACCACACTTAATCCGGCCCTGCGTGTTGCCTTTCTATTGCGTGAATATTTCTGTGTCCATATTACAGATTGATGGGCAGTACATATACACACGCCTCTTGTCAGAAAATCACTAGTGTATTCTGCAGGTCAATACACTAAACAATTAATTAGGCATTCACGTGGCTATTGTTTATGAACAGTTGCTTGGCAACCAGGCCAGTTTAATGTCAGTGCATGTTCCAACACATGCCATGTCAGTAATAGGCAGAGGAATAGGTCTTATCACCTGTCACTTCTATGAAATCTTAATGTTACGGTCTTAATTTCCAAGGCTTAGAAATGTAATTGTCTTTTTGATAGTCGATTAAAGGAGAAAAGTAAATTTGCTTCTCTAGTTTTGATCAGATTTTCACGCCCTTAATGGGCTAAACAGAACTGAACGATCATTAAGGTATAATTGCCTATGGAGGTTTACAAAGCGAGTCGTGAATAAAATGATTGTATTGATCATTTTTATTTGTGTGTTATCCATGGGATTACTTAGGAGGCAGAATGTGTGTATAGCTAGTAAATACCTGCTGTAATGTTGTGTAATGGGGACCCTCTCTGTTAGCCAAAGATAACCCCTAGTGCATTATAAACCCTTATTATCACCACCCTGCTACCACCAAATTCTCTCCCAACAAGTTAAAAAAAAAGTGTCTGATGAAGTGCTCAAATGAGTTTTCTCATATATTAGGCCACATACTACATTATTGAAGGACAACTATCATTTAAAAGCCGTGGTAAACCAGACCAACAGCCTTGCACATTTGGATAAAAAACTCTGCATGCATGATACTGAATAATTGTCAGCACTTATATTTGCTCCTGCACACACTCCAAGCTAAACGCCACCTCATTGATTATCTCCTGCTAGCTGCCATTTCGGAGCTTCCTTTCCCAACATCCCAGCCATGCTGCTGCCTGAATTCAGCTGACATTACCCCACAGCAGCAGGAAATGTCCTCTTTGCAGCTGCCCTGCAACTCCATGAGAAACCAGTAAAATCGACTTCAGCATGAGTTAGAAAAAGGTAAATTCATAATCTGAATTGCCCTGGGGAGGGATACATATGGGCACTGTTTTTAGTTGGTCGGGTTTAATTTGGACCAAAAGCCTTGCAAAGTTAACACCCAAAACTCCATTGCCTCATCTACATGTATAATGCCGAATGACTGTAAGCACTTACCACTACTCCTGCACCAACTCAAAGCTGAAACACCATCTCACCGATTTTCTCCGGGTCGCGGCTTTCCTGGAACACCCGGAAGGCTTTCTTTCCCAGCATCCCAGCAATGCTGCTGCCTGTACTTAAAGTGCAACTCCAAGTTTTTTGTAACCCCACAGCCACCCTCCCCTTTCCATATGCTTAGCCCAATTTGGGTCTTGGTCTTAAAATAATAAAACCACTCGCTTGATAACTGCAATCCTCCCCTGATTGCGCTGTGGGAAGGACTCCCGAATGGCAGTCATAGACATGAGTGATAATTGCACTTAAATGACCAGTACAGTCACACTGCTGCACGGTATTGGGTGACAGACCTGCCACAGATGGCTGCACCCAAGACCTGAGACACTGTGGATCCCTGGACTTCCCCACTTTAACCGACCTAACCCACATTGCAAAGCAGCAGACACTTCCTGTTGGGAGGCCACTGGCTGATCCATAGGACACCATTAAAGGGGGAAAATTTACCATAAATAGTTACAAAAAGGCAAGTTAATTTTTATGTGCAGCAATCTGAATTGCCCTGAGGAGGAGTACAGATAAGCACTGTTTCTTTTATGGGTGTTGGTCCCGGTCCGATTAACCCTCTACAAGCTTTGTAAATCTTAGCTTCGCCAGCCGGGAAAAGGCCACGTGACCACTGCTGACCAATCATGCGGCCTCATATCCCTGGGAGGAGCATAGAGTAAAGTGAGATTTAGAAGATTTGCATGGGGTTATTTGAGGGGAGTGACCCAGCAATTGGCATGCCCCACCCTGAAAGTGAACCAACATATATTTATATAAAATGTACCCTCTGTACCTTTTGTTGCCGGTGAAACATGTCATCTCACAATGCTTTCAAGAACAGTGATGTGTCTTAAAACAACTTACAAGCCCTGTTCCGTCATAAGTTTCAGTCGTTTCATTTCCTGAGACATAAGCGTAGCTGTGACGGGCGTTTAGCAAATAACAGGCACCAAATTGACATGTATGATGGGTCAGGGCTGTGTGATTTGTAAGAGCAATGTCATTGAAAGCTTTGTGAGCTAACACCCTCCTGTCAGGCTAGTTTTTTTTTTTTTTGGAAAAAGTGCCATTTCCTCTTATTGGGGTGTGGGTATAGCCCCTAGTGTGACACAGCAGAATATAGGTTAGGGGTCTTGGCCATGATGGTACAGTGGGGGCAGGTGCAGTGAGGATGGGAGTGGGTTGAGAGTGGAGAGGCAGGGATTGTATGCAAACATTAGAAATAATAGTCCAGCCATTCCAAAAGCAGAATCACTAGGGATTATTCCCGGGTCTCTTTGGCTCCTATAAGTGGACCTATCACCAGGATTTTCACTATCCAGTTGATAGGTCCATTAACCTGGGCCCTGCTGTGTGAAACCCCCAAGATTGCCCACACAACTATTCTTTCCGCCGTCCAATCACTGCTTTATGCAGCGCTTACTAATGTATGTGTGTGCAATGTATATAGATGTCACGCTCCAGGTACCGCAATTAACCACTTGGATAACTCCAGCTCTCTTGGTACGGACCTCAACCCCCAATCTCCGCAGCCAGCTTCACCTATAGGAGTCCCCGCTTGCCGAGACGCAGAACACGCCTGCTCGGGATCGGTTGCCCCCAGGACTTTATGGCTCAAAGGATGAAGCCTTACTGTACAGAGGACTGGAGAACCCGCGGCTGGAAGTGGAATTGGGTAGCCCAAATTTGAGCGTAAGACGGAAGTCCAAGGACAGGCTGGAGGTTGGCAACAGGAGATCTGAGGAGGCGACAGAACAATAGCAATAGACAGATCGTGGTCTAGGTTCAAGGCAAGGGTCGGCAACAGGAGTGTAGATCGAGGATGGTCAAAGGCAGGCAAGGGTCGGCAACAGGAGTGGAGATCGAGGATGGTCAAAGGCAGGCAAGGGTCGGCAACAGGAGTGGAGATCGAGGATGGTCAAAGGCAGGCAAGGGTTGGTAACAGGAGTGGAGATCGAGGATGGTCAAAGCAAGCAAAGGTCGGCAACAGGAATCAAGATCAATATCAAGGATAAACAACTACCAAGGGTCTAAGCACTATAACAGGCAATGAGCAACTGGCTGAAGAGCGGTTATAAAGGAAACAGGTATGATTGGGCTAGGGGAACAATTCTGATGATTGGTGCAACTAGAATCTTAGATCTGATAGGACAGAACAGGGCGTACCGCCCAGGAGTCTGAAAAGACTGATTGGATGAAACATATGAGGAGGATAGCGTCCTGATAATCCAGAGGGAGATTGACCAGTACCTACATGGAGCACTCCCCCACCCCCACCTGCTGTTTAATTAACTTTCCTCCGGCGGCCGTGCTGAGAGCAGCGTCGCCGGAGGGTATAACTGTAACGTGCTCGTGCGCACGCGCGAGCACGAGAACTGGAGCCGGGGCTGGAGGAGAACGAGGCACGTGCGCGCCAGGCGGAAGGGAGGCTGCCGCCCGCCGCGGCTGCTGAACAGAGAGCCGCGCGGCGGGACGGGGAGCGCTGCAGGAACGGGACACAGGTAAGTGGCTACTGACATTACCCCCCCCCTCACGAGGGGCCTCCGGACCCTCACCAGGCTTTTCCGGATTGTCACGGTGAAACTTCTTTACCAGAGCCCTGGCGTGAACATCCCTAGAAGAAACCCAGCACCTCTCCTCAGGACCATAACCAACCCAATCAATTAAATACTGTATAGTATTACGCACTCTACGAGAATCCAAAATCTTGTTTACTTCATATTCTTGTACATTATCTACTAAAACCGGAGGAGGACCAACAGGAGAGGAGTTTTTAGCAGCCTTCAATAGTGAAACATGAAATGAGTCGGAGATCTTCATAGTAGGGGGGAGACGAACTTTATAGGTAACATTATTAAGTTTCCTGACAATAGGGTAAGGACCAATACATTTAGGACCCAATTTATAAGAAGGCTGACGGAGAGCGATATTCCTAGTGGAAACCCAAACAAGGTCTCCACACTGAAGGATAGGTTCCTGAGACCTGCGACGATCAGCAAATTTTTTATATTTAACGCGCATACTTTCTAAATTTTCCTTGACGCGTGCCCAAACATCTTTCCGTTTCTGAAGCCACTCTTCTAAGACCGGAAAATCAGAAGGTGCTGCAGAAATAGAAGAAGCTTTAGGATTTTTTCCATAATTACAAAAGAACGGGGATATCTTAGTACTGTCACTCGGCGCATTATTATACGCGAACTCGGCAAAGTCAATAAATTCCGACCACTGCTCCTGAGTGTCAGAGATGTAACATCTTAAATATTGTTCTAAGCTTTGATTTGTTCTTTCAGGCTGCCCATTAGACTGGGGATGATATGCGGAGGATAAAGAAACCTGAATCCCCAAACGTGAACAAAAATTTTTCCAAAATCGTGATATAAACTGCACACCCCGATCGGAAACAATATTTACTGGAATACCATGAAGACGAAAAATATGCGAGACGAACAAGCGCGAAAGTTCAGGAGCCGAGGGTAGCTTGGGTAAAGCAATAAAATGAGCCATCTTACTGAATCTATCGACGACTACCCAAATCACAGTGTTCCCATGCGAAAGAAGTAAATCAACAATAAAGTCCATCGAGATGTGAGACCATGGTTCTTTAGGGATCTCAAGCGGAATCAGATACCCACTAGGGGCCTTGTGTACCCCTTTACTTCATGCACAAACAGGACATGCGTCGATAAGGGTAGTGATATCACGTCTCATAGAAGGCCACCATACATGACGTCGAGCTAAAATAAAAGTTTTACGAATTCCCAGATGCCCAGCAGTTTTGGCGTCGTGGAATTCACGGATTACATCAGAACGCAAATGCGGCGGTACAAAGTGACGTCCTACTGGTACATTTACAGACGATTCATCTTGGAACGGCGCCAACACATAAGAGAGATCAGGGAGCAAGGCCCTGACTACACAACCTGCAGGTAAGATAGGTTCACCAGTATCTCCCCGATCTTTACACTCACCAAACATGCGCGACAGAGCATCGGCTTTAGTATTTTTTACGCCCGGCTTAAAGGTAATAATAAAATTGAAACGCGAAAAAAATAATGCCCAACGGGCCTGTCGAGAATTCAACCTCTTGGCGGAGCCTATATACTCGAGATTTTTGTGATCGGTATATACAGTGATAGGATGTAAGGAACCCTCCAACCAATGACGCCATTCATCAAATGCCAGTTTAATAGCTAATAGTTCCCTATTGCCGACATCATAATTTTGTTCTGCGGTATTAAACTTCCGAGAAAAATAGGCACATGGATGCATACGTTCAGGAGATCCAGAGAATTGCGATAAAACAGCTCCAACACCTAATTCAGACGCATCTACTTCAATAACAAAAGGTCTGTTGACATCAGGGTGCACTAAAACTGGCGCCGAAGTAAAAGCCTGTTTCAGGACACAAAAGGCTTCAATAGCTGATGGTGACCAGTTAACAGTGAACGCGGCTTTGCGGGTGAGATTGGTGAGAGGAGCAACGATACTAGAAAAACCCTTGATAAAACGTCGATAGAAATTAGCAAATCCTAAAAAGCGTTGTAATTCCTTTAAGGATTTGGGTTGTACCCAATCCCGTACTGCCGAAACCTTTCCCGCATCCATCTCCAACCCCTGACTAGAAATAATATACCCCAAGAAGGGAACGGAGGTGACCTCAAACATACACTTAGAGATTTTAGCGTATAGATTATTTTCTCTCAATTTCTGAAGGACCAGTTTTACATGTTGCCTGTGTTCGGAAAGGTTCTTGGAGAAAATGAGGATGTCATCCAAATAAACCACTACGAAGTTACCCAAATAGTCACGAAACACGTCATTAACAAAGTCTTGAAAGACCGCAGGAGCATTGCAAAGGCCAAAAGGCATGACTAAATATTCGTAATGACCATCTTTAACATTGAAAGCCGTTTTCCATTCATCCCCTTGCCGTATACGGATCAAGTTGTAGGCCCCCTTTAGATCTAGTTTAGAAAAAATTCGAGCCCCCACTACCTGATTAAATAAATCACATATTAAGGGAAGAGGATAACGATTTTTAACGGTGATCTTATTCAAGGCTCTATAATCTATGCAAGGCCTTAAACCCCCATCCTTCTTCTCAACAAAAAAGAAGCCAGCACCCGCCGGTGATGTTGACGGGCGGATAAAGCCTTTACTCAGATTTTCCGAAATATATTCCTTCATAGCCTGCTCTTCTGCTCGATTCAGATTATAAATTTTCCCTCTAGGAGGAATAGTTCCAGGAAGTAAGTCGATGGGACAGTCATAGGGTCTGTGTGGGGGAAGATTATCAGCGGATCGCTCAGAAAAGACATCTGCCCAATCTGTATAAGGCAGAGGCAGTTCCTGGGGCAAAATCTGAATACTCCTAAGGACAGTGGAGAAGCAATGTGACTTGCAGTAATTACTCCACTTAACCAGATCACCAGACTGCCAGTTAAATATGGGGTTATGAAGCTTTAGCCATGGGTATCCCAAAACTACTGGTGTTTCCGGACAATCAAACACCAGGAATTCTATGTGTTCAGAATGAGATGAGCCAACCACTAATTTGAGAGGAGGGGTCTTGTGACTGACCGGTCCTCCCTGGATGGCCTTCCCATTTATGGCCAAAACCTGGAGAGTCTTTTCAAGGGGTACCAGTGGAACTCCCAGGATGGAGATTATGTTCCGATCCAGGAAGTTACCTGCAGCTCCACTATCGACAAAAGCAGATACTGCCTGTTTAGAAAGACCCCAGAAAAGCTCCGTAGGGATTAACATCTTATCATGATGAGAGTAATGCTTCAACCCACCTAGATCAGTACCCTCTTCCTGATCTAGGCGAGAAAGTTTCCCGCCGGATACCCCTTATTTGGACAAGACCTGGCAAAATGTCCCGGGTACCCACAATAGAGGCAAAGACCCAAAGACCGTCTTCGTTGTTTCTCGTCCTGAGAAAGACGGGCTCTGCCAACCTGCATTGGCTCCTCTTGAGAGGGGGAGGAGGTGTTTACCCCACCAGGAGTTGAAGGGTTGGGAGTTTGTGAAGGTCTAAACGGAGTGGTAACCCTAACCCTTTCCCTGGCTCTCTCCCTAAGACGTCTATCGATCCTGATGGAGACCTGCATGAGTTGATCCAAATCTTTTGGAGTGGGAAAATTGACCAAGGCATCTTTAATATTCTCAGAAAGCCCCATACGGAATTGGCTACATAGGGCTGGATCATTCCAAGTAGACTCCACTGCCCAGCGCCGGAACTCAGCGCTGTAGTCCTCGGCGGAATTCCGACCCTGCTTCAGAGCCCGAAGCCTGTTTTCTGCCGTGGACTGACGATCTGGATCCGCATAAAGCACTCCCATAGCTGAGAAAAAGGATGTAACGGAGTGTAAGGCAGGATCTTCAGGAAGCAAGCTGAAAGCCCATGACTGAGGGTCTCCTTGTAACAGAGAGATAATTAAACCCACCCGTTGAGTTTCTGTGCCAGAAGATAAAGGCCGCAGCCTGAAATAGAGTTCACATGAATTCTTGAAGTTCGAAAAACCGGCCCGGTCTCCAAAGAATTTTTCTGGTAAAGGAACCTTAGGTTCAGGAATATGAGGTGGTACAGCGGGTGTAGTAATCTGGTGGGTTTCTTGATTGGCCACTCTCTGGGCCAGTTGATTGATAGCAGTGGCCATCGCCTGAACTTGCTGTACCAGGTCTTCCATATTAACTTTCGGGCCTGTTATAATGTCACGCTCCGGGTACCGCAATTAACCACTTGGACAACTCCAGCTCTCTTGGTAAGGACCTCAACCCCCAATCTCCGCAGCCAGCTTCACCTATAGGAGCCCCCGCTTGCCGAGATGCAGAACACGCCTGCTCGGGATCGGTTGCCCCCAGGAATTTATGGCTCAAAGGATGAAGCCTTACTGTACAGAGGACTGGAGAACCCGCGGCTGGAAGTGGAATTGGGTAGCCCGAATTTGAGCGTAAGACGGAAGTCCAAGGACAGGCTGGAGGTTGGCAACAGGAGATCTGAGGAGGCGACAGAACAATAGCAATAGACAGATTGTGGTCTAGGTTCAAGGCAAGGGTCGGCAACAGGAGTGTAGATCGAGGATGGTCAAAGGCAGGCAAGGGTCGGCAACAGGAGTGGAGATCGAGGATGGTCAAAGGCAGGCAAGGGTCGGCAACAGGAGTGGAGATCGAGGATGGTCAAAGGCAGGCAAGGGTCGGCAACAGGAGTGGAGATCGAGGATGGTCAAAGGCAGGCAAGGGTCGGCAACAGGAGTGGAGATCGAGGATGGTCAAAGCAAGCAAAGGTCGGCAACAGGAATCAAGATCAATATCAAGGATAAACAACTACCAAGGGTCTAAGCACTATAACAGGCAATGAGCAACTGGCTGAAGAGCGGTTATAAAGGAAACAGGTATGATTGGGCTAGGGGAACAATTCTGATGATTGGTGCAACTAGAATCTTAGATCTGATAGGACAGAACAGGGCGTACCGCCCAGGAGTCTGAAAAGACTGATTGGATGAAACATATGAGGAGGATAGCGTCCTGATAATCCAGAGGGAGATTGGCCAGTACCTACATGGAGCACTCCCCCACCCACACCTGCTGTTTAATTAACTTTCCTCCGGCGGCCGTGCTGAGAGCAGCGTCGCCGGAGGGTATAACTGTAATGTGCTCGCGCGCACGCGCGAGCACGAGAACTGGAGCCGGGGACGCCGGCTGGAGGAGAACGAGGCGCGTGCGTGCCAGGCGGAAGGGAGGCTGCCGCCCGCCGCGGCTGCCGAACAGAGAGCCGCGCGGTGGGACGGGGAGCGCCGCAGGAACGGGACACAGGTAAGTGGCTACTGACAATAGAATTGTTTTCCACAGAGCATCAGGCTGCATCACCAGTCTCCCTGCAGTCTGTGGTGGTCTCCTGCCCCCAGCCTATCTAAAAGAGGCTCAGCAGTCCTCGTCAGCTGCAGCGATGGGAATGCCACTTGGAAAAACAGGTAAGGTAGATGATTAAGGGCCTGCACGACAGGCTCACATAGTGGGGCTTCCCAATTCCTGAGGCACTTAATCTTTTAGGGCCAGCCAGGGTGGTGATCAGTCCTCTTTAAGCTCCATCTCTTAGCCTGGCTTTTCCTCTACCTGAGATCTTCAGCAGTCCTCATGACCACACTGCTTGTAAAGTGTAACCAGTATCAGCATCTAGTTGGTTATTTTTAATCTTGAATATCCATATTATTAGCAGAACGGAAGACACATTGAAGTCATATTTCATACCACTTGGGTACTATTAGGGTAATTTAGTCAGGAGAGTTTTCCCACCTCAAACAGCTAATCAGATCCAGCTGATCTGGATATTCTGCACCTGACTGGGTGTTAGAATGAGTGAGAGAGAATAATCTTACTTGTCAGTAATCCTCCCTGTCATTATTAGCATAAGGCAATATTGAATCTTTCCTGTAACCGAGTATATGCACAAGGAAATCAGGGGGCTCAATACCATGAGAGTGGAGAGTCACAACAGGGAAAACATTTTGGTAGGGGTAAGTGTTCTATTAGGTTTAGGTACAATATAGGAAATTCAATTTCAGAGGTAGTGGGCGCTACATACCCAAGCAGCCATTCTGGGGTGCCATTTGGAGGAGTTCTGGCCAAAGGATTGTAGGTGTTGGGACTGATGTTGAGAATTTAGGAGTTGAGGACCAGAAGTAGGTAATGGGGCCTGGAATGAGAGATAGGAAGAGGAGGGTCAAGTGCAAGTAGTAGGGACTGGAGTTGACAGGATAGGAGGAGAAAATGGTAATTGTAAGATAAAAAGATAAACATGCAATGGATGGAATTCAGGGATCCCTAGACTTGGCGGCTACCACTGGAATTGTTCAGGTAGCCATTTCCAGGAAGAAGTGGAGTGTATGTAGGTGGCAAACCTATCAGTGTTGCCCTTTATTGTGTGGTTTTCCTCATCCAACTGAAGGAAACCGTGGGAACATCCCCCCAGGAAATTATTTGAAAATGATGCACATTGTTTGCAGTCTGCTGTTTCATGTTTAATTTAAATATGATTTTTCCATGTTTTGTACTTGTTCTCAGGTGGTGTAAGTGCAGTGAGCTGCAATGCCCATTGAGCGTCAGTGAATATGAGCCTGAACCTATCGCAACTCGTCTTTCAGTCCTCCTAAAGCATCCATTACTGGATTCCCACAATGCAGCAGGGCATTGTTAGACTTTTGTTGTAATTAAAAAGTAAAATATATTTCTCATGTCATTTGATTATTGAACAAATACGATTTTAGAATTGTCAAATATCTGACTCCCGTGTGAACTTCATGTGCTAAGTTGAAATGGAGTGTTGGTTCAGCACCATGAGTATATTTTTTACTCTCGTTATTTTGTGAGTAAAAACTTTTTCTCAGTATTTGATTGGTGCAGGGAAACCAAGGAAAGGACAGAGGAAATAAATCATGAGTAAAACAATACAGTGCTGAATCAACCCTATAGAGAGGAAGCATGCTAATGTGTTGTAATTAAGTATAGAAATCTTTTTATTTTAAAAACACCTTAGAGGGAATCTAGTCAATGTGTATGAATATAAGTGTGTATGAATATAAGTCACTACAAAGAACTGTCAGAGTAACTCCTAGTTGCTCCTGACCAGTCCTGTCCCCATACATGTTCCATCTCTTCCCAATATGCTTGCCCCCCCCCCACCCCATGGTCCCCTCTCTGCCTCCCATGGTTCCCTCGCTGTGGTGATGGTTTGCGTGGCTTGAACTTGATTGACAACCCAAATTACTATGTACGAATGGAACCTGGTAACAATATGGTAACAGCTGATACAAGGCTTTATAACCTTGAATGCCATTGTGTTGCCGTCAATATTGTTTTGTGGTATTCTCTACGCCAGAGGTTCCCAACCTTGTTTCATCAAGCACCACTTTCCATTTTCTAATTATCTCAAGTACCAGCTTAGTGGTCTATATACAATATAGGTTGTCAAGTACATGAAACAGTTTTAAAAACTTACAGAACAACAATTTAAAATACATAAAAAGCACAAAAATAGACAAAATTGTTACCATCAGGGAGTCTTATGGAGCGAATGTGACCTGGTTGCTGCGGAGCGGAGCTGGTAAGGAAAAGTCGCATGGGTAAATGCAGAGGTCACATTCTTAGTAGCGCGGGGGGGGGGGGGGGTCTGAACACGGCCTATTTTTGGGCTGGTACTGGGAGGGGGTGGATGTTTTAATACACCATTTGATTCCAAATATTTTTTTTCTTATTTTCCTTTGGTCGATTCTATGGTCAGGTGTGTCCTATAGTGCAAAGATACGGTACAACATAGTACAAGATGTTTATGGAGTTGGCTAAAGCAGGGGTTGCAAACTCATACTCCCCGAGGGCTTAATCAACAATAGGTACTGTGCAATGGAGTGCAGTGTACCTGTGCATCATTTGCCAGTGCCACACAAGACGTAAAATAACCAGGTTGGCTAGAAGGGGTACCAACCAGCTGTCACCATCTGCCACCTGTCAGAGGGCAACATAAAAAGGCTTGGAGAACCGGATCTGGCACCCAGGCCTTGAGTTTGACATATCTGGGCTAAAGTGTAGATGGCAGCAGATCAGGTTAGGGCTCAGGCCAGTCTACAGCCTCGCCGATTATCACCAGATAGGATCTCACTTACCATTGCTTGGGGACCCCTGCACTATGTTCACATATCTAGGCATAGCTATGTATTTACTGACTCTGTAACAGGATCATGGAGTGGCCATCACCACTGTTAAAAGGCCTAAACTTAGTCTAACTATTTTACAGGGGTGATAAGGAGTGAACCCAGCCTCTCCACTGTCTGAGGCAAACTATAAAAAAAACGCCCTTCCACTCTTTCAGAAAAAACAACAATGTGAGAGTCAGGTAAGTGGAGGTGGGCCGGGGTTGTTGAGCCACCCATAGTTAACTTAAAAACATGACAGCAGTATATATATATATATATATATATATATATATATATATATATATGATATATTATAATAGAAAATAAATTAAAAAGCCTGTCAATTGCCGCCCCTCTCTGCAGCACCAAAAATGGCCTCATTACAGATGCCTCCTGGGGGTGATGGCTACTCCATCTGCCTCTGATACAGGCTGCTTTCTCCACCGGTGATGGTCAGTGGTATAACTAAATGTGACAGGGACCTGGTGTGGATATTAAATGGGGCCCTGTCAAGGCTCATACAGTAAACTTTTTCTGTCCTTTAACTAAATTGGATGCAGTTAGACAACTAAAGACTCAACCAGCAAAGGTAAATGGTTCTGCCTTTCTCTAAATGATGCCAAATGAGCACAAATATTATAAATAAGGTGGAGGAGCCCCTCTGACTATTTGGCTCTGGTGCGGTTGCACCTCCTATAGTTATGCTCCTAGCAATGATATACCATATAAATCAGGCCCAGCATGGTTGTAGCTCGGATATACACCAGACAATTGCTTTATACTGTGTAAACACAAAACAATGCTTCCTTATTCTTTGTAAGTTGAATAACAGATTCCTCTATCAGCGTTCCATATTTCTCATTAGACAAAACACGGCTGGTTGGTGAAGAGTCCGGGCATTCGATTATATCATCTAGCGATAGTGCTTATCTTAGGCTCATTCGTCAATTACTGAGCAGCAGAAACAAGGCCCTGGCATACATTACCTTGTTATATTCATAGGCAGCCTTCAGAAACAATAAAGCACCCCCAGCACAATCACAAAGCCCCAGGCCTGCTAGTACATGCCTTGTCCTTCTTTTATTCACGCATCTTGGAAGAGATAAAAGAGAAAGGAAACAAAAAGGCCATCAATGAACAAAAAGAGAAAAAAAAAGGACAGCAAATATCAAAGAAAACGATATTAAAATCTGCTTCAGCCTCGAAAATCTATAGTTGTGCTTTGAAAAATATTGCAGGGAGGACGCGCAGCCTAAGTGAGATTCGGTGTAATATAAAATGATAGAGTCATTAATCCTGCACCATTAATGACACCCAGCCCCCTCCGCTATTATTGATATCGGTTCCATTGTCTCTGACTTTCAGTTCATCAGTATGCAAACAGAGTGTCACTATGATGGGTGGTGACTTGGTTGGATGCACTTTCTACATTTCTGGCAAATGAGTATAATTATTTTCAGAGCTGCGGGCAACTCATGCATGTTTTATCCCCCATCTGGACCTGCACGATACACAATAGTGCTAAAGCATGATATCCCTTTTTGGATGCCGGCAGACCATCCTGCACCCAGTGCTGATGACATGGCGGTCTATCCTCTAGCACTTTTTCCATGTGCCACAGCTTGACAACGCATTTATTTTCCAAAAGTGCAAGAACGGAGGGAAAAAAAAAACCTTCAAATATTCAAACCTTCTGTTCATGCATGTGTGGCTTCTATTCCTTCTATTAGCATAATGCAGTCATGGAAATACGGACAAATTATGGCGCAATTGTGCAAAGAGAATGTTAGCATCGCTACAGCTGGGAAACAAAGAGAAGTGTCCATTCTGCATTTATACAACATTGTCATTCATCTCACATGTAAGGTCATTAGAGGAGATATAATCATAATAATCATAATAAAAATAAAACATTTCAAAAAAAATTCAATTGTATACCTTTATGGCCGATCTTTTTGAACATCTGTGATGATCAATCAACTTTAAACCTTTCAGAAAATTCAGAAATATTATTTTGTTGATAACCTTAAAGAATAATTTCTCAAAACCTCTAATCAAAATAAAAGGGGTTTTAAAAGGGAAGGAAATATCTATACAAGGTTTTGATTTAAAAAAAAAAAATTAAAAAAAGCAGCATTCTAGACTTTTTAGCTAACTTAATACTGACTGAAAAAAGGGATTACAAAAAATGAAATCCTTTTGCAATTGTGAGTGCAAAGAAAACAACAAAAGTACACATGGAGGCTGATTCACTACTAGCGCCAGGTATTGCCAGATGAGCGTCTGTATAGCGCTTACAACGACCACTAGTAGACGCTGTAAGCGGGTATTGGGAGCTGTAACTGAGCATCTCGGTCGCTGTAGTAACCTGTCCGGCATTGATGAATGTGATGGGTGTTGGGCGCTGTAACAACAGTATAGCTCTGCAGCGAGCGAGATGTAGCGGAAGCTCAGTGCGTCTGGCACTCCGCGCTCCACACCATATACGAGAAAAAGCTACATACACACAGCGTTGGCGCTCTAAAGCTGGGCGCTGTAGCATAGAGCACCAGACGCTGTGTGATCAAAGTCTGTTTTGAACACATATCCACCAGTAACAAAGCGAAAACACATGGAACAACATTGGTTTTGTGACATTAACACTTTAGTGCTAGACATGTACATACAATTATGCATAAAAATATTTTTTAAAAATGCTTAAATGTGTTTGTTTGCAGCCAGGAGAGGGGAAACCCCATTTGCCGGTGCCCCCTGCACTGTAACATAAATCTTATCTTTTAAATCGTTGTGGAATCGAGCTCTGGGATTGGGCACTGTAGTCACATGCTTTCACCTCAGTCTTTTAGACTCTAGGGCTGGGTTTTGACTCTAGGGCTGGATTAAACTCTAGGGCTAGCTTTGCTATTTCTCAATTTTTCCAATAAATTGTTCCATTCCAACATTTTCTGAAAAAACCCAAAGCAATCTATCAACTTCAATAGTGGCCTACCAACTGCCACATGCAAAGAAGCCTTTAACTGCCATCTTAAAATGGACCCACACAAATTTCCTACCCAATGGGTGTGGGTCCGCAATGTGACAGGCTCAGGGGGACACCCAGATTGCTGGAGCCCCCCGCGCATCGACCTCTGCAACCCCCTCCCCCACAATCCTAACTTTTATCTCAATCCTTGGACTAAATGCAGCCGGTGGTCATGTTGTTTTGTGAGCTGGTAGTGGTGGACAGAGCTATTATGGCATTCAGAAGTATTGAATACAGGATACTGGGGACTATCCAGCCAGAGGGCTTGTAAACCTGCTTATCACTACTAATAACTACATAGAAATGTATCAGGGACCAATACAAATACCCAGAACTGCAACTATAATTTACTCCACAGTATCACAAAGGGCCTTATTTAAAGAAGATCAAAACCCACATTTTTAACTAGTGTTCCCCGTATTGCTCCCCCCATGAGGAGTACCTTTTGGCAATTTTCAGTACTCTGCTTTACTCTGCTCCCCGCTAATTGTTTTAGCTGTAAAGCTCCGCCTCCTCCATTCATTGTCACTATAGTGCATGGCAATGATGTCATTGCCACACCTATGTAATGACTGATAGTCTTCAATGTTACAAAAAGGGACAACAAAAACAGTGTTCTAGGACGATTCTGTAGGCGAAAATATCTATTTCTTGGTCTACATCCTAAGAAGGGAGTATTGCTGTTAGGCGCCGGACACCCTTCTCTCTTAAGCCAGATAATCCCCAATCTCCACCGCCTCTTCTGCCTTTAGACAAGTCCCCGCTCTCCAGACTCGGTTACCCCCAGGACTTAGTTGGCGCAAAGATTACTGGCTTAAGGTGGAGACGGGTGAACAGCGGGGTATCCCAAATATGGATGCCGGAATGTAAATGGGATTACAAACGGAGAGTCAATCAGAGAGGTCCAGAAACAAGCCGAGGTCAAGCCGGGTGGTCACAGAGAGCGGTATCCAAGGGGTCAAGCGAAGAATAGTCAAAACGAGCCGAGGTCAAACCAGGTGAGCACCAAAACGCGGTAACAGAGGGATCAGGCACAAGCGGAGTCAGGACAGGCGAAGGTCAGGACGGGCAGCAGACAAGGATGGTCAGAGACGAAGCCGAGTTGAACACAATAAACGCAGACTAGAACGCACACCCTATTAACCAGAGGCTATAACGGGCACTGGACAATGGGGCAGCATGGTAATAAAGGGAAGACTGGCCAATGGGAAGGGGAAAAAGGAAAGGAGAGGGAAGTGTGCTGATTGGTGCGACTGTAACTACCCAATGGGAGCGGTCCCAGGAACTGGACCTGCCCAGGCCAGACGGGCTATCCAGACCCTGGGCCCGTCTCCCATCAGGACAGCAGAGCAATTAATTTAACACTCGCCCCCGGCGGATGCGCTGGGAGCAGCGCCGCCTGGGGGCATATACCGAGCGTGCTCGCGCGCGTGCGCGAGCACGTGAATGGCCGGGCACGCTCCCGGCCGGGAGAAGCGCAGCCGCGCCGGCAGAGGACACCACGGGGCCGCCTGCCCCTGCCGCACGGCCCGCAGCGAGGCCGCCGCACCCCGCCGCCGCCACGCCGGCCCCAGAGCGGCGCAGAGGACCAGCAGCAGGACGGGGCCGTGACGCGCCGCGGGACCGGGGCCGGGAGGCAGGTAAGATCCTTACAGTTGCCAGGGGCTTTGGCCAAATTTATTTTACAAGCTTGGTGGGTTTTAATCCACGGTAAATCCAAGTCAGACCCCCGCCTGGTCTAGCCGCCAGCCTCTGTATTTAACAATGAAAAAATTAATAGTGCCTCTGATAGCGCCATATAGCGCCCCGAGTGCTGGTGCTTTGTTCCCTGCAGTGCCACGTCACATGGTCCCTGGCCTGTTTGGACTGTTTGTTGCAATCATTTGCATTTTCTACACTTTTATTTAGCATTACAAACTTGCGTTTTTTGGCCTGTGTGTCATGTCATCCTAGTGTCCCCAGTGTCATTCGCTGTGATTGTGCGTTGTCACTGTGCTCCATCCTTGTAAAATGCAATTTGGGGTTTTCACCGGGCGCTGTATGCCTGAAATAACGTAAATTTGAGTACCAGTGCGGGCGCTGTGTTTTTTTTAAAATGCCCCTATTTTCCAGCAATTACCTCCGGCGCTACCTGTCACTAGCCCCATACAAAAAATAAGGCAGCATCAATCACATAGCCATTATAGCCTCAGAACTACAGAGTGCCAGCAGCCTGTGGCCGGCATTGTGGTTGAGGTGCCGAGATCGTCTCTCTGGAAACAGTCAAGTGGCCCTAGATGGGGCTAATTCTAAATTGTGCTCTAAGACTCGGTTCACCACTATCCGCTTTCTCTGTGTTGCACAACAGTTATAATGTAAGGAAAACACTGACCATTTGTTTCGTATACCGTAGCATAGGTGAATCGTACTCTATGGCAACGCAAGCGCATCACAAGTATAAAGCACTTTACCTGCATTGTGCTAACATTGCATTATGAAAGCAGGGGGACTTTTATCATTTACATATAGTGCAAAAATGTTTTTTTTTAACACAACACAAACATTTGGGGTCATGCTAAAGATCTAGTGAAGCAAGTTTACCTTTGAGTGTGCTTTCAACTGTGAACTAGAGTTTATATTTGAGTGAGCTTTTTTACTTGAGCACACAAAAAAAAATACTGTTCCAGTTTTCCCAAAACATTACCTACCCCTGTGATGGGGCATTTTCACCGGTGAGGTAATGTACATCATTTTCCAATGAGGTAAGGATGATTTTTGCAAAGTTTGGTAACAACATCCCCCTATAGGCTATGCAGTTGGAAAATTCTTTAGCATAGCCTATAGGCTGCTGTTTTTTCTAAACTTTACAAATAGTATCATTACACCATTAGAAAAATGCTGTACCTCGTTTGTAAGCGTGTCCTATCACAGGGGTAGGTGATTTATTGGGAAAACTTAGAACAAAATAGTTTTTACAGACATTTTTAGTGTGTTCAAGTTAAAGTGGCCCAAAACCAGGAATTTGACTATCCCAAATTTTGTTCCTCACCCCTGTATGAAATCCCCCAGACCACCCATAAAAACTCATCCTTCCCCGGTCCTATGGCACATGCGTGGGCGCGCAGCCAATCATTGTGCTCAGCTAGACTCAGGCCTTTCAGCTAAGAATCAGCCGAATGGAGCCAAGCGCCCCGGCAGTAACATCCCCACCAGCCTAGCCTCGAGCATTCTCAAATGCTTAGCATGGGTACGTGCCCATCTAAAAGTATAGGGCATTGGGGCCGCAGCCTGTGCTGTTGACCATTTAACTGGGAATTCGAGGGTTTCACACAGCGGGGCATCCCAAATCCCTGGGGAGAGGAAATCAGGTGACCCTAGTATCTTATAGACTTCTGAGCCACCCAAGATTGGTTATGGATTTAAAAAGCTCTCGCAGATATCAGCTTCAGTTCACACCTGAAAGCACACCCAATTTTCTTCATCAGATCTTTAGCATGACCATGACAGTTTAGCACATTCGCTAGTTCTCATATAAAATATTCAAATGTAATATAAAATATTATAATACATTATCACAGTACCAAAAGAAAATACAACTTTTTTTATTTTTATGTTTTTGGGTCAAATATCCCCCTTAATAACTTTTGACATGTATGGCTTTTATTTTCTTTGTGTATTTTAGCACAGAATATTTAGCACAACTGTTATTAAATTATACAACATATTATAAATTATAAAACTGTAATATCTGTCATAATCTTATTGGTGAAATGAAACTTAGGGCATGTTAATCATTTTTTATATATATACTTTTCTTTTTTTGCTGTCCTCATCACATTTATGTGATTTTTTTTTTAGCGCTTGGTACACAAAATAGCTGGAGGCATAACATTATTTGCACATCCACCATGGTGATACATGACATCCCTCTGTAATATTTTTCTCATCTAACCCATTTCAGCTCCTGCTTTCATTCTGCACCCATGCGTGCAGCCTAATCACACATCCCTATCGCCCATGCACTCCCTCTTTTCATATTGAATGGTGTGTACCATGCTACAGGGGCCTACCCAACATCAGACGCTCTTTATCAGCAGTTGTGCCAGCGTTGCCTTGGCAACCGTATAATAGATTTGCCCTTTTTCAATCCCAGAGGCCACGTTGAAGAGCAATGCAAAAATTTGCCACAGCCTGGAATACCTTTCAACTCATAGCTCATGTGTCAAGGAGTTAGTCAAGACGCAGACGGGAGTAAACATTTAGATGCAAAGGAAGCGTAATTTTGCTGCGCGGGTTTGTTTTCAATGACATTCAGAGCTAAGGATGCTTCCAGATGTCATATCAGCTCTGCTTTACTTGTCGTGAAGGCGGCTTCTAGGACGAGGATGGGCATCTTGCTAGGGATGCTGATGAATTTCCTGGCACAGCAGAAAAGAAAGAGGATGCATTTCAATTTTCCAAGGTGAATGGAAATGGGTCACAAAATCCAGCGCTGTTAGTCAGCTCTAGAGGATCCTTCGCTGCAATTATCTACTAGACTCCGTGACAAGACTCTTATGGAACAACGTTTAGGCATAAAAGCCTCTCCTAACACAAAAGTAAACACAATTGTTGCTGAACATCAGAACAGAGCTGTGCCTGAATTTATTGCCCTGAAGCCATTCAATAGGAAATTTCATTATGTGTTTATAACATAGCCCGGGACTTGAATTTCACAGAAAAAAAAAATCTTTTTTTTTCCATCAAGATGCCTCGAGACACATTCAAGCTGATTTGATTTTAAGTATTTATTTTTTGTGGTGGTTGCTGAAGAAAAAGGCATTCATTATCTAATCGGAATCTGAATCAGATTTATTTCGCCAGGTACATAAATTACGTACATACTAGGAATTGGTTGTGGCAGGGAGGCTAAGTACAACAGTTAGTGGAGTAAATAGTTAACATTAACAATTTCAACATAAGCACAAAAAATAATAGAGCAGAGGTTTCCAACCAGTGGTACTAGTACCACTGTTGGTACTTGATCTCCCCTCGGTTGCTACTCATGGCAACTGGGGGTAAAAGTGGTGGCACATGAAGCACTGCTGACAAGCTACTGCTCCAATAGGATGTGCAAGGTGGCCAAGTTGACAAGCTGCAAAGTGAATCATCTTGAAATGATTGCATTCCTGGTAGTGGAGCTTGCATTTTTGGGCCAGTCTGTATTAGTGGCGGTAGGAGTAGTACTTGAGTTAACTGCAAAATGGGAAGTGGTACTCCCTGGAAAAGGGGATTGCAGAAACTGGGTTAGCTATTGGAGGAAACCCTAGGAGCAACTGCTCATGCAGCCATTCCATTCCATGGTGCCACATGGAGGGAGGTCCCAATTCAAAGAACATAAGAGAAGGAACTGGGTGTCTGGTATAATGTGAAACTGAAATTTACGTTTCCACATCCCCAGGTCACCAGAAAACATTAATGCATAAATTAATTAATCTATACACAATGAGCTCCCAGCATGTGCTTCAAATGGGCCCCACCAAGAAAAGGCCGCACAAACCAAAGATAAAAAATCAATGTATCTTTTAATAAAGATATGACAAAGCCCCAACGAGCGCTGGTCCAAAACCGACTCTCCTTAGAAGGTAAATGTTTAACACTATGCCCAGATGAATGAATAGTTGAAAACTACATCACTACATCATTAACAAACTACATGTAAAAAATATAAATTATAGCCCTTGTTTGCTGGTCCTGGACTCCTATTTCATTATGGTGATATGAATTTAATTTACTTTCTATGCCCGTTCATTGGTATATAATTGTATGATTATATTGTATTGATTTATTTCTCATATTTGGTTTGTATTATATTTTATTTATATTATGAATTGCACAAGAAATTGTATATTGTATTGCATTGTTTGCACAATCCGTAGGGAAGCACTCTTTGGCACTTTGGTTAGTCAGTAGTTTTTAATTGAACAGGTAGCTTGGCATTGCACTTTCACCAAACCAGCAGTGGTTGGAAGTATTACAGTGGTGTGACCACAGTGTGGGTTTTAATTTAAATTTAATTTATTTATATTTTTTACATGTAGTTTGTTAATGATGTAGTGATGTAGTTTTCAACTATTCATTCATCTGGGCATAGTGTTACACATTTACCTTGTAAGGAGAGTCGGTTTTGGACCAGCGCTCGTTGGGGCTTTGTCATATATGTTTTTTAATTAGTCTTTGTGTGTGCGTTTTGTACATGTCTTTGTTCATTGTAGATTGGTACTTTTTTTAATATTAAAAGATTGATTTTTTATCTTTGCTTTGTGTGGCCTTTTCTTGGTGGGGCCCATTTGGAGCACATGCTGGGAGCTCATTGTGTATAGATTGTGTGATATTGACACATTTTGTGTCTGGTCCCCCCCCCAGGCCAGCACCCACCCAAGTATATGCGGCAGTGCGAAACTTGTAGTGTAATCATAAATTAATTAACCTATATTACATGAGCTAAGTGGCCATATGAAGCAGAAAAAATATTGCTATTCCATATGTTGCTGGGAAAAACTACCAAGATCACATCCCTGCCCACTTTAAACATGGAATCATATTGGGACAACAGCTGGTTCACCCAAAAGAGCAGGGCCGAATTAAGTATGGTGAAGGCCCTTGGTCACAAAATCTGGTGGAGGCCACAGATACAGTCTCTTTATTTCCAGTAAAATAATAGTCCAGCCAAGTAACTGATTGGTGGTGGTAGGCACCTGGTAGGCACCCACCTCCTTACTGGAATGTCAGATCGAGTCCCCAGTGCCACCCTTGTGCGGGTGCGTGCTGCTCCGGAACTACTGCTTTGCCATTCTGGGTGTGTGGGGGGGGGGTGTAGTTGCCCAGCTGGTCCAGCAGATAACAGTTCCCTGCATTGAGCTGCCAGCGGCTGTGCTTGGTGGCTTATGTGCAGTGAGCAGCCACTGATTGGCAGCTCTGCACGCACCCATCACTGTAGGGCAGCTGATGCTGGCTTCTTTGCTCTAGACTCTCTGTCCCGCCCTGTGGTGGCTTTGGCTGCAGGTTTGCAAAAACAAAAAAAGGCTCGCCCTGCTGCAGGAGGGCCCCACTGGCACCAATAGCTTTGTTGCTGGCCCCCGCAATCTCTCAGACCAAAGACTGAAAATCCTCCTGGACCAGACCATAACCCAAAGGTTGGTGGAGGCCCCCTTTGCAGGGCAAGTGGCGGAGGCCTTGGGGCATAATCCGGCCCTGCAAAAGAGCCAACACTGGAACACAAGAAGAGCAATATTGCGTAGACAATCAGATACTTGGTGGCTGACGGTGTAGTAAAGAAGAGCCATCTCTTCTTGCCAGGACTATGAAGGTTATGTATCTATAGCTGAAAAACACAGAACAATCACTTATTAACACTGAAATTTGCATCTTGAATCCAGAAGAAGCTTGTTTCAAAAGAGGTTTGAAAGAGGACATGTTTATAATATATTCTTTATTTAACAAAAGTCCTACAAGAATATATATGTATTGAAACATATTACAGCCTGGGCAAAAAGGACATTCATTAAGCTGATTGACTAAGGAAAATGGTTGCTAGTAATGCAAGAGTATCTGTTAAGTCATTGTGGTGAACAAAAAAATGCTTAGAAATTCTTATGGTGCTGACAGTTATGAGCAGTATTGGAAAAGTTAAAAGAGAAAGTTTGGGGAAGATCAGGTGTAAATTAATACGAATATATATATTTACCCTTCACACACCTGAACTCGTCGAACACCAGTTATGAAGAGTCAATTAATTCCCAATGTAGGTTCTTTAGAGACTTGACAACCCAAAGAGGAGACTGACGATGATAAAAGTTTTAAATTTGATTGAGCACACATACATATAATACAATTAAAATCTACACAAGGGCAGCTCATAAAAGTCATGAACACTTAATAATGGGTCAGCACAGAGGATGGCAAATCAAGGACTATATTAATAACATACAGGCACATAATCAACACAGAGTAGGTTAATATATAAGCACAGGGTACCACCTGATCCTATGTGGAGGAACACGGTTTAGATTATTATGTGTAACACTATTCATTTACCCGCAGTTACCAGACACAGCCTTTACTCAGAGTACCAGAAAATTATATGCAGAGGAACACAGTTAGTACATTATACAGAGCATCAGCCATATATGTATGGGGAAGAAAGAACAGGTTAAGGGCACAGCATAACCCCTCAAACCATTATCACTCTAATACAGACCCAAAATACTTACCTCTGAACAGTCCTGTCATCTGTACTGCCCTGGTCACCTCTGTCCCAGGGTTCCTCCTCCTGAGGCCCTTTCTCCTATCAGGCCCTCTTTCCCATTTCAGTTATACTGTTATATTCCTTTGATGTCCAGACTTGTCCTCGCAGTTTTGCTAGCCCGACACTTGTGAAAACCCGCTTTGCAGAGAAATCTTGGGATTTTCACAGACACTGAAACTGGTCTTGCCTAAAAACTATGCTGACTGTACTTTGCATTCCCAGATATTTCCCATAAAAGCCAATTGTTTACACAGGGACAACTATTTAGAGTAGATCCATATTTTTCGGACACTGATCAAGGATCCAATGATGCTCTTCATATTCCAGATTTCATTAATTTCCTGGGGCCGCATAGCAATGATGGGAGGATATGGGCTTCATTGTGTGTATACATGCTTTGGCAGGCCTTTATTGTAACTTCTAGGGGGGTGGTCACTATGATGAGGAAGGAAGTAGGCCAGGCTGACATTGTTGAGTATCAGTTTTTGGAAGTAAGACTTCACCCCATTCCAGAAACTCTGCCGGCCAGGGAAGAAGAGAATTTTCATACATATGTATGTGTTGCCAGTAATAAATTAAGGGGATATTTTCTCAAATATGATGAGGGATGCCTCCATACAACAGCGCTAGTACAATGCCTGGTATTCACTGTGACCAGTACAATCATTGGGGTGTGCCTCCTGCTGGCCACTCCCTCTGGCAATGCGGGCCTACCGGGGACGATGGAGGGCCCTGTGCTGTGGAATCATCAGATTGAGGTTATTATTAGGTGAATTTAGGGAGTTTAACACCAAATTGGGATGTCCCAGGGGAGGTCTTTCACCCAGCCCTGCTTTTTTAGGCTCTATGGTGAGGTAAAATGAGTTTACATCAAACTCTTTTACTCCAAGTGCATTTTTTGATTTGTAAAAAATAAGCAACAATATACCTCAGAGTTTTGGGGGTCTTTCAGTGAAAATTAAGGGCTTTTGGATAATTTTATTTCCTAGATCTGAGGAAGCCTTAAGAATTACTATACTATATATTCCCCGATATAGACTACAGACTGAAACTTTAAACAGTAGGTGGCACTGCAGCCTTCTTCTCAGGTAAACAACCTTGAGCAGAGAGCAGCTAGATTAAACAGGGTATTAAAGCACACCTTCAGTATCATTTAATGAAAAGCCCAAACCCTTCCCCAGTATCAAAAATTAATATATTTAACGCGTTTAATCACTTACTTATTATTCTTTCTCCCACTGGCCTGCAACTCTGTTAAGCACTCTAGGATAGGCCATCTTGGCTCAGTAACATCACATCCTGAGGAGGGGAGAGGGGTCAAAAATGCAGGGGGGCAGGTTATAGCTGTGCTTTGTACAGACAGAGCAGAGCTGGGGTCAGTAAAAGGACAGCAATCCCAGAATGCAAAATGGCACAATCAGAAGATACTTCCTGTTTGCAAGCAGCCTGAAGCTTCATGAGCCGCCATCTTGGATGTTTAAAGGGTGATAAAATGCAGTAGATGCAGGTAGGATGATTTTTTAATGTGGGCAATCTGTATGTACAGGGTGTGGGAAACATATAAGATAGACTTTTATTCAGAGTGAAGGTCCGGTTTAAGGCACATCTGAGGATGATAAAATATCTTATATACTTATATAAACGACTAGACCTTCAAAACCTTCAAAAATCTGGTTCTTATTCTTCCTTCATTGGAGCCACCCAAAATAGCCAGTATGGTTGGTTCCAGTTCGAGGTCTGGCCACCCAAATAGTAAAATTATTTAGGACCGAGAGGCCCTGTCCATGTTGCAGTGAGGAAGCCTACACTTGGAAATGTTATGTTGGATCAGCAACATCACCCAAAAGAGCTACATGCAACCATAATGGCCTGAACCTCCAGGACGGTCATATTAAAAGGAAGCCCAATTTGGAGGGTTAGAAGACTGATCAGGAAAATGGGCACCAGTTTATTTATCAAATAAGCAAAATGGTGTCTGCTCTCCTAGCCTCTCTCCCAGCATACCTAAGGCTCAGATATGTGAAATGTTTGTCTGACATGGGAGGAGACACACATTCTAACTCAATAGACAGGATTACAAATCTCATGGCAGGGAAGGGAGTAACTGAGGACATAAACTTGTGAAATTCTGCCAGGTACAGGTTCCCTATATCTAAGTCGTCAAGTGGTACATCTATATTTTAACATTAAAGTGACTGTCCATGCAAGGGGTTGATAGGACCTGCAGCCTCCTCACCCCCTGCTATGCAAGACCACACAAACTCTCCCTCTGATTTTGACAAAGAGAAACTAAAAGTAAAATATTTTAAGTGTATATCACAATCAAATAAAAGCTTATTTTTAAAAATGGTAAGAAGTTAAAGCGGTAATGTTAGTGGTTGGTAATCAGCACACCACAAAGTAAAAAGGAAAATGATAATCAGAGAGGGTGCTCATAAGATCCAGGGTGTCTCGCCACATTAACACCCCTGTATAGACTCATAAAAAAAGGGGTTTTTGATCAAAGGCACACCATACTACAAGGGTTACTTTGCAAATAAAAATTGTATCAAGTGAACATGTACATATATACAGATAACAAATAATGGAATGCAGGTGTACAACATAAATAGCAAAAATGATACAATGAGTGACTCTGTATAGGCGAAGGTCAGGGTGTCATCAGGAACGTTTGACCACCTCAGCAAAAAAGGAGATTATAGCATTAGCACTAACATGTATATTATCCAGAAAAAATGCTGTTATGTAAAGGTAACCACTTATTACCATATATCTATGAGGTGATACTGTCACGGTCCTGATGAAAGATATGCGATGCAGGCTGTCTGATCAGTCAAGAAAGATAACAAGTATATGGGAACAATATATATGTTACATGGAATAAAGTTTCTGGTCAGAGAAACTGCATAAAGCCCTGTATCATACCAGAATGAAACCTTCAGTGTAATACATCATGCAATACAAGGGTTAAATCATGACGCCAACATAAGCTCATTTAAGCAGTATATAGGAAAAGCATTACCAAGTGGCAGTACAATAGCATCTGATCGCAACTAACACCCCCAAGTTCCGGAGCCCACGGCCCCTTTCTCAAGGCTTGCGATACCCCTGTTACCTGCATGGTGCCTCTTATCCCGTCCCGCTTAAATGATCTTATGTTGGCGTCAGGATTTAACCCTTGTATTGCATGATGTATTACACTGAAGGTTACATTCTGGTATGATACAGGGCTTTATGCAGTTTCTCTGACCAGAAACTTTATTTCATGTAACATATATAAGCCTTGATGCCGAGCCTCCCCGTTCAGCTATCCCGTGCGTTTTCCCGTTGGTTTTGGGCTGTGATCGGGTCAGGAAAGGGTGCTACGTTGGTTTTTGTGTGCGTTTATGCGCTCAGGTGTGTGCTCAGCCGCCTTTCCGATTGACGGCTCGCAAGAGGCTGATTTCCGTGAAAACGGATGGGTCGTTCATTGGTCCGTTTTTTTCAGTGATGCAGAGCCTTGTTTTCCGATTGAAATCACCCTAATAAAACGTGGCCGCCGAGCCTTCACTTACGGGCAGTCTGACCAGCCGTATTGGAGCTCCGTGCTTTTTGGAAATTCCTCTGTGGGCGCACATCAAAGGCGCCAGCTACGTGGTCTGGTACTTATGAGCATGGCAGAAACCAGGCTGCACCGAACGCCTTTGGACATCGATTGCATGCATGACGTTGACCTATTCGAGCTCACCCACCTTAACCGTGTTTCTCTCCATGCCTTGTATAGCGAGCTGCGGCCATGGTTAGCCCCCACCACAAGCAAGGGGCATGCAATTGCAGGTATGACCAAACTGGTTGGCTGCCTGCAGTTTTTGGCGAATGGCTCGTTCCAGAGACTGGGTGCCTTCTCCGTGGGGATGTCCCAGTCTACGCTGAGCCGCAGCCTAACCAAGTTTTTGGATGGCATGGCTACCCTGGCACAGAATTATATTTTTTCCCCTCAAACAGGGGATGCCTGGAATGCGGTTAAGCTGGGCTTTTATAATATAGCTGACATGCCCAACGTCATTGGTGCAATCGATTGCACACATGTCTCATTGATCCCCCCTGCTGACCAGGAATATCTGTTCAGGTATGTGGTTTTGGTCTGCTTTTTTTTTGGTTTGTTTAAAATTGTTTAAGCTTCCATAAAAAGATTAAAAAACATTTTAAAAAGTTAACAAAATTTTTTTACAAAGTTTCAATACGTTTTAAAGTAAAAAAAAACAAAAAAACAAAAGTTGGTGTGTTGTCTTTCCTGGCACTGTACATTCTCACAACATCATCACACATTTACATGTCACAAAGGGTTAATATATGGGACAATAAAGAGAAAGAACAATAACAAAAAGAGATTAAGGTAAGCATTAAAGACAATGAAAAATAAACAAAAAATAATTTAATAGTAAATTTAGGTATGTGTCAAAGTGACAGTTTGTGGCATATGTACATTTACATGGGGGTTTAGAGATGTGCGCTTGCGTGGACCCAGATTGACAACAGGAAATCCATGGAGATGTAAGTATACTTGTCAAAAACAAGAAAATTGGTGTGAAAAATGACACGGAAGGCAAGCAGGTTAAAGTGGACCAACACTCACGGGTGATCGGCCCGGGAATCTATAAGATTCCCGGGCCGATCACCTCCCTCCCCGCGGGACATCCGAGATCGGGATGTCCCGCGGGGTGAAACCCCCCCAAACACCCCAAACTCCTTACCTTATCTTCGGTGGCGTCCGGCCGCCGCCGCCTCCCTCGTGCCCCTCTAGACGCGCACGCGCCTGCGCCGGCCGTCTGTGAATGGCCGGCGCGGGCACGCGCGCGTCAAGAGTGACGCGCGGGAGGCGGCGGCGGAGGAGCCGCTTGTCCGCGGCTTGTCCGTCGGCGCTGGGAGCGGGGAGAGGTGAGTTTTTCGGGGGGTTCGGGGGGGTTTCACACAGCGGGGCACCCCGATCGGGGGTGCCCCACCGAAGTGGACCAATACCCAGGATAGTCAAAATCCTGGGTGTTGGTCCACTTTAAAAAACAAAACAAAAAAGGAGGAAAAAACGGAACGCCTGTGTGAACGTAAACGGAAGCCACAAGGAAATTGCACGCTCCCGAGAGGGGCAAAAAATGCTTCCCGATTGAAGACAAATTAACGGATCAGTTAGGGAGCCATTCCGACGGAGGCTCTGCATCACATTGGAGCCACGATTCAAACGGGAGCCCCGGACAATCGGAAGGTTTTAAGGTCAGTTCAGGGGAGGCTCTGCATCAGGCCTATATTGTTCCCATATACTTGTTATCTTCCTTGACGGCTCAGATAGCCTGCATCACATACCTTTACATAGCAGCATTTTTTCTGGATAATATACATGTTAGCGCTGCTAATGCTATAATCTCCTTTTTTGCTGAGGTGGTCAAACGTTCCTGATGACACCCTGACCTTCGCCTATACAGAGTCACTCATTGTATCCTTTTTGCTATTTATGTAGTATACCTGCATTCCATTATTTGTATATCTGTATATATGTATATGTTCACTTGATACTTAATACTATTTTTATTTGCAAAGTAACCCTTGTAGTATGGTGTGCCTTTGATCAAAAAACCCTTTTTCAAGAAGTTAAAGCGGACCATCACTCTAAATAAGAGCCTATCATATGTTTCCCGCACCCTGTACATACAGATTGCTCACATAAAAAATCATCCTACCTGCATATACTGCATGTTATGAGCCTTTAAACATCCAAGATGGCGGCTCATGGAGCATCAGCCAGCCTGCAAACAGGAAGTACCTTTTGACTGTGTCGCTCTGCATTGGGATTGCTGTCTTTTCCCTGACCCCAGCCCTACTCTGTCTGTGCAAAGCACAGCTATAACCCCACCCCCTGTACCTTATTCGGCTCTCCTCTCCTCAGTATGTGATGCTTCTGAATCAAGATGGCGGTGCCCGTATCCTAGAGTCCTGAACAGAGCTGCAGCCCCGTGGGGGAAAGAATAATAAGTAAGTGACTAAAAACTTAAAATATATTAATTTTAGATGCTGAGGAATAGTTTTTATTAAGGGTTTGCCCATTTCATTAAATCATGCCGAAGGTCCGGTTTAAGACATTGACAGGTGTAGCCCTACACACGTGCCAATGCTTAAAATTGCCTACTCAATCCCTTTAAACCAGAACAATACCCATTTTTCAAAAAATGGAAGTTGTACCGGGCGCAGGGAGGCATCCCGATTGCACATTAACAGCCGCTAAAGTGAGAGATCTTACCTTTCTCCTCTTTTCCCTGGGGAAAGCCAGTGCTTGGGTGTTGACTGAAGACCACCCCTAGATGGCAATCTGTTAAACTGTGGGCTTGGTGCTCAACTCTAGTTCCAAACTAGTTTCAGCCACATTTTAAATAAACTTTTTATCAATCCATAATAAGGTATTCAGATAATTACGCTCTGCAATGTGTCCTTGAAGGCACTTATAATACAAAAGTATCTATGAATTTTCCAGATATTTTCTGCCAATAAACAATTAATGATATGACAAAATTTTCCATCAAAAGATTCAAAATGCCAACCTAGAATATTTCAAAAAGTGACGTTGGTATTTATTTGTCACAACTGCCCGGTGAAAAGAGTTTCCATGGTCACAACATTTCCAAGGTTGCTTTGAAGGTACTCGAAATGGATTTGTGAGGTCAAAACAACCATGACAATTAGCCCCGGCACTCTCTAGATATATTTTTATGATCTTTTGGTAAGCACAAGTTGAAATGTAATTTCTGACAAACGGCAATGAGCTTTGTGAAATTCAAGGTGCCGAGGATTTGTGCAGAGGTACTGAGACATGAAATTGAGCCGGAGACCTTGTAAAGATTCTTTTGTCTAGGCCGTATTCAGGAATCCCTCTTACAATTTTATATGAGATGATTACACTTCTCCAAGAATAGGACGATACACAATTCAGGATCGCCAGTGAAATTCCAGCTGCTGAAATATTAGAGGATTTAACTGTGTCTGACTGTCAATGTATTAAATAAGAAAAAATATACATAAACTTTGGGAACATCTTGGCAAATATTGGCAGTTTTCTGTGACATTAGTACAGTAAGTTCTGGATGAGAAATTATTTATTTTAAGGGGCTATACTCATCTCGCGGCTCCCCCCACTTCCCATCACCGTCCAGTGACAATTGACATACAGCTATTAATTAGAGATGAGCGAACTTTTGAAAAATTCGATTCGACTGATTCGCCGAATTTTCCGACAAAAATCGCTTCGACCCGAATAAATTCGCGACGAATCGCTATTAAAAACGGCTATTTCTGAGCCTCCTAGAGCCTCAATAGGGTTGTAAACCATTCTGCCTTGCTGTAACACGCACAGGATGCGTGCTGGGTTAGTTAAATAATACTTTGAAGAAATATCACATGCAGATCAGAGGCATCGCTAATAGAATCGCAGAGTGGCACAATTGAATTCAAGAGAGTTGAAGTGGCATCACTATAAGGGGCAGGAGCCCAAACATTGCTTTAAAGAGACACTGGAGTTGGCAGCAGCAGGAGCCCAAAAATTGGATGAATCACACCCTGGAGTTGGCAGCAGCAGCAGGAGCCCAAACATTACTTTAAAGAGACACTGGGGTTGGCTTCAGGAGCCCAAAAATTGGATGAATCACACCCTGGAGTTGCCAGCAGCAGGAGCCCAAATATTACTTTAAAGAGACACTGGGGTTGGCTTCAGGAGCCCAAAAATTGGATGAATCACACCCTGGAGTTGGCAGCAGCAGCAGCAGCAGGAGCCCAAATATACACTGGAGTTGGCTTCAGGAGCCCAAAAATTGGATGAATCACACCCTGGAGTTGGCAGAAGTTGGCAGCAGCAGCAGGAGCCCAAACATTACTTTAAAGAGACCCTGGGGTTGGCTTCAGGAGCCCAACAATTGGATGAATCACACCCTGGAGTTGGCAGCAGCAGCAGCAGGAGCCCAAATATACACTGGAGTTGGCTTCAGGAGCCCAAAAATTGGATGAATCACACCCTGGAGTTGGCAGCAGCAGGAGCCCAAATATTACTTTAAAGAGACACTGGGGTTGGCTTCAGGAGCCCAAAAATTGGATGAATCACACCCTGGAGTTGGCAGAAGTTGGCAGCAGCAGCAGCAGGAGCCCAAATATTACTTCAAAGAGACCCTGGGGTTGGCTTCAGGAGCCCAACAATTGGATGAATCACACCCTGGAGTTGGCAGCAGCAGCAGCAGGAGCCCAAATATACACTGGAGTTGGCTTCAGGAGCCCAAAAATTGGATGAATCACACCCTGGAGTTGGCAGCAGCAGCAGGAGCCCAAATATACACTGGAGTTGGCTTCAGGAGCCCAAAAATTGGATGAATCACACCCTGGAGTTGGCAGAAGTTGGCAGCAGCAGCAGCAGGAGCCCAAATATTACTTTAAAGAGACCCTGGGGTTGGCTTCAGGAGCCCAAAAATTGGATGAATCACACCCTGGAGTTGGCAGCAGCAGCAGGAGCCCAAATATACACTGGAGTTGGCTTCAGGAGCCCAAAAATTGGATGAATCACACCCTGGAGTTGGCAGAAGTTGGCAGCAGCAGCAGCAGGAGCCCAAATATTACTTTAAAGAGACCCTGGGGTTGGCTTCAGGAGCCCAAAAATTGGATGAATCACACCCTGGAGTTGGCAGCAGCAGCAGCAGGAGCCCAAGTATACACTGGAGTTGGCTTCAGGAGCCCAAAAATTGGATGAATCACACCCTGGAGTTGGCAGCAGCAGCAGCAGGAGCCCAAATATTACTTTAAAGAGACACTGGGGTTGGCTTCAGGAGCCCAAAAATTGGATGAAGCACACCCTGGAGTTGGCAGAAGTTGGCAGCAGCAGCAGGAGCCCAAATATTACTTTAAAGAGACCCTGGGGTTGGCTTCAGGAGCCCAAAAATTGGATGATTCACACCCTGGAGTTGGCAGCAGCAGCAGCAGGAGCCCAAATATACACTGGAGTTGGCTTCAGGAGCCCAAAAATTGGATGAATCACACCCTGGAGTTGGCAGAAATTGGCAGCAGCAGCAGCAGGAGCCCAAACATTACTTTAAAGAGACCCTGGGGTTGGCTTCAGGAGCCCAACAATTGGATGAATCACACCCTGGAGTTGGCAGGAGTTGACAGCAGCAGCAGCAGGAGCCCAAACATTACTTCAAAGAGACCCTGGGGTTGGCTTCAGGAGCCCAACAATTGGATGAATCACACCCTGGAGTTGGCAGCAGCAGCAGCAGGAGCCCAAATATACACTGGAGTTGGCTTCAGGAGCCCAAAAATTGGATGAATCACACCCTGGAGTTGGCAGAAGTTGGCAGCAGCAGCAGGAGCCCAAACATTACTTTAAAGAGACCCTGGGGTTGGCTTCAGGAGCCCAACAATTGGATGAATCACACCCTGGAGTTGGCAGCAGCAGGAGCCCAAATATACACTGGAGTTGGCTTCAGGAGCCCAAAAATTGGATGAATCACACCCTGGAGTTGGCAGCAGCAGGAGCCCAAATATTACTTTAAAGAGACCCTGGGGTTGGCTTCAGGAGCCCAAAAATTGGATGAATCACACCCTGGAGTTGGCAGCAGCAGCAGCAGCAGGAGCCCAAATATACACTGGAGTTGGCTTCAGGAGCCCAAAAATTGGATGAATCACACCCTGGAGTTGGCAGAAGTTGGCAGCAGCAGCAGCAGGAGCCCAAAAAATGGCCTAAAGACATAAATATGTTTTGCACCATTTGGAAAGTGTAAAACGTGGCACCATGCTGAATCTAGTCGCATGCATCAGGCATTGGTGGGTGGAAATCCTGGCTGATCCATCCCTGATTCATTTTGACAAAGGTGAGTCTCTCCACATTTTTAGTTGACAGACGAGTTCTCCTCGCCGTAACTATGGCCCCCGCCGCACTAAACACCCGCTCAGATGGCACGCTACTTGCCGGGCAGGACAGCTTTTCCAGGGCAAACTCTGCTAGTTGCGGCCACAAATCAAGTTTGGCTGCCCAGAAGTCCAGCGGATCCTCAAGGTGTGTTGGCATGGTCATGTCAAAGTATGACATGACCTGCTGGTTGAGGTCCTGCTCCAGGTCTTCCTGCTGCTCATGAGTAGCCTCACTATGCGGGTGTAGAAAGCTACTCATTAGCGACTGAAGACTGAGGCTGCTGCTGCTGATGGAGCTGCTGCTGCTGCTCCTGCCAACCCCCCCAGTGGCCATGGCAGTGGAAGGTGAGCGCAGAGGTCCCCTCGAGTCAGACCTGCGAGAGTATGGACCATGGCGCAGATAGGCATCGGCCAACTGCCTACGTAGAATGTCTTTGTAGTAGTTGAGTTTGTCCTCCCTCTCGGTGGGTTTAAAAAATGCCCCCATTTTGTGCCGGAAGCGAGGGTCCAATAAGGTGGACAGCCAGAAGTCATCCCGCCGACAGATGGAAACAATTCTGGGGTCACTACGCAAGCACGTGAGCATGCTTCGTGCCATTTGCGCAAGTGACTCGGATGGACTACCTGTCTCCATCTCCACTGCATACTGCCACGGTGTGCCCGGGTCCTCTGTCTCGCCTTGCTCAAAAACCTCTAGCTCCTCTGGCTGCTCCTGCTCCTCCTCTCCTGTCCGCTGACTAGATAAACCAGCCATTTCGCCAAGCCTAAACTGTGTTTCGCTGGGCAACTCCTCCTCCTCCTCTTCCTCCTCCTCCTCCAGTTCAGCTCCAACGGGGTTCATGTGGCCGTAAGATGTAAACGCCATGTCTCCAGTGCCCTGACCAGCCATGGTTTCCAACATGTGCTGTAGTACATGAAGCAGTGGAATCACGTTGTTCATCCCGTAATCCTGCCGACTGACAAATAAAGTGGCATCCTCAAAGGGCCTGAGCAAACGGCAGGTGTCACGTATGAGCTGCCACTGGTTGACATTGAAGTTACACAGGGGAGTCCCCCTATCTGCTTGGATCATCAGGAAATCCGTGATGGCTTTTCTCTGTTTATATAATCGGTCCAACATGTGAAGGGTGGAATTCCAACGGGTGGAAACATCGCAAATCAGACTATGTTGGGGGATACCATTCTGACGCTGTAGCTCAAGAAGGGTGTGTTTGGCGGTGTAGGAGTGGCTGAAGTGCATGCAAAGTTTCCTTGAAGTTGTTAGGATGTCTTGCAGATGGGGGGAACACTTCAGAAACCGCTTGACAACCAGATTGAAGACGTGAGCCATGCAGGGGGCATGGGTCAGGCTTCCTTGTCGCAGCGCAGACAAAATGTTCTTCCCATTGTCGGTAACCATGATTCCCATTTTAAGTTTTCTTGGAGTAAGCCATGTTTGGATTTCCTGATGAATACATTTAAGCAGTTCCTCCCCTGTGTGACTCCGTTCGCCAAGACAAACCATGTGAAGCACTGCGTGACACCCCCGTGCCCTGCACACATGGTAGACTGGAGGGGCACTGAGACTTGAGCCTACAGTGGAGGGTGAGGAGATGGCGGAGGATGAGGAGGCCAAGTCGCACGGTGTCACAGGCCCAACGGGCAGGGAGCGCGGAGGCCGAAGCGGCGTGACCTGTCCAAGTTGCTGCTGCTGCTGCAAAGGGACCACATTCACCCAGTGGGCCGTAAACGACATGTACTGTCCCTGACCGTAGTTACAGCTCCAGATGTCGGTGCTGCCATGCACTTTGCTACACACCGACAGGCTCAAGGACTGGCCCACCTTCTGTTCAACAAAAGTGTGCAGCGCTGGTACTGCCTTCTTGGCAAAGAAATGACGGCTTGGGACTCTCCACCTCGGCTCGGCACAAGCCATCAGTTCTCTGAAAGGTGCAGATTCCACCACCTGAAAAGGGAGCGACTGCAGCACCAGCAACTTGGACAGGAGCACATTCAGCTTCTGCGCCGTAGGATGAGTGGGCGCATACTGCTGTCTCTTGGACATGGCTTCGCTGATGGATTGCTGGCGGGATGCATGACTTGGAGGAGGAGCAGCAGGAGCGACAGAGGATGGGTATGACGCACAGCTGCCTTCGGCTGAGGTGCTGGAGCCTTGGCTGGCAGAAATTGGGAGCTCACTTGGTGAGGAAGCAGACTGGACCACCCCTTGGGAGCCTCGGTTCTCCCAGGTCGCTTTATGGTGACGCATCATATGTTGACGCAGGGCCGTGGTGCCAACATTTGGACCCTGGCCATGCTTCACCTTCTGCCTACATATCTTGCATGTGGCCATGTTACCCTCCTGCGGATGCTTCAGGAAAAACTGCCACACTGCCGAGTAGCTACTTTTCCCACCCCCTGGCCTCACTGATTCACTGCTGCTGTTGCCAACTCCAGGAACCCCTGCTCCACTACCTCCCGATAAGGTAGACTGCCGCACAGCAGGTGCTCTACCCCGGCCCCGGCCGGCTCCAGCCTTTGGAATTGTGCCCCCATGCTGACTGCTACCACCTTGCTGCCTCAGCTGCTGACTCCGGGGCAACCTGCGCCCCTCTTCTCCTGATGATGACGATGAAGCCCCTTCATCACCCGGCTCCCAAGTGCGATCGGCTTCATCGTCATCATCATCATCACCGAGTTGTGGCTGTACGTCACTGATGTTCGTGGATTCGTCAACAGTGTCTGGCGCAGGAGCTGGAACGCTCGCAGCACCCACGACACTGTCCACATCACTATTTGTCTGCCTAGCTAGAGAAGCCACCTCCATTTCTTGGCTGGGCAGTAGCTGCTGACTGTCTTCTATCTGATGGTCCTCCTCACTAAAGAGTGGAGCTGAACCCAAAGCATAGGATACGTCGCTGGGGGAGGGAACGGCGTAGGCCAGAGGCAATGGGAGGACAGGGACTGCTCTCGGGGCATGCCAACTCAGGGTTGTGTCAGAGGAACCTACCGACCCTAGACTGGGGGTCTCAGACGTAAGTTGTGATGATGTTGTTGATGAGCGCGTCAACCAATCTACCACGGCAGATGCGTTACTGGTGGAGACCCGATTAGGTCTCTCAGCGTGACTCCTGCTGCTACTGGCCCCCAGTCTGATGCGAGCTCTGCCTGCGGAATCTTGGCCTCTGCCACTCCTCTTTTCACTTCCAGGCACTTGTCTGCCCGACATAGTCTAACTGGCGTGGTAGTAGGTGATATTTAAAGAACCCCCGGGCAGCGGTGGGTCTATATGAAACAGAATATAATGCACACCAAAAGTGAGCAGTAACACTCAGCCTCCAACAGGCCTGCTTAGTGTAAATAAGAGAGCTGCTTAGTGTAAATAAAGAGGGGTATGCTATGTTACAGAATGGGATGCCCCAACAGAAGTGCACCTGGCAGGCAGCAGTAAGTCTATGCACAGCAAAAAGTGTCTTTATCAGGCCTAATTTCAATTATAATAAGTGCAAATGGTTATATGGTCTTAAACAGAGGCTGCTGTAGTCACAGAATGGGATGCTCCAAAAAAGAAGTGGACCTGGCAGGGTCCGGTAGTGCTATGCCCAGCAAAAGTGTCTTTATCAGGCCTAATTTCAATTATAATAAGTGCAAATGGTTATATGGTCTTAAACAGAGGCTGCTGTAGTCACAGAATGGGATGCCCCAAAAAAGAAGTGGACCTGGCAGGGTCCAGTAGTGCTATGCCCAGCAAAAGTGTCTTTATCAGGCCTAATTTCAATTATAATAAGTGCAAATGGTTATATGGTCTTAAACAGAGGCTGCTGTAGTCACAGAATGGGATGCCCCAAAAAAGAAGTGGACCTGGCAGGGTCCAGTAGTGCTATGCCCAGCAAAAGTGTCTTTATCAGGCCTAATTTCAATTATAATAAGTGCGAATGGTTATATGGTCTTAAACAGAGGCTGCTGTAGTCACAGAATGGGATGCCCTAAAAACCAGCAGTAAGTACACCTGGCAGGGTCCAGTAGTGCTATGCCCAGCAAAAGTGTCTTTATCAGGCCTAATTTCAATTATAATAAGTGTAAATGGTTATATGGTCTTAAACAGAGGCTGCTGTAGTCACAGAATGGGATGCCCTAAAAACCAGCAGTAAGTACACCTGGCAGGGTCCAGTAGTGCTATGCCCAGCAAAAGTGTCTTTATCAGGCCTAATTTCAATTATAATAAGTGCAAATGGTTATATGGTCTTAAACAGAGGCTGCTGTAGTCACAGAATGGGATGCCCTAAAAACCAGCAGTAAGTACACCTGGCAGGGTCCAGTAGTGCTATGCCCAGCAAAAGTGTCTTTATCAGGCCTAATTTCAATTATAATAAGTGCAAATGGTTATATGGTCTTAAACAGAGGCTGCTGTAGTCACAGAATGGGATGCCCTAAAAACCAGCAGTAAGTACACCTGGCAGGGACAAGTAGTGCTATGCCCAGCAAAAGTGTCTTTATCAGGCCTAATTTCAATTATAATAAGTGCAAATGGTTATATGGTCTTAAACAGAGGCTGCTGTAGTCACAGAATGGGATGCCCTAAAAACCATCAGTAAGTACACCTGGCAGGGTCCAGTAGTGCTATGCCCAGCAAAAGTGTCTTTATCAGGCCTAATTTCAATTATAATAAGTGCAAATGGTTATATGGTCTTAAACAGAGGCTGCTGTAGTCACAGAATGGGATGCCCTAAAAACCAGCAGTAAGTACACCTGGCAGGGACAAGTAGTGCTATGCCCAGCAAAAGTGTCTTTATCAGGCCTAATTTCAATTATAATAAGTGCAAATGGTTATATGGTCTTAAACAGAGGCTGCTGTAGTCACAGAATGGGATGCCCCAAAAAAGAAGTGGACCTGGCAGGGTCCAGAAGTGCTATGCCCAGCAAAAGTGTCTTTATCAGGCTAATTTCAATTATAATAAGTGCAAATGGTTATATGGTCTTAAACAGAGGCTGGTGAAGTCACAGAATGGGATGCCTTACAGCAGACTTAAGATCAGTTCAGTATAAATGCACAGTTAGTTAGTATAAGCAGCCTGAAAACGCTAACAAAGCCTGTCAGCCAGCTAGTAACACTCAGGCTGGATGAAAAAAAAAAAAAAATCTCCCTGTGACAGCCTCCGATTTTTCTACCTTTCCCTGTTTTTCGCTGACTTTCTGTCTGTCTCCTGTCTGTCTCCTGCCTGTCTCCAGCCTGTCCCTGTCTGTCCCTGCCTGTCTAACTGCCTCTCTCCCTCAGCTACACAGCGTTCTGTCTCTCACGAATGCAATAGAGAAATGAGGAAGGAAAAGCAAGATGGCCGGCCTTAAATAGCGCTGTGACGTCACCGGGCTTGCTGGCTGCTGATAGGCTGCATGTGACTGTCCCAGCATACACTGCCCCAGCTTACATGTCTGGACATGTCCCGTCCGCCATCTTAGAATGCCTGTAAATGTAAATGAATGGATGTTAAAGGAAAACTTCGAGCGATCGAATCGCGGGGAAATTCGGATTCGATCCGAATCGAATTTTTCCTGAAATTCGGATCGAATCCGGGTTCGTCCGGATCAATTCGCTCATCCCTACTATTAATGTCTGTACTCCTGGCAACAAACGCGAGTACACTCTTAAGTGAAAATGGTTAAATCGAACCTTCAGCATGATTTCATGAAAAGCCAAAACCCTTAAAAAAACTATTCCCCAGCATCTAAAATTAATATATTTTAAGTTTTTAGTCACTTACCTATTATTCTTCCCCCCCACTGGGCTGCAACTCTGTTCTTAGGATAGGAGAGCGGGATAAAGTACAGGGGTGGGGTTATAGCTGGACAGAACAGAGCGGGGATCAGGGAAAGGACAGCAATCCCAGAATGCAGAGCGCCAGTCTGAAGACACTTCCTGTTTGCAGGCTGCCTGATGCTCCATGAGCCACCATCTTGGATGTTCAAAGACTCATGTAGGTAGGATGATTTCTAATGTGAGCAATCTGTATGTACAGGGTGGGGGAAACATATAAGATATGCTCTTATTCAGAGTTATTGTCCACTTTAAAATGTGTCCAAATATCCATATTTTGTGTGGCCACCATTATTTTCCAGCATTTCCTTAATTCTCTTGGGCATGGAGAACCTCACTGTTTGCTACTGGAATACATTTCCACTCCTCCATGATGACATCACAGGGCTGGTGGATATTAGAGACGGGGCCGGATTTAGAGTGGTGGAGGCCCCTGGGCGCAGAATCTGCTGGAGGCCCCAGATACAGTATTTTTTTCCTTTTGCCTCCATTCGGCAGCATCCCTGCTCACCTATAGCTGGGAACACCAGCACCAGCCACTCACATACATGGCGTGAGTATAAAGGTATAGCGGGGACGCGGCCCATGCATCCATGCTTTGGATTGTGGCTAGTTTATGTGGCTATCCAAGGGGTTATAACACGTTGAGGCATGCCAAATCAAGATGTCCCAGGGTGAGGGAATAGGCTGGCCCTGGGGTCTATTAGACTCCAGGACAGGCAAAATGTGCCACTGTTCCACTTTAAGGACCAAATGCAGTCCTGGAGTCTCCAGGGCCACTTGATTCCTGCTCCAAAGTATCCCTGGATCCCCATTGCATGTGTGGCTGGGGGCGGCATCTCTTTTTTGGGCTATGCGCAGCCTTGCCCGCTGTAACTGGGTGGCTGCCATGGCTGCACACAGCCCAGGAATGCGGGGGGGGGGGTTTCGCCAAGTTCGGCTGGGCTTCCATTAATATGTAGCCAGAGAAGCTGATTGGAGGAGAGTTGTGCCAGCACTGAGGGAACGTGAGCAAGGTTTGTATTACTAATGATTGGCAGGTTTTACACAGTGGGGCATCCCAAATCGTGATGCCCAAACAAACCCCAGGAATTTGACTACCAGGTTTTGTTCCATGCCAGAATCGGGATGCTCTGCAGTGTGAAACCCCCCAGTTCGCCCACTGCAACTCACCTTTCCACGCTCCAAAGACACGTGTGTGGGCTCTTTTTCAATGATGGCCATTTGCCGTGACTACATCATTCAGCAAGCGGCTCCCATAGACTTGGATAGATCTGAATGGCTGAGGCGGGAGTGCGTTCATGACGCTGGTGATGCAGGGGATGTGGCTGCGTGCACTCTCCATTTAAAGGGGACCAAAATCCACGTTTTTAACTGGCATCCCTGCCCCCATGAGGAAGACCTTTTACCAATTTTCATTGCTCCTGCTTTACTCTAATCCCAAATAATGGCCCTTGTTTTAGCTGTAAAGCTCCGCCTCCTCCATTCATTGCCAATTTTGTGTGTGGTGATGATGTCATTGCTACACTAATGCAATGACTGATCCTCTGCCATCCTACAGAAAAAGACAGAAAAAATCTGTGTTCCAGGACGATTTAAAAAGTGAAAATATCCATTTGTGGTTCTACACCCTGAGAAGAGTGTATAAGCAGGGGCTTTGGCCAAATGTATTTCACAAGTTCAGTGGGTTTTGGTCTGCTTTAAACCAATGAGAGCAGTCTCCTGAATGACAAAGTCAGGCCGGCGGCTCTCATTGAACTAGAGCCCGTGCATGTGCCAAACTAGGGGGGTTTCACACTCGGGATACCCCAGAAAAAAATGCCAGGAGCTGACCCTGGAATCTTTTAAATTTAAGGCTGGCCGCTGGTGGACCAAAGTGGACCAAAACCTAGAATTTTGCCTATCCTGGGTATTGGTCCCTTCCCCCAAGGCACCCAGAATTGGCATGCCCCGCTATGGAAAACCCACCAGGTTGCCCAAACTGACGCACCTTTGCCCAGTCCAATCAGCCGCCACATCCCGCTACCCTCTGGCAGGGAGCATGCCTGCACCGGCCATTCACTATTGTCTGGCTGGGGCACATGTCCTGCTAAAGTGATAGCAGGGAGAAGGTAAGTATACCGGGTTTCACGGGCTGATGGCCATGAGATTTGGTCCACTTTAAGGTAAGTTAGGTAGCCTAGTGGGTGGGTGTAGTGAGTGGGCAGGTAGGTTGGCTGGTGGGTGGGTAGGCTGGTAGATGGGTTAGTGGGCAGGCACGTATATAGATTCCTGGGCCGAACGCCATGGGTTTTGGTCCACTTTAAAAAGTCAAAAGTGACTTAAAGTGGACCAAAACCTGGGATTTTGACTATCCCATATTTTGGTATTTTGCTCCCGGAGCACCCCAATTCGTTGCCTAGTAAAACTCCAGTTTTCCGCGGACCTACAAAGCATGCATGGGCTCTCGTCCAATCAGCAGGAAACTAAGGGGTAAGATGCAACTTGGAAATGTAGCATCTGTAGTATAAACTGTAATCTGAAGAATCCTGAGAATAAAGAAATCTTCAAATTTACTAGAACGGAAGTCTTTCCTGTATTCAACAAAACGGAGATCTACAAAAAATAAGTGCACCTCAAACCAAAACTATTCCAGCGTCAGACATGCAAGGTCCAAGAATCCTCCTCGCCAGGGCCGGATTATGAGGGGGGCTCAAGGAGGCCCCCACCAACCCTTGGGATATGGTCTGGTCCAGGAGGCTTTTCAGTCTTTGGTCTGATGGGCCACGGGGCCAGTAACAAAACTATCGGCAGCAGTGGAGGGCGTGTCTGGGCAAGCCTTTTTTTTTATTTTTGCAATCCAGCAGCCAAAGCCACCACAGGGCAGGATGGAGAGTCTAGAGCAGCAAAGCCGTTGTCAGCAACGCTACAGTGATGGGTGCTTGTAGAGCTGTCACTGCACATAAGCCACCAAGCACAGCTGCTGGCAGCTCAATGCAGGGAACTGTTTTCTGCTGGACCAACTGGGGGTGACTACACCCCCCCACCCAGAATGGCAAAGCAGGAGTTCCCAAGCAGCACACACCCGCACAAGGGTGGCACAAGGGACTCGATCTGACGTTCCAATAAGTAGGCGAGTGCCAGACAACCACCAATCAGTTACTTGGCTGGACTATTATTTTAAAGAGCCTCCACCAGATTTTGTGCCCAGGGGCCTCCACCACAATTAATCCGGCCCTGCCTCTCGCTCCTCACACCCCCCACTACTGGCCCATCAGAGGGGCCTCATAGAAACAAGAGAATCTGTGCCCTATGGCAGTATAATGATGTGCTATGAGTGCAGCAATTTATTATTGTTACTTATTCTGAATTGAGAAAGAGGAATTAGTGACTAGGGAAGTGTCTTAAAAAAAAGTTTAGTTACTTTGACTGATATACCATGACCTGACCAAGAAAGAGAACCTACATACCCACATTTGCAGATCAGATATGTCCTACTTGGTACTAATTACTGTCCTGCCAACTTTTATACAGTTCTGTTTTATTATGACTTAATAATACAAGATAAACAAACTCTCTCTCCCATTGCTCAGGAGAAGGGGCTGCGGGACAATGTCGATATCTACCATAAAACTAATAACATATCCAATAAAATGTCTTTAAATGATGAAAAAGATCTGTTTTCTTGTCAGCAACAACAATAAAAACACATATTGTTGGATGTATTATTAGACCATGCAGATTGGAAAGGCAGATATTTCCAACATATGTTCAATAAGGAAAAACAGCCTCTTCAAAGTGACAGCCTTGTCTCTCCGTAGGATTCTGTTTAAGACAAGCAGGTGGACCATCTGGCTCCCTGTGATCTCCATCACCCCACCAGCTAAAATTATTTTTTGTGTTTCACTTGTAAAAGTATTGGCACATACAAGGAATCTTATTGTACTTGCTATGTGTAGAGAATAAGCTACTCTGGCTATTGTAATATCTATATTTTGCTTGGAGACGCGTGGCTTTATTTGGAGCAAAATATTGTGTTCTATTGAGAGGAGGCTGATGAAGAATATAGACACGCCCTTTAAATATTAAGAAGTGTGGCTATTAGACAAACATTGGTCAGTAATGACTATGTGACGCATAAAAAGAGGCAAACATCTTCAGCGGAGTAGGTTCATTTGATGAGCTTCAGATGTGGAGCTAGGATGCCTCCATCATCATCAAATGTTATCCAGTATCAGGGGCAGACTGGCCAAAAGGAGCACAGTGTGATGCATTTCTATGAGGCCGACTGAGCCAGACATAATCCAGAGCACTCAGCCATCCTCACCCAGGGCCAATATTCACTCATTACATCCCTCCACTTCCTGCCTCCCAATTCTTTCCCCTATGCCAGCCCCGCTGTATCCCCCAGCCCATGTCCTACCATAACCTCAACATTATAATTGTTGGGGACCATACACACCCCTGCTGCAGTTTTTGTCCGTACAATACTAAAGCTTCATTACTAATGCTTTCAGAGTGGTTATATCCAGCCTGCCCATGATATGCCCCTGCAAGTCTATAGCCTCAGCTGACAAATGCACATGTTGACTGGCTGAGAAGCACACTGGGGGTATCAGCAGCCCATGGGCTGGTCATGGATAGTAAATTCCTGAGCTGGATTTTGGCCCCAGTCCACCCACACAACATTACCATATACTTTGACGTCCACTCAAGTACTGTAAGTTGAATCTAAACTTTTTTTTTATATTTAGGTAAACTTTAAAGGGTCTGTTCTTTTTCCTGCTGTTTTTTTACTCTCCCCTCTTCCCCTCTGCTGCTGGTCCATGGACCAGAGAGGGCTCAGAGCCCCACCCAGGGAAAAAAAGGTCTCTTTCCCTTCCACCTTCTGCCATCTTTAAAGCCTTCTCTCGTCCTCACCATCTCATGAGGCAGCCTTTTCAAAGGATGGCTTTTTAATCTCCAGTGAAGGAGAGGACTATAGGGAGACCGAGAAAAATTCCTGGTGGGCTGCACTATATTGGGTCAACAATTGGGTCAACTCCACATCCAATTCCTACCTCCCTAGTTTTTCGCTAACCCCATTGTACCACTTATACAAAATAGCGGGCACAGCTTTTAATATTGATAACAGTGTGCTGCCCAACCCGTCAAGCTACTAGAACATGAGCCAAACCAAATTGACAAGGGTCATAAGAAAGGGGCACAACTCCACAAATACCATAAAATAATATTTTATTAAATGTTACACTATAGCAAAAATAAAAACGCACATGCAACACAAAGACTGTTAAAATCAATTAATCCACTATTCCTGTGATGCTAAAATACTTAGCAATCCATATTATAGAAGACCACAAGGTATCAAAAAGTGCAAATAGAAATCAGTATAAAATAGCTCCACAAATAGCCCAAAAAAAAAAATATATATATATATTTTTATATATTTCTAATTACTCAAGTGAGTGTTCAATTACTCAACTTAGTGCAAAAAATACAAGTATACAAGTATAAAGAAGTAATCACTACAAATAATTAATCAAGACTATAAACCTGTGCAATCGATCAAATCTAAAGTGCAAATGCTAGATAAGAAGGCTATATTCACCAAGCAAAGCAGGGGATGAGACCCCCAATGTAAACCCAATACACAAAAGTGCTGTTAGTGCAGAGGGCTGTAAAAGGGAGCTGAGGTAGTAAGCAATCACTGGAAAGACAAAAGTAAAGATCATACTGTCCTTGTGGTCAAACGTGACTAATCATCAGGCAGTGGATTGAAGGCAGGAGACCCCACGCGTTCCGCCAATCCGCTACGGCTTCTCCAGGGATCTTGCATTTTTTGCACTAAGTTGAGTAATTGAACACTCACTTGAGTAATTAGAAAATTAGAAATATATATATATATATATATATATATATATATATATATATATTTTTTTTTTTTTTTTTTTTTTTTTTTTTTTGGCTATTTGTGAAGTTATTTTATATTGATTTCTATTTGTTAAAATCCTGGGCTGATTTTTGGTCCCAGTCTGTCTCTGCTCAAGGGGAAGTCCTTAGCAATCTAACCAGTCATGGTTACCACTGGAGGAGAAAAAGAGAAAATCTGCCTTGTCAAACCTTAACCATGTTCCCTCCCCAAAAAACCCAGGCCAAAAGACTTGATATGAATACATTCATAGTGACACAACACTGAGACACAACCACCTGCTGCATTTATGGGCACAATGTCCTTTCTGCTAAATCACACATCAGTGGCAAATCCTCCAAGTTTCTTCTTTGTCAGGCTAGTATTGCAAATGCGACTGTTGGCTGTGTCACTGGTGTTTGTCCAATAGAATAAATATTCATCATGTTCTTGGCCAAGCACCCCGATGCCACATAATTTGTCTGGCTGCCTTGGCAAAAATGAAAATTTCCCACCAATTGTTGTCCAGTGGGGGGATCTATATCTATGCAGCATTGTTATTATCCTGGCCGGTACAGTTATCAAAGTCTGGTCTAGTCTTGTGCTGATGATGGGCAAAAAGCATGAATAATTCTTGGTCTATTTGTGCCAGGTAAATAGAAACATGATGGCAGAAGTAGATCCCAGACATACCTCTGGATATCCTATCCTGCTGGATATTTGTTCCTAAGCATCTACTTACACTTTCTGTAAAATAACATTTTGGAATGTTGCTCTAGATCTTCCTTCTGACCTTACCTCCTCTAGGGGTCTCATGGACCCCTTACCAGTTCACAAGGGGTTAAATGTAAAAAATAATGGCACTGACACAAAGAGAAAAAAATGACATTTATTTATTTATTTTTTTACTCTACTCACTTCCGATCCTGCGTCCCTCGCCGATGTCCCGCGCCGCTGACAGATGCCGGCAGTGATCGGAGCCTCCTCGCCTCTCACCCGCCCTGCTCCGATCACCACCGGCATTTGACAACAAGGTGCGGGTGAGGGTATATGAGAACTAAGCAAGAAGGGGTGGATCGCACCAGTCAATAGATAAATGGTATAAAGGTGTGCTCACTAAACTTGGTACTAGAATACCACAGAGGGGAAAAAAGTTACTGTATAGGGTCCCCACACACCCCAAAAATAGTACCAAGACAGATGTTTAAAGAATTAGGGCACTACCCTCATAATAATGTATAAAAATATATATAATTTTATTGTAATATACACATAATCAAAGACGATTAACAACAAACATATTAAAAAACATAAAGGACAATCATATAAAAACACACACTAGGGGGCGCCAAATTATCACATAGGTCTCATAGTAAATGGTTCCAATAACAGACCCAAATAGGCTGGAATACTATCAATAAGTGCAATATCCAAAAATCATTTCACATCATTTGTGTAAAAAAGGTCTATATACATGTGCAAATAATCCTGACAATAAAAAACAACAAAGTGCCTGTGCAATATAAACTGTGCAAGACAATGACTCTAATTCCTTCTATTGAATCCCCAAATAAGAACCAGCCAGGGCAGATGGAAAAGTCATGGAACAATAAAAATAGCATAAACAGGTGTACCAAATGGACCTACCCCCTATACGAACCCGCCAACGCGTGTCACAGCGGCCACACGCTGCTTCCTCAGGGCGATATTATGCCAAGGGGTCATGTATGGTTCCCTATATACATCCTACCTGTAATTGGGCCAGGTTAGTGCCCAATAGCTGGCCAGAAACTAATTGCATCCACCCGTCACTCTCCACCCCTCCACAATTAAGCAAATAGGGAGGTAACATCTAAGGCAGGTGTTGTCTATGTTCAAAACGGGGATGAACAGCCCAATATGATGTTTAAACAGGTCCGTTGTGAGAGCGACGCACTCCGGCCGGAAGTGCGTCATCACAGGGCCTGCGTTCCAAGGTTGCCATGTGAACGCCCCCCAGCCGGAAGTGCGTCACATGGCAACCAGGCGGTATCGCCTATAACCCTAAAATACTTATGCCTGTCACAATCAGATGTATTCCCCCAGTGATATAAAGCAGAGGGGGAGAGGAAAGGGGGCGGATGCAAAACGGCCAGTACGCACAAAAGTGGACTCATGTCTGTACAGTAAAAAACATCTCATATATGCAAGTATGAACATAGCCATCGCATAATCCATATCAGACGCATGCGCAATAGCGCCCGTATCGCCGCCCGCCCCACACAAAATGTATGGAGCCGCGTGCGGCGACGTAATCGTAAGGCGCCAGCGCGCAGGCGCCAGAGTAAGCACTGACATGCGTCACATAATCAGGTCCCTCCCCCGGGCGTCCCGCGCACGCGCAGCAGCGCGCGCCGCCCAACGCCGACACACACTGTGACCACTAGAAGGGCCCATGTGCGCACGCGCGGCCAGCCGGTGCCAGTGCGCAGGCGCGGGACACCCGGGACGGATGCCTTTACAGGGAACCCAAGAGACATGGTTCGAATAGCACAAAACATATAAACATGAACAATTGAATATACAATATATACAGAGATTAAATAGTATTTAATATTACTATAAATAAATGCCATATATTTCATCATATCTATGAACATCACATTGCCATCTTATTACATCTTTTAACATCTTTTAAAGATAAGCCACCCTCCTACAGTAGCATGTGAACTCCATCATATATACATATATACATTCCCCAAGCCAGGCATCTGCATATTCTGCTATATTATGCTCGGTCACAAAGGGGGGGGGGGGGGAGGGGGGGGAGGGGGGGAATAGGGAAACCAGTGAGAAGAGAAAAGCCACAAAAGGAAAAAAGAGAGACAAGATGGTACTAAGGAGAAGGAGCTAACTTTCTTCGCGAACACAACCGAAAAGAAGAGGATTATACATGAATGACCAATCATTTCCATCGATCTTCACGGTAATGGTGGTCCAAGTATACTTCCTCCATCAAGATTTCAGCATCCCGGGGCTAGGGGGTGTGGCCAATATTGTGTTCCATCTGAACAGTTTCTGCGGGCCCGTAGAAACTGGCCGATAGGTATTCCATTCTTAAGAGATGTAGTATGAAAGCTCTTATAATGGAGTAGAGCATTGGTTGATGTTTCCTTACGATATAAATCCGTCTCTACCTTACCATCCTCCGAGATGTTAATATATAAGTCGAGGAATGTCACCTGACTTTTTGAGGATTGAAGTAATTGTGTTATAGGGTCTGGCACGGGCAGCTGTTCCTGCAGTAGAGAGTTTAAATCATCCAGGGCGGTCTGCTCTTCAGGAGTCAAATCGATATCACCATGTGAGGGGGCGTCAAATTGTTTCTTCAATAATAGTTTTCTCTGTTCAGGAGTAAGTTCTTGATCTGTAAGATTAATGATGTTTAACGTTTGATTATGGTCCTCTATTGCATTGCAATCGAGATCGGTAGTCTCCATAGGGTTTAGGGGGTGGGTTCCAACCTGGAACGTTTTTGGGCCACTGGGCGTGGTTGCCGCTGATTCCAGCGTCCCGCCAGGCCCCTTGGTTCCATGTCTCTTCCTCCCCCCCCGGCGTGTCCTCTTATTTGGCCTACATCTAAAAAATGCTGTGTTATATTACTAATTTCAGAATTACGGCTAGATACTGAGGATCTCCTACTTGAGGGTCGGCTTTCTCTATTTGGACGCCTACGTCCATTACCCTTATGCCCCCATCTATAAATCCTTCCCATATCTGCATCCATTTTGTCTCTATTCAATTTAGACATTTTGGTGTTAATAATGTCCTCCTCTAGCTTTTTAAGATCTTCATCCAAAATCCCCTGTAATTTATCTATTTCAGCCACTGGAATATCACCAGGTATATTATCATATAGACTATTTAATAGATTTGTAGTCTCCAAAAGATTTTTCTTATCTAGCTGGATTAACTCATCAATAAGATTGAAAGAGCATTGGTTCAAGTGGGTTTCCCATCTTGCCCGTGCCTCCTCCCGCTCCTCCCACAAAAGGCGGGGCTAGGGGCGGCGGCCATCGCTGCCATTAGAGGAGGTGAGGACCCGGAAGAGGGTCCTCACTTGAAGCTGGCGGAGGGATCGGGCGAGGAGGTGAGTGAATGTAATTGTTTTTTTTTTCTTTTACAGACGACTGTTGGTGGCGGAAACGGGGGGGGGGGGGGGTCCAGGCCTCCTCCTGAAGACGGAAGACGCCGGGGGATGGATTGGATGCCCCTCGGAGGAAGAGGAGACCCCCAGCTTAACACACATACCAGAAGTAAGTGTTTATTTTTTTCTGTTTTTTTAACTAGCAGGGGGAAATGCCAGGCACGTAGTTTCTAGAAGGTAGGAGAAGCAACCACATAGAAACTGCGTGCTTGGCATTTAAAGGGTTAAAGGGTGTTGGTCCTGCAGACAGCGAATAAGAACAAGATGGGGGGTATCCCAAATGCTGTAACCCGCCAACAAACCCCCCCCCCGAACACCTGATATCCTTACCTTCACCTCGAGCCAGTGGCGGAAAGGAGGCCCTTGATTGGCCGCCAGGCAGTCACATGAGCCATGGTGGCGTCCTCGACGCTGGCCACCAGAACTCCCTGCCCACATGTGCGCCGGCCGCCAATTGCGGGGAAAAAAACGGTTTGTCCGGATTGAATTTTTTCTTAAACACTTGAATCTAATTCAATCCTTTCACATACTTTTAGCGGTCCTTCACTCTGAATAAGAGCCTATCTTATATGATTCCCACACCCTGTACATACAGATTGCTCACATTAAAAATCATCCTAGCTGCATCTAATGCATGTTATGAAACCTTTAAACATCCAAGATTGGAGATGGAGCATCAGGCAGCCTGGAAACAGGAAGTGTCTTCTGACTGTGTCCCTCTGCATTCTGGGATTGCTGTCCATTCCCTGACCTCAGCTCTGCTCTGTGTGTGCAAAGCACAGCTATAACCTGCCCCCCTGTACTTTATCCCACTCTCCTCTCCTCAGTTTGTGTGATGCTTCTGATCAAGATGGCGGCACCCTTATCTGAGTCCTGAACAGAGTTGCAGCCCAGAGGAGGAAAGAATAATAAGTAAGTGACTAAAAACTTAAAATATATTCATTTTAGAAGCTGGGTAATAGTTTTTTAAGGGTTTGGGCTTTTCATTAAATCATGCTGAAGGTCCAGTTTAAAGGTCTCAATCGTCTCTCCCTTCTTTCCTTCAGGCTTTAAATTCATTGTTTTCCACTTCTGAAATGGAATGTAAAATAAACATTTGTGTCACACGTGTGCCCTCAAACCTGGGATTTACTTTCCAAATTCTTAAATTCCTAAGTGTTGCTCAAGTGGGACTGATTTTCCTGGTCTTGAGTACAGCTGTTGCCTACAAATCCCAGAATACTTTCACTTTCAAGTGTGAGCTCCCCTCCTCCCACAAAGCAGAGCATAAAATATCAGGCAGCAGTAATGAGAGACATCCCTCTTCAGGTGCCAGTAACCCTTTAGCTACTGGAACACCAGATTGTGACCCTCTCATCTGAAGAGGCTAAATTAGAGCAGAAGGAGTTAAACCTGTGAGCTCAGGAATGTGGAGCATCATCTCATGGCCTCAGCCAATCAGACAATAATTAAGCCAGATTCAGGAATCTTGTGCCAGGATGGCCGCAGGTTTGATTCCCATCCGGGGCATGATTGAAGTGCTCTTGTGCAAGGCAACTAACACCCCAACTTTTTTCATTCACTCACTGCCCCCTATTGTGTTCACTTGTGCAGTACACTTGTGTTTGTTCTCACTGCTCAGATGAAGGACACATTCCCATGTTTGTGCAAGCACACAATGGGCAAATAAACATATATTACTATTCTTATAATTATATATAGATATGGTGAGTATATGCTTTTTACTTATTTTTTTTTTATTATTTTAAAATGATCGTTCTAGAAGTTTTTACATTCTCCATTATCTCCTGGAATAAATAGCATTTTTGATACTTTATCTTGTGTGCGCTAGAAGGCAAATAGCAGTTTTCCCTCCCAGTGATGTAAGGCTCCTATATGAATAAGACATGAGCAGGGAGTGCTGGGCGGCCTTCCTTACGGAACACAAAGCTTTCATGTAAAATACAAGGGAGCCAATTTTAACTGGCAGCAATAATAATATAAATGAAGTCTTCTTTTATCATCATTATTTTACAAAGAAAACTATTCACAAACTATTCACAAAAGCCCACTGAACAACAATACACAACATCAAAAGAAAAAGCGTTCAACAATGGAGCCAGAATTCACCATCAGGATCTAAAGCTGCCGCGTCTTCCACGACCGTACAACAGTTAACATTTGAGCACAGAACTTCTGCTGTCCCCCCGAGACCGAAAAACAATGTTTTCAGGAAGAATGTTTTTTTTTTCTTCTACTTGGCGAGATGTCATGTTTCATTACCAGATTTATATGTATACATGTGCTGCGAGACAACAGCTGAACATTTAAATGAGATCAGAGTAACCTTTTTAGATGCAGATTTTTACATTACTAAAAGTCTCCTGAATAGATGAGCGGCTTAGTTATTGCCTTCCCGTATCTCGTTTTATCTCATTCCTGGCTGTACTACACGCGGAGGAGAGGGGAATAGACACCTGAGGCACTGCCGCCCTTCCAACTCCTATTCTGGGAGAAATAAGCAAAACAACAAACTAAAGTGATGGTGCTCTTTCCCATCAAAAAAACGATTACCATAGAGTTCTGCCAGGTGCTTCTCCTGCAAGGGTTCATTTACTAAGGGAGCAATGTAGCATCAATATGTGCATGACTCTAAGAGGTTGGTCAAACACAGGTAACCCCATTAGAAGAAGCAGATGGACCTTCAAGCACTGGAATTCATTATGTATACAGCCTTGATAAGAATAGTAAACATCCTGATTTTTTTCAGAATAGAATATTTATAAACCTGATATCAGTTGTGGGCTCAAATTCAGGAAAGTGCTGGAGAGAAGGTAAGAAAGGCATTTGCTGAGCCTGTTATACACTGAATACAGATTGGACCCAGACCCAGACTGGCCCATGTGTAACCTTAGCTCATATCTCTTTGCAGTTGGACAAGCCCATTGCTAAAATAGAAAAAATGTCATGGTAAAGGGGGGGTAAACACTAATGAATGGTTAAAGTGGTTAAAGCCCTGGAATCTAATAGATACCCCGCGGTGTGAAACCCCGCAGATTGACGGTGATCGCCTACCTTTCCCTGGTCCAACGGCGCATGGTCAGGCTCTCATCCAATGGGAGCCATTTGACATGACTATAGCCCTGATTCAGAGCCTACTTGCATTTTTTGCAGTAAGCCAAACCGAGTTTTTGCTGTATTATTACAGGTGAAGCAGAGTTTTGGCATTCGTGTGCCTGTAATTTTACGAGTTTTGCCTGGGTTTGCGCATAATTCCCTGCGTTTGTAAAATCCTGGTTCCTGAGATCACTTCCACACAAAACTGAGCATTCACGATGAGGCTATGAATCAGGCTTTATGCCATTCATCTAACGGCTCTCATTGTTTTCAATGGGGAGGGCGCACTGCCACCTCCCTGGCAGCATGTGTGTGCTCCCCCCCTAGCCATTCAGATAGGCTGGGACAGAAGCGTGCATGTTGCTGGAGATGTACGCTCCTTATTGAAGTCAATGAGAGCCATTTGGCAAGGGATGTAAACACGTCAAACAGCTCTGATTGGCTGCATGCCCTCACACGCGCCATAGGAATGAGGAAGAGGTGAGTTGAACTGGGCATTTGAGGGGTTTCAGCAGGAACAGAACAAAGCCCGGGAAATTCAAATCCTGGGCTTTGTTACATTTTAAAATGGCTTGAATTGAACAGAGAAAGCCCAGGAGAAGATGAAGGAAGAGTACTGATATATTCAAGACTTGCTTTCACCCAGACACACAAGACGCACAATCAACACAATTATGCGTGCATGCAACTCAAGGAACGATTCCTGCTTAGCAGGGTCACCCCTGTGCCATGGCAATATCAACTCGTGTCAAGGTCTTCAAGTTGCAACATTTTTTTCCCACATTCCCATCTTCTTGCTCCTTGTTTGAAGCTGAAGAGAAGGCAAAGTAACCATTAGGTAAAGCTACCATGTATCTACAACCCCAGACATAGCGCTCTGCTCTGGGTGTGTATCTGCCACCTGCCTTGCTCTAGTATGGATCTTTTGTGCAGGCCACCCAAGCTCATCAGGACTCCAGGCAATCAAAGCAATGTTTGGAAATCTCCCAGAACATAAAGACATCCAGCTAAGCGGAGTGCTCCTTGGGCGATAAATAATTTATAAATCCTGCATTTGGTTGTTTTATTCCAGAAACAGACTGTAGGTACAAATATACATAACACTTTTTGGGGGAAGGCTGAAAGCTTATAATCCTCATGCCTTTTATGGTCATCTGAACTAACAGGCCAAAGGTAAGGAGTGGCTTTCATATATTTGACCATAGGAGCTTATTTTGGGTGAATTAAACTAAAATAATTTCATAAACAAAAACATAAAACAATGACGACAACCCTACTCGTCATGCTGATTTCAGCTGAGAACAACATAGTACGACTAACAATGCAATGAGATTCTAAACGCGAAGCTCATCCCATTAGCTTTCAGACAGTTCCTTTATAACGTGTTTGTGAACCCTAAATACAGCCTAGACTTCAGGGACAATGTATGTTCTTTTTGTCATGTCTATGTCACTCTGATTTACAATATGTAAATTTCATTATTTTCTTCTATATTGCTACCCCCATTCTGCTTTGTATATATTATGAGCTATTCAAGCTTAAAAACCATAACAACCCAGATCATAAGATACCTTCCTGATAATAAAGATGACAAATATCTGCAGAAAATGTAACACAAAAAGAACAAAACACTGGTAATGACAAGTGTTTGCTTTGCTGTCAAGGTTGATCAGTCCATTGCCGGCAGTCATATTAATAACTTTCACTGTGTTCCTGTTGTGTGATTGACATTACAATTATATTTATTATTAAATAAATATACTCTAATGGAGTTGTACCTATTATTAAAAATAGATCTGCAATTTATCTCCGCTGGCTGCTGTGTTGGAAGCTGTGAGCTCAAACAAAAGGTGGTGACTGTACAGCATGTGACTGGAAACATAAGACTCTCTATTATCTCTTACATTTTAGTATTGTATTTTGTGTTAATGAAACTAAGCTGTGCTGCTCCATTTACCGCGGTTTTATGGCCCTTCTGCTGTGATTAATTATGTTACAATACAAAAGACAATAGTAGTATATGGAGAATGTATTTGTTGACTATAGCCGTCAATCAGGTTAGATAACTGAAAAAGATCTAGATATACAATAGCACTAGCATGTCTTTTTCCGCCATTCCTCAGTTACAATGCCTGTTATATAGACAATGGCTGCTAGTCTGCACTCAGCAATGTGGTGTTAGAATATAGGTTCTGCCATGTGGGCAATGTTTTCCAGATCTAAATGTTGAGATTGGTGAACCCTATGCATTTCTCCCAATTAGGACTTAAACATCTATTTCAGTTACCCACTTTCAAAGGTCAGCACCAGACTGTTAGAAGCGGACCAGATAACATGTGGTGGTGGCTCTTGGGCAGAAAGTCTAGTGGAGTTCCCAGTAACTTTCAATTTATTTCCGCCCTTATTAATAATTGGTAAAAGTCCCCAAGTGGTGGATGCCCTGGGGCTGCCCTCATTAGAAGTCATGTCTAAGACTGAGAATCTAGGTTAACTATAGGCATGTTTTGTTACACACTAATACACTAATAGTAAGGAAGCCTTACAATCACTCTTATTTCCTGTTCACTGTCTGTGACTCAAATTAACTCAGTTCAGATTTGGTCACTAAAAACAAAACAGAGTCGCAAGCCAGTATGTGAGAGACCCATGTTAGGCTTAATATAGGGGGGCTAAAGAGACCAAAAAACCCTCTACTTATGTAAAGGAAGAGAGGAGCTTTCCTAGAACAGAAAGTATTTGCACAGTACCCAATACAAGGACAGATAGCATTACCCATCTATCCTTGCAGCAGGCGGGGCTATGCAAATCATCTCTTTATGTCTCTGTGCCATCCAAGGCCCTTCAAAATGCTAAGGGTGCAAAGCCAAGGATTAGCTTTAAATTTACAAAGCCAGACACATCCAACTAGTGGACATGTGTTTCAAGCTTTAGGTTCTCATCAGCACTTTTCATAGCTCCGCCTGCTGCAAGGATAGATGGGTAATGCTATCTGTCCTTGTATTGGGTACTGTGCAAATACTTTCAGTTCTAGGAAAGCTCCTCTCTTCCTTTACCTAAGTAGAGTTTTTTTTTGGTTCTTTAGCCCTCCCTATATTAAGCCTAAAATGGGTCTCTCCACATACTGGCTTGCGACTGTTTTGGTACTCACCAAGTCTCACTCCCTATACAGCCAGAAACATCTGTCCTAGTGCTGATGAGAGCCTAAAGCTTGAAATATATGTCCACCAGTTGGATGTGTATGGCTGTGTAAATTTAAAGCTAATCCTTGGCATTGCACCCTTAGCGTTTCTTTTTTTCATCAATATTTTTATTGAGAATATAGGAGGAGTACATAACATTGCAATATATTTTACGTTATATGGAGCATATAACCACACCCAAGAGGGTGTCAATACATACACAAATAGGAAACAGAGTCTCCAAATGCAAGGTATAAGGTGCTTGTGGCAAAGGACCACGTACCTGAGAAAAGAGAACGGGAGGTTAGGAGTAGGAGGTTAGAATGTAGGAAATAGAGGGGCAAAGAGAGGGAAAGAATTGGGGAGTGGGTGTCCAGCCGCCAGCAGATGCGAGTTGTGATCACCAGATCACTGGGATACGAGGAGGGAAAGGTCAAAGTTCTTAGGGTGAAAGTGTTCAATCCAACCCTCCCAGGTGGTTAGGAAGGGAGCAAGGTCACCTCGCATCGAGGCTGCCATCTTTTCAAAAAACATGACTTAATTAATGCGAGGGACCAGACTTCCACTAGGAATCGTCTTCTTCTTCCAAGAACGTGCTATGATAAGTTTAGCGGCCGTAAGGATATGTCTGATAAGTTCAAATTGTGATCCCGTACATCTGGGGGGTTTCAAATTAAGTAGGGCAAGTTGAGGTGAGAGGGTCAAGTGTAGACCAGTTGCTCTCCTTAAAAGGTAAAAAACCTTAGCCCAAAAGTGACAGGCCACCCTGCACTCCCACCATATATGGATATATGTTCCCTGTAGGCGGCAGTCTCTAAAACACTCCAGTGGGTAAGAGGGGCAAAATCTGTGGATCTTATCCGGGACTAGGTACCATCGGAGTAGGACCTTAATATTGACTTCCTTGGCGCCCGTATTCAGGAACTACGAAAATGAGTTTCGCCATGCAATTTTCCATTCCGCTTCCCAACTATTCGTGTAGGTTGGAAGAGGCGCCTCCTCTAGATCATTCAACTTCCTGTAGACCATGGCAATCATCCCCTTCCCAAGAGGTTGTGATCCACAAGCAAACTTAAATGATGAAGATGGACTTATGGTACCCCCCAATCTAGACTAGATCTATAGTGGGATATTTGTAGGTAGCGGAGGTTCGGGATGTCTCTAAGGGATTGGAGCTCGGGAAATGTTAAAATTCCCCTATGAGAAACAAGATCTTTAATCCTTGTTAAATTTTGTGATTTCCACCACCTAAATGCGTCAGGTTCCAGATAAGCATGAAGAAATTCAGGATTACCTAGAATCGAAAGAAGGGGAGGCATGGAGGAGGTGAGGTGGCTTTTGGATCTGTTAATTTTCCAAACTCTGAGAGAATGCTTCAAGACCTGATTGTCAATACCTTTGTAAGCTACTGGGGGCAGCCATAATACATTTGAAATGGCAGTCGGGGTACAACTGGCCTGCTCAATGTCTACCCATAGTGGACTATTCTTTCCAGCATGAATAGCAGCCATTTGCGCACCCTTAGCGTTTCTAAGGGCCTTGGATGGCACAGAGACATAAAGAAATAGATGGGTAATGCTATCTGTCCTTGTATTGGATACTGTGCAAATACTTTCTGTTCTAGGAAAGCTCCTCTCTTATCTCACTAAAAACAATAAAGTTTAAAGCCATTGTTCAGGCACTGCTGTTAACCTAATAACCAAGTTGCTCTACATGTCGTTATGCCCCTAGTGTTTTTTTCTGAAGCTTGCAATGCAGAGGAAACATGTTTTATGTTGATTTCTACGCTTCCCATGTAGTTGGTGTGTCCTTCCTCTAGGTGTACTACTTGTATTAGCATAAGGCTTTCCTTCAGAGTGCAGAGAAGGAAGGGGAAGGGGGGGAGCTCAGAAGATTAACAAGAATAGGAACATTGTGATTGGTTAGCAGCCAGGGGCATGAAAAATTAATGGATGATTACCTCAATTTATGGACAATGCCCAGAGGGAGGAAGAGTGGGCTTGCCAAATGGACCCATAAAGGAATGTTTCTCGGACTAAGGTTGGCAGTGCTACAGGCAGGTGACATGCATGGTAAGATTTTACACCTGCCTGGACTTTAAAGGGATTGACCACCCAAATAAAAAAACAAAAGGGTACTGACCTTTTGTCCTCTGTAGCTGATCAGTCCTACTCCGGTGATCAATACTTCACCCAATCACTGGATTGTATCCCATGCTGACTGGGCAATGGGGGTGTCCCAAGGTCTGCCATGCCCATACCATTGTGGTGAATAGAAAGGTCGTGGTGGTTCCTTAGTCACTGATGTCAGATAGATAACACGGAAGGGTGATAACTGAAGCTTCCCTGTAGCGCGGAATGTGATTCATTATTGTAGTGAGTTTCTGGTTGCCAGAAAAGGACCAATCAGCTGCAGGGCGACAAAAGGTGAGTATCATTTCGTTTTTGGCTCTAGATACATGTGGCAACCTACAATGACTATACTGAAGGTCCCCGGAGTCTGCCATGAATGTCTATATGGACTTTGTGGACTTTTGTACTAATAGTAGGAAACTGACCACAGAGAGCCCTGTTGAAAGCTTTATTTTACCAGATTCTTAAAATAGATTGAGTACATTAGCCACATTATTGCTATTTTTTATTGTCTTTGTGATTAACCTATACACATAGAACTACACCTGCTCCGAGCAGAGATACCTGACAACTGGCACTTAGCATATACAATGTGTATACTAAACATGCCATTAAATGAATATAACTGCACCCAAGGGGCTACTTAAGAGAGGGAGGGGTCCAGAATGTTTTCTGATTTATAGGACAACTTGTTCTTCTGCTCAAGCTATACCTAATGGAAGAGCTTTGACAAATTGAGGTGAGAAATGTAGGTATAAAAAAAAGAATGCCAATACACTTTAAAATATTAATTTGATTAATGATAAAGCTAAGGGAAATTCTAATTCACTGCACATTTCCCTATTCAATACACTGTTCCCCAGGGACATGTGTTAATTGCTTTGCACATGTTCATACATATCCCAGGGGGACAGGTGATGCCTCCAGAGCTGTCTGCAGAGAAATCTGTAACATTTGTTATTTTTTTCATTTATTATAGCGGGGAGAAAAACAAGAACTTTTTTTTCTCATGCCTTTTGAAATAAATGGGAAAAAAGATAAAATAGAATATTTATAGATGGCATAGGCAAGGATAAGGAGGTGTGGCATTCCTTTAAATACTGCTGTATGTGTATGCTAGCATAGACATCTGACTCATTTAATCAGTAATTTACTCTGGTCATGTATTTAGAGCACTTTTTTTGTATGATACTTATGATACTGTGTGTGGTTTATCACAAAGGTGAAAGTGAGTTGGGGAGAGAACTAATCCCCTTAAATAATTCAATAGTGCCAATGTAATCTTCCAAACAAATATTAAAAAAAATCCATGGGTAGCTCTCCTACACTGCAAGTCTCCAGAACTCACAAGAAAGTAAAATTGGCTATTTGTCTACCTACTCCTCGCGGCTAAGCAGACCATCACCAGGGCATAGAAGAAGCATTTCACCCCGATATCAGAGGTCGGCGAGGCTGAACTAATCACACGCGACGTATCACTATTTATCACTTAAAGAGGAACTTCGGAGGCCCTGGAGTCTTCTGGGTACACTCCCGATTGGCATGCTCCAGCGTGTAAACCCTCCCAGGTCACACAATCACCTTACCTCTTCTTGCACCTTTGTTGCGCGACAGCGCTGTGCCCGCATCCCTTTTGTACCTCTAGCTGTGGTCATACCCCCACAAGGCCTTTCTGAATGGACAGCATGGGCACTCCCACAGTTAGTGAAGCAAGCAGGCATGCGTCTGACAGCGTGATCGTCTCCACTCGGCTCTGCTAGCTGCACAGCTGTTGGTACGCTGAGCAGCACACACCTGCACTTTGAAAACGGTAGAAAGGTGAGTTTCCTAGACGATCCCTAGGGATACACACAGCAGGGCATCCCAAAACAGGGTGATCCCCCGCCTGAGAGGAGCAATATCCAGGAGAGTGAAATTTCCATGTTGTTCCTCTTTAATATCTGTCTTTAAAGTGACTGCAAAGTCTAAAAACAAACCATTGTTTGCTTACCTGATATGCCGATGATTTCTTCTGCTGTGCTGCTGAATAAATCTATTGAAGCCAAAATTTAACCCCGCAGCCTAACCCAAGATTTTATTTGTGCAGGACCAACTTTTTGGTTGTTGGACGACGTGGAGGACAAACCACCTGTGTCTGCAGGGAGATTAGCTGCACTTTTTTCTGCTATGTGCTTCTGAGCTCAGTATAAATTTGTCTGACAGCAATAAATAAGATGCTGGTGAGAGTGTAAGACAGAGCCACATATATACAGACATGCAGAACCATGGTCATTCCCTCACTTTTGTGAATGGAACATTCCCATTCACCTTTATTGCAGACTACTAGAACACAGTTTTGAAGGTAAGATAATCATGTGCCTTTAATGTCGCTTTAACATCTAGGTTGGTGACATATTTGAAACCTGGCCCTAAAGATAATCCTCTAGCTTTCCAGTAAAGATATGTCCTTTTTATAACTCTGTAGCTGCACTGGTTGTGAGAACACCTAAATTTACAGAGAGGAAAAAAACTTTTCTCTCCTCTCTTTCAGTCTTTGGTATTTGAATAGGTGTTGGAGATACAACAGGCTTAGATTAGTACGTGATCTGCACCTATACTGCTAGATTAATGCAGTTTACATTTATGATCATAGATGGCGCTGTTATATATATATATTGTAAATCATGTATATATACTGACGCGTTGCATGGGCGCTATAAGATCCACTTCATCAGGGTGCCAGTCAGCCGCTATCAGTATTTCCCCCCCTCTTTGTAGTGCTTACCTTAAGTGTGCAACCAATGGACGACCCGAGCACACGAGTGCGCACCACCCCCTGTCCGCACCCGAAACCGGAAGTGCGTAGGGATGACATGGCTGCCCTCCGATAGTCCCGGAACGCAAGAACTCCGGTGACGTCACTAGGCGTGTGCGTGAGCCCAGAGCCAGACACGCTGGCGCACTCCCCTGCAGTAGGAGGAACCGACGCGTCAGCCCGAGACCCGCAGCGCGCACCACATGACGCCGCCAGCACACGCTACACATTATGACAGCTATCATAGCACAATGCGAGCCACTGTGGGTGTTTATGGCAAAACGGAGAGGATAGAAAAATCAAAAAAAACATAGATTTCTGCTTTGAGCAAAATGTTAACAATAGTTAGGACAATTAAAATGAATAAATATTAATGTTAATAAGGTAATGGCACAATGAAGTAAGGATAGATGGAATCTTTATATCAATATTAGGAGCTTATCCTCCGTACACAAGATATTTACAAACCAATTAGGGATAAATTATATATCCGATCCAATTAGGATACAGATATGAAATTACTTACACAGCCAGGTTTCATGCAGATATATTAAACCTATTTTAGGATAATATCACATACAATAAAGAGGCATATTTCGCACGCAAAAGGATTATATATATATTCCCTCCCTAAAGGAGTTAAGATATATTCTTCCTGGTCCAGTTAGCCAGTCACCGATGCCAGGGGGATCCTGTTTTGGTATTCCCAGCCCGATTCAAGGGAGGTTGAAATTCCTTAAAAGGGGGGAGCAGGAGAGGGTACAACTTCAGACCATCCTCAGGGAAGCTGGATGTTAACACAGAAGAAATGTGCACAATCTAGAAAGGATATAATAAATATCAATATACATATATGTATATATACATATTCCGTCATACTTCTGGCATGGAACCTCACTGCCCCCCCATCTGGGGGAATCCCATGTTTGTGTGCATCCCTGCAGTGTGACTTACCTTCTCCATGTTGCTTGAAGGGCATTCTATGTAACGTATATGTCCACACTGACACTCCCCTTCTGTTTGTATAATAATGGACACCACACAGCATTTTTTTGTACATTTCTCTTTTTTTGTAATCAAAATAGATACAATGTTTTTTGGGTGTGCTTAAAAGAATTACATTTTTTTATTTTTTAGGAAAAATATTTAACATGAAAATGTTAAAATGAGTAAAGTAGTTCCCCTCAGGCACCTGTAGACAAAAGACATGCATCTCAACATCTGCTCTAACATATGTGTGCCAGTTCTCCTGAACAAGGCCCCCCAAATGCTCACTGCTTACCGCAACATTGCCTCTTGGCCTGTTACGGGGCCACCCTCCGCCCAGAGGCCATACCATCATCTGGGACTGTAATGACATGCAAACAGATTTGATTTTGTTTGCACCCACCTGAGTCCTGTGGGGTTTCGGCCTCGGGTGGCCCCATCGCTGCATACTCCCCCGGTTCTGATGAGTCTGTAGGGGCTAGAGAAGCACAAAACACCAGCACTTAGCATTTATGTTATGTTTGTTATTTCATTTGCGCAACCAGTGTGTTTTGTGTCTGTTGTCCTACCTGACTGTTCTTGGCCTGTGTGGGACTCCAAGCCCCCTGGGCCTCTTCAGCTTGTTCCAGAGGTGTTGGGGGGAGGCTGAAGAGGAGGATGAGGATCTTGGCAGGGGTGGGGGCCGGTGCCTTGCACACCCTGTGTTGCTTGCCTCCCCTCTTCTTCGGGTGGGCATCATTCTCAGCCAGGACTCCTCAGCTAGATGAAAAGAAGACAATTCAGTAACAATGTTCAGCATGGGTGACCACCTTCTCTATTGGGCATCCATTTACCTGAGAAATGCTGGCTGAAGAACTGTTGCAACCAGTTTGAGGTCCGACCAGTGCTGCAATTTTTGGGGGTGGGAGTAAGCTGTTGATCCCTGGCCACTCAGATGGTCTAGCCATCTCCAATGCCAAAGTCCTTGTGGCGTGGATGTCGGGGTTGAAGTCAAAAACAATACACACTAACCTCCTAACACCTATGCTGACCTGCTAAATAAACTCAATTGTTAAACAAGGACCAAGGAGTTAAACTAGGAACAGGGCAAAGAGGGACTGAAACTAGACATATGAGCACACTAGTACAGAGAGAGGGCAGGGAGACTAACAGGCAACAACAAGAAACTACAGTCAAATCAGGGCTCGGAATAATGCACGAGCGCAGGCAAAACCAGTAAACTAACTCATGTGAGAACGGTTTGACATACACAAAATGAAAAGTCCCACAAAAAAGGCAACTCGGCCAAAAAAACATGGCCTTGAAAGCATGAACCAGCAAAAATGACACACAACTGGACTTTTAGGCCATTCCCGCATTCAGGAGAGGCTCTGCATCAGGTCTTATGTTATCCACCATGCAAGGTGACTTTTCTCACTGCACTCATGTTCCAGTAAAGCCAGTTCCTGTTACACCACGAATATCTATCTGGATTTGACTTTCACTATGAAAGTGATACTTTATGAAAAAAGTTGGAAACCCCTGGACTAGAGTGCTAGAATTTATTGTGCAGCAACGACACTAGACTAAAACAATGGCTCTCGTATTAAAATATAGTATATTTCTGAAACTATCCCATGACTTTGGTAAGATGGATTTTCTTATTTTAAAAGGAGCAGATCTGGGTTAGTCATTGCAGCCTCTTGTCTGTGTGTTCTCATATCATCCAGCTTTATGCCGGCTCCGTGACACTTTACTTTACTTCTCACCTAGCGGGCGATTCTTCTGAGAATATCATATGGAAAAATCGTCGATACGCGGCTCTTCGGGGTACGCGGCTTATTACCGGCAATCAAGATGCATGCTCGGTGTTTTCATACACTAGGAAAGCAAGGAATCTGCTGTGGCTCTGACTTCAGAGTGCGCTATGGATAGAAAACGGTGAAATCAGAATTTCCCGGGCATCTTCTTCGCCTGTCTTAAAAAGTTTTCTTCCTTTGTTTTTTTATACTGTCAAAGTATGACAGGGAGAGATCTCAAACATAACCATAGCAATAAAAAAGGATACTAGGGAGGCATATTTTAATATTACTGCTGCTCCCAGATTCCTGCTGCTTGTCTTACAATGAAGTTTAGGCCTCCCTGCAGGAAGGGCCTTAGTTTTTCTGCCAGATATCAAAATGGTGGCCACCAAACATACACACATTAAGGTTGCTTCAGCACAGTAATTTCTTTCCCTCCATACAATTCAGCACCATATTTAGCTGTGCAATTTAAAAAAATAACAGCTTGATATGGTGCTGAATTGCACTGAGGGAAAAAACACATAAGAAAAAAAAGGAGGTAAAAATGTGGCCCAAGTCAATGGATTGTGTGTGTGTTGGATACCGGGTGGTGACAAATTTCTTACTAACGGACTAAGAGGCCGATTCATTAATAGCGGCAGGTAGCGGCATTTTCAGAGCGCCCGCTAGTAGTCGCTGTGCTTGGCCGTTGTTCAGTAGTTGATAGCGACTCAGTCGGTTTGCCGTAATTAGGGATGAGCGAACTGGTTCGGACGAACCGGAATTCGCTCCCAATTTCAGGGAAAATTTGATTCGGCACGAACCCGAATTTTTTTGGGTTCGTGCTGATCGAATTTTCCCTGAAATAAAGGGAAATTGGGGAAATTCGGCGAATCGCCCGAATTGAACTTTCAAGAAGTTCGCTCATCTCTAGCCGTAATGTTGAATATTGGGTGAGGAGTCGCAATTTGACAGGTTCCGCGCTGTATGGGAGCGCATGATAGCTACTGGCCATAGCGACCGGCTCCCACCATATTCATTAACAAATTACGCTCAAAAAATTCTTGCGCTGTAAAATGCATGTTTAAACCCCAGAGCGCTGGCGGCGATGGATTAAAAGTAGTTTTTTAACCCCCAAACAACCATATTTTTGGAAACCAAAAAAAACAAGTTTTTTAAATAATTTTGTAATATGAATACATTAATATCAGACCTGTAATATCAATTCTGTACAATTTTTAATTTTTTTTTTTACGTTAAAAAAATTATTTAAAATGGCAGAAGTGGTCACAGAATTTTTCACATGAGATGAATGAGTGGCTATATGGCGCTATCTCAGTCGCTAAGCAGGATTGGCTTGATAAATGTGTGATTGTGGTGGGGAGTCGGCGTTCTCGTGGCGGGGCCCGTCATTACCGGCCGCTCACCAGTCGCTACCTGTCGCTATTCCTTCATAAATAAGGGCCTGAGATCAGCTGCGAGCGACTAAAGATGAGTGTGTGTTTTCTGTTTTGCCTGGACTGATTTATGCTGAAGGAAGTGCATGATGGGCAGAAGTATCTACACACATGAGAAGCATTTCAATAAGCTGTGATTGCAGCAGAGGTTGATTAGGAGACAGGCTATTAGGCTGTGGGACTGGGGCCTGTGACTGTGGGGCCAGGTCAGCACAGATGCAGCAGGGCAGTTTCATTCGGGGCTGTAGCTGATGGTTCTGTAATGTAGAGAAGGGGGGAACCCAAGATTTTTTAGTTCCACCCTGCAGAACTTACAGGTATGTCTTCAGCTTTCCGATTTGTAGGAAATGTCCCTCTTTTGAGTCCATGTTCCCCTGTCCCTCGTTGTTCTCATTTATCCCTCTTTGAGGTGTAACATGCAGATCTGCAGCAATAAATGATTCATTCCCCAATTTAAAGTGTTTCTATTGTTGGAACTGTTGCACTCTATCTCCTATTCATCCCTCCATGAGGGGCCATGGCTTAATTTACATATTGTCCCTCTTTCCCACCCAGAAAAGCTGGCGGGTATGATCATTACTAGAGATGAGCGAGTAGTGAAATATTCGAAATTTCGAATTTCGATTCGAATAGACCGCGTTACTCGACTACTCGACCGAATATCGAATCCCATCATAGTCTATGGGAAAAAAATGCTCGACACTTGGAAATCTCAATTCGACCACTTGGAGGTCACCAAGTCCACCCTGAAACATCAGAAAATGATGCCAACACTGCTGGAATGCAACTGGGACAGCAGGGGAAGCATGTCTGGGTGCATATAACGCGCCCAAGTCGCACTATTACGCCACTATCACAGCCTCTCAACAATACACTCCAAACACAATATTACTTCTACGTAAAGTGAGACAAGACAAGGAAACCTTCTTTCCTCTACATTGCCATGGACCCCAAGCCAAACTGTACAAAAAAGAAGAACAAAATTCTGCACCCCTTAAAATCACGTTGCCTAATGACAACCACAGATGGCATAGGCAAGGGGGAAAATAAATAGACCCCACCCCTAATTGTCATTGTGTGTGTGTGTGTGTGTGTGAGATGTGGTCAGACATGTCCTCTTGTGTCATTGTGTCACCCCAGCAGTAAGGGAAGCTTAAAGGAGGAGGTTTGTTACAGTGTGTTACCCCAGCAGTAAGGGAAGCTTACAGGAGGAGGTTTGTTACAGTGTGTCACCCCAGCAGTCAGGGAAGCTTACAGGAGGAGGTTTGTTACAGTGTGTCACCCCAGCAGTCAGGGAAGCTTACAGGAGGAGGTTTGTTACAGTGTGTCACCCCAGCAGTAAGGGAAGCTTACAGGAGGAGGTTTGTTACAGTGTGTCACCCCAGCAGTCAGGGAAGCTTACAGGAGGAGGTTTGTTACAGTGTGTTACCCCAGCAGTAGGGGAAGCTTACAGGAGGAGGTTTGTTACAGTGTGTCACCCCAGCAGTCAGGGAAGCTTACAGGAGGAGGTTTGTTACAGTGTGGCACCCCTGCAGTCAGGGAAGCTTACAGGAGGAGGTTTGTTACAGTGTGTCACCCCAGCAGTCAGGGAAGCTTACAGGAGGAGGTTTGTTACAGTGTGGCACCCCAGCAGTAAGGGAAGCTTACAGGAGGAGGTTTGTTACAGTGTGGCACCCCTGCAGTCAGGGAAGCTTACAGGAGGAGGTTTGTTACAGTGTGTCACCCCTGCAGTCAGGGAAGCTTACAGGAGGAGGTTTGTTACAGTGTGTCACCCCAGCAGTCAGGGAAGCTTACAGGAGGAGGTTTGTTACAGTGTGTCACCCCAGCAGTAGGGGAAGCTTACAGGAGGAGGTTTGTTACAGTGTGGCACCCCTGCAGTCAGGGAAGCTTACAGGAGGAGGTTTGTTACAGTGTGTCACCCCAGCAGTAGGGGAAGCTTACAGGAGGAGGTTTGTTACAGTGTGTCACCCCAGCAGTAGGGGAAGCTTACAGGAGGAGGTTTGTTACAGTGTGGCACCCCTGCAGTCAGGGAAGCTTACAGGAGGAGGTTTGTTACAGTGTGTCACCCCAGCAGTAGGGGAAGCTTACAGGAGGAGGTTTGTTACAGTGTGTCACCCCAGCAGTAGGGGAGGCCCAAGAGCTGAGACCTTTTAAAAATTGTGTGGAGGCCCAAGAGCTGAGACCTTTTAAAAATTGTGTGGAGGCCCAAGAGCTGAGACCTTTTAAAAATTGTGTGGAGGCCCAAGAGCTGAGACCTTTTAAAAATTGTGTGGAGGCCCAAGAGCTGAGACCTTTTAAAAATTGTGTGGAGGCCCAAGAGCTGAGACCTCTCAAACATTGTGTGGAGTCCCAAGAGCTGAGACCTCTTAAAAATTGTGTGGAGTCCCACGAGCTGAGACCTCTTAAAAATTGTGTGGAGGCCCAAGAGCTGAGACCTCTTAAAAATTGATTGTATTAAGCCCAAGAGGTGAGCCATAATTTTTTTTTATTAATACAGCAATTCTACGGCGGTTAAGGAGGAGGAGGAGGAAATGGCACTTCATACAGATGGCACTTCACTCTTGGCTGCTTTCCACTGTTGTACAAGCAAAGTCCGGGTCAATCCACTTGCTGTTCATTTTGATTAGCGTCAGCCTGTCTGCACTGTCGGTTGACAGGCGGCTGCGCTTATCGGTTATAATGCCCCCGGCTGCGCTGAACACCCTTTCTGATAGCACGCTGGCGGCAGGGCAGGCAAGCACCTCCAAGGCGTACAGGGACAGTTCCAGCCACGTGTCCAACTTGGAGACCCAGTAAGTGTAGGTCGCCGAGGGATCGGGGAGGACAGGGGTGTGGTCTGCCAGGTAGTCGCGCAACATCCGCCGATACTGGTCCCTCCTGCTGATAGCGGGCCCCGCAGTGATGGAAGTTGCACGAGGGGGTGACATGAACGTGTCCCACACCTTGGAGAGTGTTCCCCTGGTGGCTGTGGGCCTGATCGATGTTGTCAGACTCTGGGAGACACTCTCCTCTCTGCCGCCAGCGATGCTGGGTGGGAAAATCTGCATCATGTTCTGCAAGAGTTCCCTCTGGTATTCCAGTAATCGATTCGTCCTCTCCTCTACCGGAATAAAAGAGGAGAAGTTATCTTTATACCGGGGGTCCAGGAGTGCGAAGACCCAGTATAGTTTGTTCTCCAATATCCGGACAACACGTATGTCCCGGGAAAAGCAGCCCAGCATGAAGTCAGCCATGTGTGCCAGACTCTGAGTAGGCATGACCTCACTGCCCCCACCAGAAGGATCATTTTCCATTTCCTCCTCTTCCTCCTCCTCTCCGCCCCATCCGCGCTGAACCAATGGGACGCACACAGCCTGACTGCTACCCTCGCCGCCAGCATCCTCTTCCACAGCCACCTCCACGTTGTCCTCCTCCTCCTCATCCTCCTCCTCCTGCAACTGCCACCGAGCAGCAGACAAAAGTGTGGTCTGACTGTCTACCTGCGTTGCGTCTCCTCCTACCCCCGTCTCCTCTGTGTGCAATGCGTTCTCCCTTATTGCGATGAGCGATTCTTTAAGGACGCCTAGGAGCGGGATGGTTACGCTCACTATAGCGTCCTCGCTGCTGACCTTCTTAGTGGACTCCTCAAAGATACGCAATACATCGCATATGTCTGCCATCCATGGCCACTCGTGGTTGGCAAACTGAGGGAGCTGAGTTGGAGGCACGCGTGGATGCATCATCTGGTACTCCATCAATGCTTTCTGCTGCTCACACACCCTGGCCAACATGCAATAGGTGGAATTCCAGCGAGTGGGCAGGTCGCACAACAGCCGATGTTGAGGCAAATGGAGGCGTTGCTGGATTTTTTTTAAGCTAGCAGCAGCTACAGTTGACTTCCGAAAGTGAGCGCACAAGCGCCGCACTTTCACCAGTAGCTCTGCCAGGTTGGGGTAAGTCTTTAGAAACTTTTGTACTACCAAATTAAAAACGTGGGCCAGGCATGGTACGTGATTGAGTTCTGCAAGCTCCAGAGCCGCCACCAGGTTACGGCCGTTATCGCACACGACCATGCCTGGTCCTAGCTGCAGCGGCGACAGCCACATCTCTGTCTGCTGCAATATGGCGTGCCTCACCTCTGCGGCGCTGTGCTTCCTGTCGCCCAAGCTGATGAGCTTAAGCACCGCCTGCTGACGTCTCCCCGCGCCAGTGCTGCAACGCTTCCAGCTAGGGGCTGAGGGCGATGTTAAGGCGGCAGAGGAGGAGGAGGAGGAGGAGGAAGAGGAGGGGGGTCTATCAGAACCCGTGCTGGCAATCTTGGGCGGGGGTGGTATGTAGGCCGTCCCTGTTTGCGACCCCGTCCCCGCTTCCACAACATTCACCCAGTGTGCCGTCAAAGAGATGTAGCGTCCTTGGCCGCAAGCGCTTGTCCACGAGTCGGTGGTCAAGTGGACCTTTGCGCTGACTGCGTACCTCAGGGCCCGCCTGATGTTACGCGACACGTGCTGGTGCAGGGCGGGGACGCCACACCGGGAAAAATAGTGGCGGCTAGGGACGGAATAGCGAGGTGCGGCAGCCTCCATCAGGTCGCGGAAGGCCTGCGTCTCCACAAGCCTAAACGGCAACATCTCCAGGGCCAGCAGTTTGGAGATGAGGCAGGTTAAGGCTTGGGCTTGGGGGTGACTGGAGGCGTACTTCCGCCTGCGGTTGAACGCCTGCGAGATGGACAGTTGATGGGACGAGGAGATGGAAGGTGCAGACGAAGATGCGGGGGAAGGGGGGGCTGAAGGAGAAGGCCCCAAAGTAGCCGAGGCAGAGGCAGATGTGGAGGTGTCCTGGCTGGAGGTCTGGACCGCAGTGGCAGCACACAACAAAGGGGAAGAGGCAGTGGCAGCAAGACGGGGCGCAGGTTGTATTGCGTTTGCTCTCTCCCACTCAGCCCAGTGCTTGAATTCCAAGTGACGGCGCATGCCTGAGGTGGTCAGATTGCTCTTCTCAGAGCCCCTACTCAGTTTTGAGTGGCAGATTGTGCAAACCGCGCTCAGTTTGTCATCCGCGCAAACGTTAAAAAATCTCCACACCACAGAAGTACGAGGCCTCGATGGGGGAGCTTCGCGCGACTGCCTGCTGCCGGGAAGAGCTTCGGCCCTGCTGGCTGTGGCCTGCCTTCTCTGTCTGGACTGTCCTCTGCCTCTGGACTGTCCTCTGCCTCTTGCTGCCTTATTCGGTGATGCGCAGACCGCATCTCCACTGCTTTCCCCGCTGGACATCACCCCTGTCCAAGTGGGGTCGGTCATTTCGTCGTCCACCACCTCCTCTTCCACTTCCTCTCTCTGCTCCTCCTCCTGCCCACTGGACATTCCAACAGCCTCCCTTGATGGCAACTGCGTCTCATCATCATCGCTCATGATAGTAGATGCTGGTTCCGGGTCCACATCACTAGCAGATGGCGGATACTCAAGTGTTTGGGCATCACTACAAACAAATTCCTCTGCTAGCTCCTGGGATTCTTGCGGCACATCTGGAAAAGGACCCGAAAAGAGGTCCTGGGAGGGGTCAAGGTTGGGCTGACTCTGTTGGCCAGGTTGGGAGGAAGGAGGGTCAGAGTGAGACTGTGTGGATGACTGGGTGGTGGACAAGTGACTGGAAGCGTTATCGGCCATCCATTGCACCACCTGTTCACGCTGCTCAGGCCTTAACAGAGGTGTACCCCGCCCCCCGCATAACTGTCCCATAAAGGCAGGGAAGCTGGATGAGCGTAATGCTGGCTGCCCCTCACCAGCACGCATTGTATCCCCACTGGCTTCAACGCGGTTTGTGCCCCCACCAGCATTTCCGCGCCCCCGTCCTCGTCCACGTCCCTTTGCGCTAGCCCTCCGCATTTCAGACGTTTTACTTTTTTGGCCACGCGTTATGCCAAATATAAAAATATTTTTAAGAAGAACACCTGGCTATACAGCCGTATACTGCCAGAAGGTGAAATGGTGCCTATACGCACCGTGTATAAAACAGTGTTTTGTTGGCACAGAGGACACAAAACAGTAGTGCCAAATATAAATATATTTTTAAGAACACCTGGCTATACAGCCGTATACTGCCAGAAGGTGAAATGGTGCCTATACGCACCGTGTATAAAACAGTGTTTTGTTGGCACAGAGGACACAAAACAGTAGTGCCAAATATAAATATATTTTTAAGAACACCTGGCTATACAGCCGTATACTGCCAGAAGGTGAAATGGTGCCTATACGCACCGTGTATAAAACAGTGTTTTGTTGGCACAGAGGACACAAAACAGTAGTGCCAAATATAAATATATTTTTAAGAACACCTGGCTATACAGCCGTATACTGCCAGAAGGTGAAATGGTGCCTATACGCACCGTGTATAAAACAGTGTTTTGTTGGCACAGAGGACACAAAACAGTAGTGCCAAATATAAATATATTTTTAAGAACACCTGGCTATACAGCCGTATACTGCCAGAAGGTGAAATGGTGCCTATACGCACCGTGTATAAAACAGTGTTTTGTTGGCACAGAGGACACAAAACAGTAGTGCCAAATATAAATATATTTTTAAGAACACCTGGCTATACAGCCGTATACTGCCAGAAGGTGAAATGGTGCCTATATACGCACCGGGTATATAACAAGGTTTTGTTGGTAAAGAGGACACAAAACAGTAGTGCCAAATATAAAAATATTTTTAAGAAAAACACCTGGCTATACAGCCGTATACTGCCAGAAGGTGAAATGGTGCCTATATACGCACCGGGTATATAACAAGGTTTTGTTGGTAAAGAGGACACAAAACAGTAGTGCCAAATATAAATATATTTTTAAGAAAAACACCTGGCTATACAGCCGTATACTGCCAGAAGGTGAAATGGTGCCTATACGCACCGGGTATATAACAAGGTTTTGTTGGCACAGAGGACACAAAACAGTAGTGCAAAATATAGTTTTGTATATAGGTGCTAATACACCACTGAAGTCTTTCTGTCCCTATTCCAGCATCAGCAGCTACCCCTCACTAAAGCAGCCGTTTTGAGCAGAGTGTATATAGTTTTGTATATAGGTGCTAATACACCACTGAAGTCTTTCTGTCCCTATTCCAGCAGCAGCAGCTACCCCTCACTAAAGCAGCCATTGTGTGCAGTGTGTATATAGCTAGAATGAGCTATATACTGTTCAGCATAGTAGCCCTAATAAGGGCTCTTAAGGACTCTCTTGTCTTCTGGTAGCTGGTATATATGGTGGTAAAAGCTATATTCTGAGCTTCTGGGGCCCTGCCTGACTACATAGGATATGATGAGCTATATACTGTTCAACGTAGCAGCACTAATAAGGGCTCTTAAGGACTCTCTTGTCTTCTGGTAGCTGGTATATATGGTGGTAAAAGGTATATTCTGAGCTTCTGGGGCCCTGCCTGACTACATAGAAAATGAGCTATATACTGTTCAACGTAGCAGCCCTAATAAGGGCTCTTAAGGACTCTCTTGTCTTCTGGTAGCTGGTATATATGTTGGTAAAAGGTATATTCTGAGCTTCTGGGGCCCTGCCTGACTACATAGAATATGATGAGCTATATACTGTTCAACGTAGCAGCCCTAATAAGGGCTCTTAAGGACTCTCTTGTCTTCTGGTAGCTGGTATATATGGTGGTAAAAGGTATATTCTGAGCTTCTGGGGCCCTGCCTGACTACATAGAATATGATGAGCTATATACTGTTCAACGTAGCAGCCCTAATAAGGGCTCTTAAGGACTGTCTTGTCTTCTGGTAGCTGGTATATATGGTGGTAAAAGCTATATTCTGAGCTTCTGGGGCCCTGCCTGACTACATAGAATATGATGAGCTATATACTGTTCAACGTAGCAGCCCTAATAAGGGCTCTTAAGGACTGTCTTGTCTTCTGGTAGCTGGTATATATGGTGGTAAAAGCTATATTCTGAGCTTCTGGGGCCCTGCCTGACTACATAGAATATGATGAGCTATATACTGTTCAACGTAGCAGCACTAATAAGGGCTCTTAAGGACTCTCTTGTCTTCTGGTAGCTGGTATATATGGTGGTAAAAGGTATATTCTGAGCTTCTGGGGCCCTGCCTGACTACATAGAAAATGAGCTATATACTGTTCAACGTAGCAGCCCTAATAAGGGCTCTTAAGGACTCTCTTGTCTTCTGGTAGCTGGTATATATGGTGGTAAAAGGTATATTCTGAGCTTCTGGGGCCCTGCCTGACTACATAGAATATGATGAGCTATATACTATTCAACGTAGCAGCCCTAATAAGGGCTCTTAAGGACTGTCTTGTCTTCTGGTAGCTGGTATATATGGTGGTAAAAGCTATATTCTGAGCTTCTGGGGCCCTGCCTGACTACATAGAATATGATGAGCTATATACTGTTCAACGTAGCAGCACTAATAAGGGCTCTTAAGGACTGTCTTGTCTTCTGGTAGCTGGTATATATGGTGGTAAAAGCTATATTCTGAGCTTCTGGGGCCCTGCCTGACTACATAGAATATGAGCTATATACTGTTCAACGTAGCAGCCCTAATAAGGGCTCTTAAGGACTCTCTTGTCTTCTGGTAGCTGGTATATATGGTGGTAAAAGGTATATTCTGAGCTTCTGGGGCCCTGCCTGACTACATAGAATATGATGAGCTATATACTGTTCAACGTAGCAGAACTAATAAGGGCTCTTAAGGACTCTCTTGTCTTCTGGTAGCTGGTATATATGGTGGTAAAAGGTATATTCTGAGCTTCTGGGGCCCTGCCTGACTACATAGAATATGAGCTATATACTGTTCAACGTAGCAGCCCTAATAAGGGCTCTTAAGGACTCTCTTGTCTTCTGGTAGCTGGTATATATGGTGGTAAAAGGTATATTCTGAGCTTCTGGGGCCCTGCCTGACTACATAGAATATGATGAGCTATATACTGTTCAACGTAGCAGCACTAATAAGGGCTCTTAAGGACTCTCTTGTCTTCTGGTAGCTGGTATATATGGTGGTAAAAGCTATATTCTGAGCTTCTGGGGCCCTGCCTGACTACATAGAATATGAGCTATATACTGTTCAACGTAGCAGCACTAATAAGGGCTCTTAAGGACTGTCTTGTCTTCTGGTAGCTGGTATATATGGTGGTAAAAGCTATATTCTGAGCTTCTGGGGCCCTGCCTGACTACATAGAATATGAGCTATATACTGTTCAACGTAGCAGCACTAATAAGGGCTCTTAAGGACTCTCTTGTCTTCTGGTAGCTGGTATATATGGTGGTAAAAGGTATATTCTGAGCTTCTGGGGCCCTGCCTGACTACATAGAATATGATGAGCTATATACTGTTCAACGTAGCAGCCCTAATAAGGGCTCTTAAGGACTCTCTTGTCTTCTGGTAGCTGGTATATATGGTGGTAAAAGCTATATTCTGAGCTTCTGGGGCCCTGCCTGACTACATAGAATATGAGCTATATACTGTTCAACGTAGCAGCCCTAATAAGGGCTCTTAAGGACTCTCTTGTCTTCTGGTAGCTGGTATATATGGTGGTAAAAGGTATATTCTGAGCTTCTGGGGCCCTGCCTGACTACATAGAATATGATGAGCTATATACTGTTCAACGTAGCAGCCCTAATAAGGGCTCTTAAGGACTGTCTTGTCTTCTGGTAGCTGGTATATATGGTGGTAAAAGCTATATTCTGAGCTTCTGGGGCCCTGCCTGACTACATAGAATATGAGCTATATACTGTTCAACGTAGCAGCCCTAATAAGGGCTCTTAAGGACTCTCTTGTCTTCTGGTAGCTGGTATATATGGTGGTAAAAGCTATATTCTGAGCTTCTGGGGCCCTGCCTGACTACATAGAATATGATGAGCTATATACTGTTCAACGTAGCAGCCCTAATAAGGGCTCTTAAGGACTGTCTTGTCTTCTGGTAGCTGGTATATATGGTGGTAAAAGCTATATTCTGAGCTTCTGGGGCCCTGCCTGACTACATAGAATATGAGCTATATACTGTTCAACGTAGCAGCACTAATAAGGGCTCTTAAGGACTCTCTTGTCTTCTGGTAGCTGGTATATATGGTGGTAAAAGGTATATTCTGAGCTTCTGGGGCCCTGCCTGACTACATAGAATATGATGAGCTATATACTGTTCAACGTAGCAGCCCTAATAAGGGCTCTTAAGGACTCTCTTGTCTTCTGGTAGCTGGTATATAAGGTGGTAAAAGCTATATTCTGAGCTTCTGGGGCCCTGCCTGACTACATAGAATATGAGCTATATACTGTTCAACGTAGCAGCCCTAATAAGGGCTGTTAAGGACTCTCTTGTCTTCTGGTAGCTGGTATATATGGTGGTAAAAGGTATATTCTGAGCTTCTGGGGCCCTGCCTGACTACATAGAATATGATGAGCTATATACTGTTCAACGTAGCAGCCCTAATAAGGGCTCTTAAGGACTGTCTTGTCTTCTGGTAGCTGGTATATATGGTGGTAAAAGCTATATTCTGAGCTTCTGGCGCCCTGCCTGACTACATAGAATATGAGCTATATACTGTTCAACGTAGCAGCCCTAATAAGGGCTCTTAAGGACTCTCTTGTCTTCTGGTAGCTGGTATATATGGTGGTAAAAGGTATATTCTGAGCTTCTGGGGCCCTGCCTGACAACATAGAATATGATGAGCTATATACTATTCAACGTAGCAGCCCTAATAAGGGCTCTTAAGGACTGTCTTGTCTTCTGGTAGCTGGTATATATGGTGGTAAAAGCTATATTCTGAGCTTCTGGGGCCCTGCCTGACTACATAGAATATGATGAGCTATATACTGTTCAACGTAGCAGCACTAATAAGGGCTCTTAAGGACTGTCTTGTCTTCTGGTAGCTGGTATATATGGTGGTAAAAGCTATATTCTGAGCTTCTGGGGCCCTGCCTGACTACATAGAATATGAGCTATATACTGTTCAACGTAGCAGCCCTAATAAGGGCTCTTAAGGACTCTCTTGTCTTCTGGTAGCTGGTATATATGGTGGTAAAAGGTATATTCTGAGCTTCTGGGGCCCTGCCTGACTACATAGAATATGATGAGCTATATACTGTTCAACGTAGCAGCACTAATAAGGGCTCTTAAGGACTCTCTTGTCTTCTGGTAGCTGGTATATATGGTGGTAAAAGGTATATTCTGAGCTTCTGGGGCCCTGCCTGACTACATAGAATATGAGCTATATACTGTTCAACGTAGCAGCCCTAATAAGGGCTCTTAAGGACTCTCTTGTCTTCTGGTAGCTGGTATATATGGTGGTAAAAGGTATATTCTGAGCTTCTGGGGCCCTGCCTGACTACATAGAATATGATGAGCTATATACTGTTCAACGTAGCAGCACTAATAAGGGCTCTTAAGGACTCTCTTGTCTTCTGGTAGCTGGTATATATGGTGGTAAAAGCTATATTCTGAGCTTCTGGGGCCCTGCCTGACTACATAGAATATGAGCTATATACTGTTCAACGTAGCAGCACTAATAAGGGCTCTTAAGGACTGTCTTGTCTTCTGGTAGCTGGTATATATGGTGGTAAAAGCTATATTCTGAGCTTCTGGGGCCCTGCCTGACTACATAGAATATGAGCTATATACTGTTCAACGTAGCAGCACTAATAAGGGCTCTTAAGGACTCTCTTGTCTTCTGGTAGCTGGTATATATGGTGGTAAAAGGTATATTCTGAGCTTCTGGGGCCCTGCCTGACTACATAGAATATGATGAGCTATATACTGTTCAACGTAGCAGCCCTAATAAGGGCTCTTAAGGACTGTCTTGTCTTCTGGTAGCTGGTATATATGGTGGTAAAAGCTATATTCTGAGCTTCTGGGGCCCTGCCTGACTACATAGAATATGAGCTATATACTGTTCAACGTAGCAGCCCTAATAAGGGCTCTTAAGGACTCTCTTGTCTTCTGGTAGCTGGTATATATGGTGGTAAAAGGTATATTCTGAGCTTCTGGGGCCCTGCCTGACTACATAGAATATGATGAGCTATATACTGTTCAACGTAGCAGCCCTAATAAGGGCTCTTAAGGACTGTCTTGTCTTCTGGTAGCTGGTATATATGGTGGTAAAAGCTATATTCTGAGCTTCTGGGGCCCTGCCTGACTACATAGAATATGAGCTATATACTGTTCAACGTAGCAGCCCTAATAAGGGCTCTTAAGGACTCTCTTGTCTTCTGGTAGCTGGTATATATGGTGGTAAAAGCTATATTCTGAGCTTCTGGGGCCCTGCCTGACTACATAGAATATGATGAGCTATATACTGTTCAACGTAGCAGCCCTAATAAGGGCTCTTAAGGACTGTCTTGTCTTCTGGTAGCTGGTATATATGGTGGTAAAAGCTATATTCTGAGCTTCTGGGGCCCTGCCTGACTACATAGAATATGAGCTATATACTGTTCAACGTAGCAGCACTAATAAGGGCTCTTAAGGACTCTCTTGTCTTCTGGTAGCTGGTATATATGGTGGTAAAAGGTATATTCTGAGCTTCTGGGGCCCTGCCTGACTACATAGAATATGATGAGCTATATACTGTTCAACGTAGCAGCCCTAATAAGGGCTCTTAAGGACTGTCTTGTCTTCTGGTAGCTGGTATATAAGGTGGTAAAAGCTATATTCTGAGCTTCTGGGGCCCTGCCTGACTACATAGAATATGAGCTATATACTGTTCAACGTAGCAGCCCTAATAAGGGCTGTTAAGGACTCTCTTGTCTTCTGGTAGCTGGTATATATGGTGGTAAAAGGTATATTCTGAGCTTCTGGGGCCCTGCCTGACTACATAGAATATGATGAGCTATATACTGTTCAACGTAGCAGCCCTAATAAGGGCTCTTAAGGACTGTCTTGTCTTCTGGTAGCTGGTATATATGGTGGTAAAAGCTATATTCTGAGCTTCTGGCGCCCTGCCTGACTACATAGAATATGAGCTATATACTGTTCAACGTAGCAGCCCTAATAAGGGCTCTTAAGGACTCTCTTGTCTTCTGGTAGCTGGTATATATGGTGGTAAAAGCTATATTCTGAGCTTCTGGGGCCCTGCCTGACTACATAGAATATGATGAGCTATATACTGTTCAACGTAGCAGCCCTAATAAGGGCTCTTAAGGACTGTCTTGTCTTCTGGTAGCTGGTATATATGGTGGTAAAAGCTATATTCTGAGCTTCTGGGGCCCTGCCTGACTACATAGAATATGAGCTATATACTGTTCAACGTAGCAGCACTAATAAGGGCTCTTAAGGACTCTCTTGTCTTCTGGTAGCTGGTATATATGGTGGTAAAAGGTATATTCTGAGCTTCTGGGGCCCTGCCTGACTACATAGAATATGATGAGCTATATACTGTTCAACGTAGCAGCCCTAATAAGGGCTCTTAAGGACTGTCTTGTCTTCTGGTAGCTGGTATATATGGTGGTAAAAGCTATATTCTGAGCTTCTGGGGCCCTGCCTGACTACATAGAATATGAGCTATATACTGTTCAACGTAGCAGCCCTAATAAGGGCTCTTAAGAACTCTCTTGTCTTCTGGTAGCTGGTATATATGGTGGTAAAAGGTATATTCTGAGCTTCTGGGGCCCTGCCTGACTACATAGAATATGATGAGCTATATACTGTTCAACGTAGCAGCCCTAATAAGGGCTCTTAAGGACTGTCTTGTCTTCTGGTAGCTGGTATATATGGTGGTAAAAGGTATATTCTGAGCTTCTGGGGCCCTGCCTGACTACATAGAATATGATGAGCTATATACTGTTCAACGTAGCAGCCCTAATAAGGGCTCTTAAGGACTCTCTTGTCTTCTGGTAGCTGGTATATATGGTGGTAAAAGGTATATTCTGAGCTTCTGGGGCCCTGCCTGACTACATAGAATATGAGCTATATACTGTTCAACGTAGCAGCACTAATAAGGGCTCTTAAGGACTCTCTTGTCTTCTGGTAGCTGGTATATATGGTGGTAAAAGCTATATTCTGAGCTTCTGGGGCCCTGCCTGACTACATAGAATATGAGCTATATACTGTTCAGCGTAGCAGCCCTAATAAGGGCTCTTAAGGACTGTCTTGTCTTCTGGTAGCTGGTATATATGGTGGTAAAAGGTATATTCTGAGCTTCTGGGGCCCTGCCTGACTACATAGAATATGAGCTATATACTGTTCAGCGTAGTAGCCCTAATAAGGGCTCTTAAGGACTGTCTTGTCTTCTGGTAGCTGGTATATATGGTGGTAAAAGGTATATTCTGAGCTTGTGGGGCCCTGCCTGACTACATAGAAAATGAGCTATATACTGTTCAGCGTAGTAGCCCTAATAAGGGCTCTTAAGGACTGTCTTGTCTTCTGGTAGCTGGTATATATGGTGGTAAAAGGTATATTCTGAGCTTCTGGGGCCCTGCCTGCCTACATATGAGCCATATACCGTTCAGCGTAGTAGCCCTAATAAGGGCTCTTAATGACTCTCTTGCCTTCTGGTAGCTGGTATAGATGGTGGTAAAAGCGATATCCCGAGCTTCTGGGGCCCTGCCAGCGACAGCCTGTCTTTCCCTGCTGTGAGCGTCTGTCCCTCACTAAGTTCAAGCTGCTAATGCTGACGAAGAGGAAGTGCTGAGTTTTGTATATTCGAGGTCACATGGTTTTTCCAGACAATGCGTGTAGACGCCGTTTTCGCGATGCCAGCGTCCTCCCAGGACCTGTCCCACCCCCCCTGCATGGTGATTGGTGTAAAAAACGCGCCAGGGAAGGTGGGAGGGGAAACGAATTGTGAGTGCGCCATCGCCGCTGTACTCGATCGAAATCGAGTATGACGAACAGCGTAGTATTCGATCGAATACCGGCTCGGTCGAATACTACTCGCTCATCACTAATCATTACTGTCTGAGCAGGTAGTTTGCATGAGGTCTATATTTCTTTTTGCTGGCCTGCACTTGAAGGGGACTTATTTGTTTAAAGCGGGTGATGCTGCCGACTTGGCGGTGGTCCGGTTTTTGTAAAAACATTGTGGGAGCACCCGATAGCCACCCGGTAAAGGTGAGTAAACCGGTGACCAGGGGTTTCACACAGCGGGGCATATAGGATACACTGGGGCAGGCTTTTAGATTCCAGATCCTGGCTGCAAGGGATTCGATACGCTTTAATGTTGGGTGGGGAGGTATTTAAAGTGGACCAAAACCCAGGATTTTGACTATACTGGGTTTTGGTTCTTGTCCCCGGGACACCCTGATTGGGGGTACCCCGCTGTGTGAAACCCCCCAGATCTCCAAAACCAACTCACCTCATCCCGGTCCTACAGCGCATGCGCGACTGCTCATCCAATTCTGTTTAAACAGGGTTTAATGTTTTTATTTTTTTTCTCTCAAATAATAGAAAAAGTCATTTCTGAAAACTTTTTAGATTTTTTAGATTTATATGCAGATTTGTCATTACAGGTCTGGCATTAAAGTATTAATGTCACAATGTTACAATAATGTAATTCCATGTGTTTTTGCTTTGTTATGTGTTCAAAAACAGACTTTAATCACACAGTGTCTGGCGCCCTATCGACCAGATCCAGAGCGTCGACGCTGTGTGAGTCTGTTTTCTTGTTGAATATGGTGTGAGTCGCTGAGAGTCGGCCGCACTGAGCTGGCGCTACCTTTCACTCCCTGCAGCGCTGTACTGGTGTTAGAGCGCTCAACATACATCTCATTCATCAATGCGGGCCAAGTTACTACAGCGACTGAGGCGCTCTGTTACAGTGCCCGATAGCCGACCACAGCATATACTAGTGGTTGCCCTAAGCGCTGCTATACAGACGAACAGACGATCATCTACCGATACCTGGCGCTAGTAATGAATTAGTGATGCTGATTATACCACATAGCTGAAGGATGGACCACGCACTGAGCTGGCGCTACCTTTCGCTCCCTGCAACGCTGTACTGGTGTTAGAGTCCAACATACATCTCATTCATCAATGCGGCCAGGTTACTACAGCGACTGAGGCGCTCTGTTACAGCGCCCAATAGTCGATCACAGCGTATACTAGCAGTCACTCTAATCGCCGCTATACAGACTCTCATCTGCCGATACCTGGCGCTAGTAATGAATCAGCCTCATGATACCACATATTTCCTCTTTCGAGCTCACAATACTTCAGACCAATGCCGCTTGCACATTTTCTTTGTTACTTTACCTCACCTCACTTGATGCTCGCATTGAAGTATCCCGAAAGTAAAAGAATTGAGCAATAAAAAGTCTTTTCCAGCCAACTATTTGTAGTAAAGGAGGAGAGGAGGAGGATTGCTGAGTGTGCGGAGCGGGATGCTCCCTACCCTCCGGCGCCTGACACATACATTGCTATGCCTAGGCTCAGAACGCTGGCTGTGCTGCCATCTTCGCCTCAGCATTACTGGAAAGACAGCAGCGTGTCTGCTTTTACCTTCACACAAACTTTACAGCCTCAGGTAGTGAATATTGCTGCAAGTGGCTGGAAGATGGCAGTGACAGTTTTGCTGAGGGAGTGCGCCACTGATGTCTGCTATGCTGCTAATGATTTCTACACGCATTCAGCAATGCAACAATACCAACCTGGATAAACACCCCTCCAGCCGCCATTTCCTGAGGTATTTCATGCCAGCTCCTTTTCTCTTGCTGAATGTGTGGCAGGGCCCTGGGGAGACTTGGATGCAACGGCTCTTAAAAATTCCTGCCCAAAATTGTGCAACAGCAGGAAACTTTTATTTTTATAGAAGTACAGCACCTAAAAAAAATGGAGGAGCTTACTTTTATGGGAAAACTTAATTTATAGTCACAGAACATCATTTGCCATGAGATTCTGGTTACAGATAAAGATGAGAACATGAAAGGTAAAGTTCGGGGTTTGTACTGACCTGACCTAGAAGTGTGTGTTAGGAGTTCAGATCCCAGAGGCTTCTCCCACTTCCTGGGGCTGTGCTGATAGCCGGGACTCAGCTGGGTCCTCCCACTACCACTTCCTCTGGGTGTGTTGTCATCTGCATGTTCTGACTGTCAGCAGAGGTCCAGGGAGTGGGGGAAGCTGCCCCATTGCTACTGGAGTTACCTCCTGTGATAGCTCCCCCACACCCGCGGCATCCACAGCAAGGTATGGGGGGCGGCCTGGGCCGGATTATAAGGGGGTGCAAGGGGCAGGTGCCACTTGGCCTGCAAAGGGGCCTCCACCAACCTTTGGGTTATGGTCTGGTTCAGTAGGCTTTTCAGTCTTTGGTCTGCAACAACTCTATCGGTGGCAGTGAGGGCACCTGGGTAAACCTTTTTTTTGTCTTTGCAAACCTGCAGCCAAAGCCACTCCAAGGAGAGGCTAGGGCAGCAAAGCCGCCGTCTGCAACGCTACAGTGATGGGTGCAGAGCTGTAAATCGGCGGCCACTCACTGCACATAAGCCACTAGCAGATCAATGCAGGGAACTGTTTTCTGATGAACCAGCTGGGTATCTACACTACCCCCCATCCAGAATGGAATCCACCCCCTTCACACCTTGCCGCTCAAGCCTTCCCCAAACCCCTCTTCCTGCACCTGGTCTCAAACACAACAACACAACCCATGTTCTGCAATGCTGTAGCCTCAGCATCATGGCTATGGTCGAAGCCTCCCCTGCCTCAGTATCTTTCAATGCAATCCTAAGTGGTTAAATCCACCTCTGCCACTGCAATACCCAAGAACCAATTGACTGGTCAGGGCCAGTAAAGTCCCAGGTTTGTTTCCTGGCTCCAGCCTGAGCCTGGGGAAAACCGTCCTTGACTTATCCTAACCTCCCTAAACCCCCCCCAAAAAGCGTAATGGCCAGGGCAGTTCTAAGCAAAATTTTCTTCAGGACGATTAAAGAAATTCTCCCCCCATCATAGTAGCCAGCACCCCCCCAACCCAATAATTTATATACAGAGTACAAGTGGATCTCTCTAAATCATAATCAGTGCACTTAAAGTGGACCAAAACCCAGAATTTTAACTATTCTGGGTTTTGGTCCTTGCCTCTGGGGCACCACGATCAGGGGTGCCTGCTGTGTGAAACCCCCCCAGATTACCCGAACAAACTCACCTCTTCCCAGTCCTACAACGCATGCGTGGACGTTCCTCCAATCAGCACGCTCGGATCAGCTCAAGCCCCTTCGTCCAGGAGCTCGTCTAATGCGAGTGGATCTGAGCGCACTGACGGGCACATTTCCCGCTACCCTCTAACAGGGAGCATGGCTGTGCTGGCCATTCACAAATGCCTGGCGCAGGCACACACCCTGCTTAAGGGATAGCGAGGATGCAGCTGCAGTTTACAGAATGCGCCCTTGAACCGCCCTTGAACCCGGGAAAGAAGGTGAGTTTCTGTGCAACCTGGGTGGCTTCACACAGTGGGGCATCACAATTTTGGATGCCCGGGGGGGAGGGAATCCAGCGGTCCTGGAAACTTATAGATTTCAGGGCTGATGGGATGTGGGTTTTGGTCCTCTTTAAGGGGAGGCACAACACTGATCTGTGCAGGGTGTAGGTGAGAAAGTGTGCTTTTGTAAGCCGTGGACCGGTGTGGGCTCCCCAGAATACAGCGAAGCCACGGGCGGGAAAATCGACACTGACACCAGAGTTCGTATATCAAACTTTTACTGCAATAGTGTATCAAACTCACTTCAAAACAACAATTGTGATGAACAATAAACTAGATTACATACACTCAGCCGGGGCTGAGAACCCCTGTGCTACACAGCCAGATGACCCTTACTGGATATTACAGGAAGCACTGGTAATTCACCTACTAGTGGGTACACTAGAATGTCCCACCATACCTATTAATACCCTATGGCTGAAATGAATGTTTGTGTGGGTGTGCACTAAGGGGTCATTGGCAGTACAGCACAGCTGCTTACAATCCTATAACCTTAAAATGCAAGCAAAACAGCTCCCCTCCCCAGCACTAGCCCAGAACCCAAAAGAATGGGTTGCTCCCAAATGATTGAGTAATCGACTGACCGAGGATGGAGATGTGGCGCAGTTGTTAGTTCTCACAGGCAAGATGTTCCTTTCAGTTCAAAAATCCAGGCAGCAAATCCAGCTGTCCTGGAGGAATCCTCTGCTGCTAGCAAGGGTCAGGATTCAGTCCCTCTATACCAAGTCTGGTCTCTGCACGACACGCAGGATTCTCTTTCACACAGCCTTCTGCTCTCTTTCAAGATGGAGGTCGCTTCACTTCCTTCTTCTTGTTGTTCACACACCAACGCTGAGTCGTTTCCTCCCTCTGGTTGTAAATCACAGCCACAGCTTAGCTGCGTGGGGGAAACAGCGGCCCCTTGTGACAAAACAGCAACACAACAGTCTCCAGGTAATGACATTTGCTTTACTCTCTTACACTTTTATACCCCCCCTAGCTCCTGACATTCTGCTTCTCATCCTAAGCATCTCAGGCGGGTGACTTAGGAATCACGTGACAGCTAATGTCACTAGTCTGGATCATAGTGGATGTGAAGCAGAATGAAGGTGCCTGGGTGAATATGACAGCATGCTTCTCAACTACACTCTGCTCCTGTCAATGCCTAGCCTCTCTTCTCCACCACACTTTCCCAGGACATAGTGAGGGGAGTAGGAAGGGAGGAGTACCCAGGAAGCACTCCAGTATAATGCAGGAAGTTCAGCACCCAAAGCCAGAAGCCAACACTCAGTAGTCAGCACGGCACCCCTGTCTTTCATGGTGCCCAGGGCGACCGCAATGCTCACCCGGGCCTAGAACGGGTAGCAGGTTCACAGCCCTGGTCCTGATAAAGCTCTTTGTGATGGGGGAGAAGAAGTCGCAGCACACACTGTGGCAGCCAGCTCTTTCTCCAATAAGAGCCGCCAGCTTCTTTGGTGTGTGCTACTTCCAGATGCCAGCTAATTGAGGCCCAGTGGGGGATAGGTGAGTATGGCTCACAGTAGGGCTAGGGGTGGTGGGAGTGTTAGCAGTGCTAAGGAGAAGCTTGTTCCACATCACTCCGTAAGTCTGCTTTAATTCCGTTACTTCATCAGCCCCCCGCCTGCATTTTGATGCTTCTCGTTCTGCAATGGCAGACATTGTTCCTCATACCATGGCTTTCATAAATTGGTTTATTTTACAGCTTTCTGTGGGAGACTGTAGGTGAACTTTAAAGAGAGAACTTATCTTTAGCACATTACCTCTGTCTTTAATTATCTTTATTCTAATGGGTATTTTCAGCCCTTGTCTGGCCGGCACATTAATAATCTTCATAAATACAGCAAATGCGGCATAATAGGCACCCAGGGCTACTGCAGCAATCAGTATTAAATGAAGTTCGGCGCCGGTATTAATAGGTGGGAATAAAAGCTGCTCAGGGCCGTATATAATGAAGTATAAAGCCATAGTGCATAGCAGCCCTCCATATTGTGTGTACAGAGCTCCGGCATGAAATGTCACAGAGGAGAATTTTAGTTTGGAAGTAAAGTGTTTTTATTTCATTTTTTATTTCTCTCTTTTTTTAATGATACTGTGAGGAGGATAATTTAATCCGCTTTGTCATTAACCACCGCAGCATGTCAGATAAAAGTAATAAATGGATGCTTATTAATCAATGTGACAATGCAATGAAGAGTTGGGGAGGTAGTGGCGGCAAAAATATTAATTAGTATTTAATTAAATACTCCAGTCTCATCAATAACAGGAAGACTGGCCAAGGAAAATGAATGGAGGTAGGGGGTGAGGAAGGTGATGGTGACACGTTTATTCTGGAATATCTATGTTTTCATCACTCTGCTTACCCAGACTCTGAATCTGGAGACCAGCCATGTTTTTTCCACTTTTTTCTCATAATTTTTTATTTAATACTTGGCCACCTCCTGCATCACCAACTTATAAAATATCTCCTGGACCCATCCCTTCCTATCACCTGAAAGCACCAAAGTACATTCCCTTTCCCATCTCATCCTGACTAGACTGCTACTCTCCATTGTGGTTTACCAGAGACAGGCGCTGATGCTCTTCTTCAATCTCTGAACTCAACCTCTGCTTTGTCTCTGACCTTCTTTTGTCCTCCACCCTGATCTCCCCCTCCTACTCTTGCCTCTAGGACTTTTCACAAGCCCCCTTTAATCTCTTGAATGATCTTCCCCATTTGACTCAACACTACAATCCCTCTTGCGATGTGTTGAAAAGGGTAATAACTACAAATAGGAGAGAACTCTCTCAGCGAAGTAGGCAGCAGTTATTTCGTTAATTTAGTTAGTTAGTCCCCATACATTACAATGAAGGTTCAATGATGGTAGTAATGAAAGGATTCATACACTAGATAGCAGCAGGGGGAGATCTGATTTTGGAGGGAAAGCCTGACAAACAGGAACTAGGCATTGTTACATTCATGGCATGTGCAGCATGTGGCCAAGTCCATGTGAGACACATGTTTGGGTGTGACTAGTGACTATGGGAAGTCTGCAAGTAGCAGTGGATACATAGAATGGTATTTAAGAGGAGCTCTGCTCTATAGTGTGGTTCTTGAAGCAAAGTGTGACCCAGCAGTCCAGAGATACGCTGGAAAAAGAGGAAGATCTATGTCAGCCCTAGAGACCTCGAGCTGATGGTCCTACATGTCTGCATGCCCTTTAAAACAGCATGCATCACAGTAAAAGGGTTTTTTTAGGGGAGCAATTTGCTAAAACCTAATTTTTTTTACTAGAGGTCAGCTTTAAGCCTGGTCCTTTTTGGTGCTGTTGGTGGAAGGGGGTTGGATATAGAACACTGCCATGCTTGGGTGGGAATTGCTGTTTCACAAATTCGCACCTGGTTCAAAGATGTTGCCCTAGGATTGGGCCTTCATGTGGTGTGTGCCGTACATGGTAAGGTCTGGTGGCTGAGGGCCATCTTTATGTTCTGGGGTTGATGTTTGTTTCTAGGGATCCTGAGGCAGTTTGGAGTGTTGGTGGGGCAGAAGCTTCCTCCTCATTGGCTTAGTTTTGGATTTAGGGTTGGGATCTTGTCAGTCATGAGTTGTTGGGCTGCTGCACCATGAGATAGGTTTGCTGATTGGTCTGGCTTCTGGATGCAGTTGGTGCTGAGGGTGTTGTAAGCATAGCTGGTGCCAGCAACTGGCAATCCTGGCAGGGGCTGCGGACCACTATGTCTTTGGGGGGGGGGGGGGCACTTAAAAATGGTAATTTATTTAGCTACCCAGGGGCGGTGTTTGGAGTGAAAAGTATAGCTGGGGAGTGGTTATTTTAGACCTTGCTCCTGCCTTTCTTGGGGTCCGGGCGAGTGGATTCTGCTTACTCTTACTCTGCATATTCTTAGGGGCTAGATGGATCTGTCTACTATGCATAGTAATATCTGGGGATTGGGAAGGATCTATTTTCACTCTGCTTATTAGAATTTTTTGGGTTGGGCGAGGATGCTCACAATCAACCCTTATCACTTTTTGAGGTGGGGTGTGTTGCTGTCTATATTAATTTTCCGATCTTGGGGAGTTTGCAGGCTCACAAGGGGGCTCACATAAACTTAACCTGCTGTGGAACGACTGGTCAGTCTGGGGTTCCTAGATTACTCATATACATGTCTCGCTTATACATGTAGACAGAAAATGCCCTGGACTTGGTCTTGCATTCTTGTAATCCTGACTCTGTGTGTTTAAAGCTTTCCTCTAAAGTCGTATTTTGTAACTGCATGCTCTGTGACTAATGACAAAATATTATTACAGTGATTTTCTTTTAAATTCTAATCACAGTAATCACGGCGACAGTACATTTTTGACGCCTCGTCCACGCAATTATTAATTCCTCTCTGGGAAGTAGTGTGATTGGCAGGAGAATGCTGGCTGACAGCTAGGCCCAGTATTGTCTTCTCTGCTGTTCATACATTGCACCATACATATTTATGGAAAAACAGTTCATTTATTCCTCTGTATATTATTGCAGGAATAATCATTTTATTAAAGGAACATTAATGGAGAGCTTCAGTGGATAGAAAACTTGATTTATACTCAAGCAGTAAAATATGGAACGCCTGGACAGTCTGGGGTTCCTAGATTACTCATATACATTTTCACTTATACATGTAGTGAATTGTAGCAAGCAAACCCCGATTTGGGCGGGACTGTTGGATTGCTCTGATGTCCGCCACCACCTTCATGTGTCCCGACGCTCTCTGCCGCCACTGTGTGTGTGTCACTGACTGTAATGAAGGAAGTCCCTCACTGGCTGTAATAAGGGATGCTCCTCACTGACTGTAATAAGGAAGGCCCCTCACTGGATGTAATGAGGGATGCTCCTCACTGACTGTAATAAGGGATGTCCCTCACTGGATGTAATGAGGGAAGCTCCTCACTGACTGTAATAAGGGATGCCCCTCACTGGATGTAATGAGGGATGCTCCTCACTGACTGTCATAAGGGATGCCCCTCACTGGATGTAATGAGGGATGCTCCTCACTGACTGTAATAAGGGATGCCCCTCACTGGATGTAATGAGGGATGCTCCTCACTGACTGTAATAAGGGATGCCCCTCACTGGATGTAATGAGGGATGCTCCTCACTGATTGTAATAAGGGATGCCCCTCACTGGATGTAATGAGGGATGCTCCTCACTGACTGTGATAAGGGATGCCCCTCACTGGATGTAATGAGGGATGCTCCTCACTGACTGTGATAAGGGATGCCCCTCACTGGATGTAATGAGGGATGCTCCTCACTGACTGTAATAAGGGATGCCCCTCACTGGATGTAATGAGGGATGCTCCTCACTGACTGTGATAAGGGATGCCCCTCACTGGATGTAATGAGGGATGCTCCTCACTGACTGTAATAAGGGATGCCCCTCACTGGATGTAACTCCTAAAATTGAGAACACTAAAGGAGATTTCCACAGGGCCAAGCCTCAGATAAGCTAGGTCCCAAATAAGCTTGAGGAGCAATGGAGAAGTAGTGTAAATGATGGCCTTATAAAGGTGTCAGAGACCAGTGCAACTATCCTAACCATGGGGACTAGTTAGAGAAGGAAAAATGTCTCAAGATCCAATATGTGGGATCAATCTGGAAGCATAGGATAGGGTCACTATGCCTAGCGTGTGTGAGACATTTAGAAAAGTTATATTTACCCCCCTTAGTGCTGGAATAGTACTATGAGAACGCTGATTGGTGAACTTGAACACCACATTTGACGAACAGAAGGATATACTCAGTATTGCCTTAATTATTCACTGTCTACTGCTCTTGATGGCTAACAAGGCACAACATAATATTGCACTTGAAGTAGTCTTCAATAAAGCCTCTAAGAAATTACTGAAGATATTTGCCTCGATTCAGAAAGAGCTGAAAAAAAGTTCTCATGATAGTAAAAAATTCACCTTAGGTAAAAAAAAGAGAATTTCATTGTTGCTGAATGACAATTTTTATGTTTAAAAGTTTACTACCGCATTTTCACACTATAAGACGCAACTAGGATTTTGGGGAGGAAAATAAGAAAAATAATATTCTGAACCACATAATAGGCAAGGAGCAGAATCCTCCAATTGCAGGCAGAGTGGCATCCACCCTCCCATTCCCAATAGGCTTTGTGGCATTCCCCCTTCCCATAGGCAGTGTGGCATTCCTCCCCTACCATTCCCATAGGCGGTGTGGCACCCCCCATTACCATAAGCAGTGTGGCATCCCCCCTCCCATTTCCCATATAAACAGTGTGGAACCCCCCTCCCATTCCCCATATAAACAGTGTGGAACCCCCCTCCCATTCCCCATATAGGCAGTGTAGCACCCCCCTCCCATTCCCCATATAGGCAGTGCGGCATCCCTCCTCCCATTCCCCATATGAACAGTGTGGCACCCCCCTCCCATTCTCCATAAGGAGCAGTGTAGCACCCCCCTCCCATTCCCCATATAGGCAGTGTGGCATCCCCCTCCCATCCCCCATATAGGCAGTGTAGCATCCCCCCATTCATTCCCCATATAGGCAGTGTGGCACTCCCCTCCCATTCCCCATATAGGCAGTGTGGCACCCCCTCCATTCCCCATATAGGCAGTGTGGCACCCCCCTCCCATTCACCA